>JADMNL010000022.1:11875000-16675000 GCA_016271365.2 Neoceratodus forsteri
TCTTGCTGGAAGGTCTTCAAGCTGGCTCCTCCCACCCACCCAGGTGGTAAAACTCTCGGCTTCGCCCCATGACGCCAGATCTTCCTTACCGCTTGGAAGCTCAGGTTCCCTCCTTAGTGCTCTGCGTTTTAGGCCTGGATCCAAACTCGTTGGTTAAACCGAAAATTATTCTTACATTCTCTACACTTCGGTCTGTTTCTTCCTTTGCGGCTGCGATGGATAAGTTGACTCCTGGATTTCGGCGGTGCCCATGTGGGCAGAAATTGTCTTGGACCGATCCGCACTCACGATAACGTCATTGCTAGACTCGATCACGATCCATGAGCCTGCGAATTTTGCAAGTCCTTCTGGGTTAGCGTCCTCGAAGACCGTGCTGCCAGACTCAACTTGGGCGAGGAGGCGTGTTCCTCTGGTGAAGTCAAAGGAGGCCCGTTGGGCGGTGTCGCGGCGGCTCGGCTGAACAACTTGAGCAGATGATCGCCCTTGAGGAGGAGCAGCCCAGGCTGCATCTTCGCCTTCCTCGGCCACAGCTGAAAATGCTATGCCTTCAAATGGAAGAGATTCTCCATTTGGTGTCAGGATAAGGGGTTGGACCCTTCCTCCTGCTCCTTGGCCAGCATTCTGGACTACCTATGGTCCCTTTCTCAGCAAGGGCTTGGTCGATGACCCTTAAGGTGCACCTGGCAGCCATCTCTGCTTACCAGGCACGGGCCGGAAAGCAGTCAGTGGTGCAGGAGAAGGTGGTCGGGCGCTTTTTCAAAGGCCTTAATCACATATCCCCTCCGGTGCGAGAACCTCCACCTCCGTGGGATCTACTGCTGGTATTGGCTAAGCTCATGGGCAAGCCATTCGAACCGATGCACAGGTGTGACATCTCTTGCCTGTCATGGAAGACCGCCACCTTGGTGGCTATCATGTCAGCCAGAAGGATGGGAGAGCTCCAGGCGCTCTCCATCGAGTCTCCTTATCTGGTCTTCCACAGGGACAAGGTTGTCCTGCGCTCCCACTCGAAATTCCTTCTGAAGGTGGTGTCAGAGTTTCACCTTAATCAGGTGTTGACTCTGCTGGTGTTCTACCCCAGTCACACCTCGGAGGCCGAATATAGGCTCCATACTCTGGACCCTAGAAGAGCGCTCTTATTATAAGGAGCGGACGGCTGAAGTTTGGGGAGAGGTTTGCCAGCTGTTTTGTCACCTACACTGAAGCCGCACCTGGCAGACCTGCAGCCAAGCGGACGATAGGCAGGTGGGTCACCTCCTGCATAGATCTCTGCTATAGGTTGGTGGGCATGGAGCCTCCTAGAGGGATAAGAGCTCATTCTACCCGCCATACTGCTGCTTGGTGGCTGCTTCCAGGGACGTCCCTATCCAGGAAATCTGCAGGGCTGCTACCTGGAAGTCAGCACACACCTTCATTACCCACTACCACATCGACCTTGAGTCATCCTGGGATGCTGGTTTTGGGGCCTCGGTTCTCCAGTCCTTGTTTTCTAAATAAGGGGTGTGCACCTTGCCTCCCTCCTCCCGGAGAACTGCTAGGAGTCTGCCATGAAGTGTGGATTGAACAACAGATCCATGTCCCTCCTGTAACAGGAGTTCTAGGAGTGGTATATGTTGTTCATCCACACAACCCTGAACCTCCCAGCTTCGGACAAGACAAATCTGGTTTCCATGGCTAGATCTGGTGTCATGGGCAGAGCCGAGAGTTTTACCATCCAGGTGGGTGGGAGGAGCCAGCTTGAAGACCTTCCGGCAAGATTTAAAGTGTCAAGGAACCTGCCATGAAGTGTGGATGAACAACATATATCATTCCTAGAACTCCTGTTACAGGTGAGTAATCTGTATATAGTGCCTGTCCCAGCTGCCCAAAGAGATAAGGTTTACTATTCCCACTTTTTCTTGGTGTTTTGAAGAAAACCATGGATCTACGTCCTATCTTGGATATCAGCCATCTGAGCAAGTACATGGAATACAAGAGGTTCAGAATGGTCACCCTTCCAGGACTGATACCACTCCTCCTTCAGGAAGATTGGCTCTGCTCATTGGACATGCAGGATGCATACCTTCATATCCTGATCACCCAGTCCCACAGAAGGTTCCTGCAGTTCCTGTTCCAGGAGCACCACTACCAGTTCCGAGCACTGTCATTTGGCCTATCCTCGGATCTTTACAAAGTGCCTTGCAGTAGTGGCAATGGCCTCACGGAGGAAAGGCCATATGTCTTCCTGTACCTGGACAGCTGGCTTGTCACAGCTCCCTCCAGGAAAAAACTGTTACAAACCATGGAAGACACCTTTACTTTGTTCTGCAATCTGGAATCACATTGCACCTTCAAAGTCCTCCCCATGGCCGAGCCAATGGCTACATTTCATGGGGGCATTACTGGACACCGTCCAGGGCAAAGCTTTCCTGCCTCCAGATAGGATGGATCGCCTCCAAGCTCATGATCGGGAGGTCTCCTCAGCTTGCCTGGTTCCGGCCAGAGAGGTGCTCAGGCTTCTAGGCCACATGGCAGCAGCCATCACAACTGTATGGTTGGCTCGGCTCCGCATGAGGGTGATCCAGTGGAATTTGAGATTTCAGTGGGATCAACACATGGATGGCTTGGACCAACTTGTGAGAGTCTCAGAGCCTGTTCGGAAGACTGCAGTGGTGGTTAACTTCCTTCAGCCTCTCTTGGGGAGTTATCTTGCGAAGGATGCCTCCTCTCCAGTCACTGACCATGGATGCTTCTGAGCTAGGGAACTCACCTTGCAGGCCGCCGAACCCAGGGTATATGGTCCACCTTGGAGAAAACCCTCCACATCAATGTTGTAAATGAGGGCGATCCTCTAAGCCATGCAAGCTCTTCAGACTGATCTAGCCCCAGGCCACCTCCTTGTCCCATCTATGGTCTTCTACATCAACAAGCAAGGGGACCCATTCAATAAGAGCAGGGATGGGGAAAAAGGATAAAGCCAACATTAAATGGAGGGCAATGAGTACCAATGCCCGAGTCTGGAAACAAGTTTCCTGAGCTAGTAGCCCTGATGGAAGATGAACAGTTGGATATTGTGGCTGTCACGGAAACATGGTACACCGAGAACCATGACTGGGATGTCAACATACCAGGGTACACAATCTACAGAAGGGACAGGGAAGGTAAAAGAGGAGGTGGAGTAGCTCTATACATAAGGGAAGGGATCAACGCTACAGAACTAAAAAGTAAAGGGGGAGGACAAGAGGCACTCTGGGTCACCTTGGAGACAGGGAATGGCATCACAATCCGCACAGGGGTTGTATACAAACCCCCGCCTCATGAGGGAGAAATGGACAACAAAATGATAGAGGACATTCTCAAAATGGCTGAAAAAGGGGAGATACTATTGATGGGGGACCTGAATATGCCAGATGTTAACTGGATAACATGTACTGCAGCCACATCCAAGAGCAGGGTCATTCTCGATGCCCTGCAGGGGGCAGGCCTTAGACAGCTAGTGTTGGACCCCACTTGGGAGAGAGCAATACTAGACCTGGTACACTCAAATGGAGAGAGGATCACAAATTTAGAAGTCAGTAGACATCTGGGAACAAGCGACCACTGCACAGTGTGCTTCACAATGAACACAACCATGGAGATAAGCCATACAAAAACAAGGATACCGGACTTTAGAAGGGCTGACTTTGGCAAAATGGGTGAATACCTGAAGAATGCACTAGCAAATGACCAAAAAGGAGGGGTGGAAGAACAATGGAGAAAAATCAAAACTGCCATCATAGAGGCAACAAGCCTTTGTGTGAAACAAATAAAGAAAACAAAGCGGAGTAAAAAAACACTATGGTTCTCAAAAGAGGTGGCAGGGAAGATTAAGGAGAAAAAGGCTGCATTCAAAAAGTATAAGGAATCACAGAAGGAGCATGACAGAGAATTGTATCAATTAAAGCAGAAAGAAGTGGGGAAGGCAGTCAGACTAGCAAAGGCACAAACCGAGGAAAAAATAGCCAACTCGGTCAAAAGGGAAAAACCTTTTATAGGTACATTAGGGAGCATAGAAGGGTTAAGGGAGGGATAGTGGAGATTAATAAAGGAGAGGGGAGGTGGGCAGAGGGAGACAGTGAAAAGGCAGAGATACTGAATGAATACTTTTGCTCAGTATTCACAAAAGAAGATGAGGAGGAGTTACCTAAACTAGACAATTGAAGCACTCTGGGCAGGGGGGCTGACACCAGTCCATTCACAGAAGAAAGAGTCCTGAAAGAACTCCTAAAACTCGAGGTGGACAAAGCAATGGTGCCTGACTGGATTCACCCCAGAATCCTAAAAGAACTAAGGGAGGACCTAGTGACACCACTGACCACGCTTTTAACAAATCATGGCAGAATGGGCGGTACCTGAGGACTGGAGGAGGGCAGATGTGATTCCCTTCACAAAAGTGGGAGCAAGGCAGAAGCAGGAAACTACAGACCTGTAAATTTGACCTCAGTGGTAGGGAAATGATGGAATCACTTCTGAAAGAAAGAATTGTTGAGTACCTAGAGCTACGGGGCACAGGACCCAAAGCAGCATGGATTTACAGCAGGAAGGTCCGTCAGACGAATCTAATTGATTTCTTTGACTGGGTGACCAGAGTAATAGACCAGGAGGGGCTGTGGATATGGCCTACCTAGACTTTTAGCAAAGCATTTGACACAGTCCCTTAAAGATTAATAATCAAGTTAGCCAGCCTGGGAGGCGGGTTCTAGGGTGGTAGCCTGGGTAGCAGACTGGCTGCACAACAGGACACAGAAGGTAATAGTGAATGGAACACATTCCGAAGAAAGGGGTTACTAAGTGGAATACCTCAGGGCTCAGTACTGGGTCCAGTCCTCTTTAACATCTTTATAGGTGACATTGCAGAGGGTCTGGAGGGAAAGGAATGCCGCTTTGCAGATGACACAAAGATCTGTAACAGAGTTGATGCACAGAAGGGGGTAGAAAAGATGAGAAGGGACTTGGCAAGGTTGGAGGAATGGTCAGACATATGGCAACTTAGATTCAATGCAAAGAAGTGCAAAGTAATGCACCTGGGAAACAAAAACCCAATACACAACACAAAACACAATAGCAGGGGAGGTACTAACAACAACAGAAATGGAAAGGGACCTGGGGGTAGTCATATCAGATGACCTAAAGGTGGGTAAGCAATGTGAACGTCAGTAATGAGAGCCAAGGGGATACTGGGATGCATAGGAAGGGGCATCACAAGTAGAAAAAGGGAAGTGGTTATCCCTCTATACAGACAGTTGGTGAGACCCCATCTGGATTACTGTGTGCAGTTTTGGAGACCTCATCTATGCAAGGACATAGACAGGATAGAAGCAGTCCAGAGGAGGGCAACTAAAATGGTGCAGGGTCTGCAGCAGAAACCATATGAAGAGAGACTGAGAGAGCTTAATATATATACTCTTGATGAAAGGAGGGACGGGGGACATGATAGAAACGTTCAAGTACCTCAAGGGAATCTATAACAAAGTCCAGGAGGGTAGCATCTTTCAGAAAAAGAGATGTGTAAGAACAAGGGGGCACAATTTAAAGATAGAGGGGGGACGGCTCAGGGGTAATGTGAGGAAATTTTTTTTCCCGGAGAGAGTGGTGGATACATGGAACAGCCTTCCTGAGGAGGTCGTTGGGTCTAAAACAGTGGGGGAATTCAAACATGCATGGGACAGACAAAAGGCAATTATAGTGGGGGGGTTGCAGGAAGTAGACTGTTGGTTTTAACTAGGATCTGCAGCTTATCCAGTAGGTGAGGAAATGGGCAGACTGGGTGGGCCAAGTGGTCATATCTGCCATCAAAGTCTATGTTTCTATGTACCCTCTGCAGGGAGGCTATGAGGGTTTGGTATTGGCCATCGAGCACCAGCTGGTCCTCTCCGCCATGCGTTCCAGGCATACAAAACACTTTGGCGATTTTGGTCCAGAGCTCACTAGTGGAATTTCTGCAATCAGTAGCAGAAGACCTGTTCGTACGATGGTGTCACCTCGAGTTGGACCTCTTTGCATTCCCATTCGACGCCAGACTGCCCAGTTTCTGCTCGCTGGATCCAGGGCCTGGTGTTTCTGGCAAGATGCGTTGTCCCTTTGTTGGACAGGGAGATTTTTTTATGCCTTTCCTCCCTTCCTGCTAATCCAGAGGGTCCTTCTCAAACTCCAGTCAGAGGTGGCGGACATGATCCTGATTGCTCCCTACTGGCCTTGACAAATTTGGTTCCCTCTACTTCAGCAACTGGTAGCAGAACCCCTGCTTCCTCTTCTCCGGAGCTCGCACTTGCTCTCTCAGGAGAGAGGGACTGTAGTCCATCTGGACCTCAGATAGCTGCACCTGCATGCATGGCTCCTACAGAGTTAGCAGTTACCCGTTTGGGGTCTCCCTTAGGGTAGCAGAGGTCATTGTTGCTGCCAAAAGGCCTTCCACTAGGGCCACTTATGCAATGAAGTGAAAGCGGTTCTGCATCTGGGCTTCCACCTGTCACCTGGATCCCTTTACCTGTCTGGTAAACTCTGTCCTCGAGTACCTCCTTTCTCTGTCAGACTCAGGCCTTCGTTACTCCTCCATTAAGGTGCATTTGTCAGCTGATTCTGCTTATCACACACCTGTGCAGGGCAAGGCTCTTGCCCAATTGGATTTATTACGCTCCTTCATGAGGGGTATCTGACAGCTGAAACCTGCCATCAGGGATCCAATTCCTCTGTGGGACTTTTTGTTTACTTTGGAGAAGCTCACCTTGCCTCACTTTGAGCCAGCCCCAGATTGCGAGCTGCGTTTTCTGTCTTGGAAAGCGCTGTTTTTAGTTGCTGGTACTTCCGCTTGGAGGATTTCCGAGCTCCAGGCTCTAATGAGCGAAGAACCTTAATTAGGTTTCCACAAGGACAGGTTGTCGTTGAGGACCAGTTCTAAGTTTCTGCCTAAGGTGGTGTCCAGATTTGCCCTCAATCAGGACATCCATCTCCCAGTTGTTGTCCAGAGCACTTAAGTCGGGAGAGGCTCTATTGCATGCTCTGGCTGTTCACGGGGTCCTTCGTTATTTGACTCATACCTGGGATCTCAGAAAGTCTGATCAGTTGTTTGTTTCATTCGCCCCACAGTTTTAGGGCATCTGTTTCTAAGCAGATGTTGTCTAATGGTTGGTTCACTGCATCGTGTACTGCTACCAGAAGTATGACAAACCTTTACCTGGACTGGTAAAGGCCATTCTACCAGGGAAGTTGCTGCTTCCTTTCATCTTTGCTTAGGTGTCTGCATAGCTGCCACTTGAAGTTCCATCCACACTTTCATCAAGTACTGTAATTTGGACATTGCCTCCAGGCAGGGACAGGCTTTGGCTTCGCTATCCTGCAGGACCTACTCTCATGAGGATTTCAGTTTCTGCCTTTTTTTTCCTCCACCTGTTTGCTAGGGGTTATCCTTGTACTGCTTGGGGTCTGTCCTTGTGGTGTAACCTGCTGCAAGAGTTCCCCTTGAAGTGAAATAGTACAGTTCGCAAGAAGCGTACCGTAGCTGTAGATCTTGAGAGGGCACTCTTGCAGCAGGTGCTGCTTTCCTCCCTCCTTCCCCTGGTTTCTGTTTCTGCAATTCTCTATTATCCTCTGTTTGAGGATCCTCCTTGGATAGCCAAATTTTTCCCTGTGCAGGGTCTCCAGTGGATGAGCGGAGGTGGGGCTGAGGGGACTGCCCTTTATATACCATTGGCCAATGTGAGCGGTCCCTGCCATGGACTGCTAGCTAGAAGTTTTCCGTGGGGTCCTGGCTTCCAGTCCTTATGGTGTGACCAGCTGCAGAGCTCCTCTCTAAGATCTGCTGTTACGGTGTTTCTTCACGTAACTGTATTTTGTTTGTAAATGATGAAGACCTAGGGGTATGTCTTCCAGTATGAATTATAAAAATTCTGTTACAAGTGTTGGAATTTTGTTTGCGATGGGGCATTTATGTATGTAGTTCAGGTAAGAGGTGTGCTCATAAAGAATCATCAGCAGTCACGTGATGTTTTTTTTTTTTCACAGACTTTCTAGTACTTTTTTTTTTTTAACAGTATATACTATAATATGGCAAGTATGTTCTGAGCCTTGTATTTAATTACTATAAGTAATCAGCACTGATTAGACCAATCGAGCCACCAGATGGTACCTCTGCGTGTGTGCTTCTTGAGCTAGAAGAAGGTTTAGAGCATGTTGTTCAGCCGGCCTGCTACTGGGGAACAGATTGTTCCCCGACTTTTGACCCAGGATCGGTTTACAGACTGTACTGATCTGGCGTCAGTGTAGATGAGCACTGATCTTGGAATCCGCGCTTCTGTCTGAGATGTGTCTCACACTCAGGATTTGTGCTGTTGTCCACAAATGGCGCAAAAGAAAAAAAATCTTCGGTGGTATCTCAGTCACCAGGTCACACCGTAGGAACTTCACGAGGAATCCACACGAAAGATTTCCAGCAGTACAACTGGCACCGCTCATGCCGTCATGTTGACATCACCTATATGCGTGAGCGGCCTCGCTCCCTCCTCATTTCTTTCCCACCGTCAGCTCAGTCTACATGGGTCTCTGCGGAAGCTCTGGCCATTTCTGCTTTTCACAAGCCCGTGGATGACTGCACTTATAGCTCAGCTGGATGTCTCCGTGTACCTTTCTGAGGGGCATCCTGCATCTGAACCCTCTAGTCCAGTCTCCTGTCCCGACTTGGGATTTAAGTTTTGTTTTGGAGAAGTTGAGCCTGTCTCCTTTTGAGCCTATTGCAACTTTGACTTGGCGCCTTTTCACGTGGAAAGCACTTCTTCTTTTTGTTGCCATTACTTCTGCTCAAAGAATCTGAGTTTCAGGCCCTCTGGTGCAGGGTGCCTGATTTGATTTTCACAAAAGACAGGGTGCCCTTGGCACAAATCCAAAGTTTCTCCCTAAGGTGGTGTCGGAGTTCACATTGAACCAGTCTGTCCACCTCCTGTTTTATTTCCAGAGTGTGCCAATCCAGGGAAGCACTGCTCCACACGTTAGACATGATACAGAACTTTGAAGTATTATCTGCTCCAAACTAAGGAAAGCAAGAAGTTGAAGCAGTTGTTTGTTTCTTTCACCCCAGGTAAAGAGGCGCCTCAGTTTCTAAGCACTGTTTATCCAAATGGTTGGCTAATTGCATTGTGTTCTGCTACAGTAGGTATGGCAAAAATTGCCTGGTGCTGTCAAAGCTACTCCCACCAAAGGCATGGCTACCTCTGTGGCTTGTTTCAAGGGGTCTCAGCCATGGACATTTGTCCGGCTGCTCCTGGAGTACTGTCCACCTTTACCAAGCACTACAGTTTGGACATTGCCTCTAGAGCCTATGCAGGATTTGACAGGGCTGTGCTGCAGGGCCTCCTGTATGGGTTTATGGTTGGCCTTCCTCCTGACTGTTTGCACCTGTAACTGCTTGGGACTCCTTCCTATGGTGTGACCTGATGACTGAGATACCCCGAAGAAGATAGAATAGTTATGTAAGAACTTAATAACAGTAGATCTTCAAGGGATCTCAGTCATCAGGTCTGTTCCCTCCACCATCCCCTTTTTCGGGATACTTACTGGTACTGGCTGCTTGGTGCAACCAGCCTCTTTATAGGTTTAAGGCTCCCCCAATGGCTGAGCTTTGTCTGCTGGTCTCCGGGTGGGGGCTGAGAAGGGAACAGGTGCTCACGCCTTATGGAGTAGGTGATATCATCACATGACGCTGGCCTGGACGCCCCGTTGTACTGCTGAAACTCTTCCATGTGGATTCTGCTTTCACGTGCTGAAGTTCCTATGGTGTGATCTGATGATTGAGATCCTCAAGATCTACTGTTACGATAAGTTCTAACGTAACTGTTCTATTTTCTGTCAAGATAAGTGATCTTTTCCCTTTCTTTTTAAAAGGTTGGTTCTATTAGCGCATGCAGAACCACTCTTAAGGGCTTGTGCCTTTGTGATACATGCAGAAACGGTGCTCATAATCCTAGCTTGCCCTGTTTGATGGAGAGCGAAACTGAGGGTGCCAAATCTAGTAGAGAAAAACGAAACAAAGCGGACCCTGAAGACCTGTACCCGAAATCACACAAAACATCTGCTAGTATTGTATTTCTTATGGGTTAGCATCCAGAACTGTGAGTTTATAGAACTGGATTTGAATCCCACCGAAGAGCAAACCTTTAAAAAAAAAAAAAATCCGTCTCCCCACGCCCCCAAAAAATTTTTCAGTAAACTGGTGATCCATGGTGTTTGTGCAACTACAATAGAAAATCTTTAAGTGCTGTCAGAGTTCTTATAGCCAAATTCTGATTTCGCTCATTTTGGCACACAAAAATAATCTGGTTTGTTTTCTTGTAGAATGTGCGCCGTATGTTTGATTTCCATTTATGATGCTAGAGCGGATTCTTATTTCAGAGTCTCTGTTTATTTCCTCGGCCACTCTGATTAGAAATGCTGACATCCACTCTCTGCATTAATGTCATTTACACCTAATTTTGTGCAGTGACAGGAAAAGATAGCACATAAACTTCAAATAGTGTAAACGCACAGTTTCCTGAGCCCTTATCAGAGCTGCTCATAGACCTATTCTGGGTCAGGTGATCTGTGACGCACCCTTTACATGGGGGGGTGGGAGAATGGGGGGGGGATTAAAAATGAACTTGATACTGCACTGATGCATGTCTGAAGGATGGGGGTTACAAAAAGCATTAGTGGATCCTCCCCACATTTCCTCAGATCCACTACCTACTGTACAGCTAACAAAGTAACGAGTAGCGTTTAGGCAAGAAAACAAAAGCTATGTTCTTCTCGCCCTTCCCCAGCTTACCGAACCCAGCCACGGCTGGGACTCTCCCCTTGATATCTACCATCCTTGGCTGAACAGTTGGTTTAGGCTAAATTCAAATACTTTGGTGTGTATGGCTGGACATAGTCTCTCATTTCTAGAACACATAGATGAACTGACAAGGAAACTTAGCCAAAGGCTTGGCCTTTCTTCAGGATAAAAACCTCCTCTCTTCAGGCAGCCAAGACAAACTAGTCCAAACTGCTTTCTTCCTTCTAGACTACGCTGATTTCCTCTATAGTCAAGGACCTACTGGAGCACTCTTAAAACTAGATATACTTTACCACAGAGCCCTAAGGTTCATAACAGACCTTCCCTATTCCACCCACCATTGTGCGCTATACACTGCAGTAGGTTGGTCCTCGCTTAGCTTCAGACACCAAAGAAACGCTGCTATCTGGAGTTATAAATCAATCATTAACAAACTGCCCGACTACATCACTGCCTGCCTACCGCTTTGTACCTTAAGTAGATACGCTTTGATAAGTACCTCCTACTTTACCATTAAGGTACTCAATGCCAAATCCCGCTTTGACAGGGCCTCTATTAGTCGTGATGCTCCAATTATGGAACAATCTACAAAAAACTGTGACATTAAAGCACAAAATTAGCGTAGCAGCCTTCACAACTCTTCACTCACATCACAATAAGGAATCATGTGCTTGCTACCATTGAACACCTGATCCCCCATCCCGATGGAGCCCCTCATCTAACACTGCCTCGGCCTCCTCCTTCAGTTTCAGCCACTGCCTGATCTCTTCTCCCTCCTCCTAGTCAGACCCCCGTCTCTCTCCCAGGGCTCCAGCTATTTAGTTACCTCCTTACTGGGCCCTTTAATCCCACTGAGCCTTGCTGAACTCATCTCACGCTATTGCTGCTCGTACTTTCACTCTGAATCGTTGATGTATTAATCTGTACTCCCTAACGATTGTTGTTGATTTGCCAGTGAATTGGAACTATCATGTATTTTCTTGTTATCTTGTATTTGTTGCACCCAGGTCCGTCTCGAAAATTAGCTTGCTCAACGGTGATCGCCTGGTTAAATAAAAATTTTGATTGATTAGGCTTCCACAATCCATGAGCCCCTGGTCGATTAAGAACTAGGGGCTTCTGGTTCAGCAGCATCTGCTTTCAAAATAGAGAACTTAAAGTTTTGGAAACTGCGAGTACATTCGCCTGTACATTTAATGTTAGGAGGAGGTAGGACTAGATGGTTGAAAACTTTGAAACTTTGATAACTGCTTGACCAGTTATGGCCACAGGGTGTCACTGTGTGCTCACGTATGTTGGCAATATGATGTCCAGAATGGTTCCTGATTTTTTTTTTGTAGCAAGGGCTCACTGAAAAAGATCCTGTCTACTAAAATAAAAAGCTGAACGTTAATTTACAACAGTTGTGTTTAACTTTGGTGTTTTCTAGTTTTTCTTCATCATTACCTTTTCTTGTTCTAAATATTTTAGATAATCACTGAATTATTAAAAAATATCTGAATCTGACTACCTCATCTAACCTAACAATTACTGTGTATAATATCATACAGTCCGTGCACTGTATCCTAAACGAGGTACTATGAGATATGTTGTGGATAGACAAATGTTTATTATACAGACTTTTAAGATAGACTACAGAGAAGTGTTATAAACTCTGAAATGGAAGGCTGAAAATAAAAATAAAAAATTATCCTTAGGAAATTGTAATAGTGGAATGCATGCCAAAAGTCAGGTAACTGTTTATTTCCTCAAGATTCAATCCTCCTTCACCAACTTATCCCCATCTAAACTGCCCTAACCCTGACACCCATCATCTCCAGGTATTTACCTCATTCTCTGTCCTCCATGCCGGGCTTCATAATTGCCTTTTACCCTCGGGCTCCAGATGTGGTGGAGAGTTCACTACTGGCGGTCGCGGGGTCTGTGGAGCTGAGCTTTCCTCAGTAGTTCACTTCCCAGGTGGCACACCAACATGTGTGTGTTGTTTTCTGGGGGCGCGACTCTGAGGTGCAAGCATGCCGTTACTGCCGGGCAAGCTCCAGCCTGCCAGAAAGTCACTGCAGTGCTGGAGCATTTTGATGCCATTCGCTCAGCCTGGACAAGCTGCAGTGTGCTCTGCCTGAGTGTTGGCACCTGGGTCACCAGCACTGTGCTGCAGCGAGCTTCTATTGGGCCATCTAGCAGTCCTCAGAGTTACTCTTTCAACAGAGTTTCGGATAGTCCACGGGCTCATGTGATGTGCTGGTACAACCATCCTGGTTACCATACACCTGAGTGTGTGGCATTGCAAGCTGGGACTGTCACATTGGTTACCTATCCCTGATCATGTCACAGGCTGGGGTGCTTGCCCTGGTTAACTGAGACTGTGTAACAGGCTGGGATGGTAACACTGGTTACCTGAGCATGTCACCGACTGGGACTGTCATGCTGATTACCTTATCGCGTGTGTGTGTGTGTGTGTGTGTTAGACTGGGATGGTCACGGTGGTTACTTTACACGGGGTGTGTGACAGACTGGGTCTTTACACTGGTCACCTTACCTTCAGTGTGTAGCAGATTGGGACTGTCATGCTCAGTACTATACCTGAGTATGTATAAAACTGGGAGTGTCACGCTGATTACCTTTAACCTGTGTCTGTGTGTAACAGACTGGGATCACATTATATGCTGAGTATGTGTAAGACTGGGAGTACGCTGATTAACTTAACGTGGTGTGTGTGTGTGTGTGAACAGACTGGGATCATTACTGTACTGAGTATGTGTAAGACTGGGAATGTCACACTGATTACCTTAACCTGAGCGTATGTAACAGACTGGGACTGTCTTGCTTGTTACCTTGCTCTGAGGATGTGTAACAGGCTGGGACTCTCAAACTGGTTACTGTACTTTGTGTGCAACTGACTGGGACTCTCATGGTGGTTACTGTACTTGAGTGTAACAGACTGCATCTGTCATGTGTGGTTACATTACCCAGAGTATATAACAATCTGGGACTGTCATGTTTGTTACTGTACCTCATGTAGTGCCACAGGCTGGGACTGCCGTGCTGGTTACTTTACCCCATGTATGTGTAATAGACTGAGTCTGTCAGACTTCTTACCTTATTCTGTGTGTGTGTGTGTGTGTGTGTGTGTGTCACAGACAGTGACTGTTATGCTCGTTACTGTACCTGGATTGTGTGTAACAAGCTGTGTGTCTCACGCTGGTTGCATTACTGTTTCTGTAACGGACTGGGACTGTTGTGTTCGAACTTATACCCTCACCCCCACCCCCAGTATGTGCAACACACTGTCTGTGACACTGGATACCTTACCCCTTGGGTGTATAACAGGCTCATACTGCTACCCTGGTTACCTTACCCAGACCGTGTGCCACACGTGGCGACAGCCCAAGCCTTCCCTCTGTTATGCCACGTTTCTTACAAAGGATACCCTTCATCAGTGCTAGAGGTACAGAGATCAGTGACCTAGAAATGGTGCCCTGCCTCCTTCATTTCTTTTATATTTTAGAAGTCTAAACTTCCATTGTTTAACCTTGATACAAAATGGTCGTCTCAGAGGAATTGATTTAAGTATATTAAGTAGCCAGACAGCAGCTGGGAAGCCAGTCTAGTTCTGTATAAGGATTTAAGTTTTGACCTAGCCACCAGCTATTATGCTTTAGTGACCATTTATTTGACTGCGTGCACAGGTCTGACTTGAATGTGTCCTTTGCCCTTCCCCTTCTCCCTTTGGTGTTTGATCCTTGTTGTGATATTGCCACTTCTCCTGTTTCAGCCCTGTCAGTTTGACTGCGCAGTGTTCTGTCCCAATCTCGTGGAGATGTCGCCTGCTGGCAATGCAGGTTAGTCCTTTCCTTCTTTCTGCACTCCTGTCTTATACATGGAGCTCCAGGGGACTGTTCTCCCTGCGGAGCCACTGTCCGATGCTGCAAGAACAGAATCAGCATGATCAAGAATTGTGAAGTGGGAGATCTCAGGTGGGCTCACCCTTATTCACTATGTTTTGAGCACAGATGGGGATATTCTGGGCAGTAGTTAAAGAGCTACCGACAGTGCTCTGACAGTTTGGGCAGGCAACTAATGGCAGGGAGTTGCCTGCCCGATGAGCTAAATTGGCTAAAACATTTTATTTTACTTTATTGTGCTTGGCTTATGACTTCTAAGTACGAGCCAAGCGGGTTGCCGAAAGGTAGCCTCGTTTCGAAAATAGTACTTTGACGACGTGCAGTAAGAAACGGGCTACTGGATCGCTATACAGTTACTAATAGGGTTGAGGGGCAGGGGTTGTCTGAATGCTAAGATTATCTTACTGGCAGTTCTACGGTATTGGGCTAATATTTAATATAAGGAATAGAATAGACTACACACAACAAGCCTGTGTATTTCTCTCTGGAGGTTGAGATAACAGATATGGACCTCGAAGAAGCTCGAGAGGTCCATGCTGTTGCATCGTCCCCAAGATGGAAACACAGGGCAAGTTGTGTATGGTTGTTTGTTTATAGTTTATTTTTTATAGTATATGGTTTTAAATGCAGGAAATGTTTACTTTTTTTATGTTTTTAAACATACCGCAGGTGCCATGCCTTTTACTTTGATGTTTCAAGTGAGACCCTACAATGTGGCAGGAGACAGCGGGAGCGGGAACACAGCTGACATTGATTTGGAATGTGCACAACAGCATTTTTAGAACATACAAACATAGGAAAAGTGCCAGAAGAAAAAGGCCTAGCGGTCTATCCAGTCTACTCTTATTGTGGAGTCCCAAGCGGCAACTAAGGACTCTCCTCCACTCCCCAACTGCTACCCCCCCTCTTTTTGGCCACAACCTTACTCTTTGCCCTGTCCCATCCCTTTTAAAGCCCTCCACAGTCTCCAGTGAGACCACCTCCCCAGGGAGAATGCTTCACCTTTCAGTCACCCTCTCTGTGAAGAAATGCCTTCTGAACCTCTAGCTTAAGGCAGTGTCCCCTCGTATTTTTATTGCTACTGAAACTAAAAAGGCTGTCTTTGCTTACAGTGTTAATGCCCTTCATGTACTTAAAGGTCTCAGCCATGCCCCCCTCTTTCTTCTGTCCTCCAGGGAGTACATGTTCAGGTCCTCCAACCTCTCGTATGTCCTGCTGACCTGTAACCGTCTTAGTCGCTGTCTTGTAGACGGCCTCTTAGCATATTAATGGCCTCTTATGTAGGGACACCAGTACTGCATGCAGTACTCCAGGTGCGGCCACACCAGAGATCTCTATAATAGCAGCACGACTTCTCTCCTCCTGCTGCTGATCTCCTGGCAATGCAGTCCAGCACTGTGATGGCCTTTGCCCCACCTTCCTGCAGTGTGAGGCATGCTTTAGGTCACTAGGGATCATCACTCCCAGGTCTCTCTCCTCCTCAGATTTTGTTACCAGGACCCCTATCAGACTTTACTACTTCCTCAGGTTGTTGGCTCCAGTGTGTATAACTTTGCATTGAACCCGAGTTGCTATTCTGGACCACCTTTCGAGCTTAGGCAGATCTTCCAAGTCCTGTATCCTTAGCTTGGTGTCATTCGCGAACAGGCAGATCTTGCCCTTTATGCCTTCTTCCAGTGACCTTAAAAGCAGCTGACTACTAGGACAGCTTTGTGATAGGGTTGAATTAAGGCCCTGCCCCATTTGTTATGCAGAAAGAGTTTAAACGCAAGGGTCTGTTCTGTCCTCTCCTTTTCTGTCTCTTGTATGTGGTTGTGCAACCAATTTTCTTGTGAGACCTAGGAACTGATCACTCCAAAGATTTCGCAGTTCTCTGCCTCTCGCTATCTCTCTGCTTCCATTGCTATTTCTGTCTTTTTCTTCCCTTGAATATCTACAGATATAAAAATATATGTGAATCTTAATGTGCAAATGTCACTGATACTGGGATCCCTTTGTTTAAAACTGTATAGTTTTACTGTTGAAATGATTGCAAAAAGCTATTTGGAATGCAAGGGTTAACCTGAGATGCTGGTTTGAAAAATATTTCCAGAGTGGTCAACAAGAGGTCAGTTCTGGGTCACAATGTTCTTTTTGCTGCACCTGCTGAAACTGACAAGAACACTGTGTGAGAAGCAAAATATTCTTTTAACGAGCTCCCTGCAAAGACTTGTTATAAAAAGAGCTGTTGTGTTTTGCAAGAGGGAGAGACGGAGTTTGGAAATTGAGAAGAAAAACTCAGAAAAAGGACTCCTTTCTATGTTTTTACTGCCATTGTAAATAGTTGTACTGAACCACTGTAATTTTTTTATTTTGCTGTTATTACAAAAATGCTATCTGTGAATTTTGAAACTGCTCCTGGTTTTTCCTGTGCTTCCTAACCTGTGCGTCGACAACAGAACTTATTATTTATACACAGTTCAGCTTGTTTTTCACATTGTTCTGTATTTCTGATCACCATTATTTATTACTGAGGCCACGTGCATGAAAAGGGGATCCTTGCTCCTGAAGAGTTCATCTATTCCTGTTGCTTTCTCCCTACCTGAGATCATAATGCTCTACTTGTGACATCACAATTACTCCCATGGCAACAGATTGTGATGTCACTACAGAATGCTATGACATGAAGTAGGGAGTAAGCAAAAGAGGCAGATAACTCTAAGGAATATAGAGCATGTTTCCATGCAACTTACTCAGTAATAGGCAATGGGGAGGAGACGTCTATTGAATACATATGGAATGCAGGCAGAATTGTACCTAAATATTATGGTTTTCAAAGTTTTCTTTGAAGCATCAGCAGCTCTTTAATGAAGACATTTAAACAATGGCAAAAGCACCAAGCCCTGAGGGCCCCCCACTAGTGACTTTCTTGGAGCCTGAGAACCCCCCAAAAAAAAAAACCACCACCCTCTGGGGCCTGTCTTTCAGCCAGTTTTGACTATCCATTCACAAGAGTCTCTTGACTACTCCCAGATCCTCCAGTTTTCTGATTAATCTCCTATGGGGCACAGTCCTAGGACTAGCTGAAGTGCAAGCATAGGAGATCTGTCACTTGGCCTGTGTCTGTTTCTGTAACCCAATCACAGAAATTGATCAGTTTGTTTGACAGGATCTCCCAACCATGAAACCGGTGCTGTCACTCATCCTGGAGACTGTTTTCTCCAAGTAACCATCCAGCCTTTCCTTAAGGATGGCCTCCATGAGGTTATACACGATTGAGGTCAGGCTGTCCAATCTGTAGTTGCCTGGGTCATCCCTGGATCTAGTTTTATGGAGCAGCACTGCATGTACCTTTTTCCAGTACAGTGAAACCAGGCAGACTATTGAACAGGTCCGCCAGGAGGCCTGCTAGTTCCTCCGCTAGTTCCCTCAGCACTCTAGGATGAATACCATCCTGTTTATGTAACTCCAACCCAATGGGAATGTTTGCTACGTATCTCAAGTATACCTTTAGCTGTTCCTCATGAAGAGGGTGCTGTCCCTTATTGAAGAATAAGTTTGCACCTCTCCCTTATTAGGTGGGGCATCCTTCTGCCTATTGCCCAGATTCTTCTCCCTCACATATGGAGGGAGTCTAGGGTATGGTTATAGTTCATCCACACATTGGTAGTTCCACCAGAAGTGCTGATTCGTCAGATGTCTTGAAGCTAAGCTCCTTCTATCACCCGGTGGTATATATCCCACTCCACCTCGTAACGCCAGATCTTTCTTTCCTGAGGAAGAACAGGAGAGGGGTATATGTGGGGCTGCAGTCTAATGGACTGAAGTGCTGCACACTCAAGCAGACTAGATAGCCTGAATGGCCTGTATCTGCTGGCAATTTCCGATGTTTGTAGGTCACCTCTTTCATGGCTGTTGCTTAGTATTAGTGTGCCATAGACAAACCTTTACCTTAGATGTTTTTCATAACATTAGCGATGTCTGTCCTTGGTTCCTTTGACTCTTCTCTGTGATCGATGGTGGAGCAACAGAAGCTGGGACTCAAGTTCTGTTTGGTGTTGACAGAAGACGTCGGTCACCAACCCTGCCTGTGCAGCCTGGTGGGGAGCATGACACAGCTGGGTTTGTTACTCCTGGAGTCCCTAGGGGACCGAAGCCTCGCTTACCCTCAGGACGGCCTTCAGAACAGGACCCAAAGCCCAAAGGACCACAAGACGACCTCAGCGGCTGCTAGATCAACTCTCCAGCTTGCAGAGCTTGAGGAAGCGGTCAGTGTGGCGGGCGCCTCATCGGTCTCGGCGCTGCTCCCAGCTGGGGCCAGCATCAGAAGGTTATTCACAAAAGGAGTTTTGTGAAATGTGTGTGGTCCTCAGGATTTGGGGGGGAGAGCCCTGCCCACTGCAGCAAGAAACGCAAGTGCTGCCATTGCCAGTCATGGGACTGGGAGAGATTGGGGTCCTCCCGATTCTGCAACTCCCCTGACCGCTCGAATGTGGTTGAGACTCCTTTGGGTTGAGGGGAAGGTTGAGAGCTCCTTTGTACCCCCATCAGACTTGTTGACCTAAACACTGGTCGAGCAGGCCGTAAAAGTCTTTCTTGAGCCTGTCGAGGAGTCGATCTTGCAGACCCAGGTGGCTCTGTCTTCACTCAGGAGAATATAGACTGGTCATTGTCCCCAGCCAGGTCACCTCGGAAGCAGCTTCCACCGGTGGTCAATCGTTTTAAGCTTATCCTTTGTCAATCTGGCCAGGCATATGGTGTACCACAACCAGCCGGAAGGCTCAACTTCATGTTGAGCATTCGGTCAAGATCTCTGTCAGTGTCTCAGTCAAGGCACTCTCACTCTTGATCCAGCTCAACTGGGAGATGTCGCCCTTGATGTCCTTGTCCTTTAGAGAGGAGAGGATGTGCTGCAAGATGCTCCAATGCTACGAGGAGCTCCTGTAGCAACAGTGGGCAATTGCAGGGCGGGGTAGGGCTCTACCCATTGGTCCTTGGTCACCTGGCAGCTGCTGTTAGTGCCCTTGCTGCTCCACACTTTGCAGGTGTTTCCTGCACCTGCTTCTCCATGCCTTCATGTTGAGTCATCACCACCACCACAGTCGAAGGTGGCCTGACCAAGGAGGCCCGTTCAGCCATTGGCTGGCCTGCCTGGCTGGCTGTGCATATCACCCAAGCAGAGGATACTTTGGTGGTCCGTGATGAGAAACAGTCAAGGCAGTTTTTGAGGAGTACTCCGATGAATCTGACTTCTCGTCCATGGCCTTATCTGTGGCTCACATCCTCAACCAGGACCTCACCTTTGACTCGCGTCCTCAACCGGACTCGGTCGAGTACTGACCACTAAGCGTGGCCCTGTGTCTTTGGGGCTGTCATCCAATTAAATTCAGAGTCCATGTCAGTCCCACTAGAACCAGGCCAGAAAAAGGCTAAGTTCCCTTTCACAGACATTCTGGACAAAGATGATTCCCGGGTTGCCATTTCCATGACTGAGGCCATCTTGGGACTGGCCCTGGAGCTTTGGTATTGTCCAGCATCCTGCCCAGCACTCTCCACCCACATGGACTGCAAGTACGTGGTCCCCTACCAGGTCTCTGTCAGGGTTTGTAGACCACCCTTCCATCGAAGGACTGGTGTCTTACTCAGCCGTCTGTAATTCTAGGGGCCAGTGGGATATGGACAAGCTTCCAGACAAGAAGTCCAGAAAAGTTGACCATGCTGCAGAAAAGATTTACTCTGCGGCATCCATGGATCTCAGTCATGTGAGCTAGGCCATCATGATGGTCAACTTCTGTCACTCCCTGATGGAAGTCTTTTGATACCATCCTCTCTCACCTACCTGCTGACTAGCAATCGTAAATGAAGATTTTCCAAGACCGTGGTCAGTCGCTGGCTAAACCCCAGTTCCAGATGGCAGTGCACATGGGTGACTCTTTTTCCTTTGTCATGGCAGTGGCCATCTCTGTACGTCACAGGGTCTGACTGCATCTGTCCACCTTCATGGCAGCCACCCAGCATAAGCTAACCAGTGTCCCTTTCTTGGGCACTGGCCTCTTTGGCCCAGGGTGGAAGGACGTCTCACCTGCATCGAGAAGACCAGTCTCCTCCACTGTGTGGTATAGTCCCAGAAGTTCGGAAAAAGAAGCCCTAGAAGCAGACTTCAGTATCAGTCCTTTCAGCCTTCGCCTCTGCGGCAGCAGTCTCAACAGGAAAAATACCAGGCCTGGCATCCGAAACCCAAGTTCAGTGGCCAAGACCCTAAGGCAGGTGAGGGCAGGGGTGGTGGTGGTGCCCTTTGCCAGCAGCGGCCAGTGTCCCAAAAGCAGCACAATGTAGGGGCTCTGGGGAGCATCCCTCCACCCGTCCTGTCCCTGTCTGCACTCCTGGTCGGGGGTCAGTTGAGTCACTTCTTGCCACGTTGGTCCACTGTTGCGGTGTACAAATGGTGTTAGAAGTGGTAGGCAGAGGGCTGCCTCTGGACTTCAAGGCTCTCCCGCTTTACTGATTCCATTCTCCTCGTGAATCCAGAGTGTGTCTGAACATGCTGGCCACCCTTCGGGAGGCCATTGCAGAGTTACTCACAAAAGGAGCCAGAGCCCATTGGCCAGTTAAGGTTGCACGTCCATATACTCCCTGATTCTGAAACAGATGGGGGGGGGGGGACTGGCACCCCACACTGGACCTGCATAATCTGAACCACTTCATGCAGAAGCGCAAGGTCCAGATGGTCACTCTGATTCAAATCATTCCGTCACTGGAGCAAAAACATGCGGTTTTGCTCCCTGGACCTCCAGGATGCATTTTTACACATCCCAGTCCATCCGTTCCACTGCCAGTGTCTCCAGTTCTGAGTGGAAGGAGTCCTGTACCAGTTTCAGGTCATGCCCTTTGCTCTCTCCTTGGTGCTCAGGGTCTTCACTAAGAGCATTGCAGTGGTGGCACCATTCCTGAGGTGCCAAGGTGCCGGGATGTATCCCTACCTGATCAACTGGTTGATTGCCGGGCTGTCAAAAGAGACTGTGGAGAGGTCCAGAAATCTGGCTCTCCAGACATGCCAAGACTTGGGCCTGGTGGTCAACCTGGTCAAGTCCTTGTGAGTACCCTCGCAAGTGAGCAAGTTAATCGAGGCAGAACTAAACTCCCTGCAGGCCAAGGCCCGTCTCCCTGTGGACTGGGTATTGCATCTTACTGCCTTTGCCCGATCATTTTGTGTTGGGCTCTTGCTCCCTGCCCAGGATTTACTGCAGCTGCAGGAGTACATGGCATGCCACACCAGTGTTGTCCATTTGGCCTGCTGGAGGATGCACCACCTGCAGTGGGAGTTGGACCGTCAGTGGTCCCACCACATAGGCCACTTAGGCCAGTCGTTCACGGGATCCAGACGATGTGGGCTGCTATTCAGAACATCTGGAGGAAGGAATCCCATTTGTCCAACTAGAACAGATTTGTCAGTCTCATGACAGATGCATCTCTGGTAGGGTGTGAAACACACCTGGGAGAACACAGAGCCCACAGGCTTTGGTTGCCAGGGAGTCCCATTACACATAAACCTGCTGGAGCTCAGTGCAGTGTGGCTTGCTCTGACAGAATTTGCTCTTCAAGTCAGGGGTCAGGTCATGCAGGTCCAGACAAACAACAGCACGGCCATGTTTTTCCTGAACAGGCAGGGTGCACACTCCCTTCCCTTGTGTCCATAGGCCCTCTGCACCTGGACCTTGGTATGCAGTCTGGGTACAGATGATCTGACAATACATGCTGCAGGAGTAAACAGAGGTGGTTTTACCTGTTCTCCTGTGGGAAACATCTCTGGTATCTGTTTGCCTCCTGGGAGAACAGAAAGCTGAAGTTGTTGTGTGCCCCAAAAAAAAAACACACACAGTCCGGGACATGGTAGAAGATGCCTTCATAAAGCCCTAGACCGCAGGTGATTCTGGTAGCACCAGAATGACCCAGATAGGTCTGATATCTGGATCTTCTCAGACTCCGCAGCAAGCCTCCGTGACTGTTGCCTTTTTGCCCAGACCTGCTGACCAAACAGTGGATGGTCTTGCACCCAGATCTTCAGTCCCCGCACCTCACAGCCTGGTTTCTCAGTGGTTAGAGTTCCAGGCCTTGGGCCTTTCGGAAGCTGTGCTCCACGTTGTGGAGGCCTTCTGAAAGAAGTCTACTCACCAGTGCTAGGCCTTTAAATAGAAGAGATTTTCCATTGGTGTGAGGGCAAGGACCTGGATCCCCTTGCCTGCTCTGTGGCTAGTATCCTTGAGTACCCGTGGTCCTTCTCTCAGTTGAGGCTGCGAGCGATGACCCTTAAGGTGCACCAGGCAGCCGTTAGTGTATGCTGGACGTGGGCTGGTATGCCGATGGCGCAGGAGAAAGTAATCTCTCTCTCTCCCCCAAGGGCCTTGACCACCTGTCCCCTTGGAACCTACTGGTGATGCTGACTGTGCTCATGGGCAAGCCAGCGGAGTTTGTGCACAGGTGTGAGGTGTCACACTTGTCATGGAAAATGGCCTTCTTGGTGGCCATGACATCTGCCAGAAGAATCATTAAGCTCTGGGCACTCGGTGGAGCCTCCTTATCTAGTCTTCCACAGGGACAAAGTCATCCTTCGCCCCACCCAAAGTTCCTCCCAAAGGAAGTATTGAAGTTTCACATTAACCAGATGATGAACCTCTGGTCTGTTTTAATAACCCATTTTTGGAAGCCAACCGCAAGTTCCATACTCTGGACCTATGAACATCGCTCTTTTATTGTAAGGCGTGCATGGCTGGAGTTCAGGGTGAGGCTCACCAGCTGTTTGTAACATACGCTGAAACCGTACCGGGCAGATTCACAGCAAAGTGGATGATTGGCAGGGGAATAACATCCTGCATTGACCTCTGCTATAGGTTGGCTTGTAGGGAGCCTCCCAAGAGGCATAGGGCCCATTCCACCAGACATACTGCTGCCTTGTTAACTGCTTCCAGAGACACACCCTTACAGGAGATCTCTAGGGCAGCTACCTGGAAGTCGGCACAGATCTTCATTTCCCACTACAGCATCGACCTCGAGTCACATCGGGAAGCTGCTTTTGGGACCTGGGTTCTTTGGTCTCTGTTCACCGAGTTGGGGTGCATGCCTTGCCCCTTTCTCCCAGAGAACTGCTAGGGGTCTGCCAGAGTGCGGATAGTGAACTGTATCCACGCCCTAGAAAGACAGGTTACTCACCTGCAACCATTGTTCTAGGAGTGATATACAGGTCACACCCACACAACCGGCCTGGCCTCCCCTGGCATGTGGCAGATGGATCCCTGCTGCCAGCATTCAAAGATCTGACATCACAGGGTGGAGCCGGAGGATATGCCACCCATGTGATGGGAGGCGCTTCGCTTAAAGACGTCTGATGACTCTGCACTTCCAGTAGGACTGCCAGAGTGTGAATATGAACTGTATACCACTCCCAGAACAATGGTTACAGGTGATTATAAACTGGCAAGAAAAAATCTAAAATCTCATTGGCCAAGATCTTCTGCTGACTGTACATTAAATCTATATATACACACACAGTCATCCTGGTCCTAAACCACATTACACAATGAGCAAATCAGTCCTCCTACAACCAGAACTATTCTTCCATCAGTCCCTCTACAACCAGAACTGATCTTCTATCACAAACATGGCTGCTACCTTTACACTGTAAAAACTTCAACTGGGCCCTAAAAATAAAAGTACCTTAAATAAAAAATAAAACAAATTAATTAAACGTTGTTTCCCCTGATCATCACACTCAACTTACACACATAAACAAATTAGAAACATTAAGTATTGTTTATAGTTTTCATTACAACTGTTTCCTTACAAACAGTGAAAACTTCCCGTTCTGTCTTTACCTGCACATCAGGGAAATCTATTCTGCTTGCCCTGACAGTGAAATAATTGAGTCTATGGATCTAAAACAGGCCTTTGTTGTCTGTGTGTACAGTATGTTAGGAGAGTAACATTCTAACTGCAGAACTGAGCAGAATTTTTAATCCCTGTATTCCATGGCAAACATTCCATGATAAACATTCTGTGTCTTGAATGAGGGGCAAAAACAGAAAAAAAAAAAAAACAGGATGAAGAAAGTAGGCAGTACAGTAATACTTTATAAGCAAAGAGAAAATGTGGGAAAACACAGTTACATATGAGAGGCAGACCCAAACTGCTCAAATAATACATTGCTGTCCTCCAACTCACTGGTTTAGCATTTTTCAGTGAGTTGCTATTCAATCAATTTTACTACTCCTCTACCCAAGTCTGGGGACTATTTTCACCATATTTAAATAAAATAACATACTATTATTAAATCTTTAATAATGTGTCCAGAGTTTTAATTGTTATAGAAATAGTTGTTACCCATTTTATAAGAGCGATAAGACACTTCAGGGTGTGGGTTGTTGATTGATAAGAGCACTACCCAGCTGCTGTAGTCACTCGGCGAAAGCGCCTCTTCCCTAACAATGCACCTGGTGGCGTGCTGTTATCAGTCAACAACCCACACCCTGTTGTGGCTTATTGTTTTCGTAACCTATCTTTACTCGTGGGGGGCCAAATCAAGACCAAACTAGACTATACCATTTTGCTTGTGATCTGAGCTGCAGGTCTCCAGTGACTCCTGGCTAGTGCTTTACCCAGTAAGCTACTTCTATAACAGAGAATATAGTTGGGCAGCTGGTTAGAGCACTGAATTGTGTAACACATCCCAGGTTGGAATCCCACTCCAGCCACTCAGTGACCCAGGACAAATTTCTTGACCTTGCGCTTTAGGAGCGGGACCACACTAGATTAGATGATGGGCTATACTGGGGAAATAAATTGCACTAAAAAAAAGCTAATAATTCTTTATCCTTTTCTAGACCAACAAAATTACAACGTGACACTGGAGAACATATTGACCCGTTGTCTTGAGAATCAAAAGATATGGAACAAGCTGATGGGTGAGCGACCTGGTCGTGGTGTCTGGACAAATTCTCCACTGGAGTTGGAAGAAGCAGACAGCTTGCATAATGGACTCTTACTCATGCCGGGGGCAGAGAGGAAAGCGGACTCCAGCAGCTTGGTTTTCCCATGCATTAGCAGCACCTTGCAGTGGATCACGCAAGGGCGGGACCCATGCCTTCCAGCGTCGAGAGGAAAAGTGCTTCACTTGCAGACTATCAGCAGCAGCCATGGTGTTTTGCTGCAAGAAGCGCGCACCATTCAGGTCCTTGTCACAGGAAGTCTCCACCTAGTGGGAGGAGTCCTAAAAGTTCTTGACCAGTCATTATCACAGTAGACTGAAAGCGAAACTGGTTTGCATTGTGCGGTTGTTAGAGACATATTCTGTGTAACAATTTAAAAAGTGTGCCTTCTATACTTGAAGATCTTCCAGGAATCGATCTTCACCATTGATTCCCACTAGTGTTTTTTTAGCTGGAGGCGCTAGGACCCAACAGGAGCCAGAACTTTTCAGAGGGCTGGTGCCAAGGTAAGCAATGGGCATGTGCGGCACCGTGTACCAGTGCTCACAACCACTCGTTTACCTCGGTGCCAGCCCCCAACCGTCTCATTTCCATTTTTCCCCACTGTCGAGTGTACATCAGTGATGACGTTACCGCCTATGGAGTCGGAACTTCATGTAAGTATGGTAATGGCATTCAGTTCTAAGTTTTAGTGTTTAAAGCTAGAGTTTTTATTTTTGTGTCTGTTTAATATTTTGTTAATAAATAACTTTGTTTCTCTCAGCCTTGCTGAGTTTCCGTGACACAGTAGTGAAGGATAGTAGGGAGCCTGAAGAGGCAGGCTGCTGTGGCAGCGGGGTCACGTCCAGTCCACTTTCCCCTCAGGGAGGGGTTCTGATGATGGGCAGTCCAGTACTCTGGAGGAAGGACAGTTCTCCCATAAGTAGAAAAAGAAGCGGTCCCAGTTCTGCGCACACTCTGCGTCACGGTCCAGGCACTGCTTGGCCTTTTTCTCTTCTTGTAAGAAGGGGAAGAAATGGTACCAGCTGAGGTCGTCCTCCGTGAGGTCTGCTGCAAGACATTCGACTTCCCAGAGTCTGAAGTCCTCACTGTCGCCACTGGCAACACTGACCTCTAGGGCTCAGAGGTTGGCGTCTCAAGTCTGGAACTCCCCCTTCTGTGAGGGCTGTGGTGGGCAGTTCCACCACTGAACAACTGCTGTGGAGCAGTGGGTGCAGTGTTTGGCCCAGATGGCGCTGCTGGTGAAGCCATTCCTTGGCCCTTCGAGGGTGTGGGGGCTGGTACTACAGGCGGTGCCACTGGATCTGGAAGAGTGTTTGCTTGTGATAAAAGCCTTCGGGGCCTTGCCGGAAGTAGTGTCCCCAATGTCTGTCTGACTTGTGGTGTCCCCTCCGTCCTGTCCCAGGATAGGGCAGCCACGGTGCCATCACCGGTTACCATGGTGTCTGCTGGGTTGTAGACACCAGTACCAGTGCCACATCTGGTGCCAGGTTTGGGCTCCTCTGGGCCCAGTCCCACGTGCAGTGTACCAGGAACCTTTCTGGTGCTGTACCCGATGCCTATTCCAGCACCACCCGTGGCACTGGTCCCTCCTCCACCAGAGTCAGTGTCACCGGTGTTGATGCAGCCACGCACTGGGTTGTCAGGTCTGTGATCTCACCCTCTCTTCTACCTCCCCCCCCCTTTCAAGGAGGGTGCAGAAGAGGACGAGTCAGACCCCAGCCATATTATCTCTGAAGGAAGTGATGATGACCCTTACCAATAGTCAAGAGGTCTCAGACTCCATTCTTGTGTCTGTACCTTAGGAGGATCTCTTTTCCTTGACTCTGCTCAGAAATACGCACGCACCGCATTGAATTTTGGGGTAGCAGTCATTGACCAGGCTGGGCATCTCCAATTGGAGTTCCTAAATGTGCCTAATATTCCGGTCAGTTTGGTTCCTTCAATCGGACCTACACAGGAAACCTTGTTTGATGTGGTTTGGCAGAGACCTGCCTCAGTGGCAGCTGTCCCCAAGCAGGCAGACTGAAAATACGTTGCTTCTAAAAATAAATCCGTGTATGTTACTCAGCCCATATCTGATACTACTGTTATTCTTGCTGCGAATGACAAGGCCACTGTCCCTAGATCCATAGAGAGAGTACTGCTCACCCCACTAATAGTGAGTTGTGCAAGATTGACACCATGGGCAAACAGGCCTATGCTTCAGCTGCCCTGGGCACAAGGATAGCCAGCTACTAAGGGCATTTTTCTAAATACGAGTATGCCTTTTGGGGAAAAAAAATACTGTCTCTGGCAGAGACTCTGCCAGATTCAGAAGCAAAACGGGGTAGTCTGTTGACTGTTAAGCAAGGCATTGAGTCTAACAGGTGACTAGCTTGAAGGGACTTTGTGGATGCATTTGATGCTGCATCTTGCTGTGCAGCTGCAGGCATTTGCTTCAGACAGAATTCCTGGCTGCAGACTGCTGGCTTTACCCAGGATGTTCAGCAACAGGTGATGAATGTTCACTTTGATGGAACTTATCTCTTTGAACTACAGGTGGAGCAGTCCCTTAAGGCATCAAATGAAACTATAATGACACTTAAGACCTCCAGACCAGCTCTGGCCTTCAACTCTCAGAAGAACAAAGGTGCGAGTTCTTTCATGGCAAAAGGCAGGGGAGCCCAAAACATAAGTTAGCCTCTCCAGCCCCAAAACAAAGCACACCTGGAGGAGGCACAGGTGCTGAAGGCACCTAGTGCCACTATCTGAAGCCCTGGCCTTCGTCCTACCTCAGCTGCCTGAGGTAGACCTCTCCTCCCAGATGGTGGAGGGTACCTGACCCAGTTTTTCCATCAGTGAGAGTCTATTATGACGAACAACTGGGTCCTTGGGATCATCCAAGAAGGGTACTCTCTAGACTTCACAGAAACTCCTCCAGAATCCGTCCAGAAGGCAACCCTCTTGTTAGCTCACATGTCTGAGCTTCTAACACTGGAGATTGCAGGCCTTCTTAACGACAGGACAGTGGATGTTGTGCCAGAGTCAGAATAGAGCACAGAGTTCTAGTTCAAGAATCTGAGGCGTGGTCCCATTCTTGACCTCAGAAATCTGAACAAATTTCTAGATCAAGAGAAATTCAGAATGATTTCTCAGAGTTCTCTGCTACCCTGCCTAAAGACTCAGGACTGGCTAGCATCCCTGGATATGCAAGTTAAAAATCAATACATACTGGTACCACCAACCACCACTGATACTCTTTCATAGGGCTGGGGCAGCAGTACCAGTTCAGAGTCCTGCCTTTTGTTCTGTCCTTGACACCTCAAGTCTTTACAAAGTACCTTGCAGTTCTTGCTGCACACAAGAGGAAACTAGGACTCCAAGAGAGGATTTTCAGCCACTCATGTTCATTTTTCTTGGATGCAGGTGTGAAAATTCCTGCCCCCAAAGAAAAAAGTTAGACCACAAAAGGTGATCTAACTGTTCGAAGGACTTCACACTTGCATCCAAAAACAGACACAAGTCCCACAGTTGCGTGCAGAAACTGCCACAGATACGCCTAAATATCTATCAGTAGGGCGCAGACATCTGGAAACATTTGCATGAATTTAAGTGCTGCATGGTCCGTTCTGAAAATCTACTCCCCGTCTTTTCATGCTTGGACGATTGGCTAATTTCAGTCACATCCAGACAGGAAATGGAACAGGCAGTAGCCACTGCTCTCAGTTCCTGGCTGCCGTGGGGTCTCACTGAACTGTGAGAAATCTCAGCTGCAGCCCTCCCAGCAGCTGCTGCTTATAAGAACTCTGCTGGCTACAACTTGGCCTTGCACTTTCCTTCTAGAGAGCAGACTACACTGAATCTTGCAGATGGCAGGCTGCATCATGGAGCGCAAAACTGTGCAAGCCCACTCCATGCAGTGCGTGCTGGGTCTGATAGTATCCTCAGTGTTCACAGTGCCCCTGGCATGCTTACACATGAGGAAAACCCAGTGCTTAATGGTCAGAGGAATCGCACCCTCAGACTTGCCCTATTCAGGTGACCAAAACCTTGGTTCGATCTCTCACGTGGTGCTCAGTGGAGTACAGCCTCCTTCAGGATTTTCCCTTCTCCCAACTGGAGCCAGAGGTGATCCTCACCACAGATGCCTCCCTGTTGGGGTGGGAGCCTCACTGCCAGGGCCTCCAAATGCAAGGTGTTTGGGATCTGTCAGAGACTCGTATCCTCATCGGTGTGTCGAGATGCGAGCTGTTTTGTACGGTCTGAGAGCCTTAGTGGACTTAGCCAGCAATAAACTGTCTCTCCTGCAGACAGACAAGTCTGTCATGTACTGCATTAACAAACAGGGAGGAGCAAACTCTTACCCTCTCTGCAGGGAGATGTTGAGAGTGTGGGAATGGTTTCAGGAGCAGGGAATCCTGTTCCAAGCAGTCTGTTTGCCTCGAGAGCAAAACACTTTGGGAGATGAACTCAGTCAAACAGAAGCGGGGCCTCACGAGTGGTTACTAGCTCCAGACATCGTGAGATTGTTGTTCGACAAATGGGATACCCCAGATGTGAACCTTTTTGCATCCCTTTTCAATGCTAAACTGCCTCGATCCTGCTTCGGAAATCCAAGACATGGCGTTTCCGTCAGGAGACATCCAGACTGTCATGGCAAAATCCTGTTTCTGTATGCATTCTCTCCAGTCCCACTCATCTAGAGGGTGTTGCTCTAGTTAGAGGCACGCAGGGGGCAGGGTGATATTAGTCACTTCCTACTGGCCCTGGCAGGTATTGTTTTCTCTGTTTAAACAGACTTTCAGTCAGTGAATAAAGGACTCTTCGACTCAGGACAGACTTGTTGACACAGGGTCACCTGGTCCATACCAGCCAGTGCTCCCTTCACCTTCAGGCCTGGCTCCTGAAGAGATGGAAGTGAACAGGTACAAGGTGTCTGAAATACTTTTGGCTGCATGTAAATCTTCCAAGAAGAACATTTACACAGCCAAATGGAAAATATTTTCCATCTGATGCCCCAAACCGCATGGACCCCTTTAGGTGCCCACATGACAAGGTTCTGGAGTACCTACTGGACCTTCCTTATGCAGGTTGGCAGTATTCCATAGTGAAGGTCCAGCTGTGTGCTGTTGCGGCATACCATGAGCCCGTCAGCGTCCTCTATCCGGCACAGCTGCCACTGTTTAGGAGGTTCCTAAAGGGCAGTTTATACGTGAGGCTTCCCATCAGGAAGCCAGTAGCTGCCTGGGATATCAGCCTTGTGTTAGATATGTTAAGCAGCCAGACCCACACACAATGGTACGTGATGCCGGCGGTAACTACATAAATGAAAAAACGAAAAGAAAAGTGTGCACACACTCACACCAACGAAGTGCTGTTCAGTAATTTCCACCAAAAACAACAAGCTGACTGTGCTTAGTTTAATGAAAAAAAAATTCAGCAAACACATACAGGTGAAGACCGACTGACAGAAACTCCCAACGTTTCAATTAATAATGTTGTCTTCAATCAGGGACTCCCCCTCTTCTGACTCTTGTATTGCTGCTCATGGAAGTGCCTGTCTACACCCCGTCCCTTGCCTTTATAGTGACCCTTGCTTGAAGCACCCACTACTCCTGTGGCCCCTTCTTGTATGCTGTGTTGCTGAAAAGAAATTCTGGGACTGCGTTGTGGGGAGGGGTGTGTGTAGAATCCAGACTGTTCTCTAAGCTGAGACTATCTTCTAAAGAAACATAAGATGCAGCGTCTCATTCACTATCAGCATTACGAGAATCAGTTGGTAAATCATTAGGATACTTTTTTCAGGATGGACTTGGGTTGTGTTTTTCTAGTTAAACACCCAACCAGTTTTGGATTTTTAAACTTCGAGCAACTGTGCCCCCTGGCTTAAATGACAGGGTGGAATTCCTCAGTTGACATTATTGTGTCTTTGCAGTTCATAGCACCTATATTTCATAATTATGTTAATTTGTGCATTAGCAGTAACTTCACACTGCATTATTTAGGATGTTGTTACGGGTGTTTCTTAGGTCTGCAGTGTGCTTTTATTGATTAGTCGTTATGGATGTTTGAGTACTGTAAAACTCATTACATGTTATTCAGATTGTACTAGCCCTTTAAGAGGCATCACTATTTAAAGGCTGTTTGTCATCTTCTTGACAAAGCACTCAAGCACGAAGCATTGGGTTTTTTGTCGGTCGGTCTTCACCGTATGTGTTTGCTGAATTTTTATCGCTTAAACTGAGCACAGTCAGCTTATGTTTGGTGGAGATTACTGAACAGCAGTTTTTCGGCATGAGCTATGCACTTTTTTTTGTTTGTTTGCTTGTTTGTTTTCTTCATTTGTGTTAGATATGCTCACTTGCAAGCCTTTGGAGCCCCTTGCATCATGTGACTTTGTTTTTAACTTGGAAAGCAGCATTCTCTCACTTTTGCTTGCAGACTATCTGAAATCCAGGCTTTGGTCACAGATCATCTGTATACTGTTTTCCATAAAGACAAGGTGGTTCTCCGTTCATACCCAAAGTTTCTACCAAAAGTAGTGTCGGAGTTCCATCTTAACTAAACCTTAGTCCTGCCTACGTACTTTACCAACTTCAAGACTGAGAGAGAAAGAACTCTCCACGTATTGGATGTTAAGAGGGTCCTTAGGTTTTATCTGGACAGAACCAAGGACTTTAGATGATCCAAACAGCTCTTCATCGCCTTTGATCCTAATCAGGAAGGACAGCCTGTTACCATCAAATGCATTTCTGCCTGGATTGCAAATTGCCTTCACCACTGGTATGCCATGTCTCAGGTTAAACTGGTGGGCTCTGTATGATGTATTGTATGTACCCTGTAACCCTCCTGGGTTGTACCTGAATATAGGTAATTGGCTGTCTAGTGTGCTTACCTGGTAAACAAAAGCGAATAAATAAATATGCCCCCCTGCCCCCCGAGTAGTTGCCTCATCCCTGGCAGAGATACGCTCTGTGCATGTTGAAGAAATATACAGAACTGCAACTTGGAGCACAGTGGACACTTTTAATAAGCACTGTGCCGTGGGTATCCATGCCAGGCAGCGCACCAGTTTTGGCAGAACTGTCCTGAATGGATTACTGTCCTGAGTGAGCACTTCGCTCCAGCTGCCATAGTCCGGGGGACTTTGTCTGAGCTGCCTGCTCTGACCCACTAGTGAGAATCTGTGGTGAAGATTGATTTAAAATAAAAATATATATTAAAATGAAGTATTGGCAGTAATTTTCAGTCGTCTAAGAATATCTTTGCCACTAATTCGCACACCTGCCCTCCATCCCCCAGGCTTACTCCACTGTGGTTGTGTTGGCCTTCACCTTGTTTTGGGCTGTGAAGACACTATGTTACTGGTTTGGTGGCCCTTCTTACACGGGCCACCAGGGTTATCTTATGCCCTTCAGTTAAGTACATAGATACTTGTTAAGTTATGCTGCACCTCCTCGTAAAAAAAAGGTTCTGAGGCGGTTGGGAGCTGGCAGCAAGTTAAACAAGCGGCCACGAGCGCTGGTTCACAGTGCCAAGACATGTAATGCTTACAGCCCTCTGAAAGGTTTGGCTCCTGCTGGCTCGTAGCTCCTCCAGCTAAGAACCATTAGTGTTAATCAGTGGTGAAGATATTTTTAGAAGATCATAAATCACGGTGAGTACATAATTTTAATTTCTCCATCATGTTTACAGGAAGGCAAGGACCAAGCCTTAGGCGGTGTAATAGCACTGAGGGGATGGCTGATTTCAGAGAAACTAGCTTTGTCCTCTGTGATTTTCACTGGTCTGGGGATGTTAGAGCTAACTAAAACTGACACAACCTGGTAGACTGGCCATGAATTGGCCATTCACGTGACATTTTGTCCACTAGAGTTTTGGTCTAGCGGACGCTTGGTTACTAGACATGAAACTGATTTTTGTTACACTCTGGGTAGAAGTAACAATGCCCTATAGACTGTGCATTCCTTCAGAAATGATTATTTCAGGTTCAGAGAAACGATATTCTGTTCACCTCTATTCAAATTATGGGCTGCTCAGTGCCCCTTCAGTGTGGTGCAAGGCTGTTCAGAGGAGACTAGTGGTATGGAGGTACAGCTTTGAGTGACTGAATTTTATGGGGTAGGGAACTGAGGTGTGTAGAGCCTTGTGTAAAAGGCTTTGCTAGTCATTTTATCATAGAGTATGAGATGGTATATAAAGGGAAACATCTGTATACAACAGCTGACATCATTTGAAAGCCCAGAAGGAGCTTTTTCCAGTGAGGTATTGGGCTCACCTGTAGCTGGAAATACAGAGATATAGACAACTGAGTATATTCAATGTGTATATTGTAGTAGATTGCAGCCATTTTAGAACATTGTGATGTCTCGGAGGATCAACCTGTGCTTGACTCAGTGTAGTAAGGCACAGCTTGTTCCTCAGTGACATCACAGTATTCTAAAAATGGCTGCAGTGTAGGATAGATGTGAACAGACTTGGTTGCCTGTATCCCTGGAGTGCTTCCAGCTATAGATGAGCATGTACCCCCTTTGAAAGAGATTTTTGTGGGCTTTCGAACTATGATGACCACTGGGCATGACTGTGTCCCTTTAATACAGCTGTGTACGTTTTGAACTGGAGATGTTAAAACCGAGCCTATAATATGGGGTGGGATAGGATCTGAGGATCTAGCTCATTGTGCCATAGACGTTGAAGAATAAACACTATAGTGAGTTTTGGATGGGATTTGGTAGCCTTATAGTGGAGGTGGACTGCTCATGAGTGGTATATGGAGGGGTCTGCCCACTAGTGCCATATTTAACCAGCTGTTTATACAATTATGGGGTGTTGCCTGTGCCTCCTGTTCTTTTGCCTCTTACAAAATGGGATAGTGTGGTCTGAACTGCTTTGTAAGACTTTGCATTAATTATAAATAAGTTCCCAACGCAACCAATTTTGGTTCATCATAGTTTGTTGTAACATGGCAATAAGTGTCACACACTAAGGGGTTTACATTGGTTGAACAGCAACACATGACCAACAGTCAACCATGCATTAATTTCCTAGTAATGCCCGCTTGTCATCGGGAGCACGCTGAATGTAAACCTCTTATTCTACTCTGACAGTTGTTGCTATGTTACAAGACTCGACTGGGAGTGAGCACATTTACAAGACGTGCCCGGAAGAGCGTTAAAGAAGCAGTCTGCTAGATCTGTGTCGTCTCCCACCCATCCGCCTCGTGGACCTTGGAGACTCTACCAGTGTCCAAAACATACCGCAAATAATTGGAAAAGCAAACTGCGTTCCTTGCCACCCACCCACCGTGGACCCTCGGAAACTGCAGCGTGTTTAAAACAGACACAGCAAATGAGAGAATAATGATGCACACAGTTACGTGAGGTCCTGTGCAGCAAATACAATAAATAAATCTGTCATAAATAACATAAAACTTCAAACCACAAAGCAAACTACATTCATTTACTGTATTTATTTATTTTCTTAAATTTGATAGTCGGGTAACCCCAAGGGCATAAAAATACAGGTTACTCACCTGTAACAGGAGTTCTAGGAATGGTATATGTTGTTCATCCACACTTACTGGCAGGTTACTTGCCACTTTAAATCTTATCGGAAGGTCTTCAAGTTGGCTCCTCCCACCCACCTGGGTGGTAAAACTCTCGGCTCCGCCCCATGACACCAGATCTAGCCTCGCTGAAGCCACGCTGGTGCATCGAAGCCGGGAGTGTCGGAGGAATGTAGGATGAACAACATATACCATTCCTAGAACTCCTGTTACAGGTGAGTAACCTGTATTTCTAGGACATGGATATGTTGTTCATCCACACTTATTGGCAGATTCTAGCAGTTCTCCGGAGGAGGGAGGCAAGGTGCACACCCCTACTTAGGTATAAAGACTGGAGAACCGAGGCCCCACCAACATCCCGCATGACCCAAGGTCGATGTGGAAGGGAAACCGGTATATGCCTGCTTCCGGTTAGGAGCCCTACGGATACCCTGGACAGGGGTATCCTCGGAAGCAGCCACCGATGCAGTGGAAGGGCAGGTAAAATGAGCACTTATCCCTCTGGGAGACTCCATGCCCACCCACCTATTGCGGAGATCTATGCAGGGGGTGACCCACCTGCTCGTCGTCCGCTTGGCTGCAGGTCTGCCAGGTGCGGCTTCAGCGTAGATGACAAACAGCTGGTGAACCTCTCCTGAACTTCAGCCCTATGCTCCTAGGAAGGCGAGCGTAAATAGGGTCCCAATGGATCTTATATATGGCCTCGAGGTGTGAATGGGTTGAACCCGGCAGAGACAATACCGGTTATGGAAAAGACTCCGCCACCACCTATGGAAGGAACTTTGGGTGGGGCGAGGACAACCTTGTCCCTGTGGAAGACAAGATAGAGAGATTCAAGGAGCACCTGGAACTCTCCCGTCCTTCTGGTTGGCATAGTAGCCCCCAAGAAGGTGTTCTTCCACAACAGGTGGGGAAACTCACACCTGTGCAAAGGTTCGAATGGCTTGCCCGTGAGCTAAGCCCATACCAGCATAAGATCCCACAGAAATGGGGATACTATCCCCAGAGGGGAGGTGTGATCATGGCCTTAGAAAGCACCAGACCACCTTTCCTGCACCACCGACTACCTTCCGGCCCGCGCCCAGAAGACAGGAGTGGCTAACAGGAGCACCTTGAGGGTCATCGACCGAAGCCCTAGTTCAAAAAAGAACGGACCACAGATAATCCGGAATGCTCGCCGAGGAACAGGAGAGGGGACCAGGCCCTATCCCAACACCAAATGGAGAACTCTTCCACTTGAAGGCGAGCGTATCTGGTCGACTCCTGGCAGGACACCTCGAAAATGTCGAGGACCTTGGCAGAAGACCCAAGGCCTGGCCACTAGCCGCACAGGGACCAGGCCATCAGGTGTAGGGATTGAAGGTCCGGATGGAGTACCTTCCCCTAACAACAGAGATCAGGACCGGGCGGGCTGGAAGCCGCCTCGGGAGCCTGGAGCTGAGACTGAGGAGAGCTGGATACCAGAGCTGGCAAAACCAGTCTGGGGCTACCAGAATCACCTGTGCCTAGTCCCTCCTCACCTTGCCTGAGGGTCAAGGGAACTGGGGGATAGGGGTAGAAGAGGCCCAGGGTCCATGGCCTCAAGGGCATCCCCTACAGCAAACCATGCTGAGGGGGCGGGCATGAGACAGTCTCGGCCTCAAATTCTCCCTGGAGGGAAAACAAAGGTCCACCCAAGGTGTGACCTAGAGGGAGAAAGATCTTGTGCTACCTCTGGCAGGGAAACCACTCGTGAGGCGCAGCCCTAATGTGGCCTAGGGCATCGGCCAGGGTGATGGAGGCTTCTGCCATAGAAATGGCTAGGAAACCATCTCCCGGCTACGCGAAAGACCCAATGTGGAGAACCTCCTTACGCAGAGGCAAGGAGCTTGTCCGGTCCTGGCGGGATAGGTAGCACATGGTCGTGGTGTTGTCCGCCTGGACCTAAACCACAAGACCCCGCACAGACGGAGCGAGTGGTGCAAGTTAAGTGGACCGCCTGGAGCTCCAGCAGGTAGGAAGACATCGGGACCCCCGAGAGGACCAGAGGCGGTGCACTCTGTATTCCCCTTGATGGGCACCCCCACCCATCCGAGATGCTTTGGTCGGAGAAAACCGTCAACTTGGGGCAGACGAACGGGATGTTCTCCTGCAAAAGAGCTGGAACGGTCCAAAGGAGAGCGTTCCCTAACCCCTGGGCTGTTGTCACGGACTGGTCCAAAGGAACGCAGCGCTGTGACCGCTGGCTGGCCAGCCCCCATTAGGGGGACGCATGAACCGATGGATCCAACAGACCACACTGGTGCAGGCTTCCGCAAGGCCTAGGAGGTGCAGCAAGTCCCAGTCAGGGCGAAATTGCCCAGTCAGACCTGACTAGGTAAGGAGGAAGAACCTGCCCTGTCCGCCAGGAGCTGAGCTTGGACTCAAGAGTCGAGCCTCGTCCCGAAGAAGGATCACCCGCTAAGGCACGAGTTCCAACGTGGCTCCAATAAAAAGGAGACCAGTCTGAGAGCAACCTAGAGGGCCAGAGCTCTGGACCGTTCCCCCTCCGCCTGGAGGGGTTGCCATCAGATCGCCATCCGGGTGGGGTTACGCCCGAACCCCTCAGTGCCGCAGGAATGCTGCTGAGCAGAGACCGAAGGGCCTGGCCTGGAACTCGTAATGGGATCCCCCGCTTAAGAAACAGAGGAGAATCCCAAGAAACGGACGTAACGAAGTGTAAGTACGTCCTGGAGGTCCAGGAAGAGCCACACCTTGTTCTGAGGAAGGGATATCTGAGACAGAGAGACCATCCCGACATGCGGATCGAGAATGGGGGCAAGCCCCGTCCGCTGGGGATCAGGAATACCTGGATACAAACCCAGGGTCTGGAGGAGGGTCCGCGACCCTCCTGATCACCTCCTAGATGGAGGGGCAGGCAAGTCGCTTGGAAGGCCGCACAATGAGGTTGCGGACCCCAAGACCCCCTTGGGGCAACGGCTCGAAAGGGTGGGGCCTGCTTGCAATCCTGAGGCAGGATCTTCCCCTAGCACCTCCGACACCCAGAGGTCCAGGAAAGTGGACCAGGTGGAGAAGGGGTGGAGCTGTCTCCCCACGGGGGACCCTGGGTAGGGGTGACGGGTCGGGGACAGCGCCCCTCAGCCCGTCACTGAGCAGGCTTGGAAGAGGGATTGGCCGAGGAAGCTCCTGGGCCTTTACCTCCCTGCTTCCTTTTAGAGGAAGCCGCTGGCTTGAATTCAGGACGTCCAGCGCATTCTGCTGGCCCTCATGCTGGAGATGATGGCCAGTCGGTGAGGGGTTAAGGGGCGTAAGGGTAGCACGCAAAGGCTGCTGGCGCCCCTTGTCCCTCCGGGTGGGGGTGACCGAGTCCGGAGTGGTATTGGACTTCTCAGTCCCCTGGAGGTGTCCCTCCACTCCAGGGCTGAAGAGGTCAGTCCCCAAGAAGGGGATGTCTGCCAACTTGTGCTGGGTTTCCGTTGAGAAAGAGGATAACCTCAGCCACGCCCTGCGGCACATGGCCACTGCGGCCGCCACCGACCTGGCACAGGAAACCTAAGTCCAGAGCAGTCTGAAGTTAGCTTCCGCCATCACGCCTACCCTGGTCCCGCACCCACCGGACTGTAGTCCACAGGTCGGCCGGAGATGAGGGAGCACCTCATCCAGGGAGCCCAAGAGGGCGGGGAGAAATGTGCCAGCAGTGCAGCTGAGCTGGCCTGTTGGAGGCCCAGGTAGGACGCAGCGAACCTTGCGCCCAACATAGTCCATCCTTTGGACTCTTTGTCGGGGCCTATCCACATCCCGAGCATTCCCAGAACACTGGAAAACATTATCGGTAACTAACCCCTCAGCTGAGGGGTGCTCTGAGAAACCGGGCAAAGAACCAACAGGGACAGAGTACTTCCTGGCCATCCTGGCCGAGGGCGCAGGACAGGAAGTAGGCCCGCCAGAGCTTCAAGGCCGGGCCGACAATGGCCTCCGCCACTGGGAAGGCCTCCGAGGGTGAACCCCTCAGTCTCAGAATCTCTGTCAGGGATAAGAGACCCGCTTGGACACAGGGTTCGTTGCATCCCAGAACTCTGAGATGAGCTGAAGCAGACCCATAAAGGACGATGGGCTGTCATCCACAGAACGTTCCGGAGAGGACCCCGGGTCTTCCCGACTGGGGAACAAGGAGGAGTCGACGTCGGACTCCCAAGGGTCTGCAAAGAGCTGCCTCATGCCTGAGTGACTCTTCAACCACCGAGGGCGGGCGGGAGTGAGGGGAACAGACAACCTGTGGGACAGGTCGTGACCCGACCGAGGTTCCACCGAGGACGGTGGGGCAGCAAGATTCGGACGAACAACCAGTCCCAGAGTGGGCACCTCGACTGCAGTGAGCGGTTGTGTCGGCCAATCAGGCGGCAGCTGCTTGCTGGATGGGGAATGAATCGGTGTCGATTGATTCCCGGATAATAACAACTGCTGCCACAAGAACTCCTCATAACGTCGACGCCATCTGCATCGAAGCCACTCCTCATCCGAGGAGGGAGACGAGGAAGAATGGTAATGCCACTTAACTCGGTGCCCTGACCGAGATCGCTGAAGTCGGCGTGAGTGGCTTGACCGAGAGGAGGACCTAGACCCAAATCCTTGGGGAACCGAGGGTGGGCTTGGGAAGGAGCGGGAGTGCCCGCCTTCCTCGCGCTCGGACGAAGAACCGAGGCCTGTCACCTCAAGGTACAGGCAGAACCTCAGCTCCACCGGGGAACCGGCGGCGGATGGCGGCTCCAGCAGAAGACAGCCCAGATGACGGGTTGAGAGACTCGACAACATCGACGGAGTCCTGGCCGGCTGACCTGACGGGACACCGGTGAAGCCAGCGGCCTGAGCCGCACCCTGGACCAAGTGACGAACGTCAGCCGGCAGGGGAAGGGAGCCTCCCGCCCCGCCAGCGCCGGCGATGGGACTTAGCTCTGCACTCCTTAGACCTGGGCCAAGAGGCAGGTCCCAAAGGTCCCTCTCCCTTCGAGGAAAGGGACTGGCGAAGCTCCTTGAACGAAGCTGAATGAGGGGAACTCAAGGAGAGCGGGATAAGCACCACGACAGAGGAGGAGGGGGAACAGCCGCCCCCTCCATGGAGGAAAGAAGATCGAGCTGCTCAGCCGAGACAGCCGACGCGGACACTGCCCAATGAGTCTCCAAGGATTTTTCCGGCGTGGAAAAAGTTTCAGGTCGCCTGAGCCCCGAATGGGCCGCACAATCCTCCAGGGCACTGGTCGAAAGGGCACAGCAAAAATCGCAAACTTGCGGATCATGATCCAAGTCAAAGCAGTAGACGCACGTGGAGTGCGGGTCTTTCCTGGAGGTATTAACCGGGTGCCTCCAGGAGCCGGAAAACGAATGATTCATCGCAGCAGCGAGGGAAGAAGATCAAAGTTTTGAAAACTTCCAACTAAATTCAGAGAGACTGAAAAAATCAGGAACCAGTCGAAAACGCAGAGCGCTAAGGAGGGAACCTGAGCTTCCAAGCGGTAAGGAAGATCTAGCGTCATGGGGCAGAGCCGAGAGTTTTACCATCCAGGTGAGTGGGAGGAGCCAGCTTGAAGACCTTCCGGCAAGATTTAAAGCGGCAAGGAACCTGCCAATAAGTGTGGATGAACAACATATCCATGTCCCTGGGGGACCAGAAAACATAAAAATTTAAATTACGTGCCTACTGTAATTCTTGATCTTTCTGTGTATCTTCACCATTCATCACCGGTGGGTGTCTGCCGGAGACGGGCACCCCGCGGGAGACCTTTTTTCTTTTTGGAGGAGGGGCCGACGCTTTCGGTGCTGCCCACGAGGCCGACGTATTACATGGCACTCGCGGGTTGACCAGTAATGGACGTTGGGTCCTCCTCCATCTCAGTTCTGCACAAAGGAGAGACAGGAGAAATAAGAAAAGAGAAAGGAGGGAGGGGCAAGGGAGCACAAGAGACAGTAAAAGGAAAGGAATAAACTGAAAAAGAGTACGCCGACGAGAGGACAAGAAAGAGAAGGAGAGGCCTGAGGGTTGTGGACCAGGAGACCCCAGTCCCCGAGTGACCAAGGGAGGAGGAGAAGGGAGAAAAGAAAAATAGAGAGAAAGAAGAGAAGGAAGAAAGTAGGTATGGGATGGGGTGGGGGTGGCCTTGGCCCCAGAACAAACAAGAGGTGGCTCTGAAGGAACACCAGGGTAAGAACCCTGGTGAGAAGAGCTGCAACCTGGAAGTCTAAGTGCTCAGATTAGCAAGGAACGCAGCAGAACTGCAAAAGATTTGCTGCTGTGTCCCCAGACTTAGGCAAAGCCAGCACTGCTCATAGGTTGAAGAGGGAGCACAAGGAAATCAAGGAAGGTTGCGCCACAGAGTTCAGAGGGAGGCCACCCCCCAGTCTCAATCCCAACAGTTCGAGGACTGTCACAGTTCTCGACCCCCCCACCCCTGAAAACACCAAAGGGTTTGGGGGGGGGGGAGAAAAGCGACACTATGGAAGGGTAAGAGCATACCGGGAGGCCCAAGACCCCTCCCCAGACCAACGGACCCAGAGAGTGGCATGCAATGGGGTCCAGTAGAGGAGGGGCCCCAGGAAACCCAAGAAGTAGAACCCTCAAGAGTTCGAGACTCACTCGAACCCAGGACCCTGCCCCACAGACTCCCCACTCCCCTGACAGCCGTCAGGAGTGGAGAACTTCAGGGGGGCAGGGGTTTGAGGTAGAAGGGAGGTGGCACATCTCAGGGACTGAGGCCCCGAGAGGGAAGGTGGATTCAGTGATGGTGAAGATACACAGAAAGATCAAGCATTATAGTAGGTCATAATTTTCATATCTTACTACCTGTTCAATCTTCACCATTCATCACTGGTGGGTGAGTACTGAGCACCCCAGAGGGCCCAATAACCCTGAGGGAAAACATCCCTCAGTCCCCCCGGGAGAAATGGGGAGGGACCCTCCACTAGCCAATTTAAGGCTGGGACTTATCAGAGTGAGATGGGGTCCCCTGAACCTTAGGGAAGGAAGACACCCCTGAAGCTCCCATCTCACCCTGCAGGAAAACAGATGGGTCCCCTGGAAGGGGGAGGCCAATAACCTGCACTGCACCAAAGGTGACAACCTCAACAGGTGAAGCCATGCTGTCTGCCTAATGCAGATCGCTGTCCCTCAAGCCGTGAAGTGAACTCATTGGCGTCGTATGATGCCCTTGACTGGTACCTCACCAACTCCAGGCCTATAGCGGAGAGGGCTATGGTTTGCCAGGTAGCCTCTGAGTCAGGCAGCGATGCTAGAGCTTGTCTTAGCATCACCCACAGATGCCTGTTGTAGGCAGCATGGTGCACCTGATGTGAGATGATTGCCAACAGGCTCCATGCTGAAGAGAAAACTCTTCGTCCCATGCGATCCAACTCTAGAGAGTCGGTCTTGGGGGCCTATCGCGGACCAGGCATCGAAGCCCGAAAGGGGTGTCCAGCCACGTCAGTCCAGAAGCTGGATGAGGCAAAGCACCTGGAGACCCATGGGTTGCACAATATCTCCTGCGGCAGTCCACAGGGGCTGGTTCTTGGGAATATGGATGTTGCCAGGCACTGTACAATACTTGCCGGAAGGGAACTGGCCAGGACTACCAAATGGTGCACCCCGTATTCACCTAGGCAGGCCTGCATCGAACGCTCGGTATTGTCCTTAGCATAAGGGGAGATGCAAGTCCCTAACCAACCTCCACAGGAAGCGCTGATCCTGGGCCTGATCCGCATCTGAGGACAAGTGAACTGAGGGTTCCTCTTCCTCAGTGGAAGAAGATGAGGAGGTCGAGGAGTTTGACAAATCAGTCTCTGGCTGCAGCAGGGGAACTGGCTGGAAGACCTGCTTGTCCATGGCCCTAACGTACTGAGGGAACACCGCCACCTGAGAGCTGAACTTATCCCAAGTCAAAGGTCCCAAAGGGTTAACATGGCCTGGGAAAGGGGGCTGGGCGTAGAGAGGCACGCCGAGCCTGTCACCTGATGTGACATGCCTCTGCCAGGGCTAGCAGAATCCACAGGAGAGCCTGGCATCAGAGGAAAACCCAGGTCTGTAGATTCACTATCCTATCCTGAAAATCAAAATGGTGAGGGCTTAACCCTGTAGAGTGAGCTACCCTGTGAGGGGACCGGGGCTGCATGGATCCAGAAGGGTGGACCCCAGCCTCACCCAGAGGGACCTCAATAGGAGAACTCAAGGGGAGAATGGGCTCAGCACTACGGCTCCTTCCCCAACACCAGAGGCTCATGGAAGTGTGACGCAGTCCCTTGCCCCTCATCCTCAACCCTGAGGACTCCGAGGAAGCCCTCTTCCTCAACCCCTGTGCCAAAGGCTCCCTCGACTTCACAGGCCTCCTGGGGAGGGCCTCAGGAGGAAGAGGCTCAGTCTTGATCCTGAGAGGGAGAATGGCACCAGGAATGGCAGCCACCCCCTCACTCAAGAACCCAATTGCCACACCAGCAGCAGAGGGACCAAAAGGTCACAGCTGGCCTCCCGAGCCAGGGATAGCTGGGAGATCAGCAAGAGCCTCGGTTGCCTGAGCTACCAGAGGGGGCACCAGGGGAGATGCAAGGGTGCTGGGTTGTGGGGACCCTTCTGATTCTGAAGAATCAGGTAGCCAATCCGGATCTGCCTCAGAATCATCTGCCACTGAGGAGGAGACAACTATGAAGGGCTCTGGATCGGCGTCCCGAGGATCCCCAGTCATGGCACCATGAACGGTGCCACGACCCATCCCTGCACCCCTCGTGGCACTGTCCTGATCACTGGTGCCTGCAGCTCCAGGATCTGAGATGGTGCCAGTGGGTGATGCCAGGAATGCCCCATGCTGGGACCCGCAGCTGTGGGCCTCAACAACGGGGGAGCGTCCACCGCCGAGGAGGTGACTGGCAAGGTGGTGCTCCTGGCCTGGCACCACGGTAGGGACCTCCTCCATGGCAGGGCTGGAAGAAGAGAAGGCCCCCCCCCTCTTCACTGGACCATATAGGCCTGGGTAGGGACCCGGAGGTAGGGCAGAGAGTCCTGAGCTTGGACCGGCGTGAGCGATGATGCCTCCCAAAAGTCAGTGGGGCCCTGCCGAACTTTATTCTTGGTGTTCTAAAACTCGACAGGTCCATCGAGAAACAGGCATTGCAAGCATCCATATCATGCCAGGGATCAAGACAGGAGAGGCACACGTCATGTCGGTCAGTCACAGAAATCTGTCGGCCACAGGGACACCGACGCATAGGGGGCTGACCCATTTTCTTGGATCGCTTTTTGTCCCGACATCCAGACATGACGGAATGGTAACAAAACATAAAATAAGCAAATACTCAATGCCACACACAAAATAAAAGGAAAGGTCTTACCCGTCTGGAGCAGCGTCAAGTAGCAGAACTGAGGCAGAGTCGAAGGTCTAACGGCGTTGAATGGCGTTGAACTATGGCGTCGGAGGATCTACTAAGCTGCAGTAGTCTCGAATTGGCTGAGGTGCTGTCTCAATGCCAGGAGAAGCAGAACTGAGGTGGAGGAGGACCCAACGGCCATTACTGGCCAACCCGCAAGCGTCACTTATTACGTCAGCCTCATGGGCAGTGCTGACAGTGTCGGCCCTTCCTCCCCCAAAAAAAATTTAAAAAGTCTCCCGCAGGGTGCCTGTCTCTGGCAGACACCTACCAGTGATGAATGGTGAAGACTGACAAAGGTAAGATCTATAATATAGTCATAAATACCAGTAATACAAAATAATACATAGTTTATGAAAAACTTTGGCAAACATAGCCGGCTTGGTGGCATAGATGGCTGAAGTGCTGGATGCCTTACCTTTCGCCACACTGGTGATCCATGTTCGGGAATGAGCATGGGATGTTGGAGGTCAGCACGTGGGGGGAGGGGGAGGTGCAGGATTGAACTGCCGTCAAGCAGCTCTCCCCTCTGGGGAGGGATCTGAGCTTCCCTCAGCTCTTGGCTGCCTCCCGGTGGAGGTCAGGGGGCAGCGCAACCTGAGGGAGTGAGAGCACTAGGCCAATAGGGTGGGAGGAAGGGACTGACACTGGAGTAAGAAGGTGCATGCGCGCCTCCACACACATGCACCTTTCTGTCTGGGGCCCCGGGGTAACAAGGAAAAAAAAACAGAGTAAAAAGGCAGAGCTGCAGCAGGAGAAAGGCTTGCTTCGGGGATCCAGCAGGACAGGCATAGCATCTGAAGATCCAGAACGATCCTGGAGTCTGGTAGGGTTGGCTGATGGCAATACCACAGCCTGCCGCAGGAGAGATAGTAACCTTGATGGAAAAAAAATATTGGCAAACATTGGTTGAGTGCGTCCTATGTACTGTACACACTCCTGTAACCATCAGTTAGTGGATGGCCATGGCAGGGTGTGGAGGGCTGTGTCAATCGCCAGCACAGTTTGGGATGGTTGGAGCTGGGTGGAGGGTTACTGCCAGCCAGGGTGGGTGGAGTGGGGAACACTAGCCACAAGGAACAGAGATTGGAACCTTAAGCCAGAGATCAGGGCTGGGGAGGTGCTACATTACGGAAAATGGGATCAGGGTGTATTTCTGTCTAATGGTGATTGGAGCTGGGGAGGGTGGGGGGCCTCTACACGATGGATAATGGGATCAGAGATTTATTTGTTTTATAATAGGGACTGGGGCTGGGGGGGCCACTGCACTATGGAAAAATGGATCAGGATCTATTTGTTTTATAACAGTGACTGGGGCTGGGGAGGGGAGACACTACACTATGTAAATGGGATAGGGTTATTCTAGTAAGTTTCTCACTGATCAGGGGAGGCTGGTCCAGTGCACATCACAGCAGCTCAGCCATGCAAATGAGCCCACAATGGGCATGCAAATGGCCCCTTTGCGCCCTGCATGCCCAATGGGCTCATTTGCATGTTTGGGCTGAATATCACCCATGGGGGCTGTGGTGCATACAGGTATGTGCCACGCAGTCCCCTATGGGCAATCTTCAGCCCCGCACCCTGGATGCGCTGCATCATGCATGGCGCCCGCTTTCTGCGCTCCACACATCCAGGGTCTGACATTCAAACAGATTGTGCAGTCTGTTCCAAGCATGCAATCTGTTTGAATATGGCACCAGAGTCAGCCGTCTGGCCCATTTTATTTGTGCGGTGAAGTAAGTGTTCTGGTTGTGGCTGTGTGTGACTGGGGGTGGTTACACCTTGAACTAGGTGTATCATTCTGACCCCCTTGTAGAGCACTAGTCTCCAGGTGTCCCACACCAGCCTGGCCACAGCAGGCCCAGAGCAATTAGCCCAGCTGATATTCCGGACTCTGCCAGATGGCCACTCATATCAGGCCTCCACCAGGCCGCAAGCCTGGATGTTCCTGAAGAAAGATGACCAATTTGATAGGCAGTCTGAGAACTACCACCATGGAAGCAGAGAGGATGACAGGGCTCCAGCTGGTACCCAGCCACCAAGACCCTGCATGGGTCGCCAATCAACCAGGTGCCTGACGACAGTGCCATTTTAGTGCAACAGGGAACCCCTGCTGAAAAGGGGGGATGTAGTTAAATGTGTTTGTTATGCCTCTCCCCCTTCCCAAGGGTCACCCACTTACACCATTCTGACCCTAATAGCTAGGATCAGTTACACCCTAGCTACGTTATCTTAATCTCTCACCTGGCCTCACACTCATGCCGTGGACTGACTGACTGGCTAAAAAAACATCAACAAAAGCAGTTACAGTTAGTGTCATATTCAGGCTGGGCAGCAGAGGGCCCCCTTCCACAAGTTAAGTAAACCACTTTTCCATAAGTAATTCTGGTCAGGCGAGGCACACAGACACGTTGGGAATAATTTGGTGTTGTATTGCACCTTTTATGTGATAACACTGTAGTCCAAAGCACTTTACAAGTCATGACAGCTGGCATCAGCCAGTAACTGAACGCAGAACAGTTTTATTAACTTTTAAAAACGTGTAAAGCTGGTGAGAAGGATTAAGGCTGTTCAGCCCTATTTTGAACTGGGCCCTGGGAGACAACACAGATCATTCAGAATGCGTACACATTTAAAACGCTAACATCGTCCAAGTGAATAGATCAAACACACATATTTCCTGCTGATTTGCCATCTCATACAGATCTTGACACAAGCTAAGTGAAAATTTATTCCAAACGTCAGTCCAGCATGCAAAAAAATCCCTAGGCAATCATGTAGTTCTCTGTTCTTTATACGACAAACCAGTCTATAAGCAACCTCTGACAGCTAACACTCAGTTCATAGACAGGTTTCAAAATCAATCGGGAGAGAGTAACACTGAGGTATTTATTCCACAGAAAAGCTACTTTTAAATCATGAACAACCTATGGATGTAGTCTCTGCCATGTGTGAAAACATTAGATGATAGTACCTCCTCCTCTGAGATTATAGGGGATGGTACAAGCTGAGGGGAAGGGTCACTGGGAGGGGGAGGAAGGGGCAGCTGCAGCATAAGGGTTGCTAGCTGCACATTCGAGCAGACTTGATGGACTGTGTGGCCTTTATCTGCTAGCAGATTCATATGTTCGTATATCTTTAGTGAGATAGTATTCTCCTCAGTGTCACATTTTAGGCACTTTTTTGTAGTCCTCAGAACTAAGGTGCCTGTGAAATACATGACATGATTCTTTAACTACTTAAATGAAAATGTTACATTTTAGAGTTTAGAGGACTAATGCTCTTTCTAACTTCATGCTTAAATATTTCCAGCTGATTAACAATGCTTATAGAAGTATTACTGTACTCATTATACATTGATGTTCACTTACTAGAGTCGTTTCATGTATGTCACGTCGGGATGGAGGAAGTATTGTACTGTTCTTAGCCTTGGTGTCTGTATACATATATATTCCTGTACATATCTTAACTGTGTTTACTGTCTACTGGCTATGTTCACATGGTTCTATTCTGACTGTATACTGCCTAACTTGGGTCATGTTGTCCTCTGTATGAACCTGTATCTCACTGTATCTGTATCTCATTGTATTCTCCCGGGTCGTACCTGAACAATAGGCATATAACTTGTCCAGTGTACTTACCTGGTCAACAAAAGCTAAATAAATAAATAGGTGACAGTGAAGGGGCATCGAAGAATCGGTTTGAAGTACTGATAGGATTGGGGAATGTGACGGGGGAGTGCAGGCGGAAGAGCTGATGACAGACAAGGCAAGAATGAAATGGGAGGGGTCAAGGGGGTATGGTATAGGGGACTGGTTGAGTAAGGATAGTGGTGGGGAAGGTGGAGAGGGGAGATATGTGAAGAAGAGGGTGAGGATGCATCGGGGAGGAGGCAGGTGGAGCCTGGTGGAGAGGGGAGGAAAAATCAGAGGAAAAAGGGGAGCAGGAGAACAGGGCAGAGGCAGGGGACATTACAACAGTAGTGGAAGGGGGAACGACTGTGCTGGAGGAGGAGGAGGAGGAGGAGGAGGAATGGAGAGGAAGGGGATGGGACAAAGGAAGGACAAGGCGGGCAGAACATGAAGACAAGGATGGGATCCTAGTGCTGGGATATTCATTTCTGAAAGGGATCAGATGGGAAGCAAAGAGACATAGTTGCATATGAGTGGCTGGGAGAATGGCGTCAGTCCAAAGAGGTATGGGTGGGGGTGGGGGTGGGGAAGGACCTGGGAAGCAGGATCTCGCTGGGTCAGGCTACACTGGGCGAAGGGGAAGGAGGGTATTGAAACAGAAACTGGGGAATACTTAGCAAAAAATGAGAATTTAAACTAGAAGAGGGGGTGGCAGGTGGGCAGGAGTCAGGCAGGATCCACAGGAAGGGAAGCCAAATGAGCTAACCCCCCCCCCATACCAGCAGCAAGGGACTTAGGGAGAGATCAGGAGGGGATGCCAGAAAGGGAGAGCAAGTAGGGAGAGGGGGGGAAGGAAGCGGGTGGTAACTTTGAATGCTAGGAGTCTAGGGAACAAACCAGCAGAGGTACAGGCTCTCATGGCAGATGAGGAGGTGTACATGGCGGCCATCACCAAGACATGAGCCACCCCTTACCATGACTGGGACCTGGCAGTACCGGGGTATAGGTTATTTCAGAGGGACAGGGTAAAAGGGAAAGGGGAGGTGCTGAAGTATGAGGGGAAGGACTGAAGTGTGTCAGGAGGAAGGGAGGAGGCATGGAGTCAATATGGGTGCAGCTCCAGGACTCCAAAAATAGGATCCTCAGGATGAGAGTGGTGTACAGGCTACCTTCTCAGACTGAGGAGTTAGACAGGGAATTAGTGGGACAGATCAGAAGGACCTGCGGGAGGGGCAGCATGGCAATCGTGAGAGACTTCAACCTGCCAGGAGTGGATTGGGGTACCCCAGCCACCACGAAAAGAAGGGACCGGGTATTTCTGGATGCCTTCCAGGACAGCTTCCTGTTGCAGATAGTCAACGAGCCAACCAGATTAGGGAACATCCTAGACCTCATGCTGGCGAATGGTAAGTTTGTGAGGGAGATGGGGTTGGAAGAACCACTGGCGGGAAGTGACCACTACTCAGTGTGGTTCACAATAAACATGGGTAAAGGGGGGTGTAGAAAAGGGCACAAGGGTGTTAGACTTCAGGAGGGCCGCTCTTGGGAGCATGAGGGAAATAGTACAGGGGTATCTGGCCAAGATCCATCCAAATATGGACACTAACCAGAAGCGGGAAGTCATTAAACTGGGAATTGAGGAGGCAACAGCAACATGTACTAAGGTCCAGAGTAAGAAGACTAGGGCCAAGAAGCTTAGCTGGGTGAGTGGTGGGTGGGGGTCATGGGAAAAAGTAAGGAAGAAACGAGCTGCCTTTAGAAGGTACATAAAAACAGGGAGAGGGGAGAACAGGGAGGAATACCTGAAGGAGTCAAGGGATGTGACAAGTGCAGTCAGGGCAGCCAAGGCGTCCAGGGAACTCAGGCTAGCATAGGGCATCAAAGAGGGAGAGAAGGACTTCTTCAGGTACATCAGGGAGAAAAGGAGTTGTAAGGACCAGATAGTAAGGATCAAGAGGGATGAGAGTGAGTGAAAACAGGGGCAGAACAGGCAGAAGTGTTAAATGAGTACTTCTGCTCAGTATTTACTAAAGAGACAGGGTGAGCTATACCAAAGGGGTGGGAGGGTGGGTGGGGGGAAGAGGAGGTGACAGACAGGAAATCCGGTGGGCAGGGTAATAGAGGGTTTGAGGGCACTGAGGTGCCTGGACAAGATGGTATACACCCCAGGGTGCTAAAGGAGCTGGCAGAAGTCTTGGCAGAACCCTTGGCAGATCTCTTCGATGCCACCCTGGACTTGAGAAGTGTACCTCAGGACTGGAGAATGACACACATGGTACCTCTCCACAAGAGCGGCCCCAAGGATGAGGCAGGAAACTACAGAGCAGTGAGCTTCACAGTCATTGTGGGAAAGCTGATGGAGACAATCCTGAAGGAGAGGCTGATTTCCCTCCTAGAGGCTAATGGGTGAAGGATGGCAGACAACATGGGTTTGTCTCAGGCAGATCCTGTCAGACCAAGTACTGCGTGCAGTTCTGGCGACCGTACCTGAAGAAGGACGTAAGGTTACTGGAGGCAGCTGCAGTATAAGGGCTGCGAGCTGCACAATCGAGCAGACTTGATAGACCATAAGGCCTTTCTCTATTGGCAATTTCATAAGTTTGTAACAGCATCTCTTCTACCAAGCTCTAGGTTGAGAGTGCACTCAAGAGGATAGACCTCCCCTGACCTGAGAGTTGCCCTCTAGTGGGCCTGAGCTAGGAAACACGGCATCTGGAGTTTGTGCTCTGAGTTTCCTGACTGCTACCGTAGAAACAGGAAACACAGACTTGAATATTCATGGCCTGCCCTTACCCCTTACACTAAGGTCCTGTACACATTAGAGCTGAAGATTTGCACCGGTTTAAAAAACGTTTTAAACGCGTTTTTAAGCTCACCGCAGCAGCCCATCCAGATCAGTCTTCAACAGAGTTTTAACTCGGTTATACCACAGTCGACTCCCGTCTGCATCTGCCTCCAGTAATGTTTTTTTAAAACGGATTCTCCACGACCCTTAACATGCTTCCTGGAGGAGCAATATGCAGACGCTCGTCCACACTACAGGGTAACATGCTTTCTCTCATAAAACCGTTTTTAAAAACGGACTTGAGACTAGCTACTCGCAGAGTTTAAGCCGCAGTTTTCTAACACGCTTTGAAAGCGTGCTTAAATGCGGACGGGTGCCGTGTTTGCGCTAGTTAAAATGTTTTAAGCACCTTAAAACATTTTAACTAGCCTGATGTGTACAGGGCCTAAAAGAGGAGAAGGCTAGCTGAGTGCCAGAGAGTTTTGGTGCAGATGCCAAAAGAAAAGATCCCAGGTACCAGCAGCAGAGAGGAGCTCCAGAAGAGGAACCCCGATATTTAAACAGTATACAATTTATTTCAACAGTTATGGCTTTATGTGTTTTGGGGACCCCACCAAGGTTAGTCAGCCAATGCTGACCCCTAGCCTGTTCTGCCCTTCAGTCTCTGATTGGTTGGACTGCTCCATGGCGAATATCCTTCTTGCCCTATGATACCAGTTTGTAGATGTCTGCAGTCTTGTGATTCGACTCATGTGATCATTTATGACAGCACACAGTGAGTGAAATCAGTACGTTCAAAAAAAATTGAAAGCATTTTGTAAGATGTATTTGGTAAGAAGTTACACTCTACACACATGCTGTAAGAGAAGGAGGGCATTTTCATTTTGCTGTGGGAGACGGAATGCAGCCTGTCACCCAAACTATCCAGAGGCAAATAAAGCCACAATCTTGCACTCTGAACTGAAACAAAATACTGGGAAGACTTCCTTTTTACTTCCTTGCATTACAACAGCCCATGCTCCCTCTCCGGTCAGGTTCATGAAGTGCTTTTCAGCTTGTTAGGTCACACCCACACTTGTTGAAGCTGTTACAACAGCTTCCTGTGGATCCCTCCAGATGCATTGCATAAGATTTCGCTCTATTTGGCAAAAGGAACCCAGCAAATTGCAATGATTAATTAATAACTGAGCTGGGTACCTCCTGCACTTACTAGTACAAACTGTCCTAGGAGGAAGAGACCAGAGAACAAAACAGGCTGCAGGGATCCACTGGATGGACTCCAAGTTCTTGCACTTAATGCTGCCCACGGATCGGACGGATATCATTAGCAGAATTAATTTGGTTACTAGCAACTTTAATGGAAACTGCATTAAAAAAAGAGTGTTACAACCCAGGACAGGGAGAGAAGAGGTTTGAATGGGTGTAGAGGGGGCCCCACCTGGAAAACTGATACGGGGCCCATCTAGGTAAGCAATACTACCTAACAGAGTGAGTAGTATTGGGCTATATCAGACTGCCCAGGGGCATAATGAGGCCCGATGCTGCCGACGAAGGGCCTTATAGCCCCTGGAAGGTCTGGTACAGCCCAATACCGCCCACCCTGGATGGTATTATTGCACTTAGAAAATGGGTCTTACTTCAAACGTTTATATAATCGCTAAAAAACGAGCAAACTCCTTACAATTGAGTAAAAAAAACAATAACAATTCATGTTATTGTGAAGCAGTCCCTCTATTGGTACACATACCAGTAGAGGGCACTGTTATTTGTGAGACACATTTGTTCTCTGAGACAATTTCATTGTGTCTTTTTTCGTTAGTGTTTCTTCCACTGCCCCCCATCCTCACCCCAGCGGAGTAAAGATTAGGCAATAGTCATAAATTATGGTCATAATACAGATCGAAAACAGAGAAAGCCTGCCCCACTGTTCCATGTGCAAGAGAACGGAAAACTAGGAAAAGTAATCCAGATCCCAATCTTACATTATCTCACCTGGCCACTAGCTGGCAGCAAGAGGGCACCAGGCTCCAAATTAGTACAAACTGTGCAGTTTTCTTTTTACTTTACAAAACTGCTTTTTTGTTTTTTTGTCAGAGGTGGCCAGACCATTTAAAAATGTGCACACTCGGTAAGGAATGAGTGCAGTTGTGAGGAAGCTAAGCCTGATCCGTCGTTCACTGGAGACTCAGGAGTGTGACAGGCGGCTGAAGTGAGATCGTAGTTAGCAGTGAAGTGGAACACTGCATGGCAATGGGATGCAGGTGTTGTGGCTCGCTTGCTGAGCGAGAAAAAGATGGCGGGCAGTACGATTCTTGAAATTCTACGGGCACAGTGAACTTGTAAAAAGCCTAAAGGCAGGCTGGCAGAGCGACTAGTTAGTAATTGGACTCTGTTTTCTGATACCCGTTGGACAGCGGGTGCTGTTGACCAACCAGAGAGCAGGGTTTCTCCAACCCATTTTCTAAAAAATCAACAGGGAAGGGCCCAGGGTGATACACTCCTATCAGTATTCCACTTAAATCTGATGCACTAGCTCTGTGTTCGTATTGTACATTTACTTGCAGTGCCCAACACACCCAATTTAATTAGAAAACAGATGACAGGTGGCTGTGTTCTGGTTGGATTGTTTCCTTTGTTGCTTGATTTTGCACAGTGATTGAGGGTGGCCTTATTCCTGTTCAGATGTAAAATGATTCCATGGGTCTCTCCCTGCCAGGTGTCCCCTCTACTTACACGCTATAGAGATTAAACCTGGAAATTTTGCCAAAAAACTGCATTCCAAGGCCTTCTCCACACTCACCTGACAGTACCATTACTGTGGGTCGCAACCGTTATGGAACATGTTAAAAACGGTTCACATCCACACTGGTAACGGTACCCGATGCGTTTTAGTAACTGATCTCGAGACCTGTTGGAAGGTAGTCTCAAGATCGGTAGCACAAATGGTTGGCTGTCAAAACTGTGAGCAAAACAGAAAACTCACCAGTGCAACGGGAGAGCATTCCATTCTGTAACTGCTGGTCCTCCGTAGCCCCGCCAGGCATCCCATGCAGGAGCGCGGCATAGAGCATTGCAAACCTGGAAGTGCTCTTAAGCGGGCTATTTAAATGCCCGGTAATGACAGCAGAAATCCAGCATAACGCAGGGTGCCATCCAGACCTGTGTGCATGCTCGTGTGCTAGCTAGCCAGCCTAGTAGCCAGGTAGTCACAATTTAGGGACAATTCATGCTTTATGCTTTAGGTGCTACCACTGCCAATTTTGGTGATGCCAGTATAGGTTGCCAATGCCTTAGTAAACAGAAATAGAGGCTGCATACAATGCCTGCAACTTGCTGCAAATTCTGGCAGTGATACCTAGGGAAGCATTCTGAGATTGTGTGCGTCACTTCGCTCAATTCAGATCATGGCAGCTGTCACTTAACAAGCTGGAGCGGTAGAATGTGGACGCGAGACAAGCAGGAGCAAAACTTGTGGAAACAGTTTCTGGATAGTGTGGACCGGCTGTAACGGTAAGTGCTAAACCAATTCAGAAACCGTTATGCTCCTGCAATGGCGAGTGTGGACAGGGCCTACAAGTTCTTCACAACTCCTGTGTAATTTGGTTACTGAAGAAGGAAAATGTAGAGAGGAGTCTATGGGAAGCTGTTCTCAAGCAGTGTGGAATTTCAAGAGGTTTTAGATTCCTGATGCTAGCACTGACTGGTTCCAAACAGCCTTCTACACCACAGCCTCATAGCTGGTAAGGCAGCCTCAGACTGGTTCACTGTAGTTGGCCAATGTTTTAGTTGAAGATTGAAGTTGGAGGGAAGCACCAGCTTGAGTTATTTCTGAAGGTTTTGCTAGACATTTCCTTTAACTCTTGTTCTACAACTGACTAGGACAGAAGATACAAGACAGGCAACAGGTGTAGTGTTACAGATCGAGGGAGTGCTCCTGACCTATCAGACCGCTCCTTTCCCTTGAGCATGAGACACTCTTATTCTGTGACGAGCATCTCACGTGCATATGTCCTGGAAACGGGCACATTGCGGGCAGTTTAAAAAAATAAATAAAAAGTAACAATGATTTCGCTCGATCTATAATATATTAATATGTCCCCTGTTGCCATTGGCTGCAGGATAAGAGTGGTTTCACTTGCGTTGTGCTCGAGCAAGAACGGCTCAGCTTCACTTCACTGTTCTCTCTCGAGCAGAACGCACGTGAAACCATTCTTATCCCACAATGAGTGGCTCTGGAGGATATCTATATATATATATATATATATATATATACACATTAAGATTTTAGCAAGGCCTTTGACTTAGTCCCCACAAGAGGCCAATTAAGAAGATAAGGAACTTAGGAGTGGGGGGAAATTGGCAGCTTGAGTGGAGAACTGGCTGAGGGGAAGAACACAAAGGGTAGTCGTTAATGGGGAGATTTCAGAGGTAAGGGAAGTAACAAGTGGAGTACCTCAGGGGTCGATGCTGGGACAGGTCCTTTTCAATGTATTCATTTGTGACAAAGGGGAAGGCATCAAGAGCAAGACCACCATCTTCGTAGATGTCACAAAGACCTGTGCAAGGGTGGACATGGAGGAAGGGATAAGAGAACTTGGGAAGGATCTGGACAGGCTGGAAAGCTGGTCGAAAATCTGGAAGCTGGGCTTCAATGCAAAAAAATACAAAGTGATGCAAATTGGGGAAAAAAAAAGTACAATATGAAATAGAGAGGCATAGGAAATGCAATACGGAGGAAAAGGACCTAGGGGTCGTGATATCGGAGAGCCTTAAAACAACAGCACGTTGTAAAAGACCTGTGGGCAACACAAACAGGATGCTGGATTTCACAGGGAGGGAAATAAGCAGTAGAAGTGTGGCAGTAATCCTCCCATTGTACTGGTCACTGTTGCAACCACACCTGGAATACTGCGCAACATACTGGAATACACCTGAGAAGAGACCGTGACAAGATGAAAGCAGTACAGCGCAGGGCAACCAAGATGGTCCATGGATGGGCGAGAAAGACATACAAGGAAAGGCTGCAGGACTTGAACATGTACACCCTTGAAAAAAGGAGGAAAGGGGGCAACGTGATTGAGACAAGTACCTGCATGGGATAAATATGGTGGACGCCAAGGAACTTTTCTCCTTGAGTTCAACTACAGGGACGAAAGGTGACTTACTTAAAACTCGCCGGGATGAGATTCAGAAGGGACACCCTCAAGCACTTTTTCACAGAAAGAGTGGTGGGCAAGTGGAACAAGCAGCCAGAAGAAGTACAAGCCTAATTAGTGAACAGCTTCGAGCAGGGATGGGACAGGCATATGGGCTTAGTTGGTAAAGGGGGGGGGCAGAAACAAAGGGGAGGGATGGCCAGTGCAGAGTAGTTAGATGGGGTGGGCAGACCAGATGGTCTGACAGACCTTTTTGTGCCGTCATCGTCAATGTATCTATATGTCTACAATAAATGCAAAGGTTGTCAGAGTTTAGAGTGTGGTCAGGTGCCCTACAGACAGGAGCCCACATGGAAATGTCCGGGCGTCCTGGAGGAGCAGTATGACTAGTGCACAAAGGAGATTCACGCATCATCCAAGATTAATTACAGAAAGGTTAAGCAAAGGGAGGTTACATGAGTTGCTCAGGATCACACAGTGAGTAAGTGGTACTTTTGGGATTCTAACCAGGTTTTCAGATTCACAGCTCTTAACAGCTGACCCACCAATAACGCTACGGCTGGTGACAGCGGCAACCCAGGTTCAGGAATGAGCCTCGGTCGCTGGAGGGCAGGCAGGGGGAGGAGGATTCAGTATCCTAGGGACAGCTCTCTGGGGGGACTCGGACTCTGCTCCCAGCACTAAACTGATCTCCAGTGGTGGCTGGAAGTAAGTGCAGACAGAAACCCACAACAGCAGCAGAGGAAGAAGTAGCTGATGATAGGCATGCCGTGTGCGGAAGCATGCTCAATGAGCCTAGGAGCGTAACTGCGTGGCGGCTCTGCTGGGCTCAAGGAGGGAAAAGGGCACAGCTGGGTAGATGAAGTCCTGCCTGCCTCCTACAGCCGAAGATGAAGAATCAGCATTTATATAGCGCTTTTCATACACAGTGTATCCCAAAGCACTTTACAAGCAATGAAGTGACTGAATGTGTAGTGGCGGCCATATCACACATCATCACGCACACACAGCCTGGATAATTGCATGAACTGGTTTATGGGAAGGGGAATGTTGGCCAGGACACCGGGAATGTCCCCTACTCTTTGCAAAGAGTGCCCTGGGTTCTTTTGCTTCCACCTGGTCACCCACCGGGACAACACCAGGATGGGTAGATGGGACCTCGGTTTAACGTCTCATTCGAAGGACAGCACACCCCCAGCAGTACAGCACCCCCCCAATACTGCACTCGGATGCCAGTGATTTTTAAGGTGCAAACCCAATCCCGGTGTGGGACGAGAACCCACGACCTTCTGGTCCAGAGGCGGATGTGTTACCAACTGAGCCACGCTGACACCTTCTGATCGGCCCTTGGGCAACTCTGGAAAATCCACCATCAAGACTACCTAGTAGTATGGTGGTGTACTGCTTTGGCACAGATGATGGACCACACCTTGGGGGTCAATCCCAGGGAGGCCCATCCTGGTGCGTAACAGGTTGTTCAGAGTTCCAGGGAGTACTGGCTGGAGTGGCTCTGCAGGTTGGGAGAAGGCTCTGGCAGTGACCAAAGGAAGTCCTGGTAAGTGGCCCAGAAAACACAGGCATGGAATAAAAAAAGTTTAAACTGAATTTCACAGTTCTGATCTACAGCAACCACCAGACCAAACTGCCTCTGTGGAAAAGTAAGAAAGATCATTTCTTCAGAAAAGCTAATCTGAGGTAAACCACAGTGGCCACTGAGTGTCACTGTTGCTATGTGCAGGCATCAGGAGCAGTGCCCACGGGAGCAGAAAGTTCAAACTTCTAAGGCAGGGGTTCAACTGTCACACATTTGTCTTGACTAGGGAGGGACGACATAACCAGTTTTAAACTAGAACCCGCCCAGGCCAATTCTAAAATGCATAACCAAAAATAACCTTCCCATAAGACCTTTTCATTTCCAGAATTATTGTACTCTCCTGTGCCTAGCTTTTCTTTCATAAAATTAAAATATCCATATGTTCCTTTAAGGAAAAATAGGTAACCCATAAATAATGTTATTGGCAAACCCTGACCTTTTCATAGGTGGTAATGTTTTGTCAGTATCTGGTCATGTGACTGTGAAACACAGCCTGAAATATAAACAAAATAGAGAATACTGGATGGGCAACTATGCACAACCAGTGTGTTCTGCCACAGAGGAGTTCTGACTCCCTCTGACCTTGAGAGCGCAGCTCGAGAGGTCCATGGGAATCAGAACCCTGAGGGGGCAGAACACACAGGTTGTGCATAAAGTTGCTCATCCTGTATTTTTTATAGTGTACAGTATTAGTAGTACAGTACTTCCTGCCACCTTCTCCTTTCTCCTGCTCATCCTGCCCCTTGCAGAGGATACTGAACCAAACCCAGGTCCACCAGTGGAACCCCAGCAAATTAACTCCCACAAAGGACTATGCATTGTGCAAGTGAACGTCAGGAGCCTTGTACCAAAACTGGACCTAGCTCACAGCTGGATAACTCAGCACTCCCCTGACATTCTCTGCCTAACAGAAACATGGCTTTCTGCAAAAACACTGGACTCCTCCCTGCTAATTCCAGACTATTCTCTCTTTCGACAAGACCACAAAAGGGGTGGAGGGGTTGCGGTTTATGTAAAGCAACCAATATCTCGCTCAGTCACCATGCAAGAAACCTGCCCTGGCTCCCACAAACTGGTCCTCACCCCCATCCCTCTCCCGTATACTCTTCCTGTCTTCACTGGGGCGATTTACGCCTCCCCTCAACTAGCCCATGACTCACTTATTTCACGCCTATCCACCTTACCTCCCCTTGTAGCAAACGATGAGTTATTACTATTGGGTGACTACAATCTGGACTGACTTTCCCCCTCCTCAAAAGCCTCCATCTCGAAAATCGAGTCTCTTAGCCTTACCCAGTTAATTACTGAGCCCACCGTTACAATCCACACTCCACAAACCACTCACTAATCAACTGGAGCCTCTCCTCCCATCCACACAGACTATCCATAGCTGGTGTACTGGCCAACACCCTAAGTAATCACTGCATCACTTATTGTACAGGAAAAATCAAACTACCCAAATCACCCCTAAATACCTAAAAACTCACCCTTTAAACTCACTAGATACCAATACCCTCCTGCGTGATGTAAGACATGCAGACTGGTGCCCAGTCTATTCAGCACTGGATGTTGATACAGTCCTTGCCCGGTTCCTGCACATATTCACCCAGGTTTGGGACTCTCATGCCCCTCTGGTCAAATCTAGAGTAAGAAAACGCCACCATCCCTGGGTCTCTGCTCCACTTATTGCCAGTGCAAATCCTGGTCTCACTTCAAATCCATACGGACCCCCCCCCCCCCGGCAAGTTTACAATGCCCTCAGAAATGCTTGCACCAAGGCCGTAAGACGAGCTAAAGCAGACTACTTCAGATCACACCTGCAAAATGCACAGCCTTCCTCCTTCTGGAAGGTGGTGCACCCACTAATTGATCACCCTTCTCAAACCAACACACCTCCCCTAAAGCACAATGGCCTGCCAGTGAGAGACCCCGTCAATATAGCAGACACCCTATATAAATTCTTCACCACCTGTGCCCTCCCTGAATGTCCGTCACCTCCCTCCCAAGGGAGCCCCCCAAAACTCACTTCACAACACCTTCCTGTTCGCCCCATCTCCACACAGGAAATCCTGGATGCTCTCTGTTCCCTTAATGTCGCTAAATCCAGTCCTGACAGGATTCACCCTAAACTGCTACGCCCCTGAAATTGCCTCACCACTAGCGCACTTGCTAAACCTGTCCTCCTCAGGAATTGTCCCTCAAGCCTGAAAATTGGTCTGTGTAATTCCCCTGCTCAAGGGTGGTGACCCCTTGGTGCCAGGAAATTACCGGACAATCTCCTCCTCCCAGCCCTTGCAAAAGTACAGGAATCACTAGTCCAATCCAGGCTGACTAACTACCTCATGGCTTCTGAGTTCCTTTCTCCCTACCAATCAGGATTCAGAAAGCATCATTCCACAATCTCCTTTCTGCTACATGTCACATCCACTCTGCCTCAGACCAAGGCTGCCTAACTGCAGCAGTTTTGTAGACTTGGCCAAGGCCTTTGATCTTTGATTCAGTCTCCCACCCCCTACTACTTACTAAACTTGAGATAGCTGGCTTGGCTCCCCCCACCCCCACAATTCAGTAGTTCAAATTCTATCTAAACAGGCTACAATTGGTCAGGGTTGCAAACTCCTCCCCCCCCCATACTCACAGGTGTACCCCAAGGATCTATCCTTGGTCCCCACCTTTTCTCATTATTCATCAGTGACCGCACCTCTGTCTGCTCAAGGCCCCACATACTGCAGATGACACCATCCTCTTCACTTCCAGGCCTGTGTTAGATGTTGTCAAATCCCAGCTACAACAGGACTTCCATACCATGCAGTCTTAGTTCCAGGCGAATCAGCTCAAAATCAACACCTCAAAAACTGTCTCAGTGATTTTCAGGATGGTGCAAAAACTAGCCAGAGGCACTCTACCCCCTGCCATTACCTCCCTGGATGAGTCCCCACTAGACTCTGTTACATCTTACAAATATCTAAGCATATGGTTAGACCCCCACTTAGACCTCTCAACCCATATAGAAGCCATCATCTTGAACTCCGTCCCAAGCTAGGTATGCTTTTCTGCAGCAGAGATTCCTTCCCACTACCAGTGAGATGCAAATTACTAACAAAAATGATTACACCCATTTTCAGCTATGCTAATGTAGTATACAGCACAGCCCCTGCCTCGCCTTTATCCAGGCTAGACTCCCTTCTAAATGCCTTCTGCTGATTCACCGCAAACTCCCCCTCAGACCCCACCACTACTCCCTTTACTCCACTCCTGGCATTGCACCCCTATCCCACTGCCACTGCATCCAGTCGGTCTCCCTAATATCAAACGTCTGGTTCAACTTGCTACCTCCCCACCTAACAGAAAGGCTAAACCCAGCAAACACGTCCCCCTACACCCTACAATCAAGGGACACCCGTGATTTCTCACTGCACAAACTTTCCTCATCTGCTGGCAAATCCGACTTCTCCTACAGGTTCCCCTTCGTATGGAACAAACTATCTCCTCTCCTAAGATTCTCTCCCTTGCAAAATTCTGTAAGGCAGCAACTCTGCTTGATACCAACCCCCTTCTGCTCCTGCTTCTCATCCTCCCAGGCCTCATCTCCAAGTCATCCTAAACTCACTGCAAAATATAAACTATGCAGATTGTCCAGGCTATTCTCTATGTATCTCTGAAACAACTAATCTGCTATTTATCTATGTGCGTCCTATCAGTATAACCTATGTGAATTGCTGCTGCTGTATATACTATGTACTGTATATTGCTGCCAGTGTATAAACTCAGTATATAAACTTGTAGAAATCTTTTACTCTGTATAGCCAAATTAATTTATGGTTCTTATATGTATCCATACATATTTATGTATATTGCTCTTGTGTACATAACCTGTCACTCCTGTCCCTGGGTCACACCTGGAAATGAGCCTTGGCTCAGTGTGCCTTTCCCGGTTACCAAATGTTTAGATAAACAAATAAATTATGTAAAATGCATACACTGTGTTTTTATGCTGTTCTACCACAGAAGGGTACAATCACATTCCATGACCTTTGAACTATGGCCTAAACACATAGGGTGCGGCTAAAAATATTTTAAAGGAAACAGCTGGGTCCATAATGGAAACTGCACAGCACGGATTCCCTGGTGTGTAGGAATCTAGGAAACTATGTTACCATTTGAAAAGTATATAAGTTCTAAAACTCCATGAAATACCAGTTTTAAACATGGGTAACACAGTTCACTATCCAGCAGTTTGCTACCCGCAATCATCTTCTACATTTGGTACAACTATAAAACATAATGAAAATGTGCATGCTGTTCGCATTTTAATAAATCAAATATCTATGAGGCATAGGGTGCAGGTACATGAACACTCCATTTTTGGATTCTGCAGACAGTACTGGTTACATGGGTACCACGTGCATGTGCTGTGATTTTACCATATATTGTAAAGTGTTAGATGTATTTCATGGGAACAAATTTGGATCCATAATAAAGACTGCACAGCACTGATTCTCTGACCTGTAGAAATCCAGAACACTGTGTTACCATTAAAAAAGGTATATATTTCCTGAAACTGCACAACATACTGGTTTTAAACATGGGTAAAAAGAAGCACCCCCAAAAGGTCTGTTACCCATAATCCTCCTCTACATGTAATGCAACTATAGAAGACAATGAAAACATGCAGTTTTCACACTACAGCAAACCAAATATCTATGTAATAAATGAGGTATACATAACAGGGACCTGTGGAATACATGATTTATCTTCACAAGAGCTGTTTGACCTTAGGTAACCTCATGAGCTGCGTAAGCCACGTGTGATGTTGCCACGGTCAAACAACTCAAGCAAAAATAAATCATGTATGCCACAAGGTCCCTGTTATGCATTTCATTTATGCAATAGGGATCCTTTAGGACAGTGCAGGGAGTTTTGTTTCAGATTGTTTATTTAATTTTTAATGTAAACTTACATGGACATTTTGTGGTTTTCCCAGTGTAGCTCCACTTAGCATAGTGGTTGTTAAGCGGCTGCTATGGCAGCTCCAACTTTATATTATGGCCAGTACATAATGAAAAAGTTTGATGTACAGTTCTTTCGTGTTTGCTTTTTTGTGGGGGGGGGGCATGTATTGAATGTTCTGCCTTTTTTGCTGATTATCAAAAATCTAAAATGTATTTATAAATGAAACACCTCTCATTTTGTAGACATTTTTGTGCTGAACAACTTTCTTGTTCAAAGTACCATGCTATCATTTTTTGTTTTAAAGTTATTTGCAGTTGTTTGTTGAAAAAGTGCAAAAAAAAACAATTTCTGCTGTTATTTGCCAATTATAAAAAAAAAACTAAAAGGTATCTATAAATGAAACATCACTCATTTTGTAGATATTTATATGCTGGACAAACTTCATGCTCACAGTACCATGCTATCATAAGCCATTCACATTTGTTTGTCAAAAAAATGAATAGAAAATTGAATTTTCTGCTGGGCTTTTTTTTTTTGTGCTAATTATAAAAGAATCTAAAAAGTATCTGTAAATGAAACACCACTCATTTTGTAGATATTTTTGTGCTGAACAACTTTCATGCTCACAGTACGATGCAATCATTTTTCATTTTAAAGTTATTTGCATTTGAATATGGTTAGTAATGTTACTGAGGCCAAACATTATAAATGAGTTCTGAGTGCTTGTGCTGGATCTACTGACATAACAACTATTTGCAGGATATTCAAATGGGTGTGCATGGCGCGACAGTGTTGCGCCATGCGCAACCTAGTGATGTGCCTCGGCATGATATTCAAAGGGGGATGATACGCTGCGCAAATCCCAATGCTCCGGGGTGCACCAGTAATGTATGCGGTGCAGAGTGCGGGCGTGCCCATGCATATCGCGGCACATCGATATTATTCAGCCCAGGATGTCGGGCAAATCTGCAGGCACAAACCCACCTTGTGCCGCACAGGGGGGCACAAAGATCTGCCCCCCAAAAAAGGAACAAGTCGGGGGACACCCACAGGCCAGCCACCATATTGTTGGGCACAACACGGCAGCCGCCTGCTGTAGGTGACCACCCGACCTCCCCAGTCACAGGCCAGGCGTCAGGCCCCCCATTGCGGGCTTTGTACATATAGAAATTCCCTGGCGGTCCAGTGGATCTGCTCCCCAGCCCGATCATGAGCTTAAATAAATATATCCAATCCCTGGTGGTCCAGTGGACCTGCTCCCCAACCCGATCGCGGGCTTAAATAAATAAATCCAATCCCTGGTGGACCGGTGGACCTGTTCCCCAGCCCAATCGCGGGCTTAAATATATAAGTCCAATCCCTGGTGGTCTAGTGGACCCGACCCCAGCCCGATTGTGGGCTCAGTAAATTAAATTAAATCCCTGGTAGTCCAGTGGTACCCCACTCCCTACTCGTCCACTCAGACCTGCCACCCTGCTCCCCCCCAGGTCAGCGGCAGGCAGCAGCTCCCCACCCACAAGCCGCCCACCGACTGACAGCGTACAGTACAGCTGTACGCCCATTGGTCCACTGCATGGCCAATGGGTGTGCAGACCATACTGTACTACATATCCCGATATATTCACATGCAGTGGACCACGGGCGACAGCCATACTGTACGCTGTCAGTTGGCGGGCAGCCAGGCTACTTGTGGGTGGGGAGCTGATGCCCACTGCTGACCGGGGGCAGGTATGGTTTGAGTGTGCGGTGGAAGGGGGTACTGGACCACCAGGGATTTTATGTCATTTACTGAGCCTGCAATCGGCCTGGGGTCAGGTCCAGTGGACCACCAGGGATTGGATTTATATATTTAAGCCCGCGATCAGGCTGGGGAGCAGGTCCACTGGACTGAGTTCTCATTTTTACAAAGCCCACGATTGGGCTTTGGGGTGCGTTGCCACCGAGGGGCAGGGGGCGTCAGTCCCCGACGGCTGCAGCCTGGCAGGGCGCCAGGCGCAAGTCACCGGGGATCAGCGCACTTGCATGCAAATGGTGCCATAATGAAATGCAAATGGCCCTATTTGCGCCTTGCATGCATAATGGCCCAATTTGCATACCCAGTGCTGAATATCACAGTTCTTGCGCCAAGCGCAACTGCACTTGGGTTGGCGCATCCCCCTTCTCCTCTCTTGCCACTTGTGCTGGCGCAGTGCCACTGCACCATGTGCAATGCGAGCAGCCACAGTGCCATATTCAATGGTGCTGAACCATGGCTCAGCACCGTTGATGCATCCCAGTTGCACTGCACCCAGGCTTGCGCCCTAGCCTGGTGCAGTCTGAATATCCCGCCCTATGTGTATAAATGGCTGATGACATCACAACTGTGTGTATAAATGGAAATTTATACACACAGTTGCTCAGATAAATAAGGGATATACAACGGTGAGCTGTCAGATAAATGATTTATCTACACAAGTGCTGTTTCCTCGGTAAGGCCTCACTAGTGGCTTACGCCACTTGTGAGGGTACCCGAGGTCAAACAGCACTTGTGTAGATAAATCATTTATCTGATAGCTCACCGTTGTATATCCCTTATTTATTCAATGAGTTTTGAGCCCACTCCTATTGCATAAATGTTTACATGTACAGTTATTGTGTCTCTTATAGTTATAAGAGTGCGTTCTTGAGTTATTTGAGTGAGAGGATTGCGAAGGAAAGCTGAGTGGTTCTGGCACACAAAGGATTTGAGAAGAAACTATTATAACCAAAAGAGATGCAGTAACTGTACATATAGAAACACAGAAACATAGAATTTGACGGAAGATAAGGACCGCTTGGCCCACCTAGTCTGCCCATTTTCCTACCTAACAGATAAGCTGCAGTCCTAGTTAACCAACAGCTTACTTCCTCCTACCCCCCACTAGGACTGCATTATGTCTGTCCCATGCATTCTTGAATTCCCCCACTGTTCTTGACTCCACGACCTTCTCAGGGAGGCTGTTCCATGCATCCACAACCCTCTCCGTGAAAAATACTTCCTCACATTACCTCTGAGCCGCCCCTCTATCTTCAAACTGTGCCCCTTGTTCTTGCACATCTCTTTTCTGAAAGATGCCACCCTCTTGGACTTTGTTGATTCCTTGAAAGTTTCTATCATGTCCCTCTCCCTTCTTTCCTCAAAGGTATACATATTAAGCTCCTTTAGTCTTTCTTCGTATGTCTTCTGGTGCAGACCCTGCACCATTTTGGTTGCCCTCCTCTGGACAGTCTCCATTCTGTCTATGTCTTTGCGGAGATAGGGTCTCCAGAACTGCACACAGTACTCCAGATGGGGTCTCACCAACTGTCTGTACAGAGGGATAACAACTTCCTGTTTTCTACTATTGATGCCTCTCCCTATGCATCCCAGTATCCCCCCAGCCTTCCTTACTGTCTTCTCATTGCTTGCCCACCTTTAGGTCATCTGATATAATTACCCCGGTCCCTTTCCAATTTTACTGTTGTCAGTATCTCACCCCCCACTGTGTACTCTTCCCCTGGGTTTTTGTTTCCCAGGTGCATTACCTTACACTTCTTTGCATTGAATCTGAGCTGCCATACATTTGACCATTCCTCCAACCTTGCCAAGTCCCTTCTCATCCTTTCCACTCCATCTTGTGTATCAACCCTGTTGCAGATCTTTGTGTAATCTGCAAAGAGACATACTTTTCCTTCTAGTTCCTCTGCAATGTCACTTATAAAGACAATAAATAAGACCGGTCCCAGTACTGAACCCTGCGGTACCCCGCTAGTAACCCTCCTTTCTTTACTGTGGACTCTGTTTACTACTACCCTTTGCATCCGGTTGTCTAGCCAATTTTTTATCTAGGCTACCACCTTGGGACCCACTCCAAGGCTGGCTAACTTGTGTATTAATCTTTTGTGTGGGGCTATATCAAATGCCTTGCTAAAATCTAGGTAGGCCATATCCACTGCCCCTCCCTGGTCTACTACTTTGGTCACCCAGTCAAAGAAATCTATTAGATTCGTCTGACACGAATTTCCCATCGTGATTCCATGCTGCCTTGGGTTCTGTGCTCCACTGGCCTCTAGGTACTCAAAAATTATTTCCTTCAGAAGTGATTCCATCATTTTCCCTACCACTGAGGTCAAACTAACTTGTCTGTAGTTTCCTGCCTCTGTCCTGCTCCCACTTTTGTGAAGAGGAATCACATCCACCCTCTTCCAGTCCTCAGGTACCACCCCATCCTCCCATGATTTGTTAGAGTAGTCAGTGGTGTCACTAGTTCTAACCTTTGTTCTTTTAGAATTCTGGGGTGAATCCCATTAGGCCCCATTGCTTTGTCCACCTTCAATTTTATTAGTTCTGTCAGAACCCTTTCTTCTGTAAATGGACTAGTATCGACCCTCGTCTTCAGAGTGTTTCTCTTGTTTAGTTTAGGTACCTTCCCCTCCTCTTCTTTTGTGAATACTGAGCAGAAATATTTGTTCAGTACCCCTGTTTTTTCACTGTCACCCTCTGCCCACATTCCTTCCCCTTTATTAAACCTCAGTATCCCTCCTTTGGTCTTTCTTCGCTCCCTAATGTACCTATAAAAGGTCTTGGCCCCCTTCTTAACAGAGTTGGCTATCCTTTCCTCGGTTTGGCGTTTGCTATTCTGACTGCCTTCCCTGCCTCTTTCTGCTTTAACTGATAAAGTTCTCTGTCCTGCTCCTTTTGTGTTTCCTTATATTTCCTGAATGCTATCCTTTTCTCCTTAACCTTCCCTGCCACCTCTTTTGAGAACCATAGCTTTTTCCTTCGTTGTGTTTTGTTGATTTGCTTTACACAAAGGCTTGTTGCCTCTGTGATGGCTGTTTTGATTACTCCCCATTGTTCCTCCACCCCTCCTCCTTGCCTGTTTGCTAGTGCTTTTCTGAGGCACTCTCTCATTTTCTCAAAGTCAGCTCTCCTAAAGTCCAATACTCTTGCTTTTGTATGGCTTGATTGTATGGCTGTGTTTACTGTGAACCACACTGTTTAGTGGTCGTTTGTTCCCAGATGGCTACCCACTTCTAAATCTGAGATTCTTTCTCGGTCCCCATTTGAGAGTACCAGGTCTGAGATTGCTCCCTCCTGAGTGGGTTCCAATACTAGCTGTCTGAAGCATGCCCCTTGTAGGGCATCAAGAATGACGCTGCTTTTGGATGTGCCTGCAGCAAAGGTGGTCCAGTTAACATCTGGCATATTCAGGTCCCCCAACAATATCTCCCCTTTTCTGCCATTCTAAGGATGTCTTCTATCATTTCCTTGTCCATTCCCTCCTCCTGAGATGGGAGTCTATATACAACCCCCATGCAGATTGTGGTGCCATTTCCTGTCTCCAGGGTGACCCAGAGTGCCTCACCTGCTCCCTGTTTACTCTCTAGTTCTGTTGCTTTGATCCCTTCCTTTACATAGAGAGCTACTCCTCCTCCTCTTTTACCATCCCTGTCCCTCCTGTAGATTGCGTATCCTGGTATGTTGACATCCCAGTCATGGTTCTCTGTGTACCATGTTTCTGTGACTGCCACAATATCCAGGCAACCTCTTCCATCAAGGCCACTAGTTCAGGGAGCTTGTTCACAGACTATGGGCATTGGTACTCATCACCCTCCACTTTTGATGGCCTTACCATTTTAGCCCCATCCCTGTCCTTACTGCCTTTGCCTTTTTTACATTTACCTCAGTCCTGCTCCTAATGACTTCTCTACCTTGGTGTTTATCTCACTAATTACTGTGTTTTGTGAGAAGCTGGGATTTCCCTACTCCTTTTTGATGTGCCTCCCCTTGGCTGGTTTAAATGCTGCCAATGAGCTGTAAACCCTCACTAGGATCCTGGTTCACCCCTGGACAGATGCAGACCATCGCGCCAGTATAGGTCTGCATCCTCCAGGTGGCTCCCAGTCCCAATGAAGCCAAAACCCTGAGCTCCACCCAGTTTTCAACGTTCATTGGAATTCCTGGTGAGGAGTACCTAGCATCACCCTTGCCATAGACAGGCAGCACCTCCAAGAGTTTACCGTATGCTACTTGTCTGAGCCCTCCCCAACTCTACAAACTCCTCTTGCACTGCTCTGATCCCATTCCTAGCCAGGCCATTTGTCCCTAGGTGGACAATGACATCCAGCTCCCTCCCTCGTGCAGCTGCTCCCACAATACTGAGGATTCGCTTCCTGTCCCTCCAAGCTGTGGTGCCAGGCAGGCACCTTACCTCCCTCTCCCCTTCTTCCCCCACTTCTACCCCCCTAATGATTGAGTTCCTCACCAGTTGTTTCCTTCCCCTGTGGGGTCACATGCCACCCTCCTGTGGGTCTCCTTTGTGAAGGTTCCCAGCATCCTCCTTGGTCTCCACTGCAGGTGCCTCCAAAGAGGAACCACTATCCACCAGAAAAGTGTATGAACTGTGGAGAGGTACAGCTGGAGGGATGCAACTCTGTTCCACCACCCTCTCCCTCCCTCTCTGAGCCCACCCTGGTCCAGCCTCTCCTCTTTCTTGGCAACCTCTGAGGTAGTGGCGTTGGCCTTGGTGGTCCCTGGGTGGGGGAGGAGGTTTCACGAATCCTAGCCAGGTCAGCCTGGAGACGGGCAACCTCCTCCCTCAGATCAGAGAGGCGCCTGCAAATATGGCAGCATCACAGCCTCCAGAATGTCTCCCGGAATACTGCCGCCCCACAGCCATTGCACTGCACCACTCCTATCATGTCTCATTTTGTGTCCTCTCTACTGTTTCTATGGATGCTTACTCTCTCCTCTCCTTACAACTCTCACCCTTCCTGTTCTGGGACAGCAACTTTCTATCTTCTTCAGTAGCCTCCTCCTTCTTCCTTGCTCAGTGTCAGACCACCAGCAGCAACATGTTATAATTTAATCATGTCGAAGGTTGCTGTTTTTAAGTAATTGAACTGGAATTCAAAATCAAATGTTTGACTGTAGAAAATGACAGAAACTCCTGTGAGTGGCAATGGACTATGCCAACTGAGCTTTGAACTTCAGAATTTTAGAACTATGTGCATGAGACACCATCTTATGGCTAGAAGAGTGCCTGGAATGTTTAGAAATAAACAATCCTGACTGGGTAAGAATGATGTCATGATTTATAATACTGGTTGCAGGTACTTGAACTCCCCATGTTTGGATTCTGCATGAGTACCGGTTATACCAGTACCACATTTACGTACCTTTACCACAGAGGTCTGGTTCAAAAAAAAGCCTTAATCATGTACTGTAGGGTGCTAAGTGTATTTTAAAGGGTGACAATTTGGATCCATAATGGAAAATGCATAGCATTGCTTCTCTGGCCTGCAGAAACCCAGAACATTATTATCATAGGAAAAAGTATATATTTTCTTACATTGCACAAAATACCAGGTTAAGGCATGGGTAACAGACTCCGTGGGCTACCAATAATCCTCCTCTACTGTACAAGTTGTGCAACTATGGAAAACAATGGGAGTCTGCATAATTGTCACACTTCAGAATACCAGAAGCCGGATATTCAAAAAGGGTCAAAGCGGGCATAAAGCTTTGCACTGCACTTGCCTATTGCCCACGACCCCGAAGATGCTATATTCAGTCAGACAGCTCACCGGTTCTATCTGATAGAATATGTCAGCTCAGCGATATGTCAAGTACTGCTGCCTCAACATGGATCCTGGCAGCGCAGGAACAGTGTCCCCACACCCAATAGCATCGGGAACCCCTGCATGATATTCATCCAGCACCATGCAAATTAGCGCCTTGGGCATGTAAGGCGCTGAGCATGGCCATTATAAGCACATTTGCATGGGAAGCAGTAGTAGGTTTGCGCCCCTTCTGTGGCTGGCCCCACCCACTCCAGTCCCTGTCCCCATTAAAATAAATATGTCCCAGGTGCCTAGTGGTCCCCCCACCCTCCAGTCCCCATCCCCTGTAGAATAACATATTTCCTTGGCATCCAGTGGTCCCCCCACCAATCTCCAATCCCTGACCCTGTGAGAATAAAATAATACCCTGCTATCCAGTGCCCCCACCCCACCCTCCAATCCCTGGCCTCATGAGAATAAAATAATTCCTTGGTATCCAGTGGTCCTCCCCCACTCTCTGATCCTTGGCCCTGTGAGAATAAAATAATTCCCTGGCATCCAGTGGTTCCTCCCCATCCTCCAATCCCTGGCTCCATGAGACTAAAATAATTCCTTGGCATCCAGTGGTCCCCCCACCCTCCGATCCCTGGCCCTGTAAAAGGAAAATGATTCTGTGGTGTCCAGTGGTCCTTGCTACCCTCCCATCTCGCTCCTGTGAGAATAAAAGATTTCCTTGGTGTCCGGTGGTTCCCCCCCCAACCCTCCAGTCCCTGGCCCTGGTAGTACTTAACCATTCCCTGGTGTCCAGTGGCCTCTCACGCCCTCCAATCGCCAGCCCCATATTATATTGCATATTCCCTGTCATCTAGTGGCACCCCCACCCTCCGATCTCTGTCACCATACCAGCGTAAGCTTTCCCTGGCATCTAGCAGCCTGTCTGCACCACTGGCATTGACCAACCAACCCTTCCACCCCTCTTACTGGTTTCGCCATTGCCACAGATCAACTACAGCAACTGGCACAGCTCTCCTCGCACTACCTCAGCTGGCTACTGTATGGACTGACAGGTATATATACAGTAGCTAGGCAGTTTGTTTGAGATTTTTGTGGGGTTTTCCTTGTCACCAGAATTAGCTGGCCTGTTGCTGGGTGGTGGCATATTGTTTAGGTGGTACTGTGACTTTGTCACTATTTCATGGGGTTTCTGGGCTGATGATTTAAAAGACATTTATTAAAAATATTTTTTGAGCTAGAATCGGGGGTTGCTAAGAAACAGCTTCCTTGGCTTAGTGTTCTAGATGTGATAGAACACTGGTAGTAGCAGCCTACTGAGTTCTAGATTATTGAGATTGTTGTTACATTTTGATGGTAAAGTGAGACAGAAATGTATATATTTTTGAATTTTATAGTTATTTTATAGTTATGTACAACTGGAGGCTAGGAGAAGCTGGGCTGGGAGGATGTGGGGGATAGGTACATGTATGGGAAGCAGCTGAGTAATAAATAGAGAATAATGGATGGGGAATGGTTTGATATGAGAATTTAATGCACACCCGAGTTGTGGGATGCTACATAAACCCTGAGGGCGAAGCCCAAAGGGTTTATTAAAGCATCCCACAAAGAGGGTGTGCATTAACTTCTCATATGAAACACCCTCCCCATCTTTCATTTTTTATAATAACAGAGCAGCAATTTTTCTCCAGCAGTTTGTGAGAATGTTTGGCCCCATCCACATACAGAATGTTACCCAATGAGGCAGCAGCATTGTTTGACTGGCATGGCTCATGAATGTCATAACAACCAGCCGGTTGTTATGGAAAATATCAACCTGGTCAGTACATTGAGAGAAATTGCTGACCAGTTATTATACTGCAATAGCTGTGGGGCAGCAGTCTTTCTGGGGGTGTTGTGGAGTAAAGGGGGATGTCCTGTGTGTAAGAGCCCGGAGCAGCTAAGGGCTGAAATAAGGCTGCTTAGATGGAAGCTGGGGAGAATGGTGTAAGAAGCCAGAGAAGCAGAGCAGTGGAGGGAAAGGCAGAGGGGTGATGTCCAGGGGAGTGAGGACATCAGGCTAGAGATGGGAGTGGGGAGGAGCACCCAGTATAGAGGAGTATCTCTTCCTCAGAGGACTAGGGAGCCCAGGGTGGAGGAATGGCATGTGGTAAGGGGAAGGGGTGAGAATGTGAGAGTAGCATCGAGGTGGAAAATTCTAAAGGAGTGCCTTTATTGAAAACATTTGCATCACTGTCTGGAAGGAGGGAGGGGGCAGCAGGAGGTGAGGTAGGAGGGCAGGTTGAGCCAGGACTGAGAATAGGTGTACAGCGGAGGGGAGAGGGAACTAATCAGGTTGGGCAGGGAAGAGGAGGCAGGCAAAACGGAGTGGAGAATGGAAAGGGGGAGAGAAAAGGAAAGGAAAAGGGGAGAGAAAACTGAAAGCAGATACAGACAGTCAGAAAGGCAGGGGTAGGGTGGGAGATGGAAAAACAGTTAAGGGGATAAGTTGTGGATGTGGAGATAAGTTCACCAGGGTGCAGAGTGAGCAGTTAGGTGGGGAAGCAGCTAGTACCGAAGGTAGGAAATGAAGGACGGGGAGCACGGGTACAGGGAATAGAAGGGTAGCAATCATAGGGGACTCCATAAGAACAGGTTACTCACCTGTAACAGTAGTTCTTGGGAGTGGTATATGTTGTTCATCCATACTCTTTGGCATGTCCCCTTCCCCTTTAAATCTTGCCGGAAGTCTTCAAGTTGGCTTCTCCCACCCACCCAGGTGGTATAATTCTCAGTTCCGCCCCATGATGCCAGATCTTAGCCCACTGGAAGCCAGGTGTGCATCCGCAGCCGGGGAGGTCGGATGGGTCCGTGTGGATGAACAAAATATACCACTCCTAGAATTACTGTTACAGGTGAGTAATCTGTTTTACTAGGGACGTGGATATGTTGTTCATCCACATTCTTTGGCAGACTCCTAGCAGTTCTCCGGGAGGAGGGAGGCAAGGTGCACACCCCCTACTTAGGAAACAGGCATTGGAGAACTGAAGCCCCAAAACCAACATCCTGGTGTGACTCAAGGTCGATGTGGTAATGGGTGATGAAGGTGTTTGCTGACTTTCAGGTAGCACCCCAACAGATTTCCTGGAGAGGGATGTCCATGGAAGCAGCAACCGATGCAGCAGTATGGCAAGTAGAATGAGCTCTTATCCCTTTGGGAGGCTCCATGCTCACCAACTCATAACACACACCTACGCATGATGTAATCCATCTTGCAATAGTTCGTTTTGCTGCAGGTCTGCCAGAAGCAGCTTCAGCATAGGTGACAAACAGCTGGTGAACCTCTCCCCGAATTTCCGCCGTCTTCCTCTTATAATAGGAGAGAGCACATCTCAGGTCCAAAGTATGGAGCCTGTACTTGGCCTCTGAGGTGTAATTAGGGTAGTATACTGGCAAAGTTAACACCTGGTTAAGATGAAACTCTGACACCACCTTCAGAAGGAATTTCGGGTGGGGCTGTAGGACAACCTTGTCCCTGTGGAAGACCAGATAAAGGGAGTCCACCGAAAGTGCCTGGAGCTCCCCTGTCCTTCTGGCAGACATGATAGCCACCAGGAACACTGTCTTCCACGACAAGTGTGCATTGGTTCAAATGGCTTGCCCATGAGCTTTGCCAGTACCAGCAGAAGATCCCATGGAGATGGAGGTTAACGCACCGGAGGGGATATGTGATCCAGGCCTTTGAAAAAATGACTGACCACTGTCTCCTGCACCAATGTTGGCTGACCGGCCCACGCACAGTAAGCAGAGATGGCTGCCAGGTGAACTCTAAGGGTCAATGACCGTAGACCCGCTTTGGAGAGAGACCAAAGGTAGTCGAGAATGTTAGCCACTGGACAGGACAAAGGGTCCAGGCCCTTACTCTGACACCAAATGGAGAATCTTTTCCATTTGAAGGCACAAGATTTTCTGGTCGATTCCTTTCTGGATGCCTCCACCACAGTGTAGACGTCCTTGGAAAGACCCAGAGCCTGGAAATCTAGCTGCTCAGGTACCAGGCTGTAAGGTGCAGGGATTGAAGGTCTGGATGGAATACCTTCCTCTGATTGAGAGAGATCAGGCCTGGGCATGCTGGAAGCCGCTCAAGGGGCCTGCATCTGAGGCTGAGGAGATCTGGATACCAGAACTGGTGCGGCCAGTCTGGGGCTACCAGGATCACTTTCGCCTTGTCCCTCCTCACCTTGACGAGCACCTTGTGGAACAAGGGAAATGGAGGGAAGGCGCAGAGGAGGCCTGGGGTCCATGGCCTTGAGAAGGCATCCCCCTGCAGTGAGCCCTGTTGAGTGGGCCGGGCATGAAACAGCCTCAGCTTGGTGATTTCCCTGGAGGCAAACAGGTCCACCATTGGTTTTCCCCAGTGGGAGAACAGGCTGAAAGCTACCTCTGGATGGAGAGACCACTCATGGGATGTCTCGCCTAAGTGGTTAAGAGCATCTGCCAGATGGTCTGAGGCTCCTGCCACATGGATGGCTAGGAGATCCGCCTCCAGATGGCTGATGAGTGTCCAGATGTGGAGCGTTTCCCTGCACAGCAGATGGAAGTGCATGACACCCTGTTTGTTGAGGTAGTACATGGTCGTGGTATTGTCCATCTGGACTTGAACCACTTGACCCCGGAGCTGAGGAGCGAAAGCTGACAGTGCCAGTCTGACTGCTCTGAGCTCCAACAGGTTGATGTGGCATCAGGACTCCTCGGAGGTTCAGACAGAGGCATAGGTTGTAAGGACGACCGTCGGCTCGGGGCGGACAAACAGGATCCCTTCCTGCAACCGGTCTGGGGTGGTCCACCAATGGAAAGCATCCCACATCTTCTGGGTTACAGTGATCAGCTGGTTGAAATGACTGTGGCGCTGAGTCCACTGGGCGGCCAGCTCCCACTGGAGGGGACGCATGTGCAACCGGGCCCAACAAACCACTGAGGTGCACATCACCATGTAACCCAGAAGGTGCAGAAAGTCCCGGGCAGGGCACAACTGCCCAACCAGAAATGATTGGACAAAGAAGGAGAGAACCTCTGCCCTGTCTGCTGGGAGCCGAGCTCTGGCTTGATAAGAGTCAAGCTCTGCCCTGATGAAGCCCATCACCTGAGAAGGCACGAGTTCTGACTTGGCCTTGATCAGGAAGCCAAGTTGGGAGCAAGTCTGGATGGCCAGATCCCTGGACCTCTCCACCTCCTGTAGGGAGGATCCTGCTAGGAGCCAATCATCAAGGTAAGGATAAATCCTGATCCCCCCCCCAATGTCTGAAATGGGCCACCACCACTGCAATGCTTTTCATGAAGACCAGTGGAGCCAATGACAGGCCGAACGGCAATGCTCGGAACTCGTACAGGGTCTCTTCGACCATGAAGCGTAGAAACCACCGATGGGATGGACAGATTGGGACGTGAACGAATGCGTCCTGCAGATCCAGTGAACAGAACCACAAGTTTCTCTCCAAGGATGTATGATCTGGGACAGAGTGACCATCTGAAAGGTGCGGGACCTGAGATATTGATTCAGGTCATGCAGATCTAGAATGGGCACCAGCCCCCGTCCGCTTGGGCACCAGGAAGTACCTGGAGACAAAGCCTGGGTCTGCTGGAGGATCTGCCACTAGAGCTACAGCCTCCTTGAGGAGGAGCTGAGTGATGTCATCTCGAAGAGCCAACTGAGTCTGAGAGGATACTCTTTCCTCCTGAGGGGCACGGGCTCGGCTTGGAGGGTATTGCTCAAATTCCAGAGGCAGTCCCTGACTGACCACTTCTAGAACTCACCTGTCTGAAGTGACAGTGGACCAGGCGGAAAGGAAGTGGTGGAGCCAACCCCCCATGGGAGGATCCAGAGCTGGTGTGATGGGAGAGGGGTTGGCAGCCCCCGCGCCATCACTAAGTGGGCTTTTAGGAGGAGGATCTAGGACCGGAACCTCAGCCTCTTTTATGGGCTTGGGAGGGCCAGGACTGAGGGCACCAAGCTTGAGCCTGCTGCTGTTGCTCTCCTTGAAAGGAAGACTGCTGAGCCACAGGGGAAGAATGGTGAAAGGGCACTTCTTTTTCTTCTGCTGGTTCTTGCCCGAAGAACCCTTAGCAGAAGTAGCATCCAAAGTGGCACTGAACTACTCAATGCGCCAAAGGAGACCAGCCACTCCTGGGCCGAACAGGTCAGTCCCTAGGAAAGGCATGTCAGCTAGTTTGTGCTGAGTATCCACCAGGAAGGAGGAGAGCCTCAGCCAAGCCCTGCAACAAGAGGCAACTGCGGCAGCCATCGAACGGCACAGGAATCCCCAATGTCCAGGGCCGTCTGAAGTTACTGCTTGGCAACAGCTCAGCCCTGATCCCAGACCTGCTTGACTGTGGTCTGCATGTCTGCGGGGAGATGTGGGAGGACTTTAAAGACCCAAGAAGGGCGTGAGAGAAGTGTGCCATGATGATGATTGAACTCGCCTGACGAAGGCCCAAGGAAGAAGTTGCATAGACCTTCCTGGCTGAATGGTCCAAAAGCTTGGACTCTTTCTCAGGAGGTCAGTCAGTGTCGGCAGAACTGCCAGTATGCCTCAACACAGAGGCGGCCACCAGGCTGTCAGCCGAAGGGTACTCTGTGAACCCTGCAAGGGACCCCATGGGCACCGCGTACTTGTGGGCCATGTGGGCAGAAGGTGCTGGACAAGAGGCAGGGCATTGCCAGAGTTCTAAGGCCGGGTCAACAATGGCCTCGGCCACCAGAAAGGCCTCCGTCGGGGTATCCCCCTTCTTGAGGATGTCCATGACAGAGTACTCTGCCTTTTTCTGGATTGGCTCTAGGGGCATCTCTGTGGACTCAGAGATTAGGCGAAGAATGCCCTGAAAAGACGAAGGACCTTCCTCTGTCTCTAACCCACCGGCCGATTCATTATCCCCAGAATGAGAATGTAGGCTGGTTACATTCGAATCCGAGGAATCTGGATACAACGGTCGACCACCCAGGTCACCCTCGACCCGCCAAGGTCGGTCCGGGGTGATAGTGACCGAAAGACGCTGGGGAAGCCCAGTGTCCAGCCTGTCTTCTTTAGAAGGAGCCTCTCCCACAGGCTGCTTGAGCGGTGGTTCCACCACAATCAGTGGAGAGACTGGTTTTGGCTGAACCAGAGGTTTTACCGACTCCGGGGCGGGGGAACTGACTTGATCAGCTCCGAAGAAGTCGACTTTAGCCTAGGAGGCAAAAGCCAAGTAAAGGCCGGGGTAGAAGCCGGGGTCGGTTTGTGCCTGGTCAAAATTAGCTGCTGCCACATGAGGTCCTCGCAGTACCGACGGAGCTTCCGCTGGAGCCTCTCCTCATCTGAGGAGGATGAGGATGACTGATGGCATCGCCTCTTTTTAGAGCGTTTATGGCTCTTCCTCGATTGAGATCGGACAGGCCGACTCGGTCGCTTGGGAGTCGCCAGCGGGACTGGCAATTTCCTGGGGTCGGGGACCACTTCCAGATGGGTCTCCTCATTGGGGAAAGTCAGAATAGAAGTTTGATCAAGAGAATCATCGACCGGAGTCAGCAATATAGGATCGATCGGGTTGATGACGATTCCAGCATCATCAATTGACTGTTCGGTTGACTAACCAGATGGCAAAGCCGAGAAGCCAGCAGCCGAAGAAGCAATCTCGACCGAAGTCAAGACCGCATGTTCCTGGGACAGAGATCTCTCCTGCTCCCAAGAGCATCTTTGTTGGGACGAAGATGATCCCATATCCTTCTCCCGCTTATGGGATCAAGACGAGTGTGTGCCCGCAGGACCCTCTCCCTTAGTCGGGAGAGACTGGCACAACTCTTGGAAGGAACCCAAGAAAGTGGAGCCCAGGTTGAGCAGAATGAAGACGCTCCGTGTAGTTTTTACAGCCTGAGCCGCTTCCTCTTTGAAGGCTTGCATGCGTTCCAATTGCTCGGCAGATCCTGCAACCGCAGAAACCGCCCACCGGGCCTCCTTGGATTTCACCGGAGGTTTCCGTTTCTCTGACCTCCCCAACTTCAGGTGTGTGAGACAGTCGTTGAGGGCATTAGGATGAAAAGCGAGACACAAATCGCATTTTGAGGTGTCATGGTCAACACTGAGATGGTACACACACATGGTGTGGGGATCAGTGTGCAACATCTTCTAGCCGCATGGGCACTGACCAAATCCAGGGGAAGACTTGTCTTCCATAATCGAAAGTAAGTAGTTGCAATCGCTAATGTGAACTAGACGAATTTTCAGAATAACCGAAGATTTTAGAGCCAGGGTCTACAAAATGCGTGAGCACAAGAGAGGCAACCTGTATCTTCCAGCAGAAAGGAAGATCTGGCATCATGGGGCGGAGCCGAGGATTATACCACCCCGGTGGGTGGGAGGAGCCAGCTTGAAGACTTCTGGCAAGATTTAAAGTGGAAGGGGACATACCAAAGAGTGTGGATGAACAACATATTTACGTCCCTAGAATTAGGGGTATTCACTGGGGAAGGAAAGGGGACCCAAATGTAAGTAGAAGGATGGATAGCATGCCAGAGATGACAGTGGGGAAGGTGTGCCCAAGAATAAGGGAAATACGAACATACGAAATTTGCCAGCAGATAAAGGCCTAGAGGTCTATCAAGTCTGCTCGAATGTGCAGCTAGCACCCCTTATTCTGCAGCTGCCCCTCCCTCCCTTCCACCCTTCCCCTTCATTAACCCTCCCCTTGTCCTGTCCCATCCTCATTTGAAGCAGTCCACTGTTCTACTGCATACCACTTCAGCAGGTAACGATTCCACCCAGCCACCACCCTTTCTGTAAAAGTGTCTCCTCATCTCCTCCTGAACCTTCCTCGCTCCAGTCTCATATCATGGCCCTGGTGTCCCTCCCTCCTTACTTTGAACAGCCCCTCTGTACCTGTCTTGTTTATTCCTTTCATGTATTTAAAGGTTTCAATCATGTCACCTTCTCTCCTCCAATGAGTACATGTTCAACTCCTTCAACCTCCTCTCGTATGATAAGTCCCCCAGCCCCTTGATCATCTTTGTCGCTCTGCGCTGCACCCCCTCCAGTAACTTAATGTCCCTCTTCAGATACGGATGCCAGTACTGCACGCAGTACTCCAGGTGTGGTCTAACTAATGACCTATACAGTGGCAGAATCACCTCCTCGAGGATATACCCCTTGCAATACAACCCAGCATTTTGTTGGCCTTTGCAGCTGCCTTCCTACATTGTGCCGAGTTGTTCATTGACCCTGTAATGAGCACACCCAGATCCTTCTCCTCCTCTGTCTGGGCTAGCTGCACTCCCCTAGATGGTAACTCCTCATTGGGTTCTTCATCCCAAAATGCAGCACCTTGCACTTTTTGGCTTTAAAGCCCAGTTGCCAGGTGTCTGACCAGGTTTCAAGCTTTGCCAGATCATCCTGCAACCCCTGCCATCCCCCTAGGTCATCCACCACCGCGCCTACCTTGGTATCATCAGCAAACAGACTGATCTTGCTCTTGATGTCCCATGATATGTCTGCAATGAATATCCCAAACAACACTACACAACACAACACAAACAAATAGTAAGGGAGGCTGGAGGAAAACCTAATTTAGTTATACATTTGGGAACCAACGACCGAACTGAGGAGGAGGTTGAGGTAGTGCAAAGTAGGTTCAGGGATAGGGTTACCACCTGTCCCTATTTTCGCAGGACAGTCCTGATTTGGGCAGCTCTGTCCTGCAGAAAAACGTGAAAAATACTAAATGTCCTGACATTGTAGTAGAAATAATATTTTCTGATTTTCCTCTAAATGTTGCAAAAAACTATAATACCTTAACTAAAATACCTTAAAATAATAAAAAACACAAGAAACAACTGAAAACTACAACACTTAATCTTAATTCTGATTATTTAGAGAAAACATGTCTGTTGTATTGGTCAAGATGACATATTGTCCTGCGAAAAATCCAGTTTCAGTAAGAAATGTCCCACTTTGGGCTTCTTTAAAGGTGGTAACCCTATTCAGGGAGTTAGGGAAGATCTGCAGGGAGGAAGTTCGCTGGCCTTCTCAGAGGTGATACCAGTACCAAGGCCCAGCACAGCCAGGAAAAGAACAGAAGATTTTAATGACTGGCTGAGGAAATGGTGCAGGGAGGAGATGTGTATCTGTATTGGTGACTGGAAGGGGATCTGGTCAAACAAAGCACTCTTTTCACCAGACAGGCTACACCTCAGTAGGAAGGGTTTGATGGTACTCAGGGACAAACTGGGGGACTACATAACCACTACACTTAATTTAAACTCCTGAGAGGGGGCAGCAGACCTGCAGGCTCACAGACTCCGAGAGGAGAAGGTCAGTGAACCTCTTCCCCACAGTGATGGAAAAGGTCTGGAGGGAGGTGGTGGAAGGGGCAAGAACACGGTTAGCAAACGGTGGAGGGAGTGAGGAACACATAAAAAGGGTACGTGGAGGGGTGCACACAGAGGGAATAAATGTGAATAGAGGAACAGAGGGAAAAGAAGGAAGGTCAGGTTCTAGGTGGAGAGTGGTGTGTCTGAATGTGTGGAGCCTTGGAAACAAGATGGATGACCTGCAGGCATGATTAGCAGACAGGAGGGTGGACATAGCTGCAGTAACTGAGACTTGGGCAACATCACACCATGACTGGGACCTTGCTATGCCTGGATATAAACTATACAGGAGGGACAGGGTAGTCGGGAAGGGGGGAGGGATGGCAGTTTATATCAGGGAGGGAATAACTTGCATGAGGGAGGAGTCGGAGGTGGAGGCATTATGGGTTCAGTTAAGAACATTACTCGCAAATTTTACAACTGCTCCTGGTTCTCCTATGCTTCCTGACCTGTGCCTCGATGACAGAGCCCTCTGCACAGAGCCCAATTACATAATCCCCTACAAGAACAAAGTAGTTCTTAGAACCAACAGAAAATTCCTATCTAAGGTGGCATCTTAAGTCCACCTGAAAGAGTCAGTGACCCTCCCTGCTACTCTGTCCAGAGCATTCCAGTCCAGGTGAGGAAAAGTGGCATTGCCTAAACCTAAAGCAAGTCCTACCATCTACGTGAACCAGATAAAAGATGTCAGATCCCAGAGTACATAGCTTTTCGTTACCTGTGGTGAGGTTGGCAAAGGTTAACCAGCTACACAGAAATCTATCTCTCGCCCGACAGTCTCCCGCATTCTGCTCTGCTATGAAAAAGCTGGAAAAATGCCACTAAGAGGCTTAAGGGCACACTCCACAAGGGTATCTCTGCCTCTGTGGTATTCTCAAGGGGCATCCCATTATTAGACATTTGCAAAACAGCTACCTGGAAAACAGTGCACACCTTCATAATGCACACTGTTTGGACATACTGTCCAGAAGAGATGCCATCTTTGGAACTGCAGCCTTGCAGGACCTTTTTCCTAACTAGGTTCTAGACCCAGCTTCCCAAAGTACTGAGTTTGTACAAAGTGTAAATATTTAAGTTAGGGATTCCTGGGGTTAGATGAAAAATAATTGTCATCGTAGTAATGTTTTCTCTTTGGGATCCCTCACTGTTACACTCCCTAAACCTCCATCCCCTTCCAGAACCTGAGACAGGTTCACACAAGAATCAAAGAATCAGTTCCTTTTTTTCACTGAGGTTGCTTCAGCGTTACTATTGCAGTTCCAACAGTTGTAAGTTTGTTGCTATGCTTTATATGACAAATTTTTCTTATCTGCTTTCAATTGGTATGGTGTTTAAGTCTATAACATTTCAAAATATTTGGTATCCTTTTTTAGCTAGTTTCCCCACCCGCTGTTCCACTCCGGCTTGGAAACAGATCTAAGCAATGGCCAGAGTGAAGGGCGGGTGCAGAGTTTGAACCAATATTCCAAATTCGAAAATCTGCATAGGGTGTAATCTCCAGGGATCCCTTAAGAAGAAACATTACTACAGTGATTATTTTTTTTTCCTGTTAATTTGCAACAGTTTGCTGAGCCATTATCTTGCCAGTGTCGTTCAGCACTTCATCAGCCAGGACGGCCGTTGTATTCCATAGGCAATTCTGATATTTTATTATATACGCTTGATAGTTTGCAATCCTTAAGCCAAGGGAAGTAGAAGCAAATGTTCTCTTCCCCATCATGTCTAGTTTCGACTCCTCATCAGGAGGAAAGAACTTACATGCTTGGGTGCTTTTGATCTTTCATTTCCAGCCATGATCACTACTGAGTTTGTTTCAGGCTGACATGCATAGTAAGGCTTAACTGTAGCAGCAGAACATTGTTTATCTGGTTTCCTATGGACTGCTGTCAATTAAGCTGGTCTATGCCAGGAAGCCAGAGTAACATCCTCTAATGTTGAATGTACAGGAGGAAGGATGACAATAGGGAGAGGCAGGCACCTCCAAGAACCCGTGCAGGTTCTTCTTGGAGGAATCCTCCTCTGCTTAAATTCCAGTTTTGCCTGGAACAACCTGGGGAAGACCTCAAAGGAGGCATCCTCCGGAGAGACCTCTGGCCTCCTCCTCTTCTTCCATATACTCTGGATTGTACTCCACTTCATCGTCGACAGTCATCAGGAAAGGATTAATGAGATGAGGAGAAAGAGGAACTATTGACGGGTATCTTGACGGAGGCCGTTAAATGCCTGGCATGATGGCAGGGACCGATAACTGTTGCGTAGATGGTAAGATCAATGGCTCTTTTGTTGAAGGCAGCAGCAGCATTAAGCACTGAAATAGCTTTGACATCATTTGATAAAGGAGCTGCATGTCAGTCAATCCCGAAGGGGTTGACAATGGCAGAACTGTCTACAGTACTGTGTCCAACAGCGGTATGGGCTGCGAGTCCCCTGATGGGGGAACATGTGCCAGCACCAGACCCTGACCTTGGTGTATGAGAGACTGTCGGGGGGGCAGGACCAGAGGCCATAGCTGGGACCTGTCTTTGTCAGACTTACCTCTTCTCAGATGGCAGGAATGGTTTCGGGAAGCAGCCTTCTCTTTACGCCACTTCTCAAAGTGGCAGTGTTTTTCCACCAACTTACAGGACTTGTCCTTTTTACTTTGTCGAATCAGCTATGAATGCTGTCAACCGCAATGCATGGCAGGTCAATGGCAAACGTGGAACAGAGGTCTCTGACAACAGTGAAGCCGCTTTTGATGCAACCTGCTTCTCCATTTTTGTTAGCTGTAGATCAACTTCTAAAGCCTTCTTGAGGCATCTCCTGGTTGCCCGATTAAAGCTTTAACAAATACAGCAGGTTTTCATGTTGTGGTCTTTGCTGAGGCAACAGATACACACTGCGTGTTGGTCATCTTTATAGATTTTAATGTCGCAGCACTGGCAATAGAAGAACAGTAGTTCCTTGTCTGTCCGCAGTGGCATAATTGTACTGTTTAGAAAGTATTTGACAGCAAAACTAACCAAGTTCAACGGCATTCTTCTGCAGTCATGGTAAGCAGTTAACAGCAGGAGAAAGAACTGAGGCATGCTGGGGACACCCACATTACAAATAGGCACCGATGAGGCGTGTCCACATACGAGGCCCCATCCAGCAAAAACTTCTGAGTGGTCCTGATGCTGATGGCTTACAGTTCCATGATGTGGCACAATGGAGGGAGATATTCTTGAAGGAGATCTTAAATTTTATCAATTTCAAAGATTTATCAGTAACAGCATCTCTGTTCCCTCTATATTGGAACTGCAACTCTAGTGGTGTAAAACCACCACAGAAAAGTAAAATAAGTGGTTATTTACAAATAAAATATATCTATATATATATTTTCACATAAACGAGCGGTTCCCTAAATGTGGGAATTGCATTAGCTGTAGCCTCCTATGGTTCCTGGGAACAGATTAGGAACCGGAGAAATGGCAATACACACAAATAGAAACAACCTAACACAGGGTATTGAGAAAGAACTAAAAATAAATATATAGGAAATTTAATTACTCAACTCTTCTGAAGGCCAGAAGGGTGGAGCTGTACTTCAGGGTGACTGCTCTCTTCAAGCAAAGAAACAAATCTGCTGGTGAGAGTGTGACCACAGTGCAGAGTTTGAACTTGGTTCTAATTATAAAATTACAAAATTAGCACAAGTTCTACTCATGGGGAACTCAGTCCAAGGGATTGATAGAGCTATACCGATGGATTCCTGCGGTTAGAAATGCAGAGTTCCACAGTGCAAGAAAGTATGCCACAGCACTACAGAGTGCTTAGCAGGTGGCAGTAATAGTGGACCAGGGACTGCAGCGGGATGAAGATAGGGAGGCATACCAAACTTCCCTAAGGGAAGCAGGGAAGGCAGTAAGGCAAGCAAAGGCCCAAACCGAGGAAACACTAGCACGAACAGTAAGAGGTGACAAGACTTTCTATAGATACATTAGTGAAAGGAGAAAGTCCAGAGGGGGTATTGCTAAGATCAAAGGGGATAAGGGGGCGTGTGAGGAGGAGGAGGACCATGTAAAAGCATCAATCCTAAATAAATATTTCTGCTCAGTATTTACTGAAGAGAAGGTAGGGCAGGGCCCACAGCTCAGCACCATGGACACAAGGGGGAGGGAGGTGTGCACTAGTCCCTTCACAAAAGAAAGGGTCCTACAAGAGCTCGATAAGCTCAGGGTGGACAGGGCAATGGGACCTGATGGCATACATCCCAGGGTACTAAAGGACCTAAGGATGGAACTAGCAGAGCCATTATCAGAACTGTTTAGTGAGTCTTTGAGCACAGGAGAGGTCCCAGAAGACTGGAGAAGGGCTCACGTGATCCCACGCCACAAGAGTGGTAGCAGGGAGGAGGCAGGGAACTACAGACCAGTCAGTCTTACCTCAGTAGTGGGCAAGATTATGGAGGCACTCCTTAAGGAAAGGATAGTGCAACACCTGGAATGCATAGGAGCACAGGATCCAAGACAGCATGGGTTTACAACAAGAAGGTCCTGTCAAAATAATCTCATAGATTTCTTTGACTGGGTAACCTAAGTGGTGGACCAAGGGGGAGCAGTTGATGTCACCTACCTTGACTTCAGCAAAGCTTTCAATACTGTTCCACGTAGAAGATTGATAAATAAGCTGGGTAGGTTTAGGGTGGTTCAGAAGTTGGTCAACTGGGTGGCAAACTGGTTGACGGACAGAAAACAGAGAGTGGTGGTAAACGGTATACAGTCAGAAGAGATGCAAGTCACAAGTGGGGTACCTCAGGGATCACTCCTGGGGCCAGTCCTCTTCAATATCTTCATCAGTGACATTGCGGATGGACTGGAGGGTAAGATTTGTCTGTTTGCAGATGACACCAAGATCTGCAACAGAGTAGGTGATCCAGATGGGATGGGCAGAATGAGAAGAGATCTGGATAAACTGGTAAAATGGTTGGAAGAGTGGCAACTGAGGTTTAATGCAAAGAAGTGCAAGATCATGCACATAGGGAAGAGAAACCCTAAAGCCACCTATTAGTTGGGAGGGGAGTTGCTGGCAGTCACAAGGGAAGAAAGAGACTTGGGCGTCATCATCACAGATGACCTGAAATCATCCAAGCGGACCACTAAAGCAGTAGGTAAGGCTAGGGGGATGTTGGGGTGTAATAGGGGTATCACAAGTCGTAAGAGGGAGGTAATAATCCCTCTTTACAAGACACACTGGTTAGGCCCCATCTAGAGTACTGCATGCAGTACTGGAGGCCACACCTTCACAAGGACATTAAGCAAATTGAGGCAGTCCAGAGAAGGGCAACCAAAATGGTGCAGGGACTGTATCAGAAGACATATGAGGACAGATTAATGGAACTCAATATGTATACCCTAGAGCAAAGGAGGGAGAGAGGTGATATGATTGAAACATTCAAACACATTAAGGGCATTAAGAAGGTGAAAGAGTCTAACATGTTTTAATATAAGAAAAATAGCAGGACAAGTGGACACAGCATGAGATTAGAGGGAGGCCAATTAAGGGGTAATGTGAGGAAGTTCTTTTTCACAGAAAGGGTGGTGGATGCATGGACCGGCCTACCTCAGGAAGTGGTGGATATGAATACAGTGCAGGGCTTCAAACAGGCATGGGATAGGCATAAGGGAGCAATACAGAGGAGTATGAATAGATAGGCCACTGACAGTGCAAAGGACGATGGCACATTCATAAGGTAGAAAAAGAAATGGGCAGACTGGATGGGCCTTGCGGTCCTTATTAAAAAGTAATGGGCAGACTGGATGGTCCTCGCGGTCCTGAGGACTGATGCGCTGCAAGTGCCTTACTTCACACCATGTGGGCAACCAGAGTTCGGAATGAGCCCGGTTGACAAGGGTTGGCGGGGTTGGGGGGCTGCGGGAGGATCAAGCAGCCACCAGGACTGGGGTTGTGTGCCTTCCCAGCTCTTGGTTGCCACCAGGTGGAGGTCTGGTGGTAGTGTTGATGCTCCGGGGACAGACAGATGTCCCAAAGGGTGGAGAGAGCCACAGTTCCGGAACACCTCCTCTGCATCACCACAACTCTGGGTTGTAGGGAGAAAAGCCTGGCAGAAAATATGGGGGGGATGGGATTAGTGAAGCCTCGCCCAAGGTACCACGACCTGCCCTGATGCTCCAGTAAGTGGGGGTTGGAGCCTTCTGGATGCTAGACAATGGGTGGGGGTAATTCATGGGGAACATGTGGAGAGGTATGAGACAGTCAATGACACCCAGGGACAAAGCCAAGTAGCCGCCCAGTCATCTCTGAAGAGATAAAACCTTTGAAAAAATATATATAATGATAAAAAAAATAGTAGTCCAAATAATTTCTGCATGATCAAGTGGTGTGTGAGACAGGAGTTAAAATGTCAGTGGGCTAGTCAGCTGGTACTCCTCTTCTCAGGGATAGGCTTTAAGTTCAAGCCACACTCTTCGACATGAACCTGTACCCCAATGATAATACTGCAGTGCAGTACTAGGGTATTGCTGGGCCATTGGGAGGCACAATCCCTCAAAGAGGTGCTCTTTCAGTCCATCTCTGGCAGTGGTCTGGTGATGGGGGAGGGGGTGATTAAAAGATTCCACGGCACTTTGCTACAAAAGCAGCAGATTATCCAGGTACAGTGAAGCCCGCTTATAAGAACACCCCGTTTGCCACAAAAAGGAACAAACAAGACGGGCACAGAGGGGCTGTTCAAAGTAAGGGAGGGGAGGGCCACCAGGGGCCATGATATGAGACTGGAGCGAGGAAGATTCAGGAGGGAGATAAGGAGACACTTTTTTTACAGAGAGGGTGGTGGCTGGGTGGAATGCGTTACCTGCTGAAGTGGTATGCAGTAGAACAGTGGACTGCTTCAAACGAGGATGGGACAGGACAAGGGGGAGGGTTAATGAAGGGGAAGGGTGGAAGGGAGGGGGGCAGCTGCAGAATAAGGGGTGCTAGCTGCACATTCGAGCAGACTTGATAGATCTCTAGGCCTTTATCTGCTGGCAAATTTCGTATGTTCGTAAAAAATCCTTATAAGCAGACTGTTCTTATAGACGGGCTGCTTGTTTAAATAACAAGGCACCTGCAATTTGTGATTCTGGGCACAAGGTGGGGATCATAGAATGCAATGTAAGGCACAGTAAGCCACTCTGAGTTCTACAAAAAAGCATTAATTTTGATATTTGGAAAACGTTATATACTGTACTGGATAAAAGCATACAAAAGGCAGCAAAATGCTTAAAAAACACTGAAAACTTAAAATGCTGATCTGAAGTCATGGTGAAGTCTCATGCTGAGATTTGGAAAACGAAGGGCGGGATAGTACACAGAGGGAGCAAGCGGAAGGGAGGTTTACCTGTACGGCGGGGACTGTCTTGTGCTGGGAGGGGGTGTCGGTCTGTCTGGGGCTGCCGAGACTGGTGAATAGAGGGTGGGATAGCACAGAGAGGGGGGGGGGTAGTCCTGTACAGCGGCAGCTGTTTTGTGCTGGGAGGGAGTGTCGGGCTGCCCAGGGCTGCACCACTCAGGGGAACAGAAGGCAGGACAGCATACAGAGGGAGCGAATGGGAGTGAGGTTTATGTGCATGGTCAGGGCCATTTTGTGCTGACAAATCGCTGACCCATTCTAAAAACAATAGCCAGACAGCACCTTTTCGACACTCAATCCATGTTGGAATGCCAGAGCCAAGGTGTGACACAGTTAAGTTTCACTGACTGCTGGCAGTCAACTAGCACAGAAAATACTACAGAAAATGTTCCTTTAACTGGGCTGACAGTGATTATAAACAGGCTTCATTCACACAGGAATGCATTACTGAAAATCGGGACATGGGACTCGTGTTCTCGTAACCGGATATTCCTTTAAGCGATGTTCTTATAAGTGGGCTCCACTGTATCCCTAACAGCATTTGCTTTAATGCAACGGTCCATGGCTGTATTTGGGCTGCTGAGTGCTTTAATAACTGTTGTGTTGGTCTTTCTTCACAGAGTTATCCTTCCCACCTCCCTCCAGTTAATCAAAGATAAGGACCGCCTGACCCATCTAGTCTGCCCATTTACCTTTAACTTATGCTGCAGACTGTAGTTGATCTGTGGCTTTCCTACTCTTCCCTTTTTCTAGGGTTCCCTTGTGTGTCCCATGCATTTTTGAATTCCTCCACCATTTTTGTCCCTACCACCCCTGTGGGGAGGCTGTTCCAAGCATCCACCATCCTCTCTGTAAATAAATACTTCCTCACATTACCCCTGATTCTTCCTCCCTCCAACTTCATCTCTTGTCCCTGGTTCTTGTCCATCTTTTCTGAAAGATGCTACCCTCCTGTACCTTATTGATCCCATTAAGGTATTTTCCCTATCATGTCCCCCCTGTCTCTTCGCATCTCTAGAGAATACATAATGAGGTCTTTCAGCCTCTCCTATGACTTCTGGTGCAGCCCCTGTACCATTTTTGTAGCCCTTTTGAACTGCCTCCTCTCTCTGTCCTTCCTGAGATGCAGCCTCCAAAACTGGACATTGTACTCCAGATGAGGTCTCACTAATGATCTGTACAGTGGCATCACCACCTCCTTTTTGTGTTGCTTGCATGCATGTGCAAGAAACACATTGCATCAGGTTTTCTTCACAAGCAGGTTGTGGAGGCGCGGCAGTGTTGTGCCGAAATGGCAGCAGCCAATTCAGGAGCTGGTCTCTGCCTCGGCCAATAGAGGAGCATGCTGTCGATCACCGGCAGTTAATAAGCAGGCCACTAGATCAAAGTAATTGAGCTGCTGCAATCAGGGAGCGCCCCGTCACTACGCAATCAGCTGTTTGTACGGCGGGGCCTCCCTGACTAAAGCAGCCAATTACACAGGTCCATTGTGCTGTGTTCCCATGGTGACGGCTTCTCCATTGGCTTCTCACAGTCCCCACAAAGCCAACGGAAAGCCGCCGCCTGCCGTTCAGTATGCCTTCCTGGTGAAACATTTCAATAAATAGAAAGCCGACTGGGGGTGCCCAATCCCCCTCGGCTCTTGCCACCCCCTCCGCACTTATATGTGCCGACAAGGGTGCCCAATCCCTGTTGGCATGCCCCCTTTTTGGTAATTTTGCCGACAGGGGAGCCCACTCCCCATCAGCATAATGCCCCCCCCTCAATTTCTGTGTGCTGAGGGGGTGCCTAATCCCGCTGCCACAGCCCCCCCAAACATATCCAGGTGGCATGCTGGGAGCCCACCCTAGCATGCCAAAATTAAATGTCCCTATAAAAAAAAAAAAACCTTCCCACGAGGTTTTTAACCCTGTAAAACAGAAACGGTCCCTAGTTGAGTCAGTGGCCCTCCCCAACCCACGCCCACCCTCTGTGCACCCTGCCTCCCCACACCCCCAACCTATACTTACTCCGGAGGCCGGCACGATGATCTTCGGTTGACTAGGAACACGTCTGCACTCTAAAGCCGACCGCAAACTGAAGAAATGCTGGTAAGCTATATAATGGCATAAATGGGTTGTTTTCAACTTTGGTGCATGTCTCAGCCATTTGTGGGAATTTTGTTCACCAACTTTTCAACATGGGGTTCTTGCGACCCCACCTCATGAACTCAGTCACTGTCATTTTGTTATGCAATCCCGAAAGGTGATTTCGTGGTCACTGCGCAGAAATGAAAATTACGTACCTACCGTAATTCTTGATCTTCTCTTGTATCTTCACCATTCATTACTGCTTGGGTAGTGTCGGAGGCGCACACCAGCTACGGGAGAGTTTTTTTTTTTTGTTTTTGGAGCGGCTCCATGAGGCGCCGCCCTGAGAGGGCTTTCGTCATGCACGAGGGCAGCCGTTAGGGTGTCGCAGACCTCCTCCATCTCAGTTCTGGTAGCCGGAGAGGCGAAAACAAAGGGTAAGGAAAAAAGGAGAGCGAGGCAAGAGAGCCGAGGGACAGAAAAAGGAAAAGATATAAACTGAAAAAGGAATAAGCCGGTAGAGAACAGAAAGAGGAGAGAGAATTCCTACCTTAAGGGACCGCAGGGCCTCCCTCCTGGGGTGGCTCCAAGGGAGGAACAGATAGAGAGAAAGAGAAAAGAAAGAAGAAGAAAGGGAAGAAAACAAGGGATGCTGAGAGGGGAGAACACTGCCCAAAGATACATTGGTTGAGAGGCTTATAAGCTCGGAACCAAAAACAAGGGAGCAAGAATCCCTCCTGATAGGACTGAGAGAAGGTTCAACTGAACCGCCTGTACAGATTGGACACAAGGGGCAGATTCTCTAACCTCCCATCATGCCAACCCCCTACACTCTAGCCGAGAGCTCACAGACTGCCCGGGCAGAAAATCTGTTCCGGAAAGAGAGCGCCTGTAACCCCTTTGTTACCCGGGGTTACTAGAATCCCACTAAGACCTAGTGGTAGGCAGGGAAGGCAGCTTGCGAAACTCCAGTTAAATGGGTTTCACACTGTCTCACTCTGTCCTCAGTCACAGCTGAGACTTGAGAGATGACATCATAATAAAACTGTCGCAGCTGCATGAGCCACATTGGAATCTTCAGCTCAGAGTAAGTTTAGAACCTTGGGAAATTCAAAGTCAGTCTTGAGTTTGTCCTCACAAACAAGAAGGACACCAGTAGTTAAATTGTTTACCCTCCCTCGGGGAGTTCTTTGTGGGTTCCAGGGACAATCCCCTTCTCCCACCCTGGGAAGAAAGCTGCCTGTTTTAATTTAAGTTCAGTCTGTTCATGTATAACAGCAAAGGTTACAGTTCTTCGCCTGTGGGGCACCTGCAACGAATGGGTGAGTGTTTGGCTCCATTGGAAGGGGCAAACAACTTCTTTTCTCCAGTTGGATTTTCAAGTAAATGTGGACTGCTATTTGGGAGGACTATGTCAACTAAAACAAATAAATAGAGCAGTCATCTGTTTAAAGTGTTAATGGATTTAAAGTTCGCTGTAGAGGGGGGTGCTTCAGGTCATCCACCGTCAATCTACATTTTAAAGTCTAAAGTTCTGTGTGTCCAGAGAAATGGCCGGGTATGGGCTGTGGGAGCTGGAAGTGGGAAAACCCCCCATCTTTAGTAACCAGGTCCACCTCTACGGATTTCTTCTGTTTTTTTGCTACTTGCCTCGTGCACTTGGCCAGTGATGTGGTGGGTACCCAGACGTGGGTCGCAACTTGAAAATCTCTCTAGGAGTCGCAGACTCTAAGTGGTGTGGGGAGCCACAGGATGGGAAAATTACTCCTTGTTGGATGGGAGTCTCCTTGTTTGATAGGAGTTTCGATTTGGAAGTACGAAAACAAAATCTCTCCAGGAGTCGCAGACTTCAAGTGGTGTGGGGAGCCACAGTTTGGGAGCCTCCTTGTTTGATGGGATGTCTTTCCAAGTAAAGTTTGGGTTCATTCGCCAAGTGGACCGTCAGTCGAGTGGCCAGGGGAGCTGGGCCAGTCGGGCTGTGTATCCAATGCGCATGCAAAGTCCGGCTGAGTGCCTGGTGGGTCCAAAGCCAGACAACTGTTGTAATGTGTTCATCTCAAATGGACGCTGTGTTTAACCTCTAATCTGCATTACAATTACATAGAGCCCTTTGGGGACCATAGTGCTTTGTTTATGTTCAGTGAGTTAATAAATAAAGCCACACTGAAAAATCCTACCCTGGTTCTGGACATTACAGTTATTGCTTCCTGTAGTTGGATTTACTTGGGTGCCCCTGTGCAGAGTAGCCAAACCTAGGTCTCTTGTGCCAGGTAACCTCATCCTTCCCCAAACCCGTAGATACACATATGTATATCCATGTTACAAAAATGGAGCATATGGGTTACATGCCCAACTAGGAAGGGGATTAAGCCCCTTTAGCACCCTGTTAAGTACTAACACAGAAGTGTATGGGGAGGGGTTAAGCCCCACAGAAGGCAGCTTTGTATGAAAGGATAGAGTGGGAACTCAGACTCCCTGAAGGCAAGGCAAGAACAACCGCTTAAGGCTAAAGAAGTGCCAGAAGCACCAGCCAGAATGAGCGGACAATAACACCACCTGCCAGGGGGAACCTACATTTTTGAGGCCAAGCCAAAGGGACGGACTCTTAAGCTGTGAACTGAGCAACACGGTTAAGGTGCCCAGAGGTCGCCCCCTAGGGACAGTCAGAAAGAGTTCCCTCAGAATAGGTGAAAAAGACCCTACTAGTTCCTCTTTACCTTGAGGAAAAAAGATCCATTCAAGAAGAACGGAAAACAGAATGATTTTTTTTTTTTTGGCATAAAGGCCAAAGGAAAGGAGAGGAATGAGATGGGAGGGGGAGACGCCACAGTAGGAGGCCACTGAGGGGAAGGTGGGCGGGTATCAGTAATGAATGGTGAAGATACAAGAGAAGATCAAGAATTACGGTAGGTACGTAAGTTTCATATCTTCCCTTGTCAATCTTCACCATTCATTACTGCCTGGGTGAGTACCAATCCCCCCCACCCCCAAAAGCGGGATAAGAAACCCTGAGGGAGCAAGACCCCCAGCCTCCTGTTGGTGAGAAAGAGAAGGGGAAGACCCTGGGCTAATCAAGAGAGAAGCCTATGGGGGAGAAGAGCTAGGAGGTGTCCCCCGAGGACGGGGAGACGGAGGAAGCCCCTGCAGAAGTCTCCTAGCTCTGGAGGAAAAGAGACAGGTTCCCCAGAAGGCAGAGCGAATCACCCTATGCCAGGCCAGTGGTGACAACCTTGATAGACGAAGCCATGCCGTCCGTCTAATACAGAACGCTGTCCCTGGAAGCCACCTCATTGGCGTCATAAGATGCCCTTGCTTGGTGTCTTGCCAGCTCCAGGCCTATAGCAGATAAGGCAATAGCTTGTCTGGTTTGCTCCGTATCAGGCATTGATGCTAAGATTTGGGAAAGCATCGACCACAAATGCCTACCATAGGCAGCATGGTGGGCCTGATGAGATGCAATGCAAGACGTCGCACGAGAGGAAGAAAACACTTCGCCCCCACCGGTCAAATTGTAGAGAATCTGAGTCCGGTGGACGGTTGTGCGCCAGGTGGCGGTGCCCGGAGGAAGTCTCTAGGTATGCCAATCCCGAAGGTGGGTTGGGGAGAGTACCTAGAGATTCCGATGGGGCACAATACCTACGTTGGCAGTCTGCCGGGGCTGAAGAAAGGGCGGCTGACGACTGCCAGGAACGGAGAGACACCTCCTTTAAGGGAATAGGCCAGGATTGTACCACCAAATGCTGGGGACTGAATTCGCACGTCTCCCGTTCAGTATCGTCTCGCCTAACATAGGAAATCTGAAGATCCCTCACCATCCTTGAAAGGAATCGCTGATATTCAGTGAAATCAGCATCGGAGGAGAGATGAGCAGTGGGTTCCTCTCCCTCAGAGGAGGGAGACGAGGATGATGGAGAGCTTGAGTGTCCAGAGGACTCCAGCGACGGTGGGGATAGGAGAAAAACCCGCTCATTCATGTACCTAACATATGAGGGGAAGGCTGCCGCAGAACCTCTGAACCTCTCCCAGGATAATGGGCCCGTGGGACCGACATGGCCTGGGAGAGCAGGGGGTGGCTGCAGAGGAATGGGAGAAGGGCACCTACGGCGAGGCAACTGTCCTCTGCTGGGGCTCTGGAATCCGGGGAACGGAGCCCGAGCTGGCGGGATCCTGGACAACAGACCAGGTCGCAAAACGGAACCCTGGGGATGCGAAGCCTGGAAGAGCCTAGAAGGGGATCCTCCCCTGTGACGAACCTGGATCCAGAAGGGTAGCCCACAGCAACGCCACCAGAGGGGTCCAAGAGGGAAAGACGGGGCCCAGCGCTACGGCTCCTACCCGCACCCCAAGGGGTGGTAGGTAGAGACCGAGACTCCTGAACCCTGTCCCTTGACCCCTCGGACTCCGAGAACGCCCTCCTCCTCGACCCCAGCGACCCCCCACCCCGAGGGGGTGCAGCAGCACCAGGGTTGGCAGCTGCCAAGACCCCCCTCAGGAGGGAGAGCCCCTCCCTCCACCTCTGCTCCATCGCCCCCCCAGGGACCCCAGACCACCTCCAGCCTGGGGGGCCTCAGGGGAGGACAGCAGCGGGGACAGAGGAATAGGCGCTTGGGCCGCTTAGCACTGGTGTTGATCGAAGACCCTGACTCAAGAGTCAGGGTGCTGGTGACAGGTCCACGTCTGAGTCATCGTCCTCCGAGGAGGAAGAGATCAGCTGGACCACAATACTGGCAACCCCAGGGGTCTCCAGTGAAACTGCGCTGGTGCCAGATGACCCCGGAACCCCCCCCGCAACACCTAGGCCTGGCCCCGACTCCATAACGGCGCCGGCCAAACCCACGGCACCGCCCCCGGCGCCGGGACCCCACTCGGCACCATCAGAAGAGCCAACCAGGCCCGTGGCACTGCGGGTAGCGCCGAGAGCCAATACGGCGCTGTCTCGATCACCGGCGCCAGGATCCGAAACTGTGCCGGAAGGCGGTGTCGAGGGTCCACCGATGCCGGGCCCAGCAGATGTGGGCCTCAACACTGGGGGAGCCTGCACCTCCAAGGAGGTGACTGCCGAGGCGGTGTCCCCGCTGCGGCCCCGGGAAGGACCTCTGTGTTCCTCCGACACCACAAAAGAAACTTCCTCTTCGGCAAGAGAAGATGAGGAAGCCTCCTCCTCTACAGACCATATAGGCCTGAGAGAGGACCCGGAGGAAGGGCCTAGAGACCTTACCTGGGAATCCCTGGAGCGGCGCGGTCCCCCGAAAGTTGGCAGGGCCTTGCTGATCTTAAATGCGCAGACTTCTAGGACGCGATGGTCCATCGAGAAACAGGCATTGCACGCATCCATATCGTGGTTGGGTCCCAGGCAACGAAGACAAACATCATGCCGGCCACAGGAGCACTGACGCATAGGGGCACGGCCCGCCTTCGACTTACGTTTTGCCCCTCAACCTGACATGATGCTAAAAATTGACTAAAACAGCAAAAGCTCTCGCCATCAAGAAAGTTATAAAAGAACAGTCCTACCGTGACGCGCGAGAAAAGCAGCAGGAGTCTGGCATTCTATGACGAGAAGGCCTAACTGTATCTAACCACGCAGCAGGTGCAGCCTCGGGTGGGAGAAACAGAACTGAGATGGAGGAGTCGCCTGGCGGCATTCAGCCGCCACAGATGACGAAAAGGCCGCCTGGGGCGGCGCCTGGAGCCGGCTCTGAAAAAAAAATCTCCCTGTGATGGGTGCATCCGCACTACCCAAGCAGTAATGAATGAAGATTGACAAGGGTAGATCACCATCGCTCCCTGTCTTCTTAAGTGTGCCACTACCAGTGCCAGACACTTTGTGAATGCTCCTGGTGCTGAAGTTAACCCAAATGGCATTACTGCGAACTGGGTAGTGACCTGAAGGTAGTCTGAACCTCAGGTATTTTCTGTGGCTTGGTCTGATGGGAATGTGGAAATATGCATCCTTTAAGTCTAGGAATGCTAGTCAATCCCCTTTTTGCAGTGTGGGGATGACCATGGCCATAGTCACAATTCTGAACTTTGGTTTCATGATGTGTTTGTTTAGAGGTCTCAGGTCCTGAATGTTTCACCAGTCCCTGTTTTTCTTTAGAATGAGAAAGTATCTCGAGTGGAAACCCCTTCCCCTCTGGGACAGAGGGATAGTTTCTATTGCTTTGATTGCCAGGAGATTTTTCACCTCTGCTTCCAGGCGTATCCTGTCTGCAGATGTAACGGGGGCAAAGTTTCTGTCTCAGTCTGGGCAGTGACTTGAAACTTAAGGACAGTCCTTGGCTCACTACGTCCAGGACCCACTTGTCTGTGGTGATGGCATGCCAAGCCTGGAGGTAGTGAACCAATCTGCCGCCTACTGGTAATGGGGAGGCAACCTGTACCAGCCTGTCAGGGATTCTGCTTGGGCTGGGTCTGTATCCGGGTTGTCTGGGCAGGCCTTCTCATGGATCTCCTGTCTCTACCCCTAAAGTACCCTCTGGGCTGCTGGTAGTCTTGCGTGGCTTGTGCCTGGAAGAAGGGCTGAGAATAGGAGCCCCTGACCCCCTGTACTGGGACTTGTACAAAGATGCTGGCCTATCCTTGGAGTTGCTCCTATAGGTGGCCTTGTACTCTTCATATAGGCTTCCGTTTTATCTCCAAAAAGGGAGTTCCCTTCACAAGGGAAGTCCATTGCCTTGGTTTGGGTGTCCTGATTAAGGAAGGTTGCCTTAAGCCCGACAAACCTCCTGAGGGAGATGGAAAGGGCCATAAGTCTGGCTGTGGTATCATTTGCATCCACAGCCATGTGGAACTGGCATTTTGTGGCATCCGGTGCTGTCCTTGCAGTTTCCTGGAGGTCCACTGCCACCTCGCCTGGCACCTTACCAACTAGGGCCAGCACAATGCTCCACAAGACCTTCTGGTACTGCACTACATAAGCCATATAACTGGCCTGCCCTACAAGAAGGGATGCAGCCACATACCCCTTCTTTTCCATCCCATCCATCTTCCTAGATTTCTTCTCAGATGAGTGAGATGCTATGGGAATTCTAGCTTTGTCACAAGCTGCTGCCTCAACCACTCCTTCATGGTCTGGGTGGTTAAAAAGTAATGCAGCAGTGGATCAATGCAACTGATATTTTTTGTCCACTTTCTTGTCCACTCCTGGTACTGAAGCAAGGTTTTTCAAGACGTGCAATACTGCTTTCTTTAGGGACTTGAGCATGGGGAACATCAAGTGCTTTATGGGAGCCAAGCCTATCATCTCAAGGAGTTGGCTTCCTCTTCATCCTCCTCAGTCTCCTGCATGGGTAGATTGTTTCCACCATATTTTGTACAAAGGGACAGCGAGACATATAATCGTCTGTGCCCCTTGGTGGGGTACCAAAATCCTGCTCAGGGGATACCCCCAGATCAGTGGGTTCCCCTTCCTCCTCCTCTTGAGTTTCACACAAATAGTGCAGTTCCTGAGCCCCTGGGGTCTGGGCAAGAACTGGTGTTTGAGCAGGGACTACCGCCTTTAGTGCCTGCAAAATCTTTAATGCTTTGGCAATGTCCTCAGCTGAGGGCATGCTAGGTTTGTCTGCTAGGAGCTCCTTAGCCTTCTCGGCCGGAGACACAGCGACATGCTTCTCTTTATATTTTTTCTTTGATGGAACTGGTTCAGAAGTGGGTTCCATGGGCCTTTTGAATTTAGCGGGGTCTCTTCTCTCTGTGGATTTGGATTCCACAGAGTCCATTGGCATGTCCATCTTTTTTGGGAGCAGAGGTGGAGGGAACATCCTCTGTGTTGATGGAAGCAGTAGCCATCTCCTCCAATTTTTTGGCCTTTTTTTTTTTTTTTTTTTTTAGAGTTTTGGGGCAAAAAAGTCTCACAGATTTCACAATTAGAGAAAACATTTATTTATAAAATGTTGTTAACTAGGTAAGCCCACTGGGCACCGAAGGTCCCTTTTTCAGGAGAGACCCGGAATTAGTTACAAAAAGCAGTGCAAATACATAAAAGGAATACAGTGCAGGGCATAGAGTACATTAATACAATGACAGTATACAGTTTACATTGAGGAGAGCGTCTTTTTTTGTTTGTTTTACAGCACAGGTACACAGTTCAACAGTGGCAGCTGACAGACTTAGGGCATTAGATTTTTTGTGGCCAAACCCCAGGGGGCGAGTTGGCTAGCCTCCAGAACAGGAGCAGGGGCTATGGTTTAGGAGGTGTGCCCACAGTCCCTTCTGGAATGTGGCCAGGGAGGGGGCTTCCTGAAGGTGTCTGGGGAGCTTATTCCATTGTACAGGGGCTATATGGGCAAAGGATTTACTGCCAGCTGCAGAGCAGGCCCTGGGCAGATCCAGGAGTTTTTTGCCTTAAGTCCTGAGTAGTTTGTTGGGGCAAGTAGCCCAGTTAGCCCTGCAGGAGGGTCGACATAGAAGCTTATAGGTCCAGCTTAACAGGGGATACTGGAGCCTATGGTTCAGGGTGGGCCAGTTGAGTGAGGCAAGAGCTTCACAATGGTGGGTCCTTGGGTGAGCTTTTGTGTCAAAACGTGCAATTTTATGGTACAAAGTTTGTATTCTAGAGTGGTCAAGTTTTGCTATGCCCAGTAGTGTTGAGGCAGCGTAGGTAAGAGCTGGGAGGATACTCTGTGTGACTGCCAATCTAGTCTCAGGTATCATGTTAGCGCTTAGATGATAGAGCAGGCCAAGTTTTTGGTGTATGTTTTTTGTTACTAGATCTTCATGTGGCTTTAGAGCGAGCCCCTGGTCCAGTGTAAGGCCCAGGTATCTGAAGGACTGGACCACCTCGATTGTGGAGCCAGATACAGTAATAAGTGTGAGAAGGTGGGCCCGGGAAGGACCCACGAATTTTTGACCAAACAGGAACGCTTTTGTCTTGTTATGGTTAAGGACCAGACTCTCTTCAGACTAGCTAAGCTTCAGCCTTGGTAAAGTCTGACTGCGGCAATGGCCCTAGGTTGTTCAAGTGCCACGCAGTTCCATAGAGGACTTTGTCATCAGCATACTGCACCACGAAGCTGCTCCCACAGTGGCAGTGGAGGTCGTTGACGAACAGGGAGAACAAGAGGGGTCCCAAGATTGAACCTTGCGGTACCCCCTCAGAGGTAGTGACCCTGATATTGCACATCTCCACTTGACCTGTTGGGAGCGGCCCGACAGGTAGCTGCAGAACCAATTCAGGGAGTGTTGGTCAAGTCCGGATTTACTCAGCTTTGTGCCTAAACAAAAAACACACAGGGAATGCCTGTCTGCTTTGGCTATAATCTGGCCACAACTTTCACAGTACTTAAAACCCATGGGTCCCGTTCCTTTTTTTGGGTTTTACACTAGTGACCTCTGACACAGAGTAAAACTCTAAATACACAGCACTAAACAAAAGATCGGTTCTTAAAAACTGATAAAAGTACAAACAAAGCAAGTGGTCGGTTCCCAATGTCAAAAAGGAACCAAGTGCTAATCGGTTCCCTGAGAGGAACTGGACTGCGAAAATACCAAATTTTTTAAAATGAACTTCTAAAGATGGAACCCGAGGGGAACCGCTGAATACAGCAAATTAAAATTCTCTGGTAAAAACCTCTCAGGAACCGTGGATCCCTGCAGTTCCATGTAACGGTGACAGAACCGCAAAAGAGAAAAAAAAAACACTAAAAACTAAAACTAAACTCTATGGGCAGCAATTACACTACAAAGTAAAGAAAGCGGGCCAGCCCAGTGGTGTAGAGGGCTAAGGTGCTGGTGCCTTTCCTCACTCCACGCCAGCAACCCGGTTTGGGAACTAGTTCCGGCAGAGGTCGGGGCATAAGAGTTGGATGTAGCTGCCAACAGGCAGGCTCTCTTCTCTGAGAAGGAAGTGTGGTGTCCCTTGGCTTGATAGGCGACCCCCAGTGAAGGTTGGAGGAAGCCTGGGCCAGAGGGGCCTAGGCAGTAGACTGGAGAGAAGGCGGTACCAGGTCTGTTCGGCGCATGTGTGCTAACTCCTGGGGGTCTCTGGGAGAAAAAATGCCGGGTCAGCAGGGTGAAGACTGACTCCCCACAGGCGCTGCTCCAGGGCCAGTAAGAGCCGTGATTCCAGGGACGGGCTGGGGGAGCTGTCGGATGGGGCCGACTGGCAGGGGAGAAAAATGTGCTGTGATAAAAAACAAAGTAAAGAAAGCAGTACTTATCGCCAAATTAGTCTTTAAGAAAGCTGAAGGAGAGTTCTCCTAGACATCTTAACTGGCAGGCGGAGTAAAGAATTGGAGAACTCAGAGTGCAGCAGTTACTAAGGGCAGCAATTCAAAATTGGAACGAGCCAATGAGCATTCCACAGTTAGCATAACTTCCATCTCTCTGGGCAGTTCAACTCTGAAGGCTGACTGCATTAGTTTAATCATACTGTGTAATTCCAGGGATTAGAACATATGTTAGGGATGAATTCCCTGTTTTCAACAAGAATTCCCTGTACAGCATATATACCGTATAACACAGTACAACATTTATGTAAAAACAATGCAAAGTTCCACATAAAAAAAACAATGCAAGAGTTCAAGTGGAGCAGTTACATGGTGAGTTCAAATACTTCTTCAAAGATAGCTGAAATTCATGTAGGGAGTTTTTTGCCTTCAATTCCATAGGTACCTTGTTCTATGACTTAGCTATACTGGTCTGTAATGTTCGCCCTACGCTGTACTCCCTCCAGTAGTTTGATGCCTTTCTTCAAATAAGGACACCAGAACTGCACATAGTTCTCCACGTGTGTTCTCACCAATGACCTGTACAATGGCAGAATGACGTCCTCTTTGCTGGAGTGATTCCTCTGGCGATGCATCCCAGCATTTTATTTGCTTTGGCTGCCACTTTACGGCACTGTGCAGTGTGTCTCATTTCTCCCATGACTAACACCCCTAGATCCTTTTCCTCCTCTGAACTGTACACCCCCAGCCAGTAGCTGGGCCCAGGGTTCCTAGCTCCCAGGTGCATGAACTTGCACTTCTTGGCCTTGAACCCCAACTGCCAGAGCACTGTTCACATGCACTCCAGGGTACTTTACAGAACAAGCTTTCAAAGAAGAGCAATTGGAAAAGCAAGGTTAACATGGTGATGCCAGGACACGTACAATATCTTCGTTTCCTAACCAGGACATACACAGTTGTGCACCTTCTGTTTCCTAATACTCTTAATTCTAAAAGAAGAAAAATCAAACTGGGTTTCCTCAATTAGAAAACCCTTGGAAGTACTAAAACAAATGCATATGGAAATTAAAGAGCTAGTGTAGTGTCTGAAACTAATTACGCACTGAACTATCACTTCTTATAGATGAAATGTTTTTTTCTTGTCCCTTTTTCGAACTACATCTTCTACCTTACAATACTTGGAGTGATGTTTGGAGCAGTACTCTTAACTGGAGGCTGACACAGCAAGTTCTGTTCCTCCTCCTACATCATCAGCCCTATGACCTCATTGTCTATGACATCACGACTGACCAAGAAGAGCCAATCACCTGCAGGATCAGTCACTTGTGACGTCAATGCTGAGGAGGCAGGACGAGGACCAGAACTATGTATGTCAGCATCCAGGTAAAGTACTGCTCTTTATATCCCACGTAATGCTACCAGGTAGAAAACATTATTCATTTCGAACCACTTTTACATTGCAACCCCTGGGGTATCCCACATAAAGCCTCTCTAACAATTCAACACTCCCCTAGCATCTTACATGTATCCTGGCTTTATATTAACCCACTATGCCTGTCCATCAGATTATTATGTTATGATAAAATTCACACCTATATAACAGGACCTTCTCCCATCACACAGCGGGCACCCAGGAATAAGAGGAAACGCTCTGACCACTCACTATCCCTGTCCCTTGGTGCCCTCTTCAAATTAATCTTCTTCCTTCTGATCTGCATTGGTACTATTGAAATAAATCCTGGCCCCATTGAAAGTTTCTTTTCCCCTGCTGACCTATCCTCCATAAATGGCCTAAGCTTCCTAAGCTTGCAGCCTCTTAAAAAAGTTCTCCTTAATACAGGCTTGGGTGGCACATACTCTACCTGACTTCCTGGTCATCTCTGAATCTTGGCTCAGACCTACAACAAAAAGACAGTGTTGTAAACCTTCCCAACTATCAGCTCTTCAGAGCAGATCGCTCCTTCCAGGGGTGGTGGGGTGGCCATATACATTAAGGACACCATCTCTGCAACCTGCCTCATCAACACATCCGACCAAAGGAATTTGAATGTTTGTCAATCAAAATATCCCTTCCTAACTTGTCTTCATTTAAATTGATTGCTGCTATAGGCCCCCTCTGCAGGCCTCAAACTACTATCTCACCTAGGGTCAATACTCAATCTAGGCCCTGAAGATATCATCATCCTTGGTGATTTGAACTTAAACTGGCTATCTAATGTATCTGCACCATTGGTAACCTTTGTGACACCTATGGATTTACACAACTAATTAAAGACCCAACCAGGGTTAACCTAAAAACTCTAGCAACAGCTCACTCCTGGATATTATGTTGGTAAACAAGCCTCACTTATATTCGCATGCAGGAGTACTACGAGTGATATAGTGATCATTGTCCCTATAGCTGGCATAAGATCTACACTCAAACCACCCAATCCTGCAGAATTTGTCCTCAAAAGGTCAAAAAGAAATTCAACATCTCAGGATACCTCCATGACTTGAGTAATACAATATATTAAGATTTCTACCTTACAACCTCAGTTGAAACAGCTCTCCAGACCTTAAAGGACATTATCACTAATGTTCTCAATATTCATGCACCAATCACCAGTATCAGAACTAAAGCAAGATCCTGCCCTTGGTTCACCACTGATCTTAAAACAGCCTTTGTTAACCAGAGACAAACTGTGGAAAAGGCAAGAAAAACAAAGGATACCAGAGACTGGCTAAATTTCAGAAAAGCAAGGAATTCATGTACAAAACAAATAAGAACTGCCAAAGCTGCCTATTATAGAGCTGAATTGGATGCCCCTACAATAACCCAACCAGACTCTGGGGTACTATAAAAGGAATTCTGGGCCAAAACCTACTCCTGCCTTAACCTCCAAACTGCTACTAAATGATACAGAAATTACGGGCAAACAAGAAATCCTAAATACCTTCAATGACCACTTCACCACAGCTGGCCTAGCATTTGACCTCATCATCTGCAAATCTCCTGAGATCTTCCTTGAACCTTCAATCCACTGTGGGACAAAAGGCTACTTCAACTTTTTCCTTCAACCCAATATCCTTGAAAGAAGTGGAAGACCTCCTCTAATTTAGATACTTCTAAGAGTGCAGGTACAGACCCTGGACCCCTACTTCCTTAAAATTGCATCACACGCCTTATCTGCCCCTCACTCATCTCTTCAATCTTTCCCTAACCACCGGATCTATTCCTCCACTTGAAAAAGCTCAAGTAGTTCCACTACTTAAATCTGGTGATCCCATGGACCTCAACAATTACAGGCCCATTTCCATCCTATCAGTACTATCCAAGATGCTCGAAAAATTAGTAAACTCACAATTAAGGGACTATCTGGATAACAATAACCTCCTAAATTCAGCACAATCGGGATTCAGATCAGGCATAGCACCATTTCTGCCCAGCCAAAGTAACTAACGATTGGCAGATTGCTCTTGATAAGAAGAACAGTACCTGTGCTGTGTTCCTGGATTTGAGTAAAGCATTTGACACAGTGGGATCATGAATCATTAATCACCTCCCTTAGCTCACTAGGACTGGATTCTGTCTCACTCAACTGGTTTAAGTGCTACCTATCAGATAGGTCACAACTGGTAAAAATGGAAATTACCTATCCACTTAAAACCACTGCTAAGAGGTGTACCTAAGGCTCTATTCTGGCCCCATCCTCTTGCCATTTATATTAATAATATCGATGCCAACCTCACTCAATCTAACATTCATCTGTTTGCTGATGATACTGTATTATATGTCAGCAATCCCTCATTACCTAAAGCCTGTGAGCTGTTACAATCTGAATTCTCCATCCTGCAACACAATCTACTGGATAAAAAGCTACTTCTAAATGCCAAAAAAACAAAAGCTATGTTCTTTGCCACAAAGAGTTGCTCTGCCACTACCCCATCACCCACCACCCTACAATTATCCACCCTACTTGGAGAGAAGCTGGAATTTGTTGATAACTTCAAATACCTTGGAGTCTGGATTGATAACAGGCTTGACTATTCTGTCCATATTGAAGAGCTACTAAAAAAACTGAGACAAAGGCTTGGTCTATTTTTTAGAATAAAACACTACCTTAACAGAGACTCCAAAAAAAGATTAATCATTCCTATCCCTCATTGATTATGCTGACTTTCTCTATGGCCATTGTTCACTCCCCCTCTTAAATAAGCTGGACACCCTGTATCATAGATCCATCAGATTTATTACTGACCTTCCCTCCAGCACCCATCATTGCTCTCTATATATGGCAGTCAACTGGACATCACTACAACACAGAAGAAACAGGAATGCTGCAATCTGGATATTCAAAGCTTTATCAGGCAAACTACCCACCTATATCACAGACTGTTTTACCCGAATTACTTCTAGACCATACACCTTAAGGATCAGTAAACTCATCATACTAAAGGTCCCCAATGCCTGCACCCGGTTTGGGAGGGCCGCTATCAGCTACTCACTAGCAGTTGCATGGAACTCACTCCAAAATCCATGAAGCTAAATAGCCTCTACCTTTAACATCCTTCAAAAGATTATTCTCCACCTATTTCCAGAACTCTGCAATTGCTTTTATAAGGCCTAATCCCTCACCCTACCTACCTCCCACCCCTTCCGTGTTCCATTATGTTAGTTCTACTTCTACTTTCCAGTCACCTGATATACTCTCAAAAGCCAATTAGGCCCTATAATTTATATATTATGCCTGCTATACCCACTGTCTCCTTTTGCTTACAGGTTAAATGGTTTTACTGTGCCTTGTATATATGTAAATTGTTGTATATTATCACTTTATGTCATTGTACTACTGTTTATGTTATTCTTGTCTATGTAAAAATACTTGTACTCTTATTTGTATGACCACTCAGGTCCATCTTGTAAATGAGCTACGCTCAATGATGTTCGCCTGACTAAATAAAGATTTTGATTGATTGATTCTTATGAACAAATGGAAAAGGAAAACTATTTCAGAAATATAGTTACAACTGACTGATAACATTTTCTGCGCATTATTTCTCGATACTAGTTCTTTTAAGGTTGGAACAGTCAGGAGAGACCTCCTGCACTAGAACAAAAAATAAAATAAAATTCCCTGCTAATATCCACACTAACAGGAAACGCCACAAAGCCATGGGAAGTGGCTTCCAGAGTCCCTCCACAAGATAGAAACCCCTCCTGACACTTCCAGAAGCAGGGTTCATGTCCCAGAAAGGCTACATTCAGGAAGGGGGTCATGTAGGTTTTGTTCCCAGTCTTGATTACCAAGCAAGAGAGCGCTACAATAGATTTACATACTGTTACCCACGATGCTTTGTGTAGGCGACAGATCATTGAAGAAATACAGAAACCCATTAAACTTCAAACATTCACTGCAGACTCTAGGGTTATGTTGAACGTTTTTATTTCGGAGACTGTTCCCCATTTCGTACAGATCACATTCCCCCACAGAAATGCCTTTTTTGCATTGATTGTTGCTAGACTTGCATTCAGAATTTGTCAGCAGGCAACAATGGTACACATGAGTAAGAACTACATATCATACATTTGTCCTCAAATGGAGAAAATGCAACTGTTCAACTGTGTGGGATCTTTTGTTGGCCAAAAAAAAATCCAAAACAGCGAAGCTTTTGAGGACAGGATTCTATGCAACTTCTTCTTTAGCCCTCACTTTTAAAACTGCACTCAACATTCAGCTAAGCTTCAGGATCTCACAAGCATAGGGCCTGGCCAGCAGTTTCTATTCACAGAAGCAAGACTGAGGTTGACTGACCTCCTGGCTGCTTTCCAAGGTTTCACTCAGACACCGTCAATGCAGCCAAGAGAGTATCCCCCCCATGTCAGAATGGGGATCACATTTCAGCAAGGGCACAGGAATGTGTCCCCAGAGAAACACAGAAATGGAGTCGCACTAAGCTTCTCGTCGAGCAGCTTTGTCTTCAGGAATGTATATCAAACGTTCAGCCAGAAACAAAAAAACTAACCCCCAATGAGTAGTGTATGTGAATCACCATGACGGAATTACGGCTGGCTTGGTTTCAAACAGTAATGTATGGTGGTGGTGGGGGTGGGTTGACCCACAATCTGCTTAGGCTGAAAACAGCAATTCTCAGCCTTTATGAGGCCTTTTTCCACTGTGCCTCACAGCATAGCCAGTTGAAATTCATTCATGGTGATTTAAATATACTATCCACAATGCTCTGCATTAGAAAGTATGCAATTCTGTTTTTCCTTTATATCTGGCTTTATTGCCAATGTCATTAAAGCGTGACCATTGCTTTTGCACAGAGGTGCTTCTCTCAACAGCCAGAGTTGCTTTTGTGAGAAATCAATGCTGCAGACCCATCTGTTCCTTTTCATAAAGTGCAAATTGTCTATTTTCACTGTAAACAAGTAGCACCTATGCTTGTGTTCCTCCCCCTCACTGCAACTCTCTCCTTTCAATTCATCATCACTGGACCCCAAGCAACACAACCTACAGAAAACCACATTTTTTCATCTACCCATGTGATCCAAAGAAATGTCTCGGTCTGAAGACCAGCTAAAAGCATTTTTTGTCCCCATGCAAGAGTAAGGCAGGCAGAAATTCTGACAGTACTGGACAAGCAGTTGTGAGGCCTTTGTCCAACAGGGTCATCACGTGCCAGAGACAGACCATCAGTAGAAGAAGCAGACAGCATTACAACACAGAAATGGCTCACAGGCTGGGATCTTTTGCTACAGCCAAGTTTAAAGACAAACTAAAAGGAACTAGTTCAAATGCTGTGTTTTCCTATACAGTATTTCTGCATAACCAGCAGGTGAGTGGAATTTAACAGGTATACAATTTAACTCAATACAAAAGCTACTAACGCTTATTCTGAAATGTTCAGGCAATTTACTTCCACAATAAAGAACAGTAAAAACTGAGTGGGCCCAGCGGCATGGAGGGCTGAGGTATCTGTACCTTGCCTCCTGCCACACCGATGACCAGTGTTCACGGTACTAGTGGGCCGCTGGGGGTCTGCTGGGGAGGGAGAGGGTCGAGCGTCCGGGGGACTGCTCTCCTCTCCCGGGCTGGCAGGACTGACGCTCCTGCCGAATAGCGGCTCCCAGGTAGTGTGGGTCCGCTGGGCGCCTAGGAAGGAGAGGGTAGCAGGGACTTCGCTGACATGCATGCCTCCACGCACACGCCTGATGCATGCCCCAGCAGGATGGGAAACGGAGGGAAAAAATAAAAATGCCTGCTGCGGGTGACTACCGACCCTCCACAGGCTCCACACCCAGTGACCAGGCAGGGCAAGTTCCAGTGATATCAGGGTGCTGGGGTGGGCGTCGGTCTGAAGAGGGCAGCTATGAAGAGAAGTATGCAACGTATATAGAAAAAAAAAGAATGGTTAAAACTAGTTGTTACTGTTCAATAAAATACAGTAGCAATATTAAAGGTCATTAGGGAAGCAACCATCTTTAATTGTAACATTATCTGGTCAAATGCTGACTACTTTTTTTTTTTTGGTCAATTATAAAATGGTTAGGAAATCCTGTGCTGCGATTGGTGGAATCTGAACAAATGACAGCACATTATTCCAGCATTACAGCACAGGTCAGAAATTCTGAACCTCATTACACTGTTCTAAAATAAAATCAGGAAAGCCATTTTATAACTGCAATAAGACTCCCTGGTGTATGGAACTGTAGGATGACAGCACTTCTCGGGTGCGCAAGGCACTCAACTTCACCTTGTGCACCCAAGGTGTGGTATTATCTTACAATAATGCAAAACACCATGCCTTATGACCTACTTAGAAACCTCTGACCCTGTAGGAAAAAGAAACCATACAGTACAACAGGTGGCCATTGACTGGTAGTGACGAAACCCCACCAGCAGTAACACACAGATTTACAAACACAAATACAGACATACATAACTTGCATCTACACAGCAAGTGCCTGACAGCTACATTTAATGCAAACCACTGAGGCTCCTGAACTAGCCAGCAATCAAATTCCCTGCCAGTCCCAAGATGGGACAAATGCTTGGGGGATGGCTGGCAGTAAGACTGATTAAAGTAACAATGTCCAACTGCAAACTGGGCAACAGCATTGGGACATGTACAGAAACACAACAATCTCTCCTGTAACAGTGATGTGTTGAGTTTCTATCGTCTTCCTGCACCCACTGCTGCAGAGTTTCCAGTCAGACTGCTTATGCACCCATCAGCAGCATTAGCTGGTATCTGAACACAAGGGGACTGCTAATTTAAACATTGTCTTTTCCCCTTTTCCCACCCCACAAATGGGAAATCTTCTGAATTAATAAATATATCTGGTTAGCAATGTAAGATATACCTAGAAAAATAAATTATACTCTTCCTGTCTTAGAGGCAAGACATTCAAGCACAAAAAAAGAGCCTACTGCCATGCCCAATCTGCACAGCACACAGGGTCGAGATTCCAACCAGGTGTGGTCAGACTGCGGGGGAGAAACTACCTCCGCCACTGACAGTTCACCCACTTGCACCTCCTAACAAAAGGAGAACATATTACACATGAAACAAGAACAAAATGCTTTGTAAACAATAAATACGTAATAAATAAATTCAGTTTTCACGGGACTAGACCGCAATGCACATTTTTCAATAAAATAAAAGAGTGAAGTTAAAATTAAACAAGACTGTAGATGTTAAGAACATTCTCGCTGCTGCCTTGATGAATACTGGTCAGAGAAAGCCCTTCTCTTAGACAAATCAGTTAGGTACTGAAGGCTGGAAGCTGTGCAGGCTGGGAGGCAGTCCTGTTACAGTTCAAGTTCTCCTTTGATACACAGCTACAGTTATGGTATTTTGTCTAGCAGGAGACCCCCGAAACCCACATTTCTCACACGGTTTCTTGTAATTTCAGCGGTTATTTAGACCTGCAATTTGACTGATCTAGAACAGCATTGCCTAAAGCAGACTAGAAGCAGTCCACTCGTTATTTGGTCCACAAGTTATTTGGTACAGAGTTTATAACAATTCACTACCCATTTGGTAGCCAGTAATGGGTTTCGGTCCCGACAGCCAGGCAGCCACTTCTTCACTGTGCTTGTGTGGGTGTTTCTCTTCACCCCCTGCCAGCCCCCTGGATTCACAGCTTTACTTGGTTTCTTGTAGTGTCCATCCTTTTATTGTCTGACATTCACAGAATGAGACGTTTCTAAACCTCGAGGACAAACCCCAAGATTTCAGTCCCAGTTTCCACCCCAACTCCCAGTTGTTTGCTGATCACCGCGACTCCACCCCCAGAGTCATCTTCAGATTCTCGTACACTACGTAGCTGATGCTGACAGCGGGGACCACCTTCATGAAGTTGGGCGCTAAGCCCCGGTACAGTCCGAATGCTCCTTCTGTGCTCACGATATGCTTGAACAGTCCCTTCATGGTCACATGTGGTGCTCCTTCTATAGACGCTGCAAGAAAACAGAGCAGTGGTTATTTCATTTTATTCACCCTGGAAAAGCAATATAGCACATACAGCAATATTGCCCCGTTTCAAGCGCAAGAAGCCATTTACAAAAAAATACAAAGTATGAAAAAAACCCACAAAATTAATTATTTACAGCAACAAATTCCTGTTCCTATCCTCTTACAATACAGAATTTCTGCAAATCTGCCTTCAAGTACTTTAACTGTATTAATCTTTTTCCCCCAGTTATTTTCACATTGTCACCCACCCCGAAGATTAGGGTAGAAGGTTCTTAAGTTTTTTTTTTTTAGTTGCTAGGGAAGGGGGGGCCTAGATGTTTTCCTCCTCTTGGTGGTGGCGGGTACAGATTTAACTGAAATTTAACCAAAGTAAGGCAGTGGTGTTTTCAGTGAATGGGGGAAATTTGGCCAAGACACTGGGAAAAATCTCCTACTCTTCTTGAGAAGTGCCATGCTCACCTGAGACGCAGGGAGGCTGCACTCTAGGGGAAAAACGGCCCTCAAATCAAAAAGCTGTGTTCAATGTACAATAAACTGTCATGCTACAGGGCATGTCACATAACATCAGCACTTCACGTCATCAAACCCCAACAAGGTCCGATAATGCAAAGCACCAAGGTTTTGTGCTAGGCTCTCCAACACAGAAACTGCCAGCAGAAAAGGACTGCTTGGCCAACTCAGTCATGGGACCAAACATGGCACTTTATTGCACATTAAACACAGCTTTTTGGGAGTGTCTCTCCCCCCCCCCCCCAAAGAGTGCAACCTCCCTAGGAAAAGTTCTTGGTCAAGATTTCTTGTTTGATCCGGGAATCACGATTTTTGGGAAGAGGAAAGAGGAAATCACACAAAGAAATCATTTGATATTGATAAATCCAGGAATTTTAGTAGCAATAATAATAATAAAAAAATATTACTTCAACACTGGAAAGATGACAAACCTCCAGACTTTAAGGAATGGATAGGATTAATGTTAGAGTCCAGTAGAATTGAAAAGCATTATACATGCTTGAAGAACACATACAGTAATTATGAAGAAATTTGGTTCCCCCTTTATTTCAGTAATTGGCAACTAGAAGACTATATAATAGCAATGAGATTACTTTGGCAATGATGACGAGGAAAGGCTTCAGGAGTGTATACAATGATTGAGGCACCCACGTTGAGCAAAGGTAAAAAAAAAGTGTAGCCTCCCTGTGTTGTGTGTGCTGCAATTGTTTTGCGGCTTTGCAGCCGCTACTGGATCCTGCACACGGCTGCTGTGTTGTCCATGTCCACCTGAACAAGCACCTTAAAAGGCAGACAGGACCGTGGTTTAACATCTCATCCTAAGGACAGCACACCCAAACAGTACATCACCAGAGAAGTGTCTGGCTACACCACTGCCATGGCGGAGTGAGTGGTTGTCTTCACAGGCAACAGAAATGATGGACACTGGTCAGCTGACAGGGTGTGTGTGAATATGTAACATGTTCACCCCCGGTGTACCCGGCATGCGGTTCCAGGGAATGTGTGCAAACCTGATGTCTAAAGCAGCAGTATTGGCCTGGTTTTATTTATTTATTTCATTTTGAAAAGACAGCCTGGCCTAGTGGTTAGAGTGAGACTCTGAACCTGGAGACTGGAATTTGAATCCCGCAACTGCCACATACTCACTGTGTTGCACCCCAGCAAGTCACTTTACCTATGCGTCACCCTCCTCTAACTACTAGTCCCCTTGAATCTCCCCTTCACCGAGAACACCTTCCTCTAACTTCTAGTCTCCTTGAATCTCCCCCTTCACCAAGAATGGCAGAAACATATTTCTCCTCTCCCCTTCCAGGATTTTAAAGCATCTTGGGGTAGTTTATATGAAAGGTGCTTTGAAAACCAAACTGTTTTTTTTTTTTGGTTTTTTTTTTAATAAAGTGACTCTTACATTACTCAGTCCAGAACACAGGACAATTTTTTCCATTCTTGGCTTTTAATTTATAATGTTTTTTCTTGAACAACTGGCTTTTATGCTGACAGTGGTACAGTCTTACCACCTCAACTGAGGCATTGGGTGTTGAAAAGAAACTCTTTTGGCAGGCTAAATCTATACCAAAAGTACAGAAAGCTTACCTTGTGCCTGCATGCGTGTCCGAACTAGTGCCAGGGGGTAACTCGCCAATTGACCACAGGTGCTGGATATGGTACCACATGCTAGCAAAACAAAAACGCCAGGATCGGCACTGTCAGTGGCATAGCGTTGCAACCAGGAATTTTTTAGGGTCTGGTAGACAAAAAGAAAGTGCGTGTTACAGGGTTAGTGAACTATATGCACTAGTGTTTATGAGTACAGCACAAACCATTAACCTGGTTCTTATGATGGCAAACAAGCACAGATGCTCCCCCCACATACTTGACTTGGATGTGCTAACTTCACCAAGACAAGTAAAGCAAACACAAAGAACACACTCCCCTAGCAGTTTGCCGGTATCTGATGAACTATGTTCGGTTTTGCGCAACTATGCATCATCAGGACGTGAATGAGTGCAGTTGTACAAAACCGGTCGGAGGACCTTAAGCTCCTGCCTGGCATCTCAGCTTTGTTCATGAGGCTGTTACTGTGTGTTATTTGCACTTTCTATGTGCTAATAAAATTCATGTCAGATACTGACAAACTGCTACGGGATTGTGCTGCTTTCTTGTAATTACAAAGCAATATGATACTTTTGAAAATTACTTTTTATTTTGGGGGAGGCACAGGAGGGTCGCATGACTTGGATGTATAACTGCAACTTTTTATTTACGAGAACCAACCTTCAAAGTCTGACCACTCAAGACTCCCAACAAAACAATGTAATACAGAGTTCAGAGTGGCACAAAGACTTCATTGCCCACCATGCTACTTCTCAATCTCTAGCACCCCCCCCCCCACCATGTTAGTGGGTCCTATTCTGCCAGGAATGGGGATCAGGAGAAGCACAGAGTCATCACTGTCATCTGGGAGGTGCACTCTAAAATACCTTACACCAGTGTGATGGCTCCACCCATACTTTGCTCTGTTGCCATGGCCAGCCAACCCTTCTGGGAGCTGAAGCGCCATCATCCTGGGTGCTCCGCCTGCAACTCCCAGGCCAAGGGAAGGAAACTGGGATCAAATACCAATTTCTGGTTCCCAGTATGGCTGTGCTATCAGGAGAGCACGAAAAAGACTTTAAACTGCAAGGCACCACCATCGATCAGGAAGTCGGAAAGTGATTTAAGCGGGCCCAGTGGTGCAAAGAGCCCTAGGTTCATATGAGATCCTCAGAATTGTACACTGAAGCAGACAGGGCTCATTACGAAAGGGAAGCTCTATGCTCTTAATGAGGGAGGTGGGTTATCTGGCATTCATGCACTCACTTTCCAGCCAATCAGAGCAGCATGGTGTCAGCGGCAAAGGCAGCTGCTTGCACAGCCCTCCCTGCCAGAGAACGATGCAGCTATAGGTGAGACATCTGGTGGCCAACAGCAACTTTAAAGAAAAAGGTTGGCTACCACATTCTGAAAGTTTGTGCCCAACTGGCCACCTGCCCACAAAGTAATTTCTTCCCCACAAAGGGAGTAATGTTGAATATAATAATTTCTCCATCCAATGTGTAGGTCAACCCTATACTGCAGTCTGGCACCACATGCCTTTAGTTCCAGATTACTCACCTCGTAGACTGCCAGGTCGATACCAGCATACGGGATGATCCCCAGCATGTTGGGGACATAGCCCTTGTAAAATGCAGCTATTCCTTCCTTCCGCATAATGTGCTTTGCACAGTCCACAATACCAAGGTACTGCCCTGTTTTGCGCAGAGCCAACCTGGTCTTCAAGACCTAGAAAATGAGATAAAACGCAGTGGTAAGGCAGCTGACAGTTTACTGTAAGACGTGGCGAGAATTTAGAGCACACTGTGCTGGGGCACACTAGTGATTACAGCACAGACACCTCACAAGTTGAAATTAGGTTTCAACTAGCTGGGAAAATCCACTGGGCTTCTTATTACAACTGCTCCTGTATAACGAGCCAGCTGGGCTAGTTCACGCAGCACTATTTGCCAACGGAAAAAAATTTCATCATAGGTTTTTTTGTTAGTGTACATGTATTTCTGGTAAAAACATCAAAAATTCATCCATTTTTTTCTCTTCATTGTATTTCACTACTTAACAGATATGGTGGATTTAAAAGTCGTAGCTTTCTGGCTATGAATAAATTAGCGTGTTGCCAGGCTGTTTACTATCAGACTTGTGTGCTAGTCCCATGCTAATACAGCCACAATATGACTCCAGCATGTAAAGTTAAAAAAAAAAAAGTAACCGCAATGCAAGGGATTTTTAAAACTTGCTATTGGCAGCCCTTTCAAAAGCAGCAGTGCATAACGGCAGTGAAAATGCTGACCTATTCTGTTTTAGATTGCCCCTCATCTGCTGACTTGTACGATACCCTTCCTTCCCTGTTCAGTCTCTGCTTTGGCACTTTTTGGCACATTTGAAATTTAAGGAGCGCTCCTTTTAATATGGCTCAGACCAGGTTTTTCATCGATATTCCTCAGGTGTTAGTGTACACCTGTTGTCCCACAAGGTCAGGAAGCGGTGTCTGCTGCATGCTAGCCCATTACAGTTACTAGAAAAGTGATCTTAAGGAGGTTCGAAACAGAGAACACTGATGAAAATCTAATGCAAGCCTTATTAAATGTAGCGCTCCTTTTATTGGTTTCAGCTGTTACAAAAGTGCCAATGTAGACTCAAAACGTGGAAAAGTGTCACAGAAAATTGGGAGACTGGTGGCAATCTAAGATAACAGTACAGGTAAAAATATTCACTGCTATCCTGCACTGTTTTAGTAACTTTAATTATAAAAAAGAAAAGATATTTAAAAAGTGTGTGTGTGCATGCGTAGCAGTGCAAGCCAGAGAGTGCGCAGATGCAAACAGTTCTTACCTCCATTGGGTAGATGCTACTCTGTGCAATGGCACCTGCAAGTGATCCAGCAATGAACCTCTCATGAATACCCAGTGTCTCCCGATCGCTGCAGATCAGTCGTTTGATCTAGAGGGAACACAAATACATTCAACATTAGAAAACTCTGGAAATGCGGACAAAAAAAAAAAAAAAGATCTAAGTATGAATGGTTTCAAATTCGTTTTTTTTTTTTTTTTTTAAACTAGGCAGCCAATAACGACGCCGCCTCCATGAGATCAGGCACACGTACATACAGAAATCTGTCAGTGTAAACGCAAAGCCAGACTATGAAGACCACTCTTGGGATCAAGGCTATCATTACCAACTGGTCAGTTTCTCTGAAGTGGGTTTCCATATACTCTGGGCGAGGGCGTAGCTAGGATGCATGGTTTTAGCCAACAGAAGAATGTTCATTTTTTTCATCATTCTCTGAAGTGGGATTCTATATATGTACTCGGGGCAGGGGGGGCTGTTTAAAAAAAAAAAATGCAATCAAAGGATTTCACCATTACCTGTTCGTAGGCCATGAATTTTATAGCAGACTCTGGACCAATCTTCAACACATTGATGCCGTTGCCTCTCCACAGCGACCTGAACCCACCCTCTCGGACCATCTGTGTAAAACCTCCGACGATGCACATGTTGTTGCTTCGTGAGGCATGCACCTGAGTAAAAAGGAAGAAAAACATTAGTTCCAAGTCCACACATCAGAGAAAATGGCAATGCTGTCTGCTGTTTAGAACAGAGGATTGTTTTGTTCAAATGTCTGAATGACTTATTTAGTGCATGTAAGGGGTGGCTAATGTGCAATCTGAAGCCCTCCTCTTCTGTGCGAGAGGGTCAGAGCAGTGCAGTAGTCTCCAGGCCCACTCACATCCAGGACAGACTACTTTAACCACCGACACCTTGCCCCAAATACGCATCACCTTTCCCACTTCACTTACTAAGAATGTCCAAGGATTTCGGAGTAACGGGAGGCTCTGAGAGGAACCAGTAATCAAAAGTTGCCCAGCTTCTTGGAGCTGAACAGACAAGTTCCACTAGTGAGCATATTTGTTCATGCACCTGGCAAAACAGAGGGGTAACCTAATGGCCTGTCTATGGCAGGAATGTCAGCACAGACTCTGATGCGATGTTTGCAGAAAATCACCAGTCAACGGTGAACAATCCCTGTACTATAACTGCAATCCTCCCCAGCTCTCCGGTACATGACCCTAAGCAGGTATTTTAGGGCTCCAACAGCCACTTTCAGCTTCTGACATTAGGGTTGGGAACTACGGTTCCAGAAGCATAGTATGCAGTTAGAATCATACTCAAACTCTGTGTTGGTATACAATCATTATACAAAACCTTTACACTGTTCTCGTTCTGTCATGTTCGGGGTTTTGTATTACTAGAAAGCAGAAAACTGTAAACATATAACTTTCTCATCACAGCAAGCAGGGAGACAACCCCCTCCCCAAATTCACCAGTGTCGATGCTCTCATCTCGCTAACGACCCTTTGTGTCACAGCAATGTCAAGAATTATTAAAACACATTCTGGCAACAGCCTCTGCAGAACAGCAAGCAGAGACAATAGACACGGAAACTGATCTGCACACACAGATTAAATCATTAATTTGGGCAAACTAGTCCAGAGAGAGCCAAGATACTGATTAACGCACTCTACTTTTCAACACATGCTTTGGCAGTGGAAAGGAGAGTACTCACTGTCCTCACCAGACCTTAATGACAAAGTACAGAGAGAAACCTACGTAAAAAAAACTCCCCTCTCACACCTCCTGTAGTGTTTGCTTACTGAATCAATGCACTGACGCATTCAGGGAGAAGGGGGTGGAAGCCACCTGTGTATAGTGCAACCTGGTCAGCATGCAGATCCGTGAACCCGAAGACCTAGCTTTGAATCCCCCCAGAGCTGCTTACTCAGCGTGTGATCCACAGCATATCACTTAATCTCTCAACCTTTGCTACTTCACTTCAGCTGCCAAGTTCAACAGATAGCAGCTGATGCAACTTTCCACCGCTTCTGGGATACAGCCAGTACTGCAGAGATATGCAAAACCAAACTCTCTTCCTTACTGTCTTCTAACTGAACAAAAAATTCAGTAGACCAATTTCCCAAACTAGGGCAGGCCACCGTAGTCAGGTGATCGCAGGCACAGGCCATGGTCCATGCACTTTTTCAAAGAAGGCAGGGCACAAGGACACTGGCGACTGAACAGCCTAGCTGTGTCTAGAGGCAGTAAACAGCTAAATCAGGTATCAAGAGCAGTACCAGGTGTAAACCTTGCAAAGTCACCATTTTCTAGGGCCCCTTTACCCAGGAAACAGGATTCAAGTTCCTGCAAAACAGCTGCCGATCAGTTCTTGTTATCCAGTTAAATAATTAGTATTGCAAAACACCCAATCGGAATCTGTGATAAACGGTTAATCTCATGGTTGTGAAATGGCATGTAATCTGCAGTAACATCCTTGTGTTAAAGTCTACCTGCCTGACATGGGAAAGTTGTATCAGCTTCATGTACTGTACATCACATTGGTCTCTAGTTTAGTTAGCCTCCGGGGAGTGGGGGTGCTTATGATATGTACGACCAATCCTCTTATGCAGCATATATGGAGAAAGAAGCCTCCGGGGCAGATCATGAGTGCTTATCCTCTTATGCTTTACTCGTCACATGAAGGTTTTCGGTTGAGCAGGCTCTGCTGCACACACATGCAGCTGAAGTTTCAGTTTCCTCAGAAAACTGAGGAAGGCATGGTCACCTTGGAACATCCAATGCAAGTGCACAGCATGCTGCTGACTGCAAACCCACGTTTGGCAGATGAAGCATTACGGATTCTGTAATGTGTGACATCTTTGGGGTAAATCGGTCAGATTGTTTTGCAATACTTAAGAGTTTGGATTACAGTAATTAAACAAGTTTGCAAAGGCATTTCATTTTCTTGAATCCCTTCCAGGAGAAGGTCCTAAAATGGCTACACGGAAACTTGACACAGACACTTCAGAGAGTAAGCACCCATGGGTCCAGCCACTGAGGGGCACAGCATTGTGGAGTGCTCCTTATGCTGATCCACGTAGTTGACGGTTTTGCGATTTACTAGCCCAAGTTTTAGAACCCACTACCTCCCACATGGTGCCAGACCTGTGTCCCCCAAAAATAAAAACAGCCTGGACTGTCTTACACATTTTACTATTACCACTTAAAGTGACCGCTCATGTTACAGCTTTTTGGTTACCTGGCTGAAAGGAAGCCTCTCAACTTACTCTTTGCATTCAGAGGAGGGTTCAAGACAACAAGTGGTGTCAGAGTGGGCAGAACACAAAACACTTGTCATCGGAAGTGAACAATGAATGTGACTGAACTATAAGGCATGCAATTTAAAGAAAAAAAATAAGAAAAAAAAATGCACCAATCAAGTCAGGAGGGCGATCACCGTTCAGCCAGGTAATTTGAAATCGTAAGGGCCCAACCTAGAGTACAGCTTTAAAAACCTTAGAGTTACAACACAGAACTGGTTTGGAATGTTGTACCCACCTGCATGAGCACTTTGAGTCTGTCCAAGGGAGCCGTGCACGTTCGGGATACAGCACCTGCGCCTCCGCCAGCAACCAAGTGTCTCCACCACATCCCTGTCTGCTTCTCTTCAGCAGTGAATTCATCCGGAACAGTCAGATTTTCACCAACATCAAAAATCTGTTAAAAAAATAAACGGGATATTGTAAAAGTCAGACTTCATTATTAAACTGAAAGAAAGCGCTGCAACTGTTGGACTAAAACTGTGTTTTAAACTGTGACGTTATGCGGTATACACTAGGAAACGCCTGTAACCAAGTTAAAACCAGGGTCATAAAGATGTGCTCCGTTTTGAATCATTACAACTATCCATGAATAATGAGCAGAATGCACATTACACAAATCAGCTATACTGAATGGATAATCTTGGATAGGACACAGCACTACCTGCATTGACCAGAGTCAGAAAATTCATTCTTGCTTTCTCTTTTCCTTCCTCATCTCAAGCCTCTTAATTCTAGCACGCTAAGACAGTAAGGTAATAACTGGTAAGCCATGATTATACATGGAAGTCCGTGACTGTCACTCAGTTATACACGCCTGTGTACCGGGGACAAGGTACTTTGACCTGGCGTGATGAAGAAAAAAGGGCTGCAGCCTATGTGAAATGGAGGCTGTGTTACTGAAGCCCATCAATCGCGAACAGCAGTGCCTTGCTTTTGAAAACTCTCCTGCTCGATATGTTAGTCGTATGTACAATCTCATACCTGTGCTGATAGTGCTCAGGCTTCTCCAGCCAGATAAATTAGTCACAACAGCGGCCCCATTTTTGACAATAGTGTACCAGAGCAAAACAATTTTGTAAAAGTTCCTTCACACCAGTTATTATATACAATAAAACATGGGGAGGTATGCAACTTGGATTTTGTTTTCTGCCACTGCCTCAGTGCGGGATACCCAAGTTTCACTCTTGTGGTTCATTGGTTATCCCACCCTTGAGGGTGTTTAACCCTCTGCTGTGCCGTGGACCGATATCAGTCCAGAATTCCTATATGTTCTAATTCTGTCGGCAGCCTAAGGGTTAAAACTCCTTGTTACACACTCCCACCCATGCATTATGCTACATTTATTGCACCACACTATTTACTGTACAGTAGAAAATTCAGCTGTGCTGTATTATGATTTTCTTAGTACCTCAGTATCTTTACTACAGGAAGGCAGGAGAGTCACACTGGAGACCAGTTAGGGTATGCAGACAGACTAGGCAGGACCACTGGGGTAGACTACCTGGGCCAAACAATCCTTTCTGCCATCAAATTCTACATTTACTGTATCTTTACTGTTAATCTTTTAAGCAGCACATTTTCTATTGTTATTTCGTTCTACGATTACATTGTAGAGCGTTGTGACACTTTCACCTAAAAGATGCCTTTACGAAATATAAAATCTGTATTGTATGCTTACAGCACAATAAAGTAAGCAAATAACCCTGATTCTAGACCTCGTACCAGAACACAGTGCTTAACTGATACATCAGGTACCACATAACTGTAGTCACTGAAAACTCAGTTGCAAGTTCATGACTACTTACTGTACTTTAGTAGAAACAATGAGAGTGCTTAACTCGTCACCCAGGACAGGATTTAGCTGGAGTTTGCAATCTGGCTGTACTTTGACCTGGCGTGATGAAGAAAAAAAGGGCTGCAGTCCAACCCAGATACTGCTGTCTATCAGCACCTGCTACATCACCTAGTTACCTATTAAGTGATGGCCCAATTTCACCATATGCGGTTTCTGGTATGAACTGGGACAAGGTTTTGAAATAGAACAGCGTGAATTACAGGGACAGGGCTTTACAGTACACTGTTCTTTGACAGGGGGACATTCCTTTCAAAATGCTCATCGAGGGCGTACTCTTCCCTCCTATGAGAGGCTGCGCTCTAGCAAGATCAAGCAATTCTGTTTCACCAGCAAGGTTCCCAGCAGTACACTGGAAATGGGCCACAGTACCACAGGCTGGGGCAGCCTCTGGAGGGACCGAAATTGTAACTGGTCCAGTTCTAGTAGATTCTGTATCTGGGCCAATGGAGTATCTGTTGTGGTCAGTGAATGTTCCCAGTCACTAACTCTAGTGACAGCAAAACCTAATTTCAGCCCCAGGATCTGCAGTCAGGACAGAAGCTAGCTCGACACGCTGCAGTAATCCTGTCCAGCTGGGTGATCCTTCCCTACATATCTGCAACAGGGTCCTTGCTGTCTAAGCCACCCTCAAACACAGCTAGCAGGAAGAAAATGACCTGCTGTCAGTCTTCAGAGACCACAGTGCTACCTTTATGAAAAGCACTGCAGAGCATTCAGAAGAATTAGCATTTTTCATCCACACTATATCCCAAAGTGCTTTACAAGCAATGAGACGCTGGTAGTCTAGTGACTAAGCGTTTGGTGGCAGCCACTTCACAAATCATCTCCCACAGACATCTGCATTAACCAATTATATAGCAAGGAGAATGTTCACCAGGACATCCGGAAAAATCCCCTACCCTTGCGAAAAGAGCTTTGTGTTCTACTTCCACCTAAACGCCCCCCCCCCCCCCAGGACAACACCGGCAATGGCAGAAGGGACCTCAGGTTATCAGTTAATGTTAAGAATGGTACACCCTGATAGAACGGCATTCCCTCTAGTACTGCACTGGGGTGCCAGCATTTATGGTACAAGCCTAATCCCAGTGTGGGACTAGAACCCACTTCTGCATTTTGTGACCCACACAGGTACTCAAGATAGAAACTTCACTATCATCAGGTCTCTGACTCCGTTCAGTAACACTGACCTTTGCAACAGCAGTGCCATGCATGCATATGGGGCAGTTTATGCCACTCTGTTGCTGTGGTCCCCCTGTAAGGTGGTGATCAGCCGGACTCTTCACAAATTCTAGTCTCAGTTTGGACCGTAAAAGGTCACAGAGCTAGCCTTCTTTTGCTAGTACAGCTCAAGTGACTGGGCTCCTTGCCAGATCCCATTTGTGAACAAAACTGACACAAAATGGACTTACAGAAGCGACCTGGTTGCTGAGCATTGTTGAGTCTTGTGAGCAGTTCTGTCTTCAACACCGTCACGACTTGCAAAGCCGGACAATTGTTTTTCCCCCCTCTTATTTCCACGGAGCTGCAGACAAAGTCTCACAACAGTGACTGCAAGTTCAAGGGAAGACTAAGAAAAAAACTAACAACTGCACCAGCTTAAATGAAAAGGCGACGTCTGGAGGTTATTTCCTGCAGCAACACAGTTACTTAGGTCAGGATAAACTGCTTGGTTGCAGCTTCAGCCCCTGCAGCCACCAAACCAGATGATTCCAGTGCTGGTGGTGATGTGAGGCTCCCTCCAAAGGAATGCTGCTCTCATCTCAATGGCTCCCAGTCTTAGCTGCCCGGTTACTAACATGCTAGCAAAAACCAATCGTAGCTACTCCACTCTTGAATCAAAGTATCTCAAAATAATTTCAAAAGGAAGAAATCTAGGAGGGCTTTGCTCTGGTATATGTTTATATGTACAGTTCCTGTGTCTCTTTTGGTTATAGGAGTGTGTTCTCAAATGCTCTGGGTGTGAGGACCGCAAAGCTGAGCAGTTCTGACACAGAAAGGACTCATGAAGAAACTCGTACCCATAAGAGGCACTGGAACTGTACGTATAAAAAAATTAAATTATTTTGAAGACCTTGATTAAAAACTGGAATATGAATTTAAAAAAAAAAAAAATCAAAATATTTTACTTTGCAGAATAATTAGGGAATCCTTTTATGGGAAATGGACTATTCCATGTCAGTGAGACACCCTCTTAGGATAAGAATCCCTTGAATATTTTGTAATAAACCATCCAGATTGACAGACAATGATGTCATGATTTATAATACAGAGCATTCTGCATAAACCCACAAGTTGTGTTGTCGCCAACGTGGCTACTGGCTCCACAGTGAAAAAATGTGGTCACATATTTGTTAAGGCATCTCGAGCAACTCAAACGTTTTAATTGCCAGACTGAAATTTTCATAGCAGGTCATCAAAATGATACCTGTGTAGAGCCGTACGAAAGGGATTTGGCTTTACCCTAATAGTGCTGAAGGGCACCTACCGTGGAGTGCTTCCAGTAAAGAATGATTTCGGGAATGTTATCAGCCGGGTGCAAGAGGTGATAGTCTCGCCACTCATTCCAGTCAATCGTCATGGTTCCGTTTTTATCCATGCTACATCAAGGGAAATAAAGAGGATCACTGTAGTTGAAACTAGAGTATCAGACCTTTTCAGAGACAGAAGTCTGCAGCAGTTTAAGGATATCACGATATCCAATCTGACATATAATATTTGTATTACAGGGGAAAAAATGATATACCGATTATCTCATTTCTAATTTCAAGAACAACAGTAAAAATTTGATTGGGGAAAGGTGGGGAATCGGAAATCTGTGTTGCACTGGGAGAAGACAGTGCTGCTGCAGCAATGATAAAGAAGCAAGGCAGTATTTGTGCTGCATGATAATCGCAATATCATTTTTGTTTTACAAAAACAAATTGGTGTCTGTGGTAATTATCACATCTCATCGTATTGTGTTATCATGACATCCCTTCTACTGTGACAGTACAAAGCACATGCATCAACATAAACCGCTTGTAAAACAGGTGCAGGCTGTAATGGACTGCATGGGAATGGAACCACCACCCACCCCCCACCCCCAAGCTCTCTGAAAAGGAACATGCTGGAATGGCTGCATACAATGACCTGATTTTTTTTTTTTTGGGGAGTTGATCAATGAAACCCAGCAAGGGAGGCTAACTAAAGTGGAAAGAAAGGTGATGTGTGGAAAGTAAAGCAGTATAAAAAACCCCAAGGAACAGTTACTTACTATGCAACAGGGCCCCACAGGTGGCCCATCCTTATTCTGAGGGGCAGAGAAAAGAGGGGGGAGAGAGAGGGAGACACGTCGGCAAACCATAAGCACAAAAGTCTAGTAACCATCAGTAATGTTAAATACTTCAATCAAAGACAGACACATTCATTTCATCACTCTAGGTGTACCATTGTTCAGCAAGATAAGGTGAGGTCCCGTACTTTGGACTTGCTGCTTTATTTGTGGAGATGTACTTTGACATTTTACTGACATCTAAACTTGGGTGCTGACTTTCCTGCTAAAGTTTTACAGCCACTGTAAGATGCAGCAGAGCTGTTTATGGCGTCAGGAGCAGTGCTTAAACCTGCCAATCCACTGATCGATGTACAACTAATATAGAATGGTCAGGAAAGTGAGAGGACGTCTGGTACTTCTAGTGAGTTAACCCATGTGTTAGAGCCTTAAAGAAATTACTGATATGTATCATTTACTTCAGATGGGATGTTTCTGCTCGCTGTATTTTAGAACTGCATTTATATACAGTGCTCGAGTTTCCTGGTCTTAAAATGGCAGGTTTATTAACTGACAAAAGGTCTCAAGAAGGAAGCTGCCCAACCTGCTTGGACAACCAGGACACTTCATGGAAATGCTTCCAAGGGATTGTAACACAGAACATGGGAAAAGCAGCCTGGAGTGGCTCCAGGTCATTTATAATCCAGGAGGGAGAGAGGTGATCCTCCCTCTGTATAATGCCTTGGTCAGGCCGCATCTCAAGTACTGCATGCAGTTCTGGAGACGTCACCTAAAGAAGGCCGTAGCACTGCTGGAGAGGGTCCAGAGGAGAGCAACCAGGATGATTCAGGGCACTAGGGGGGACCTCTGAGGAAAGGCTGAAGAGCTTGGGCTGTACTCACTGGAAAGGGGAGAGAACATGATAGGGTCTCCAAATATGTAAAGGGATAAACAGGGACAGAGCCAAAGAGGTGTTCAGACTAAAGAAAGGGGCACAACCAGGGGCATGAGGAAGCTGGAGGGGAAATTATAGAAGAGATCATAGGAGACATTACCTCACTGAGAGGGTGGTGGGGCCATGGAATGCACTGCCCAGGAGTCTGGTGGAGGAGAGCACCGTGGAGGGCTTCAAGAATGGGTGGGGCAGGTACAAGGGAAAACTGAAGCTGACCCTCTCTGGAACTGGTGGGGGTGTGGTTGGGAGAGCGAGCACCCATTAGGGGCTGGCTACAGAGCAGAAACGACAGACCATCAGGCCTATTCTGTTGGCTTTTTAATATGTTAGTAGAACAAACAGGAACAAGGCTTCTACTTACCTCTTTAGGATCTTTTCTGCCTGCTGTTCGGAAATATGAACTCCCAGATCCCGCAAGGACTGCATGATCTCCTGAGCATCAATCCGACCTGCGAGAAACATATTCAAAGGGTCAGAAATAATTCAGTCCCTTACTTTACACCAGACTTTGTCATTTCTATTTTACAAATTAAAAATGTAAATAGGGTGACCCAACTGAGAACTGAATCTAAGCCTCTAGAATGCCACCCCAGCTATCAAGACCAAATGTTTAATTAGCATAAGTTCCTGTGGTTACATCCTTCATTATACTGCAAACACAGCAGCTAGGAACCTTTTCAATGGAAAGAAGTTGTCCATATGACATTACTCCCAGACAGGAATTTCAAACACACATTATAGTAGGAAATAATGGGGCCTTAGAGAGAACCTGAAATACTATCCCAGTACTCTCCAGTGGAGTTGTACAGTTTCCTGTTCTGGGAACCCACCCTGCCAGCCCTCCCTCACAGCGAGACCCCACTGTGCCTGGCTTTACTAACCATCGTTTTTCTTGTCAAGGCTCTTGAACACCAGTCTCAGTTTCTTCTCATGATCCCGAAGGTAATGGACAAATTCTTCAAAATCGAGCTGGCCATCCAGGTCTTTATCCCCTGCTTTGACAATTTTCTGTCAAAACACAAATGACAACCACGTTAGGTCCACACAGCATCCAAACCTCACACACAGTCATCAAGGCTTACAAATGAGAAATTAATCCCCCCCCCAAAACATCATTGGTTTAATGGTCATTCCTTCACTTCTTGGTTACTTAACGAGGAACAAGTATAATCGGGTCATCACAGTTTTGAATGTCCTTGAAAAGCTCTTTCAAATGGGATATTGGGTTCCTGTGTATGTGGCAGCAGTCCAGATACTGTCTGCTCCGTATCGATGCCACAGTGCCATTTTTAGACCCTACAGGTGTCTCTGATGATCAAGCTACGCTTGACTACGTTGTGGTTAGCCACATCTTGGCCATCAGTGGCATCACATGGGTCTACAGATGGTGGCAATGTTATATCAATACAGAGCATACAATCACTGGACAGCTGCCACATACAGAGGAGTTTAGTACCTCATTTACAAGAGCTTTTCATTGTCTTCCAGACTAGAATGGGACTGTTCATGCATGTTCCCCTTTTAATTTTAACTGGGGAACTTCCATTTGACCATTGTGCCTTATGCCAGAAGGAAATCCTCGCCGTCAACTATAAGAGGCAGTTTTAAGCTTTTTTACATTACTACTGTCCTGTTAGTGACCTTTTAAGATTTACTGCATAAAACTGTCCCACAAAAAGTAAAACTTGATAGTATTGCCAAGATCTTTAGACAATTCTATTAAAATTCTGTATCCCCCCCTCCCCCGGGTCGTGCCTGAAAATAGGCAGGATTTGTCTAGTGCACTTACCCGGTCAACAAAAGCTAAATAAATAAATAAATAAATAAAATGGTCCCCATGCGGGTACGTGACATTTTCCCTACAAGCGAGACTTTCAGGAGGGTGTGAATCTGGCCCTTCGACTCCGGCAGTGAGAGGGGCTCAGTATTTTAGCGTGAAAACAGAAAAACTGCCTCTGAAGATGTAGCTATGCAAGCTGGGTATTCTCCCACCTAGGGTCAAACCAAGGGGTTAAAGTCAGCATTTTCAGCCACTAGCCAGTAGGGCTAGTGACTAGAAAAATCCACTGGCCTCAAAGGCTTCATTAACCCAGCACAAAATGACCCCCGCTTTGTTTTTGATCTTCAACATGGATGAGTTTTTAAGCCACTGAACTCAGCTACTGGAGTTATCGTGGCAATGAGCTTACCCACCTATTCAAATAAGTTTACATTTACTATTTGACTCTATGGAACCAAAGCCTGACATTACACATCTGGGGAAGGTGCAGCAGGTGGTTACAAAAACAGGTTTGATGGACAGGGCACCATATGATGAGTAAGGCACCGCACAGCTAAGGAAAAAAGTAATTTATGTTGAACACATTAGATCTTAAGAGACAGGGATGAGTTACTAAGCCACCAAGCTCAGATACTGTAGTGCCTTGTGGTCGCCAAGCTTACCAACCGATTCAAATGTATGTATCTGAATCAATAAAACCCAAAGCTTCAGTCCCCCCCCCCCCAAACTACACGCAAGTTTGTTCTTGAAAGTGTTAGAGAATTTTATACTTGTATAATTACTGGTGAGCCTATTTATCAACCAGATTATCATCACTCTCAAACACCGTAATGACCCAAAAATGGGTTATTACAGCGTTCTGAAAACTCATTTGCACTGTTTGAGTGTCACTTTCCTGGCAGTGAAGCATGACTGAGCGGTCATTCATTACAGGAAAGAAATAATATTGGCCAACATGTAAACAGATCTGAGTGCAGCTTATTTAATTCCTGATGTTAGAGTCATCATTTTTGTTATTTGAGTTTGGAAAGCCACAGAGTCACTCGCTCTCCGCCGTATATACTCTGCAGCTTTCCAAACTTAAAACAAAAATGAGGGTAACTTCTACAACTGACAGGATTTTTAAATGAAGTACTGTACTTCAGTATGTGTACATTTTGAGCGATATTTACTGGAACAAACATGGCTTGGTCATGCTTCACTAAGGGACCCAAGTCACTCGCTAAGGGGGCTACAGAAAGGAAACAGATGGCCTCGGGGAGTAAGTGTGCACCAGCAATTATAAAAAATGAAGTCTAAGTAGGTGTGAGACCATGATTTTTTCTTTTCTTCACACACACACACACACACACACACACACACACACACACACACCTCGTTGAGCGATCAGCTCACAAACCTTCGAGCTTCGCTCTTGAGGTTTATGGCTCACTCACCTCGGGTGTAAAAAAACATAACACACACCTACCTAGCCATTATTCTCTATTTAATGTGGTCAATTCAAGTTGTTACACAGAGTAGGCAGCATACGGTCTCTCACATCAGCACTTCAGTGTGCTTTCTAGTCCCCGCCCCCCCAAAAGTACAGACTACTCGAGCAGATGCAAGCAGCTACCCCCCCCCCAAAAAAAAACACAGTGAATGTTCATTTAAGTACTTGCAAGCCCAGAGCCGTGCTGCTTAAACTAGGCGGATTCTCCCAGCAGCTGCCTTGGTGTGTGCCCATTAAATTGGCAATGAAAACCATATTGCTCATGCTAGCAACCCAGAAACCCTCAGACAGAAACAGCTGCCACTGATGGAGTTTGAATGTAAAGAAAGTGTTTCAGGTAAAAAAAAAAAAAAAAAAAGAGTGACATTATCCAAGCAATACACTGAACAATGGAAGCAACCGCCAAAGACGAGGTTAGGTAAGGTGTGGGATAAGGAAAATGGTGGTGTCTGCTTTCTTGAACAGAATAATCATCTGATCTCCAAGCCCTTGCAATGAAGCCTTGCACAAATATAGGTCTGTGCCAACTTGAGCTGCCCCCAAGGTGTCTTAGCGTTTCAAGAATCTGAACATCTTAATGACCAGCTCAAGCTGAATAAACTGAGTGGCACTGGATTACAGAGCAAGCCGGATGCTTCTGGTTAGTCGCTCATGAAACGTAGTTTTATAAGTATTACCTGCCAGTTCTTCCATAATCTGGTTATATGGAAAGGTCACCTGCCTTGAGAGCAAACAACTGCTTACTGACTTAGTCGGAGAAAGATCACGGTCTCAGTACTGACCTGACTTAGAACTACCAAACATCACGGACATGATGAGTCATGAGCCGTGTCTTTCAACCGGACTGGTACATGTGACAAAGGTAGGGGGTGACAAAGTTATCTGGAAGTTAAACTAATGTCCCCCTCTCACAAACACTGGATGGGGGTAGAAGGGTGGGGTGTCTATCAAAAAAGGGATGTGGGCTTCGGGGGGGCCCTCCCCCCCAAGAACCCTGTAGCAGGAGCAATGGTCCCAAAAATCTAGCCAGAATGCCCCAGCAGCAATCACATGGGAGTATTCCAGCAGGGGAAGAGTATTCTTTGGTTTTGGGGTCACTGTGCCAGACTTGGGATGCATTCGTTCCAAAACAGGGACACATCTGGAACTGTAATGCACCCCGAAAATCAGAACAGTGTCCCCCCCCAAACAGAATACTCCCCAACTTACTGCAGCTGCTGAAATGTCCTTAGTTACTGCCCCTCTAAGAATGCCCCAAGCAGTTGTGATTACTTACCCCAGTGGCACTGTGGCAACGGATTTTGGGGTATTATAGTTCCAGAAGTTTTTTTGTTTTTTTTTAACCAAGTCCCCTACTGCATATCGCTGGCATAGGGTGGGGACAATTGTGTTAGCCTGCTGGTTACAACTGTGATATTCCCACCCCTACCCCAGTGTGGCAGGGTAGGTACCTGTCCAGCCATTGGGGGAGAGTTAGTTTCTTTTACAAGGTCTGTGGACCTGTAAAAGTAGGAATTTCCCATAAACCAACCGTTCTCGGACACTGTTGCAACAGCACTTTAACTCTTCCTTTGCTGTCCTATCTTTCCTTTTTCTGGCTGTGGGGTGGCCACTCGCAGTCATCTCCTTCCTCTAGCTCTTTCACTGTTCTTTCCCTTTCCATTGTAGACATTTTCTTTAGTCTGCACATTGGTGGCCCAAAAACATGACCCTCCGCCCCAATAAAAACGAACCGCAAAGCACAGAGATGCATGGATATCACTTTTACACCGGATATCGGATTCGGATGCCCTGCATCTACTATCCGACCAAATCGGTTCAACATCGGGTCGGACAGTAATTGGTGTGACGTTAAAGTATGCTCTCGTAGTGCTGGATTGGAGAGGAGAGCTTAATTGGATGTTACTGAGCTGTGCCAAGCAGTTAAGCTTTATGCTTCAGTGCGCAAGTGCGGCATCCTTAACTCGGATGAAACTGGCTCTGAATAGAGAATGCAGACGTGCAGAAGCGCAGTCCCTGCAAACATGGCGCTAATCGGGCGGTTACGAATAAAACACGTCCACGATTTTGGTTGGGAGATTTACTGAATAGCCCTCTTTTGCCTTTCATAGAGAGTCCCATGCAATTTTAAAAACATCTAGCTAGGCACTGTCACTGAGAAACACTAGCAACTTCTAGGGTTAGTACAGTATACCCTTAGCAAGCCCCATTTTCGCTAGCTGTGTAAAAGGGGAATCACCTTGAAAGCCTATCCGCAGTGTTCTGAACCTTGAGTCTGGCTGGACAGAGGGATTTCAGAACCGAGTCAAAATTATAGGCATTTACAGTACTTAAATGTATATTCTGCCACATGACTGAAAGGTAAGTAGCAGGCATTCACTAGCACTCCGTCTCTTGCCTTGTTCCGTTTTATCTTATATTTCTCTTTTTTGCTTCCCTGTAATTTTCCCTTTAACATTCTGTAAACAGCCTCTCAATTTTAAAAGCTTTTTTTGTACTTTTTTGGGAAAGTTATAACTACTAGAGTACGTATTCTTATATTAAGATTTATTTTCAAGAACGCCATGGAATATTGCTAGAATCCTGCTTATTGCTAGATTTAAATGAACTTCTATTTGTATTTTTGACTGGCATGTTGAGCTGGAAGAAATGGTGCATCTTTAAAATACTCGACCCGACCTGATTTAAATTTAAAAACCGATCGGGTCGGATATGGGTGTAAAGCCCGATATCCGATCGGATCTCTGTGCATCATTAGTAAAGCAAATGAACCTTGTGGTCACCAAAATACAGCCAGCTGTGTAACCAGCTGCTGTTAGCAGTGTATCAGTGTTAAAATACATACTAGGCAATGTGTTGAATCCTTATAGGTTAAGCTGTTTTCTGGCCTGAACAAGTGGTTGCAATGCAGTTACCAACACCTGTGCCCCTGAAAGCCAAGGAAACTGTGAATGTTACACAGTTAACAACAAGTGAATAAGATATTAGCACAATACATCTCACACACACTCACTTTGTCAATTATATAATCCTGCAATGCAGATTTTGAAATTTCAGGTATCTACTATGGAGTGGGGTCAGGCCACATCAGATACTTGGACATTCAAAAATGGTACAGACTTCCAAAAAATGATCTTTGAAGGAACAGCAGGTTGCTGAAGCAACCATTAAATTCTGCTAGAGTTAAATTTTATGCAGCTCTGCAGCTGAGGTATTTGTGCTCCAGTAATCCTATAGCTATGGAGGAATGACTGAACTTGGGGCTGTGAAGTGATGTTGCCTTTACAGGCCTGTGCAGGAACTGTGTGTATTGTACAGCAACAGCTTCTGCCAGCAGAGTTTGAGACTCAAGTCATTTGAACCAGGCAGCCCTGCCCTTTACAGTGCAGAAAATACACAGTGTGACGCCGTTCTAGGTCTATCAGCTTTACCTTTGGCACTGCAGCCAAGTCATTTGACTAGAACAGACAGACGGGCCTCACTACCATTTAGTGGTGCTGCAGAAATAGCGGCATCATGTGGCTCACCGAAGGGCAGTGGGTAACTAGAGAGCAGGACATAACCTACACACTGACGCTGCAAAGACTTCATTGGAATGTCAGCTGATGCAGGTAAGGGTCTAGCAGAGGGTCACAGATACCTGATCCCAGCTCACAGTACGCAGTATGAGACTTGAACACGGGTAGCTTGAAACTTGGGTTACTGCCCTTGTAAGCCCAGCCTTATCCTGTAGTAAGTGCTTTGGGTGCATCTTTTCTGCAAGATTTTGTCGGCTGGACTTGACAGTGGACAAAAGGATTAAAACGTCTCTCCGAAGCAGTAGAGAAAACAATTCACAAGGCCAAAGTGACACAATCTGCTGACCCCCCCAATATTCCCACAGTCTCTCTCTTTCTTCTCTTTGGTGCGACTCCATCCAGCGAGGAAAGAGTCTCTTCCACCATGGGCTAATATAATGAACCCACCCAAAGCATGTGACAGTGCTGCACGATACTGCACTGGAAAAGGGGGAGGGGATCCCTTTTCCGTTCACCCCTTCCCAAGAGCATTACCCTGGCAACTGTGTGGCCTGGGAGCCCAAATGAACATCTCCCATGTGGCAGCTTTACACCTCCAGGCCAACCACCTTTCTGCCCTTTTAAGCCGTTTGGAGAATCTCCCTGCACTTTCCTTATTAGAATTGTGTGCACCAGCTGACCAAGCAGACATGTACATATACTGAAACTGAATCCTGGCCATCAAGGGCTGAGAAACTGAATCCTGGCCATCAAGGGCTGAAATGGAGCTGGTTCAGGCATGGATCCAGAAAGAATCAGCTGATGACACCAAAGTCATATGTTAAAAAAATGTCCATCCTGCCTGGCGCTGAATTATAACTGCCATGAAGATAGATCAGCTGTTTTGTCCCACAACCCTGATATAACGCTAGGAGCTTGCATGCAGCCAAGCTGGGTTTGAAAAAGTTTGGGGAACACGAGATCTGAAGTGTGTGTGGTGGGGGGCCGCCAACACATCTTGCGCAGGCTCAGCCGTCCTTTACATGTTGGGGTACAGAAACTTTGGGGTACAATTATGTCTGATGGCCTTCCACTCTATGGACCCCTCCATACCAGATCCTCCTTGATGGGGTGGGGGTGGAGGTAAGCCATAGATGAAAAACGGTTAATTAGAAGTCTGGGGTGGGGCTGGGAGATAGGCCATAGTAACCTTAGGAGTGGACAGCAGGGTCCAGAATCAACTTTACCACAAGAAAAAGCTAAATCACTAATGTGATTTCAGCCAATCAGTAAACAGAGCGACTGTAGTACCCTTTATCCTGCGTACAGTGGTCCCTCATGCAGGAGATAGTTAGGAGTGGAGTGTTCCACTTCATAGCTGGAGGGGGTGCTTAATTTAACTGTTGAAATAAAAATGTTCAACAGCAACACTTATAAATCACTCTAAATAACTTGTTAGGTTAGTAGGGTCTCTTCTGGTTGTTTTTTCTCGTATAAGAGACTCCCCAACAGGAGTGAGCAGCCAGTACTGCTGAGCTTCACAGATCTGGACCAATCCTCATGCTTGGAGTCTGTTATATCATACGAGACATCCTGTTAAGGATCGGTTAACTTCTGAGCTGCCCAAGTGGCACTGCAGCAGAATGCCATGCTATAGAAGGCATACGAGGGATTTTACAACTTTCAGGGGAAGCTGGAGGCTGCCTTTTTTTGCTCCACTGGCCCAGGTAAAGAGCAGAGAGAAATCTTTCGATAGCAGAACTCATGCGACAGGCCACCATTATTGTATGAAACCAACTGGCCAGGTAAAGCTCCTTTGCCTCTCCGGTGTTCCATTTGTATACATTTCTAGATACCGAGTTATTAATATAGTGGAGCTCTGTTGTAAAAATGTAGTTTCTCGTATCCCAAGCCAATGGGAATCAGCTGTGGATAGGTTACAACTTAAAACAGCAAAGTGCATGCTTTGGCCTAAGTGTAGTCTGCAACACTATCTCCACTGTAGCTGCAGCTGCCGGTCTCAATTCTGAAAACTGCCTTGATCTGCACTGCACTGACATAGTTCCCCATATGAAAAGAACACTCTTCTCTCCCAAATAGCTATTTCATATAACATTCTTGAGCCACATCACACACCCACACCGTTGTACACTTTCCTAGAGGTTTCACAGAGCAAAGTCATCTTTATAGTAGAGCTGCACAGAGTCCCAAGTACAAGTTACTGGGGAAGGTTACATCCAGGTGCCGAGTACTCACAGGCCCATACCCCTTGTCCTGCACGTTACCCCTTCCAAACCAGTCTCTTCAATATCAAACCATGAAAAGATCCAGACATCATTCTGACAAACCTATGACACCAAGGAGCCAACAGCTACTGGGGGGCTGCCGTGTGTTTGCTTGTGGGTTAAACCAGACCACCTCTCTCACGGCAGAATTCTGTCTGCAAGCACAATTATCCTTTTTACTCCACCTTCTACTGGACAGCCCTCTGTTCGGACCACTGTCATAATGCTTGAAAGATAAGAATATTCTAACAGACTTCATTTTCAAATTTTATTAACACATCTAAAGAAGATCCTATTGGGAGCTAGGGGTGGTGGTAAGGCGAGCAGCCATTAGGTTGCTGGCTTTCGAGCAGACAGGACAGACCATTTGGCTATTCTGCTGGCTTTTTAGTGTGTTAGTATTTCAGTCTGTAAAGTCAGTAGTCTGACAGTGTGCCTAACAGAATTCTTACCACCACTTCCCCATACCTCCTCGTCTGCTACATGAGTTTTCCCATGGAAAAGGATTTCAAGGAAACAGAACTACACTCAAATGGTTACTCAGGTCATCTCTCAAGTTCAGAACCAGCAGTGATGCAACTCTGCCCAAGTCTCTGCCACATTAAGTTGAAACTGAAAAGGAGTACAGAAATTGAGGTCAAACACACAATCGGATTTCCTTGTCTCTTACCTGCCTCCATTTCCGATAAGTTGAGAATTCTTGCGAAGGTAAGAACAGACTCAGCCTGAAAACAGATTTTAGCTCCGCAGGAAGCCCCCTTGACTCAAAATATTCAAATTCCGTTAGTGACTCATCCGCAACTGGAACATAGAGACACAGGCACAGCATCTTATGCACAAAGAGCCTCCGACTGTCTGAAGAATAATCTGAGGCACCACCACGTACAGAACTATTCGCAGTTGACAATGAACGAGACCTTGAAAACTCCTTTGCTGCCTTTACTTCCTCTCACTGTTTCAGAATTGGAATGCCGGTAAGATCTTGTGACTTCTGCCTATGAGTCACTATGCATCACACTTTCAGCTGCGTTTAGTATTGGCCAGCTCAACCCTGCTCTTCTCAAAGATGCTGCTTTATAATGCAGCTTACAGCCAATCACAGTTTGCAGAATGACACTCCTGCTGCAAGTATGCAAATCATCCTTGACGCAGGAGGTATTGCCCAACTCCCAGGCTTTACGTTACAGTATCACAGGCAAACCATATGCACAGATTTTAAAATTCAGGAACCCTACACACCAGTTCATCTTCTGATATCCCTTTGTGAAATGTGAAGGACTTCTATAACATTAAAAACAAGTACATAAGGTATAAACCATCCAGTATCTATAGAATGTGAATCAGACATGGGGTAGCCAAATATGTAAAATTAAACACTAAGGACACAGGAAATTCTAACAGCACAATCTGCCGGTGTTTCAGCTTTTCCCTTTATTGCAAGTGCAACATTTGCCTAGATACATGAAAAAATGATTTGGCAGGGAATGGTCCAGGTTTTGTTTTAGACTCTGCTAGACACAATCTTGCTGTTAAAAAATAAATCCTATTCAGTTCTCTTGCTTTCAGCTTTTTAAAGCCCCCACCCCAACTACATTTTATGTGGGTTAACGGTCCAGAGGTTTATAGTTAGCATTACAAGGAGACAAAGCCAGAGCCTGTAGTTTACTCGACATTTATGAAATGGGCAATGCAAACTACAGCACTCGCCATCATTGGCCACGACACGCCACAGGATAGTGCATCAAAAGAGTTCACACAGTCATCCTCGTACTGAACCTCATTACGGATCACAATCTACACTCCGCCGTCATGTTACTGCTTATATATTAAGACTTTGCTCACACAGCAGGCGTAGTGGCATCCCGCTGTGTTCCATACATAGCGGTCGACGGTGGGAAGAGTCACAACATGCCAGTTTCCGCATGACAAGAGCAATTAACTCCTTGAAACTGCACTGTTTCCTGCAGTTACTAAGCATATTCATAGTTGCATCCTGGTGTACTGCTCTGTATATATCCATATCTGTTGACTGGGTAAGTACACTGTCCAAGGGACCTTTTTCAGGAATGACCTGAACCTACAGAGGTAAAGAAACACGTGGCGATATTAGATACAGGGTTACACGCAAGCTGGGAAATGTATTTTCAAGAGTAACAAATTACAGGGGGGAAAAAAGTGAAACACTTGGATATAATTTCAGTTGGCAGGCAAGATAGCCTATAGGTTAGAGTAGCAAGATGTGAATGAGCTTAGTACATCCAGCAGACCTGGAATTGATTCCCACAACCTCCACTTGCATACTGTGTGACCCTGAGTAAGTCACTTAACCTTCCCAGTGCCCCTGGCTCGCTACTACAAACAGGCACTGTGCCTACTGGGCGGTACCAAAAAATAAAACTAAATTCTCCCGTGCCCATTTTACTACGTCATGCCAGCAGCCCTGGCCTCCACTGCTACACCACCAGCCTGGTGAGCATGCAACTGGGGGGAAGCCTTGCTGGCGCCATCCAGTGGAGGAGAACCAAGGAGGAAGAAAAACACCCAAGCCACACAGAGGATGACAGCACAGGGCATTCTTGGGCTGCATGCCCCTCACCCCCACCCCCAAATGCATAACAGATGGAAGACGACTTGTGGGCGCAACGCTGTCATGTGACTGGCCATGAGGCCACCCCTGAGAGCCAGCTGGGGGCACACACGCACACTGGCGGGGGGGACAAACAGAAGAGACACGCAAACAAAGAATTCCCCTGTGAGCCACCAGAGTCTGGGAACCGTGTAAGGCAGATGGCAATGCTTCCTGGCCAGGAGGAGAGAGGTGCTACATTCTGGTCCTGGCAGTGCAGTATAACAGTATTCTGAGAGGCCTGGGTTCAAATACCAGCTAAGGCACCTATTCCTTTCTCCTCCCAGTCAGTGTTGCATATGTTTTGTGCAGCAGCAGGCTGTACATATAAGAAAAAGTAAGGTGTTTCTGGGAATCCCAGGTATCCAGATACTTTGGTGGTGCAGCAGACAGGGCAGCATAATAGCACTCTGAGCAGCATGGGTTCAAGTCCCAGTTAAGGCACTTGTCTCTCTTCTGTTCTGTTTGTGTTCCTGCAGTATCCCCATGGCGGGCAAGGAAACCATCTCCTCCACAGGGACTCTGCAGACTTAGAGTTTTGTACGCAGTGCATGATGAAGCTGGGCTGGTATGCTGCTGGGGAGAGGGGACCACAAAAATGGAGGGGGTAGCAAGCTATACTTGGGGGAGAGAGACACCTTTTAGACAGTTTGGAAAGGCCTTTATAACAAGGATGAGAAATTTGAGACTGCTCTAACGCAGCAATCTCACATAACAGTGCATCTAAGTGCATGCCCCTGCCCGAGGAGAAACAGGAGTTCCCGCCCGAGGGAAGACTAGAGTTCCAGTCTGTAACTAAAATGACAGCAAAGGGAGCAAACAGCACGTCACAGGAAAACTGGATGCTAAGCCAACTGTTTTGGATGCCCAAAATGCACATCCTGGCAGAAGCTCCACCTCAAATCACAGTCCATGCCAACAGAATTAGTACTGGCTGTTTTTTTTGTTTTTTTTAATCTTTCTCGGCCAGCTGCATCCTCAAAGAACATTACTAGTTAATATTTCTATAAAATTGTTACATCGGACAGATCCCACAACTAACAAACCCTTAAATCTCTGTTTCAAAATGGTTTTGTTCTCTTTTTTAAAGATCAGTTAAGCCCTGGCAGTTCTAGATAGATCTGGCCACTAGATCAGCTCTGAAAATCTGTTTCTCCAAGGCCTATGTCTAACAAAATCTTGCAAACCAACAGCAAGTATTACGTAGTGGTCAAGAGGCAAAGATCTGGGTTTCAATCCTCATCCCCTACACCCATATCCCGACATATGTCCTGTGGATGCACACATTATAAACGTATTGAAAATCAAGTGAAACAACAATCAGAAAACAGTAAAAGGATATCTTTTTTAAATTTACATTTACTGCTTTGTTTTTCAAAAAACAATACCAAACATATACAATCAGGTAGCATCAAAATCAATTAATACACAACTAGTTAAATAAAAGAAGGCTGGACATCTAAAAGTAAACCCGACAGTTTTCATTATAATTTATGGTATAAAATTAGCATTCACAGCCAAATATCAGAAAGCCCTTTGGAAATCTGTCCAGGCTATCGCCCGCAGCAGATCAGATTCTATGGTACAGGAGCTGGTGGATATGTCAAACTGCCTTGGAAGCTACTATGTACCAATTCCACATGGCAGATGACAATAATGATGCAGCCTCTATGGCGATGGTCCATGCCATACCTCTGAGACGGTTCGCCTGACTTAGAACAACCAGTCTGACCACAGACACTCAGAACAAGGCCATGGATTTTCCCTGTGATCAAAATATGTTTGATTACAGAACCACTGACTACATGAAAAAGGTCGATGAGTACAAGGCCTCCTGGCAGAGCCATTCATCCAAGTCTAAACCCGCCACCACTCAGAGAGCCCGTCCCAGGGGCAGTAGGGGCAGAAGTTTTGTTCCCAGGCCTTACAGTCCCTATTCCTAATCTGACTATAGCCAGTACAGGGGGTCTTTCAGAGGCAGGGGCAGAAGGGGCTAAAGAAGATCCACCTCTACCCAGCCATCTGCCTCTCAGTCTAAGTCCTGATGTGAGTGTCCAGGTCACCTCCCCATTTCCGGTTGGAGGCAGACTATCTTAAGCACTGGTCCCTCATCACGTCGGACAAGTGAGTGCTGGAGGTAGTGGAGAAGGGTCTGTCATTACAGTTCAAGCAGCTGCCAGACCTCAAGCGTACCCAGGTGTCAAGACCTCTGTCACCATCACAAATACTGCTGTTGGAAATGGACGTACAAAACCTTCTGGCTTTACGAGCAGTGGAGAGGGTCCTCACCCACGAGAAGGGCAAGGGCCTCTACTCCAGGTATTTTCTGATACAAAAGAAAACTTGGGACCTATGAACTGAGTGCAGGTTTCTGTGAAAATGCCACCGGCCAGTCCTGCCCCAGTTAAACTATTACTATAACCAGTGCCTTTTTTTTTTTTGGGTTGTAAAACTGGGATCTATACCAGTGCCAATCTTCATAGAAAACCAGTGATACTCAACTGCGCACAGGTGGCTGCTGGACCCTTACGGACAGTCCTGACACAGATGATACCAAGGTCCAGTAAAATAACGAAAAAGGCTTCCTCGTAATTGCCAATCTAGAGAGAACCCCCCCAGGCACTGTTTAAGTTTGAAATCTACTACAGGTGCCTCATGGTAAACCCCGCAAGGTCTGAGATAAAAAAACAAGGCAACTGTCCCCAGTTCGACAGTTCCCATAAGAAATTAGTCAAAAATGAAGGAAACCGTTGAAAATAAACACCCGCAATAAAATTAGGCTTTAAAGTAAAGAGCTGCGGTAAAAATAAAGTCTAAATAGTGCCGTCGCGCTAAAAATAAAAAATTTGCAAAGCACTAATGAAAAAGTAAAAGTTGTCACTTAGCATACTAAAGGAAATGATTTATGAGGAAAACTTCACCCAGATAAGCACTAGGAGGCTGTCAACAAGGAAAGTTGGGAGACCCCTCAGAGGCAATATGCTCAGTCCAGCGGAGAAAAAATTCTGAAGCAGTCAGCAGCTTTCACTCAGTTCACTCCCCCTCCTGTCTTTTGATTGGATGGCCCTACGCTCATTAAAAAATCTCTTAATGGCACACCTTCGGGGCAAATGCACCCAGGCAGCTAAGTGCAAAAAGTTACTGATGCTAAAGGACTCCTAGGGTAAGAAGGTTCTACCCTGCACCAAGTTCTGGACTGTTCCTATATACTGCAGCCTCTGGGATGGGATCCAAATGGACTTGGGCAGGTTGACAGTGATGCCCAGGGAGTTAAATAGCTGGAGGGTCCTCTCCAGGGTTCTGAGGAGCTGATCTTTGGACGGAGCTTTAAGGAGCCAGGTAGACAAAGACATACAGGCCTTCTCTGCAAGGGGCACAGCTACTGCTGCTTGCATTTTGTAAAGACCCGTGGCGCAGGGGATAAGCCAAAGAGCAAGACTCTGAATTGGTAATGTTAATCCTGAAAAAGGAACCACAGAAAACACCTGTGTGGAGGACAAACAGAGATATGCAGGTAAGCGTCTTGCATATCTAAGAAGCACAGCCAGTCACCCTAATTGAGCAGGGGCAGCAGACCCCAAAGGGTGACCATACAGAATTTTTGGTACTGGATATAAAGATTGAAGTCTTTGAGAACTAGAATAGGCCTCAGATTTCCAGTTCTTTTGGGGACCAGGAAGAACCTGGAATAAAGTCACATGTCCTGCCGCCTGGGCACTGGCTCAATGGTCCTCTAACGCAGAAAGGACTGTACCTCCTCCCAAAGAACCAGTGCATAGGCTAGAGGGTAGGTGGAGAGTGCGATGAAGTCTCAGAGGCTGTTCTACAAGCTCCAGCGTATGTCCCACTTCTATAACTGCTGGGACAGGAAGAGGGGGGCCTAGCAAGGAGTCAGGCAGAAATGGATCTGGTCACTAGGGCTGATCAGTCACCTCTGGCTCATTTTGCGGCAGGATCCGTGGAGCAGGGGGAAGGCAAGGCAGAAGTGGCCTTCCATTTGCCCTGGGGACGGGAGCCCAAACCGGACTTATTAGGACTGCCACGAAGGATAGGTAGCGGGCTGCTTCTGGGCTGGGTATGGTAGAGTGAATGGACAGACAACAGCTTTCCAGAGGCCTGTAAGTCATTAATGATGTCCTGGACATCTGGTCCAAAGGGCTATGAGCCACTGAAGGGGGCATTCAGCACCTTCTGTTGGACATCTGCTGCCAAGTCAGAGACCCTCAGCCAGGCGTGCCTACAAAGGCAAATACCTGTGGCAGCAGCCCCAGCACCAGTGTCAGAAATGTCATGCAAGGCCCTGAGGAAGTGTTTAATATCCTTGGCGGCCTTAAGAGCTTGAGAACCTCCCGTTTCTGGGAGGGCCTGCACAGCCGCCTTGCTCCTTTTCCAGATGATGTTCTGGCACTTGAACATATGGGATAAATAATTACCAATCCGAACTCCCAAGGTGGAGAAGGCATAAACCCTCTTACCCCAAAGAGGGATCTGTCTGGATTCCTGTCCCGGGGGAGAGAGCTAAGGTGCTTGGGCATTTTGAATGTCATGTGCCGCACTGATGACCACAGAGTCAGTCTCAGGTTGGGCAGCATAATAAGGCAAGCCCTGAGGAGCATGATAGAGTGTCAGCCCTACGGGGCTGGGCGTTGCCAAGCCGCAGTGGTGGCATTCCTCTGTGCTGGCAGAATTGGAGGAATTCCCTTAGAAGGAGATTCTGGAATCTCAAAGAAGCCTACCAGATCTCTCCTGGTGGCATCCTCTTCCTCAGTATGGAAGCCCATAGCTGTGGACAGCTGCTGCATGACACTGAAAAAGGTATGATCTTCAGGCGGGGACCTGGGTATATGTTTAACAAGGGTCCTCACTCACTGCACTGAAGCAGCAGTGGACCTATCTGAGGCAAGAGGTTCCTCTTCCTCAGGGAGGATGAGGTCAGGGTGGTGCTCCTCTTCAACATCGACCTGTTCCAATTTGAGGTCCAACAAGCAAGAGACTGACAGAGCCCTGTGGGGCACAGGCCGAGAAGGCCAAAGCGGCGTTGATGACTGAGCGGTCAACGGCGCCAGGGACCCAGGTCTCTATGAACCAAGCTGGTGCACCAGGGCCATAGTTATCTGGATCAAAATAGTGTTGAGGTTGATGGCAAGAGAAGGGTGCACTGACGTCAGAGGAGTTGCCAGCACAGGGTGCAACGAACTATCTGCTGGGTCTTGAGAGCCTGAGGTTCTGGGGAAGTGCCAGGCTGTGATAGAGGGGCTGAAGTTGATGACCCAAGGGTTGACAACTGGGGGGCCGACGACCGACCTCCTTGTGAAGCGGGAGAAGATGCTGTTGGTAGGGGCCTGGAAGAAGCAGAGGCCTGGATAGCAGAAGGCATTGGTGTAGCCACAGCTTTAGTACCCTTAAGAAGAAACAAGCCGTCAGGGATTTGGAGTGCTGCCAGGGGGAGCAGTCCCAGTTGTGGTTTTTGTCACTTTTCCTTGAGAACTTGTCTCAGGCCTTCGAGCCTTGGGAGCTTAACGAACCCACCGGTGACTGGAAAGGAGGGACCCCGGAGGACCCCTGCCCAGAACTGGCTGCCTGCTGTTCAATGATGAATTTCTTCAAAGCCTTTTTGCGTCACCCAAAGGTTGTGAGGTTGAATTTTTGGCAGAGCTCACAGTCAGGTGTCGTGGGCAGGCCCAAGACAGCAGACACAGAGGTTGTGGTCATCAGAAGAAGCAATTTTCTTTCTGCAGCGGCAGCGATAGAAGAGAGATGAGGAAGGAGTAACTTGACAAATTAGGCAAAGGAATCTCTTGTTTAAGAGAGATTCAAACAACTAAGGTAAAAGAAAAAAGCATAGGCCAAACTTACCCGTTTATGGCAATCCGCCAGGTAAGACCCTCTTATCGGTTCCCAACCATGTCACGGGTCGTGGAAAAAACCGTAATAAAATCCGTTTTTTTAGAACCGATAAGAACCGGTAACCACACTCTAAATGACAGATTAATATATTTTAAACAACCTGATCGGTTCAAACCGAACCGATAACTCACAAATACCACAGAGTCTGAACCGACTGGTTGCGGTTTAATTTCGGTCGAAAACCCAGAAAAACAATACTTTAACAGACAAAATTAACCGAGCAGAAGGAGAAATCTCCGGAGCGACTGTTCAGTGAGGCGGAGTAAAGAATCTGACGGTTTGAGTTTGAAGAACAACAGACAGAGTTTCAACCGAGCTCGAGCTCAGCGTTCCATGCCTGGCATGGAAAGTTAACTCTTTCACCTCCGGAGCAGTTCGAAGGTTGGGACTCACTGCATATGTCATAATATAGCAAGACTTCATGTTGTTTGAAGAACTGAGGAGGAAGCAGGGCCAGGCACGCCTTTACAGGATTGGTGACATAGGCAGGTGACGTCGGCATGGGCAGCCCCAGCTGTACTGCTGGAAAATCTTCCGTGTGGATCCTGCTTCACCGACGGTGAAGTTCCTATGGTGTGACCTGATGACTGAGAAACTCCCTTAGAAGATGGAGCTATGACTCAGCAGGTCTCTCCTGGTAACTCTTGATAAATAAATAAAACTAGAAGTACTTACTATGGCAGGAAAAAAGGAACCAAGGCAATTGGGAATGACGCTTATAGAGGGGTGTGCAATTGTGTTCCTTGCATGCCAACACCTTATGCGGGTGCCATTAGCCCCCAAAGTTCTGGCTCTCATGGGGTCCTAGCACCTCCTGCACTAAGGCCAAAGAGTATGGCTCCAAAGAAAAAGAGAGTCTATAAATATTGACATTTTTCAAATCACTAACAGACGGCCATTTCTGAGCTGCAAACAAGCCAGCAGTCAGATGGAAAGGATATTCTGAGTTCTACACATATCTCAAAGCTTGTTTAGCTGAAAGGAACCTTTGAAATCTCTCTAAAACATAACAGCTTCAAATCTGCTCACAGGTAACCTACATACAATTAGCTTTTACAGTTCTGATAATTATTTGTAAGACTTCACCTATGGTCTCTACAGTTTTAGGATTCCAAGCCTGATTACTAGCCTTGCAATGCATGTGGGAACAAATTTCGTCAATTCCTTACACTACCTCAAAATCCATTCCCATTGGCTGTTCTTTGCTCACTCCCCTCTCCAGCCCCTAGCAGCCTTTGTCCAGCCCCAGTAACCCTCTGCTCTAAGCTGACCCTTGTGACGCACGTTCAGGATCCAAAGCTCTCCCTGACGTCTGCTGGACACTGCACCAAGTTATCTCACAGCTCTGTTGTAAAATAACAGGTTGTTTAGAGTGAGAAACAAAATGCAGTTTTTGCGTACACTGTCACAGGAACCTATACATAGAAGAACTACAGAACATTTGTATGGTACACTCCCCCAAATCAAAAAGGCAACACATCCAGTTCAGTTTCTGTTCAAGGACAGGACAAAACAAATTAACAACTTCCAAGCAACAGATTAAAATGTAGATACCAGCATTTATACAATTCCAGTGAAGAAAAATTTCACAGATAAAACTTCCCCTAGTCGAAGTGTATTTTCACGCTCCTTTTCAGTGGCCACAAGGACCCTAGTTAACAGCTAGGGCAAGTCAGTCTCCAAAAATTAAATAGGTTTTCAATTGGTTTCATTCACTCTGTAGTGCTCATATCCTAAGCGCAAAGATGTCTGAATGTCTTCTCCATCCCGATAAGAGTACCCACCATCATTAAAGACTTAAAATTTGGCCAGGCATCTGTTTGGCACCATGCAGGTTGACATCAGCCGCGCCCCACTCCACCCCTGACAAATGACTGAAAGAGGGTGCTTCCTTATTTAGCATTTTTATGGGCCATTGAGAGCTGTTGGCCAGGCACAGCCCTGGAGGTAGATAACCAAGAGGCAGAGCCCTGGACTTTGCCCAAGAGTTGAAAACCCGGGTGCACAGCTGCCCCTGTCTGCTGTGAACTGTGAACAGTGTACGTGAGCTACGATTTGCAAAGGTTTTCCCAAGGGGAAGTTGATGCTCTGTCCAGTCTGGAGATGGCAAGGATGTTCTATTAATTTTGGACTGGACATTTCTAATGCATATATTGTCTGAGGAGGGTGAACTGCAGTGTTCATTTTAAAGCATGGCAACACACCACTGACTCAGGGCATCTAAGGTTTATCCTGCTGTGAGAGACAGCTCAGGGAATGTAGCCATATATCATTCTGTGATTTTTTAGGATTGCCCCTGCTTTTTTTTCTTTTTTAAAGATCAACTGCAGCTGTGTTATAAACATATTGCAAACTTTACTCCTTTTCCCCAACATAATGACAACCAGACCTTATTTATTACATGTGAAATGAAGAAATTGCCATTTGTCATGTTCAGATACTATTTTAATGTCTCCTATTTGATGGTTTCACAGAAAAATACAGGTTACTCACCTGTAACAGGAGTTCTAGGAATGGTATATGTTGTTCATCCACACTCATTGGCAGTATCCTTGCCGCTTTAAATCTTGCCGGAAGGTCTTCAAGCTTGCTCCTCCCACCCACCCGGGTGGTATAACTCACGGCTCCGCCCCATGACGCCAGATCTGGCCCGCTGGAAGCTCAGGTTGTGCGTCGAAGCCGGGGAGGTCGGGTCGGTCGTGTGGATGAACAACATATACCATTCCTAGAACTCCTGTTACAGGTGAGTAACCTGTATTTCTAGGGACATGGATATGTTGTTCATCCACACTCATTGGCAGACTCCTAGCAGTTCTCCGGGAGGAGGGAGGCAAGGCGCACCCCCGATACTTACTTGGGAAAGAGAGACTTGGAGAACCGAGGCCCCAAAACCAGCATCCCGGCGTGACTCAAGGTCGATGTGGTAGGGTAATGAAGGTGTTTGCTGACTTCAGGTAGCAGCCCTGCAGATTTCCTGGATAGGGGCGTCCCTGGAAGCAGCCACCGTTGCAGCAGTATGGCGGGTAGAATGAGCTCTTATCCCTCTGGGAGGCTCCATGCCGCTAACTTATAGCAGAGATCTATGCAGGAGGTTACCCACCTGCTTATCGTCGCTTGGCTGCAGGTCTGCCAGATCGCGGCTTCAGCGTAGGTGACAAACAGCTGGCGAACCTCTCCCAATTTCAGCCGTGCGCTCCTTATAATAAGCGGCGCCCTTCTAGGATCCAGGTATGGAGCCTATATTCGACCTCCGAGGTGTGATTGGGGTAGAACACCGGCAGAGTCAACACCTGGTTAGGTGAAACTCGACACCACCTTGGAAGGAATTTCGGTGGGCGCAGGGACAACTTGTCCCTGTGGAAGACCAGGTAAGGAGACTCGATGGAAGCGCCTGGAGCTCTCCCATCCTTCTGGCTGGACGTGATAGCCACCAAGAAGGCGGTCTTCCACGACAGGTGAGAGAGAGCACACACACCTGTGCATAGGTTGAAGCTAAACGCCCATGAGGCTTTGCCAGTCCACCAGCAGTAGATCCCACGGAGGTGGGGTTCCCGCACTGGAGGAAATGTGATCAAGGCCTTTGAAAGCGCCAGACCACCTTCTCCTGCGCCACCGACTGCTTCCGGCCCGCGCCGGTAAGCAGAAGATGGCTGCCAGAGTGCACCCTTAGGAGTCGTCGACCTAAAGCCCTTGACTAGAAAGGGACCATAAATAGTCCAAGATGCTTGCCAAGGAACAGGAGGAAGGGTCCAAGCCTTGCCTGACACCAAATGGAAAACCTTTTCCATTTGAAGGCATAACATTTTCTGTTGACTATACGGAACGCCTCAACTACATTGAGGACCTCGTCGGGAAAGACCCAAAGCCTGGAACTCTAGCAGCTCAGGAACCAGGCACGTCAGGTGCAGAGATTGAAGGTCGGATGGAACACCTTCCCTGATTGACTGAGGAGCAGGTCCGAGCGAGCTGGAAGCTGCCCATGAGTCCTGAAGCTGAGACTGAGGAGATCTGGGTACCAGAACTGGCGAGGGCCAGTCTGGGGGCTATCAGAATCACCTCGCCTTGTCCCTCCTCGCCTTGAGAAGCACCTTGTGGATCAAGGGAAATGGGGAAAGGCGTAAAAGAAGGCCGGGGTCCATTGCCTCGAGAGGCATCCCCTGCAGCGAGCCCTGCTGAGGGGGGCGGGCATGGAACAGACTCAGCTTGGGTTCTCCATGAGAGCAAACAGGTCCACCTGAGGTGTGCCCCAAAGGGAGAACAGATGCTGTACTACCTCCGAGAGAGACCACTGTGGGATGCAGCCCCTATCCGGCTCAGGGCATCGGCCAGGGTGTTGGAGGCTCCTGCCAGCGTGAATAGCTAGGAGATCCTGCCTCCAGGCTGCGTACGAGAGTGACCAAATCGGAGAGCTTCCTTGCATAGAAGCATGGGCGCGTCCCGCCCTGGCGGTTTAGATAGTACATGGTCGTGGTATTGTCCGTCTGGACTCGGACCACTTGACCCCGGAGGAACGGAGCAAAGGCGGTGAGAGCTAGGCGGACCGCTCGGAGCTCCAGCAGGTTGATGTGGCATCGGGACTCCCGCGGGGGACCAGAGGCCATGAGCCCGGTGTTCCCCCAGATGGGCACCCCAACCCATCAGAGAGGCATCGGTCGATAGAGAGACCGTCGGCTCGGGCGAGACGAGCGGGATGCCCTCCCTGCAAATGATCTGGAACAGGCCACCACTGGAGAGCATTCCACATCCCTGTGTCACCGACACAAGCTGGTCCAAGGGATCGCGCTGGTGTGACCACTGGCTGGCCAGTCCCCACTGAGGCGGGGATGATGCTCCAGCGGGCCCAACGGACCACGCTGGTACAGGCTTCTGCCATGAGACCGGGGAGGCAGAAGTCCCGGCAGGGAGCGCAATTGCCCAACCAGAAATGGTCGGGCAAGGAGGAAAGAACCTCGCCCTGTCCGGCCCGGGAGCCGCGCTCTGGCTCGAGAGACAGTCGAGCTAGGCGCCTGGAATAAAATCACCTGCTTCTGCTCAGGGGTTCACTTGGCCTCTCGCTTGATAAGGAGGCCCAGTTGAGAGCAGACCTGGAGGGCCAGATCTCTGACCACCTCTCCTTCCTGGAGGAGCTGCTATCAGCCAGTCGTCCCAGGTAAGGGTACACCTGACCCTCGGCGCCGTAGAATGCTGTCACCACTGCCATGCATTTGGTGAAGACCCTGGGAGCTGGAGACAAGCCAAGGGCATGGCTTGAAATCAAGAGAGATCCTTCCGCCTGAAGCGAAGGAATCTCTGGTGAGACGGACGGATAGGGACGTGAAAACGCTGCCTGCAAGTCCAGAGAGCAGAACCACACGCAGCGTTCAAGGATGGTATTATCTGAGCCAGAGTGACCATCCTGAAGGTTCGAGACCTTAGGAACTTGTTTGGGGTGCGTGGAGGTCGAGAATGGGGCGCCAGCCCCCGTCCGCTTCGGAACCAGGAAGTACCTGGACACAAACCTGGGTCTGAAGGAGGGTCCACCACCTCTTACCACCCCTCTGGAGGAGGAGGAGGATGTCGGCTCGACGAGCCGCCAGTGAGGCTGGGGATCCCGAAGCCCCCCCGAGGGGCGACGGCTCTGAAGGGTGGTGCCTGCTCGAATTCCAGAGGCAGGCCTCTTCCCACCACCTCCAAGACCCCACCTGTCCGTGGTAACAGCGGACCAGGCGGAACGGAAGTGCCGGAGCTGTCCCCCCACGGGGGGACCCAGGGGTAAGGTGACGGGATGGGGGCGACACCCCTCAGCCCGTCACTGGGCAGGCTTGGAGGAGGGACCGGCCGAGGGACTCCTGGGCCCTTCTTCCTGCCTCCTGTTAGAGGAAGCCGGGCGGCTTGGGTTTGGGATGCCAAGGCAGAGCCTGCTGGCCCTGATTCTGTTGGGTCAGGCGCCCGTGGGGCACAGAAGGACGAAGGGGTTAGGCTGTGGTTTGCGGCCTTTGTCCTTCTGAGCGGAAGAGACCGAGTCCAAGGTGGCATTGGACTTCCGATCCTCTGCAGGTGACCTTCCACCCAGGGTCAAGAGGTCAGTCCCCAAAAGGGAACATCCGCCAACTTGTGCTGGGTATCCGGGTAAAGGTGGATATCTCAGCCAGCTTCGCCGACGATAGCCACTCGCGCCGCCACCGATCTGGCAACATGAGTCCCTACATCCAAAGCAGTCTGAGCTGCTGTTTGGCCAACTGCCCTGCTCCTGGTCCCGCACCTGCTTAACCGTAGTCTGCAGATCGGGCGGGAAGATGAGGATGACCTCATCCAGGAGCCCAACAGGGCATGAGAAAAATGTGCCATGAGGACGGGTCGAACTGGCCTGGAGGCGCGAGAGGACGAGCGAGACTTTTCGCCCGACATAGTCCAATTTCTTGGACCCTTGTCAGGAGGTTTGTCCACATCCTTGGCGTTGCCGGGCGCCGGAACGCTGTCGGTAACCAACCTCAGCAGAGGGTGTTCGAAAACCGGACAAGGAACCGGTAGGGACCGCATACTTCCTGGCCATCCTGGCCGAAGGCGCAGGGCAGGAAGCAGGGCGCTGCCAAAGTTCCAGTGCTGGACCCACTATGGCCTCGGCCACCGGAAAGGCCTCCGTCGGAGAATCCCCTCGGTCCAGAATCTCCGTGAGGGGATACCTGGCCCGTTTGGAAACGGGTTCGAGCTCCATCCCGGTAGACTCCGAGATGAGCCGAAGCAGTCCTAAGAAGGACGACGGGCTATCGTCCATTGGCTGACCTCCTGAAGACTCCAAGTCCAGTCGCTTGGAGAAGAAGGAGGAATCATCTTCGGACTCGGAAGAGTCCTCGAAGAGCTGCCTCTGGCCTGAGCCACCTTCACCTGCCGGGTGCGGTCGGGAGTGAGGGTAACTGACAGCCGATGGGGTAAACCCTTAGCCGACCGAGAATCCTTGGTGGAGCCCCAATTGGTGGCTGTGGAGCGGAGGTTCCACCGCATTCGGTGGAGCAGCTGGTTTGGCGAACAACCGGCCTGGGTATAGGCTCCTCGGGCAAGTCGTGGGTTGTGGCCGCGTTCGGTGACAGCCACTTAATGGCGGGGGAAAGGCGCCCGAGTGGCTTATTCCGGCCAGGAGGAGCTGTTGCAACACTAAGGTCCTCGTACCGTCGACGTAATTTACGCCGAAGCTCCCTCATCCGAGGAGGAGGCCGAGGACGAGCGGCGACGCCGCTTACCGCGGTGCCGAGACCGAGACCGCCTATGACGGTGGGAACGGCTGGACCGCTGAAGAGGTCGAGACCGAACCGAGTCCGGAATTTCCGGGGTCGGGTGCAGGGAGGTGTCGGCCGGAACCGGCACTCCCTTCGGCTCGGAAGGTCCATCCGAGGGCTCCGGAACCGAGGCACAGCGAGCCACGGGATCCTCAACTCCTCCCGGGGAACGGGGGAGGGAATCTCGGCTGCTAAAGGCGACAGCCGTCAATGGGTCAGAAAAATCTCGACTTCATCAGTGGGAGTCTCGGTCAACTGACCTGGACGGGGACACCGTGAGGCCAGTGGCAGCGCGGCTGATGCGAGCCGAAGCCGCGGTCGGCGGCCCGGGAGAGGACCTTTCCGCTCCCAAGGCGTCAGCGGAGGACTTACCCTTGTCCTTCTTTTGGACCGAGAAAAGGTCCAGCAGGCAGGCCTTCTCCTTTAGTGGAGAGGGACAGACAAAGCTCATAAAGGAAGCCGTGTAGGAAGAACCCAGAGGCGGGATAAATGCGCGGCGAGGAAGATCTGACCAGCGCCGCCTCCTCTTCCGAGGCGACCATCGCTCGAGCTGATCCCCTGAGCCGCGCCGCTGTGACACCGCCAACCGGGCCTCCTTGGACTTCACCGGAGGAAGCGCTTCTCGGGACGGCCCAGTTGCAATCGGGCAGCACGGTCTTCGAGGACGTAGGCCGAGAAAGATGAGCACAGGTCGCAAGCCTGCGGGTCGTGCTCAAGACCTAAGTAGACACACGTGGAGTGTGGATCCGTCCGAGACATCTTCTGCCCGCATGGGCATCTCCGAAATCCGAGTCGATTTATCCATCGTAGCGCGAGGGATCAAGACTGAAGTCCTTTGCAAAATATTATTTTTAAATCCACAAACGGAGAAATAGGAACCAGTCACAAACGCAGAGCGTTAAGGAGGGAACCTGAGCTTCCAAGCGGTAAGGAAGATCTGGCGTCATGGGGCGGAGCCGAGAGTTATACCACCCGGGTGGGTGGGAGGAGCAAGCTTGAAGACCTTCCGGCAAGATTTAAAGCGGCAAGGATACTGCCAATGAGTGTGGATGAACAACATATCCATGTCCCTAGAATCTGAAATTTTTTGACCAGCTAGCGGAACCTTGGGTGACTGCTGATTCCATTCAAGCACTATCCTTTGGCTGATGTGATGGCCACCAAGAAAGCAGTTTTTCACAACAGAAACAAAGAAACATAGAAGCTGACGGCAGATAAGGACCGCATGGCCCATCCAGTCTGCACATTTCTTTTTCTACCTTATAAATGTGCCATCGGCCTTTGCTCTGTCAGTGGCCTATCTATTCATACTCATTTGTATTGCTCCCTTATGCCTATCCCATGCCTGTTTGAAGCCCTGCACTATATTCATAGCCACCACTTCTTGAGGTAGGCCATTCCATGCATCCACTACCCTTTCTGTGAAAAGAATTTCCTCACATTCCCCTTAATCAGCCCCCTCTAATCTCATGCTGTGTCCTTTTGTCCTGCTATTTTCTTATATTTAAACATGTTAGACTCTTTCACCTTGTTAATGCCCTTAAGGTGTTTGAATGCCTCGATCATATCACCTCTCTCCCTCCTTTGCTCAAGGGTATACATATTGAGCTCTGTTAATCTGTCCTCATATGTCTTCTGGATGCAGTCCCTGCACCATTTTGGTTGCCCTTCTCTGGACTGCCTCAATTTGGTTAATGTCCTTGTGAAGGTGTGGCCTCCAATACTGCACACAGTACTCCCAGATGGGGCCTAACCAGTGTCTTGTAAAGAGGGATTATTACCTCCCTCTTACGACTTGTGATACCCCTACTAATACACCCTAACACCCCCTAGCCTTACCTACTGCTTTAGAGGTCTGCTTGGATGATTTCAGGTCATCAGTGATGATGATGCCCAAGTCTCTTTCTTCCTTTGTGACTGCTAGCAACTCCCCCCTCCTAGCCTATAGGTGGCTTCAGGGTTTCTCTTCCCTATGTGCATGATCTTGCACTTCTTTGCATTAAATCCCAGTTGCCACTCTTCTGACCATTTTGCTAGTTTATCCAGATCTCTTCTCATTCTGTCCACCCCATCTGGATCATCTACTCTGTTGCAGATCTTGGTGTCATCTGCAAACAGACAAGCCTTACCCTCTAGTCCATCTGCAAGGTCACTAATGAAGATGTTGAAGAGGACTGGCCCCAGGACTGATCCCTGAGGTACCCCACTTGTGACTTGCATCTCTTCTGACTGTATACCATTTACCACCACTCTCTGTTTTCTGCCTGTCAACCAGTTTGCCACCCAGTCGACCAACTTCTGACCCACCCCGAGCCTACCCAGCTTATTTATCAATCTTCTATGTGGAACAGTGTCAAAAGCTTTGCTGAAGTCAGGGTAGGCGACATCAACTGCTCCCCCTTGGTCCACCACTCTGGTTACCCAGTCAAAGAAATCTATGAGATTAGTTTGACAGGACCTTCCTTTTGTAAACCCATGCTGTCTTGGATTGGAAGACAGTTAACAGTGACCACAAAATTAAGTATTTCCATAAATTTAGGCTTGATTCAGTTAATTGAGGGAATCACTAGGGTTAACACCAGAAACATCTACCACCTTAGAGCTAATGTTTATTACAGACCCTGGAAAGTATGAGGACAGGGGAGTCCTTCCTGATTCCCTTTCCAATCAGATAATTTTCTGTGTAAAGAAACAAAAAACAAACAACCTAGAAAAACAATTCAATTTAAGATCTATAAAAACTGACTACACAAGCTTTATGCTGGATTTGGATAACCATAATTGGGAAAGATTAGCCCGGATTCCTACAGTGAATGAAGCATGGAGTCTTTTTATGAAGACTTCGTGGTCATCTGTAACCGACATGCGCCAATAAGATATAGGAAGGCTAGATCAAAATTCCCCCTGGTACAATGGACATCTTTTTACGCTAAAAAAGCAGAGGGATAGGGCATGGAAAAACTGCTAAAATGACAAATAGGGATGTTGACTGGGTCAAAAATAGGCAACTTTGAAATAAATACACCATCACACTTAGAAACAGCAGGAAACTGTATTTTAATAAAGAATTAACATCTAATTTGTCCAAGAATCCTAGAGTGTTTTGGAAAATAACAAAAAAGTGAATGGGATACAAAAAAATGGATTATCCTGAGAATTTTTAAATAAATGATATTAGAATTCCATTAGGTTCACAGGTGGTGGACAGTTTTAATAATTACTTTAACTATGGGTACGGCATCCCTTCCCCAAAATCCATCCAAGGTTTCTAAATCTGATACTTTAACTGGCCAATAAGCATCAGAGGGTTTTGAATTTGTTCATATAACTCCAAAAGAAATACAAAAAGAATGATTGAAAATCAATACAAAGAAAGCTGGAGGTTTAGACGAAATTCTTAATATTTTACATAAATATGCAGCCCAGTTATATGGTATTCGTTGGCATTTATTTTCAATAACACTATTTTGGAAGGGCATCTCCCGGACATATGGAAAGCAGGGGTGTAGCCAGAAATTTCTGTTTTGTACACAATCTCCAACAGGCACACCCACCCCATGAAAAAATTTACACATCCTCTCCAAAGTGTACCCCCTTCCAAACAAGTCAGGTAGTTGTCGGATGATTTCTCCAATCTCTAAAGAGGTTATACATGTATCTGTCTCCTAAACAACAGAAGTTTAAGCAGACACTCCTCAGTGGCCTACACTAACCCAAATACTACAGATTCGAATGAAAATGTTAACGGAAAGGCATATGGTTTGTGACAGGCACTCAACAAAACTGTACACAAATGTGTACAGTCAGTATGCTTGCCTACACCCTTGATGGAAAGTGGCCAAAGCAATTCCTGCATTTAAATCTGGATCAAAGTCTAGTATAGAACAATTACAGACCAATTTCGTTATTGCCAGTTGCTGCCAAAATATTTGAAAGAATAGCAAAACAGCTGCAGGAGTTTCTTGAAGTAGGTAAGATTTTGACCAAGCATCAATCTGGGTTTAAACCTCAACATGGTACTATGTCAGCCTTAATAAATGTAACAGGAGATACTGTCAACGCTCTGGACAGGGGGATGTCGACGGGGGCAATTTTTGTTGACTTGTCAAAAGCGTTTGACACCTTGGGCCACAACATCCTCCTGTCCAGACTAAAGACCTTGGGGTTATCAAAGCAGGTAGTACAATTATTTAATGCATCTTTGACAGAAAGCAACAGGTAGTTATAAACGGTTATACTTCAGAATTTAGAACCATTATTTCAGGAGTACCCCAATGATCCATTTTGGGACCTATTCTTTTTAGTTTATATTATACATCAACAGTTTTAACCGATCACACTGGGGGTGGGTGGGGAGGCTGGCATTTATATGCAGATACCACCATAATCTTCTCTGAAGGTACATCAGTTCAGGCAATTGAAATAACATTACAGGATGCGTTTATAGAGCTCCAAACTTTTCTTTTGGAATCTAAACTTGTTCTAAATCCTCAAAAGACCCAGTATGTATTGTTTTCAGGAGAAAAGAGGGTTGGTCTCTCAGAAGGTTCTCAAAGAATCAAAACCATGGATAATGTCACCCTCCAGCAAACACACAACCAGAAGTACTTGGGCCTGTTTTGGGATAATGTGCTGAAATGGTCTACACATGTGGACTACATATTAAAAAAGTGGGTAAATGTTTGGGGGCTTTATATAGAAATAAAGGATGCATGACTGAGAATATTAGAAAACATGTGGTCACAACTTTAGTACTCCCTCTACTGGATTATGGGGATATAGTTTATATGGGAGCAGCTAACACAGTTTTAGCCAATGTTCACTAAACTGGCCAGATTTATATTGGGTGCCCAGAGAATGGCCCACAGATGGCAACTTTATGAATATCTGGGATGGATTTATCCAAAAGATAGACTGTTAGTACATGCACTAAACTTTATGGTAAAGTGTAACAAGGGGAAGGCTCCTGAATATATACTGGATGAACTACATATTAGAGAAATTAAAATAGGACTTCGCTCTGCGAACAATATTGAATATATGCAACCCAGAATGAGGACAGAATCTGGTCGAAAACCTTTTTTCCTTTAAGGGTCCCCAGACATGGAACACTTTACCATTAGATTATAGATCAAAAACATCTGGTGTACATTTAAGGGAAATTAGATCCTGGTTTCAAAGAGGCTTTTAGGAATATTAGAGAGGGAGTGAATTAATTTAGTAAATATCAGTAATATGGGTAACGTATAACCTGGATATTTAAAGAAGATGCTGTAATAATTAACACCATTTTACAATACTGTATGTCTTATGTATAAACCATATTCTTGATATGTTGTATATTATTTCAATGTATTTGTAGTTATATTCGATGACTTTTTTATTTTTGTAACTATAGTGTGTTTAATTTATTGTATACAATCTAGGGCCTCGCTAGAAAGAGCTTGTCTCAGTACAATGTACCTATTCACTATCATTCAGTTGAATAAAATGTTACTACTACTACTAGATGCGACGTCCAACACCTGTGCACTGGCTCCAACGTCTTGCCCATGTGTACAGACAACACCAGTAGTAGGTCCCATGAAGCTGGTTCATGCACTGGGGTGGGTGGGGCAAGCAATCCAGGCCTTTGAAAAAGCACCAGACTACCTTCTCCTCGGCCACCATCAGCACATCAGCCTGCACCTGGTAGGCAGAGATGACTACTAGGTGCACCTTAAGGGTCATCACTCACACTGTCCCAACTGGGAGAGGGGCCAAAGGTAATCACAGTTGCTCCCTATGGCGCAGGTAAAGGAAATCAATCTCCTTACCATGACACCAAATCGAGAAGCTCTTCCACTTAAGATATCATGTCATAAATGCTACAAATTTTAAGGGACACTGAGAATCTGGAGGACGTCTTCTGAAAGGCCCAGAGCCTGGAACTTCAGCTGCTCAGTTACCAGGGCGAGAGGTGCAGACACTGAAGAGCCAGGTGCAGGACCCACTCGTTGTCTGGTCAGCAGATCTGGTTGGAGAGATCCTGATACCAGAACTGCCTGGGCCAGTCTACGGCCATCAGGAGGATCGTCTGTGCCTTGTGTCCTTCTGGACCTTGACAATGGCCTTGTGGCCCAAGAGAAAGGGAGGGAAGGCGTACATAAGGGCTGGGATCCAGGGCCTCAAAAAGGCATTCACCAATAGTGTCTCAGACTGTGGAGGGTGGGCACAAAACAGCCTCCATTTTCTGTTCTTCCAGTGGGGCACCCCTCTGGTGGACCTGTTTACCTCATGAGAGAAAAGGTGGTCTACCACTCCTGATGCAGGGACCACTCATGCAATATCTCTCTGACCCGCTATGAAATAGATGGCCACGAGATCTGCACTCAGCCTGCGCCTGAGCTTCAAAGTGTGGAGAGCATCTTGACACAATGGAAGGAAGTGCATCCTGCCCTGCCTGTTCACGTAGAACATGGCCATCGTGTTGTCCATCCATCACAGCCAGACGTACTGCATGGAGCTCTAGCAGGTTAAAGTGGTGGTGTGACTCTCTGGGAGACCAGAAGCAGTTGACGCTGTGGTCTCCCAGGTGTGAGCCACATCCCACCAGAGACACGTCTGTCATAAGCGTGATGGATGGTTCCAGGTGGACAAATGGTATTCCTTCCTCTAGATGCTGTGGGGGTCCAGCCACCACTGGATAGCTTCCCACATCAGCTAGGCCATGTGGAACAGCTGATCCAAGTGACCTAGACGCTGTGACCACTGGTGACCCAACTCCCACTGCAGGTGGTGCATCTGCAAGAAAGCCCAACAGATCATGCTGGTGGAGGATGCCGTGTACCCCAGCAACCGCAGGAAGTTCTGGGCAGGGTGCAAAAACACAACAAGAAATGATCAGGCAAAGGAGATGAGATCGGATGTCAAGTTCACAAGGAGGTGGGCCTTGGCCCTCTCGAACTCTACGTCTACCCTAATGAACCTTATCTGCAAGGGTACCAGCTCCAACTTGTCCAGGTTGACAAGAAGGCCCATGACCGGACAGGTCTGTAGGGCCAGATCCCTGGTCCTCTTCACAGCCTCTTTGGGCATTTCAGTTATCAGCCAGTCAGGTAGGGATACACTCAGATATCCTTGTGCCACAGGAAGGCTGCCACCACCGCCATGCACTTGGTGAAGACCCTGAGCATGGACAACAGGCCAAAGGGCATGACCTAGAACTGTTATAGGATTCCCCGCTGCATGGAACTGAAAGTACTGGCAATAGGGTGGACAGACTGGAAAGTGGAAGAACACATTCTGGAGGTCCAAGGAGCAGAACCACATGCCCTGCTCCAGAGTGACCATCTTGGACTTGTGCTTCCACATGAAATGGTTCGGACTGTGCAGATCCAGTATGGGGGCACCAGCCCCCTGACCATTCCGGAACTAGGAAGTACCCGAACACGTATCCCAGATTGGCCAAGGCCTCTGGAAAATGGGCCACTACCACACACTCCAAGGTGAGTGATGCAGTCTCCTAGCACGAACGTGTCCTTCAACAGCTTGAATCCCAGAGGAGCTCAGTAGAGTGGGAGAGCCTCAAAATCCAAGAGCAACCCTCTGACAATCACTTCTAGGACCCACCTGTCCGAGGCAATGACAGACCACTGTGGCAAGAAGTGGCACAACTGACCCACGATTAATAGCTAGGACAGGGACTTGATGGGGATGGGGTAGGGGTGTGATGTCTACTGGTCGAAATTAACATACACAACCTGTTCCCTGTGCAGGTGGGAACAGGCAAATGTATGTAGTTTCCTCCCAGCTTGCAGTGTGGTACATGTAAATTCTAAAAGCTGCCACATGGGGTACACGTCTATATTCGGCCACCAGAGATTGGGGCTGATCAGAATGTTGATGCGTGGTGGCACGCTGGGGGCTAACATGCGAGTACAGGCTAACTAATCCTTCCACCCCATGCCTATCAACTGCAGCCATGAACACAGTATGCAGGGCAAGACACCTGATCTCATGCTCTTAGTGACAGAAGGGGTGGATGGGTCCGTCGTGTGCTACTGTGGCGGCAGGGGGTGGCAGGCAGGTCAATGCATTTGCTTCTAGCAGCTCGAGTGGAGATCAGCCCATCCGAAACCTACAGAAATCAGAGCACAGGAATCTGAGCCACATGGCAACTGACAGCAGGAGGAGGAAACAGGTCACTGAGTCAGTGTAGCGCAGTGCTACCTGTACAGAATGCTGGGGCGAGGCTAAGGAGGAAGGGAGAGATACTGCGAATCTGTGATCACTTAAGAGTCAAGAAAACTCTTAGCAGCCTGCCCACTACTTGCACAGCGTGTAGTCAGTGAGCCCTGTAATTTGTTTTTCTGTAACACACGTTATATGCTGATCTTGAAAAATACATGTGCAAGTATTGGTAATAGACTCTGGAGGGGACAGAGACATCTGAGCTCAGAGTACTGACCAATCATGTTTCTAACCTAAAGGAAAGAAAAAAACTTAAACCAAGCATCAATCAATACCATTTTTCAATTTTTTTTTTTATCGTTTGACTCGTGCAGTTAACCTGACTCTGGTACGTTAACTTCTGTCCCATGCATCACAGTGCAAACACTGTACTACAAAAGTTAATTTCTACTCTGGTGATGTCCCACAGCCAGTCACTATGTAGCCTTGAAGGGAGCTGTGGCCACAGGGGCCATGGAGCACCCCTTGCCCCTAGCCACACAACCTAGGCTTTAAATGCCAGTGCTGGAGCTGCCCTGCTGGGGTAAGGATGTTGTAGCTACAAGGATCAATACTGAAAGATCTATTTAGGTTTCTGGACTTTCTGGGACGAAAGTCACAGAATCAATGGCGGCAGACTTCTCAATCTGTTCGAGATCACCTTTTACCCTAGGACAAAGAGGTCAGTGCCCAAGAAGGGGACATCTGTGAACTTGCACTGAGAATCAGCCATGAAAGGTGGAAAGCCTCAGCCAAACCCTATGATGCATGGGACAGGCATAGGAGTCACCGATGCTGCCTGGAACTAGTGATTAGCCAGCTACTGACCCTGGATTTTATCTTCAATGGCAACGGTTTGTCGACAGGAAGATGGGAAAGGAGTTCCCCCAACACTCCAAGCAGGGAACAGCCAAAGTTTACCATAATGACAGCATAACTGGCCTGAGACCCAGCAGCGCACACCTTTTTAGCTGTGCGGCCAATCTTCTTGGACTCTTTACAGAGGCTTGTCCACATTACCTTGGCCCAATCTACATTAGGCCAAGTCTGAAACAAAACCCTCTGCAGAAGAGTTGTCGGAAAACCCAGAAAAGGAGCCCACTGGAACCACACACTTATGGACTACACAAGTGGAGGGTGCCAGGCAGGATGCTGCTAATGGTTCAGATCCAGTCTCAAGATGGCCTCAGCACCAAGAAAGGCTACCCACAGGGAAACGTCCTTGTCCAGTACATCAGTAAACAGGTTTTTGGCCCACTTCTGAACCGTCTCTGAAGGCACATTTATGGGTTCAGATACAAATCAGATCAAACTCCTAAAGACACTGACATATGGTTGGTGGTCAACTCCTCGACCGATTTCTGGTCGAACATACGAGTCCTAGTTGAGGCCATGGACAGCTTACCTTCAAAGTCAAAGGAGTCACCTACCAGACAGGGTCAATGTCTCAGGGCTGTCACTGTGACTGGCACTGCCTGGCAACGTTTGTGCGGGAAGCGGGGGTTCTCTAGCAATTGATCACAAGAGTTGTCACTGGTGCCAATAATAAGTAAGACTCATGTGATATGCAACAGGTGATTGACAGGAAGCTAATCTCGGGAGGCCAATCAGGAGAGCAGGGATACCCCCCCCTCCGGGGTGTGAAAAGCATCCTACTGCATGTGACAGACGCTGTTCAGTAGCCATCAAGGTCCAGAACTGAAGCTGGGGGTACATGAGAGCACACAGATCTGGCACAGTCTGCATATAGCTGTTGTGAACATAAGGGTATGAGGGCTGCTGATCCGTTTGACACCGTTGTCCTTAATCAGACACTGTAGTGGCAAATTAGACAGGGAAAATAGAATGTGCGAAGCAAAGTGCTACAATATTTATAATTAAAATGTTAGCATCCTTCTTACTACGATTTTTTTTTTTTTGGGACCAGTACAGGTAACCTGACTGGTACATATAATGTTTTGGCCACATGCACTGCAGTGCAAGTATTAAAGACACAAAAAAATCTAAATTCTATCCCTGCTCGACAATATCATAGGATAAAAATGCCCTGTCATGCATTACTGCTTAATTACAAAAAAAGACACCGAAAATCCTGTAACCTGATTGGTCAGCCAAGGTCTTTACCTGTGGGTAAATACTGTAATAACCAACGCCTTGTCATGCCTTATTGCACTACAGAGATCCCATGATCAGTTGGAGCAGTTATCAGGCATGAACAGAGGTGTAAAGGAACAAACTAAAAAGGGAAAGAGGAAGGTAAGTAGCTTGCTCAGGACCCCATGGAATTACTGGCAGTTGTACAATTCAACCAGTCTTCGGGTTCAGAGCTCTGCACATTAAACATCAGACTACACTGACTGCACTAGTCTGCTGTTTTGTGGTAAATGACAATGTACTGATCCACGGTGGCCTACCCAAGATGCTAACATCTTGTTTTCAGTGGGGTCCTATTTCACAGCTGGACATGAATGCAGTGCAGGGAGGTTATGCAACACACTTAGGCCATGATATTCAAAGACCCTGGATTGGGCCTGCAAAATGTTTGCTCCGGTAGCAAATTAGTGCTGGAGGACAAGCTACACATATACTGGAACATGCTGAAGGACATTGCCAGCACTACTGGCATGTTCCAAAATATCTGCCAGGCACCATTCCGACTGTGCCCACAAACCACAGCACCCTACTGGTCACACAAGGTATGTGGCTCGGAGGAAGCAATATGGCAGATAGAGCCTGCAAATGGCAACTGCAATCTGGCATATCTGAACCTCTATATGCAAATGACCTCTTAGCACTAGCAAGGCACTATGGGGTCACTTGCACCTCACTAGGACTTCATTAGAGATCTGGAGCAAACTAAGTTTGTGACCTCCCTCCCAAAAGCACTTGTCCTTGTGCTGCCTACAACCCTATCCCTGGCGTCCAGTGGTCCATCAACCCCAAAATCGCCCACCTGTATTAAATTAGCAAAATCCTGGCAGTCCAGAGGTCCCCCCATCAAAATGTTGGAAACCCTGTTGGTCCAGTTCTACCCCCGCCACCCGTTCATACAGTAGTGTATCTTTAATTGCAGACCCACCACCTTCCTTGACCCCCCTCTCTATTGCAGCCCCAATGACAAATGGCACAACCCCACCGCTCAGCAGCTTGACTGGCCGCCGTCTGAATGACCACGAGCAATCACGCGCCTACTGTAACAAACAAAAAAAAAAAGGCAGTCTCTACAGAAGGCATGTGGTTACTCCCTGTAATTCAGACGTCGACTGGCCAAGGTGGGTGGAGAGGTTGTGGGGGGATGCAATGGTGAGTGAGGGGCAAGGGTGGAGAAGCCTAGATAGGCTGGACGAGAGGTTTACAGTTGTACAGAGGAGCAATGGATCATTAGAAATATACTACTGTACATACAGGTGGGAGCTGAGAGAGAGTCAAACCACTAATTTCCTGGTTTATAGTTCTGTGCTTTACCCATCATAGTACCATAATACTGTGGTGGCAGTAAACTCCAACAGTGCATTTGTTCACCCCTCTTGCTGCATGGTGATGACTTTATCCCAATTTGCCCACCACTTCACAATGCCAGCAATTGTTGTCACCCAACCCCCTCCACCACCCAACCACACTGGGTAGAGAAATTGAGGAAAAAGGGAAGGCAGTGGGGTTCAGTGACTGCTAATGTGACATGCTTCAGTTCTCCCCAGATGTAAAAGTACTAGTGGTGGGGACAGCAGGACCCACAGAAAACAAGACTGCACTATAGCCAGGTTACTCCAAGTAAACTGTAGTATTATCCCCTGTATTTGTTTTATTTATTTATTAGCTTTTGGTAACCGGGTAAGTGCGCTAGGCAACAGACCTGCCTATTTTCAGGCACAACCCGGGAGAGCACAGGACATTGGTTACAATATGCAGAAATGCACAGACATAATATAGGTGTACAGGAGCAAAACAAGATATACATTGGGTAGCACAGTAATAGTTACATAAGGGTACATTTTAGGCATAGATCATAAGGATGTAAAATAAAGCAATTAGGGTAACCATAAGACAGCTGAGGACAGTAAAGACATCAAGGTTCATAGCCACCTAGACAAACGTACTGCATGGGAGAACATTAGTGTAGTACTCAGGGTCAGTAGGTAATACTATATCCCTGTATTTTTTTAAGGCCGTTTTGGTCTTCAGCAAGTGAAAAGGTTAAGGGGTCTAATCCAAAACCAGGATTCCAACTATTGCTGGAAAAATGAGTTAATAAGTTGGGGAGTCTAGGGGTGGGGCAGAAAATAGTAAGATGGATGGAGAGCTGGCTGACTGTGAGAAGCCAGAGGGTGGTGGTCAATAGGGTGCACTTTGGGGAGAGTGGGGTGTTGAGTGGGGTACCTCAGGGATCGGTGCTGGGACCCATTCTGTTTAGCATCTACGTTGGTGACATAGCAGAGGGGCTTCAGGGGAAAGTCTGCCTTTTCGCAGATGACACAAAACTCAGTAACAGGGTGGACACCGGGGGGGGTGTGTGTGTGTGTGTAGGCAATGAAGAATGATATAAGGTTACCGAAAGAGTGGTCGGAAACATGGCAGCTGAAATTCAATGCCAGGAAATGCAAAGTGATGCACTTGGGGAGGAGGAATCCAAATACCACATACACACCGGGGGGGGGGGCAGCAACCAGGCAGGAGAAGGATCTCGGGATTATAATCACAAATGACCTTAAGGTGGGGACCCAGTGCAGCACAGCAGCGGGCAAGGATAACATGATGCTGGCATGCATAGGGAGAGGATAACCAGCAGAAGGAGAGAGGTGCTGATGCCACTTTACGGCTCCATGGTGAGGCCACACTTGGAGTATGGTGTACAATTCTGGACTAAGAAAGGACATAGATGGCATGAAAAGGGTGCAGAGAAGGGCCACTAAAATAGTGCATGGGCTAAGAGGGATGGCATATGAGAGGTTGAGGGAACTGGATTTGTAGCCTCTGGAGAGAAGAAAGGAAAGAGGGGACATGACTGAAATATTCAAGTATGTGAAGGGGATCAATAAAGTGGGGAACAGCTTATTTACAGGGAAGACAGATACAAGAACTGGGGGCACAGACTGAAGGGGGAGGTTTAGGGGAAATGTTAGGAAGTATTACTTCACAGAGAGTAGTTGAGCACTGGAGCACACTGCCGAAGTGAGTGCCAGTACAGTGGAGGGATTCAAGAGGGCCTGGGACAAACACAGAGGGTTGTCAATGGGAGGCGAGGGAATATTTGGGGGGGGGGGGGCAGGTGAAGGGAATGGGCAGTCGATGGGCCAGGAGGGCCCCCTTTTCTGACATCACATGTCTATGAATCTACGACTGCTTACTGCTTCCACATATTAACCAAATGTTCACACTGGCTGCCAAACTTGTCTTCACCACTGAAATGTAAACTGTGGAACCTCTAAGCCTTTTGGACACTGAACTCTTCTAACTGGAACGCAAAGTCATTCGGGACTGCAATACTGCATCAGTCTTTCATCATGACACAGGGTCAATGTCATTACTCACTTGCACTCTCTGGCCTTTCTGTTAATCTGAGCATTATTGCAATTTTGCCAAGGGGTTCTAATGTTTAAATGGAGACTCACCAAAAACACTCTTGGCCATCTTAAAACCTTTCTGCTGCATAAACTCTACCTATCTGCCCGGTAAATCAAACACCAAATTGTTTTTTATGTTAATTACTTTTTCTCCCACTACCCCCTCTCTACCCCCAGCCCCCTCATTCATCACGTCTGGAAATACCTCTACTCTCCTGTAGCCCCCACCAGAGCCCTCCTACCCAGGTGGGGCTATCAGTGGTGGCAGTGGACCACCTCTGGAGACTGAATCCAGTGCAAAGAGAGCAACAGCCCAGTGGCTGGAGGGAGGCCTGCAAGGTGGGCAGGTCATCCTGCTTTGGCCAGCCTTTTCTCCCTCTCCAGAGACAACATGAACGTATGACCACATGCATGCACTGGGTGTGCACGAAGCAAGCCAGTTGAATTCTCCGCTCCACCGGGGGACCCGCAGGTGGCACTAGTGCAGGAGGAATGAAAAAACACACACACACACACACACACACACACACACACACACACGTGATGTCCTCTGGGACACAAGTGGTCTCCCTCTGCTGGCCCTCCGGCACCCCCAGGCTTGTCCCCGACCCTGGGCTGCAAGCACTGTGACCAGTTACGCTACTGCTGTGCCAACAGGTTGACATCAAACAACTCTGAATCCTAAAAGAGATCAAGCAGTACCACTAATACCTGTCGATCCTTCAAAATACATTTCATATCCTTGGCTGATACATACACGTAAACAGTGTTCTAACATCAAAAGGACACAGAATCATAGTCTTACTGAACATAAACTGCTCCCCAAATGATTTCTGCATGGAGGTGAAGCTGCATCAGCTCTGTATCCTGATAATCTGTGTCACCAAACAAATTTTATGTCGGGTTTACTACTAGAGGAATCAATTTTTGATTATGAGGTCCTACACAAAGTGCTGCATGCCTTAAAAACCAAGTTTTAGGTGAATTTTGCACATTATAAAGTTTGCAAACAAACAGCTGCATGTTAAAGCCTCGTACCAACTCAACACCTAAAATGGTGTCGGACTTCATACGCTACATCAGATCAAGAGAAGCTTCTAAGCTAGTTCATTTGCCCAGTCTGTGTCATTCAGAACACAAGTTAATACTTACTGTAATGTGTTTAGATGGGGTGCAGAAACTCATCTAAAGCTCAGTTTCCGAGGTAACCGGCACAAATGTGTAAAACTGCAGCCCTCTATGCTGAAGTGTCTTGAGATCATAATGCCTTGGTCAGGCCGCAACTCGAGTACTGTGTACAGTTCTGGAGCCCTCATCTGAAGGACACAGCGCTGCTGGAGAGAGTCCAGAGGACAGCGACCAGGATGATTCAGGGAATGGAGGGGAGACCTTATGAGGAGAGACTGGAGGAGCTTAGGATGTACACGCTGGAGGAGAGGAGGGACAGGGTAGATATGATAGGGGTCTTCAAGTATTTAAAAGGAATAACAGAGCGGAACCAAGAGCTGTTTAGGCTAAAAAGAGACAACTAGGGGCATGGGGGAGTTACTGAGGGAACGCAGGAGGCGTTATTTCACTGAGAGGGTGGTAGGGCAGTGGAATGCACTGCTCGGGAGGCTGGTGGAGGAGGGCACAGTGGAGGGCTTCAAGAAGGGGTGGGACAGGTACAAAGGGAAACTAATGCCAAAGACGACCCTCTCGGGGGGCTGGGGGGGGCGGGACAGCGAGCACCCACTAGGTGGCTGGCTACCGAGCAGACACGACAGACCATTAGGCCTATTCTGTTGGCTTTTTAGTAAGTTAGTACGATCAATGTGGTTTAAGCATGACCCCCATTTTAACTTTAGTTTTCCTGCACCGTATAAATAATGACAGGTCTGCACAGTATACTAAGGCTTTTTGGCCATCCCTTTATTCCCCTCGCCTCCTAAACTGTAGGTGCCACACAGTGCTCCTTCACAACCCCCAGCTGAATTGTTCACGGGTATCTAAATGACAAAGTATTTTGGAACAGAGCAATGGGCAGGGACCAGGCTTGAAAGTTGTGCCTTGGATACAAGTCACTTGGGTTTAATACACAACGGCACCCTGGTTCAAACAGAACAGAACCAGCAGAAGTGGTCTTCTAGCACTTTCCAAACAGAACTGATTTATCCATTTTACCAAGCAGCCCACAGACCTGCGAGCATTTTGTTTCCGGATGTGTCCTGTGGAGGAAGAGAGAAAACAGAATAGGATACAATTTGGTGCAAGAGACAAACAGTCCTAGGTGGCGCTATTCCGAGGGCTACTAACACTGCCTGCTTGACTAGTAGCAGGTTAAGGGGCCAGAGTTCTGAAACGGGTGCATCTACCCGGAGGTCAGGGTTGGTAGTGGTCAAACTACCTTGCGCACAGCCCTCTGGGACACTGTAACCCCCTTCTTTCCCTGTTAGTGGCCAGAACAATACACAATGATCACTTTAACAATACCCCGATACACCTTACCAGTACCCATACTGTTTGCACTTACCACCAGGGCTGGTTCCTTTGGCTCGACCCTGGAGACCCCCTGTAAAACAAGGTTACACACAGCAATTGGCAACAGTACAATACTTGGAGCACAAACTGGAACTACAGACAGGTTAAATGCAGAAAGTTAGATCAGATTTATTCAGGGGACTTATCTGGGAAATTTGCTTAAATGCTCTATCAGTCAAGCAGTTATGCATGTATTCAGAGTCCCCAAGTAGTCACACCTTCTGGGTACCCAGGTGGAGAAGAGATTGGCTAGCCAGGACGTTGCCCGGGGTAGGCCGGTGTCACAGCTGGCTGGGGCCCTGTGATGGAAAAACAACATTCACAATACATACTATTTGTAATCCGGAGCCAGATGGATCAGTTCTTGAAGAAAGAAACAAGGAAATCAGATGACACTTAGATTAAACTGTTGTTGCAGGGAGCTATCCTGATGGTTACTCATGATAGCCAAGACTGGACACAGGCTGGACAAAAATCGAGACAGCAAGTGGTTGATCTGGAGTGCGAGGAGAAGCAGGGCCCACATGATTCACCAAGGCGCTGTTCCTGTTCAAGCGTGGAGCAGGGAGCTGATCCCAAGGCAGGTCTCTTGTCAATGGCTTTCTCTGTGCAGTGGGGTAGTCTGGCAGGGCCCTTGTGGCATGGCCCAACCGCACACAAACAGCGGATTCAGTCCGATTGGGCTGGATACAGCTTCCAGCAAGCAGAACACAGTTCACACAGTGGGGAACCAAATCACGACCCACTTTCCATACACAGCACATTTATATGTAAGAAATTCTACAGTACCAGGCAATCCTTCTCCAGTCACTGTCGCCCAGGTTTCTGCACAAATTGGAAGTTCAGAATGTGACTGGAATTCCAGACAGGCTGATCGCATGTAGCAAAATCTGCGGTCTTCCTCAGGTATGAGCCTGGTTGCAAATCAGTGGCTCTTTAATCGGATTTAGTCCGAAAATAACTCTGTTCCCTCTCGGGGCAGCAGGCATACTAGCAGGCCCAACGTAGGCCTCTATTCAGTTCTCCCGCGTGAAACTACGCAGACGTCTGCTTGACTATCTCGAGCTGTTGCTTCTTCAGCTCCCCACTTCGATCTGACTAGACAGTAGGCAGCTCGGGGGGTTTCCCCGAGATGCAAAAGGTTTGGTTGGTCGATTCAGCTGTCAGTCATAACAGGCTCCCCCTGCAGGTGTAAAAAGAAGCCAACAGTCCAAAACTACAATTCCCACAGTTTTTTACTCCACGCAGCCCCTGCCAGCAGGCTCCATTTTAGAGTCCCAAAGTACTGAGTGGTCCAATTCGGCACTACGGGACCAAGAATGTGGAGATAGGCAGAACACCCCTCACTGCAAAGAAGACAGGTTAGAACAAACTACAATATTATTACTGCTCTAATAGATAATCAGTACACCAGCACATCTTCAAACACGGCTCCCTCTGCACAATTAGCGATGGCAGAAACTGGCGATTAGGCAGCCCGGGTGGGACTCGAGCAGGGAAACACTCACCCCCTCCCAGTTCGGTTATAACTGCAACCAGGCAGCTCTTAAAAAGACTATACACAGAAGCATTACAGGCACTCTAGCAATACCATTTAAACAGGACGAAGGACATCAGCCTGGCAGAGAGCATTTAGGCAAGCTCACGAAAGACTTTAAGGGAACCCTCCTTTGTGGGGGGGGGGGATTACACTGGTAAAATACAAAATAATGTACAGGGTGAACTGGCGTAGCGTGAATACATATGCACAAAAATCAAGAGGGCTTTCATTTTACATTCATTTGGTATTCAGAGTGCACCACAAATTGTGGAAGGAACACCAATTTCCAGCTGCTGGTACTCAGTTTTGAATACCAGATTTATTTTTTTAATTTTTTATTTTTTTTTATCAATTATGTAAAAGAGCAATACAACTGCACTTAGCCTGAGGTGGTGCACACCATATTTTTTTGCTAAATACCAACAATTAGAATTTTGGTGTTTCCTCTGAAACACCCAAAATTCAATACTAAATTTCAAACCATGATCAACTCAAATGTAGTTGTACAAAATGTTGGGCCCCAGTTAAGGAAAGCTGGGATAATCGGACTACCTGTACAAGACTAACAATAGGTTAGTTGTGCAAATGAGCGCTGATAAAATCTGTGTCAAACGCAGGGATGCTGCAGAGAGGTAAGAGGCTAGGTGCTAAAACAGGCATATGCAGAGCGATCCCTGAGGGCGAATTTCAAGGTGATGTGAGAGAAGCATCTCACTGCGGTTCAAAAAACTGACCTAAGATGCTAGCAAGGCACTGCAGGGATTATGCAGGCAACTGCAGCAGCCAGATTTTGCCAGCCATCACTGCATACTTCGTCATGGACTGCTGCAGAATCCATTTTACTGAAAGGAGGAATATTGGCCAAGACTTACTGTCAAGCACCCCCCAAGGTTCGGGTAACCCCAAAGTAAGTGTCCGATGGTCCCCAGAGTTTTGAGACTCTTACACCAATGCTGCACCATTCTTTTCAAATCAACTTTTACATTTTAACTTTCCCACCCATCAATTTTAGAAAGAAATAAGGTGTTTTAGCAAAAATGGGATGCCCAAAATGCTTAATGGGACCCTTGGAAATCTATAAAAGGCGGAGTTCCAACTGGTCTAGCACAAGTTCTAACCCCCCTCAAATAATGCTATAGTTTTTTTTTCGTTAATTTGCAGCCTGTCAGCCATTAGCAATGGGCAGACAGACTGTAACCTCTAATACAAGGGCTGGCACCTTCAGAAGTGTTGCTCCTATCCACCCTTTGCGTACCAAACAGCATAAGCCGAAGGTGAGCACTGTTCACCACTGGGGTGGGATTACCGATGGCTAAGTCACCACCCTAAAGTCACCTGACGCCATTATAAAAACACAGAAGGGTATTCATTTTTTTTTTTCCTCAAAAAAAAAAAAAAAAAAAAAATGCCCACTTCCTGTACATTTACTGGGCTTCACAAAAAGGCCGGACATGCATGAATGTCATGCGATATTCACACTGGTCCCAGCTTATCAGAAGGCTGGATTCCGATTCCACTTTTACAATACAGTGCTTGGTACAAAGGACAGACACATACCATGCATGCCACTGACTCACCATGTACCTTGAGATGAAATTGCTCGAGTTTCCCATTCTTCTCTCTTCCAAGATTTTGGCTGCGGGCCCAGGCTTGAAATTAAGTATTGCAGCCACTAGCCAACAGGGCTATTGACTGGGAAAATCCACTAGCCCCACAAACTTTTCCACGGCCCAGCTGGTGTCACCTTCTTCAGTACAAACCCACAGGGCTGATTAAAGGAAACTCTTACTAACTGGATACAACATTTACCAGCGTGTGGCTAATGGGCCGGTGCCTATTTCGACCCCTGTACCCCAATGACAAGTTGCATTACATTTCAGATCAGATGACATTTCAAGTATCTTTGGTAATGGGGAGATTAGAGGGTGACCAGGCAGGGCCAGTTTTGTTCTTTTCCTCCAGAATTTCTTCAGGATCTGTTGATATGTTCTTATAGATGGATGGACAGCAACAGCTGCAAATACTGACAGATAGTGACCCTAGTAATAAGTGTTTATCTAAATTCCAGTTCTGATGGAAAAATTGTGTTCTATTTGCCCTTCTGTGCTGTGTCCAGTATAAGGCCTGTTAGCTAGAGTTGAGCTTTAAGTTGTTCACAGAATAAAAGTTTTATTTCAATGATTATCTTACCCACTGGGAAACATGGCCAGCACAGCAAGCACAAGGGCTGTGTAGTACAACAATGAAGCCTTTATACACTCAACACGAATGCCAGGCACCCAGGTTTGCTTTTTCTGAAACATGCCTACTCACGTATTTTTACAAAATTTATTTCTAAAACACCAGCCTCTGGCATTTTAAAGTACTACCATCTCCTCCTCCTGGTTTTAGTTACAAAAGGGCCAGACATCAGCCCACTGGGGGTTCGGTGCCAGGTGCCCCCTTTACCATCCCCTAAAGCAAAAGTGATGTTTCATCAGAAGGGCAGCACTTGAAACAAAGCGTGTTCTGCCACCGCATTGCTATGTCAGCACTGGGTATGTGCCAAGCTCCTAATGGTGGATTTGAGCCCACAACGCTCAGAGCCAGAGAAGACTGCACTATTAATAAATGAGCCACTCAGAAAGACAAAACAGCCTACCCCGTTCCCCAGGCTTCTCAAACAATTAGGCAGATAAACTCCAAGATCGAAGCTTCTCTTTTCAATCAGCAGTTAGTAGCCAACATACTGGTTTCCAACTCAAAACATTTATTAGTTGCACGAAAATGAGACTTTCCACTCTTAGATGAACAGTTAAAATAATTATTTACACTCCTTTAGCACAAATGCAACCTGACTAGGGGTAAATGAGCATGTTTATCTCCTCCTGCATGGACAACCTCTCCTTTTTCTCTTTCATGTCCCACCTCCATAGCCTCCTTTCTAGTCATTCTTCTCTCTCTTAGGCACAGTTCCGTCCCCAGATTCTATTTTTGGGCATTTTAAGGAAAAAGGGGGTCTGAATTGATCTTACAAATGCCCCAGTCTTGGGCTGAATCTGACCAATAATGTACTCAAGCACTTCCAACTGCTATCTTTTGTCAGTTTCAGTTTCAAACCCTGAGGTGTGCCCCAGTGGACTCCCCAACCCCCCAGGGGAAAGGCACAAGTAGCAATAATTTTCAGTCAAAATTATTCACATTTATTACCAACGCTATTTATAGAAGCTTGCCCCAGGTGCTGCTTCATCAATACATGAGGACTACACAAAACCAGCCGACACAGCCATCAAATTGAAGTCTCAGTTCCGTACTTTTGTTTTTATCCGGAGAATAGGAGGATGCACTGATGAACAAGTGCTGCATGTACTGTTCTTACTAGCTGTGCACATCCTTCTGCTCTCTTGTCCCCTGGAAATAAGGGACATATGCACTCCCTTTTATACACTGTCCTAGGAAATGCAACAGCTTTCCAAGAAACTCCATCGTGTGAAATCTCACCTTGCCCTATGCAGGACCACCAAAATTCAGACAGTCCAGCTGAGTTTATGCAGATTATACAGTTTCTGACAGAAGCACATACGGGATAAGTGTGTGTGCATGTTGGTTGGGGGTGTGGGGCTTAGAGATAACTGCAATGGTACAGGCACCTGGTATACAAGCATCATAGCAATGCCAGCTCTAATCTATTTCTTTGATGACGCTATGAATTAGTAAGTTAGCGGGGCTTTAAAACCCGGAGTGAAAGGTGCCAAAGGGCCTCTAGTCAGTCTGCAGAGGCTTCTGTAAGCACAGCCACACGCATTTGGATAGTCGTTCATTTACAACTGTATCAGAATATAAAAACGTTGTCAAGTTTTAACTTTCTCCCTTTCATAAGTCTTTACTTACATGAAATTAAAAAAAATAAAATTGAGAGCTTTGTCGAGGCTACAGTTCCATCTTGTGGTTGTGAAAAACTCCATTCGAGAGGAAAAATATATTAAGTCCTACTTTATTATTTTTGTTGACCGAGTACGCCTGTTGAGATAAGTTTCCATTTTTAGGTCAGGTAACAAAGCCAGATTGTGGTGACTGTCCTTTTTTCGGTGACCGCATTTTACAAGCACGAGCCACCTGTGCACGAGCACTGCATTCCTTGGGAGGATACAAAATGGATGCCAGCGGTGTATTTCCATGGATCACAAATACTCTAGATGTTATACTGTAAATGCTAACAGATATAAAACATGCCAGACTGACAAGAAAACCAGACTGAAAAAACTGTCAGTGAAGTAGGAATGCGCTAAGCATTTCTGTATTTAATCAAACTTTCTGCATACTACAGAGCAAGTTTTTTTTTTGGTTAATAGCCAAAACTTGTTCAGGTGACAATCAGCCAAAATGCAGTAAGGTTTTAGACTTCCAGGTGAAACACAGAAAAGCAAACATCTCAACAATATCCTTAGCAGGATTCCAAATCGTGACTGACATTTGTTTGCAATAGGCAGTAAACTACTGCACTTTAAAGAGCTAGAAGAACCAAAAATAACGGACAGAAAAAGGTTACAAATTTTAAAGAGCAACTGTCATGAACGAAGCAGGCAATCCATATTGTGAAGTTGCCTGCCCCGAAAGTTATTTCATTCATATTTCACCTTTTGTTGTAATTTTTAATAAGTTATAGCCTCCATAAACTCCGTGTGGTAATGCCGCTGGCAGGGGAGTGCTGCAGTCCCACCCCTAAAAAGTGCAGTTTGATAACATGAACTCAGGAACGGGGCTGCAGGCGCTCCATAGATACAGTAATAGGATCGGGGGGGTGCCTAAAATATACTTACATTACCTTTACCGGCAGGTATACATGTATGGGGCTACTATACAGCATACATCATACATACATGTATACCTGCCAGTAAAGATAATGTAAGTATATTTTAGGTACCTCCCCTCCCCTCATCCTATTACTGTATCTATGGCGTGTCTGCAGCCCCGTTCCAGACATCGTGTCAAACTGCACTTTTTTTTTTAAGGGGCGGGCCTACAGCACTCTACGGCCAGCTTGGCATTACCTCACAGTTTACGGAGGCTATAACTTTTATTACAAATTACAAGAAAAGGTGAACTATAAATGAAATAACTCCAGGGCAGGCAAGTTTACAATATGGGTTGCCTTCATCCCACCTCATACCATGACAGTTGCTCTTTAAGTAGTAGTCTGTTGTCAATTTTTATTTCTGAAGTATTTCTCTTTCTGTTCGCTCATTAGAAAGTTCACCACGTGACGTTATGCTGGATGGTTGGAACAGCACTCTGCCTGGCAACGGACATATTCTAGTTCTAAGTCCCCTCCTACATCATCAGCACTATGACCTCACTAACTGACATCACAGCTACTCAGGAGCAGGAGTATATTTTTTTGCCCTGAAAGTCACCCTGACCCCAGGGCACAAAACATACTGTACATACCCACGTACAAGCAGAATTTTTTGGACCATTTTTCCATTGCTGTATCAGGTACCTCGGCTTACACGCGGGTCAGTCGGTAAAATCTGGTAATTAATTTCGCCATAACAGAACTTCAAAGTAAGTACCGGTACGCCCTCCCAGTCAGCACCACTTCACAAATACCAGTACAGCTCCAGCACATTTATCTAGCTACCCAACTAACACAGTGCCACACATGTAACATGCAAAGAACTTTTTTTCCTTTTTAAACAATCTCCTGCCAAACGCTGAAGCCTTTGCTCGCACCCACACCTGCCCACTTTCTTGAATTATGTTCACCTGCTGTTCTGACCCCTCCTAATAAGTCTTCATGATTCCTGCAAACCAGACCCTTGAACAAACACAGTACTGTACCTGTGTAAAAGGTATTTGAAACTGTCCCTCCAGACCAGCGTTTCTATCCCTCTGCACTGCTGTCTCCAGTCACAGCATGACTCATCCCCCCCACCCACCAATGGACCCGATATCTAACTGGTTTGGAATGGGTTGGGCTCTGCTTTTCTGCCATCAAGGAGGATGAAATTAAAAACAGGATTGCAAGTACTAGCAATGACATTTTATTATAATCATGTTGCTGTTGTGGTTTTCAATCGCTGTGCAGTGTCAGTCAAAACTTTTTGTAATAAAGAAGTCAGTCTCGGCTTATACACGGGTCAGTCAGGTTTACAAAAATTACCTGCTTGCATATGGGGCGGGGGTCGGCTTATATGCGAGTCGGCCTACGCGCGGGTATATATGGTACTCCTACTCAGGAAGAAAGTAGCTGCCAGGTCAATCAGTGAGGTCACAGTGCTGATGTAGTGGGGGACTAGAACTAGACATGTCTGCTGCTTGGCAGCGTGCTGTCCCACAGAACCCATCTACTAAAAAAAAATCTATTACCAAAAGGGAAACAAAAAAGCATCTCAGATATAAAACTTAATAGTTGATTGCTTTTAAAAACTAATTTTAAGCAGTACACTGGCTCCTTAAAGTAGTACCGGATTGTTGTTCTTGCATATTGCCCATGGGTTGCAAAATTTACCTCGATCGTTAAAAACATTCTCAACTGTCAGTTTTGTGCATCATATCACAGTCTCAAACTTTTTACTGCATGCTGAGTAATCGCTTGCTACTCAGATACCTTATAAGCAGTCGTTATACACATCCCCATCCCATACAGCAACACTGTGCTTAGCTAGTCCTGGTTTCTATGCTTTTAAAAAGCCCCAATACAGTACCTGCTTCAGATGGTCTCCAGGTCCCACCACTATCAGAAGAGCCGTTCTCCTTTCTCCTCGAGTGCCTTTCCCATCCTGCTGTCTATCGGTGGTCTCTGGCCCCGCTGTGCTGGTGTCAGTATCCTTCCTCTTCCCACTTTCGTTCTGCCCTACTTCCACCTCCTTACAGCTAGCAGCCACAAACTGCTTGCACAAGAATTCCCACAATGCCAGCAGCATCCCTCCCCCTTCAAAGATGCCCTGTCTGGAAACCCAGCGGCTGTTTCCTTCACGGCTGACGAAGCACTTTCACTGTGCTGGCTGGGGAAGAGACAGGAGAGATTTCAGTTTGAAAAAAAGATAAACGAATCCACAGACAAGGGCTTAACAAAACAAAAAAATTATCCACAACTAGAAAGGATGCCTTTTCCTCTGCTGCAAATGCTACGTGTTGTATGGAATGTTCTGGACAGCTCTTACATTACGAAACCCTAGAATCAAAGCAGTAGACAGATGCTAAACAGGCAACTGGCTCCTGCAATTTCAAGTTTTCTTACTGTGCATCAGCAGCTGGGAAAATGCATTTATGGGCACAGAATTTAAATGTGTGCCAGTTATCACAGAGGGCCACAATTATCCATGACTTCAGAAACGCTGAGACAACAAGAAAAGCCGTAATCTCTCTAAATTCCTCTATGAAGTGCCACCACCCCAGAAACCAAATGAATGATCACAATGTGAACCCGTATAGCTGCTCTCTTCTGTTGAAGTGATGCAGCAAATGAAATAAGCTGAAACCTTTTGCATCAAACCTGCATCTCACTGCAGCAGTCTCCATCCAATCAGGACTCGCGACACTGACAAGTTTATCACCCACACCAACTGCTTAGAACCAATCCCAGGGCCATGACGCCTTCCTGATTTCTCATTCATTGAGTCAGTGTTGCTGGCTACAGCACCCATTGACTTTTCCTTTTATGTGTCTCAGGATAACTGGAAGAATGTAAGATAGTACAACTGCTGGGGAGATGGGTTCTTGTTAAGTACGCCCCCACCTATGTTGGAAAGGGTTTCAAGCGGATCTGTCTAAATGGCCATGCTCCTACTAGTCAAGTATCCCTCTCATCCAGCCACAGACTTCAGCAAATGTTTCTCTGGCTGTTCTTCGGGGCCTCCAAGCCAAATATGAACCATGTTTTGTGTGAAATCTGGGCATCTACTTCCTCTCACTGCTCCAGATTCAGGCACATGAGGGAACCTCACATTATCCCCATTCCTCACTGCTGTTTTGGCCTTTTTTCTTATTCCAATCTTTTCTGTCAGAGACCGCAAGTGGCTAGTTACACCCCACCCCCGCACTTCATTTCTGACATGTTATCAGATGGCAGTCAGGAGCAAGGCATAAGTCTCACAGAGACTGCTAAGGGCATGGTCACGAGACATCCCATCTCAACAATCCCTGCCAAACTGTAAATTTCTGCTGTCACGCAGCTTTCTGCATATGTATGTGCTCATGCCTACCCACCCTTTAGCTGTCCAAAGGTCTAAACTGGCACTGGCCCACTAGCCAAATATTGGTAGATTTTTAATCGAGCTAGTAATATTTTCCTTTAACTAGCCCTCAGGGCTTAACATTTGGGGGTGCTATTCATGCTATTTTTGCCCCCTCCTCATGTGGGACAATCCTGCATATACTGAGCACTCTCATAGCACACTTTACAGTATGGCAATCAGCTGCAGAGTGCCTTCTATAGCCCCTTGCCATTGAGTGAGCGGTTTTGTTTTTCTGGCCTAGTGTGCATGCCTATTTGTAACATGGCTAAGTTAGAGAGACAGAAAACAGAAATGATTGGACGAAAGGCATCACATGCCATACTTGGGAGACTGCATTAATTTTACAATAATGCCACCCCCAAACTGAAATACCGATCTGCGTCACGGCATCCACATGCAGCAGTAGTGAAGTAGGAAAAATCAAGCATTGGAACAGAAGTGCCTCTCTGTCCCAGCCACCGATGAGAGTGTATGAGACGAGCGCACAGAACATCGCAGTCCGAAACATAGCAAATTGTAACATGGCAAAGATCAGCAGTATGAAAACAAGGAAAACCAGTGTACCAGAAATAGCAGTAAGATGACAGGTGAGGTACACCCGTCTGTCACACCCACCCACCCCAAATGCCCATGACTGTCCTAGAGAAATAGGGATGGTAGCAACAGAAAAAATAGTGCAGTAGCTGGCTACCTGACCATGCGAGTACCGTAATGGAAGACTATTTGTCCTCGCCGTTCAATTTTCAGTCGGTGACGGTAGATGACACCGTGCATGCTAAGTGTAGTAGCAAAGCGAGCGAGGAGACAGCAAACAGCTGCAAGTCAGCCAAAAATGAAGCACAGTGGAAACAAACAGGATGCAGCAAGTAGCGCAGGGAATCGCATCAAACCTAGTCGGTGGAGACACAGGCAAGCTGACAAAATATTCAAATTAGAATCCCTTGGAGATAGTGTGACGGAGAAATACCAAATCGTACACCTCCCCACGGTGGCAAGAAAAATAATAGCCGCGCAAATCTGCAAAATGTTAACAACTCTTCACATATATTATCTTGTTACATACATTTCGCGTTGATTTCACTACATAACTACATAAATTGCAGTGTCTAATGTTCAAAAAGTGCAGGAAAGAAATGGAAACAGTGAAAAATGTGTCAGTAGTATTACATTTCCAGTATACAAACAGTAGTCCTAGTAACCAAATCTTCCCGAAAGCCATGTTACAAGAGCATTAAGCCACTCCGAAGGTGGCATCTAATGGGGAATTAATGCCATGGTTGGGTACGTTGTAGGCCGCGAGGCCGCACCATGCATTAATTCCCCATTAGATGCCAATTCTCGTTGTGGCTTAATGCTTACACAAGAACTCCCTTGTGGTCTTGTGTGCATGCCTCTCATCCCTCCAATGGTCTCACAAAAGTGCTGCACACGGAGGGACTGGAGAGCAAAGTCGCAGTATCGGGAGCAAGCGCCACCATCTTAATGCAAGGAAAGCAGAACAAGGGAAGAGTGGCCTAGTCAATCAATGAAGAGAACAGAGCAGAGAGACCGCATGAAAACAGCTGGCTGCTTCAGCGGTGAGAGAGGGTCAGACCCGCCTCGATCAGGAACAGTTAAAAAAAAAAAAAATAGTGAATAAAGCAATGCAGTGTCGGCAGAAAACAAAAGGGCAGGCAACTGAAGCCTGTGGCAGCCAAAAACTGTCAGACAGCTGGTGCTGGCGAAAACGGATTTAAGTAAAAAGTAAAAAAAGTGAGGCACCTGGCACAGACGTAATGTCACATGGGAGTCACTGAAGCAGCAGAATGGAAATACAAAATAGCGAGCTAAAAAATCCGGCGAGTGAAAAGTAAAAACAGCATTTTTTTTCCCCAAACAAAACTGAACACTATACAACACCAGTTAAGGGGTGGCTAAAGCACAAAGTAGTAAGGGTGGGAGAGAAAAACAATTTGGGGAGTGAACAGCAAGGGAAGGAGGGACCTGATAAGTAGAGTAAAACACAAAGAAACAAGAGCAAAATTAAAAAATAAAAAAATCGTTGCCAAACTTGCCCTCATCATTCAGAATTTAACAAAGACTGGCCCTGGGTCCAAAACACAAGAAAATGGAGGCACAGTGTGCCTTGGTAAAATAAAAATAATCCAGATGGGAAGGAGGGACCTGGGCCAATAGCAATAAAAGCAACTGCAGAAATAATTTGAGGGGAAAATGACGGGTGAGAAGGTCCATAACCTGTGTCTGTGTGTCAAGAAGAAGTGAATATTAAAAATATAAATATATAAATAAATAAGAGATACCTCAGCACTAAGTGTGCAAGAAAAAAAGAACCAACTGGGGAAACTGCACTGAAGGAGGTGGGAAGGTCTCAAAAACTGGATGTTATAAGAAAAAAAATAAAATAAAAAGAAGGGAGGCTTGGGTAACTAAGAATGCAAGAAAAAGAACTGTGGGGAAACAACTTAAAGGGGTGGGAACATCTGTAACCTGGGACTAAGACGGATAATAAACAAGATAATTCAGGTGCCACAGAATACATAACGCTCTGACAGAATGTGTGTTGAAAAGGGGAGGGTGGGATCTGGGAAAACAACGAGAAAAGAAAGACCCTCTGAGGAAAAACTGATAGGGTGAGAAGTTCCATAACTTAGGGGCGCGTCCCAAGAACTAAGATATTAAACAAGAAGACAAATACCTGAGGTACCAGAGACTAGGTGCTCATCTCTCTGACAGACTGCTGAAAGGTGGTAGGAGGGTCTGGGCAGACAGTAAGAAGAAAAAAACACGCCACGGAGGGGAAACAAGGGATGGGAAAGTCTAACCTGCGGCTCTGCCCCAAGAACTTAGGAAAAAAACAACTGATACATAGCACAACATGCATCATCAATCACTAATGACCTGGTTGAAAAAAAAAGGCAACTAAATGGCCAAAGGCACCTGAGGAAGCACCAGAAAAAAGGCCACATGAAGACGACTTACAGCAGCCTGCACCAGTACTCTAGCCACAAGAATTCATAACTGATGACCCAGACACTGCACCAAGCTGCAGCTCTAACACAAGATACATTCCAATAAAGGTGGCCAACGACTTAACTGATTGTCTGACAATGGCCAGATGAGCTGTTCTGTTTGTAATCAATGTACCTATTCCTTTTAAAAAGCACTTGTTACAAAACATCGACTCTAATCAGGGCTTTCAGCGACGCGACTGCCCGCATTATGCGCATTTTGTGCTTCAGGACACTCAAGACTTTTTTCAGAAAGTCCCCGAGACGCTCATTTATGAGGCCCCGGGAATTCAACCACTGAACCACACCCCCATGCTCGCATGTTTCGTGATATAGGAATCTACAGAGCACCAGGGCATGCTCCACTGGTTTCGATGTTGCCGTTTTTTGTTTTTTTTAACTACAATTTTTAATGTTTTAGAGGGGGGCGAATTCAAAAAATTAAGGCCACTGCTCCACTAACAAGGGTCTTGTTAGTTAAGCAGTGGCCTTAATGTGTTTGAATTGGCCCTCAACATTAAAAATTGTAGTTAAAAAAACAGCAACATAGAAACCAATAAAGAGCGCCCAAACGCTGTACAGATTCTTACATCATGAAACGTGCAAGCGCAGGGGCATGGCCTGCATTCATTTCAATGGGGACCCCTAAAAATTTAACAGTGACTCACTTTTTAGCTGCAGACCACCCTTTTTTAAACAAAGTCCTGGACCCCCAAACAAAATATCCTACCGACAGCCCTGTCCAATAAGACATTCTACTAGCACTGCTCATAATAAACTATTAAAAACAAAAATACATACAAAAAAAAAACATAAGGCAACAGATAATGCTACTGCACACAGTGATGACCAATCTAAAGAGCTTTTGAGAACTGTATATTTTGTTGCCAAAAATAAGCTACCTAACACATTTGCTAAATGTCTTCAGTTTCTCAAAGAGATAGAGCGCCCATCCATTAAAGACTTCAAATAGGCCAGCCCGGTGGCGCAGAGGGTTGAGGCGCTGGCGCCTTACCTCAAACTACACCGGTGACCTGAGTTCGGGAACGGACTCGGGATGCCAGGGGTCGGTAGGGGGAGGACAGGATCGAGCGTCCGAAGGACTGCTCCATCCTGGGGTGGGGTTGGGGAATGCCTCGCTCAGCAGCGGACCCCAGTGGAGACTGGAGACACTGCATGAGCAGCACGATGAGGGAACCTAGAAAACCGGAAATACCGCTCGGTGGCAGACGGATGACAGCTCTCCGTCCCCAGATTCCTCCGGTGAGCCTCCTTCCCTCAGTAGCATCCTTGTGCCCTATCAAGAGTGCGCTGGATTCCTCCCCTGGTGCCTTCCCCCTCGGAGGAGGGGGACCCACCCGGCGAAGGGTTACGTCTGGGATATCCCAGGGACCTGCTGCATTGTGAGGATCAGAGTAGAGCGCGCTCGGGTAAGGCCAGTGGGGATTGGTGAGGACCTGGAAAGAGCCTGAAGGAGTGGGGGTCACCAGGAGCAAGAAGGGGAATAAACACATAATGCAAAAAAAAAAAAAGACTTCGCAGTAGAGGGGGCTTATGGCACCTGCGTGAATACGGCTGGACTGTGAAATGCATGGGCCATTGCATACACCATGGTAGACAGAAAAGAAGACAACAAACTGTCAGTACAACTTCTAGTCACACTCACACACAAACTAAATGATATATATTTTTACGGACTCCCCCAAGTTTATCCCCCCCATTTAAAATGGCCCAAGGGAGGGGAAAAAAGCCAAAGGGGTGGGGCTGTGACTGTGAAGCAGCGTTAAATACACACTCCCTGCTGCACGGAAGATGCTGAAATCCCAAGATAAGCCTGCACAATGGCAGAGGTAAAAGGGCTGGGAAATGCACTGCTGCATTAGTGTCCTCTCACCACATCCAGGGAGCGCATCATTCTTTATCTGCAGCACTTACCACTTCACCTACACCTTCCCCCTGCCCTCCCTCAATTCTGTGGCACCCACGCTCCATCCATCAGACCATCACGCCTGAGGAAACTCAAGGAGTGGTCAGACACCTGGCAGTTGATGATCAACACCAAAAGGTGCAAGGTCATGCACTTAGGTAAAGGAAACCCCAAGGTGGGATACTACCTGGGAGGGGAGCAGCTGGCATGCACCAACCAGGAGCAAGACCTAGGAGTCGTATCAGATGATTTAAAGGTGGGAAACAGTGTGAGAAGGCAGCGCTGAAGGCCAGTAATACACTGGGCTGCATAGGTAGGGGACTCAAGTCGCAGAAGAGAGGTGGTGCTGCTGCGCCACCACCTGGAGTACTGCATACAGTTCTGGAGGCTGCACCTTAGGAAAGATATCAATAGGATTGAGACGGTGCAGAGAACAGCAACAAAAATGATTCAGGGTCTGCATCAAATGGCATATGAGGATAGTTTGAGGGAGCTCAACATGTACTCCCTGGAACGGGGGGGTGGGGGACATGATTGAGACATTCAAGTATATCAAGAGTATAAATAAGGTAGGGGTACAGGAGCTCCTTCAGGAGAAGAAAAGCGTCAAAACTAGAGGACACGATATGAGGCTCAAGGGTGGACGGTTCAGGAGCAATGTTAGGTGGTCGACCCATGGAATTGCCTGCCCCGGAAAGTGGTGGAGGCCAAAACTGTAAACAGGTCCACAAATGTCTGGGACAGGCACAAAGGTATAATTTCAGAGAAAAGATAGAACGTGTGTGTTTGGGGGGGGAGGGGGGTAGTTGCTCTTATCGGGCAGACTGGATGGATCTTGCGTTCCCCTTCTGCTGTCAGTTTCTATGTTTCTTTCTTCCACTGGTGAAACAGTTCTCATCTGCTCTTCTGCTGCACTACTTTAGTTTTTCAAGTTTCAAGTTAATTGATCAACTATGGTGATATTTCACACCAAGGACTTTACAAAGATAAAATTTAAAAATGCATCATTATAAATACTAAAATGTACATGTTCAATGTATTTCAAGTAAAAAGCTAGTATTTTTAATGGTCCTTCTGCTGCACTAGAGGCACCTGCACTCCAGCCACTCTTCTGTTGCATTAGGGGCACCTGCTTCCCATCCACTTTTCTGCTGCATTAGAAGCACCTCCTTCGCATCCAATCTTCTACTACATTAGAGACACCTGTTCCCATTCACGTCTACTGTGTTAGAGGCATCTGCTCCCATCCACTCTTCTGCTGCATTAGACACCCTTGCTTCCCATCCACTCTTCATCACTGATGTAAGGCTAATGCTATAACATCACAATAAAATGCAAAGAACTGCATAACAGAAGGCACAGGTAATGGCAACCCAGTGCAAGAGCACAGCAGCTCAAGTAACCACAGTCACTGGAAGTGAACACTGTAGTAGAGAGAGGTTGCCTTTGGATTAACAGTAATGGAAGGTTAGACGGAGAGAGATAAGTGCAACGACAGAATGAAGGGCTCAGGTGAGTGCCCCAGTTTGATTAGTTTTTTGGGGGTCTGAAGGGAAGTGACAGGACAACACCAACTGTATTTCCATAATAAGCAATTACGAAGTAATGTAAATTATCAATTAAACAAACCCACTAGACCACAAGGCTTTCTTCTGCTGGCTATTTTATATGTTTGCATCAAACACACCTATCATTACACAGAGCTCATGCTGAAGTCACAGACTGGATGGCTCCAGTCAACTCCTGTCCTAGTTATGAAGTTATAGAATTAGTTTTTATTGGTAAGGTGCGCTAGACAAATATTTGCCTATTTTCAGGCATTATCTAGGAGAACTACAACCAAGAAAAATAGGAAACTGATGACAATTACAAGTAAGTTCAATACATGACAAATTTCAGTGTACAAAATCAAACCCACGGTCAGTAAATGCATGACAATGGGGCAATATGGTTTACACTGCAACACCAAAAGACAAGTCAAACAATGAAAATACTGAACTTCAAAGATAAGAATTTTCCGGAATAAATTCAATGCAACAGCAAAAGTGACCAATGACATGAACAAGAGCCAATGTAAATCTAGCAGCTAGAAAACAGCACATACAGTAATTTGGAGCAGGTGAGAAGGACAGTGGTTTTGGAGGGTCAGAGCAGTACAACGCATCTAATTTGAGATGGAACAGTGTTTCAAAGTTATGGGGCAGAAACCAAGAAAGCCATATTCCCTAGTTTCATTCAGATCCATGTTAAGCAGTCAAGGTCCATAGATCTCAGTGGATAAGCATTCCTACAGGACATTAAAAAAAGAAAAAAAGAGTGAGGCAAGAGACAAAGGCATCTGATTCTGCACAGTACAGTAGAGGATTCCTCCTCAGGAGAGATCATGAGGTGCAGAAGAAGAGAGGCACCCGAGCTTTGAGTACAATGGTGGGTATGTTGATTTAAGGACAGTGCAAAGTGACACATTTGCTGTATACAACATCCATTTAAAGCAGTTTTAAAGACTGCTGAGAAGACAAGCAACCCATGGGTACTGTACGTTTCGGTAACAGAACACTCTGGGCTATAGCAAACAAGATCTAGGAAACAGGTTGTGGCTAGCCTTGTAGGACAGCCCTAGTCTGGTATTAACTGCTTTACAGATGGATGTCACATGAAGTGAGAAGTCCAGGGAGGGGCCAAGCATAATACCAAGGTAGTGGTATTACATCTGCACGTTTCCAATCCTTAGGTTACCACCCCCAAGCTTAAGGAGTTGTTGAATAGTGTGGTTATGGGAGCAGCTAGTACCTCCCTCAGTTCCCTCAAAACTCTTGGGTGCACCTCATCTGGACCCATGGCTTTGTCCACCTTCAAATCCTTAAGCTCCCTCAGGATCTCTTCACAAAATGGACCCCTTCCCCTGCCACCCGAGAGCAGCTCCTCTTCCATTCCTCTTCTTTTGTGAATGCTGAACAGAACTAACTGTATAACAGCTCAGCCTCCTTCTGGTTCCCTCACCACCCTGTCCCCTGCCCCGTTCTTCAGCCTGGTTATCCTCTTCTCCGTTTTCCTCCTTTCCCCAATATACCTAAAGAAGTTTTGTCCCCCTTGACGACTTCCTTTGCAATCTGTACCTCCGTCCTTGCCTTTGATCGTCTGACCCCCCCTGCCCCACCTGATATTCTTCCCAATCCCCCTTCCCGTGTTGTTTTAAACCTCCTGAAGGCTCTCCTTTCAGCTTTGATGCTTTCTGCCACTTCTCTGGTATGCCACAGTGGGCTTCCTTTTCCTCCTGTTTTTGCTCGCCCTCCTCATGCAGGTCTGCATCTCCTACAATAGCCCCCTTTATTGAAGACCGCATCTTCCACACCCTCCAGCTTCCCCACTTCTGCCAGTGCAGCCGGACATATTCCCCCATCTAGTGAAAATCTGCTCATCTGAAGTCGAGCACCTTTATCTTGGTCCGATTTATGGTGGCCAACATACGTACTGTGAACCACAGAGTGTTGTGATCACTAGTACCAAGGTTCCCCCCTCCCCCAGATACTTAACCCACCCTATCCTCATTCGTTAGTATCAAATCAAACACTGCCCCATCCCACGTTGGTTCCCTGACCAACTGCCCGAGCATGGCAATTTGAAGGGCATCCAAGAATTGCCCCGTTTATAGGCAATGCTGTTGAAAGTGTGTCCCAATCCACGTCCGGCAGGTTCAGATCCCCCCATCAGGAGCACCTCCCCCCTCGCTGCCATCCGGTTGTCCATCCTTTCAAGCTGCCCTGGTGGCCTGTAGATGACTCCGGTGTGCACCTCCTCAGCCCGCTGTGTGGACAACGAGACCCATAAAGCCTCTGTGTCGTCCCCCCCACCTGCCCTGTATTTCTGTTGCCTGAATCCCCTGGTATCACTTACCCAAACAAATGGGAGGGGCTGTTCTGAGTAAGTGAAGTTTGTATGTTCTATGCATGTGACTATACTGAGGATGTCACAGTATCAAGGTTTCGTCGCATAGGAAATCACACTACTGATACCATGGCTGATCTCCAATACCACGCTGTCCCCTTCTGCGCCAACTCTCACTAACACGCAAGTTCCAAGACACTTTTTTCCATACAAAAATGACTACTTCTGTAATACCACTTTAGTCATGATAACAGTGGCATTACGGGTCATGGTTACCATACTGTCACAATCTTATACTGTCACATTCCTAGACTGTATTCCTTATCAGACTTCTAGAATTTATATACACACAGCCAGACAGGTGAGCAGATAATTTAAAAAGCAAGATTTCTAGCATACTGTAATACTCCTCTCCTTGTAGACCTGTTCTTCCTAGAAACGTAACCAATGGATGTTACAACATACAAAAGTGACCAAACACTCCCAGACTGTCTACACAGGTATAATCAGGCTGGTGGCAACCACAAACACAGATGCACACCGTCTTTACGTGCCCCCTCAGTTCAGTTCCCACGATAGCCAATACTACCAAAGTGACTCGGGGATAGAAGTGCAGTGTATTCTGCCCAGAGGAGGAAGTGCCATCATGCAGCTTTGGTGGTAGCCCCCCCACGTTCCAACACATGCATCAAAACTCTGCTGCCTGGCCGTGCTGATCCAATGGCTCAGACTCAAACTGACCAGAAAATAAGGGAGGGAAATGGACTTAAAGTCGCCACTCACTGGCCTCTCCCAGACGGTCTGCCTTTTTTTTATTTTGGGGGGGGTGCACAGACAGACATAGTAGAGGGTGTTGATCCTGGGAGATAGGATGGAGTGTCACCACCCCTGGAGCAGAAAGTGTTTAACAAAAAAAAAAAGCCTACATGCAGATATCAGTTATGCCACAAAGTCAAACGAGTAAGACAGATTTATTCCTTTGTTTGAGGTCGGGAAGGGGGTGCTGCTCACTGACTACATGGCACAGGTCTGAATGTACATTATGATGCTGTTCTACCAGAGTTCCCAAGCAGACTGTTGCTAGAACTACTGGTCACATCCCTCTTTAAACACAACATGTTGGCCTTCAAAAGGCAAAGCACTACAGATGCTTAAATTTAATGCAACCCTGAGGCAGTAGCCGTTTCAAGGTGAGACAGGTAGGCCAGTTTACACTACAGCATTTACCCAATTGCAGTAAGCTGGCCATTGCTCCTGTTCTGGAGTTGCTGCACAGCTGGGGAATGCATTCAAGAGCAAGTGCTGTAAACCGCCATGTAGACAGGCTACACTGCTTGCTCTGCTGCAAAAATGGATGTTCTCAGCATCCTGCTCTGCCCCACCATAATGGTCTCTCCAAAACATGGTCTTTCGGACAAGCCAGCACCCTGCCTGGCAGTCCATGAGCTCTCGCACCACTAAATTAATCCCAACATGAGGAAACCACCATTCACAGGAGGACACCTTACATGCGAAAGGACTCCAGTAGTACATATGCATGCGCTAGTATGCTATGAATGGAGGACAGAAAACTGGCGAGTTGGGGACCAGGGGAACAGCTTTTAGTAGCAGGTAGAGGGGAGGGCAGCCTGTGCTGGGGTCCCCAATCTGGCAAGTCACTGTGATGCTGCCATGCAACTGGCTGCCCCGAAACTCATGGCCCCTCCCTAGCGTGACTTGAATCCATGATAAGAGGAACTGCGCAACTGTGTCGCCAGATCAGCGTGAGAGATAGGAGCTGCTCCAGAGAGGACCGCAACTTTAGAGTGGCTGTCTAAACATGCCTTTTGTCTATTTACTGTAAACAGCTGTGGAAGCACCACTACCAGTTCTACATTCTTCTTGTCTTTTAAAGACATATTTACAGATTTCCTTTTGCATGCAAGGTGCACACAATTAGCCTTTCCTTTGATAGAGTACTTTTCTGAGGAGGTCCTCCCTGTGTAGAACAGGGGGGGCAATGAGAATGCTAGCATGAGGAAGGAAGAGATTGAAAAATTTCATGGATGGTTGAGGGAATGGTGTCAGCAGGAAGGGCACCATTTTGTGGGAAATTGAGGGAGGGGCGCCTTCTGGGACAGGCGGCTTTTTAAGGATGACAGCCTTCATCTAACAAGAGAGGGTACCAGTGTGCTTGGGTAGAAGTTTGAGGTCTAAGGTGCACTGAAGCTGGGGAACCACAGAGGAAGGAAAGCAAATGGAAATCTAGCTTGGGCATCCCCCAGAAATGGGGGCTAGGAGCAGTGGGGATAAAAGCAGCAAACCAGTGATCTGTGGTAAGTTAAGTAAGGGTGCCAGGGTGGGGCGCACACAAAATCAGCAAGGAGCAGGAAAACTAGGACATTAAGGAGGAATGGAGAGAACACAGGAAGAAGGACTGACGGGGGGGAGGGGGGCTTAAGCATAGGCTTAAGCTGGAATGCAGTCTGCTGAAATGCCAGCAGCCTATGAAACACAATTAGTCAGCGCCAGGCAATGGTCCACACCTGAGGAAAGAGACAAGCTGCGACACTGCAGCGCAGAGTACACAAAATTATTCTGGCCAACAGGGCAGATCGGCTCAGGTCACTGCACAAAGGGAGCAGGGCAACATGATAGAGACCATTAAGATCCTGAAAGGAATGAACAAGGTAAACTGTGAAGAACTATTTAGCAGGAGTGGTCAAACATAAGAGTACATGAGTCGAAGCGGTGGGGGGGGAGGGGTTTAGAAGGTATGCAAGATTTTTACAGAGAGAGTGGCTGAGCCATGAACAGCCTACTGCCAGAGGTAATGAGTGCAAAAACCAGTAATAGCTTCAAGCAAACCGGCAGAGTAAAAGCCTTAATTACTCAGAGGTCAGGAGGGAGCCGGGGCGCAAAAATCCCATCTAGACATTATGTCATGGGGCAGCGCACAGTAAAACCAGGCAGACTGGATGGACTAATGGTCTTTTTAATGCAGACATTATTATGTTTGCTTGCACGCATGTGCAAGAAACATAGTGCCATCATCAGAGTTTTCGGAGGTGTGTCAGCCCTCTTCCAATTCAGTCAGTGTGTTTGCAGGCACGGCCGCAGTTCTCCAATGCCTGCTGGAGCTGTCTACGACAGCTCCTAAATGCAATGGAGTACAGTTGAAAGGGGGAGCTACGCTTCCGGGAGCAGCGATAAGATATCGCCTGCTCATCTTGCTACACACACACACACACACACACACACACACACACACACAAGCGCGTGCTGCCGCCCCCCACTGTATAGCCGGCGGGGGTGCCCAGTCCCCGTCGGCTGTCCCCAGAGCACAGTTCCATGTGCCGTGCTGGGTGGCCACCCAGGCGTGTACACTCGGCTATATACGACGGGGTGCCCAATCCCCGTCGGCTCCAATGTCTCCCCAGTACAGAGTGCCATGCTGGGAACCCACCCCAGCGTGGCAACAGATGCTATGGCCGACGGGTGCCCAATCCCGCCGGCTCCACGCCCCCAACCAGTCGTCCTTCTGCCATGCTGGAGCCCACCCCAGCGTGGCAAGCGTCCTCTTCATCTCATTTAAAAAAAAAAAACTGAAAATCAAAAAGCGGTCCCGCTCGTCTGCCCCACCGGCGCCACCACTGCGCACTGCCCTACCTCCCCACACCTTCACCCCATACTTCCTCCGGACTCCGCGTAGCGATCTTGGTGGACCGAGAACACGCTGCACTCTTCAAAGCCGACCGCGAACTGAGGAAATGCCGGTAAGCTGTATAATGGGATAGATAGGGTTTTTTTCAACTTTTTTGCATATCTCAGGCATTTTTGGGAATTTTGGGCCCAAATTGTCAACATGGGGATTTTGGGACCCCTCCTCATGAATTATTGCACTGTCATGGCGTTATTCGGGCCCGAAGGGTGATTTCACAGTCACTGCGCAAAATCACCTTTCGGGACCGAGTAACGAAACGACACTGCCACTGTTAATAAGGTGGGCTCTCAAAAAGCCTATGTTGAAATTTTGGTGGAAAAATTCCTAAAAATTACTTTTATTTACGTGCTATGCAGTTCCTACGCACCGTAAGTTCGCAATTTTCAACATTTCACTCCAGATTTCAACACTGCCATTTTACCACACCTCCTTATGAGCAGTACAGCTGTCATTTTTCACATCTTGCCCAAAACGTGTTTCCCGCCCATGTAGTCGCACAACGGCGCAGTCGGAGTGCGAAATCAATGTATGGGACACATTAAGAAAATCACAGTGACACTTAATGAGCAGAGGTCTTAAAATGGCTATGTTGAAAATTTGGTGAAAAAAGTCCATAAAATGACTGTTACGAGTCAGCATTGCGCAGTTTCCACGCACCCTCGTAAGTTCATGACTTTGTAATATTTTCAGTCCAGATTTTCACCAGTTGCATTTTTCCACACTTCCTTATGAACAGTACAGCTGTCATTTTTCACAACATGGCCGAAATGTATTTTCACACTTTCAGCGCAGAGATGCGTGGTTGCTGTGGGAAATCTTTGTTTGGGACAGATAAAGAAAATCACAGTGACACTGTTCATGATCGGAAGTCCCAAAATGCCTGAGTTGACAATCTGCTGTAAAAAATCCCCACACTAATTACATTACGGGTGTGCGTTGCACAGTTTCTATGCACGCTCGTGACTTCGTTTTTTTTTTTGTTTGTTTTTTTTTTTTTAATGTTTTTACTGCAGATTTGCAACACTGCCATTTTTCCACCTCCCATGAACAGTACAGCTGTCATTTTCACATCCTGTTCGAATGTGTTTTGCACCTGTGGTGCTAAATGCCGTAGTCACTGTGCATAAGCAGCTGCCAACAAACTGATATTGCCACTGTTCATGAGGCGGGGGTCCAAAAAAAAAAAAAAACATGTTAAATTTGGAGTGAACATACCAACGAATGCCTGAGCTATTAGGGTTTCCAACCATAACGCCCCACCCTGTAGAGAATGACAGGCATCAGGGGTGTGACTTGGGATTCTTGCCTATAATGCTCATACCATTACACACCCTGCAGCCAGTGAGAGGCATCGAGGTACGCCTTGGACTCTTTGGCCCCAAAGTTCACCCCATTCTCCTATACTGCACCCAACTCACCATATTTCCTGATGGAATGGGATGCGCATAAGAGCCAAAGATCCCAAGGCACACCGTGACACTTGTCAGTGTCTGCAGGGTAGGGTGTGGTGAAATGGCATGGCCGTTATGCCTGATGACCCAAAGGCACACCCCAATGCCTGTCACACTCTGCAGGGTGGTGGGGTTGGCTTCAGTTTAATACTTCACTGCCATTCCTATTATGCAGCTCTGTAACTTCTGCAATATCAATGCCAATCCCAGCAAGCAAACATTCGGCATTGACAAATGCTTGTTTGTTTCGGTTTCGTATAATTTAAAATAGAGCCTGTTCCCGGAAGCTTGTGGCTGCCAATATCAAGAAGAGATCTGCAACAGTATACGGTGATACTTACAGGAATCAGTAGGTTACTAGCATTTCTAGGAAGAGGAACCAAAACCACCAAGCAAGTTGCACAAACCTCACCCATTCACATAATAGGCCTACATTTGCATGAGAAAAAACAAAGGTAAGCCTCAAACCTCAGTCTCACAGGAAGAATTCTGCATTAAAGAGCACCTTCTGTGCCCTTTCTTAAATTTCCAAGGTTCCTCGTGTAACCCCCGACTTAAAAATCTGCAACAGCAAGCTTTAGGAAGGGAAGGGATCATATTTTGGCGGCACTGGGCAGCCAGCCAGATCCCTTCCACTTCCCTGTTCGAAGCGCCGCCTCTGTGCTAGCAGGCTTTGTGATGTAATAGTTGGGAGGATGCAGGAGCGTACTCCATTGACTAATAGGGCTTCTCATTTACACACTAATTTTGATATTTTAGTGACCAGATCAAACTAATGAGCGCCACTGCTCCAGTTGTTCAGTGGACCCTGTAACTGCGGAAACTGCCCAACAGGCCTCTCTGGGTTTGACAAATGGGTTCAGTTTCTCCGGTCTGCCCAGTTGTAGTCGTGTGAGACGATCGTCCAATACACTGGGTTGGAATGTACGACAAAAATCACAAGCCTAGATGTCGTAGGCATGGCCCAGGCAATAGATGCACGAGGCATGCGGGTCGGTACAAGACTTTTTGCCCACACGGGCGACAGAAACCAGGCAAGGACTTGTCCTCCATCATCTTAATTGGAAAGCGATTTGAAGAAACTTGGACGAGTTTACGATTGAGTAAATCTGGAGATTTATTCGCAAGGGCCTACTGTGACGCGTGAGCGATAAGGAAGGAACCTGAATCTTCCAGCGGAAAGGAAGACCTGGCAACAAGGGGCAGAGCCAACAGATACCACTTGGGTGGGTGGGAGAAGCCAGCTTTTAGACCGTACGGCAAGAATTAAAGGGAAAGGGACATGTCAACAAGTGTGGATACATCATATCCACGATCCTAGAATATGAAAATATATCTATCTCTCTATAGTGCCACAGAAGTCATTGTTTTTGGTAAATTTCCCTTCACACACAGTTTTTCCGTAGTGTCCAGATCCCTTCTCCAGCTTGTTTATCCTAATGCCCCTCTTCTATGCTCGGCATGTGATGCTATCAAGGGCATTACATCATATTTTAGCTAACAGCAGAAATCTGAAAATGCTGCAGCAGAAGCCTAGGAGCCCCATCGCGGAAATCGGGGAAAAAGTGCCGCAGAGCACTAGGGCCCCTGGGCACAGCAAACGAAGTGTCACAAGGAACAGTAACATCCTCCAATATGTTAAACTCTTTAGAGCAGCCGGTGCAGGGTGGCATGGTCATCAAGGGCACCTGGCACCAACATACAGGATAGGCAAAACGCAGGAGCAGTGTGTAGGATCCATACAAGGCTGCAAGGAGAAGACCTGCCCAAACCATGTGGTTTCTATCTCTCTCTCTCCCAACTGCATGGATCCACTAAGCCTCAAATCCCGTGCAATTTATTTAGCTTTTTCTTAACCAGGTAAGTATACTAGACAAGACTTTTGCCTATTTTCAGGTACGACCCGGGAGAGTACAGAAAATACAAGCTGAAATATATAGGACAACATGATGCAAGTACAGGCAGATTCACAGAGTCGGGGAAAGTAGAACATTCAGTAGATACATACAGTTAAAAATGGATAGAACATATGCATATGCACCACTGGTAGGAGTATGCAAATTTGTATGTGGAGCACACGGACTAGTCTTCACTAGAAAAATAACTGCCACAAAATATACTTTTCTTTATCGCTTCCAGTTTAGAATGAGAATGGCGAACTACAGATGTGTTTCATTCATTTTGGGCTCTCCTCAGTGCAGTGGCCATCTCAGCCAAGCACCAAGTCCACCCTAGATGCAAACAAGCATATACTGTATGTTCTCATGTACAAGTCTAGCATTCGATGCAAAAATAGGCCTCCCCCCCCCCAAAAGAGCTGTCTACGAGGCTGGCCTATCTGCAAGGCCTGCTATGGGAAACCATTTTTGCAAATGCATAACCTAATTGTGTATTATTCTGACCACAAAGACAGATTCTATGCCTGATGAAAAACAAATCCACCCAATTTGATCAGCAAAATGTCTTAATTTTTTCTAAAACTGACAAGGCAAAGGGGCAGCTGAAATATGTGATGTCAACTTATAGACAGGTATGTATGGTAGAACAGTGGTAGCATACAGAAGACAGTTTGTAAGAACAGCATGGAGCTGGATTCATAAAAGGCTGCAGGGAGACAATAAATGTCCAAACTATTTCGTCATTATACCAGATTAGGGTGGTGTAAACTTCTTAACCCACCTTTACGGCATGTACCTTTCAACGCTGGATTTTAAATGACGTCAACCCCCCACGTATCTTGAGACACCTTTCTTGTTCATGGACAGACTGCTGCCATCCTCTTCCCTCACTGAATTAAACAGTTATGCTGTACAGTAATGAGATCAAAGTTCCCAGCCAATGCAGAAGCAGCTGTTTTTTTTACTACAGCCTGCTTTACTCGAACTTTCTGCAGACGTTTGAGATGTAGGATACACAGATAAATGCTTCACACTGTTGCCCCCTACTGGTACACATGGCAATATATAGAAATGGGAAAAGAACAGTCAATGGTCTTCCAACTGCAAGGACTGCAGGAACAAATCAGCAGGGTGAAGCTGAAGGGCAGTGACAGGCAATGCAGAATCAAGTGATGCCGGTACCAGTCAAATCTTTCCTCTACAGGAGACAAATGAGACACTTTCCAGCAAGTTCCTCTGTACCTACCATATTGTCTTTTTAAAAACAAGAAATAGACCATTTTAAGCCAAACTGATAGTAGGGGGAAAGAGGTCTGAGAATGCCCTGGTCCATCATCATACCTGCCCAGCAGGCTTGTTCCCTTATGAAGACTGGCACTGAGGACTCCATGCACGTCGATGCAGTGTCAGCCAACTGTCTCCCTCCAACCACGGACATCTTAGCTACACCACTACCTATGTTCACCCAGGCTTTATTAAAACTTGACCTCTTGCCTTCAGCGCAACAAGGGAGAGTATCTCTACGATGCTCAACCCTCCTCTGCCACCCTTTGCTTGGAGCCACATACTTCTAACTTCTAAAATACCTGTAACTATGAAGTATGCAATTCATGTTTATAATTTTTCCATTTACTTTTCCTTAGAGCAATATCCTCCTCACTGCGTGCAGCTTGAGCCCTCTGTCACCAGGCAATGGACATCTGCTGATACTGGGTACAAGGAAGGGACAGCTCTGTTACATCATTCAAAGGGCCTAATATTTTCTATATGCGTGGCAAGAGCTTGGGGGGGGGGGGGTGCAGGATCCTGCATCCTAGATGACCCAGTACCAGGTCATGTGTCTATCAGTGTCCCCAGGACACACAAGGTTTCCTCAGGATGCACAAACTGCTACCTAGTGCCTTTAATTCCTTGTGTTCCCAGATCACACCGGGAAACAAGCTCCAGCTTACTGAGCCTTTCCTGGTTAAACAATTTTCCCTTACCCACTCTGTAGTGGGACGCGACAAAGTGACTCCAAAGGAACATCTGCTGAACTTCCTGAATTTGGCCCAGGCCCCTTTTGTTTCAGGAGTCCCAGACCCCCAAGAGACAAATGCTAGCGAAAGCCCTGGTGTGCAAACAGAGCAGTCAAGTATCTTCTCCCAATGATGGGTCCACGCTCCAGGTCTCCATGCGATCAGATGCAGTTCCCACGTCGACCAGTTCCACCTCTGGAGCCGAGCGCATCCTCTGGGATGCTCCACCAACCTACTGAGACCGTCACAGGCTCAGGAGACAAGCCCATGCCTACCGGACTACAAGCAGCAGTGTGACCACTTAAATCATAGGGCCAGCCTGAACACTCAGCATTTATTGTTATTATACTGTAACTAAATGATGAGCCACTATCTGAAAACTGTTTTGGACTTAAGACTATGTAGATGAACTTCCACTGTACAAAGTGTGTAGCTTTCTGCTCAGGGTAAGCACATTTAATCTGCTTTTGGTTTTAAATACTGTTAATGAACAACAGAACTGGTTCCTCAAGATCACGAGAACAGCTGCGCGGGAGTCTGAGCTGGACGTCATTGTCCACCTAGGAACAAATGACTTGGCTCATCATGAGATTAGAGCAGTGCAGGAGGACTTTGTAGAGTTGGGAAGGGGCCCAAGACAAGCAGCACACACAGTATCCTTCTCAGAGGTGCTGCATGTCAATGGCATGGGTGAGGCGAGGGTACTTTGCACCATGCAGTTTAATGAATGGTTGAAAAAATGGTGTGGAGCACAGGGGTTTGGCTTCATTGGGGACTAGGGTTCCACCTGGAGGGACACCAGCCTATACTGGCAGGATGGTCTGCATCTGTCCATGAAGGGAACAAGTCTTTTGAGCAATCTGTTTAAATGCTTCATTGGCAAGCTTTTAAACTAGTCAAGGGAAGGCACTGATAAGCAGCAGGAAAATCCCAGCCTCTCCCTACAAAACAGGGTACTAAATGAGAAAAAGACCGAGGTAGAAAGGTCAGTGGGGGATGCTGCAATAGAAGGTAAAGCCATCAAAAAATGGAGAGCAATGAGTACCAATGCCCGTAGTCTGAGTAACAAGCTTCCTGAATTAGTGGCCTTGATGGAGGAGGAACATCTGGATATCGTGGCAGTCACAGAAACATGGTACACACAAAACCATGACTGGGACGTAAACATACCAGGATACACCATCTATAGGAGGGACAGGGAGGGTAAAAGAAGAGGAGGAGGAGGAGTAGCTCTTTAAGGGAAGGAATCAAAGCAACAGAACATAAGGGTAAACAGGGAGGAGAAGAAGCACTGTGGGTAAATTTGGAGACCGGCAATGGCACCACAATCCGCACAGGGGTTGTATACAGACCCCCTTCTCAGGGGGAGGAAATGGACAAGGAAATGATAGAAAGTATACTTAGAATGGCAGAAAAAGGAGACATATTGCTGATGGGTGATCTGAATATGCCAGATGTTAACTGGAGTGCAGTTGCAGCAGCCACTTCAAAGAGTGGGGTTATTCTAGATGCCCTACAGGGGGCATGCCTTAGACAACTAGTATTGGAGTCCACTCGAGAGGGAGCAATCTAGACCTGGTTCTCTCAAATGGAGATGGAGAGAGGATCACAGATGTAGAGTGGGTAGCCATCTGGGAACTAGCTACCATCGAACAGTATGGTTCATAATAAACACAGCAATAGAGTCAAGCCATACAAAGGCAAAAGTACTGGACTTTAGGAGGGCTGACTTTGCCAAATTGGGTGAGTGCCTAAGGAATGCACTAGCAAATGGGCAGGAAGGAGGGGTGGAAGAACAATGGGGAATAATAAAAACTGCCATCACAGAGGTAACAAGCCTTTGTGTGAAGCAAATAAAATGAAATGATGTAAGAAACCACTATGGTTCTCAAAGGAAGTGGCAGTGAAGGTTCAAGAGAAAAATAAAGCATTCAGGAAGTACAAGGAATCACAGAAGGAGCAGGACAGAGAACTGTATCAGTTAAAGCAAAAGGAAGCTGGGAAGGCAGTCAGAACAGCAAAGGCCCAAACCGAGGAAACGATGGCCAACTCAGTTAAGAAGGGAAATAAAACCTTTTATAGGTACATCAGGGAGCGAAGGGAGGGACAGTGAGGCTTAATAAAGGGGAGGGTGGGCAGAGGGTGACTGTGAAAAGGCAGAGATACTAAACAAATATTTTTGCTCAGTATTTACAAATGAAGAGGAGGTACCTAAAACAAACAGTAGAAACACTCTAGATACAGAAGTTGATACCAGCCCATTTACAGAAGAAAGGGTTCTGAAAGATCTCTTAAAACTGAAGGTGGACAAAGCAATGGGGCCTGATGGGATTCATCCCAGAATTCTAAAAGAACTAAGGGTAGAACTAGTGACACCACTGACTACCCTCTAACAAATCATGGGAGGATGGGGTGGTACCCGAGGACTGAAGGAGGGCAGATGTGATTCCCCTTCATAAAAGTGGGAGCAAGGCAGAAGCAGGAAACTACAGACCTGTTAGTTTAACCTCAGTGGTAGGGAAAATGATGGACTCACTTTCTGAAGGAAAGAATTGTCGAGTATCTAGAGGCCAGAGGGGCACAGGACCCAAGGCAGCATGAATTCACAGCGGGAAGGTCATGCCAGATGAATCTGATAGAGTTCTTTGACTGGGTGACCAAAGTAGATGATCAGGGAGGGGCTGTGGACATGGCCTACCTAGACTTTAGCAAGGCATTTGACACAGTCCCACACAAAAGATTAATATACAAGTTAGCCAGCCTGGGAGTGGGTCCCAAGATGACAGCCTGGGTAAAGAATTGGCTGGAGAATAGTACACAGAGAGTAATAGTAAATGGAGTCCACTCTGAAGAAAGGGGGGTTACTAGTGGGGTACCGCAGGGTTCAGTATTAGGGACCGGTCCTCTTCAATGTCTTTATAAGCGACATTGCAGAGGGACTGGAAGGAAAAGTATGTCTCTTTGCAGATGACACAAAGATCTGCAACAGAGATGATGCACAAGGTGGGGTGGAAAGGATGAGAAGGGACTTGGCAAGGTTAGAGGAATGGTCAAATGTATGGCAGCTTAGATTCAATGCTAAGAAGTGCAAGGTAATGCACCTGGGAAACAAAAGCCCAGGGGAAGAGTACACAATGGAGGGCGAGATACTAACAACAAAATGGAAAGGGACCTGGGGGTAGTCATATCAGATGACCTAAAGGTGGGCAAGCAATGTGAGAGGGCAGCAAGGAGGGCTGGGGGGATACTGGGATGCATAGGGAGAGGCATCACCAGTGGAAAACAGGAAGTTATTATCCCTCTGTACAGACAGTTGGTGAGACCCCATCTGGAGTACTGCGTGCTGTTCTGGAGACCCAGTCTCCACAAAGACATAGACAGGATGGAAGCTGTCCAGAGGAGGGCAACTAAAATGGTGCAAGGTCTGCACCGGAAGACATATGAAGAGAGACTTAAGGAGCTTAATATGTATAGCCTCGAGGAAGGGGGGAACATGATAGAAACTTTCAAGTACCTCAAGGGAATCAACAAAGTCCAAGAGGTAGCATCTTTCAAAAAAAAAGGTGCAAGAACAAGGGGCACAATTTGAAGATAGAGGCGGCTCAGAGGTAATTTAAGGAGTATTTTTTCACAGAGAGGGTTGTGGATGCATGGAATGGCCTTCCGGAGGAGGTTGTGGAGTCAAAAACAGTGGTGGAATTCCAGCATGCATGGGACAGTCATAAGGCATTTCTAGGGGTTGGGGGTAGGAAGAAGTAGGCTACTGGTTAACTAGGATCTGCAGCTTATCCATTAGGTAGGGAAATGGGCAGACTGGGTGGGCCAAGCAGTCCTTATCTGCTGTCAAATTCTATGCTCCCTAAATGACTCTGGATAAATACTCCAAATTTGATTCACAAGTGCATGGTGGTGCACTGTGGCAGAGAAGACTATCACCTCAACTGCTGGGCTAGCAAAACAGAAGCAATCTGTGCTTTTGTTTTTTCCTACCAAGGTAAGAAAAGTTCAAGTCATGGTATTGGAAGAGAAACCGTGAAATACCACAGAACAGGCCACCCCACAAGGAGAACCACCTCACACAGAGGAACCCTCAGTGCCTCCCCTATAATAGACTGCTGCTGCATTAAAGCTCAAGCAGGTACCTGCAAGGACATAACTGCAAATTCACGGGCTCAGAAGACATGTCTACTCGGGCTTGCACTTTTATCACTTACTTTTTGGGATTTGATTATTTGTTGCAAGAGCTGTTCCCCACCTTTTTGGTTTTTAATACTACTTTGGCATATGGAGGGTAGCTACACCAGCATAGACAAACCTAATCATGTTTAACGAGAGAAAGTTCATTACATAAGTAGATAGCGTGGTGAGAGCCTCAGGAGTGGTTGCTTGCAGGCCCGCAATTTTCCAGTTAGGCCCTTTGAAGATAGCTTCCAACATGAGCTTATAGACTGCAACTTCATGCACAGCTTTTTGGTAACTGTCCTACCACTAAAAGGGCACCCCCTCCAGTATCCCCACCCCGGAGCATACGGCCAGATCACATCATCTATCAGACCCCCCCCCCACCTAAAACAGCAACAATGTCCTTAACGCAATGATGTCAGTGGAGCTACAGCGCTCCGGAGCGATAATACAGTCTGGATAGGAACCTTATAAATAAACTGTTAAAATAACACTAACAAGGCGCTTCTCCAAATCCTTTACTGTGCATGTGGGAAAAGGTCGTCACACATGCACAGTAAAGGATTTGGAGGAGAAACGCTTTGTTAAGTGTTATTTTAACAGTTTATTTATAAAGTCCCTATGCAGACTGTTATCGCTCTGGAGCACTGGACTTCATCATGCTAAGGGTGTCACACGGCCATTTGAAAATTCCACCAAGCACGATGTTTGAACAGGAACAAGGGTTTTGTTTACATTTTTCAGAACATTTAAACAGGATGAAAATGGATTAAAATACATTTGTGTGGCAGACTGAGCATCTTCTTATGTAGGTAAGCCTCTAACCTACAGTGCTGCGTTTCTGGTTACCCAGAACCCCTTGTTTATATTCCCTTCAAAGAGTGGAGAACAAAATGGTGCAGGACATATGAAATTCTGCTCTTCTCTTCTGGTCTGTAGTCCCTAGCAATGTACAGGGAATCCTGGAAACCGTAATATAGTTTTAAAGGAAGCTTCGACTATAGAGAGCAACAGTGGGTGGTATTATCCAGCTAACTGAAAACTAACGCAAAAAAATCTTTGCCCACCTATTCAAGGCAGTTTCTGGATCATTATTCGAATCAAAGGCACAGTGTGCTTTAGGCACCAGAGAACCCTGCAGCTGCTCTGCCAATGTGAACCCCTAGCCAGATGTAGAGTACCACTTTATTTGTACGAAAATTGCCAGCAGAAAAAGGCCAACTGCTCTATGGAGTCTGCAGACAGCACCCTTATTTTGCAGCTGCCCCCCCCCCATTGTCCTGTCCCACCCTCTTCTGAATCCCTCCACTGATTTACATGCCACCACCTCTGTCGGTAGTGCATTCCACTCTGCCACCACCCTTTCCATAAAGAAATGCCTCCTCATTTCCCTCCTGAATCTCCCACCCTCCAACCTCGTGTCATGGCCTCTAGTGTCCCTTCCCCCCTTCATGTACCTGAAGGTCTCCATCATGTCCCCCCTACTTCTCCTCTCCTCCAGTGACTACATGTCCAACTCTGCTAGTCTGGTCTCAAGGCAACTTCACCCAGACCTCGGATCATTTTAATTTTTTTTAAATATTTATGTTGAAAGTAAAACAGCACTAAAGGGCATCACTGATCTGTGGAGCCTTCTCATGTGGTGTCATGAAATTACTCACTGAGGAATGTCCCAGCCAATTAGAGGCTGATGAACAGACAGACTGGATAGGCAGTGCAGCCCGAGAGACTAGTATTACTACCAACCTCCCCCAAACTAAATAAATATGTAACTGGCTATACTGAAAACAAAATGTTCTGCATTTTGGTCAAGGTAAAAGGTGAGCTTGGGTTGGGTGGCAAAGGCCCTATAATTTACCCCGCAGTGGGACCCCAAAACTGTAAAGCTGGTCTTGATGGCAGGTAATTTAAACACCACAGAATGTGGGGGCCTTATGGGACGCTGCATCTACAATACTCCAGCACTCCTTGCAGAGCATTAGGAAGTGCCTAAACCCTACTGCAAATGTGCATCAAGCCGGTCCAATCTCAACATGACCTGCACAGAATCAACACATCTGGATTCAGACCCGCCCCAAACCAAAGTATTTATGCAATGTGGTGCTCTTGTAATTTGTGTACAGTTAACAAAGCTCTGGTTCTCCACATAGCGAGGCGTGGCACAGAAGGAAAAGAATGAAATAAAGGTGCGTCACAGAAAAAGATCAGTGTGGAAAACAATGGGAAAGTGCACGACCTCAGCTGTGAAAAAAGGATTATAGGAATGGAGACTAGACCAAAGGTGGTGGTGGTCAGGGGGTGTCTGGCCTTTACCTCCTATCTGTTTCCAATTTCTCAAACAGAAACTCTGCAGCTCTCACACTTAAACGAAGCGCACTCAGATTGGCTTCCAACTCCAGGCTTCGTCTGATGAAATTCCTTAATATTTAGCAAAATATGATTGTGGCGGTAATGGTAGGGGAGTTTTGTAGGTCCACCATTTTTACGCAAAAATGAAAAAAAACAAAACAAAAAAAACACCACCCATTTAGTGCCACATTCTTGGCCCAAAACATGCTGATCAATATTCGATTTTATGTGAAAAACATATCTGAAAAATGAAGTGTCCAATCCCATTGCCTCATCCGGGCAAGTAAAATTTCTTGAAGGGCAAGTATAAAAAGAGAGCTAATTTCATTGAAACGAATGGGGGAGTGAGAATTCAGCTACATTCATGCCTGGGCAAGTCCTAAACATTTTGATTTGAACACCCCTGCATTTAAAAAAAAAAAAAAATTTAATGGCCCTAAGATTGCTTCTCTTTGCCTACTAAAATAAATGGGGCCCAATTTCGAAAACCGTCCGTACAATAGTTTAGAGTTTAGTACAGGTGGGGTCACGGCGCCAAACACCACGAACTTACCGGAATCACCCCTGTACACCAAACAAGCGGCACATTGGGGGGGAGAGGGGATTTGATGGAGGTGACTACACCCCCCCAGCAGGAACAACCATGGTTGAGAGAGAGCAGTACCCAGCAAGTGTCAGTACCTCGTTTTGTAGTTGCAACTAGTAGATCAGCAGGGCATCGGGTTGCTATGTGGGTACGGTGAGGGGCGTCATGCATGCAGCAGAACAAGAGAGTGGGAGCTGGGGTGGTACGTGGGTTCAGCGAGGGGTGGGGGGGCAGAGAGATCAGAGGGCACAGCCATGCATGGACCTGGGGCACTTGTGTGGGTTGGAGCACTGGAGGCATGTAGCAGTTCCAGAAGCCTAGGAGACAAAGGGGAGTTGGGGTGCTACATGAGGTGGGGGACAGGGGTATGTGTCAGGACACACCCCTGGTGGGCAATGTGCAGCTGCGTGTTGTGCAGGGACAGTTTGCCACGTACCAGGTCCACTGGATAGGAACAATGCTCCAAGGGTGGAGGGAATGGTCACCTTTGCTGTGTGTGGGTTACTGTGTTGGGGGGGTGGGGGTTGAATGCTGTGTGTCACAGGCATTGCTCACATAGTGCCAGCCGTCCATGGGCTGGTCCCTGCCTAAGCCTGCGTCCCTCAGGACCTGGTAGGTCCTAGCAGTAAGGTAGGACACGGTCGGCATTGAGGGTCGTCGGATCCATGGGCTGTAGCGGCAGTAGGCATCCGACCGCAACAGGACACACATGGGACTCCCCTCCGGTAACCCCCCCCCAATCAGGACCTGCCTCGAGGTGTGGCACAAGCAACCAGACCAGCTCTAGACTGGCCTAACCTCTCGGTGGTGGTGGTGGTTTGGGGGGGGGGGTGCTTGTGGCCAGAAGGGGAGCTTCAGGACTCCCAAAAAAGGGGATGCTGCAGCTCTGCCCTGGCGAAACCCCTTCCACCATGGCACACCCACATCTTGGGGGCAGAAGTGGCGCAAGGTCAATTCACCTTAAGGGCACCCGATTTCGATGCAGTCTACATTCAAAAATCTTGGATGCCACAACTTGACACAAGGTGCCAACTGCATCAATTTTATTTGATGCAGGCACCTTGCATCACCATTGGGACTCGAAAAAATAAATTTGCACCTATAGGATCTCGGGAGTCCAATTTTTCTCTAGCTAGTCCATAGACTGGTCCAACTCCAGCACAATTTTTTTTTAAATCTAAAATTATGTGAAAACAGAGAAAAATAGGAAAGTAATTCAAGTTTTATTTTCACTTGAAATTAGCACAGATAGGACTATAAGCCTATTTCTATTAGGCAGTGGCCCAAAGGCTCCAACCCGAAGAATGTGATTTTTATTAATTGGGTGCCAACTCAATATACTACTACTTTAAACGGATACATTTTTTGTTGCCAGAAGAAAAAATTACTCACCTTAGTAATGTTGTTTCTTCTAATGGAGTCTTGCTATATTATGACATATGCAGTTTGTCCCAGCCTTAGAACTGCTCCGGAGGTGAAAGAGTTAAAGCCCATGCCAGGCATGGAACTTAGACCTCGAGCTCGGTTGAAAATTCTATCTGTTGTTCTTCAAACTTAAACTGTCAGATCTTTATGAGCAAAAACTCACTAAGACTCTGTGTGGAAGCTGTAAACCTTCACTAGCCAACTGGCTACTTAATTAAATAAACACATTTTTTGGTGCCACAAAGAAGACTCAAGTCAGGAGACCCAAAAAATGACAACACAACAAAGATCACCCCAAAGGTGGTGAAAAACAAGGTGGGCATCTAAAAAGTGCTACTTGCCCTGCCCACCCACATCCCCAAGAGTAAGGTTCTGAGAGGGGCAGGCAGGGGAGGTCATAATATAGCAAGACTCCATTAGAAGAAACAACATTACTAAGGTGAGTAATTTTTTCTTCAAACAACATGAAGTCTTGCTATATTATGACATATGCAGACTACACAGCAGTACCTCCATGGAGGAGGGTCAGAACCTACTTAGGAAATAGGCTCTGAAGCACAGCTGTGCCAAAACGAGCATCACTCCTAGCCTGGATGTCCAGGGAGTAATGCTTAGTAAAAGTGTGCACCGTTTTCCAGGTAGCTGCTTGACATATCTCTAGGATAGAGATGTCCCTGGCAGCAGCCAGAGACGCAGCTGTACCTCTGGTGGAGTGAGCCCTCAGACCTGAGGGAGGAACTTTACCCTGTTTTTCACAGCAGAATTGGACACAAGAGACGATCCACCTGGCAATGGATCTTTTAGTGGCAGGTTTCCCTTTGCCAACCTCGCCATAAGTGAGGAACAGTTGGAGGGAGTTAAACCTATGACCTTTGGTACGATCTACGTAGTAGCTAAGTGATCTTTTGACATCTAAATTGTGCAACCTCCTCTCACCAGAAGAGGAATGGCCAGTGAAGTACACAGGGAGAGATACAGATTGATTAAGGTGGAAATCTGAGACCACCTTAGGCAAGAACTTTCGGTAGCCCTGAGGCCTACCTTATCTCTGTGAAAGGAGATAAAATCAGGCTCCACTGACAATGCTTGTAACTCACTTATGCGCCTGGCAGAAGTGATGGCTACCAAAAACACAGTTTTGCAAGTCAAGTACTTGAGCTCTGCTGAGGACGAGGGCTCAAAAGGGTGTTGCATAAGTTGGGCAATGCAAATATTAAGATCCCAGGCAGGGGAAGGATCCCTAAATGGGGGGTTGGTGTGAAGCAACCATTTGAAAAACTTGGGAGAATACAGGATGAGCTGAAAGAGAAGAGGGCTTACCTGCTGACAAGAAAGCAGACACGGCTGCCAAGTGCACTTTTAGGGTAGCTGGTCTCAGCCCTAAAGTATTTAAATGAACCATATAATCCAGGACTGCAGGTAAGTCAGCAGATTCTGGGGAAATATGCTTCCCAGAGCACCATATGGAAAAATCTCTTCCATTTGGAATTATAAGTAGCCCTGGTGAAAGGCTTCCTAGAAGCCTTCAGAATATCCAATACACCTTGGGAAAGGTGTAGGTCAGCAAACTCTAACTCTTCAAGAGCCAGGCCTTGAGATCGAGAGATTTGAGGTTCGGGTACCCAAACCCTCTCCTGAGCACAAGATAACAAATTGTGATTCCTGGGAGACACAGGGGACGGTGGACTGCTAAGGACATAAGGAGTGGGTACCAGGGCTGTGTGGCCCAGTCTGGAGCAATCATAAACATCTTGCAGGATTGAGACCTGATTTTAACTAGCACTTTGAACAGGAGAGGGAAGGGTGGAAAGGCATAGAGAAACTTCTCTTCCCAACTGAGAAAGAAGGCACCAAGGGGGACCTGGCCCAACACTGGGGGCCTGCAACAAAAGAGAGGAAGTTGGTGATTGTCTGGGGCTGCAAAAAGATCTATCTGGGGTGTGCCCCATCTGGCAATACCACCTCCAGAACTAGGGGATCCAGAGCCCATTAGTGATGGCCTTGGGAACTGCTGAGAGCATCTGCCAGGACATTGCCCTTGCCTGGGAGGTGAACTACTACAAGTGAGGTGTTCAGGGAGTAAGCCAGAGACCACAACTTTGTTGCTTCGGTGCACAAGGCCGTAGACCGAGTGCCCCCTTGCTTGTTGATGTACCACATTGTGGCGGTATTGTCTGTTCTGACTTGAATAACCTTGTTTTGAACAGATTTGGAAAAAACTTGAAGTGCTAGAAAAACTGCTCTGAGTTCCAACAGATTGATGTGGAGCAGAGATTCCTGAGGGGACCCCAACCCCTGGGTGGTGAGGTCGCCCATGTGAGATTCCTGAGGGGACCCCAACCCCTGGGTGGTGAGGTCGCCCATGTGAGCTCCCCACCCCAATAGGGATGCATCTGTAGTAAGGATTAAGGAGTGAGACTGAGGGGTAAGGGGGACCCCCTGTCTCAAATTGCCCTGGTCCTGCCCCCACTGAAGGGCCTGGATCAGGGTTTGAGTCACTGGAATTAATTTGGTTAGAGGGTCCTTTCTTTGAGACCAAAAGGCTCTCAAATGGAACTGGATGTCCCTCATCTGAAATCTGGCTCCCTGCACTACTGCTGTCGAAGCAGCCATGTGTCCCAGGAGCTGTAGAAAGTGCCTTGCTGGTCGAGAGACCCGCAGGGTGAAGGAAGAAATCAGGATACTTGCCCTTTCCAGAGGAAGGAAGGCTTGGGCTTCTTTTGTGTTCAGTTCTGCACCTATGAAGGTGAGAAGCTGGACAGGCTCTAGGACTGACTTTGGAAGATTGAGAAGGAAACCTAGAAAAGTTAGCAGTTGCTGAGTTACTTGAAGGTGTAACCTGACTTGGTCTGTGGACTGGCCTACTATGAGCCAGTCGTCCAAGTAAGGAAAGATGGCAATTTTTTGCCTTCTTAAGTGGGCAACTGCTACTGCCAGGCATTTTGTGACTTTCAATGGGAACTTCTGATGAGAACATGAAAATAGGCATCCTTGAGGTCCAGGGACACTAGCCAGTCCCCTGGCCTTAAAGAGGGTAAAATAATTCCCAAAGTCACCATTTTGAGTTTGTTTAGATACCCGAGATCCAGTATGGGCCGCCATTCTCCTGTCTTTTTTGGGGTAAGGAAGTACCTGGAGTACAACCCTTTGCCTTGGTGTAGGGGTGGAACCCTTTCCACAGCTCTGACAGCCAGGAAGGTAGAGACTTCTGCCTCCAGGGCAAGAGCCTCTGAAGGATTTGCAGGTGGAGAGGATCTGATTCTCATCTTTGGAAATTTTTTGAAGCTGAGAACCAGTCCCTGGCTTACTACTTCCAGGACCACTTGTCTGACGTTACAGACTCCCAGTCCTGGACAAAGTAAGATAGCCTGCCCCCTACAGGTAGTGGAGAATCGGCCCTGGGCGCCCCATCAGGGTGCCTGTTTGGCAGGGGCTTTAGGCCGAGGGGTGGAAGCAGGCCTGCCTGCACCCCGTCTGCCTCTCCCTCTAAAGAACCCCTTCTGTGCAAAAGCTGAAGAGGAAGCCTGGGCTTGGTAAAAAGGCATATGAAAAGGCCTACTCCTGCCCCTAGGAGGCTGCCTTTGGAAAGTGACTTGTCTTTCCTTGGCCTGTGCACTCCTATAGGTGGTCCTGTATTCATCCATTTTCTTCATGTAATTCTCTGTTTGCTCCCCAAACAGAGTGTTGCCCACAACAGGGAAATCCATGGCCTTAGTCTGGGTATCCTATGACAGGCTAGTACATCTGAGCCAAACCATTCTATGGAAAGCCACAGATGTAGCCATGACTCTGGAGTATACATCATTAGAGTCCACTGCAGCATGGAATTGCACCTTGGATGCCTCAATACCATCAGGGGCCACCTGCTCCAGCTCTTCTGCCAGCTGGCCAGGAACCTGCTTTGCTAGAGCTAAAACAGTATCCCATCTGGATTTTGATATCTAGCAACATAAGCCATATAATTAGCCTGTCTGAGTCTAAACAAGCTGCCATGTACTGTTTCTTTGCCATGGCATCTATCTTTCTGGAGTCCTTGTCAGGGGTGAGAGGCTAAGGGAACATTTGCCTTGTCACAGGCTGCAGCCTGCACCACCCCCACGTGGCTGCATTGTTGTGTAAGGAACTCCGTATCAGAGCCTGATAATGCATACCTTTTGTCCATTCTTTTATCAACAGGAGGTATGGCGTGAGGAGCTTTTAAAATCTTTACTGTCTGTTTCCAAAAAGATTTATGCAGAGGAACAGTCTGCTAGACTCATTTCTACAAAATCAGGCTCCTTCTGATCATCCACAGCTTCCTCCATAGGGAGCTGGAGGGTTTCAGCCACCTTTTTTTTTTTTTTTTTTTTTTAAAACACATGAAGTGAGAAGGGGACTCAGAAAGCCTAGGGGGAGGCCCTGAAGGTCTGTCAGGAGAGATGTCCGGTTCAATGGGCACATCCAGACTTCAAAACCACATTCACTCTCCTCATACTCCTCTTCCCCCTCCTCTGGTTCATAAAATACCCTTAAATAATACTCCTGAACCGGAGGAACCGACCGAACCAAGCGCTTACCTGATGATGCCGGTTCGGTCGGAACCGGGGAGACTGAACAATTTTTATTGCTTTAGCTATTTCTTCAGCGGTTGGAGATGGAAGTTTAGACTCCACACCAGCTGATTTTTTAGATTTCTTTGTTGGAACCGACTCCTCAGAGTCGGCTCTCCTTTTGCCCGAGGAAGTATCGCCCTGGTCAGAGGGCACTCCCTCCGGTTTGGTTGAAACCGAACCGGGCTGGCCATCCGGGTCAGCGGATTTTATGGCCTCCCGTTCCCTGAGTCTACCAACTCTCTTATCCAGGGTAGCTGCAGGAAAACCCATGCAATTCTGGCAGTCTGAATTGAGGTGGTCAACCCCAGACAATAAACACATGTGGTGTGGGGGTCAGCCTTGGCAAAGGCTTCCCCACATACAACACAGTGCTGAAACCCAGTGGGCCCAGTTTTTCTTTTGGGTTTCTCAGACATAGTGCCAGCCTAACCAAAAACTTGCCCTTTTACGGCAATCTGCCAAGCAAGACTCCCTTATCGGTTCCCAACCGTGTCATGAGTCATGGAAAAAGCGATTGGTGTTTTTTTTTTTTTAGAACCGATAAGAACCGAAACCGCATTCTAAAAGACTGTAATGTAACAGAGTAACTTGATCGGTTCAAACCGAACCGATAAAAATGTTTACAAGTTCCACACAGAAAATAAATGTAAAACCTATCTAGTACTTACAATACCACAGATAGAGCTTGAACCGACCGGTTGCGGTTTAATTTCGGTTAAAAAAACGAAAACTTTTATACTTTAACCGACAAAATGAACCGTGCAGAAGGAGGAATCTCCGGAGCGACTGTGCAGTGAGGCGGAGTAAAGAATCTGACAGTTTAAGTTTGAAGAACAACAGATACAGCTCGAGCTCAGTTGAAAATTCTAAGTTCCATGCCTGGCATGGACTTTAACGCTTTCACCTCCGGAGCAGTTCTAAGGCTGGGACAAACTGCATATGTCATAATATAGCAAGACTTCATGTTGTTTGAATTAATATTTTGTGGCTGAAATATATCCTATTAAGATGCCTTAAGAGTGGATTTAAACTAAAAGGTAAGATAAGAAACCCGTTCATTAACTTAAACTACTTGCATCCTCCTCAAGTAATGCACTAGGAACTAAAGGTCCCAAAACCCAGTATTTTTTTTTTTTTTTTGGGGGGTTGCTGTTTTTGTTATTTTCCATTTCATACTTTTTTTTTATCGTTTATACTCCTGCCCTATAGCCCTCTCGATCTGGGAGAACCCCAGCCTCGTCACCCCGGCGTCCACCAGCCAGCACAGTAATGGCCCCAGTGCTTACCCCCTGGTGGGGTCAGAGAGGGGGCCCTCCCCTCCAAGACCGGATCATGTGTTCCTGTGCTGTGGCTAACCGGGTGCGAGGCATGCGAGTTCCCCTGTCTGCATCTGCGGGCAATTTTTTCCTGGTGTTCTTGTGTTGCCGGGGTGACATGTGCAACAGTGCCGCACATGCTCCCATGCACGCCGTCAAGCATCTGCGCCGCTCCCAACCCCCCATTGTGCGGTGTCTGTGCACCAATCCCCAGCCACCACTAGGGACCAGACTGGCACTGACTGCTGAACCCCCCCCCCCGGAGAAGGAGAGCTGTCCTCCGGACACTCAATCCTTCTCCCTGCTGATCCCCAGCAACCCGGGCTCATTCCCGAACGTGCGTCGCTGGCGTGGTACAAGGTGTGTCGTCCAGCGCCTCAACCCTCAGCGCACCAGGCCGGCAATATATTTTTTTTTTTTTTCTTTAAATATCTTATTGATTTTGCAAAGCCCCGCCTGCCATACTGGGACCCTTGCAACTGAGCCTCTGCTGATATCAGTAAGGGATTAAGACACAGAAATCGTTCAAATGCCTGTGGAGGTCTTGAAAGTTTTAATCAGTATTGTAGCACATTTCCATTCGGACACTACCAGTACCAATCTCATTCCTACAACTCTTTGCTAGGAACGTACAGTAATTAATCTGAATAATACCCAGACAAAAAACAGTGCTTCAAAGTATTTTGTGCATTGCTTTTCACGTCACTGAGACATTACTGCAGCACAAATCATGCCAGTCAAATAGGCTACTGTATTAGTAGATTATACAACAGCAGAGAATATTTCCAGCAATCTGATTGGTCAGTGGCCACCTTGTACAGTGATGTTATCCCAGCACATCATCACTGTTGCAGATTCTGCTTAGCGTTGACTGGCTTTGTGATGCGAGGGCTGCGGAGAGTGGGCATGCTCCATTCAGTGCTCTGAAGCATCTTTCCAAAGCTTAGGCTCCGATTTTAACCCATCTTCTAGTACTAATCTTAGCCAGAGTCCAACTAACAGACACCTCTTGGTTGAACACTGGCTTCGACTTGTAGCAAAGGGCAAGTACAAAAAAAAAAAAAAAGAAACCAAGCTTTTAAAAAGACACTTCATAGTGCTCAATGGAACGCACCCCTGCGTTCCCCCTACAGTTACATCACAAAAATGTCTGACTGCATCACAGAATAGTAAATAAATGTAAAGATCGAGCAGGCCCCTCGGGGGTCAATGTTAAAATTTAATTTTCTGTATGTAATTTATACTGAGTCACTCCAAAAAAAAAAAAAAAAGATGCAAGTCCCAGTGAGCCAAACCGGTCAACAAAATCCAGTAATTGACTAAATACAATTACAATCCCCTCATTTCCTTTGGGGGCATATTTTAAACATTTACTAGTGGCAACATAAAAATTTCCACACAGATAAGACAGCTTGCCATTTATCATTTTCTTATTTGGGGAAAGAGCATCAAGTATGTCCCTGATCTGAGGGGCAGCAGATTGAGAAGTACACCAATGAGATCACAACTGGCTGTATCCCCCCCCCCCCCAAAATCACTGAGGGAGATGCAAATACTGCAATGTTAAAGTTCTTTTCAATTCCCATCGTCTGGCCAAGTTCTCTCAATAAAAAGCATTTTAAACTGTGACATTACTTATTTAATTTACAAAGCAGAATGTTCGTGTGCAAGTTTTTACACTGGCAAAACAAAAAGTTAAAGGAGAGGGTGGGGGACTATGTGCGTGTAATTTCAAACAGCAATTTGGACTAGGTACTGGCACAGCATATTCCAACAGTAGTGTTTCCCACTGATCAGAACATTTCTTTCATAGGAACTGAAAAAGTTCACATCGGATCTTGGGGTGGTGAAATGGATGCTTCATCTAAGAGGGAAAGTTTACTGGATCTACCATGTAAAGGTCACTAGACCACCAGGCCTCAACAATCACATGGACACTGCTGCACTGAAAACATTAAACTGTGAAGCAGATATTCAACCCCGTTTGCCACCCAGTTGACCAACTTCTGACCCACCCCGAGCCTACCCAGCTTATTAATCAATTTTCTATGTGGAACAGTATCGAAAGCTTTGCTGAAGTCAAGGTAGGCGACATCAACTGCTTCCCCTTGATGCACCACTCTGGTTACACAGTCAAAGAAGTCTATGAGATTAGTTTGACAGGACCTTCCTTTTTGTAAATCCATGCTGTCTTGGATCCTGTGCTCCTATGGATTCCAGGTGTTGCATTATCCTTTCCTTAAGGAGTGTCTCCATAATCTTGCCCACTACTGAGGTAAGACTGACTAGTCTGTAGTTCCCTGCCTCCTCCCTGCTACCACTCTTGTGGAGCGGGATCACATGAGCCCTTCTCCAGTCTTCTGGGACCTCTCCTGTGCTCAGAGACTCACTAAACAGTTCTGCTAATGGCTCTGCTAGTTCCACCCTTAGCTCCTTTAGTACCCTGGGATGTATGCCATCAGGTTCCATTGCCTTGTCCACCCTGAGCTTATCTGGCTGCTTGGTTCTAAACTGTACAATATGTATTTAATTGTTGAGTAATGATTTATTTGAATGCTTTAAGTAATTAGTGAGTCTGTATTACCAACCAAGACCTCCCTCCATACATGGGACACTACCTATAACATCTGCCGTTATGCTTCTGCCTCTCCTCGGTGCAAACATCACTGTCAGCTGTATGCTGATCTAAATTGGCCAAGTCCTGCTGCCCATTGCCTCCTATCCTATGGTGTTATAATAGATGGTACCATAAGAGTAGGCCTCCCCCAATCTCTCGCCTCGCTATTACACCCTCAAACCCCTTCCTTTGGTCTCCGTTCAACTGATCAGACCCCTCTTTACATGAGCCTTCTCCCATGCTGCCCCTAAATATTGGAATACAATACCTCAAGCTATTAGTCTTGCCCCTACACATACTGGCTTTAAGAAGCATCACCGTGAACACCTACTTGCAGTAAGTCCTTGTACCCGTTTCCACCCACCATAAACCCATCCCCCGCTCTGCTCGCCTTCACCCTACTCCCACCCTACCCGAACTCACTCTTACTCAACCCCCTTTCTTATTTTCTCCACTATGCTTATCTGACTTGCAAATTGGTGTTTACTGCTGACTGTTCATAACAATGACTGGTACTAAACTCTGAATGTGTGTTGCACTTGTCTCATTCTTCTGAATGATCCTTGTATCGTAGCAGTCACAGAAACATGGTACACAGAGAACCATGACTGGGATGTCAACATACCAGGGTACATAACCTGCAGGGGAGAAGAGGGGGAGGAGTAGCTCTCTATGTAAAGGAAGGGATAAAAGGGATTAAAGCAATTGAACAAGAGAGTAAACAGGGAGGAGAGGAGGCACTGTGGGTCACCTTGGAGACTGGAAAGGGCACCACAATCCGCACAGGGGTTGTGTACAGACCCCCATGTCAGGGGGAGGGAATGGGCAAGGATATGATAGAAGGCATTCTTAGAATGGCAGAAAAAGGGGAGATACTGTTGATGGGAGACCTGAATATGCCAGATGTTAACTGGAGCACATCTGCTGCAGCCACATCCAAGAGCAGGGCCATTCTTGATGCCCTACAGGTGGCAGGCATTAGACAGCTAGTTTGGAACCCACTGTGAGGGAGCAATCTTAGACCTCGTGACTCTCAAACAGGGGCAGTGAGAGGATCTCAGATCTAGAAGTGGGTTGCCATCTGGGAACAAGTGACCATCAAACAGTGTGGTTCACGTTAAACTCAGCTACAGAGTCAAGCCATACAAAGAGAGCGTGATTGACTTCAGGAGGGCTGACTTTGGCAAAATGGGAGAGTGCCTCAGAAAAGCACTAGCAAACAGGCTAGAAGGAGGTGCAGCAAACAATGGGGAATCATCAAAACTGCCATCACAGAGGCAACAAGCCTTTGTGTGAAGCAAATAAAGAAATCAAAGCGAAAGAAAAGCCACTATGGTTCTCAAAAGAGGTGGCTGTGAAAGTCAGGAAGAAAAAGATAGCATTCCGGAAGTATAAGGGGAAACAGAAGGAGCAGGACAGAGAGCTGTACCAGTTAAGGCAGAAGGAAGCAGGGAGGGAAGTCAGAATAGCAAAGGCCCAAACGGAGGAAAAGATAGCCAACTCGGTTAAGAAAGGGGATAAAACCTTTTACAGGTACATCAGCGAGCGTAGAAAGACAAAGGGAGGGATAGTGAGACCGAATAGAATGAACGGTGGGTGGGCAGAGAGGGACAGTGAAAAAGCAGGGATACTGAACGAATATTTCTGCTCAGTATTCACAAAAGGGGGGGGGGGAATGCCTAATCCAATTTACAGTAGCACTCTTGATAGGGGGGTCGATCACAGTCCTTTCACAGAAGAAAGGGTTCTGCAAGAACTCCTAAAACTGAAGGTGGACAAAGCAATGGGGCCTGATGGAATTCACCCCAGAATTCTAAAAGAATTAAGGGGGGAACTAGTGAAACCACTGGCTACTCTTTTTAATAAATCATGGGAGGATGGTGTGGTACCCGAGGATTGGAGGAAGGCAGATGCGATTCCCCTTCACAAAAGTGGGACCAAGACAGAGGCAGGAAACTACAGACCTGTCAGTTTGACCTCTGTGGTAGGGAAAGTGGTGGAGTCACTTCTGAGGGAAAGAATAGTTGAGTACCTAGAGGCCAATGGGGCACAGAACCAAAGGCAGCATGGGTTCACAGCGGAAAGGTCATGTCAGACGAATCTAATAGATTTCTTTGACTGGGTGACCAAAGTAGTAGACCAGGGAGGGGCTGTGGACATGGCCTACCTAGACTTTAGCAAGGCATTTGACACAGTCCCACACAAAAGATTAATAGTCAAATTAACCAGCCTGGGAGTGGGTCCCAGGGTGGTAGCCTGGGTAAAACATTGGCTGAACAACAGAACACAGAAGGTAATTGTAAATGGAGTCCACTCTGAAGAAAGAGGGGTTACTAGTGGGGTACCGCAGGGTTCAGTATTGGGTCCAGTCATTTTTAATGTCTTCATAAGTGACATTGCAGAGGGACTGGAAGGAAAAGTATGCCTCTTTGCAGATGACACAAAGATCTGCAACAGGGTTGATACACAAGGAGGCGTGGAAAGGATGAGAAGGGACTTGGCAAGGTTGGAGGAATGGTCAGAAGTATGGCAGCTAGGATTCAATGCAAAGAAGTGCAAAATAATGCACCTGGGAAACAAGAACCCAGGGGAAGAATACACAATGGGGGAGAGGTAGCAACAACAACAAAAAAGGAAAGGGACCTGGGGGTAATCATATCAGATGACCTTAAGGTTAGCAAGCAATGTGAGAAGGCAGTAGGGAGGGCTGGGGTATACTGGGATGCATAGGGAGAGGCATCAGCAGCAGAAAACAGGAAGTTGTTATCCCTCTGTACAGACAGTTGGTGAGACCCCATCTGGAGTACTGCGTCCAGTTCTGGAGACCAGATCTCCACAAGGACATAGACAGGATAGAGGCAGTCCAGAGGAGGGCAACTAAAATGGTGCAGGGTCTGCAAGAGAAGCCGTATGAGGAGAGACTAAAGGAGCTTAACATGTATACCCTGAGGGAAGAAGGAGAGGGGACATGATAGAAACTTTTAAGTACCTCAGTGGAATCAAAGTCCAAGAGGGTAGCATCTTTCAGAAAAGACGGCAAGAACAAGGGGACACAATTTAAAGATAGAGGGGCGGTTCAGGGGCAATGTGAGGAAGTATTATTTCACAGAGAGGGTAGTGGATGCATGGAACAGCCTTCCTGAGGAGGTTGTGGGGTCTAAAACTGTGGGAGAATTCAAGAATGCATGGGACAGACATAAGGCAATTCTTGTGGGGGGTAGGAAGAAATAGGCTGTTGGTTAACTAGGATCTGCGGCCTATCCTGTAGGTAGGGAAATGGGCAGACCAGATGGGCCAAGCGGTCCTTATCTGCCGTCAAAGTCTATGTTTCTATGTATCTGTCTTATTACTTACTTTGCCTGTCCGTCTATTATATAGTCTTACAAGTGTTTGTGATGATTTTTTTTCTCCTGACTAACTTTGCATTGTATGACCTATATGTGCTGTGTCACATTGCTGTTGGTTGTTTTGTATCCGACTTGTATCCTCCCGGGTCGTGCCTGAAAATAGGCATTCCTATGCCTAGTGCACTCACCCGGTAAACAAAAGCAAATAAATTACTGAATTTGCTGCATTTGTAATCTCTTTTCTCATTTATCACTAGTCATTCTGCACGTTTTGTATGTCGATTTGTTGAATGCACTGGAGCGGACAACCCACCTAATTATCACCTCCCATGAAATGTAATTGGTATCGCTATAAAAAGGAGCGGTGGGACTTGCACTAATAGCTCTTGATAAAGCTTGCGTTCAGCAAGTGAAACATTTAGTTCTGTGCATGTGTGTGCCACTAGTTGATTAAATGCTTGCAGATCTAAGACACTTGGCATCAAGTGTGCTTTTTACTGTGCCATGAGTTGCCCAGTTTTCCTTTGCTGCATTTTAATAGTACTGTAAATCTGGGCAGGTGTAAACCATGTTTAATTGCCCCCAGTGTATTGTTGTGTGTGTTTTGAAATAATCCAAATTTTTCCTTATTTAGGGCCCCATACTAATGCAGCCTCTCATGATCAATATTAATTTTCTAATTACTTGGCAGTTCCGGATGCCAGCAACATCAATTGAGCTTAAGACTTCTTGTAGTCGACTGTTCGTCTATACTTGGTCCCAGTACAGCACCAGGACCTGTACATCGCAAACCGAAGCTTAAGAGCTCCTTCCATAGGAATAAGTTATACACGCTCCCGCGGCTGCTGCACCATTCCAACATCAGCCGTGGGAGCTTCTGGGACATGCCGCTAGATGCTCTTCTCTTTAAAAAGCCAGCAAAATAGGACGGCAGGATCAAGCAGATCAAATATAAGATATACTAAGCATATAACAAATAAGGGAAGAAATTTAAACTTATTGTGAAAATGCTCATCAGGAGCTGCCGTTTGTGGGGCATTTACAAAATCGGCATTTCCCTTTAATACCGTTACAGAGCCCACTCATGGTTGTACAAGTAGTCTCACTCCCTTAGGGTATCAGAACCACTCACTTTTTTGTTCTCAATTCTCATACCTTAAGAATGCCTGGAGGGCTGAGGCATCTGTGCCTTACCTCCTGCCATGCCGGCAATGCGTGCTTGCAGTGCGAGCGGGTCATAGACACTGTCGGCAAATCAGGGCCTATGGCCCACCCAGTCTGCCCATTTGAGCTTGTAAGTTCCCTTTACGTTTTTCTAGAAGTCTGTTGGCCCTTACCCCTGTCCTCCAGGATTCTCTTATGTTTGTCCCATGCATTCTTAAATTCTGTGATTGACTCAGCCCCCACCACTTCCTTTGGCATGTGTTCCACTTGTCCACCACCCTTTCTGTGAAGAAATTCTTCCTCATGTTTTCTCTGAATTGCCCCTCCCTCCAACTTCATCCTATGCCCTCTGGGTTGCCGCGGGTCAGCTGGGGAGAGAGGATTGAGCATCTGGAGGACAGCTCTCCTCCCTCAGGGAGGGTGGCTTGGCAGCCCCACCAAATGAATGCCCCCCCAGATGGAGACCAGAGGGTAGAATGAGATTGAGGCACCACTGAAACGGTGGCTGCTGCGCGACTCCATAGTGTGCGCACACCTCAACATACGCACACGAACGTGCCACACCCTGAAGGGTTCGGAAGAAAAAACGGAAAATACCCCGCAGTGGTGGATGATGTTAGACAACTCCCCCCCCCCCCCACACTGGTGGCCGGGCAGCTGATCCTGTGGCCAGGATGGCTAACGAGGCAAGATCCCGGAGGAACCAGTTGACAGGGCTTGGGGGGGGGGGGGAGAGAAAGAGAATAAAGTTAAATGAAAAGGAAAAAAATGCCCATGACATCACTCTTACAACCATAAGAGTGGACTCAACGGTGGTATTAACAACATATCCTTGTGCACAGGCTAGGGAACACTGCCACTTACTGTGTGACCCTGAGCAAATCACTTGACCTAACCCCTCTGTGCCATTTTATTCTCCATGTGAGCCTGACATGGCAACCTTCTCTCCCCCTCCCCCTCCCTTCTCCCCTTGGATTGTAAAATGCTTTGGAACACAATTAACAACACTGGTCTCGGGAAGATGAACAGCCGCCACAGTCAACATTTACACCATGAGTAGCAGAAATTATGACACAAACAAAGTCAACCTCACTGCCCAGTGTGGACCAAAAGGGGAGGAAGTGGTGTTGGTGGGGGACTAAATATGCCATGTACAAACTGGGGAACCATGTCCTCTCATGTGGCCAAGGAGCACAGGCTGCTGGACGGCTTTCAGGATGTGTTCTTAACACAGCATGTGATGGAGCCCACAAGGGAGGGCCATGTCCTGGACGTGGTTCTGGCGGATGGGGATCTGGTAAGGGACCCGGTTGTAGAGGATCCCATCACTGGGAGTGACCACAATACTGTCTGGTTTCAAATAAGCATGGGGGAAGGGGGGTGAGATCTAGGACACTGGCAGTGGACTTCAGGGGGGCAGACTTTGTGGGCATGGGAAATATTCTCAAGGATCACTTGAAGGGGATTACATCAATGACAAGTGTGGAAAGGAGATGGGAGGTCATAAACCGGGGACTTCATGAGGCAGTCAGGACCTGCACTAAAGTGAAGCGTAAGAGAGCAAGGTCACATAAACCATGCTGGTAGTCCAGTGAGGTTCAGGTAGCGGTCAGAGAAAAGGCTGCCTACAAAAAATATAAAACAACGAGAGGGGATAGAGAAGAGGAAATGTACCATCTTGCATCTAGAAAAGTCACCCGGATGGTGCGGAGGGCAAAGTCCAGTAAAGAGCAGCAGCTGGCACAGGGGATACGGGGAGGGGAAAACGGGTTCTTCCAGTATATTGGGGAGCGGAGAAAAACTAAGGGCCATCTCAGCAGATTGAGATCAGAAGGAGGGTGGGTGGAAGAGGCGAGGGACCAGGCAGAGGTATTAAATGAGTACTTCACCTCCGTGTTCACTAGGAAGGGGGATGGGATATCTACTAAGCAAGGCATGATGGGGATAGAAGCAGTAGTGAGTGGGATCAGGGGAGCAACAGGGAGGGAGAGGTACCCCAGGGGTGTCACATCAGGATAATGATAAAAAGGCCAGTAAGGTGGAGGGGACGGATGATGCTATCTCCACCAAAAAGGTGTGGTTAGCCCTTAAGGCCCTAAAGAAAGATAAATCTCCTGGGCTGGATGGCATTCATCTGAGAGTACTATGGGAATTGGCAGACATACTGGCTGCACCCCTGGCGGAGCGCTTCAACAGGCCGCTTGAGACAGGGAGGGTACCTAGGGATTGGCGAGAGGCATATGTGGTGCCAATCCATTAAGGGGGGGTCGCAGGAAGTAGCAGGCAACTACAGACCCATCAATTTGACCTCAATGGTGGGAAAATTAATGGAGAGTATATTAAAGGAACGATTGGGGGTGTACTTGGAGGAGGTGGGAGGTCTGGATAGTTGGCAACATGGGTTTGTGCCAGGTAGATCATGTCAAACCAATCTTGTGGAGTTCTACGAATGGGTAACATTAGAACTGGACAGGGGAAAGCCTGTGGATGTATTATTCTTGGACTTCAGCAAGGCGTTTGACTCTGTCCCCCACAATGGTCTGGTAGAGAAACTGAAGGGGTTGAGAGTAGGCCCTTTGATGGTCAGATGGATTGAAACCTGGCTAGCTGGATGCACTCGGAGAGTAGTGGTCGATGGGGAGCTCTCGAACCCTAGAGAGGTCGGTAGTGGGGTACCGCAGGGCTCTGTCCTGGGTCCGATCCTGTTTAATGCATACATATCGGACATCAGGGAGGGTATAGGGTGTAAAATGAGTCTTCGCTGACGACTCCAAGATGGGAGCAGTAGTTTTGGGGGGTGGGGGGAGGTTGGCTCTGCATAGGGACCTGGACACTCTGGAAAGGTGGGCTCACACATGGAAATTAAATTTCAATATCACCAAGTGCAAGGTGTTACATCTTGGGCAGCGAAACCCTAAACAGAGGTACACCCTGGGAAGGGAGGCGCTGGAGGCCTAACAGGGGAAAAAGCACGTATGAATAACTCTGAGCAGTGCAGGAGAGTGGCTAGCAAAGCAAACAGGATGTTGGGATGCATCGTAACGGGGATCACCTCTAGGAGCAGGGAAGTGATTCTGCCGCTGTACAATGGACTGGTTAGACCACACCTTGAGTACTGTGTACAGTGCTGAAGACCACAATTGAAGAGGGACATACAGCTCCTGTAGAGGGTACGGAGGGGGGGCAACTAAGATGAATCGAGGACTAGAGGATTTGATGTATGAGGACAGACTTGAGGAGCTCTGCCTGTTTTCACTGGAGGAGAGGAGAGACCGGGGGGGACATGATTGAGGTCTTCAAGTACCTCAAGGGAATATATAGGGTAAACACAGAGGGGATCTTTACACTAAAGCAGTGAGGTATCACCAGAGGGCATGGTTTGAAGTTGGAAGGGTGAGAGGGGAAAAGGGGAGGTGGTTTTTCACTGAGAGGGTGGTGGATCCTTGGAACGCGCTGCCTGGCGAGCTGGTTCAGACATCCACAGTGGAGGGCCTCAAGAGAGGGTAAGACAGACACAAAAAGCAGATGTATCAGATGATGGCCTGGCCCAGGGGGGTGGGGATGGATGATAGGGGTTTCTGGAACACAAGGGGGGGGGGGAGAGGGCCTCGGTACCCAACTAGGGTTCTGAGGTTCGAGCAGACTCGATAGACCGTAAGGCCTAATCTGCTGGCAATTAGTATGTTAACCTTGAGTTGTTCTACTATGATCCAAGAATTACTGAAGCACCCAAGGGCTTTGTGTCTTTGCATGGTCATAAAATCACAACTTCATTCCTGGTTCTAGTTTTAAAGGCACCACCTTCGACTGGCCCGGTGGCGCTGAGATGCTGGTCGCCTTGCCGGCGACCTGTGTTTGGGAACGAGCATAGGCCACTGGGGGTTGGCAGGGGAGGAGAAGGATTGAATGTCTGAGGGACTGCTCCCCTTCTCCGGGAAGGGGGGGACATCAGTGGTCAGTCCCAGACTGGCTCCTAGCGGAGGCTGGGGGGCAGCGTGCCGATGCTGCAGAAAGAGGGGCGGAGATGGGGCAGACGCCTGGAGGGACAGCGTGCAGACACGTGCGCTCTCCCTTCATCTGCGTTACTGCATGCCTCATCTCCAGGGGGACGAAAAAGTTGAAAAATGGCTCCAGTCGGGCAGCATGAGCTTCTGACCTCCGCAGCCCAACCCCGAGTGGCATCTCCTTGTCTGGATCTGGGGCTCTTACCACCCTGCCACAGGGGTGTCAGCGGCTGAATTGAGGAGGTGGCCTGATTGTGTGTGTGGGATGTTTTAGCCACCAGAGACAAGGGAGGAAAAGAATAAGCAAAAAAAAAGGGGGGCACCACCTTCTACAAGAGAAGGCATTTAATGCTAGCCCGGTGGCGCTGAAGCGCTGGACACCACACCTCACGCCAGCGACCCGGGAATGGACTCGGGCCGCCGAGGGGTTGGCAGGGGAGAAAAGGGATTGAGCGTCCGGAGGACTGCTCTCCTGTCCCGAGGAGGGATCTGGGTTTTGCACCGCTCCTTGAGGCCCCCGATGGAGATCGGGGGCATCACAAGGAACATGCAGCACAGTGACGAGGGGTGGAGTGGCGGCAGACATCGGCATGCTGCCAGGATGTCACTGCACCACCGCACTTCTGGAGAAAATAAAGGAGAAGTACCTTGGAGGACCAGGGAGACGAGGGCTCCAGGAACCCAGCCCACATCCCCAACGCTGGATCATCTCTCCAACAGTACCCCTAGGCCTTCCACCGGACCAACCCTCTAATAGCAGAAAGACTGCCAGGTAGATGGGGTGGGTGGTGATCCTGAGAGCTGGAAGGTCCTGGTGTGGGGGCGCCAGAGGAGGCCGTCTCGGCGACTGGTTGAGAGCGCATCTCTGAGACACGCCCTGGTTCCCCGGAGCAAGAAATAGAATGTGCAAAAAAAAAAAAAAAGGGGGGGGCGCGAGAGAGAGCATTTACAAATGCATGTATGGTACTTTGGACTCTTGTCCAAGGAGGGGCGGGGCAGCAGCATGGCCATGTTGCTGCTCTACTCCACAGCACATCGAGCCGAACGGGAGCATTTTGCCTTAAGAGTTTTTTCTCCTACGTTTGCTGAGCAGCTTTAATTAAATTACTATTTTTTTTTGCTGGAGTGTTTATCGATCTCAGCATATCATTTATATTTTGGCTGTTTTATGTTTTGTGCTGTGCTGTTCGGCATACGGGCGCCCTAAGTGTTTTGCACATTTAAATTTGTGAAGGTCGAGAAAGTCTTTCGAATACCTACAGTTCAAGTTGATGAATGAAACCAGTTTCTTTTATTTAGCTTTTTGCTAGAACGGGTTTAAAATGATAAAAACACTGCGCGCTCTATACTGTTTGGTCGTACTGGGTCCGATGATATGCGCCTGGTGGGCCTTGAAATCGTGGTTTTTGCTTTGGAGAAGAAACATTTAATGTGTTTGGTGATCCCAGACTGGTGATGCAGTGGCCGGAGGAAAGATGACCTGTGTGGTATAGGAAACACCGTAAACAGAATCGACTTGACTATAGCAATGAGAAGGCCTGTGCTACTGTGCTGGATTCGCAATCGACTTGACGGACTTGACCCTGAAACGCCCGATGCAGATAGAGCTCGACGGCTGCTGGATGTGAACCTTGAGCGAGGAGGAGGTGTACTTACTGTGCTGAAATGCCCACATATTCTTAAGTAAAGGTATGCCACTGTTGCCATGGACAGGGGGGTCCTGTTGTGTTTATTGAATTTACTGCGCTCAGTGGAGCGTTGTTTCGTCTTTATTTCCGCTAGGCATACCTGACAAGAAGGAAGATTCAGGAGGCCAACAGCCTGAAATTACTGGAGGTAATCACCAGAGACCTGTTGGTGGGGTGATAAGCCCTGTGGTCTTCTACTATGCTAGCGACTTTGCTGGATCTCAGGAACTCCTGGAGCAGGAGAATGAAGCTAAGTCGGACAGATTTGTGTCATTTCCCATAAGAGGATGCTGGAAGTGAATTTCGGGGGTAGAATCCCTCATAAAGAATTCTTTATTCCTCTCGTGATGTGGTTTTATATTTCCCCTTATGAACACACAGTGCTATTTAACTGCAAGTGTTTCAGGGAGCATGGAGAAATACTAATATGTTGGAATAGCACAATACCAGCTCATCATGGAGAGGATATTTAAATGGCTCCTGTATTTTCTCCTTTTCCGCTGCTGAGTGTTTTTGACTGCAAACTGTTGGACTCCGGAAAATAAATGGAGCCTTCAAGCCCCTCATTTTAAAAGATGGTTTTGTTTCAAGAGTTCTGTAAGGCTCTAGTATGTATGGACTCCGGAGTAAAAAGGAGCTATAAAGATGTTTAGTACAATTTTTAGTGTTATCTTGTAAATATATCTAATAATTGTTGAATATTAGTGTATTTCAAATGCTAAATGTTTGGAACAAACAAAAGTTTATATAGAAGAAAGAGGATTAAACGGTTCAGACATTCTGATTTTATATCCACATATTTAAGGTGACCAAGTGGAATTACTGGCTGCACGTTTATCCACGTGTTTTATATGTACAGTGTTGTTCAAGCTCCTGCTCTATTATTTGTAAAATGTTTTATTAAGCTTTCTAAATGAGCTTATTTGTTCAATTATTTGATAGCCTTAAGAGAATAATAGAAGGTATACATGCTCTAGTACAATTGGAATGAATGTTGCTGAGTGACTTAATTGTGCTACTAGAGAACTTCTTAACATGGTGCTGTTTGACAATGCTCGATTCGTTACATAGGCGCTGCGCCTTCTTGCTGTAGCAAGAAATTAATCTTGAGGGCTACTGCCAAAGAGAAACTTTGAATGAGGGCTTTCTCTAAAAACTCCTAGTTACAGAAAGTAGTGTAGGCAGAAAAACTATCTGCAAGTATGTTAATGGGTTTCTGGTTGATACTGTACATTTTCTGTAAGTATCCAGACCAAATTCTGGCAAGGTGTTTTGTGTCAAAATGATGACTAAGGCGTTCAGGAGTCAGATGTAGTCAGACAGAAAAACATTGTTTAAGTATGTTAAAGGCTATTCAGTGATACAGAAAGTATTGTTAAGTATACAGACTAAAGTTCTGATCAAGGGACGCTTGTCAAGCATTAAAATGGAGAACGATTAAGTGCCAAGATGTGGTTAGCAGAAACATGATATATACAGTAAGTGTGTTAATTCGCTTTTAGCCCATACAGAAAGTAGTAAGTTGAGTTTACAAACTAACTTTGGTTAAGTGATGTTTGATAGGGAGTACTCCCTTTGGAAAGCTTATATTTGGGCTTAAGCCACAAGCTTTTTTAAAGTATTGCACTTACGTAAGGTAGAGCCCAGAAGGCTGGGGCAAAATGGGTACGGTACATAGCTCCTAGAAGGAGCCTATATGAGTCTATATTTGGAAACGAACTTAAGCAATATTAAATCTAGAGTAGGAACTCTTAAGTATATGTAGCAAGAAGCTTATATTTTACGTAGTGTTATGCATTTTGATGGAAATTTTTATGAAAAATGTTGTACTATTGTGTTAGATAATTGTATACGAGTGTATGAGAAGTTGTTTTGATTATTTTTTGTTTGCTGTTATAATGGTCTTCGACCGAACCAATAAAGCTTGCTTACTTACTTATTGGACTCTTGTCTTCCAAAGAGAATCTGCATAACGCAGATATAGCTATTTCTGTATACCAGCAGAAGTAGGTCCCCTGTGAGCATGATTCAAGGCCATCTTCAAAATGCTTTCAACTGGAATTCAACAAAAACATGCACACCATTTGACTTGTATGTAGCCCTGCTAACTGGTGAAAAAAAATCAGTAGGTTGAAGGAGAACTAAATTTAACTTCCAAGCCTTTATTTTCCAAGTGCTACTCATCTGACAAATCACTGGTTCACATTCTGTTACACTCCCTCGTTACTGCAAGGGTCGAAACTGAGTTTGCCATTCACTAGCCAGTAGGGCACCTAGGAAAATCCAAAAGTCCCACTGATGCTCCGCTGGCCCAACTAGCTTACTTACTGAAATATCTTTGCTAATACAAGCCAGCAGGGCTAGTTAAAGGAAAATGCTACTAGCCTGATACAAAGCTGAGGAGCACTTAGATAGTGAGCAGATCCAATTTTCACCAGTTACAATGGCTTAAGTACTTTTACTTGTTTGTAGGCACAGTTCCGGCATCTTTTAGGGTTATAAGAGAGCCTTCGAGTTTTGGGGCGAGAGCTGCAAAGCTACACCACTCGTGATTATTCAGGCTTTTGAAAATAAATGTGCTTATATCACTTGGGCAAGTGTAATTTTATATAAACATGCAGATACACACACACGTAATTCCACCAAGTGAAGGGGGCAGAATATACTGGGACCTCTTAGCCCTGGTATACTGTGTGGGGTCAGGAATAGCCCAGTTAAAATTCAACATCTCATTTTGGTAAGGTGCAGTTTCTACATAAGCAATAAAACATGACGGCATGCAGTAATGCTTAATTACTGCACGCCCAGGTGGGTTGTGAGGAACGAGGCACAGCAGAGTGCCTTCAACCACCCGGGAAATGCAGTAATTTATGGCATTACCGTACACCCTGAAGTGCGTTACTGCGCTTATAAAATTGTTTTAAGAATTTAAAAAGCAGGAAACAAGTGAAATTTGAGCTGTGCGGCAATTGCAATTACTGTACGGTCATGTGACCAGGTCTGATCAGATTGCCGGTTTGATTCAAGCCATTTCATACGTTTTATAGCAGTCTGGAGAAACGCATAGGCAAGGCAAGTAGTAGTCTTAAGGAAACAAGTGTCTTTGGCTGTAATGGGATTCAAACCTGTATCCTCTTCATAGTTCCAATCCGTTCCCTGTAACTACCAGACCACACTACCTTCTCTAAATGCACACAGATGGAATGAAAATGCATTTCTTTGATCCTGAGTCACCAAAATTGGGTTCTACACAGACTCCTCACACCTGCCGCTCAAGTGCACAGCTTACAGCTGCCTTTCTAAAGCGCAATTGGATGTCAGTGCTAATGATCATCAGCTATGTTGATCCTTACCAAAACAGGATAAATGGACCAGTGCCACAAAGGAATGGGATTATTGGGGGATAAGGAGGCGGGGAAGTTACAGATGGTGTCATTCAAGCTGACAGGGTACTCTGAAGGGCCTAAGAACCCTAAAGGTGGATAAATCTCCAAGGCCATATGGTATGCACGCAAGGATCCTAAATGAATTGGTTAAGGCTCTGGTAGATCCCCTGGCAGACCTGTTTTTTTGAACACCTCTCGAGTCGGGAATCGTGCCCAGGGATTGCAGAACTGCACATGTGGTGTCTCTCCATAAATGTGGGCCAAAGGAGTAACCAGGGAACGGACCTCAATAGTTGGCAAACTGAAGAGACACCATCCTGAATGAGACAGTGGTGAGCTTTCTGGAGGAGAATGAGCTCCAGGATGTGACGCAGCGTGGGTTTGTGTCAGGGAGATCTGGCGAGACTAACTTGACTGACTGCATCACCAGGACAGTGGACAAGGGCCAAGGGGTTGACATCTTTTATCTGGTCTTCAGCAAGGCCTTCGAGCCGGTACCTCACAGGAAACTGGTCAGGAAGCTAGAAGACCTGGGTTTGTTGGGTGGGTCTAAAGTTGGCTGCAGGACAAAAGCCAAAAGGTAGTAGCTGGGGGCTAGGCCCCCCGACCAATGGTGTCCAACAGGGCTCAGTGCCCAGTCCGCTGTTTAACATATTCAGAGGTGACACTGTCGATAAGATCAATGGTAAGACCTGCTCTGTGGGAGACCGGAACCCAGGGAAGACCTGACTAGGCTAGAGAAGTGGTGTGGTATTTTGTAACATGGGTTCAATGCTATGAAGTGTCAAGTTATGCACTTGGGGGTGAAAAACCCAGGAACTAAATACCGGTTGGGTGGGGTGCGGGTAACCAGGTCAGAGGAAGAAAAGGACCTCTGTGTAATTATCTTGAGTGACCTGAAACACTCAGCACACTGCAGGAAAGCTGCAGCCAAAGTAAATCAGATGCTGGGCTGCATAGCCAGGGGAATTACCAGTAGGTATGTGGAGGTCATTCTGCCGCTGTACATGTCTCTTGTGAAACCGCACCTAGAGTACAGTTTGCAGTATTGATGCCCTTATCTTAAGAAGGATATCAATTTGCCCGAAACGGTCCAGAGAAGGGCAACCAAGATGATTCAGGGCCAGTAAGGCAACACCTACGAGGACAGGCTCAACATGTACTCTCGTGGACAGAAGGGAGAGAGGGAACATTATCGAGACCGCCAGGTATATAAACACCCAAAGATGGGCCTCTTCAGCTTTGGTGGAAACAAGACCACTAGAGGTATAACAGCCTGAAGCTGGTGGGGGAATGGTTCAACAGGGAGATGAGGAGGCACTTTCTCAGAGAGAGCGTGGTGGCAAAGTGGAATGAGTTGTTGGAGGAGATGGCATTCCTAAAAATGGTGGACAGCCTGGGATAGGGTGAGGGGGAAACTTGTGGGTAAAGAGGGACGAGAGGAGGTATTTGAAAGGCCTAGGAGGATATGGAGGGCAATGTGGGGCCCTTTGTGCGGACTATTCCCCTTTAATGCCGGTGACATGGATACTGTATACACACATGCACTACCAGCATGCATCTTATTGCTTTATGAAATACAGTGCGCACAAAAAGCGGTACTACACAAAACCCAACTTTTGTAATCCAACGAAGAATCGAAGCTGAAATTCAAGATTTAACTTTTTCCATATACAGTTTTTGCTCCTCTGAGCCCCTGGAAGGTGGATTCGGCCCTCTAAACCGAGGGACTCTCCGGCTCTGCCGCTCCCATACTAGGCGGATCCGGAAATTCCCCCGTGGATTGCCCCACGCGGCAGGGCAGGTTGCCAGCTTATCCCTCCCCTCAGAGACCCAATCCAGACTCCGGGACTGCTCCCGGAGGTGGCAGGCCATCACTGAGCCTGCCAGGCTCAAGTTTTCCTGGTCCTCCCCCCTCCCATATGTCGGCTTGTGCTTCCCGACCCGTATCCCCCTCCAGCCGACGCTAGAGGGCAATCAGCGGGCGGGACAGCTATCCTTCCCTCCCCGGGAGAGGAGAGCAGTCCTCCAGACGCTCAATCCTCTCTCACCCCTGCCAACCTCTGGCGGGCCGGGCGCGTTCCCGAATCCAGGTTGCCGGCGTGGCATCCAGTGCCTCAACCCTTTAACTTTTTAAAGCAAGGAGTAAGCAGCAGACTTTTTATTTTGTTAATCAACATTTATCTTACATACGAACATGCCAGCAGATAAGGGCCCAAGTGTGCGGTTCCCAATGTGTCTACAGAGAGGCAAGCCCCACACTTCAGTGTGTGGTTCTTGGTGGTGATGGTTCACCTTTAAAGAGCCCCTGACGCCACTGTGACAACTTTGAAAACATGAAATATTTCGACACAAGTTAGCTTATATTTAATAATTTTTTCTGCAATTCTCTCCCATACAACTATATTACAAAGGTCATTTGCATTTAAACAAGATTGCTGCCCTATCAGTTCTGGCTGCTTGCCTACACCTGACATCACAGTTCTGTTTATGACATCACAGTCTGCTGCTGTGGATATAATTATGATACCTTAAACGGGATTATGATGTCAGGTGTAAGCAAGCAGAAAGCAGATAAAGTCTAAGGGACAATAATCCTCTTTCATGCAACTGTCCTCAGTAATGAAGGAAAAGGGAAAGAATTATGGAAAATATATACTTGTTTACAAGTGTTTCTAATAGTGTCAGGGGCTCTTTAAGCATGCTAATAACCCCACCCCAACGCGCTCGAGTACACACACACACACACACACACACACACACACACACAGCAAAACCACATTAGAACCAGTTTTATTGATAGAAAGAACGAATGTCCAGCACACTGGGGGATAAGGCTGCTACTTATTAAAGTCCCAAGGAATTTTTAAGCAAAAAGGGACCTTGGTTAAATGTCTCATACAAAGGAGGGCAGTGCGCAATCCAGAGAGATCTTAAATACAAAGGCCTTGCTTATAGATCTCTACGGCAGCACCCCCACAGTGCAGCACTGCAGTGTCAGTGTGAAGCATTAGCTGAAGAGCCTGGTGCAGAACTTGAAACTAGTCATGTGATCTTCCTAGCCCAAAGGAAGGCGTGCTACCCACTTGAGCCTGTAACTGTTAGAAATGGTTAACATTATGCATACCTCTCAACCTTTTGTCCCCCAAATGTGGAACATTGCCTCTCAAAATGTGGAACAAATTAGCAAAATGTGGAATACAATCAAAACTTTACCTAGGAGGCTCAGACCACTGTTAAAATGTTTGCATTTATGTTCAGAAAGTCTGTTATTAATTGAATATATTTTTTGCATCATTTACTGTAGAGTTTTACCTTAAATGTTAATACTGAATGTGGAACAAGTCCTCACAATGTGAAACAGGGAGTTTTTGTGAAGTAAAATGAGGAACGTTCCTCGTAATGTGGTACAGTTGAGAGGTATGACATTATGTCCAACCAGGAAACCTTCCCAAGATTCCCTTATGAGGTGTCATCGCAACAGCTCGAAAATTCTAAAACTCCTTGCACATCTAACCGGTCTAAACACATGTGGCTCCAGGCAGTAGGTCCCCGAGGTTCCGCTATGAAAACTGGAGTCGAGCCAACAGTCATCTCTCATGCGACTATCAGGAGATGAGTAGAGTACTAAATCTGCACCTCATTTGCATAACCGCACTGAACCTGAAATCAAATCTGTCCAAACGCTCTCATCCAATACCATCACATGTGTGCGCAGCAATTAAGAAGGGCTGTAATGCAGCCAGCCCTCTGGGGCACCACTGCAAACTGCTGTCTTACTGCATTTGACACTTTAGCAATATGAGCCGCCTCTAAGTTATGAAGGGGTTGCTCAGGTCATCCATCAAATCCGAAAAGATTTCTGTTTTGGGCCAGTACAATCTTTGTGCTGCTGCCTTCAGAAGGGGTGTCATTCCAATTCAGCTGTGTATACACACTCCCATTAGCCAAGCAACATTTTGCTAAATAGGTCTGTATTTTCAGTTTTTTTTTTTTTTATCCAGAATGTGGACTGGACCCTCTGATTCCTTTATAGATGTGTTTGATTTTGTTAACTCATTTGCTCCCGGTGGCCATTTTGGGTCCATTCCAGCAATGGATGGTTCCGACGCCATATGCATCTAAGGGAATGAATAAAAATAGTAAAACTAGATGCACTACTTGTGGCCTTTTCCTGTCATCAACTTGCGATTCCACGTTTCTAACATACAGAATACAATAAAATACAGAGACAGTAGTACAATTGCTACTGCAATTCTGCAGGCCGCAGATCAAACTTTTTAAGGAAAAATGTGCAAATTACGAGCCCCATCCACAGCTTATAGATATCCCCTTCAAGTAGGGTTTTAGGCATTAAAGAAATGTTGGCAACTACTATGAAATCTACTTTTACTGCTTTTTCATACTATGCCATAACTTACAATGTAAAGATACCATCTCGAAGGCATAAGCCTGCTTACACTTACTTGGGAGTGGAGTCTACATCCCAGAATGCTGCTGGAGGGGAATCAGAAGTGTGAGGAGCCAGAGTCTAGTCACACCTATCACATATTATTGGGGGGGTGGAAAGTTCAAAATGTCACAGAAGGTACCAGTCACATGATGCCACTGACCTTAACGACAGACTAATTAACCACTATTGTGGGGTTGGGGGTTCAGCCACAACTTTCAAATTAGGGCCAAATCGTGGATCTGTAGTTTAAAAGATGACTAGGACTAGGCCTGCCCGCTGACGCAGCAGTAGCGCTACTGCTCGTGACGTCCCCGGTTCACAAACAAGCCTGAGCTGTCGGAGGGCTAGCCAGGGGAGGAGAGATGAGCAGCCCACTGGATGTTCACCTTAGGGAGGGAGGGACCACAGGTGGTGGTGCATAAGAGATGATAAGCTGGGAGGGGGGACGCTGCCACGCTAAGACTTGACTACATGCATGTTGCGTGCATGCATCGGGAAGCTTCCTCAGTGTTTCAGGGAAGGAGGGGAAGAAAAAGGAAAAAACCCTGGCTGCTGCAGGAGGATGTCTGCCTGTTGCCTCAGGCCCCACGCCATGGACCATGGAACACTCTCCTAGATCACTGACAATCTCTGTCCCGGGGTAGTGCGCGCCCCCCCCCCCCGGGGGCAAGTCGGGGTGCACTCAACGAGAAGAGAGGCAAGACCCAGAGAAGGTGGGCAACAGGGCTAGGTGAGGGAGCAGGACCAATGGGGGCCAGCCAGTAAAAGGGAGATAAAAGCACAATGAAACTAAAAGAAAACTGGGACCACCGAGCCAGAGGGGGAGAGCATTACTTACAGAGAGCAAACAACTAATGCAATACACAAGGGTAATATGAAGCAAAAACTATTGATCCTTGCAATTTTCTATCACGGTTTGGGGTGACTTCATGGCTCTACTATGCAACAGCCTTTATTTTTCTTAAACACTACACAGCAAATGCCTGCCAACCCATTAGCACCAGTTGTAATTCAAGTCAGCAAATGAACAGCCAATCACATCTGTGTCGCACACTGTGATGCATACCCCCTTAGTCCACCCCTTGCTTAAGAGTCCCCAGATACCAATACTGGTGTGTGTGGCTATGAATGCATCCAAACTGAAAGCGCAGTTTCCTCTGAAGAGATGATGGACTTGCGCAGAACAGCAATTTTCCATTAGTTCTTCAAATCTCTTCAGAGAACCGCAAGAATCTCGGTGTTACAAATTGTGATGCATTATCAGGTTTGCTGGAGACCTCTCTTCAAATGGGATCAGGACCTCCCCTGGGAGGCTGGCCTACCTTAGGAAACTGTGCCTGCGTGGGCAGTGATCCTGCAAGTAAGTTGCACTCGGTCAAGACAATTAAGAAGGAAACCAACAGAGTGCCATTAACTGAAATGCCTACTTTCTAAGCGAGGCTCCAATATTCAGTGCTGCCAAAGGCAGATAAGGCATCCAATATCAGCCAGGAACTAAGAAAGCAAGCTAAAACCAGTTAAAAATGTTGTTTACCACACAGAGGAGCTGGAATGAAAAGCTACACCCAGACCTAATGCTCAGCTGCCTGGTCTCTCGTTCTGGGAATCTTCCAGTCTATCATGGTGAAACTGCACTCCGAATACTGCATATCTTAACTGAAACAGAGATAATCTATCATAGGGTTGGTGGTGAGGAGTGCCTTGTGGTTTGAGTAGTTAACTAGGACATCTCAGATCAAGTCAAACATGGCTTAGGTGAGCTGGAGCAGGAACTGATGGCAGTGTTCTGTTTCTGTGCATCTCAAAATTACATACACTCACACCCATAAGCATGCACCCCCAACCCCAGTGCAAGGAATCATACACTTTATGCTGTAGAGTGTAAGTGCGCGGGGTTTGGAGATGCACAGAAACCAAACAATTAAGATATTCCTTTTCTGTTAGCTTCCATTTACGATCCTATGCACTGCATTTCCTATAAACTGCTTGTTCGGTGTACTACCTCAGAGCATACTAACGTGTTGACATTAAGTTTTGTAGCTACTAGCCAGCAGGGCTAGTGACTGGGAAAATCCACCAGCCCCACAGACATTTCCACTGGCCCAGCTGGTGTACTGTACAAGGTTGCAGGGCTAGTTAGAGGAAAATCTTACTAGCCTGATATAAAATCTACCAGCATTTGGCTAGTGGGCCAGCGTCAGTTTCGACCCTTATACTAAATGACAGAAGGGCACTGTGACTAGAACAGTTCACTAGGAGATCCCAGATCCATTCAAACATGGGAGTGAGCTGGGGCGAGGAGTAAATGCATTCTGATTAGAGTAATAGAGTTGTCACGTATCACTGTTTCACGGTATACCACGGTTATCAGAAGTCGCGGTATTGATACCATGGGCAATTTCCAATACTGCGATAACCGTGATTCATGGTATATTGTGGTATTGAGACCTTTCAACCAGTTTTTTTTTTTGCATTTTCTGGGAAAACTGTCCCTTCCACGCCAACTCGCCCTGATGCAAGAGTTCAAGGAGGCTTCTTTTTGGTGCAAAAATTACTTGTTCTGCAATATATGACGATATCCGTGGTATTACATAAGACTGTTATCATACCATCGGAATTTCATACTGTGACAAGCCTATAGAGTAGTTAACAAGGGGATCCAAAATTAGTTCAAACGTGGTGGACTGGGCAGGTGGGAGGACACAGATTAGACCAGTCAACTAGGAGATCCCAGGTCAGTTCAAACAAGAGGTGGGCTGGGGCAAGGAACAAGTGTCTTCTGGTTAGACCACTTAACTAGGAGATCCCACATCAGTTCAAACATGTGGTGGGTAAATGATCCTCCCTGCCTTTGACTGCTGTGATGTGGTTTACAGCGGTGCCCACAAATCCACCCTAGCCAGGCTTGACCTCCTATTCCACGCCTTCAGTCGTTTGGCTTCGGACTGCCCTCCCCAAACTCATCAATGCTCCTTATACTCCACCCTCTCGTTCCCTTCCGCTGAAGGCCACCGCGCCTCTCACTGCACTTCCCTCACTGCCTAGTTCCAGTTTGGTTCTCTCCCCTGCTACTTTTCCTCCCTCCCTTTCTGCTTGCCCTGTTCCACTGATGCCGTTCTCTCTCTACTGCTCGTGTGCTCATGCCAAGACTTCGGCTGGGCAGCATGGTTTCTCTTCCAGGCTCCCTCTAATCTGGTCCACCCTTTTCATCCACCACTGGTGCTGCCTCCACTTCTGCTGCTCTGAAGGCTCTTCTCTGCACACACACTCACCTGCACCTGCCTTTAATCTCCTATTCTGCCCTATTTGGAGTTGCACTGAATTTTGTATAGTTAAACAGATTTTTCTCATGTGCACCTTGTTTGCACCTGCCTAATCTAAAGTATCATCGGATTTGGAACTGCTATGAACACTGGGTGTACTGTACACTAATCTGCTTGTCTGCACCTGCCCCAGTTCTCCAAAACCATCTTATTTGGAGCTGTTTAGTTAGTTTTTGTTGACCAGGTAAGTGCACCATACAAATTCTGTCTATTTTCAGGCACGACACAGAGGAGGGGGGATACAGATGAATGCCAACTGACCTTGAATCAGATTAAGCTGGTGGTGGTATTTTTAGTGATCGAGGAATCTGGCCAGGGCACCGGGGAAATTCCCCTGCTCTTAGCACCGTAAATGTATGCATCCTATGAACTGTAAGCTGCTGTTCCACTCCCTGTCCATGTATAGTCCTGCATCCTGGAGTGTTGTCTTCATTGTATACTGTACGTACTACTGCACTTTTTCTCCCTTGTACCCTCCCAGGACACCTCTGAAAGCACAGTATTTGTCTGCTAATAAGGGCTGCTCGCCCCACCTAGTCTGCCCATTTGTCCCTGTCTATACTTTCACCACAGACCCTACCTGATCTTTGACTACCTTCCTCCACCGCCCCACCGCAGCTTCTCAAATAAGATTCTCTTGTGTCTATCCCATGCATGCTTGAAGCCCAGCATGATTTTCTCCCCCCACTGGAAGACCATTCCAGGCCTCCACCACTCTTTCAGGAAGAATTACTTCCTCACGTCCCTCTTAAATGTTCCTCTTTCCAGCTACATTGCATGTCCCCTTGTTCTCGTGCACCTTCTCCTCTGTAAAATATTCCCCTCCTATACCTTGTTCAAATCCATGATGTATTTATAAGAAACAAGCTATTCTGGCTCAGTAGGCCTTTTCTTGTAAAACTATTTCGATAAAGTTCAAACATGGAGTGGGTTGGGGCAAGGAGTCAGCAGTGTGGTTAGAATACATACTTAACTAGGATATCCCAGATTGGTTTAAATAAGAGGTGGATTGGGACAAGGGCACTATCATTAGAATAGTTAACTGGGAGATGCAAGATCAGTTCAAATATGGGGTGGGCTAGGACAAGGAGTGAGGGCATGGTGTAAACACATGACCTCTGTGTGCCTCAGCTTACCCAGTTCACTGGTAGAAGCAGGACTCTACCATAAACAAGAATATAAAACTCTCTGGTCATTCTGGATAAAGTTATCAAGTCATTAAAAACAGTGTTCCTTTCCTAGTGAAACATTTCAATAAAAACAATGAAAGCAACACATATGCACACACTAAAACAAACAAACAAAAAAAAAAAAAACGAACAACTAAAAAGGAACCACCACCTTCCACTCACATGGACCAGGGGGTGGTCACCTTTACTGTCTTGGTTGAATGGGTCAAAACCTTCAGCATGTCGCCCCACCCCATCCTCCTGGACAAGCTCAAAAGCTGCTGGGCTCTCTGCCTCCTCCTCTGCTGAGTGTTTTTGCTCATACATTGAGGAGAAACACACACTGTTCATATTGGTGACACCATCTCCTCTTCCCTCCCCATCTGGCTCTGGTTTTCTCCTATAATCTGTCCCTGGCACTATCCTACTCTCCATCTTCATGAATAACTTCCCCCTCGCCTGCTTCTCTATGTCCATTCACATGTATGCAGACAACACTCTTTACTGGTTCCTCTGCCTCTGACCTAACCGACTAACTGGATTTCAACAATATGCAGCACTGGTATGGGGTCAAACAGCTGTCCCTCAATGCCATAAAAAAAAAAAACCCCATGACATTCGGGAGAGACTTGCCAGGCTCTCATCTCCTCCATCCTTCCAGACCCTTGAAGATGCTGTGATTGAGGACGTCTCCTCCTTTAAAAGTAATATGCACAGTAACTGCAGCAAGCACCCGCCCCCACATATCCTTCTACGCTGCGGTGGAAGTCTGTGGCTGCTATGATGATCATTATTAGAGCGATGTGTAATATTTTAAAATGCTGCCAAAACTTCTCTCCGAACTCGCAAGTGCTGCGTGGGTCCTGACTGAGCACATGCAAGGTCTGATGGGCATTCTGCCCATTTAGCAATATAAATAACCCCACTGCTGTAAATTTACAATAATGCTTGAAACTTAATATACTTATTTTACTGCTTCTACTGGGGGGGGCACTTGATGCCAGTGTAGCTGCAAGCATTTTAGGCATCAAGACCCCCATGGAAGCAGTAAAATAAGTATATTAGGTTTCAACCATTATTGTACATTTACAGCAGTGGGGTTATTTATGTCACTAAATGGGCAGAATGCCCATCAGACCTTGCGCACTCTCGATTGGGACCCGTATGGCACTTCCAATATCGGAGTCAAGCTTCGGCACGGTTTTAAAATATACATCGCTCTAATAATGATCACCACAGCAGCCACCGACTCCCGCCGCAGCATAGAAAAGTAGGTGGGGACGGGAGCAGGCTGTAGCAGTTACTTTGCACGTCACCTTTAAATACCTTTGGGTATTGCTGGATTGTCATCTCGACTTCCCTGCGCGGATGGATGCCATCCCCCAGAAGCTGCACCCAAAAGTTGGGGCACTTTACAGGAACAAAGAAAGCATGCTGCTTCCTGGACACCGAGAGATTGTTCCGAAGATGCGATTCCACCCATTTTCGATTACGGCAACACTGTCTATAGCGCTGCTCCCCTAGTCCACCCTTGTCAGACTGGATCCCCTCTTTTATTCTGACACTCTGCCCTGGACTGCTTCACCAAAACCCACCACTGTTTCTTTATATTCCTCCTTCTCCTTATCCTCCCCCTTGATGACATGCGTCTCGTTCACTGTGTCACCTTCCTCTCCAAATTCTGGCTGGCCCCTCACTTTTCTCCCTCCTCAGACTCCCTTCCCTTTGCAGCTCTAACTCCTGCTCCCCCACCTCCCGGTAAAATCCTCTGCTGGTCAAGCTACTTTCTCCTTCCACTTCCCCAAACTCTGAAGCACCCTGCCCGATGCTATCTGCAATACTCCCTCTTCCCTAAAATCCTCACTCCACGACTCCACTACTCACTCCTGCAGCTGACACTGCTCCTAGGCTAATCCCACTGCTCTTCTCGCCCCTACTGCCCTGGTTTATTGGTCCACTATTCCCCTTGACTTGTCCGCCGCTGTACTCATAATCTCCCTTCGCTCCCTCATTTTGTTACCAGCTACACTTAGCTCGACTGTTGCTATTGACATGCTATGTTTTGAACTACTTATACATTGTGATTCTTATCAATTGTTTAAGAATTGTCCATCTAAAAATTGGTAACCAGGAAAGGCACACGGAGCCAAGGCTTGTTTCCAGGTACAACCCGAGGAAAGGGGATACAGTAAATCACACGCAGTAACATAGAAGCGTTCCACAAAATAACATGCAAACAGTCAACAATGCAACTTGGTACAAGTGCACGTAATAAAAACAATGGGTGCCAGAGGTCAATGCTATGACCAGCACCATAGCCCAGTGTAACCGATAATAGGTTTAGCAACTCAGTGCAGACATTTGGGGCATAAGCTGAACCAGGTGGGGGGGGGGGAGCACGCAACAGGGGCATGTCAGGAGAGGGCTGACAGGAGCGGGGGAAGTTTACTCTGGTATCTAAGGGATGTGGGGAGGGACAGAGACAGAGGGAGGAAGGCGATAGAAGGCAGACTGCCCAGCAGAGGAATATATGTGTGTGTGTGTGGGGGGGGGTGCGAGGATCCCTGTAGCGGCGGGACTATTAGGCAGAGGGAATGGGTGATATGAGTGAGGCAATGTAAGACACTAGTAATCCAAATCAGTATTTGGAGAGGAAGACACAATGGGACTGGCGAAGTGAGAGAAGGGGGATGATGGAGAGAGAGAGAGAGAGGAGGCGGCAAGTAGCGGTGAGTGCAAAGGGGCGAGTTTGTATCAAAACAACAGAAGGCCTTACAGACAGTAGCCGTTTGCTCTTTATTTAAAATTGGTAAGATCCATGTAAGGATGTCTACAAAGCTATTTCTCAGTTGTTGCATCAGAACTGGATGCGAACATAAAACTCTAGTTTGAATGAATGTCAGTTTCAGTCAGTCTCCCCTCCCCCAAAAACACCAAGTGCAGAAAGATAGATACAGATCAGATTTCATTCATCTTTGGTTGGGTGGAGAAGGGGTGGGGAAGAGAATGAGAGAAAGGTAAACAGTACACAAAACTTACAACCACAGCTGCAAGACTGCTACTCTCCTCCATCCTGTCTGGGTGTCGCTGAAGTGCTATCGCTACAGCCAACTGTGAGAAGCCTCACAGCTTCCAGGAAATAGTACAGTGTGCGCCCCCTCCCCCCACACAGACACGTCACTGAATTCTGAAAGCCCGATTTTCAGCACATCACCTCACATACAATACTTGCATTGATAAAATGGCCCATACTCTAGTTTTCTCCATAATAAATATTATAACTGGAAACTGAGCATGTAGGGCCACCCTTTTGCTATGAAAATGGGAAAACCAGAATTAAAAATGGAATCTACCATTTTGAAACACCATCCTAGGCAATTTTTCATACAACACAATGTCTGCATCATATATACAATCACACTTCACACCAAATCTGTGTAAAACCCACATCTGGGGCACATTTCTAGTACAAAACATGCCAATTTGCACTCAATTTGTGGTGTGGGGCAGATTTAGACTATAGAATGGAACTGCACGTTTTTGAAAACTGATAATTTTTGGCTCTAATACAGGATTCTGTTTGGCTAGCAGCATTCTGGAAAAAGCCCAGACAACCTAAGGTATAACGGAACAGTTAAAATTTTAACTATAGAAACATTTTAAATTAAATGAAAATATTCTAATACATTGGCCCAACTGATGTACTTATGGAAACATTACTTCTTTCACTTTAAACCAGCAGGGCTAGTAAAGGAATACTTTAGTATCCTAATACGAAAGCTACCAGTATTTGACTAGTGATCTGGTGTCTATTCAAACACGGAGAGTTAGATGTTAAGAGTTACGTTTGTATGTTTTCTATTTGTTCAATCGTAAAAAACGATTACATAAATAATTACAAGGAAGAATATTAAATAGAGAATAATGGATGGGTAGCTACAGTAATTATAACGAGGATTTTATACACCCCCAAGGGGTGGGATACAACATAAACGCTCGAGGGGTTTATGAAGGCATCCCACCCAGAGAGGTGTATAAAATCCAAGTTTAAACTAGCTACCCATCTTTTATTTTGTACAATTGCTGGAGATAGTTTTTTTGCCACAGCAATTATACAAAATAAATGCATCTGTGATCGGAGCTGAACTACAGACCGTTGGGATTTGAGCGTGGTCTGTGGCAGATGGGGTCCTGCTCAGTGGTGGAGCCAGAAGGGGGGCTGGGGGGGCAGTCGCCCCTCCTGGTTGCCCCAGTGTGAGTAGTGGCGCCCTGCCACCATCTTTATTCACTGTTTAGTGCCCATTGTGGAGCCCGTCATTGACTGAATGGCCCTCCCTGGCTCCCAAATGACTCCTGCTGAAAATCATTTCTTACACTTTTTTTTTTTTTATATAAACATGTTTGATGGATAATATAGCTTTGTGCCCTTTTATTTATCAAAAAAGAACTTGCTGAAGAGTCGGGCGCAGAGTCCTATAGACTGAGAAGGAGTGGGATGGCAGCGAACAGCACAGAAGCGGAAGTTCAACTGTTCACAGTTGGCATGGTACTTGGCAATAGTAGAATAGGCCTTTTTTATAACGAGTTGTTTATAAGTGTTAAAATGAGGGTTATTTTGTGGTACATGCAGACGCCAAGTTTGGACAGCATCGGAAGTGGCAGACGCAGAGAGGAAGGGAATAGCCAGAGCTGGCGCATGCCCAGTACAAGGGAAAACCGGTGTGTGAATGTAGTTATAACCAGCTGCTTATAATGCTGGAATAATAACTGTTTACCACTTTTTCCCCATAGGGAAACCGGGTTATTATATTACGTACATCATCAATTGTAAACATACAGAGCAGAGATTCTGTGCAAAATATGTAATAGATAACCCACTCTTAGGTGTGCTGTTGCGCTCTGATATACGCACGCCTTGGTGTGCATTGTGCGGCCTCGTGTGTCAACCACCCAAGGCGTGCATATATCAGAGTGCGACCGCAAATCGTAGAGTGGGTTATCTATCTTATAAAATGGCAAAAAAATTTTTTTGGGGGGGGGGGGAGTAAAAGGGCAGGTGTCCGGTCGCGCCTGGATATACACACGGTCATGTGATGTGTAATACAATCACTTGATTTAACATACTAACATACTAAAAAGCCAGCAGAATAGGCCAAATGGTCTGTCTTGTCTGCTCGAAAGCCAGCAACCTAGTGGTTGCTCGCCTTACCACCACCCCAGCCCCCAAGATGGTCTTCAGTTTCAGTTTCCCCATGTGCCTGTCCCACCCCTTCTTGAAGTCCTCCACAGTGCCCTCCTCCACCAGTCTCCCTGGAAGCACATTCCACGGCTCCACCACCCTCTGTGAAAAAATGCTTCCTAGGTCCCCCCCTGTAATTTCCCCCACTCCAACTTCCACTCATGGCCCCTGGTCACTCCCCCCTTCTTCAGCCTAAACAACTCCCTGGTTCCACTCCAAATTATTCTCTTTACATACTGGAAAACCTCTATCATGTCCCCCCCTATCCCTCCTCTCCTCCAGTGAGTAAAGCCCAAGCTCTTCCAGTCTCTCCTCATAAGGCCTCCCCTCCATGCCTTGAATCATCCTGGTCGCTCTCCTCTGGACCCTTTCCAGCAGTGCTATTGCCTTCTTCAGATGAGGTCTCCAGAACTGCACACAGTACTCCAACTGCGGCCTGACCAAGGCATTATATAAAGACAGGATCATCTCCCTGCTTCTGGACGTATTTGGAGAATTATATCTCCATTTTATAACGCAATATAAATACAAGTGAGAATTTAAGATTGTATAGTACGCACGATCCTTTTCCTCATTTTTTGTATATTGCAAAGATATGTTACAACACCTGCTGAGATCAGTGTGGCACCAGGTGTTTGTGTGTCGTGATGTCTTTGTACAATATGCTGAATGTTATCCCGGTTAGTGTGCAATATTCTGTACATTAGTGTAGTTTTTTTTTTTTTTTAAACAGGGTCCTTACTACCTCCAGGTTATGATGTTCTTACTTTTAGCATTAGCTAGTTGTCTGGGGCACATACTATTGTAAATATGAAAACAGACTGTAAACCATATAATATCTACGACCATGACATATCGTCTGTAACAAGTGCTGGTCATCGTTAAATCTCATTTAAATAATGTCACTTGTACAGATACTATTTAGTTAAACTGTTTGGGGGGGGGGGGCAGTGAAAATGAGCTTCGGCTCACATGGACATCTCTTTTCAGAGTTTCCTGAATACACTTGGAGTACATGGTGGACTGTTCTGCATTTATATCCATGCTTAGAATAAAGTTGTTTTGTTGCAGTACGTGATGTCAGAATGTCACTGCACAGTGTCTTTCCTCTAGCCTATGAAGCTGCAAGCTTTTTTTTTTTTGGTTAACTTGAATTACAACACTGTGATGTAAAGGGAGAGGCATCACCAGTAGAAAACAAAGTTGTCATCCCTCTGTACAGACAGTTCGTGCGACCCCACCTGGAGTACTGCATGCAGTTCTGGAGACCCATCTCCGCAAGGACATATACAGAATGGAGGCAGCCCAGAGGAGGGCAACTAAAATGGTGCAGGGTCTGCAACAGAAGCCATATGAACAGAGACTAAAGAAGCTTAATATGTATACCCTTTGAGGAAAGGAGGGAAGGGGACATGACAGAAACTTAAGTACATCAAGGGAATCAACACAGTCCAAGAGGGTAGCATCTTTCAGAAAAAGAGTGTGCAAGAACAAGGGTGGGGGGCACAATTTGAAGATGGGGAATGGCTCAGGGGCAATGTGAGGAAGTATTTTTCATAGAGAGGGTGGTGGACGCATGGAATGGCCTTACTGAGGAGGTTGTGGGGTCAAAAAACAGTGGGGGAATTCAAGAATGCATGGGACAGACATAAGGCAATTGTGGTGGGGGTAGGAAGAAATAGGCTGTGTTAACTAGGATCTGCAGCTTATTCAGTAGGTAGAGAAATGGGCAGACTAGGTGGGCCAAGCAGTCCTTATCTGCCGAAGTCCATTTCTAGGTTTAAAGAAACAGCTGTAGCCACTAGCTACATGCTGGAACAGTAATTTCAGCTCGCCCCGCCAAGGACCCTTAAGTGCCCCGCCTCCTTCCTCCAACACACAAAACCACCAGATCACTGAAAGGAAGCGGAGTGTCTGAAATTGGCATGGATGCCCATACACTATTAAAGATAATGCATCAGCCAGCATCCATATAGACAAGCCTGCCTTCATCTTGAGTTTTCTATGGCAACCAAGGAACCTTTTGAGCTCTGCTTTTGAGGCGCTTTGGTTGCCATAGAAACCTCTACGCAGACAAAGGTTTGCTATGTATGGCTGCCCAAACATCACCATCACAATCTTCATCTACTACTACTACTAGGTATAAGACTATCCCATGGGACAATCTGATCCACAAAAGAATGACCATGTTGGTCGCAATGCATAAAATCTTCTGACGTAAAATTCTATGAAGTGCACAGCTCCTACTGAACTTCACAGAATTTGTTACATTACAGGATCTGCAGTGCGGAGTAGGTGGCAGAAACAATATTATATCATCATCTAGGCAAGAGAACACAACTGAAACGCAGTATCATCTACAAGAAAGTCCTCGCTTACTCCCACTTACAGCTGGAAAGACAGAGGCACAGGAAGGTCAAGTCTAAGTTATTACATTCACACAGAAAAGTGGCCATGCTGGGATTTGAACTTGAGAGCCCTGGTCCCCAGGCCCGTGCTCTGATGACACCACACTGTCCACTTCACAGCAAACAAAGCCCTGAATTCTCAGGACTGACACCTGTACATTTTTTCTGGCGGAAGTGGAACATGCTGGCTACACACCGGCACTAGGGCTTCAGTCCTGGTGGAAGGGTTTTAAACTGTGCAAACGTCACACTCGGCAGGGCAGGGTTTTATTTAACTCTAAAAATTGATTAGCGTTTTGCTCATAAAAGTTCTAAAACATTGTGAAAATGAATAGCACTTGCCTCACTGTGTTTAACAAACATAACACTTCTAGAAAACCTATATAAATGCTTTCTATACAGTTAGTATTGTCCCAAGAAAAAAAAGTGCTAATCAATTATTTAAAACCCTGCAGGGTCACTGAAATTAAACAGTTTGTTCTGCACTCCTGTAACAATGCCCTGGAGAGCTGCATGACAAGTGCTTCGTCAAGAAGCAACTTGAAATCAAACAATCATGAGACATCAAGGTTTGAAGTTTAGCTCCAGCCTGTGCTACGAGGAAGACCCTGCCCTTCTGACTCATCCAAGACAGGATCCAAATGTACAGCATTGCCAGCAGAAAATACAGCATGACATGCTCAAAAAACACACAGCTGCAATATTAGCCCTATAGAAACAGACTCTGACAGCAGATAAGGACCGCTTGGGCCCACCCAGTCTGCCCATTTTCCCTAAGTACTGTAACATTGCAGACCCTACTTGATCTCCGGTATAAATCAAAATTTAAATACCTGTAAATTTTCTTTCTCTGATGGCTGGTCTCCAGGCTTCCTTACACCTGGGCTGTACACCTCCTGTTGCTGGTCGACAGGCAGGAAACAAAGATCTGTAGCAGAGGGGCATCCAGCCCTCCCCTTCTGGCATCCTCCAGTGTTTCTGAAAGCAGTCCAATTGTGGCAATACTGTGACAACTTGGAAACAAAACACAAGAAAGTTTAAGGCAACCATGGCCCTGAGGGCAGCCAACTATGTACGTTCTAGGAGGGAATCGGAAGCCTAGAGACCAGCCGTTGAAGAAAGAAAATTTACAGGTATTTAAATTTTAGGTTTCTCTCCCCTAAGCTGGTCTCCAGGCTTCCTTACTCTTGGGATATACAATAGCAGTACATCCCCAGATGCCCTGGGTGGGAAGAATGTCCAAGGATGCCTCTGCAGGGAACATCACGTCCAGCTTGTAAAATTTTGTATATGTGTGAATGGATGACCAGGTGGCCACCCTGCATAAGTCTGCTGGAGATGCTTCTCTGAAGTTGGCCCACGAAGAGGCCATAGCTCTGGTGGAATGTGCTCTGACTGGGCCAGACAGAGCTACTCCGGCCTTGTAAGCCGTGGTGATGACTGATCTGATCCATCTTGCTAGCAAGTCTTTTGACGCTTTTTTACCCATATTTTGGCCTGTAGTTAAAATTAACAGGCTTGATGTTTTAGATATCTTCTGTCCTCCTGATATATATCTTTAAAGCTCTTCTCAGGTCTAGCGTATGAAATTCCCTTTGCTTTTCATTTTTGGGATGTGGGCAGAAGGAAGGGAGAATAAGATATTGATTGCAATGGAAAGTGGACATAACTTTGGGTAAAAACACTCTGGATCAGTACAAAGAACCAGAGTCTGGAAGAAAAACCATGTATGGCTCTTTAGTGGACAGCACTCCCAGCATGCTGATCCTCCTTGCTGAAGTAAAGGTTACCAGAAAAAACACTTTCATTGTGAGATGCATAATGGCAGTTTCCTTAAGAGGCTCAAATGCTCCTTAGTTAGGGCTTTGAGAACCAGGTTAAGTCTCCAAGGTGGAACTGCTGTCTTAATTGGGCGGCGTTTTAACGTTGCCACTCACAAACCTCCTGACATGAAGGTGTGAGCCCAGCTATTCTCCCAAATCTACTAACAAGAGCGCTCCCAGGGCTGAGACCTGAACTCACAAGATGCCTGTTGCAGCCCTCTGTCAAATCCCTCTTGAAGAAAGTGTAATAGCATAGGCAATGATATTGGCTGGTCCTATATATCTCTGGATTGAAGCCAGAACAAGAATTTTCTCAACATTCTATAATACACTCTAGAAGAGGAGGGCAACATGAAGTCACCATCATTTTGATTACCGGAGCCATATAGCCTAGCTCCTTGAAAGTTTCCCGCTCAATCTCCAACCCGAGAGGGATAGAGTGTTCAAATTGGGGTGCAGGACCAGCCCCTGATGGAGAAAGTCCAGGCTGTATTGGAATAGGCCAGGCAGTCCTATTGGCAGCTGAATGAAAAGTGGGAACCAAGGACGGCGAGGCCATCGAGGACATACTACGACGATCTCTGCGGTGTCTCGGGCCACTTTGTGCAGAACTCTGGAAAGAAGTGGTATCGAAGGGAAGGCATACAGGAGGCCAAACTGACTCCAGTCTAAGGAAAAGGTGCCCTGAGCTACCGCTAGCTCGCCCCTGGGCCAGGGAACAAAACTGTTCTACCTTGGGAGTTTTTCCTGGATGCAAAAAGATCTACCTGGGGATTGTCCCACTATTCTGTTAGGAGATGGAAGGCGCTGTCCTTCAGCTCCCACTCCCCTGGTAAGACATCCTGGTGACTTAGCCAGTCTGCTGTGCCATTTTCCTGACCTGGAATGTACGTGGCTCTTGTACTTGCCAGCTGCTGCTCTACCCACTGAAAGAGAAGCAGCTAGTCCCGGAGGATTTTTGAGCTTTTTGTGCCTCCTTGTCAGACTGTCTGTTAGAATCAACACATCTGGATTGCGTACTTGTTTAAGTGCATCAGGACTAGGTGAACTGCCCTCATCTTGAGGACGCTTATGCTGTACCTTGATTCTACCAGTGCCCATTTGCCTTGTGCCAAAAGCTGGTGCAGGTGGGCCCCCCATCCCCAGAGGCATGCATCGGTCGTGATTCTGAGTCGGTGTGGATGTCCCAACATTTCGCCCCCTCATGACATTTGACCTCCGAGACCACCACCGGAGGGAAGATTTTATCTGCTGAGAAACTGGGATTAACTGATGCTGGCTGTGACTGGACTGGGACCACTGTCTGAGCAGATGGGACTGAATGGGTCACATGTGCACCAGAGCCCAAGGGACCGAATCCGCCAGTGACACTAGAGTCCCAATTAGCTGCATGAAGGTCTGTGCTGGCAGATGGGATGCTGTGAGAAATTTGTTGAGCTTCACTAGGTCCCCGAATTTCGATTCTGTGGGAAAAACGTTGTTGGTCCGAGTCCTGAAGTCTGCCCCAGGTGGTTCAGGTTCTGGCTCAGGGTTAGTGAGCTCTTCCAACTAATGACAAATCTGTGTGCCGCAAGGCACCAGACTATCTCTGTCATAGCACGTGCAGCTTGGTTGAGCGACGGGGCCTTGATGAGGATATTGTCCAGATAAGGGAAAAGCTGTATCCCCCTGTTCCGAAGGTGAGCACTAACCACTACAAACACCTTTGAGAATCTCCTTGGGGCTGACGAGAGGCCGAAAAGAAGGGTTTTGAACTGAAAGTGTAGCTTCCCCACCTTGAATCTGAGATATTGCCTGTTAGATAGATAAAAACTATTTTTTAACAGGAAAATAACTTTTGGGACCAGTTAGGCCCGGTTTATCAAAGTTGTCCTGTTTAAGATTAGTTTCACAGTACAATAAACCATCATGTAATACAATATTATAGAAACAATCTTAAATACAAGACAGTCTCAATTCATACAAAACATACGAGACAGAAACACACAATGTACCAAAAAAAATCAAGGTATATAATCTTTTTAAAATTGGGTATTTTCCATATAATGGTCAAAGGAAATAAGTAGAAGCTTTAATATAAAGCAGATTTTATAGGATTCAGATTAATCAAAGTCTTTATTTAACCAGGCGATCACCGTTGAGCAAGCTCATTTTCGAGGTGGACCTGGGTTTGTTATCAAGGGACAAGATACATGGGATGCAACACACAAGAAAACAGTAATAATACAAATAAAGTGAGATACAACAATACAGTATATCCAAAGTATCAGCAGGTAGCATTGACAGTAGTACAGTATATGTTTGGAAAAGAAGTACAGTTAGTTTTGGGTATGACAATTTTTCATAAAAGTAAAGAAATATACATATCAGGTGCACCAAATACAAATAAAACCTAATATAAAAACATATACAGTGATACAGTATGGAGAATTTAGAGCTGGAACCAGGGTCGAAGGAATGTGCAAGGGACAGATATGGGGGTAGAAAAAGGGGAAAGGGAAGAATCCATTATAGATGTGATCAGTTTGAACAGTAGTAATTAGAGTGTGCTTGGACTTATAGGAGTCACTATTTAGGGTAGACAGGCACAGGACTCCTCATTATGATGTAGATATAGAGATTTAAAAGCTGCTAGGCTGATGGGGTGAGTTAATTTCAAAGTTTTTTGCAGCTTGTTCCACAGTTGAGGGAGCACAAAGCTGATGGCTGCTCTGCCAATGCTAGATTTTGCTTTGTAAACATAAAAGTAGATATATGAGGTGTTTCTCAGGGCATACTTCCCCAGAGTGCACAAAGGTAAACAGACAGATATACTGGGGCAGTTTATTTGAGATAGCTTTGTATGTCCAAACCACAGCATTTTTTTGCCGTCTGTATGCAAGGGATGACCATCCCATTGCCGTGTACAATGCACAGTGGTGGGTTGAGTATGAAGACCCGTGATAAATCTTATGGCTCTGTGATAAAGCGTATCAAGTTTGGCTAGGGTACCTGCAGGTCCCTGACTATACAGAAAGTCTGCGTAATCCAATAGGGAAAGAAAGGCAGTTTGAACCAGTTTCAGTTTAGCGTCTCTTGTGAGGAGATTATTAATCCTAAAGAACAGACCAAGTCTTTGTCCAACTTTCTTTGCCAGTTCTTCCGAGTGATCTGTGAAAGTAAGTCTATGGTCTAACCAGACCCCCAGGTACTTGAACTTTGGTACGTAGTCCAACTGCTCACCTAGAATGGTAGTGATCTGCGGGAGTGTCACAGCAATTGCAGGATTTATTGCATTTTGAAGGGGCAAGAGGAACATTGCTTTGGTTTTTTTTGCATTTAAGAGTAGTTTCTGGTTTATAAGCTGATGTTGCAGCAGATTAAATTCATTTTGAAGGGCTTTACAGGCCGCTTCAGGTGTGGGACTACTAGCATAGAGTACTGTATCATCCGCGAATAGGTGTATTTGTGCCTCTTTGATGGGGGCATCTACATTGTTACTACAAATGGTGAAGAGCAAGGGGACCAAGAATGGAACCTTGCGGTACACCCCTCAATAGCGGTTTTGGTGGAGAAACTTCCCCTTCTGCCTTTACTTGTTGAAGTCGTCCTGACAGGTAGTTGGAGAACCATTTAAGGGCTAGGGAATCCAAACCAATGTTCTGGAGGGACGACAGAAGCAGTCTGTGATCAACGGTATCGAACGCCTTGCTTAGGTCCAAGAAAACTGCACAAAGTTTTTTTTTGTCTAATTCAAGCTGCCAGTCGTTTGTCACCTTGGCTAGAGCAAAGATTGTACTGTGCTGTGCTCTAAAACCGGATTGTAACGGGTTGAGCAATTTTTCTGATTCTAGGTACTTCTGAAGCTGGGAGTTCACTATTTTCTCCAGCATCTTTGACAGGATTGGAAGTAGGGAGATTGGCCTGTAGTTATTGAGGTCACTAGGATCTCCTGACTTGAACAAAGGGACCACAAGTGCATTTTTCCAAATGGGCGGTAGGTCATCCTGGGACAAGGATAAGTTGAAGAGATGAGTAATTGGGACTGCGAGGACACGGTAGCCGACCTTTAAGAAGTACGGGTCAATGAGGTTGGCCCCAACACTTTTCCTAGTCTCCAGCTGAAGGAGAAGATCTTCAACTTCTTTCAGGGAGGTAGGCTGCAGAGAGAAGGATGGACTGGGGATGGGTTTTTCTTGTGTATCCAGTCTAAGTTGTTGGCGGAGGATATTCGCGGGAGAGGAGTCAAAGGCTAGCCCTGCAGTGGCAAAATGATTATTGAGAGCATCGAGGATAGACGGTCTGTCGGAGGCGACAGTATAGTCGATCAATAATTTAGTAGGTAGGGAATTTACAGTGGTGTGACCTTCAATGTCTTTGATAGTCCTCCAGAATTTGGAAGCATTTCTTGAGCTCTCCAGCTGAAAGCGGTAGAAATTAACTTTGGCTTCTCTGACCATTTTGGTGCAGAGGTTCCTCGTCCTCCGGAAAGAATTCCAGTCATTTATTAAATTAGTTTTCCTAGCAATTCTCCAGAGTATATCCCTACTCTGCAAAGCATCTTTCAGGTCTTCTGTAAACCACAGACAAGATTTGTTTCTGTCACAAACTTTTACTATGGGAACATACTTGTTGAGAGCCCCTAGCACAATTTCTGAGAAAATATCATAAGCCGTAGTTAGGGACTTGGCTAGATAAAAGTCCTGCCATCGCATGGAGCCTTAGGTCTGATATATACCCATGGAGATCAAAGTTGCGTATGCACCTTTTAAAGGAGAATTTTGGTGCAGTTGTGGATTTAAGAGCGGATCTTACACACGCGATGAAGCAATGGTCACTAATATCAGAGAAAAAGACGCCAGCATGGGAGAATAAGTGGGGTTTGTTAACTAAAATGATATCCAAGAGAATACTGTTATTAGGGTTGAGCTCGTTAGGATGAGTAGATTCATTTATTAGCTGTGTCAACCCAAGGGAATCACATAACATTTTAAGTGGGGTGGATGCACTGGAGAGCCAGTCTAAGCTGAAGTCCCCTAGTATGATACACTCTGAAGATGCCGGACACAGGATGTTTGAGATGTTTTAACAACTGTAGCCCAGCTGATGGGGGTCTGTAGCATCCTATTATACATAATGAGACACCGGTGGCAATTTCAATCTTTAATGACAAGCTTTCGAATTCTTTTGGGACAGAGACTGAGTCAATTATGGAGGCAGGGAATTTATCCTTGATGTAAATAGCTATCCCACCACCTCTGGTTTGCCTGTCGGCTCTAAACAATGAGTACGAGGGGATGTTAACTTCGTTGTTACTGGTCGCCGGTCAGAGCCAGGACTCAATCACCAGAACATCTGGAGCAGTATGACATACCCATGCCTGAACAGAAGTGATTTTTTTTTTTTTTTTTTAAATAGGCTACATACAATAGCATGCAATAATGTAAGCCCCTTGAAGGCTTCGTAGCTCTGCTGGGGATTCCATGGGTGCCAGAGGGCCTGGATTAAGCTCAACATTTCCTGAGCACAGTAAAGGCAGGAACAAGAGTTTCCTGCAGAGTCCTAGGAGAAGTGTGGGTGACTGGGTCTTCTTTCGGTTACGCGATTTGTCTTCGGCAATATAGAGAGTTCTGAGGCTAGTTCCCAGTTTTCCTGAAGCTGCATACAATAATACCCTGACCGAAAGTCAATGGGAGTAGGGGGGAGTATGCAGAAGGTGGTGTAGCCCTGTGGGCAGGCTCTAGGACAGTTCCTGTATGCCGGTGCAGGTGAAGGACCAGCAGCGGGCTTAACATCCAGAAAGGGGGACACATTACTACAGTGTCTAAAACTATATTAATTCCTCCACCTACTCCAACCAATGACCCCAACCCAGGAATGAAATCAGGAGAGTTAGGACATACAATCGAAGAGAACAACAAGTACAGAGATCACTCAGTAACACCCCGTAGCAACTACATTTGTCCTTCCAGACTAAATCTAGGGAATGTTGAATTGACCTAAATTTTCAATATTCCTAATTTCTGGGTCTATTTCGTTCCATATTTTTGGTAAGTAAAAACGTCTTTACATTCTACTATAGATATCAACTTCCAGTGGGATTTTTAAGCATCTATGTTTCAAATCCCCCAAGTTACACTTATGAGGGGTAAAGGCATCAAAGGAATTTATTCCATGCCTATTTTTACCTCAGTACTCCATATAGGCTTTATACCCCACTCGTTTTTTTGCTGTGTGTTGCAACAGAATCCCAGTCTAGCCTTTGAAGCAAAGAACAATGATAAGTAAGGAAAGGACATTTCATCACATATCTTGCCATTCTATGATATGTTTTGTCCAGACTGTTCAAAAGTGTTTTAGAGGCAAATTGATAAATTACACTGCCATATTCTAATGTTGGTAGAAGTAGCGGAACAGCCACTCTATTTCTAGATTCTCTAGGGAGAATCGAAGTTTTCCTTCTAAACATACCCAGTCTGGAGCTGACCTTTTTAACTACATTGATTATATGTTCGGAAAAAAAGTACTATCTACAGTATATGAACCCCTAGATACTTATAAACCAAAACTTGCTCTAACACTTGTCCACTTACTGCATGTATATTTAATCTGATTATGTGATAATTTACCTTTAGAGTTAAACATTACCCGAGTTTTCTTTGTACTAAGAACCATTTTTGATTGAAGTAACCAATGTTGTAAAATACTGAAATCTGATTGAAGAGTTTTTTGTAGGCCGTCTATGTTCGTGAGAAAACAAATCCTCAGCTCCACACACGCATGCCAAATAGTGTTTGTAGTAGATGAGATAAAGAACTATGGCACCGCAGGTAGTCAAAGATATCTAGTTTTAATACATGCAAACAAATAGCACAGCCGCCCTGCAGTACAGGCTCCCAAAACCTCAACTAGTTTCGCACCATCTGTGCGTCACATCAGGAGGATGGTCTACCTCAAATCCACACCTCTAAAATAGCACACAGTTAAAATGATAATACCTTAAAAAAAAAGTGCATATACAAAATTAGTAGAAACAAAAATACATCATAGTTAGAATTTGAACACAAGGACTACCAGCCTAATACAAAAATAGTAAGTTTAAACTATAAGTACTAGATTATTCATATAAATAGCACAAGTATTCAGTCAGAAATGTCAATCACCTCACCTAAAAAAAGGCTGTGTTTTGATATATGCAGTTATTGTACTACTAAGGCTATTCAGGGAAAGAATATCCAAAAGTATGTATTGCTTGTATCCATACCAATACCTGGTCCATTAACTTTACCATTAACCATTATGACAAGGTCAATCCATAAACTTACTAGCCAAAGTCCAAAACCTTACTATTTTTCATGTATGATGAGAGGGGATTTATGTACATCAAAAATAGGGGGCCCAAAACAGAGCCTTGAGGGACACCCCTGAAAATACCTTCCCTATCAGACAGTGTTCCATTTATACAGACCTGTTGTGTACACTAAGTCAAATAGGAAAGCATCCAAGTTTGAACAGGTTCAGACATGCCTATCTGAGCCAATCTCCCTAACAATATATTCAAATCGAAGGCCTTCGAGAGGTCGACGAACAGTGCCGACAGACTCCTGTGCCTCAATCCCACTTGGCACTGTATCAATGAAGTTTGTCAGGGCGGTGCCCGTCAACCTACCAGGTCTAAAACCTGCCTGACACTCCGTCCGTAGTTTATACTTCTCCAGGTATTCATACAACTGGGCACAGACCAGACGCTGAAAGACCTTAGATATGACTGATAACAAGGCTATCGGACGGTAATTAGATTATCTTTTTCCCCTCCTTTAAATACTGGGATCACTTTTGCATTTTTTCAGAACTCTGGAAAGCTTCTCTGCTGTAAGCTAAAGTTGAATAGATTGGACAAAGTTGGACTTATTTGCTCTACTGAAGCTTTTAAGAAGCTTATCTCCACTTTATCCAGGCCAATTGCCTTTCATGGATTTAATGGTCTTATTTGTTTCTTTACTTCACTAACTTTGATTGCTCGAAAATAAAAGTATAGAATATCCCCTTTATGTTCTCTCTCAGACTGCAAACTTTGCTGGTTAGCATATTTCTGATCACTATCTACCTGTTCCATTGTTATGTCCGGGAGATAGCAAAAATATTGGTTCAAGCTGTTTACCACTTTGTTTTATTGACATCTCCGCTCCCAACTCATCCTTCAATGTCATACTCAATTGTTTCCTTTCCCTACCTTCCAGTTCTTTTTTAAATTCTGAGCTGGATTTTTTGTTTGATTTGCTTTATTTCAATAATATATTTTCTTTGCCTCTTTTTATCATACTTCTACTTTCTTAATCTTTTTAAACAATTCCCAGTCTTCTACTTTTAGGAATCAATTTGCCCTTTTCCATACTCTGTTCTTCCATCTTTGTTTTTTTAATTGCTTCATTTACCCAAGGATTACGTTTATTTCTTTAGATTCTTTAAAAGGGAAGTTTCTATCACATATTTCCAGGTAGATTTTTGTGAACTCTCTAACTGCCATATCTACTTCTGGGATCAAATCTATACGTGCCCAATTCATTTGCTCCATTTGGAGCTGAAAAGAAGATTTATTAACTCCAACATACCTACATTTTGGCATTTCAACATTTCCACAATTTTGTTTTATATTACACTCGAGATAAATATGGTCTCCTAAATTCGGGGAACCCACCCTATAATCCAGCAAATGTATGCTATTTGTTAAAAATATTAAATCCAAGATATTCCCTATGCTAGCATGGGTGCTTCTATGTGCTGGAATTTTCACAATTTGATTAAGGCCCAAGGACTGAAATTCAGATTGAAGCTCAAGGCCCCTTTCTGCTCCCCATGCTGCGTTAAAGTCTTCAATCAAGACTGCTTCCCTTTGCCTTATGGACAACAGCTCAAAAACTGATGTTTTTATTCTTGGGTGGGAATATATTACCTCAAAACACATTTTCAGCCCAGTTATATAGACCAGCATTATCTCAATGCCCTCAATGTTTCCTGAAAAAAAGTATCTCTACCTGACCTAGATTACTTCTTATATAAAGGGCTACGTCTCCCTCTCTAGTTGGTCCATCACACCTGTAGAAGACAATTTTCTTTATAAAATTCAGAGATATTGCCTGTGTACTGTCTGGATGGGAATATGCAAGTACACATCTTGTAGGTCAATGCATGATGGATGCTAGAAAGTCCCCTTGCTGTAGTTCCTTGAAGATCGATGACAAGGTTTCCATCTTGAAGGGTCTGCTGCACACAAAGCGATTTAGGAATTTGAGGTCCAAGACTGGTCTGAAACCACCTGTGCACTTGGGCACAATGAAGAATAGGGAGTATACCCCCCCCCCACGACTGAACTCTGTGGGAGGAACCTGTTTGATCGCTCCCGCTTGTAGAAGGTCTGTGATGGCCTGCAACATCGCCTGTCTTTTGCACAGGTCGTTTGAGATAGGGGAGGGTACCACATACGGTAGGGGTGGCTTGGACTCAAACTCTATCACGTAACCTTTGCTCACAGTTTCTATTATCCATTTGTCCGATGTCGTATGGACCCATTCCCTCGAGGAAATTTGAAAGTCTGCCACCTACTCGAGGATGGGTCCAGGTGGCTTCATTGGAACTTTTTGTTGTTGCCAGTGTCTCTGGAGCCTCCATCAGAACAGAATCCCCCCCCCCAAGTTACACTGGATGCGGGAGGGAAACCATGTTCTTTTCCCGGAACAGTTAAGAGATTTGACCTTTGCTGTAACCCCCGGTCACAAAAATTGTGCCTGGGACCTGAGGGCCATGATTTGCCCCTGCCCCTGGACTGGGGCATGTGTACCTTGGCTGTCTCTCCTGATTCCTTCACCACCTCTTTCAGGGCTGAACCGAACCGGAGATTTCCTTCATATGGCGCATTTACCAAATGACTCTCTGAAAAGGCATCTGCTTGCCAGGCCCGGAGCCAGAGGCTGCAGCGAGCTGAGGTTTGATAAAACAAGGTCCGTGCAGTGCAACTGACTGCCTCCTCAGACACACTGGCCGCATATGCTGAAGCTAGTCCCATTAACCGTAGCTGCTGAATAATCGTTGAGTTCTTCTCTGGGTCTTCTGCAAGCTGAAAAGCTAGCTCTGAAGCCCAGGACAGGGCGGCTCTACCAGAGAAAAGATTCGCTGTTGCCACCTTAAGCAAAGTCGCCAACGCTTGGAAGGCCTTCTTAAGAGAGGCATCCACATTTCTGTCCATGGGATCCCGTAGTGACGGCCCCTTCCCCCCCCTCGGCAGAGATGACAGTTTTTTTGGTTAGATTCGAGATCAGTGTATCAATCCTGGGGCATTCTAGCCATTTCTCCGACTGCTTCCTGTCAAACTTTAGAAGTCTGGAGATCCGATGGGGGACCAGGTATGTGCGCTCTAGACCTTGCCATTCTTCTTTTAGTAAGTCTATGGCGGGAGGGATGGGGAAGGCTGTGGCTGGTTTGGAGGTAGATGCCAGGCAGAAAGTCTGTTTTGGCTGGGAAGGGACAGCTGGAGAAGATCCGAGGTGGATCTCAGATGACCTTTTTAATAAAAAAAAAAAAAAATCCAGATCTTCCAAGTCAAAATTTCTGGATGGGGAGTCGGAGTCCGATAAGGAGTCCACTATCTCCCCTTCCTCAGGGGAAGAGCTGTCGTCTGAGGAGTCCGGGGAATGTCTCCTGTGACCTTTTCCCTTGTACGTGCTTCTAGATCTACACCAGGAACGAGACCTGCTCTTCCTCTTGCATGAGGAATAGAGATCATCCTCTTCGGATGATCTGTTCCTGTATCTGGATTTTTTTCTTTTTGCCGTAGCGATAGGATAAGCTGCCCCATGACAGATGGAGAGGGGGTCCTTTTCCTTTTTGCCTTTTTGTGGGGTCTCCTATCGGGGGACCCGGGAGGTTGCTAGTTGAAACATGCAGGGCCCAGAGCAAAGGACCTGTTTAACTTGTCTATGAGGTCTGGATCCAGGGAGGGGGTGGCAGCCTGTTGGGCATCACTGGTTGCAGTCACTCTCTCAGACCTGGAAGCAGTCAGACGATCGGACCCTTCAAGGGTACTCTACGGTGTGGGGGGGGGGGGCAGTGCCCGCTGAGTCCTCCCAAATGGACGCCACTTCCTTTTCACAGGTAAGGCAAAGGGAGGCAGCAAATGTGATCTGGAATAGTGATTTGCAGCGCTGACATTTTCTGCCCCGCTAGACTTTTCTGAGGCCATATTCCCCAAATGACTTTATATGGTGCTGTCCCTTTAAGAGCCGTGTAGTACTGGGGGGCAGGGGGCGCTGCAAGCGCTGTTAAAGTCGATTCTTTTTGCTGCTTTTTGATTTTTTGCCCCTGCTGTATTAGTTCTACAGCACTAATGGCTGTCCCTAGCGCTCGTCGAGGGGACTATTCTCCCAGCGCTGCTACTCAGCACCCGTCGACGAGATAGATGATCATCAACGAGCAGTCTTGCGCTCTCCTCAGCGCCGTCGACGAGAGAGCTGGTCGATGAGCAGTTTGGTGCGCTGCTTGGATCTGCATGGAGTTGCACTGATGGGCGGCTGAATTTTTCCCCAAAGCTGCTCGTCAAAAAGAAGTTCACTCGTCTCCAGAAGCACTCCGGTGCTTAAGTGAGGAATCCCCCAGCCTTGAGGGCTTCCAGACATCCGTTGTGGGGGAGCCCAGGATCGCAGGAAAATTAGCGAGCCGCTAAAGGGTGGGGCTAGTCTGTGCAGCTTGCAAGACTGAGTCTGGATCCCACCTTGCAAGACTGAGTCTGGATCCCACCGTGGAGCGCTTCCAAAATGCTCCCAGTAACAATGCTCCACACTTGTTCCAAAAGAAGAATAAAGATTTAAATGACAGTCTCTTCAGCCCTGCCACGTGTGACAGGGCTCTGCTGCAGAGTACCTGCATCACTGAAGGCAGGAAGTAAACTACAGGATGCAGGAAGGTCAGGGCTGGATGCCCCTCTGCCAAGGGTGTGCAAATCCCATTGCCCTCTGTCCGGGGCAAGTAAACTTCCTTGAAGGGCAAGTACAAAAAGAGGGCTAATTTCATTGTAATGAATAGGGGCAAGTGAAAATTCAGCTACAGTCATGGCTGGGCAAGTATTAAAAGTTTTGATTTGAATACCCCTGCCCTCTGCTGCAGATCTTCATTTCCTGCCTGACAACCAGCAACAGGAGGTACAGCCCAGGAGTAAGGAAGCCTGAAGACCAGCTTAGGAGAGAGAAGCTCCCTTTCCCTACTGCTAAGGTTCCCTTTTGCCTATCCCATGTGTTCCTGAATCCAGTTACAGTTTTTGCCCCACCACCTCTGCTGGAAGACCGCGACAGGCATCTACCATCCTGTCACTGAAGCAGTAACTTCCTTATTCTCCCGGGAGTCTATCCCCCCCAGCTTCATAGGATGACCCCCAGTTCCTGAGCATCTTTTACTCTGAAAAAGGCTTCAGTCTTGAACCTTATTTATACCCATGAGGTATTTTAAAATCCATCTATCCTCTCTCTCTCTCTCTCTCTCTCTCTCCCTCCTCCCTCTTACCTCCAGGGTATATTTAGGTCTTTCTTTATAGGGATTTTGGCCCTGCACCATTTTAGTTGCCCTCCTCTGGACCACCTCAACTTTATGTCTTTTTTGAGATGCGGTCTCCAGAAGTGGACACAGTACTCTAGGTGAGGTCTGACCAGTAACTGTTTTATACAGCGGTATCACCACCTCCCTCTTTCTGCTGGTGATACTCCCCATGCACCCTAGAATCCCACTGGCTCTCCCCGCTGCCTTGTCATACTGTTTGGCCACTTTGAGATCAGATAGGATTACCCAGGTCTTTTTCCCCGTTTGGTGGTCACCAGTAACCCCCCCCCCAATTTTATGCACGTGCTTTATCCCTTGGCAGGGATCAAATCTGGCACCAATCAACACACTGGAAGATCTTGTACAGAGCCAGTAATATTTTCCTTTAATTAAACATGCTGGCTAATGCTGAGGGAGACAACCTTTCCAAAAATACACCAGTTGGGCCAGTGGATTTTCTCAGTCACTAACCTTACTCTAGCTGGTGACTGCAACACTTAATTACAACCCTTACTTAAAGATAAGCGTGGACATCAATTAACAGGGATTTTTTTTTTTTTTTTTTTTAAACCAAGAAAGCATACTGAGCCGATAACACCTAAATGTTCATAACGATTCCTCCATCAACAGCAGTGCATATTTTTTTTTTGGGGGGGGGGCCCTTGTGCCCTCTTTTGATTTTACTTTCATGTTCTTTCCATGTAACTACTGCTTTCAATCTGTGCACTTTATTTTCCCCAGGCAGGATCAGGGTTCTGATACTGAATTTTATCAATTTTTATTTGAAAAGCGCCTTGTCCCAAAGGCTCAAGGTGCTGCACATGTGATCGTCCATGACTAACTTATTCCTCTGACTGAAAACTAAGAAACATGATTTCTATCTGTCCTGCTGAAAGGGGTTAGAGGGGAACCCAAAAAAAAACATGCTGTGCAGTAAAGTGCAGACGATAAGAGGTAGGATCACAGGTACAATGTAAGGTTAATTAAAACTTTTTTTTTTTACAAAAAGATCCAACATATACAAAGGCAGAGAAATCAGCTCCCCATCTGCCTTCCCTACCAAGTGGATATAAAAATCAGAGCACTAGGAGTAGCATCATTAAGTGAAGCTGAAATTATTAGTGCAGTGTGCCTGATACACACACAAAAATCAACCTGCAGAAACAGAACCGGAACCGGACAGCAGAAGCAAGTCAATGGCCCATCAAGTCTGCCTAAGGAATGGACTTTTAGAGATGCCGGGGATTAAACTCAGGCCCTCCTATGCAAAGCATACAGTCTACCAAAGAGCTACATCCCCATTCGTGCAGCAGTGTCTTGGCAGTTTCACCAGGCCTGCTAGATAAGATGGCCTTCACCCATGCCTGGCCATCACTCTGGGAGCACTATGGGGGTGAGGCAAAGTTCAAAATGAAAAGTGCACATACTGCCGAATCCCAGCCGTTCCAGCTGTCAGATTGCCCAATCCCCAAATCTGACCCACTTAGTCATTTAACAGTATAGACGCCCCCTCCACCAGTCTGCACAAGAAGTTTTCAGCAGTTCCCATTAAGGAATTTCAAACAATCATGTAAAATAGTTCTACCATGACTCACTACACTGTGAATGTCTACAGGCTGGATCCTGCGAGGACAGCTGCTATAGATGCTGGAACTGACGAGAGAAGCAGCCAGTAGACAAGGACAAACAGCTGGAGGGGGAATAAAAACACAGCTTTTCAGACGGAAGCAAATGGTTCAATACCTTTTATTGGACCAACATAGATGTTGAAAAAAAAAAAAAAAAAATGTCAGCTTTCAGACCAACTAAGTCCTTCCTAGGAGACTCATGACAATTGTTCAGAGAGTCACATAAGGATTAAAGGGAGCACGGTCAGCTTTACCCCCTCGTTTTTGTTAATAGCCATGCAGTGTGCCTTCTGGCACACACCAAAGTAAATTGTAATGCAGAATAACCCCACATACATAAAAGTGGGAAAAAAGTACCTGTTTTATAAATATTTAACATAGTGGTCTTTTAGTCGGGCCGTCCATAAGTGGCCGACACCGGGCTCTCTTCCCCATGGGGGCCTTACGCCGGGACCGCGCGCACTCAGTAAGTGGCATTTTATGCCAAGCCTACTTTAGTTACATGCTGCCCTTATAAACTATTAAATCACGAACGGCTCCAGGAACTTTAAACTTAAAACCGAGCCCTGTGTGACTCGCAATTCACTTTAAAAACTGGCGCTGTAATCCCACGCATGCGCAATGGCGGCATGCTCTTGCACATGCGTGGGATCTCCACATCTTCTACTACGCATGCGGGGATTACAGCACCAGTTTTTTAAAAGTGGTTGTGAGCCACACGGGCTCGATTCGTTCCTGGAGCCGTTGCTGTTAATGGTTAAGGCAACATCTTCAAACTTAGCATAAATGCCGCCATGCGCTCAGTCCTGGTAGCAGCGTCGATGAAAGAATATGCTGGTGTCGATGTCGACTTATGGGCAATAACACCACTATGTTAAATATTATAAAACAATTGCTGCTGTATATGGGGTATTCTACATTCAAACCGCCAGTGTAATAACGAAGGCCCTATATGCTAAGCGAAGAAATAAAGCTGACAATCTACTAACCCACAACAAACACGGGTCTCGGTAGTTAATGTAGCGAAGCTCTTTGGGGGTTCTAACCGCAGCCACATTAATCGAGAGACCCATGCTCTAGTGGAATTACTCCTCTTGTAACATGGGGAGAGAGGGTTCAGTGCTCTTTTTATCGTTTGTCTTCCGCATTACACAGGGATAATGGCTGGGGATCAGGTGATAACCGCTGTAATCACCTTGGTGGTTGCTAGGCAACATGGTAAACCTCGAGGCGTGGCTCGAGAGAGGTTTACTAAGCCTAGCAACCCGCAGAGGTGTTCAGTGGTTATCACCCGATCCCCAGCCATCATCTTTTATAGTGTATGGTCAAAAAAAAAAACTGTTTACATTCTATGTGTGAGAATTATGGAACTCTGGTGAATTCTTTTTCTTATGCCACTGTTTAGAAGTTCCGAAGTGTGGTTAACAACTTTTAAAATTCTAAACAGTTTATAACAAAGCTGTGTAACTGCTGATTATGGTGGTTAATAGGCACTTACCATACATTATATTTGTGTAAATAAATTTTTTTTTTTACCTTTAAAATTTTTATTGAGAGCTACATCAAGTAAGCAGTTACCATTTTCCCATTATGCATTTGTTGCATACAGCTGAACTGTATACTTTATGAATCTTATTCTTTGTTCCCACAAACTTCTCTCTATCATTAATGTTTATAAATTCCCCTCCTTATTTAAATGTCCAAGAATGACTCTTTACTAAGTTTTCTCTTTCTTTTTTCACAGGTATGTTCCTTCTTCTGCTTCATCGTCCATCTCCATCAGGATCTGTCGTCTGTCCTTTACTTTGTGGAATTAGGACTATTACACATACATAAATGTCCATTCAGCATTAGTGACAATAACTAATACCTTTAATACTTTATATAATTACGTCGCTCTCATTTCATTTTTCATTTCCTTCTAATGTTTATATTTTTATACATCTTTAAAACATCCACCAAGTGCCATGGCTAGTAAATAACCTTAACTAAATTTCCTAACCATGTATTGTAACTTTTAATAAAAACATATTTTAATAAAAACATTTTGAGCTACACATTCTGTCTCCATTATTATACCGAGTCAATTTGATTCTTAAGGGACAATTCTAATTTGGTAAGAGGATTCCCCAGAGCCCTTCAAATCTACAGCAGCATTATATTGTAGTGGGTATCTGATCAATGTGGGGCTCTCTTCCCTTAATCCAATAATACCTGATCCGGGTAAGGGGCCCCCTGTGTTTTACTGATGTAGTGGAAATATGCATTCCATCTTAGATTATTCTCTTCCACCCCTAATCTTAGTCTAGCTGTGGCCGCCTCCATCTCTTTAATCTCCTTTACATTTCTCCACCACCGGTCTTCGCTGGGTGTCGTGCTGCTTAACCAATTCTGTGTAATCACCTTCAACCCTGCAATCACTAGTACCCTAAAAAATGTATTTCTGCACTTCTTGTCTAAGTTCTTTGGGGGATAAATCCAGCATCAAATGTTTAAATTCTAGCGGCTGTGTTAAATTAATATCCTCATCAGTGCCTTAGTCAAATTACACCAATAATTCCTAATTTTGGGACATTCCCAAAAAAATATGTGAATGTGTTCCCCAACCGTCACATCCCTTCCAACATTTGTCTGATGGGTTTCTCCCCAAGTGTTTTGTTATCATGGGGATGATAAAGAACCTTCCTGCTACCTTCCATCTATACTCTTGCCATAAGGCCGAGGAGGTAGTATGATGCAAATCCCTCCATATCATGGTCCATTCCCCTTCCTCCAGATTGATTTTTGCTTCCCTTTCCCACCTCTCCTGTATGGCTTGTATGGTTAGCTCTCCCCCTTCTCCCATTAGGTAATATATATGAAACATAGAAACAGACTTTGACGGCAGATAAGGACCACTTGGCCCATCTAGTCTGCCCATTTCCCTACCTACAGGATAAGCCGCAGATCCTAGTTAACCAACAGCCTATTTCTTCCTACCCCCCACAAGAATTGCCTTATGTCTGTCCCATGCATTCTTGAATTCTCCCACAGTTTTAGACCCCACAACCTCCTCAGGAAGGCTGTTCCATGCATCCACTACTCTCTCTGTGAAATAATACTTCCTCACATTGCCCCTGAACGCCCTCCTATCTTTAAATTGTGTCCCTTGTTCTTGTAAGTCTCTTTTTCTGAAAGATGCTACCCTCTTGGACTTTGTTGATTCCACTGAGGGTACTTAAGTTTCTATCATGTCCCCCTCTCCTTCTTTCCTCAAGGGTATACATATTAAGCTCCTTTAGTCTCTCCTCATACGGCTTCTCTTGCAGACCCTGCACCATTTTAGTTGCCCTCCTCTGGACTACCTCTATCCTGTCTATGTCCTTGCGGAGATGGGGTCTCCAGAACTGGACACAGTACTCCAGATGGGGTCTCACCAACTGTCTGTACAGAGGGATAACAACTTCCTGTTTTCTGCTGCTGATGCCTCTCCCTATACATCCCAGTACACCCCCAGCCCTCCCTACTGCCTTCTCACATTGCTTGCTAACCTTAAGGTCATCTGATATGATTACCCCCAGGTCCCTTTCCTTTTTTGTTGTTGTTACTACCTGCTCACCCATTGTGTATTCTTCCCCTGGGTTCTTGTTTCCCAGGTGCATTATTTTGCACTTCTTTGCATTGAATCCTAGCTGCCATACTTCTGACCATTCCTCCAACCTTGCCAAGTCCCTTTCATCCTTTCCACCTCCTTGTGTATCAACCCTGTTGCAGATCTTTGTGTCATCTGCAAAAGGCATACTTTCCTTCCAGTCCCTCTGCAAGCGTCACTGATGAAGACATTAAAAGGACTGGACCAATACTGAACCTGTGGTACCCCACTAGTAACCTCTCTTTCTTCAGAGTGGACTCCATTTACAATTACCTTCTGTGTCCTGTTGTGCAGCCAATGTTTTACCCAGGCTACCACCCTGGGACCCACTCCTGAGCTGGTTAATTTGACTATTAATCTTTGTGTGGGACTGTGTCAAATGCCTTGCTAAAGTCTAGGTAGGCCATGTCCACAGCCCCTCCCTGGTCTACTACTTTGGTCACCCAAAGAAATCTATTAGATTCGTCTGACATGACCTTCCCGCTGTGAATCCATGCTGCCATGGGTCCTGTGCTCCACTGGCCTCTAGGTACTCAACTATTCTTTCCTTCAGAAGTGACTCCATCACTTTCCCTACCACAGAGGTCAGACTGACAGGTCTGTAGTTTCCTGCCTCTGTCTTGGTTCCACTTTTGTGAAGGGGAATCACATCCGCCTTCCTCCAGTCCTCGGGTACCACACCATCCTCCCATGATTTATTAAAAAGAGTAGCCAGTGGTTTCACTAGTTCCTCCCTTAATTCTTTTAGAATTCTGGGGTGAATTCCATCAGGACCCATTGCTTTGTCCACCTTCAGTTTTAGGAGTTCTTGCAGAACCCTTTCTTCTGTGAAAGGACTGGGATCGACCCTCTATCAAAGTGCTTCTGTTAATCGGATTAGGCACTTCCCTCCTCTTTTGTGAATACTGAGCAGAAATATTCGCTCAGTATCCCTGCTTTTCACTGTCCCCTCTACCCACCCAACCGCTTATTCTATTCAGCCTCACTATCCCTCCCTTTGTCTTTCTACGCTCGCTGATGTACCTATAAAAGGTTTTATCCCCCTTCTTAACTGAGTTGGCTATCTTTTCCTCAGTTTGGGCCTTTGCTATTCTGACTTCCCTCCCTGCTTCCTTCTGCCTTAACTGGTACAGCTCTCTGTCCTCCTCCTTCTGTGTTTCCTTATACTTCCGGAATGCTATCATTTTCTTCCTGACTTTCACAGCCACCTCTTTTGAGAACCATAGTGGCTTTTTCTTTCGTTTTGATTTGTTTATTTGTTTCACACAAGGCTTGTTGCCTCTGTGATGGCAGTTTGATGATTCCCATTGTTGCTCCACCTCCTTCTAGCCTGTTTGCTAGTGCTTTTCTGAGGCACTCTCCCATCTTGCCAAAGTCAGCTCTCCCAAAGTCCAGTCCCTCACTTTTGTATGGCTGACTCTCTAGCTGAGTTTTACGTGAACCACACTGTTTGATGGTCACTTGTCTCCAGATGGCAACCCACTTCTAGATCCGAGATCCTCTCACTGCCCCGCTTTGAGAGTACGAGGTCTAAGATTGTTCCCTCAAGGTGGGTTCAAACTAGCTGTCAATGCCTGCCACCTGTAGGGCATCAAGAATGGCCCTGCTCTTGGATGTGGCTGCAGCAAATGTGCTCCAGTTAACATCTGGCATATTCAGGTCTCCATCAATAGTCTCTCCTTTCTCTGCCATTCTAGAATGCCTTCTATCATATCCTTGTCCATTCCCACCCCTGACACAGGGGTCTGTACACAATCCCTGTGCGGACTGTGGTGCCCTTTCCAGTCTCCAAGGTGACCCACAGTGCCTCCTCTCCTCCCTGTTTACTCTTTTGTTCAATTGCTTTTATCCCTTCCTTTACATAGAGAGCTACTCCTCCCCCTCTTCTCCCCAGCCTGTCTCTCCTGTAGGTTATGTACCCTGGTATGTTAACATCCCAGTCATGGTTCTCTGTGTACCATGTTTCTGTGACTGCTACGATATCCAGGCATCCCTCTTCCATCAAGGCCACCAGCTCAGGGAGCTTGTTGCCCAGACTACGGGCATTGGTACTCATTACCCTCCATTTCCTGATGGCCTTACTCCCTTTGCCCCATCCCTGTCCTTCTTGCCTGTCACTTTCTCCATTTACCCCTGCCCTTCTCCCTATCGACCTCTATGTTGGTGTTTGCGCACTTACTACCGTGATTTGGGGCGCTAGGATTTCCTGAAATACATTGTTTAGTATCTTGATGTCGTGCCCTGTTGACAATTACCTAAATTGTTTCCTTTGGTGTAGGATCCAACATCCCTATGCCTTTTTCTGTATTTATATAATGCCTACACTGTAGGAATCTGTAGGCATCTCTGTGTGGTAAGTTGTAAAAAAAAATAAATAAATAAATAAAAGTAATTTTAAAGTGCAAAATTACATAGGTTCCAGGAGGATATGAAGGTTTCTACCAAGGGGAAGAGAAAGGGGGTTGCAACTGACTGGAGAAACTACATTTTTAACTTTTTTATATTGTGGCTACAATGGTTAACAATTACTGATTACATGCAGATGTGATCAGCATTTCAGAATATGTGCTCATTTTGACTGACTTCATTTGTAGACTGTGGAATCATCTCAGTTTTTCTGCTGTATGTGATGCTTGGGATATGGCTGCTGTGCATTATGGGAAATGCATTTATTTTAATGCAGAGGGGATTTGAGCTCTGGTGGTAGTTGCTGCAATTCCCTTGCTGACCTACAGATGGTAGTACACCGAGGCGTACATCTTTTTTATCTGTGAATTTTACATCCAGCACTGCACATTAATAACTATGCCCCCATTTCAACTGATTTACATGAAATTTAGAAAGCACGGCCTCTGTGTCAGGCAACTCTTGATCCTGTAAATTCCATGTAGATTGGTTCAGGGGGAGGCAAAGTTACAGAGGTGCAAACAAATGCAAAAGTCTCCGTTTTTAAAAAAGTTAAACCTTTTTTTTTTGCCACCCAATAACTAAAAAAATTAAAAAATAGACTTTGAAAACAAACTTTCTGGTTTGATACACATTAGCACAAGGTGTGTGCTTTTGTAGTTGTTAGGTTCCACTGTTGAAGTAATTTTTTTTTTTTATATTTAATAAAAAATATGGAGGCAATCTGGAAAATCATGTGACACAAATTACTGTGTAGTTACTGAAAGGGTATATGTTTCTGAGTCAATAGACCCAAGTAAAACAAAACAAAAAAAATACATTTCATAGTTATATAGATGTTTTCAAGCTACTTATGATGGAACTACCAGAAATTTCACTTAAGGCAGCAGTGCAATGTTAAAAAAATTCTGTGCTTTTTCAACCGTTTATTCCCTGTGCTCTACTGAGCATTTCCCTGATACTCTTTCCAACCGGCAATGTACTATCACACTGAGCAAGTCAAACATCCCTGATAGTTCTTGACTCATGTGGGGCACAAACTGAAAATGTTTCATCCTTCAAATACTTAGGAGTTCTCCTGGATTGATCACTTGATTTCAATTAACATATTCAGTCCATCAGTAAATCAGCGAATGTTAAACTAGGGGTTGCCTATAAAACCAGCTATATGCTAACCCAGTCAGCCACGCTGGCTATTGCCAAGGGTATCCTTCTCCATGCTCTCACTTATGGTGTTCCAGTTTTTGTTTCTGCAGCTAAAACTACCCTCCACAAATGGGACGTAGCCTATAACAATATATGCAGGTACACCTCCTAGTCACCACGGCTCAAGCACCGCTGTAATCTTTATAGTGACTTGGGCTGGCTCTCCCCTTCTGTGTGCAGACAGTACTAGCTAGGCTCTCTTATAAACTCGGTAATTAGAAATAAAAACGAAGCTCTCAGTGGTGGCGTTGCTTACACCCCAGCCCTCCTCCCATGGGCTCCGCTCAGCTGGTAAGGAACTGCTTACTGTGCCCAGATGCCAGCTATCCATAGGCTCCGGAGCTATCAACCATGCGGCCCCTAGGTTCGGGAACTCCTTTCCATTAGCTCTTCGACAGACCCCAGCCCACATTAGTTTTAAAAGTGGGCTGCAACAGTACCTGTCTTCAGCAGGCCAATGTGCTTCTTTTGACCCCACTAGCTCTGCTTTGCCTACACTAACTTCTCGTTAAAATCATAGCATCTTCCGGACCCTACCAAATTTCCCCTCTGCCCACTTGTTCTTTCTCTCGTTCCCTATTCTCTCTTCCCTCCCTTTCAACATCCCACCTCTACCTACTGGATACTTCTGCACTTACTCCACCTCTCTGGGTTGCACCCTTCTCTGTCTCAGCTGTCGGGGCCTAGCTGGACAACCCTCTCTCTCCGTCTCCTTTTCTCTACACTGCTATAACCTGTTCTCTCTATATACCAGTTGCATGGTTCGTACCATCGTTCTGCTTGCTTACTCGGATGTGGGGAACCCCTTTAGAGCATGTAATATCTTACACTGCCATATGCTGCTTTCATTGTAAATTTCCACAAGTTTTGTACTCCAACTGTTTGGTTTCACTGCTACATGCTGCTCACCCATTATGGACTGTACAATGTTCTAATCTTTCACGTTATTTTTTCTTTATGTATTTCCCACTGTTAGTTATACCTGCTATGTAATGTTTTGCACTGATGTAATAATGTATTTCTCTATCTGTTGTACTCTCCCAAGTCATGCCTGAAAATAGTCATTCTATGGCTAATGCACTTACTCGGTTAACAAAAACTAAATAAAATAATTAGCTCAGTTTTCCTTTATTTTGTTTACATTTCTGCCACCTGACATGCTGTGCTGGAACCCCCTCTGCTGCCAACTGCAGATGTGTATGACTGGCAGTACTACACAGGGACATCAGGACAGTTCAGCACAGAGTCCCACTGCAGTCACCAAAAGACGTGATGCAACCTGAAGGGGGAGCACAGCTGAAAATTAGGCAGCCGCCATATTTATTGTAATGCTACACCAATTCAAATAAATTGCAAATATCTACAAAACTAAAGATGACCGAAAAAAAAATATTTACAGATATGGAAACTGGAATTATGGCCGCACGCTTCCAGCCAAAAAGCAGACTTTCGATAAATCACTTCTTGATTAGGTTGCACTGCTGCTTTAAGCATCTCTACTCTTGTTTGACAACCATCTGTTATTCTGTGGACCCTGAACCCTTCACTCTGCCCAACTGTACCATGTTATTGTTTGTTTTCCTCCATTCTGTGATGTGGAGCTTTTGTAAATGAGCCTCTGGCTCAAAGATTGTAATTCAAGAATTAAAAAAATGAGTTGCTTTTCAGTCCTCTTTTTAGAAACAGCCTGCTACAGTATATGGTGGTTTAAAGCAGCAGTGCAATGTAAAAAAAAAAAATCTGCACTTTTTCAACAGTTTATTCCCCGTGCTCTGCTGAGCATTTACCTGGTACTCTTTCCCGCCGGCATTGTACTGTCACCTCGTTTTTGTTTACATTTCTGCCACCGGCCATGCTGAACTGGAACCCTCTCTGCTGCCAACTGCATACGTGTATGACTGGCAGTACTACACAGGGACGTCAGGAATGTTCAGCACAGGGTACCACTGCAGTAACCCAAAGACATGATGCAATGTGTGGAAAGTGCAGCTGAAAATTAGGCAGCCACCATATTTATTAAGGCACCACAACAATTTAAATAAATTTTAAATACCTAGAAAACTAAAGAAGCAGGCCAACCGGCGCAGCAGTTGGATTTCCACTTGCGACACCAGCGACCTGGGTTGAGAGCGGACTCGGGTGCTGGAGGGTTACCAGGAGAGAAGGCTTGCGTGTCAGCTGACAGTTTGCCTTCTCTCGGGAGAGAGAGAGGCGGGGACATGACCGGTGACTGCTGAATGCTGACCCCTAGTGGAGGCTGGGTGAACAGCAATGTGCAGAGGTCCCATTCACCAGGGGGCGTGGTGATATCGGCATCAACCTTCGTTAGTGGCGCACTCGCGCACCCCTGGGGAGCAACAGGAGCTGGTGACCATCACTCGGTCAGCTACGGGTCCCCCGCTTGCTCCCCGGGGTCATGGTGCAAATAGGAAAACAGCCCTGTAGATGACCGGATGACTGTCACCAGCTCCCGCTAAGCGCAAGTCTGGAGGACAGTGTGCATGCACCATCCCAGCAGCACCCGGGGCAAGTATTACGCTGGCCAACCCACCGTTGCCTCCCCCCTCAGAGAGGGACCCACCAGGCGAAGGGTTACGTCTTGGGGGGGGGGGGTTACCCAGCGGGCTGGGGTGAAGAGGTGGCTGATCCGAGGCAATGCAGCACGGAGGGCATAGGAGGCCTGATGGAGAGGCCGGCCTGGAGCTGGAAGACAGCAAAAAACACTAAATAACACTAGAAAACATTTATAGATATGGAAACCGCATCTATGGCTGCATGCTTACAAAAAAAAAAAAAAAAATTTGATAATCATTTCCTGATTATGTTGCACTGCTGCTTTAAAGCAGCAGTACTACCTAAGCAGGATGTGATCAGTTACATCCGTTGTAGCACCACAAAAAATATGGCGGCTGCATCTAGTATTGCTGCTGTCAATGCAGCGGGCGACAGAAATGTAAACAAAAGATAACTGAGCAAATTATGGGTTGATAGTACAGTGCTTGCGGGAAACAGTACCAGGTACAAGATCAGCAGAGCACAGGGAATAAACTGTCGAAAAAGCGCAGATATTTTTTTTTTTTTTTTTTTTTTAAACACACTTAGAACTGCTGCTTTAAGCAGTCTTAGCCTGCAGTTCAGGGCAGACCAACAGATAGCTGTCAAACAAGAATAGAGATGGTGGGCACAGGGGGAAGAGAATAGCTGCGGACTCAGCCATACATTAATTCTCAAGCAACCGTGCATTACTTGAGAATTAATGTATAGTCACCTGATGATGCTCAGCTAATCCAACTCAACCTTTACTCTTCCCCCACATTACAAAATCTATTAACACCCAGATCATTCATAAATAAAAGGTTTTCCCAGATTAATGTACAGAGAATATACAGCGCCAGACTGTATAGTTTGAATTTACTATAGGGCCAATGATTTTCCATTTTCAATTGAAAAACATTGGTTAAAAAAAAAAAAAAAAGAAAAAAAAAAGGAATTTGTCATTTTTAAACCAGGACTTGGAAGTCGGTTTCACTAAAAAACCCCACTTTGCACCAGTGTTTTGAATAAACCCCTCCATTTTCAGCCAGAATTGTGTACAAACATGCTGACTTGCCCTCAATTTTAGGAAAGACTGATTTATTTAAGAGACTGCCAACTGAACTGGCCATTTTTAAAAATGGAAAATTGCTGGCTACATTACAGTTTTATTTATAGTTTCTTATAGAAACTGCACTTTACTATTACTGCTTAAAACTGTAATGTGTCTTTATTGGAAAAAACCTTGGATGTGGAAAAGGTGTGGGTTTTTTTATCCTCTGCACCGTCCTTGGGCCTGGAAACACAGCCCGCTCCTCCCCACAGTACCGACAGCCTCATCCTCCATTAGTTCCCACCTTCTAGACTGTGGTGGGGGATCCAGAGTGCAGGGTTCAAAGTTGCCTTCGACCGTCACCCTGAAAAGTAGTGGTTTTCAGCCCAGAGTTTACTCCCCTCCATCTCTCTGGACACTAGCAGACACATCCTACAGTGCATTTATGCGCAGGCACCATCCCCTGCAAAAGGAGTAGGCTCCCCGGCCCACCACTAAGGGCCTCTCAGACTACAAAAACCTGGATGCTGAAGTAAAGCAGGATGACGCCCGGCACTCTCTGGCCCTGCCCACTGACTGCTCCACCTCCTTCACCCAAGGCCCAGACAGGGAAGCTGTACAAATCCCCAATGAGACCACCACAGTCTAGGAGCTGCATTGTGGCACTGGAGGTCTAAAGGCACGTGCCGGAGAAAGGTAAGGTTGGAGCTGGGGCTTTTCAAGGCTGAAGGAAGCAGCTTCAGAGACCAAGGGATAAAGAGTATCATTTAAAAAAATGGCTCACTGCAGTCATTTTGACTTGGTAGACATCTGCTCTTTAAACAAGAAGCAGTCCTCAAGAACCCTCTTCCAGACACCCAAGAGGCACGGGCCTATTGTGCAGTACGCACATTTTTCAGGATCACCTGGAAGGCATCGATTTGTTTTCTAACTACAGAAAAACAATTCTAAATATACCCAACTATGGTCATAGGTGGGTTGGCAGTTTAGTGGCTCCCAGCATGCTGGGCTGGCTCCTTTTCTGGGACTGTTCTAGTATTCACCCTTTGCTCCAAGCGACAGTCAGCCTTGAATGAGCTCTTCGCTTCAACCAGTTTTGCTCCTTTCAACTTCCTTGCCCGCTCTTGTGATTACCACGCATTTGGCGGCACTTCTGCTTACCGCTGCCAAGAAAACTACTACCAAGAACTGGCAGCAGCCAATGATTCCAGCCACACAGGGATGGCATACTCTAGTTATCCACATTTACCTCATGAAGACATGGAACCGCAGAGTTTAGAATAGCTAGGATTAGTTTTGGGACACATGGCTCACATGCGTACTTTCCCAATCTCCCCATCTTCCTCCCTGGATACTTTCAACCAGTACAACCAACATATCCACCCGACACCATTAATTTTCTGCTTGTTTTGTGTGGGCACATTTCCCATTGTTTGGGTGTTCTATATAAAAACTGTTACATAAAGACTTAAAAAAAGGGGGGGATGCTGGGTTGCACCCCCCAAATGCAAAGACCCACTCTGCGTGAGAGGGCAAACAAGGGCTGCTTGTGCCAATGTGGGGTCAAGCGATGACCTAGGATGAAACCAGACCCGTCAGTGTACCGCCAGTGCCTGCCTGCACTGTCACTTTATCATCACATGAATGCTGCTCAGTAGTCCACTCCACGGTTCTCCGTAGGTCACTGTAATTTTATACTATTATTTATACACTACTGTGCACTTTATTTTGTAAGTTTACTATAATACTGTACCGGCCCCCTCAATCTTTCCCATCAGGTCACACCTGGAAAGCCTCTGCTCAGTGAGCTTTTCCCAGTTACCAATTTTCAAACGAATAAATAAATGTCCATGCAATGGGGGAAATTATGGAACACATCACAGAGCAAGAAAGTATCACGTGTCCCTGACCAATCACAGGACTCCTTTCATTTGCATATGAGGCACAGTACCTCTCGCGCAGTGCCACGGACACTCACCCAACAGGAATGCTGGGGTTTTTGGAGGGGTTGGGGAAGGATACTTTAGGAGTCCCTCTATCTATAATATTGATTACGTGCCCCGTAGCCACTTGGTGCAGGACAAGACTGGTTCCACTTTTCTCCATCATGTGCCAGAACAGCTCAGCTTCACTTTGCTATTCACACACAGAACAAACTCGCATGAAATCACACTTATCCTGCAACGAGTGGCTCCAGGGGGCATAACAACTCAAAAGCTTGAAGCTTAGCCAAGCAAAATCGCACAGCAATCACGCATCATGCTGCCACTGGGTGACTGTAGATTGTGTGCAAGACCCAGAATCGGATACTGAGGCTAGCTGGGGGTCAGGAACACTGCAGAGGTGAGCCAATGCTTCCATGAAGTGAGGGCACAGACAACCTGGCACCTCCTCCTCCCCCAATCAAGAAGCACAACTGGCATCTGCTATAAAGGTTGCCACTTGCCCACCCACCAACCAGAGGAAGGCTACAGCCCAGGGATCTCACATTTTCACTATCACAATATCTGTGTAAACAACATCGCAGTACACCAACAGGATAATCTGCAGTTATTCTAATTTTGGCACAAAATCTGATTTAGGGAAGGTGGGGAAATCGAGAATTTCTGCTATAAATCACATTTCCTCCCAGAAAAATGTCACGGTATGGAGATGTGAACCACGCCATCGGGGTACAAACTGTACTACCCCCCTAATCAGTTCAACTACATGTTCTCTCCCTTCGCCACATACCTTTATTTGTCACATGTTCCCTCCACTCCAGTATATGCCGAATGCTATAATTAACAGCACCGAGGAACAACTCTCTTTCCCACCCCATTTCATCCACCTGTCCCCCATCCCGATGACGGGGCTGCCACAACTGCAGAGGCGGCAGTGTGGCTCAATTGGTAGCATGTCCAGCTCTATGCCAGCAGGTTGTGGGTTCTAGTCCCACTCAAACTGGGCTCATACCATAAAGGCTGGCACACGAGTCTAGTAGTAGTAGAGGGTGCTGCACTGTCAGTGTGCCGTCCTTCCAATGAGATGTTAAACCAGAGGTCCCTTCTGCACAGCTCTGGTGTTGTCCTGGTGGAAGTAAAAGAACCCCAAGGCACTTTTCTCAAGAGTATCGAATCTTTCTCTGTCCTGGCCAATAGTCCCCTTCCCATAAAACTGGTTAATGCAAATGTCCACCGCCATATGTGGGTGTTGATGTGCAAAATGGCTGCCTGCCACTATTTACAGTCACTCTATCATGCAAGAAGACAGACAAGTTGCTTCCTTCACAGCCAACACAGGTGCCAATTCTTTGGCCACCCAGACGGGGGTTGCACAAATTCTGAATGGCGTGCACCACCATCACCACCAAGAGTAGAGGGCTTCACTATCGCCACACACTTGACTCTGCAGATTGCATTCGAACCCCAAACTTGCAGGTGTCAACATAACATGTTGCTACACCACCACTGCACCAGCCAGAGATTTTAATAAAGCTTTGGAGGCTGGGGAGGGAAGAGCGGTGCAAAAGCACGTCGGCTCAAAGCAAAGGCACAGGCACACCACCATGCATGTATCTTCGGGGAAACACACTATGAAGGCCAGTTTACACACACAAATGTGCACATGGCACTTCAATGTTTCCAATCTCAAACTCCATGCCTTTTACTGCAGTAACAGAAGGGGGACTTTTTAAACTAAAGGGGCACAAGAGGACCAGGGAGCATACGCTACAGATAGAGAGAGGCAGGTTTAAGGGAAACACCAGAAACATTTTCACTGAAAGGGTGGTGGAAAAACGGAATGAACTCCCAGAGGAGGTGATGGGGGAGGTCACCGTAAGGGGCTTTAAGAGAGCTTGGGAGACGGCCACATGGGTCTGGTACCGGGAGGTTGTGGGAGGAAGTCCTAGGCACCTTGGGTAGACTTGGTGGGCCAGTCAGTCCTTTTCTGACAACATGTGTCTATGTTTACTACAGTAGCACTTTTGCCACTCTCGATGCAGCCAGGAACAAGGTAACCGTTTTACATGGAGGTAATAAACTTGTTAATGACTCCAATTTCACAGGTTAAGTGAGTTTAATGGATCAGTTTCTAGTGAGAGGTGGCAGTCTTAATTACACTCCCATGTATAAGAACAAATGTGAGTATCTGATTGCACTCCCTTTAGTAAGCATGCAAAGCCAGGACTCTATTGTTAGGCTAACAAAAGGCGAGATAGCTACATCTCTCAACAGCCTGCTGCTGACTCGCTCAGAACGTTCCATTGTATTATTCAGAAAAAAGCTATCCCATTTGTCCTTTGCATAACAGCAGAGCTCTAGGTTGTTTGTTTTTTTTTTTTCCCTGTGGTGGTGTCTAGTTGATGTGTGGTTCGAATCTGAAGTACTAGATCCCGGAGGGATGCACAGGCACCACAAATGGGGTGGAGCCAAAGGCTCTACGATGTCACAGTTGTGAACTATGTAGGCCCCCTAATAACTGAGCATGTGCAGCCCAGACAAATGCCCACCACAGAAATCATGGTTTGTAGTCAAGGTCTTTTGTCCAAGGTCAAAACAGTATGCAATGAAAGTAACTTTTATATAGAGATATATATATATATATATATATATATATATATATATATATATATATATATATATATATATATATATATATATATTTATATTTACAGGAACCACGTTGTGACCTGATTAACTGTAAGAGTCTGCTTCATATGCTTTATTGCACAGGAGGCATAAAACCAAAAATCAAAATACGCAATTATCACCAGGTGACGGAGTAGAACGCGCATGACTTGCATGTGGCATCTTCACTTGTGAGTTATGATCTTGCCCCCTCACTCTTTGTGATAAACTGAATTTACTCGAGTCAGGCCATAGTGAATCTGATCAATACAGTAATAGAAAGGTAACTTATCAGTTACATAGAGAGGTTCTGATGAAATCAACCTCCAGAGCAACGCTTGAGTGATTTCTTGATGTCACCAGACCCAGGAGATGGAATTATAACAGTTTTTGATCATCTTTGTCATTTTTTGCAACACATGGCTCAAGGTAGTTTCATGAAAAGTATTTTACTGTAAATGTAAGATACAGTAAAATTGGACTTACTGTGCAAAAGAACTTACAAGAATGTTCTGTTTTGTGATACTATCAGTATGACGTCTGAATGGGGGGGGGGAGGTATTACCAGATCATGAACACACATCGATGGTGGCATGGGGTCTGGCTGTCACTGTCGCATAATCAACACCACACAACAGGTGTGCACTAAAATGCTGTAATGCACAACCTGGAGTGTGTTATTGCACTTATGAAATGGCTTGCTGAATAAAAGTTTCGTTTTTTTAACTATACAACAAAATCAGCGCTCAGACTATGCATTAAAAGGTTTGTAATGCACATCCCAGGGGAGTGGGGCATGAGGCTAAAGGCAGTGTCCTTATGCCCCTGGAAAATGCATTCAAATCCTTTAACCTAGAGTGTCTAGCTGTTCTTTCGTATTTCCAGTGCCTGTAAACTGAAACATTTAGTACGATTTTTTTTTGTTACACAATCACTGATTTGACATTTTAAATACCAAAATATATGCAAGAAATTGTTCTTAATTCTGTAAGTAAAGGCTTTTGTGCCTTGCTAATAACATTTGGACCATGATCATGTGGTGTTAGAAATTTGGGTGTCATCTCTCAATCAATGAAGTTTCTAGATTTGGATACTAGGTACTAAACCATTTATGCATGTGGGTGCTTCCATGCTTATGTTAAGGCACACACACACTATGGTTGCATAAGAACTTATCGTAACAGTAGATCTTCCAGAGTATCTCTTGCAGCAGGTCATAACATGTGGGATTCAGCAGGGTCATTTCCTCCAGATGACTACTTTCTCAGCAGTCGACCCTGGGACCTCCCCCAGCACCACCAAGTGGTGTTCACCTGGCAGGTATAAAAGTGGGAGGTCCCAGCTGCTACTCAGTTCTTTTCCATCCCGGCGATCGAATGTGTAAACATATCTCAGGTCGCCGATGGGAACCGGGGAGGAAAATCAAAGCAGCAGCTCTTGAAGTCTTAAAAAAGACAGGAGCAAGGAATCCTTCTGAAGCAACAGCAAGGGGGAAGGAGGGTGGGGCTGCATGACCTGCTGCAAGAGATACTCTCAAAGATCTACTGTTACAGTAAGTTCTTACGCAACCTTACTATCTTCGAGGCAATCACTTGCAGCAGGTCATAATGTGTGGGAAGATTCCCAAGCAGTTATTATACCTAGCAGGAGGAGGACGTGAATCACGAAGGCTTAGGACAGCAGTCCTTGTAGGATGGCCCATCCAAAAACGGTGCATGCCTCTTAGAAGCGATGTCTAGACCAATGCTTAGTGAAGGTATGTACAGTAGACCACATGGCGGCGTCACAAATATCCAAGGTCAAAAACGCGCCAGAAACGCACTATAGAGGCAGCCATGCTTCTGGTAGAATGTGATTTTACAACTCATGTAAAGTTTTTTCATATTTTGTATAAATAAACTTAATGAAGTTGGCCAACCATGTGAACAAGCACTGCTTTGAAACATGAATGCCCTGGTTTCCAGGGGCAAAAGAAACAAAAAGTTGCTCCGTTTTTCGCAACTGTGAAGTGCGGAGAAGGTAAATGCTCAATGTTCTATGCACATGGAGAGTATGAAGTAGGGCTTCACCAGAATTCTGAGGTTCTGAAGAGTATACTGACAACTGGATTCTGATTTAAAGTAAATTAAGAAACAACTTTTGGCAAAATGCCGGGTTAGTGCATAAAGACACCCGGTCATTATGAAATTGTATGTATGGTGGCTTGCACATTAGGGCATGCAACTCCAAGACACATTTGCCAGACGTAATGGCAACTAAAAACAGTCTTCCATGAAAGATAACTGAGGTCGTTGATTTCAGCGGGCTCAAACGGACTCTGTCAATTTTTCAAGCACAAAATTCAAATCCCAGACAGGGACTGGATCCCCCGATAGGGGTATGTAGGTGAAGAATACCTTTTAAAAAGGTTCAAATCAATGGCAACTGGGACAAAGATATGCTGTCCACAGGCAAATGAAATGTGGCACTGGCCGAAAGGTGGACTTTCAGAGGAATATTTCAGTCCACCCTCCGATAAGGAGAGCAAGCAATATTAGATGCTTTGAGGGGAACATCCATAAGGACCTAAGTCCTAGGAAGACGCCCAAAGAGAGAAACGTTTCCACTTTTGGGACTAGGAAAACCTACTAGAAGGCTTCCTGGCTGCCCAGAGAACCTCCGCCACTTTTGGGGACACCCTGAAGCATGAGAGGATGAAGTCCTCAGGAGCCAGGTATGCAGGTGGAGGAAGAGACTGTCTGGGTATAACAGTGAGCCTTGAGCCTAGGAGAGTAAAGCACGGCAAACTGGCAAAGGTATTGGCTCTGGTTCCGAGAGTTGTACAAGTAGAGGGAACCAAACTGGTCTTGGCCAGAATGGCTCAATGAGAATCAACGCCCTGTCCTGGACCAGTTTCAGGAGTACTCAATGAATGAGTGGAAAGGGCGGGAAGGCATAAAGAAATCTTTCTGTCCAGGAAAGAGATAATGCGTCCCACCACATAGTGCCAGGACCTCGCATGAAAGAGCAGTAAAGCGGCAGTTTTATGGAGAGACAAATAGGTCCAACTCCGGTTGGCCCCACAAGTGGAAGATGCCATTTAGAACATATGATAAGATTTCCCCACTCGTGGGCCTGGGCAGATCTGCTCAGGGTATCCGCCAGGGTGTTCAACACCCATGGGATATGTACTGCCAGAAGATGAATATGTCTCTGGAGTGCCCAATACCATACCCTCATCGATTCTCTGCAGAGAGGGTATGAATGGGTGACTCCTTGTTTGTTTAGGTAGTCAACTACACTAGAATTGTCTGCTTGCACTTGCAGGCAACCCAGGATGCAAGTCGCAAATGTCTGTAAGGCATAGAGAACCGCTTCTCAGCTCCAAGACACTGATGTGGAGGCGTTCCTCAACCAACATCCAAGACCCTTGTGAACTGACGTGCAGGAGATGAACACCCTACTCCGTCAAGGAGGCGTCTGTAGTCAGAATGCGACTTGGTACAGGAAATCGGAACGGCATGCCTCGCATTAGATAGTCTCTGGTCTTCCACCATTGTAGAGCTCAAAGAGCCAGGGAAGACATCAGGACCGTGGGAACAGAAACAGTCCTTGTCCCACTGAACTCTGAGGGGCCACTGAAGGACCCTCATATTTAAGCTGGCATTGGAGACGGCGGTATCGTGGCCACCAAATGTCCCAGGAGGTGCAGGTAGTTTCTTGCTGAGACTAACCTGATGGACTCTAATCTGCACACCAAAACGATCAGGACGTCTGTCTGAGCCATGGGCAGATATGCCTTTCCTACGGAGGTGTCTCTAATACAGCTCAGACATATTGGAGACTGTGTAGGGTCCATCTTGGATTTTGGATAGTTTACCGCAATCCCTACCTGTGTGAACAACTGTAGGGTTCAAGAAAGCGTCAGAGCTGTTGGCTTGAAGACACTTTCAGGAGCCAGTCCTCCAAGAAGGGAAAGATATAGAGGCCTTCCCTGCGGAGGGCCACTGCGACCGCCGCTAGGCATTTTGTAAATACCCGTGAGGCAGAGGAAAGTCCAAAAGGGAGGGCCTTGAATTAGTAATGAGGACCTTGGAATATGAAATGGGGAAACTGTCCGTGAGCTAGGTGCATCATGATATGGAGGTATGCGTCCTTCATATCCAGACAGCAAAGCCAATATCCAATGTTCAGCAAAGGGAGAAGTGTTGGAAGAGACACCATGTGGAACTTTTGGTAAGCGATGTAGCAGCTGAGACATCTCAGATCTAAAATGGGGCATAAATCCCCCACCCATTTTGTAACCTGAAAACAGTGGGAGTAAAATCCCGCACCAGTCTAAAGAAGGGGAACTGATCGATGGCCTGTTTTGACAGTAAGGCATCAATCTCGGTCCGTAGGATCCATGACTGGTCTGGAGAGTAGTGAGAGACCTTGGGTAGTAAAGACGACGCATCCCCATGACTTCCAGTGTGTGTCCTGTCTCAATCAGTTGCAGGAGCCACCAGTTGGTGGAGACAGCTCGTCACCCTGATAGGTGCAGGGAAAACCTGCCCCCGACAGCCATGGGTAGGGTCTCTAGTTCCACGACTGGAGAAGACCTTCAGGCGGGAAAGGTTGGCCCAGGTGGGGGGCAGCAGGGACATAACGAGGTTGCTGAGTATTTCTAGGACCTGACAACTGTAACAGAGGTTCTCTCTTGTTGGCAGGTTGCCTTTGAGCAGCGGGACGGCCCTTATAGGGACAGACCCTCAAGGAGCCCCTGAAGGTCGTTTTGGCTTTTGGATGGTAAAGGGTTCGTACCAATTGAAGGGTATGACCAGAGTCATGCAGCTCTCTCAAGATGTCGTGAGTCTGTGGACCAAACAGCTGAACTCCTTCAAAAAGGGAGCATTCAGAATAGATTACTGTACGTCCTGTGAAAAGCCCAACACCCAGAACCAGGCGTGTCGTCTGAGGATGTACAAGCAGCAGTATCAATGGCATCATTAGTGGTCAGCAGCATATGGCAGCATACAGCCGCCACAGTAGATAGTTTCACCGTCAGGTCTCCTCTGACAGACCCCACTGGGAGGGACTGGACAGTCGCCTGGGAGGCATTAAGGATTTCCTCCTGATATTTCGGAGGTGGCCCATGTAATTAAATATACATAGGGACAATGTGGCCGAAGGAAAAAACCTTTACCCATGGCATCCAATTTCTTGGATTCCGTATCCATGGGTGGTGCACTCACATGTTGAGATCTAGAGGACCTATCATGTGCAGCATTTATCAGAGTCCGCCTGAGGGGGGGAGACATGAAATAGGTGTGATCTACTGGAGGCTGATAAATCCTATCAGCTTTTCGCGGGTTGGAAGGAACCTTAAAAGGCTGCTTCCAAGCCACCATACTAGCTTCCTCATCCTGTTCAGTGTCCTGTAAAACAAACGTTTTCTGGAGGTGGATCATAATGTCCGAAAACGTTGGGTCATCTGGCGGAGAACAAGAGAGTTCAGGGGTAGTTTCACCTTGAACAGAGAAGGTGGCAGAGGAGGACCATGGGGAATCCTTGTGGTCCATGTCGTCCTCATCCTCCCTGTCTGCCAGGTCCCAGTTTCTGCAGGAAAGTGTCTTCCATGTCCACGTACTGGGTGTACAGACTCCCGGGAAGATGGGGGAAGAGCCAATAGTCCACTGGGCTGAAGGGGCCTAGAGGGAGCAGAGAATGATCACAGCTGACCCCTCCACTAGGGGGGCAGGGCCCCGAGATAGTTCCAGTATGGTGTTAACCAGAGTCTGCTCATCTATCACAGCCAACTGTCTAGTATTAGTAGCCATGGTGGCCTGGACAGAGTGAATGGGAACCACTGACGGCATGGAAGGAGGCAGTGGCACCAGATGTGCAGCCATCGACGAGGGGTGTACGTAAAACACCAGGATAGTTGATGAGGATGGTAGCTTTAAGCCACGTGGGGGTAGAGCCAGTCGTCGACGAGCCTGAAGCTACTGCAGTCGATGGCAGGGTAGTTGACGGAGTGTCCTGATCAACACCATGCAGCACCGACGATAAGATAGTCGACGGGCCATAAGGCAAAGTCATCGATGAGTGTCGTCAACGAGCCTACAGCCATCGTTGACTGACAGTGGCTGGAAAGCATGGAAGGGGGATGCAGCTTAGGAAGCTGTAGGACAATTCCAGAGCCCACCGTCGACGGGGGAAGTGAGGAGCCCACAATTGTAGACGGTGTAGAAGATTGTGTGAGGGGCTACCTTCTCTATACTCACAGTTAAAGCCGGCACAGGAGTGGTACAGACATGCTTAGGGTTTTTGAGGCATGGGTCTTACCATGGCCCTGTGTCGACAAGGAGTCACCCACAGAGCGGTGAGACCCTGAAGATGAAGCTGATGGATCTCTGTGAGCTGAGCATTGCTGCTGCTCCAGGAGGACTACTTTCTGCTCCATGAGGAACTCACGGACCTGCTGCAGCCATCTGCGTTTTGTGGCTCTGTTGAACTTTTTGCAGAAGGCACACTCCACTGTCATTTTCATGACCAAGGCAAAGGAACACAGACTTTGTGTTGGTCTTTTGCGATTCTTTGTCCACAGGAACAACTTCGGAATAAAGTTCCCGAAGACGTTAGTATTACTTACAAAAAAAAATAATGAAGTTTGGCCAATAGAACTCTTTTCAGATGACGGGAAAGCAGGAACTCCGAAGGACGACCTGATGCAAGCAGGTCACGGTTGAAAAGAACTAAGGAGTAGCTGGGACCTCCCCCTTTTATACCTGCCAGGTGAACACCACGTGGTGGCACTGGGGGAGGTCCCAGGATCGACTGCTGAGAAAGTCATCCAGAGGAAATGACACTTGCAGCTGAATCCCACACGTCATGGCCTGTTGGAAGAGACTGTCTCAAAGAAGATCCCAATGTTTCAAGCAGGGCTCTGGTCCAATACAATGTTACAGTACTTATGGAAACAGAGAGAGAAAGGGAAAGAAATACACACACAAGAAATGAAACCTAAAAGGAAAAGTGCCAGGAGCAAAGGAAAAAATACTTGGGAAGAAACTAGGAGAAAAATAAACTGCATTGTAATGTTCCTCATTCCTCTTCACCAGGAAATAGGCCGCCAGATTAGTATGCTGTTCCTGGTAGACCTTGTGAAATAAATTCTAGCCCTGTTGTCTAGTGGCTGTACAACTTAATTTTACCTCCGGGCTCCAAATTCAGACACTGCAGGTGTCTGTTCGTGAGTACAGTACAGGGGTCGAAACTGGCACCGGCCCGCTAGTCAAGTGCCGGTAGATTGTGTAGTGGGCTAGAAAGATTTTCATTTAACTAGCCCTGTGTGCTTGTACTGGAGAAGGCAACACTTCAGTATGTACACCAACTGGGCCAGTGGAAATGTCTGTGGGGCCAGTGGATACTCCCAGTCACTAGCCCTGCTGGCTAGTGGCTGCAAAACTTAATTTCAACCCCGACAGAAGCTCCCTTTCACCAGTTTTTTTCCCCATAAGTTTGGTTCAAAATAGAGTTCACACAAAAAGCTGGTGCAAAGTGAAGTTGTTTACATTATAAAGTTAATAAAAATTGACTCCCAAGTGCTGGTTTAAAACAGTTACAAATTCTGCTTAGTGTTTTTTTTGTTTTTTTTTTTTACATTCTGGTGTTCCCAGTTGAAAACAGAAAATTACTGGCCCTACTAATGAAGCCAGCATAGGCTTCTTTGTGAAAGCTGGCATGTATTATCCGTGATGCAGTTGGACATTGTATGTATTTTTGTACCACTAAACATTCTAAGCCTACCCAGTCTTGATCCCCGGCTGCCTTAGTAACTGAGAAAAGTTTCCAGCAGCATAGTGGCCAAGGCTGATGAGGGAGAGAGAAAACATAAGCTGCTTAAATCATTTAGAACACAAGGATTATCTGTAATGCAGGCTGAAATAAATGCAGTCACTAATTATTTAGTGAAGAGGAAAGATGGAAAGCTTGAGGTGTGCTGTACATGTATAGAGATCTGAGATATCCATCTTGCTATTTCTCTCTCTCTCTCTCTCTCCCTCCCCCGCAGTGTTTTCCCCCAGGAAAAAAACTGAAAGGATGAGGGTTTGTTCAACATAGGCATGGTAATGGCGGTCTTCCTTTTTCTTTGATTTTTGTTGCCGCACCCTCAGGTGCCACCTCGTCCTCCCTGCAGTTACACTGGATCATGCGAGTTTTCCTGTAAAAGTCTCATTCTGCCCTTTGCTGTAGTCGTGGGCACAAAGAAAAAATTACTCTCCTTAGTAATGTTGTTTCTTCTAATGGAGTCTTTGCTATATTATGACATATGCAGTATAACCCCAGGTTAGAACTGCTCCGGAGGTGAAAGTTTTAACTTTCCATGCAGGGCATGGAATCTTGAGCGCAAGCTCGGTTGAACACTCTGTCTGTTGAAGGTCAAACTTAAACTGTCAGATCTTTACGAGCAAAAACTCACTAAGGTTCTGTGTGGAAGCCGTAAACCTACACTAGCCACTAGCTACTAACTACAGAAACACATTTTTGATCTTGATCCCAAAACAAAGACTCAAGTCAGGGGATTCAAGAAAGAAAAAAATAAGCATAACACCTAAGCACCCAAAGAAGGGTGAAAATAAAGTGGGCATCTATGAAGTGCCAACATTGCACTGCCCACCCACATCCCAAAAAGAGGTTCTGAGAGGGGCAGACTGGGGAGGTCATAATATAGCAAGACTCCATTAGAAGAAACATCATTACTAAGGTGAGTAATTTTTTCTTCAAACAACATGAAGTCTTGCTATATTATGACATATGCAGACTACACAGCAGTACCTCCATGGAGGAGGGACAGAACCTACTTGGGAATAGGCTCTGAGCTACAGCTTGTAAGAAATCAAGCATCACTCCTAGCCTGGATATCCAGGGAGTAATGCTTAGTAAAAGTGTGAACTGTTTTCCAGGTAGCTGCTTGACATATCTCTGGGACAGGATGTCCCTGGCAGCCAGAGACGCAGCTGTACCTCTGGTAGAGTGAGCCCTCAGGCCTGAGGGAGGAACCTTACCCAGTTTTCATAGTAGAATTGGATACAAAGACAATCCACCTGGCAATGGATCTTTTAGTGGCAGGTTTCCTTACCAACCTCACCATAAGTGAGGGACAATTGAGGATTCAACCTGTGACCGTGGTATGCGCTCTATATAGTAACCAAGGGCTCTTTTGACATCTAAACTGTGCAATCTCCTTTCACCAGAGGAGGAATGGTCAGTGAAATACACAGGAAGAGACATGGATTGATTAAGGTGGAAGTCTGAAACCACCTTAGGCAAAAAACTTCCTGTTAGTCCTGAGGACCACCTTATCTCTATGAAAGGAGATAAAAATCAGGCTCCACTGACAATGCTTGTAGCTCACTTATGCGCCTGGCAGAGGTGATGGCTACCAGAAACACAGTTTTCAAAGTCAAGTACTTAAGCTCTGCTGAAGACAATGGCTCAAAAGGGGGTTGCATAAGCTGAGCAATGCAGATATTAAGATCCCAAGCAGGGGCAGGGTCCCTGAACGGAGGAGGGTTGGTGTAAAGCAACCCTTTAAAAAACTTGGAGAACACAGGGTGAGCTGAAAAAGAAGAGGGCTTACCTGCTGATAAGACAGACAGACACAGCTGCCAAGTGCACTTTTAGAGTAGCTGGTCTCAGGCCTAAGGAATTCAAATGCACCAAATAATCCAGGATCGTGGGCACGCCAGCAGATTCTGGGGAAATATGCTTACCAGCACACCATATGGAAAATCTTTTCCATTTTGAATTATAAGTAGCCCTGGTGGAAGGCTTCCTAGAGACCTTCAATATATCCAATACACCTTGGGAAAGGTGTAGGTCAGCAAACTAACTTTTCAAGAGCCATGCCTTGAGATTGAGAGATTTGAGGTTCGGGTACCAAACTCTCCCCTAGGCACAGGTTAACAGGTTGTGATTCCTGGGAAGACACAGGGGAAGGTGGACTGCTAAGGACATGAGGAGTGGGTACCAGGGCTGCCTGGCCCAATCTGGAGCAATCAGGATCATCTTGCAGGGTTGAGATCTGATTCTGACTAGCACCTTGAAAAGGAGGGGAAGGGGGAAAAGCATAGAGAAACTTCCCTTCCCAACTGAGTAGGAAGGCATCCAGAGGGACTGAGCCCAACACTGGGGGCCTGCAGCAAAAAAGGGGAAGTTGGTGATTGTCTGGGGCTGCAAAGAGATCTATCTGCGGGGTGCCCCATCTGGCAAATTCTACCTCCAGTACTAGGGGATCCAGTGCCCATTCGTGATGGCCCTGGGAAATCCTGCTGAGAGCATCCGCTAGGACATTGTCCTTGCCTTTGCCTGGGAGGCGAACAGCCGTGAGAGAGGCATTCAGAGAATAAGCCAGAGACCACAACTTCATTGCTTCGGTGCACAAGGCCGTAGACGAGTGCCCCCTTGCTTGTTGATGTACCACATTATAGTGGTATTGTCTGTTCTGATCTGAACAACCTTGTTCTGAACAGATGTGGAAAAAACCTGGAGTGCTAGAAAAACTGCTCTGAGTTCCAGCAAATTGATGTGGAGCAGAGATTCCTGAGGGGACCACAGCCCTTGGGTGGAAAGGTCGCCCATGTGAGCTCCCCACCCCAAGAGGGATGCATCTGTAGTAAGGGTCAAGGAGTGAGACTGGGGAGTGAAGGGAACCCCCTGTCTCAGATTGCTCTGATCCTGCCACCACTGAAGGGCCTGGATCAGGGTTCGAATCACTGGGATCAACTTGGTTAGAGGATCTGTCCTTTGAGACCAAAAGGCTCTCAAATGGAACTGGATGTCCCTCATCTGAAATCTTGCTCCCTGCACTACTGCTGTAGAAGCAGCCATGTGCCCCAGGAGCTGTAGAAAATGCCTTGCTGGTCGAGAGACCTGCAGGGGTGAAAGAAGAGGCCAGAGAGACCAAGGTCCTTGCTCTTTCCAGAGGGAGGAAGGCTCTGGCTTCTTTTGTGTTCAGTTCTGCACCTATGAAGGTGAGAAGCTGGACAGGCTCCAGAACTGACTTTGGAAGATTGGGAAGGAAACCTAGGGATGTCAACAGTTGCTGGGTTACTTGTAAGTGTAGTATGACCTGTTCTGGAGACTGGCCTACAATGAGCCAGTCGTCCAGAAAAGGAAAGATGGCAATCTTTTGCCTTCTTAAATGAGCAATTGCTACTGCCAGGCATTCTGTGAACACCCTCGGGGCCGAGGTGAGGCCGAAGGGCATTGCTTTGAACTGGTAATGGCCTGAGGGCAGTTCGAATCTGAGGTACTTTCGATGGGAGCTGCTGATGAGAACATGGAAGTAGGCATCCTTGAGGTCCAGGGAGGCTAGCCAGTCCCCTGGCCTTAGAGAAGGTAAAATAATTCCCAGAGTCACCATTTTGAACTTTGGTTTTAAAAGGTGCTTGTTTAGATACCTGAGATCCAGGATGGGCCGCCATTCTCCTGTCTTTTTTGGGGTAAGGAAGTACCTGGAGTACAACCCTTTGCCCTGGTGTATGGGAGGCACCCTTTCCACAGCTCTGAGAGCCAGGAGGGAAGAAACTTCTGCTTCCAGGGCAAGTGCCTCTGATGGGTTTGCAGGTGGAAAAGACCTGGCTCTCATCTTCGGAAATTTTTTGAAGCTGAGAACCAGTCCCTGGCTTACTACTTCCAGGACCCACTTGTCTGATGTTAAAGACTTCCAGTCCTGGACAAAGTAAGCCAGCCTGCCCCCTACCGGTAGTGGAGAATCGGCCCTGGCCACCCCATCAGGGAGCCTGTTTAGCAGGGGCTTTGGGTTGAGGGGTAGAAGCAGGCTTACTAGAACCCCTTCTGCCCTTCCTCTAAAGAACCCCTCTGGGCATAAGCAGAAGAGGAGGCCTGGGCTTGGTAAAAAGACCTATGACAAGGCCTGCCCCTGCCCCTGACATGCTGCCTTTGAGGAGTGGCTTGCCTTTCTTTGGCCTGTGCACTCCTATAGGTGGTCCCATACTCATCCATTTTCTTCATATAATTCTCTGTCTGCTCCCAAACAGAGAATTGCCCACAACAGGAAAATCCATAGCCTTAGACTGAGTATCCTGTGACAGGGCAGTACATCTGAGCCAGGCCATTCTGCGAAGAGACACAGATGTAGCCATGACTCTTGATGAAACATCATTAGAGTCTACTGCAGCATGAAACTGCACCTTGGATGCCTCAATACCATCCGAACCACCTGCTCCAGCTCCCTGGCAAGCTGGTCAGGGCCTGTTTTGCTAGGGCCAGGACAGTATCCCATCTGGATTTCTGGTACCTAGCTGCGTAAGCCATATAATTTGCCTGTCTGAGTCCCAAAGATGCTGCCATGTACTGTTTCTTTGCCATGGCATCCATCCTCCTGGAATCCTTTTCAGGAGGGTGAGAGGCTAGAGGAATATTAGCCTTGTCACAGGCTGCAGCCTGCACTACCCCCACATGGCTGCACTGCTGGGAGAGGAACTCCATATCAGAGCCTGATAAAGCATACCTCTTGTCCATCCTTTTATCCACAGGAGGGTAGAATGAGGAGTTTTCAGAATTTTACTGTCTGTTTCCTAAAAGATTTGTGCAAGGGAACAGACAGTCTCCTAGACTCTGGAATATCCATCATTTCCACAAAATCAGGCTCTTCTTGATCATCAACAGCTTCTCAACAGGGAGTTGCAGAGTCTCAGCAACTTTCTTGTAAAACAAAAAATGAGAAGGGGACACCCCTGAGGGTCTGTCTGGAGAGATGTCCGGTTCAATGGGCACATCCAGACTTTCAAAATCACACTCACTCTCCTCATACCCCTCCTCCGGTTCATAAAAATCCTCAAAATCATAATCTTGAACCAGGGGAACCGTCCGAACCGAACGCTTCCCTAATGTTGTCGGTTCGGACGGAACTGGGGAAAGAGACTGGACAATTTGAATAGCTTTGGCTATTTCCTCAGCGGTTGGGGAAAGAACTTTTGACCCCAAACTAGCCAACTTTCTAGTCCTTTTAGTTGGAACCGGCTCCTCAGAGCTGGCTCTTCGTTTGCCCGAGGAAGTATTGCCCTGGTCGAGGGCACTCCCTCAGGTTCGGTTGGAACCGAACCAGGCTGGCCATCCGGGTCAGCGGACTTATTGGCCTCCCTTTCCCTGAGCCTACCAACTCTCTTTTCCACGGTGGCAGCAGGAAAATTCTTACAAATCTGGCAGTCTGCATTGAGGTGGTCAAACCCCAGACAATATACACAAGTGGTGTGTGGGTCAGCCTTAGCAAAGACTTCCCCACAGAGGCCACAGTGCTGAAACCCAGTGTGTCCGGTTTTTCTTTTGGGTTTCTCAGACATAGTGCCAGCCTAACCAAAACTTGCCCGTTAATGGCAATCCACCAAGCAAGACTCTCTTATCAGTTCCCAACCGTGTCACGGGTCGTGGAAAAAACCGCAATAAAATCCGGTTTTTTTAGAACCGATAAGAACCGGGAACCGCACTCTAAAGGACTAGAAAGTAATTTTAAACCCAATCTGATCAGTTCAACCGAAGACACGTTTACAAGTTCCACACAGAAGAAATAAACAAAAGCCTATCTATTACTTACAATACCACAGACAGAGTTTGAACAGACGACTGCGGTTAAATTTCGGTAAAATAAACCGAGAATTACACTTTTAAACCGACAAACAAACCGAGCAGCAGGAGGAATCTCTGGAGCGACCGTTCAGTGAGGCGGAGTAAAGAATCTGACAGTTTAAGTTTGAGCTTCAGACAGACAGAGTGTTCAACCGAGTTCGCGCTCAAGATTCCATGCCCTGCATGGAAAGTTAACTCTTTCACCTCCGGAGCAGTTCTAACCTGGGGTTATACTGCATATGTCATAATATAGCAAGACTTCATGTTGTTTGAAAATCCTTTCAGGAGGCTGGTGACCAGGATTTGTTTCTGATCTTTGATGCAGCATGCACACCTCTCCGTTTCCTTGAATTCCATTATCACCTCTTTGAGGGTGGATCTGCACTGTAAGTTTCCTTCATATGGTCCATTAACCAGGTGAATTTCTGACAATGCGTCCCTTTTCGGAGGTGCATGGAGCTGAGGTTTTGTAAGACCTGGAATTTGCTGCACAGCTGGCTGCTTTACTGTGGCATGACTGCTGAGTGAGCAGAGGCGAGACGCATGAGCTGAAGTAGTTGCCAAGCCAGCTCGTTTTTCACTGGGACTTACAGGGATTGGCCGTAGCTATATAGAGCTGTGCTAAATGAGAAAAGATTGGCTGTCGCTGCCTAGAGTGATGTTGCGGACACCTGGACGGCATGTTCTAGAGATACCTCCACTTGCCTGTCCATCAGGTCCCGGGAGACTCCGGGTTCCAAACCAGAGAGCCAATTCTGTAGCGACCTAGCCCTGTTTCTGAATGTTTGTCGAACTTAGGGTGAATACTGCTCCTCCGTGTCGTGCTTTCCAACAGCCTTCTAGTGGGGGCTGTGGAGTTATGAAGGTTCCATGCAAAGGCCCCGAGATGAAGAGGGTCCCCTGTGAAAGCTGTGACCTCAGACTTCACAGCCGGGAGCTGCTCATGGAGATGGCTGCCTCCATTATCTCCTGTGATCTTGAGGCTGATGTTTTCTTAGATTACAAGCATAGAGAGCAGTGTTGGAGGGCAACTGTGAGGGATCTGCACCTGTGGCGACATCAGTCCTGGGGAGTATTTGCCAGGCTTATCCCAAGACATACTAAGGAGTATGTCGTCCCCTGCTGCTGGCAGGTACAGCTGGGCACCCCCATACCAGTCCCATAATCCACAAAGTCCAATAGTCCACGAGATAGGGGATAGGACCCTTATCTGCACTTGTGGTCTGGTTCTCAAATCCGAAGAGGTTGGGAGCAGAGCTTCAAGCTTGGGTCTTAGGTCACCAGGACTCCTGGCTCGCAGGACATTTGCTAACCACTAAGCAGAATTGCCTAAGACGGTGGTTCCTTCATTGCGGGGGGTCCCCAAGGTTCTATCCCACAGCCATCGCTGCTGAAAATGTAGGGGGTGCCAGCAGTTAACAACGGCTGTTGGAAGCCTCCCCTTTCGCTCCTGGGTAGTAGCAGTAGTAGTAGTTGCCTCTGTCGATGAGCATTTGACACCTTAAGTGCTTGTCGGCGAACTGTGCACCCGAGCGGCCTGCTAGTGGAGCTGCTAGTTCAATGAGGCCTCCATCAACGAGCTAAGATCCAAGGAGCTCATCAATGGCCTGGGCACGCTGCCGCCTGAGTAGCTGTGTTATACGCAGCCTCCATCGACGAACCAATGATCTGGTTAGTGGTAATGGCCTCAGTCGACAAGCCTTGAGACACCTTAAGTGCTCGACGAACTGTGCACCTGAACGGCTGCTAGCAGTGCCGCCAGCTGAACAAGGTGTCCAATGATGTGACGAGCTAGGAGCCCGAGGGGCTCGTCGACTGCCTCCATGGAAGTGCTACTCTGTCCTAGTTCAGTCGTGGGTGGCACTCCACTGTGGCCAGTTCACCCCAGTGTAGTGGCTCCTCTGCTGCCTGCAAGCCCCCTTTCGAATAGAATTCCCCCATTTGATCCTCTGACCCAATATATGCATGGGAAACAGGGGGAGAGAGAGAGCAGCGCCGCTAAGTCCCCTAGCACAGGAGAAAAAAAAAAACAGAGGCTAGTCTGTTCAGCATGCGTGGCTGAGACTGGAGCAGCACGGGAGAAAAGCTGAGAGGGGCCAGTCTGACCAGCATGCACGGCTGAGACCGGGACCCCCCTAAAAGCAGAGATAACGTTATTATGAGAAACAGAGGGGCCAGTCTGTCCAGCATGCACGGCTGAGACTGGGGCCTCTAAGAACAGAGAAAGAGCTTTGTGTCTCGATGCACCCATCCCTGCTCTCTGTGGATGTCCAATAAGAAAAAAATGTCTGAACTTACAGTCCTGAAGTCTTCTGCCCTGTCACCACAGTGAGAGCTTTGCTGCAGAGTACCTGCTCCTTGGAAGGCAGGAAGTAAACTGGTGGTCACAGGAAGAGGGAGGGAGGATGTCCAGGCTGCAGAGCTTTGTATTCCTGCCCGTCACATGGCAAGAGGTGGTGCCTCCCAGTAATAATGAAGCCTGGAGGCCCACATAAGGAGAGAGAACTAAGCGTTTTATATACAAGAATGCCTGTATGCTTAGATAAACAGATCGCAATCAGATTCAGTAACAGTTCAGAGGCCTGCAAAAATTCAGTCAGATGCCGGGTACACCCTGCAGTCATAACTTGATTTTTTTTTTTTTTTGAAAATTGACAGGACATAACCAGGATATGCGTTGGTTGTAAATGGCTCATGTCCTTTATGAGCCAGTAGCCAGATGCAAGCAGTGTTTGCAGTGAAGGAGTTGGACGGCACTGGCAAGTGGAGGGTCTCTAGCAAGGGGGAGGCATCCCTGCCTCAGGTCCAAACCTAGCTCTTCTTCTGTGGTACTCCATGGCACTTGCGGCACAAATATGACATTTCAGACAGTAAATTCAGTATTCTGACAGCAAATTTCCAACATAGCCATTTTTTACACAGCACCTCATGAACATGACTGGTGCAGTTTTTCAAATCCTGGTCAAAATGCGTTTTTGCAGGAGTACCACAAAATGACATTTTGTCCAGTATTTTATAAATGACACCCGTCATGTTCGGAAGGAGGTGGGGTCATAAGGCTATGTTGAAAATTTGGGACCAAAATGTGACACCCCCCCCCCCAAAAATATGAAGTGGCGTTGTTTGCAGGGATGGCCATTGTCCCAATAGGGGAACTACACTGCCTTACTGTGTGAGTGACCTAAATTCGTGTGCGAGCTCAGTGAGCTGGGTGAATGGGCAGAGGCTGGGGGGGGAGCCGCAGCTGAGTGTGGCACTGACTCCAGCCTGGAGAGGGACAGAGCAGTGATGATCTGGCACACAAACAATACCTTGTGTCGGACTGGGGATCCTTCCTTCACAAGCAGTTAACATGCGTGTCGAGGCCTGATGGGTGCAAAGTGGGGTTGGTTTTTTTTGCACAATAAATTGAGGCAAGTTGTTTCTCATGAAACAGACTCCACAAGTGTTGCTTTAAAAATGCTGAATTCCTGACCCATTTCCCTGGTTGTGCAGAGGACAAAGGGCAGCTCTTCTCAGATCCAGGGTCAGAACACCGCACTTCATGCAGATGACATCCTGCTTCATCGTCAGGATCCTGACAATTTCCTCCCATAGCCTTTCACACACAACTTTCGGGTGGTTTCAGGTCCCAAAACAGTGAAAGCAGCCAGCACCTGCAACCTGGTCGACACTCTCTTTCACGTGCTGCCATTTTAAAAGTCTGCTGTTCTCATGAAATAAAAATCTCATACCTGGTGCATGTCCAAAACGTGCTCTAGTCGCGTGAAACAAGTCAGGTGATGTGCATTGTGTGAGAAGAAGGTGGATCATCCAAGCCTGCAAGTCTCACCGACTGTCATGGGTAGCTATAAGGGTGTGCTGTGCTCCATGCTCTGCGCACATCTGCTTACATTAGGAGCACGATTTTTAAATTTAGTTCCACTGTGCTCCTGCAGTGCACTACGAGTATGGTCCATTTCACATCATTGATCATTGTGCAGAGACTGTACTACATCTACGTGTCCCAGAACGCTTTGCCCTGCCTCGTCCACACTAATTATCAACACATCTTTCCTCGGGTTTTCCTGAAGTTAGTAATGGGAATGTGCAGGGCGGCCATGGTCAATTTTTTTTTTTTTTCCAGCCAACTGTAAAAAGAGCAGGATTCTGCTGTGTTAGAAAATAGAGGTGTAGGTTCTGCTGGAGTAGCAGGTTTGCGGATGTGGAAAGGGCAAAAGTTAATTCTCTGAGGCAGGCATTGGAGATGAGGCCTCCAGTACGGGATACTGTACTCAAAGTGGGGCCTCACCAACAATCTATACAATCTGCTGGCGATACCCCTCCTTATGCACCCAGACACACTCCTGCTAGCGTTCCCTACTGCCTTATCACACTGCTTTGCTACCTTCAGGTCATCACAACTGATTATCCCCAGGTTCCCTTCCCATTCTGCGGTTGCCAATATCTCCTCGTCCAATTGGTACGTTGTCAAGAAAGATACGGTTGGGCCCCTTCCCCCCGAAAACTCTAACAAACTAAAATAAACGACAGAGCACTCCCTCGGCAGAACATGCGTCAGAGCATCATATCATAACAGTTCTTCACAATTACTGTAGCTGGCAGGTACGCTACCATAAATGACGCTAAGCAATCGGTGGCCAGCATTAGCTGGTCTGATAATCTACACAACTGCCCACGTCTCAGCCTTGTACTTGGCTCTGGTTGGATTTTTGTCCAGTTTCCACCGTTTTGAACAATAAAATGAAGCACATTTTGGACACACACCAGGTATCAGCTTCTTTTATTTCAGAAGAACAGCAGACTTTACCAAGTGGCAGCACGTGAAACAGAGTCCACAAGGTTGCAGGTGCCAGCTGCTTTCATTGTTTTGGAAGTCACTTATCTCAGCCCAAGCACTGCTAACCCAGGTGCATCCTCACACCACACCTTAAAGGTGGTTTCAGATTACTAACTTTGAACACCTCCAACACTCCATTAGTCATCAGTAGCAATTTACAAATGTTCAAACGTGGATTAAATAGGTATCCAAGAGGGAGGATCCATGATTACAACACAAATATACTGCAAGACAAATAGGCATATACTCCCTCTTGTTCCAAGATCCCACGTTCTTATGTTGGTATGTAACACTGAACCTCTTTATTCTCGCCCTTCTCTGGTGACCTGTGCCACATTTCCCATCAAACAGGAGCTAGATTCCATTAAATAAATACTTGGGTATTTGGCTTACCCCCAAACCCCTCAGATTTCTTCAAAATGTAATTATCATCCCTTCATAGCAAAGTTAATACACAATCTCCCTCTCTCCCCCTCTCCCTCTCTCCCTCTCTCCCTCTCTCTCTCTCTCTCTCTCTCTCCGAGGCACTCTCAGTCTTAATCCTGAAGAATGACAACTCTCTCTCAAGCACTGTATTTGTTCAATGTGTCCCCCTGCCTCATGTGAGACAATGGAATTAGCACATACTTGCTTCCTCTGGGCAGGTGAGTGTCTGCATATATGCTTTAAAATGTTTCTGCATATATGCTTTAAAATGTTTTTTCTTCCAAGAGAAGGTAGGTTTTGCGCACCCAGACCTCAAACTGTATTTTTGGTCCTCACACCTACGACTCTTATCTTACACCACCTATCAGGGGTATTTCTCTTCTGGCTTAGTCTGGTATGGGCACTCTTCCCAACAGAAAACTATTTACTCACTTTTTATATTTCTACACAGCAATCTCTCCTAACAGACCTCCCTTTCTGACTGCAGAACCAGTATAAAAATATGGCAAATATCACTTTAAACACTGCTTTCTGCCTTTATACCCCTGCATTGTCAGATTTCCAGTCTTGAACACTTCCTCCCAACATGTTGTGACCCTAGATATTGCTAATAGGAAAGACATTTTCTTCAGTACATCTGCCAGCTTCTCTCTCTTCAGAAACTTCAAACCCAATATGGGCTGCAGCATCCCACTTTCTATCGATGCCTGCTTCTCCATTACTATATTGTTTCCCTCTCCCCGGCAGTGCAATGCCTAGATTCTCTGCTCCAGTTGATTCACCATTTCTTGTACTTCCTTAAATCAGGAAACACAGCTCATTTAAATTTCAACATTAACCCAGAGTGCTGCAAGCGACCCAGGGAGACACCCCCATCGGAGGTGGTCCACAAGTGGAGTGAAGAACTTGGCAACCCATCTCCAACCAGCAATTAGATCTCTTCTAACAAGTTACAGCATTTCAGAGAACAGCAGAGGTTAAAAAAATGTTTTGGTAGGCCCAAGTCAAAAACTTACGATACTCTCCCCCCCAATCTGTCCCTGGCAGATGTTGATAAGTCACATTATTTGATTTAAACTCCCACTTAAAAGTCGTAAACTTTTTTCAGCGGTCTGCCAGCCAGACACATTGTGTGTCTAATTGTAAGTCTGCCTGCACATATTTCCGAACTGTTGCGGACTGTTTGCAGTCATACAGGTGTTTTTTTTTTTTTAGCTTCCTTTAACCAATGTAACAGTGCAGAAAAAGAAGCGAACTAGCAGACTAACACCCCTCCGTCTAATGACTGCCAAAAAATGGTTCAATTCAAAGACCAAGATTTGAGCACGCAGTAAGACAAGTCCGTTTCTTTTAGCTACCAGAACTAATGTGTTGTGATGGTGCAGAATTCCCCGTTCTCCCCTTTGAAACATGCATGATGCTATCTGCTGGCTTACTACAGGATGCCAGAACTGCAGCATTCAGCACCCACATGATCCACCTTCCACAGTGCTCGGCTCCTCGGTCTTGCAGCAGCGTCCTTCACCAGCAGTCCTTGGGAGAACCACTCATGGGTTATGCAAAGAGACACCCCCCACCCCAAACATGCTTCAACAGGGATCAAAATTAAGTTTTGCAGCCACTAGCCAGCAGGGCTAGTGACTGGGAAAATCCACTAGCCCCAAAGACTTTTCCACTGGCCCAGTAGGTGTACGCACCAAAGGGTTGCCTTCTGCAGTACAAGCCCACAAGGCTAGTTAAATGAAAATCTTATTAGCTGGATTCAAAATCTACTGGCATTTGGCCAGCGGGCCAGTGCCAGTTTCAACCCCTGTGAACCGTGCTAAGACGTCAGTTTAGGCAGGGGGAAGAAAAAGGAAAAAAAAAAAAACACCAGTGCATGAATGCAAAAAAAGACAGCTGCATCTCGAGCAGGGAAGGGGGAAGAGTAGGTTGGTCACAGCTGTTAATGGCTCAAGTGGGGGACACTGGAGTGGACTAGTGCTTGCCAGCGCATACACAGTAATCATAGCACTGATGTCGAAAGGCTAAGTTCAGTCTTATCAAAGTTCTCTTGCTGATTATGCAAGTCACGAACCTCGGACTTGGGAATTTTTGATGCCTGAACAGCCTCCCATCTGTGGAGGGAGTTCAGCTGGAAACTTAACTCGTTACTACAGAACCCTGGCCATCACAGCGCATTTTATTTTACCAACCAGAAATGCCTTTTGCTAGAGGCAATGCAGTCCTACACCTTTACTTCCAATTTCTGGCAACTGAACTTATTGTTCCAAAAACCACCAGAGCGCACAGCAGAGGTTTTTACGCTCCTACGCAACCCCCCTGGCTTCAGCAGGAAACGTACATGATAACATCTTAAGTATACTCCTGCCAGCCAGTAAAAAGGGTTACTACCAGACTCTGGCTCACTTCCAACCCACAGAAATTAGTGCCTGGAGAGTGACCAAGAACCAAAACAGAAAAGATAATGTACTTTAATATCAGGACCAATCTTTATAATACCAGATGGGCTGCGTGGATTGCGCATGTCATGACAAAGATGAGGATTTTGTCTCTCTAGTCCCTTCCTACAAACTGGGGCCGCTCACGTTACCTACACCTCAAAACAGTACTCACACCCTAGTCAGCCGATCATTACTCTCGGCTAGTATGCTATTTTTTTTTGGGGGGGGGGGCACCATAGCAGTTACTGCTAGGTATTGGAACTGCCTGCCATACTGATTTATAGTAAAGTACTCCTTTTGTTTCACGGGGTGCCCCGGCCCGCTGTGTCTAAAGGAGGTTTTGCCCTCACATACTGATAAAATTATACTGTTACTAGACTTGGTCCTATTTATGTCAGCTCCTGTGCAAAGTGAACATGCTTGTAGGATAGTGGATTTTGAGAGGTGTGTCAGTGTCGGTTCAATGCAAAGCAGTCTTGCAAGGGGCTTGACAGTGTCCGACAAATCATCAGCTAAGCTGATTAAGACACTCTTCAGGCCATGCTAGGTGGAGGCTCTTTCGACCTGCATAACGTCAGCCAGTAAATAGAGCTGATCAGTGTCATAATCAGCCTGGTGTGGTCCCTCCCCATAAAAAAAAAAACAAACAAAAAAAACCTTCACCCCTCCAACAAGCATCCCTCCTACTGCTTCCCCCTTCTTTTCCAACAAAGGGGTGCCCAACCCCCAGTGCCAGCTATTACTGCTCCCACCGTTTTCACTGTGAGACACTTGGGCGCCCACCCTCGATGTTGCCAAACGTAACAGACATCAGGGTGCCCAATCCTCAGCATTGGTACCTGAAATAAAGAAAACTATCCCTCATCTTTTTTGATTATTTTTATACACCCCATAAAAAATAACATCCATCAATGTCAATTGCCACCATCGCTACCCTCCCCCCACGTGACCCTCCCACTCAGCACCCACCACACTTACATACCAGGGGTCCAATCACATAATCCTCTCCAGATGACAGACATTTCTTCACTCAACACCGGACCAGGAACCGAGGAAATCAAGTATGCGGTTCAATGTACTTCAATGAATTTTGAACTTGTACGGATACCAAGGTAATTTTTTAAATATTTTTTCCTCAAAAAATTCAGCACGGCCTTTTTGAGACCCCCCCACTTCATTAACAAGGGCGCTGAAATTATTCAGATCCGTCCCAAAAGCCAATTTCACAATCACTGCGTGAAATCACCTTTCAAGCAGGATTTGAACATTTTCTCCACCCTTGTTCATGAGGTGGGGCTCATAAGAAGGCTATGTTGAAAATGTGGAGTAAAAATATTTAAAATAAAAAAGTTATGACAGGCAATTTTCAATACTGTAACCCCAAATTTTCAACACAGCCATTTTGTCCACATCACCTTGCGAACACTGACAGGTGTCGTTTTTCAAATCCTGGCCAAAATGCATTTTCACTCTTGCGGTGCAAAATGACATTTCAGCCTGCATTTTACGTATTTAGTTTTGTTGACAAGGAAAGGAAAACTAGACAATTCTGCCTATTTTCAGCTTCATCCCAGGGGCAGGGGCGATACAGATGGATGCCTACTGACACTGAACCAGATTAAGCTGTTGGTGTTTTTTTTGTTTTGTTTGTTTTTATTTTAAATTAGTGAATGGGGAAAATTAGGCCAGGACGCTGGGGAAATTCCCCATCTCTTTTCAAGAAGTGATGGGATCTTTAACAACCACCAGAACAGGCAGACCGGACCCTCAATTTAATGCGTCTCAAAAACAGCACCTCAGGAGTACATGGTACACTACAGTGTCAGTACTGGGATTTAACCCAAGTGCCTGATGTGGGGATAGAACCCACAGTCAAGTAATCTTTTGGCCTCAGATGCAAGTGTACAACCTGCTGAGCCACTAACACTAGTTATGACACCTGTCACGTTCGGAAAGAGAAGGAGTCATAAAAAGACTATGTTGAAAATTTGGGATCAAAATGTGAAACAACTAAGTTAAGAAGAAACCTTGAATTATTCCAACATTTACTCAACTTGGTAGTTGCAGATTTTGACCCCTAATGTTCAACATATCCCTTGTTACCCCACCTCCTGAACTCAACATTCCACCCATCTTGATCATAATGTCAGGTCATAAAAAGATTGATGGAAATTTGGTATCAAAGTGTGAAAGACCACCGAAAATTAAACACTGCCCATCAGGTGGCCTGTTCTTGGTAAATACAACCTAAAAATGTGTAAAAGCAAGACCACGAAAAATGAGACATTGCAGCTCGCCCCATCAGTCCTGGGCAAATATTTAGTAAAACTGTGCAACATGCAGGACCCCGGTACAGCAGAGCCCACACTGAACTGTGCTGCTATACTGCTCTATCCTGGGAAAAGCTGGGCCCACTGAACATGCAACTTTCCTTTCAGTGGGACTATCCTGGCCAAATACAGTACAACAATGGGTAAAAGAAGGGCCCTACTGAAAAGGAGAGGTTGTATCTCGACTGTACTATCCTGGGTACACACAGTACAAAAACGTGCTAAAGTGGACCCCACGAAAAATAAGGTATTGTATCTCACCTGGGTTATCCTGGGTAAATGTACTACAAAACCGTGTAAAAAAACCCGCACCCTAGAGCCAAGGCTCCAGATAAGGCGAGTATCGACCTACTTTACTCAACTCATTTTAGGAAATATTCTTCAGAAATTTTTTTTTTTTTTTAAACAAGTACCAATACCCAACATCTGTAACTGCGCCACACTCCATACAACAGGGCTTCATAACACAACTGGTGTTTCAAAGGAAGCATTATTTTTCCAGATTTACAACATTCGTACGCATCCCAATTGTTTTATTCAATATATTTCAAAACTGGTGAGTAGCTGGAGCACTGTTTGTACCTGATCAATTCTTATATAGAAATAATAAAATCATTGTTTTTAAAAATGTTCTGCTCGCTCCACTCCATCCACAAACATTTGTATGCATCCGAATTTGGCTTTACTCACCTCACTTTGAAAATGAGGAGTACTCATCTCAAAAAATCTTATCTGGAGCCCTGCCTACAGCAGAGCCCCAGTGAAAAAGGGGATGTTGCATCTAAAATGATCTGTCCTAGAAAAATACATTATACAAGCAGGACCTCACTTAAAGAGATACTGTATCTCGACTAAAAGCAGCATAAAGCTGTGTAATATCAGTACCCCACAGCCAATAAATTACATTTTCTCTGGTCTATCTTGGGTAAATACATAGTAAAAACGTGTACAAGCAAGATCTATTACAACAACAATGCAAGCGGCAAACAGCGGGCATCGACAAATACTTCATATTTTGTTAAGGCGGGCTCGTGGACCTCGTCGTGCCACTCCTGTATACTTTGTCTTGCTTACTGACTGTATACCTGCCAATCCAGTCTTAGTAAAACTGACAAAAAATAAATGTTGAATTCATTTTTTTTTTCTGTTGAAAACGTAAAATTGCCAGGTTTTTATTGTGCCACTTGATAGCCCCAAACAAGTGCCATTTTAATATATATATTTTTTTTGTTGCAACTGCAAGTGGCACAGAAGTCTTGTCTCATGAGTAGGGCTAAATGAATGGGGGGGTGCCTTTTCATGGCTCAGAATTTTGCTAAGAAAAAAGTATTCACTGTATTCTATTCAGTGTAGTACAAACTGTATACAGGATTTCAGGGAAAATCACACTGGTAACTGCCCCTTGGGAAAGGGCATGTCTGACCTGTCAATAATACTAACATACTAAAATGCCAGCAGAATAGGCCTAACGGTCTTTCGTGTCTGCTCGTTTGGTCAGCCCCCACCCTGGGAGCTAACCTTGCTGCCCCCCTCGTCCTCTCTGGCTTCTCCCTTTCCAGTCCCGGATATTCCCACTGCACAGGACTTTGCGTCCAGAACCCTTCCCCTGTACCTGTCCCACCCCCTCGAGTCCCTCCACCAGCCCCCTGGGCAGCACATTCCATGGCTCGACCACCCTCTCAGTGAAGTAGCACCTCCTCCTTTCTCTCCTGAATCTCCCCCTCCAGCTTCCACCCATGCCTCTAGTTGCCCCCCTTTCCTTGAGCACCTTGACTGCTTCTCCCTATTTAATCCCTTCATGTACTAAAACCTCCATCATATACCCCCCGGTCCCTTCTCTCTTCCAGTGTGCACATATTTAGCTCTTCTAGCCTCTCCCCATAGGTCCTGTCCTCCAAGCCCCAGATCATTTTGGTTGCCCTCCTCTGGACCCTCTCCAGGAGTTCAATGTCCCTCTTTAAGTGTGGCCTCCAAAACTGCACGCAGTACTCGAGGTGCGGCCTCACCAAGCAGTTATACAGGGGGAGTATCACTTGCCTCCTTCTTGAGGTGATCCCCCTAGCGAAGCATCCCAGCTTCCTGTTGGCCTTGGCCGCTGCCCTCCTACAAGTCTCAGAGTTGTTCATCTTGACATCCACTACCACCCCCAGGTCTCTCTCAGCCATTGAGACTCATAGCATTTTCCCCTCCCAGGGTGTACTCTTGGCCCGGGTTTCTGGCTCCCAGATGCAGTACCTTGCATTTCCCTGCATTAAACCTCAGCTTCCACTTTCTAGACCACCTTTCCAGAACCTCCAGGTCCCCCTGTAGGGCCACCCTCCCCTCCTCCCCATCCACCACCGCCCCCAGTTTTGAGTCATCCGCAAAGAGACTCATCTCACTCCTGATACCCTTCCTTATGTCAGAGACATAAGCATTGAACAGGAGGGGCCCAAGAACCGATCCCTGACGGATCCCACTAATGACCCTCCTTGGGGATGAGACTATCCCGCCAACCGGTCCTGAAGCCAACTGCCTATCCATCTGATCACCTGATTCCCCACCTCCATTTCTCCCAGCTTATTTAACAGGCCCCCGTGAGGAACAGAGTCAAACGCCTTGCTGAAGTCAAGATAGAGGATGTCCACCTGTCTACCCAGGTCCAAGGCTCTCATCACCCAGTCACAGAACTCCATAATGATACACATACCAGGTCGGTAGGCAGAGCAGCAGCACTACCGCTTGCAGCACTGACGACCCAGGTTCAAGTACGAGCCCAGAATATCAGAAAGCCAGCCGGGGAAAAGGTAGGACAAGCATCTGATGGACTGCTCTCCTCTTAAGGGACTAAGGGTATGGGGCCCAGTCCCAGGCTGAAATCTAGCAGAGACTCTGAGATCAGCAGCCAGAACCAGCGGCATGATACTAGCAAGGGAGGTGTCGGTGGACATCGACTGTACCACTGAAGTCTCTGTACAGCTGCACTTCATTTTTTGGGGGAGAGACTAGAAGAAAGCCCTTCGGGACAGTGCAGAATGCTATCTAGTGGGAGCCGTGGACCATTCACCCACATGATGCCGAGCATAAGTCTCAGCCGAGCCTCCAGGTGGATCTCGGTCTCTCCCTTTGGCAAGCCCCACCACAAGGGAAACTTGCAGACCTCCCAGTTGGGGGTTGGGGGTGAAGGGTGCTTGTGGATGCTGTTGTGTTGATATGGGGTACATCCACACCTGCATCGGAGCAAATAAATAACTTGTGAGAGGGGCCACCCCCAGAGTTGTTGGGGGGGGGGGGGGTTGTCTGAGACAGATGCCCAGAGATCCCACCCTGCCACTTAGCAGTACCATAAATCCCAGGAAATTAAAAGTTTCTTTGGAACCCATATGGGACTCATTGCTGTGTTGAGTCCCAGTGGGGTTTAGGCATATTATAGGGTGTCATTTAGAACTACCCTCGAGATGTACCGTTCCTGATGATCAAATGTACTGTACCTGCATTAATTGTACACATTTACAAACAAATAATGATACACAGGAGGATAGCACTTGAAGCACACCGAACCCAATACAAATGGCAGTGCCAAATCTCAGAAGATGATTAGTCATCTACCATGGCACTGCAGTGCAATTCCCTACTGTCCTGCTGGTACGGAAAATGCTGCCGCCCCTTTGAATGATTTAAGAAAGGACTTTACAGTCGGCCCGGTGGTGCTGAAGGTTGAAGTGCTGGACGCCACACCTCGCACCATGCAGACGACCCAGGTTCAGGAATGGGCTCGGGTCGGCAGGGAAGTAGTAGGATCGAGAGTCCAGAGGACTGCTCTTCTCTCCTGGGGAGGCGGGATCACGGTTCACGGCATTTGCAACCCCCAATGGAGACTGGGGAGAGCAGCATGTCGGGAACGCTCAGCAGGGGGTGTGGACACTGCAGGTGTCCATAGACGTCACTGCATGTTCACGTCCTTGGGGGCATACAGTGTAGAGAAGAATGCCTAGTCCTCGCTGCTTGACATTATGTACAGGGCATCAAGACTACTGGGTAAATGACAAAAAAAAAAATAAAATAAAGTAGGTCGCGTCACCAGAGCAGGGGTCGAAATTAAGTTTTGCAGCTACTATTCCAGAAGGGCTAGTGACTTGGCAAACCCACTAGCCCCACAGACTTTTCCACTGGCTGAGTTGGTGTACATACTGAACCGGGAAACTACAGACCAGTGAGCCTCACATCCATCGTGGGTAAGCTAATGGAGACTATCCTGAAGGAGAGGCTGGTGGCCCTCCTAGAGGCCAAAGGACTACAGGACAGCAGACAGCATGGCTTCATACGTGGCGGATCCTGCCAAACCAACCTGGTCGAGTTCTATGACTGGGTAACTAGGCAACTGGACAGGGGCCATGCAGTGGATGTCCTGTATCTGGACTTCAGTAAGGCATTCGACTCAGTGCCACATGGAAGGCTGGGAAGGAAGTTAGTAGGCAGGCGGGTGCAAAGCTGGTGAGATGGGTAGGAAACTGGCTGCAGGGAAGGCAACAGAGGGTGGTGGTGGGTGGGGAGCTCTCACACCCAAGGGCAGTGACGAGCGGTGTTCCACAGGGCTCAGTGTTGGGACCAGTGTTTGGGATATTCACTGCAGACATATCATGGGACATCAAGAGCAAGATCAGTCTGTTTGCTGATGATACCAAGGTAGGCGCGGTGGTGGATGACCTAGGGGGATGGCAGGGGTTGCAGGATGATCTGGCAAAGCTTGAAACCTGGTCAGACACCTGGCAACTGGGCTTTAATGCCAAAAAGTGCAAGGTGCTGCATTTTGGGATGAAGAACCCAAGGAGGAGTTACCAGCTAGGGGGAGTGCAGCTAGCCCAGACAGAGGAGAAGAAGGATCTGGGTGTGCTCATTACAGGGTCAATGAACAACTCGGCACAATGTAGGAAGGCAGCTGCAAAGGCCAACAAAATGCTGGGTTGTATTGCAAGGGGTATATCCTCGAGGAGGGAGGAGGTGATTCTGCCACTGTATAGGTCATTAGTTAGACCACACCTGGAGTACTGCGTGTAGTACTGGAGTCTGTATCTGAAGAGGGACATTAAGTTACTGGAGGGGGTGCAGCGCAGAGCGACAAAGATGATCAAGGGGCTGGGGGACTTATCATACGAGAGGAGGCTGAAGGAGTTGAACATGTACTCACTGGAGGAGAGGAGAGACAGGGGTGACATGATTGAAACCTTTAAATACATGAAAGGAATAAACAAGAGACGGGTACAAAGGGGCTGTTCAAAGTAAGGAGGGAGGGAGGGCCACCAGGGGCCATGATATGAGACTGGAGCGAGGAAGGTTCAGGAGGAGATGAGAGACACTTTTTACAGAGAGGTGGTGGCTGGGTGGCATCGTTACCTGCTGAAGTGGTATGCAGTAGAACAGTGGACTGCTTCAAACGAGGATGGGACAGGACATGGGAGAGGGTTAATGAAGGGGAAGGGTGGAAGGGAGGAAGGGGCAGCTGCAGAATAAGGGGTGCTAGCTGCACATTCGAGCAGACTTGATAGACCTCTAGGCCTTTATCTGCTGGCAAATTTCGTATGTTCGTATCGCCTTCTCCTGTACAAGCCCACAGGGCTAGTTAAATGAAAGTCTTACTAGCACGATACAAAATCTACCAGCATTTGGCTAGTGAGCTGGTGCCAGTTTCGACCCCTGCCAGAGCAGTTCATACAGAGACACAGCCAACTCATGACACATCAACAGAAACTCATAATGTGCCAGCACATAAGGACAGCTTAGCTTACCTAATCTGCCACTGCAGATCCTACCTGGTCTCCAGCCCCAACACACACACACACACACACACACACACACACACACACTTTCTGATACCAGCTTTTCCTTTATACCTATCCCAAGCATGCCTGAAGCCCACCACTTTGTTACTGACCCTTTTAGCAAAAAGAAAAACACACCACGCTAGATCACTTTAAAGAGCTCTACTGCCAAGGATAATTTAGTACCAAACTAGCATTTATTTTCTGCCTTTTTACCTTCCCATCATTTATCTGTTTGACAACTGCACTGAAACAAGCTTCCACCCCCACTACACAGACTGCCTAACCCCATGAAAAGGGCATACAGGAAGTCACAATCACAAAGTAACTTTTTTCCTTAATTGTTTTGTACATTGTACAAATGTTTCTGATGATGATATAGCTAAAAATGTAACAGGGATACGCCTGAAACTAAACCTACGGACTAAATGTGTATTTGCTGTATAAATATAAATGTTATGCATATACACAAACATGTTTTTGGGACGTCAGATTCCCCGGCACTAAACAGTATAGGGACAATGATGTTCCTTTTCAAAAATGGCCAACTGTGACAAAACTGTAAACATTTTAAGAAGTCCTCTCTTCACCCCCCCTTTACAAATATTTTTGAGAAATCAGCATGTTTTGTACACAATATGGCTCAAAATCATGGAGCAATGTTTATTTGCACAACAAAATGATGAAAATAGAGATTTTTCATGAAAAACTAACTCCCATGTGCCAGTTTAAAAATGACAGATTCAGTTTTTTTTTTTTTTACTATTCTTCCATTGAAAACAAAAATTCACTGGCCCCAACACTGATGTCCCAAAGAGAAGATGACTGATATCACTTTGCAGTGCAGAACAGGAGCAGACAGGTTGTTTTTTTTTTTTTGTTTGTTTTGTTGTTTTTAATATAAACCGTTTTGATGTAAGCATTACCCAGTTTGTCTGCTCCAGCGTTAAAATCCCACTTTAAGGCACGACTCCACCAGGGAGTGCGATGACAGGAATGCCATGGGGATGTATGCATAAAACAAGTCACTCCAAGGAATGCAACGGCTACAACAGATCATGTATATGATTTCAGACGAACTATCAGAACCCCACAGCCTCTAATCCTGTGCAGCAATGCTGAAGTGGAGCAATCCACTTCAGAAGCGCAAGGAGAGTAGAACTTCCTGGCAAGGGTCAAATAATGTATTGGGTCCAGGGTGGGACAAATCGGGTGGCAAAAGGCTACTTCAAAAACTGGTCTGGCTACCAGATTTTGAAAGTTACATGGCTGCCTGCGCACAAAGTGATTTTTGATCCCTTGAAAAAGATGGGCACTACAAATACTGGTTTGGCCATCAGATTTTGAAAGCTAGTGGCCAAATTGACCACCAGTTCACACAGACTTGTCCCACCCTGATCGGGCCACTAACATTTTCCATTAAACAGCCCTGTTGGCATTTACTGGAGAAGGTAACAATTCAATATGTAGTTGGGCCAACTGAAAATTCTGTAGGGCCAGTGGATTGTCTTAAAGAAACACACATTCATGCCCAATCATGGCTATCACAGTTTGAAGCCCATGAAAATGTGCTACCTGCGGGGCTGGTGGCTGTTACAACTGTGGAGGGGGTTCAAGAGAGGCTGGGATAGGTATGGGGGAGGGTGCATCCCAGAGCCTCTCTGGGGGTTGTGGGGGAGAGGAACCTAGTGGGGAGGGCTACGACAGTGCCCTGGGAAGGCACTGATCCCCGGACCAGACTTCATAGACCACTGGCTCTATTCTGCTGGCTTTTTTAGTATATCAGTATGTAAAAGCTCTTTTAAACAAGGTATCAGGCTCACCTGTAGCTGGCAGTAGTCCAGAGATGCAGACAACCAAGCCTGTTTCAACATTCTACTACATTACAGCCATTTGCAGAACACTGATGTTAGAGGAACAAGCTGTGCCTTATTAAATGGAGTCAAGCACACCTTGTTCCTCGATGACATCAATGTTCATGTCAATGTAGTTAATACTGGTCAGATTGTCATCTACCTCAGGGGCCCCTCCAGCTGGTACTGGGGAGGTATGAAAGCTTTTCATGTACTTTCCAGCTATGACAGTCACTGTACATGAATGCTTCCCTTTAAAGAGCAGCTGACACCATGAGGGCAGGCAACTCATGACTAGGGGCTACCTGCTCCAGGACCTAAAAGAACAATAAATGAAAATATTCTGTGCAGGGGTTATAACTTAACTCGCAGAAAACTGCAATCCTACTTCCTTGATTGCTAGCCCCCAAGTGTCCACTGCAGCCCTGCCCAAAAAAATGCATTTAATGCCACAAAGTGGGGAAGGAGCTGCAAGGCTATAGATAGCATTGCAATGCTGTCGGGAGCAGCAGCAGCAATCTTTGGGTGATACCAATACTATTTCTATGCAATTGTACATGTGAAGGGGGGCTGTATTACATGCACTGCCCCTCTTAACATGTACAACTGTCTAAAGAACACTGCTGCTTCCGACAGCAAATGCCATCTATAAACATGCAGCTCCTTTCCCACTCTGCATCATTAAAACGTGATTTTGTGGGAAGGGCTACGGCAGGTGCTCAGCGGCTTCCAAACAAGGAAGCAAGATTGCTGTTCTCTGCTAATCTAAATTACTCTATAACCCTTGCACAGAAAATTTTCCTTTACTGTTATTCTAGATCCTGGGGCAGGCATCTCCTAGCCATGAGTTGCTGCCCTACAGTCAATATCGTGTCAGCCGTCCCTCAAGTCAGTCAGTAAGTTTATATGCACACTGTTAGCCGGCAAATGCAGTGTTACCGGACTAGTTTATCCAGAAAACATGTTCACTAGCTAACACTGGCAAAACCAGCATTTATATGCAGGTTTTGTTACCGGGATATGACCAGAAACACCAGAAGAATTTTCAGTTTGCCGGTTAGAAAAACTGCATGTAAACACACTGAGTAATAACCCTGCCTGCTAGTGACTGCAAAATTTAATTCTGACTGCTGCATACACATTTTCAATAAAAAATATAAAAATTCTAAATCACTAGGTGATTCATAATAAGTGTATGATTGTGTGCGAGTTTTCTTCTGGTTAAAGCAGCAATGCAATGTAAAAAAATCTGTGCTTTTTTCAACAGTTAATTCCCTGTGCTCTGCTGAGCATGTACCTGGTAATCTTTCCTGACAGCACTGTACTACTGCCCCGTAATTTGTGTACCTGATAATCTTTCCTGTCAGCATTGCAGGGTTCGAAATTGGCGTCAGACCACCAGCCAAATGCTGGTAGATTTTATGTTGGGCTGGTAAGGTTTTCCTTTAACTAGCCCTGCAGGCTTGTATTGGAGAAGGTAACATTTCAATAAGTACAGAAAAGTCTGTGGGGCTAGTGAATTTTCCCAGTCACTAGCTCAGACTAGTGGCTGCAAAACTTAATTTCAACCACTGCGTTGTACTATTGCCTCATAATTTGCTCCGTTTCACTTTGTTTACATTTCTGCCACCCGCCATGTTGAAAGCAGCAGTACTAGATAGGCAGCCGCCATCTTTTCTGTGTCGCAACAAAAACTGGAAACTGATCACTTCTTGATTAGGTAGTACTGCTGCTTTAAAGAGACTCATCTCACAACGTTTGAGCAGACAGAACCTGCTCTGCAGTCCTCTCAAAACTGCACAAGCTGACACTTCTACAATATGAGATACCTCACACAGCACAAATAAACAGTGTAGCAGCCAGGCCAAAGGATTTTCTCAGTCAATAGTCCAGCCGACTAATGGACGAAAACAACTGTAGCCTGGGGGTTGGCTGTTCCCACTGCCGCTGTAATTATTAATCACTAATTTTGGTATACATGCTGCTTGTCGACTGAGAGGTGTGCTTGGATTAAGAAACATCACTTTCTTGACTTGATAAACAATGAGTCAATGCTGGAGATTCTCAATGACGCACAAGGCTAAAAATATTGAACTGTCTCCATTAATGCTACCTGGAGGACACTCCTTAGCTTTATTTACCCAGGAGCCCCTCCCCGAGACCAGCAGACAACAATTAGCCATGCAGCTGGAGTCACTACCCACACAAATAAACCCTGCAATCTGAAACCAGACACGGTAGGGGTTCCCCAACTCTGCCAACAAGGTGTTTACAGCCCTAATTTAAATATACCAGGATTCATTTTATATTCACACCCCCACACTTTTATACCCCTTCAATCCATACCTGCCAAGAGACCACTTTCATATGTGGATAAAAAACGACACACTTGTAATCTTATGCAAAAGTATTAATTTGTCTTATACGGTTTGTTCCAAATTCTCTGAACATGTGTACTATTCTTTGGATTAACTGTTCATTTGCTAGTGATATTTTTTGCCTTTTGTATAATTATTTGAACTGTTGCTTTATATGCTATTTAATAAAACGTTTTTATTGCAGACCTCTTTCAGTTCACCACCAGTCCCTTCTGCCCACTGTCTGAACCTCCTCCCCAAAGAGACATGCTCAGTGTCAGTAAGTTGGAAGCACATACGAGACCCCCCACCCCACCCTGCCACAGCAGTCTGTCCTGCACAAATGGCGGAAAAACTTAATTTCGACCCCTGCTGGGGTTGTGCCACCACAGCACATTAGTGATACTAGAACATGGCCCACAGAAGCCAATGGAGATAGCGCCCCAAATGGGATGTCCCAAGTGCTCCTGTGAGCCATATTTACCCACTGCATACTAATAAGCCCTGTGAATTTTTTTTTTTTATAATTTCTCATTTTCTAGAATTTCATGTTTCACTTATTAAAAATTTAGTTTTATTTCTTCACATCTACATTAATAAAATACCTCAAAATTACCTTATACACGTTAGAAATCACATTCTTAGTACACTATGTCATATTAAATAGCATTATGCAATGATCTTGAAAGTTTTTTTTTGGTTTTTTTTTTTGTTTTTTTTTTATGATAGACAATTCCGCTGCCGCTTCCTTATGGAGCATCTCTATGGCAACAATGAAGCCTAAACAACAATTGCTGCAGGCATTTAGTCAAAAATACAAGCAATTTTTTTAATTTCTCATTTCCGTTCTCTTTTTATATCTTGAATTTCTTATTTCTTGTTTAAAAAAAACAAAAACAAAAACACAGGTCTCTACTTGTTAGCATGCTGCACAATGACAATGTGCACAACTGCGTGCAGGGATTGTGTGAAGCTCTGCCACACCGGAACACCATAAAGCTGGCCGTGTACAGTGAATCCCTAGCTTTACTGCTCCTGCCACCCAACCACCAATCCAACCATGGTAAAGCCGTTCCCTGCTGTCCAGTGATCCATCCACCCCCGCCAGACTGCTGTTCGAAACCCTTTACAGCCATTTTCTGGTGTCCAGTGCCCCCCCCAGAGGCAAGTCCTTGGAACCGAGATAGCATATAAGGAGGAAGATGGTCGAGCAGTGAGGCCCTGCTCGGCTTGTGATGGTGGAGACAGATTCCCTCAGCAAGGATATCGTACCATAGCCACCGCCTTCTGTTAACCCAACAGCAAGGATCCCACGATCCCAGAGTTCTGCACGAGATTGTTCAGGGGTCTGTAACCAGTATGCAGCATGGCTAGGGACTGGGAAAATCTACTGGCTCCAGTCTTATTCCACTGGCTCAACTGGTATACTTGTACTGAAATGTTACATTTTGCAGCACAAGCCAGCAGGCTACTAGAGCCAATGGTTTTCCATTTTAATGAAAAATGCTGGTTAAACAAAAACAAACAGAATCTGACATTTTAAAATCAGCACTTGGGAGTCCACTTTTCATTTAAAGAAATAAACGAATAAAACACTTTGCATGACCTTTTGGGGAAAACTTCATTTTGAGCCAAAGTTTTGCACACATATTGATCTGTTTGGAGAGGGGAAAAAAAAAATAAAGATTTTGCCAAACGGAAATAGATATTTTTGAAAACAGAAAATTGCTGGCTCTAGGCAAGTTAAAGGAAAATATTACTCCGTGGCAGCACACTGGCGACCCGGGTTCATGCCCAGAGTCTGGGTACCAGGAGCAGAGACCAGCAGGGAGGGGTTCCATAAGTGTCCACTGGTCACTTCTGCCTGGGGATCTGCAGGCGGATTAGAAACATAGAAACATAGAAGTTGACGGCAGATAAGGACCGCAAGGCCCATCCAGTCTGCCCATTTCTTTTTCTACCTTATAAATGTGCCATCGGCCTTTGCTCTGTCAGTGACCTATCTATTCATAGTCATTTGTATTGCTCCCTTATGCCTATCCCATGCCTGTTTGAAGCCCTGCACTGTATTCATAGCCACCACTTCTTGTGGTAAGCCATTCCATGCATCTACCACCCTTTCTGTGAAAAGAATTTCCTCACATTCCCCTTAATCGGCCTCCCTCTAATCTCATGCTGTGTCCTCTTGTCCTGCTATTTTTCTTATATTTAAACATGTTAGACTCTTTCACCTTGTTTATGCCCTTAAGGTGTTTAAATGTCTCGATCATATCACCTCTCTCCCTCCTTTGCTCAAGGGTATACATATTGAGCTCCATTAATCTGTCCTTATATGTCTTCTGATGCAGTCCCTGCACCATTTTGCTGCCTTCTGACTGCCTCAATTTGGTTAATGTCCTTGTGAAGGTGTGGCTCCAACACTGCACGTAGTACTCCAGATGGGGCCCAACCAATGTCTTGTAGCAGAGGGATTATTACCTCCTTAATGACTTGTGATACCTCTACTAATACACCCTAACACCCCCTAGCCTTACCTACTGCTTTAGAGGTCTGCTTGGATGATTTTAGGTCATCAGTGATGATGATGCCCAAGTCTCTTTCTTCCTTTGTGACTGCTAGCACTCCCTCCCAGCCTATAAGTGGCTTCAGGGTTTCTCTTCCTATGTGCATGATTTTGCACTTCTTTGCATTAAATCCCAGTTGCCACTCTTCTGACCATTCTGCTAGTTTATCCAGATCTCTTCTCATTCTGCCCACCCATCTGGATCATCTACTCTGTTGCAGATCTTGGTGTCATCTGCAAACAGACAAGCCTTACCCTCTAGTCCATCTGCGAGGTCACTAATGAAGATGTTGAATAGGACTGGCCTCAGGACTGATCCCTGAGGTACCCACTTGTGACTTGCATCTCTTCTGACTGTATACCATTTTACACCACTCTCTGTTTTCTGCCAGTCAACCAGTTTGCCACCCAGTTGACCAACTTCTGACCCACCCGAGCCTACCTAGCTTATTTATCAATCTTCTATGTGGAACAGTGTCAAAAGCTTTGCTGAAGTCAAGGTAGGCGACATCAACTGCTCCCCTTGGTCCACCACTCTGGTTGCCCAGTCAAAGAAATCTATGAGATTAGTTTGACAGGACCTTCCTTTGTAAACCCATGCTGTCTTGGATCCTGTGCCCCTATGGTTCCAGGTGTTGCACTATCCTTTCCTTAAGGAGTGCCTCCATAATCTTGCCCACTACTGAGGTAAGACTGACCGGTCTGTAGTTCCCCGCCTCCTCCCTGCTACCACTCTTGTGGAGTGGGATCACATGAGCCTTTCTCCAGTCTTCTGGGACCTCTCCTGTGCTCAGAGACTCACTAAACAATTCTGCTAATGGCTCTGCTAGTTCCTCCTTTAGCTCCTTAAGTACCCTGGGATGTATGCCATCAGGTCCCATTGCCTTATCACCCTGAGCTTATCAAGCTCTTGTAGGACCCTTTCTTTTGTGAAGGGAGTAGTGCTCACCTCCCTCCCCACTGTGTCCATGATGCTGAGCTGTGGGCCCTGCCCACCTTCTCTTCAGTAAATACTGAGCAAAGTATCTATTTAGGATAGATGCCTTTACAGGGTCCTCCTCCTCACATGCTCCCTTTCTCCATTAAGCTTAGCAATACCCCCTCTGGACTTTCTCCTTTCACTAATGTATCTATAGAAAGTCTTGTCACCTTCTTTTACTGTTCGTGCTAGTGTTTCCTCAGTTTGGGACTTTGCCTGCCTTACTGCCTTACCTGCTTCCCTTAGGGCAGTTTGGTATGCCTCCCTATCTTCATCCCGCTGTGTTCCCTTATATTTTCTGAAGGCCAGCCTTTTGGCTCTGACCTTTTCTGCTACTATATTTGAGAACCAAAGTGGTTTCCTTCTTCTTTTGCACTTCCTTTTCTGTCTAACACAATGGGATGTTGCTTCAAGTATTGTATCCTTAATGCTTGCCCACTTTGCCTGTACCTCCTCACCTGTGTTTCTTTTTGCCAGGGCTAGCTTAACTCTGTTGGCCATCTTATCAAAGTCAGCTCCTCTGAAGTCCCATATTTTTGCCTTGGAATGGGATGATTTAGATGTAGTAGCCAAATTGAACCATACCATGTGATGGTCACTGGCCCCAGGTGACCTTCTACCTGGAGATCTGTGATCCTTCTTTGTTAGTCAGTACTAGATCTAGGATAGCCCTGTCTCTTGTGGGTTGCTGTACCAGTTGTTTGAGGCCCTCCCCTGCAGGAATCCACTATGAGTCTAGTTCTGGCAGATGTTCCTGCTGGTATTGACCAATCTGTATCTGGCATGTTGAAGTCTCCCATTATCAGAACCTCCCTTTAGCTGTCATGTTTTGTATATCTTCTAACAGTAATGTGTCTATGTCCTCCCTCTGGTCTGGGGCCTGTAGACAACCCCAGTTCTTATGGCTGTCCCATTACCTGTTTCCAGGGTGACCCACAGTTCTTCTGGCTCCTTATGTGTATTCTGAATTTCTGTAGCTTTGATATTTTCATTAACATAGGGCCACCCCTCCCCTTTTGCACCTCGGTCTCTTCTGAACAATACATATCCAGGTACTGAAGTCTCCCAAGTGTGGTTACTGGTAAACCACGTCTCACTAATTGCTACTATGTCCAGTTTAGCCTCTGACATTATTGCCTGCAGGTCTGGGATCTTATTTCCCAGGCTGTGAGCATTGTGTACATGATTTTCCATTGGCCAGATTTTGGTGTGTTAGTTGTTGGGTGAAGTTTGGCATTACCCCTGTGCATCGTATGGGGAGACAAACCTTTTTTCTTACCTGGTGATGCAAATGAATGGCAAACACGCTGAATTCCTGTTTGACCACTAGCTGAGGGGGGAGGGGTGTTCTTCCCATTCGACGTATGGGGTGCTGCTGGATTGGTGGCATGCGTGGAGGATGTGCTGCCTCGACATGCCCCCGCCCCAGGCATACCACGCGTGCTTACATAAGGCTGAGAAATGTAGTAGGTGGGGCACAGAAAACAGAAACAATGCCCCCAACTGACAGGATGACAAGCGCCTTGGCCCCACAGCCAGCTCGGATCCAGCCCCGTAGCACCTAGGATGCTAAGTCAGAAGCTGAGGCAATTCCCTCCTGGAAAAAGAGGGATATGCTTGGGCTACACAAGATAGGCTACAACTGGGGCTGGGGGAAGGTGGCAGGAGGTTGGAGGGTAACAGATGGGCGCTAGGCGCTCGAAGGGAGTGGCCGTCCTGAGGTGTGTGTGGGAGGTGCAAAAAAAAAAAAAAAAAAAAGGAAAATATTAGCCCCATACAAAATCTACCAGCATTTGGTTTGTGGGTCAGTGCCAATTTCAACATGTGATCTGACAGAGTAGTTGGAGCCTCATTTGGCGCACCACTATACTAACGTGCCGGCGTGCCAGCATCCCTGGCACCTCTGCTTGTCTCTTTCTAATATACTGAGAAACCAGCATGTGTAAAAAAAGCACAAGTGGTGCTTTGTAAAGACTGGGTTTGCACCACATTATGTCTCTGTATGGTAACTGCCGTTAGACCTTTCCAGAACCAATAGCAGGCATCTGAATAGAAAAGGGCACATATAATCGGATAAAACGCTGGCATTCTGCAAACTAGGGGTGTTGTCTGCACACTCGAGCAGACTTTGATAGAACGGGCGGTCTGTTTCTGCTGGCACATTCGTATGTTCGCACAACCCCGCTGGCATCTAGAGCAAGAAGCATGTCTATTAAAACAGAAAGCACTCCCCAGCAAGTTTACAGCATAAGAGTTTTTTTTTTTTTTTTTTTTAAGAATCAGTGGTTTAAATGCCCGTGACTTTCACTGGTTTCAGTTTTGACAATTCTGATTTTTTTTTTTTTATTCTTACTCAAGTTGACTCCAACTGCTCGTTAACCTTAGTAAAGACTACACCTAGTTGCTGGTTAGTAATTCAGGCGCCAGCAAGCCAAAACCTGCCTGTGAACCTCACCAAGGACAATGACCTGATCACTGATGATAAGACCCAGACCAGTCGAGTTGGTTTTTACCGTTTTGGTCCGTCCCATTTCGGTTGGCCTAGATTTCATCTACGGTGAGGGAGGATATGTATGGTGATGGCCGGACCGACAGATTCGGATCAAAACAGTAAAAGGTCTGGCAGCCTGGATGTCACCCATACCTTAAGCTTTACACTGATGAAATATGGACCAGCCAGAAGAGATCTGGTACAATCCAGACAGCAAGAGCCAGACCAAAATTGTAAAAAGAAGACCACCTGCTTCAACTGGACTGAGGCGGAAGCAACTTGGGTGGGCACGGCTGTTCCGGCCAAGAAAGTCTGCACTTCTCTGGATGACAGTAGGATTGTACACTCATGAATCACAAACTTTTATGATGCCCAAAGGTTAAAAAAAAAAAATTTAAAAGGCAGTGGTGGGTGACACATACATATCAAGCTACTGGGCCTCCATAGCCTTCGCCATCCGGCTTCACGGGGGGCACCAATTCATTTAGTATTTGTTTTGTTCCAGATTTCATCTAGGATAAGGGTATGGGTGAAATCTGGACTGGACAAGAACTTGTACCATTTTGGTCTGGTCCCAGTCCGGTGTCACTCTCATCCTTAAAAAAATCCAGGCCAGCCGAACGGTCCAACTGGTCCAGCAACACCAGGCAAGCTGCACTCGGTCCAGTGTGTTCCGTTTTCGTCCGGTTTTCATCAAGTCTCTTATGGTTATCGACTCTTGACACCAGCAGGGCTTGCTGGCAAGCCACACCAGGTGCCGGAAACATGCCTGTGACCCACGGTAAGGACTACACCGACTCAGCCGTTGATTGGCAACTCGGGAAGCAGCCTGTCTTGCCGATCTGCTAGCCCAGGTGCCGGAAACCTGCCAACACCGGCATACCAGTGCCAGGAGGTGCCGAAATCCGACAGCTGGCGCTGGCATACCAGAAAGACATCCGCCCACCCCACTGCCTGCTTTTGATAAAAGGAGCAGACACGTGATGCAAATCTGTGAGCAGAATGTATCAGTCCTTTTAACTCAGCATTGCAAAGCGTGGCTTCCCCTTGGTCCCTGCCCAGCTGGACTCACCAGGAGCTCGTTCTCGGTCCTGTGCACTCCCAGGCGCTTCAGCCCGATCGCCAGGTCGTTGACGCAGATGCCCCCGTCCTTGTTCACGTCCAGCACCTGGAAGAGGATCTGAAGCCGCTGGTCTTGGTCCGGCCCGCCACACACCAACCCTCCGCAGAGTTCGGAAGCGGGCTCTCCGCCCCCAGGGTCCACGATGGCACTGGGACCGGAGCCGGGCCCCGAATCGCACTGGCAGAACACGCCGCTCAGGACCGGCGACATCAGGGCGCGGGGCTGCGGCATCCTGCGCTCAGCGGCGGGGAGCGGAGAGGCTGAGCCCGTGGAGCGAAGCGCGGGCGGCGCGGAGCTCCCTCGGAGAGGCTGCGGGTTTCTCGACCCCCGCCGAGACTCGTTTCGGCTCGCGGAAGACGTCTCTCGCGTGCGGAGGCGGTGGAGATGCCGTTGGCGCGCGGGGGACTGGCTCCCTTCGGAAGATGGGCTACGTGTTCGGAAACTCCCTCGGCGGGAGTGAAGATGCCTTACCCCGTCGGGGACTCGCTTGGTTCGGGTGGAGATGCTTTCCACGCGCGGGGACTCGCTCGGTTCCGGTACAGACGGATGCTGTCTGTCCTGTGGAGCGCGTTCGGCTCGGGATGCCCCTCGCGCTGCCCGCGGTCCCTCGGCTCGGGAGGAGAGGATGCTGTTGGCGCTCCGGGAGTCACTAGCTGAAGAGACAACCGTTGACGTTGACTCGCTGTGTTCGAGTGCGAATTCGCGCCCGACGGTTGCCCGGTTTGAGTGCGGAAGCCTCTCGTGCGCTGAGACTCGCTCGAGTCGGGTAGGGATGCTACTCGCGCGGCACACCGATTTCACGAAACGCCGGTAAATGGCGGGCAGCACAGCCTTCGTACAGGAACCGAGTCAGACTCTGAAAAAGGCGGGTCCGACACTTTGAAGAATGTCAGCGTTGTCGCCCAATCAAACGCAAGGGCTGTGACTAGACGTGCTGTGTCCCCAACGCACGGAGAAGATGCGCACCAATAGCGTTCATAGTTACTTGGAATTGACATACAGCTTGAGCAATCGACGCTTGGATAGAAGCGCTTATAACAAGAGTTGGCTACAGCCAACAACTGCTGCCTTTCATTTATACTCCTGCGATCCGAATGTTATCACTTAAATGTACCTATTCGGTGGTTACAGTTAATAACGTACTAAAAGCCAGCAGAATAGGCCTGTCGGTCATTCGTGTCTGCTCGGTATCCAGCCCTTAGCGGGCGCTCCCCCCCCCACATGAGGGTAAATCTTGGCTTCAGTACCTCCATGCATCTATCCCACCCCTTCTTGAAGCCCTCCACAGTGTCTTGCTGGACCAGGCTCTTGGGCAACGCATTCCATGGCCCCACCACCCTCTCTATAAAGTAATGCCTTCTACTTTCTCCCCTATAGGTTTCTCCCTCCAGTTTCCATTTATGCACCCTGGTTTTGCCCTTTTGCTTGAGCCTGAACATTTCATTTGCTCCACCATTGTTAATCCTGTTTACATGTTATGTTTGAAAACCTCAATCATGTCCCCCCTACCTCTTCTCTCCTCCAGTGAGTACAGCCCAAGGGCTTGCAGCCTGTCTTCATAGGTCCTATCCTCCATGCCCCGGATCATCCTAGTTGCCCTCCTCTGGACCCTCTCCAGCAGCACTATGTCCTTAAGGCGTGGCCTCCAGAATTGCACGCAATACTCAAGGTGCGGCCTAACCAGGGCATTGCACAGAGGTAGGATCACCTCTCTCCTCCTGGACGTTATTCCCCGGGCTATGCAGCCCAGCAACTTGTTTGCCTTTGCCACCATTCTTCTGCAGTTCTCACTGCTGTTCATTTTGGTGTCTACCACCACCCTGAGGTCCCTTTCTCCTGTAGTGGCTTGCAGTGGAAACCCTCCCAAGGTATAAACATACCCTGAGTTCCTGACCCCCAGATGCAACACCTCACACTTCTCCGGGTTAAACCTAAGACCCACCTCCTTGCTCAGCCCTCCAGGGTGTCCAGATCCCTCTGAACTGCCACCCTTGCTTCCTCTCCGTCAGCCAATGCTCCAAGCTTATAGTCATCCATGAAAAGACTCATCCTACTCCTAACTCCTGTCCCTATATCAGAGACATAGGCGTTGAACAGGAGTGGCCCCAGTACCGATCCCTGTGGCACCCCACTGACAACCTTCCTAGGGGATGAGACATTCCCTCTTACCACCACCCTCTGTGTTCTATCTGTAAGCCAGTTTCCCACCCATCTAAGCAACTGTCTTCCCACTCCCATCTCCCCCAACTTTGCCAACACCCCGCAGTGGGGAACCGAGTCGAATGCCTCCAGATATAAGACGTCCACTGGACGCTGTCTGTCCAGGGTCCCTGTCACCCAGTCATAGAAATCTATGAGGCTGGTCTGGCATGATCTCCCTGGGATGAAACCATACTGCTTGTTATCCATGCATCCCAGCCTATCCAGTTGCATCCCGAGCATCCCTTTGATGAAGCCCGCCATTAGTTTGCCTACCACTGACGTTAGGCCGACAGGCCTGTAATTCCCCATCTCCTCCCTAGACCCCCCCCCCTTTGTGGATGGGCACCACTTGAGCCACCCTCCAATCCTGGGGCACCCTTTCTGTCTGGTGGGAAGCACTGAACAGCCCAGTTAGTGGAGCTGCTAGATCGTCCGCCAATTCCTTCAGTACCCTTGGATGCAGCCCATCCGGTCCTGGTGCCTTGTCAGTTTTTAGTGCCCATAGGGCCTTCCTCACACTGTCCTCTGTGATTTCCCCTTCCCTAGTCCTCTCTTCAGAAAAAGCCCAGTCCTCTTTTGGATCTGGCCTGCCTGGTGCCCCGGCCTCTTTCGATCCTCTCATCTCCCTGTGCCCTATCCTCTCAGCTGCCCCCCCCCGTTTCCTGATTCCATGTAGGCCATGTCTCCCTCCCTAAAAACTGAGCAAAATACTTATTTAGTGCCTCTGCCTGCTCCCCCGCTTCCTGGGCCCATCCACCCCAAGTCCTAATCCTGGGGATCTGTGCTCTCCCCTTCCCCTTTTCCCCTATGTATCTGTAAAAACCCTCCCCCCCAGATATCCTTAGCCAGGTTGTACTCCATCACCTTCGATCCCCTCACCACCCTTGTGACCCTTCTAGTCATCAGCTCGTATTCCCCTCTCTCCCACTCCCCCCGGTATGCTTAAAACATGTGTAGGCAGCCTTCTTACCTCTTACCGCCTCTTACACCTCCCTGGTCCACCAGCATGGCTTGCTGGCCCTGCCAATTTTGCTCCTTACCCTTGCACACAAGCTAGTAGCCTCCTGTACCCCTTTTTTAATGGCCTCCCATAAACTATCTACATCCATGTCTGGCCTAATCTGGCTCAAGCTCCCCCTCAGTATTACCTACCACCCAGTTCATTTTTCGAGTACACAGTTGGAAGCCCCACTTGCCTCACCCGCCACAATTGAGCCAAACACCCCAAATAATATATTGACTGTGTGCCAAGTTATTAAGAAAAGAAGGAATTGCTCTTCTCTTAAATGCAGGAGGCAGCACCGGGTGAAGCAGAGGAGTCAGTAAAAAGGAGTGCAGAGAACACTGTGGTTGCAGGGAACTGTCAGAGGCTGCGGAAATCAACTAACACAACAGAATGCAAAAATAAACTACTCATGAGGTCACAAAAAAGAGAAAAAGAAAATCTGGACAAGGCCCCACATCTTATCAGCTCAAACTCGCTCCCCATTAAACTCTCAAAAACTTGAAAATATGTGGCCCAAGATGGCTCCTAAAATCAATTCAGACAGTGAAGCCAAAAGGAAAAAAGCCAAAAAAAAAATCTAAAAAGAAAGCTGGCCCGGTGGCATAGAGGGCCGAGGCGCTGGCGCCTTACCTCGACTCCACGCCCGTGACTCCGGTTCAGGAACGGACTCGCGGCGCATGGGGTCGGGAGGAGAGGATTGAGCATGCTCCCAATAGTAATGTGGGGGCCAATCCTGATGCTTCAGAAAACACAGGTACTCCTGACCAACAAGACAGTCTGGGCCCCAGCAATGAGGATGAAACTGAGGATGAGAGTCCCCCTAGTTGGGTTTCACAAATTCTAGCTAACCTATCAACTCTCCAAAAAATGTTTAAAAATTGCAAGATATTCCATCTGACGTTCAGAAAATAAGAAAAGGGGTAGACACACTGGAACATAACACAGAAGAGGTTTCAGAAATTTGCAGGCATTGGAAAAGAGGCAGTTGGATTTAAAAGACAAAAATGAAGCCTGTACCTAAAGAGGTTATTTAGAAATACCACTTCTCTCAGTGCAGTTTAACCGCAGACCAGAGGTACGAGGTTCAAATCCCGGTGAGTCCACATTTTCCTTTCTCATTTCCATCCTTGATTTAAAAAATATATACCTTGCAGGGGTTAAACTGCACTGAGAGAAGTGGTATTTCTAAATTGGTTCCTGGTTGCAGTATTGCACAACACTAGAGAAAGGAATGTGTGGTGCGGTGAAGAAGGAAGTTCCTCGGACACTTTAACCAGTGGGCCTGTAGCTTAATGGTTAGAGCGCTGGGACGGCATGTCCGAGGTTCAAATCCCGGTGAGTCCACATTTTCGTTTCTCATTTCCATCCTAAAGAGGTTAAAAATCTTAAAGCTCGAATTCAGTTAATTACTGCCAAATAGGATGACCGAGAAAATAGAGCTTATAAAAATTAGTATTTTCAGCATTCTGAATAGGAAACAATCTAAAACTCATAGCGACTAACCTTTTTTCCAGGCTTCTGTATGCTATACACAGATCTGCATGAGACTGATAGAATTCATTGGATCAGTTCCTCCAGAAGAGTTGGAGACATGGAAGAAGTGGATCCAGTGACAGTTAATACCTATGGAAGCAAGTGGAAACTAATCAAAGGTACTTCCCAGAATAACATTTTCACTTTTCAAGATCAAACAATTGGCATAAGATAAGACTTTTCTCAAGAATTATGGAAGATCAGGAAAAAATACTCATCTGTTCAACAGATTCTCTGGACAGGGAAAATTAAACCAATAATTATTTTTCCTGTGAGATTAAAGGCCTTTCTCAATTCTTAGATTTTATTCTACAACGTGGGCTATTGGGAGGGGTATTAGATAGGGGAAGGGTTAGGCAAATAACAAAAAAAGAGAGGCTTGATGAATATAATGTATCTAGGGCAGGTTTTAAAGGAGACTATTACTGTGTTGCTTTGCCAGAGTCTGTTGGATCGGGGCATCCTGAAAATGTATGGCATGGAACATAAATTGAATAAACAGTCCTATTTAAAGATACAGAGTACCTAAAACAATAAGAGCCAAAAAATTGTTATCACGGCACTTCATGAAACTTATCTGAACAATACTGAATCAAGAAAATTGAAAAAGGATGCTATTAATGAGGCATTTTGTTCACATTCCTCTACAGGTAATAGTAAAGGGGTTGCATTACTAATAAGTAAATTTTTCCAGGTAGGATTTTACATGCATTTAGTGACAAGGAAGGAAGAATTTTTTTTTCTGAAAGTGTAATATAATAATCTAACCTGTGTCTTTGGTTCCATTTACTCTCCTTTCAAGCAATTTCAGTCTTTTTTCTCGTTCATTAATGGAATCTTCCATCTACGGGAATGTGAATATGTTATAATAGGGGAAGACATGACTAGCTTATTGGATGTGAATCTGGATAGGTCCACCCCTCCCATAGGTTGGGACAGATTAAAGTCGCGTATTTTAAATAATTTCTCCAGTAATAATAGGTTGGTGGATGTTTGAAGACTAACCCATGGGGTGGAAAAATATTATACTTTTTATTCTGCTAGACATATATCAACTCTAGATTAGACTACATGCTGATTTCTAGATCCCTCTGGGCAGCATGTTCTTGTCTCAATTCACAGATTGAATATACACTAGTGTCCAACCATTGTCCTATACCCTTTTCTTGCTTATTAGACTTTTGTGCAAACAAAAGTCAGGTTTGGAAATTCAATAACTATTTGTCAAATGATCCTAAGATTAAGCTAAAACAAGCTATTTCTGATTTTTTTCCACACAATGAGATGGACCTAAGCAATATATTACAGGTATGGGATGCCTTTAAAGTGACATTAAGGAATGGTGTGATCTTAGAGGCTTCATGGAGAAATAAAAACAAAACGATTAAAGGAGACAGGAAATTATTTTTACATAATTTACCGCTCTTCTATCTTTCTTTCCATGCCTGTTATGCATTCTGATACACATTGACCAGTTTTTTTATAAATAAATACTCTAGCTTTGATGTGTCCTTACACATACTATGAATATAGTTCCAGTCACCTCACCAGCTACTGCTATTTCTTTCCATACTTTTATGACATCAATAGCACTATTCCATGCCACTCATCTAAATGGCCTGGAATGGTGTTTTTGATATCACAATGTTCACGCAGATTGAAATGAGAGAGCTACAACTGCCGAGGACAGAAAGATGCAGGGTAGTTACAAAGGCAACAAAATTTGATTATTCTTTTAACAAAAAGGCCAAAATATATCAGAATATTGGATAGTCACTAACAGGACTACAAGAGGGCACATACAGGTGTAAAAAAGCTGTTTCCTATCACCTTTGTATTGAAGCACCGGGTGCGGCGCCACACCTTTACAGTTAATGGAGCCATCCGATAGTCCGCCATACTTCTGGGTAGCTGACTTTTCATTCTTAAATTACTTTCCTGGAATAAAAAATAGGTGCTTTTCTCAAAAAAGCTTAATTGGAGGGTAAGGTTTGCAGGGGCAGGAGCCCCTACAAACTACAGCTTTCCTTTAAAGCATTAGAGATTGAAAATAAACTTCAAACTCTTGATACTCAAATTAAAAAGAGGGACACTACCAAAAAAGAAGAATATGAGGACCTTAGAAAATTAGTTATTAATACAGAAATATTTTGTATAAAAATAGTTGGTTAGAGCATAAAAAAATTGGAATCTTACTAGTGAACTAGCCGCTAAGTTTCTAGCAAGACATTTAACAGTAATTAATCAAAAATCTGAACTCAAGGTAATCAGAGAAAAGGACAGTAGCCTATGTACTGAGAAACAGGATATTTCCAGATGTGTTCTGGAGTTTTACAGAGAATTATACAAATCACAAGCAAAATCTTCTTCAGCATAGCTGGAATATTATGCAGGCCTTTTAGGTCCACATAAACTGTCCCCTCAGCAGACTTCACAGCTACAGAATCTTATAACCATTGAAGAAATAAATGAGACTTTTAGGGCCAGATATTCAAAGCTTTGTGCGGGGCAAAAAACGTTTGCGCGGGTTTAGCGTGGGTCTGCTATATTCAAAAGACTGAATAGTGTAGGCAAACTGCAATAGCGCCAGGCAAACAATAATTATATGCAAGGGGCAAAGTGAACATGAATACAGACGCAACGTGATATTCAGCGACTAGCGCTGCGCTAAGTTGTTTAGCGCGACTTAGCGCAACCCATAGCGCGGTACAGATTACCGCCCAGGAAAAGCTGGTCTTAACTGTGGGCAAACAGCTTTGCGCGGTGCTATCTCAGCATTAGCGCTGCTTGCGTGGCCCTAACATATGAGTATGACACTTAGAAACTGCCAGACATGGAGGATACATGCTGCTCACTGATGGCACCACCATGATGCCATCAGCTGCCACGTGTCGGAGCCAAGCACAGACAGTGATGGGTGATTTGACCCACAGGGGACAGCATGGTAGCGTGGCCATATAGCACACACCTGCAGACCATACGTCTGTGGTGTGCAACAGATGCCAGCACACACATGCAGCACTGTGGGCATGGTGGCCAGTGAGGGGAGGGTGTAGGGTGGCCAGACCTCACCACAGCCCACGTATGGCCACAAGGCTGGGACACATCGCTCAGTGCACATAGGCCAGTAGTGGGAGTACTCCACCACCTGTGTGCCTGTCGGATCCTACATGCCCCCTGAACCACCTACCACCCAACTGTACAGAAGTCACAGCACACACTGCCGGCCATGTACATGACACTGTGCATCCCATGTCACAGGTGCAGCATCTGTGGATCACACAACAGTGTGAAAGTACTGTCCACTGTCAGTAATTACCTGCATGCTGTGCCTGTCACTGTGTACAGTGCAGTGGCCATCACTGTGCTACATACCATAGGCAGTGTTGTGTCCCTCACACTACCAGCCCCTTGCTACTGTAGTGTCTGCTGTGCACTGTAGCATGACCTTCAGTGTGAAGGTTGAATGCAGCACTACCACCACCTGTGCCTATGCTGTGTTGTCCCCAGGGTTCGATATGTTATGCTGTGTTGCACTGTTTACATGAAGCTTGCAGCTGTCATCATGCACTGCCTGACTGACCTACAGGTGGAGCTGCGGTTGGACCTGTCCAGCCCCTGTACCTCCAGACTGACTTACAGGTGGAGCTGTGGGACCCTGCAGTAACGCTGTGCAAACCGCATGCAAATCAGGGCATGATGAGATGCTAATGTGGCTGTTGCCCAGAGACTATATAAGTAGGCTCATTTGCATATCACTTTTGAATATGGCAAAGTTTAGCGGAGGCTAACGTGTTTGCACCTGGCAAACTGCTTAGCTCCAGCAAAAGCCGGCGCTACACCGTGTTAGCGTGGGCAGCTGTATCGCTCAGGGAATATTATACAGTTTTGATCATTGTTTTTTCATGTGTGCTGCTGCCTGCAGCTGTACCGGGTCCATGCATTTGCCAGAACACATATTGGCCACATAGTTCCTCTCTACCTACCCTCACGTCGCTGTGCACTGTGTTGTTGTTGTGGTTTGCACTTCCTGGTTGCTGCATTTAGTGCTGTCATATTCCAGGGCTACGTTTGCCCGGCACTTCCAGCCCAGTTTGCACGGCCTCATTCCCATGCTATATTCAAAAGCTGTTTGCCCTGGGCTATTCCGTTTGAATATAGCTTGCTCTGTGCTCCAGGCTAAGTTTGCACACCAGGCAGTGCAAATTTAGCCCAGGGGCAAACCTTTGAATATCTGGCCCTTAAAGCCATGACTAAGGGCAAATGTCCTGGAGAAGATGAATTTAAAATCAAATTCCATTCTGCTTTATTAGATGTTTCGGGGACCTTATCTTTGAAGTTATTTCACACAATTCAAATATGTCATGAATTGCCAAAGTCTTTTTACTCTGAAATCATTACTTTAATACCCAAACAGAATAAAGCTATTACGAATATTCAAAATTACTGGTCTATTGCATTACTAAATTATGAGTACAACATTTTCGTGAAGATTATAAATAATAGTATACTTCCCTTTTTGAATAAAATTATTTATCCAGACCAGAATGGGTTTATTTCATCTAGACAAATTCATAGCAGTATTCACAAAGCTCAATCTATTATAGAACTAATCCAAAAAACAAAGAAGCAGTTATTAAGCCTTGATGCTACCAAGTCATTCAATATGGTTGAGTGTCAGTACCTATTTATTATACTGCAAAGTTGGGGCTTCCCAAATTTGTTTGTAAGGTCGACAAAGGCCTTGTCTGCCTCTCCTCTGGCGAGATTAAAAATTAATACTATATTTACTAACAGTTTTGAATTATTTAGTGGAGTCAGGCAGGACTGTCCCATATCTCCAATCCTGTTTATCCTGACATTAGAAGTTCTCATGATAGAAATAAGACAACATATTAAATTTAAAGGCATTTCATATGGTAATGAAATGAGTAAAGGTCAAGCTTACATGGGTAATTTATTATTGTTGTTAGAACAGCCAAAGGAGAGTCTGATGGAACTTAAAGAGCAACTTTCCTGATGGTCCAAAAATTTCAGCTTGTAGTCATTGTATGCAGTATTAGACATGAGAGGGAATGTGTGCATTTGTTATTTTTGGCCAAGATGTACTCTGCCTTTCATAATTTGGATTTGTTTTGGAGCCCTGCAGCACTTGCCTTACCTGTTCAGCAGCTGGGCTGCTATCTCCTGATGACATCCCTGTAGGGCACAGGAGTGACTCACACTGTGCAGTATCGTGCAGTTGCAACAGTGTCGCAAGGGAAAACTCCCAGTACTCTGTGTACATACTGTGTTCCTCCTTACCCAAGCAATGCATTATGCCAAAATCTAAATGCCTTGTTAGTTTGTTTCTTTTTTGTTAAATTGACTCTGCCCTATAGTGATGTCAGCAGTACAACCCTGGATCCAGAGCAACACCAGGCTTGCTATAGAAGCTCTGGTATACCCTGCAGTTTTTAGCACCTCAGAATGCAAAAACTAACTGCAGCAAACAGTAATGAAATATAATTCCAGAATCAATGCAAGAAGGGGTAATTTATGCATGAAAGTCAAAAGGACCATGAACGTTGCTCTTTAAGGCAGTTATTTCTTGCTTATGTGAAGTTTCTGGTTATACAGTTAATGTTACAAAGTCAGAAATGATCTTTAATGTTCCAGCTATGCACAAAATGTGTGCAATCTCTGAAGCAACAATTACATTGGATTATATGGAATACCTAGGAGTAAAATATCAAAATCTTTAGATGACTTATATGAGCATAATTTTTTTCCTTTGATCGAGATTATGAAACTAAAAATTATGGGCTGGTCCAAACTACCTTTATCAATAACGGGTAAAATTCAAAAACTCAAAATAATAGCTATCCCTCAAATATCTTACTTACTACAAGCTATACTGGTAGAGGTTCCTAAAAATGGTTTCTCCATTTGACCAGGTTTTTTACATCTTTTATGTGGAACTGTAAGAATCCTAGGATAACCTGGTAAAGACTTTGTCTACCAAAAGAACAAGGTGGACTGGCATGTCCAGGCGCAACAAATTACTATCAAACTAACATTGTTAAATATGCTATAGTAAAGGCTAGTTTCAACAAACTGATCTTTTGTTAGAACATTTTTTGACCAGTATTAATTCAAACATGAAGTTTTCGACTGACATGTTATGGTATGTTCCTACATATTTTCAAAATGGTGACACTGTGATTATTAAGAATATAAGCTCAGTGGTTAAATCCTATTTGTACAAAACCAACATTAAAACCAAGGTTTTTTTGTTGTTTTATTTTTAATCCAAGAAACTTTGGAATAACCCAAATGTTAAAACTGGTGGCAAAAAAATGCTTTAAGTTATGGCAACAGAGAGGCATATTAAATTGGACAGATTTAATAAATGGTAGAGAATTTATGACCTGGAATCTGTGTAAGGAAAAGTTTGCTCTTCCTTCTTCAGATTGTTTTAAATATATAAAACTACGGAAGATATTCTTGAAAGATTATACAAGATGCAAATGGGCTCAAAACTACAACAAAAATGTTGAAGTGCAGAAGGCGCTGGACAGATTTAAAAGCCAAAATTTGAAAGGTGTGCCCAATTACTTAATGCTGAAACTGCACATGAAATCAAACCAATTCTACAAAACTATTTTTTTTAAAAATGGGCAACGGATCTAGGGTATCCAGTTTTGGAGACCCAATGGAACAACATTTTGCTCGCAATTAATGAGTATAACACATCTAGGAATAGATCGATACATTTAAAATAATTAACAAAGCTTACTTTGCCCCTTACATATTTAAGGATAATGCTAGATGTTGGCATTGCCTAAAGGATAATGCAGCTCTCCAACATGTTATATAAACTTGCATATTAATTAACAAATGGTGGTCTGAATCTTTTAAAATTATCCATGAGGCTGCCCTGGTGGAGCAGAGGGCTGAGGCGCTGATGCCTTACCTCAAACCATGCCGGCGACCTGGGTTCGGAACGGACTCGGGATGCCGGGGATTGGCAGGGGAAGGAGAGGATTGAGCATCTGTAAGACTGCTCTCCTCTCCTCTCCTGGGGTGGGTAGCGGGGTTGCGTTGCTCTGCAGCGGCCTCTGGTGGAGACCGGGGGCAGGGCAGATGTAAAGCAAGGGAATGTCACCAGAAAAAGTGGAAAATGTCTCTACGTTCAGCCGGATGACAGCCACCTGGCGATCTGATGCCATCAATGTCCCAAAGCTCCTGGTCCCTCAGCAGTTTCCCCAAAGGCCAAATATTGTGCTAGCCTGCCCCTCTGGTGCCTTCCCCCTTGGAGAAGGGGGGCCCACCTGACAAAGGGTTACATCTGGGTTACCCTCGGGACGACTGCAATATGAGGGTCAGGGCTCAGGAACAAGACGGATCAGATGCAGCCTTGGCACAGCCTGAAGGAGTGGCTGAGGTGGTAGCACATAGGGGAGAAAATAAATACCACACACAAAAAAATTATCCATGAAATTAATATAAATATTAGTATAGATATTGGCTCAATTATTTAAGAAAATTTTAATAGAAGGATATTACTGAGCCAAGAGAGCAAAATAATGAAGACCAACATTGTGGCAGTTAAATGACTTATCTTAAAATATTGGAAAATAGCCAGCCCGGTGGTGCTGAGGGTTGAGGCGCTGGACGCCACACCTCGTGCCACGCCGGTGACCCATGTTCAAGAATGGACTCGTGTTGCTTGGAGGTTGGCAGGGGTGTGGAAGGATTGAGCATCCATAGACAGCTCTCCTTCCCGGGGGGGGGGGGACAGTGTGGTGCGCTGTAGACTGACACCCAGCAGTGGCTGGGTGTTGGCACAGGCGCGTCACCCAGCAGAGGGGAGGACTCATGCCCAGGGTGTATGCTGTTTCCGCAGATGCAGGGACCAGCCACCCTGCCTATTGCATGGTGCACGGGTCCAGGGTGAAAAATGGAAAATGCTGGGAGCAGACGGGGTCTATGATAACCCGATACATTCCCCTGCAAGGCCACCCCCGATGTCTGGATTTGTGCCTCGGGGGGGAGTAAGCTGGCACTCCTCTCCTCTCCTCGGCACCACTGTAGGGGGCAATCCATGGGGGAATTAGGGAATCGGGCCATGCAGAGACAGTTGGGTCAGAGAAACAACCCCCTCTGAGGGATGGCTGGAGTTACCCGTTGGCTCTGCGGAGGAGTGGAAAAACTACTAATTAAAAAAAAATAAAAAAAATATTGGAAAATTGATAATGATACCACACCTTTTCCTCAAAATGAACAGAGACAATTTTTTTACAATTGCCCTCTATGATACAGATGTTTTTACTCGAGATGTTAATTTCTGGGCAGTTTATAACTGTCCGGTTGAAGTCTGGCCTGCCCAGCCATTTTCCTCACTCCCAACCAATTTGAACATGGAATACACTACTATGCTTTGTGGTTTGCTTGTACAGTAATTTACATATGTATGCTGTCTTGTTTCTTTCTACTCTTGGTGTGTAATATCATTCTTTCTTTATTGGTTTGATGTATTAAGCCCTCTGAATGTATTGTAAGCACATCATGCTGTATGTGATTGCTGTTATTAATCGTTACAGCTTTTTAATTATAAAATACATTGCATTACCAACCTCTCTAATAAAATAGATAATTCAAGTTCATTTTGTTACACAGAACCAGTACATTATGTACAAAATTCTTTTGAAGGTTATAGCCATGTCTGCATTAAACTATGCAGTGGCTGTTCACAGTATGGGACAAATTACGCCAAGATTGTTACTATAAATAGTAAGGGCAACTTTATTTCTATTCTTTCCCCTTGATCGTCTTGTTTGTGCTTAACTCCACTTTCTGTCATCTGGCCGACTCCCATCAGGATACTGGCATGTGTTTATCTGGATCCCATTCACATCACCTCCATTGCATCACAACCCCCTCCCATAGTGTGGCATGTTTCACCTGGAGGGGCAGGATTTGAAAAAATGGTTATGTTGAATGTTTAAAGGAAGGCTGTCATAACCTCCAGTTTTCTCCCAGCCTCTACTCAGCTGTCAACTTGCAGGGAGAGACTTGAATTTCTGCTGAAGGGCACTCTTTTTCTATTAACTTGCTATTTTTATGTCCTGGAATGAGTGGTGCCATCTCATTGATTGCAGCGGCCAGAGCCGCAACTTCTATGCAAATTAACATAGTATCCTTCCCGTGATCTGCTGGACAGCTCGTTCATAGCACGAGCCGGGTAGAATTTTCACGAGGGAAAAGCTGTGCCATGGCTTTCGTTAAGCTGCACTTTTAGAAGCAAACCCGACTGAAAAGGAGCACGTAACCTATTTATTTTTTAATTGAAATTTGAGCTCTGGTTCAGGCATGCGCATTAGTGCTGGCGCATGCCCAAACTCAAAACTAATTTCAGTAAAAAAATAAACATTCCGCCCGGTGGCGCTTGAGGTTGAGGCGCTTGATCGCCACACCGGGCGACCCATGTTCGGAACGGGCATGGGCTCGGGGTCACGGGAGGAGATGGATTGAGCGTCAAGGGACTGCTCTCCATCTCGGGAGAGGGATTTGGCGGTCGGGCTTGCCTGACCCTAGCAGAGGCTGGGGGTCAACAGCACGTAGCTGCAAGCTTGGGGGCGGTCGTGGGCAGACGCTGATTGGGGCACGCACGGAGCGCGCGGCACCCAGTCACTGGCGTCATTGCACGCCATGACCCGCTGAGAGGAAAAACAGCGAAAAAGTGAGCCCGGCAGCACGAAGTTGTTCCTCCGCGGCGCCATTCCTGGAAGGGCGCCTCCCTGGCATGGATCCGTTGGGGTGGGTTGAGTCGCTCCCCACCACCCTGCCGCGAAGGGTAAGTCGCGGGGTGCACAAGGAAGGGGGTCTGATGTCCGGGGATGGCGCTTGGGGGAACAACGGAGGGCGGGGGTCGTAGCCTGAGCTCTGGAGGAGAGAAAAATAATACCCCCCCAAAAAAAATAAATAGGTTACAGTGCTCCTTTTTCAGTCGGGTTTGCTTCTAAAAGTGCAGCTCAACGAGTACTACATGGCACAGCGCTTCTTTTCCCTTCATGAAAATTTACCCGGCTCATCATGAACGAGCGTTCCAGCAGATCACGGGAAGGATACTATGCTAATCTGCATAGAAGTTGTGGCTCTGGCCGCTGCAATCAATGAGATGGCGCCACTCACTCCGACATAAAAATAGCAAGTTAATAGAAAAAGAGTGCCCTGCAGCAGAAATTCAAGTCTCTCCCTGCAAGTTGACAGCTGAGTAGAGGCTGGGAGAAAACTTGGAGTTTATGACAGCCTTCCTTTAAGGTCAAAATACTGAAAATTGCCAAAATGATGAGAGCATGTTGAAACATTTCAACGTACACTCATAGCTGTTGCTGTTTTTTTAATATTTTTACCGCAGATTTTCAACATAGCTTTATTATGACCCCACCTCATGAACAAGGGTGGAGAAAATGCTCAAATCCTGCCCGAAAGATGATTTCATGCAGCGACCGCGAAATCACATTTCGGGGCGGATTTTCATAATTTCACCGCCAAAAAGATCATTTTGAAAATTTAGGGAAAAATCATAAAAAATGAGCAAGTTATGAGGACAAGTTCAAAACCCATTGAAATACATTGAACCGCATACCTGATTTCCTCAGCTTGTGGTCCGGCATTCAAGAGTGAAGAAGTGTCTCTGGTCCAGAGAGGATTATGGCATTGGTAGGAGGTAAGGGGTGGGGGTGCTGAGTGGGAGGATTGGGTGGGGTCAGGTGGGGAGAGGGTAGTGGTGGCGGTGAACCAGTGGCAGCAATAGACATTGAGGGACAATTTTCTTTTTTCCACAGGATACATAAAAACAACAAAAGACTACGAGGGACGGTTTTCTTTATTTCAGGTACCACAACTGGAGATTGGGCACCCCAGTGTAGGTGTTGTGTTTGACGGCACTGGGGTGGGATCCCCAGTGTTGCACACTGAAAACGTGTGGGCTGGGGGTGCTAGCTGGCATCAGGGATTCGGCACCCTGCTGTTGAAAAATTAAAAGGGTTGGGGAGGATGTAGGGTGCTGAGGGTGAGGGTCAGGTGGAGAAAGAGAAACAGCAGCAGTATGAGCCCATTGAGATTGCTGACCATGGCCCATTGTGTGGCTGAGGCTGACCATAGATGCAGCTGTTTTGCTCACCACTGATCTAAACAGCTGCAACTAAGTGGCTTCTTCTTTTGTGGGGGGCTGGAGAAGCTGCCATTAATTGTGATGGTGTCCCTCTTTTTTTGTGGATCTCAGGGGGCTTATCAGCAGCTGCTGGTAATTTTTTTATATGTGTGAGGGGGAGGGACATAGGAGGAGATGCTGCTAATTGTCATAGTACCCTCCCAGCCATACCCACACACACAAGAGGTCTGGATGGAGACGCTGCTGCTGCTATGGAGATACTATGTTGGGGAGGCTGGAAGGAGACATCGCTAACTGCTGCTGCTGTGGAAATGCTGCATAAGCACAGATTCATTTATCCGGAAACAGGACTGTGTTTACAATGTCTTCTTCTCCTGAGGGGACATTGGGGAAGCCACCGACTGTGGCTTATTTTTGGGAACTCAGTATGGGTGATAGAGATGAGATTTTTAGGTCCTGCTTTCACGTTACTACTGCAGTTACTGTAATGAGGAATGAAGGCAGTCCGCACACATTAATTGTGGTAGTACATGTGTAAAAATGCTTCTTCCAGATTCCAGTTGCTTGTTAATAGTCTGCCCTAACTAAGTCAGACAGCCTTAACAATGGGGAGAGAAATTGTGCTTCAAATCTGTTTGATGCAGAGGTGACAAGAAGTACCCAAAAGCAGGACCACACCACAAAATAAATCACTGCGCCATTAAAACACTGAGCTGTTAAAACGCTGCCGTTTTCTTTTCTGTCTTAGCAAGGACATCCTCATTTAAACATTTTAAATACTGTCGCCCTTCAGTAATCATATTTGTTAAAGTATTACACACAATGTAAGTCCTTCATGATTCTGACATTTAAATGTACTGTACAATGGTTATTGTCTTAATTCACGCTTCTGCTACCTCCTGAGTTCATGTCTGTGCTGCCGATCTCACTGCTGTTCCAGAAGCATAAAAGCCGTTACTTTTTTTCAGTTTACACAGAGCTCACAAGCTTGTTCATTAGTTTCCCATTCCTATAAAAGCTTGACTTGTATTTGGCAGGGGGGCAGATGTGCAAGTGCTCGCTCCGGTACAGCCACTCACTCTGGGGTGGTGGGACTGAAGTATGCCAGCAGACTTCCTTACGGCTGCTCCCTGCAACAAGCCCATGGGGAATTAAAACTAGCAGGCATCAGTAAAATTATAGAGAAGCTGAAATAGAGAAAAGGGCTGGAATGGAAAGGGGAGGAAGGTATCATCATAGGTTCATAGTAATCTGTCAGCAGAAAAGGACCATCCTAGTTCATCTAGTCTGCCCATTCCCCCTTCCCCTACTGGTCTCCACTACCCAGGGATATTTTCCTCTGCCCACCAGCCAACCCCTTGTGTTTGTCCCACACCTTCTTGAATTCCTCCACTGTTTCTGCACATACCACCTCATTAGAAAATCTGTTCCAGGGTTCCACCATCCTCTCAGTTAAATAACATCTCCTTACATTGCTCTTAAATCTTCTCCCTTCCAATCTTAAATTAGGACCCCTTGTTTTAACTCATACTTTCCTTTTGAATAAGCTACCTTCATTCACTTTATTTATTCCCTTTATATACTTAAAAGTCTCTATTACGTAGCCCAACTCATTCATGCCATCAAACTACAAATGCCTATATAGGACAAATGTCCTAAAGCAATAACACAGCTGCCAAAGCAAAAGGACTATTTTACAATTATGTTACCTAATCTGCTACGTAACTGTGCTATGGGTAAACCTGCTGACTAGCAGCTTTACAAGGCCGCAAGGAATACCTGTACCCGAGAGATCCGCCTAGCCCAAACCATCCACTTTAAAGAAATGCTCTCAAATTCCTGGAGTAACGGCAGGAAATTTGGGGATAATATCAAAGACCTTACCAGCAAGCCTAACAGATCTCCTCCCTCCATGTTTAATGTTAATGGTGAGACCATCCAGGACCCAAAGCTAACTGCAGATACTTTCGATGCTGCCTTTACAGACCTGGGTGGTGTTCTTCTCCGACTTCTTTATTGACCTAGCCAGCTTTGACAGCTCTCCGAAGGCTGCCACTACCCAAAACACGCCCCCCCCCCACTTCAGGACAGTTACTACAAAGGAAGCAAAAATGTACCTACAGTGGGTGCTTGGGGAATCTAGATTCAGCAGTGACTCTTGACCTGAAACTTCTTCACCTTGCCCTTTTTGTCATCCTGACACTCCTCACCAAGATTCTAAATCTGTCCCTATGCCTTGGTCAGTTCCTCCAGCAATGTGTTATTCATGGTCCAGCACCCCCGGTTGTACCCCCACCTCACAGACAGCAACACATATGTAGGTATATGTACTAACCTTAGGGCAGAGGCACTTATCGTATAAGCATAAGTGTCAGGATTTGAGTTCTACTGTACTTCTCTAATGTGTATTATGCTTCGCTATATTTTTATAATGTATTCTGCCACTGGGAGATGTTATCCATTATAGTTTATTGTATAATTATAAGTTAGGCAACAGTGCCATCTTTAGTGCTTGTACACAACTGTAACTGTAAGTGACTTTGGAAGCATCACAGACCTTATTGTTCAGTTATCTTCTGCAAGCTAAGCAACTTCTTATGTTAGTTAGGATGGTTACTCAGGCCACCTGTTTCTGGCCAATTATACACTTTTTATGTAACTTTTATAGTTACCATAGTGATTATAGTTACCATAGTGATTATCGGAGTACAAGACCCCTTGCAGCATGTAGCTTTACTGAGACTAGAGACTGCACCTACATAGGTAAGGAAGCTGGATACTCTCCCAGTGATTACACTGTTGGTTGTAAGCCTGTATTATTATTATTTTCCAGTAATAAATTACATTTATGATCTGGACACCAGTTGTCTGTCATCTCTTCCTTTTGTGCAGTTCCAACAAGATCCTGAGAAAGGTAATTTTATTACCCAGTTACATTTGACGACCATGTGCAGGTTGGAATGTACAAAGTGAAAAATCCATTCAATTAATTTTGAATGTCGAGTAGTGTAGTGCATTTTTGGCCTACTTAGACCTACTCATGCTTACAGTGGTTGTTATTGTAGCGGACACACTCCGTTTTGGTCTCGGGCGTGGCACACCCACATGGACCATCTTACACTCCCTTTGCAAGTGACAGCGTACCGCCTTGGCATCACCGTTTGCTCACGGGGGACCGGAAAGCCATTGGGTGATGGTGCCAAGGATTTTATCCAGTTTTCTGACTGCTTCTTAGTTTGTTTACCCCTTGTTTGTCATGCCCGAACTTTGCATTGACTTGAGACTCGATGTCTCAAACTACCTCACATCCCATGGTGGATGGACAGATTTCACAATGGATGTGAAGTCTGCAGACAATCCATTGCTGCTCATTTTGGAGCACTATCTTAGATTCCAAACAAACAACCAAAAAATACAACCTTAAAGGTCTTTTGGTTGCAACTCTACATACCGCCGTTGAGAGTCTCACATCAAAGTGCGCCTCCCTTGAACCGCAAAATGCATCTCTAAAAAAAGAGATGGGCTTGCAGGCATCAGAGTTACAGAAAAAGGAACAGAAAGTAGCAGAGGAGACACAGTCACTTCGCGATGCCAATAACAGACTGTTGCATTGTACTGCTCAAGACTCTGAGCGAGAAATGTTTATGTTGAGAGACGATTACGACAGGTTGAAATGTGACAAGAAACAGTATATTTGAACGATATTTTGAGCGATACAAACGAGGGTTTGAGAGAAGAGAATGCTGAGTTGAAAGAGGAGAACGAGAGAGTGAATCGTGAGTTAGACAAAGCTTAGGGAAAACGTCGAATTGGGCACTGCGTACAGAGTGTTGCAGCATGAGGTTGAGAAGAGGATTGAGCAGGGCACTGCAAGAGTTTGTCACAAGAAATGTACAGCAAAGATGGCAAAGATACGCCATCAATGAGAGGTTCTTGCTGGCCATGTTAAGGCTATGAATGGGTTCCAGTATACGTCCATCGACATTGTGTCATCCGGCGATGATGACTCTGACTTTGATGACGAGGCATGCCACATCACACAAAAGTCCAGCCCCCATAGGGCTGTCATTTTCTCCAGCTATCTCCAAGATGGCGTCTTATGTGTACATGCTCTCTACGTTGCCACGTCTTCACAAACATGGCAGAAGCAATGTACAATGCCAAGATGTGGTGCAACTCCGCTTGCTCTCCTCTCCAGGGATAACACAGCGGAGGCCCATGGCCTAATTCAAAGAGGCCATTACCAATATTGCTGCACCAGAGGGCCGAAGGAATGCCCTCTGGGATCAAACTGACAGAATGTTTGAGGCTACTGTCAACCAGGATCATGCATTCAAGGCAGTCGCGGATGCGGTGGCGGAAGCTGCCCTTCGCGGCGCCATGGAATGGCTTGACTTGAACATGATTCCTCATGCTTCCAACCCCTTGCACATTGCTCATTCTGTCCAGCAAATTGCCCAAAGTATCGGACAGATGGGCCCGACTGACAATCTCAGTTGCCATTTGGAGAAGGTGCACTCCCTTTGCGAGAAGCTTTCTCTCCAATCCGAGTACCAGGTTCAAGTCTGGCAACAGATGATAGAACCTACCCTCTGGGCCAAGCTCCCAGAGACTGCATACAACTGTGAGATGCTCACATACAACAGTATTGCTGCGGCCCTCATTGCCGTCAACTCCCCAGGTGTCGTTGGAGCTCGCTTGGCCTACAAGGTTAAGCAGAATGCAAAGGAAAGTCCCGTGACCTACCACCAATAGTTGTGGCTCACGTATGAAGCTGGTAAAGCCCTTGCAAATGAAGTTGCGGACCGAGACCAGAGTACAAGGATTTGTACATCCGGAACATGACTCCGGGCCTACGGGAAAATGTTGAGCTTAATGCTTACCCAAGTACTGACACCTTTGCAAATATCCTAACCAAAACAGAGCGTGCCTACCAGGTATACCTCCGTAATCCTGCTTCCGGTAAAACCAACAAAACTGCCACCATTCAACTCCAGCAGCACAGGTAGCCATGGTGCAACCTACCCCGATACAGCTACTCACTATACGGTGGAAGGTAACAACCAGAAGAACGATGCCCCTTCTGATGACAAGCAGTCACACAAGGGGGGAGGGAGAACTGGAACTACAAGAACAACAAGAATAGAGACAAGAGCAACTGGAAAAATCCAAATGCCCAATTTGATGGCCAGAACCATAACAGTCCTAGCTATCGGAGCCTAAGAGACGAGAACGAGACCCTCCGCAAACTACTGGAGGAGATCCATGCTGAAAGAGCGGCTAAGTCTATGCGTACTGTAGCAGCCCTCGCTCCAGCTGCAGGACAGCCATGCGGCCAGGGAAATCCTTTCCTGCCCTCGGCTACCAAACAATCGAGCAGCCAAGGGAAGAATCCTTTCATGGCAGGCCGCTGTCATGCCTGTGACATCACAGATACATCTGTATCCTGTGCAAGACATACAGGAGGCCCAAAGAGATCCTGCAGGCCTCAGATTTCAGGAACAGTATGATGACAAAGATTCTGAAAACTGTACAGATTGCCAACTACAGGCCCCAGTCCAGATTGTGAGTGACTTGCTTGTTGACACGATTGGATGGCCGTGTGTAAAGGCTATGGTCGGGGGCCTCCATCTTACAATGCTTCTGGATACCAGAGCAGCCATGTCAGTTCTCCATGATGAGGAACCAGTCTCATCTGACTGGTCTACTGGCTGGAAGACCAGTGCCCAGGGTATAGATGCTACCCAGCTACACACCTACCAATCTGTTCCTCTACCTGTGGTGGTAGGCCACCTCATAACTGATTTTGTCTTTGACCTCAAGGTATTACGTCATCACACCAGCATACTGGGAATTGACTTTCTAGTACTACACGGCTGTGTAGTGGACCTAGCCAACAGGCTACTTCTCCAGATCATACCTGTTTGGCTGAGAGCATGGCATCTGCAGCATTACCATTTGAAACCTCATAGAGGTTTGAACTATGAATTGAAATTTGCTGAGACCCCATAAAGGTTTGAACTATGAATTGAAATTTGCTGAGACCCCATAGAGGTTTAAACTATGACTTGAAATTTGCTGAAACCCCACAGAGGTTTGAACTATGAATTGAAATTTGCATTCTGACTGTGTAAGTATCAGTATACTTTGACATAGCATTAAATGTGTTTTGGCTGTTCTTAGCCAATAGCAGCTGAAAAATGAAATCACTAAAATCTTGATATAATTTGTACATGCAGGACCACTTTCCTTGATAAAGCCATACAGCAAGAAAGCAAAAACACTTAAGTGTTTGGTGGCCAGCTATGAACTGTGATCTCTGACTGCATTTCAAAAAGGAATTTTCAACAAGCTTGTTAGAGTCTGTTATTCCATGTATTTTGATGCAAACCATTCCTTATAGACCCCAAGCATGTGGTGAACCTATTTTGGCTGGATTGGTGATTGGGAACTTTTGTGTTGCTGCAATTGTCTAGACAATAACCAGTGGCTCAGCAGGGAAGTATATTAAAGAATTAATGAATTGTTCAATCAGAGATAGAACTAGGAACATAGCAGGTAAAGCAACCTTGCTACCAGGAAAATAATATCATTTAGGGTCAATATAAGATTTGTTTTTTATTTTTCCAGCGGATGGAAATGTGACAACTTGCAATGTATTTTTTGTGTATAGGTGTTTTTTTTTTTTTTTTTATTTGGATTATCATCAATACTTCTATAAAGTATTTCAGCTGAGGTAGGAGGTCTGGTGGAAACTAAAAATTACATTCCTCTGTAGCCCATGCCTTGGAGCACTCAGTTAGGAGGAGTCTTTGTGCAAACAATCCCTTTCCTGTCCTGTAAAAGACTTTTGTTTGGGTTAAACTTCAAAGAGCTGACCCCCTTTCATAAAAAAATACATATTTTGTGTGGCTGAGGCAGAGTGAGCTATCATCCTGCTGGTTTAGCCAGACAAGATAACTAATGGACCAGACTCTAATCCACAAAACCAGTTTGGACCCATCCTGGAAAAGGGTGGTCCCTAGAGATCAAAGAAATGGTCCAGGATGAAATGCCAGAGAGGCATGTATGATGATGAAAGTGTAGTGGGCCAGCCAGATTAAAGTATTTCTGTTGCATGTTTACAAAGAGAAGTTAGTTTAGTTTGGGATTTTGAACTACTGACATCACAAGTTCAAGTCTGCCATAACTCATCAGTTTCCAGTTGGGGGAAGCTTCTACTTTAAAAAGAATCTAAAGTGTTGAATAATTTTTTTTTCTGTGTGATCTCCATCTTTTCAATTGTGTTTTTGTCTCTGTAGAAAAAATTGCATTCCCCATAGTCTTTATTGTGTATTATCCTGTAACATATGTAAATTCCATGGATTATTAAATGTCATTTCAGGTATAGATAAGCAGGGGTTAATTTAGCAAGTCTGTGATCTGTTTCCAAAGTGGAAGGCTACAAAGTTACCATATCTAAGGCAAAGTGTTCTCAGCTTTGACGAAACAGGTGGGTTGTTCGCCCTGTGGGTAAGAGCACTGTACTGTGGGAGCAGTGACTCTAGTGGGATTCGGACTCAGAGATACCCTGCGAGTGATGCTAAGTGGTGGCAACGTACCAAGGTAATCCTTTCAGGCATCTGAAGGGCTGTGAACACTGGTAGCAGTGCAGAGTGAGTTGTGCAGCCTGTGACAACATGCAAATGAGCATGTCCCATTCCTGAGCACTAGGATGCCTAGCTCTGGAATTAGAGTAAAGGGTTGCAGCCCAGTTTCTGAGACGGCACTCTCCACCTGCTGTCAGAAGGTTTGTCAGACCTCATAGTGCCACAGTAGATGAGTCAGTGTTTCAACCACTTCCACACATACACTTTTACTGCTTGTTAGGAATAAATCATCATCCTCCAACTGGACCAGCTCCCATCCATAGTTGTAAGTGCAGGAAACCCAAGGGAACATACTTCTTAACTGTGCCTGATTTTTATGAGGGACGTCCCTTATTTACCCCTAAAAAGTGCTGTGTCCCTCTTGGAAAATGTGTTGACCATACAGAGAATGTGCTGTCAGTTCAGAGTCTAATGCCTAATATTCTAAGATGCTGAATCAAAAAATTAATTTTGTACAAGTAAACACAACAGTTTCCATGGTATGGGTCTATCCACTAGAGTTCTCTAGGCTCCTTGTCTTCTGTCAAAGGATAAATCAATGTTTTGATAGTAGGGATGCCCTCTCCAATACTTAACATGAATATAAAAGACTCATGTCAAATATGTATTGTAACTGTTTTCCATATCATCAATTTTTTGTTTATGCCACCATATGAACAACATTAGGTGACATTTTGGGGGGCTCTACCCCTTCGTCAGGCCCTATTATTTGCCATGCTTGTCTCCTGGTTGCTACAGTCCTGTGAAATGACCAGAACTTCCTTGTTGTGTCACTTGGGGATCCTCTTCCATTTACTTCTTCATGTGCTCTGCATCTGGTCAGTGACTCTCACAACTATGAGGTGACCACAGCATAAACTGGGGCCTAAGGTCCAGAATTACCCCCTGGGATCCAACAGTTCCTTAGCCCTTGTCACAGCATGCAACGTACTCGCAGCTCTGGTCTTTACTGTTCCCAGATGCCGCACCACCTTAGGTCAGTGGTCTTTCCCTTACAGAGCCCCCCTCTGGTTCAACTCCCTGGGTAGGAACATCTCTGTGGAGTCAAAACTCGGCCCTTTCAAACACAAACTCCGGCAGCATCTATTAACAAACAGTATATGTGACTGCCACCCTTAGCAGCTTTCTGCTTGCATTATCTTTGTTCTTATACCTTTTGGCACTTTAACTCTCGGCACTTCATTTCAATTCTGCCCTCGAACCTTTTCCCCTCCACCCCTCACCCCTGCTCATGCATCTTCGCTCTCTTCCCCTGCTCCTTCTCACCTTCCCCTTTCCACCCCCACCCATTCTCTTATCTCATGCCACCTCTTTGCAACACCCTTCCCTCCTTCCTCTACATTTCTCTCTTACCTCTCTGCCAGCCATATTACTCTCTGTTGGGTTTTCCACAAGGTCTGCTAGGCTGACCCTCCCAGGCTAAACACCACCTCTTTCCCTCTACTATTAATTTGTCTCCTCCTCCATTTGCCAGCACTCCCTTCTCTGCACTCGCCCCATTCCCTCCTTTTCACCTCCCCTCCCTCATCTCTCTATCCCTCCACCTCCTGCGCAACTCTTCTCCTTTCCCTCATTTCTCCCCCACCTTGCACCCCATTATTTTCTCCGCTAGATTATGACAAGGCCTCCAGGCTGCCCACTCCTCTAGCCCTCTTTACTGTTATATTGAGTAACATTCAGTGCTATTTTCATTGTTTTCAATGCATTAGTTGTTTTTTTAACGTATATTCTTGATGTCCGCTATTTGCTTATCTATTGTTTACCTTGTTTTGTTTTTGTACTACTGACGTGGAAACTTTGTAAATGAGTTGTATTGCTCAAAGGTGTTGTAATCCAAGACTCAATAAATAAAATAAATAAATATAATGTACCAAATCCCAGGTTACCAAAGTGTTCGGAGCATTTATCTACACGTTTGAGGATGATCTTTCATCATAAGGATCGGTGCCCCTCAGTTTGAGAGTCCACGTCCTTCATTTCAGTGGCCAGTGGTTGAGGGACTTAAAAAAATCAGGAACAGATTTTACAGAATAGAAATATTGTAATGGTAAAAAACACACAGAATCCATTTCTCCAATATCTGGAAACTTATTTCCGTTTTATTGATGACGTCATAATTACTTGGAATGGCAATGTGGAATTGATACCAGAATTGATTGCCTCCCTGAATCAAAATGAGCTGGGACTTAAGTTTACTTATGTATATGCCAGAAAGAGTATTAAATTCCTGGATTTAGAGTTAGTAGGGAATATAGGGGAACCTATTACCACAAAGGGGTACAGGAAACATATGGCTGCTAACACCATCCTGCATGCCAGTAGTGCACACCCCCAAAAACTAATTAAATCTATCCTGAATGCTGAGCTAATACATCTAAAAAGAAACTGTACTAATGCAACAGATTTTGAAACTCAGGCTTATGAGCTAAAAGAAAGACTGAGAACGAGGGGGTACAATGAGAGTGTTCTAAATGAAGCCATGGTTAAAATTAGTAAATTGAAAAGACATGAACTTTTAACCCAAAAAACTGATGGAAGCAATACATTTAATTAGAAGGTTCATGAGAAAGAAGATGTTACTTTTGTAACGGAGTTCACACCTTTGGCTGGAAGAATTGGTGGTATTGTACATAAACTTTGGCCAGTATTATTGACAGAACAAATGTTGGCTGATAACATATCTGAGAAACCTAGAGTAACCTTTTCTAAAGGTAAACACATTGGGGATAAAGTCACACACAGCCATTTTGTGAGAACTAAGGAACCTGATACCAGAATGAATTGGCTGAGGAAACCTAAAGGCCTATTCAAATGTGGAAGATGTAACATCTGCCAATATGTGGAAACTGGTAAAACATTTAGAAAAGAGGAAAGAGTTTTTGAAATAGACAAATTTATAACATGCACAACTCCTTTTGTTGTATATATGTGCTAGTGTGACTGCCCCATATACTATATTGGGAGAACCACTAGACCGGCCAAACAGTGAATTCAGGAACATGTAAGAGTAATAATAAATATCAACATTTATAACGCTCTAGGAGCCCACTTTCTAGAAAAACATCAAGATAAACCTGATTGTTTCAGATTTACTATCTTGGAACATGTGGAGAGGACTCCAAAAGAGTGTGACAGAGTGAATATTTTGTCTCAGAAAGAGACAAAATGGACTGTTACATTAGATACAGCCATATCTTTGGGCTCGAATGAGGAGGTAGATTTTACTCCATTTCTGTAACAAATCCACATAAATGAAGAGTGATGAATTTGTATATAGTTTGTATGATTGTGATATCTATATATATATATATGAGTGTTAATACAAACATTTAGTACTCTTCTCTCTCTTTTTTCTTATCTATATATTTTTTCTATTTTGGCAGGACTTAGTTTAACATTGACATTTGCATTAACCCTTTTTCTTGCAGGTGGTTGACTGTTAATAATGCTGTATTTTTCTGTTAAATGTGGGCTGGTTATTGACTCCCCATGTGGTAGAAAAATTGTTCACTTAGTGTTTTTTTACTGAGCCCAACAAGAGCTGAAGCTCTTGTGACTCAGTCAATTGGAGTGTCTCCAGCACTTGTACTTGAACAGCAATTTACTGGACTGCACCAGTTAACTAAAGGTGGTGGCAGCATCACGTATGCAGCCCTGGCATGCCTTGTCACTGGGTCCGTCACAATATCAACTCACAAAAGCCTTCTATATTATCGTGCTGCTTGTCCGGTTTCTTACAGAAAAATTACAATTGAAATTGGGATATAAATCTGATAGCACTGGCAGATATAAGCCAGGGCATCTGCTGTCTCCTTTGATGAGCCGCAACTTGCGTCGAACAACTGCTGCAACAGGCTGGCCCTTGGCTGGCTTCCAGCCATCATCCACCACTCTCTCCACCTCCTACTAGTGACAGTTCTGCCTCCACAGAGTCGGCGCATATCCCCCTCCCAACACACAAATACTGTCTAGCTCCCACACTCCCCCCATCCTGGTGCTGCTTTTCTTTTTCATCCGCACACACTGCAGTGGGTCTGATTCTTTACTGACCCCTCCCCATCGCCCACTGAGACAATTTCATCTCTCTAGTCACCACTCACACTTCCTCCTAGATAGTGGTGCTGATGCTGCTATTCTGTCACCCTGTCTCATGTTGTGGTATCCCTATTCCTACCCCTCAGCATTTTTTTCCCTATAGGCTTTTATGACCCCCGAGCCTGGCAGGCAGCTCTGGTCCCTCCCTCAGAGGGACTCAAGTCTCCAGCTAACCATTCCCCAACCCGACACCCCCTAATTCCCCCATGGGTCCCCCCCATGGCAGGACTGGGGTGAAGCGGCGCCAGCTTAACCCCCTCCCCGGAGAGTGAAATACAGACATTGGGGGGCTGTCCGGGGTGCTGGTATGGCCATCATGGAACCTGACAGCTCCTTTTTCTCCCGTCCCCCCTCCCCACCAATGTAAGGATGCCGGTGTGTGCCCTCCCGACCCATACTGCCCTCCAGCCACTGCCAGAGGGCAGTCAGCGAGCAGGATGGCAAATCTCCCTCCCATGAGACAGAAGAGCAGTCCTCTGGACACATGATCCTCTCTCACCCCTCCTGACCCCTGGCGGCCTGGGCTTGTTCCTGAACCAGGTCCACCGGCATGGCATGAGGTGTAGCGACCAGTGCCTCAATCTCCAGCATCACCGGGCCCAGCTGCCTCTGAATATTCTGATGTCGTGACTCTCTGGGTCATGACCCCCATACTCATTTATCCTAGAAACAGAGCATAGACACTGTGGCGGGAGCCCTCTAAAACCAGCCCAGGCTTACCCACTCATTCATCTCACAAAAAGTGCACAGACACTGTGGCAGGAGCCCTCTAAAACTAGCCCAGGTACAAAGATCAAGTAGTAACATTCTCGACTTCCTAGTGTGTTTTACAGGTCTTTTAAATGGTTATTTAATCAGCAGAGGTATACTGATAGATTCTGGGCAGTTGTTCTACTACCAGTTTCAGCATGGATTTTCAGTGCATGTGGACTGTACTTTAAGAACCTATACCATATGTTAGCCAGATTTGTATACTGCTCATGTTGTATTTTATGCCTATTACTTGACTGTGCTAGCTTGTTAGTTTCCATAGTGCATTGATCTGATTTTAGATGTCCGTTTCATTTCATAAATTGAAATAGCAGTGCATGTTACCCTACCCACCCCCCAGCACTCATTTCTTGTTTGGGACAGGGGATTCCACTTCATTAATTGATATATATCTCTCTTCCTCTCCACAGGCTTATCTGCTCATTTCTCCCACAAGCAGAGCAAAGACACTGTGGCAGGAGCCCTCTAAAACCGCCACAGGTACAAAGAGCAAGTGGCATAACATTCTCGGCTTCATAGTGTAGCCTGTCGTCGCGCTTGATTTATAGGTCCTTAAGGTCACGTGACCAGTCACATGACTGATTCCTTCAGTATTTACCCCCACCTCCTGAGTGAAATCCAGACATCAGGGTGGGGGGGTTTGCCGGGGTGCTGGTGCGGCCATCATAGAACCTGCCAGCTCCTTTTTCTCCTGTTTCCCCCCCACCAATGTAAGGCTGCCTGCATGTGCCCTCCCGACCCATACTGCCCTCCGCCCACCACCAGAGGGCAGTCAGCGAGTGGGATGGCAACCCCCCCCAAGAGCAGTCCTCCAGACACTCGATCCTCTCTTGCCCCTGCCAACCCCTGGTGCCCGGGCTTGATCCTGAACCCATTTTGCCAGTATGGCGTGAGGTGTAGCACCCAGTGCCTCAACCTCCAGCACCACCACCACCACCAGGCTGGCTGCCTCTCAACATTGTGCATCATGACTCTCCGGGTTATGACCCCCTGCTCATTTATCCCACAAACAGAAAATAGACACTGTGACAGGAGCCCTCCAAAACCGGACCAGCAAGTGGCACAACATTCTCGGCTTCCTAGTGTAGCCCATCAACACACTTGATTTATAGGTCCTTAAGGTCATGTGACCAGTCACACAACCAGCTCCTTCAGTATTTACTAAGTCCGCTTTTCTCCGTTGGTTGGTTATATTTTGTGACCACTAGTGCACATGCCTTTTTATACTTTCCCATACCATTTTCAGCTCAATCCCTTCCCAGAATCTGGCTACCAACCCTGACTGTTCTCCACCTCTCCCTTACTTCTATAATTTTTTCCACTTGCCATTCAGGGGTTTTGAACCCTGGACCCTTTACATCACAGGCACATATCATACCACTGTGCTACCGGCCAGGCACAATGACAGTTGTGCAGTTATCTGCTTTATTTATCTTATGTATTTGCCCATCTGTCATCTGTCTTTTGTCATACCCTTACCCTTCCCCCCCCCAACAGAACCTGAACTGGAAGTTTTGGCTGCTACACTTTTTTAAATCTTTGTAGGTACAGTCTACTTTTAGACATTTATGTACATACTGAGCAGAATAACCTTTGCTACTGCTCAGTGTGCAACTATTTAATAGGCTTATTTTAAATTCTTTACCTACATTTGTTGAATCAAGTCTCGCAAGGGCCTTTGTCTGAGTTTTATTTATATCTTGTTTTTTCTTACATTAGACAGCATCATTGCCTCAAGCATTAAGCAAACCCCTCTATTCAGGGATGCTAAAGAAAAAAACATTGCTTCATTTTTACTAACCCTTTTGAATTAAATTTATTTCAGGCACTTAGCCCATATTATAAAAGTCTGGCATATAGTACTGGTCTCCTTGCAAGGAGGCCTGTTAACATATGCCAGTTGATTGACCCTGGCCTCATCCCTCATGTATTGAGTAACTTATTGTTGCTTTCTGAGGACATGGAGTTAAATCCTGGACCCCCCCTGCATCAGCCTTTGAAAATAACTCAAGACTACTTCATACCTGCAAAAGAGGGGCTGAAGATAGTTCATATGAATGCGAGAAGCATAGCCACAAAAATGCACAAGATTGAGGCCTGAGTGAAATATTATATCCCTGACGTTTTGGCTATTTCTGAAACTTGGTTTCAGCCCACAATCCTTGATTCTGATTTAACACTCCCAGGGTACTACATTCACAGAAAAGATAGGCCCAGCAGTAAAGGGGGGGGGGGTCATGTTCTATATGAGATATGTTTACAGCTGAGGCCCTCCCACAACCTGAAGAAAATCCAGATGTCTTTTGAATAACTTGCTATTAAACTTTATATAGGACCCTCAAAAAAAACTATCCATTGACTGTATTTATAACCCCCCAAAAAACAGTAAACAGGGTTTTCAAGATTTTTCAGACGACGTCGCAAAATATTAAAGGCGAAACTATAGCAGCGGGAGATTTTAATTTAAATTGGGACAGTGACAATAATCTTCTATTTAAAACTACTTTAATGAATTCAGGGCTACAGCAGTTAATTACATCCCCTACCCGACTTAACATTAAAACCAACAAGCATACGCCGTTTGACTACTTTTTGACCAGTAGAAATTATCATATTATATCTAGCGGCCTGACTTCAGATTCCATCAGTGACCATCACCCAGTTTTCAGGATATGGAGGGGTGGAAGAATTTCTAAACCTCTATCTAGATATTTAGAGTTTAGATGTTACTCTAAATTGGATGTTCCCAGCGTTCTTAGTGCTCTCTCAGAAACTGACTGCCTTATTTAAATCTTATAACTGATGAAGACTGTGTCCTAGATTTTTTTATTGCTGCCCTTACAGAAGTTGTAAATAAATTTGTTCCTTTAGTTAAAAGGAGAGTTAGTGGAAGGGGGACTAAGTGGTTTGATAGAAATTTAATTAAACTAATGAGGGAAAGAGACACCGCCTGGAGAAAGTATAGGAAATGTGGGACATCGTTGATTTAAATGCTTACCGGTTAAGGCGGAATTTGTGTAAAAAGGAAGTTAGGTTAGCTAAAATGCGTTACTTTCAGAAACAGCAACAGACCAATCTTTCCAACCCCCAAAAGTTTTGGCGCTCAATCAAATCTTTATTTACTTCCCCCAGTGATAGAGGCCCCTGTATGTTAAAAAATGGGGAATTGCTAACAGACTCTGCCCTTATTGCAGAGGAATTCAAATCCTTATTCTCTTATCTGGATTCATACCGCAGGGACCTGTTGGACCATAATAATCACAGTGCTTTACAAGAGCAAACTAACTGCTGTACTGAACCTATCCTGAACCAGCAGAAATTCTACCTGAAAACTGTCAGGAGTTCTGTGGTGTTCAGACTCCTAACTAGCCTGAAGCCTGACAAAGCTCCTGGCTGTGATGAGCTATCGTCCAAAATCCTGGCTCTTGCTGCTTCCCAACTTGCATAGCCCATTAATCTTATTTTTAATTTATCATTTCAAACATGCCAGATAACAAATTTATGGAAAAAAATCATACATTGTCCCAATCTTTAAATCTAGGTCACAAACTGAATTCTGTAATTACTGCCGTATCTCAATTTTATCTGCTTTATCAAAACTTCAAGAAAAAACGGTATACAAACAGTTTAGCGATTAAATCATGACCCATAACTTGATCTCCCCTAACCAACATGGCTTCAGTGGGGGGAGGGGGCATTGTACTGAGACTGCCTTGGTTGTGTTCATGAACACTGTCCTCAGGGCCACCGAGAGTGGTAGTTAAACAGGGGCAGTGTTCATGGACCTAACCAAGGCATTCGACCTTGTTGACCATACAGTTTTACTGCATTGACTATCTGGATTGGGGGTGGGAGGTCCTGCCTTGTCTTGGTTCAGGGACTATCTCACTAATAGGCTGTAGTGTGTTAAGTTAAATGGAATATGTTCATCTTATCAAGAGGTCCAGTGTGGGGTCCCTCAGGGCTCCATACTGGGCCCTCTACTTTTTTCACTGTTCATAGATCCTGTGATGAAAGTGGTGGAGCATTGTGACCTGTTATTAAATGCAGATGATGCAGTTTTATTCACTCGTGATTCTAATGTCACTGATATTAATCTATTATTGAGCACTGAATTTAACAATATGCAATCCTGGCTTTCTCAAAACAATCTAGTGTTGAATAAGCTAAAGACCAAGTTCATGATATTTGGCTCAGAACCCACATTAAAAAAACATTCTGGTAATTTTGCTGTTAGCATGCTGGGGAGTGGGGTTATAGAAGTTGTTAAATCATTTAAATATCTAGGTGTGTACCTAGATCTGTCATTAAAATACACACATAGATAAGGTTACTGCCGAGTTACATTCCAAAATTGGTACTCTTTATCAGCTTTCTAAATTTCTGGCCAAAGATTCTCAGAAAACAACTGCACAATATTGCTTGTTACCGGTCCTAAATTATAGGTCTTTAATCACCGATGCCTTGTCTTCTTCCTTTATTTCCCGGAAGGAAATATTGTTATATAAAACTGGAACGTTGATATTAATGGCACCTTCCCAGACACATCACTGTAATATTTTGACTAGCCTTGAATGGGTATCCATTCAAAATACTTACAAATTGGCCATGTCACGTTTCACTTTTAAATACTACATATAGGTATTCCAACATCACTTCAAGCCCTTTTGGGCACATATAGTTCCCCATACACTTCACGGTCATCTACTAAGACCCAACTGACCCTTCCATTGGTCTGCACAAACTCAGGGAAAAGACCCTTTGCTTATTGCGCTGCAACAGTGTGGAACTCTTTACCTGATTAAGTAAAGTCTTCTTTATCAATCACCACTTTCTCTACTGCTGCTTCCATTCATTAAAAAAAAATGATGATTGCTTTTGTGTAAAATGATGTGTTAACTGTTTATTGTATTTAATGGTTGATTAATGTGTTCTATGTCATTAGTTTGTCTGTTGAACCTACTGACTTCAGGTTGTGCCCGAAAATGGGATCTTGTATCTCAGTGTACCTACCTGTAATTACAAATAAATGAAATGAAAATTACCAAATTACCAGTCAACAGCAGTACAAAGTTTAAAAATCCCACTGGCTCCAACTTGGTAATAGCAGCTTGGGGATACAGATCTGGGTGTGCAGGCCATCTTTCTGGTCTCTTGTTTTTTTGGTGGTCAACTTTTTCAGATCATTGATCAGTCTCAGTATGAATAGGACTTTTTTTGTTTGATTTAGTCTTTTTTGTGTCCTCCTTCACTGTCGGTTGTCCACCCGATCAAGGACCCCTTCTTGCTGCAGCTTCCTCATATCGGCCGCCCTCCCAAGACCCCCTGGCTTACCCCCCAGGGCAGAGCCGTGGCACCCAAACCCCTCCTGATAGGGTGGGAGTCGGCCTGGGGAGCCGATCGCAGCCAAGGGGTGGGCATCATGGAGGCAGTGGGCGGGCTTTTTCCACATTAGTAGGGGGTGGGAATGTGCAATGATGCCAGCTTCCATCCGCCCCCTTGGTTCCTTGCTGTCGCCGGCTGTTGTGGTGACCCCCGGCCTCTGCCAGGGGTTGCCAAGTCCCGGGGACACCCCACATCCTCCCCTCCCGGAGAAGGAGAGCAGTCCTGGGATGCCCAATCCTTCTCCCTAGGCCGGCCCTCCGATGACCCAGGTCCACTCCTGAACCCGGGTCGCCACGTCACAAGCAGAAATCCAACTGCTGCACCGGTGGGCCAGCTGGAGTAGGACTTTCAAGGTGGCATGGTGCAAAACAAAGAAAGCCATGGAACTTTGAGCCACAGCAGACTAGTGGAGCATGGAACTGGATGGTGTGCACTCGGCTGTCCACTTCCCTCTGCATCTTTTCTCTCCATTCTGATTCCAGTAACTGTTCCTAACAACAACAAACCGAACCATTCCTCAGTAAATTTTTCCCATACAGAGCCAGCCAGAATTAAGGTGAGCAACAACCAAGGCTACCAAGGCTTGGTCATAAGTTGTTTTTCATTTTCAGATGTGCATGGGGGGTGGTACAGAATTGGCAAGCTCTGCCTGGGGTAAGGTAAGGAAGAAAATAAAGAACTTATTTTAAAATGTAGGGAGGTTGAGAAATCAGCAAACTGGAATGACTAGGATAAGGCCATAAAAGTAAATGAAAACTATAAGCCCATTTGCAATATAGAGGTTGTGGTGGAATTGGCAGCTTGGCCTGGGTTATGGAGGAAAAAAATTAAAGGTAAAGTATATTTAAAATGTATAAGGTTGTGGGATGGGCAAGCCAGGCCTGGGATATGATTAATGAGGGGAAAAAAATAGATAAAAGTCTATTTAAAAGGTCAGAGGGGGTGAGGTAGTATAGTATGGGCAGACTCAATGAACCTTTGGGCTCAGTCTGCCATCATATTCTGTGTTTCCATATAACCAGAGAAGAGGAAGCGATCAACAGAAGGACCAGCTGGGACATCGGGGAGGGATGCAGGACCAGTGGTAAATTCCCCCCTTTTTGGCTGAGCCCCGGCTGGCCTATCGCTTCCCTCACACTATTGCTGCTACTCTCCTCCTTCCAATGAACTGCAATCCGGCGAATGGCTGTTGCCATTCAAATCCAGGGCTGAAGATTCCATCTCAGAATTCACACAGGCTCAACCCTGCCTGCTTGCCCTCTCACAACTGGGACGCACAAGAGCAGGTGCCCAGCATGAGATAACTGGGGGTCTGGGGAAGCTGCAGGTAGGGAAAACGGAGCAGAAAAACCTTTTTAAACGGAGCCCAGCTGGGGCTCTGCATTTTTGGGGGGGGCTCCTAACTTAACCCAGGGCACCTATCCTGCCGAGCCAGTCCTGGAGTACCGGATGCCCATGTTTGGAGGGCACCAGGAACTCTGGGGCTCCACAGTGGGAGCAACAAATAACAGCCGGGCAGACCACCCAGCAAACCTGGGCCTTAAGTAAAACGGGGGGCACCTCCCACTATATAGTCTCTGCTCCTACAAAGTCCACTCATGCTCCAGTCCTGGCCGGCGACAGAAGCAATGGCAGCTGCAGCTCCAATAGGAAAAGGCGCACACTGTCCCAGTCCCATGCAACATCTTGATTGTGCAATAAACTAATCCAGCTGAGGGGGAATTTCCACATCTCGCCCCACACCCCAAATTAGTGTCCAAAAAAGGTTGAGGCACCCCAAAATCAAATCCCGGACAAGCTCCCATGTTGTAAACCCCCCTCGTGTCTAGGGGTATGATCAGAGCCACGTGTTTTCTGTGATTCTGCGGTTGCAGCAGTGGCCGCAGAAATCAGGGCTGACCGCAGAAATCAGTGCTTGCTGCAGAAATCAAGAAAACCAGTCACAGAGCCGCAGAAATGCTAGCTATGCTATGCAATCACACAAGGCAAGGGCATAGCTATTGATATGTTATGTATGCCATGGCATACATGCTCATTAGAAGGGGCAGCAAACTGATGCCACCCACTACAAAGCCGAAAAGCTAGTGGCTGCATGGCATCTTGACTCATGCTGGCTCTTCTTACATAACTCCTTCCAGTCAGTATTGTTGGGGGGGGACTGACGCAAGAGTAGCAGAGCTTGATTAGGTCCACGGCAGTTATGATTTGCTGCTGTGTAGGTGTGAGTAGCTCAGCCATGTTAATGTTTCATTGTGAGGCTGCTCATGGTGCACGCTGAATCCCTGGAAGATGAATTTAGAAGGAAGAACTGAAAGGCCAGCTGTAGTCAAGAAGTGAGAAGATTCAGTGGTGCCCGTGGAAGTGGAATCGATCTCGGTGTGGTGACAGGTACTGGAGGAGGAGGAGGAGCTGACTGCAGAAACATAGGGCTGGCAGCTGACTGAGCAGCGGACTTTGTCCCCACTGGTGGGCATCTATCACAGTTTTGATTTGTGGGCCGCAGTTCTGTACCTGCAAGTGTAAGAGTAATTTCTTGGCAGATCCAAACCTGCAGCCTAAGTGGTGGCATCAAGCTCAGTTCTTAAGGAGGGTCAAGTTGCCCAGCTGCACAAGAGTTGGGGACCAGGGTATACTAGAACTGGAGCAAGCAGGCTAGGAAAAAATATCAGAATAGAGAGTTTGACTGTTGCTATATATAAGTGAAATGAGGGTCACTGCATGAAGAACACCACAAACCCCACTGAGTTGAGAGGAGAAGAGAACATGCTAACCAAGGTTACTCCAGCTTAATAAGAATGACTTGCTTGCATTTTTTAGTGTGTCCCCTGAAAGAAACATCAGGAGTCAGCAAATCCTACAGACACTGCAAGTTGCACCCTCCATCACTATTATAGGAAGACAAACCCCCCCCACCACCACACAGATTTGTACACTGCACTCAGGCAGGTTTGTTGCAAGGCAGTTAGGATATTCCTAGTTTAAAAAAATTATAATTTAAAAGAACACTGATCAAAATCAGAAAACAAATGACTTTCAGGTTGGAGACTCTCTATATCTGCTGTGACTATAAACCAGAAAAAATCCATGCAGGTTTTGCCTCCTGTGTAGTTTTAGCTGAGTGCGCATGTCCTCCTCTGGTTATAACCTAGGAGAACAGCAAAGGCCACCAATTTCCAGAAGAACAGATGAGCTTCAAATTCGGAGTGGGAGAAAAAAGTCATTAAAAGGGAACACTGATGCCCATGGCTATGCCAGGTTTGGGTTACTGCTGTTTAATATTTGTGATAAGAAGACTACATATTGTTAAATGGCCTGCTATTCCACTTTCAGTGTAGCAGAGTGGATGCACGAAGGCAGTCAAAGGGTTAACTAAGACTCAATCCTTTTGAAGGTATACTCTTTAGCCACAATTTATCTGCCACACAATCAGCAGTTGTTCGGATGCGGAAAATATGAGGTCCTGCCGCAGAATGTAGGTCCACTTTGCCACCGTAAACACGGGGCCTTGGGTATAATGGTGGAAATCCATGGGGAGGGGAGCACATACAGAAAGAAAGTAGTCACATACCTTGTCTGCCTGGCTTACCAAACCTGATGAAACCGAGTTGCCCCATTCTTCAGGGTGCAGAGCTGGTTGAGAGGAGGGATGAAGAACACTGATCTTCACCTGCCTGGCATTACCAACTTCACCTGAGAGGCCTTTGTAGACAGTCTTCACCAGGCCGACGTCTCAGCGTCTTCCACAATGGTCCTCCTGTCCTTCGATCTAGAGACGATACAGTCATGGTCCCCCGGACCCCTCTGTGGCACATAACTAGGAGCTGGGCTGTGGAGGCAAAACTCTTTTAGCAGCAAACAATTCATCAAAACAAACGAGGCAAACACCAGAACTGTGAGCACAAGGGATCCCATTTAATGAGCATGTAATTTAAAACAGGAACAGTCACTCCATGGAGCAGAAAAAACACATAACAGGTTGCTCTGGACCGTGTAGTCACATCAGATGCTCAACAGGTGCTCTGGACCACGCAGGTCGCATCAGACGCTAAAGAAGTACTCTAGACCATGGATGTCACAAACTGAGCATTTAGTCCAGACAGCTACCCTTCAGGCTAGGCAGCCACAGTTCAGCACAGACAGTACATTTGAGGCTGAAGCAGGCCTTTTACTCCAGCAGCACTTCTTCCTTGAACACAGAAACTGGGCAGACTCTGCACGCTGGGCCTTGCAGGACCATGGGTTGCCCCGGACCCCTGGGTCTCTGCGATCCCCTTACTTCACAGTCTTTCCACGCCCTCCTAATAGATAAAATGGACTGGGGAACAGGGGCTATGCCGGGACCCCTGGATCCCTCACCCCAACAGGGGCAGTGTGATGGGGGTAACAGTGGGGGAGCACCTGGGGAACAGTGACCACCAGTCATTGTGGTTTGAAATCACAGGAGCAGAACCAAACCACACAAAAATACATATCCTGGATTTTAGGGGGGCAGACTTTGGGAAAATGGGGGAGATGCTTGAAAGAGGCATTAAGGGGAATGGGGCGGGAATCACGGGTTGAGGAACAGTGGGCAGTATTTAAAACGGGGATTACAAGAACAACAGAATTATGCATTAAGCAGGTTAGCAAGGGGAAAAGGAAGAGGAGGCCATTATGGTTTTTCAATGAGGTGGCGGAGAAAGTGAAAGCCAAAAAGACTGCATTCAGGCAATACAAGAAGACACGGGCAGAAGGGGATAGGGAGAAGTACCAGGAGAAGCAAAGGGAGGCAGGGACATCAGCAAGGGAAGCCAAAGCTAAGACAGAAGAGCACATTGCAAAATCTTTGGGTAGAGGGAGCAAAACCTTTTACAGGTACATAAGTGAAAAAAGAAAGGCAAAGGGAGGGATAGTGAGACTGAAGGGGGAGGATGGGGGCCGTGTGGAGGATGACAACAGTAAAGCTGACATATTGAACAGGTATTTCTGCTCAGTCTTTACTAAGGAAGAGGAGGGTAATGGACCTGAAGGGGGTACAAGGGGTGGGAATGATGCAGAAATGGACACAAGTCCCTTTACACCAGAAAGGGACCTGAAGGAACTGGAAGGAACAGGAGTTGATAAAGCAATGGGGCCAGATGGGGTGCACCCCAGGGTCCTTAAAGAACAAAGAGGCATGGTGGCTGAACCTCTGGCAATCCTGTTTAGCTGATCACTGGAAACGGGAGGTTCCCAAAGACTGGAGGACAGCAGATGTAGTTCCCTTATACAAAAGTGGGAACAAAGAGGAAGCGGAGAACTACAGACCAGCCAGCCTCACCTCGGTAGTGGGGAAGATCATGGAAGCACTACTGAAGGAGAGATTGGTGGAACATCTGGTTGTCAGCGGACTACAGGACCCAAGACAGCATGGTTTCACCAGGGCGGTCATGTCAGACCAACCTCACTGAATTTTTCAACTGGGTGACTAGGGAGGTGGATCAGGGGAGGGCAGTGGACATGGCCTATCTGGACTTCAGCAAGGCCTTTGACACTGTGCCACATAGAAGGCTATTACACAAACTGGGGAATATGGGTGTGGGCAGGACAGTAATGCGATGGGTAGGTAACTGGCTGAGTGCAGTACACAGAGAGTGGTGGTAAATGACTGTCACTCCACAGAGGGAAGAGTGACCAGTGGGGTACCACAGGGATCAGTGCTGGGACCGGTCCTATTCAACATCTTCATCAGTGACATTGCGCAGAGCCTAGAAGGCAGAATTTCCCTGATGACACAAAGCTCTGTAACACAGTGGACACAACCGAGGGTGTAGACAGAATGAGAAGGGACCTGCAGAAACTTGAAGAATGGTCAGGGGTTTGGCAGTTGAAATTCAATGCAAAGAAGTGCAAGATAAAGCATATGGGGCACAAAAACCCTGGCACAATATATCAGTTGGGGTGTGAGGATATAGCATGCACCAAGCAGGAAAGGGATCTTGGGGTTATCATCTCCAACCTCAAGGTAGGGAAACAGTGCGACAAGGCAGCAGGCTAAAGCAAATAGGATGCTGGGATGCATAGGCAGTGGCATCACCAGCAAGAAAAGGGAGGTCATAATTCCATTATACAAGACACTAGTGAGGCCCCACCTGGAGTACAGTGTACAGTTCTGGAGAGCTTACCTACGTAAGGACATAGACAGGGTACAGAAGGTTCAGAGGAGGGCAACAAAGATGGTACATGGATTGCATCACAAGTCCTAAGAGTACAGGTTGAAGGACTTGAATATGTACTCCCTGAAGGAGTGGAGAAAGAGAGGGGATATGAAAGAGACATACAAGTATCTTACAGGGAGGAACAGGGTGCAGGAATACACTATTTTTAAGCAAAAAAGATGTTCCAAGACTAGAGGGCATGGGATGAGTTGAAGGGAGGATTATTCAGAGGAAACGTGAGGACGAATTTCTTCATAGAACGGGTGGTGGACAAGTGGAACACCCTGCCAGAAGAAAGTGGTGGGGGCTGAAACAATTACGGGATTTAAGAATGCATGGGATAGACATAAAGGAATTCTGGAGGTCAGGGGTAAGGGGCAACAGACTTCTAGGAAAACATAAACTGAACTTACAAGCTGAAATGGGCAGACTGGGTGGGCCATAGGCTCTTATCTGCCAACACTATGTATCTATGTATCTCACTGGCTCTATTTTTCCTTCTCTGCTCCTCCTTTAACACCCTCCAATGCAGCCATTCCTTTTAGGGGTTCCCGTCCATAAGCAGTCCTCACGGACTGGCAGTAGCTCAGCCCACCCCCATGCTGCAGGTCCCAGAAGCAGTCCCTCCCTTTTTTTTTCTGGCCAGCAGCTCCCTTATATCCAAAGCGACTGAACTTTAGTACAGCCCCAGGACTGGGACTCCTCACTGGACAGCAGCCCCCATGTCCTCTAGCTCCCTGGACCTTACTGCCTCACACCACAAAAAATGCTGAGCCCCGGCTGATCCCTACACCCCTTCTCCTCCTCGTGCACTTCCTTTTATTTCCCTAGAAAAGGCGTCAAAACCACACGCTCCCCACAGCATTACAGGCCTTATCGTCCCAAAATAAGCAATTTTAATCGCTCCCAAAGCGCCTGCTGGGTACCCAAACTACTCCCTCTTAAACAGATATGCTGTCTTTAAAATCTTTCCAGCTTTCTGCTTAGCTGCGCATGCACAGATCGTGGTCCACCATTAATATTTACAAAATGTTGTGCTTTTCCTGTGCGGTCCCCAGCCTGGCCGACCCTGAAAACCAGACCAGAACCACCACGTGCCCGGAGGCACAGAAACAACCACCCAGTGCTCGGCTCACCTGTCCAGAAAATGGGCCAAGCACCAGACCCTGTGGCTGGAACCACAAAAAGAAAACGTGGGTTCAAATTCCGCCAGGGATCACCAACCAGCGTCGCGGGGAGAAGAGAGCTGCAGCTTCAAATCAGGTAAGCCCATATGGGGGCTTACACATATTATTAAAGTCAGTGATTGCAAATGTATTGAAATATGGTTTTGGGTTATGGTAATCCATGTGTGGGGTGACTGTAAGTAATGGGAGGTGGATAAGTACAGCATCCCAGGGGGTCGTACTGTTAAATATTTGTCCTGCTATGGTTACTCTGGGTGGGGCCGTACTATTTATCTTTGGGAAAGAACCCCGGTTTTCCACCAGAGTCAATAGGACCCTGGCCTCAAACTGGTTTGTGGCCACCCATGCAGGGGTAGTTCACTGGTACACCATGCCCAGGTTACATAAGCACGGTGAACAGATGTCTAAGGCAAAAGCGTCTATTTTAATTAAACTGCTGTCAATAACACAAAATAAAAGACACTGAAAAGTAATTTTTAGGTGATGTATAACCGAGATTTAGTGAAGCCAACGAACTGGTAATTTTGTGCTGGAAACTGAAAAGCTCTTTAATGTGAAACAGCTTGAGGGTATTTTCCCCTTTAACATCTGGAATAATTTATAGTTCAGTTCCCTACTTATCAGTGATAATGCAACAGCAGGCAGTCTAGCGCAATAGTTTAAGGCTCTCAACTAGTTAATCTGGAGACCTGGGTTTGAATCCCACAGCCCCCACTTGCAAACTGTGACCCTGAGCAAGTCACTTAACTTCCCTGTGCTCCCACGTCGCACCTGGAATCAAGCTTCGAGCTTAGCGTGCTACTCAAAGAAGTGGAGAAAAAAAAAAGCTAAATGGATGTACCCGAGAGAGTCAATTATTATTATTTTTTTTTCAGGCTAAATCAGCTACGTCCCTTTGCGCGTTGAGCAGTCCAGGTCCTAAGTAGGTTCAATGGAATTCTAACCCCTTCCCCCCGCCTTTGCTTGATAACGCACCAGCATGGGCTGGTTCGGGTCTCTCTCTATACCGAGAGCTTGTGTCGCATCCCATAGGCACAGCGATGAGACAAGCCCTTTCCATTTACGTATTCTGCGCCCGGTCCCGCGCGATCCTGTTTGATTGACACGCTGCTCGACGAGCGAGATCAGCGCTTTCTCTGCTGGGAGTGCACTTTGCGCTGTGCTGGGAAGCCGTCTTGATAGACAGGGGAATCTACGAATCGGCTGGCGCTGTTTTAGCGGGGGCGGGGTCTTTGCTGCGCTCTGTTCCGTAACCGGCACAGGAAGAAGCAGATTCTGGAAGCCATTACGCTGCGCAGGTTGCCTTGGAGCGAGTTCTTCGGTTTTTACGTATTTTACGTATATTAATCCGCTTCTTAAAGTCATGGCCACTACAGCTAAGAAGAGGAAGATGAATTTTTCGGAGCGGGAGGTGGAGATTATTGTTGAGGAGCTGGAAAAGCAGAAACATGTTCTGATTAACCACTTCAATGCTGGGGTGCCCATGCTCACCAAAAACAATGCTTGGCAGGAGGTGCTGAAAAGGGTCAACGCCATAACCACCTGCCACCGTGAGCTGGCCGAGGTCAAGAAGAAGTGGTCAGACCTCAAGACCGAAGTGCGACGGAAGGTGGCTCAGGTGCGGGCTGCGATGGAGGGTGAGGGCGAGGTGGCCACTGCACCCGTCATTTTGACGCCCATGCAGCAGCGTATCTGCAACCTGCTGGGCGAAGCCACCATCATCAACTTGTCCGCTGGGGATGGCACTGCCGAGATCCCCGTGCCTGTGCCAATCACTTCGGCAGCTTCTGTCGCACTAGCCCAAAGTGAGTTATTCTCTCATCTTCTTTTATTCAGCAATGAATTGTCGCTGTTTTTTTTTTTTTTTGTCCTGTGTCTTCTAGAACTATAAACAAACAAAAGTGGCATTGAAGAGGTCTTGCAAAGGAAAAAGATTCACAGCAGTCCCCAAAAGATGCAACAGAAACAACAAATACTATTCCCAGGCTGTCAACCTATTGAGTTGAGTTTCAAGTGCTTTACATATTCCGAACATCATGTGTATACAGCGTTAGGATGTGGTCAGATATCCAGCACCCAGCATTTCGCAGTGCTCTTCCACTTCCTGAAAAAAACCAAAAGACCAGCACTCCAGACAGATAAATAAATGCCAACAGAAAATATTAACTGCTAGTGCAATTTTAATAATGGCAGAACAAGCCGCATATAAGACCCCTGCGCTTTGGCGGTTAGGCCTTCTAATGAACCCCTTAGTGAAGGCCTAACCGCTGAAGCGCAGGGGTCTTATGTGTGGCGTGTTCTGCCGTTATTAATATTGCACTAGCAGTTAATATTTTCTGTTGGCATTTATTTATCTGTCTGGAGTACAGGTCTTTTGGTTTTCCTCAGTACTTTTGGAGCTAGCTGCTCCCTGCCAGCACCCGTCCCCTGTGTTAGCACAGTGTGCTTTTGGATTTGCTCTTACGCTTACTGCAGGGGGCCCCGTAGATGAGTTGTGCTTTGGATGTAATGTGTCCCACGTGAAGCACTTTTAAGTTTGAGCCAAACTTAAATAATAAATTGATGGAAAGACTGACAGCCTGGGAGTGTTCATTGTTTTTTCTACATTGTCTGCTGTTATAAGCAACATCCAAACAGTCCCTGGAAGTCTACTATGGTAGTACTGTAGTTTTATATGTACAGTTGCAGCATTTCTTATGGTTAGTGAGAGTGCCTTCTCGAGTTCTTAGCAGTTCTGGCAAACAAAGGACTTGAGAAGGCACTCTTACAACCTTGAGATACCAGAACTGTACATATGAAGTTGAAAACTTGTGCTTTTAAAAAGGAACTTGAATTTAAAATCAAAATGCTTTGCTTTACAGAAAATTAAAAAAACCCCAAGAGTGGAAATGGACTATGCCAATTGAACTTCAAAATTCAGAATTTTCAAGCTGTTTGCATGAGAGACCCACTTGTGATTCTAAGAGTGTCTGGAACATTTAGAAATAAACATTACTGATTGACTAAAACGTATGTCATGATTTTAATCCTGTAAAGACATGCCATGCTTTCGGAAACGATTGCCGAAATCCTTTTCTATAGATCACACTGTCATCAAAGCTTTAGGTTACCTGGAAGAAATTAGCTCTTATCCCTGTACTGTTGGGATGAGTTTGTGCATAAGTTTAGTGCTGTTAAATGCATTATGCGGAGTTTGGCGCACAGGGTATTTAAAGGAGGAATACATCTGTGCTAATTTGCATGTGTGTGTAATGTTCTAATTTTCAGAAATTTGTATGTTTCTACTTGTAAAATATTTCATATGTACAGTAATTGTACCTAAATAAAAGTTAAAGTGAAAGATTGTTTTGTGTTGTTTTCATTTTTTGACTCTGTTTTGTACAGTTCTTATTGTGGAACCGGGACTCTAGAGTTTTGGCTGTGGCACTCCTTGTGTATGGAACAATGAGCTCTGCATGGTAGTTCCATCAGCTCATGCTCAGAGTCCTGTATCCATGCACTGGCATTTAAAGGGGACAGGAAATCTGTGCTAACTGGAAGCTGTTTGTAAAGTTCTTTTTCTCAGAAATGATATGCATTCCCCTAAATGATCCATGTTTAACTGTACCTGAATAAATGTGATGCAAAAAAACTGTATTTTGCATTGTTTTGCTTTTATGGGCAGCATACTGTCACAGTTCTCTTAATGGAACCAGTAATTTAGAGTTTTTACTATGTCACGGTTTGTGTACAGAATGCTAAACATGAGCTGTTGGCCCATCAGAACTATGCGTAGAGTTCTATGCACAAATTGTGACATAGTTAAAACTCCAAATTACTGGTTCCATGATGAGAGCTATAACAGAATGCTGCCCATAAAAACAAAACAATGCAAAACACAGTTTTTCATATCACTTTTTATTCAGTTACAGTTACGTATGGATAATTTAGGGGAATGCATATAATTTCTGAGATTAACGTTATAAACAGCTGCCAATTAGAAATTATTTCCTATCCTCTTTAAACCTCCAAATTCCAGGTTCCAGGAAAAGAACTGTACAGAATACTGTCTAGAAAAAGAAAACAGTTCAAAACAGTTTCAAATAAACTTTTATTCAAGGACATTTAAAAAGGGATAATTCAGAGCTCTGAAAATTATTTCTGAAAAATAGTATTATTTAATGTGTCTGCAAATTAGTACACATTTTGTTTTCCACTTTAAGAAATTATGTATCCTTCATGCATTTCAGAAAATCAGAATTGTTCTTTTGTTAGTGAGAGTGAGATATTCTTTTTGTTGGTCTGTTTTATGAACAAACTGTGAAAAAAAGACAGAATACTGTACATACAGAACTGGAATGCAGCCAGATCCAAAACGGAAAAATTCAGATTGCCCTTGCCAGAATGGCCCGCCAAACTGAACATCCTGAACACACCTGCAGAAATACTTGGAACTGTAGTAGAATGTCTGTGTCTGCCAAAACCACCCACAATGGTATTGAAACTCCAGCCAGAATGACCAGGAACCCAACCTAAAATGCAGGAACACCAGTACTACAGCAGTCACATCTGGCTGCATTGCATGTGGTTTAGGCATTCTGATTTGTGTTACAGCATTCTGGATTGGGTTGAACTTCCAGGTGGTTCTGGCGGATGTTCCAGTACTGTTTTTGGTCATTCTTTGTCCCGGAGTACCATGACAACTAAGCGAGTCCACAACTTAGAATGTTCATCCAGATATGGGTAGAATAACTGTGACAATTTGTTTGAGCCCTAGCTGATTAAAGATTGAACCATGAACCTCACTACTCATTACCAGGGATGCATTTTTTTTTAAATTTCCTAACACCTGACCTGGCAGTGCAGCAGTAACGCTATTACTCGCTAGCAGGTCCTGACATTGGCTTGGGTTGCTCGAGGGCCAGCCGAGGGAGTATCGACCGTCCCAAGCACAACTCTGTCACTGTGTCCTACTACTTGACTTTCACCTAGTGGAGAACAAGGGTCAGCAAAGCGAGAGCATATAGATGAGGAGAGGGACAGCTGCCAAACACAAAGCATACGTGTGTGACTTTGCACACATGCATGTATAACATTGTGTGCCGACACCCTCAGGGAGACAACGAGTAGATACGGGAAAAGCCCTGGTTCACAATTGTGCCAGCCTCCCTGTGTACCCCTGCACAACCATCATAGCAGGCCATCCACCATGATCCTGATTCTGGGAAAGCAGTTGATAACTGGTAAGTCCATGAGAAGGCTGGTGATAGGACTGGGGAAGTGCCATCGGTTGAACCAAGGGATGAGAAAAAGCTTGATTACAAAACCACCTCCTGACCAGGGTAGTTCAAGCTTTAGACATTTTACGTTCTTTATTCATGGTCTAGGTCTAGTAAAAAGAGGACAATGCAGCCTACCCAGTGGCGTGGAGGGCTGAGGCATCACTGCCTTACCTCCTGCCATGCTGGTGACCCATTTGCAGTGCGAGCAGGTTGCTGGGGGTGGCCGGGGAGGGAGAAGATCGAGGCCCCGGAGGGCAGCTCTCCTCTCCCGGGAAGGGGTGGGACTAGAGCCGATGCTTGCCTGGCCCCTAGCGGTGGCTGGAGGCTGGCACACCAGCTCTACAAAGAATGGGGACAGAGACAGAACAGACACCCGGTGTGCCATGTGCGGAAGCGTGCGTGGCTCAGCCATTGGTGTCATTGCACACTGTACCTCCGCACTCAGGGCAGGGAGAAACACAGAGGCTGAAAATGCCACCGACCAGTGGATGATGCCGGCTCCCCACAGGCACTGCACCTGTCCAGCTGGCACCTCTAAAGCCAAGAGGTAATAGTGGACGCCGGGGTGATGAGGCGGGGGGCGGTGGAAGGGAGCGATAAAGAAATAAGAAAAAAAAAAAAAAGGGGACAATGTTAAGAGTATCTATTTTATATTGTGTGTGTGTATGTGTATATATATATATATATATATATATATATAAGAAATACAAAATCACACATTCCCCCACAATGCAAAGCATCATGGGCTGCATATGCAAATCACCACAGAATATTTTGCTGGTTCAACTTTAAGCAGAAATGCATGGTGCCGAAAGGCCTCTCACACAGTTTGCAAAGGTGCCAACAGAGTTCACAGGGTTTGCCACAACATAACCCAGATAGACTATCTTAGGGTAGCTGGTTCATTCCACTGGGGTGTCAAACAGACAAGACATACTGATGAGTCCTGGTAGGATGAAACACATGTCTGTGTCTTCTGTTGGCTGCACGCTGTGGACCAATGGGCGTACAGCCCTCCCGACGGTGTCAGGCGGCGGGCAGGTGGGGTGCTGCCTCCCGCTGCTGACTGGGGGGAGCGGGCGTGGGGATCAGTGGGTGGGTGGGGAGGGGTCCACTGGACCACCAGGGATAATAGGCTTCTGTTTTTGTTACTTCAGCCTTCGATCAGGCTGACAGGTCCACTGGACCACCAGGGATAGGGGTTACTTTCTATTTACTTCAGCCCGTGATTGAGCAGACAGCGGTCCACTGGACCACTAGGGATATAGGATTCCGTTTATTGTTTACTTCAGCCCGCGATCGGGCAGGCAGCGGTCCACTGGACCACCAGGGACATAGGATTCCGTTTATTGTTACTTCAGCCTGCTGTTGGGCAGGCAGTGGTCCACTGGACCACCAGGGATATAGGATTCCGTTTATTGTTTACTTCAGCCCGCGATCGGGCAGGCAGTGGTCCACTGGACCACCAGGGATATAGGAGTTTTTATTTCTTTTTACATCAGCTCGCGATCTGGCAGACAGCGGTCCACTGGACCACCAGGGATATTGGTGTTTACATTTATTTTACTAATGCCCACGATCGGGCTGTGGGGCACATTGCCGCGCTGCAGGGGGTGTCGGTCCCCAAAGGCTGCTGCCTGGCAGGGTGCCAGGTGCAAGTCGTCGGGATCAGTGCACCTGCATGCAAGTGGGGCCATAGTGACATGCAAATGGCCCCATTTGTGCCTTGCATACATTATGGCTCCATTTGCATGCCAACTTTTGAATATCGCGGTTGTTGCGCCTTGCCCAATAGAACTTGTGCTAGCGCATCCCCATGCTCCACTCTGGCAACTGGCACTGGCGCAGTGCCACTGCGCACTGCGGGTGGCCAGGGTGTAATATTCAACGATGCTGAGCCATGGCGCAGCTCCGTTGAATAGCGCCCAGTCCATGCCCCTGCGTAGCTAAGTTGAGCTGTGCCCAGGCTTGTGCCACAGCCTGGTGCAGTTTGAATATCTGGGCCAATATGTGTGGACAAAAGTAGGAACTGATAAGCATTTGCTGTTTGCACTTTAAACTAAGTAGGTTAGCCAGAGGAAGTACTGAGAAAAACTAAAATTAAAATAGTACAGCAAGCATTAGTTGGTAAAATTATAATTTTAAAAAGTTTTATTATATCTTCTTTTCTACTACCCTTGGTGGTAGTTTTCACCTAGGGATTTTTCCATTCTAAAACAAATTTTAAAACCTTTTAAGCATTTAAATAAACAATTTGGCTAGAGTAAACACCAGACAAGTGGCAGCAAAAAATTATAAGCAAAAAAGCAAAACAAACGGTAGTTGGTGAGATTATGATTATAAAATTTGTTATTTTTTGAAGTAATTTATTATTAAAGATTTGTTGTATTTGTGTGGTCTTGGTATATTTAAGACCCATGGGTGTTTAGTAATTTTTAAAATATGGATATCAGATTTAATATGCTACTGAAGCATACAAAAAAATCTTGATAATACTATCACTCCCAGAGTGATAATAGTACACTTCAAGAGTGATAATACTATAATTCAGGTCCCATAATACTGTTGTTCGGGACCTGAACGATGGTATTATCAGCAAAACAGAACAGTGCAAGCGCTAGTTTCCCTCCCAATGTGTTGAAAAGCGTGCCTTCCAATTGGCCCTTTTCTTGTGTGGCCGGGCAGAACAGTGCAGAAAACATGGCCATTGTCTTGCTAGCTTAGCAAGAGAAATTCTCAGCGCTAGTTGCAGCGTTTTTTTTTTCTCTGTACTGCATAGTGAATTTTCATTTTCCATCATGGAGAACTTGATGACCCACATTTCGCTGTTCATGAGCAACGACATCACTATCTGGAGCACCGGGCCGCAACCTCCTTCTTCTGACTCATTGCCCAGGACCCTGAGGTGAAACCACGTTGCCTACATTGCGGCCAGCACTGTAAATGTTACATTGCTCTCATACTGCCACAAAACTTTACAAACCGGATCCATATATTTAAAAAAATAACATATATGTACCGGTGCATTACTGGCGAGTGATACCATCTCGAGGTTCTGAACACGGGAACCTCCTGAGCTTCACTCTTGAGGTTCTTATGTGTCCAGAACCTCTCAATGGTATTACTCGCCGGTAATACACTGGTACATATACATTATTCTCTTTTTAAGCAAGTCAGTTTCCAATGTCATAAGGGTTTACTGGAGACTGTACTTATTGTCTTATTTAAATGCAGTTTTGCCTGGTATTAGTATCCAGGAATGTTTGTGTTTGCATTTGATAAAATGAAAGACCATGTTTTGTAAGTGGTTTACTTTTGAGATACATAAATGCCATGGATACACTTCTAGTTTAAAATTTGTTGTACCCCATAGTCAAGGTCTATTGTAAGTGCTTATTAATATTTTAACCAGCCCTTGGAATTGAGGATGGTACTGAATACCACAGTGCCAATTAATTAATACCATACTTGTCATTCAATTCCAAAATATGAACAACAATTTTAATTTTTTTTTAAATGCAAACCTTTAAGTGAATGGATGTGAGAGGGGATTCCCCAGTGAGGAAAATCTATTTGGTCAGTGTGTCCACAAGAAATTTGGCTGTGGCCACCACTGCAGGGAATGCCTTCATATATTATGTAAAATGATCTATAATAACCAAACAATATTTTTAATTTTCACTGGGGGACAAATGGTCCCAATAAATACACATGTATCCCCAGGGCTCATGAAAACTTACTTGCAGGTTGGGAGTGGGAACTGGTTGAGCCTGGTCGTGTTGTTAGCAGGTTATATAACTTTTGACATAATTAGAAATGTTTGATGTCATGGAAGGCCAACTGAAGTTGCTTTACCCAGATGTACATACTGAATGCCTGTATGTGCCAAACGGATTAATTACTGCTTGCAGCAATCGTTGTTTACCAAATAAGTATTTCTTGCAATTTGTTGTATTAGGCCTTCCAACTCCCATTCCTACAATTTTTGGGATAATCTTACTGTCCAGGAGGTGGCCAATCTCCTGGTCAGCTTGACGGACCTCCATCAAGGTTTGACTAACAGTGTGGTGCAGCATCATGGTATTCTCGTGTCTCACTGCTGAGTTGTTAGAATGATCACTTGGAATAATATAGGCTGCTCTATCCCCTGTGGATGTGGGAATACATTGGTGCAAGAGGAAGACTTAACTTGCCTGCCGAATTCCATCCCAGTCTGATGGGAACACCTCAGACTGTTTTGGATGGAGAACTGTGGCTGCTGTCAATCGATACAAAAAGACCCGACTTTCACTGGTATTGCTTCTCGGGTAGTAATGGAGTAATTTTCCTGCATTGTCTTGTAACATGTAATATGATACCTACTACTGATTTTTTTTAACCCGGTATATGTTGTACACTTTTATTTGAATACACTATAGTACTGAAGTTTGGTATATTGGCAAAATAAATGTATTTTATATTTGGTGGACTGTCCTTATTGTCAGTATGATGGGTATAATACTGTTTATTTAGAACAAAATTATTTATTTATTTATTTATTTGTGGAATGTACTGATGTGCAAGGTGCAAAGCCTTGCTTGGGGTTAATATCAGACTTTTGACTAGGACAAGAGTGTTTGGATGTTTGATGTGTACTGAAATGTTAAATGGTCGGTACTTGCCACAAGTGTGGTGCTTGTTTAAGAATATTATAATTATCTTGATGTGTTTTAAAATCTGTAATAATGCCTGTTGGGAATACATTTTTTTATATGTGTTGTGTGTCGTGCCTATTTGTGAGAAGATATGATAGTGTTACCATTTGGTGTAGTTGTCGTGGGAATTTACTTTGAAACTTAACTAATTTTACTGTTAGAATGGTGAACATAGTGATGTTTACAAATGTTGGGGGCTATTAGTGCCCCTATTAAACATGTATATGGGGAGAATTAGTTAGGTAGGAAAATGCATTAACATACAATCAAGTAATGAACACCTATATTACAATTGTGTATGCCAAAGGAATGCTGAAGTGCATTTTAGTTTACGGTAAGATGTCTCTACATGCAGTTTTTTATGTTTAAGTTGTTGTTTGCCTTAAAAACTATGGACAGTGAGATATGAAAAAAACCCAGAAACACATTTGTGCTATATTTGGTGTTTGAGAAAGAGAGGCCAGGCAACAGTATGTACTTAAATGCACAAGGAGGTCAAGTGACTTGCCAAAGGTCACAGCGGGTGAAAGTGATAACTGGTGGGAGAGAAAGTTAGCTGTTTAGGTTTGGAAAAGCAGTAATGTTAAGGACTGAATTGCACTCTTGTGCATGCGTTTTTGTGATAAAAACAGGAAACAAAACAAAAGATGTGAGTGAATAGTTAAATTGTAAGATGAAACTTGCAGTAGTTAAACACAGGAAAATAACAAATGTAATGACTAATATAAATAGATTTGTGTTAAAGTTTAACAGATCATGACACAAAACAGAAATTTTGGGCTCTAGTTATAAATGAGTGAGGAAAGTGAAATAACTTTAAAGAAATAATGTAATATCAGTTAACTGCATTATGAAATGAGTAATTATGGAATGACAGTAAAGGGTTAAGTTTAAAAAGTGAATCGCATAAGCAGCAATAACACAGAAAAAGGAAGTAGACAGTTTGTTGATGTTTGGGCATGGATTGAAGCAGCATTTAAAAAGTTAAAGCTGTATTAAGACAAGAAAGTCACGGTACAAGTTGGGATTGCTTTGTAAGATGAGATTTGTATACTAATATAACAACCAATTTGTGATGAATAAGCCAACCCAAAAAAAAAATATTGTGTGTACAGTATTTAGTATAAATGTATTGCCTAGGATTACAGTGGTGCACAGACAGGAAAGAGAAAAAAATATGACACTTATGGCTGTGAAACTTGATGCTGTTATGTTAGCTTGACGCTGAAGAGCAGTTGAAATTAGTGGATGCAGTAATTGTACCAGTTAAGATATACATTAGACAGATAAAAACCGGGTATGAATTTTAGTTTTATAGATTTAAGATTACCGATAATGAAGCACTACACAGTCAATGCATTGCAGAACAAACACTTTTGGTGGAGCGGAACCAAAGCTATAGTATTTTAATTTTTTGCATAGACTAAAATGCACAGTACCTGCTGTAAAGAGGGTGCTTGTGTAAGAGTTTGAAGATGTGCTGGACCTTGGGAGATGGGGGTAGTCAGGCCTGAACAGGGTATATCCCTGGAAGATGAGTATGGCTTGGAAAAGAAACTCTGTGGGGGGGATGCACTTTTGGAAAATATATTTCAGTCAGTTGCCAAGTGGGCTACAATTCAGTACATTTAACTGGTGCACACATGTTGTTTAAGTTACAGCTGCTTGGAGATTCTTAGCTCTAAGATTTTGCAGCATCAGCCCTGGCCGGGTTAAAGGTAGATGGCAATAATTTATGAGTCCTTCTAAATTTTAAAGAACTTGGGAATGTTTTTGAACTTGTTTTTGAACCAGTCTTTAGGGTGGCTGAGTGGATGTCTGGAACCCGACCCACCAAAGGTGTTGTGTAAGTGCATATCTGACTGTATGATTGTGTAATACCTAGTCAGAAGGGAAAGCAGGCCCAATCACCTATGTAAAACAATGAGAATTCTACTGCCATCCACTACCCCCCCCACACCTGCCAGGTAATACACCTCCCAGTATATTCCAGAGGTGTAACAGGTTTGGAGGCTACTGTGGTGGGTGTGGAGAGCCTCTTTGATCCCTGAGTGAAATCTGACCAGTAGCCACAGGCTGCCTGTGCTTCTGAAGATAGTGCTTGATGTAAACTATCCCTCTTTTTTTTCCCTCAGGTATCCAGAGCTCTTCCTCGAATGCAACCTGTGAAATTCCGAAAACCCTGGAAGGTTGGCCCAGTTTTTTACTTTTTTTTAAATTAAGTTCTCCCTGCAGAGTGAGTGTGTGTGTGTGTGTATGTGTGTATACACCAATTGTTCACCTCTAGCCATATAATTCTACCATGAAACCTCCGTACAAGCCACTCTAATGTAATAGGGCTCTTAACAGCTACATTTAAAGGAGTACTACAGTCAAAAATTTGCAAAAACACATGTTGTGCAGAGTGTTTTGATTAGTGTGTTTAGTCCTGGTGTGTCCTTCCCTTTATTTGCTATTAGGAGTTCTTTCAAAATTTGGCAATTAGTTGTATGGCCTCTCGGGATCTCCATGTTAGCACAGTTTATTGCTCTACTTTGTCCTGCAGTGTCCCTGTCTCATGTGACAGCGATGCACCCGGGACCTCTGATTCAGTGAGGGAAAGTACTGCAGCAGGAATCTGAAGATAGGAGCCTGATGTTCTGGCCTCAGCTAAATAACTCTACATCATTATTTTTTGTTTTCTATGTGTTTGTCTCTGTCTAGTCAGCAGGAGTAAATAGTTTGCTTTCAAAGCTTTTAATTTCATCACACTACACCCAGCCAGAAAAGTCACCCTAGGTCATCAATGCTATAATTTGCAAAGACGCTAGCTGTTTCCTTACAGAATACCCACTCAGACATCAAGTGATTGCTAACCTGTAACTGTAGCCTTCAGTGCCCACTGGATAAGGAAACTAACTTAAAATCACAGCTGTACTACTGCAAAATTGACTGTTAACCAGTACTTGCTTACTGTGGTCCCTCCTGAATGCATCTTAGTCACATGGGACAGGCGGCATTGTGGGGAAAAAAAAGAGCAATAAGCCATGGTAGTATAGAGATCCCCAGAGGCCATAAAACTAGTAGGAGAGGCCATAAAGCTAGCAGGCAAATTGTGAAAAAAATCCCAGTAGCATACAAAGGGACACACCAGGACTAAACACACAAATCAAAACACTCTGCACAACATACGTTTTTGTAAATTTTGACTGTAGTACCTCTTTAAATTGAGTCTGTGGCTCAGCAAATTGTTTTCATCTGCAGAGGTTCCTTGTAATGCTTTTTACGGCTGCACATGTACATTATATACTACACCAGTGGTGAATAAATTGGGTAAATGAATCATGTTATTTTGGGATAAATATTTTCACTTAGAACACCATTTCTTTCACTTAGAACATAATTTATTTAACTTAGAGCATATTATTTCCACTTAGCATCTGGAAATAGAACACAGAGAACAGTGGGCCAGACAGAGAACTTACAGTGGAAAGATTACAGTTTTATGCTAAAACAAGACAAAAGACTATTAAAAAAAACATTACAAATGGTGTGGTATATATCAAATACATAATGGGTTGCAGCAGAGTAACATATTTATCTCCAGACATTTATTTATTTATTTTATTTCAGAATTACAAAGTACCTTTGCGCTATTAGCTCATTTACAAAGGTTCTACGTCGAAGGGTTAAGGAGAACAAACATTCACGAAACGGTGCAAGAAGTACAAAAATTGGGTATTAACATACCTTGTAGTACAAACATATCATATTAAATCAGTATATGGTACAAACCCTGGTCGGTATAAGAGGTATTATATGATTACAACAAATTACCATCTAGCTGTAAAGTGTGACTTTAAACATGCGATGTACACTCAAGATTAGACAGTACAAGAATACCAGAATAATTGCTGAAAGGAAGTGACTAGGGTAGGCATTGTCAAAGGCATGGGGTGGGGGCATGAGGCAGTAAGACCTCATCCTTACTGCCTCCTGTTACACAAAGGATAGTGGGAAGCTGTAGTAACAATATCTAAGAGGGGCAGTCGCAACTACACAGTGCTGTGAGGTGCTACCGAAGCCCCCCCTTTGAAGGGGCCAAGCGTTGTTTCTGCCAAGGTATCGCTGCTAAGAGAACTGAGCCAATGGGGGCACAGTATTCGAAAGCTCTTTGTCCTTGCGATTTGCAGTAGAACAGGACCTTATAGGGCTGACAGGTTGCACCTCTGGTATTGTGGATGTTCTTTGCGAGGCACAGAAGGCTCTGGATACTTGCGGAGGGGTCAGGGCTAGGGCTGTCTTTTTTGCAAGTAAGCAAGTCTGGTATTTTAGTGTACCTTTCAAATGTAGCCAACCAGTTTGGACATACAGGACACCTGTGTGCGTTAACCAGTGGACCCCAGTGAGCAGTCGACAGGCTCTGTTTAGGGCCATAGAGACTCTCTTTAGAGTGGTGACAGATACAGCCTAATACAGTACCAAGCCATAGTCGATAGTGGATATAACTGAGTTATTCAGTGCGAGCCTGAAAGCCACCGGAGTCATGCAGTGTTTATGCCTGTGCAGTAGTCCAATTTTAGCGTTGACTGCCTTGGCAACATTATCAATGTGGGTTGCAAATGATAAGGAATTATCAAGCGTGACCCCTAAGTATTTGAAGCCTTGAGGGACCCCCATCCTTACCTTCAGGCTATCTGAAAGTACCCCATCTATTTTCACTTGTTGGGATTGGTCTGTGAGGTAGCTGCTAAACCATTTCACAGCTTTTGGTGAGAGTCCTGTGTCAGATAGTTGTTCGAGAAGTAGGCTATGATTTACTGTGCCAAACGCTTTGGTGAGGTCAATGAATGCTGCCCCCACCAGCTGACCACGGTCTAGGGTCTTGTGTATATATCCTGTAAATTCAACCAGGGTAGTGGTGGTGCTATGCAGTTTTCAAAAGCCATGTTGTTGGGGGCACTGTATTTGATATTTGTTGAAATATTCCATTAGTTGGTCTGATACAATCCTCTTCTGTGCTTTGAAGAGTTGGGGGAAGAATGGATATGGGGCGGTAGTTAGAATGTGTGGTTCTGTCACCACTTTTGTGGATCGGTGTGACCACGGTGGCTTTCCATTTCTGAGGGAATGTTGATGTTCTTAAGGATAGGTTGAGTAATTTCAGTGGGGGGTAATTAAAACATCTAAGGTGAGGGCAATTAGTTTGAGGTCTAGTGCATCACTACTGAATCTCAAATTACCTATGGCATGTTTTATATACTTTTTTGCCTCCTTTCTAGTAATGATTCGGAGGTGACACCTTTATAACTGAGTGGTAACACCTTTGTAACTAACTTGTGGCTTCACTACTCGTGAGTTATGGGTCTTACCAATCACTAGCGATGATAAATGTGGTATTCCACTGTAACCCATTATGTATTCCCTATAACAAGTATAGCTAACTAGAGGAGTGGCAGGTCAGACAGAAACAGTAACATACTTATTACCTTTTACTTCCACATTGGGGTTTCATCACCTCATCGGTGTGCATAAGATCCCTGCTGTTCTTTGTATTTCTGTGCCGCCTCCCTCTCCCCTTCCTCCATCCAGATTTACTATATTCATGAATCTATGGTTGTAGGACTTTCCTGTTTTCTGTGCCTCCTCTGCACCTGGACGAATGTTGCTAACTACACACAGTACTTAACATAGCAGGGGCATGTGTCAGTGACTAGAGAACAATTATATTGTCAAGTGATGTGGATCTGACGTAGCAGAAACATTTGTTTTACCTCCATATATGTACTGAGAGAATAGACAAAAGGTGGAGAGAATGAAACAAGCACCTATAATTCCAGTTAACAGTTATGCAGAGAGTGGCAATGTAAACTGAAACCTTTACAACTAAGGGTGGTCAGTTAGAACTCTGATTGCAGCATGTCAGATCCCTGTGAAGGAACTGTACCAATTCAAGACCATAATACAGATAATTATGCTACAGTACATCAGAATAGATTAAAAAAAAAATAGACGCGCTAAACACAGTTTAACCTGTTGCAAAGCACCGCACTAATTCCTGCTGTCTCATGAACCTTTCTCTTACACTTAAGACACTGTCAACACTGGCATCAGTTTTTTAAAATGATTCCAAAAACATTTTACTTTCCGTGTTTGAACACAGTTGTCGGAGTGTCCAGATTGCACTCTGACACCATGCTTGCCCTAGCAAGGTCCCAGGCACGGCAGTACTGCATTGCATGATGGGATACTTGTGATTGGGCATGGTAACAGATTCAGGGGGAAATTACACAGTTCAGTTCAAGACTTATTGAGACCTCCAGAATGTGAGCGTATAATTTTTTGTTTGTTTTTGGCAGTCCAAAAAAGTGAACTAAGTGTTAACACTGTTGCCTTAAACCCTGTTACAGCATGGATCGCATCCACGCTGCTATCGTCGTTTTAGGCAAGCGAGCTGGGCTAAAACCTTGCTAAAGCCTTACTCCAAGTAGGGTTTTAGCAGGATTTTGGAACACAGACTGTAAACACAGTTTTATCATACTGCAATTTGGACGCAAACCTTTTAAAACACCTTAACGGAGTTAAAACAGTTTAAAAGTCCCAGTGTGGACAGGGCCTTAGAGCTACTGCTGCTTGTATGGGGTAGCAGTGAGTAAGTGGTTTTGGTGGGATTTGAACCTGAACTTGCTGGTTCCTTAGCCTCCGATCTTACCACTAGACCTTCATACCATCCCTTTTGTCCCATTTGTATGGCTGCTTAGTGAAACTTAAAGCAGACAGAAGTGGAAATGAGAGGGAACCCAGGGTAACTCAGTTCCAGGAGTGAAAATAAGTCTGATTCATTTCCAGGAGTAAAACAAGGACGTACTGCTTCTATGTAAAATGCACACCCCTGAAGGCATAACACTAACTAAATAAAATGTAAAAACACAACATACTGTAAAATAAAGAAACCTATCCCTAGACCCTGTCAGATCTGTTCCATACTAGATCACAGGTGATGGGTTCTCTCAGTGAATCCTTTCCATTTCCATCACTGAAAGCAGACTTCTTGTTAGTGGTCCACTGGGGGTGGCCAAGACCAGAAAAGGTGAATTTTGCTGTTTTAACCTTACTTCGGAGGGAAAAAGTCAGTGTGGTACCAACCACAGCACAGCAGTAAAACAATGCTATAAACTGGGTTGGAATCTATACCACTGCATACCAGCTGCTTGACTCCCCTACAGTTTCAAGTAGTTCCCCAAGGGTAGCTGAATCCATGCCCCATAAACTTTTTCCCTGTTGCCCAGTAAATGTAGGATCTTTACATCACAATAATACAACAAGTAAATTACAACTAAGTCACACATTATTCTATGTACAGTACCTTATCAGGCTAATGCAATAGCAGCTGTATTGGCTCTGACCAGAGTTTGTTAAAGAAAAAGAAACACTGGTAGCTTAGCTCAAAAAATACTTAAATAGTCCAGTTTCCTGACTTTTCTAATTGTTATTTTAGTCAGGGGATGGACTCATAAATCCCTTGTTAGTTGAGTAGTGGCTTTGATTCGACCCCAGTGGACCCCTAAAATGTAAAGAAAAGCCTTTGAAAACCCACTTCCATTGGTATTAACAGAGCTCACCCCCACACTCTACAGATTAATATGTCTGAGTTTGGGGACGGCACAGGGGCAGAGCTTTTGTAGAGCATGCATTAGGAAGGGAAAGGGATCAGGCGACCACCTCCTCACTCCCTTCTACAAAGTTACTTTGGGGCCAGTGCTCCAAATAAATGGACAGTTAGATTGGAAGAATAATGCCCATTTATTGCACACAGGTACCTGTAAATGAAAGGCCATGAACTGAACTCCCTGGCACTTTGGCCCATGCAGGTCCTTTGGCAAGAGGTTTTACCTAGTTTACAGGGGTTACTGTCTCTTCCCCTGATAAAAAGACATAGATACATAGACAGTGTCGGCAGATAAGGGCCTATGGCCCACCCAGTCTGCCCATTTGAGCTTGTAAGTTCAGTTTATGTTTTCCTAGAAGTCTGTTGCCCCTTACCCCTGGCCTCCAGAATTCCTTTATGTCTATCCCATGCATTCTTAAATCCCATGATTGTTTCAGCCCCCACCACTTCCTCTGGCAGGGTGTTCCCTTGTCCACCACCCGTTCTGTGAAGAAATTCTTCCTCATGTTTCCTCTGAATCGTCCCCTCCAACTTCATCCCATGCCCTAGTCCTGGTACATCTTTTGCTTAAAATAGTGTATTCCTGCACCCTGTTCCTCCCTGTGAGATACTTGTATGTCTCTATCATATCCCTCTCCCTCCTTTCCTCCAGGAGTACATGTTCAGTTCCTTCAACCTGTCTTCATAGGACTTGTGATGCAATCCATGCACCAGCTTTGTTGCCCTCCTCTAAACCTTCTCTACCCTGTCTGTGTTCTTACGTGAGTATGGTCTCCAGAACTGTACACTGTACTCAGGTGGGGCCTCACTAGTGTCTTGTATAGCAGAATTATGACCTCCCTTTTCCTGCTGGTGATGCCCCTGCCTATACATCCCAGCATCCTATTTGCTTTACCTGCTGCCTTGTCACACTGTTTCCCTACCTTGAGGTCATCAGAGATGATAACCCCAAGATCCCTTTCCTGCTTGGTGCATGCTATATCCTCACCCCCCAACTGATATATTGTGCCAGGGTTTTTGTGCCCCATATGCATTATCTTGCACTTCTTTGTATTGAATTTCAACTGCCAAACCCCTGACCATTCTTCAAGTTTCTGCAGGTCCCTTCTCATTCTGTCTACACCCTCTGGTGTGTCTACTCTGTTACAGAGCTTTGTGTCATCAGCGAACAGTGATATTCTGCCTTCTAGGTCCTGTGCAATGTCACTGATGAAGTTGTTGAATAGGACCGGTCCCAGCACTGATTCCTGTGGTACCCCACTGGTCACTCTTCCTTCTGTGGAGTGATAGCCATTTACCACCACCCTCTGTGTCCTGCCATCCAGCCAGTTACCTACCCACCACACTACTGTCCTGCCCACACCCATATTCCCCAGTTTGTGTAGTAGTCTTCTATGTGGCACAGTGTCAAAGGCCTTGCTGAAGTCCAGATAGGCCATGTCCACTGCCCTCCCCTGATCCACCTCCCTAGTCACCCAGTCAAAAAATTCAACGAGGTTGGTCTGACATGACCTCCCCCTGGTGAACCATGCTGCCTTGGGTCCTGTAGTCTATTGACAATCAGATGTTCCACCAATCTCTCCTTCAGTAGCGCTTCCATGATCTTCCCCACTACCGAGGTGAGGCTGACTGGTCTGTAGTTCCTTGCTTCCTCTTTGTTCCCGCTTTTGTATAAGGGGACTACATCTGCTGTCCTCCAGTCTTTGGGTACCTCCCCTGTTCCAGTGATCGGCTAAACAGGATAGCCAGAGGTTCAGCCACAACCTCTCTTAGTTCTTTAAGGACCCTGGGGTGCACCCCATCTGGCCCCATTGCTTTATCAACTCTTATTACTTCCAGTTCCTTCAGGACCCTTTCTCGTGTAAAGGGACTTGTGTCCATTTCTGCACCATTCTCACCCCTTGTACTCCCTTCAGACCCATTACCCTCCTCTTCCTCAGTAAAGACTGAGCAGAAATACCTGTTCAATATGTCAGCTTTACTGTTGTCATCCTCCACAAGTCCCCATCCTCCCCTTCAGTCTCACTATCCCTCCTTTGTCTTTCTTTTTCACTTATGTGACCTGTAAAGGTTTGTCCCTCTACCCACTGATTTTGCAATGTGTTCTTCTGTCTGAGCTTTGGCTTCCCTTACTGACCTCCCTGCCACCCTTTGCTCTCCTGGTACTTCTCCCTATCCCCTTCTGCCTTTGTCTTTTTGTATTGCCTGAATGCAATCTTTTTGGCTTTCACTTTGTTTGCTACCTCTTTGGAAAACCATAATGGTCTCCTCTTCCTTTTCCTCTTGCTAACCTGCTTAATGCATAATTCTGTTGTTCTTGTAATCCCCATTTTAAATACTGCCCACTGTTCCTCAACCCCTGATTCCTGTCCTGTTCCCCTTAATGCCTCTTTCAAGTATCTCCCCATTTTACCAAAGTCCGCCCCCCTAAAATCCAGGATACGTGTTTTTGTGTGGTTTGGTTCTGCTCTTTCTGTGATTTCAAAACACAATGACTGGTGGTCACTGTTCCCCAGGTGCTCCCCCACTGTTACCCCCATCACACTGTCCCTGTTTGTGAGCACAAGGTCCAGTACTGCCTTCTGCCGAGTTGGTTCCATGACCATTTGCTTGAGGAAGGCACCCTGAAGGGAGTCCAGGATAAATCTGCTCCTAGCTGATGCTGCTGCTGCTGGGATGCTCCAGTCCACGTCTGGAATATTGAAGTCTCCAACCAGTACTACCTCACCCTTGTCTGCCATCCTTTGGATGGCTAGCATCAGCTCCCTATCTGTTTCTTCCTCCTGGGCTGGTGGTCTATAGACCACACCTGTGCGGATAGCTGTCCCCATTTTCCTTTCCAGCTTAACCCACAGTATCTCTCCCCCATTTTGTTCCTCCTGTATCTCTGTGGCCCTTATATCATTTTTCACATACAGTGCCACTCCTTCTCCCTTTCTGCCTGCTCTGTCTCTTCTGAAATCAGAAAATTCAGCAAACTAGACTGTTTAAGTCCTTTTGAGTTATGTTAAAAGTGGGAGCTTTGGGGATTTTCTTCAAATGAGCACAGTTGACCTCTTTAAAGGGGAACATCCACAACCTAGTCCCAAACCTATAATATGGGTCAGCTCCCAGTGTGCACTTTCGGTGCATAAAAAACATTTTGGCTTACTTTCTTTGGTGCTAAATGACTCTTATCTTGTTGATCCTGGCAGCTTCCCCACGCCAACATTTATTTATTTTTGTTAACTCTGTTTATCACTCTGGTTCAGGTGGGGTTGTGCCCCTCGTTCAACTCTTGGGCTAGCCCAGCTGGCATCCTCCCCAAGCTGTCCGGACTGGGTGGTCCACAGCTTTCCCCCTGTGGCTAGGCTCCCTGGGGGGAGGGGAGAGATTGAGATCAACCAGAAGCCCCAGCTGAGGCTTACAGCTGGGGCATCATTCAGGAGGGTGCTCAGGGAGCATCATCCTGCTGCTGTCCCTGAGGGCTTTCTGCTTGTGGCTTCCACTGAAGGCGTGGATGTGGCTGGCCTTCACTCCAACATCTTGTAACACCAGCCACTCAAGCAGCAACCCAGTATCTCCTTTGACTTTTCACTTGTTTTGCCCCCTGTAGCTATTCTGTTAGGTTTTGAACCCCGAGATTGTACTAGAATGAACTTATTTGGGCAGCTTTTTCCATTTATCCAAATCCCTTTCTGTAAATAAATACACCTCATGTCTTTCATGAAATTAGCCCCCCACCCCCATCACCACATTTGTGGTTGTTACCCCTGGTGGTCATCTTCCATTTTATCTTAAACAAGTCTGTGGTGTCTACCTTGTTATACCCTTGAAACTTACAAATATAATTTGCACATTTCAATCACCCTCCCCGACGTCCAATGAGTACCTGCATAAACTCTGTCTCCTCTCTGGATATGCCATCATCTGTTGTCCAAGTATCATTTTTATTGTCCTTTGCTGGATATTTCCCAGCTTATTCTTTTTCAGGGGGTTCCTAAACTGCGCACAGTACTCCAGGTGGGGCCTAAGCTGATTTCTATCCCTGAATCCGTTTTCCCCAGATTGTCCCAATCCCTACTCTTATGTAAGTGGACCACATTTGCTACCCTCCAATTCTTGGGGACATCTCTATATGCTAGTAATCCCATAAATAGGTCTCTCACAGGGGCGGCTAGTGACTGGCTAGTCCCCTTCAGTATCCTTGGGTGCAACATGTCTGGCCTGGGAGACTGGGTCACATTTAGTTCTTGCAAACCCTTCAGACCCCTTTCTTTACCTGACCTGCTATTCTCACTGCCCCAGGACGTGTTTTTGCTGTTGTGTAGTGATCCTATACTTTATATAGTGAACACCAAGATAAAATAGTCATTTATTATGTTTGCCTCTTCATCATCATCGTCAGCGCTTATCCCATCCTTTCTGAGCCACGCAGTGTGTTCATTTGTACTCTTTTTTTAGGTTCACCGTGCGCGTGTGCACAGCAAACTTCTTGCTGTAAGAGTGGGCTTTGAAGGGTGTGACACTGTCTGTCCAATGCAGAGTGGTCTGCAAGTGGTGAGACAGTGCCACACCAATCATCAGCTAGGCTGATTGTGAGGCCATTTTGCCTTGATGGGTGGAAACTTTGTCTACTTGAAAAGAAAAAGCTGAACCAATCATACAACAGCTTTTTCTTTTCATCTGCAGGACACCACCCAGCAAAACAGCTATTCAGTGTACTGATCAGCCTGGCTGACGTCAACCCCCCCACGCCACCCCCACCGGTCCCTTTTCCTCATTGTCTCCACATCCCACTGGCACTTGCATCCCCAGAAGCAGCTGTGCTGCTGCCCTGCTGCAAAATAAAATAAAACTTCTTGAATCATCAGATCATACCGGCCGGCTTGTCCTCTCTGATGTCTCTTCCTTTTATCCAGAGGTGGAACATAAATGTTGCTGTCAGCACACAATTCAAGCTCAACAGAAATGGTCTTCTGTGGGCAGAACAAAATGCGGATGTGTGATCTTGTCTTTTTCCTCCGGTCTGCAGACTGTTCAAGCTTCTTGTTCCTTGCTCTGCGCATCGGCTGGATTGCTGAGTGTGTGTGGACCCATGAACTTTGGCTACTGCCATCTGCAGCTGCACTTGCTTGCCGCGGTTTCTGTGCACTTGTAACTAGAAGGCCCCCTTTCTACTACCACAGGTATTTATGTGGAAAGGTGTTAAAGCCAGCCCCCTTCAGCACAGCAAGCCCCTACCGGTTTGCGATAACCTTAAATAACACCGCGATTCCAGAAAGGGAAAAAAAACCCTCTGCCTTTTAACTACGCTGCCGCTGCAATTTCATAGCGGTGCTGCTACTGCCCTATTCTCTTGAGTACATGTGACATAATATTGAGCTGCACTTCCACCCAGCTAGATGCTGCTGAAGCTCTTGCTTATGTCAGACTGGTAGATAATGAATTTGATGATCAATTTATGAGAACAGATGCCAGGTCAGCCTGTAAGGTGAGGCACTTCTCCTATTGTGGGACACTGGGGAGCCCACTCTCAGTGTCCCCAGATATGTACCCTCTCCTCCCTCAGCAGTGTGGGACACTGGAGAGCCTGCTTCCAGTGTCCCAAAATCATTCTTTGAAATGCTGTAAAAAAGAAAACAGTCCCCTAACATCTTTTTTTTTTGTCCTGAAAAAAAGAAAACGGTCCCTCGTTGTCTCCGCCAACCCGTCCTCCATCCTGACCCTCCCACTGAGCTCCCGCCTGCCCACTCCAGCCCCACCATATATTTACCACCAGAGGTTGTCTGCTGCGATGTTCTGTGGACTGGGACACATCTGCGCTCTTCAAAGCTGAACCACGAACTGAAGAATCGAGGGAAGTGCCGTATAATGTATTTCAATGGCCTTTTGAACTTATGGTGATACGTTTGGCATTTTTGGGTATTTTTTCACCAAATTTTCAACATGTGCTATTTGGGACCCTACCTCATGAAGACTGTCACATTATTAAAATTGCAACATTACGTGTTATAAAAATGTATGAAAATATCACCCCATAGAAGTCAGTGGGGTGCACTCATTCAGACTTCATTTTGTGACATCACAAAACAGGGCTGTGTGGGCTGGCATGGGGGCGTGGTTTTCAGACTGGGAAGTCTGTCCTTTTTTCAGGGCTATGCTGAAACCAAAGTTTATGAGGGTAATAACTTTTATTTGCGGAGGATTTAATTTGCCACATTGCATCAGTGGACTCCTATGGATGTCAGTTATCGACCACGCTGCTACAGTACTACTAGGAACCTGCTCTTCACACCACAAGAGCTCTTTGAGACTTCTACCACTTGTGTCCTGTATACCCTTAGCACTGCATCCTGGGCCTTTCTAAGCAAAATCAAGCATAATCAGCATGCCACAAACAAATGCGAATACCACTTGAACTGTAAGTGCTACATATAAAGTACGAGTGGCAAAGTTGTTCAACACAAAATTACCTTTCCAATGGTGCTATGCCATCAATTGTAATCAATTCAGTTTTTATTTTATACTAGCTGAAATACCAAACAACTGTGTTTTTTTTTCCGAATTTTCTCAAGGTGCTTAGGTGAGGCATGAGAGACAGATGTCAACCATGCACACCATACCATAAACAAATGCGAATAACTCCTAAAGTATACGTGATAGACACAAAGTATCGGGGCAAAGTTGTTCAGCACAAAATTACCTTTCTAGCAGTGCTATGAAATCAATTCTAAGCAATTCGATTTGTTTAATATTTAGGTAAAAAACTGCTGACTTCCCCAGACGTTTCCAGGCCTGAGTGGAAGTCAGCTGGGTACGTCTACAGTCGTTACTGGCCTGAGTGGCTATGCTTTCAGACGCCACCTACAGGCGTATCTAGGCCTGAATGAGTGGCAAGTTGGTTACATAATGAAGGTAAGGAGATAACTTACTATATGCACAGGATTAAATGAGACATTTGAGCTATGGTAGATACTAATGCAAAATTAGAATATGATTACAAAAAATGGAGCACGGAGACTCATATTGTGCATTGATAAGTGCAGTCCAATAGGCCTTGTCATAAAACACATTAAATAATAGCATGGGTAGACCATATCAAGGCAGGGCTAAACTTATTGGAGAGGAGGTAGAGTAAAAGTAGGGTAGAAGATCAGCAAGGAAGTGGGAAAAAGACAAATGCCGGGCGTTATCATGGGGGGATGAGAAAGGTTTAAGAGTAGGAGGGGATTGGGTAAGAGAGGAATGGAGCAGAGAAGTAGGAAGGAAAAGTGGTAGCAGTGTTGGTGAGAGAGAGGACAAAAGTGATGGAGACACTGTGTGGAATAAGGTGAGCAGTAGGAGGTGAGTGGGGAATAGGGGAGAATGGCAGCAGGTATGAGGGAAGGGGTTGGGGCGAAGCAAGGGAGGGGAAGAGGAATGGTGACCGTAGTATTGGATGTAGCCAAGAATTGGGGGCAGCCTTTACGGTATATTAAGAAAAACAGTCACAAGTGGTGCGAGTCACAAGGAGCTGACATAGTTTGTGTTTGAACAGGCCAAGAGTGGTTATATTGGCAACCTAACAGCCCAGTGAGTTAAACAGCTTAGGGTCTCTGCCTGCAAACGACCGCTGGCCTTGTGAAGTGTGACAGCGGGGGACTTGTAGAGTTGAGTTAGCAGAGCTTCTGGTGCGGCAGGTGCTGCAGGATAAACTGAGGAGCTTCTGTACTCCAGGGGGTATAAGACCAAGGGTGGCCTTTTTTGCTAATAGGCAGGTTTAGTAAGTGATTCTTTCCTGCAGTTGTAGCCAGTTTGCTTGCTCATAGAGGTCACAGGTGTGCATGCGGTGGACAGCCCCAGTAAGTAGTCGGCACGCCTTGTTAAGGGCGATAGAGATATGCTATAAGGCAGAGTCAGTGGCAGCTCCGTAGATAACAAGCCCGTAGTCTATGATAGAGCCAATCAATCTGGATTGGTTCCCTTACATATATTAGGGTTCCTTATGGTGACACTTTCACAAAAAAAAGGGAATTCATGGCAAAAAACTCTATTAATGCCTCATTGGGGTTCTAGTGACAAAAGCAGGGAAATTTGAACTTAGGGTTCTCAAACCTAACACCCCACCTCCACCCTCAGCTTCCAGCCCTAAGATCTCACCCCCACCCAGCATGCAGGAACAGGTGTGAGGGGTGTGCCTTGGAGTTTTGAACCCTAATGCTCACCCCATTCTCTTATTCTGTACCCATCTTAGCTTACTTAGTCTTGGAATGGGTGAGCATTAGGATTTGAAACCCCAAGATACACCCCTCACACCTGTTACTGCATGCATGGTAGGGTCTTCTGGTTGGAAGCCAAGGGTGGGGGTGGGGTCTTAGGGTTGGGAACCCTAAGTTCAAATTTCCCTGCGGCAGGGCACAGTAGTGGGATTTTCATCCAGTTCTCCTTCTTGCATATGCTCTCTCCCCATAGATGTTGGCAGACATGAGGGAGAGACCTTAGGGGCTGCAAACATTTTTTTTAAAGTGCCAAAAAGTGCATGTAAATAAGCCAGCAGCCGATGTTGCTGGGAACTACAGTCCTGCCCCACGCAGTACAATAGCAATACTAACGGCGAACTTTCGGCATTGACAAATGCGTGTTTTCCCTGATGTATCTGTAGAAGGTTCTGTTGTGATTTCTGACTCCCTCAGCTAGTCTACATTCTTTGCTAGCCTTTGTCCTCCTAATGGTGGTAGCCATTTTTTTGTGCGTGTGGCCTTTTTGCTCTGGATTGCTTCCTTTATATACAATACCTAGCAGAGAATTGTTTGTAACCGTATGGGTCCTTGTACAAACAGATGAACAAACTAGTTGATTTGATACCTTTTATTGGACCAACAAGAATTTTTCAGAACACAAACTTTCAGACTACACAGAGGAAATCCATTGCGTTGTCCCTTACTACTTCGCTTACTTGTTTGTTAAACCAAATTGATTTCTATTGTTTCTTTGCCTTTTTCACAAACTCACGCAAGTTGGGTGAACTCCGATATGGAATTCTTTATTTTTGCCGATTTATTCTCCACCACTGCTGGTGTGTGCAGGCCCTCCATCATTTTGTCTGTTATCAAACTCATTTTTAACACAGTGTACCTTTCTAAAGTCTGGATCTGCAGGACTGGATTTATTCTGCTCACACCCCAGTACTATGTTTAAAGAGCAGGTAGTTAGTTAAAATTGGTTGTTTTCTATGTGTGTTTTAACATGTTTTATTAAAAGATGCGTTTATTAACTCGATGGGCCAAGATGGTCCTTTTCAGCTGACAAATATCTGTGAATCTATGTTTAAAACTTGTGTCTTGCAAGTTTTATTTGCTGATCCGAACCCTCAGCTGCCACACAGGACCACTTCATGTGGAAGCGGTACAGTGGAAAAAAAACCCTACCCTGATGTACGTTGAAGCCTGAGTGTCGCTGACGTCACTTACAGTAAGCAGACTTGAGCTTCACACGCTTGAAAATTATGCATTTACGCTGTCTGACAAGCCCACAGTAAGGCATGCACGTTCATATTCTTCATGGAAGATCAGCTGTTCCCACCTGGTGACTCGTTTCCAGCTTGAGGAAGTGCCTAAGTCAGAACAGCTGAGGCCAGATTCACAAAAAAAATGTAAAGTGCAGCGCAGAAGTTTGCACTGCACCTTGCGATTGTGCAGGTGTCAAAAGTTTGCTGTTCATAGTTGGATAGCATACCATGCTATCTGACTGTGAATAGGGCCTGGGCGGGAGCAGCACTGACCCAGTAAAGCTGTAAAGCCACCGCTAACCCAGCTAGCACTGCCTCGACATCCGGCCAGGTGAATGGCCCTGCAATGAATAGCGCAGGTGCACTATTTCCTGTTTATTAAAGCCCCCATGTAAATTAACCCATTGGACATGCAGGGCACTAGGTGGCCATTTGCATGCCCATTATGGGTCCATTTACATGGACTGCCGGTGGCTTACTGCACTGCCCAAGCCACCAGCAGCACCTGGTGATCTAGTGGTCCCTCCCCTGTCCCGATTGCTGAACGCCGAACCTGTAATAATAAACATACTGTTTTCTTGGTGGTCCAGTGGTTCCTCCCCTCCTCCAATCTCCAATCGCCATCACCGTATAAAATAAATATCCCAGTAGTCCAGTGGTCCCTCCCCTGTGCTCCATTCACCATCCCTTTATATGTAAAATATGCCCTAGTATTACAGTGGTCCCTCCAACCTTCCTGATCACCAATCACCATCCCGTTATATTTATGTGAAAATGTCCCTGATAGTCCAGTGGTCCCTCCCCGTTCGCCGATTTCCACTGGATATACAGAAAAAATAATCCCTGGTGGTCTAGTGTTACCCTCCCTCTTTGGTTGCCGGCCCTATACAAAATAATTCTGTTCCCTGGTGGTGTAATGGTCCCCTCCCTCACCAAGCAGTGCCTGATATAAAGACTGAATACTCCCTGGTGGTCTAGTGGTCCCTTCCCCTGCCTGATCACCCAGCTGAAAGAATACGGAATGCCCCCTGCTGTCAAGTGTAACTCCCCTCCATCCCGAGTCCCTGTATAGACATGTAAAACAATTTCCTAGTAGTCTAGTGAACCCCCCATCCATCCCTGATCCCCTGAACATTGTATGGAACCCTGTCCATGGTGATCTAGTGGACCCGCCACCCCGGCAGGTAGTGCCCCACCACTCCGCTCCCCCCATCCCAAAACCAGGCCAGTGACTGGCACAGGCCTCCTCTCACCACCACAGCCAAATGCCAATTGAGTTATCCTGGAGCCCGTACTGTATACAGTACGTGCTCCAGGACAACTCAGTCAGTGACTGGCTATGGTGGTGGTGGTGAGAGGAGGGCTGTGCCAGTCACCGGCCCAGTTTTGGGATGGGGGGAGCGGAGTGGTAGGACACTATGTGCCAGGGTGGGGGGCTCCACTAGATCACCATGGACAGGGTTCCACAGGGAACAGAATTATTTTGTATGGGGCCGGCAACCTGGGAGGGGAACACTAGACCACCAGGGATTATTCAGTCTGTAAATCCTGCAGCAATCGGGTTGGGCGGAGGGACCACTGGACTACCAGAGAATTTATTTTCTATAATGGAACAACGATTGGAGCACAGGGGAGAGGTACCACTAGACTACTAGGGCATATTTTTCATATAACAAGAGGGCGATCAGAGCACAGGGGAGGGTCCACTAGACTACCAGGGACACAATATTGTAGGTCATGGGGCACCTTACGCTACCTCCAACAACCATTAGGGTTGCGCAGAGTTAAGAGGAGGTTTTCCTTGGCGGTATTTGCTCCACACAAGGGAACCCCGCAAAAGGCCCTTGCATGGGGAAAATGGTTAGTGTACGGGACTGCGCCCATATGCAGGTCCCTTCCCCCTCATTTGCCTTGCAGCCCCTTCACAACCTTGCCCAGGTGTAAACTGGGCTTTTGTGAATACCACTTTGGGGCAAAACCCAGTTTGCAGGGTGCAAACTGGGTTTGCACTCGGGCAGAGTTTTGTGAATCGGACCCCTGATCTTTGACAGACTTCTGTCACAGCATACGGGAGCTCCATTTTCACAGTACATTAACTCTGCAGGCATGCAGTCATGTTTAAGTTACTTCACAACACCAAAACAAAAGTTTTTTTTTTAATATTTCAGACAGTCATGTAAGCATTTTTATAGTAATATGTAGGCTAGTATCATATATGCCTGACTTTACGAACACCGTGACAAAATTCAATGTTATCTTAAATCAGTATTTACTCTGAGGTTATTTTTATCTCTAGCTGAGTGGTTGCTACAAGAGGAAGCACAGTTCTGACCTCCATTTGTACAGTGACATTTTTGACAGTATCTCCAGCACCACGTATCAGATTTACACCAAACGGGGTTCACACGTGCGGTTCTTCAGTACAGCACCTGCTTCAATACAGTAGTTGATGATTGGCATGTAATCATGCGTAATTTACTTCCCGACAAATGGAGGTAGTGACTGTGCTCCACATGTAGCAGTCTGTCACTCAGAGATAAAAAAAAAAAAAATGCCCTTAGGCTAAATACTGATTTTAAGATAAAAAAAAAAAAACTTACTGACATAATAAATTTTGTCACAGCGCTTGTAAATGTCAGACATATACAATACTAGCCTACAATGGACTGTAAAAGTGCTTACACGGCTGTCTGAAATATAAAAAAAAAAAAACGTTTGTTTTGGTGCTGTGAAGTAAACTAAACATGACTGCATGCCTGCAGAGTTAATTTATTGTGAGAGGAGGGATGTGCCAGTCGCTGGCCCAATTTTGGGTTTGGGGAGTGGGGTGGTGGGGCACTATCTGCCGGGTGGGGGGTCCACTAGATCACCATGGACAGGGTTCCATACAATGTACAGGGATTAGGGATGGATGGGGGTTCACTAGCCACTAGGGAATTGTTTTATATGTCTACACGGGATTGGGATGGGGGGATTACACTTGACAGCGGGGACATTCTGTATTCTTTTCGGCTGGGTGATCAGGTGGGGAGGGACCACTAGACCACCAGGGATTATTCAGTCTCTATATCGGGCAGTGCTTGGCGAGGGGGGGGGAGATGGCACCAGGGAACGGAATAATTTTGTATGGGGCCAGCGACCTGGGAGGAAGGAGAACACTAGACCACCAGGGATTATTCAGTTTGTAAATCCTGTAGCAATCGGGTTGGGCAGAGGGACCACTGGACTACCAGAGAATTTATTTTCTATAATGGGACGGCAATTGGAGTACAGGGGAGAGATACCACTAGACTACTAGGCATATTTTTCATATAACAGGAGGACGATCAGAGCACGGGGCGGGACCACTAGACTATGAGGGACACGATATTGCAGGTCGGGTGGCACCTTGCACTGCCTCCAACAACCATTAGGGTTGCACAGAGTTAAGAGGAGGTTTTCCTTGGCGGTATTTGCTCCACACAAGGGAACCCCGCAAAAAGCCCTTGCGTGGGGAAAATGGTTAATGTACGGGACTACGCCGATATGCAGGTCTCCTCCCCCTCATTTGCCTTGCAGCCCCTTCACAACCTTGCCGGTGCAAACTGGGCTTTTGTGAATACCACTTTGGGGAAAAACCCAGTTTGCAGGGCACAAACTGGGTTTGCACCCAGGCAGAGTTTTGTGATTTGGGCCCCTGATCTTTGACAGACTTCTGTCACAGCATACAAGAGCTCCATTTTCACAGGAAATCAACTCTACAGGCATGCAGTCATGTTTAAGTTACTTCACAACACCAAAACAAAAGTTTTTTGTTTTTTTTTTAATATTTCAGACAGTCATGTAAGCACTTTTATAGTAATATGTAGGCTAGTATCATACATGCCTGACTTTACGAGCACCGTGACAAAATTCAGTGTTATCTTAAATCAGTATTTACTCTGAGGTTATTTTTATCTCTAGCTGAGTGGTTGCTACAAGAGGAAGCACAGTTCTGACCTCCATTTGTACGGTTACATTTTTGACAGTATCTCCAGCACCACGTACCAGATTTACACCAAACAGGGTTCACACGTGCGGTTCTTCAGTACAGTACTGCTTCAATACAGTAGTTGATGATTGGCATGTAATCATGCATAATTTACTTCCCGACAAATGGAGGTAGTAACTGTGCTCCACATGTAGCAGTCTGTCACTCAGAGATAAAAAAAAATGCCCTTAGGCTAAATACTGATTTAAGATAAAAAATAAAAAAAAACAACATACTGACATAGTGAATTTTGTCACAGTGCTTGTAAATGTCAGGCATATACCATACTAGCCTACAATGGACTATAAAAGTGCTTACACGGCTGTCTGAAATATTTAAAAAAAAACTTTCATTTTGGTGTCATGAAGTAAACTAAACATGACTGCACGCCTGCAGAGTTGATCTATTGTAAGACCGAAGCTCTCACATGCTGTGACAGACGTCTGTCAGAGATCAGGGTCAGGATTCACAAAGCTTTGCGAATCCTGCAAAGCGTTTGCACAGAGTTTGCCCGACTTTTGCGCCGATGCGCGATTCACAAAAGGAGAATTGCCCAGGGCATATGTGTTTGCGTGATTGGAACAACATAAGTTATGCATGGTGCAAAGGGGAGGGTGTGGCCATGCATACAGGCATAGTGCAATTCACAAAGCTTTTCTATACTACAAACCTCTTTGCACGGCACTTTGTATCATGCAAGTTACCGCCCATGAAAAGTTTGTCTTGATCTGGGCAAAGCCCAGAGGCCAAAGGTGGAACTGCAGCAGGCAGCACAATGGCTGACACCACCCCGCAGCTGTTGTACATGCTGGGGGAGGCTGTGTAGGAAGAGCAGGAAGGAGGACACCCTGGACCCATCCAACACTGGCAGAGGCACCCTGCTGCACAGAGCTGGTTCCGGCCAAGAGTCTCCTTTGAGACACTTGACTGATGAACAACTGGTTGTCCAGTACTGCCTCAACTGGGCCATGCTAAGGTAGCTCTATGAACTCCTGGAGGAAGACCTGCACACCACCACCCATCGCAGTTATATCCCAACGGTGGAGGTGAAGGTGACCGATGCCTTGTACATCCTGGCAACAGGCACCTTCCAGACTCTGTCAAGGATACCGCAGGAGTGTCACAGACATCCACCTCGCACCTGCTGGCCGAATTCCTTGCTGCTCTGCTGCCACATGCCAGAGAATTCATAGTATTCCCCAGCACTGCAGAGGCGCACACAGCAGCAATGCAGCAGTTCTGCCAGGTAGCGCGCCTGCTATGTGTACTTGGTGCCATCGACTGTACTCATGTGGCCATCTGTGCACCACCTGCCTTAGAGTCGGTTGCCTACCTCAACAGGAAAGGCCTCCACTCCATCAACTGCCAGATGGTGTGCAATGCCACTGGGCACACCACCAACGTGGTGGCGCGTTACTCTGGGAGTGCCCATGACTCCTTCATCTGGCACAACTCCACGTTGTGCCAGAGATTTGAAGGAGGAAAAATACCTATGGGACACCTAGTGGGTAAGTACAGCAACTGGGCTGGGACTGAAAATCCCTGTGGTTCACACAGGGCTGCATCCCACAGAGGTGGGGGGGAAGAGGATGGGAACCCTAAAAATGTTCTGGAATGTGGGAAGACAGCAGTAGCTATCAAGACAGAAAGGGCAGGAATGTGACATGGCCTACAGAGGGGCCACTGATAATGTGATAGTGCAGCTTTGCACAGGTTGCCAAATCCATGAAGGGGGTCCGGCGTGGGGGGGATGTACAGGAGCACGCCAGAAGGTTCCGGAATATGGGCCAGAGTAGTGTACCACAGACATGTCCCATCTCACATGTCTGCTCTGTCCTTTACAGGTGACAGTGGGCACCCCCATCTGCCACCCCACAAACGAGGTGGAGGAGAGGTACAATGCGGCACACATTGCCACGCAAAACATCATTGAGTGTGTCTTTGGCATGCTTAAAATGCATTTCCGTTGCCTGAATTGTTCAGGCGGTGCCCTACAGTACAGACCTTAGAAGGCCCGTGGCATATACCTTGACTGTTGTATGCTACACAACATGGCGCACACCCATGGAATACCGCTGCCGGTCCAAGAGGAACAAACATCCACGGACATGGAGTCAGAGGGGCAGGAGGTGGCACAACGGATGCAAGGCAGGGAACCGCACATGGCATGGAGGGCCCAGGAGCACAGGCAGAACATCATACGACAGGTGTAAGCCAGCAGAAGGTGAGTAATAAGCAAACAACACATATGGGACCATGTATGACCCTTGTTTATTGTACACAAAGCACAACATGCACAAACCCACAAAACAGAAATGGAACCTAAAGGACACAGTAAAACCAGGCACACAGAGGTACAACCAGTCAGAATAAAGACGTGATGCAGCATGGAACCAAACAAAAATGCACAGTGGAATGGGAAAACTGAAGGAGCAAAGCCATACATCCGTGAAATAGAACTAAATAAAAAGGGTCACACAATGTAAGAACCGTTTTGTCACGTCACAGATGTAGCCGGTAACAGCCTGCCCAGCCATGTTATGCAGGACATCACATAGTAGGGGGGCAGATGGTGAATGAGGCAATGAAAAACGAGACCCACACACAGGACCCAGCTGAGGGGTTGGGGGCCAGGGACATAGCAGGCTACGACCTCCAGAGGCCACCACATGTGCACACAGTGCCGCGGCGCACAGATCGGGGGATGTCATTGTGGCCCCAGAGGAGGTCAGTGCTGAGTGGGAGGACACACGGGCATGGGACATGACCCAGAAGCCAGTGTGGCTGCATGGGGATGTGGAGGCCTGCAATGACAGCTGTTGACCAGGGGTGCGTGGTTGACCAAATGATGTGGAGAACGCAGCTATGCAGCCATTGCCAGAGGTATCCTCCTGCCGGGAGATGGGACTGCCCACTGTCTGCCAATGTGCCCTGAGCACAGTTCTGAGTTGCATGATGCACCCTGCCTCGGTGGCCAGCTGCCCTCGTGAGGTCCCCAAACAGAGCACAATGGTTCCAAGGAGCCATTCCCCAAACTTCTGGGTCCACTGTAATTCCAGCTGATGTTGCTGCTGGCAGAGGTGAAGGTACTGACACAGCAGGTCCTGCATCTCTTCAAGGACCCTCTGGGATGTGGCCTGGTTGTCCATGGCAACACGCATCATCTCATGGACACTACGCTCAGTACGCTGCGTGACGGGCACAGACCCTGGAGGGGCCCTAGATGGATGAGTGGCTGGAGAAGATCTGTGTGTGCCTGGAACAGCACCACCATTCAATGGTGTCTGCCTATGTGCCCAGTGTTCCCCATGCATGCCTTCCCACCAGTGGCGTACTGATGCTGCCACACCGCTGGCCCAGTCGATATGTCAGTGTGTGCATAGGACATGCCACTTAGCCAGTCTGGCCATCTTCTCACACGTCAGGCTGCAGTGTGGCACTTTGTAGCATGTCTCGCCACGTGATGTGCTCCTATTGGCATGCCTCAGCATGGAGTATGCCACTGTAACGACATATGCCCATCCCAGGGTCCCGCACCTTTGCCTGACCGTGGACACCTGGATGCAATGTACACACAGTGTACTCACATGCATTGTGGATTTCTGCAGGGGCACAGGGCATTCCCTGATGTGCTGTCCAATGCCTGCCCATCACAATGTAGGCAACGTGTTGTCACAGCCACAGTTACACATCTGTGTCAGTCTCTTCTGGCGTGTCAGTGTCGGGGTTTCCACCACCGGCTTGCTGAGCTGCTGGACATGTACACGTGCACATTGATGTTATGGATACATGATGTGGCCCCATACGCCTGGTGCTATTGATGCCATTCTGCTGTTATGTAATGGGGGGTGGTCCCTGCAGGATGCATCTGTTCTAGAGGGTGGGCCCTGACATGTACCGATTAGACATGTGCTCACATGCAGTCCCAGCCCCTGCGTGTGTGCCTGTGTGTGCAATTCTGTCACTGTTGTGTGCATTCGCATGTTCACTCCCCCCCCCGCACATACCATACACATCTTGTTCTCCCATGTGTGCCCCTGCAGTAGTTTGCGCCTCGCATGGCTGCACACAGCAGCTTGTGGGTGCCCTTCTGCCAGACTAGGGCTGCCCATGGGTCACACAGATGTTCATGCCTTCCAACCACACCTGTCATGCACACATGGCCACCACCTGTGCACCAGGCAGGGCCTCGCCTTTACATCCTTGCAGGTGCAAAACACCTTCCAAGCATGGTGTCAGGTCATGCGTTGCATGGGGATGTTGCCTTTGTCCACAGGATGCTGAGGCCATCCACCAGTGTGTGGGGTCTTCGTGCAGCATGGTTGCTGGCTGCCATGGTGGTACCATGGCTGTTTGTGGGCATGCCTGGGTTGCGTGTTATGCCACCTGGGTGTCTGCTGCATCACCAGTACCACAGCCCTGCCACCAGCTGTGACCTATTGTCTGCCTTGGCTGGGTTTGGGTGTAGGTGGGTATGTGTGTGACAAAGCTGCAGAAGCACACGGTACAGGCAGTCATAGTTTACAGATGTCTCTCGGCCATGGACCTTGTCAGCATAGTCCTGGGATGGGTATTGGGACCATGGTGTTTGATGCATAACACTTACAGTTTCTGTTGCAGACCAATGGGCCAGAGACCCACCCCACCAGAGGGTTAGGGTGAGGGACAGTAGCACCACCAGCCGGTGGTGGACGGACACTATGTCCATGCCCGGAGTGGCATGCAGTCACATGAATTTGCCTTCAGCTTCTGCCTTGCTTGCCTTCACCTGCAGCGACCATGCACTGCATGGCATCCGCCATGTCCTGGGAACCTGTGATTCTGGGCATGCATACTGCCATCACACTGGTTGGTGTTGTCCTTGCCCTGGTGCCCCACATCCCCACTGGCGGCTCCTTGGGAGTGCCCAGAGATGACCGGCCCACTAGGCACACTGCACACTTTGATGTCCGGACATGGGGCATTGTGAGTGTGGCATGCTTCTGTCACATGCATGACCCCGTAGGATACACCTGCAACATGTCTGGGGCCTAAGCACATGGTGGTTGCAGCAGCCCGGCCATGTTGTGATGCTCCACGACTGTGGTGTTCCCACGTTGTGTGCTCACATTTCAAGCCCATGTGCCACTTGCTTGTACCTCTGCCCATGGGATCCTTGGGGGGTCCCTCAGCATGTGCTGGCCTCTGGCCCTGTAGCGGTGGGTGGCCCATGTGTTCCAACCATTCATGCACACATCCTCTGTAGTGGTCCTATGCTTCAGCACAGTCATAGTGCAGCAGGCCATATTCCTGTACTTGCCCATCAGCGTGTCCCCAGGTGCTTGTCTGTGGCTGGTTGGGCCAGGGCCCAAGCAGTATTCCCTCAGGCTCAGGAGCCTGTGTCTCAGGCTGACCACATTCCCTAAGTCGGACCAGGACACCCTTTGTGTGGCAGTGACCCCTGCCCTTGCTCACCCTGAAGTCTTCAGTCAATGACCATCAGCACCCTTGGTATGTGTCCTCTGCCCCATTCCCCATGGCTCCCCACCAGTTGCCACTATGTTGTCCACTGGGTAGTTGTCATGCCAGCCCACTGTATTGGTCTATGTGGTAGCTATGTGTTGGCATTTTGGGCTTTTGTGGTTCTGTAATGGTTGTTGTTCATGGGCTTTGGACAGAACATTGCTGGCCACTTCTGCTATAGAATTGGTGGCACAAACTGTGTGGTGCATGCACATATGGCCTGCTGGGTGTAGCATCCCATAGTCTGTGCACTGCCACAGATGCACGTCCACAGGCTGTGCCCCCATGCAACTGCCGCGGATCACTTTGGACATCTGCCAATGTCCCTCCATCCACTGCTGGCATGGTTTGCATGTGGCCCTTCATCCCTCTACTTGGCATGGTTTGCACATGGCCCTTTATCCTTCTACTTGCTGTGGTGCTTGTGGTAACAAAGCCAGGTAACACATGCTGCCACATGCACCCCGGACCCTGTCTGCCTCAGGAGCTGCTTGGCAATATGTTGGTGGACACATGCTGCTATCCGGATGCACGACCCTCTGCATGTGACCTGTCCCAGTATTGGGCGTGCTTTTTGCATCTGTCGCCATTTGTGCCATCTTGTCCCACGTTCCACATCTCCAGGTACCACTGCTGTCTCCTCATAATGTTATGGGGCCTTTGGCCTTCAGGTGGCCAGCCATGGGCAGAGCCCGAAGTGGGACACACCTATGGGTGTGTCACTGTTGGAGTGCTGTGCCCTGTGTGCACTGTGCCAGACATCCTTCTGGCACTGTTTGCTTTGCCATTTAATGTGCTCCTTGGGCTTATGCTGCACCTGTCGGTCTGGCCCACCAGGCATGGCTGCTGGTGCCGCACATTGGAGGCCACCCTCAACTTCCCCTCACATTGTGGTGGTGGTGTGTTCACGCATCCTTGGGTCCCAGTGTCTAGCCTTCCTTGCATGCCTTGCCACTGGCCCTTAGCATCTTGTCATGTACTGCATTCCTAGGTATGGGACCTCCACGTGACAGCGGGCAGTGCCCTGTCTCTTGCCAGCTCACATTCAGCATCCCAGCAACACATCACATGTTTTTTTTTTTGGCGGGGGGACCGAATACCTTGCACATCTCAGCACACTTGCAACGTATGTACTGATTTCGCCCTTTTCCTCCTCCTAGGTGCAACTCAACAGCGTGATGTGGGGCAGCGCAGGCGGGCCTGGAAGGCCACAATCAAACTACTGGGCCAGCACCAGGCATGTGGGCTGCATCCTATGGAGCAGCTGCAGGAGGATGTCCTGTTTGAGCTTCAGGAGGTGCGCAGCATCCTGCAGCGAATTGAGAGTAGGCTGTCGCCACCACCCCCTCCTCCTGCACCATGATCCCTTAAGTCCTTCACCCCCTTGGTCCCTAAGCCTTTCCCCACCACTTCCTCCCCCCATTGCTGTAAAGCTGTACATTTGTAAATAGTTATCCCTCAGACCCCACCCCTCTTCATCCTATCTTTCCCCACCCACCCTACCCTACATCCTCCCTATACATAGTTGCTTGTTGGCTTTTTTGTTTATTGATGTTGTTTTTATAATGCTGTTTTCATAATTAGAGTTATATTATGTTTGTTAGCCTGTGTCCTGTGTCTCTGTTATTCCTGCAGGGTTCGCTTGCAGGTGTTCATTGTTCCACCCTCCACCTGTGCAGGTCCGGTGGGGAGGGGGAACCCCCATAGTCACCATACCACCTGCATCCCTCGCCAGACAGACACCTGTGCGTTGGCAGGTGTCCACCGGGACTGGTTGCCATTTGTGCCCGTGGGCTGACAATGGGGGCCATTCCCTGGACTGTCGCTGGCATTGTCCTTCCAGACTCTGTACTGTGCAGGACACACTGTGCCCCACTCCCTTTTGGCCGATCCACGAGTGTCACCAGCTGAGCCACCGTGCAATGCTGCCCACCTGGGTGTGCTTTGCTGGGCTGTCTCCTCTGCTTCTGTCTTTGTGGGCCCACCACACATGCGCCATCTGGCCACATATGTGTCGGCCTGTGTCATGCCTAGCCATGAGTGTCAGACGGTGCTGTGGGCCCATGTTGCCCTCCAGTGCTATTCAGCCGTGTGCCACCGTCCTTTGCTTGGCCTGCTGCCTTGCACCACTGCACCATTGCACTGCATTGTCCTGTTCTGCAACCCGAGCAACTGGTAGCATTGTGCGATACAGTCCCATTGCGCACTTCCTTTGTGCCAAATTACTCGGTATTACTCGGTTAGAAAAAAGTGGAAATAGGCACTTGGCCCATCGAGATCACTTTCCCAACAATGGTGGGGGGTATCTACATAATTTGCCCCCAAAAAAATTTATCCAATTCAGTTTTAAATTTCTTACATGATGACACTATATGTTGGGGTAAGGTGTTCCGTAATTCAGCTGCCCTGAGTGTAAAATAATTCTGTCTTTTGTTTGTAAAGGCCCTCCGGATTTGCATTTGCCTGTTATTACATCTTAGTCCTTGCTTTTTGTCACTGAGTATTTAGCTCTGGCGCTAAACCTTGTGAATGGGACTGCCATGCTCTTGCACAATCAAAGTCCATCGCACAATCCATTTTTTGCGCGGGTGCAAGTCTTTGCAAATTCTGCCCCAGCTGTTCTGATCTAGGCACGTCCTCAAGCTGGAAAGGAGCCACCAAGTAGGAACAGCTGATCTTCCATAAAGAAGACAAATGCGCACCCCTTACAGTGGGCTTGTCAAACAGTGCAGGCACGTAATTTTCAAGCGTGTGAAGCCTAAGTCTGCTTACTGTAAGTGACGTCAGTGATACTCTGGCTTTATCGCACATTGGGCCAGGTTTTGTTTTTCTCACTGTGCAGCTTCTGCATGTAGCAGCCTTGTAAGGCAGCTAACTGAGGGTTCGGACCACAAAATAAAACTCCCAGGACATAAGTTTCAAACACATTTTTTATTAAAACGTAGTAAAAACACACAGAGAACAACCAATTTTAACTAACTACCTGCTCTTTAATTGTGTCATGGCCACTCTGAGCCTCATTAGTAATGTTTCTAATTATGTTCTGGTTGCACAAGTACTAGGTCCAATATTGCCTCTCCCTAGTGGGATTGTGCACTTCTTGCATGAGGAAATTATTTTGCACCATGTCCAGGAACCTCTGACTTTTTTGGCTACCTGAGGAATAAGTTTCCGTTATTAAGTTAGGAAGGTTAAAATCCCCTGTGAACAGCAGCCCCAATGGGCTAGCCATGGGTGACCCAGGTTTGGAGTGGACTCAGGGAACTGTGTCGGGAAGCAGCCGTGGCTGGGATAGCTGCCACATAGCAGTACATCTCAGCTGGGACATTCTGGCAGCAGATTCTGGCACAACAGCAATACCTGCAGGAAAGCTAGGGCACTTGCTCCCATGCAGAATGGGGTGTGCATGCATAGGCTAGTGTTGGGCTACTGCCAACCCCATGGGAGGTGGGAGAGATCAAGGGAGAAACAGGGAAGAAAATCATGAAGCGTGAGTCGTCTAAATGATGATCGCTGGCTTTCTGTGGACCTGCTCTATGTTGATCCCCACTGCCCATGGTGGTAGGGGAGGGAGGGGTGATAGGGTTGGGAGGTCACTGGCAGGCAACACGTAAAGATAGGCACAGACATCAGCCTGAGGGTCAAACGGCTATATGCAGGGGAAAAAGGTCATCCATGAGCACTGTTCTGGTCTGGGCTGCTTCTTATCATATCACCCCCTTCCCCTTCATTGACTCATTCATGTCTACCTTCTGAATTGGTGGCCTAGAAGTGCCCAGATTGCATCCCCCCCATTGTTTAATTGTAGCCAGAGTGACTCCACCCCCTGGGACTGACTTGTCCTCATATGCTCCTATGCCTTCCTTTGTATAAATTGCCACCCTGCCTCGCCTGGCAAATTCCTTATCTTTTTTAAGTAGAATGCAGCCTGAGATATACAGATCCCAGCTAGTGTCCTGATTTGCCCAAGTCTCTGTGATAGTAATGACACCTTGATTTTCTGCCATAATCATTGCTTGTAGTTCATCCATTTTACTGCAAATGCCTCTTGCTTTGGTGTAAAGAACCATTCATGCATTCTGATTTTTCCAAAGTGTAGTTTCTAATCTGTGTGTGTGGCTATCTTACGTTTAATGCTGTGAATTTGGTGTGCTTTTTTTAATGTTTAAATTTGTTAATTTTTTGACCATGAAAGGCACACTGAGCTGTGATAGCTCATTTCCAGGTGTCTTGGGAGTGGGGTGGGGTATATATGGACCTGTTTTATTGATGGGGGAATGATGGCCGTGACACTGGGGAAACTCTCCTTATTTGCTTTCGTAACCAGGCAGCTTTTAAAGGAGTCCATGAATTTTTTCACCTCAGAAATCTATACTTTTATACACGTCTCTTGGGAAGATGTGTTTTAGAGCTCCTCAGACACTCAAGAGTCTGGTCTAAGTATCAACAACTGAAACTCTTTTGACTTTGGGCTCCTTGTTTGGCAATACCATTACCAAAACTCCTCACAAAAAACCCATCACCATATCATGTTGAAGTGAAGGGGTTCATGTTAATGACATTAATTACTGGCTTAAACAACGCTGTGAAATCTTGGGCCCACCTGATCTTATTATAGACAGCAAAAATATCTGGACCGGTGGCTGGAGGTTTAAATTGCGAGTGCAGCAAAACAATCTGGGGATTACACATCCCCCTAACAGTTTTTTTCTTAGGAAGAGATTGAGGGGTCTGTTTCTACACAGGACAGCCTAAAGCAGGTTTTAAGTGCAGTGCGAAAACCCATCTACTGTAAGTAGCGCCTGCGATCAGTCAAAGTGTGGCCTTTGTGGGGAATTCGGGCACATTGGTATGTCCTGCAGACATATATTTAAATGTAATCTGTGTGGAAGCAAGGCCATACTTTTCAACACTGTCATTGGGCTATCAGAAACAGATAGGATAGGTTTGATCAAAACAACATGAAACCCCTAATGCAGGACCTAGAACTGCCCCAGTGCTTCCCCAGAGTCAGCTCTAGATAACTTAGGTATTTTATTTTATTTATCAAGTCTAGGACTACAAATACTTTTGTGCCTTGGCTCTTTTACAAAGGTTCCACGTCAGAGAAATACAAATTATGGGGAACATCAAGACAGACATTACAACAGTGTGGACATTGCAAACAGAGTACAGATTAATACAATTCAAGGGTAGCATTGTAACAAGGCAGCCAGCGGCATTTGTCAGAGAAAACAGACAACAGATAAGAAGCGCCAGAGTCATAGGGAGAGGGAAGGGGGGGGGGGAGAAGGAATGTAGGAAGGGTGGGGAGAGGGAACGTAGGAAGGGTGGGGACAGGGTACAAATGCATCTTAAGCTCCAGATATATCCTTGATGCTTCCTGGTCCTGCTTTAGACACTACAGCTCTAGTGCCCTGTCCTGCTGCAGTTGTACAGCAGATGGAGCAAGGACCTTCTGCTGAAACTGGGATGTTCCTGTGGCAAAATCCTCCAGGAGTCAGACGATCCTGGATGCCCTGCAGGACTGTACGCTCACGCAGCTGGTCAAGTTTCCAACTAGGCAGGAAGCAGTCCTCAATGTGGTTCTCTCTAACAACGAGGTGGTAGAGACAATTAGAGTAGGGGAACCTCTAGCCAGTAGTGACCATAACTCTGTATGGTTTGAGATATCAAGTTGGGGTTGAAAAATCCAAATCACAGATGGGGGTCTTAAACTTTAAAGGGGCAAACTTTGAAAGGTCAAGAAATATAGTAAGGAAAAATCTGTCAAACATTATTTGTTTATTTGTCTGAATTTTGGTAACCGGGTGTGCCCACTGAGACATTGCAGTTCCATTTTCAGGGACGACCGGGGAAGTGCAGTACATTGATAGTGCAATATGTTGACAGAAGAGAGGTAGTTACAGTGGACTTGTTAACAACATTCGAAGAGCAATAGGAATTGCATCATTTGCTGATACACCCACACCTTAGATATTACAAATAGATAATGACGTAATTGACAGTTAGATTAAAGACCTGTCCGCTCGGGTGTCCCTCAGGGGTCCATTCTTGGGCCACTACTATTCAGTATAGTCCTTAACAAACTCCCATAAGCCTCCAATGGTCGCATCTTGCTATACGCTGATGACGCTGTTATTTTTTCCAGCAATCCGGACCCTATGTTTCTTGAGACCCAGTTACAACACAGCTTTACCAATGTAGAGAAATGGTTTGGTGACCATAAACTCATTATGAACTAAAACAAGCTAAAATGTTGCTTTTCTCCAGTCTGCTCAGTAGGCATAGAACTTACCCCCTTTCCAGCACTAATGCTGAGGGCTCCCCCTTAGAGCTGCTCCAGCAATACAGATCCCTGAGGATTACAACTGATAGCTCCTTGACCTGTGCTAGTCACACTGACAATGTTGCAAAAGCTGTAAACATGCGCATTGGCCTGCTTTACAGGTATAAGCACTGCCTGACCCCAGATGCTCTGAAGCTGGCTAGTCACAGCTCAGTTGTCTCCCTCATAGACTATGGGCTAGTAATTTATGGGTCTGCAATGGATACCTCCCTTTGTAGAATTAAAATGGCTCTTAACAAAGCCTGTCATCTACTCACAGGATCTGTGCATCTCACTCGCACCTGTGAACTTTACTTGCAAGCAAATTGGCTCCAGCTTAATAACCAAATTAAGTACCAAACCTGCCTTATTGCAAAAAAAGTTCACCTAGGACTTATGCCACCTAGAGTTCAGAAGCTCCTTACCCCATATGACTGTCACTGGCAAACCAGAAACTCTGAGAACCAGCTCTTCAAGATTCCATGTTGCCGAACTTCCCTTAGGTAAGGGTCCTTTGCCCGTAGTGCCTCACGCTGGCATAACTCTCTACTGAGTGAACTATCTTCTTCCTGCAAGCTGGGATCCTTTAAATCCAAACTCCGGCAGCACCTTGTAACCACTTCTAACTGTGATTGCTTCCACTGGGTATACCCGCCACTGCTGTGTACCCCTTCAGCACATATTTGGCACAAATCTAATATCTTTCGTTGTTCTGAATGGCCACTCCCTTCACTCCCCCTCCCTCCCCTCCTTCACATGCTCCCCCCATCTTCCCTTTGCCCTCACCTCCCTTCTCCCTTCCTCCTTCTCATCCTCCTCCTCTCATTTATGCCCTCATCCTCCTCACCTAATGCATATGCCCTCCTCCTACCAAACCTTTCCCATCCCTGTTTTCCCATTCTCCCTCGACTTCTTGCGCTTACTCTCTACATGATGAGGCCTCTTGAGCTGATACTCTTTGTTGTTGCACTTCATTATAGATTGTTTGGAATCCATTTATGCTCTAATATCTGCATGTAACTTGTATTATGTATTCTTATTTGTTTCTATCGAAGTTTGTCTCTGTACTCTCCCGGGTCGTGCCTGAAAATGGTCTTCTGGCTTGTGTACCTACCCGGTAAACAAAAACTAAATAAATAAATTGTCTCTTATTCTCAATTGTAACCAGTACCAGCTCATGTTAATCCACTTACGATTGTCACATATGTATTCCTCACCACTGAATTGCTCAAATCACTTGCCCCTGCCTTTCCACCCGCTTTGTGATACCTGACAGCCTACCAATTCTGTAATCTATGTTGTTTTCAAATCTGGATGTGGAACCTATGTAAAGAGCTATTAGCTCAAAGGTTTTGTCTGAAATTTCTAATAAAAAAATAAATGAAAAAGTGCAGTGGTATCAAAAAGTACAGAAGAACTTACTGATTGTAGTTACATGTCCAAATGTGGGTCAGAGAGCAGCGATACATAACCATAAAGGATAAATAGAGCAGGGACGAAATAAGCATATCATTAGGGAATTTGGAGCGGGAATCATTGGAAGCAGGAGTAAGTTGGAGAGGCCGAAAGGACATAGCATAGAGGACTGAAACTCAGGGAGAGAGGTACAGGACAGGATGGTGGGAGGAAGGGATATCACTGAAAGATCTGAAGTCTAAGACATCGGCGGGGGGGAGGGGCAGTTAAGGAATCAGTCCTGAGAGCAAAAAAAACTCTGCATCAGAACAGTGAGGAAAAGAACTACGTACAAGAAACCCATCTGGATCACAGATCAGGTCCGAACATCAACTAGAAACAAAAGGAGGCCTTCCACAGATTCAGAATGAACCAAAGTGAAGACCAGTGTGATGAGTACATTGAAAAAACAAGGAAGCAAATACGGTGGTTAGGAAAGAAAAGGCAGAGACAGAGCTTAGGATTGCGGAGGGGATAAAATCAAGGGGAAAAACACTTTTTTGGTATGTTCAAGAAAAAAGAAGGAAAGGGGGTGGGATCACGAAACTACTGGACGGGGCTAGATTGGTAGAGGAAGATGGTCAAAAGGCTAATGTTTTAAATAACTTTTTCTGCTTGGTGTTTACAAAGGAGAAAACTGGATCTGTGCCAGAGAGTGGTATAAGAGCGGCCGACAAAGGGATCTAGAAAATGAGAGATCCAACATTTACCACAGAAAGGGTCAGGGATGGACTGGCAGCTCTCAAGCCAGACAAAGCACAGGGACCAGATGGATAGCATCCGAGAGTGCTGAAGAATTGGCAGTGGAATTAGCTGGTCCTCTAGTGCACCTGTTTAAAAGATCTCTGGTAACAGAAGTGGTGCCAAGTGACTGGAGGGTGGCATACGTGGTACCACTCCACAAAGGAGGGAGCAGAGAAGCGATGGGGAACAACTGATTGGTCAGGCTCACTTATGTGGTGGGTAAACGAATGGAAACCTTGATTAAACAAGATCTCATGCAATATCTAGAGGACAGCGGGCTTCAGGGCACAGAGCAACACAGATTGGTGGTAGGAAGGTCACGCCAGATGAATTTTATCACCTTTTTTGACTGGGTGGCGAAAGAACTGGATGGGGGCAAATAGTAGACCTTCTCTGTTTTGATTTCAGCAAGGCACTTGATTCTGTGCCACACAAATGCCTGTTGAGGAAGCTTGAGGACATAGGGGTCGTAGAGAGCATAGTTAGATGGGTGGGCAACTGGCTCATTGGCAGGAGGCAGAGGGTGGCGATTAATGGGGTGAGGTCAACCGAGGGTGCTGTTGCTAGTGGGGTCCTCCAGGGATCTGTACTGGGTCCTGTTCTGTTTAATGTATTTATCGGTGACATTGACAGTGGGGTCCAGGGTAAGCTTGCCCTATTCGCAGATGATACTGAGCTAAGAGGGCGGATGGACAGCCCTGAAGGGGTTAGAGAACTGCAGGAGGACCTCCAAAAATTGGAAAGATGGTCGAATTTGTGGCAGCTGAAATTCAATGCAAAGAAGTGCAAAGTTATGCACCTCGGCAAGGGGAACCCTAGGATGGAATATTGGCTAAATGGGGTCAAACTAAGCACCTTGCAGGAAGAGAGGGACCTGGGGGTCACTATCACCGACACCCTGAAGCAGGCGAATCAATGTAACAAAGCATATAGCAAGGCGCACAAGTTGTTGGGGTGCATAAGCAGGGGGATTGATAGGAAGAGGGAAGTGAGCACCCCCTCTACAGATCTCATGTTAGACCGCATCTTGAGTACTGTGTTCAGTTCTGAAGGACACATCTGAAGATGGATAAGGAAAGACTGGAATCTATGCAGAGGAGAGCGACGAAGATGGTCCGAGGTTTGCAAGGGCTCTCCTTTGAGGAACAGCTGGCAGCACTGAATATGTACTCAGTGGAAACCAGGAGGGGGAGAGATGATACGATAGAAACATTTAAGTTCTTAAAAGGCATTAACAACGTTCTGGACTCTGAGGAACTGTTCCATAAGGCCACCAGTACAATAACAAGAGGGCATGAATGGAAGCTGGGGGAGTGAGGGGGAGTTTCAGGAGGGATCTGAGGAAGTACTACTTCATAGAAAGAGTGGTGGAGCCATGGAACAGTCTGCCAGCTGAGCTGGTGAACACAGAGACTGTGGCGAGTTTCAAGCGTAGGTGGGACAGAGCTGGAGCACAATTATGGGACAATATAATAGGTACTAAATTAGGAACCGGAGTGGGGGTAGCCCCCGGGACAACCTCTAGGTCCTGGGCATCTTGTGGGTAGACCTGATGGACACTAAGGTCTCCTGCCATCGCTTTCTGTGTTTCACTAGAGTCAGCTCCAGATAACTTGGGTACAAACGCATCTCAAGCTCCAGATATATCCTTGATGCTTCCTGGTCCTGCTTTAGGTACACAACTCTAGTGCCCAGTCCTTCTGCAGTTCTATAACACATGGAGCAAGGACCTCCTGCTGAAACTCTTTTTTTCTGGCAGAATAGTTGACATAGCGGATCCCATGCCCCTTCCCCCGGATGGTATGACGGTGGCCACGAAAAGAAGAACAAGAGCATCTGCATAGAAACCACAGCCACAGACCATCCCACTGGAATATAAATAAGAAGTTCTAGGGTCTCAGAAAAATTGGGGGTGCTCTGATGCAGGAGACTTAGACTCAGATGTCTCCAGTACCTCTGTTTGTCCCAGATCTCACCAACTTCTAACTTCTTCAGAAACCGAGAAGGACACTAGGACAACTATTAGTAAATCAAGGAAAGAGAGAGGGAAAGCAGATAAGAAGGGTGTGACCTGAAAAGAAATACCTAGGATTGCCCTTTCTTATCATACCTCACTATTGGCTTCTTGAAAATAGTATCCATTAATGTATGCAGCATAAAAAATCCAAAGAAAAGGGATGTGTTTTTTCTTATTTATACCATCTAACGTAACAGTTGAAATTATGTTTTTTTACAGGAAACCTGTTTTTCTACCTTAATAGGTGTTGCATATGCAAAGAAAGGCCTGGCTAGCCGGTCCGGTGGTGCTGAGGGTTGAGGCGCTGGACGCCACACCTCGTACCATACCGGCGACCCGGGTTCGACAGCAGACTCGGGTCGACAGGGGTCAGCCGGGAGGGAGAAGGAATGAGTGCCCAATGGCAGCTCTCCTTCTCTGGGAAGGGGGAAGCATACTCTCCGCTACGATACCGCCACCTGTTGGGGGAACCTCAGGGTGGTCGGTGCAGCTGGGGAGATGCTCTATGCAAGGGTAGATGTTGGCAGGGGACCGGCTTCGACATGCGTCTCTACGCACACTGGCAGCCTTGTCCCCGTTGCATGCCAATGTTAGGGGAGGGGATCCACCAGAACACCAGGAAATACCCTGCCCTTGTCTAGGAGATGAGCCTCAGCGTTGGTTCTGAGGCAGCACCCGAGAAGCAGACTCCGCTGTGCGCGCTCCCAAACAGTGCTCAGGGGAGATATGGGGGATCTCTGCCGCCCTGCCCGGAGGGCAATCCGAGGCCCTGAAGGTACGTGGGTAGCATTAGCACTCTAGGGGCAGACTCCTTTGGGGCTGCAGATTGGGACCTACGAGGGAGCTCTGAGAGAGTGATCAGCGGCAGCAGGAGGAGGATAAAGAAAGAGTAAAAAAAAAAAAAAGAAAGGCCTGGCTGTGGGGCCCTTCTTTTTGGTCCTTTGGTGAGGATGCTACAGATGGGGTGGATATTGGGGGGGGGAGGCACCGTAAGCTGAAGCTTGATTCCAGGTGTGACCTGGGAGCACAAGGAAGTTAAGTGACTTGCTCAGGATCACACTGTATGCAAGTGGGAGCCGTGGGATTCAAACCCAGGTCTGCAGCTCAGATCCTTAAACCACTGCACCATATTGCCTCCTAATATAGTATTAACATTTTAACGGGTCAAATTTTCAAATACCTAAGTTAGTGGATTTATGCCCAGGTATGACATTAGTTTTAAACACTGTATGTGGTAAATTTACTGGCTAGAATGATTAATGTATATGCTCCACAGCTAAAGACAGGGAGAGCAGATTTAATGGAAAGGATCACCCCTTACTGACATACGAGTAAATGCGTACTTCTAGGGGAGATTTTAGTTCTCAGCTGGATAGCTTAGAAAGGAGTGCAACTGGGAAGAAAGTCTATTGTGATGTATTTGTCTTAAAAAAATGATAACTTTGGCCTGACTGTCAGATGCATATAGAATACTTCATCCCAAGGGAGGGGCCACTTATTTTAGAAATACTTATTCCATGAGGACTGATTAATTATCCATTCGGATAAATGCATTTTCCTTAAATCCGGTGGAATATTTTGGCCACCTAGCTTTATATGGAGGGATTAACCCTCGACAGGGTATGGGTTTACTGAGCATTAACCATGCCGGGGGGGGGGGGGGCTAGAATCACGAGATGAAGCCAAGTGATTTCAGCCACCCAGACGTGGATTAATGCTCAGTAAACCCATACCCTGGAGTGGGTTAATTCACTTATAACATGGGTAATGTTTTGTTTGAGTTTTACCTAAAAAAAAACAGTGAAATAAAGCCATGTGACCATGCAACTGTGAGTATGTCAGACATTAATCCATGGTCAGGTGACCTGTTTGGACCAATCAGAAGACAGTATTTTAGGAACCCCATGTTATAAAGTCAGTTAAACTTTGGTGAAGCTCCAAAAGGTTGAAGTACAGGGTGGTGAAGGTTAAATGTTTCTATACTGAGTCAACCACGGGTGCAGGAGAATGTACTTGCACTGCTGCTAGCAAGGTATTCAGTGTTCGACTGTTATGAGGATCTGGTATTATGGTGAGAGGATTCTAAAATTGCTATTATGGAACTCTTTCAAAAGCTAGGCAAAAAGAAGACACAGATGGAATACCTGCAGTATTTGAAGTCCAGGAATAAACTATATTCCATGTTACCTAAGGCTGTTTTGTGAGGGAAAAAAAATATTGTAAGATCCACGTTGATGTACTTAAAGATGAAATACTGGTTTATCAAAGTAAAAAAAGGCTAATTCATCACTATTTATGGAACAAAGATATGGTACAGAAAAGTGTTCGACATCAAAACCACACCATCCAAAAAAATCATGGTCTAAATCCTCGCCATCCCAAAAAATGCAGTCAAAAGGGCGCCGTCATAAATATACTACCCAGCGCACTTCTTTTATCTAATTATCAAAATATATAGTTGGCACCCTGTAAGTCTAGTGTATAAATTTAGATAATAAACTGAAAGGAAGTGTGCTAATTTGTATAGTGGCACTTTTGCTATTTCCTCATGCGCGTTTATTACAGCACTGTTTTTCACCACGCTTTATCGGATCCACGGACTTGACAGGATGCCACAGAAAAGACCCCCTTTGGGGATCCTTATGCAGCTTGTAAATATAGAGTAGACCACACAATTTGTAATGGTCTATCGGACTCTGCAGATAAGCTAGTTTAAGACAGTGCAAGTACTGTATGTTAACCATAGTAGATAGGTTTCTTAAGGATACTTTTGGTACAAGTATAGAAGTGAAAGAAGATGTGGGAACATTAGGAGATGTCAGAATACCTTCTCTTACTGATTCACAGCAACTTGAACTTTTTTCTTCCATCACAGTAGAATAAATAGTTCGGGTCATTAAGGGGTTAAATCTGGGCTCCTGACCAGGGATAGATGAAATCCTGAATGAATTCTGTAAGGCCTGTGTTGAGGTTATATCTTTTTTTGTGTGTTTTTTGATGACAGGTGTTTCAATATATGTTGGACACGCACAGGTGTTTGGCTGCCTTTGGAAAATCTGTTCTGTTATTCTTATTTAAAAAGGGAGGAGCAACTTTATTGCAAAATTGGAGGTTTGTAAGTCTTCTAAATTCAGATTTCAAAACTCTCTCTAAACATTTACATTTGATGCTACAGAAGGTGGTACAAGATTTGACACAGCCTGTACAAACCTGCTCCACACCAAACAGGTCTATTCAAGGAAACCTTTATGTTTTACAGGATAGAATTCCAAAAGGTTAAAATGGTGAGCACTTTTCATTTTGTTATAATAAGGATGGTGCAGGAGATAGAGATCGGCTTAACCCTCTTGTTTTCTACAATATTCCAATAGTCAATCTCCGCACTAACTAGGATCTCTGGCATAAAAAATACAGTCACGGGTCAGCTGAGGCACTTACTTCTTGCCCCCTTCTGTTTGTATGTGTTCCATAAATATGCACACCTGCACGCTTCACCCATGTGATTGAAAATGTAGCAATTATTTGTGCAGCACCAGGTTGTGCACTGGAGAAAGAGTAATGTGTGCCCGGGACAGCCTAGGTTCCAGTTGCCTTGGTGGCGCAGCTGGCTAGCGCGACCGGAATGGTATTCCAGGCAGCCTGGGTTTAAGTCCTAGCTGAGTTATTTACTTCTTTCTCTCCTCTGTATGTGTTCCATAAATACGCACACTGCACCCACGTGATTAAAAATACAGTCACAGGTCACTTTTCTCTAGCTATGTTAGTTATTTTATTTTGATCAGTTTAAATATGATAAAAACTTATTTTCAGCACTTTGCAGTCACATGTCATCTTCTGGAGCTCCGCCCTGCTATGTTATGCTGTGCACATATTTTGGGCGGCAGCTCATCTTTCTAGTGTGGGTGATGCATGCATCAGAGGCATTGGTGTTGGGGTTGATACCTATAATAAGGTGTTATCCAACACCATTGACTCCCTTGCACCTGTCCGTGTATGACCCAGATCTTCCTACCTGAGGTCCCCGTGGTATGATGGGGCTCTCAGAGAGATGAAGAGGAAGAGGAAGAGTCAGAGGTTAGAGCGCTGCTGGAGAAGATCTGGTCTGGAGGGGGACAAACTGGCCCTGCATGTACATTGTAATGCATACCAGGGGGCAATCAACCATAAGAAGGCAGTGTTCCTGTCCAGGGAAATTGCTGCCGGGAAGAACCGACCAGCTATACTTTTTCGGACTGTGGACAGGCTACTTCATCCTGCTTGTCTACAGCTGAAGAAGGTTTTACTAATGCTGAATGTGAAGAATTTGCTCAGTTCTTCTTGGACAGAGTGTCCGGTATCCGACAGGTGGTTTCTACAGTCAGCAATGTCGTAGCTGGCAGTGGTCACCTGAAGTGTTCTGAGTGCACTCCGCCTTGTTGGGGGAGTTTAGACCGGTGGAGGTAAGTGAGGTCATTGAGGTAGCAACCAATCTGAAGCACACTTTTTGTGAACTGGACCCGGTGCCAACGCATTTCTTTTTTTTTCTCCTATTTATGTCTTCTTTGCCCCCTCGGCTCTGGTCTTCCTCGGGAGCACATGAAGTCATCCCCCTTACGGCTCACCCTACCCGGCCATCCTCCATCGCCCATGTAGCCTTGGTTATACCCCCCAGGCGGGGACAGGGCAGGTCCCAACACCCCAACACAGCAGTAATGTCGATTGGGAGGATGCCAGGTGGGCAGCCATAAATTAGGGGCAAGCTCCTGGTGCTCTGTCTCCGCCGGAGCCAAGAGGTATTTTCCTTGTTTTTCTCTGGGAGTGGCTAGTGCCCTGATGTCAAGGCATATCCAATGTCTGCCACTCCCCCATTACTCTCTTTCCTCCGCAGTGCTTGCTGTATCTCCAGCCTCTGCCAGAGATCAGCAGAGCACCGATCCGGGACCCCTGTCACTCCCCGGGAGAGGAGAGCTGTCCTCCGGATGCTCTATCCTCTCCCTCCCCTGCCGACCCCCAGCAACCCGGGCCCACACCCGAACCCAGGTCGCCAGCGTGGCGCGAGGTGTGGCGTCCAGCACTTCAACCCTCAGCGCCACTGGGCCGGCGCCAACGCATTTCTTGATGAGATGCATTGACACCATTGGCCCACTGTTTGCTCTGATTGTCTGGTGTTCCTTATCTAAGGGGGTCTTTCCTGATGCCTTGAATGAGGCATTGGTGAGACCCCTCTTAAAGAAACCTTCTTTGGACCCGGAGGTCAGGTCAAAATACCGACCTATCTCCAACCTTCCTTTTTTGGCAAAGGTAGTTGAGAAGGTAGTGGCGCTTCAGTTGGAAGAGCACCTCGTGACCCATGAGTTGTATGAACCTTTCCAGTCAGGGTTTCGGGCTAGGCATAGCACAGAAACCGTGCTTGTTCGGGTGCAGAATGATGTCCTCAGGGCGAGAGATCGTGGGGATAAAACAATTCTTGTTCTCCTTGATCTCTCCTCAGCATTTGACACTGTGGACCATTGTGTGTTGCTTGACCACCTTAGAGAGCTCTGTAGACTCACTGGTACTGTCATCCACTGGTTTGAGTCCTTTCTTACCAACAGGAGGCAGCGGGTTGTGATGGGGAATTTCTTCTCCACCCCTAGCCTCCTGTCTTGTGGAGTTCTTCAGGGATTGGTACTGGCCCCAATGTTGTTCGCAGTGAACATGCTACCCTTGGGAGAGCTCATTAGGAAGTATGACTTGGGTTTTCATTGCAATGCTGATGATACCCAGCTATACTTTTCCTTTGCCCCAGGAACATTCAACGCGGTGGACGTGCTAAACAGCTGCCTTACCAAGATTAACGATTGGATGGCCTCCAGCTGGTTGTGACTGAACCCCGATAAGATGGAGATATTGGTGGTGGAGTCCTACAGAGTGCGTGATATTGGCCTCTGATTCAGCAACTGAACTTGTTCTGGGATCTGTTTCATTGAAGGCCTCCTCTTGGGTAGGAAATCTTGGTGTTATTCTTGACAGGAAATTGACTATGGAGGTGCAAATATCCTCCACGGTTCGCTCCTGTTTTTTCCATCTTAGAAATATCACCAGGATAAAACCCCATGTGCCGCCTCTGGACCTCTCTACCTTGATACATGCCTTAGTTACATCAAGGCTTGACTACTGTAATGTGCTCTACCCCGGGGTCACAGGAGGATCTCTCCGCAGACTGCAGCTAGTGCAAAACACAGCTGCCCGATTACTTACTGGGCAGCAAATATTTTGCCATATTACACCGGTGCTGCGTGAATTGCACTGGCTGCCGGTTAGGTGGAGGATCCTTTTGAAGGTGGGCCTTCTCACCTAAAAGGTCCTGCACAGGCAGGGTCCTGGTTATCTGTTAGACCTTCTTGCACCTGCTCTCTCTGTCCGCCCCCTCCACTCTTCCGATAGGGACACCCTGGCAATTTCTAGGACGAAGCTGAGATCTGCTGGCGACAGAGCCTTTATTGTCACCGCTCCCGTTCTTTGGAATTCATTGCTATTTGGGGTTAGGGGAACCCCTACTTTAGAGATTTTCAAGGTCCGCCTGAAGGCCCTCCTATTCTCCCAAGCGTTTCAGCACTGAATCACTGAATGTAATTGAACATGATGATTGCATGATGTATTGCAAATTTTATTTTTATATTTAATGTGTTATGTATCCTTTGTTATTTGGAAGTTGTATTTATTCATTCTGTACAGTGCCCAGAGCCTCTGGGATTGGGCATTTTTTAAATAAATTTTGCCTTGCCTTACCACATATTGATTTCATGCATAAAGTGCAAATATTCAAAAGTGCATAGGAAGAATACAAATGCCTGGTCTTTTCTCCTGCCACACTGCCCCTTACTGGGAGAAAAGACCGCACCTTATGCAAAACACAAAAGTGTGCAGGAGAGATCCTGCCCACAAGATGAATGTCAGATACAGCTTGAAACAATGGCACATCTATTGGAGGATTTGGTAACTGCTAGCAAAGAAATGAAGAGACAAAAGATGGGCGTCTGTTTCATATGGAGATGTCCCCAAAGGAACACAGTTTGAAACAATGGCTAGCTATTATCTGTGCCTTAGTTACATTTGGGTTTGTTATTTTATTCTCTTTCTAACATTCTCTTTTTGTGTCTCCTTCTTTTTTTCTTCCTTTTAACTGATGGAATGAATTTATATTTATGAAGTATGTATTCTGTCACGGATCAGGACTGGTTTAAGGGCAGGAGGATGAACGAAATATCTCATTTTGTTTTGGAATATAAATCATTCTTTTTTTTATATGATTGTGTATATGTATATACCTTTTTACCAAATAAAAAATTCCCTAACCTTGGGGTGGTGGTGGTGGGGGGGGGGCTGTTGATCAGATTGTTGTACAGCAAGATGGCCACTCAGAAGGATGAAGCAGGAGGTATACATGCCTGCTCCATCTCAATGGAAGCAGGGACTCCAATGGTGACTGGTACTGAGCCCAAAAAAGAACTGTACCTGTTTTGATGTTCAGTCAAGAGATGGAGATCCCGTCAGTGTCCTGTCCAGCATCAAAGTCATTTGATTCCAGTGATGCTGCTGCACCAGCTACAGTGTCTCCTGATGTCCCAGCAGCAACTCTTCTGGCTGCAGGAATTTCGGAGTGATGAGTATTACTACAGCTACTAGCCGAGGGAGACACAAATGTCAGCCAAATGTGTGATACGCTTGCCATGCCTGCCAAGCCTAAAGTTATCCGCAAGCCAACTCCAGTGGAGCACCAACCAAGGCCGAATCTCACAGTGTCAAATCAAAAGACTGCTACACCTGTCAGGGAGAGAACGTCTGTGGATAGTCTGGGGCTGAGAAGTGACTGCCCCGTTCCTACCCCACCAGTATATTCCTTGGCAGCATGGCCTGTTGAGTCAGCACTTCTGGCAGCCAGTTGAAGTTAGGCTACCGACGGTGTTTCGTGGTCACCAGGTCCAGTGCCAACTGCCATAGAAACCATCACTCTGTTTCCCAAAGCTGATAAAACTTGGGCACGGACAGAAATTCAATGAAAACATCTTCCAGCCTTGCAAGGAAAGGGTGCCAGCTACCTGCCAGCATGGCTTCGGGAGTAAACTGAGAGTGCAGTAACTGTCGGGGGTCCTGCCTCGCCAGGTTGGTGTGAGTCCATATGTAGTTCCCACCGTGCTGGCATTGCCAACCAACTCCCCCTCTGTGCCACGCCGGGACTGCACCTGTTCCTATGTTGCACAGTTATACCGAACCGGTATCAGAAACTGCACTGCAAACTGAGCTAATTGCTGTTGCCATGACAACCCCTGCTTTACACCATTCTCCTCTTGTGGCTGACAGACGGAGGTTGCAGCACAAATTTTATGGACCCATGAGGTAAGGGGCAACAGCGTCCTGCATCTAGTGTACTTATGGGCAAAAGATCAAAAATAAAACCAAACATACTGAGACTGCTACTGACCCTCACTTGTCACCAGACCCAACCATTTCTCAGCTCCAACCTGTTGATCTTTCTGCACCTCACGCTATGGCCCAGAGACTGCTCCTGCTGCCCCCATATCCTCCGAGAGAAGGGAGACCCAGAGCTACAGCTCAGTCTACAGCTGTTCCAGGAGATGATCCTCTTGCGAAATTCTCAGACTTCTTTACTGCAAAGACTGGGCCTGCATAGCAACGCGGCGCTGTCAGATTGCTCTATATTGGTAATAAGGAGAATCCACCAGATCAGACTTACATCATACTCCCCCCTGATTTAGAGAATCCATGCACTTTTCTGCTTCGAACCTCTACACTCTGATACATGTGGCAGAACTCCACATTAAAAGATAATCCTGTTTGGTCAGCGTTCTCAGTTATCCCACTAACCAAGCCTGCAGTTAAGACAGTAACTGTCCTATTCCAGAATGAATGGGTTAGTGTGACGGACATCACTTACTGGCTCTAATGGGAAATGTGATGTCCTAGATGTTCCTTCCCATCCCTATTTTGGACATGGAGAGGGTATGGACTTTGGGGTAGAAATTCCATGTGGAGCTGAAATATGGAAGTAATGGGTTGCAACATGTGCCTAGTATTTTTTTCTGGGCAGGGATAGGGTAGTGTGTTTTTATCTGGGATAGCCCTACGCATGCTGTAAATGTGGATCTTTGACCCATTATAGTAGTGCCTGTGATCAGCACAGATGTGGCCTTTGTTTACAACATGGCCACATCAGACTCTTGTCCCAGTCCATTTATAACTTTCCCCCTTAGGTGGATTACAAAACCCAATTCTATGCTTGGTGGTCCTCTGTTCGGAAGCAAATCCCTGGTCCTCATGGCCTGCCCCCGACATCCTTCCAGCATCTTAACAAGGACCTTCCACCCAGGACCAGAGCCAGGCTAGTGCTGGCGGCCCCTGGACATTAGGGTTCTCTGGGTCTCGACCCGACATTGGCTCTGGCTGTCACCAGGAGAAGTGCCCGCCAATGGAGAGTGACCAGGAGGAAGACGAATGAGGATGACTCTTAGTCTTCCTCCTCACCAGGGGCATCTTCAGATGGCAGAGAGGCCTACAAGGTAATTCCCAAGTCCCCCCGATGATCCATCTTTTATGGATGTCATGCGCCACATCTAGTCTATTATGGGATGGAAAACAGAGGAGCAGGATCCAGAGTGGCGTCACCTGGCTGTTTATTTGAGGCAGAGGGATGCCCTCCCAGTGGTGGTTCCCACCCCTGATTGACTCCTATGATGATGTCACCAGGGTGGCTTGGAATCGCCCCTCATCCATTCTTCCATTGCCTAAGAAGGTGGACCGTCTCTACCATGCCCCTGCTGATAAGCCCTTTTTAGGGGCCACCCCAAGTTTGACTCGGTGGTCATCAGTGCGGTGCATGACCCTACCAAAAAGCCCAAGCACCTTAGGGCTCTTCCCCCGGATAGGGAGTAAAGACAATTGGACCACTTGGGCAAACGTGTCTTTGCGTCCACTACTCTGGCTGTCTGGGCTATTAATTACTTGGCCCATATGGTCCAATATCAGAATGCCCCCTGGGACCAAGTCAGGGACCTTGTGCAGGCCTTGCCTGAGGATTCCATGAAAACGCAGCTCTCCCAACTCCTTAAATTTGGCTCCAGCGTCGGCAACCACATCCTCCAGGCTGCATATGATGCTGTGGATTCCTGAGGCAGAGGAGCGGCAGCTGCTGGTGTCTGCCTCTGATGCCATTCGTGGCTCAGGGAGTCCGGCTTCACCTCAGATGTACAGTCCAGCATTTTTAGGGACTCCATCCTCTTCAGTGGAGATATTCAGGACATAATATCCACCCTCCAAGAGTTGGGCCGTGCCCTTCAGACTGTTCTTTCATTGTACCACACCCAACCTAGAGCAGGTCAGTGCCCTTCCTTTTGCCGCTCCTCCCACAAACACTCTCACCAGCCTGCCTCAGGTCAGGGAAAGCGCAAGGCAGTGTCAGTCCCCACTACCACTGCCACCAGGGCACCTCGAGCACCCACAGCCACCCTCCCGATGCCCACCCCCACTTTTTGACTCCATAGCTGACACCCCCCCCCCCAGAAAGGGTTCTGGAGGAGGCTGTTAGGGTCGGTTCTCCCTCCACCTCGATGGGTGGTGGGAAATAACCACAGGCAACTGGGTGATTCAGATAATAGAACACGGTTACACTCTAGAATTCCTAGAGTGGCCTCCAGAAAATCCTCCAATAAATTCCTCATACTCCCCAGCCCACCTGCCCCTCTTCTGGGAGGAAATCCAGGATCTTCTGCAAAAAACAGTCATAGAGCCCATCCCTCTGGCTCAGTGAGGAAGGGGGTTCTACTCCTGCTTCTTACTTGTCCCAAAAAAGACCAGAGAAACATAGAAACATTGAAGTTGATGACAGATAAAGACCGCAAGGCCCATCCAGTCTGCCCATTTCTTTTTCTACCTTATGAATGTGCAATTGGCCTTTGCTCTGTCAGTGGCCTATCTGTTCATACTCATCTGTATTGCTCCCTTATGCCTATCCCATGCCTGTATGAAGCCCTGCACTGTATTTTTATCCACCACTTCCTGAGGTAGGCCGCTCCATGCATCCACCACCCTTTCTATGAAAAAGAACTTCCTCACATCACCCCTTAATTAGTCTTCCTCTAATCTCATGCTGTGTCCTCTTGTCCTGCTATTTCCTGCTATGATCTTCGGCCCATCCTGGATCTGAGTCTTCTGAAACTGTACATAGAGTACAAGCATTTCAGGATGGTCATCCTTCAGGGATTGTTGCCCCTTTTGTACCGGGGGGATTGGCTCTGCTCTCTGGACATGCAAGATGCCTATTTGCATATCCAGATTTTTCCCACCGTCATCGCTTCCTCCACTTCCACTTTCAGGAGGCCCATTTTCAATTATGGGCCCTCCCTTTTGGCCTTTCTTCAGCCCCCAGGATCTTCATGAAGTGTCTGGCGGTGGTGGCAGCTGCCCTGAGAAGGCAGGGCTTCTATGTGTTTCCCTATCTGGACCATTGGCTTCTAGCAGCCCCCTCCAGGGACCTTCTGATCCAAATCCTGGAACACACCTTCCATCTATTTCAGGCCCTGGGGATTACCATCAGTTATCCGAAGTCCAGCCTCTCTCCTTGCCAGTGCCTCCAATACATAGGGGTAGTTCTGGATACCGACCAGGGTATGACCTTTCTGCAGTGGGACAGGGCGAAATGCCTGATGGAACAGGGCCGACTAGTCTCCTCAAGTCACCAGGTCCCTGCCAGGATGTTCTTGTACCTTCTGGATTTTATGGCAGTGGTCATTGCCACAGTTCCCCTTGTCCATCTGCACATGCGGGTTCCTCAGTGGACATTAAGGATCAAGTGGGACCAATGCATGGACAACCTGGACCAGCTGGGCATGGTCTCCAGTGCAGTCAAGAAAGTCCTGCTGTGGTGGCTAGAGCCAGCCAACCTCCTTCGGAGGGTGTCATTAGAGCTCTCGGACCCTCATCAGATTCTTACAATGGATGCTTCAGACTTGGGCTGAGGAGCTTACTTGGTCGACCATCAGACTCAGGGCACTTGGTCGGAAGTGGAACAAGGTCTCCATATCAGTGACCTAGAGATGCGAGTGGTTCTTTATGCTCTGCAGGTCTTCCAGACTTATCTTCTATCTGGTCCCCTGTTGGTGCAGATGGACAACATGTGCGTAGTTTATTATGTCAACAAGCGGGGGGGGGGGGCTCACTCTTATCCCCTGTGTTGGGAGGCAATGAGGGTTTGGTATTGGGCCATTGAGCACGGTCTGAAGCTCTCGGACGTTCATATGCCAGGCATCAAAAACATCTTGGTAGACAGTCTCAGCCACTCCTGGTCACGGGCTCACCGGTGGGAACTCCTGACCCCAGTGATCAAAGATCTCTTTGGCAGGTGGGTTCATCCAAAGTTGCCACTTTTCTGCTCACTCGATCCCGAGCCTGGAGTTTTCTGGCGAGATGCATTGTCCCTCTCCTGGAAGGGGAGGTTTCTGTACACCTTTCCTCCCTTCCTGCTCCTATAGAGGGTGCTGCTTAAGTTCCACTTAGAAGGGGCGGAGATGATTCTCATAGCTCCCTTCTGGCTGCGTCATATTTGGTTCCCCCTTGCTGCAACAGCTAGCAGTGAAACCTCCAGTCCCCTTGCCCCTGTGCACCGGCTTGCTCTCCCAGGACCAGGGCCCCCTGGTCAACCTGGATTTCAAGTCCCTGCATCTCCTCACATGGTTCCTGCAGACCTAGCTATCACCCGCTTTTGGGTATCCTTGAGGGTTGCAGATGTCCCAGTGGCTGCTAGGAAACCTTCCACCAGGGCCACTTGCACCATGAAATGGAAGTGCTTAACCCTCTGGGCTGCTTCACACCAACTAGACCCCTTCACCTGCCTGGTAAATCAGGTGTTGGAGTGCCTTCTCTCCCTTTTGGATTCGGGTTTTGGATACTCCTAACTCAAGGTGCATCTTTCTGCCATGTCTGCTTACCATGCGCCTATCGAGGGCAGGGCTGTAACTCAGCTTGAGGTGTCCTGCACCTTTTTGTGAGGCATTCTGCATCTGAAACCTTCCATGAAGGACCCAGTCTATCTGTGGGACCTCAATTCTATGTTAGAGAAACTCACATTTCTTCCCTTTGAACCGGCTGCGAGTTGCGAGCCGTGCTTTCCCTCATGGAAAGGGCTCTTTTTAGTTGCCATTACCTGTGCTTAAAAAGTTTCAAAGCTTCAAGCTCTCATGTGTAAAGAGCCTTATAAGAGCTTCATTTGGTTTTTCACAAACACGTGGTGTCTGTATACTAATCCTAAGGTTCTTCCCAAGGTGGTGTCAGAGTTTACTTTGAATCAGTCCATCCACCTTCCGGTTTATTATCCTGAATACTCGAATCGGGGGGGGGGGGCTTTGCTCCATACTTTGGATGTACATAGGATCTTGTGGTACTATATGCACCACATCAAGACTTCAAGGAAGTCTGACCAGTTGTTTGTTTCATTCATCCCTAAGAGAGAGAGAACGCTCCTGTTTCCAAACAATGTTTGTCTAAGTGGTTAGCCAGTTGCACTGTTTATTGTTACTGTAAGTACAACAAGGACCTTCCAGGAGTGGTTAAGGCCATTCCTCCCTTGACCCCGACTGCCCAGCTAATTACAGACCGATCTCGAACTTACCCTTAATAGGGAAAGTTATTGAGAAGGTGGTTGCTGTGCAGCTGGAAGATCATTTAACCAACCACAATATCTATGACCTCTCCAGTCTGGCTTCAGAAAAAGGCATAGCACTGAAACAGCCCTGGTACGGGTACTCGACCTTCTGATGGCGAGAGATCAGAGAACCCATTCCATCTTGGTTCTCCTTGATCTCTTGGCAGCATTTGACTCGGTGGATCATGGGGTACTGCTCAAGTGCCTGTGGTTCTTCTGTGGACTGAGAGGGGTGGTCCTCAGTTGGTTTCGATCTTTCTTCGAGGGTAGATCTCAGAGAGTGGTGTCGGGAATTTATTTCTTGGCCCCTCACTGGCTACCCTGTGGGGTTCCACAGGGTTTGGTGCTGTCCCCCATGTTATTCGCAGTGTACATGCTTCCATTAGGGAACATTATAAGATGGTACGGGTTGAGTTTTCATTGCTATGCTGATGACTCTCAACTGTACATGTCTTTTGTGCCTGAACAGGAGTTAGATTCTGCTACAGTGTTTAATAACTGCCTGCTAGAGATTCAGAACTGGATGAGTGCTAGTTGGCTTCAATTGAACTCAGGAAAAACAGAGGTATTGGTGGTTGACCCTGGTTATAGGATGACAGGGGCATGGTCGGGAAAACCCTCAGGATTAAATCTTGGTGGGACCCGCTTATTGCCTCAGGCCAGGTGCATAACCTGGGTGTGGTATTTGATGAAGGCCTGACCCTGAGGGTGCAGGTTTTGGCTGTAGTCAAATCCTCCTATTACCATCTAAGGAACATAGCCCGGGTGAAGCACCTAATCCTGCCAAAGATCTTCCTACCTTGGTCCACACCTTTGTGACCAGTCATTTTGATTACTGCAACTCTCTTTACCTCGGGCTACTCGGGGTGGATATCCGCCACTTGTAGCTAGTGCAGGACATGACGACCAGGTTGTTGACCGGAACCTCTAGATCCAGCCATATAACACCTGTGCTGCGTGAACTGCACTGGCTGCCAGTACAATGGCAAATCACCTTCAAGGTCACATTGCTGACCTATAAGGCCCTACTCAAGCAGGGACCCCACTACCTGAAAGAACTGTTACGCCCTTACTATCCCACCCATTCTCTCTGATCCTCTGGCGAGGGATTGCTAGAGATTCCCAGGGTATCCCTAAAAACATCAGGAGGAAGATCTTTTGCCTTTATGGCACCTACCCTGTGGAACTCTCTACCTCACCAGATATGAGAGAGCCTGCCCGTGGAAGGTTTTAAAAAGTTACTGAAGACCTATCTGTTTAACCTGGCATTTTCAGGGACCTATTGAGTGTGTATTGATATGTTTTATTTGTTTCTAAGTGTAATATTGTGAAATCTTCTTTTTTAATGTGTATTGTAAAGGTGCCCTGAGCACAGGAAGGGTGCCTTATACAAATAACGCTTTACTTACTTACTGTTCCACAAGCGGTATGGCTGCCTCCATGACCTGTTTCAAAAAATGTGTCTGCTACAGACGTTTAAGCAGCTGCTACCTGGAGTTCTGGCCACACCTTCACCAAGCATTATAGTCTGGACACCGCCTCTCAGTGCAGGACCAATTTCGGCCTGGCAGTACTTCAGGGCCTTCACTCCTGAGCTCTTGGCTGCTGATTCCTCCTCCTCCCGGTGCTGTTCTCCTGGTTCTCCTTGGGGCTCAGTCCTACAGTGCTAGCCTGCTGCAAGAGCCTTCTTCAAAGCAATATAGTACAGTTATGTAAGAATTTACCATAACAGTAGATCTTTGAGAGAAACTCTTGCAGCAGGCCTTGCTTTCCCTCCCTCCTTCCCCCGCTGTTTCTTTCTTCTACTCACACTACTTGTTTGGCTCTCAGGAATCTCCTTGGTTCTCCATTTGCTGCCCGCTCTGGGTCTCCGGTGGGAGAACTGAGGAGGGTATGGAGGACTGCCTGCCTTTATAGGATAGGCTGACGTCAACAGTGGGTGGTCCCCCATGGTAAACTGCCAACTAGAAGGTTTTCCATGTGGTCCTGGTGCCTGGCAGCTAAGTCCTACTGGTGTTGGTCTGCTACAAGAGCTTCTCTCGAAGATCTACTGTTATGGTAAGTTCTTATGTAACTGTACTTTACTCTTGTAACACTCATTGAGTCCTTTGTTGTGATATATAGATGATTGTACCTTAACTTCAAATATTGACAGAGTTATGCCTTGTTAAAGTTGAAATGCGGAAAAAAAACTAAGTCCAAATTATTTTTTCTTATGAAGGGATCTATTTTCGTGAGGATGTGTCATTCATACGAGAAAAGAATCCTTCATATGACAAAAGAATCTGAAAAAAAAACTAAGTCCAAATTATTTTTCCTATGAAGGGAATCTTTTTTCATATGGCCCGATTCTTTTTTCACGTGGCCATACAAAAAAATAAATTTGGGTCATGAAAAAAAGATTTTAAAATGTGTTAAAAGTACATTTCTGGATGATTTTTTCTCCAAAAACTACAGAATCAACCTAAGTGGGTCCCAATAAGCGATATACACGTGTTGATGTCTCTGCAGAATATCACTTTTATGGGTTTTGAAAAGTTGTTTTGAAAAAAAAATGGAAACAAGATGGCAGCCATACGAAAAAAGCATTTTTTATCACGAAGAACGATTACCCCCATACAAAAAAAATTTTTTTTATGGGCCAAATTCTTTTTTTGTACCAAATGGCTATCCAAAAGACCCTGTTGAGCATGCGCAGAACCAAAATTTCTAAATCTTATAACACAGGACTGGATTAATATTTTTTCACCAAACCAGCGAAAGGCACCACTGTGGCCCAAGCCCTTTTCTACTCTGAAAATTTCGAGTACAATTCCAATGACCCATCTAGGCTGGGCAATGACAAAAGAGCAAAATAAAACAGACTTTTTCATTTTTCGCTATCTGGATCTTGGAATCCACACATCGATGAGAACGAAACTTGGCAAATCAAGAGATCTTACCCCCAAGACTGCGCATGCAAAATTTTGTGCAAATCTGTTGAATGGTCATGAAGCTGTTGAAGAGCAGAGTTTGGGGTTTAACATTAAACAGACTAATCAGCCATGACTTTAGTGGTGCTACCATGCCACTATCATTCAGATAGAAACATAGAATTTGTCGGCAGATAAGGACCGCTTGGCCAACCCAGTCTGCCCATTTCCCTACCTAATGGATAAGCTGCAGATCCTAGTTAACCAGCAGCCTACTTCTTCCTACCCCCACCCCCTAGAATGGCCTTATGACTGTCCCATGCATGCTTGAATTCCACCACTGATTTTGACTCCACAACCTCCTCTGGAAGGCCGTTCCATGCATCCACAACCCTCTGTGAAAAAATACTTCCTAAATTACCTTCTGAGCCGCCTCCATCTTCAAATTGTGCCTCTTGTTCCTGCACACCCTTTTTGAAAGATGCTACCCTCTTGGACTTTGTTGATTCCTTGAGGTACTGAAAGTTTCTATCATGTCCCCCCTCTCCCTCCTTTCCTCGAGGCTATACATATTAAACTCCTTAAGTCTCTCTTCATATGTCTTCCGGTGCAGACCCTGCACCATTTTAGTTGCCCTCCTCTGAACAGCTTCCATCCTGTCTATGTCTTTGCGGAGATTGGGTCTCCAGATATCAAAAGTGTGACAGTATACGAATATTCCATAGGAGAACTAACCAGTGAAAATATCTTTCAAACAGGGTATTGGACTTACCTGTAGGTGTCATCAGTCTTGGAAATATAAATCGCTAAATCAAGTGTAAATTTAATCAGTAGCCATTTAATGGAACCCTGAGCAAGAAAGTGATGTCACCGAAGGGCAAGCTATAAGTTATTAAGCACAGCTCATTGTGACATCACTTTTTGTCTGAAGATTCTGTGAAATGGTTGCTTCCATGATTTAATTTACAGATAATTTAGATATTTATATCTCAGGACCTCTGACACTTACATGTAAGCCTAATACCTCATTTAAAAGATCTCTTCATGAGCTTTCGGAATTTGATGGACCTGGCACACTTACCTTCCCCTTTAAAGAGAACCTGTTTAGGTGCTTTACTAAGGAACTGAGACCTCCCTTACATGAATGGGAATTGCCCTGTATGGTTTAAAAATGTTTTACTGTGTTCACATAGGAAAGAAAGAGCTCATAATTTGCCCCAGAGGGGCCAACAGCAGAATCCCATTGCCTTCCTTGATTGCTGGTGCGCCGTGCTCTCTGACATTTTGTGATGTCACTATATGGATTACGCAGGGGTGTGTTCCATGGAAGTCTAATGAGCATTGTTTCAAAAGATTATTTCCATTTTAAGGCTCTTATTTGTCAAGTGCTGACTTTGATTTTTACCAAATGGCTTTGTAAAATATAGAAGTAATCCTCTGAAAAGACTCTAAAGACTTCGGTGAAGCACGCTTCTGCTGTCCTCATATAGTGACATCACAGAATGTCCAAGCATAGGTCAATGCTGGCAATCCAAGAAGGGAAAGGGATTGGACAGTCAGACCCCCAAGGGCCAATTATGATCCCTTCCTTTCCTTAATGGACACAACAGAACATTTTTAAAACCATATGGGTCAGCTCCCATTCAGATAAGGGAGCTCCCTGTTCCTTTGGAACAAGGTTGCAAGTCAATGAAAAAAGTCTTCTTTAAAAGAGAACTGCTCTGAACATGCAAGCTATTTTCCCCTGTAGAAGCCAATTTTTAAATACTGGTTCTAATTCTGTTACTAGTCCATCTCTACAGGCTTTTTAATTATCCTAGTGGGTGTGTCTGCTTTACACACTAGAGGTAAGTACCATTTTAGAACTGTGTGATGTAGTTTTTGTCCCTGTTATACTTTTCTGTTGTTGGCACAATGCACTCATGTTCTATTTTAGAACTCTGTGGCTGAGAGGGACAAAAACAATATCATACCGTTCTAAAATGGCACTTAACACCAGAGTGTCGATCAGAAACAGTCACTGGGATAACTGAAATGCCTTTAGAGATGGAACAGTATTAGAACTAGAACCAGTATTTAAAAATCAGCTTTTACTGGGAAAAATGACTTACTGATTCAGTATGGTTCTTCTTTAAAGGAAAATGCTATCATATCCCCTTCTTAAATTGCACTGTGTCTGAAGCAAGTAAGCTACAGATTCTGTATTCCCGTTCACATATTGTATATTTATTTAGGAGTCAAAGAACCAACTTATATCCAGTGCTACCCTGCAGTCACTGGATTGAACATGTGCCATACAGCTCACTCTGAAGCATGCTATCATCTGTCTATCTAAATGTTGATTAGATGTGCTAGACAGTTTTTATGTTACTGCTTTGCATTGATAATTAATTTAATTTTTTTGCAAACCATGTACTGTTCTCTTCTGTATGTATCATTTTAATTTGTATCTTCTGTACTTATTATTTTGTTTCATGTGTGTACCTTATGTTATTGTTTGTACCACTACACTGGTACTGCACTTTTGTACTTTTTTGTATCGTCCTATAATGCTTCACCACCACCCCGACCCAGGATGCACCTGGAAATGAACTACTTTCAGCACAGTGTGCCCTCCTGGCCAAATATATTAAATAAATAGAATTATAAAATGTGCGGGAGAAATCCTGTAAGTTGATTGACTGAAGCAGTCTTTGACCCATGACGCTATCTTGGTATATCATCCCAGTTCTAAACTGATTACCAAGATTAGCCATCTCCTAACATTTTGAGTCCATTTTATAATCACAATAATACATTTCAGGTGATGTATATCATGGGATATCATATTTTCTTGGGTAGTTGAAGGCACTCAGTATTGCCTTGTGCCTCACAGTGCAACCAGTGTGTAGTAATATCTCATGATATACCACACCCTGTGGTGTATTATTGCTTAAGTCTAGTCCTACAATGGAACTTGAACATGGATTGTTGGAAAAAAGTATTGAGTAATCTTGGTATCATGCCTTTGTCACTGTTAAGTTCGATAATCATGCTGCTCTGTTTTCCTGCAGACAGTCCCTCTACTACCATTATATATCTCTTTGCTTCTGAAGTGCTTTGAGCTGCTTCGTATGTCAAAGGTGCTATATTATTATTTCTCAAACCTTGCACACTGAGTCTCCCCTAAGCTATGGAAAAGATCTTGGGTCTCCTCTAAGATATTGAAATCACCCCCCACCCCAGGAAAAAAAATACTTTGCATGGTACACACTAGAATAAAGTGAAATGCCTTTTAATAAATGGCTGAGTTTAGTCACCTAGCAATATTTATATTTATTTGCCCTTGTCTTCGCAAAACAAATATCAAAAGACTCAAAGGCCCTGTGTACATTAGAGCTGAAGATTTGCACCGGTTTAAAAAACGTTTTAAAAACATTTTTAAACTCACCACAGCAGCCCGTCCAGATCAGTCTTCAACCGAGTTTTAACTCGGTTATACCACAGCCGACTCCCGTCTGCATCTGCCTCCAGTAACATTTTTTAAAACGGGTTCTCCACGACCTTAACACGCTTCCTGGAGGTGCAATATGCAGGCAGCCGATCCACCTACCAGGGTAACACTCTTTCTTTCATAAACCGTTTTAAAAGCGGACTTGGTGCTTCGCGGCAGGTTTAAAACGCGGTTCCTAACACGCTTTGAAACCGTTAAAGCGGATGGATGCCGTGTTTGCGCTAGTTAAAACATTTTAAGCACCTTAAAACGTTTTAACTAGCCTGATGTGTACAGGGCCAAAATGTAAGCAGTTGATACAGTACATTGTTGGTTTATTTAAGCTCCCTTGGAATAGGCTGGGGTCTCCCAGGAGGCTGGCCTTACCTTTTGAGAAATGCTTTACTAGGTCAAACTCATCTAATCTGTATCTGTAGGTCTGTCTTTGATAAGCAGATTAATTTACTGATATATAATTCCAAAACATTTCAGCTTTGCCTTCTAGTGATCATTTTTCTGTTTATGTCACAGGCTATAAGGTTAATAAAATGAAACAAAATGATATATGCCTATACAGATCTATAAATAAAAATATGTATTGTGAATACTGTAACGTTGCACACACAGCTAATTGCAAGTGTTGATGTTCTTTTTCAATTCTTAGTGACTGCTGAGACCACCTACCACACCCTGGAGGATGGTGTTGTAGAGTACTGTACAACGGAGGCCCCTACCACAGTTACAGCTGAGACGCCAGTGGAAATAATTACCAGCCAGGCTGAGAGTTCGGTGAAACCCCAGGAACTCAAAAGTCGAATCGCTCTAAATTCAGCCAAACTTCTTCAGGAGCAGAGGGTCACCAACCTGCACGTGAAGGAAATTGCTCAGCACCTGGAGCACCAAAATGACCTGCTTCAGATGATCCGCAGGTCTCAGGAGGCACAGGCGTGTGCACAGGAACGCCAGGCTCAAGCACTGGAGGGAACCCAGGCTGCCCTCAGTGCCCTCATTCAGGTTCTGCGGCCAGTAATCAAGGACTTGCGCAAATTCCTGCAAAGTAACACCCACATCCCTACTGTTTCCAGTGAAAAATGACCAGGTGGCAACCCAGCATATACAGCAGGACAGTGCGTAGTAGGCGGACCATGTTGGACTGGCAGATCTTACCTGGCCTTTTCAGATGGACATATGCCTGGTTGTTGAAGAGTGGTTTCGTATGTAATAATGCAGACTACATGCTAAAGAGAAACGATAACAGAGGCCTCTTTTTTTTTTTGTTGCATTTTTTTATTGTTGTTTTAAGAGGTTTACTTTATAAGTACATGGCCCAACAAAAGACAATTGGAGTTCTTAACTGTGCTGTGGAATAGCAAGGGGACTGCAGTAAGTGCTGATCAATGATTTGATCAAATTGGTGCTCTGTTGTAATATGGCCCAGGTAAAGCAGCTGTGTCTCACACTCTGTGCTCTAGAAAAGCATAACTCATTAGCAGAGGTAATGCGTTTGCGTTTCAGTACTGTATGTTCCTGTTTGCCCTGCCATGTCACCTCCAAGGTCAAGCAGTTACGTTTCAGCTGAGTAGGTTTTTCAATTCTCTGCTCTGTACACTGCCTTGAGGTTCTGATGCTTGTCTGTTTTTTGGTAGAGCAGTGCCGTATAAGAGCAGGAGTAGCATCTCTATCGCTGGCATTCCTAACTTTTCTGACAGTCTCTCATTATAGCACAGCTTTCCTGAGCCTTGTCTTTGTGCAAAATCCGAAATTCCTTTTATTAATTTATTCTTTAAAGAGCACTGTTCTCAGTGCTTTTAACAAAGAACAGGAAGTTCTCTTAACTGAATAAGAGTCCCTCTATGTTGTAATTTTTTTCTGCAGCCCCCAAAGGGAGGGATTGTAATTTGTCATTGAGGGGCTGGCAGCTCAATCCCTTTCCGTGTCTTACTATCCCGCTTCACCCCCACGCTCTGATATTTTATGATGTCTGTATAGGGAAAGGGGAGGGGCGTGCTCCATTCAGTTCTATGGAGCATCATTTCTGAAGTGGATTTACCGATTTTAAATCAGGTTTTGGGACAGATCAATGCCAGGGTTCAGCTAACAAGATTCTTATTTGTTAAACCTTGGCATCAGTCTTTCCCAAAACCCAATTTAAAATCAGTAAATCTGCTTTACAAATGATGCTGCATAGAAGTGAATGGAGCGCGCCACCATGCTGTCCCTATTCAGACATCATAAAATGTCAGAACACAGGTTCGGATAAGGCGAGGAAGAAGTGGAAAGGGATCACGCTGCCAGCCTCTAGGGGGTAAATTATGATCCCTTCCCTTACTGTGGGGGCTGCAGAAAAATTATTTTACAACACAGAGGAGCTCCTATTCTGGTAAGGCAGCTCCCTGTTCTTCATTAAAAGTAATGAGAAAAATCAAGAAAAGTGCTCTTTAATGCTGTGAGCCATCTGGTCTTGCTCACTGTGTCTGTGTTCTCAGCAGGGTATTAGGAAAGGGTTGTGGTAGCCACATGTGGCAAACCTCAGCATGGAAATCAAAGTCCCGAAGCCTCAAACCAGAAAATGCAGAGCAACTAAATCAGACTCAGAAACCACCACAGGTAGCCATCTCCGCGACACTGAATGTTGAGGCACTGATTAGCGTGCTGATGACCGGGGTTCACACTTTGAGCCTGGAACATCGGGAGCAGAGGCCAGCAGGGAGAACACAGAGCATCCTTAAGGATACACTCCTGGAGCGGGGAGGGATTCCAGTGCTGCTCACTCAGCAGCACTTAGAAGTGACCTGGTTGTGGTGCTGTGATTCCACGTCATGACAGCGAACGCAAAATCGCAACTGGGAAAACAGCTCACAGCAAGGCAAGGCACAGAGACGGACCGGGATACACAGCAATCGCCGAAATGGCAACAGTGTGTTTCTGCAGGGGGCTTTGCCCCCTGTGCCCACTGCATCCCCTCTTATTTTAGATGACCAACTCCAGGGGGAGCAAGCACAACTTGGTGAGGGGAAGAAAGCCATAGGGCGCCGTTTTGGCAGTCACTGTGTGTCCCGGTCACCCTTGCTGTACTGCCATCACTGTTGTCCCAGTCATGATTTTGCATTCGCTGACTTGACGGGACATCTGGTGCTGTTGATGCTCAGTGACCACGCAGGGTCAGACACCCCCCAGGGCAGTTGTGAACATGTGCCTTCAAAAGCAGGGAGGTGGGAGGAACCACATAATTGGAAAAGACTCTGCCCTATTAGCCGCATGCCAACCTGCACTGAGGGCCACCCACATCCAACAGATGCAGGAATGTGCCGTTCCTTCCCCTGGGAAGCCACACCACCACCACTAGCTCTCTGTCCTTCCTGCAGTAAATGCTAGCACAGCAGGAACAGAACGTCCCGCTTCAGGAGCCAGATTGAGAGAGTAATGGTGGCTTGGGCCAAGGGGTATGGAAGAGGGAGGAGTGAAAATACCAGTACTCAGCCCAGTACCAGAGGTAATGCCGGGGGAAGAAATAAAAAGCAAATTAAAAAAAGTGCCAACAGCTCTGCTATATTGAGTCAGTAGATTGTCATAGAAACATAGAATTCATTTGGAGAGGAGTGCTTGTCCTGCCCGGTCTGCCCAGATGTCCTGTGTCTAATCTCCCTCTGCAGACCCTATCCAGTCCCCGGAGACCCTTTCACCTCCCTGCCTCTTTTCTAGTATGCCCCATGTCTATCCCATGCATGTTTGATGTCCCCAGCTGTTTTAGCCTCCTCCACTTAAGCTGGCAGTCTGTTCCAGGCACCTACCACCCTTTTAGTGAAGAAGTATTTCCTCACATCGCTCTTGAACTCTCTCCCCCCCCCCCCAGCATCATCCCATGCCACTTGGTCCCTTGGTCTTTCTAATTTGAAAGAGATCCCCCCCCCACACACACACACTGTTTGCCCCTGTGAGATACCTTTTAGTCTCTACCACGTCACCTCTCCCTCTCCTGCTTCCAGGGTTCACATACTGAGATCCCGCAGTCTCGCCTCATAAGGCTTCCTGTGCAAACCCTGCCTGACTTCACTTGCCCTCTTCTGGACTGCCTTCACCCTATGTCCTTTCTGAGGTGCAGTCTCCAAAACTGGGCACAGTACTCCAAGTGGGGTCTCATTAGTGAGTGATACAGTGGCTACGCCACCTCTCTCGTCCTGCTGGATATACCCTTCCCTGTGCACCCAGCATCCCACTAGCCCTACTTACTGCCACATTGAGGTCCTCAGATATGAGAACCCCAAGGTCCCTATCATTAGTTTTCTTTAGAAAGTAGTCAACAGAAAGGGATTGGTGGGATGCAGTGGGGGGGGGGGTAACTGGGAACGATTTATTCTCCCTGCAGAAATCCTGTCGTATTTCATTTCTCTGAAACCAGGCAGGAATGGAAATATTTCCATGTGTGTGGGCTGAGGAGCAGACGATCTCCTAGACCAATGGAGAATAGCACAACACAGACCTGATGTGCTTAGGCTTGTGCAGGAGTGTGAAGCGTTGACTACCTAGCTAAAACGTATCCCACTGCTAGGGGAGCCCGTTATCAAGAAGACTGTAAGAAAATGATTTTCAGACATGGAAGGCCCAAAGTCAATGTCTAATTAGAATGAGAATACAGCCATTTGTATAATTTCCCTTCAGTGCATCCATTCCAAAGTGCAAAGAATAGCTTAATGTACACATTTCCTGCCCATCTCAGTAGAGGTTAGGGTTGGGGCGCTGGATGCCACACCTTGCATCACGCTGGCGACTGAGTTCAGAAGCGAGCTCAAGGCACCAGGGGTCGGCAGGGGAGGAGATGGTTTGAGCGTCTGATGACAGCTCACCTTCTGCAGGGAGAAAGGGTTGAAGAATCGGCAACAGTATGCCTCTCAGCAGTGGCTGGGTGGTATTGAGCTGTCTACCTTCCGTAAGGATTGGGTGGTGGGCTGCGATAGACATTGCATGGCACATGTGCCTCTGTGGACGTCATTTCATGTCTGTGCATGCTGTCGTGGGGGGGGGGGGCATTCTGCAAGAACAAGGGAAGACCCCAGTCTCTGGCATAACAACGATGCACCACATCCCCAAGCCTACTGTCGGGGCCCACCCTCCTGGGTCCTAATACTCTGACCTCCAGCCTGCCAGTACTGAAACTGGATTTAAGAAGCGCCAATTGAAGCGGGAGTGGGGGGTACAAGCCAGGGGATCTTGTGCAGGTAAGGCTTGGAGGGATCAGAGCTCTGGGAGGACCCATGTTGGGGGATCTCAAGCCAGGCAGGAGAAGCCAATGTTGATGTCTGAGGGAGATCCACGAGATTGACAACTGGAAGGAAAAATCAGTTAAAATCCTTTTTTTACAAATTTCCTGGCATGCTAAGATTCATATGTTTTCCTATGCAGAAGACCATAAGCATATGTAACTTTGTTCCAGCAAAGTTCTTAATTTTCTACAGGAAAATAGAAAACAGTTAGTCTTGTGTAAAATTAGCATTTTTAACTAAGCTTTTCAATTTAAGCTTTAAAAACTGCTGTTCCCCCATCAAGTGTTTGTAACAGCAACTCAGGTTTCTTGCTGCCTTTTAATCACATGGCTCTCCAGGTTTCAGAAATCTCAAGGTGTACTTGGGCCATTAGCAAAATGGTGTGTAAAACAAATGCTTCAGTTTACACAGTGTTTTCCATTAAATTAGCAAGAGGCTTAGATAAATCCGTTCTGTATATTTCACTTAGTCGGTAAGATGAATACATTTTACAGTGTTTGCTTTGTGTAAATAAAGCGCTGTTTTCAGGAATTGCTTTCGCTTATAATCTCTACATCTCTTTGATTACAGGGACACTGTCAACCTCCCCTAGTTGTCAGAGTGTCCCTAGATTAAAAAACACATTATGATTGCTCACATTAGCCATTAGAGCCTATGCACTATTGTGTATGAACTACACCCAGAAACGCTGCAGCGGTGGTGTGTGGCTGCATGCCATGCAGGCAAGGCTACAGTAGGTATACGCTATGCAGGACAGGCTGAGGCAAGGCATGGGCATGGTGTACAAATGTGTGCGTGGCTGCATGGAACAGACCCCATGAGGGCCTACAGTATGCAGTCCTGCCCCTTGACCATGCCATATATAGGCATCAGCAGCGCCCCGTGAGGAACTGTGGAAGTGAGTAGTGATATGGAGAATGGGGAGCATACAGTATCAGAGGAAAACAGGGGTGCACCCTAAGTACCTGGTCCACTGCTGGTGTCTGATGGCATGGATCATGGCCTGCACTGAGCAGCGGGGACACGGTTGGACACATGGTGGTGGCCGGACATGGTCCACAAACTTCACCAGTGAATAGGTGGCAGCCATGGACGTGGATGTCCGCGAGCACTATGCCATCCTATAAGGGACACCGACTGAGACCACAGCACAATTTTTGCTGGACATACAGGCTGCCAACAGTGCAGCCAGTCCTCAGACATGAACACTGTCAGCCATAAAGGACAAGTGGTGTGACCTGCAGTTGGCTGTCAAGCATAAGCTGGCAGCTGTCAAGAGGTCATAGAGTGGCACAGGCAGAGGGCCGCCCATACAGGGGCACAGCTTAACCCTCATAGAAAGGATGGTGGTACAGACTCTCAGTGAAGTGGCCCTGTACAGGGAAAAGGAGGGCACAGAAACACTGCCAGGTGTGTAGTACACCACAGGAACCAGGGGTGGGGTGTCTGGGAAACCATGGACGTGCCAACCACCTTTTGCTGCACCCTACAGACCCTGAGACAGGACACACCATTGACAAGGAGGCTACAACCCCTGTGGAGCCCATCATGCTTCCAGAGGCCCACACTGACAACAGGGACAGGAAGATGGTGCAGGTAGGTGGTACCCTAGGTGGACTGCATCACACCCAGTACGCCCCAGCATTGCCACACCCTGTAACACCCAACCTTTCTCTCACCACCAGGCGCAATGTAGTAGTCTGTAGGCATGGCAGACAAGGAGCATATACAGAAGTACACATGCACGGAGACAGGGGAGGATGTACAGGTGGACAAGGAGGAGGAGAAGAACACCACCCCCACCGACGGTTGCCCCCCAACCACCCCTTTTTGGAACCCCTGCCACAATCTCACCCTAGACAGTCATCCTCGGATGCCCCTCAGGGTACTGACTACCCCGCCGTACATTCACACGTGCTCCAGCACCATTGGGCAGATATGGAACACGGGTAGTCCACTTATTGTTGGCGGACAGTGGACCACGGGGAGGTCCAGAGGTAACACACAACACCTCTCTGACAGTGGGGATGAGGGGCTCTCAAGCTGCCAGTCCAACCAGATGCGTAGACTGCCCACCCGAGGTATACTGCAGATCTACTACCCCAAGGTAAGGCAGCTAGTATGTGACCAGCTCTGGGCACAGCGTTAGAACATCAAAGCCCTGAAGGAGCTGACCATGGAGGTGAGAAGGATGCGCAGAGGTATTGACTGCATTGAAGATCTCCTTAAGAAACTAAAGGACAACCTATTAGCAGGGGCCATCACAACCACACCATCTGTCCCTGAAGCACACCTGAAGACCCCATTGCACCTCACATCTGTCGGCCCTAGTGTTCCCGCAAAGGGGTGGGACAGCTAACCTCAACAGCAGCCAGACAGATGACCACATGGAGGGGGAAGGCAATAGCTAAGACCCATCATCTGGGCAGACAGCCATCCACATGGTCAGGGCAGCAACAGGCAAGGAAGGCATGAGGCCTGCCAGCAGCCCCCTGCCACTAACACAGAGTGTCACTAAAGCACAACACATACACGTACCATAGGACATAGTACAGCACCACATATACACTCCCACAGTACACTGCCACATATACACTGCCACAGTACAGTACCACCTATACACTCCCACAGTACACTGCCACATATACACTCCCACAGTACAGCACCACATATACACTCCCACAGTACAGCACCACATATACACTCCCACAGTACACTGCCATATATACACTCCCACAGTACACTGCCACATATACACTCCCACAGTACACTGCCACATATACACTCCCACAGTACACTGCCACATATACCTCCTCAGTACAGCACCACATATACACTCCCACAGTACACTGCCATATATACACTCCCACAGTACAGCTCCACATATACACTCCCACAGTACACTGCCACATATACACTCCCACAGTACACTGCCACATATACACTCCCACAGTACAGCACCACATATACACTCCCACAGTACAGCACCACATATACACTCCCACAGTACACTGCCACATATACACTCCCACAGTACACTGCCACATATACTTCCCCAGTACAGCACCACATATACACTCCCACAGTACACTGCCATATATACACTCCCACAGTACAGCTCCACATATACACTCCCACAGTACACTGCCATATATACCTCCACAGTACAGCTCCATATATACACTTCCACGGTACACTGCCATATATACACTCCCACAGTGCAGCTCCACATATACACTCCCACAGTACACTGCCACATATACCTCCCCAGTACAGCTCCACATATACACTCCCACAGTACACTGCCACATATACACTCCCACAGTACAGCACCACATATACACTCCCACAGTACACTGCCACATATACACTCCCACAGTACAGCACCACATATACACTCCCACAGTACACTGCCACATATACACTCCCACAGTACAGCACCACATATACAATCCCACAGTACACTGCCACATATACACTCCCACAGTACAGCACTACATATACACTTCCACAGTACACTGCCACATATACCTCCCCAGTACACCACCACATATTCCCCCCATATATCACGGAGAATGGACGCTGATGATTCCCCCCCCTCCACCGTGGGCAGAAAGACACTCTAGGTGGGTCATCATCATCATAGACCTCACCGTCTGGCACCCCACCCTTAATTGTGGAATGGCCCCTGCATGAGTTTGTGACATGCCGCATGTTCAGACAGGGAATGCGAACCGTGCCCCTGGCAGGCTCTCCCTTCCCCATCCCCCTGAGGGACATCCCCCTGTATGTCCCATGGCAAGGGAAGCCAGCACCTCATTACCTTGTTGTGCAGCGTGGCACATAATGTGAACATTCTGCATGCCTTCCCTGGGGCAAGCATCGCGGTGCTACCTGTCAGATCCAGGAACCTGAACAGCATCTTCAGCAGCCCTACTGTCCTCTCGATCACAGGCCGTGTCTTCCTGTGTGCCTCGTATGCATTCTGCGCTTTACCGTGTGCCTTCAGGTGCAGGGTCTTCCGATATGGCCGTAGTGGATATTCGCTGTCACTTATGCAGTGGGTAAATACAGGGTTTGTCATGCTGCAGCAGCATAGCACCTGTGCAGCGTACGAATACACACCGATCAGCCATTCATCCCTGTCTCCCTATGCACCAAGGAGGGCACTCCGTCTATATCCCTCAAAGATGTAGGAATCATGACAAGACCAGGGATATTTTTAATTTTTTTATTATTAGAAAATATAACACATATCTATTTTAACAATCAAATACAATACAACCAAATTTGTATTATCTTGTCAAACTCTTAACTGAAAACATAAGGAAACAACCACATATTAAAACATATTTAACAGTTCTTCTCATAACTTCTAAAAGTTAAGAACTATATGATATCAGGGGAGTAGCCAGGATTACAAAAAATGAAGGCCCAAATACAGGTTCATGCATTTTAGTGCATATTGGTAGCCATAGCCTGCAGAATTAAACATATTTGATGAAAATAGTCAGATTCAAATGAAGGCGAAGGCCTCCAGGCTATGGCCTTGCTACTCCCCAGGAAATTTATTTAAACATAACAGAATGATGTCTAACTAATACTTCCGCCTTTTTTACAGTAGGAGAAAGAAATAAGTGAAGAAAGAGATTGAAAAAGAAAGTTTAGTTGTGAAATGAAACACAAAAGAAGTCACTAGCAAGGCAGAAAAATAGAATATGAGTAGCAGAAATCCAAACATTTTAAAGCATATCCTTACACCTCACTGAGCAGAACCAAGTGTGAAGAATTTGTAAATGGTATCCCATTTGGATTTCAAAATATTCCTCTGGTGTAGCATAAAATGGCAAACCTTTCCAGTCTCAAAATCTCTAGACATTCATTCTTAATTAGAAACAGAGAAATTGTCAGCAGATAAGGACCACCAAGCCAATCCAGTCTGCCCGAAAGCCCTACACTAGTTTGTGGCTTCTGACCCTAGCTGGTCAATGACTTTTCATCCCTCCTTCCCACCTCTAAGGTACCCTTATGCCTGTCCCATGCATGTTTAAAACTCTCCACTGTGCTCACCCCCACCACCTCCTATGGCAGTCTATTCCATGTGTCCACCACCCTTTCCTTGCAAAAAACTTCCTCACATTTCCCCATAGCCAGCCACCTTCCAATTTCATATCATGCCCCCTCGTTCTTGTACAGCTCTTTGTTTTGGAAGACATCTCCCACCTGCATCTTGTTTATGCCTTTAAGGTACTGGAATGTTTCTATCATGTCCCCTGATCCCTCCTCTCCAGTGAGTACATCTTGAGGTCCTTTAGTCTCTCCTCATATGTTTTCTGGTGCAAGCCCTGTACCATCTTAAATCGCCATTCTCTGGACCACCTCCACCCTGTCAATGTCCTTATGAAGGTGCAGTCTCCAGAACTGCACAGAGTACTCTAGGTGAGGCCTCACTAGTGTTTTGTACAATGGCATCACTACCTCCCGCCTTCTGCTAGTGATACCTCTGCCTATGCACCCCAGCATGCCACTGGCCCTCCCCTGCAGCCTTTGAGTTCTGTTTAGACACCTTTAGGTCATCAGAAGTGATAACCCCCAGATCCTGTTCTTCCTTAGTGATCGTCAGCAACTCTTCCCCCATCTTGTAGCTCTCCTCAGGGTTGCCTCTTCCCAGGTGCATTATTTTGCACTTCTTGAAATTGAACTTCAGTTGCCACACCTCAGACCATTTTTCAGGCTTCCCCAGGTTCCTCCTTATTCTTTCCACCCCGTCTGGACTATCCACCCCTGTTGCAGATCTTGATGTCATCTGCAAACAGGCATACTTTTCCCTCCAGTCCTGTCACAATATCACTAATGAATACATTAAACAGGACTGGCCCAAGGACTGATCCCTGTGGTACCCCCCTAGTCACCCCCTCCCCCGATTAGATCCCATTTAGCACCACCCTCTGCTTCCTGTCCGTTAGCCAATTCCTAACCCAGTTTACCACCTTGTGCCCCATGCACGGACTACTCATTTTGTTGAGCAGCCTTTTATGTGGGACGGTGTCGAAGGCTTAGCTGAAATCAAGGTAGGTGACATCTACCACCCCTTCCCCTCCAATTTACCTCCCTTATTACCCAGTCAAAAAAATCATATCAGATTCATCTGATGTGACCTTGCTGCTGTGAATCCATGTTGCCTTGGATCCTGGGCACTGCTGGATTCAAACTGTGCCATTATTCTTTCTTTAAGCAGTGCCTCCATGATCTGACCCACTACTGAGGTGAGGCTGACCAGCCTATAGTTCCCTGCCTCCTCCCTACTACCACTTTTATGTAGAGGGACTACATGTGCCCTCTTCCATTCCTCTGGAACCACTCCTGTGTTGAGTGACTTGGTGAACAATGCTGCCAGAGGCACCACTAGCTCTCTTTGCAGCTCCCTCGACATCCTTAGGTGTGTGCCATCTGGCCCCATTACTTTGTCCACTTTCAGCTTTGTTAGCTCCTTCAGGACTCTCTCCACTGTGAATAGACTTGTGTTTGCCCCCCCCCCCCATGTCCGTTACCCAGCTGTGGTCCCTGAACCTCCCCCTCTTTTGTGAATACTGATCAGAACTATTTGTTCAGTATTTCCTCCTTTTCCATGTCTCCCTCCTTATACTCCCTTGTATCCCCTTTGAACCATACAGTCCCTTCCCCTGGTCTTCCTGCTTTCACTAATGTACCTATAAAATGCCTTGTCCCCTTTCTTCACTAGTTTTGCTAATCTTTCTCACCCCCCCCCCTGTCTTCCTTCTTTTGGTAATGTACCTATAGAATAACAAGAGAAAAAGAAAGTTTCTGGCACACACAAACTTCTTCAGAGGAACGCACAAACAATTCAGAGGCAGATCCTAAGTTTCATTATTTATTGCACCCAAGACAACCTCGTCCGGCCTGACATGTTTCGGATTTCCTTAAATCCTCTCTCAAAGGCCATATCTATTTAAGAAGATGTCACAAGGTAGGCCACCACTTTTGGTACATGTCTTAGTAGTGAGAAGTGTAATGGAGTGTTTCTGGTCTGTGGCCCCTTTCCCTTGCCATAACAACCAGATCCCTAGACATAGAGGGAAAGGGGGGTTACAGATGTGGGGGCTTATCTGGGATCTATTTCACCACTACCCAGCGCCTGGTGGCACCGTTACTGAGGGGGAGTCGTGGGAAGCCTGGCTGGCTCAAAGGCCTATGTCCATGTGGTGCAGTTATGGCAGGTTTCAGGCCTTTTTGGGAGCTCCTCAAGGCCTGTCTCTCTCTCTCTCTCTCTCTCTCTCCCCCTCATTGGCTGGGACTGGTCAAGTGATGAGCGAGAGCAATAGTGATTGGCTGGCTTCAGGAAGGTGTTAAAGGGGAGCTGTGCTGGAGGCACCATTTTCTGCCTGGATACAGAGAGAGAGAATCGGAGAGGCTGAGAGAGAGAAAGAGTGAGAGCGAGGTGTCAGCAGCAGTGAAGAGGTGTTTTGAGGACAAGTCAAGTTGTTTTACCAGCAAAAAGTAATGGTGGAAGGTTATATGCCTAAAGAGGAGCCCTGTGCAACCGTTCCTATCTCCCTGCTCACTTGGCTATGGAACTCAGCAGGGAGGGGACAGGCCAAGGAAAGATCTGTAAGGTGTGGATTTTGAGGCAAAGGAGTCGTCAAACTGCCTATTTGCACACTCTGCTCCAGTGCTGCGCCTGGAGGAATTTTTGAAGGGACCCTCATGGGGGATCCTTTGTGTTATCCAGTTAGTATCTCTGGGGGCATGGCTTCCCTGTTGCCTTATGGGAGTATGGACCTGGGAGCTGATACCAGGCTGGATGTTAAAGAGAGTGGTGACATTATGGTGGAAGTAAAGCGGGGGTCTCCGGAGGTGAAGAGCAAAGCAGTGGAGGAGATGACTGAGGGTGGTGAGGGGAAGCACAGCTGTCTGCCCAGCTCCACCCCACTGGCTATTCAGGGGGTCTCCATCGGGATCCCTGCCTGGTGACAGCATATCTGTCCATCAGCAGAAAGTGAAGCCCCTCCTCCTTATAGTGTTTGCCCTGTAATAAAGGTGGGGCTCACCAAGGAGGAGATAACGCAGGAAGAGCCTGCTCCAGTGGTTACTGGAGGACATCCTAAATGCTACCAATTCTCAGATCATGTGATACAGCAAGTGATCCCTAGGCTGTTCCACAGACCTGCCATAACTTTACCTGATACCACCCCATGCCTGGCAGTGCAGAGCAAAGCGCTTAGAGAATGTATGGATGGACTTTTGAGGAGTGACCCAGTTAACACTAAGTACAGGAATTGTGTGTCTTTGGAGCCGGGGGCTGCTAGACAAACCAGAGTCGAGGAGTTGCCTGAGTAGTCCCAGGCCGAGCGGTGGATCAGAAGAAGGCTCTGTATTGAATACCTCGCAGCACAGTATCCATATTTCTCTGAACGCCCCTGGGACGTAATTGAGGAAAAGAAGCCAGACTGGGTTTTTAGGGAGATGCTCAACAAGTTACAATCTCGGCCTGGTGGGACTGGTCATCCCTCTCAGCAACTTTTCCAGAAAGCCCATGCCATGTCATGTGCTTCTCTGGCCTCTGGGCTGTCCTCACCTTACTTAAACATTTTGCTTTGGTGCAAGATCTAGCAGGGTGTAGGGTCAAACACTACATCATTTTTAAGGACTCATTTGGCGATGAAACAACCAAGCCTGACACGGACTACTATTTCCCCTTGGGCACTGGGCCCCCTATCTGTGGCAAAGTGAATGAAAACAACTGAGACTGCACCAGGGCTGTCTTGCTGATTAATCACTTTCTAATCCACTGAGCTGCTAAGATTTTCTGGCATTTCTAAAAAAGAAATTTAATCATGCCCAGGGAGAATTTCTGTTTTACACCTGGAAGACTGGCAGTTAATCATTTGCTTACTCTCCCTGAGACTTGAAAGAGACTCTTGATCTGTCTTAATGTTTTTGGAAAAAAAATCATTGTGATCTTTATCGTGTCCTGTCCTTCCCATCTCTTACAAATAGGCGACTCTCCCACTGTGCTAAATTCACCTCCAAGCCCCGGTTGGGTGAGCTCTCTTCCTTCCTCCCTTCCTACCTCACCTCCTCCTTTATATCACCCCCTCCACCCTCCCATTCCTTTAGATCATCAGATTCCCATACCCTGGTTGTCCCCCACAGAATCACCCAAATTGGCCAAACCGGTTTCTCTCACCACCTCCCAAAAATTTGAAATTCACTCCCACCTCAAATCTGGCACTCATCCTCCACCTACTCCATCAGCTCTGCCCTCAAAAATTACCTTGCACCCTAGCTGTTCCTGCCATGTCCCTATCTAATTCTCTCCTCTAAGCCCTGGACAAACTCTACCTCTCTACCCTCACCTTCTCTTACCACTCCAAGGGGCTTGTATCTCTGATCTACTACCTTCCCCCACCATCCTAAAGAGGTCTCTCTGGGACACTGCATTATCCCCTTCTCTCTGGCCTCACCAGTCCCATTGCAGGGTTCCTCGCACCCTGAGGGGGTATCCAGGGACATGACTCTTCCCCCTCTCCCCACCTCACCCCCTCTCCCCTTCCCCCCTTTTCTTTCACATAAGCACTTGTTTACTTATTAACCTGGCACTTATTATTGTCCACTCTTTCTACATGTTACGCTCAACATTGTTGTAACCTTTTTTGTAACACCTGCCTTACAACTGTATGTTATTGTTCGTCTTGTAAATTGAATGCCAGTTAGTCTGGAATGTGCCCTTCTGCCTTGCTCCACACTGCCACCAGGGGGCAGCAGCAAGGAAGTTATTTAAGGCCTGGATTTTATCCGGGAAAAGGGAGAGAGTAGGCATCGGAGGTGTGGAAGTAGGGGCAGTTTCTAAGGGGGCCCCATTTAGCCTAGTAGGTCGGCAGTATGCAGCAATGGTGTGATGCGGGTTGGGGTACTCTGTAGGGAGGGTGTGCAGGAGTAGCAGCAGTCGTGAGGGTCTGGGGTTTTGGACATCAGCAGTAAGAGGGGTAATGAAGGTTGTACGGCAGAAGGATTAAGAGCACGATGACTCTGGTTACCACTCTGTGGTGCAGGGGTCCCGGTACCCCCAATTTGAGGTGAGTGGCATCCGGGTGGTGGGGCTATTGCAGTGGTGGCAGCACTGCATTTCTGGAGGTGGCAGCTCTGGAGTGTCACTACCCGTGTGGCATGCTGCCTGTAGGAAAAAGTCTGGATGGCGGGGAGAGTTTTGGCCTGGGATTCGCTACAGAGCCTGCCATGCCTGTGTCTGGGGCAGGTCCTGGGGCCTACCATGTCCGTGTCTGGGGTAAGTCCATCAGACCCATTTAAGGGCCAAAGTTTCCTCTGGGGAACTGGAAGGCAAGGAAGGAATGGAGCCACTGTTACTACTACTGTTACAGACATAAGGCAATTATTGTGGGTGTAGGATGAAATAGGCTGTTGGTTAAATAGGATCTGCAGCTTATCCTCTAGGTAGGGAAATGGGCAGACTAGGTGGGCCAAGTGGTCCTTATTTGCTGTCAAAGTCTATGTTTCTATGTTACTAGTTGCAGCCTGGTGCCAGTGTGGAGAGGCCGTGGAAGTATGACGCACCGTTGTGGCTCAGGGAACTGGTTTTGGGAATACCAACTGGGAGCAGCCATGGAGGCTTAGGCTGCAAATTCGCCCCGAAGTCATTATGGCTCGGCTGGCACGGGAAGGAGTATGGTACTCCCCCATCAGAAGGTTCAAGGGATTAAGCAAAAGGAACTGTGACTTGAGAAGTGTTTCTGTGGAAGAAGCTGTAAAACTAAGGAGCTGTTTTTGTCTGAAAATCTTGCTGCACGCTTATTGGGAAAAATGTACCAGAAACTGCTGTCTGACTGTTCTCTGCTCTCAGCACCATGGAGCTGCTCCAGTTTCATTCATTGCTAAACTACAATGGTCTGGGCCTAATCATTTTAAAGCCCAGAATAAAGTTATTGGTTTGCATTGTTTGTGATTGTGGTAATTATTTCTGATCTAATGAAGTGAATAGTAAGGAATTCATTTTTAGCTGCTCTCAGTCTAACCCTTTGCCTCCTGAGTTAAGGAAAATCCTGCCCCCACCCCAGCTTGGGGTACAGTAGCAGCTGATGCCATCCGAACTTGGTGCCGTTTTGATACCACCTCCACCTGGTACGGGAGACTGTGCTGGGGAAGAGGTAGGCCGTATCTATTTAAGAAGATGTCACAAAGTAGGCCACCTCTTGTGGTTCATGTGTCAGCAGCGAGAAAAGTCAAGTAGTGTTTCTGTTCTGTGGTCCCTTTCCCGCCCCATAACAACTGGACCCCTAGACTTAGAGATAAGGGAGTGGGTTACATACATCCCAAATGGTGATTTTGGGGTCCCTGCGTGAACTCACCTTTTGTCCAGGAGTCAAACATTTTCTCTGCCCTTGTTCATGAGGTGGGGCCATAAGAAGGCTATGTTGGAAATTTGGTGTAAAAATATTATAAAACAACAGAATTATGAGGGTTCCATATCACAAAGGTGATTGAAAAATAGCGACCGCCATTAGGGCGAGTGTACATCACCGAAATTCCACATTTGCGATGACAACAGAAAGGGTGCCTGAGACCTACGGGTCAGCCCCCAACCCCCCATGGGGGGCTTTGCTGTGTTGGAAATTTGGTGTAAAAATATAAAACAACAAAGTTATGAGGGTTCCATGTCATAAAGGTGTCATAGAGTCTCAACTCCAGGGGGGTGCATGTCGGGGGGGGGTATGTGTGAAAAACATAAAAAAATATTAAGCTGCCCGCCAGCAAAAAAAAACACACCATGCCATATCTGAACCCTGTACCCTGTGCCTGCCAGCCGGCCACCCTCCCCACCATGCTAGCGGACCAGCTCGGCAGCTGCCCGCCACACCCCCTCCCACATGCTTTCCCTCACCTGCCTCCCCCCCGCATGTACTTCTTGTCGCTCTGTTCACCTGCCCCAGCATCCAATCGCCCCTCTGCTGGGTAGCTGTGAACACAGGCACCGTAATTGAGTCACCCTTTTTTGTAGGCACCCAATTTCAGTCGCCTTGTTCACGTGTTACCGTTATGAGCCTACATTGAAGTTTGCAAATGTAGTCTCGTAAGTTCGGTAATGTTCAATATTTTTACCCTAAATCTACAACATAGCCATTTCTTCGCAGAAACCTCATGAATGTGACAGCTGTCATTTTTCAACTCCTGGCCAAAATGTATTTTTACAACCCAAAAGTTGATTTCACAGTCCCTGCGCAAAATCACCTTTAAGCCAGGAGTTGAACATTTTGTCTGCCCGTCTTCATGTGGCAGGGTCATAACAAGACTATGTTTAACATTTGGTATAAATATATTACAAAATAACAAATGTACAAGTCTATGTTACATTTTGCAAATGAAGGCTTGTAACTTTGGTAATTCACAATAGTTTGACACCAAATTCCTTAGCTGCAGCCCTATCAGCTCCGGCCAGATTTTGTATAGTTGTGCCAAGTGTAAAGAGGTAAAACAAATTTAAATGATCATAAAGAATAACAATATGTAGGCTGCAGAAATAATACAAGAAGGCAGATACTTGCCAATTTGTGTCATTTCTGTAAACACACTCAATTAACAGCCTCAAAGCCAGCTCAAGGCATTATGGGTATACATATCTGCATGTTGGGGGACTGACTAAGGAAAGTTTCAACTGCTGCTACCTTCTGCTTGCCATTGCACTCCTCAGACCTCACTGCAGCTGACTCACATGCACTAAAAATAATTGTAATCCTTAAAATCTGCACCAAACAGAAGGTAGATGCTTTCCCATGTGTGGTTTCTGTAAACCCACATAATCAAAAAGCCTCAAACTACAGTGGGCATGCAAATTTGTGTGTATCGCTGGGGGGGCTGGGGCTGACTACTAAAATGCCTATATCTTTTTCTTACTAAAATCCACACAAAAAATTAAGATGCGGACTACCTGAGTGAGGAGACCCGTTACAGCATTGTACAACACCCGCAGGTATCTAATGTGACAGAGTACACTACATAATTTGAGACAGCACAGGGCAGCACCACTGTTTTCACATAATCAACGTGAAATCTATCAAAGGTAGGGGGGCATGGCCAGCAGCTAGATGATGTAGATGTGTTTTGCAGGAGCTTCTGCCTTTTCCATTTATTAAATCTTAAAAGGGCACTTTTTGATGGGAATCCTACAGTTCTATTTTTGGCCACTGATGTTTGGTGGATGCGTGGCAATTTTGTAGGTCCAGACTGAATCGAGAATGGGAAACACATGACAAACGGACTCCAGTAAGGGGGAAGTACATCAAGAGAGCTCCCATGGTAGCGGCCTAGCAGTGGAGGGGGGGGAAACTCTGGAGCCTTCTAACAGTGCTTTGCCTGAAGCAATTTGGGACCTGGATAAGAAGGTCAATGTCCTTGCAATCCATTTTATGACAATGGAAGCCCAAATGGATTCATTGGCCTTGGAGACGAAACAAGCCATGGACTCAGCTAACAGTTTGGTGGTGGCTGTGGCAGGGATCCTGGCCGAGAACAAACTCATGTGCCTGTGGCTGGAGACCTTGGAAAACAACGCGTGGGTCAACAACATTCAACTTTTGGGGGTCCCTGAAGCCCATGAAGGAAATTACCTCCTAGAGTTTGTTTTGACACTGCTTTCTAGGCAACTTGACTTGGATTTGCATGGACAAATTATAAAGACTTAGCGTCTTAATCCACGCAGGAGGTCATCTGATAACACTCCATGCACTGTCATGATTGTCGCAACAGGAGCCCATATCAGAGATTCGGTTCTCACAGCAGCAAAATCTTCTGGGCCTCTGAAATTGAATTCTAGAGAGTGGATATATTTTTTCTGGACTTGAGCTGCGCAACCCGACAATGGCGCAAATGTTTTGATGTGGTCCGAGCAGGTTTGTGAACTCTGGGAATCACTCATGCCTTGCTTCTACCCACACGTTTCCGAATCCATTATGCCGGTAAGACTTTTCTGTTCTCCAACCCAAATCAGGCAAGGAAAAGACTAGAGATCATCCAGCAATACTTTGTGCACCGGCCCAATGCCTCTGATGAAGAAGAGGAGAGGGACTGAACTTTTTCAGTAATGGCGTTTGAGCCATTAATGGAAATATATACTCCTTGAATATTTGTTTTTTGATAGGTCTGAGTTTTTTCTTAAGTGCCATTTTCAGTGTGGCTTTGTTATTGATATAACGATGGGGTGTTATATTTGTAAATAGTTCAAAGCTACCGTATATTAATGCCGTGCATTTACGAGCAGTTCATTTTGTATGTTGATGCCATGTTAAGATAACTGCTCGTTATTTCTAAATGTTTGTTTTGGTTTTGCCTTTTTGTTTTGGGTTCTAGTTCTTTTACTTGTCGGTAGTGGGAGTTCTCCTGTACTAACGAATTTATTTTATATAAGGTATCATTTTCGGTTAACTTGGACGTATAAAACACCTTTGGTGTTATTTTGTGCTTAGGCCAATATTTTTGATAATTTAGTCCATGTGTTTGCTGCAATGGTCTATTCCTGTGTTAGTTTTGGAAATAGTAATTACTTAATTTAGTGGTATAAAACACCCTTTATGTTGTAACACAAGTTACAGTACATGGATCCTGTTATGACTTGGTGATGTTGTGTTTATTTGGCTGTACTATAACTCAAAATGTTTTTTTCATTGTGTCTGGCACACAGTTGAAAACGAATAAAAATAAAGTACAAAAAAAAAGAAATCAATCAATGGTAAAAGCAACCTTTAGCTACAGAAAACAGCAGGGATTCCAGAATCAGTTTAAAACTAATCAAATAATGATGAATAGTTACATTGGTTGAGCTTCCTGGCAGCATATATGTATTACTAAAGTCTTATTGTTGTTGTTGTGGTAAGTAGGAAGAAGTGAAGCAATTTAAAGGTTGATCAGAAAGAAGAACAATATGTAGGATGCATACATGATACAAGAAGGCAGCTACTTCACAGTTTGTGTGGTTTCTGTAAATACACATGCAGTCAGTAGCCTCAACCCCAGCACAAAGCATCTTGGGTATGCAAATCCATGCATGTGTTGGGGTAAATTGACTTTGGAAAGTTTCAACTGGTACTACATTCTGCTTGCTGTATCACTACCCAGACCTCACCACAGCCTACTCACACAAACTAAACATAACGATAATCTTTAAAATCTGTACAAAAGAGTGCATATAATGATAATAGGCGGAAGCTATCGCTTGTCACCTAAAAACTGTTTTAAAATGGTTGATTACACTAAGCGTATTCAAGCATGTCAGGAATACATTGTTGCTAAAATAAGAAATAGTGAGCCACGTAATACCTATGTATGAAGAAGGATGTCTGTGAGAGGAGCTTTGGCAAAAATCCTAGATTTGATCAGACAGATATTTTGTATCTTATTTCAACCTGGATGGCTTTTGCTGAACATTTATACCTTTCCTTCAGTGAGAAATGTTGACCAGCACGACAACAGAAGGAAAAGCATTTCTCCATGGACATTAATAAGAAGGAACTGGGCCGGGGGGGGGGTGTTACAGTAATTCCTGACCCTTCCTCCAGGAGATGATTAAAACAGAATGTCAGACTTCCTCTGTGAACTGCAGTTGACATATTGCTGAAGGTGAAAAAATAGCTTTTCCATTTTAAACTTAAAAGGGAAGTATTAGCACTACTGTATTAGAAAGAAGGAGAAGCAGAACCGTAACAGGATTCTTCCAAAAGCCAGTGATTTTATGTTTTCATGGGAAAACTGTAATTCACCATTTTTAAACCAGCACATGGAATCAAGTTCTTATGAAAGAACTTTGCACCACTGTATCATGCAGACAACCTCACTTCGTACCAGCTTCTTGTAACTGTTGTCTTTATTAAAAATATGCAACAAAGTTGTGTTCATCTCTTTCTTATCGTATAATACAGGTTGTTTAATACTACAGTCATTATTACATAAAACATTGTATAGGAGTAGTAAGTGCTCTGGGTAGGGTCCCTGGAGGGGGTGGGAAATAACAGCTTTAGGGAGAGAGAAAGAAAGGAACTCAGTCACATTTGGAATATGAAGCCCCTGACCCTCCTGGGCAGTAAACTTCGTCCAAGTTTCATGATACAAAAGTCAGATCTTTATACATAATCCATGTGATCCATCTGGAAGTGAATTGCTCCCTCTATAATGCAGTAAAAAATGGTAACCTTTCTAACTTGTATATGTAACGTACCATGTCCCTCCACTTCTCTATCGCAGGCAGCTGTGGTGTGAGCCATCATTTAGTAATAATATTTTCTTTGGCCGCAGCAATGATAGTCCCCAGAATATATTTATTTTGGATATCCCATCATCCCTCTGTGTACATAAGGAACAGGAATATACACCAGTTTTTTTTTTAACTCCCTTATTCTTTGGTTGTCAATACACAGTACATATATGCAGGTTAAAGCATACAGAACCATATTATGTCATCTGTTATACTTCCAGTGATAAAATACATTGGATAGTTAATCAACATGTATAATCAGTCTCTGTATCACTTTCTGTATTACTGTCCATGCCAAATGTCTCAACCCTAATAAAGTAATTAAAGCTGATGATGCCAACTCCTTCAGCCTCTTGCATGGTTATAGTCTATTTTTAAAAAGGAAAATAAGGTGTTGCTCAAATTGATGCCACAAGGGGCCAGTTATTCAGACTGTGCCAGGCAGTGGCGCAAGCCTTGGCACAGCGCAACTGGGATGCGCCGGGGCCAGGACCAGGCGATATTCAAACGGTGATGCACCATGTCTCAGCACCATTGATATGGCAAGGGCGGCACACATACTACACATGGCGCAGTGGTACTGCGCATGGCGCAGTGGCACTGTGCCAGCACAAGCCACAGAGAGGGAGCACAGGGATGCGCCAGCGCAAGTGCAGTTGCGCTAGGTGCATCACCTGTGATATTCAGCCGGGGGCATGCAAATGTGGCCATAATATATGCAAAGAGCTGTGGCTAAGTTAAATAAATTTTAAAATGTGACTAAAAGCGCTTATTTTCTTTACATACAGATATAGGGCTCACATAATAAAGCTAAAGAAAGAATTGAAGGTGACTTTTAACACTATACTCAAAGTATCTACACATACCAGCCAGGTAAAGTGAGATAGTAACATACAATTGAAGATTAATAGGACTGAAAAAATAAAATATTGAAGGGTACTGAAAGAATTGATTCTCTTTTAAGGGACTGACAATAAAATAAAAAAAATAAAGAAATAAGGAGTTGGAAACAACGTTCAACACAAAAAAGAGTAAAAAGTGTTAAAACCAGTTATACAGGTAAAGACACATTGTAGAAGTGTTTAAACAGTTACCAAGAAATTTGATTGTATTAAAACTTTAAATGTTTTAAAAACAGAACCTAAAATTCAGGGAAGACAAAGAACAAAGGAAACTGAACATGCTGAGCTGAAAGATAAAGCTGTAAAAGGTAAAATGTAGCCAATTAAGATATTTTAAAATGGTACACTGTTATAACAGAAAATGTAACAATAAGGGAAAGTTGTTTGAATATTGTATTGAAAATAACCTGCTAAATAAGGTTGCTGAAGGCATTTTTACATATTGTTTATATTATTATAGTTAAGACACAAATTTGGTGCAATTCCTTGCCATGAAGAATCAGTAGAACAGGCAAAGGCAGAAGTAAAAAGCGTCTGGCCAGTGTGGAAACAAAGCACGAATACAGGGTACATATTCTTTATTTCTGTATATTATTTTTGTAAAGTTTTAGTTATAAGAGTGAATAGAGTACAGAGTGTGTACTATAAGTAGCATGAGAAAGAAGCACAGTGGTAATGAAGTATAATAGAAAACCTTAATAGAAGAATAATGAAAATAAATGGAATTCAAAAATGTAAGATTTATAAACAATATTTATCTATTATTTCTACAGAATATATGAAAACCCCTTTGAAAAAGCACAAGAATGTGAAACACCAGGGCAATTAACAAAAATAAATAAAGAACGTTGAGAAATTTTACAACAGCCTGAGTGGAGTATTTTTGTCCCCCCATTTCTGAACATCAACACTGACTTAGTTCTATAAGGGGAACCATTCAACACACTGTCTTAACAGTATCCCATTGCCCATGGAGTGAAGCATTATAGCTACACACCTTCCGCCAGTGAGGTAGTCAGTGCCTCGGCCCACCATCCAGTGGGACGGCTCTTGTCTGCTACACTGTTGAGGTGTCATCCTGTCTCTGGAGGCTTTCCATGTGGAAATTAAGGACATCATTGTATTTATTGTATGAATGGGGGATTTTTCTTGGTGTCTGGGCTAGCATTCCCCCATCCACAAATCCAAAAGATCCGTGTGCCTCCGCCTTCCCCCAGGCTGTACCTGGAAACAAGCTGCCATAGTTCAGTGTGCCTTCCTGGTCAAAAATTATAAATAAATAAATGTCACATACTTGATCTCTCAATAGTTCATCCAGGCTGGTTCCCAATTTGCAGGAGGACACCAGTTTCTTCAAACATGTAATAAACTCTGCAATAGTTTTATCTGGTTCCTGCTTTCAGCTGCAGATCTTAAAAATTCCAACTGTCCCCATAAGTCTTGGGCAGATAACAGTCACTCTGAGTTCTGAGGAGCTCTGAAGACGTAGTCCTGTCTGGTTTCTTTGAAGAGGAAAGATTTTTAAGTAAGGCAGACATTTTTGCTCCAACCACCTATAGGGAAATGCACCTTTTACATGCTTCCTCAGTTTGGGCAATCCAGTTAGTTCCCAGAAACTGCTATCATCTTTCTTCATAATTTCAATTTCAGTTCAGTTCAGTTTAATTTTTATACTGGAAAGGCATGTGAGCAAAATTGCCTGTTTTCACAAGCATCCAGTTAAAGTTCGACATCGGGAATGAATACTAAGGAATACAGGACTGTACAGTACATCAGAGTGCAGATTATCATACTTAAGAGAGCACACAAAGAGCCATCATAAAGAGATTATTGCATAGCATAAATACAAGATTTCAGCAAGCATGGTTTTAAATAATTGATTAGCAGTTTTTTCTTGGGACTATACTAACTGTACAGAAAGTATTTATATAAATGTTCTAGAAGTGTTGTGATTGTTAAACACAGTGAGGCAAGAGCTATGCATTTTCACAAAGATTTAACACTTTTATGAGCAAAACGCTAATCAATTTTTAGAGTTAAATAAATCCCTAGCAAGTATGCCAAGACAATCATAGTCAGGGGCATTTACATGCCTGCAAACTGGACAAGTGACCCCTTAAGTTGTACTTGAATGATGCAAGTGAGGGACATTGAACAAGTGATGGGGGCAGGATATTGAACAGTTTCATGCCCTTGTAGGAGAGGGTGTGTTGACCCTGGGTAGTGCAACAGAAAGGGAGGGAGGAGAACTGTCTGGTGGCCTGAGTATGAATAGATCTGGGGAAGAGGGAGATAATGCTGCTTGGGAGACGTCCTAGTGTGAGTTTGTGGAAGAAGGTCAGGATTTTGCTGTCCAGCCTGTCCTCTAGAGGGGGCTAGTTGGTGAATTTGTAAAGGTCAGAAATTTCAGAAGCTCTCTCTAGCCTGATAAAAGCTGAGGTCTGATTCCTTGCTGAAACTTGACATTTTTCTTCTCGTGATTCTGTCCCAGCTCTTTGCCAAATATTACTGTGTATCAAGAGCCATAGTCAATTGGTACAGAACATACTTTATTTTAATCTACCAAAGTTTCACAATCCGTTCTGCTAAATGGAACATTTTGATAAACCATCCATCAAGATTTGTTAGCAGGAAAAAAAATCTTCACTTTCTTTTTTAATAATAATGTATTTCTATTAAAAGTATCAATCTGTTCATTTTTCTTTTCATTGTATTTCATTCATGAACTAAAATATGGGGTTTTAAATGTCCCTGCTCTCTGGCCATGCCCATTATAAATAAATGTAAATATCTGGGTATGGTGCTGTGCTGTTTACCATCAGAAATGTGTGCTAGCATCCTCCTAGCACAGCCATAATATAAAAGCAGTATGCAAAGTCAAAAAGTAACTTCAAGTGAAGACATTTTAAAAAAATTGTTAGTGGTAGCGATCTTTAATAGAAACATAGAATTTGTCAGCAGAAATTTACTGTCACAATCTCACTCCTGAGGGTCAGGTCCACTGAGCTCACAGTGCCCACTCTTAAGTGCAATCTGTGACAGAGAGGAGGAAAACCAGGGATACCTTCCCTGTGTCCTTCTAAAATGCTCGCTGAGGTCACATCTGAACACTCGCCATGAGGCCCCAGAGCTCCCTCTTTACTCTCTGGATAAGGGTACAATACCAGTTTTGAGTCTTGTAGCCATATGAGAACCCTTCTGGGTTGTTGCACAAAGGGGGAAGTTCAAGGCATCAGTATCTCTTTGGGGGTAGCTTCATGACCCTGATTTTGTCTTCTCCTACAGGGCATGCAATAACCTGATTCAAATCCCCACAGACTCCTTCCTGAGACTTTTGTATTCTCCCTATCTTTACTCAGATTTCCCTTACAGAGCCTTGTTCGATTGGTAGCTTATGATGACACCCCTTAGCAATAACAGTTTAGTCACAGATTATTATTAAATGTCCCACAACCGCATACAACATGAAAAATCTCGCTCAGGCAGATTTATTAAAAACAAATGTTTTTATAAAAATACTTAATAATCATACAGTTACAACTAAAAAGATTTAGAAAATGTGGTCCTAGAATAACACAAATAAAACTGGAAAATATACATAAACAAACGCACTATAAATTTTTATCCAATTTCTACCTGAAGTTTGTAGTGAATTGAAATCCAGAAGAATAAGTGCAGTCTCTGGTTCTTTGTCTGTCTCTGTGTTGTGGCAGTCTTGCTTCTTGTGTGTCAGAAGAGTGTCCTTTGAAGAGTGAACCAACCAATGCTCTGTAGAGGGTCTTAAATAGGGATGGCCATCCCAGTGTGTGGACAGCTAGTGACCTTATTGTTGTTAGGCCAGTAGATGTCACTCTTGCTTTTTTCCAGACTTTAGGGAATTATTATTTCCTTATTTGGGTTCTCTTATTACCACTTCCTTGCACATTAATAACATTTTCAGAATTAGTGCCTTTGAAGTCTTACTGCCCTACAATATAACACTTGTAAGACAATTCACACCAGCCTGTTAGGAAGGGCTATTTACTAGACCCTGTTTCCCAGGCATCCTGTCTTTGAAGTGGAAGAGTTTTATGATCCATGGGGATGTTTTCTATCCCCTGACAATTTTATGACCCTCTCCCTTTGACTAGCTGACTAGGGAAATCCCCTTTGAAAATGTAATTTTCAGCTTCCTAGCTAGTAGCTGTTTTCCTGGATCACATAGATACGTCACATATTTTGCAAGACCCTATTCTCTCTTCCTGTGATCTTTCAGTAACACTGGACATTTTTATTGTGGCATTTAACATACACAAAATCACATAAAAAAGAATATACAGAAATATATCTGCAAATAATGACTGGCAGTTGGTTAGCTCGCCACATTGATCACTTGACCACCCCTGTCTACCCAAATGTTCCCTGCCTAATCAGTCTCTGCAGACTTTCCAGGGACCGTTCCACCCCTGCCAATTCACTAATGACTTGAGCCATTAATTATAAAATTGGGAATAAATGCTGTTTAGAAAAATATATATTAGACAGACAAAAAATTTACTAACGATGACTCTAATTACTATATGTCAGAAAGGTATTAATGTTAAAGGAGAAGCTGACTAAGAAATACTGCTGCTTTAAGTGATGTTTTAGTTTCTAAAATGTCTTAAAGCGCCTCTGACACCACTTGGAAAAGTTTGAAAAACATAACATCCAGACAGTATTCAACTTATAATTTCAATATTTAACTTATTTATCTTCTCATTATTCTTTATTAATATATGGATCTTCAATTTAATAGGTCTGTAAAGCATACAAAAAAATCCAGTAATACCCTCAAAGGTTCAGTAATAATAGTACTGTCATTCACTTTTAATAGTACCGTCAATCACTTTTAATAGTATAGTTTTATGGTGATAATAGTATCGTTGTAAGCACCCAGAAAGATACCTTCTGCCCCCCACATTCTAAGTGTGCCTCCTCATTGGCCGCGTTTCCTGTGTGGGCCAGCAGAACAGCTTAAAAAACATGGCGGCCCTTCTCTCGCCTACCGAGAGCGAACTCGGTCATCGCGCTTCTCTATTTTTTTTTCTTTTTTGCCTCAGTAAATGAAAATGTCTGGTTGATCCTGCCGTTCCAGTCATGAAGAGCAGGTAGGATGTGAATTACCAAAAAACGGGCAAGGGGTGGGAACCATCATGAGCAAGCAGGCAACTCAATGCACAGCATAGGACAGTGCGGCGGTTGACCAGTACAAAGTCAGTTCTCCACTGAAGCGGTCGACCACCCATCACAAACAAACGTCGGATCCATATATTAAAATAAATAACTGATAGGTTTGTGTGTCCATTACCAGGGAGTACTAGCATCTCAAGGTTCTGGACACATTGGAATCTCTCGAGCTTCGCTCTCGAGATTCATGTGTCCAGAACCTCTCGATGCTATTACTCCCTGGTAATAGACACAAACCTATCGGTTATTCTCTTTTTATTTTATTATTAAATATATTTGCATGAAAACAAAATTATCTCACCAATGCCTTTTCTGCTTTAGCTGCTTGTCTGCAAGTATGTCTGTTTATGTGACAACATAATCAATTGGACAGCAACTAGTTGTGATGTCACAGAAGCGGATAATGATGTCACTTGCAGCAAGCAGAAAGAGCAGATGAAGACCAAGGGGAAGAGATAAATGAAAGCTTCTTACTCTATGCTGTAATGTGACCATGAGATTTTCTTACAGCAGATAGCAGAACTACAGAAAATATAATGACAAGCTCTTTCTCCACCACCCCGCCATCCCCACTATATTTTTTTTGTTCTCATTATAGCATATTTTTCTAGACCTTATTTACATGAGAAAGCCATACCCACATGCAATGTCTTGCAACAGTATGGTCTTGCCTATACACATTTCTTTAGGAGGATATGATCAGAATACATCGTTTTTTTTGTTTACTTGATAAATCTCCCATAACTAGTGTTTAGTCTCTAGTGGGACTTGAACTGGTGATGTTGCAGTTTGAGTGTGATTAAAATACAACCCAAAAAGATGTTACAGTGTCTGAATACAATGCAAGGGTGGCAAGCAGGAAATCAATTGCAAATAACTGCCAGTCATGTTTCATCACTTTATATGTACAGCTAAGTACGAACTGCAGTAACAGGAATAGTTCATAAGTGCGATTATTTTCCAGTGTCACTGCTCCTAATTATTTTTGCTGCCTCTTCAACAAGTTTGTGTGTCTTGACTAACATGTTAACATTTTGAATTCGCTCTATGGGGAAAAGCTGCTTTTGAAAATATGAGTGTGTGAGTTTAAAAGAATTTATACAATGGCAAGAAACAACCCCGTAATGTTATTGGCTAATACCAGTCACATGACCATGTGGTGATGTTGCCCCCTGCACAGTCAGCCTGGTAGTAAGCATCTTCAGAAATCCCACTGCAAGTACTGTAAAACCACACCAGTCCCCTCAAACATAATTGTTTTTTGCTCCCACTGGCCCCAACCCCACCACTCCTTTGGGCTCACATATCTCCTGATGCCCGCAGGTCTCACCTCTGCTGCCTCACTCCATCAGTCATGGTCTCGTGCACCCCACCCCTGGGGGGTCTGGCTCTAACTCAACTGGAAGGGACCTTCCCCTGGGGCAGGAGAGGAGAATTCCTCTCAGTGCCCCCAGGGGCAGGCACACGGGAGATGGAGGAGGTGCACTCTGGGGACCCAGCAAAGTGGAGGAGCGGCCGTCATCTGGTGGGGCTGGAGGCCATTTTCCATTTTCTGGTGGCTCGGCATGTTGCTGTGCCTCCGGCCTCTGCCAGAGGCCAGACAGACACCAAGCCTCACACTCCCTCCCTCCTGGGAGAAGGTGAGCGGTTCTTGGACACTCTAGCCTTCTTACCTCTGCCGGCCCTCTGACTCCCTGTGCACATTCCTGAACCTGGGTCATCAGCGTCGCAAGCAGTAGTGCTACCGCTGCGCTGGCAGACCAGCCCCACTGAAACATATTTTAATGTATAGAAATCATACCTTTAGTGCAGAATGTCTCCCTCAGTTTAATAAAGTGGTCCGAATGTTTTATATTAACCTTGGCAGTATTTTGGTGGTGGGGGGTATACAAAACTACATAAACTACAACTATGGTAGCCTTCTTAGGACAAATGTCCTAAAGCAAAGCCGTAAATACATAGTTCCAGCAGGTGGAGGGACTAATTGAGCAATATTGCTTGTGAAGTTTTACCTTTTTTTATATATTTCTTCATGACTATTATAATTACTAAATAATTAAAAAAAAAACAAAAAGCAATTGCATAAGTTCAATAATCCACTCCAGGGTGTGCATTATTCTAGATCACCTACTTCCCAGTTGGTTGAAGGTACTCGGCCTGCGGCCTCATACCTCACAATGCACTCGGGGTGTGTGGCACTCTATCATGATACACACCTTGTCATGTGTTGTTGCTGCTGTAACTGAGACAGGATCAAGCAGCTACAAGTAAAGTTAAAGGCTCCGCAATTTGCATTGCACAGACTGTAGTTCCGCAATTCGCATAATAAGATATGCAATTGCACACATTTTACAATGTGAATTGCAGCATTATGCATGTACAAAGCAGTTGTGGCAAATTTTATTATGCAATCCAGGTAAAGGATTCACAGCAAAATACAACTTGTGTCATTTGCATAGTAAAATTTGTTGCAAGTGTAATGAATTGTGGGGTACGCAGTTCGCAAATGCTAGGCATAGCAGTCAAATTAGCCATAATTAACAGGCAAATTTAGAATTCACAACATTCCTAGATGTGAGTTTATTGTGGGGGGGCGGTTTGAGAAGGGTGCAACAGATGATGATCAAAATGATTAAAATAATGGTTAAATGAATAAAAAAATACATATTCGCATACTATTTTATGTTATTGCCCCCTGTTTATATATTGACTATAAACAGGACTGGAGAGAAGCACTGATCAGGCTCACCAACTTTGAAAGTTGCCACTGTCTTGTTGTATCTGTCACTTGATCTCTGCTTCTGTGACATTTTACAGTAGAGATCTGTGTTTAAAATGATTTACTAAAACAAGATCAGGAAAGCAGTATCTTGAGACCCGTCAAACTCCTACGTATTGAAACTGGCATGCCAGAACAACGGTAGTGCTACCACTTGCAACATAGATGACCTGGGATCAAAAGCGATCTCAGGAGTTGGAGGGCCAACCGGGGGGGGGGGAGGATCGAGCATCCCAAGGACTGTTCTCCTCCTCTGGGGGAGGGTGGGGATGTTGCTGGCACAGTACTGACCCATTGTGGAGGCCTGGGGTACAATTGCTGGGGCTGTCTCAGGCTGGGAGGCATGCCCAACATCAGCCACACACACCGCCTACATCACTGCATGCCACCCCTCCCTGGGGAGAAAAACTAAAACTCCCCAGCCTGCAGGATGCTGCCTCTATCCTTGCAGGCCCTGCACCCACTTACTGAGCTTTCCAGTTGCGTTTGAGTTAAACTCCTACCCGGTTAGAGGGGTCTGCCCGGGAGGCTCCACCATGGGGGGTAAATTGTGGGGCACTGTGGACCAGTCAGGTAAGTCCCAGAGACGGCAGGGTGATGGAGCTGGAGGAGAGACAGATTGGGGCAGGCTAGGAGCAGGAGATAACGCATACTAAATAAAAAAAATCCTATGTACTGGTGTGCACGTAAACAGCTGATCAGCTCCTTGTCTCACAGCTAACCATCCTCAGCAATTCAAACAGATTTCCCATTTTCTTTCTGTTTTGTGCCCTTCCACACCCTCCCCCCAATAGCAGGTAGTTGTTGTCACCAGTACAAACATTATAAATGTCTATTGTGTGACTTATGGAATTTTTCTATGGCTAGGTGATAGGCTTCGGTTGGGGGTGGAGGTAAGTTTGCCACCTGTCCTGATTTTTGCAGGACAGTCCTGATTTGGGCAGCTGTGTCCTGCAAAAAAAAACATGAAAAATACTACATGCCCTGATCTTATAGTACAAAAAATATTTTCTAACTTTCCTGTAAATGTTGCAGAAAACTATAGTAGCTAAAAATGATAACAAGCAGTAGAAACAACTAGAAAAACTACAACACGTAGTTGTAATTCTGATTATTTAGAGAAAACAAGTCTGTTGCATTGGTCAAGATTACATATTGTCCTGCAAAAAATCATGTTTCAGCAAAAATGTCCCACTTTGGGCTTCTTAAGAGGTGGTAACTCTATGTGGAGGGGATGGGCTGTCAGACAGTTCAATGGTAGTCAAGTCTAATATATATGTGGGATGTGGGGCAGCAACAGAGTCCTAAATGTTGTTTTATTTATCACATCTGTTGTTCTTTTGGCATATAAAGGTGCAGTTCTCTGAGAGAAAAAAAAAAGAATGTTTCAAAACCCCTTTCCTCACACTTACACACAAAGTCAGTAATTTTACCACTAAAAAAGAAAGGTTAAGATATTGCCTCAAAGTAAATGTATATGGTTATTAAGCAAAAACGGCAGCTCGACTGTCATTCTCAGAACTCCTGTCATCTGTTCGTCACAGACTCTGCTTCTGGCTCGAGATAAGAAAAGTGCTGTTGTCATGGTGATGCGAGCAGATGAAACAGCTGACAGAAGATTGTGAAACTGCATGAGCACTGTTGTCATGGCAACAGAGACTGACAGCTATGTAACTAGAGCACGAATTTCAAAGTACTTGCACTCCAGCAAAAAGAAAGGTACCACAGAAAATTCTCCTTTAAGTGCATTATTGCAAAATAAACTTCATGCGGACACCATGGACATACAGACATCCACCCACTCTGCCCACGGTGCTTTGGGTTGTTACACCCTTTGTCAGGGGGCATGGTTAGGTAATGGGACACATCTTAATTTATACACATATCAATCATTCAATTAATACAAAATGAAACATTTAATGCGGTACAAAAAGTAATAAAGATGTAAAGTCTAATGTTAAACAATGTAAGAGAGCTATCTGTTTCCAAATTGTATGCATATTGCACTGAACACATGATGCTCTCTGATTGCATTGTTAGATTCAAGAATAGACAGAGAAGAAATGAGTGGAGAGGAAAGCAAAGAAAAATCTGGCTTGTAATCAAGGCAGTGTTTGTTGCTCAGACTTGATTGCTGCAGTTCCCAAGGCAAGATATCTGCGCTAATCATTTAAATGAAGGAACTGGGCAGGAGGTAGAGAAAGCTACAGAAAGAGCACAAGACATAAGATTACAATGACCACTCTATGTAATATTTAGCATTTTTCCTATTATTTTCCAAAAATGGATAAAAAAGATACAAACACTATTCAATGCAAAAAAGTAAACATAACATTTTTAACATTTAAATCACAACATTATTGCATATGCTGTTCTATACCCATAAATTTTTTAATTTTTTTATGCAGATCCTTTTTGGTTTCGGCGTTCTAAGTGACTCGTGATATTTTTAAAGGGAACCATTAAGATAAGATATGTAAACAGAGCACATGAAGCCAGAGTTCTTCATGGAACTAATGTTGGTGATACTTGGGTTTCAAGTCACTGTGAGTCCAGGAAAAAAACACACAAATGACTTCCTACTGCAGTAAATTACAGATTGGCACTAGAATTAAAGGCCACAGTAAATAACGAGGCAAGATACAGAAAACTGACAGTGTCTACACCACTTTGCCATTTTTGTAGTGAGTATGTAAGAAAGAAGTGTGCAAGGAGCATTGTCTGGTATTGTGAAAAACAGATCTGTTGGTTGCATTGACAGTACTTTACAGTATGTATATATTTTTCTAGACTCCTTTTGAAATCACTCACCTGGTGCCGGACCAGCACCCAAGTCATGTCACAGGTGTCAACAGAGCATTATCATCATAGGATCATAGGATATTACGAGTTAAGGGGACGTTTAAGTCCATAAGAAACTCGCCACCAACACTGGTGGGATAGTTAACTTAAGAAAAAGGTCTTGCTTTGACCCATATGGTGGTGAAGATTGATTTTAAACTCAGTCATGCTTGCACTCTGTACTACGTTGGTGGGTAATGAGTTCCAAGTGGAGGTCATTCTCCGAGTGAACCCGTGGCAGAGTGCTGCCATCCTTCAGTAAAGAGCGATGTCCATCTTACAAAAACAGAATTTGTCTGCGGAAAAGGACCACTTGGCCCACCCAGTCTACCCAGATGTCACTGCCTAGTCTGTCTCCGCAGACCCTACCTGGTCCCTGGCAACCCCCACCCCTGCCTATTTACTAATATTCCCTTACGTCTATTCCATGCATGCTTGAAAGGCTTTGTTTCACCTCCATCACTTCTATTTCTGCTGGCAGTCTGTTCCAGGTGTCTTCCACTCCTTCGGTGAAGAATGTCTTCCTCACATCCCTCAACTTTCCCTCTTCCAGCTTCATCGCATGCCCTCTGGTGTTCTTTCTCATTTGAGACTCCTCTCCTTTACCTTGTTCATCCCTGTGAGGTACTTGTAGGTCCCTATCATGTCCCGACTCGCTCTCCTCTCTTCTAGGGTGTACATCAAGATCCCTCAGTCTCCCACAGGGCTTTTGATGCAAGCCTTGCACTATTTTAGTTGCCCTCCTCTGGACTGCCTCCACCCTGTCTATATCCTCCTATCTTAGGTGTGGCCTCCCGCACTGGACACGGTACTCCAAGTGGGGTCTCACCAGCTGGCAATACAGTGGTAACACCACTACCCTCCTCCTGCTGATGGTACCTGTCCCTATGCACCCCACGAGCCCAACCCAGTGCATTGTCACACTGTCCTGCCATTTTGAGGTCCTCAGATATGATAACCCCCAGGTCCCTTTCCTGCTTAGTGACTGTCAGTATCTGCCCCCATCCCATACTCAGCTGCTGGGTTTCTATGCCCTAGGTGCATGATTTTGCACTTACTGGCATTGAGCCGCAGCTGTTATACCCATGACCACTCCTTGAGTTTCCCAAGGTCCCTATGCAGCTTCTCCATTAGTTCTTGAGTATCCATCTAATTACAGATTTTGGTGTCATCTGCAAAAAGACACACCTTTTCTTCCAGTTTTTCTGCAATGTCACATATTAGGACACTGCAAAGGACCAGTTCCAGTACTGAGCCCTGCAGCACCCCACTAACCACGTCCCCTCATTCGAGTGAGTACCGTTAACCACTAGCCTCTATTTCTTATCCATTACCAGTTTCTTAACCAGTTTATCACTTTGGATCCGACCCCTAAGCCGCTCAGTTTCTTTACTCAGCCTCCTGTGAGGCACAATGTTGAAGATCTTGCTAAAGTCGAAATAGACAACATTTCCTGCACTCCCCCCATCTATTTCCCTGGTCACCCAGTTGAAGAAATCAGACAGATTTGTCTGGCATGGCCTCCCCTCTGTGAATCCATGCTGCCTTTGGTCATGTAGCCCATTAGTTTTAGTTGTTGTTTAACCAGGTATAGCGCACTAAGCTGAAAGCTTTTTTTACAGGAGCGACCTGGGAGCACAAGGAGGTTAAGTGACTTGCTCAGGGTCACACAGTATGCAAGTAGAAGCTGTGGGATTCAAACCCAGGTCTGGTCTGCTGGATGTCACCAGATTTGCAGCTCAGAGCCTTAGACCACTGTGCTATACTGCCTGCCATTAGATTCTAGAGTATCTCATACCATCCCAGACTCCCTGCTTGCACAGAGCAGGGGATCAACTTCAGGACCTATGAGGGGCATCTGATTGGATGCCCACCTGTGTCCCTTGATCTGCCCTCCATGCAGCTGCGTGCCATGGGGCAGGGCCGTGGACAGATGCCCTGTGGAGACACACAATAGTGCATACTGTGCATCTGTCCACAGGTGTGGAACTACGGGGGCCGAGTATGTGCAAATCATGCATACTTGGCCCTTCAATAGTGCATAGTCCCAGGGAGCGAGGCCATGTCTACCTTCCTCCAGAACCACACCCGTTTCCAGCGGCTTGTTGAACAAGGCTGTCAGTGGAGCAGCAACTACCTCCCTGAGTTCCAGTAGTTCCCTTGGGTATATCCCATCTGGTCCCATGGCCTTCTCCACTTTCAAATTTGCTAGTCCTGTCAGGACTCTTTCCTCTGAAAATGGACTCATATCTACCTCCCATTGTTTCTGCTACTTCCGGTGGTCCCCCCAGTGAAGACTTAGCAGAAGTACCTACTCAAGATGTCTGCTTTTTCATGAACTTCTCCTGCGCAGTGTCTCTCTCTCTCTGTTAGCCTCTTTATCCTCGCTATCTCTCCCCTTGCTTTCCTTTTCTTGCTTATATACCTGAAGAAAGTCTTATCCCCTTTAGCTACCCCCTTTGGCTATCCTTTCCTCTGTCTACACTTTGCTCTCCTCACTGCCTTACCTGCTTCCCTCTGTTTTACTTGCTACACCTCCCTGTCTTCCTCCCTTTGCATTTCTTTGTACCTCCTGAAAGCCATCTTTTTTCCATCACCTCTGTGGCTACTTCTCTAGAGTACTACAATGGTCTCTTTTTCTTTTGCTCACTTCCTTCATGCAGAGGCTAGATGCCTGAACTATGCCTTCCCTAATATTCCCCTCTGTTCCTCTAACCCTGCCTGGCAATCCTCCTATACTCTAGGCAGTTTCTGAGGCAGTCCCCCATTCCTTTAAAATCTCCCCTCCTAAGGTCCAGGACCCTTGTCTTCATGTGGTTTGCCCCTGCACCTGTCTTAATGTTGAACCACACTGTATGGCAATCACTGGTCCCCATAGGCCCACCATAGTGTCTGTAATGCTGTCCCTGTTTGTAAGAGCCAGGTCCAGCACTGCCCTGTCCCCAGTGGGATCGCTTGACTAGCTGCCTGAGAAACACCCCCTTATAGAGAGTCAAGGGTGGCCCTGCTCCTTGCCGAAGCTGCCACTGGAAGGCTCCAATCCACATCACGCAGACTGTCCACATCTGGCAGACTGAAGTCCCCAACGAGCAGCACCTCCCCCTTATTTGCCACCCTGATAATGGCTTCCCTAAGTGTCTTACCCAACTCCTCTCCCTGTTCTGGAAGTCTGTATACAACCCCTGTGTGGATAGTGGCCCCAGATCCTGTCTCCAGGGTGATCCACAGCACTTCCAGCCCTTTCTTTTCCTCTTGGTTCCCCTGAATTTCCATAGTCCTTGATTCCCTCCCTCACATATAGAACAACCCCCCTCCTCAGCTCCCTGAAAGGCCCCTTTCCAGCTCCCTGAAATGCCCCTGCATAACTCTTACCCCAGCCCTTGCCAGATCATTTGTCCCCAGCTGACAATGACATTTAGCTCCCTCCCATGACCTGCCACCCTAGCAATCCTCTGGATCTGCTTTTCAGCCCTTCGAGCCAAAGCGCCAGGGAGGCACTTTAATTCCCTGTTCCCTCCACCTTCCTCAGTCAAATCTAACCCCAAAATGATAGTCTCCCACCAACAGCTGCTTCCTTCTTGGCTGGGGGCCTCTTCCTCCCACCTTGGGGCCTTTTCTTCTGAGTACTGCGGACATCATCCCTTGCTATTGCTTTGGCAGCCTCTTCCCGACTGTCCTGTCCCACTACTGTGGTGAAGGAATTTTAAAGTGGCAGAGGCATGTGTACCTTACCTGCCACCCCCACCTGCCTAGAGTCCATCAAGGTCCAGGCATTCTGACTCTGCCTAGACATCCTCTGAGGTGACAGCAGCTGCTTTGGTGGCCCCTGGGTGGGGCAAAAGGTTCTCTGCTCCTTGCCAGCTCAACTCGGAGTCCAGTGACCTCTGCCCTCAACCCAGAAAGGTGAGTGCAAATTGGGCAGCACCTCAGTCTCCAGGTGTCCTGAAAGACTGCAGCACCACAACCACTCCACTGTTTCACTCCCATGTTGTTTGCCTACTTAATCTTTTTTTTCTACTGAACCTTCCCTGTCCCCTCCTGCCTCCATTCTATGCTTGTTTACCTTGTTTACTGTTCTTTCTTTTACAGTGGGCACGGAAGGCCACTGACATTTACTAGATCAGGTCAGAGTGCAGATTCACCTAGCTACATTTGTAAGAAAAGTGAAATTCAACTACGCCAACCACCTGGAGGTGTATTTTCAGGTGACACCCCACCCATGGGCATTAGAAATTTAGGGGAAGGGGACCCAAGCCTTCGCTACTCATCGGATTCTTCAAGAGAGAGGTGTGAAGCTGACTCAAAGGCAACCAAAAGGTATTTATTGTAGGAAAGGGAGTGCAAATATTACAGCAAACAATGACATTAAGCTACTGATAAACTGGATTATTATGGAAGATGCAGCTCTAGTGCAATTCTATAAATTATAAAATAAAACATTCTAAGTAATATATAAACTCTAAGGGTTTGCTATGCTTTAAAACAGTTTAACAGAACTCTAAACTCTGTAATCGCTATACTGTAGAACACCTACAGAATTCTAAATTCTAAAATCGCTATACCTTAGGACAGTTTTACAGAACTCTAAACTTTATACTCGTAACTGAATAACACAGGTTCTAACACTCTAGCCATTTGTTGTAGCCTCTGGCAATTGCAAGACTCCGACCTCTGTCATCCTGGAATGCCAGATCAGTGAACCTTACAGTCAGTGGGATACACACAAGGGGATATTCCATGGAAAGTACACTAAAAGGGCACTACAGAAATGCACCTCATGGGAGACCAGAAGAGCTACATTCAGGACAGTGAGGAGTATCGGGGCACACCTCCCTCCTGTCTCGAAGGACTTGGCTGCCTCGTAGAGGTTATGCCAGACCACCAGGCCAAAGACACTTCAGGACTCCTGCATCAGTTGATAGGACATGACAGACTGCTGATCAATGAAGAGCAAACAGTTCCTTTCAGCAGACCCTCTGGGCGTTGGTAGGAAGGTCATGCCAGACCACCAACTAAGGTCACACTGCACACACAGGAATTTGCACTCCGGGATTCTTGAGCTTTTGTGGTTCCCAGCCTCTTTCCTTCTGTCACTCCTGGACTCGGTTACTATACTCAGTCATCTCTGGACTTGGAACAATTTGCAAAACTCTCTCAAACTTACTAGCATAGTTAGTTCTTGGCACCTTCAAATCCCTTATAAGAAGCAATAGTACTGGCTCTTGTTTTTTTTGTCACTTAAGTTTTTATTAAAACTTTTCCAAGAGGAGCTGGTATTTACTTACATCTGGAAATGGCATTTATGTTAGATTACAATACAGATCAAAACATATAGAAAACATGCCATGCCATTGTAACAAAATGTTTGGACCTATATAACCATAATAACAAAAAAATTAGAAAAATACCAAGTCCATAAATTCATTTTTTGTATAAGTGGGATCTGACGTTAGTTTGTATATAACTGTCTAGCTATCTGCCCATATCTGGCTGCGCCGGTTAGGAGAGGGAGAGGAGAGAAGAGAGAAGGAGCTGGGCCAAGTAAAGTCCCCATGGGGGCCACCACTGCTCCTCCTCAGCCCCCCGCAGTGGTTCTCCTCATTTAATTCAAGTATGGCTGGCTAGACTCAGTGAAGGAACCCCCCCCTCACTACCCCACCCCAGCAAGCCTTCAATTCCCCTGTGTAATGTCATCATTTAGCCATTGTAGGCCCCAACTGTTAGGTTAAGGGATTAAGTCAGGTCTCGTGGGGGAGATGTGTAATAACCAGGTGGTCCATCTGTTCATTATTATATCTAACCTCCCGTGTAGTTTGGCTGTCATCACCTCCATAGTATAAATTTCATAGCCCAGGTTCTCCCAGTGTGTGGCCTCGGGGGGGGGGGCGGTGTCTGACTTTAGCCAATTTCTGGTAATTATCTTCTTTGTCACTGACAAAAGTATCAAAGCCAAATATATGTGATGTTTATCCCTAAATCGGCAAGGAAAATGTAGGAGTATGGCCAGCTCAGGCGTTAAGCCCCTTAGCTCAGGGAACAACTCAGTTGTTACCTGGGAAACCCCTGTCCAGTACTGGGTTTAAGATTGGACAGTACCAGAGGATGTGGGCATGGGTAGAGACCTCAGTTCCACAGCCCCTCCAGCAAGATGAATCTCGTGTGGCTGAGAACTTGGCCGTGATCTGAGCCATGTGAAATTATCCTGCAGCCACCTTCCAGCTGAACTTGTGCCCTACATATGAGTTAGTGATGTGATATTGACACCACCAAATCTAAAGCCAGTCCATCTGTGTAAATTCAACCATCAGATTTGTCTCCCATGCCTCCTGTACCCTTTCCCACTGAGGCTGAGTGAAAGACATCTCTGCTTTATAAAAGTGGGAAATCAGGTGCCTGGGACCCTCCTCCTCCTGTATTTGTCTTAATAAGGTAAACATGGGAGAAATAGCCAGGGAGGTCAAATGGAGACCCAGGTTGGATTCTAGATAATGCCAAAGTTGTAAGTATCTGAAAAAAAATCCCTTTGGGAGAGAGAAAATTCAGTTAGTAATTGTTAGGAGGACTTGTACTTCCCCTGATCATAATTTTGGTAGGTGTAATGCAAGCCATGTCTTCACCATTCCCTGAACCCATGATCCATGCGAGCGGGTAAAAAAGAGTTATTCCAGGTAGGTACCCACTTTGCCCCCCGATGGTTCCTGGGACATGTCAGGTACTTGATTCAGCTTTGTAAGTAACTTCTGGTGACTATTGATGTTTCAGTGTGTGGCACAGGGGCCGGAGGTTGGAACAGAGTTGTATAATCTAAGGGAAGTGATGATCTCGCCCTCTCGATCTCCATCTACTGAGGGGCAGAGAGTCGAGGAGAGAGCCAAGCCACCATATGTATTAATTGAGGGCCAGAGCATAGACCGCCCAACATGGAAGTGACAATCCCCCTGATCCTTAAGGGCCTGTAGTCTGCTTAAGGCCACTCTAGGTCTACCACCCTGCCAGAGGTAGTTAGATATCATTCAGTTCCACCTAATCTCCTCCTTTCTTGTGAAAGACATTGGAATGGTCTGCATTAAATACAACAGCCGTGGGAGTATGTTAATTTGCATTGAATGGACTCTGTTAATGAGCGATAGTGGGAGATGTGCCCACGATTTTAAATCATCTTATATTAAGCAGAGTTTGTTATTATTAAGGGGAAACAACTGACTCGGGTCTGTTGGGATATTTATCCCTTCCCAGGTATTTAATATACGTGCACCGCCATTTATATTGATGTTTGCTTTGTAACTCTGGTGATGGGGTTCCCCCTATAAACAAAGTTTCTGTCTTATCTGTGTTTATTTTGTAGCCTGTGAGTCTCTCCATCTCTGACATGCTCCTCTCAAGAGCCTCCAGAGAGGACTCCGGGTCCGTGACATATAACAAGAGGTCGTTCACGTAAAGCGCAACCTTATGTGTCTGACTGGAGATATGGTATCCCTTAATCTCTGTATGTCATCTAAGAAACTGTGCTATCGGTTCAGCATACAGTGCAAAGAGGTGTGGGGGAAGGGAGCATCCCTGTCGTGTTCCCCTAGTAAGTGGAAACCGGACAGAACAGGATCCATTGACTTTTTCCTCGGCTCCGGGAGCAGCATAAATACCCATTGTGTTATTAATTACATTTTTCGGGAAATCAAATTTTGACCCAGTCTGCCGGAGGAACAACTAAGACACTCTGTTGAATGCCTTTTGAGGGTCAAGGCTAAGGATCAATAATGGAGTATGCATCTGAGAGGCATGTTCAACTAGATACAGGGTTCTTTCTTTATTGTCTGAGGTTTGGCAGGTTTTTATAAAGCCTGATTGCTCTGGGTGTACTAGCGTAGGCATTATATAATCTAACCGATGAGCAAGTATACGTGTATAGATTTTATAGTCTTGATTGAGCACTGAAATGGGGCAGTAGGAATTGCACAAGTGAGCTGGCTTATTCAGTTTCAAAATTGCCTATATTGTGGCCTGTGCCCAGGAGGGGGGTACTCCGCAGTCTTGTGACTTTCCTGTAATGCTCCAGACAAGGGATCCTTTATCAGGTCCCATGTGACCTTGTAAAACTCTGCACTGTATCCATCAGGACCCGGGTTCTTGCCATTCTTAAGATCCTTAATGGTGGCCTGAATCTCTTGTAATGTGATAGGACAAATTCGTTTTTGGGCCTGGGATGGGCTTAGTTTAGATAGACCGAGGTGGGTTAAAAAGTCCTTTATGGACAAGGTGTACAAACTAGTGTAATAGGTTTCAAACGTGTTCAGAATCTGAGATGTAGTGATAGATAGCTGCCCTGTCTGCGGGTTTTTAATCTTGGTAACCGTAGCCCATTGGATCTGTTTGCGTAAACAGTACACTAAGTCAGGAGGCTCTTGCCCCACCCCCTCATAATACCTCTGGTGGAGCCCCAGGAGTGCCTGCTCCATTTTTGCAGTCAATAATTTTTGTATGACTTGTTGCGTGGTGGCTAACTGTTCTGTGAGAGAGTCGTCTCCCTGCATATGAGCTTCTTGTAAAAATGGAACTTGTTCGAGCAACTCCTTGAGTTTAGCCTCGGCCCTGTGCTTTTTCCTTGTCGCGTAAGCAATAATATAGCCTCTAAGCACTGTTTTCAAGGTATCCCATAAAACCTGTGGAGAAATCTCTGGGGATTCATTATTCCGTAAGATCTCCGGGATGCGCTCCTTCAGAAGTTCCTTAAATTCAGGGTCTGAAAGCAGGGAATTATTGAATCTCCAATATGTATCGTAACACGGCACTGGGTAAAGTTGTGGAAGGGCGTTACCTTCCAGCACGTATCTTCCATTTTCTCTCTGCCAGGACTACAAAGTGTGGTGCATACACTACAAGTCCCAGAAGGCATTGCACCACAACTTCACAGAGCTAAGTACTTGATTAAGAGCAGGTGCAGGAGAGTGATTTCCTGCATAAAAAAGGGCTCAAACAATTGCTTGTGTCTCAGTACCTGATTAGAAACAGACCTGGAGCCTGGCTGGAGAACATTTGCAGAAGGATTTTACTTTGGAGAGAGAGAGAACTCTGAATCAACTGACTGCCTAGTTTGGAACTTTTATTTGGCCTTCAACAACAAATTGAATTTTTACTTTGGAAAGAGAGAACTCTGAATCAACTGACTGCCTGGGTTGGAACCTTTTGTTTAGCCTGCAAGAATGAATTGAATTCTGAATTTGGACTGGCTGAAAACCTGAGACTGGTAAATAATTTTCCTTTGAAATTTAGAACAAGAGACTCTGTGCTAATTTTGTTTGTATGTCCCAGGAAACGGCTTAGCTACCTGGGTTATAGAGAGGGAACAAAAGTTCACTGTGTAGTTAGCCAACAAAGAGCTAGGTATTATTTTCTGTTGTTTTATTTTCAACCTGTGTTATGTTTGAATGTACCTCTCACAGTAATCTTACCAGCAAATACACAGTCTGCTGTGTTAAGCTGCACATTCTGGGTTGTGGTACAAAGTGTGTTTATATCCCCCACCTACAAGATCTCAGGGTAACACAACCCCCGTGTTACAGTGGTGGAGAATACAGGCAGAAAAGGTTGTGGGGATAACAACAACACTAAAACACTGAAGCAGCTATGGAGAGCCTATTTCAGCAGCTTGTACAAGCGAATCTGGCCCAGCAAACCACAAACCAGCAGCAGGCAGAGACCAATAGACTGCTGCTGGAAGAGCAGCAGAGAGGACAGCAAATGTTGAACTTAGAGTTACAGCGACTTGCTGCAGAGATGGCCAAAGGGAAGGAAGCCCGAACAGCAGGTGCATCTTCCATTGTAGCTGGGCACTTCCTGCAGAAGATGACAGCCAGTGATGATGTGGAAGCCTATCTGAAAACTTTTGAAAGGACTGCAAGTCGAGAAGGATGGCCTCAAAATAAGTGGGCTGGCATTCTGGCCCCCTTCCTCAGTGGTGATGCACAAAAGGCATATTATGATCTTGAACCAGGGGATGCTGAAGACTATGATAAGCTAAAAAATGAAATCCTTGCACGCCTAGGGGTAACAACCGCAGTGAGAGCTCAGAGATTTAATTCCTGGTCATTTCAACCAGAGAAACCTCCCCGCTCACAGATGTTTGATCTGATCCACTTAGCTCAAAAATGGCTACAACCTGAAGTCCTGATGTCTACTGCAGTAGTGGAAAGAGTGGTACTGGATCACTTTATCAGAGCCCTACCCTATGATTTAAAAAGAATCGTCAGTCAAGGTAACCCTAGTACTGCAGAGGGGCTGGTAGACCTTGTGGAAAGATATTGTGCTACTGCCGAACTTTTAAAAACTGCCAGACCTGAAAAGATCAGTCTGGATAAGAGAGCTCACCAAAAACAAGATAAGAGAGTCGCCCATCGCACAACCCAGATGGAAGGGCGAGAAGGAGCCAGGGGACCAGATGACCACAGTACCAGCGGAGGGCGTCAGGACACGTTTAAAGTAAGAAAAGAGGGCCGGCCCACCGGCGCAGCGGTTGGATTCCCGCTTGCGACGCCAGCGACCCGGGTTCGGGAACGGACCCGGTCACTGGAGGGCCGGCTGGGGGAGTGAAGGATCGAGCATCCCGCGACAGCACTCCTTCTCTGGGGGGTGGGCAGGGGACAGGTCCAGTACCTGCTGGCTCCTAGTGGAGGCTGGGAGCATGGCAGGCTGTACGGCCCAGTTATCTGGGGGAGGAGTGGACGTCAGCGTATGCCTTGACATCACTACGCTGCCCCCATACAGAAAACTGGAAAATCGCCCACTGGCCACCTAGATGACAGCTCCCCGCTCTCTCGAGCACCTTCAGTGCCTATCCAGGGCCTCCTGCTCTCAGTGGCATCCCCCGGGCCCTAATGTAGTATGTGCCGGGGATCTCCCAGTCCGTCCCCGGTGCCCTTCCCCCTCGGAGGAGGGGGACCCGCCCGGTGACAGGGATACACCAGGATATCCCGGGGGATCGGCCGTGATATGAGGACCTGAGGGGGTCTGGATAATGGCCAGTGGGGTTGAGGAGCTTGTGGAGCCCGAAGAAGTGGGGGCCAGTGTGGCATGGGAGAGGCGGTAAAAATATAGCATGCAAAAAAAATAAAGTAAGAAAAGGAGTAATGAACCGAGATACCAGAACCTGTTTCACATGTGGAGAACCAGGACACATTTCTTGGAACTGTCCTAAAAAAGATGAGCCAATGCAAATAGAGGCAAACCTGTCCAAACAGTGTAATATCATTACTGTTTTCTTTGGAAATCATAGTCAGCCTTCTTGTATCAGTCCAGTACAAGTCCAGAACCAGGAAGTGGACTCCTTGCTGGACTCCAGCAGTATGGTGACACTAGTCAAACCCTCTTTAGTGAGTGACAACAACTCCATTTTTATCATGTGCATCCATGGGGACACCAAGATGTATCCCACAGTCCACCTTGAAATAAAAACAAAGGAAGGTGTATTTTCTGGAGCAATGGGAGTGGTGAAGCAGTTGCCTTTCCCTGTGTTATTAGAACGTGACTGTCCATTCTTCCAAAGACTATGGAACCGAGGAAAAGATGAAGACAAAGAGGAGGATAAAGGCCATGACGCCATAGGTAAAGATAAAGAGGAAGGCAAAGACAATGAGGACGATAAGGCGTATGCAGTGTCCGACAAACTTGAAGAAAAAAATGTTCAGTCAATGACACAAGTCTTCATGGGAGAAGACAATGAAGAAGAGGACGGAGGAGCAGATGTCATAGGAGACACTCCAGAGGACCTAGAAGATGACGGAGGAGCAGATGTCATAGAAGACACTCCAGAGGACCTAGAAGAGGACAATCTCTTCACACCAGAAGGCGCACTGCATAGAGGAAAATTTGGGACAGCACAACTCAAAGACCCACACTCCAGTACGCCAGAGGAGATGTGAAAGTGGTAGATGGGAGGCCCTTCAACCCTGACCAAACCCTCCCCTACCCACACTTTGCTATGAACAACAACTTGCTGTATCGAGTACACAAAACAGCCGACAAACTGACAGAGCAGCTACTCGTGCCCCAGCCCTTCTGGCGCACCGTATTGCATTTGGCCCATAGCCACCTCTTGGGAGGATACCTGGGAATGGATAAGACAAAAGAGAGACTGAGTCATTTCTTTTGGCCAGGGATCCATGCTGAGGTGGAACGATATTGTCGCTCCTGTCTGGAGTGCCAACAGAGAGCTCTGCAATCCTCTTTTCGAGAACCACTAGTTCCCCTGCCAATCATCGAAACACCATTTGAGTGTATTGCCATGGACCTGGTAGGACCCTTGGTGAAGTCGGCGAAAGGGTATCAGTACATTCTGGTAGTAGTGGATTATGCTACCAGATACCCGGAAGCCATTCCCCGGCGGAACACGGCCACCAAAAACATCGCCCGAGAATTAGTACAGATGTTTTCCCTAGTCGGGATTCCTAAGGAGATCCTTACAGACCAAGGAACACCCTTCATGTCCAGAGTAATGAAGGACTTGTGCAAGCTCCTGCAGATCAAACAGCTATGCACGTCCATGCATCATCCGCAGACAGATGGGCTCGTTGAGAGATTCAATAAGACATTAAAGAGTATGATAAAGAAAACTATGGAGACAGAAGGACGGAATAGGGATCAGTTATTGCCGTATTTAATGTTTGCCATCCGTGAAGTGCCCCAAGCATCCATCATATTTTCCCCATTTGAATTGCTGTATGCCCACCACCCACGAGGTCTCCTAGACATAGCAAAAGAGACATGGGAGCATCAACCCTGCCCCCACCAAACCGTCATTGAGCATGTGGAAGGAATGAGAGAGCGCATTAATGCCATAATGCCCATTGTGAAAGAACATATGCAAAAGGCCCAAGAAGCTCAAAGTAGAGCCTACAACCGTTCCACAGCGCCTAGAGAGTTTCAACCCGGTGACAGAGTGTTGGTACTTGTCCCCACCTCTGAGTGTAAATTCCTGGCCACCTGGAAGGGACCCTACGAGGTACTTGAAAAAGTAAACCAAGTCAACTATAAGATAAAACAACCGGGTAGGCGGAAGCCTGAACAAATATACCACATCAATTTGTTAAAAAAGTGGGTGGACCGTGATGTCTGCTGGAGTGAAATAAAAACCGGTCTAACAGAGGAAAATCTTAGAGACGCAGTAACGGTTGGAGACCTGACACCAAGTCAGAAGCAAGACCTCTTCGAGTTCCTTGACAGAAATAAAGATGTGTTCTCCGACCGACCCGACAACACACAACTTGTCACTCACGATATTGTGACCCCTCCAGGGAAACTGGTACACCTCAAGCCATATCGTGTACCAGAAGCACGCTGAATTGTGATAAAAGAAGAGGTTAAAAAAATGTTAGAGATGGGAGTAATTGAAGAATCTCACAGTGCCTGGTCTAGCCCAATAGTACTTGTCCCAAAACCTGATGGATCAGTCAGGTTCTGCAACGATTTCAGAAAACTGAATGAAATTTCAGCCCTTGATGCTTATCCAATGCCATGAGTAGATGAGCTCACAGAAAGCCTGGGAACCACCCGCTTCATCAGCACTCTTGACCTGATGAAAGGCTACTGGCAAGTCCCCTTGACAAAAGCTGCCAGAGAGGAAATGACGTTTGCCACCCCTGATGGCTTATATCAGTATACAATGCTTCCTTTTGGTTTACATGGCGCTCCCGCCACATTTTAACGCCTGATGGACCATGTGCTGCGACCCCACCAGGAGTATGCTGCTCGTGTTTAAGGCATGTCATCCACAGCCACACCTGGGACAGTCACTTGGAGAACTACTGGCTTGACGGAGTCACTTCGAAAGGCAGGGCTCACAGCCAACCCAAAGAAATGTATCTTAGGGGTGAGTGAAGCACAGTACTTGGGTTATACGATAGGAAGAGGCCTTATAAAACCACAAGAGAAAAAAATTGCTGCTATTCAAGACTGGCCACGACCAGTCAATAAGAAACAATTACGGACATTTCTGGGACTCACGAGTTATTACCGGAGGTTTATTCAAAACTTTGCCACCATAGCAGCCCCCCCCGTGACCTCACATGTAACAGTCAACTTAATATGGTGAAATGGACTCCTGAAGCCGATAAAGCGTTCTGTAGCTTGAAACAGGCACTGTGTGCCTCTCCTGTCCTGAATTCCCCAGACTTCTCCAAACCCATGATTGTACAGACTGATGCATCTGACACGGGTCTGGGGGCAGTCCTGTCCCAGGAGATTGAGGGTGAAGAACACCCGATAATATACTTGAGCCTCAAGCTGTTGCCACGTGAAAGGCGCTTTGCCACGGTGGAGAGGGAATGTCTGGCAATCAAATGGGCACTTGAGTCTCTGAAATATTACTTGCTGGGTGGTAAGTTTTTTCTTGTGACTGATCACGCTCCCCTCACATGGATGAGACAGACTAATGAAAGAATGCTCGGGTTACCCGATGGTTTTTGAGTTTACAGCCTTTTGATTTTCAGACTATGCACCGTGCCGGTGCTAAACACGGGAATGCGGATGCCCTTTCCCGCATCCACTCCTTCTTTTCTGCGGCTGCTCAGCCCGAGGGGGCTAAGCTGAGGGGGAAGGTATGTAACACGGCACTGGGTAAAGTTGTGGAAGGGCGTTACCCCCCAGCAAGTATGTTTTTTCTCTGCCAGGACTACAAAGTGTGGTGCATAAACTACAAGTCCCAGAAGGCATTGCACCACAACTTCACAGAGCTAAGTACTTGATTAAGAGCAGGTGCAGGAGAGTGATTTCCTGCATAAAAGAGAAGGCTCAAACAATTGCTTGTGTCTCAGTACCTGATTAGGAACAGACCTGGAGCCTGGCTTGAGAACATTTGCAGAAGGATTTTACGAGAGAGAGAGAGAGAGAGAGAGAGAGAGAGAACGAGAACGAGAACGAGAACGAGAGAACGAGAACACTCTGAATCAACTGACTGCCTGGATTGGAACCTTTTGTTTGGCCTGCAAGAATGAATTGAATTCTGAATTTGGACTGGCTGAAAACCTGAGACTGGTAAATAATTTTCCTTTGAAACTTAGAACAAGAGACTCTGTGCTAATTTTGTTTGTATGTCCCAGGAAACGGCTTAGCTACCTGGGTTATAGAGAGGGAACAAAAGTTCACTGTGTAGTTAGCGCTCAGCAAAGAGCTAGGTATTATTTTCTGTTTGATTTTCAATGTGTTATGTTTGAATGCACCTCTCACAGTAATCTTACCAGTAAGCACAGTTAGTCTGCTGTGTTAAGTTGCACATCCTGGGCTGTGGTACAAAGTGTGTTTATATCCCCCACCTACAAGATCTCAGGGTAACACAACCCCCCCCTTGTGTTGCAGTATTTTTCCAATCCATTAGGTGTGCAAGACCCAGGGTTATAGGGACGTGGTTGGATAAATATATGTTATGTATGCCTACTGAGCGAATCCTGTCCAGGTGTTCTCTAGTTATGCAAAAATAGTCCGGGTGGGAGTAATGTTTGTGGGCATGGGAGTAGAAAGTGAATTTCTGAGTGGATGGATTAATATGCCTCCGTATGTCTACCAGATCCATGTCCCTAAGAAGCCTCCTGAGGTGTTTTTGACCAGAGGTAAGAGGATGTGGTCTAGATGCCGATGTGTCTAGTGGGGGTTTAGGAGGCAATTAAGATCCCCTCCTATGCCTAAGATTCCTTTTTTATATGAAATGATAGTGTCCATCAGCTGCTGTATCGATGACGCGTCTGATCCTGGGGGTATATATAAACTGTCCACCATGTATTCCTAGTTCTGTAATCTTCCCACTGCCAAGGCCATGTGGCCCTCTGGATTGGAATATTTTTTGGGGAAATCTCAAAGGTAGAATCTCTAGGCATGAGGAGAACTGCCTCTCAGCGCTGACCTCTGCGATATGCTGACTCAACCAGCTGTGAAAAAAACAAATTTTAACAGTTTTTTTTTCAAACAATCTTTATTATATTTTTCCAATTAATACAACATAAACATCTCAACGAAGGGAGTAAGGTACATCAAACCTATAAAACTGTTAAAATCAGTCGTATACAGAGAGAAGGATACACACACACAAAAAAATAATACAACTGCCCTCAAAAAAAAAAAAGAGATCGAGGGGGAAATAGATAAATAAATATATAACTACATAACAATTTTCAACATAAACCACTATAGGCAAACTAAGATATCTCACAATTAAGATAATCACAAGTGCCCAACAAGCAAACATAGCTTGTAATAGATACATATGGACTAATCAGGCAATGTCTACTGCAAACAGTTAACAGATAATCTATTTCTAAGGATAATCTAGCCAAAAGAAAAAGGGACCCCAAATTACATTATATTTATCGATAGTTCTAGCATTGCAATGACTAACATATTCATTGACAGCTACTTTAGCTAGAGCCCTAACCCATTCCTCTAACGTAGGGGGGACATTTATCTTTCCAGTGACTAAGTATCAATCTTTTAAAGCAAATAGAGGCTATAGATATCCATTGTTTTCCCCTCGGAGACAAGGATAGTGGCAAAGTGTAATCCCCCAGAATAAATATTCCTGGATCAAAGGGGAAGTTCTGTCTTATGATCTGCTGGCAAGCATCCCAAATAACCAGCCAGGCCTGTTTTAGAATTGGACAATGCCACATCATGTGTAATAAGTTGGCATCCTGAGCGCTACATCTCCAGCATTTGCTATCCGAAGAAATACCTAATCTAAACATTTTCTCTGGTGTATAATACCAGTTATGAATTAGTTTAAATTGGATTAGCTGTCCCTGCAAGTCCATACTGGATTTGTATGCATTGTGCCAGACTGACTCCCAAGAAATGGGAGAAATTGAATGGCCTAAGCTTTTTTCCCCATCTACGTTTAGAGGACTCTGTGAGGTCCAACCCACCTTTATTAGAAAGTTTATACAGCTTGCCAGCTCCTCCTTTGCTGCTGGCTAATACAAGTAGACCCTCAAAGTCATTAGAAGTAGGGATGGCCAAATTGACATCCAAGATATCTTTTATTGCATCTCGGACTTGTAGGTATGAGTGGAATTGTGTATATGGTAGACCATATTTCCCCTTTAAATCATCAAAGGAACAAAGGATACCCGTGTAAGGGTCTATTATATCCTTTAATATTAAAATGCCTTTCTTCTCCCATGTGTCATTAATTAATATTTTATTACCAAATTTAATTTTCGGGTTTCTCCATAATGGTGTGTATTTCAGCATAGCGAAGGGGTTTAAAAGTAAATTGGTAAAATGCCGTATAGAACTGGCTGAAGAATGTAGAAAAGGGTGAGAATTAGTGAGTTTTGGGTAAATACCCATGGCAACATGATAAAGCAAATGGGGGTAGACACAGGACTGCTCATATTGCACCCACCTGGGACTGACATTGGCTGGTTTGAACCAGTGACATGTCTGGTCTAAATAGGAAGGCTAATCGATATTGTTTAAAATCAGGTAAGCCCATACCACCCTGTTGCCAATGTTTTCTTAGCTTTGGCAGACTAATCCTTGCCTTCTTACCTTCCCATAAAAAGGACCTAATTAAAGAATCAATTTTTTTAAACCAGGAGTTGGAAATATGTACTGGTGTAACATTAAAAAAATACAAGAGCCGAGGAGCCAGCATCATTTTAAGAGCATTAATTTTACCCCATAACGATAGATTTAATTTGGCCCTCTTCTCTAAGTGCAGTTTCATATCTTTTAATAAGGGATTCATATTAATTAGAACCAGGGCATTCAATTTATTGGGAATCTTAACCCCTAAATAAGTAATAAAGTCTTCTTGCCATTTTAGGTTATTCTCAGTACATAGTTTTTTTAAGTTTTCTTTACTCCCCTTTAAGAGGAGCATTTCTGATTTTGACCAGTTAATTGAGAGGCCAGAGAGTAGTCTGAACTCTTCCAAAAGATCCATGGTAGGTTTAAGGGATTTATATGGATTAGATAGGGAAAGTAGTATATCATCCGCGTAAGCTACAACTTTATGCTCCATTTTACCAATTTTAATCCCTGAGATAATATTATTCTGTCTAACCAGGCAGAGAAGAGGTTCTATGGCCAGGATAAAAAAGTAAAGGGGAGAGGGGACAACCTTGCCTTGTCCCTCTTTCCAGAGCAAATTTCTCAGATAGCATCTTATTGGTGCATATCCTTGCTGTGGGGGAATAGTACATCGCAGTCACCCTAGATATAAAAGTGTCCCCCACCCCAAAAGCCTTTAAAACCCCATAAAGATAACTCCATTCCACAGAGTCGAACGCTTTATGTGCATCCAATGACAACAAAATAGAATCGTCTTGAACCTGAGGGGCCATCCACATAGAGGAAAGGACTCTTCTGACATTTTCGAAACCTGCCCTCCCTTTAATAAAACCCACTTGATCACCATGTATGAGTGTACTAAGCATGCTTTGTAATCTATTTGCTAGAATCTTAGCCCAAACTTTATAATCAATATTCAGTAGGGAGATTGGGCGATAACTAGCCGGGTCTAGGGGGTCTTTTTCTTTTTTCAGTAGGACTGTAATCACTGCTTCTGACATTGTAGGTGGTAGTGCCTTGTTAACCTCCACCTCTGTAAATACTTTGTAAAGCATTGGACTGACTGTATCTTTCAAGAGAGCATAGAATTCAGCTGGCAAACCATCTGACCCAGGGGCTTTATTGTTGGGCATATCTAATGTCACCTTATTAATTTCAGCAATTGAGATAGTCTTGTCCAGGACCTGCCGCTCTGACTCAGTGATTACAGGTAATTTAGCCCTGGATAAAAATTCACCAATTGGACCCAAGTCCTTGCCACACTGAGATTTGTAAAGGTTTCTATAAAACTGTAAAAAAACAGAATTAATGTCTTTAGTTTTAGTATATGTGTTCTTTGCTCCATCTTTTATGCTCTGTATATTATTTCTATTTGGGAGCTGTTTAAGTCTATAGGGCAAAAGTCTACCACTTTTTCTCCAGACTCCCAATAAGTTTGTTGCGTCCTAAACAGAGCAAATTCAGCCACAGACGGTAATGGCCGCTTAATTTTCATGAGGAGCGAGTCGCGGTATCAAACCCATTATATTACATATCTAACCTGGCTGGCAGTTGGCAGAAACTAACTAAAAGATCGTCGGAAGGTCTGCTGAGCACAGTGGGGAAGTTTCGTGCAGATTGCTTGGGTAAAATATTAAAAAAAAATATTTCTGCATTGCGAGTCATTTCTTCTACTCGAGGCTCCAGAATGTTTTCGGCAAGTTTGAAAGGGCCGTCCGATTCTAACGACATTGGCATAGACAGCATTAAGGAGATGTTGAATCGTATTGCACTCAACCAGACAGAAATTAAGAGGGACATCGCTGGCCTCAAAGTAGTTGTGGACATTATTAGGTCTAATTCCGATAAATTTAATGAGAGGCTGTCAGAAGCTGAGGAGAGGGTGGCTACAGTGGCGGATTCTGTCTCTAAGTTGGACAGTGATTGTGTTTTTTTTCACCAACAATTTAAACTTCTGTGGCAAAAGGTTGATGACCTCGAGAATAGAGGTCGGAGAAATAATATTCGAATTGTGGGGGTGCCAGAGGGAGTTGAGGGTCCAAGTATGGTGAGGTTTTTACAAGATTTTATTCCTGGAGTTCTGCAATATAAGTGGAGCTGCCCTCTAGAAATTGAGAGAGCGCACAGATCCCTCTCCCCTAAACCAAAAGCAGGTGCCCCTCCCTGACCTATTGTGGCACATTTTTTACGTTTCACTGTAAAGGAGGAGATTTTGAACCTTGCAAGGGAATTGGGATCTATTACTTGGAATGGGAATCGAATCTCTTTTTATCAGGATTACTCAGCAGAGGTGGTCTCACAGAGGAAAGCGTTTACGGAAACCAGACAGATTCTATAAAAACTTGGTCTTGCTTATAGGATTAAATATCCTGCCACTTTAATTATTTCTGCCAACGGGGTTTCTCACAGTTTCAAAGCACCTGAAGATGCAGCTGTTTTCATTAACAAATGGAAAAAAACTCATGGCAGTTCCTTTCAGAAAGGCAAGAAATTTGAAATTTCTCAACATTCTGAAGTGCAGCAGGCTCGTGACTCCAGTTCTACACACACTCCACTAGAACCCGTCCATACTCAATATTCTAAAAAAACTTTTAGCCCTAAGATCCCATCGGTCCTTCCTGAATCCTCCCAAGTCAGCTGGCAGACTGTTAGTAGGAAATGCAAGGGTCTTACCAGAGATCGTCGTGCTTCAACCGGTTTTGTGTCCAGAAGCAGTCCTGGCAAGCAAGGTTTTCATAACGTGGCTTCCAGTACGAATCACTTTGCCCCGCTGGCTACAGGCTTAGAAGATATGGAAGAGGAAGTTGAAGATTTCTCCACAGGGGAAAGTGCAAATATCAATGAATCAGGAGGCTTTAACCTGGTTATAGATTCGGATGTCCCAGGATGCCCCACTGCTCCAGATCTCCTGGAAGCACCTTGATTTATATGCTGTACAATGTTATGGATACCATTCAGCTGCTCAATCACCAACATCTGTTGTTGAAATCTCTACTGAGTCCACGGATGGCTGCAGCGCCACTGATCTACGTTATTTCGGAGTATGCAGGAATGGAAAGTGGTACAATTCTACAAGGATTTAAATACTTATTTGCTGTAGAAAAAATAAGAGGCTAGAGATTTGCTAACTATTTAATTTTATTCCTTATGTACTTTATTATTTCTACTTAGACAGGTTCTTCAGATGAGGTAGGTCTTAGATCAGTCAAAACAGACTGCCTTTGTTATTTATTCCTGTTTTAAAGAAGGGAAGAAAAAAAAAAAAAGATCCAATTATTACATGCTAGTATTAGCTAATCAGCATCCATGTTGTAAAGAACATGGCTCCTATCCCGTGTTGGTTTCGCAGTGGTTTTTTTTTTTTTTTTTTACACATCTTGCTTCGGCTGTCATGCTGTCATGTTTTTGACCCTTAAAAGAATTATTTTTTTTAAGGCAGGTGATTGGCATTTTCATTATAGTAAGGGGGCCTGTTTTGTTGCAGAATGAGTGACTTGTAGTCTTTTTTTTTTTTTCTTCTCACTCTCTATTTTGGTTCTTTTTGGTTTTATTATATCTTTTACTATACCCTGCTGTTGTCCTAAGCTTTTAGTTCTATATTTCTCCTTTTTCACTCCCTTCTATCTCTCATTGGTGTTCAGATGTACACAGACCAGCTTAATAATAGCAGCACCTGGCCTGAGTCAAATGGCGAGAACAGCTGACTGTTGGATTAATATGCTTAGCCTTGAATAGCTATATATTTGGTTTGCACTCAATATTATAGGCTCGCACAGTTCTGAATGGCTGAAGCTAACGGGGCCATTGTGATGTGTAGTCAAGTTTGAAATAAAAAAAAAAGGGAACAAAAAACCAAAAAACAAATGATGTGACTAAGCAGTCCTGTGGTCTCTACATAATATTGCTGTTAGCTTTGGACCAGGCCTTGAATTTACAGATAAATGTGAAGTCTTGTAGTGTGGTGGAACACCATCTCTTTACTCTTTTCCTGCTTTTCCTATATGCTATCAGTATTACTCCCTGTCATGCATTTCTTATTCTAACTTTCTCTGACTACTCTCATCCATGGCCATCATTTGTCTTGTGTAGTTTTGTTATTATATTTGTTCCTGGTTAGATGGTGGCTGCCTACTACTTGAAACTGCCAGGGGGGTTTGTTTTTCTTTATTATTACCGCTTACGCCTCGCTTGGAGTTAAGGTTTTTCGTAAGCTCCAAGTTTACTGTTTTATTTTTTGTCGTGTGACACGAACCTACGACCCAGGGTCCTTGGGAACCCCTGACTTTTGGATCGAGGTCTCTTGCTGATTATAGGTTATAGGAACTGTTTTTTATTAGTGTAGGTGTTTTGTTTTTTTTTTTTTTATATTAAATCGGTCATGTCTAAGAGCCACAACATATCTAAGTCAAGTGAATTTGCTTGGCTATTTCTATCTTTGACTAATGGAGAAGAGTTAATTGTTGGGGCTCAACTTAAGTTTATTTCAAATATGATGATTTTGTTTCATGGTACACTAACAAGGAAAGTTACAGTTTTAATGGCCAAATGCCATTTCCCAACTGGGCTACATTGTTTCTTACTAGGGGTAATTTCAGTTGTCTTTCAGATATTCAGGCCTATTAAATATTCTTACTATGTTCTTGATGGGTTTTGTGATAATACAGTGAAATTTTTCGGCAGGAGAGTTGCTCAGTTTCTCCTTTACCTTAGCATTTATAGCTTGTCATTTTATATTATCTGGTTATATAATAAAAATGGGGGTTAATAGTGCAAGTACTAAATGTGTCTCTTGGAATGCAAAGGGGTTAGGGACACCCATAAAAAGGAAAAAAGTGATTTCCTATTTTAGTAAGCTAAAAACAGATATAGCTTTATTGCAAGAAACTCATTTATTGCCAGTTGAAGCTGAGAAGCTTAAAAGATCGTGGGTAGGGGAAGTTGTTCATAATTCCATTAGTAGAAAACGGAAGGGGTTGGCCATACTTATCAAGAAAACAATTAATTTTGTCGCTTTTTCCCATCGAGTGGATCCTAATGGAAGATGGCAGATTTTAGAGGGCTCTATTGATGGGTTTGACATTGCCATATGCAATGTCTATTCACCTAACGGTGAGTCCAGTCTATTTTTCGGGGACTTTTTTACAGAGGTAAGTAAAATTTCTGGTAACAATATTATGGTAGGGGGGGATTTCAATATAGTCATGGATCACAGGCTATATAGAAGTGGTTCATCCAGTAATGAAACTAATTCAAGGGCCAGAAGGATCATAACAGATAGGATGAAAGACTTTGGTCTTTCTGATGCCTGGAGGCTGATGTATCCTGATAAAAGAGATTATTCCTTCTATTCAAATCGTCATAGGACTTATAGTAGGATTGATATGTTTTTGTTATCCAGTACTCTGATTAATAGTATGCTAAAAGCTGATATAGACTCAATTTCAGTTTCAGACCACGCTCCAGTTTCAGTCATTTTACATTTGGACTCTGATTCTGAGAGACCTTTTCACTGGAGATTTAATTGCTCTCTGTTAAAAGACACTAATTTTCGGTCATGGGTTTTAAATGAAACAAAACAGTTCTTTGACACCAATGACAACAGGGAAACTTCTTATGCTATGGTTTGGGAGGCCTACAAGGCCTTTATTAGGGGCAGAATTTTGAGCTACACTTCCTTTAAAAAGAAAGAAAGAGAAATTTTTATTGCATAAGGAGAAAGAACTGGCTGAACTGGAGAAGCTACACAAATCACACAAAGGGAATAGTTGGAGTATCCTTAGGAGAATTACACTGCTTAGATATGAGATTAATAATTTTAACATTTTTTGATGTTCGATAGTGGAGAGATGTGTTTCCTGTAAAAGTATCAGGTCTGGTTTATATTTTTTGAGGCCCATTCACATTGTGCAAAACTAATGTGGAAGTATTGCTCATTGACAAACAGTTATTCACAGGTCCACTCCTCACCCCCGGCAGCCAGCCTGGTCCACAACCCACTTTCTTTGCGTTTCCAATGTTCAAAAATGGTAAAGGGAGAGAAGTGGCATTGAATCTCCTCCTGGTTTGTGGTCCATTTCCCGGTCCAGATGTCCACAACCCACCCCCCACCCCCAGACAGGAAAGCAAAGCATTGGGGCAAGGGGCCCTGAGCTTATATGGCCTCCTTCTCCCCTGACTTAATCAGCAACCCCCAGTGCACACACAGGAGGGAGACCCCAACCCCCACAGGGAAAAAGCAGCCACCTCAGCCCCAAGGTCAGAGTAAACCATCCCCCAGGCAGCATGGTATCCATTACCTCTGCCAATAATTCTGCTTGGAATGGAGGGTGAACCCAGACAAGGGCCCCCCATGGAAACATTGACCATGGAGTGGTAACACAGTGCAGGAGTCACGAGAGCCCTATTTAGTGGGAGCACAACTCTTAGGAAGGGGTCTCGTGACCCAGGAAGGCTCTACAGTCCACCTGAGCCACCGCTGTCCCCTGATCCAGTCCATTGATACATTTTCTGGAGCTCTCTCCTATTCTCCCCCCTGACCTGGCATCCATAAACCCTATCTAGTAGGTAGTGTTCTGTTGCTGATGGGGGGTGCATGACCTGGACCCTCTCGGGTCTCAGGCTGCCTCTGCTCCCCACCCCATCATTATTTGCCCAGGTCAGGGGTAGCACTAATGAGGTTCAATCCAGAGGGGAGTAGCTCTGCTTAGCAGGCACCCCCCTTCCCAGTTCCACTCTGCAGTTTCTGCCCCCAGTATGAACCCCCGTGGAACAACGCCTGTCTCCCCAGTGATGGCCGTGGGTCTCCCACCATAAACTCAAGACAGAGCTAGGACTGCCAGGAAGTGTTCAAATTTAGTGCTGCCCCCAGAGCGGGGTCACCTCCCCAGCGAGCACCAAGACCGGCCAGACTGGCCCAAGGTCAGCCGAGGCCATCGCATCAATAACTCGCCCCCCACCCTGGGGGCCCTGGAAACAAGCAGGAGCAGCAACTAGACCAGGTACTCACTATGTTCTGTCCTGTGTACACTTGACTGGAGGAGGTTAAATTCAGGTTGAGGAAGTAGCTCTTCTTAGCATGTCCCTCAGAAATTACATGGTGGTCTGGGAGGGGGTTGGATCAGTTAGGAGAAAGTCAGTTTGGCCTACTGGAGGTCTCTGTGACAAGGCAAGCTGGGATGGTATCTCAATGCCATCTTACAAAAGTCCTTCAGAGCCTCGGATGCTGAAGAGTATGAGTGTTGCCCCGTGGGGGCATTGAACCGTTAGACTTGTGGGATGGGGGTTCTAAACTTGTTTGTTTTGCCTCAGTACGGTGAAGAAAGGTATGTACTCTCTGCAGCATTTCATGATATGAGGCACATAATTGTTGTCGAGGTATATACACATGGTGCCATAACATGTTTTGCGCTGTGCCCATGCCTTTCTTAATATCAGCTCCTTTGTCTGGAAACGGAGGAACTGGATGATGATTGATCTTGGTCCAGCATTGAGTGCTCAGGGCTTCAGCCCAAGCGCCCGGTGCACCCATTCAGTTTCAAGCTGCAGCTCCACATGAAGCATCAGGGAGGTTCGGAGAAGAGTGTCCACAAAGTCCGGTACATCCCGGCCCTCCACTCCCTCCAGGACCGAGTATATGCAGATATTATGGCATCTGTGGCGGTTCTCGGCATCCTCTTTCTGCTCAACCCTCAGCTGGCAGATTTTAACTACTTGTTGTAGGTGGTTTTTCATCTGGGAGATTTGGGTCGAGTGAGCTGCCTGGGAGTCTTCTGTCAACTGGACCTTCCCCTCCAGTGCATTGACATCTGTGCGTAGCTCAGTGAGTGATTCCTTGAATGCCTGAAAGTTAGTCGTTATCTCTGTGATATCATCTAGTATTCTGTCTAACTTAGTATCAAGGGTTTGTCTGCTTCATCCCGGAGTTTTGTTGGATTTATTTTTATTTTTAGAGGCCTTCTGGGCTGACGACCATGTAGATTGATGCAATAACTCAGACGAGGCCGAGACCGAGCCATCCTGATCAAGATCATCGGCATCCCCCTACAGAACTGCAAAGCGATTGAAATTTCCTTTATCTGGTGCTGTCACCATTCCTCCAGAGTAGTTTTAGGATGGATAAGAGTCCAAAATACTAAGTTTAGGGAGGATTTGGCAATTCAGGGCGAGGAGCTCTGTTTTCAGGCGCCCATTATCAGGATGTCGTCACTGGAAGTCTCAGCACTGACTCTTGTACCTGTAACTAATACAAATGTACGACTATTATTACACTCTGTACCTAACGATCTGTTGTCTAGGGTAGCCTCCTACTGAATCACATTAATATATAGCACAGTCTACCCTTATGTATATCAGAATGCACATAACTTGTATTAGACAGGCACTTATCACCCTCTTTTACCTTATATTTCATAAAACGCTGTACTATAGTCTATATTTTGCTCTGTGAATATTGCACTGCAGACCTATCCCAAAGAATTTCTTGTGTTTGTCTAAATTGCTCTATGTATATTATATTGCATATTTTCTCTAACAAATTTATTGCATTATGCACGTATCCTCCTAAATCTTGTGTATAATAATGTTGAATGCTTACCATATGCTGTCCTACCCAGGACCTCCTCGAAAATAAGCGTGCTCAATGGAGTTTTTCCTGGTGAAATAAATAAACTAAACAAATGACACACAGGCACCAAACTGTTACATGCTTCAGTTACACTCTAGACATTTCAGGCAATTAGCACAGTTCGGTAGCAATCAGCACAGTTCCTGGGCAATTACCATAGTTCTGGGGCATTTAACACAGTTCCAAGGCATTTAACACAGTTCCAGGGCAATTAACATCTTCCAGGGCAGACAGCACAATTTGGGGCAATTAGTACAGCTCCGGGGTAAACAATACAGTTCAAGGGCAGTCGACCAGTTTTGGAGCAAATAGTTCAGTTTTGGCCATCCAACACAGTTTAAAGGTGATTATCACTGCTCAGGGTTATAATAGCACAGTTTATATGGTAGAAAAGAACGGGGCAGTTAGGCAGTCTGTCAGTGACTAATAAATAAATAGGCAGTGGGCCCCACACACACATAGGACAGCACAGTTCACTTATAGAGCTTGCCAAAACACTAAACAGTTTTTTAAATACATTCCCTACAAGCTGTCTTTAGATACAGTACAGTAATAATAGGCAGCTTTTAAAAGTCACATTGCCCCTTTAAATGTGGCCTTGCAGTGCTGCATACATATTTATGAATTCATTTGCATATGACCCACCCCTCTGGTCTCTGCTTATATGAGGCTCATTTACTGGACCTGTCCTGTAGGTGGAGCTGACGGAGACATGGCCCACCTCCATAGTCTCTAGCTCCTCTGAAGCTTTTCCCGTCCCACCCTGTGGGCGGTTCTCCTTCTCAAGGCCTGGCTTGCCCCCCTGTTACCACACCACTTCCATTGGTGCCAAAAGGTGCAAAAGGCTTTATTTATTTTTTTTAATATGAAGAAGTTTCTCCGGCAGCCAGCACCTGGCTGTGGTGCTGCCGCCACTCACCCTGCCACCTGCTTTTGTTCTCTGGGCCAGGACTGCTGGGCTACTGCTGGAAAGAGGACCAGGGCCTTGCACTGCCACCCCTCTCCAACAGACTCTGCACCACCGCTGGATCCGAGAACTGCTGGACAGCAGAAGGATGGAGGAGGAGCCACTGCCTTTCTGGACTGTCTGGGATATCAGGAGGAATGCAAGAACAACACGTAAGTCTCTCCCTTTCTTCAATCGATCAATCAATCAATCAATCAAATCTTTATTTATTCAGGCAATCATCATTGAGCAAGGCTCATTTACAAGATGGACCTGATAAGGTCAAGTTTCGAGTTGATGCACAGCAATTACATCACACACTTATAAGACAGTTATACATACAGAAAAAATGATGTTTATAACACAATGATATACAGTGGATTCACATGTTGAAACTCGGTTAAGAGAAGGTTAAACTAATATCTACAATATGTACAGTACATCTATATCCCAATGAGGGTCAGGACAGTCACACACATAATGAGTACAAGGATGGTGAAGGAAATATTGGTGCCATAAACTGGGGGTGTCTGACTGGAAGGAATATGTCATGTATGATTGGAATATAGGTTTGTGGGATGACTATTCTATCTCTAGCGGTAGCAACTGCATTTCTCTGTGAAGAAGACTGTACAATGCTGTTTAAAGGATGTAAATGGAATGATAATGGACAGTTTTAGGGATTTTTGTAGGGTGTTCCATGCTATAGCTAGAGAATAGCTGATTGCTGCCCTCCCTAGTTTGGTGTTGACTTTGGGCGATTTGAGCAGGATGATATTGTTGCTTCTTAGGGCATATGAGCTAGGAGTGGTCTGGTTGAAGCAGTCCAGGATATAGCTTGGGAGTTTTTGATAAAGCTCTGTAGATCCATAGAGCTGCATTCTGCTCCTCCTGACATGAAGGGAAACCCATCCAACTGCGTCATAGAGAGAACAATGGTGGGTATTATATGGCAGGTCTGTAATGAACCTTATTGCTCTATGATAAAAGGTATCCAACTTTTGAAGGTAGGAGATGGGGCAGTGACTACAGAGGAAGTCTGCATAGTCAATGACTGATAGAAAGATGGCCTGGACTAACCTCATCTTTGAGTCTCTGTTAAGAAAGGGTTTTAATCTATAGAGGAGGCCAAGCCTTAGGCGAAGCTTTTTTAACAGTTGTTCTAGATGCTGAGTGAAGTCAAGTCTGTTGTCAATCCACACACCTAGGTATTTGAAATTTTCAACATACTCCAGATTTTCTCCAAGTATAGTGCATAGCTGGGGGAGATTGATTGAAGAGGATGTGTTAGTGGAGTTTTGAGTTGTGAACATCATTGCTTTAGTTTTCTTTGCATTTAGCAGAAGCTTTTGCTCGAGTAGCTGATATTGTAACAAGGAGAATTCTGTTTGTAGGATTTCATGAGCCACTGTAGGTGAAGGGTTGCTGACATACAGAACAGTGTCATCAGCAAAGAGGTGTGCCGAGGACTTGGTAAGGGTTGAATCAATTGTATTTATATAAATGGCAAAAAGGATAGGACCCAGAATAGAGCCTTGGGGGACTCCTCTTGACAGTGGTCTTAATGGGGATAGGTCACCTTCAGCTTTTACCTGCTGTGATCTAACGGAGAGGTAGCATCTGAACCACTTAGGAGGGTGGATCTAGGCCAATGGAGTGTAGGGATGAGAGTAGCAGTTCATGGTCCACAGTATCGAATGCTTTGCTCAGGTCCAGGAATACTGCACAGACATTGTTCTTTTTATCCAATTCGGTTTGCCAGTCATTTGTGACCTTGGCTAATGTAGTGATAGTGCTATGTTTGGCCCTGAATCCAGATTGAGCTGGATTTAATAGGTTAGCATTGTCAAGATATTCCCTTAACTGAATACTCACTAATTTCTCCAGCATCTTGGATAACACAGGTAGAATGGAAATGGGCCTGTAGTTATTAAGATCCATAGGGTCCCCTGATTTTAGAAGGGGGACCACTTGGGCTGTCTTCCACAGTGTGGGAATAGAGCCAGAGTTTAGGGAAAGGTTAAAGAGGTGTGTTAGGGGGACTGCAAGCACATGGCACGCAATCTTTAGAAAGAAGGGGTCCAGAAGGTCTGCTCCTGCAGACCTTTTTTTTGGTATCCAGATGCCATAATAGATCCTCAACTTGTTTCAACAGTATAGGTTTGAAGCTAAAGAAAGAGTCAACTCTTTGATCACCAACGTAGTGGGAGCTTAATTGGTCCCTTAGTAGGTTAGCTGGGGAGGTGTCAAAGGCAAGGCCAGCTGTTGTGAAGTGGTTGTTGAATGCATCCAGTATTTCCATTTTGCCAGTAATAGGGCCATATTTATTGTGTAGTTGAGTTGGAAGGGGGTTGTTAGTGTCCTGTCCCATCATACCCTTGATGGTGCCCCAAAACCTAGCAGGATTATGGTAGGAGGAGTCGAGCTCGGCCAGGTAGTAGGCAGCCTTTGCATCCCTAACTTTCCTGGTGCATTTATTCCTGGCTTTCCTAAAAATCATCCAGTCGTTTGTATTCTTAGTTTTCTTGCTTTTTCCAGAGTTTGTCTCTCTCAGCAGTGCAGCTTTGAGGTCAGCTGAAAACCAGCAACAGGATTTGTTTTTTATTCGGATACTAGAGATTGGTGCATGGGTGTTAAGGGCATTTATTATAATGCTATTTAGCACCTGCTGAGCTTTTTCTATAGAATGTGCAAGATAGAACTTTTGCCAGTGTGGAGAGTAAGCTAGATCATGCAGATATCCTTCAATATTGATGTTTTTCTTGGATCTCCTCTTGATGAATTTTGCAGGATTTGTTGTTATGCTGTTGGATCTTACCCCTTTCTTGCTTTGCCTGGCCAACTGGTCACTCCCCCCGCTGTTGCTGCTGCTGCTCCCTCCACTTTTCTATACCAGACTGAATGGCTGTTACCGTTCAGCATGGGCTGAGGATTCCGTTCCAGAATCCTCACGAGTCCAACTCTGCCCGTCTGCTTCATGCACTCAGGAACCACTTGAGCAGGTTCCCGGTGCCTGATAGTACTGGCAAGCAGGGAGAAAAGAAACACACACACACACACAAAAAAAATATTTTAAAATGAGCCCTGCAGGGGCTTTACAGGGGATACAGTTGTAGGGCTGGGGACCCTACCTAAACATGTCCTCCCCTTACGGCTGTGCACCACGTGACACTAACTTTGGGGTACTACACTTTAACTTTTGATGACTTTATTATCCTACTAAATAGAGTGTTTAGTAATTGCCTTTCTACCAGTATTTCTGTTAACTGAACTTTCCCCAGTACTCTACTGCCTCCCTCCCATGCCTGGTTACCTTCTTTCCCTTCCTTTCCTTAAGATGGATTTATCAGCTTACCCTAGATAGCACCGTGAGATGAGCAACTTGTTGTTCAGTGTGCCCGCCTGGTGAACATTTCAATAAATAAATACATAACAAGGCATGTCTCCTACTTTCCCTCTACTAGTAGCTGCTTACAGTATGTCTATGTACTTGAAAGCGGTTCACTGCTCACAATGTGCTGCACTGTGTCTAAGGCTCCTTTACGTTTTCATTTACTGACTCTCCGCAGCTACCTAAGTCCAAATGGTCTCAGTGTGTCACAAGGCTGCTACTTTGTAAAATTTCACACTGGTCTACTGACCACAAGTAGCGGTGCATAAGTATATGTGTCTGCACACTGTTGCTGGAATACTATGAGTAGTTATTTCTTGGTCTGCTAGCTGAAGGTTGTCAGGTTTTAGGCAATACACACTTGCACCTCTCCCCAAGGTGGGCCACCCCACATTTATTTACTTATTCTTGGGTAACTGGGAAGGCCCGCTAGGCACAGGTGCCTGTTTTCAGGGGCAACCCAGGAGGACTGGAGCAGGTTAAGTGACTTGCTCAGTCACATAGAATGCAAGTGGAGCTTGTGGGAATCAATCCCAGATCTGTCTGCTGGATGTACCAAACTCATTCACAGCTCGTTACTCTAACCTCTAGGCTATACTGCCAGCCCCTATAAGTAAACAACTAGTACATATAACTGAACTAGTTGTTTACATATTTCCTTCACTGCATCTAGCGCTGGTAAGTAGCATACTGTTTTTTTAGGGGTTTTTTTTGTGTTTTGAATGAAATATTAAACCCCACAAAACCCTTCATTAACATTTAAGTTTTGAGTTCACCAATTGTGTAATTATAACCCCTTTCTTCTCACTCATTTTTATGTTGGCGTGCTTGCGCAGCCAACATCTTGCGGCAGTGGGGATTTGGAGGCGCGGTCGCTGTTGGGCGAATGCAGGGCACACACCAGTAGGTGCGTCCCTCATTCCCCAATCAGCCTACATGCTGGCGCCACACCATGCATACTAATGTGGTGAGCACATCAAAGGAAAGGTCCACTGCAATCCGAGCAAACTCGTAACACGCAGCAGACACTTCCTATGTGCTCGCCAGCTACTAGCATGGCGGCTGAACTGCCGACTTCGGGGGTGCCCAATCCCCCAGTCGGCTTGCCCTGCGAACTGTGTGCCGACGGGGGAGCCCACTCCCCATTGGCAGAATGTGTCTCCCCCTCCCATTTCATTGTTTGCAGACGGGGTGCCCAGTCCCTGTCGGCATCCGTCTCCCCCCTTTCATAGATACATAGATACATAGACAGTGTCGGCAGATAAGGGCCTATGGCCCACCCAGTCTGCCCATTTAAGTTTGTAAGTTCAGTTTATGTTTTCCAGGAAGTCTGTTGCCCCATACCCCTGACCTCCAGAATTCCTTTATGTCTATCCCATGCATTCTTAAATCCGTGATTGTTTCAGCCCCACCACTTCCTCTGGCAGGGTGTTCCACTTGTCCACCACCCGTTCTGTGAAGAAATTCTTCCTCACGCTTCTCTGAATCGCTCCTCCTCCAACTTCATCCCATGCCCTCTAGTCCTGGAACATCTTTTTCGCTTAAAAATAGTGCATTCCTGCACCCTGTTCCTCTCTGTAAGATACTTGTATGTCTCTATCATATCCCTCTCTCCTCCTCTCCTCCAGGGAGTACATGTTCAGTGCCTTCAACCTGTCCTCATGGGACTTGTGATGCAATCCATGCACCATCTTTGTTGCCTCCTCTGAACCTTCTCTACCCTGTCTATGTCCTTACGTGGTAAGGTCTCCAGAACTGCACAGTGTACTCCAGGTGCGGCCTCACTAGTGTCTTGTATAGTGGAATTATGACCTCCTTTTCCTGCTGGTGATGCCCCTGCCATGCATCCCAGCATCCTATTTGCTTTACCTGCTGCCTTGTCACACTGTTTCCTGCCTTGAGGTCATCAGAGATGATAACTCAAGATCCCTTTCCTGCTTGGTGCATGCTATATCCTCACCCCCAACTGATATATTGTGCCAGGGTTTTTGTGCCCCATATGCATTATCTTGCACTTCTTTGCATTGAATTTCAACTGCCAAACCCCTGACCATTCTTCAAGTTTCTGCAGGTCCTTCTCATTCTGTCTACACCCTCTGGTGTGTCTACTTTGTTACAGAGCTTTGTGTCATCAGCTTAACAGTGAAATTCTGCCTTCTAGGTCCCATGCAATGTCACTGATGAAGATACTGAATAGTACCGTCCCAGCACTGATCCCTGTGGTACCCCACTGGTCACTCTTCCCTCTGTGGAGTGACAGCCATTTACCACCACCCTCTGTGTCCTGCTGCCCAGCCAGTTACCTACCCACCGCACTACTGTCCTGCCCACACCCATATTCCCCAGTTTGTGCAATAGTCTTCTATGTGGCACAGTGTCAAAGGCCTTGTTGAAGTCCAGATAGGCCATGTCCACTGCCCTCCCCTGATCCACCTCCCTAGTCACCCAGTCAAAAAATTCAATGAGGTTGGTCTGACATGACCTTCCCCTGGTGAAACCATGCTGCCTTGGGTCCTGTAGTCCATTGACAACCAGATGTTCCACCAATCTCTCCTTCAGTAGTGCTTCCATGATCTTCCCCACTACCGAGGTGAGGCTGACTGGTCTGTAGTTCCCCGCTTCCTCTTTGTTCCCACTTTTGTATAAGTGGACTACATCTGCTATCCTCCAGTCTTTGGGTACCTCCCCTGTTTCTAGTGATCGGCTAAACAGGATAGCAAGAGGTTCAGCCACCACCTCTCTTGGTTCTTTAAGGATCCTGGGTCCCATCGGCATGATGTCCCCCCCTTCTTCTGTGCTGACGGGGTTGCCCAATCCCCCGTCAGCTACTGTGCCGCCCCAAAAAAGCAAGAAACCACCTGTAAAAAAGAAAACCGTCTGCGATGTGTTTCGTTTGAACCTGCAAGCAGAAAACAGTCCCTCGTGGTCTTCCTACCCACCACCCGCACCCACCCACTGCGCACCCTGCCTCCCCACACCCACCTGACCCCATACTTGCCTCCGGAGCTGGCCGCGACGATCTTCAGTGGACCGGGAACATGTCTGCACTCTTCAAAGCCTACAGCGAACTGAGGAAATGCCAATAAGCTGTATAATGAAATAAATAGGGTGTTTTCAACTTTGGTGCATATCTCAAGCATTTTGGGGAATTTTTGCACCAAATTTTCAACATGGGGTTTTTGGGACCCCTCCTCATGAATTCTGTCACAGTTATGACGTTAATCGGTCCCGAAAGGTGATTTCGCAGTCACTTTGCAGAATCACCTTTCGGGACTGATTAATGCAAGGACAGTGGCAATGTTCATGAGATGGGCTGTCAAAAAGGCTATGTTGCAAATTTGGTGGAAAAAAAAATCCCAAAAATGGCTGTTTTAATTTAGGCAGGCTATGCACTTGCTACATGTTCAGAATCTCAGAGATTCACAATATTTTCATGCCAGATTTTCAACATTGTCATTTTTCTATACCTTCTTGTGAACAGTGCAGTTGTCATTTTCACATCCTGGCCGAAATGTGTTTCCGCACTTCCGGTGCACAATACCATGGTCGCTTGTGAAATCCATGTTGGAAGATTACGAAATGACAGTGACTCTGTTCATGAGCAGAGATCCCAAAATGGCTACGTTGAAAATTTGGTGATGATACTCCATAAAATGATTACGAGCCGCGTATTAGGCAGTTTGCATCGCGACCGTAACGTGTGTGCATTTGTAATATTGTCACCTGGAATTTCACCATTGGCATTTTCCACACCTCTTGATGAACAGTACAGCTGTTATTTTGCTATAACTCTGCCCAAATGTGTTTTCGCACGTCCGCTTAGAATAGCTTAGTCGCTGTGTGAAATCGCCTTTTGGGACAGTTTGAAGAAATGACAGTGACACTGTACATGAGCAGAGGTGCTAAAATGCCTATATGGAAAAATTTGGTGTCGAACTCCACAAACTGACTGGTGTTACAAATGGGCTACATTTTCCCATGCACCCTTGTAACTTCAAGACATTTGCAATATCTCTACATGCCACATTTTCACCACTGCCATTTTTACACCTCCTTATGAACAGTACAGCTGCCATTTTTCACATCCTGCCAAAAATGTGTTTTTGGCACTGCACTACCAAAGCCAATGCCAGCGCGACAACATTCGGCATTGACAAATGCTTGTTAGCACTTAAGTTTGGGGTCACCACTTGTAAAACTGCAACTCCCTATCTGGGGTCCATTAACAATGAAGTCCTTGGGAGTCATTGGTTGTACTATTAGCTTGCAACCCCCTTTCAGTGGTCCTTGGAGTTACCATTGTTTGGCTCACTCCCCCCTCTTCCGTCTGTCATTCCCGCTGGGAATAAAATAGTGTGCCGCACTCCTATAGACTAGTCCTTCTCAAACTCACTGGCTACCTCAGGAAGCTCAACTGATAGCACTGGCCTGCTTATAGCAAATAAGCAGGCTCTGAGCTGCAAATCTGGAGACCTGGGTTTGAATCCCACAGCCCCCACTTGCATACTGTGTGACCCTGAGCAAGTCACTTAACTTCCCTGTGTTCCCAGGTTGCACCTGTAAACAAGCTTTCAGCTTAGTGTGTCTCACCTGGTTAAATAATAATAATAATAAAACTTTATTAAGTGCCTTCCGAGTGCCAAGGCGCTGTACAAAATGAGCATAAAATAAACCATATATAACATTAGATAACACCAATCTGAAATATTAACAATATAAAACAGCAGACATGTATAAAATCAGAGTAACAGCTCTCTCAGGTTGTGAAAGCTTGAGTCCAAAGATGGGTCTTAAGTTTGCGCTTGAAGATCTCCACAGTCATGCATTCCCAAAGCTGACGAGGCAGAGAATTCCAGAGGGTAGGGGCAAAAAACATAAAAGCCCGAGCCCCAGATGATTTTAAAATAACCCTCGAAACCTCTAGCAGTCCCTCATCAGCCGAATGGAGCTGTCGTACAGGGATATAGGGAGTCAGAAGCTCTTTCAAGTAGTCAGGGCCAAGTCCGTGCAGGGCTTTGAAGGTCAGAAGACCTACTTTAAAGCTGATCTGCCACTGTATAGGCAGCCAGTGCAGATCGTGCAGGACAGGTGTAATATGTATCCTTCTTGATGCACCTGGCAGCAGCATTCTGCACTAGCTGCTAGCGGCGGATATCAACCCCAGGAAGCCCCAAGTAAAGGGAGTCACAGTAATCAAGGCAAGAGGTCAAGAAGGCGTGGACCAACACAGGTAAATCACAGGACGGAACAAGGTGCTTCACCCTGGCAATATTCCTAAGATGGTAAAATGCAGACTTAACAACTGCTGACACCTGATGACGAAGGGTCAGTCCATCGTCAAGTACAATTCCCAGGTTACACACTCGTTCAGAGGTAAGGAGCTGATCTCCCCCAAGGAATAAACCAGAAGGCAGATCAGACCTCAGCTCCTCTATCCTGCGACCCGGGTCCACAACCATAACCTCAGTTTTACCAGTGTTCAACTTTAACCAGCTCAAATTCATCCAGTCATGGATTTCAGCGAGGCAGTTATTAAATACCGAGAAAGCACTATCCTGGTCGGGCACAAAAGACAGGTAGAGCTGGGTATCATCAGCATAGCAGTGAAACCTCAGCCCACACGGTCTTACAATGTCTCCGAGGGGCAGCATATACACTGCAAACAACATGGGGGAGAGCGTCAAGCCCTGGGGAACCCCACACTGCAGAGAGACAGGGTCAGAGGAAAAATTCCCAGACCCAACTCTCTGTGTTCTCCCAGATAAAAGAGTAAACCATCTGAGCACTGTACCAGCCAGTCCACAGATGGTCCTCAGGCGCTCGAGCAAAACCCCATGGTCTACAGTGTCAAAAGCTGAAGAAAGATCAAGGAGAACCAAGATAGAACGGTGTCTCCAATCTCTCGCCATCAGGAGATCATTGAGCACCCGAACCAGAGCAGTCTCGGTACTATGCCTCTTACGAGAACCAGACTGGAGAGGTTCATAGATATTATGGATGGTCAAGTGGTCCTCCAGCTGGATTGCCACTACCTTCTCAATAACCTTCCCTATAAAGGGCAGGTTAGAGGTAGGTCTGTAGCTGGTGAAAACACATACCTTCTTTCCCTTGTCACTGTATCCCACTGTGGCCTTTTCCTGTGACCCCCCCCCCCCCCTTAGAATCTGCTCTGGTCACTCCTCTCATTTGTCATGCCTGCCTTACTGTTATCTGGTGACACTGAGCAAAACCGGGTCCTCCTCTGCATTCCCAAACTTGGTCCTCCGCTAAAGGTCTTAAGTTAGCGCATATGGATATAGGAAGCCTAATGGCAAACAAGACTGAGCTGGAGGCCTGGGTCAACACAGACAATCCTGACATACTAGCCCTTACAGAGACATGGCTGAAACCTTCCATACCTGGCCCTGCCTGTGCCATCCTCTGTTAGTTTTGCCCTCTTGGACAGGGAGTCTCTTCAAGAGGGGTGGTGGAATCCTGATCTGTTTTGAGGATCATCTAAACATCTCCCACCATGCCCCACCTTCCTACCCCCGAGTGCCTTCATGTGGAGCTCATACTTTGTAAAGCTAAAACTCTCTACCTAGTGTGCATCTACAATCCCTCTCAGCGTAGTTTCCTGGGGCTAATCTCCCTGATAGACTACCGTACCCCCTTGGCTGGTTCTAAGGAGATCCTTCCCTTTGGTGACCTTAACCTTGATTGGTTGGGTACCCAAGTAGTCTCTTGAAATGTGCCTCAAAACATTGAATTTTGCTCAGAGTATTACTACCCCTACCAGAACCTCCTCACAAAGCTCAAAGTTCTCCCTGCTCGACTGGTTCCTCACAAACATATCTGATAACTTATTTGATAAGATACAGTAGTAATATCTGGCACCTTACCTGATACCATCTCAGACCACTCACCCATTTTTGCAGTCTGGTGATCCTGCCCCCCGCCCCCAAAGCTTCCTCTCTGACTACTCCAGTTCCATGATTTCTCAAAGTTAAACTCCCAGGACCTCCAGTCTGACCTGACCCACACTAACTGGTCCTTCCTTACCCCTCTGTCTTGCGTAAATGAGGCCCTAGCTGAATTCATTGACACTTTAAAGTTCAGCAAAAACATGCTCCTCTCACAGAGTGTAGGCTGCAAGGCTTGACCACAAACTGTCTCTCCATGGGTGTAGGCAGGCATACTCCAAGCACTCCATGGTGTGCAATTTTATTTAAGGGGTAGCAAATAGGCTCTGAACTGCTTCCTTTTTCCGTGAAAACTAATAAAGAAAATACTGAACCTTTCTGCAATTTTATTTATAGGAGTCGAAACTAGAAGGACTGGTCAATAATACTCTCTTTGCATCCCAAGGACAATACAACTTTACAGGCTCTGGGCTGGTATGTGGGTGTCTTAGGGAACAATGCATGGCAGTTGTATTTACCCATGCATGGTAACAACCACTGTCATGAGATACAAAAGTTGTATTTGTTGTGCCAAATGAGGCAGCAAACACGGTACTGGTGTACATTTGCATATTGTCTGGCTACACCCCGGGGGGGGGGGGCCTCACCCTAACAAGGGGGGTAGCAGTGAGTTCGCTTGGTGTGCAGATCTGAACTCCCTGGCTACACCCCTGCTCCAGTGAACTTCTAACACTAATGAAAACTAGGGATAAACTTTGGGATAAATATAACAAATCCAGACTAGTCTCTGACTGGGCTGAGCATCGGAAATGGAGAAACATCTGCAAACCAGGAGTTAGAGCTAGCAAAAACTCCTTTTCCAAAAAACAAATTTGCTGCCACTGCCAGAAATCCTTGTAAATTTTGGAATGACATAAAAAGTCTCCTGGGCACTAAATCTAAACCTCTCCCGTCTCATCAGTGATATAAACTGTAACAACCCCACCACAATCACAAATGCCTTTAACGCCAAACTCTCCAACCTCTCAGAAACATAGAGCATAGTTTGACAGCAGATAAGGACCGTTTGGCCCCACCAATCTACACATTTCTCCCTATCTATACTATTACTGCAGACCGTGCCCAATCTACAGTTCTTTCTCCCTCCTCACCTTCCTTTCTACTATGATTCCCTTGTGCTTATCCCATGTATTCTTGAACTCCACCACTGTTTTCGCTCCCACCACCTCCACTGGAAGACTGTTCCAGGAATCCACCACTCTTTCTGTGAAGAAGTACTTCTTCACATCACTCCTGAATCTACCCCCTCCAGCTTCATATCATGCCCCCTTGTTCTTGAGCACCTTTCCTTCTGAAAAATACTCCCCTACTGCACCTTATATACCGCCGTGAGGTATTTAAAGGTCTCCGTAACATCCCCCCCCTCTCCCTCATCTGTTCTGGGGTTTACATTTTGAGGTCCTTTAGTCTCTCCTCATAGAGCTTTTGATGCAGACCCTGCACCATTTTAGCTGCCCCCCTCTGGACCGCCTCCATTCTGTCCATATGTAACCCCTACGTGGTGCTATCCCAAGGGCTACTACCCCTGCCTGCTTGGCTAGTAGCAGGTTAAGGGGCCTGAGTTCTGAAACGGATGCCTCCACCCAGAGGTCAGGGTTGATAGTGGTCAAGTTAACCTGAGCACAGCCCTCCAGGACACTGTAAACCCCCCCCCCTTCCTTACTAGTGGCTGGAACAATGCACAATAATCATTTTTACAATACTCCTGATACACCACACAAGTACTCACACTGTTTGCTCTTATCACCAGGGCATTCCTTTGGCCTGGCCCTGGGAGACCACCTGTAAAACAAGGTTATACACAGCAAATAACAACAATACAGTACTCTTGCACAAAGTGGAACCACAGTCAGGATAAATGTAAAAAAAAAAGAGTCAGATCTGATTTATTTAAGGGACTTGAACAAGGGAGGGGTGTAATCAGGTTAATTTGCCTAAAGGCTGTATCCATCAAACAATTATGCATGCACTTCAGGGTCCTCTGTGGGAACGCTGCCGCCGTCCCAACAGCCCTGACAGCCCAAGCCACTTCTGCATGGGATCCATGTGGGGGCTCCTGCCTATTCTGCCGTCCCCTTGCCACTAGGCCTCCCCCATCCCAATGACACAGATACACTGGCTGGCCATCCTCCCTGCGGAGCTTCCTTCCCGGCTCCTCGATGCCATGTCGCTGCAGAGGCCGTCTCTATCTACTGACTTTTGGGGGGGTCCCCCCTACAGGCTCAACCCGGACTGATGAGCTCCCTCCTTACTTGGCTCTCCTGCTCTTTCAGCCACCCCCCTCCAGCCCAGGCCTACTGCCTGGGCTGGAAAAGAGACCCAATACTTCTGGTTTCCTTTCCTTATATACCCTTTCTAAACTGCCCTCTGCTGCCACCTGTAGGCATCCAGCAGGGATTAACCCCTAGAGCACTAATACATTTCTAAGCTCTGGGGGGGCCTAATGGGAACATAAGCCTCCAAAGAGAGGAGGGCTTACAAATTATTTTACAGCCCAGCAGTGCACCCAAACAAATCATCAATGTTTCACGCTCAACCAGGCGCTTTATTTAGGTGAAGTGTCTCCTGCAAAACCAGTATTTATACCATAGATCAAACATTTAAAATTTTTAATTGTAAAACAGCCAGTAAGTTCAAAGATATTCACCATGCGACTCCACAAGTGACATGTTAATTGTGGAATGTTATGAATGGAGCTGTATTTGGAGTGTCACTTGTAGAGTCACATGAAGAATGTCCTTGCACTTAACTGCTGTTTTAAAATTTTAATGTTTGATCTATGGTATAAATACTGGTTTTACAGGAGACACTTTTCACCTAGATAAAGCGTTTGTTTGAGAATCAAATGTTAGTGATTTGTTTGAGAGCACTGCCAGACTATAATAATAATCTGTTTTATTATTTTATAAAAATAAAATCCTTTTACACACAGTTATGGTTTGGACTATTTTTACTTGATCTAGGGGTGCCCAGCTCCTTTGTTTTCTCTTGGTTTATTTTTGCAGAGAGCACCGTACTGAGGGATTTCAGAGCAGCCTCTTGTGCACTATGTATCCTAAACAGTAAAAAGATCAAATCCGTGATCTTTGGTTTTAAGCTGAAACTCTGTGCTACCTCCTCAAAACTAGCCGTCACCTGCAAGATGGAGCCCTGCTTGAGGATACCAGTAGTTTTAAATGCCTGGATGTATGGTTAGATCCGTCCCTTGATTTCTCCCACCTATGTCACCTTAGTCTATAAAACCGTAAGTGCAAAGCTGAGCCTGGCTTATAGAGTCAAACATTGCCTACCCCCTGCTGGAAGACAGTCTATAAGTCAAGGTGTTCTCCTGCCAGGTCTCGCGTACGGCCTCCTGGTATTTTTGGGTGCCAATAAAACTGTCCTCTCTAAATGGGATATGACATACAATAAAATGTGTCACTTTGCCTTGGCCTTTCCAAAACTCACACATCACTGCCTCCTCTACTGTGGGCTGGGCTAGCCTTCCCCTGCTGACCAACGATCTCTAGTTCTGCGTCACTTTATGAACAATGTCACAGGTACGTGGGCATAAAGATAACACTGGACACAGTAATAGGGTATAATACACCAGCAGTGTTTTTTATTTTATACAAAAATAGAAAAAAATAAAGAAATAAATAGAAATAAAACCGTTCAAACAGAAAAAAGAAAACAAACACTAGCTCAAGGCTATTCCACCTTACATCAGGTATCTCAAAACAATGCATCAGCTTTCCTGCTGTTAGAGATAACATTCCTTTTCAGGCACAGGTCCTTCTGCTTACCTTGCTTCAGGTAAGTGAGATTGCTGTGCAGCTAATCTGACTCTTGGTGTTTGCGGAGGACTTATATAGCCTCCCCTACCTTATAGGAAGCCCCGCCCATAACATTCAATTAGCTCTAGAATGGTCCCTAAAGGCTCGTAACCCATCCTATACAAAAGAAAAAGGGTTACTTCTAAGCAGTTATGTATCGACTACCCTTCCCTAGAACCAAAAAAGCCCAACATGCTTTTTATTAGGCTAGGAACATTAAATGCCCCTAAACAGGGAAACTCCTCCTCTATTACATAATGAGGTTTTAGCTCACAGAGTATAAATACAACCCTCTAGGAGCCGCTGTCCTCCTTTAGAATGCCTATTCCTGAGATCTTGCTAACAGGTCAGCACCTATTTTATTTATGTGCAAACGTTTATTTCATTTATATATGGGCTGTATTTTTTATTATGGACACTAGCTCTTTATTTAATATGTCAGGGCTTCATAGAGAATGTGGTAATTATAGGACTCCTTTAGAGACCTGCAGTGTCTCTTTTTTCATTCATTTGCTTAATTACTTCTTCGTGTTTATTTTATTTTGTAGCCCTCTCCTCATTCTGAGGGCTACTATCTCTGTAATGCACTTCCATACTCAGGGCCATTCCTGTCCCTTTAAATCATTTTGATTTCTATGTTACAGCAGAGTGGCAGACTGTTAGGGAATCCTTATCCAGCTGCTCTGCTTTGGGGCTCTGCAATGACTTGGTAAACCCTTTATATTTATTCTTACGTTGGTTGGTAGTTTGTTAGTCTAGGGACAGCCTAGTCCCTTTTATTTTCCAAGCACTCATTTTTCAGAGCACACAGATTCATTCGGAGAAGCAGGGCGTCTACAAGTGAAAGTAACGCCCTGTCCACACTATGCCTTTGTAACGTTACAGAGTGTCCAAACCATTACCACAACGGTTTGCGTTTACACCTGTAACGTTACAGAAGGTGTTTTCGTAACCATTGTTGAGACCACATATGAGGTGGTTTCAACAACGGTTATGAAACTGGTTATGCCTCAGCAATGTTACCGGGCGAAGTGTAGACATGTGGTAACAGTCCCTTGCAGGGCCCATAGTGCAGCGCGAACTGTATCCTGAGAATGGGTGCCACCGTAACGGTCACCTGGCACCCCTAGTGTGGACCGGCGGTACCGGTCCCATAACGGACACCGCCGCAATGTGGACACACTGCACCACTCCCCGGCCGTAATGGATTGCATCCATTACTGGGCCGGAGCGGTGTAGTGTGGACAGAGCCTAAATGTTGCCCCACTTTGAACTGTGACACAGCAGTTCATAAGGCTCTGTCCACACTACCCCTCCATAACGTTACAGAAGGCGTTTTCATAACCGTTGTTGAAACCACATATGGGGTGGTTTAACCATGATTATGGCTGATTTCCCTCGGTAACATCACTGGGCGTGTATGGATGTGTCACTGGTCCCTAGCGCAGCACAAGCTGCATTGTGGGATCGGTGCACGTAACGGTCGCTGCCTCGGTGTGGACCGTGGTGCCGGTCCGTGACAGACACTGTGGCAGTGGGTACACTGCACCGCTCCCCGGTTGTAACGCTTTCTATCCGTTACGGGGTCTGAGCAGTGCAGTGTGGACGGGGCCTAGAGAGAGAGTGTGTTACAGCGCTCTCTCTCTCTCTCTCTCTCTCCTTTCAGACCCCTCAGGGTCTTTTCTCTTTTTTACTACTTTACTTTGGGCTTGAGTTTGGAGCCTTGGAGCAGTGGCAAAGGGAAACGTGAACGTAAATGCTGCTCCGTGGAAAGCCTGCCTTTCTAGCAGCTTGGACTGGCTGCATACATGCCTCGGACTCCTCCACAGCTAGCTGATTCAGTTTTACAGCTTAATTTTAGATAAAGCCAGCAGCTGGGAGTCCTACTAATACAGGGGTACCAGTAACTATTAGTACAGATTCCGAGCACCTGAGATGCAATTCTGGCTCTACACACCAAGCGTGCCTTCAGTAGTTGTTTTGCTAGAGAAAAACCACAAACTGGGCGCCACGTTGTGCTGAATAAAAAAATCTGCTTTATTACAGAAGTGCTGCAAGCACAAGCAGCCACTCGACAGATTGGAGACACATCGACCAGTTTTGCACATTACGTGCATCTTCAGGAGAATGTACTCCACCAGGCCCACATCCATTGAAAAGGTACTGCTTAAAGTGACAGTGCAATTAAAAACAACAACATAAATACCATACATTTGGGACAACATTTAAAAGCAGTAGCAACATACAAACAAACAGTTCTCAAAATACCTCAATATTAATTTAAACAGTACCACACTAGAGAAAGTGATCTGTGCAGAATAAATAATGATAGCCATGGCTACTAACTCAAAAATATGGCTATTATCATTTTAATCTCCTAAGTTATAGGAAGAATTCAGTGACATGACTGGACCCTGCTTGTTTGAAAGGTAACTGAGAACACCAAAATATTCTTTTCATAAACAGTGTCATTATACAAATTCTTACATCAGTATTCATATTTTCATTACTTCATACAGCCAAATGCTAAAAATATTTATAAAGAAGCTCATGGTAAGCAAGCTTAAAGCGCCACCTATTAAAATCTATTCAAATTTTGAACCGCTAATTGCTGAAGCCATTTAATCATACAGGCTTCATGGCTTCCTCCTATAGTTTAATGTGGACAACACCACCTAGTGGAAACAAAGAAAAAGCATGTCACTTCTTGCTATATATACACGATTTTATCTACTTCTTTCTCTTCTTTATTAATGACATCACATCAGTTTTATCATTCAGACCTAGGTGCTGAAGACCCCCCAAGGTGTATATCCAGTAGGCCGCACAGTCCAGTAATAAATCATCTATGCTTCCCCCTCATGTTCCCAACCTGACTGTTTCTACCCCACAGAATTTAAACCGGTGACGTCTACCATCCCCACTGGACTTTTTACAATGCATTGATAAGTCATTCTTTTCATCCAGGTTCGAGATGTTATGCTTGTGTTTCCCCCACCTGTATCTTAAGTGGGCGAGTAGTTATTACAATGTAAAAAGTCCCATATTCACAAGTTGCTAAGTACACTAAATCCTCCATGACACAATTAAACAAGCATTTGTCATTGCTGAATGTTGTTTCGCTGGCACTGGCAGTGGTAATGCAGGAGTTAGAGAGATGCACAACAGGAATGGCAGTGAAGTATTGAACTGACACCAACCCCACCCTGCAGAGACTTACAAGCATTTGGGCATGCCTTTGGGTCGTCAGCTATAACGCTCATGCCATTTCACCTCACCCTACCCTGTAGACACTAACAAGTGTCGTGGTGTGCTATGGGGTCTTTGGGCCTTATACTTACCCCATTCCATAAGGAAATATGCTGAGATGGGTGCAGTGTAGGAGAATGGGGCGAACTTTGGAGCCAAACACTGCAAGGCACACCTTGATGCCTGTCACTGGCTGCAGGGTGAGGGTGGGGTGGAATGGCATGAGCATTACAGCCGATGTTCCAAAGTCACACCCTTGACACCTGTCAGTCTCTACAGGGTGGGGTGTTATAGTTGGAAACCCTAATGCCGTAAGCGTTTGTTGGTATTTTCACTCCAAATTTTCAACATGGGCTTTTTGTGACCCCCACCTCATGAAGAGCGGCACTATCAGTTTGTTAGCCAAAAGGTGATTTTGCACAGTGACTGTGCCATTTGGTGACACAGGTATGAAAACACATTTTTGGGCAGGGTGTGTAAAATGGCAACTGTATTGTTCACGAGGAGGTGTAAAAAATGGCAACGCTGCAAATCTAGAGTGAAAATATGCAAAATTGAAGTCATGAGCATGCATAGAAACTGCACAACGCACGTCTGTAACCCAATTATTTGGGGGATTTTTTTTAAACACATTTTCAACATGGGCATTTTGGGACCTCCCCTCACGAACAGTGGCTCTGTGATCTGGTTAATCTGTCCCAAAAGTTGATTTCCCACAGTGATCGCGCCATTCTGCACCAGAAGTGCAAAAATACATTTCGGCCAGGATATGCAAAATGACAGCTATACTGCTCATAAGGAGGTACGGAAAAATGCCAATGCTGAAAATCTGGAGTGAAAATATTACAAATTCACGAAGTTACGAGTATGCGTGGAAACTGCACAACGCATGCTCGTAAAACAGCCATTTTTTTTCACTAAATTTGCTACATAGGCTTTTTGAGAGCCCACCTCATAAACAGTGGCACTGTCATATTGTTAATCGGTCCCAAAAGCTGATTCCGTGCTGTGACCCAGAAGTCACCTTTCAGGACCGAATAATGCCATGACAGTGACTGAATTCGTGAGAAGGGGTCCCAATAACCCCATGTTAAAAATGTGGTGCCAAAATTCCCCAAAATGCCCAATATATGCACCAAAGTTGAAAAAACCCTATTTGTGCCGTTATATACAGTAGCTTACCGGCATTTCTTCAGTTCGTGGTCAGCTTTGAAGAGTGCAGACATGTTCCCAGTCCACCGAAGATCATCGTATCAGGCTCTGGAGGCAAGTACGGGTGAGGAGGTGTGAGGAGGCAGGGTACGAGATCGGGGCGGGTTGGGGAGGCCACCGGATCTCAACAAGGGACCGTCTTCGTTTTACAGGTTAAAAAAAAACCATCACGGGAAGAATTTTTACAGGGATATTTGGCACGTTGGGTGGGCTCCAACGTGCCACCTGAGTGTTTTTGGGGAGCTGTAGCCGATGGAGGATTGGGCACCCCATCAGCACATACCAAGTGGAGGGCAAGAGCCAAGGGGATTGGACACGGCCTTCAGCACACAACAAATGGGGGAGACATTATGCCAATGGGAGGGCTTCCCATTGGCAGATTGAACTGGGAATGGGGACTGAAGCCGACAGAGATTGGGGCCCCCACTCGGCAAAGAAAGACTGTTGGGGGCATGATGCTGAGGGGATTGGGAACCCTTGAACACAATTGAAATGGGAGAGGGGTATTATGCCGCGACGGGCTGCCTTGTCAGCACATCTGGTCGGCGATGCCGAATAGGGATTGGCACCCTGAAGTCGGGTAAAAAGGTTTAGGGCAGCAGCGGCAGTCAATGCTGCCATGTTTATTGGAATAATTCACCAGGAAGGGCACATCGGGAGGTGTGTTATTGTGCCGCTGTGTGATGAGCTTGCCTCTCATTGCAGCGGCACTTTTCTTAGATGTGGTGACCACTTTACGTGTTGCGGGTGTCGGTGCCTGCATACTGGTTTATTGGGGAATGAGGAACACATCTAGTGATGCATGCCCTGCATTTTCCCACAGTGACCGCACCTCCATATCTGCTACTACTGCAAGATATTGGCTGACGTGCATGTGCGAGCCAGCATAAATATGACCTTGACGTATATACGTTGCTGGCATTCACAGTAACGAAGGTATTGCTCTTTACAATTGCACTACAGTATTTACAGTTGTTTAAATTCCGTGAGGTGGAAACAGTCAGGTTGGGACCAAGAGGGGGGAGCATAGACAATTTATTACTGAACCGTGAGGCTACTGGATGTACACCTTGAGGGGTCTAAGAAGTAATAAAAATATGAATATTGGTGTGAGAGTTTGTATAATGGCACTGTTAATGAAAAGAATATTTTTGTGTTCTCAGTTACCTTTTAAACAAGCAGGGTCTGGCCACGGCACTGAACTCTTCCTATAACTTAGGAGATTGAAATGATAATAGCCATATTTGTGAGTTCGTAGCCATGGCTATCATTATTTATTCTGCACAGATCACTTTCTCTAGTGTGGTACTATTTAAATTAATATTGAGGTATTTTTGAGGACTGTTTGTTGCTACTGCTTTTAAATGTTGTCCCAAATTATTGTATTTATGTTGTTGTGTTTAATTGCACTGTCACTGTAAGCAGTACCTTTTCAGTGGATGTGAGCTTGGTGGAGTGCATCCTCCTGAAGACGCACGTGACGTAGGAAACTAGTCGCGGTGTCTCTGATCTGTACGGCAGCTGCTTGTGCTTGGAGCACTTTCTTAATAAAGAAGATTTTTTACACAGCACAACGTGGTGCCCCATTTATGGTTTTTCACTACAGCTACCGAGCGGCAGCAAAACAATACAAACAGCATAAGCATAATGCCTCTCCATTTTAATTCATAATCCACCTATCCACGGCGATAATTTTATGTATTGTAACTGCCATTTAAATGCATATAAACGTTTAGAGATTTCTCTGGCACCATATACATAACATGGCATAGACATTAACGTAATAAGGCACTGAAGCACTTTAAGCTTATTAACGGGCATACAATGCACGTTAAATTACCGCACGTTTTACATTCTATGCACTTTATTTATTCTATGCACTGTATTTCAAAACAAATGCACTTTATATACCATAAAGGCACTTTATATTTTCAGTGTTAAATGCCATAAATGTACCTTATTTCATGCCTGCCAGCTGGCCTTAGCCTGGTATGTTATTTTGGGGAGTTTTTGCTGGGAGATGGATATACAGATCCTGGAGATAAAAGTAGTAGGAAAAACGTTTTAGTGAGAGGTAGAAAAGACTGATGTAGGTGGTCAACCTACGCCAGGCAAGGAAAAAAGGTAAAGTATAGCATAGGAAGATACTATTGCGCAATAGATTTCAGTAAGAATAAGAAGACGATAGGAAAGGCATCCCTCTGTCGGGGTTATCAGACTGGCAGAATGCAATCAGACTCCCCATCTTGCCTAGCAATCTGTCTACAGTGCCAGACCCCTACATACTCGCTAAGGTCTATGGGCTCCCAGCCTATCACTGAGCATAGGTGTTCTGCCTGCCTGGGAAAGCTGGCTTTTGCAATCTATGCCCCAATATACTGGAACTCCCTTCCCCTTACTTATGCCTTTCTCCCACCCATTTAGTTTTCTGCAAGGCCCTGAAGGACCCTCTGTATCTACCCAGCCCTTGCTCCTGCTAAAAACTAAGGTCGGGTCCACCCTAGCACTGTGCACATCCTGCTCAAATCCCTGTGTACGTCTCTATACTATGTGGTGTTGTTCTCTGTAATCCTGTTACGGTGGATACCTGTATTTGTCCTTTGCTGCACTCCTTATTTGCAAATACTTTGACTGCACCTGCCACAGTATTTTATTTGCATCACTGCTTATTATGATGTCACTTTTTTAAGCATAACCAGGACTGAATGATGAAGTCCTCGAATCCATGCATAATGGTACTGTGTATTTCTGTCAGTTTTTGTTTTAAGCATAACCATGACTGATGTTGCACTCATGTTTATGCAACTGTTATTGTATACCATATCTTGCTGTTTTAGTCTGTAACTCTCCCAGGTCATGCCTGAAAAATAGTCATATATGCCTAGTGTATCTTACCTGGTATCAAAAACTAAATAAATACATTTTTCCTTATGGTCTCCCCTTCCCCTGGAACCTCAGCTAGCTTAAGGGTTGGTCCTCTAGCATCCTGAATGATATGACAAACAGTGTTGCAGGCCTGTCAGCATATCCGTTCATTATTGTTGAAGTTACCACCTCAAAGTGCTTTAAATCCCTTGCAGTTTTCACTCTAGTGTATGCCAGTCACCATTGGCATTTGGTGGTGGGTACATTGAACTCTCACCCTGTGGACCCAGAAAGGCCACAGTAAAGTGGCTCACAGGCTCCCGTGCTGCACCTCCTTCAGACATTTTTGTTACTCTAGTGAAACACAGTGGGACCCCCTTATAAGAATATTGGTTAATGGAGCAGCCCAGATATAATCCTATACACAAAAAAAGGAATTGCCTACACACCGCATATCCATGGTGCATAGGCAACCCTAAGTTGGAATGTCACACACCAGCGGTCCCGCAGACCCCTGGTGACATGCATGGAAGGGGCCTGCACCCCTTCTGCACTTGATCCTCCAGCCAGTCATACAACTATGCATGCAGACAGTCTAGGAGAGTTTCCAGGGGACATGTCCACACTCCACGCAATTCACAAAGGCACAGCATGCCAGTCGAGGAGGGCACAGAATATGGTGGCAGGGATCCTTCCATATCTGTTACATGCCCTCCCCCACAGAGTACCCCCACTAGCTGCGGGATAACACAGACCCTTCCCCACCATGCCACCCCAGCCCTCTGGTCAGGCAAGGAGGGCTGGGACAGCTATTTGGATACTTGCCCGTTTCTTTATCCGATATAGGACTCACGGCATCCCACATTCCCTTGCTTTGTGCAGAGCAGGTAATCTACTCTGGGACAAGGTTGGGCATCCAGTTGGATGCTACCTGTGTCCTCTGATCCATCCCTGTGCACCAGCATGCTGGGGGCAGGGCTGCTGACGGCTGGTGATATTGAATCCAGCCACTGCGTGCCTGTCCATGTGTGCAGAGCTGCATGGGCTGCGTATGCACTTCTCGCATATACCCAGCTCAGAATAGTGCATAGTCCCCAGTGTACCTATGTCCCAGTTTTGTTTACATTATTTTCTGTGTACTGTAAGCTTGTTTAGCAGAACCATCAGCCCAGTTCAAGGGACGCAGTTTTTCTCAGAGATCTGTGTGTAGTTGCCATTCATGCCTGATTCCTGTCTTGCCCTGCTGTTGCGGTCTCAATAACACCTGATAAAGGTGTGAGCCAAGTGTTAATGGCAGTTAAGCACATTCCTGTGTGCATCACTGTTGTACCTGTCCTGACTGCTTTCTTCCCCCATAGAAAAAAACAAACGACAGCACTAACCCTGTCTCAGCAGCTGCATATTATGGAACCCTGCAGTAGCCAAGCAATGAAATGTGGCAAAACTGCAAAGGAGTTCAACATTAGTGTCTGCACTGTGTTCAAAATCCTAAGCAAAAAGAAAGTTGTTGGACTCTGAGAGAGGTCAGAACCAGGGCTGCTAAAGGATATGAGCAGACAAGGACAAAATGATTGAAATGTGCTTTTGTGATGGTTTAGTGCCTACTGTACACTAGATGCTCTGATAAGTGGTCCAATTTTATTAGAGAAAGTGCAACAACTGGCTGACGGCATGGGGTGAATATTACTGCCACAGCCGGGAGGGTATGTAGGTGGATTGACAGTCCTGGCATACATTTTAAGAGATGTCATGGGGGGAAAAGATGCAAACTGCAGTGGCATTCTTTCTTTTCATGGAAAGAAACTGTGTCCACTGTTGTTTTAAATGACTGTAGAGATACCAACATCTACAACTGCAATGAATCGGGTGTCTGTTTTTGTGTGATCCCTGCTGGGAAATTAGCTTTAAACAGTGACTCTGCGGCCAGTGGAAAGAAAAGCCAAGAGCACATATCTACCACTGTTTGTGCCAATATGTCATGCACTGACAAACTGCCCCTCCTGCTTCTTGTCTGTAAATTGAAGAAACCGAGGTGTTTTGGAGGCACTGCGATGGAATCTCTACTTGCTGAATATGAATCAGACTTAAATGCCTGGATAACGGGCCAGATCTTCTCTGACTGGAGAACTAGTTTAAAGCAGCAGTACCAGATAAATCATTCCTCCGTTTTCTGTCCTATGTGCATGCCCTCATGCTGACAAACACTGCCTTGCATTTTTATTGTTGCAGCAAAGTCCATTTTCGTGTTTTTAAATGGCAAAGTTCACACCCCATTTGTTTATTTACTTGCCGCAAATACCAGCTGCCTGTCCTGACGGTCCTGAGAAGCGGCATTTTTGTGCTGCTGAGCATTCCAATTTTCATCATCGTGACATGGTAACTGCTGGGTGGGGGGTCCACTAGACACCAGGGAACGGCGCTACATAATTACACAGGGGATTGGGCATAGAGAGTGGAGTCCGCTAGTCACCAGAGAATGGTTCATCTTTATTCTTTAGAAAATGGGCTTTTTATTTCCTGGCATCTGATTGGCTAGTACCCTGGCCGGGGGGGGTGCATTAACTTTCAATAGATGCCCAGGGAAAAAAAAGTACCTGTCCAAGTGCCCCTTTACCCACTCAAGTATCTTTCTGCCTACCCTGGTTATTCATTGGCCAGAATCACACCACTGAGCTTGAAATTGCCGCCATGTTTTTCTCTCGTTTAGCGAGAGATTGTTTCCCCAAAGCTCCCTACTTCAGCGCCAGCTTCATGAGGAAGATGCAGCTCAAATTCTGCTGCTCACATTCCTCAGTACCTTCCTTTTTAGTTTTTTTTTTAAATTTATTTCGAGTACCACATGCCCCGTAATTCTCCATAATGCCTCTCTGAGAGCTGACCGCGTGCCCCTCCACCCTTCTTCAGCCAACTGCCCACTTGCTGTATATAGCGCTAGCACCACAAAACTCATCTTTCTTTTCAGTTCTGTGGCTAGCACAGACTGCGCTCACAAGTAAGTCACACTTCATTAGCGTCCCTTCCATTCCCCTGCTCGAGAGCTAACAGCGAGTCAATTCCACCACACATACGGACAACTGTTTTCTTCTCCGGATGTTGCACTACAGCTGCTATTCCCCCTTTACAGATCCTGTCAAATTTGTCACCGCTATCAGCTTGCCATTATTGTCCTTCCCATTCCCCACCCGAGTGCTGTCAACTAATCCAAAATTCCGCTTCTGGTTAAACAATTTCCCTAATCCCTACCACGGCATCTCCGGACATTGCACTGCAGCTGCTATTCTGCGTTTACCTTTGCCGCTACCAGCTTGCTCTTTTTCCTTCTGTGTGAACTAAGCGGGAGATCCAGATATGGTGTTGAGGTTGACGGGGATTCAAGGCGGGGGAGGGGAGGAGACAGACACTCCAGTAGAGGATAGGAGCTGGAATTAAATGGAGATAACTAACATTAGTGACTTAACCAACACTGTTACCAGAATTATGTTATCCTTTGAGGAAAGCAAATGGAAATTCAGACTTCACAGATTTCAGTTTAGTTATTTGCAAACTATGAAGGCATTGATGAACTCTGTCCTAGACCAAGAATATAAACTTATTTAAGTAGTTGAAAAATGGCAAGAAGTTATTAAAGTAATCAGGATGAAACAAGAAGCATCATGGGTATACAAAATGTGCACTAGTAATGGGGATCTTAACATGTTAATTGCATCAGCCAAATTGAAAAGGGGAAACACAACTGAGACATAACGTAACAGAGAAGGAGTGGGCATATTTGGTCTAATGCCTGTGTGTGTGTGTGTGTGTGTGTGTGTGTGTGTGTGTGTGTGTGTAAAACCATGACAGCCAGCTTCAAGGAAGAACACTGTTACAGGCAGAGGAACTATTTTATTACAAACCTTACTGTAAAGTAAGTGGTTATTTTTTGAATTAAACAATTTTTTTTTTTAACAATGCCCATTTTCTAAGTGCAATAATACCCTCCAGGGTGGGCGGTATTGGGCGATACTGGACCTTCCAGGGGCTATAAGGCCCTCTGCCTGCAGCGTCAGGCCTCATTACGCCCCTGGGCGGTCCAGTATTGCCCAATACCGCCCACCCTGTCGGGTATTATTGCTTGCTTACTATACAGGGAATCAGAATGGGGCAGGGATACACTGGACACCAGGGAAAGGGTGTCTATGTGTCGGGCAGGTGATCGAGTGAGGGGAGGAACAACTGAACATTAGGGACAGTTTACATTATCACAACAGGCTGGCGATCGGCAGGGAGGAGACCACTGCACACCAGAGAAATTCACATTTCCACCATTGGATGATGATCGGGGGAGGGGCAGTGGACACCAGGGAAAGCTACATTATAATAACAGGATGGCAATCACATTTGGTGAGCTGCACTGTAGGGACTGAGTGGGAGTACGCCACAATAGGGCACGCAGAAGTAAATATTGGACATGCTCAGACATAAAGTGGGACTCTAACTCCAAATATGGCAGCTGCCGTATTTCCTGTGGATCCACAATAACAGTAAACTTTTATTAAGATATCAGAAAATATAGATACTGTGACATTAAAAGTCATGGATACAGAAACAGGAATTATGGCTGCACCACTACAGCCAAAAATGGAAATTTCGAAAATCACTTCCTGGTTATCCAGTACTGCTGCATGGTGCAGAGAAAAAGAAGAAAAGCCAGAGATCTTCCTTGTCATGGACAATTGCAGTGTCACCATAACCCGACACTCAGCAACATATGATTTGTTTTTCTACCACCGAGCACCACTGCACTGGTCCAACCAATGGATCAGGGTGTAATCAGGAACCTGAAGCAACACTACCAAAAAGTAGCTGATCGCTACTGAAAGCGGCGGAGCTGCCAAAGCAAGTGATCTTGCTCATGAAAAACAGAGGCTGGACTCAGCATTGCGATTTGTAAAGCCTGAAACTACTGTATCAAAAACTGCTTTGCCAAAGCTGGGAGTTGTCACAAAATCACAAAGGATGCTAGTCAGGAGAATGAGAAGAGTATAGCTGCACCTGAGATGTCAGATGAGCAGTTCAGCCATTACATTGACGTAGACGAGAGGAGCGAGACATCTGGGACGCTAACATAGCACATCATTGCGTACTGAAATTGAGGCACTATCGTCTCAGCAAGAAATCAGGGGATCTCAACCACATATTTACTTTTGATTCCTACATCAACAAACTTGCACTCAGACACAGCAAACAACTGAAAATTATCGATTACTTCACAAACAAAACTCAAATAAAATGTGGCTGTTGTTTTTAACTGTTTAACTTTTTACAGTACTATAAGTCTAATAAATAAATATATTTTTCATGCCCCAGCCTGGTCTCTGCGGTGATCTAGTTAATTCCCCATTCACTACATACAGTTAATACCACCACCATGTGGCCAAAGTATGGTAATACAGTCAGCCTGTTTTACTGGCAAATAAGTAAGCATTAAGCCAGGACGGGAAGGTGGCATCTAATGCTGGATTGATGCATGGTTGGGGGTTGTGGCCTGAGGCGGAGACCCGAGGTGAACAACTGCCCCACCATGCATCAATTGCATTAGATGCCACCTCCGGAGTGGCTTAATGCGCTTGTAACATGGGCCGTGGGTTGGTGGCGGCGCCAGGTGGGTGCCCACTGTGCGTAACGGGACATTACACTCGGAGTCGCTGCTATGGTAAACCAGTTTTGCTGCACTTTGAAATCACAGTACAGAACAACATTTACATACTTATGCGCTCAACTACTGCACTACCCCCAACTGCAGAGCTCAGTGCAGGCGAGATAAGTGTCCTGAAAATTTTCATTTCTGTGCGGGTATTACCGTCATACCCACCGCTGGAGGTCTGTGGTGCGCTATTCAATGGCCGCGATCAGAGCTCCGGTCGGGATTTGCATACGGCCGCCGCTCACGTCCTCCTGCCTCCTGCTGACTGGTCCGACACTGGCATCTCCCACCTCAACTGGGTATGCTGCTGCTGGCTCTCCGGTGGGGTCCCTTCCTGCGCCCAGCTACTTTGTCTGTTTCTGAGTGTGCCTGTCTTGCCTGTCTCGCTCTTGCTCATCACCTGTGCCCAGTGCTGCTAAGCTGGGGGTCTGGCTGCTTTTAGTATTTCCTTATCGGGCATGGCATATATCGTGGATTAACATACTAACATACTAAAATGCCAGCAGAATAGGCCTAACGGTCTTTCGTGTCTGCTCGTTTGGTCAGCCCCCACCCTGGGTGCTGACCTTGCTGTCCCCCTTGCCTTCTCTGGCTTCTCCCTTCCCAGTTCCGGATATTCTTGCTGCATTGGATTTTGCTTCCTGAACCCTTCCCCTGTACCTGTCCCACCCCCTCTTGAACCCCTCCACTGTCTCTGCCTCCACCAGCCCCCTAGGTAGTGCATTCCATGGCTCCACCACCCTCTCAGTGAAGTAGCACCTCCTCCTTTCTCTCCTGAATCTTCCCTCCAGCTTCCACCCATGCCCTCTAGTGGCCCCTTCCTCCTTCCTTCAAGACCCTGACTGTTCCTCCCTATTTACCCTCTTCATGTACCTGAAGACCTCTATCATGTCCCCCGGTCCCTTCTCTCTCCAATGTGTGCATATTTAGCTCTTTGAGCCTCTCCTCATAGGTCCTGTCCCCAAGCCCCAAATCATTTTGGTTGCCTCCTCTAGACCCTCTCCAGGAGGTTAATGTCCCTCTTTAAGTGTGGCTCCAAAATGCACGCAGTACTCCAGGTGCGGCCTCACCAAGCAGTTATACAGAGGAGTATCACTTCCTCCTTCTGGAGGTGATCCCCTAGTGATGCATCCCAGCATCCTGTTGGCCTTGGCTGCTGCCTCCTACAAGTCTCAGAATTGTTCATCTTGACATCCACCACCACCCCCAGGTCCCTCTCAGCCATTGAGACTTGTGTATTTCCCAGGGTGTACACTTGGCCCTGGGTTTCTGGCCCCAGGTGGAGTACCTTGCATTTCCCTGCATTGAACCTCAGCTTCCACTTTCTAGACCATCTTCCAGAGCCTCCAGGTCCCCCTGCAGGGCCACCTCCCCCTCTCCCATCCACCACCGCCCCAGTTGAGTCATCTGCAAGAGACTCATCTCACTCCTGATTCCTGTCCTTATGTCAGATACGTAGGCGTTGAACAGAAGGGGCCCAAGGACTGATCCCTGTGGGACCCCACTAATGACCCTCCTTGGGATGAGACTATCCCACCAACACGACCTTCTGGGTCCGGGTCCTGGAGCCAATTGCCTCATCCATCTGATCATCTGGTTTCCCACCCCATTTCTCCTAGCTTATCCAACAGGCCCATTGAGGAACAGAGTCAAATGCCTTGCTGAAGTCTAGAAAGAGGACATCCACTGGTCTACCCAGGTCCAAGGCACTTGTCACCCAGTCATAGAACTCCACCAGGTTTGTCTGACATGATTTCTGGATGAATCCATGCTGTCTATCGTCCAGGCATCCTGACTTATCCAGGTCCCCCTAGCCTCTCCTTGACAATGCCCTCCATCACCTTGCCCACCACCGATGTCAGGCTGACAGGCCTGTAGTTCCTCTGCCAGCTCCCTTGATCCCCTTGTGGATAGGCACTCACATGCGCCACCTTCCAGTCTTGGGGCACCCACCCTGTCCTCGAGAGATGGTGAAAAGCTCTGCCAGGGGTTTCGCCAGGACATCTGCAAGTTCCTTCAGCACTCTAGGATGTAATTTATCCGCCCCGGTGCTTTCTCCATCTTAAGGGAGCTGAGGGCTTCCTCACCTCTCTGCTGTGATTTCACTTCTGGTACCTCTTCTCCTGCTTAGCCCTCCCCCACCTGTCAGTGATGCCCTCCCCTAGACCTGCCGATCGGTAAGGGTCCCCTCCTCATTATCTTTGTCTCCTCCCATGTATGATGCAGCATCCCCATTTTCCCTGGTGAAACTGAGGTGAAGTACTCATTTAGTACCTCAGCCTGCTCCCCTGGGTCTTGTGCCCATCTCCCTGATTTAATCCTGCTAATCTGCCCCTTCACCCTTTCGTCTTTCCCAATGTATCTAAAGAACCCCTTTTCCTCTCCTAATTTCCCTGGCAGGTTCTGCTCCTTCCTTACCTCAGCCGCCTCACCACTCTAGTGGCCCTTCTAGCCATCAGCTCTCAGATCCCTTGATCCTTCACTCCTTGTGCACTTGAATTTTTATAGGCTGCTTTCTTTCCCAGACCACCTCCTGACCTCCCTGGTCCACCAACAGGGTTTTGGGCCCCACCGCATTTTCATCTTACTCTTGCACAGGTGCTGGTAGCATCCTGCACTCTCTCCTGATGATTTCCACCTACTATCAGCCCATGTCTGACCAATCCCATCCAAATGCTCCTTAAGGATCCTTCCCATTTCCTTAAATCCCCCCTGAAGTCTGTTACTTCCGTCCTTTGTGCAGCCTTCTACCCCACCTAGGTCCAGGCAGAACCACCGCGTGGCATGGTCACTCCCCGCCAATGGGTCCCTTACCCAGGCCCCCAATCTGGTCACTGTCTGCCAGGACCACATCCAGTACCCGTGCCTCCCTGGTTGGTTCCTCACCTGCTGAGTTAGGAACGCGTCTTGAAAGACATCCAACAACCTCTGTTCCTGGTCACAGAGGATATCATAGTCTCCAGTCTGTTCCTGGCATGTTAGTCCCCTAACACCACCACCTTTCTCTGCCCAGTCTGCAGTGTCTCTCAACATCTGCACCAGACTGTCCTCCAGCTCCTCCGCCAGGTCAGGTGGTCTACACCACTCCTATTTTTACTCTCTTGCCCCCTTTGTTATCAAGGTGACCCAAATCGCCTCCATGGTTCCTCCGCCTCCTCTACTCCCCTATGCCAATGCAGTTTTTGACTATCATTGCTACCCCTCCTCCCTTCCCTCCCCTGTCCTTCCTGAACATAGTGTAACCCTCCAGGTTCAGGTCCCAGTCATGTCTTGCAGTGGCCCAAGTCTCAGTGACTGCTGCCACATCCACTGCTCTCAGTTAACATCGCCTGGAGCTCAGGCATTTTATTGCCCAAGCTCCTGGCATTTGCAGGACTACCTTCCACCCTTTCCCTATAGTTCCATTTCCCCTGCTCGTGTTCCCATGGGGATTCTGTTTTCTCCTGGTCTGCACTTTGCCAGTTGGCCTTTTCCTGCAATCCTCCTGGTCCCCAGGGGGGTGGAGACAGAGTCCCTCCTTTATCGGCACCCCCTTGACAGCCTTTTCTCCCATCCCACCCCCCTTCACAAGTTTATACCCCACTTTTCACCAATGAACCCCTCTATTTTCAACTTGAGGATTCCCCTCCCCTCCAAATTGAGATGGAGTCTATCTCTAGCATACAGCTCCTTATCCTCCCAGGTCTCCCCCCAATCCCCCATCAACCCATACCCTCTGGCCTCACACCACTCCCTGAGCCACTGGTTTATCTCCCTAATCTTCCTTTTGTGTTCCCCACTAGCCCTTGGCACTGGCAGGATTTCTGAGAAGGAAACTGTGCATCCTATGTCATGACAGACCCTGGCAAGCTCCCTGAATCTTGCCTGTATCTCTAGCTCGCTATTTCCTCAATGTCATTTGTACCCAGGTGGACCAGTATGTCTGGGGTACCTCACAATCCTTTGCCAGCTGATATACCTCGTGCTTAGCCCTGTGCACTGTTAGTCCAGGGAAGCATCTTGTTCTAACTGGCCAGGCTTCTCCTCCCTATCCCATTTGATACCCTGATCATAGAATCCCCAGCAGGAGCACTGACCACCTTTTCCTCCATTCCCCTTCCATGTCCCTCATCCTTTCTACAGGCCCTCCACCCAGCTGGCTCCTTGTTCCTCCTATCTGGGTGCCACATGCCACCCTCCTTATTTACCCTGACCACCCCTCCCTCCAATCCTATGCCTCCTCCTCCTGAGTATCCTCTCTGTACCTTGCTAATTCCCCCTCACTGCCTGCAACTGGTCCTTCTCCCCATCTGCAAACTAGCCTGGCTCATCCTCCCTTCCTTCCTGTCTCCATTTAGTTCCTCCTTGCTCGTCGTGGCTCCTGGCCTAAACCCTCAGCTCCCTTTACTGAATCCTCCTTGTACTTCTGGTCCTTCTCCTTTACCTTTCCTCCCAACTGGTCCTTCTCCTTGCGCTTTCCTCCCTCTTCCCCCTGCCCCTCCTGCTCTGATTCACTGCTCCCCCCATTCTCCTGCATTCCAGGTCCCCTGTTCTTCCTGCTATCTGGCCTCTGCCTCCTGCCTCCCACACCCTTTCCGTCTCTAACCACCTCTGTCGTGGCTACATCACCCCCCTCATCCTTGAACAGAAGAAGAGAATTGAAGCGGTTACTGAGTATAAGGTCTGATCCACCTCCCTGCCTTGCTTCCTTCTGTCCAGCCCAGGCCATCTGCCTACTTCCTGAGAATGTTGTCCTCCGTCCCCTTTGTGAGGGTCCCCAGTTACCTGTCTGCTTCCTTGGTAGTGTCCTTTGGACCCCTCTGCCAGGGTCCCTATGTGACCCTGAGTATTCTCTGCACTCCTTTCCTATACCCCCACCCCAGTGCTTGGTGCAACCCTGTGGGAGATTTCAGCCCCTTCCCCAACCATACCACCCCTTCCCCAGCTTTCTCCTCATCCCGCAACCTCCTCCCTAAGCTGTGCTAGCTGGTAGCATACTGGGCAACCACCAAACTTCCAAGCCCAGTCCAGTATCATGGCTGCTCCACACCCTGTGCACCCCACCACCCTCCCAAAGATGCCGGCCCTAATGATGTGTGGTTCCATCCCCTTCCAAACAGGTTTCCTTGGGTGAGCCACCAGGTTCCCCCCTAGTCCAAGATACCCCTACTGCCTAATCAGGTCACCCACTAATCTTAGAGACAGTCCCACTGTACACCAGTAACTCTGTTACTAGGTGTAGTACAACACATTAAACTTATAAGGGAAATGAACAACTCTCTAAGCTCCTCTCTCCCAGTCTTTAAATCCAAGCCCCAGTGGCTAGAACTACATGAGCTGCACCAGCAGCCTTTTCCTCCAATTGCAGGGCAGGTGTTCCCTCATAAATTGGCAGACTTGGGGGGGTCTGCACAGACACCTGACAAGAGAGAGTGTATCAGCCCTGTGTCTCCCCTCCAAGCCCTGCAGCTAAAGAACCAGGCCCAAGCAAATCCCACCAAATAGGTTTTTCAATCAGAAGAAATAGGCCTCTACCAGCGCAGCCTGTTACACAGTGAAACATCCACAAAAAGAGCCCCACTTACAGCCATCAAATCAGTTTACAAACATCCAGCATCCCCAAAAACAATACCCTGCTAGCCCCTTAGAAGTAAGAAAGAAAAGAACTAACCTACCAAGTAAAATCCACAAGAACACTGTGAAAACAACAGCAGCAGCTACTGTCCTGGAACATAACTGATCCTGTCCTCTTCCAGTTCTTTCTGAGAAGACAAAGCAGCTAGCACCTCAACCTGATTCAGCTCTGCCTCCAGTCAATTGGCTGAGTGAGACCTGGCCAGACCATTAACACCCCTCCCCCACTATGAACTAACCTTTACAGCTAATGGAGTCAGCACAAGGAATCAAAATTCAAGTCAAAGCCCCCAAAATATGTTTGCTGCCAAAGGAAACAGGTCTCCAATTTAATCAGCTTCACTAACACCACATCAAAATAGGCTTGAAATTAACAGATATAGGTCTCCAATTCAAATAACCATCTCCAAGCAAATCCCACCAAATAGGTTTGAAATCAGAAAAAATAGGCCTCTACCAGCGCAGCCTGTTACACAGTGAAACATCCACAAAATAGCCCCACTTACAGCCATCAAATCAGTTTACAAACATCCAGCATCCCAAAAAACAATACCCTGCTAGCCCCTTAGAAGTAAGAAAGAAAAGAACTAACCTACCAAGTAAAATCCACAAGAACCCTGTGAAAACAACAGCAGCAGCTACTGTCCTGGAACACAACTGATCCTGTCCCCTTCCAGTTCTTTCTGAGAAGACAAAGCAGCTAGCACCTCAACCTGATTCAGCCCTGCCTCCAGTCAATTGGCTGAGTGAGACCTGGCCAGACCAGCTAACACCCCTCCCCACTATGAACTAACCTTTACAGCTAATGGAGTCAGCACAAGGAATCAAAATTCAAGTCAAAGCCCCCAAAATATGTTTGCTGCCAAAGGAAACAGGTCTCCAATTTAATCAGCTTCACTAACACCACATCAAAATAGGCTTGAAATTAACAGATATAGGTCTCCAATTCAAATAACTCCAATTCAAATAATAATGCCCGCTCCGATTTGGGTCCCGTGATGCCATTGCGCCAGTCGCTGCTGCCCATTTCACCTCTCTCATTAATGCCATGTTATAACTGTTCAGCTGGGGGGACACCACTTCCCAAATGTAGTACAAATGGCATGACAACCCTCAAGGTAGACTGTGTTCTTCTAGGTCCACCATCCAGCTTTGGGGGGGGGGGTGGTAAGGCAAGGCAAGGCAAATTTTATTTAAAAAGACGCCCATCCCGGAGGCTCTGGGCTCCGTACAACAATCAAATAAATACAACACAGTACACTAATAATCAATTAAACACACTGCTCCAAACAAGTTAAAACAAAATTTGATACACAATTTGCTACCCTCAGCTACAGCTATACTTAGAGTCTCTAAAACTAAAGTAAACATCAAAAATTTTTAAAAAACAAATATGAACTATAAAACATAGTCCGGAAATGCCTGATCATACAAGAATGCCTTGAGGTGGGCCTTAAATACCTCAACAGATGGGGCCTCCCTAACAACTAAAGGGAGCGAATTCCACAGCACAGGGGCAGTGACACTAAATGCTCTGTCACCAGCAGTTCTTAACCTCATCCTGGGAATTGCGAGGAGGCCCTTACAGGAGGGGAGGAGGGAATGGACCGAGACAGCAGGTGTAACAAGGTCACTCAGGTAACCAGGGCCCAGGCCGTGTAGGGCCTTAAAGGTGAGCAAGCCCACCTTAAAGAGGACCCTCCACCTAACCAGCAGCCAGTGCAGTTGATGCAGCACTGGAGTAATATGACAGTATTTAGACTGTCCTGTCAACAACCTTGCTGCTGCATTCTGCACCAGCTGCAGTCGGTGCAGGGTACCCCCAGAGACCCCGAGATAGAGTGCATTACAGTAGTCAAGCCTGGACGTCACGAAGGCATGCACCAAAGTGGGGAGGTCCAGTGGCGGAACTAAAGGCTTGATCCTGGCGATATTCCTCAGATGATAAAAGCTAGTACGGACAACGGAAGCCACCTGAAACTCAAGTGTCAAACCGCTGTCAAGAATAACACCCAGATCACATACCCTAGAGGAGGCCTTCAATGGTATAGAGCCAAGGCAAAGTCCTGTCTCTGCACCACAGGCCAACCTATCACATCCTCTGTTCGACTCCACCACCAGTACCTCCATCTTACTGGGGTTCAGTCGCAACCAGCTGGAGGCAATCCAGTCACTGATTTCAGCAAGGCAGCTGTTAAGCACTTCTACTGCACAAGATGTTCCAGGGGCAAAGAAAAAGTACAGCTGGGTATCATCAGCATAGCGGTGAAAACCCAAGCTGTACTTCCTAATGAGCTCTCCTGGGGTAGCATGTATACGGCAAACAACATTGGTGACAAGACTGAACCCTGGGGAACTCCGCACAACAGGTGATCAGGTGAGGAGGAGAAATTCCCCACCACTACCCTCTGCCTCCCGTTAGATAAAAAAAGACTCAAACCAGCTGATGACAGAGCCAGTGAGTCCACAGAATTCCCTTAGGTGGTCAAGTAACACTCGATGCTCCACCGTATCAAATGCTGAAGCGAGATCGAGGATTACAAGAATTGTCCCTTCCCCTCAATCTCTGGCCCTAAGGAGGTCATTGTGCACCTGAACTAGTGTAGTTTCTGTGCTATGCCTCGCACGGAACGCAGACTGGAGCGGCTCATAAAGATTGTGGGCTATGAGATGCTCCTCAAGCTGAAGCGCCACCACCTTCTCGACAATCTTACCTAAGAATGGAAGATTGGAGATAGGACAGTAATTTGCCTTGACATCAGGGTCCAATGATGGTTTCTTCAGAAGGGGTTTCACCAATGCTTCCTTCAAGACATCAGGAAAGACCCCCTCTGACAAGGAACACCAGACAATCAGGGCAAACACCGGGCCAACGGAATCAACACATCTCATTAAGAAATGAGCTGGCACTGGGTCCAGTTCACAAAAGGTGTGCCGAAGCTTGGAGGCAATCTCATTGACCTCAGCCACCTTCTCCAGTCTAAACTCACCCCAAACAGGCGGAGTGCTCTCCGGTCGCCCATGGTGACCACTGTCGGCCAGATTCTGGTCCGCTGTCGGAACTCCCTGCCTGATGGCAGACACGCTGTCCGAGAAGAACCGAGCAAACTCATCGCACAATGCATTTGAAAAAGCTACCTTCGGCTGTAGACAGAAAGGATGAAGGAGCCTGTCCACAGTCCGAAAGAGCACAGTTGGGCGGTTCCTCCTGGCAGCAATCTCCCTGGACAGGAATTCTGCCTTCTTACGGTTGATTGTCCCCTGATATGCACCATAGTGCGTACATAGGGCCAGTTTGTCTACCTCCAGGCCAGACTTCCGCCAGCAGTGCTCTAATCTCCAACCCAAGGTCTTCATTTCCTTGAGCTCCCCATCATACCAAGGGGACCTCAAGTGAGAGGACCTGGGTCATACACGGGCTGGTGTGAGGGAGTCAAGCGCACCAGAAAGCGCCTTATTATAGGCTTCCACTACTGTGCACCCCCCCTACCGCATGCGTTGTCCACACTAGATAGGTCAGCCACCGCCAAGAAACCCTCAGGGGTCAACCCCTTTAAAGGGCAATAGCTGACCATCTCTGCAGGGGGAGGGCTACGGAGGGGGGCCCCGAACCAGAACTTCACCATGCAATAATCGGACCAACCGACCCTATCAATGATGAGACTATTTATCTCAAGGGGTAGGGGCCCCAGCCTGCAGCATGATGGCAGTGTTTATTTTAAGCAGTCCAGATGGCATGATGGCAGTGTTTATGTTAAGCAGTCCAGAAGGCAGGAGTGATGTTTTGAAATAGGACCAGACTTGCAGAAAGTCCCGCTGGCACCCCTGTGAAGCGAATGTTTAAGGCACTTGGCCCTCCCCTTCCAGTTTGAGGTGGACTGGACGTCATGGACATGTACTAGTGCCTCCCCCCTCCCACCCCCACTGAGCTAATGGTATCCATAATCTCTTGTGTCATTACTGGTGCTTCTAGGGCTTCCACTACCATTCTCTGCAGTTTTGGCAAGCCCTGAGCTATCAATTCAAGTTTATTGGTTGTTCGGTCGTACACCTTTACATCCATAATACAACACACACAGAATCCAACTATTGCATATCACCATTAATACATTTCAAATACATCAATATACAATGTTTAAAACAAATCTAATTTACAGCTTAATAGAGTTTTACTATAGAATCCCTACTACAAACCTATCTTTTTCTTAAAAACAAACTTGACATAATTGCTCTGTAATACAGATCATACATCTAAAAAACAATACATTATATACACTATTTGTTAGCATGATGGCTTATTTCTTACTGTATTTCATGTGGATTATGGAAACGGCTTTCAAATAGACCGCAACTTTGTTGATTATCAGTTCATCTTCTGCCATAAACATTAAACTAAGCAAAACATTTTTATCAAAAGTATGGATTATTTCCCATAATGGGTATAACCAATATATCCTTGGCTTAATGTACCATGGACAATTAAACATAACATGATGTACGTCTTCCAGCTCTCATTATCTAAATGAGCATCATTTTTTCCAGTGGATCAGTAGATTTGGAGTACCTTGCTTGCAATATGTTACTTTGAAAAAGTTTTATACGATATTTTGTGTATTATTTTCTAAGAAGTTGATCTGATAATATGTCTAAATAATAGAAAGTGTCTTATCATGGCGCACATACCATGTAGCAATTCTCATGGAGGAAATTGTTTCCAAGTCTCTTCTTATATGACAAGTTGTAATCTTCCTGGTTATGTACGATTTGTACTTCGGGCTAACTGAAATGCCCTTTTTATCTTGCCTTGTGCATGCAGCACAAGCAACATTTTGTGGCAGCTTGCTGGAGTAGCAGGTTGTGGAGGTGTGGCAGTGTTGTGGCCAATGGCACCACTGCTTTTTTGGGCTTGTCTCTGTGGCACCAATGAATGAGCATGCTGTCTATGACAGCAGTTGAGAAGTGTGCCACCAACTTGAAAGAAATCCGCCACCGCAATGAGGGAGTGCGTCATCATTGCAGGGCACGCCTTGCCTGCGGAAACATTTCAATAAACATGGCAGCGGCTGTCGCCAGACACCTCTCACAATCCTTAGAAAGCTGACTAAAGCTGGCCCGGTGGTGCAGAGGGCTGAGGCGCTGGACGCCACACCTCGAACCACGCCGGCGACCCGGGTTCGGGAACGGACTCGGGCGCCGGGGGTCAGCAGGGGAAGGGGTAGGATTGAGCATCCATAGACCTGCTCTCCTCCCCTGGGAAGGGTTAGGGATGCATGATTGCTCTGTAGTGGCCCCCGGTAGAGACCGGGGGCACAACAGAAGGATCACATGAAGGGGGAACACCAGAAAACGGAAATACCGCTCGCTGGCCACCAGATGACGGTTCTCTGTCCCCGGTTGCCTCCAGTGCCTTCCTGGGGCCTTCTCCACGGCGGCATGCTAGGGCCTTATGAAGAGTGTGCTGGGCTCATCCCTCTCCCCCTGGTGTCTTCCCCCTTGGAGGAGGGGGGCCCGCCCAGCGAAGGGATACACCAGGATATCCTGGGGATCAGCTGCGATACGAGGAGTTAGAGAAGGGCCAGGTTAGGACAGGAGGGGCTATCGGGAGACTTGCAGAGCCTGAAGGAGTGGGGGCCTGCGAGCATGAGGAGGGCAGAAAAAAGAATATACAAAAAAAAAGAAAAGAAAGCCAACTAGGGAGGTGCCCAATCCCCCTGTTGACATGTTTACAACCCCCCCAAGATTGTGTGGGACACTGGAAACCCACCCCAGTGTGCTTCCCTGTGTTCAGAAGCTGACCACATCAGCATCTTCCTGCCTCCACCCACCCTCATTGTGAACCACACTGGGAGCCCACTCCAGTGTGGTCAACATCACACCCCCAAAGTCATGGGGCACACTGGGAGCCCACCCCGGTGTCCCCAACATTTGATTTCATACACCTATAAAGACAGAAAACAGTCTGCGCTGTTCTTTCCTTTTTTTCAGTATCTGACACAAAGAAAATGGTCCCTCGCTGTCAGCGGGGCCCCCTCCCCCAACCCACACCCACCCTCTGTGCACCCCACCTCCCCTACTTACCTCCAGAGTCTGACACAATGATCTTCGGTGGAGCGAGAACACGTCTGCACTCTTCAAAGCCGAACGCGAACTGAAGAAATGCCAGTAAGCTGTATAATGGCATCAATGGGGTAGGTTTCAACTTAGGTGGATATCTTGGGCATTTTTTTTTAAATTTTGACTCCAAATTTTCAACATGGGGTTCTTAGTACCCCACCTCATGAAATCACTCACTGTCATTTCGTTATTTGGCCCTGAAAGGTGATTTCACAGTCACTACATGGAATCACCTTTTGGGACTGACTAACAAAATGACAGTGTCACTGTTCATGAGGAGGGCTCCCAAGAAGCCTATGTTGCAAATTTCGTGAAAAAATTCAAAAAGTGACTGTGTTATGAGCGTGCATTGTGTAGTTTCTGCGCACGCTCGTAACTTCGAGAATTCTGCCCAAAATGTGTTTTCACACTTCTGGCACACAATGGAGCAGTTGCTGTGGGAAATCAATGTTCAGGACATATTAAGAAAATCACAGTGTCACTGTTCATGAGTGGAGATCCCAAAATACCTATGTTGAAAACTTGGTGAACATATTCCAAAAAATTACTGTTACGAGTGTGTATTGCGCAGTTTCCATGCATGCTTGGAACTTCGAGAATTTGTTTATATTTTTACTCCAGAATTTCAACATTGTCATTTTTTCACCCCTCCTTATGAACAGTACAGCTGTCATTTTTTACATCCTGCCTGAAACATGCTTTCGCACATCTGGCTCACAATGGCATGGTCGCAGTGGGAAATCAATGTTTGGGACGGATTAAGAAAATCACAGTGACACTGTTCATGAGCAGCAGTTTCAAAATGCCTATGTTAAAAATTTGGTGAAAAATTCCTAAAAATGACTGTGGTACGAGCGTGCATTGCGCAGTTTCCACGCATGCTTGTAACTTTGAGAATTTTCAATATTTTCACTCCAGATTTTCAACATTGCCATTTCTTCACACCTTCTTATGAAAAGTACAGCTGTCATTTTTCACATCCTGCCTGAAATGTGTTTTCGCACATCTGGTGCAGAATGGCGCAGTCACTGTGGGAAATCAACTTTCGGGACATATTAACAAAATCACAGTGCCACTGTTCATGAACGGAGGTCCCAAATGCTTATACGAGGTGGGGTCACAAAAAGCCCATGTTGAAAATTTGGAGTGCAAATACCAAGAAACACCCAGGGCATTAGGGTTTCTAACCGTAACATCTCAACCTGTAGACACTGACAGGTGTCAGGGGTGTGACTTTGGATTGTCGGCTGTAATGCTCACGCCGTTCCACCCCACCTTGCAGCTAGTGCCAGGCATGAAAGTGTGCCTTGGACTGTTTGGCCCCAAGTTCACCCCATTCTCCTATACTGCACCCATTGCAACGTATTTCCTTATGGAATGGGGTGAGCATAAGGCCCGACGACCCCAAGGCACAACGTGACACTTGGAGTCTGCAGGGTAGGGTGAGGTGAAATGGCATGAGCGTTATGGCTGATGATCCAAAGGCACACCTCAATGCCTGCTAGTCTCTGCAGGGTGGGGTGAGGTTGGCATCAGTTCCATATTTCACTGCCATTCCTATTATGCATTTCTAACTCCTGCGCTACCAATGCCAATGCCAGCAAGACAACATTAGGCATTGACAAATGCTTGTTTGCATAACCCATTAAGAAATTTAGTAGAATGTACAGAACATCTGGTTAATTTGGGAGTGGTTTGCTACCCTGGTCTCATCCACTCCCCTTGAGGTAGGCAATATGAGCCTCACTCACCTTCTTTCTTAGCCTATACACCAATAGCTTTGAGGTTCAGCTGCTGTTCTCCCAATAGTGTTGTCTGGTGTAGAAAATTGTGCTTTCCGCTTGCTGGTTCATTACGGTGTTGCTTTTTTATTTCAGTATTAATATGTCCCTCTCTATCTGGAGAGGGGGGCTCGGATTACCATAGAACAGCCTTTCAGCCTTCCTTAGCTGCTCCTATAATTGACAATTTCTGTTTCCTACCCTTATTTATATGGGAGGCTTAGCGAATGATACAACCCCTAATGTATGCTTTACATTCATCCCACAATGTTTGTTGGACATGCCTGGCTGGGTATTGATGTTGAAATAGGTGCTTATTTCTCTGTCAAGCCATTTGACAAAGTCTGGGGACTGCAGTTAACAAGCAGTTGTCAATGCTGAAAGTTCACCATTGGTTTTGCAGTTGTACGTGCCTCCCTTGTGTTTCTGTATGTATTCCTCTGCCTTTCATTCTGAGGCATCACTCTCAACACAAGAGATTTCTTATATTCTCCCAACACCGGTTCACTTCATTAGAAAAAAAATTCCTGCAGACAACTGTACTGAGGATTCCCTGAAACAGTAGCTAACTGCATCCCCCCCCCGAGGAATTGCTGAAGTAATGGGGCAGGCTGGGGAACAGTGCAACATGTCCCTGTATCCCTGTCAGTGTGGGTGGGTGGGTGTGTGTGTGTGTCTGGCTCTCTTTCTCTGAGCCGCATTGCCATGCTCGGGGGGCAACATGTACTGACAATGTTCCCCATGCTACACACAGGGAGCGAGAGAGCGTCAGGCTACAGAGTCAGCGAGAGAGACACACAGGCAGACACAAAGGAGAGCAAGGTAAGGGAGTAGGATGACTTTCTTTACATTGTCTCTCCATCTTGCTCTGTCTCAGCCGACCGCACACTGCGAAATGCATCTCTTACAGGGCAACAGTAACATGTCTCTGGAGCTCGCTGCACTGCTCGCTCCGCCATTCTCCCTGCACCATGCTCTGCTCCTCCCTCCCTCTCTCTCTCTCTCCCTCTCTCTCTCTCTCTCTCTCTCTCTCTCTCTCTCTCTCACTGCTCTGCAGGAATTCATCTACCTGTCCCCATCTCACTGTCAGTGTTTGTGTGGGGTCTGGCTCTTTCTCTGCACCATGTTGCCATGCTCCTGGGGGGGGGGCACTCAGTTTCTTTCGTCTCTGTGGGCACAGAAAGAGAACGAGAGAGAACGAGAGAGAGAGAGAGAGAGAGAGAGAGAGAGAGAAGACTAAAAACACACAAGGACAGAGCACTGCTGAGCATGAGCACATAAAGCGTGCACCGCCATATCGCGGATGCCAAAACCCAGAACCGGGCTCATTGACATCCACGCACGTGTGGCAGGGGCATAGCTTATACTGCATTTTTCTTTTAAACAGTTTAAAAGAAACCCATGCGTAATGTGTAAAATGTTTTAAATCAGCTCAGCTTGGGCTGTACAGCTGATCTGGTTGTGGGGGAAGGGACCAGTGGGGTGATGAGGGGAGGGGGTTATGTCAGCCAGGATGATTGGGGCACCAAACAGCTGTTTGCTGGGCGGTGTCCTGCAGATGAAAGGAAAAAGCCGCCACATGATTGGTGTGGCTTTTTCTTTTCAAGTAGACACTGTTTCAGCCTAAACACTGTCAGGATCAGTCTGACTGATGATTGGTGTGGCACGGTCAAGCCCCTTGCAGACTACTCTGCATTTGACAGACAATGTCACACCCTTCAAAAGCAACTCATATCAAGAAGGTTACTGCACATGCGTGCACAGGGAACTTAAAATGGGTACAGGCCTTTAAAGTAAGCCTGGACACACTTCTGCTTACTAAGAGAATGGGCAGGAAAGGGGGTATGGGTGCAGTCGGAGTGCCGGAACCACATCAGGCTGGACCGGTCGCAACTTGTGCAAACTGCGCACATTCTTACTGAACTGGTCCACGCTCGGTGGTCCAGTTTTCTCCCAGTGCTGGGGTATGGGTGAAAACCAGACTGCCTGAACCAGATCAGATCGGTAAAACACCGCACAGTGAGACTGGCTGGACAGCAACCTTTGGGCCAGTCATGCTGGGTCCAGCTTTTATCGCGTTGGTCTGGTTTTCATCAAGTCCCTACAGGGTAGTTTGGGTGCAGAAACCCTATAAATTGGTACATGTTTGCACAGTATAAACCCGTCCCTGCTTATGGAGGGGGGCATGATGGACCTACAGCCTCTTCCAGTGTTACTATTTATGGGGGGGGTAAACGGAGAGGCAGAGCAGAGAATAAATACTGAGAGAGACATACACAAGCTATACAGGGGCTATGTAAAATGCTGCAGTCAGTGCTACATCCTGATAGCTGAACAATAAGCAGGGATGGATGGAAAGTGAAAGTTGATACCCCCCACTCTCACACCAGCATTACTCAGCTCCGCAGAGCTTGCAACAGCATGAAGGAACAATTAATTACCTCACTGTGTCTGTCACTCTTCCTCAGCTGTGTCTGGTCAGCTGCTCACCTTGTGCTGTTGCTGCCTGGATGCTTCCACTTGTCCAAAGACATGATCACCACAACTGCTGAGTGCATGGGGTCTCACTGAGCTCATCCCACTTGTGCCAGAGCATGCAGGGGTCTCGCTGAGTTTAAGCCACTCTTACCAGAGCGAGCGGGTGTCCCGATTCCTCTGCATGCATGGGCTGCCTCTGTGTGTGCTTCATAACGCTGACCCGACTGGACTGCATGGAAGGAAGGCAGCGTTACCAGTCGAGACTAATCTGAAACTCCCTTCTTCGCTCACTCCAGTCACAAGGTAATCGGCTGTGTCCAGGGATCAGGACCGACGGACCCGACACCGTCCACAGATCTTAAACCCCGCTGTGGGGAGCTATACTGCTTACGCCCTCATGCAACCTTCTATCCATCTTCCTCCTTACCAGGTATGGTTTGCTGTGGTTTCAGGGGTTGTGGCAGTGGGAGGCATGTGGGACGGGCTGAGCTGTGGCACAGAGTACACCATGAGTCACTGAGGGAATATGCACATTCCTGCTCTCCGCAACACAAACCAGTCACATGATGGAGTGGGCAAGCCCAGCATGAGATCAAACATGTCCAGGTAGTGGGCTGGTATCTGTGTGACGCAATGAGGTGTGCGGAGGGCTTGCCAGAGTTATCGTCTCTGGGCACTGCCCCAGGTCTGCATGCATGAGCCCAACATGGACCCAACAGACTTGCTGCACAAGGGTCTGGGAGTCTGTCCACAAAGTCACCCTGCAACGAAACCGCTCAGCAGCTCCGTAAACTAATAATTGGGGCACGGCACCCTGAACTAACATGATCGGGACACCGAACAGCTGTTTGCTGGGCAGTGTCCTGCAGATGAAAGGAAAAAGCCGCCACATGATTGGTGTGGCTTTTTCTTTTCAAGTAGACACAATTTCAGCCAAAACACTGTCACGATCAGCCTGGCTGATGATTGGTGTGGCACGGTCAAGCCCCCTTGCAGACCACTGTGCATTTGACAGACAATGTCACACCCTTCAAAAGCAACTCATATCAAGAAGTTCGCTGCACATGCATGCATGACAAACTTAAAAAGAAGTTTAACCACCATCTTGGCATTCTAGCCACTGCATGTGAAAGGGCCACTGTAGTGGAGACAGGAGCATGACTAGACACTGCAGTGGGGTGTGTTGTCATTTTTTGGTAACTCATGACCTGCCACAGAACTGATTACGAAATAATCAAGTCTGCTGCCTGTGACAAATCTCAGGGACTTTAGAGTAGGCCCTCACTTCATTAGGTATGTGGCAGCCCTGTATAATTCTCCAACAGCATCAGTCCTGACCAATGGGATACTGTCCATCAGTTTCCCACTCCACCGAGGGACCAGGCAGGGGGTGCCTGCTATCCTCACTTCTGTTTCTCGTGGCCACTGAACCAATGGCAGCAGCCATTCACAGGCCACTAGGCAGAGTCTATTTTCAGGACCATCCTGTATACAATGATAACATAAAGGATCTACCACGCCGCAACGACACCAAAGTCTCCAACATCCTCCACATCGACAGACACAATGCCACTTGTCGGCATTGTGCTGTCGGTATTCCGTTGTGTTTTCTTCGGGGGTTGCACTCCCCAACCCCCCATGTGGGGGGCTCTGCCCCCACCCTCTGGTATTTAATTAACCAACTCCTAGTCGGAGTTGTTTCAGGGAGGGTGAAACACCAGAAGACGCAGTGCCAGTGTTCAGCAGGACCATTACAGCGACCTGTCGATTTATGTCTCTGTAATGGTCTTCGCTGTTGTGGTTTCGTTGTTCAGTTGCTACACATAACATAAATGTCACCATAAAAATAATAAGACAATAAAAACAGTTACATAGCAGATTAAATCAATAATCAAGTGCGTTCATATTTAAACATACACCTTTCAGGGAAAGATGCCTTAAAGCTGTGGTAAGAAGTCAAATTTCACAGTCTTGAGGAAGAGAATTGCATGAGGTGGTTGCCAGATAGCCAAATGACATTAAGCCATACTGTGTTCTGGCAACTGGAGTATAATGCAAAAAAATGCAAGATCATGCATATAGAGAAGAGAAACCCTGAAGCCACCTATAGGTTGGGACGGGAGTTGTTGGCAGTCACAAGAGAAGAAAGAGACTCGGGCGTCATTATCACCGATGACGTGAAATCATCCAAGCAGACCACTAAAGCAGTAGGTAAGGCTAGAGGGATGTTGACGTGTATTAGTAGGGGTATCACAAGTCAGAAGAGGGAGGTAACAATCCCTCTTTACAAAACACTGGTTAGGCCCCATCTGGAGTACTGCATGCAGTACTGGAGGCCACACCTTCACAAGGACATTAACCAAATTGAGGCAGTCCAGAGAGGGGCAACCAAATGGTGCAGGGACTGCATCAGAAAACATATGAGGACAGATGAACGGAGCTCAATATGTATACCCTAGAGCAAAGGAGGGAGAGAGGTGATATGATCAAAACATTCAAACACCTTAAGGGCATGAACAAGGTGAAAGAGTCTAACATGTTTCAATAGAAGAAAAATAGCAGGACAAGAGGATACAGCATGAGATTAGAGGGAGGCCGATTAAGGGGTAATGTGAGGAAGTTCTTTTTCACAGAAAGGGTGGTGGATGCATGGAATGGCCTACCTCAAGAAGTGGTGGCTATGAATACAGTGCAGGGCTTCAAACAGGCATGGGATAGGCATAAGGGAGCAATACAGATGAGTATGAATAGATAGGCCATTGACAGAGCAAAGGCCAATAGCACATTCATAAGGTAGAAAAAGAAATGGGCAGATTGGATGGGCCTTGCGGTCCTTATCTGCCATCAACTTCTGTGTTTCTGTGTTTATTTCATTTCATTTTCATGTTTTATTTTTAACCAGGAGGTGGACTGGGCACAGCCCTTTTTCAGCCACGCCTGACATTTAACAACAATACAAAATACAAATAAACACAGAAAAAGACACAATTGGTTACATCTACAAACATTCTCACAATATAAAAGCTTAAACAGCATGGCTGGGATATTCAAAGGAGTTGCGCATGGCGCAACAGTGTTGCACCATGCGCAACCCACTGATGCGCCCTGGCGCGATGTTCAAAGGTGGAAGTTGCGCTGCGCAAATCCTGATGCGTAGGGGCGCACCAGTAATGTATGCGGCACAAGTGCAGGGGGCATGCCCATGCATATTTGGCACATCCCGATATTCAGCCTGGGATCCGCGGCGCATATGCAGGCACACACCTGCCTTGCACCGCACAGGGGGGCGCAAAGATCCGCCTGTAAAAAGAAGGAGCAAGGCCTGGCCACCCACAGGTGAGCTGCGGTATTGCAGGTTGCAACACGGCAGCTGCCAGCTGTGGGTGGCCACCCCAACCTCCAGAGACATAGTCCGGGTGTCATTGCCCCTCCCTCGCCCCATTGCGGGCATTATGAATACATAAATTTCCTGGTGGTCCAGTGGACCTGTTCCCCAGCCCGATCACGGGCTTTATAAATAAAAACAAACCCTGGTGGTCCAGTGGACCCACTCCCCAGCCCAATCGTGGGCTTAAGTATACTAAATTAATCCCTGGTGGTCCAGTGGACCCGCTTCCGAACCCGATCGTGGGCCTTAGCAAACGTAACATCCCTGGTGGTCCAGCGGTACCCTCCTCCCCACCAACCCACTCAGACGCGTCACCCGCTCCCCTCCCCGGTCAGCGGCGGGTGGCAGCTCCCCACCCGCAAGCCGCCCGCCGACTGACAGCGTACAGTATGGCTGTACGCATGCAGACCGTACTGTACTACAGTCCCGAATTATGAATGGAACCATTCACATTTCGGGACTGTGTGGTACAGTACAGTCTGCATGCCCTTTGGTCCACGAGGATCGGCGCACCTGCATGCAGATGGGGCCATAATGACATGCAAATGGCCCCATTTTCACCTTGCGTTCATAATGACCTCATTTGCATGCTCACAGCTGAATATCACTCTTACTGCACCTAGCGCAGCTGCACTTGTGCTGGCACAGCCCCTGCTCCTCAACTGCCACTTGCGCTGGCTCAGTGCCACTGCGCCATGTGCCCACAGTGCCATATTCAACGGTGCTGAGCCATGACGCAGCACCGTTGAATATCACCTGGTCCATGCCTTGGTGCAGCCCAGTTGCACTGTGCCCAGGCTTGCGGCCCCTGCCTGGCGCATTCTGAATATCCCACCCCATTTGTTTAAAGTGCATTATGCTGTGAGCTTCCCTAGTCAAGTTTCTGTATTTGTTCAAAATAGTAGGAGCAGACCAGGAGAACACTTTTTCACTCATCTGTAGCTTAAAAACGGGAACACAGAGTAGTAGGAAACCTCATCGTCTCTGGTGTGATGACCACTTCTTTTAAGAATGAATGTGTTTTTTTTTTTTTTTTGTTTTATATCTGTCTGTTTATCCGCCTTACTTATCCCCGTCCTTCCACTCAATCGGATCCCTCATGCCTCACTACATCTCCCCATATAGTCCCAGGAGTCTGCCCGAGAGTGCTACCAATCATTTGAAGGACCCTTTATACCCCCGGATAACCCCCCCAGGTAGGGTGTGAGAAGGCATCCCCTTACCTTCCTTGAACTATGGTGTGAGTGGCTGGCGCACAGTGGCGACTGCCCCCAAAGACAACCGGAAGATGCGCTGTTGACTCCCCCAAAGGGATAGTCACCTAGGAGTGACAGAGTCCACTTTCTGTGTTCTGGTGCCCCACAGTTGCCGGCACTCAGAGAGCCAATTGGGCAAGTGTGTGGAGACGCAGCTCCTCCCAGGGCTCTCGGCTGATGTCTGTCCCTCCCACTGCCTGTCCCCAGCTGCACCGACAAATCTGGGTTCACCCGGAAGATGGCAGTATAGCAGCGGGACCTAGCACAGAACCCTCCCAGAGAGGGAAAGCCGCCGCTGGGTACTCAATCCCTTCTCTCTCCCTCCCTGCCGAGCCCGGGTGACCGAAGTCTGTTCCCGAACCCGGGTCGCCGGCGTGGTGTGAGGTGTGGCGTCCAGCGCCTCAACCCTCCGTGCCACCAGGCCAGCAGAATTAATATGTTTGATAGAACTAGTGGTTCCGCAGACCTTGCTACTCTAAAACAAAGTTAGCTACAAAACACTTTAGCAGCCTCTCTGGAGATAGTACTCCCAATTTTTCATATAGCAAGCAATGATGAGTTCTTAAGGAAACTCCAAGTGCAAATCTGAATACATTATTATATAAGGTCCTGTATTTGGTCTAAACATGCCTCATCAGTCAACGATTTAACATTCCTGTCTAGGAATCCTAGTTTTTGATTGATCCTTAGACTCAGTCTATCAATACGTGGAATCATGCTTAGACTGGGATCCAGAAGAATTCCCAGATATTTAAAGACGGAAATCAGTGGGAGACAAGAACCGCTCTGTCCCAAGATTTGTAATGTACCCTGCTTCAATAATTTTTGTGGGGTTATTACCTTTGTTTTGGTTTCATTTAAAAGCAATTTATTTGTCTCTATCCAATTAGCCAGTATGTTATATTTGTTTTGGAGGGAAACCTGTATGTCATTGCTATTTGGGGCAGAGTCCCAAATTACCATGTTATCTGCATAAATTATACTATTTATGGTGGAAAAGGGCAGTGGTAATGGTAAGTCATTCATAAAAATTGAAGAAAGCAGGGGGCCCCATCCGGTGACTTTCCACAATTAACATTATGAGAATGCAGGTGTAAGTTTATCATGCAAGTAGGCGGAAGCTCCTCATATATTTATAAAAAAAAATTGTAAGCCGGCCCGGTGTTGAAGAGGATGAGGTTCTATGCACCTTACCTCTTCCCATGCCAGCGACCCAGGTTCAGGAACAGATTCGGTTCATCGGGGGTCAGTTGGGGAGGAAGAAGATCGAGTGTCCGATGGACTGATCTCCTCTCCTCTCCCTGGGTAGGGAGGCATGTCATTCCAGCCTAGGTTTCCCCCCAGGAGGAGGCCTGAGGGTAGAGCAGGTTTGGGAAGCAACATAAGGGAGGGTCTGTGGGGAACGTTGGATGGGTGCGCCTCCATGCACGAGTCCACTGCTCTACTGTCAGGGTGGGACCAGAAAGTGGAAAAAGGAACATCAGAGGGCAGCATGAAGCCTGGCCCAACTGTCTCTGTGCCCACACCGCCACTCAATGTGCGTCACAGTCCATCTTGGATGTGTGTGTACTGGGGAGGGGGGATGGCTCCCCTCCTCTGGCCCTGGCATGACAAGGGAACTCATGGGGAGACTCTGACCAAGTGTGCAGCTGAGGTAGGTGGAGAGCAAGCTGGGGGGGGGGCTGGGGATCAGGATGATGCAGCTGCTCCCCCAGATGAAGGAGCCAGAAAAACCTATATGGAAAAAAATGTTTTAAATTGTACAAGATCCTCTCCCTCCTAATGGCTAATAAGGTGCAACTTAGTGCAAGAACCAATGAGCAGCGATGCATTATTGAAGGTGGCCTGACTAAAATGAACAGGGAACTCCCTTACCTGAATGGGAATTACCCCATATGGTTTTAAACATTTGCCGTGATGTCCACACATGGTTTTTGAGGTGTTTACAAAGTTGGGTGCGTAAAAATACCTCATTATACACGGCACCCCATACATTAGTCTATATTTAATGATTGTCAACATCTGTATGCTTGTGCTGCATGTGTTGTAACCTTGTTCATTTCAGTGAGCTTATCCAATCTAAATAATGTGAAATAAATAAATAAATTGACTCCTAGCTTCTGTAGGTTACCAAAATGACACAGAACTTTACATCTGTGGAAGTGAAATTATATCCAGTGACAGCAAGATGGCGCTAAAGCTGCAGGTTTAGGATCTACAGCTATGTGACGGTGTGGCCAATGAAGCATTCAGGCAGTCATGTTTTGTTTTTGTGCTGCTCTGATTTTGAAATTAAAAAAAACCCTTGTCAATAAATTGTTTAAAAATGCACCAGATGTATTGTTATAATATACACTAAACATCTTTTTTCTGTATTTCTAAAAGTTGTTCTCAGCGTTAGAACATTGAGAGCAACTTTTATAGACTGTTCATCAAAGCAATATCGAGCACAACTATGAGCAATACTCCGAGACAGCACACTCGACCTGCACTCATGGAGGGGTGAGGTTTGGTGTCAGTAACTCGACTAGATGGAATATCAGTATTCCGTCTGGAGAGTATCTCTCTAGTATGGCTGGATTTTATTGCAACACATCAACCTTCTGGGAACAGACTGATCAGCTCAATCTGGTAAGGCAATCACTCATATTTAAATACACGCTTAGTTTATATTATAACAACAGAAAAAAGAGTGCAACGAACAAGCTTGGGTCTCATACCTCGTAGGTACAGTGACACCAGTGTACCAACTGTATTCTGTGTAAGAACCAGTCTGCTTTTCACACTGGGGAGTTGGTTATTGTCTAAGACTCTTTACACACTGGGCACCAAGTTGACAAGCATTTTCAAAAATGTTTTCTAAACCAGTCCCTAGCGCGGGTGTCTGAGCATCCACGCTGCACTCCGACAACCATGCTTCCCTGACAGAGTTCCCAGGCATGACTGTGGCAGCAGCGCAAAGCACTGCAGGTGCTGCAGTGCACAAACCTCTCAACCTTTTGTCCCCCAAATGTGGAACATTGCCTCTCAAAATGTGGAACAAATAAGCAAAATGTGGAACACTTAATCAAATCTTAACCTAGCAGGCTCAGAACACTGTTAAAAGGTTTGCATTTATGTTCAGAAAGTCTGTTCTTAATTGAATTATATATTTTTTGCATAATTTACTATAGATTTTTGCTTTGAAATGTTTATTCTGAATGTGGAACAAGTCCTCACAATGTGGAACAGGGAGCTTTTGTGAAGTAAAATGTGGAATGTCCCTCATAATGTGGTACAGTTGAGAGGTATGGCCAGTGCATGATGGGATACTGTTTCGTGCCTTAACGGATCAGGATGGGAGTTATATAATCAAAATTAGGAGAGTGCATTGGGAGAACAGCCCCATGTGTAATTTTTTTCTATACCGAAGACAAGACTCTAGTTTTGTTTAAACACAGTTGCCTCAACCCGTGTTACAGCACGGATTGCATCCACACTGCTGTTAACATGGATTAAAGCAACCTTATAAAATGGGTAGGCTAAATCAGACAATGTGATTGGCTAGTTACCCATGCATGAAATATGTTCCATGCATGGGTAAAAAAAAGGACGGCAGTAAAGAGGCAAAATTAAGTACACCTTAGAACGCTGGCATTTAAAAATGCCGCCATTGTGGTTTTCTCACTAACATCGTGCCATATTTTTCCCCTCGCTATAGTTCATGTCATGCAGTCTTCTTAATACCCCTACACTATCTGTTTAAAAGCCTCAGTGAGATGAAACCACAGTATTGGTTCTTTAAGGCGGCCCGCTCCTCTGACCCACGTCACGTTCCCTCGCTCGCGCAGCAGACACTCAACACCAGCAAATGGATCAGCCTTAGATTCAGTTCATCATCCCACGGACTCTTGAAAAACCTTTTCTTTGTTTTTTTTTTTCGTGTATGTATACTCAAGAGGGCCGTTGGAAATGTGTTTCCTGTTTGTTTTAGGAACACAAGACCAACCATCCGAGCTATGCCAGAAGACAGCAGCACTGGGAAGCACTGATGTGTTGTGAACACTGCACCGGTGCAACCCAATTCCCTCTTGAATGTTAGACAGGGAAAATCTGTCAAGCACCTACGTACCGAGCATTTTCATAGCTTGCCGCCCTGCCGGTGAAGGAGCTGAAGACTGTGGTAAAGGCTCTGATAAAAGAGTACTATGAGCTTGTCTTTAAGGTAAACTGAAATCCCTCATTTTATCAGTGTGTATTTTGACTACTGTAACAAAGACAGTAGCCTCCAAGTCTAGCAAATGCAGCAGCCCCCTCCGCCCCCCCCACACACACAGTACAGAGCATCCACTTGCCGAAGAGCTAGAGACAGCAGAATTACATCATTTTGTAGTAGGCGGAAGGACTATTTTATCTTAAATCAGCATACTAAATTCTATTTAACACATAAAAATTACTTTTCTAAGTGTAAAACTTTTTTTTTAAAGTACACCATTTTATAAGCACAATAAGACACTCCAGGTGTGTGCATGGAACATATTTTACCGCACGCCAGTGGCTAAAGGCACTCGGCCAAGGCCTCGTGCCTTATTACGCCCCTGGCTGCGCGGTAAAATATGTTCCTTGCACACCCTGTCGTGTCTTATTCCTTACATGTTTGTCTGAAACCATGCTAAAGACTACTTCCCTAGCAGGGTTTTAGCATGGGTCTAGAACACAGTTGTAACACAGTTTTAACTGTGGCACAGTGTGTACGCAAACCATGTTTGAAGGGCTTAAAATGGTTTAAGGCAGTTAAACCATTTTAAGTTCTCTGGTTTGTACAGGGGCAAAAATCAGTGCTGTTAGTGTGTTAGACACAGTTCATGAATCAGAGGTAGCTTGTTATGATGTCGTACCTGTGTAATATCCCAAAGTTGGGGTTCTCCAGTATTCTCCAGGAATTTTCCCCAGTAATGACATAGGTCCCCAGTTTCCCCGGTATACCCCGGCAAAGGTGCCCAGAGCACAGACTCAAGAAATAATGCTAGCCAGCACGTGGCAAATGTAAACAATGTGCCCAGAATAGAATGCTGTGCAGAGCTGCACATGCACCGCATTCTAATCCAAGAATCCAGAACCTAGAGTGTTGGTTTTTGAAAAATAAAAAGTTGTCAGAGGAGATCCTGGTGGTGGTTGTTGAGAGAGGATGCAGAAAGCGTGGAGGGACAAGAAAAGGCTTACCTGGTAGGTTGAAGCTGTCCCTAAGGGCTTGTCTGCATCCCTCTTCTGCCTCCAGCTGCTGAAGACTGTACCTGAAGCTGTGTGCGCGGTCGGTGGTGCCCCATTTTATTATTTTATTTATTTAACTAAAGTTTCGGACCCCGGAGGTGGCGGTAGCAGTGCCACATAATTTGTGCCACAGTTGGGACCTCGCAAGGTCCCCAGTCAACTGTTGAGCTGTCTGAAACCCTCCCTCTGCCAAGAAGCTCCTCCCACCTCCAGATCCAGTTCCCTGCATCCTGGTCTGGGTGGTGAGTTGGCAGCAGCAAGCCCGTAAAGTGCTGACTGCCGCCAACAGAAAAAGAACCGTTTATTTAAAATTGTGCGCTAGGCACAAAGGGAAATGGCTGAGCACCGTGAAGGAGCAGGCCAGAAAGGGCTACATTTAAATAATTTAAATATTCATCGGGCATGGTGACACCCAAGGGAGGGTGCTAGCCTACAAGCTCAGTAGAGATTTGTTTAATATTCCTGAGAGGGTGCAGAGCAGGGGCAATGTAGGCCCAGTATCAAAAAGGAGCCAGTCAGTTAGAGCCTCCACAGCCTTAAAGGGGCAGAGCCAGTAAGGCCCACAAAAGTTTTAAAAGGGCAGCAAAGTGGTAGTTCAGGTGGATGTTAAAGATCCCATGGCACTTCTCGAAAAGAGTAGGGGAATTTTTTATTAGAACAACAATATCAAAACAAGATAAAACAGTGTTGCTTCACACAAAAGAAAAGTGAAAATCAAAACAAAAGCGAAGAAGTATTGCATTCATACATATCCAAATAGGCTGTCTAATACAAAAATAGAACTCAAAACTAATCCCAATACAGAAAGAAAACCCCCTCCCCCTCCCACTAAAAGAGAAGGGGAAATTTGTATTCCAAATAATTCAAAACCAAATATCCAAGAGCTTAACACTTCATACCAAAACCTAGGAAAAGGAAATAAAAACCAGAAAATAAGAAACATTATAACATTCAGTAGTATAAAACATAAATAATATGAGGTCAATAGAACCTCTCCCACCAAAAAATATTGGAGTATTATATGCAAAAAAGGAAACAAAAACAAAACATACTGAAATGTATTACTTCATACAAATTCAGAATAAAAATTGAAAAAAACAGAAATAATTATTTCAATACACCGAAACATCAAACTGGAAAAAACATATCATTAGAAACCCCCTCCCTACAAAATAAGCAGGGGAGTTGCTTATAGGACTGTTAGTGCTTAGCATTACTAAAACAATGTAAAAACTCTCACAAAATGTATATAGGGCAAAGTGCTGATGCACTATTATAAGAAACAATGTAGACCCAAAAAAAGAAGCTAACTAACAAAGAAATAGAAATAGAGAATAATGGATGGGGAAGGGTTTGATATGAGAATTTAATGCACACCCGAGTTGTGGGATGCTACATAAACCCCAAGGGCGAAGCCCGAGGGGTTTATCAAAGCATCCCAAAACGAGGATATGCGTTAAATTCTCATATGAAACACCCTCCCCATCTTTTATTTTTTATAATAACAGACCAGCAATTTTTCTCCAGCAGTTTGAGAGACTGTTTGGCCCCGCCCACATACATAATGTTGCCCAATGAGGCAGCAGCATAGTTTGACTGGCATGGCTCATGAATGTCATAACAACCAGCTGGTTGTTATGGAAAATATCAACCTGGTCAGTACATTGAGAGAAATTGCTGACCAGTTATTATAACCTAATACTATAATCACCCCGTATCAAGCCAAATCAAGTGTTTCCAGTAAATCCGAAATCGAACCTGTGGAACATGAACTTATTCAAACTGTTTCATTTTTAAAATAGTGGCCTGTATTTTCCAGAACAATTGTATTGGTGTCACATACTGTTGTTGTAAAGACCAGGTACAACGTGCTTGGCAAATGTGATATTTAATACTAGATAAAACTACATGAATTGTGTCTGAAAAATAAAGGCTCCAGGATTGGGATAAAATTCCCCAAAACAAAATCTCTTCAGTAAGATGCTGCAATGGCATACCTAGCCACTGGGTAACTGCATATGACCAAAATTCAACCACATATGGACAATCAAAAATGAATGCTGAACAGTTTCAGCTGAGGCTGTACACATATGTTGCCTCGGACACCCTGGCTGGGATATTCAGAGCACTTGCGCAATGCGCAACAGGAATGCGCCAGAGCAAGTGCAGCAATGTGCCGAAGAGCGATATTCAGCGGCAACAAATGCACAGCGCAAGTTCCAATGCTCAATGGTAATGAATGCATGTGCAAGTGCATAGGGTGTAGCCATGAATATGCAGCGCAGTGCGATATTCAACAGCAGGTGAACGGCGCAAACGTGGAGCAAACGGGACTCGCGTGGAGCAGACTTGAGCACATAAAAAGAGGGAGCAAGCAAGGGAAGGAGGCTTGCGCCACAGGGGAGCCAGACTGAGGGAGAGCGAGGGGGCAGGCTGAGCAGCCGAAGGGGAGCCACAGAGTGTGAGGCAGGCTGAGAGGCACAGACTGGGGACTAGGGAGCCCGAAAGGGCCAGACACTGGGCATGTGAGCGTGTGTGGGTGAGAGAGTGTGTGTGTGTGTGTGTGTGTGTGTGTGTGTGAGTGGGCATGGGACAGTGTGCAAGGCAACCCATAGTGAGTATCCGTGACACCCAGTGCAGGAGGGGCAGCACGGGGCATGGAGAGGTGGGAGGTGGATGCCACAGACAGCAAGCCAGGCAGCCCCAAACAGGGGTGCACCCAGTGCAGGGGCACAGACAGCAGCCATCAGCCGGGGGGGCAGGGGAGAGAGCGGCCCAGGGGGTGGACCTACAGCCCAGGCCATGGCCAGTGCTACATTCTAGATGGAGGCAGTAATGAGGGGTGTGAGGAGCAGGCCGCAGACCAGCGCGGCCATGGAAGGGCCTGTCGGCGGTATGCCCGGAACAGGTGGTACCGTGCCCACATCACCTTCTAACAGTATAGTGATACAGAGATCATGGGCTGGTACCGCCTGAACCGGGCCATTCTGAGGTGGCTGTGTGAGCTGTGCAGTGAGGAGATGCAGGCACCCACAAGACAGAGCCATGCCCTGTCTGTGGAGACTAAGGTCACGGCTGTCATGTGCCTGCTCGCCACGGGCACCTTCCAGAGACCAACAGGGGACACCACAGGCATAACCCAGTCAGCCACGTCATGGCTCCTCACACAATTCCTCAGCACACTGCTGCCACATGCTGCAGAGTACACCCATTTCCCCACCATACAGGCGGAGTGCACAGCAAACATTCAGGAGTTTGACAGGGTGGCACGGTTGCCTGGTGTGCTAGGGGCCATTGACTGCACCCATGTTGGCATCCACACACCACCTGGCTCGGTGGGGATGGCCTACATGAACAGGAAGGGCTATCCTAGTGTCACCTGCCAGGTGGTGTGTGATTCCAGGGGGCACATAATTAATATCTGTGCCACACACCCTGGGGGAGCACACGATGCCTTCATCTGGCACCAGTCGGCACTGTGCCAGAGGTTCGAAAGCAGGGTCATCCCCACTGGCCACCTAGTCAGTGAGTATGCTGTGGATGTGTTATGCCGGGAACAGCAGGGCAGGGTGTGTGGGTTGCCAGGGCATGGGTGCCAGGGGTTGTGGCTGGGATGGTGGTGGGGGGGCAATGACACAGTCCGCCATACTAACCAGATATCTCTCCACACAGGTGACAGTGGCTACCCACTCTGGCCATGGCTGCTCACCCCATACCGGTGCCCATTGACCTCAGCACAGGAGCAATACAGTGAGGCACACACCAGCACACGGAACATCATTGAGCGGGTGTTCGGGCTGCTGAAGGCTCGGTTCTGTTGCCTGGACAGGTCTGGTGGTGCCCTACAGTACAGCCCCTCGAAAGCCTGTGGCCTATTCCTGGCCTGCTATGTACTACACAATATGGCCACTGACAGTGGGATAACAGTCGAGGTCGAAGAGGGGGACAGTAATGGGGACGACGAGGCTGCCGGGCCTGGTGGTGGGCAGCCCCCTCCGGGCGAAGGGATCCCCGGCTGATGAGGATGGCCCAGCAGCACAGGGACACAATCGCTGAGGAGCGTTATGGAGCATGCAGGTATGTGTACATGGCCACATGCAAGGGCCACGGCCCAGGGCACAGTGGACAGGCAGGCATGGGCATGCCCAATGCCAGGGTCAGCAGAAGGGGGGCATGGACAGGCATGGGGCACGGACACCGATGCAGCACACACCTGCACACCATGCACATACACACCCAAGCGCACACACACCCACACCCAAGCACACACACACGCACACACACACATGCACACAGGACCCATCATGCCCCCACCCAGAGGCGGGCACCAGGCGTGTGTCAGACGCTGAGTGGCGCTGCACAGTGGCAGTCAGCGCTGTGCTGACATCATCATGCACACGCCACAGTGTCCAGCAGCCGGGTGAGTGGGCACATGGGCCGTGTGTTGGGTCACCCATGGATACCATGGCCATAGGACGCACACGCCACACCAATGTGCACACAGGACAGCAGCAAATGGCGGACATGGAGGTGGGTGGTTCAGGAATGCCGCACAGTAGCACGACCACTGCGGACATGTGGATGGCCCTGCTGAGAACGCAGAGCGATTGCAGGCTGAGCGTCTGCCACAGGGGGTGTCACAGACGGTCCCCCGGGGTGACACTGTGGGACTGTGACCGTGTCCGCGCAGGTGTCTGCAGGCCCCCAAACATGCCTGCACCAGGCGTGCTGGGAATGCCCACAGCAGACCCTGGCATTGACACCGAGGGGGTCATAAGCCGCCGGGCCCAAGGAGGAAAAAATGCTCTCTGCGATTTTGAGCGACGGATGGCCACGCACCAGGGAGGCCAGTGGTGCCAGTCTGGCCATGATCACAGCGGTCTGCCAATCCATGGCTGCGGCCAAGTCCACCCGCAGTCGCATGTTGTTCGCCAAGAGCAGGGTGATGTCCCACCACTCTGCTGCCTGGTGCAGCTCCGCACGGAGCGCACACACCCCTGCCACAAGTTGCACCTGCTGATCAACAGAGGCCTGAAGCAGACGGGTGTGCTATTCCAAGGGGTCGGCGCCTTGGGGCACAGGGGCACTGTGCTGACCAATGGGTGATTCCTGACCCTGCAGCCCAGCATCCCGCGAAGGTGGGCGCTGCACAGCGGGTCCCTCCTGGGGCTGGGTGCCATCTGGTGCACCGACAATGGGCACTGCCCCCAGTCCACCCCTCAATGCCGTCCGGCCACTGCTGCTGCCCCTCCAGCTGATGTGCGCAGGGTAACACCAGCATGGCTGCACCGCCACAAGCACCTTCGCCACCACAGCCAGCTGTTGCTGTACCTGTGGCAGCCTCGGCTACGCCGGCCGCAGTGGCCGGTGTGCAGGCACCCACCACCAGGTCACTGGCTGCGCTGCCATGGCGGGACTGTGGTATGGGTGTCTTTCCTGCAGCCACGACATCGTTGTCTGGGATGTGGGTCTCGTCATCATCGGAACTGGACCCCCGATCTGCGTCTCAGCATGCAGGACACCATGCCTGGCATCATGCTGAAACGCAGCCAGGGCCTCATCCGCAACCGCGCCACTGGCATCAAGGGATGGACAGCGTTGCTGACCTGCAATCGATCTGGGCCACAGTGTCCAGTGGAGGTGCTTGGACAGTCCTCCAGGTCCAGAACAGCCCCCACAGCGGATACCCCCACCATGCTGCTAAATGCAGGCGCTCAGGAGCTGAAAGGGAGCACAGTCGCAGTAGTGTTGCTGTCACCCAACCCTGCCCCCAGCCCCCCTGCCCCCATGTCCCCATCACAGTCAAGCCTACTGTGCAGTGATGGGCTGCCACCTGTCTGGAATCCTCTGCCGGGCACTCCCACAACCGTGCTGCACTGCATGGTGTCTGCCACCATCTCCTCCTGCGACATAACGATGGGCAGGGCTGGCTGACCCCCACCTGTGGCAGCACGTGCTGCCTGGATGGCTGCCACCTTCTCCTTGATCCGCCTCCGGTCTGTGCTGACCTTCTTTTTGCACTCCTGCACAGACCGTTGGTGGCTGCCCTGCTGGTTCACGGCACAGGCCACACCCTCCCATGCTGTTGCCCGGGCCTGTGGGGTGCCTGTGGAGCCACTCAGGAGTGGCTCCTGGTCCAGGTACGCCTGGAATAGGGCATCTGACTCTGCCCTGGTGAAGTTGGGCCTGCGCTTGCATGCAGGCCCACGTTCCTCACTCTCCTCATGTTCGAACATGCCTCTTTCTGTGGAGATAGAAATGTGTTAGAATGGGCTGAGTGTTCCCCACCCACCCTCCCATTCCACTGTCCGGTCAGCCCTGCAGCGTCGTCTCACCTCTAAGGGATGCAATACGTTCCTACCCTGTGCACTCCTGGGGCTGTTATAGCACATCGCATGCAAATGAGGGGTTGCACAACTGTAATGACATGCAAATGCATCTGATGCACCACAGATAGGCTAATCAGCTGATTTGCGTATAGCTGCTGAATATCGTGTAGTTGCACATTGTGCAATGGAGGTGCACATGCACAAGCCAAGGCACAACATTGTGACGTGCGAAACAGCCCATGCCATGCGCATGTGCGTGCAGACATCACATACACCAGTGGCGCGGCATTTGCAATGCATGCGATAGGCAGTACAGCGCCCGTCCGCTATTGCATGTGTGGCGCTCGTGAGTTGTATGGCCTACGGCACCAGGGTGCCACACAGCTGATGATGCTCTGGTGCCATGCCATCGATGGTAACCCTGCGCTATGGGTACTATTGCGCCTGTGCACAATGGGGCCGTGTACTATGGCTGCCACATGGCCCTACTGCGCAGCATGCCTGCCATGCCCAATGGTGCTGAGATGCAGGGTGCGCGGCCCAACCCTTGATCCTTCGGGTGCCCTTTGCCCTTGTAGATGCCCTGCGACATGTGTCATCGCTGTGGTAACCAAGTCGCGCATGTCCGTGCCTGTGCGTTAGGCAGTGGCAGCGCATCACGATGCTAGGCGCGCAACCCCAGCAGATGTGGGACATGTGCTGCTGGATGCCATTTTGTGTCATCAGTCGAGCTGAAATAATGCCACGCAGGACAGCACTCGGGGCACAGAACTGGACTCAGGTTGAGTTGGTCAACCTGGTGGCCCTAGTGGTGCCACATACTGGCTCCTTGTTTGGACAGGTGCCTCTCAACAGGCATTGGTCTGAGGTGTGGCAGGAGGTGTCAGATGCACTGGAGGAGGGCACAGGTGTACAACACACTGGGGAGCTGTGCTGGCACCGCTATGGGGACCTGCAGCGGAGGGACCTGGATCGACTACGGACACTACAGGCATGCGTCCAGAGGGGCGCCGTGCCACGGCCAGGTAAGTGCACAGCACCTGTGCCCATTCCCACCCAGTGGTCCATGGTGCAGTGCCATTGGCTCACCATGCTGGGGGGGCTGGGGCTGCGAGCCCCATTGGGAATGGTGGTACACCGTGGCTGCCCTGTGCCACTGCAACACTGGCACGCTGTGCAGGGTGTCACACTGTGCCGGGGGGGCCCCTGTGGTGTTGCCTGGTACTGATTTGTCCTTCTCCATACTTTCCTCCTAGGCCCTGAAGATCGGAGGCAGGCTCACCTCTCTGGCACTGCGGCTGGGTCAGGTAGGGCCACCACAGGGGGTGATGCACTAGTTGTAGGACGCATGGGCATGGCGGCTGGACAGCCAAAAGGTGCACCTCAGCATGCAGGTAGGCTCTTGTACATGCTGCTTTGTTGTGCAGGGTGGGGGTGGGACATGGCCCTCTGTGTGCATGGCACCCTCCAGCTGTGCACTGCCTGCAGTGCCCATTGCACAGTACTGTGGCTATCGCACATGTGGGTGGCTGCTGCAGGTGGGCTGTGGGTGCACCCAGGTCCTGGCTGTGCCACTGCCAACTGCCTTCATGGCCATGTTGCCTGTCTGCCATGGTGGTGGTGTCCTGCACATGGGCAGTGTTGGTGTGCAGTGTTATGCATGGCTGTGGGTCCCCAGGTAGGCGGCTCCTGTGGGCACACTCACTGCGGGTGGCAGATTGCCAGCCCAGGGGCACATGTCACCAATGCCCGCTGCACACAGTGGGTGGGCTGCAGCATTCTGGACATGCACTCATACGGTGTTCCCTCCCTTGTCCTAGGTGTCAGGCCCAGTGATACTCATGCACGGCTCCTCAGGCAGATCTTGCGTGTCACGACTACCACGCTCCAGGTGGTACAGCAGTTGGCACTGTCTCACTGCAGACGGAGGTGCCAACGCCAGCGTCGCCTGATGGTGGGGTGCAGATGGCCATAGGGCACATGTGCCAGACTGTTTCTCCTTCCCTGTGCACCCTCCCTTGTCTCCTAGTGCCTTTACCCCTGCATCCTGCTTCCCTTCCCTGACATTCCTGTCTGTGGGTGGTCTCTCCTTTCCCTGTCTCTTTTTATTTGCTTGTTGCATTACATTATTTTTGGTTACCTGTCTGTGTCTGTGTCTGCTTTGCAGCTGGCGTGTGGAGCCATGCTGCAGTGGTGTGCATGGCTGCTGTGTGTTCTGTCTGGGGTAGACAGGGGTTTGTACCTGGTGGTGTTCCACCATTGGTTGGGTGGGGTGGCTGTGGCCTGTCCTTTCAAGCCATATGGTGTGTGCCTTGTGTGCTGGTTGCCTGTGTGTTGCTCCTTGGCTTACTCCCCCACGCATCCCTGGGTGCGCTATTGTGCTTCATGACATGCTTCCTGGCGCATCGATATTCAGCCGCATTGTGCAAGCGCATCCTGTCGTGCACAACCTTTGAATATCGCACCCGATGCACCCTGGTGCATTGTACTTGCGCAGCACCCCTCTTGCGCCTCCCTCTGGCGCATTTCTGAATATCCCAGCCCCTCTGTCTAAAATACCTTTATGTTTTAGATTCCCTTTGACATTCAACTTTTGGTGTTCACTAAGCCATACCACATCCCACATATAGGCAGGTATTCATTTTGATGTCAACATATGACCAATTTGTGTAAGTTGGGGAGTTGAACGATCAGCGGAATTTAAAAAAAAAAAAAAAAACTCTCCATAATATCATTATATAACAACCTCCTGTGGTAAGTTTCCAGGTGAATCCTTAAGACACCCTATATTTTTAATTTTGAAAAACAGGATTTAAAATACTCTGGGAGTCCCACCAATGATTTTTGTTTATGTACACATTTTGAAGATTCCAAGGTAGGATCCAGGGGGAAATGGCATCCCACACCCAGCCCTCCCAAATCTTCCCAACTTTGTTCAAAAGTGGGCAAATATTTTTAGTAACAAATAAGGAAAAGAAAAACACTACCAGGTTCACCATCCGAATCCAACCCAGTCTAAAGTCATGATATAATATTCCTCTCTTAATTGGATTTAACCTATTACCCCATATTGCTGAAAGAAATATCCCATAAATAACTGTAGCCAAAGATGCCGGAGGGGGAAAAACTGATCCCAAATGCAAAAACCTGCTCAGTAAAAAGGTCTTAACCATATATACATTCTTTTTTTTTTTTTTGGACATTCTCCATTTATTCCATATTTGAGCTTTGGAATGTGCTTCCTTCAAAAGAAAATCCCAATTATACCTAGCCGGGTCATCCATACCCCCAAAAATCCCTCAAATTTTGCAGGCACCAGTACTCACTGGGATGTCTGGGAAGTCAATAAGGACCAACGGCTCTATATTGAGAGGAAAATACTTTTTTTAGATTCAGTTGTGACCCGGAGCCCTCCGCGTATGCCATCAGCAAGGCCGCAGTAGCGTGGTACGAGGGGAGATCTGCCAAAGTAATTCAAATGTCATCAGCATAAGCTATCGTCTTATCTCCAATACAAGAGCTGTTTATGGATAGACCCCCTAATATCATCTGTTGCATTCATTTTAGCAAGAAGAGGTTCCAATGTCAGAATATATAATAGGGGGCTTAAAGGGTATATAATATTAAAGTCTTCCCCAAACAAAACATTTTTACTAGTAAAAAGAAATGGATGTATTTGTTTTAATAAGGAAATTCTTCCAGTTTTAGATTGTGGGCCGTAAATATTGATTAATCTAAAATCAATTGAAGCTAAAGTAACATCCAAACACTTACCACCTTTGTCAAACACCTCTAGTGACTGATACAGATTTACCCACCCATCCATTCACAAATGGGGTTGCCAAAGCAGCACTATAACAAGTTTGAAGTCAAGCTATAAATGGCAAAGGAAATCTCGTTTTTGCAAGACATGCCCAAATATAATCATGTGAAACTCTATCAAACGCTTGCCTTTGGTCCAAACTAAAGATGAAACCCATAAGTTCTCCCAAAAGGCCTCTGGAAAACAATTCCCTTATCAAAATAAGACCATCCGTAATAGTACGGTCATGTACTGAACAAAACTGAGTTGGATGGATTAAAGCCTCTAAACAAATAGATAAACGACTGCATAAAATTTTTGTGAGAAGTTTATAATCACTATTGAGGAGAGTTCTTGGCCTCCGATTACCTATGGATTCCCTGTCTCCATGCTTATAAAGTAGTATTACCAATCCTATATACATGCTGGAAGGTAAGGCTGCAGACTGCAAACTACTCGAGAAGAGACAAGCTATTTCTTCAGCCAACAATGGTGACAATATTTTGTATAATTCATTTGGAAGCCCATCAAAACCTGGGTCCTTCCCTACTGGAAAGCGAGAGATGACATCTCTAACTTCCTGTACTGAAATTGGTTGTATCAGAGCTGGAAAAAGATATTCAGGAACGGTTTGAAGAGTGCAAGAATTCAACCAATCTTCTATATGGGAACCAGTAAGCAGTGGGTCTGCAGTAAATAAAATCTCAAAGTACCTGGCAACTTCTCTCAATATATCATCCTTATTATAAATTAACTCTCCTGTAAGTAATTTAGTGTTTTAATATCCTTGCATTGTCTAGAGGCATTACAAAAATCGAAAGGATTAGTATGTGCTCGAGTACCACTTATTCCAAACTTTTGCTCCTGCCATAAGGAGGACATACGGTCATATTGGAGTTTGGTAAGCTTGGTTTTTAAACACAAAAATTCCTGGTTATCATACTCAAGACCTTTTGACATACGTTCCTGAAATGTGAGCAAAGTCTGCCTAGTTGCAGAATATTCCTGTGTTCTATATCTACCTAGTAACCTCCCTATAGATTGAAAAAAAAATCCGAAATTCCTGTTTTGTAACTTCCCACCAGTCTTGCCTGTCATCATATAAACAAAGTACTGATTTGCAGGCTGTGACACTGGCCTGGAACCCTTCCATAACCTCCGGAATATCCAATAAGGACAAATTAAGCTTCCAATACCCAGATCCCTTAGAAGTTTTGTGACAATTTGAAAAGGTAACACTCAGAAGTGCATGATCAGATGTTGCTACTAGCAGTACCTTGGGATCTCTGGTCTGCAAAGAGGAAGATAAAAACCAATAATCAATGCAGGAGGATTGTTTTTCCTTGAAAGAAAGTGTGGAGGGTTGTAGTATGAGAAGAGAAAATATCAATTAAACCAGACTGAGTAAGAAAGGAATTTAAAAAATTTGTATCACAATATAGTTTTGTAGTGGTAAAATGTCTGTCCTGGGTCGTACAATTAATATTAAAGTCTCCCCCAAACCAAACATTTTTACTAGTAAAAAAAAAATGGACATATTTGTTTTAATAAGGAAATTCTTCCAGTTTTAGATTGTGGGCCATAAATATTGATTAATCTAAAATCAATTGAAGCTAAAGTAACATGCAAAAAAAATGCACGACCAGGAAAAATATCCACCATATGGGTAACCTTCACATAGGGAGTAGTAAAACAAATCCCTAGACCTGAACAACGGCCCCCCGACCAATTACTGGGTCCCCACATCCAAGCCTTGGAAGCTGTGGAAAAATTCTGCAATGAATGCAATCTGGTGTCTTGCAAAAATACTGTATCATATTGTAGAGTGGAAAATAAATCAAAAGTAGTTAACATCCTCACCTCTGAACGGATGCTGTTAGTATTTAAGCTAGCTATTTTTAAATCATAGCTAACAGGATTAACAACCGAAGCAGTGGTTTAAGTACCAGTTGTAGATATTCTTGTGCTTTTCCTGGTACCTACTCTAGGCTGTGAACCACGTTTTTTTCCTTACTTTACTAGGTGTGAAGGTGTTAGTGTCTGGGTCAGAAGCAATCTCCGTTGGAGAGGAAGCCATAGAGGCAGTATCAGAATCCATGTCTTCCCTGTCAGCATCAACTGGCAAAACTGAAAATCTATTTTCAATGACAGGAACACCGATCACTAATGGTAGATTAGTCTGGGGTGCGGATTGTGAACAGGGAACCTCCTCATTTCTAGAATTGGGGGGGGAACAGAAATTACCTGAGGGGGAGAAGGAGGTGGCATGGACACCCTACCATTCTGTTCATTCCGTGATTGTTGGGGTGGGCCTGAATCCTGAGGTGGAGGTACATTTACTGCCATATCCTGCAGGTCAGGGGTTACAAGTACTGAATTTAATCCCTTAAAAGGGGTAGTGGTATTGGGGTCTTTACTGGTAGGATGCCTTGTATGGCCCTGCTGCTTCCTCTGGGGTTGAGGGCCAGGCAGGAATGGAGATGGAGCAGAAGCATGAGTCGATTTTATAGCTCTATGAACATAAAAATCTTGAATACCATAATCTGCTTCCATAGCATTGTGTGCAACCCATGGGCACTCAGTAAAATTATGACCTCCTTCATCACAAAGGTTACATTTCAGATTATTAACACAATGAACACTTGAATGCCCGGTATCCCCACAAAAAGTACAGTGCTGAATGGTACAAGTAGAACTAAGATGTCTAGGAGATCCACATGTATAACATTTCTTTGACTGTCCTGGGTAAAAATAAAGCTCTTATCTTGGCCAGTATAAAAAAAATTCAGTAGATGTTCCAATCCATCAGTAGTTTGGGTCAGTTTGATTTTATTTTTATTTTTGCGGTGGCACCCTACGCCTGCCACCCCCCCCTTTCTAAATATACCAGCTCGGAGGAGGGGTGGACCTCAAGGAGCAGTGGCGAATTTCAATATTTGGAGCCCTAACAACAGGCACACTGTCGCCAGTACCCTAAATGGGGGAAGTGAACAAAGACAGCCAGTGTGGCTGCATGGTGTCTTGACACTTTGCAAGCTCCCCTCATGGGTAGCGGTTGTGATGGTCAGACCACCCTCCCCAGAGCTTCACCTGGACTCGCCCCCTCAAACAAGCAGCAACCACAGTTTGCAAGCTCCCCTCGTGGGTAGCGGTCATGAGGGTCAGACCACCCTCCCCAGAGCTTCACCCGGACTCACCCCCTCAAACAAGCAGCAGCCACAGTTTGCAAGCTACCCTCATGGGTAGCAGTCATGAGGGTCGGACCACCCTCCTCAGAGCTGCATCCTGACTCACTCCTTCAAACAAGCAGCAGCCACAGTTTGCAAGCTCCCCCTCATGGGTAGCGGTCGTGAGGGTTGGACCACCCTACCCAGAGCTTCACCCGGACTCGCCCCCTCAGACAGGCAGGTACTCAAGCAATACAGCACAGCAACAGCCAAGGAAGGCCCCTCACAGGCAATTTTAACCTATCAGCCAGCTCTACCATTTGCAGGTTATCAGCACCTGCCACTAGTGGCCGCAAACGTTCCCAGTGAATCTGCCTCCAGAAACAATTGCTCACACTCGATTCTCATTAAACCACTGCACCATGCTGTTTCACATCACAATTCTTGCCATTCTAGCCCCCCCTATTGTCTCTGCCACCCTCCTCCAGGCCACGCTCGCAGGACAACCTGCAAGCACAACACCCATCCACCCCCGGTACCTCCTCTGTAAGAAACATCACCACGGCCTTTCTACCTAAACCATCAGTGGGACCTACCATTCTCCCACCTTCCTTCAACCTGGGCCAGTTAGCCCTACATATCTCCTCTCAAGCCTCCTCCATGCAAACCAGTCTCTCACCTGCCACTCCCCAAAAGCCCCAGTGGGCAAGGTCCCTAATCAAATTAATGATCACGCTTCTACTATTGCTATCAGGAAATGTTGAACCACACCCAAGTCCACTCTCTCTCCCCACGCCCCTACCTCTATCTCATCCTCTCAGCTCCCCTGAGGCCTGAAGTCGGTGCACCTGAACATGTGCAGCCTCCTACGCAGACTACCCTTGCTGCAACCAACTGCACTCATTCTTCGCCCTGACGTGCTAATTATTACAGAAACCTGGCTGAAGCCCCAAAATAAAGATGCTGAAATTAACATCCTGGGGTATACTGTCATATGCAGTGACCGCCAAGGGCTCAAACAAGGTGGCGGTGTTGCAATATATATTGCATCAACGCCGCAGTTCACAAATATCACCCTATCTCCTCACACACTTCCCATCAACACACTACTATTAGAACTAACCCTTCCCCAAACTGCACCTGTATTCATTACAGGCTCCTACTGTGCACCTGGCATCCCCTTTCCCGCCATCCTGGACCACCTTGGTGACCTAAAATCCTTGGCCACTGGTGGTGAGCTCCACATCCTTGGGGATTTCAATCATAATTGGCTCTGTCGTATGAACACCATTCTACAAAATAAAGTTGAAGCCCTAAACCTTTCTCAAATGCTCACCGAGCCAACCTGTCTGAACCACAAAACACTTAATCACTCGCTCTTGGAGTGGTCACTCACCTCCTACCCTCACAGGATTATTGCAGCCGGCCTGCTCCCTGATTCCCTAAGGGATCACCACATGACTTTCGTGGTCAGAAAAATCTTCAAACCTAAGGCGCAGCCCCCCTCGCATCTTGCAGTCAAGATCCTACAAATCCCTTGACCTCGCCTCTCTTATTCATGACCTGACAGTTGCTGACTGGTCTTTCATCCCGAAAGCCCCCCCTGTATTGATGTCGCCTTTGAAGGTTTCAAATCCAGGCTCCTCGCAGTCTGGTACCACTATGCCCCACTTAGACGGTTCAGGGTCTGTGGTGCCCACCTCCCCTGGATCACAGCTGATGTCATTGCTTATCTCAAAGCAAGAGACCTAGCCTGGAAAGCGTTTAAGGAATCTGGCTTGCCCCAAGCACACCAAAGGTACCGTGTACTGTGGAACGCATGCACAAGGTTAATTCGCCAGGCAAAAGCCAAGTACTTCGCCACTGCCTTATACTCCAACATAAACCATCCAGTCAAATTCTAGAAGGTCCTCACATCCCTTTTAGATCCCTCCTCCCAGCCTCAACACCCTCCTTAAACATAGGCACAACCACAGTTACCAACCCTCCTGCAGTAGCTGTAGCCCTCAACTCCTACTTCACAAATTGCACTACTGCACTGTTATCCTCCCTCCCTTACCCCACAACCCCACTACCCCCTCCCCTAGAGCCGGGCCATCCCCAGCACCCTCCACCTCCTTCTTCTCCATATACTGTTCCTTACTCACGTTTAGTAGTACGCAGCAATTTCCAATAATAAGTGTTCAGGTTTTATATTTTCAGTCACAGCCCACACAGATTCACTATGTTCTGTTATTATCTCTCTTATGATTAACTTATTACTCAGGTAAGTTGCCACACCGCCTGCCTTTTTCTCTTTCCTATCCTTATGAAGATGTTATATCCCTGTACAAACTTATCGCAGGAGTTTTCTGAGTCCCACCAGGTTTCTTTTACTGTCACTACATCTGGTTCATTCAGGAGCAATATTTTGAAGGTAGCAAACGTACTGGCTAGGCTCTTTGCATTACGTGACAGGATTTTTAAGTGCTTTGTTGTTTTGAATGTATCTTTATTTGCTCTATGTGCATTATTACCTTCTAGGCTTCCCTCACCCCCATAAGTGAATTTCAATGCTTTTGCATGCAGTTTACAAATCTCTCCTGGAGTATGGCTGCACCTTTTGAATTCAAATGCAACCCATCCCTGATGAACAGACAGCCGCCTATCATTCACAAAGAGATCCCAGTATTCTAACAGGGTGTAGTTTTCTTTGCGTGTCCAGCCATCTAGCCATTGGTTTAGCTTAATTATTTCTTTAGTTTTCTCCTAGTTGCCTTTTGTAGTGGTAATATTTCTGAAAAAATTGGGGTATTTCCCTGTGCTTTTATTTTAGCGCCTAATTTCACAAACTCCTGTTTAATTTCTGTTTCACTTCTTCTATTAATGTCATTCACACCCACATGAATCAGTATAGATATATTCTTTTCCTTTCCTTTTGTCCATTTAAAATTGTAGTAAGTTCTTTGTGATATCCTTCACTCCTGCACCAGGTAGTCAAGTTACCGTTCTTTTCAATTTATTCTTTTTACAGACAACACTGTTGGTGTATCTCACCATCAAGTCCAGTATTACATACATAATTTTTTCAATTTCAATTTCAACTTTATTTTTAAAAGGCGCTTTTCTTAAATCAAAGCACCTGTACAGATAAATATGACAATAAATATAGTAAATCAAATCAACAGAAATCCTTAAAAGCTATATTAAAAAGGTGGGTCTTCAACTCCCTTTTAAAACTAAGGACGGTCGGGCAGTCTCGCACCTGACGAGGTAGAGAATTCCACAGGGTAGGTGCCATAAAACTAAAAGATCTAGCACCAGATGTTTTCAAACGTACCCTGGGAATCTCTAGCAATCCCTCGTCAGTGGATCGGAGGGGGCGAGAGGGACTATAGGGGCACAGGAGCTCTTTCAGGTAGGTAGGTCCCAGATCATGTAGGGCTTTATAGGTCAGCAAACCGACCTTGAAGGTGATTCGCCAAACACTGGCAGCCAGTGCAGTCCATGGAGCACAGGCGTTGTGTGACTGGATCTAGAGACTCCAGTCAACAGCCTGGCTGCCGATTCTGCACCAGCTGCAGACGACGTTCAACCCCGAGCAGCCCTAGGTATAGGGAGTTACAGTAGTCAAGCCGGGAGGTAACAAAGGCGTGGATTAATGTTGGAAAGTCCTCTGGAGGAACCAAGTGCTTCACCCTGGCAATATTCCTCAGATGAAAAGGAAGTCTTCACAACCGCTGACACCTGGGATTTGAGTGTCAAACGGTCATCAAGTATTATGCCAGGTTTCAGCACCTGGTCTGAGGTCGCCAGCTGGACATCTCTGCCATAGGCCTGAGGGTGATCCTTCTGGCAGACCCGCCTCACAGCGACCTAAATCCACAACCAACACCTCAGTTTTCTCCGGATTTAACCTCAGCCAACTCCCATTCATCCATTCTGGATTTCTTCAAGGCAGTTATTAAATACCGACAAGGCAGCGTCCTGACGGGCACAAAGACATATACAGCTGGGTATCATCAGCACAGCAGTGAAAACCCAGACCGTACCATCTAATAATCGCCTTAATGGTAGCATATACACCGAAAACAACATGGTGCTAAAATGGAGCCCTCAGTACCCACAGGGCAGGGAGAATGATGTTGAGGAAAAAATTCCCACACCACTCTGAGTCCTACTCTCAAGGTAAGATTGAAACCATCTGAGGACCGTACTCAGACAGTCCACAGACCCAACACGCAGGCGCTCCAATAACACACCATGGTCAACGGTGTCAAATGCTGCCGAGAGATCAAGTAGTACCAAGATGGATCGGGTCTCTACGATCTCAGCCATTAGAGGTCATTTAGTACCCGCATTTGCTGTCTCGCACTATGCCTTTTCCTAAATCCAGACTGGCGAATCAGAGATATTGTTGTTGGCCAGATGATCCTCCAACTGCACTGCGACTACTTTCTCAATAACTTTACCCACAAAGGGTAAGTTAGAGACTGGCCTGTAATTTGCTAGACAGTATGGGTCTAAGGAGGGTTTCTTTAAAAGGGGCTTAATTATAGCCTCTTTGAGGGGATCTGGAAAATTCCCCCTCTCCAAAGACTTCCATACGATCAGAGCTAGGACTAGGCCAATCTTATCCACGCAACCCACTAAGAGGCGCGTGGGACCAGGGTCCAAATTACAGCAGGTCGGTCGCAGTGCTTGAATGATCATCACAACATCCTCGATTATGGGAAGGCTGAAGTCGGACCATTCCAACTGGGTGCTTGACTTCTCCTGACGACCACCGCTGCTCCCATTGTCCATTGCTCCAATGTCATGATAACTATTACATACATAATGTCATGATAACTATTAGTCATTCACAATACTGAATCAGTGATGCAAGGTTGCAAGATGTCTGTGGCAATCGGAATTGATGCAAGGGGCACCTTGTGTCAAAAATTGCATTGAGTCTGATTCAGATATGCAGGCTGCGGTGACCTCAGGGCCCCTTACACTGAACAGGTCCTGTGCCAGCCCTGTGCCTAATCAGGAGGTGTGCCGTGGTGCTAGAGGGCTTGTGGTGGATGCAGGCTGCAGCATCCCTATTTTCAGGATCCAGGAAGTAGGCCAAACCCACCAGGGTTTAGACCAGCCCAGGACTGGCCTACCAGCCCTTATACTGCTGACAGCCATTGCTGGTGTCTGAATACAGTGGCGTTACAGTGGTAGGCTCACCGAAGGGTGGCACAGCCGGTCCCCTGGACAGTAGCCCATAGCCCCATACCTTCCAGGCTGACAGTCCCCTACCCATTACTGCACAGGCACATACACTAACAAAACGGGATTACACTGTGGGCGTCTCATGAAGATGAACCTGAGAGCTGACAGTGAGTGTCAAATGTCCGATACCATAAGGAACAGAGAACTTGTGGCAGGTTCTGTCGCTGGGCACCCCACGGTGGTGATCTCAGGGCTGGACTGTCTGTGGTCGGACACTGCCGCCAGTCTCTGTCATTCCCCTTCCATACACCATTTTTCAGGTGCAGAGGAGCAGTCTCAGCTGCATCAGGGACTTTGGAGCCAGGACCACCTCCTGTTGGAGAATCAGATGCAGGGTCCCTGGCACACCCAACTTTGACGCACGCTGCGGTGAATGGCAGCTTGCGCTTATCTAGCAGGCTCTTTCGGAATCAGGCCCCATGTCTGTAATGTCATTATTTACGGTTAACAGTGGTTTGAATCTGTTACTGCTTTCCAAGTCTTTCTCTACCACAGCTGTATATATTTCTGCCCTCCTTCCTCTCTTAGCACCCTTTCTTAAATGAACCATAGACCATTCTTCTTCTTTCTCATTCTCAGTCTCCTCGTTTCTGTTTCTTTTAGTCCCTCCTGCCTTTCCTTTGTCCGGCTGAGTTCCCTCCGTGACTCCCTGTCCCTTGTTGTGATCTACTGGTTGGATATCTTGAATCATATCGTCTACAAATGATTCGATACTTCTTATTTCCTTAAGACCGCTGATATCATGTCTGTTTGTTTATTTCAATTTCCATTTCATTAACTCTTTCACACTGGGTGTATTGTTCTATAGTACTCTGTAACTCCTGCATTTCCCTAATAATAATAAACACAGCACACTTTTTGCATCCAATAGCCTCCTCTCCCAGCTTGTACTTTCACACAGTTCATAATTTAGTTCACAGTGAAATAAGTAAAAAAAAATCTAAAATGAAAATAAAATCAGTTAGCCCCACCACAATATGTAGTCCTCTTGTCATACAGGGACTACAGTTCCCAGTGTGTGCTGGTGTATAGCACCCTATAGCACCGAGGACACAGATTGACAGATAGTAGGAGAGCAAGTAGAACCCCCTTTTTTTGTTGTTGTTGTTTTTTTTTTTTAATTAAATATTAATAAAAATATTAAACTAGAGTGAATCTTGGCATCTCACTTGGGTCTCTTGCTGCAGAATGCACTCACTCTGTGTCTTGACTCATAAATTATAGATCAAGGGAGCATTCCCCGGACTGATCAGAGCACTCTTTCCCTGCCCATGAGACACTCTTATTCTGTGAAGAGCATCTCACATGCGGATGCCATGGAAACAGGCACATTCTGGCAGGTGTTTTTTAAATATCATTGATCACACTCAGTGTACAGTATATTAGTATGTCCCCTGTCACCACTCGTTGCGGGATAAGAGTGGTTTCACTTGCATTCTGCTCGAGCCAGAACAGCTCAGCTTCACTTCGCTGTTCTCTCTCTTGAGTACATCATGCGTGAGACCACTCTTGTCCTGCAACAAGTGGCTCCGGGGGGACATACTGATATATAAAAAAGTTACTGACTCAGTATTAAATCCTATAAAAATCCTAAAAAATGATCTCTAAAATTGTCTTGCAATTTAGAGCTGCAGCATAAGTAACACCCTACAGTCATGACTGTGTCTTTCTACTCTGAGCTTCAGAACGCCCACTTTTATCTCTTTGGTTGTCATCTGATATCACTGCACAGAACCAAGCCAATGGGATTGTCACAAAATTCAAGATTCAAACGTGCCAAACCTAACATTTTAAATGTTAAATGTTAAATAATGATAAATAATACATTAACAAAGAAGTACAATTCAAACAAAAATCTGAAAGCAGGGATTCACCTACAAGCTAACCCTGCTTAACTTTAGCAATATGAAAGCCAAGTTCAGAATCTATGTCAATCTGTGACTGTATAATGTAAAAACTGAAAGCATCAGTACTGAAATTTCCCTCTCAACAAGAGCTGAATACGTGAAGCCTAGGTATTATATCCAAGCATCCAAGAAATCAGTTTGATTTATCTAATTTAGTAGTTTTGTAGTAATAGTACTAGTAGTTTTCTCACAAAGGTGACTTAAAACAGTGCTAGACCCCATGCACTACATGCTTCAGAAGAGAGGAGCGGGGTACTCCGTTTTCATTTCCTACACTCAGACTTCTCAGACTCCTTGAGTCCCATCCTTTCTAACCTAGTTTCTTTGCTCTTATACTGGGTCTCTCCATCTACTCAGTTACTTGGTCCTCGGTCTCTCCAGCTCTTGCACTCTGATAGAGCCGTATCACCTCTCGTGCAGTCTTGTGCACACTCGACCCTACTCAATCCCCTCCCTGGCCAAACTCCACTCTGAATGTCTCAGTGCTGCACTGCACACGCTGCACGGGACCTGGGGCTTGACATGCCCTCTGCAGTAGCCCCCGATATGCCACAAAAGGATGCTGCAAACAAAAAGAGCTGATTCAAGGTAGTATATCCCATTCAAATTAATAAAAGCGAAAGGGAATAAAAATATTTCAGTCCCACACAACAGATGGCATACTTGCTACAAATACCTTCCTGGTGAAACTCTTAAACAAACAAGTAAATAAATAAATATAGAAACAGCATGTAGCTGGAATGTGAAGAGCTGTTCCTCAGCATGCTAGCCCATAACCACCATCTTCCTTTCAAGAATGCTTTCATTTTTGCTCCTATAGTATATCAGGAAAATTATTTAAATGACCAAAATGCAGCCCAACTCTCAGATGCATTATTTTATGAAGTTTTGAGTCATCTTGTCTCTTTTTATGACACACCTCCATCCCACCAAGATATGTCTGTGTACTTTTTAAAGTTTCTGCTTCCAAGGGGCATCAGAACAAACTTCTTCTTCTTAGTTTCTGCTGCTGCTATGCTACAGGCCCTTAAACTAAACACATGTTGGAGCACCTGCAGTCCCCATGAAAATAACAATGAGAAAATTATTTTAAGAAAGGAGGCAAGACAGACCAATTTACCCATTTATTTATGTATTTATGGAAATGTATTTATTCCAGGCAGGCAAGCTAAAGATAACATACAAATTTTCTTTCCACTTGCGACCTAAGGGGAGAGGGTACAGGTAGTAGAAGGAGGTATAAGGACATTAATAAATTATAATACATAATGAATGGTGGCAGTATGGCTCATTCTGGCAGCACATCTGCTTCTGAGCCAAAAGGTCATGGGTTCTCGTCCCACTCCAGGACTGGGCTCGTACCTTAAATGCAATGCAGTACTAGGAGGGTGCTGCACTGTCAGGATGTGCTGTCCTTTGGATGGGATGTAAACTGAGGTCCCTTCTGTCCATCTCTGATGCTGTCCTGGTGGGTGTCCAGGTGGTAGTAAAAGAACCCAAGGCACTTTTTGCAAGAGTTGGGAATTTTCCCCGGTGTTCTGGACAATATTCCTCTTCCCATAAAACTGATTCATGCAATTGTCCAAACATGTTGGGTATTGATGTGCAGAATGACTGCCACTACACATTCAGTTCCTTCGCTACCAGTCTCTCATTGCTTGTAAAGCGCTTTGGGATACAATGCGTATGAAAAGCATTATATATGATGATTCTTCTTCTTCTTCCAAACCTAACTGGTAGGCACATTACCCATACCTCCTGTCCTGTGATCAGAGAGCAGTTCTCCAGGGCATTACCACTTACTAGTTTTATTTTACCCCATAATTCATTAAACATTTTTTATTTTTGTTTGCCTTGTACTCTGTTTGGTTTTCATATTCTGTGTGCCCTTCATGAGTGGAGTACAACAGCAAAAACCCAAATAATGCTGAACTAAATGAAAACAGGGTAAAGGGTTTCCTGAATGGGGAGGGTAAATGTGCTTCTTGAATACCAATACTTCAGGAATACTGTCTTGAATCTCTGCACATTAACATTACTCTGTACTGGCCAGATGCTATACTGAAAATGTATTACACAATGTAAATAGCAGGCATGCCTTATTCCATATACATAGATCATTTTACAGAGTTTGTTAGTATGAGGCACACTAAAGAAATGTACACCATGTTAGCCTGGTATGATCATTTAACGCCCACACACCTTCCATCATTTAATCATAATGTTTGATTATTTTGGTTATTGACTGATGGTTAAAGAGCAGCTGACGTCTTTGGGAAAACTTTGGAAAACATAATACTGAGACACAGTTCAACTTGCATTTCATATATGTTCTGTATATGTCTCCTCTCCATTATTTATTACTGAAGAAATGCTCACAAAACAAGAGCGTAATCCTTTAATGTTAATCTGCCTCTGTAGCTTATGTGCTACTTGAAATCATAATGCCCTGTTGTGACATCACCGTTAGTTGCCATGGGAATAACTCTGATGTCATAAGCAGAGTATTATGACATCAGGGGTCAGATTCACAAAAAATCTCAAACCACAGTGCAAAACTTTGCATTGCGCTTTGCAGTTGACCAGGTGCCAAAAATTGCTGTTCACAGTCGAATAGCACTCCCCGCTATCCGACGGTGAACAGGGGTTGTTCCAGGCAGTGGTAATCCCAATACCGCCAGCTCCACCCTGACATGCAGCCAGGAGCATGGGACCATAAGGAATAGCACAGAGGCACTGTTTCCCATTCATGAAAGCAGCCATGTAAATGAGCCCACTGGGCAAGCAAGCCGCTAGGTGGCCATTTGCATATCCATTACGGGCCCATTTACATAGGCTGTGACGGAGTTTAGTGACCCCCTCAGTCCCTGCCTGACATGCAGCAGCAGTCTCTGGTAGTCTAGCGGTCCCACCCCCTACCCTGTCCTCCAATTGCCATCCCCTTATAATAAAAATAATGTCCTGGTGGTCTAGTGGTCCCTCCCCAATCACCATCCTGTAATACATGTAATAACCTCCCTGGTGATCCAGTGGTCCCGCCCCTTCCCCGATCACCGATCTATCACCCTGGTGGTCCAGTGGTCTCCCCCTTCCCTGATCGCCTGATCCCCATCCTGTGTAGAGGGAAAACACTTCTCTCTGGTGGCTAGCAGTCCCTCCTCCCACCTGATCAGCCACCCAATAGATATCAAAAATTGTTCCTGATATCCAGGGTAACCCCAACCCCCATCCCAACCTCTTGTATAATAATATCACATATGTCCCTGGTGGACTAGTGGACCCCCCACTCTGGCAGGAGAGATCCACCACCACTCCTTCCCAACCCAACCCCCAGCCAGTGACCAGCACAGCCTTCCTGTCTCCACCACAGCTGGCCACCGGCTGAGCTGTCACTGAGCGCTTACTGTATGCAGTATGCACTCAGTGACATTGATTGACTGAGCTGTCAATGTTACTGAGTGCGTTTGGTATACAGTAGGTGCTCAATGACAGCTCAGTCGGTGGCCAGCTATGGGGGAGAGAGGAATGCGCTGGTTGCCGGCTGGGGGTCCGGTTGGAGGGAGTGAGGTAGTTGGTCACTTCCTGCAAAGGTGGAGGGTCCACTAGATCACCAGGGACATATGTGACATTATTATATGAGGGGTTGGGATGGGAGGAGTTATCCTGAACACCAGGGACAATTTTTGATATCTACTGGGCAGGTAATCGGGTGGAGGGAGGGACCACGAGCCACCAGGGAGAAGTGTTTTACTCTACACGGTGATCAGGCAATTGGGGAAGGCGGGACCACTGGACCACCAGGGTGATAGATTAGTGATCTGGGTGGGGGAGGGACTAATAAACTACCAGAGCATTATTTTTATTATAAGGGGACTGCAACCGAAAATTGGGGGAGGTACCACTAGACCACCAGGGCATTATTTTTATTATAAGGGGACAGCGATCAGAGAATGGGGCAGGGGGAAGGGACCACTAGACCACCAGGACATTATACTGTAAATTACAAGGTCAGCGATCAGTGATGGGGGACGAGGAGGGACCACTAAGACCATCAGGGACATGATATCTCAACACAACAGGATGGCAATCGGTGATAGGTGGCACCACAGTACCTCCACTAGCCACTAGGGTTGTGTGGAATACTGCCAGGTCACAGTCTGTGGTATTTACTCCATGCAAGAGGATCACTTAAGAGCCCCTAGTGCGGGACAAATGCTTTGTGAATCAGGCAGTGCCAATATGCAGGTCCCTCCCCGTTTGCATTGTGTCCCCCTCAAAACTTGTCCTGGCACAAACCTGGCTTTTGTGAATACCAACTCAGTGCAAATCCTGGTTTGCACCAGGGCAAAGTTTTGTGAATCTGGCCCCAGGTTGGGAAGTTGCAATAGGAGCTGATGAACCCTTAAGGAACAACTATCCTGTTTTCCAGCATATAACCTCAATAATAAATAATGGGGATAGGAAATACAGAGCTAATGAGAAATATAAGGTGCTTTGTGCCCAAATATTATGCTTTTCAAAGTTCTTCTTGAAGGGTCGGTGGCTCTTTAAACCGGTTGCAAAAACCAAAAAAAATTGTCAGCTCCGACTCGACAGTTTCCCAATGCGCCTCTTTGCAGTTCAGACTAGGGTTTGGTGAGGAAAGGACCTTTATACTCAGTCCAGCCATACACAAACCTGTCTCTGAGCTAATGCTGGAGGAGTTTTATCCTTCTGTATCCTGGGTGACCTGAAAGACAGTGAACATCCTTGTGCTGTACATACCCCCCACCCACCCACTATCATAATGCCTTATATGACTGTATTTTGACTTGTGCTCTTGACGTTGGCTGCAGCTTGAACAAATGAAAATAGTTCAACAATTTAATTGACTGATGATGGTACAAAATGTGGGTCTCCTCAGAAGCCTTATTATCTATCGCACCTTTTTACAGCACTCTGAGTCACAACATATGGGTTATCTGGGGCTCTCCTCATAGGCTGATGCACAAAAGAATTCCAAAAATTCAAAATCCGATCTCTCCCTTCCCTCTCTGCTCTCACAATCCTCAGGTTTTTTTTGTGCATCCACTAGGCTGGTCACAGATTTTTTGGCTCTGTGCCAATACCTTAAGGTAAGATGTTTATTTAACACTCTCAAGTTAATGCTCGTTTTTATATCCTGCCTTACTGGGTTAGGATGATCATAGTTAAGCCTTAAAGGATAATCTACCTAATTGACTAGTTAGTCTAGTTCTGTTGGCGTCAGAGTTAGGTGTGCCCTTAATTCTGCACTGTTTGCATGCTGTTGTGCTTTATGGAAAACTGTTACAAGGGAGAGATTCAATGGTACTCTGTAGTTTGAGCTTTGCCTAACTCCCCTCCCCTCAGTTTACCTTGTTCAGCTTAGGGAGAAGAGAGAGCAGCTTGTTTCAGTACCTGGTTCCCAGCACTCCTGCCCCAACCCCTGGTTTACCTTGTTCAACCAGGGGTACGGGGCACCGCTCAGCATTTACCCCAAGTGGAGTGGTAGACTCACCAGCCTCCTCATGGCTCACCTTGTTCAGCCGTGAGGAAAACATTTGACCACACTTGCATCCAGCACTCCCCTCTGGTGCTCCTCTCATTCCTCCAGGACCTGGAGCCCCCTCTGGCTGCCTTACCTTCTTCGGCAGGTCAGGGTGTCCGAGGAGCTCAGACCTCCTGCTTCCCGGGTGTGGATCAGGTATGTCTTAGCACCAGCTGTCCTGGACTGGTAGGGGCCATTTCAGTCTCCCATGGCTACTTTTTTTGTGACCCATGCCGCCTGGAGATACCAGCCTGAACAGTGGAGTCGCCATCTTGAATCCCGTTTTTGCACTCTCGCGATACTTCTTATGGGCAGATACCACCACAACATGGTGGTGACCACTGGGAGGAAAGCCCCTCCTAAGATGGCAACCACAAGAAGCATTACTGAAAGGGGCAACACCAAAAATTTTAATTAAAGGGGAAATGAAGGGGTATCCCCCAGCTAATAAATTAAACACGTTGCATGCTTCGTGTCTTGCAGGGAGCCTACGCATCTACCCAATGGCAAGACCGGGGAAAACAAGGAGGGGATCCAGGAAGTGCCCCAGTTTGCTACTGGACAGAGAGAATGGAGACCTATGTTCCCTCTGTATGGTGGACATTGATTCGGAGGAGATCGTCCTCACAGGGGAGGCCAATGGGGAGGAGCCTGTCAATGACTCTGACTCCACCGCATCCCACAGAGTAGTGGTGGAGCTCTTCCAGAAACTGCTGGACAAAAGACCCAGATCTCCTGACAAGGGAGCCCCTAGACCCAAAAGACCAAAAGACCCTAAGCACCCAGAACCGGATGACCAAGTGGGCACCTCCGAGTCAGAGACAGAGGGAGATCCCAAGGAAGAGGAATACGAGGACATGTCGGCCAGACTGTGCTCATTTGACCTTATCCCAGAGATCATCAGGGTGGTCTGTGAGACCTTGAGAATCGATGAACCAGTAGAACAACCAGACAGCAGATTGGATCCTCTGGTACAGGAAAAGAAACACTCCTCTACCTTCTTCCCAGTATGCAAGGCCTTGGCTAATATCTTAGCAAAGGAATAGGAAGCACAGGAACCCCTCAAGATGTGGGCGAAGGGAACCTTCGAGAGAAGATATCCGCTTCACCAGGATAAGGAGAAGGTGTGGTCCATTTCCCCGAAGGTGGATTCAGAGTTGCCCTCCCTCAGCCACAAGACAGTCTTGCCCTCCGAATCGTCCACCGCTCTGAAAGACCCAATGGACAGGAGGGTAGAGGACGTACTCAGGAAAGTGCATGAGATGACCACCATGACCATGAGGGCTTCTGTGGCAGCCAAGTACTCTTCCAGGGCAGTGCTAAGATGGCTGGAGGCTGCCTGCCAGAACATCCCGACATCTAGCTCACATGTTGCCACTCTGGAATATGCCATACAGGCTATCAAGTATGTAGTGGACTCCAAAATAGACAGTTTTAAAATGGCTCCTAGGTCGGCGGCAGCCATGAACAGGGCCAGATGACATAACTGGCTGAAAATGTGGAATGCAGATCAAGAATCCAAGGGTAGAGTAATGAAACTGCAGTTCTTGGGCAACAGAGTCTTTGGCCCAGGCATTGAAGAGTTTTCGGTCAAGAAAGGGGTTGACAAAGATGGGTGGCCAAGCTACCCTACCTTCCTTTCAGGGTAACAAGTTACACAGTTTCGGCAATAAGAGTAAAAGGGGCCAGAACTACAAGCCCAGGACAGATGGTAGTTCAGATTTAAACAAAACTTTTTCAACCACAAACCCAACTACCAGGGTAACAGGGGCCACGGTGGCAATTACAGCGGGGGCAACTACAATGGTAAACAATCTTACAAGATCAGTGGTGCAAATAGGGGGTCTCACCAATGAGATTCCACTGGTCGAGGAGGCACAGGATGCAGTGGGAGGAAGACTGCAGCAGTTCGCAGCCACCTGGACCAGATCAGTGCCAGACAGATGGGTCGCAGAAATCGTATCAAAAGTATACGTGATAGAGTTCAATGTAACTCCCACAAGGGACAGATTCATACAGTCCCACATCGCTGGGGACATGAGGACCATATCCCAAGTCAGAGCAATTCTGAACCAGTTGCTTCACAGCAAGGCCATAATTCTGGCCCCAAAACAAGAGCGTTGTTCAGGCATTTACTGTCTTTTTTTCTAGTCCTGAAGAAAACAGGAGATCTCAGGCCAATCCTAGATCTAAAGTTTGTAAACAAGTTCATGCGGTACCAAAAACCCAAAATGGAGACTTTGCGTTCAACAATTTCGGCAATCCGCAAAGGAGACTGGTTGACCTCCATAGACCTAAAGGATGCTTACCTCCACATCCCCATCAGGCCTACACACCAGAAATTTCTCCAATTCTGTCTCCTGGGTCTCCACTTCCAAAATCAATGCCTACCATTCGGCCTCTTGTCAGCCCCCCAGTCTTCACAAAAGTCATGGCACCACTGGCAGCAATCCTGTGGGTCAAGGGAATAAATGTCAGCCCTTACCTCAACGATTGGCTAATAAGGGCAAGGGCACTGGAGTCTCGGACAGCCACCACAAGAGCCCAGCAGTTGCTGCGGAGCTATGGTTGGATATTCAGTACTGCCAAAAGCCACCTCGACTCTGCGACCACGATCGAACACCTGGGGCAGTCTCTGACATGGCAAGAGGCACGGTCAGACCATCTTAAGAGCGAATAGACAACTTAATCAGACACTGCAGAAAGGTACTGCAAAGCAAGACAACAACAGTATGGCACCTAATGCACTTGTTGGGACTGATGGCAGCGTGCGTCGACCTACATGACTGGGCGAGAGCACACATGAGACAACTGCAATGCCTCCTGCTGGACAAATGGAATTACAGCTCGCAAAACTACACTCAGAGAGTAACTCTCACAGTTTCAGGTCAAGATTTCATTGAGATGGTGGATGAATCCATCCAACCTGAGACAGGGAGCACAGTTAGAAAAACACGTGACTCGCATCCTAGAAACAGACGCAAGCCTGCAAGGCTGGGGTGCTGTGATGAACAGACAAGCTGTTCAGGGCAAATGGACAGAGCAAGAGTCTCACCTTCCAATAAACATTCTGGAGACCAGAGCCATGAGATTAGGTCTCAAACACTTCCAAGAACAGGTCAGAAGAAGACACATAAAGTAAGAACGGACAGCAGAGTAGCCATGTCCTACTGTACATAAAGAAACAAGGAGGCACAAGGAGCAGGTCTATGGCACAAGAGACTCAAAAATTGATGGTCTGGGCAGGAAAAACACCTCCTCAGCCTCACGGCTGTCCACCTGGCAGGGACACTGAATACAAGAGCTGACTGGCTCATCAGACAATCAGTTCAACAGGGGGAGTGGCAGTCAACCCAGAGATTATTGACCAGCTCCAGAAGAAATGAGGGCCATTCCAGATAGACCTAATGGCATCGGCACAGAACACACAACTGCCGAGGTTCATTTCCAGCTTTAGAGAGATGAGGGCAATGGCAGTGGACATAATATCCATGCCTTGGAGATTTCAAAGAGCATATGTGTTCCCACCAATATCAATGATACCACAGATCCTACAGAAAATACGGCGCACAGTCAGCATGTTCTTACAGTTTGCTCTGGCTTGGCCAAGAAGAACTTGGTATGCTCTGCTCAAGAGGATGCAGGTAGACAATCCAGTGCCCCTAACCTCATACTGGAACCTGCTCAAACAAGACCCAATATGGCATGAAGACCCTTGACCCCTGAGCTAATGGCTTGGTTGCTCAGAGGACTAGATTGTTAAAAACTGGGCTATCCGATAAGGTAGCCGAAGCCAATGTTACATGCCAGAAGGGACTCTATTAATAGGACATATAACAGACAATAGCTAGTTTTCACACCCTGGTGTGACACTAGGAACCAATCTGCATCTACCTGTATGACTGTAGATATCCTAGAGTTTCTACAGAATGGTTTAGGCAAGGGGCTAACCCCCATCATCGTTTAGGGTACAGGCAGCAGCCATTGGGGCTATCAGTAGCAACATAGATGGCCACTTACCAGGAGCTCATCACTTGGTTCAAACATTTTTAAAAGCAGCAGCCAACGTTAATCACCGACCTAGGCCACCAACCAGCTCATGTCACCTCAGCATGGCGCTGGATGCATTAACGGTTACCCGTTTTGAGTCACTGGAGGTGGTTTCATTATCCTTCCTTACAATGAAAACAGCTTTTTTGGTAGCCATATCATTGGCCAAGAGAGCCAGTGAGATCCAGGCTCTCTCATGTAGAGAGCCCTTCTTAACCTTTTTTCCAGACAAAGTGATTCTACGGATGGGCCCATGTTTCATTCCCAAGGTGGCGTCCACCTTCCATTTGACACAAGAGATTACTGTGCCCAGGCTGAACCTGCCAGAGGACGATCCCCATAGGGATATCCTCATGCATTTGAACCCAGGCAGATTACTGAGTACATAGCTCAACAGAACAGCCTCCTTTAGAAGATCAGACAGGCTATTCATCATCCCCTAGGGTCCGAAACAGGGCCTACAGGCATCAAGGTTGACAATAGCTAGGTGGCTACGGCAAAACACAGTCAAAGCATATTCAGCTACTAACACCCCTGTTCCGCCTAACGTCAAAGCCCATTCTACTAGGGCAGTGGTGACCTCCTGGGCGAAGCGCAACTCAGCTTTAATTGCAGAGATATGCCAGGCTGCTACCTGGTCATCCCCCCACACCTTTAGCAGGATTTACTGATTAGACACAGGTGTCACTGGTAACTCTGAGTTTGGACATGAGGTAATCAGGATTGTGCTACTGCCTACTCCTTCTCCTGCCCTATAACAATTCTGTACTGCTGGTTACTCACCCATATGTTGTGACTCGGAGTGCTGTAAAAAGTTGCGATAGTAATGGTAGTTTGCTCACCTGGTAAAGGTGATTATAGGAGCACCTTCTTATAGCACTCTGCAGCCCACCCAATGAGGAGGAAAGGCACACAAGAAATGGGTGGTCAGGACAGCACAGTCTGATACTGTAGATTCTAATGTAAATATTACACAACGCTTAACTGGAAATTAGTCAACTTTAAATAGCTGTGTATGTGTACGCTGCATTACAACTAGCTGTAATTTGATTAAGTGTTCTCTCATTAAAGGAATGGCAATGACATTCGAGAAATATTACTCGTATGTGTGGTTTAATGTGGTGGCACTCCAGGTGGAGACCACTACGCTTGTTGTTTATCTCTCTTATTATTGATGTAAGTTTCAGGGTTATACAAGTTCTGGAAGATTTTGCACTAGGATTGTGAGAGCAGAGAGGGAGAAGAAAGATTGGATTTTGAATTTTTGGAATTCTTTTTTGCATCAGCTTATGAGGAGAGCCCAAGACAACCCATATGTTGTGACTCGGGAGTGCTATAAAAAGGTACTCCTACAATCACCTTAACCAGGTGAGTAAACTACCATTGGCCCAGTTAGACTATTTTGAGTGGGTCTCCTGAAGGGAGAGAAGATGTGCCTCCCAAGCAGTACAACAGACTTTCACAGTTAAGTTTTCCTGGCACCCAGTCAAGGCTACAAAATGAATTGGCAGGTAGCCCAATAATTAATCTGTCTGCCTGTCTCACTGCTTTTGTTGTTAGATGAATTTAAAAAATACAATAACAATGGAAAATAGTTTGAGAGCTGGCCAGGAAAGATTCAACGATGGGCTAAATCCCAATTCACTATATGAGGGAATATAACATGTACAGGTCTATAGCAGACAGCCTATATCGGATAATATTGTCCTTCATTTAGGATATTACACCGAAGTCCCTTCTGACTATCTCTGGTCACAATCTAGACAAAACTCCCAAGTGAGAAGATGGACCCTACTAAAAGAGGGGGAAGATAAAATGGTGTAATTTATAAAGGGTTCACAAACAAGTCAGAGGGGTGTTTGTGATGCCTGCCTTCTGTCACCGTTCGTGCTTTTAAATCCTTGCCTTTGTTTTGTCACTGTCCATGTTTATGCTTTATATGATGCAAAACATATTGCTAGTACTGACTATATAAGGGTTGTGAAAGTAAAATACCAAGTCTTTGCAAGGCCTGAGATGGGAAAGGACTGTAAACTTCCAGAACTGCAGCTGTTTATTCAGCACCCCATTTTCATACCTGATATGACTGTATCTTGTACTCTTCATGTTGGCTTCAGCTTGAACTCAAAATAACATGCTAACATACTAAACGCCAGCAGAGTAGGCCTGTTGGTCTATCAAGTCTGCTTGTGCTTCAGCATCCTGGTTGGGTACGGTGGCCCTCTGTCTCCTTCGAGTGTTACTCCATCCCCCAGTCCTGCCTCCCCCCGGGCAAACCAGCCTCTACTTCATCCTTTGTCTATACCTGTCCCACCCTCTCTTGAATCCATCCACCGCAGCTGCCTGTACCAGTTCCCTGGGCAGCACATTCCACGGTTCCACCACTCTCTCAGTGAAGTGCCTCCTCCCCCTCCCCCTCCTTTCCCCCCAATCCTACCACCCTCAATCTTCCAACAGTGTCAACTGATGATTCCACCCTCCTTCAGTCAAAAGATCCTATCTTGGCTTACCTTATTTACTCTCCTGAGGTACTTGAAGACCTCGGTCATGTCCCCCCCAGTCCCTTATCTCCTCCAGCAAGAACAGGTTGAGCTCCCCTAGTCGTTCCTCATATGTCATATCCCCCAGGCCCCGGATCATTTTGGTTGCTCTCCTCTGTACCCTCTCCAGGAGTTGGATGTCCCTCTTTAGGTGCGGCCTCCAGAACTGCACACAGTACTCAAGATGTGGTCTAACCAGGTTGTTGTACAGTGGCAAAATCACCTCCCTGTTCCTTGAGGTAATCCCCCTAGCGATGCATCCCAGCATCCTATTTGCCCTGACCATAGCCCTCCTGCACTGCTCTGAATTATTCATGTTAACATCCACCAAGACTCCTAGGTCTCTTTCCCCTGCCATGGCCTCCAACTATTCTCCCCGTGTACACATAGTTGGTGTTTTCCCACCCTAGGGGTAGCACCTTGCACTTGGAGGAGTTAAATTTCAATTTCCAGGTGCAGGACCACCTATCCAGAGTATCCAGGTCCTCTTGCAGGGCCAGTCTCCCCTCCTCCCCCTCCACCACCGCCCCCAGCTTAGAGTCATCCGCAAAGAGACTCATTTCACTCCCAATACCTTCCCTGATATCTGAGATGTAGGCGCGTTAAACAGGAGTGGCCCCAGGACTGATCCCTGTGGGACCCCACTTATGACCTCCCTAGGAGATAAGACATCCCCTCTGACCACTACCTACTAAGTGTGACCTGAAAGCCAATTTCCAATCCACCTAACCATCAATGGGCCTACCCCCACCCCCACCCTGCTTCTCCCTTAGGACAATGTGACGGACCAAATCAAATGCCTTGCTGAGGTCCAGGAACAGTACATCCACTGGCCTCCCTCTGTCGAGTGCTGATGTCACCTACTCATAGAAATCTACAAGGTTCCCAGTTTCTATTACAAATTCAATAAATGCTTGTGAAACTCATTTGTGTAAAACTTGTTGATAGCACCTGAGGTAATTAAGGCTTTAAGTAGTGAATTTTTATTAACAAATTGTATTTGCAAGGTATTTGATACATCTTTGCTTTGTTGTGAAATGTTAAAATGGTGCAGTATGAGATGCTGATGGCATTAAAGAGACTGTATGCTGTATAACAGGGGAAATCCATCTGAGTCCCGAACGGGTTAGGTTACATTATTGGTATAATAGCACTTACAATAGCACGGTAGCGCCACTGTAGTTAGGGCTGAGCAGGGGTTTCTATGTTAAACCTCAAATGTTGCATTTTTATATCTTTGCAACCATTCAAAGGATTTGCACAAAATTTTGCATGCACGGTCTTGGGTGGGTGGGGGTAGATCTCTTGACGTTTCAAGTTTCGGTCTGGTTGGATGTGCAAATTCTGTGATCTAGATAGCGAAAAAAGTTTAAGAATCACTGTGTTTTGCCTTTTTTTGGTTATCACCTAGCACCTAGAAGGTTTGGAATTTTCATCTGAAATGTTTAGGGTATAAAGGGTTTGGCCCACAGATGTGCCTTTTGCTGGTTTGGTAAAAACAATGTTAATCTGTTCCACAGTTATTAAATTTTAAAATTTCAGTTCTGAACATGCTCAATAGAGTCTTTTGATAGCTGCTTTAGATGAAAAAAGAATTTGGTCCAACGAAAAGGGATCCTTTTTCATATGAAGGTTATTCCTTTTTTGTGAGGAAAAACACTTTTTTCATATGGCCACCATCTTGTTTCTGTTTTTTTTTTTTTTTAATCCAAACCCACAGAGGTGGCATCCTGCACACTAACACATGTACAGTATTTTGCTAATCGGGACACAGGTAGGTGGATTCTGCACTTAGCCATCCCTTCATGTTTTGTATATTTCCCTGGTGTCTAGTGGCACCCCCACCCTCCGATCACTGTCCCCTTATTGTATGTTTTTTCCTGCTGTGTAGTGCTGCCCCCACCATCCCATTGCTGTCCCCTCAGTTATTGTACTGTTTCCCTGGTGTCTAGCGGTGCCCCCACCCTCTGATCCCTGTTCCCTCTGGCTTTGTATGTTTCCCTGGTGTAATGACACCCCCACCCTCTGATTGCCATCCCCGCATGTTTTGTACATTTCTCTGGTGTCTAGTTTTGCCCCCCCCACCTTCTGATCACTTTCCCCACATGTTTTGTGCATTTCTCTAAAATGCCTAGTGGCACCCCAACCCTCCAATTACTGTCCCCTCAGTTATTGTATGCTTCCCTGGTGTCTAGTGGTGCCCCCACCCTCCGATTGCCATCCCAGCATTGCTAGCTGTAATAAAGAAAACCATCCCTCAATGTTTTTTTAAACCTGTAAAATAGAAATGGTTCTCACTGATCTGACCCCCACCCCAACCTCCCACTGAGCATCCCCCACCCCCCCCACATCCCCACACACCCTCACTCACCTGAACAGGTCTCCCAGGGCAAAGACCCACTTTCTGATTGAAGACATATCTTGCTGCTGGAACCGGTGACTGCAATATGAGAAACTATAGCGCAGCGGTCTAAGGCTCTGAGCAGCAAATCTGATGACATCCAGCAGACCAGACCTGGGTTTGAATCCCACAGCTTCCACTTGCACACTGTGAGACCCTGAGCAAGTCACTTAACCTCCTTGTGCTCCCAGGTCGCTCCTGTAAAAAAGCTTTCAGCTTAGTGTGCTATACCTGGTTAAACAACTAAATAAAAAAAAAAAACTAAGGGAAGTGTGGTTCAATGTATTTCAAAGGGGTTTTCAACACTGATGCATAACTGTCAGTTTTGCATATTTTGGCCAAATCATTTTCAACATGGCCTTTTTGGGACCCCACCTCATGACCAATGGGCATGGAATTATGCAAATCAGGCCTGAAAGGCAATTTTACGGTCACTTTTTTGGAACCCCTTTCAGACAGGATTTGAATATTTTCACTGCATTTGTTCATGAGGTGGAGTCATAAGAAGGCTGCATTGAAAATTGGAGCTCAAAATATTTAAAAATGGCAATGTTATGAGCGTACACTGAAATTTTGCAACACACGCTCATACCTTTGGTAATTTTGCATATTCTGACCCCAAATTTTCAACATAGCCATATTTACACATCACCTCATTTTTCAAACCCTGGCCATAATGTGTTTTTGCTTCTGTGGTGCAGAATGATGTTGTCAATGTGCAAAATCATCTTTTGGATAGGTTTTGAAATTTTCTCCCCACTTGTTAATGAGGTGGGGTCATAAGTAGGCTATCTTGAAAATTTGGGGTACAAATATTGCAAAATAATTAAGTTGTGAGCGTACATTGACATTTTACAATGTACGCTCATAACTTTGATAAATTTAAATATTTTCACCCCAAATTATCAACATTGCCATTTTTTCACATCACCTCATGAACGTAAGAACTCCCATTTTTCAAAACCTGGCCAAAATGTATGTTTGCACCTGTACACCAGAATGACATTTCAGATGAGTTTTGAAAATGTTCACGTACTGGGTTCATGAGGTGGGTTCATAATACAGCTATGTTGAAATTCTAGGGTCAAACCACACAGTTATGAAGGTATGTTGACTTTTGTCTACGCACTTTCATAAGTCTGGTAACTTATGACATCCGACGCTGCACAGAATGGTAGAGCCAGCAGGGCCCTGCACTTCCATAGGCCCTGCACATCTGTACCTGTTTATGCAGGTCCTGAAGGGATCTGCGTGAATGAGGATATGATTCCCCTATCTCAAAAAGAAGGGAAATTATTTTCAAAAAACTTTGTTAATGCACCAGTTAGGGTAACTTCACACCACAAAAGTAGGGAAATGTGGTGTTAGGGTTTCCAACCCTAACTCCCCAGCCCCAGTCAGCAAAAGGAAAAAATGTTAAATTTTCAAATCCCCATCGAAACATTATTCTGCGCCACTGGAATGTGATTATGTGCCACAGGTGCAAACACACATTTCTGGCAGGATTTGAAAAATGACAGCTGTCATGTTCAAGAGGTGGTTTAAAAACATAGCAATGCTGAAAGTGAGGGGTAAAAATATTTAAAATTACCAAAGTTACCAGTGAGCATAGCAAAATGAAAACAAATGCACATAACTTAGCCATTTTTCCACATTTTGACCCCAAATTTTCAACATAGCTTTCTTATGACCCCACCTCATGGACAAGGACAGTGAAAATGTCCAAATCTTGCCTGAATGGTGATTTTACCAAGTGACCAGAAAAATCGCCTTTCAGGCTGGATTTTCATAATTCTACTGACATTGTTCATGAGGTGGGTTTCAAAGAATGCCATGTTGAAAATGTGGGCTCAAAATATGCAGAAATGGCAGAGTTATGCCACAAAGTTGAAAACCCCACTGAAATACATTGAACGGCACTTATCTTACTTTCTGATATAGCAGTCAGTGTTTCCAGCAGCGAGATGTGTCTTCAGTCAAAGACTGGATCTTCACCCTGGGACCTCTTCAGGTGAGTAAGGGTGTGCGAGGAGTGTGGGGGTGGTGCAGGGTGGTGGGTGCTGGTGGGAGGGTGCAGGGGTGGGGTGGGGTCAGATCAGTGAGGGGCCATGTTCTTTTTTACAGGTTAAAGAGACATTGAAGGACTGTTTTCTTTATATCAGGCAGTACAGTGACCAGACGGTGGGGGTGGGGGGTGCCACCAAACACCAGAGAAAGAAACATTTGAAGTAGGGATGGCCATCAGAGGCTGGGGGATGCCACTAGTCACCAGGGGAAAAAAATAATTACCGGAATGGGACTGGAGGGTGGGGGTGCCTCTAGACACCAGGGAAATAAGAAACCTTACAAGAATGGTGATTGGTGGGGGGGGGGGGACACCACTAGACACCAAAGACAATAAGAAACCATACAGGGATAGCGATCAGTGGGTTGGGGAGACATCACTAGACACCAGGGAAAAATAATAATTACAGGGATGGGATCAGAAGATGGGGGGTGCCACCAGACACCAGGGAAATAAGAAACCATACGGGGATGGTGATCAGTGGGTGAGGAGTGCCACTAGACACCAGGGAGAAAATATAGGACTTTGCCCCTTACAAAAAAGGATTGACCCCAGATGAAAAAGGATTCCTTTTTTGTTTCATATAGCTGGGAAGTGAGTCACAAAAAAAGGAGTTAAAATGTAACTGAAAACACACTTGGGAGTAATTTTTCCTACAGTAAAGTGCAGAATCTGCCTGACGGGGTCCCACTAAGTCAGATAGATATGTTAGTCTCTCTCCAGGATGTCATTTTTTGTGACACTTGGAATATATATATATATATATATATATATATATATATATATATGTATGTTTAAGAAAACAGGGAAACAAGATGACAGCAAATGTTTAAGGATTTTTTTCCCTCACTAAAAAGGATTGTCCCCACACGATAAAGGATTCCTTTTTCGTTTCATACAGCCATCTTGGAAGAGCTTACTGAGCATGTCCAGAAGCAATTTTTAAGAATTCTAAAATTAAATAACTTTGGAACAGAATAATATTTTTTCACCAAACAAGCAAAAGGCACTTCTGTGGGCCAGCCTCTTTCTACCTCAAAATGTCCGACCAAAATTCCAAACCGTCTGAGCGGTAGCCAAGCTCAAAGAAAACCACCAAAACCAATGGGGAAACACACACAGAAATTCACTTTTTCCACTATCCAGAAATCAGAATCTGCACATCTGAACAAAACTAGGCATATCCACAGATTTTTCACATGAGACCTCAACTGCAAAATGTCATGCAAATCCATTGAACCGCTGCAAAATTATTAAAGTACAAAATTTGAGGTTTAACATTAAACTGCCTATTCAACCCTAAATATTGTGGCATGACTGCACCACTATAATATATGTGTGTGTGTGTGTGTGTGTGTGTGTGTGTGTGTGTGTGTATGTGTGTATATATATGTATATATATTATATAACATAGTGTGTATGTATGTATGTGTGTGTGTGTGTGTGTGTGTGTGTGTATATGTGTGTGTGTGTGTGTGTGTATGTGTGTGTGTGTGTGTGTGTATATATATATATATATATATATATATATATATATATATATACACACACACACACACACACACACATACATACACACACACATGTATGTGTGTATGAGATATATACAATGGGGTGAGTGATAAATGAGTGAAATAAAATGTGTTATTCTCACTGGAGTTAGATAAATGCTGACATCAGCACAGTGATAATAAATGACACTTATCACCCCCGTGCAAACCCACTCAAAACCCTCACAAACCTGCATAAAGCTGTGCAAATGGTAACTTTTGCAAAATAGGGGGTCCATTGTATAAATCGGATACATGATGTGCACTTGTGTGATATGGGAAATATTTTCACTCCTGCCCAGTGATCTCTGGATCCTTACTCGTGGCTTCGCCACTCATGAACATCCAGAGGTCACTCTAGAGGAGTGAATTTTTTCCATATCACACAAGTGCACATCATGTATCCTATAATATATATAAAATATATGACCTGACCTTAATGTTTATGTTGTAAATGCTCCTGAATTATTTGGGAAGGTGAAGTATGACAGTGGGACCACATGTTAATATGTGTGGGGGAGTATTAAAATACTCCAAAGAGGAGTTCTATAAGCTCTGTCTTTTTAGAAGTTGCTTTCCAGAAGTGCACCAATCAGTGCTCCAGAGAGGCTGAGCTTTCTGCATCTGGAGGAGATATTGGGGAAGGGGTTTACCTGTCAGAAGGCAATTATGTGTGGTCCATTGTTGGGCAAGAGATATGTTTATGTGTGTGTGCGGGGGGCACTGCTGCTTTTTGTAGCATATAATCTATATATCCACAGTGCTGACTCCGGAATTGTGGTTTCACTTTTGCACTGCAGCATGTGATGTGCTATTGCACTAGTGCCATATTGGTTGTGTGTGGTGGACCATGGTGGGGTGAACTGGGAAGGGGGGCAATATGTGAAAATGTGATTGTACTGGTGCCAAATTGTGTGTGGTGTGTGGTGTGTGGTGTGTGTGGCGTGGTGTGGTGTGGTGTGGTGTGGGGTGTGTGTGTGTGTTTTTGGAGTTTGCTGGTAGTGTTGCTGCGTTTCAAAATGTGTAGTCTGTATTTGTATTTGTAATGTACTGACTCTGGAACTGTCTTAACCTGTCTACTGCTGCATGTGAAAAGTAATTAATCTATCGTTATAGTGGCCCGCCACTGGCCTGCTGTACAGTATGTTGAGACCTGAATTAAAAATCGGTGTTAAATATTTAATTCCATATTTGGGGATGTGACTGGGAGTGAAGATGTATTAAAGGTTATATTTTATACATGTAGTGACTTTTGGGGGGGAGGGGCGTGTCTGAGAATATGGTTAGCCTGATCATAAAACAACTTTTTTATTTATTTTGTTCTGGTGCTATGAGTGGTGGTTGATAATGAAAGCTCAGGGGTTGGCCCTGACTGTTAAAGATTTCTTGTTGCTGAGCCATGGGGTCTTGTTCTTGTCAATTTTTTTTTGGGGGGGGAGAGTTTTTTCTGATACCATTATTGGGGTGGCAATGTCATGGGACATTTTACTGAACTATGCATTTTATTAGTAGGGCTATTCATTTTTTGAGTGTTTTTTTAATTGTTAAGGGGTGGCAGCTACAGCTGGCACAGAGTGGCATGGCTACACAGGGCTGGTGGCTGCAGTGTTGGGTATTCAGTCAGAGTGCAGTTACAGAGGGCAACAGCTACGGTGTTCATCCTTAAGCAACAGCTAGTGTTGGTTCTTGGGCAAGAGGTATGGGTCCTTCAAATTTCTGAAAGACTTCACATTACTGAACTGAGGACTGCACCAGCTTCTGCACTAAGGTACAGTACATTGCATTTTTTGTTACGTCCTGCATGTCTCTCTTTTCCCTCATTCCTTTCAGTTATCGTTTGCTATAGTTTCTGTATTTTTCAAAGGTTGATTTTCCAACCCTTTGTACTGCAGGGTTTAAACAACGGTTTTCATATTCGCAAAATCGGAGGCAGGAAAGCGAAAACGGCTCCAAAAGGGGAAACGGGCCAGAACAGAGGAAACAGCAAAAATGTCTAGGATGTTGCAATCCTTCCTCACTCAACCTTCATCCACCTCAAGGTAAAAAATACATACAGTATGTTTACAAGACTTGACCTAAAGCTTTTTTAGGGAACTGCTTCATCAGGCCTTCCTGATTTGTTTGTTTTTTCCATAGAGGTTTTATACCCCCTGGAGCCCTGGCAGGTGGTTATGGTCCTCCCTCAGAGGGACTCATCCTCCGTACCCATGTGTCCCCACTCAGACCGACCAGCACAATTCCCCTGTAGCTTTCCCCCTGTGGCAGGGTCAGGGAGGAAAGCTCCCCTCCCCAGAGCATAATTGATGTTTAATCTTCTCTCACCCCTACCAATCCCTGGCAGCCCAGGCTCATTCCCGAACCCAGGTCACTGGTGTGGCATGAGGTGTAGTGACCAGCACCTCAGCCTCCAGTGCCACTGGGCTGGCAAGGCCTTCCTGGTTTTATGATTTATTTATATTTCATTTACTTTTTCATGCAACTTGATTTATAAGTGGGTTGAGCTAAATGTCCATTTTTAGACATGCCTTATGTAAAACATAAAATATAACCTAAACCTTATGTAATGCATAACAAACATTAGTAAAATGATTGATGGGGGTGTAATTCAGCTGCACATGGGCTGCTAACTTCAGACCTTTTGCTTTTGTTTTCATGGTTGTCAACACAGAGGTGTTGCATGGAAATCCCATAGAGGAGACAAACACACTCATGCAGTGCATATAGCTAGGACTTTCTGTGTCTGTCACTGGATGTTGTTGTTAGCACAGTATATCTATAGTTACAATAGGTTTCATATTACGTAACTCTGTTGTACCTGGCTTGCATAACTCTTGTTGTACCTGACCCTGAACCCTTTGAAAACAGGCACTGCCTAAAGGGTTTTATGTGAAATAAGAACTAAAATAAACTAAACTAAATACATCCGATAGCCCTGCACAGCTAATTAGAGTTGTAAATGACAATGTTGCTAGCAAAGAGGTTATAGGAGAAGACCCAACCTTGCAGGCTGTTGGTGTTTCCCTGGAAGCTAGCATCACCCTTCAATGAAGCCCACTAAAGCTACTACTGTTAAAGCTGTCCAGACTGCCAGCATTTCCCTGGAATCAGACCTGCATTATTGTGCCATTATACACCAGCTTGGTACGACCACACTTGGAATATTGCTCACAAATTGCTGCCCCAACCACTATTAAAAGCAGAAAAAGGGTAGAACGGGTCCTGAGGAGGATCGCTAGAAAAAATCCATTCCCCACAACAGTTTAATTATAAGGACAGATTGAATAAATTAAACATGTACTCCACCAATTACAGGCAAATCAGCAGAAACATATAAGATGATAAAAAATAAATACATGTGCAAGACAGTAGGGATCACAAGATATGAACCCATTAGAACTACACATAGTAACATCTGTAAAATCAAGGGCGAAAAAAATAAGACAACCAGAAGAAGCAAATGCTTCACCCAAAGAATAGTTACACTGTGGAACTCACTTCCACAATAGGAGGTTGTTAGTAGTATTATGATGACATTTAAAAATAGACTAGATATGCATATGGGATCAAAAACTATGAATTCCACTTAAGATGAATATTAGTTGGCAAGTTCTATAAAAGACCTATGGGTCTCTTGAACTTGTATAAAGAATCTAGGAATCTATCCTCAGAATATAGATAACATGGGCTGTTTTAATCGGTCCCATCTCACAGATGCCCAGAGGAAGGCAATTTTTTAAACTCAGTGGCAACCACCACCAGGATAACAGTTTCATTGTTGTCTGATAAGTCTGTAGGGTGCCAAGCAGTGCCACAGGCGTTTCAGTCCTCAGCTGCTGCAGGAGTACAAATGTGCGAGATATTCAAAGCATTTGGATGGCATATTCTGTGGTCCTTGCATTGTATTTAACAATTCCAGTGGCTTCACTCTGGTATCCATGCCAATGAGGGATAGGTCTAATGGGAAAGAGATTCTGGAGAGGCACAGCAAATCAAAGGACAGTGAAAATGCTCTTGCTAGAGTGGATGCATTTCTCTCAGTTTGTGTGGGAAGGTTAAAACCTGCAAGTCAGCCAGCCCACTGGCATGGTGGTAGAGCTACCACTTGCAGCGTTGATGACCTGGGTTGGGGAGCAAACTTGTCACATGGGAGGGTCAGCCAGGGGGAGGTGGATTCAGCATCCATTGGACTGCTCTCCTTGTCTGGGGAAGGAATGGTGTGGCACCTGGGACAGCACTGCTTCCTAGCAGAGGCAAGGGACCAGTGCACCAAGGCAGCAGAGGAGTGGCTGATGTTCTGTGAATCAATACAGGAGCATGAGTTGCATTGCCACTAATATCAATGCATGTTCTCCTCTGGGCCATAAGAGAGGAGGGAGGCACAGAAAAGCAGAAAAAGGCAGTGCTGGCTGGTGTGGATGATCACCACCCCTCGCAAGCTCCACACCTGCTGACTCGGGCAGGGCCACTGGATCCTGGACTGGCAGGTCTAATGTGCTCCCTGCCACCCCACCACAGGAGTAAGCTGTGGGAGGAAGGCCAGGTAAGTGCCGGGGGAAGGCAGGGTGACAGGACTGGGGGGAGGGACTGGTGAGAAGGATTGCCATGCCAGGACAGAGTAGAAAAAAGAATTAGCAAAAAAACTGCAAGCCAATCTCTTGTGGAGCACAGCAACAAGCTGGCAGAGAAGAGTATGCGTATTCTACATAGGACCATAAAGACCATTCTTTTGTGGGAGGCAAAACACTATACTCATGGGTAAATTTGGTGAAAGTGGAAATTCCCATTCTGTGTTGCAATACATTCTGCAAGCTGCTGCAAGGAATGTCATGCACATTTCACCACAAATGTAAAATGAATGTATTCAAGTAATTGGGCCTACAGGTACAGAGAACATTTTTTAAACAATGTAAGGGCAGCAATGTGGTATAGCTTCATAGCGGATGAGACTATGGATGTGTCTACTAAGGAACAAATTTCATTATCTGTTGGCTATGCACACCATGACGTTTCTGGCAAAGTCACAATTTGGGAAGATTCTGTAAAATTCACCAAAGGTTGGATACAACATATCATGACCTAGCAAAACTATTCATGCTGCTTTTAACAGCTTGGGTCAGCATTGCAAACTTGATGCAAGGAAAGGCTATGACTGAGGGAGCAACATGAGTAGAAAATTCAGTGGTGCTCAAGCACACATCCAAGCAGTTGTTCCTGAAGCATTGTACGCCATTTGTAAGGCTCGCAACCTCAGCACAATATTTGTCCATTCATGTGCCATGAGAAAAGTACCAAACATGTACAATACCACAACAGAAAATTCTGCACTGAAATTGTCCCCTAAGCGCCATAATATCTTTGCATCAGAACTCAAATCATTCAACTGCTTCCCTTCTGACTATGATGATGATAAGCCAGCAGAACATACTTCATCAGTTCCTGCAGCTGGAAACGTCATATGGATGATCCAAACCAATTTTCTTTCAAGGTTCAAAGCCACATTTTTGGTGGTCATATGTACACTGGAGAAGATAAGAGTTCAGCTGTGAAGCAAACTGATTGCTGCTTTCGGTGACCTGATTTGACTTCCTTCTGACTCTTTGGTGTGTATATCTTGTTTTGGCCTTAACAAAACCTTTCCATCTTTATCTGCAACGCGTAGATATAGCCCTCATCCAAGCATCATAGGAGGCCGACACCCTTGTACAAGTATTAAAGAGCATGAGGGAGCGTGCAGAGAGCCAATTTGCAGACCTGTATCAGAACATCCTGGCTTTGGCAGAGACTGCATTTACTGGGAAGGCAGTACTCAGGAGAAAGGGGGGTTACTAGTGGGGTACCATGGGGTTCAGTACTGGGACTGGTGCTCTTTAATGTCTTTTTAAGTGACTGGAAGGAAAAGTATGCCTCTTTGCAGATGACACAAGGATCTGCAACAGGGTTGATACACGGGGGGGGTGGAAAGGATGAGAAGGGACTTGGCAAGGTTTGAGCAAAGGACAAGAGTATGGCAGCTTAGTTTCAATGCAAAAAAGTGCAAAGTAATGCCCCTGGGAGACAAAAACCAAGGGAAAGATTACACAATGGGGGAGGGAGGTACTAAAAACAATAAAAATGGGAAGAGACCTGGGGGTGCTCGTATCAGATGACCTTAAGGTAGGCAAGCAATGTGAGAAGGCAGTAAGGAGGGCTGGGGGGATTCTGTGATGCATAGGGAGAGTCATAGCCAGTAGAAAGTAGGAAGTTGTTATCCCTCTGTACAGACAGTTGATGAGAGCCCACCTGGAGTACTATGTGCAGTTTTGGTGACCCCATCTCTGAAAGGACATAGACAGGATGGAGGCAGAACAGAGGAGGGCAACCAAAATCGTGCAGGGTCAGCACCAGAAGCCATATGAAGACAGGCTAGAAGAGCTTAGTATGTATACCCATGAGGAAAGGAGGGAGAGGGGGGACATGATAGAAACTTTCAAGTGCCTCAAGTGAATCAACAAAGTTCAAGAGGGTAGCATATTTCAGAAAAAGAGATGCACAAGAATAAGGTGACAATTTGAAAATAGTGGAGGGATGGCTCAGGGGCAATGTGAGAAAGTATTTTTTCATGGGGAGGGTGGTGGATGCATGGAACGGCCTTCCTGAGGAGGTTGTGGGGTCAATCTGACCGGGAGCTCCTGCCACTCTTTCTTAAATCTGTTGCAACAGTTCTTCTGTTTCTAAGCCTAACCTAGTCTCTACAATTTTTAGTCCATAAGGTTTATTTATTTTTATTTATTTATTTCATTTCTCGGATTACAATACCTTTGAGCCGAGGCTCTTTTACAAAGGTTCCACATCAGCGTGTGCAACAGTCATCATTTTTAGTTACAAACATATAGTCATTGACTTACAGACATGTAATAACCAGTACAAAGACTTGAACTATGAGAAAGACAAGGGAAAGGTGGGTGGGTGGGTGGGGGTTAAGGATAGGAGATCGGGGAGGAGGTGCAGGGATAAGGAAGAGTATGGGAGGTGGTTGGGGCAGGGGCAGGAGTGGAAATATGGGGGGGAGGTGGGCGAGGGTGGGAGACAGTGCAGCCAGGGGGCCTTGTCGAGGGAATATGACAGATAAGGTGCTAGGGTTGCAAAGACTGATTTTAAGTGCTGGGTACTGGGGCATGTGCAGCTGGAACGGTGGAAATGTTAAGATGTGCAATCGCAGGATACAAGCAGTGAGAGGCGCTGCTTGGACTTGAAGAGGCTGAGTGTTGGAGCAGTCACTATGTCGCTGCCAAGAGAGTTGAGCCAGTTGGATGCCCGATAGGTGAATGATCTTTGTCCTTGGGTCATGCAACATCATGGGATATGTAGTAGATGGGAATTGGATCTCCTTGTAGTGACATTCCTATGTCTAAGCTTAAGGAGGGCACAGACACCAGGTGGGGCAAGCCCCATTATAATTTTCTTGGCCATAATGCAGGTTTGGTATTTTATGCGTTTGTCCAGTTAAAGCCATCCAGATTTGGAATAAAGGTCACATGTGTGGGTACAGCGATGTGAGCCGGTGAAGAGATGACAGGCCTTATTCAGGGAGGTTGCGATACGTTTGAGAGCAGTGGTAGTTGCAGACCCATATATGATAAGACCATAGTCTATGATGCTGACGATGGAGCTTTGGACGGCCACTGACAGTGCTTCTGGGGTTAGGTGTTTCCTGTGCCGGAATAATATGCCTAACCTCGCATTGGCAAACTTTGCAACATTGCTGATATGGACAGCGCATGAGAGGAGGGGGTCAAGAGTGATGCCAAGGTACTTGAACAATTGTGTTTGCTCTAGGATGGCTCCTTGTTCAGTTGCAATGGAGAGGTAGAGTTGTTTGTTTTTGTTGTGAGGGCTGCAGAAGATCATAGACTTGTTTTTTTTTCTGATTGAGAAGCAGTTTATGATTTAGGAACCTTGATTCGATGGAGGAGAAGGACCGCTGAAGTTTATTTTGTAATTGGATTGGATCAGGGTCCGAGGTGAGGATCACAGCATTGTCGGCATAGAGAATTATTTGTTCTGGGCAGCTGTCTGGTAGTAAGTTTAAGAACAGGCTGAAGAGGAGGGGTCCCAGAATGGAGCCCTGAGGGACTCATGAGTGGACCAGTCTAGAGTCCAAGAGTGTATCAGCAATTCTTACTGTTTGAGACCGTTCTTCAAGGTAGCTCTTAAACCAGCCAATGCAGTCGGCTGACAGCCCAGTGTTCTGAAGCTGGACAAGCAGGAGGCGGTGACTGACAGTTGGCCACCTGTGGGCACTCCCTTCCCTTTCTTAACTATGCTATAGTGTCCTCTTTAATTTTCCTTTTCCCTCTCAGGTCCTTGTACAGGAAGGTTATTGTTGTGACCTCCAAGTGGATATAAAACAGGCTGTGTTCCTCATTGTTGGATTTAGTATGCAATGACACTATGTCATAAAATACACTGATATATATTATGTGTATGAAACTTGTAAATGTTGAAAATATCATGGCACTAGGTGTTTTTCATAAAGGTTAAAAGTTACTAGGGGACTGTATGATAAAAATTAAGTCAGTTGTGCTATTTAAAATGCATGTAAATTGCTGTAAATTGAACAAGTCTGAAATGCCATGGTGATTTGCATATATCCCATGATGCTTTGCATTATGGAATTATTGTGTGATGATGTTTCTTTGAAACTTGTCTTATTGTTAATGCCCTTTGGGGTAATGCTTATTTCAGTGCTTCTGCACTGAGGTTCTTTGTCTTTAGCTTGTTTTTTTTGCTTTGAGCCCCACCACCCACTCAGACAAGGCCCACATAAGGGAAGCTGAATCTCAACTGATAAGTTAGATCAGAGATCAGTGGGTCAGTAGGTGCTGGCTAAGTGCAGAGAAAGGACATACATAGTCTGTTGCTGCAAACTGATGCGCTGAGGAAGGGATATACCATTGTTTAAGATTATCTCCTGTATTTTGAATAAACATCACACAGAGATTGTGTGTTGAACCTAAAGTTTGGTGTCTGGTCCATCTGTTATCTCACAACCCCTCCATGGTCAAAAACAGGGAGGGAATTCAAGAATGCATGGAACCGACATAAGGCAATTATACTGGGGGGGAAGGAGGAAGGAGGCTGTTGGCTAACTAGGATCTGCAGCCTATGCATTAGGTAGGGAAATGGGCAGACTAGGTGGGCCAAGCGGTCCTTATCTTCCATCTAAGTCTATGTTTCTGTGTTACCCAGCATACATAGAAAGCAAACACAATGAAATAACATCAGTGCTGCTACTTCTCAATAATACTTCAGGCTCAACATTTTTCATTCCTTTTTTGGACCATGTGATTTCTGAACTGCAGGATCAAGTCATTTTGCAACATTTGATGCGCTCAGTATAACAATACACATGATACTACTCGTGCACAACTGCTAAGAAATTCATATGGGAATTGTTAAAATTTGTTTGAGGGGGAAACAGATTAGCCACTTGGTGTACAACTTATAAATAGCTAGCTACATCCCTAAGAGATTGTGCAGATTTAAGAGGTGTTCTGGTAACTGGTGTGCTATTGGTTTTGCAAAAGGGTCCACATTTGACTGCTGAATTAGAGACTGCAGTTTAAAATTCTTGCAATAACCACTGGCTTCAGCAGCGTACAATCCCTTACATATGCACCACTGCACTTTTATGTGGCTGAAACCAGGAGATTTATATAAAATTTTCAAAAATTCATCCTTGGAATTGTTAGTTTTTGGTGACTGCCATTCCTAAGCTGCCAACTGTGGTTTATTGCTGTGATGTATTTATTTAGTATAACATTTTCTTGAATTTGTGTATTTATCACATGGCATCAGCACCATAAGTCTCTCTCATATAGTAACAGTGGTACTGGCATGTAGCTGAAACCAAGTGTTACATAGAATTGAGACTTATATAAAACAAAAAATGCAACCTTGGAATGGTTTGGTTGCTTTTAGTGACTGTAATTCCTGTATTGCTAACTGTGGTTTATTAGTGTGATGTATTTATATTGTTTGGCGGTCCGATTGCTGCAAATGGTGAGTGGGATTTGTTTGTGCGCTGCCACTCATGGGTTCTTAATTTCTGTATTGCAGACAATAAAGACAATAGAAACATGGAATCAGTAGCAGTGTGCAAGAAGTGGAGCCCACGAACATACACATGCAAGATTTCAACAAGTCGATAAGAAAGAGAAGTACTAACAGTTCTGAAGCTGACCAATTACTTTACAATCTCAAACATGGCATGTGTGTATTCATTAAAAAAAAGTCGCCTCGCTGGTGATATGAAAAGAAAATAATGTATGGCTCTCGACTAATGGGCATAGCCCTGTGTGTGGGAGAGGGCCCCTAATGACCTTACTCTGGCCTTGCATATATTTAATTCTGTCCAGCCCCAGCATTTCTTTCAGAATGCTTTCCATAAACTTTACTGTCTTGTTTTGCTCATTAGAATGTCTTCTATGTGATAATATTGTGCTGGATGTGTGGAACCGCTCTTAGCCTGGCAGCTCACATAGCTGTCTCTTGTAACCCCCCCCCCCCACTAGATTATCAGCATTGTGATTTCACTGGCAGTGACATCACAAGTGACTAACCTGGTAGCTATTCAGTGGTTGTTCCTAAGCAGGAGTGATGCCACAGTCAGTGAGGTCACAATGCTGATGATGTAGTGGGGAAGGGCGGGGGGAATAGATATAGATATGTCAGCTGCCTGGCAGGGTGCTATCCCACACATCACACCTATTAACATCAGGTGAAATATTCTTCTAATTAACCAAAGGGAAAATAAAAAGTATCAGATCTAAAAGGTAATAGCTGACTGCTTTTAAAAATGATTACTAGTTTTAGGCAGTACACTAGCTCTTTAATTAGGTCTCCAGCAGCTCTTGTGATCTAGGGTCCGATTCTCAAAACACTTAGAATGACACAAGGCGCCTGTGTCAAAGATAAGACGCAACTGGCACTTTGCATCAAACAGTGCGCCCCAAGCTAATCTCAAAAGCAGCCTGCGACAAACGCAGGCTGCTTGAGGCAAAGGGGGCTTGCGCCAGCCTAGCCCCATAAAATGGGCTGTGGCATGGTGCTCAGGGGTTTGTGGCAGACGCAAGCTGCCACTTCCCTTAAAATGGTATTCTAAAACCATTTCCAGAGGTCGGCTGTCAAAGTACATTTCGATCAGCCAGGGGCTGGTCTGAGTGTCCTCATGCTCATGGGCTGGCAGTGTAGCCTAGAGGTTAGAAGAACGAGCTTGGTACATCCAACAGACCAGACCTGAGTTTGATTCTCACAACCTCCACTTGCATACTGTGTGACTCTGAGCAAGTCACTTAACCGCCCAGTGCTCTCGGGTCACCCCTGAAAACAGGCACTTGTGCCTAGTGGGCCTTACCCGGTTACCAAAGACTAAAATAAATAAAAACAAACAAAACAAAAATTGCGTCCTCTATGGGTTGTGCCAATCTGCCGCCAGGGTCCTGATCCCATGTACATGCCACCTTGGTGGTCTGGGGCACCTCCCAACAGCCCTGATCCCCATGAAGTCATGCTGAAAGTAACCTGGTGGTCTAGTGGTCTCCCCCAACCCGATCTCTGATAATATTAATGTAAATGCCCTGGTGAGCTAGCAGAACCCCCCCTCAAGACCCAGTCATCCATAATATTACTTGAAGGTTCCATAGTGGGCTAACAGACAGCCCTGTTACACCAGTACATGATTATTCGAACCTCCGGGTGGTCTAGCGGACCCCCCACCCCACAGTGCCCTACCACCCCAATCCCCACATCCCATAACCCAGTTGGTGACTGGCACAGCCCACCACTCACCACCATGGCCAGCCACTGACTGAGCTATGAATGAGTGCATACTATATATAATATGCGCTCAGTGACTGACAACAGCTGTCCGTCTCACAGCGCATACTTGGGGGGGCACGAGCCCACCAGGGCATTTACATTAATATTATCAGAGATCAGGCTTGGGGGGGGACAATAGCCCACCAGGGTATTTTCATTAATATTATCAGAGATTGGGGCTTGGGGGGCACTCGTCCACCAGGGGAATTAACAAAACATTATGTGGCTGGGGGGACTGTCCATGGTGCTGTTGCTCCACAGTCCGCCTGCGGCTTGCAGCAAGGCTTCCTGATGCGTCCGCTGCTTGGTGCAGAGCCAAGTTTGCCGCAAGCCATGGGACTTAGCCACTAGGACCCTGCCTGACAGAGAATTGGGCGCAGGGTCCACGGTGCATCGGCAGTTGGTGCAAGCAGCCTTTGGCGCGGCTTGTGCTGACCCTTTGAGAATCGACCCCTATGTCTCTGTAGATCAGTGATGTCACCAGAATTCCTAAAAGTCTGTTTTTGAGCTAATATTCATCTTGACGAAACCTTGTTAGCCTGCCTTTCATATCAAATTACATACATCTTCCCATGATGCTCTGCTCTGAGTTTAGATTGGGGACTTTAGTTCAGAGTGTGAGTGTGAGTATAGACAGACTAGTGTGAAATACATGTCCTCCACCAGGTGGCACTGTAAGATAGACCATAAACACCGGTCCCAAAAAGTAATGTCAACAAGTCTTACTGCTGAATGTAAACAACAATGAAACTCCCACACACAACACATACTCTGCAGTAAGTTCCAGCTTTAAAAATAATACCCTTTACTGTGGAGTCACAACAGGAAATATATTTTCACACCAGAACCCGGTATGGAGTGCAATAATATTTTAACTTACACTAAAACTAACCAGAGTAACCTGATTGACTTCTTTGATTGGGTCACAGAGGTGGTGGAGAGGGACCAAGCAGTGGTTGTGCTGTATCTTGACTTCAGCAAGGCCTTTGATTTCATTCCACACAGAAGACTAATAAAAAAAGCTGGGCAACCTGAAGAGTAAGGTAGGGGACCAGGTTAATAGGGAACTGGCTGGGGATAGGATACAGAGGGTGGTCACCAATGGGGCTCACTCAGAGTCCAGGGGAGTTACCAGCAGGTGCCGCAGGGATCAGTTCTAGGACCAATGCTCTTCAATATCTTTATTTAAATTATAGGCAAGGGAATGCAGAATAAGGTGTGTTTCTTTGTTGACACAGATCTACAGCAGAAAGGATACTGAAAAGGGAGTTAGTGAAATGAAAACAGACCTGGAAAAATGGTCCAGATTGTGATAACTAATGTTTAGTGTGAAAATATGCAAAGTGATGCACAACGGTGGAAAGAACCCTAAAACGGACTACATGATGGGAGAGTCAGGGTAGTGTAGACATCTGAGGAGAAAGATCTGGGGGTCATCACTAGTGATGGCCTCTAGTCCATTGCTTAGTATAACAAAGCGTACAGGATGGCAAACAGGAAGCTGAGATACATTGGAAGGGAAATTAGTAGCAGGAAAATGGAAGTGATATGGCCCCTGTACAGACCCCTGGTAAGGCTGCACCTGGAATACTGCACGCAGTTCGGATTCATGACAGTTGACAAATTCATTGTCAACCGACTGTACAGTGACACCTTTATGTTGACTGGTTTTGCAGTCAGAATAAAGGCAGTCACTTTGGACTGTTTTCTTCGGGGGGGGGGGGCTTTGTCCCTGCAACCCCGTAACTGAACTAATCAACTCTGAGCCGGAGTTGATTCGGGAAGGGGGTGCAAGACCTACAGAAAGCAGTGCCGGGGTCCCACGCTGGCACTACAGCAACCTTCACTGCTGTAGTATCGGTCGCAGTAAAATTGTCACCATAGGGAGTGCATACCCGCAGTTCTGGATTCCCTACCTTAAGACAGACAGGTACTGCATAGAGACCATACAAAAGAGTGCCATGACGATTATCCTGGGGCAGCAAGGGAGGTCGTATGAGGAAAAGTTGGAAGACCTCAATATGTCTACACTGGAGACCAGGAAGTGGGGGGTATGATTAAGACATACAAGCAAGTTCTCACAAGAATTCAACAGGGTGGATTGTGAGGCCTTCTCCATGAGGCACAGTGACTAGAGGCTGTTGGTTGGGGGAGGAGGGTCAGGAGTGATGTGAGGAAGTTCTTCTTCATAGATCAGATGATGGTGGGGGAATGGAACAGACTGCCCAGAGAGGTGGTTGAAGCCAAGTCTATGACAGGGTTTAAACTTGGGTGAGGTAGATATGAGGAAATACTGGGACCTACAGGCAGAAGAGGGAATGGGAGATTGGAGGAAGAGTGTGACAATGAGCCACTATGGCTATCAGACCTCTTAAGCCAGCCTGGCATTAGGCCAAGCATGGACTACGCAGGAAAATAGGCAGACTGCATGGACCTCTGGGTCTTTTTATGCCAACATAATCTACAATATGTTTCTATGTAAAAGGAAAAGCATTAGCACGTCAGAAAGATTAACAGACCCACAACAAAGTTCTTCTCCACGTGTGCTGAGCACTGACTCCTGCAAGTCCGAAACAGCTGAACCCAAGCTATGCCTAGTCATTCCATTCAATCAATAGTCAGGCAATTACATGAGATTATCTGATGTGAGTCACTGCTGGAGCTGTTTCAGGTCATGGCAAGGTCCAAACAGGGAGGGGAGTGTGCCAAAGCTATTGACTGATCCCTGAGGTATTCACGTTTTCCACTGCCACGTCACTCCTCCATATATTTCTTTAAATACAGTGTGAAAAGTGCAAAGGAATTCCACTGAAGGTATTACTGCAATCCCAGAAATCCAAATAAAATACTTGGGGAAGGGGGGCCCAGTTTCAGTTGTGAAAATGTATTATAGAGTTTTATGTTATCACACAAAAGTGAGTACACATGCACTGCACATGCAAACGCCATACACAGAAGGGTTAGTTTGCACCACAACATAGTGATTGCAAACTGTATCCAGACAAGTCCGAAGGTGGCAATGCATATGTAAATATGTGCAAACTGTCCCCAAGTGGTACAAATTTCACATACCATACCACACGCACCTTAAGAGCCACAAATTGCATAGTAGGCCCACCGGTGCAGCTGTAGGGTTATCACTCGTGACGCTGGCAACCCATGTTCAGGAACATGTTTGGGCCACAAGGGCAGACTCTAAGGGAGGAATATTGGGCATCCCAGAGGACACCCCATTCTTCCAGGCAGGGAGGGTAGATGCAGCCACAGATGATAGTACAGCAGCAGAACAGTGGAGGAGGGTGGACATCAGCCAGATTCTGCATGTACCACTCTCTGCATGGATCCCCTAACCCATGGACATCCCAAGGGTGGGACCCAAAAACTGAAAAAAGTAGCCTATTTCATGGGGGATGATCCAGGTTGCACTCAGACCCTGAGCCCGGCCACTGTCCTCTTGATGCAGCATCATGGGAATGCCTGCCTTCAGACCAGGAGGAGGAGGAGTTGGGAGGTTGGACCCCACCACTGGGGCAGGGGGAATGGGAGCATTAAACTTGTGATATGGAAACTGCTCCAGGTAAGTGGAAAGGACACCAAGGAGTGAGGCTGGGCCTGTCCCAGGGGAAGGGAGCCAACACAAGAGGAGCAAAACAATATATTATAAAAAAACAACAAATTTCATTCCATTGGTTTAGAACATCATTTCATCAGTTTAGAACTAACAAAAATAATTCTAAATCACCTTCATACAGAAGTGCAAACAATTAAAGGGTCATGACCCCAAGAAGCATACAGTTATGTAACGGCTTGCAGGTCTAGCTCTGGCTTTTCCTTTTTTGTGCCAATATCTTTGCCAAAATATATATTTTGCACTATATGGCAGCCTGGACCCATTTCAACTCTATATAGTAGTGCCAAACTGTTTGAAAACTCCCCATTTAATAATAAAAATATTTTTTTGGCTCCAATGGCAAGTGGGAGATCATGCCCTAGACATGTTGTATGCAGTGATGCTGTTCCCTTGCCCTCAGGAGACACATACCTTTGCACTGAGGGGCTGGCCTGGGATCTGGTGCAGAACTACAACAATGACAAGGTTCTTTAGCATGGTGCCTTCACTTGGAGAGTCCGTTGCAATGCACTGGTTGCACACAAGAATGCTACCCCCAGGAAACTATGATGTGGGAAACTGAAGGGGAAATAAGGAACCTACCTGTAGCCCAACAGCTTACACCAATCACTTTCTCAAAAATTTTAATAAATGAAGATGTTTCAGACTTGCAGAAGGTGCAATTTATCTTTACTGACATTCTCCTGAAGTACAGATCATTTCACCATGTAGGTGGCTCCGTCATTTCAGGCTATATCTATGGTTGTATGAGGTCCCATTCTGAGTCCTAGCTGTTCCCCCAGCTAACACTGGTTCTGGCTAACATTTCAGACTGTCAGATATTTCCTCTGCACAGTCAGGTTCTTGCTAACTTTGCAGTGTATCAGACATTTCCTTGGCTCTCACAGGTTCTTGCTAATTTTTCATTCTCCAGTATCCCAATTTGGCTCTCAGCCTCAGATGAGAGATAACTGCACCTTTATGCACTCTGCCCTTTCTCAACTGGGACTGTACTGTGGACTCGGTCATAAGGCCCATGGGACTATAACGGCCTACTTTGCCTTACCACACTGCCACTGGGGTGGTTGCTTCTTACTTTGTACAGAGTTTACTTCTGAAAGGAACCCATGACTCTTACTCTCATATTTGTTTCGCCAGTGTAGAACTTCTTCGAGGACCCTATCCCAGGCCCAAAAACCATAGAGGAGCACACCTTGGAGGAAGACTCTCCTAGGTCCTCCTTCTCCTGCAGTCCTCAACACACTGCAACTTGGTCTCGGTTCACAAGAACTCTCCCCTAAAATGGGGCACCTGAGTTGCCCCTTATATAACACGTAGGCTTTTTCCACCTAGCTGCTGTGTTTCCAAATATGCCTTAAAGGAGAACAACCATTAAAATTTACAAGTACATATGTTATGCAGAGTGTTTTGATTTGTGTGTGTAGTTGTAGTATGTCCTTTCCTTTGTTTGCTGTTAAGATTTGTTTTTGTAAATTTGCCTCCTTGTTTTATGGCCCCTAGGGATCTCTATGCCTGCTTATTATTACCTTTCTTTTTCCCACAATGCCCCATGTTCCATGTGGCAAGGATTATCTGAGGCCATTGATAGCTTTTCTGTCGGCAGCGTTATTGGGCTGTTAAATGCCTCTTGTTCCAGACTCAACTAAATAACTGTTTACAATCCAATCTTTGTTTTCTTATTGTGTGTCTAGGTCTAGCCAACCAGAGTTAATGTTTTGCTTGTAAAGCTTTTCATTTTGTCAATTCAAACAGCCATTAAAAAGCACACAAATCACACCAGGCCATCAATGCTATAATTAGTGAAGACTATGTTTCCTTAAAGAATAGCTCACTCAGTTATCCCTCAGGTGTTTGCTAAACTGTGAGTGTGGCCTTTATTAGTGCTTATTGGATAAGGAAATGCACTTACCAGCACAGCTCTACTGCTGCAAACCGGACAGTAACAAGCATTCACTGAATCAGCGGTCTCCAAAGCATGACTGCTTCATGGGACATTAGGCATTGTTGGAAAAGGAAATCAGAACACTCTGCACAACATATCCTTTTGTAAATTTGTCAGTAGTTATCTTTTAAACCTTTATATTCCTGACAGCATCTATACAAAGTGCTCCCTTTGGTTGCCTAGTGGCTACAGTAGTAACAACAATCCTCCTTTGGCTAAAAGGATGGGGGTGTTACATGCTCCCCCACCTTTAATAATTTCTGTCTCCAGAAATTGAGGGATGAGTCCCTTCGGATCTTTACCTTTGTCTATAGTGAGTGGTCAAACAACTCTGTGACCCACAAGTAGCATGGCCTTTACAGATGGGATGAGAACCTGGACCACTCTCTTCCAGACCTAAAGGAACCACTCCACCAACTTGACTCTCTCTGCCCACATTACCTGAAGTTATTCTAACCCCTTGCCCTGGACCCCCCATTGGCCATTGAGGTAACTGACCAGTAAACTATGGGATTCCAACACTTGGTGTAGCTCAGTGACCTGTATCCACCTTTGCCCACATGAGGCAGCTGCAGCCCTGCTGTCTACCCATACCTCTGACCCATGGCCATGCACCCCAGGCCCTGACCATCTCAGGCTTCTACTCCCCTTGGGTTGGTTCTGACTCTGTAGTCCTAAGCACCACCTTCCTTGACCCCCACTCCAACCCCTAAACAAAGGTTAAGCAGTACCCTTCATTCCCCCTTATGGGGTTCCTTACATTCCCTGCACCCATAAGCAGCAAGAGAAGCAAATTACAGATAATATGTTCATATTTCCATAAGTATTAAAATAAAGCAATTATAATAATTCATTGCAAAAAAAAAACTTTGTTAATGTACCAGTTAGGGTTAAAGCAATAAAAGTAGGGAAATGTGGCATTAGGGTTTCCAACCCTAACTCCCCACCCCCAGCACCAAAGGGAAGAGCATTATAATTTTCACTTTTGTCAGTTTTTCCAAATCAGGGTTGGGGTGTTCCTTGGCATTCTCAACCCTAACACTCATCCCATTTGTGATATAGTGTTCAAATGTACACCTTGTATAAAGAAAACACCTCACATGTCACCTTATTTCTGTATGGAATGACGTGAGCGTTGGAACTGAGAATGCCAAGGAACACCACAGCTCTGATTCAGAAAGACTGACAACAGTAAAAACAACAATGTTTCCTTTTGGTGCTTTGTGGTGAGGGTGGGCAGTTATGGTTGGAAACCCTAATGTCGCATTTCATTACTTTTATTTTAACCCTAACTGATGTATTAATGAAGTTTTTTGCAATGAATTTCCTTACTTTTTGAGATAGTAGAATCGTATCATCATTAGGGACCTGCGTGGACACGTGCATGTGATTAGTGAAGTGCAGTGCCTTATGGGCCCTGCGCTTCCATCCGTCCATTCAAGTACACATGTATGTTGCTGTGGAAGCAAACTATGTGGTTTGTTGTAATTTGTTTGTTTGTGAAGATGGACTTAAGGTTGCTAAAGTTGCAGTGTTATGGTATGGAAATTTAATTTAATAATGTTAATGTTTTTGATATGTGTCTTTTAGTAGGCTCTTGTTAGGGTGTTAAGTCTTGTTGTACTCATTGAGACCTTTCTATTGAAATATAGATTGTCCCTTAATTGCAAAGACTGACAGAGTGACAGGTTGTTTAACTTGCAATGTTATCCTATGGGAATTCTAATTGTTTTTATTTTTTATATTTGTATATAGCCCCTCAATTACTTTGGAGAGTATTATGTGTTAGTGTGAAAGTACTCATTAAGACGATTATTTTGATATATAAATTGTCCCTTAAGTGCAAATATTGATAGAGTTATGGCTTGTTAAAGTTGAAATGTGGAAAAAAACTAAGTCCAAATTATTTTCTTGTATGAAGAAATCCTTTCTTGTGAGATTGTGTCATTCATATGAAAAAGGATTCCTTCATGTGAAAAATGATTCCTTCATATGAAAAACAAATGTGAAAAAAACTAAGTCCAAATTATTTTTTTCATATGAAGGGATCTTTTTTCAGCCTTTTTCATTCACATGGAAAAAATATCCCTTCATATGAAAAAAAAAGATTGTGACAAAAACATAAGTAAAATCTTTTTTTTTTTGTATGAAGAATTTGTTTTTTGTGAGGGGTTTTTATTTATATGAAAAAAGATCCCTTTGTATGAGAAAAGAATCTGAATAAAAAACTAAGTCCAAATTCTTTTTGCATATAAAGGATCCTTTTTTTTTTTTTTTAGGTTTTCATTAATACAAAAAAAACCTTCATATGAAAAAAGAATCTGAAAAAAACATAAGTCCAAGTTTTTTTCATATTAAGGGATTCTTTTTCGCTAGGGTTTTTTGTTTATACGAGAAAAGATCCCTTCATATGAAAAAGGAATATGAAAAGAAAAAAACTAAATCCAAATTTTTTTTTCATATAGCCATACGAGAAAAGCAATTCAAGTGTAACCCCCAGTTGGCACTAAATGAGAGGGCTACTACCCCTGCCTGCGTAGATAGTGAACAGGTTGAGGGTCCTGGGTCCTGTGAGGTGGTGCCTCCATTTTTATAAGTTGAAACTTGGGCAGAAAGGTGTCACTCAGCATGTTGGCTAGGTTTGGCTACTCTGCACATGGGACCCCAAACAACTCTGGACACAGGAAACAATAACTGTAATGTCCAATACCAGAAGTTGGGATTCTAAAGTGTGGCTTTTATTCACATCCAACAGAATAACAAAGCATAGATGGACCCCACGGGGCTACACTCCTGGTATTGCAGATTTATGGAGATCAGAACACATCCTCTTTACTCTGGGCATTCGGCCCTAACTCAACTCTTTTTCAGTTTCCCTGGCTCAGCTCCCTTGCCAGCCCTCTGGACTACCTTCCTTCCATGGCTCGGCTCTCATGCCAGCCCTTTGGACACTTTCCATATAGCATCGAACATTTCTCAGTGGCTCTCTAAACCACCTCTGAGCACTTGTGCGCCATCAGGGAATCTTCATCATCAATCCCACGTCTGGGTGCTTTCCTCAGGCACTGGCCAAGTACCTGAGAGAAAGCAATAGGTGTCCCAAAGCAAACCTGTAGAGGTGAATTTGGTTACTACTGATGGGGGGGTCCTCTCACCTCTCGCTCCCATAATTCATACCCGGCCATTTCTCAGGACTTTAACATCTCATCCTTGAAAAACACTTTACTGTGTAGATTCTCTTTAAATGTATGTCACATTTAATCTACTGTTCTTCCATCCCACTTGTGCTAAACTTGAAACATACTTAAAGAGTGGTTGTGTCTATTTCTCTAGACCCCCACAGAGTTAAGCATTCCAATTCCCACAACTTTCAAAACTGTACTTGGCTGTCTTTTCCTGACCCCACAGTAACAGTCACTTAACTTCATCGTGTCTCAGGTGAAAACAAATTGGCCCATTATCAGAGCAGACTCACCCATTGGTTGCAGGTGCCCCACAGGCTTTTTCTTCTTCAAAGAATGCTCATCCAAAACTTTGGGTGCCTCAGCATGTACCTAAAATTAGGCAGCTTCTTCTTCCCCTGGCCAGACCAGGGGAGTTGCCCCTGGAAGTAGGCTGAATCCTCCCCCCCATCCCCGCAGGGACGGGGCCCTGAACCACTTCACTTGGCTCTTCTTGTGTTCCTCTTCAGGAGAGAACACACACCTCTAAAGAAATATAGCTGTTTGTCAGAGCTGAGGGCTATGAGGGCCTGCAGCTGCAGCATAACTCTTCCCACTTCAGCGCTCTACTACACACTGAACTGACTTCAAATTCCCCAACATTCTATCCCAACTTCTCTAGCTGCAACATTCCAGTGTGGCTCATGCAGCTGCGACAGTTCTAAAATGATGTCATCCCTCAGTCTCAGCTGAGACTGAGAACAGAGTGAGTCAGTGTGAAACCCATTTAACTGGAGTTTCACCAGCTGCCTTCCCTGCCTACCACTAGGTCTTACTGGGATTCTTGTAACTCCAGGTAACAGGGTGGTTACACAAGTCATGGAAACATATTTAAAAATGTATAAAAAAACAAATTTTGGGTAATGTTTCCAAAAACTAACTGTAACATAAACATAATAGGGTCCTGATTACAAAGATACATGTGTTGTTGTCTCTGCAGGGTATGATTTTTATGGGTTTTCAAACATTTTTGTTTGGAAAAAAAAAAAGAAACAAGATGGTGGCCATACAAAAAATATAATTTTTTGTTATGACAAAAGACTACCCCCATATGAACAAGGATCTTTTTACGTATGGACTAAATTCTTTTTTCATTCTAAGCAGCTATCCAAAAAGTACTGAGTATGCTCTGGAATAGATTAATATTTTTTTTACCAAATCAGCAAAAGGCACCACTCTGGCCCAAGCCCTTTCTACCCTGAAAATTTCAGACCAAAATTCCAAACCATCTGGGTGCTAGGTGATGACATAAAAACAGCAAAACCAAAAAAAAAACAATTTTCTTCTCTTTTTTCGGTATTCACATCTCAGAATCCTCTCATCTGACCAAAATGAAATTGAGCACATCAAGAGATCTTGCCTCTAAGACCACGCATGGCAAATTTTGTGCAAATTCACTGAATGGGTGTGAAGCTATTAAAGTGCACATTTTGGTGTTTAAGCCTTGAAATGCATGCTCAGCCCTAACTATCGTGGGGCTACTGCACCACTGTAATTAACATTTTGAGCCAATAGGGTTCGGGTCCATGCTGAGGTAGATTAAAGCTGTGCAAATCTTAGATCATGTCAAATGCCTGTCCCTGGACCAGATCACTTGATTGTTCCAGACTTCTACCCAGGTTTCCATCAGGCCCCTCCTCTCTGTCTTGGGGGTACCTGCAAAACACAAAAAGGGAAGACATACAGGAAAGTATGCAAAACAATTGCATGCCCAAAAGGGGCAGTCTTTCTCATCCATCCCTCCAGCTTGCTACTTGTAAAAGTTTGCTTGGGGCTCAGAAATGTATTTTCCACTGGGTCCTATAGGAATTTGAATGCTCCATGGAGCCTTGCTAAAGTATCTCCTGGTTTGTGCTGAGTTGTCTCACTTACCACTGTACTTTTGCTGATTTGGGTTGCTGGTCATCTGGTCCCCTTCCCAGGGATAGGCTTCCCCAGAGACAGTCTGCACAGCTGGACTGGCACACTCACTCTTGTTCTCTCTCTCTCATAGGTCTTCTGAGTTTGCCTCAATCGCAAATGCAATAGTCTGCAGGCCCTGCTCAGAGAGAGAGATCCGTGCAGCATATGTCTTGGGCTGTTCTGCTGCACACATGGACTGTTGTTTTGTGTATTCCATGGCCCAAGTCAACCCACCCTGATTTGTATACAGGCTGGCTCTGCTGGACGTTGCCACACCCCCCCTTAAAAAACCCAGTGGTGGGGGAAGCATCGGATCCTAATTCCTCCTCTACACATAAGAGGCACACACTTCATTCCTGCAGTGCTGTGCAGTGGCACTATCTTAAAAAAATGCAGTCCCAGAAATGTAAACTGAAAAATGGGCACTTTTTTTCTTTTTGAATTCTCATTGCCACAATGACTCTGAGGTTCAGCTTCTTACTTCTGCCAGGTAGCCTCAGCTCTCTAAATCCCAGCACAGCCTCAAATGTAATTGCCTAGTATGCTACTGTGTCATACCACAGCCATCAGGGAAATGCCCCTTTAGCAGAAATGGCAGACTGGGTTCAGGTGTACGAATATGCCAGTGACAAGGTACTTTGTGTGGTGCCTCCACATGGGGAAGTCCCTTGCAATGCACTGGATGCATACAGGGATGCAACTCCTCAGAAAACTACAGTATGATGTAGATGATTTAAGGGAATAAGGGGTCCAACAGTTTACACCAATCACCTTCTCTAACTCTCAATATAGAAAGAGGCTTCAGACTTGCAGAAGGTGTAGTTTGCAGTCATACTTATGACGTACAACTCATTTCCATGTGCAGGTGGCTCAGTCATTTCAGCCTGTAGCTCTGGCTGCAGGATGTCCATTTCCAAGTTTTAGCTGCTCTCTCAGCTAACGCCGGTTCTGGCTCACTCTCTCAAAGTCAGACATTTATTCTGCTCACTGCTACAAACCTTGCACTCAGGACCTTGTGTAAAACACAGACCACCGTCTGGATATCATAAACATTTTATTAGGCCTATGGCCAGACATAACAAACTCTGTCCAGAGCTGGTACGGCTGCAGCAGAGATTGCCAGTGAAACACGGCACTTCTGCCATGTCCAAGATGGCCGCTGGAGTGCACTGCACATATGCAACGGCTCACATGTGCGCACTGAACTCTGGTGGCACAGCGGCATAGTCTGCCACATCCAAGATGGCTGCCAGAGTCCCCTGAGCATGCGCGATGATTTGCCCATGCGCACTGGGCTCCAGCGGCCATCTTGGACACAGTGGACTGTGCCCCCATGCCACCAGAGTTCAGTGTGCATGTGCGAGTCATTGAGCATGCACCGAGAATTCTGGTGACCATCTTGGACACGGCAGCCAGTGCCGTGTTCCACCAGTGACCAGCAGACAAAATAGTACAGTGAACGCACAGTGACTGCCATTCGCCTCCACTATTTACATGTCCATCCAGTACCCGGTAAGCTCCTTTTACTCTACTGTGCTCTCAAGACGTCTGCAGGGCTATGCCCACTGCAGCCATAAAAATGATACAGTGTACAAGAAAAAAGCGCGCCCATGCTTGTTGCTTTGTCAGGAATGAATGCACAAGTCAAATTATGCCATTCAGATACAAAAAACTCATGCAAAATGTGCAAATTTTAAAAACAATTACATCCAAAAGTTAAACATTCATAAATTCTCATATCTCGTAATTTAAGTTAAATTAAGTTGTCACAGTCACAAACAACATAATAGTCAGTCCATACACTATTCTAAAAGTACTATGTGATTGAAGCTTAAAATAGAATGCGCTATGTGGCCCTCTCATCATACTGTCAGCTGGCTCCTTATTTTCCACGGGGATTCCAGCAACATCATCAGGGCTTCTATATTGTAGCACAGAGTTCGATGGTAACAGTGAACAATGGGTCTGACTTAACTATATAAAGATACAAAATGGACCGACAGTACAAAGCAGAAAGACAAGGCTAAGGCAAATGAACAGTACTAGGCAAAGTTTAATAAAATAGTAACAAATCCAGTCTGTCATTTTAAACCTTTGCCACTTGTAGCTTGTAGCTTAAAAAGCCACATTGATTCCCTTTGCAATACTTTTTTTTATCAACATCACCTCCCCTGGGACCTATAGTAATCTTTTCTATACCCATAAAGGTAAAATAATGACCCTCCCTGCAGTCTTTAACATAGCATGTCAAAAACACTATCAGGGTCCTGTTTAGTAATACTAATAAGATCTTCCCCAACTTCTACCTTTTAGTTTTCTGTACTTTTTTTTCAGCATAATAGCTTACACAACTACATTTTGCTAAATATGTCACACATTCTGAATTACAGCGGCACTATGATCAGAGGCGGTGGCATCAGCACATGCAGACGTTCGAAGCTGTTGTACCATCGTAGTGACATACTCAAGAGGGTACGACAACTTCTTGACGTCACTATGATGGTACAACAACATTAGGCATTCACTGAATTCCAGCATTAATCATGCTCTCCCATACACTATAAATCTATTCTAATACTCCCACTTGCATCATTTAGTATGACCAGATCCAAAAATTCTATCTTTTTTAAGTCATATTTCAATGTAAATTTTAAGTGCCTGTTGGTATGCTCCAAATATTATCCAAATGACCGCAGTTCACTGATTGCTCCATCCCATGCAATAAATACATTATCAGTAAAATGGCAATATAATTGTATATGTTAAAATAAATAAAAATAAAAATATAGGCTTTGTTTCACCATTCCTCCACATATTTATCCTCCCAGGCCCCCAGATCGATATTTGCATAACTGGGGGCAAAAGACATCCCCAATGCTGTTCCCTTAATTTGCTGATACCATCCACCTAGAAAACAAAACACATTAAAGGTCAACACCTTTTCGGTAAGTGCCAATAAAAACTGGACTTACTCAAGGGCATAAAGATCAGATACCAATAACACTTTCCTTAAAGCCCAGACACTTTAATTATGCGGTGTGTTTGTATATCAGCTAGCGATATCAAGTGATGTGGTACCACTGATGTTCGACCTGAGCGTCTTCCAGTATCTTAAGTACATCGGTTTTATCTTTTAAATTAGATATAAATCCTGCTGCCAGGGACTATACATATGTGTCAATATATTTAGCTAACAGTTCACTTAAAGAACTGACACAAGACAGTATAGGGCTTGCAGAGCGGGAGTAAAGGGTCTTGGTGAATCTTAGGTAATGTGTACATTGTGGCTGTAACTGGTGATTTAACGTTAAGAAATTCAGCAGTCTTCACATTAACAACATTCTGTTGCATTGCTATCTCAGTGAGCGGGCCAGTTTCCTTTTTCAGGGCTATAGTAGGGTCCCCACTCAATTTGCAATAAAACATTGTATCATTTAATTGCTGTTTTGTTTCATTTTTGTACTATTCAGTCTCCATGACTACAATGGAACTGCCTTTGTTGTCTGGCTTAATTGTATTCAGGGTATTTGTCTGTAGGTTAATAGCATTTCTTTCTCAGAAAGAACAAATAAAATATCAAGGCTTTTGACTTTCTTTAAACATTTGTTCTAAATCAGTTTCACAGGGATGTATGCTACCTATAATCTCCTCAGCTAGCTCGTTTTGAACTTGCAGCATCTCCCTCCTTTTCCCACTCCATCCCTCTTTTTTTCCTTATTTTTTTCCCTCTCCTGACTCTCCCTCTTCCCTCCTCCACTTCCCACCTTTCAAGCACTTTCCCCCTATGTTAATTAATTTCAGTCTGCTCCTAGTTGTTGACAAAGCCTCATGGCTGCGATTCCTGTCCAGTTTAACTACTCTCCACGTGTTTATCATCATTTTCCTTCGCCTTCTACCTTTCCCTCTGTTACTCTGAGTTCCCATTGTCTACAATCAACTTATTCTAACTCTTGTGTTGCTCTACCATTGTAACCAAATATGCAGCCCTATTTACTGTTTTGTACTTATATACTGTATTTTGTGTTGTATTTGTTCTCTGATGCGGAACCTTTGTAAAAGAGCCTGGCTCAAAGGTATTTTGTAATCCTAGTTGAAATAAATAAAAAAAATTAAAAATAAGTATGAATGTTTGCACAGTACTGTTCATGGGGGGGGGCATAAGTTTAGATTTAGGTTTAAACTGGAGCAACATTTTCATTGCATCTTGTTCCCCCTCTCCCCCGCCACTGTCCCGAACTTCTGTATTTCTTCACTTTCCTTTCCATGATAAAATGATCGCACATTTAACAAGCGAATAAATTGATGTAAATCTACAATGATCTCAAATGCATTAGCCTGACATGATGGCACAAAATATAAATTCTTAAAGACCCATGGCTCAGTTTCAGAAAGTGCATACTTAGAAATGTTAATTACATTTCTACTTTCCCATTCAGTAATGTCCATTACTAGTAACTGGGATGTCTCCTGCCTCTCCTTTAGCCCCTGCCCTCCCCATGCAATTCTGTCACCTTGGTTCCTGATAGCGGTAACCACTTCCTCTTCTGTCTCTTGCCTCCTCTTCTATTTTTTCTTCAGTTTCTAGCTCTGTGAACCTCACCTGTAGTCAGGGGGCTGTGCTGTAGATAACTGCTCTGTGACATTTGTGTAGGTAGGGCTGTGCACAAGCAATCTCCTCTTCTAAAACAGATGATGTTTGTCCCTCAAACTTGGACCCACTGGTTGCTCAAGAATCACCATATACACTTGTCTTTTAAAGAATTTACTTAGGCTTAGAATGTCTCTCTTTTTCCTTTTTCCAGTCTAAAATCTCTGGGCCCAGATATTCAAAAGGGTTGCTCCATGCGCAACAGGGTTACGCATGCGCAAGTCCTACATTGCGCCATTCTGCGCTATTCAGCAGGAGGCAGTTGCTCCACTGGCAACAGGTTGCGCAAAAGAGCAATGCAAATGAATGCATGCTCAACAGGAGGGAGGAACCATGCATAACCTCGCCTTGATATTCCAGTCGGGTTGTGCAGGATATCATCACGCTTAACCTGCGCCTACACAACCTTGAGCCCCAAAAAGGATCAAGTTGAGGGCCACCCACAGGTGAGCTGCTGTATTGCAGGCGCAACACAGCAACACCACCTAGCCCCAGCCCCCAACTCGGTCCTGTGCCCCCCACCAGCCCGATCGCGGGCATCACAGTACATGAAACCCCCACACATCTCCACAGCCCGATCGCGGGCGAGTACAGGCATGAACCCCCACACACACATCTCCCACAGCCCGATCGCGGGCAGTACAGGTACATGAACCCCCACACATCTCCCACAGCCCGATCGCGGGCCAGAACCTGTTGAACCCCCAGTGCCCAATCACGGGCAGAATGTAACCCTCCCCAACCCGAATAACTCCCTGGTGGTCCAGTGGACCCGTAAAGCCAGTCGCGGGCAGAATGTCACAACACAACCCCCAAACATCTCCCTGGTGTCTAGTGTCCCCCCACCCACCCACAAACCCCTCCACCCTCCCCGCGGCGGTGGGCGACAGCATCCACCCGCCTGCCGCCCAGGCATCCGCCGACTGACTGTCGGTGGGGCTGCCGCCCATTGGCTGTAGCTCTGCCAATGAGCATGCAGCCCTGCCGGACGGTCAGCCTTCTCTTCTTCAGCCCTGCCATGGAGGAGGTCCCTACCTGTGGTGCCAGGCCAGGAGCACCACCTTGCCAGTCACCTCACTCGGGTGGAGCGCCCCCGTTGTTGAGGCCCACAGCTGCGGGTCCCAGCATGGGGCATTCCTCGGCACCACCCACTGGCACCATCTCAGATCCTGGAGCTGCGCGCAGCACCAGTGATCAGGACAGTGCCACGAGGGGTGCAGGGATGGGTCGTGGCACCGTTCATGGTGCCATGACTGGGGGATCCCTCGGGGACGCCGATCCAGAGCCCTTCATAGTTGTCTCCTCCTCAGTGGCAGATGATTCTGAGGCAGATCCGGATTGGCTACCTGATTCTTCAGAATCAGAAGGGTCCCCACAACCCAGCACCCTTGCATCTCCCCTGGTGCCCCTCTGGTAGCTCAGGCAACCGAGGCTCTTGCTGATCTCCCAGCTACCCCTGGCTCCGGGAGGCCAGCTGTGACCTTTGGTCCCTCTGCTGCTGGTGTGGCAACTGGGTTCTTGAGTGAGGGGTGGCTGCCATTCCTGGTGCCATTCTCCTCTCAGGATCAAGACTGAGCCTCTTCCTCCTGAGGCCCTCCCCAGGAGGCCTGTGAGTCGAGGGAGCCTTTGGCACAGGGGTTGAGGAAGAGGGCTTCCGGAGTCCTCAGGGTTGAGGATGAGGGGCAGGGACTGCGTCACACTTCCATGAGCCTCTGGTGTTGGGGAAGGAGCCGAGTGCTGAGCCCATTCTCCCTTGAGTTCTCCTATTGAGGTCCTCTGGGTGAGGCTGGGGTCCACCCTTCTGGATCCATGCAGCCCCGGTCCCTCACAGGGTAGCTCACTCTACAGGGTTAAGCCCTCACCATTTTGATTTTCAGGATAGGATAGTGAATCTACAGACCTGCGGTTTTCCTCTGATGCCAGGCTCTCCTGTGGATTCTGCTAGCCCTGGCAGAGGCATGTCACATCAGGTGACAGGCTCGGCCGTGCCTCTACGTCCAGCTCCCCTTTTCCCAGGCCATGTTAACCCTTTGGGACCTTTGACTTGGGATAAGTTCAGCTCTCAGGTGGCGGTGTTCCCTCAGTACGTTAGGGCCATGGACAAGCAGGTCTTCCAGCCAGTTCCCCTGCTGCAGCCAGAGACTGATTTGTCAAACTCCTCGACCTCCTCATCTTCTTCCACTGAGGAAGAGGAACCCTCAGTTCACTTGTCCTCAGATGCGGATCAGGCCCAGGATCAGCTTCCTGTGGAGGTTGGTTGGGACTTGCATCTCCCCTTATGCTAAGGACAATACCGAGCGCTCGTGCAGGCCTGCCTAGGTGAATCGGGTGCACCATTTGGTAGTCCTGGCCAGTTCCCTTCCGGCAAGTATTGTACAGTGCCTGGCAACATCCATATTCCCAAGAACCAGCCCCTGTGGACTGCCGCAGGAGATATTGTGCAACCCATGGGTCTCCAGGTGCTTTGCCTCATCCAGCTTCTGGACTGACGTGGCTGGACACCCCTTTCGGGCTTCGATGCCTGGTCCGCGATAGGCCCCCAAGACCGACTCTCTAGAGTTGGATCGCATGGGACGAAGAGTTTTCTTCAGCATGGAGCCTGTTGGCAATCATCTCACATCAGGTGCACCATGCTGCCTACAACAGGCATCTGTGGGTGATGCTAAGACAAGCTCTAGCATCGCTGCCTGATTCAGAGGCTACCTGGCAAACCATGGCCCTCTCCGCTATAGGCCTGGAGTTGTGAGAGGTACCAGTCAAGGGCACTGGCAATGACCAATGTGAGTTCACTTCACTGCTTGAGGGACAGCTTATCTGCATTAGGCAGACAGCATGGCTTCACCTGTTGAGGTTGTCACCTTTGGTGCAGTGCAGGTTATTGGCCTCCCTTCCAGGGGACCCATCTGTTTTCCTGCAGGGGTGAGATGGGAGCTTCAGGGGGTGTCTTCCTTCCCCTAAGGTTCAGGGATCCCATCTCACCTGATAAGTCCCACTAAAACTGGCTAGTGGAGGATCCTCCTCCCCGTTCTCCCGGGGGGACTGAGAGATGTTTTTCCCTCAGGGTTATTGGGCCCCCTTCGGGGGTACTTGGTACTCACCCACCAGTGATGAATGGTGAAGATTGATACAGGTAAAATATGAAAATTACATACCTACTGTAATGCTTGATCTTTCTGTGTATCTTCACCATTCATCACTGAATCCTCCCACCTTCCCCTCGGGGCCTCAGTCCCTGAGATGTGCCACCTCCCTTCTGCCTCAAACCCTGCCCCCTGAGTTCTCCACTCCTGGCGGCTGTCAGGGGAGTGGGGGGTCTGTGGGCAGGGTCTGGGTTCAGTGAGTCTCGAACTCTTCGGGGTTCTACTTCTTGGGTTTCCTGGGGGGCCCCTCCTCTACTGGACCCCATTGCATGACCCACTCTCTGGGTCCGTTGGTCTGGGGGAGGGGTCTTGGGCCTCCCGGTATGCTCTTACCCTTCCATAGTGTCGCTTTTCTCCCCCCCCCCCAAACCCTTTGGTGTTTTCAGGGGTGGGGGGGTCGAGAACTGTGACAGTCCTCGAACTGTTGGGATTGAGACTGGGGGGTGGCCTCCCTCTGAACTCTGTGGCGCAACCTTCCTTGATTTCCTTGTGCCCTCTTCAACCTATGAGCAGTGCTAGCTTTGCCTAAGTCTGGGGACACAGCAGCAAATCTTTGCAGTTCTGCTGCGTTCCTTGCTAATCTGAGCATAGACTTCCAGGTTGCAGCTCTTCTCTGAGGTTCTTACCCTGGTGTTTCCTTCAAAACCACCTCTTGTTTGTTCTGGGGCCAGCACCCCACCCCATCCCATACCTACTTTCTTCCTTCTCTTCTTTCTCTCTATTTTCTTTTCTCCCTTCTCCTCCTCCCTTGGTCACTCGGGGACTGGGGTCTCCTAGTCCACAACCCTCAGGCCTCTCCTTCTCTTTCTTGTCCTCTGCGTCGGTAGTACTCTTTTCAGTTTATTCCTTTCCTTTACTGTCTCTTGTGCTCCTTGCCCTCCCTCCTTTCTCTTTTCTTATTTCTCCTGTCTCTCCTTTGTGCAGAACTGAGATGGAGGAGGACAACGTCCATTACTGGTCAACCCAGCAGGTGCCATGTCAATGCGACCTGCGTGGAGGCGAAGCACAGCGTCGGCCCCTCCTCCAAAGAAAAAGGTCTCCCTGGGGTGCCCGTCTCCGGCAGACACCCACCGGTGATGAATGGTGAAGACACAGAAAGATCAAGAATACAGTAGGCCGACGTAATTTAAATTTTTATGTTTTCTGGTCCCCAGGGACATGGATATATTGTTCATCCACACTTATTGGCAGGTTCCTTGCCGCTTTAAATCTTGCGGAAGGTCTTCAAGCTGGCTCCTCCCACTCACCTGGATGGTAAAACTCTGGCTCTGCCCCATGGCGCTAGATCTTCCTTACGCTTGGAAGCTCAGGTTCCTCCTTAGCGCTCTCGTTTCGACTGGTTCCTGATTTTTCAGTCTCTCTGAATTTAGTTGGAAGTTTTCAAAACTTTGATCTTCTTCCCTGCTGCGATGAATCATTCGTTTTCCGGCTCCTGGAGGCACCGGTTAATACCTCCAGGAAAGACCCGCCTCCCGTCCGTCTACTGCTGACTTGGATCATGATCCGCCAAGTTTACGATTTTGCTGTGCCCTTTCGGCCAGTGCCCTGGAGGTTATGCGGCCCATTCGGGGCTCAGGCGACCTGAAACTTTCCACGCCGGAAAAATCGCCCGGAACTCATTGGGCAGTGTCGCGTCGGCTGTCTCGGCTGAGCAGCTCGATCTTCTTTCCTCCATGGAGGGGGCGGCTGTTCCCCCTCCTCCTCTGTCGTGGTGCTTATCCCGCTCTCCTTGAGTTCCCTCATTCAGCTTCGTTCAAGGAGCTTCGCCAGTCCCTTTCCTCGAAGGGAGAGGGACCTTTGGGACCTGCCTCTTGGCCCAGGTCTAAGGAGTCGCAGGCTAAGTCCCATCGCCGGCGCTGGCGGGAGCGGGAGAGCTCCCCTTCCCCTGCCGGCTGACGTTCGACTTCGGTCCAGGGTGCGGCTCAGGCCGCTGGCTTCACGGTGTCCCCGTCAGGTCAGCCGGCCAGGACTCCCGTCGATGTTGTCGAGTCTCTCAACCCGTCATCTGGGCTGTCTTCTGCTGGAGCCGCCATCCCTTCGCCGGTTCCCCCGGTGGAGGCTGAGGTTCTGCCTGTACCTTCGGGGTGACAGGCCTCGGTTCTTTCGTCCGAGCCGAGGGAAGAGCGGGCACTCCCCGCTCCTTCCCAAGCCCACCCTCGGTTCCCCAAGGATTTGGGTCTAGGTCCTCCCTCTCGGTCCAAACCCTCACGCCCGACTTCAGCGATCTCGGTCAGGGCACCGGTTAAGTGGCGACCACCATTCTTCCTCGTCTCCCTCCTCGGATGAGGTGCCTCGATGCAGATGGCGTCGGCGTTATGAGAGTTCTTGTGGCAGCAGTTGTTATTATCCGGGAATCAATCGACACCGATTCATTCCCCATCCAGCAAGCAGCTGCCGCCTGATTGGCCGACACAACCGCTCACTGCAGTCGAGGTGCCCACTCTGGGACTGGTTGTTCGTCCGAATCTTGCTGCCCCACCGTCCTCGGTGGAACCTCGGTCGGGTCACGACCTGTCCCACAGGTTGTCTGTTCCCCTCACTCCCGCCCGCCCTCGGTGGTTGAAGAGTCACTCAGGCATGAGGCAGCTCTTTGCAGACCCTCCGGAGTCCGGCGTCGACTCCTCCTTGTTCCCCCAGTCAGGGCCAGGGTCCTCTCGGAGCGTTCTGTGGATGACAGCCCACGTCCTTTATGGGTCTGCTTCCAGCTCATCTCAGAGTTCTCTGGGATGCAACGAACCTGTGTCCAAGCGGGTCTCTTATCCCTGACAGAGATTCTAGACTGAGGGGTTCACCCTCGGAGGCCTTCCAGTGGCCGGAGGCCATTGTACCGCCAGCCTTGAAGCTCTGGCGTGACCTACTTCCTGTCCTGCGCCCTCGGCCAGGATGGCCAGGAAGTACTCTGTCCCTGTTGGTTCTTTGCCCGGTTTCTCAGAGCACCCCTCAGCTGAGGGGTTAGTTACCGATAATGTTTTCCAGTGTTCTGGGAATGCTCGGGATGTGGATAGGCCCCCCGACAAAGAGTCCAAAAGGATGGACTATGTTGGGCGCAAGGTTTACGCTGCGTCCTACCTAGGCCTCCAACAGGCCAGCTCAGCTGCACTGCTGGCACATTTCTCCCACGCCCTCTTGGGCTCCCTGGATGAGGTGCTCCCTCATCTCCCGGCCGACCTGTGGACTACAGTCCGGTGGGTGCGGGACCAGGGTAGGGCGGTGGCGAAGCAACAGCTTCAGACTGCTCTGGACTTAGGTTTCCTGTGCCAGGTCGGTGGCGGCCGCAGTGGCCATGTGCCGCAGGGCGTGGCTGAGGTTATCCTCTTTCTCAACGGAAACCCAGCACAAGTTGGCAGACATCCCCTTCTTGGGGACTGACCTCTTCAGCCCTGGAGTGGAGGGACACCTCCAGGGGACTGAGAAGTCCAATACCACTCGGACTCGGTCACCCCCACCAGCGGAGGGATGGGGCGCCAGCAGCCTTTGCGTGCTTCCTTACGCCCCTTAACCCCTCACCGACTGGCCATCATCTCCAGCATGAGGGCCAGCAGAGCTATGCTGGCGTCCTAATTCAAGCCAGCGGCTTCCTCTAAAAGGAAGCAGGAGGTAAGGCCCAGGGCTTCCTCGGCCAATCCCTCTTCCAAGCCTGCTCAGTGGCGGGCTGAGGCGCTGTCCCGACCCGTCACACCCCTACCCAGGGTCCCCGTGGGAGACAGCTCCACCCTTCTCCACCTGGTCCACTTTCCTGGACCTCTGGGTGTCGGAGGTGCTAGGGGAAGATCCTGCCTCAGGATTGCAAGCAGGCCCCACCCTTTCGAGCCGTTGCCCCATGGGGGTCTTGGGTCTGCAACCTCATTGTCGGCCTTCCAAGCCGACTTGCCTGGCCCCTCCATCTAGAGGTGATCAGGAGGGTCGCGGACCCTCCTCCAGACCCTGGGTTTGTATCCAGGTATTCCTGATCCCCAACGGACGGGGGGCTTGCGCCCCATTCTCGATCCGCATGTCGGGATGGTCTCTCTGTCTCAGATATCCCTTCCTCAGAACAAGGCGTGTGGCTCTTCCTGGACCTCCAGGACGTACCTACACTTCGTTACGTCCGTTTCTTGGGATTCTCCTCTGTTTCTTAAGCGGGGGATCCCATTACGAGTTCCAGGCCAGGCCCTTCGGTCTCTGCTCAGCAGCATTCCTGCGGCACTGAGGGGTCCGGGCGTAACCCCACCCGGATGGCGATCTGATGGCAACCCCTCCAGGCGGAGGGGAGTCAAAGCTCTGGCCCTCTAGGTTGCTCTCAGACTGGTCTCCTTTTTATTGGAGCCACGTTGGAACTCGTGCCTTAGCGGGTGATCCTTCTTCGGGACGAGGCTCGACTCTTGAGTCCAAGCTCAGCTCCTGGCGGACAGGGCCGAGGTTCTTCCTCCCTTACCTAGTCAGGTCTGACTGGGCAATTTGCGCCCTGACTGGGACTTGCTGCACCTCCTAGGCCTTGCGGAAGCCTGCACCAGTGTGGTCTGTTGGATCCATCGGTTCATGCGTCCCCCTAATGGGGGCTGGCCAGCCAGCGGTCACAGCGCTGCGTTCCTTTGGACCAGTCCGTGACAACAGCCCAGGGGTTAGGGGACGCTCTCCTTTGGACCGTTCCAGCTCTTTTGCAGGAGAACATCCCGTTCGTCTGCCCCAAGTTGACGGTTTTCTCCGACCAAAGCATCTCGGATGGGTGGGGGTGCCCATCAAGGGGAATACAGAGTGCACCGCCTCTGGTCCTCTCGGGGTCGATGTCTTCCTACCTGCTGGAGCTCCAGGCGGTCCACTTAACTTGCACCACTCGCTCCGTCTGTGCGGGGTCTTGTGGTTTAGGTCAGGCGGACAACACCACGACCATGTGCTACCTATCCCGCCAGGGACCGGACAAGCTCCTTGCCTCTGCGTAAGGAGGTTCTCCACAGTGGGTCTTGGCGTGGCAGGAGATGGTTTCCTAGCCATTTCTATGGCAGAAGCCTCCATCACCCTGGCCGATGCCCTAGGCCACGTGGGGCTGCGCCTCACAGGTGGTTTCCCTGCCAGAGGTAGCACAAGATCTTTTTCCCTCTAGGTCACACCTTGGGTGGACCTTTGTTTTCCCTCCAGGGAGAATTTGAGGCCGAGACTGTCTCATGCCCGCCCCCTCAGCATGGTTTGCTGTAGGGGATGCCCTTGAGGCCATGGACCCTGGGCCTCTTCCACGCCTATCCCCCAGTTCCCTTGACCCTCAGGCAAGGTGAGGAGGGACTAGGCACAGGTGATTCTGGTAGCCCCAGACTGGTTTTGCCAGCTCTGGTATCCAGCTCTCCTCAGTCTCAGCTCCAGGCTCCCGAGTCGGCTTCCAGCCCGCCCGGTCCTGATCTCTGTTGTTAGGGGAAGGTACTCCATCCGGACCTTCAATCCCTACACCTGATGGCCTGGTCCCTGTGCGGCTAGTGGCCAGGCCTTGGGTCTTCCGGCAAGGTCCTCGACGTTTCGAGGTGTCCTGCCAGGAGTCGACCAGATACGCTCGCCTTCAAATGGAAGAGTTCTCCATTTGGTGTTGGGATAGGGCCTGGTCCCCTCTCCTGTTCCTCGGCGAGCATTCCGGACTATCTGCGGTCCGTTCTTTTTTTGAACTAGGGCTTCGATCGATGACCCTCAAGGTGCTCCTGTTAGCCACTCCTGTCTTCTGGGCGCGGGCCGGAAGGTAGTCGGTGGTGCAGGAAAGGTGGTCTGGTGCTTTCTAAGGCCATGATCACACCTCCCCTCTGGGGATAGTATCCCCATTTCTGTGGGATCTTATGCTGGTATGGGCTTAGCTCACGGGCAAGCCATTCGAACCTTTGCACAGGTGTGAGTTTCCCCACCTGTTGTGGAAGAACACCTTCTTGGGGCTACTATGCCAACCAGAAGGACGGGAGAGTTCCAGGTGCTCCTTCGAATCTCTCTATCTTGTCTTCCACAGGGACAAGGTTGTCCTGCGCCCCACCCAAAGTTCCTTCCATAGGTGGTGGCGGAGTCTTTTTCCATAACCGGGTATTGTCTCTGCCGGGGTTCAACCCCATTCACACCTCGGAGGCCATATATAGGATCCATTGGGACCCTATTTAGCGCTCGCCTTCCTAGGGAGCATAGGGCTGAAGTTCAGGAGAGGTTCACCAGCTGTTTGTCATCTACGCTGAAGCCGCACCTGGCAGACCTGCAGCCAAGCGGACGACGAGCAGGTGGGTCACCCCCTGCATAGATCTCCGCAATAGGTGGGTGGGCATGGAGTCTCCCAGAGGGATAAGTGCTCATTTTACCTGCCCTTCCACTGCATCGGTGGCTGCTTCCGAGGATACCCCTGTCCAGGGTATCCGTAGGGCTCCTACCCGGAAGCAGGCATATACCGGTTTCCCCTTCCACATCGACCTTGGTCATGCGGGATGTTGGTGGGGCCTCGGTTCTCCAGTCTTTATACCTAAGTAGGGGTGTGCACTTGCCTCCCTCCTCCCGGAGAACTGCTAGAATCTGCCAATAAGTGTGGATGAACAACATATCCATGTCCTAAAAATACAGGTTACTCACCTGTAACAGGAGTTCTAGGAATGGTATATGTTGTTCATCCCCATCTCCTCCGACCTCCCGGCTTCGATGCACAACGTGGCTTCCAGCGGGCTAGATCTGGTGTCATGGGGCGGAGCCGAGAGTTTTACCACCCAGGTGGGTGGGAGGAGCCAACTTGAAGACCTTCCGATAAGATTTAAAGTGGCAAGTAACCTGCCAGTAAGTGTGGATGAACAACATATACCATTCCTAGAACTCCTGTTACAGGTGAGTAACCTGTATTTTTATGCCCTTGGGGTTACCCGACTATCAAATTTAAGAAAATAAATAAATACAGTAAATGAATGTAGTTTGCTTTGTGGTTTGAAGTTTTATGTTATTTATGACAGATTTATTTATTGTATTTGCTGCACAGGACCTCTGAGCCTTGGAGGGATGCTTTGAGTAAATTTAATAAACTACAGTGACTACTATCTAACTAACTAACACATCAAATACAATAAACATGCTCTAATACGTTGAAGATTCAGAACATTTTGTATACATGGAACAAATAAGTAGAAATATATGTAAAACTGTGCAGTATGTGGAAAAATGTTCAAAAGTTAGCAGTGACTGACAGCTGCAGTACATGACTGTAGTACACACTGGGCTTGCCTGGAGAGGTAGACCAGGGGGTATTAGAAACAGGAACAGGAGTGGGCTGTGTGGTCACATAGGAGAGTCTTCTTAGCAGGAAGGGGGGAGCAGCAAATAGATTGTTTCTGAGGGAGGGGAGTGTAAAGCAGATGGAGGCATGCTCCCTGTTACTTTAGGGAAAGAGAATCATCATAGAACCATAGAACTTGAGGGCAGAAAAGGACCCCGGGGCCCATCCAATCTGCCCCTTTCTCCATGTTAATCTTTCCACCTCCCTCCTTGAGAAGGAATGGCAGGCTGAGTTTCTAAACAAATAAGGTGTAGCTACAGTGGGAGAGAGAAGAAAGGAGAGATAGGGAGGGAGGAAGGATAGCGCACCAGTATTGAACAAGCACTTGTCAACGCTGAATGTTAGCTTGCTGGTGTTAGCATTGGAAGTGCAGGAGTTAGACAGATGCAGAATAGGAATGTCAGTGAAGTATTGAATCGGCAAACAAAATGTATGGGGGACATTATGCCAACAGTGAGTGGGCTCCCCTGTCAGCAAATGATCTGGGGAGGGGGCATGCTGACAGGGGGATTGGGCACCCCCGTCAGCTGTCATGGGGACCCTGAGGCGGACGGTGACAGCCGCCGCCATGTTAATTGCAATGTTACACCAGGCAAGGCACCGCATCGCCCTGCAATGACAGGTCAGTCTCTCAGTGCAGCGGTGAATTTGTTTCAAATTGGTGGCATGCTTGCTGAACTAGTGTCAGCAGCAGCAGCGTGCCATCACATTGGGGAAAGAGGGCCAAGCCTCAGAATGCAGTGGGGGCATTTGGCCCCACAGTGCCGCACCTCCCAATCCCTGTTTCTCTCCTAAGCTGTTACATGATGTTTCTTGCGTGCATGTGTAAAAGCAAACATAAAAGTGATTCCATTGTGTTTTTTTTTGGGGGGGGGCAGTAGAAAAATGCTAGTCTAGCTCAGTTGCTTCCCACTCTCCCAAACAAGATGGTCCAGATGGGATGCCCCAGAGGGTCCTCAAGGAAAGGGCAATGGAAGCAAATGAACCCCGTGTAGGGCTATTCAGTAGCTCAGTTCAGACAAGGGTAGTTCCAAAAATCTGGAGGACAGCAGACATGGTCCCACTCCATAATGGGGTGGGGGGTGGGGGAGACAAGGAGCAACTGGGTAACTACAGACCTGTCAGTTTTACCTCTATTATTGGTAATCTGATGGAGACAATAGTAAAAGAAAACTTTGTGAACTACCTGGAGAGCAATGGACTCCAGGACAGTAAATAGCATGGATTCGTTGCAGGAAGTTCTTCTCAGACCAACCTGATGGTATTCTTAGACTCGGTAATCAGGGTAGTGGATAACGGTGATGCTGCGGATTTACTCTACTTTGATTTCAGGAAGGCTTTTGACTTGGTGCCTCACAAAAGTTTGCTGAAGAAGCTGGAGGATCTGGGTACACTGAAGGACACAGTTAGATGGGTGAGAAACTGGCTGGAAGGGAAACAGCTGAGGGCTGTGGTTAACTGAGTCAAATCAGAAGAGAGGGAGGTCACCAGTGGTGCTCCACCAGGAACGGTCCTAAAAGACTTTTTTTTAGTTAGAGTGCAGTTTGTTTGTTTTTTTGAAGAAATTGAACTACACATGAATAAAACACAGGTGAAAATACTGCAGTTGAAATACTTTTTGTGAAACAATGGAATGCAACAGTTTTAAAGTCTTTTCTTTGGGGAATGTCATATCAACCTGATTGCGGGTTATTATTGCCTTTGGTGCATAATAACCTGAAATCCAGTTGATTTGCATTGTTAGCAAAATGTTTATCTGGTTGATATTTATGGTCACCAATAATTATAATTTATTAATCCAAAAGACTCAAAAGGTGACAGAAAATATGTTCGTAAAATATAAAGTGACCTCAAACTTGAAAGCTTTGTAAGGTGGGATAGGACTGATACCATAAATGCATGACATCTGGGTAGAGATGTGCAAAGTTGAAAAAACTTTGCTTTGCCAGAATTCCGTGAAGCAGGATGTGCAGACTTGTTGAAGTTTATGACCCAAGAAGCACCCCTTTTTCTATGCAAAGTGACCAATCTTCACTGGCAATGTTGCTACTTTACGAAGACTGTGCGGAAAAAGTGCTACCTCTTGTGGAAAACTTTGCATAAATGGTTAACTGCTAAGTTGGTGATGCCAAGAGGACAACAGAAGGTCACTGAACTCACCCAGGTCAAATGAAACTGCTGTCCACATGAAAAACTGTACAAATAAATCAGGCAGTTTATTAATGGAGCAAGAGGACAAAGTTGAGCTCGTCAGACTGAGTACACCCACGCAAACTGACGTTTCAACCAGAAAAGGTCTTGGTGAAAGAAGCAGTTTCATTTGAGCTGGGTGAGTTCAGTGACCTTCTTCTGTTGTCTGTGGGACTCTGGTCATGCTGAACCCGGCCCCCGCAGGCGATTCCTACTGTTATTTTTCATGCCAAGAGGACCTTTGCAAAGCTTCACAAAGGCAACATTTCACAACTTTACCACAACTTCACCAGCAAAGTTTTAAATTTGCTGCATCTCTACACCTGAGTGTGAACTAAGGAGATGCTGTACTGTTGGGGTGTGCCCTCCTTGGAACGAGATGTTACACTGAGGTCCCATCTGCCTTTTCTGGTGACTGCTCAGGTGGCCATTAAATATCCCATGGTACTTCTCAAAAGACAGGGAACTTCCCTAGTGTTCAGGCCAGATTTTCCCCATTCACTTAAAGTATCACCAACAGCATAATCTGGTTCGATTCCAGGTGGCTTGCATTTCTATCCTCCCCCCCCCCCCTCTGTACCAGGCTGTAAAGAGGCAGTATTGTCTAGCCCTCTGTTCCCAGTCAATATGAACTAAATGCATGCAATTAAATTATATATAGCTCTGAAAATGATATTTCTTTACTGCTGTTATCATCTGAAGTACAGTGAGTAGCAGTCTTTCAGGATTGTGGCAACTGTCTTGGGCGCTAACTGGCAGTATCGCAAAATTCTAGGTCGGAGGTATCAGGTCAAACCATAGGTTTGAAAACAGCTTTATGCTGCATTATTCTGGGAACAATGGTCACCACAGTGTGGGAATATCACTCTGTATCAATTGCATATACCATTACCATCAGTCCCACATTAGAATGTGAAGGTTCTATGTGATAAGGGCGAATTCGTCATGCCGAATGCCCTTATTGCAACCCCACATTGTCAAAATTCAATGTCGGCATTGTGGGATCCCAGGGAGAAAAAGCGGTGCAAAATCTTTTTTTTTTTTTTGTTTTGTATGGGAGGTGGGGTGAAGCTGCCTGCACCACCCTAAATTAGGATTCTCAGCTCCAGGGGGGTGTATGTCGGGGGGGGTGCAGCTAAAAAAAACAACAAAAAAACCCCACTGTCTTGGGTCGGGTGCAACAAAAACCACTGGTGCCCGGTCCCAAACACTGTATCCCCGCCACCCCAAGCCAGCACCTAGCCCACCACGCCATGATGCCAGCTTGCTGGAACACTGTGGCACAACCCCTCACATACTCTCCCACCCCACATTCATTGGGCTTGCACCCACACCTCCCATGTGCAGATACGCGCATTACATCCTGTTGCCTTTTTCACGGCCCACCCTATCCGGCCGCTGACCCCACCCCCGCTGTCAGAGCACTAGCCGAAAGTGGGTCACCGTTTCAGCAGTCGCCCACTTGCTAGAGCCCCATATGATGGTATGCTGAATGGGTTCTTGTTTTGTTCTCAGGGAGGTCCCAGGAGTTGGATACATAAGAGCTGAACATTTCAGACACTACACTAACTGCTCAGGCTGACAAAAATGCTTACTTTGACCATGACTGGCTCAACTTGACCTTGGCTCTCAATTGTTTATACAGGTTGAGCCAAACTGAGCCAGACACTAAACTCTAGCCATACTCAAGCCTACTCTGGCTTGCCCAGCTCTACTGTTTAAAAGTGCTAATGGGCTGTAGGAAGATGCTGTTACTGTTTAAAGAGCAGTGAATTGGTCACTGTTCATTTCAGGAAATGCCTTGTTTTTAAATAAACAGCACTTTCACTTACTACTCAGGATACAGTGTAAGTAATTTGTCCAACGCAGATTGGAAGTGAACTCAGACGGCAAAGATCCATAGAGAAGGCACACCACTGAGAATACTCAGTTAGTATGCCACCCATACTGACTCAGACAGAAATCACATTTACCTTACAACATATACAGCAATGAAACAACAACATAAAACACAGAGTGCAATACAACAATTACATCTTTGCACAAATAAATATTGGAGATTTATCTGTACAGCTTAACATGATGCATTATTAATGACATGACAAGAAAACACATTTAATACATGAAGGGATCACTAACATCTGTGGGGGGGGTGAGGACAAAGGGGAAACTGCCAGTTAGGATCTGTAGGAAGGGGAGAGGAGTAGGGCAAGGGATAAGTGCCTAATTGGGCATCTCACTGCCAACAAGTGTTCCCATGATAATAATAATAAAAAACAAAAAAATCCTCCAATGTACCTTTAGTTTTTTCTCCTCAGTGACTGACATACTAACATACTAATTGCTAGCAGATTAGGCCTTACGGTCTGTCGAATCTGCTCGAACCTCAGATCCCTAGTTGGGTGCCGAGGCCCTCCCCCCTTGTGTTCCAGAAACCCCCTATCATCCATCCCCACCCCACCTGGGCCAGGCCATCATCTGATACATCCACTTTCTGTGTCTGTCCCACCCTCTCTTGAAGCCCTCCACTGTGGATCTCTGAACCAGGTCACCAGGCAGTGCATTCCAAGGGTCCACCACCCTCTCAGTGAAAAACCTCCTCCTCTCCCCCCCCTTCCACCTTCCAACTTCAAACCATGCCCTCTGGTGATGACCTCCCTGCTTTAGTCTAAAGATCCCCTCCATGTTTACCCAATTTATTCCCTTGAGGTACTTGAAGACCTCAATTTTATCCCCGTCTCCTCTCCTCTCCTCCAATGAAAACAGGCAGAGCTCCTCAAGTCTGTCCTCATACGTCCAAATCCCTAGTCCTTGTATCATCTTAGTTGCCCTCCTCTGTACCCTCTCCAGGAGCTGTATGTCCCTCTTCAAGTGTGGTCTCCAGTACTGTACACAGTACTCAAGGTGTGGTCCAACCAGTCCATTGTACAGGCCGGCAGAATCACTTCCCTGCTCCTAGAGGTGATCCCCCTTACGATGCATCCCAACATCCTGTTTGCCTTGCTAGCCACTCTCCTGCACTGCTTAGAGTTATTCATACATGCATCCACCACGACCCCTAGGTCTTTTTCCCCTATTGAGGCCTCCAGCATCTCCCCTCCCAGGGTGTACCTGTGTTTAGGGTTTCCCCACCCAAGATGTAACACCTTGCACTTGGTGATATTGAAATTTAATTTCCATGTGTGAGCCCAGCTTTCCAGGGTGTCCAGGTCCCCTTGCAGGGCCAACCTCTTCTCTTCCCCCTCAATTACTACTCCCATCTTGGAGTCATCAGCGAAGAGACCCCTTTCACACCCTATACCCTCCCTGATGTCCGATATGTATGCATTAAACAGGATCAGACCCAGGACTGAGCCCTGCGGTACCCCACTACCAACCTCTCTAGGGTTCAAGAGCTCCCCACTGACCACTACTCTCTGGGTGCATCCAGCTAGCCAGTTTCAAATCCATTTGCCCAGGTTTCCCAGTACATTCTCTCAGCCATGTTGAGACCTTCTCCCACTGCCGCCACCTGTACCTGCACTCCCTCTCATCTAACCCTCCACTCTGCCCATAAGACCATACTGTTCACCGATCAGAGCACACCTTATGTCACGGCACTCAGTAATCAAACAAGGAGGCCACAAACTCACACTGCACGCACCCGACGCGCTGACGCCCTCATGCTGAGTGGCATCACACTTGCTCCTGCATATCACTTAATTAAGAAAAAGACAATTCTACCACAAACAAAGTCAAAAGGAAAGTGTGCACACATTAACAACTATACAAATCTGTAGGCCATGACATAAATTGAATATGCCATGACCGTACTGAACATTTCTGTATTATTTTTCCCTCGAGCAGTTTTACCTTGTGACATCTTTCATGGCTTCACCACCCATGATGTTATAAGGTCAAACTGCACTGGGGGAAAATAAGCTAGATACTAGTAGGGCTCCGGCGTATCCCTTATTTATTAACTCAGTGCGTAAGTCCAAAAATGTTAATTCGGAACATAATGGTAGGTGAGGTCAACAACCAATGTACAAAGGTACAGTCAGGTACAAAAATATAAAGGGAGGTGCCACCTGATGAAGTTCCCTGAGCGAAGCGTCGGGGCAGGGTCCATGAAGCAGCACTTGGTGGGAGGAGTGTCTCACATTTTGGGTATATCTCTTTATATCTTTTCACGTGACTGTATCTTTGTATGCTGCTCGTTGGTATCACCAACAGTTATGCTCTGACCTAACACTTTTGTACTTACCTATTGAGCGAATAAAAGTAGATGCATTTGAGTCAGTTTGGTTGGTGTATTAACTGAGTATTCTCGGTGGTGTACCTTTTCTTTCTAACATTACCCTCTGTGTGCACTTCCAACTTTTATTGGGCAAAATAAATGTTTGTTTGGGCTTAGTTAGCCACTGGGAAGTGCACTAGCCCATTCTGTTTGCACCAACTATCTTTTCTGGAATACAATGTAAGTACCAAGGCCTTGTTAGCAATAGGGAATCTTATGACCTGTGCTAGTTCATTAGCAGATGACTCGAAACTGGGGGCAGTGGTGGATGGGGAGGAGGGGAGGGTGGCCCTACAGGGGGACCTGGAGGCTCTGGAAAAATGGTCTAGAAAGTGGAAGCTGAGGTTCAATGCAGGGAAATGCAAGGTACTCCACCTGGGGGCCGGAAACCCAGGCCAAGTGTACACCCTGGGGAATGCTAAGTCCCGATGGCTGAGAGGGACCTGGGGTGGTGGTGGATGTCAAGATGAACAACCTGAGACTTGTAGGAGGGCAGCAGCCAAGGCCAACAGGATGCTGGGATGCATTGCTAGGGGATCACCTCCAGAAGGAGGGAAGTGATACTCCCTCTGTATAACTGCTTGGTGAGGCCGCACCTTGAGTACTGCATGCAGTTTTGGAGGCCACACTAAAGCGGGACATTAACCTCCTGGAGAGGGTCCAGAGGAGGGCAACCAAATGATTTGGGGCTTGGGGACAGGACCTATGAGGAGAGGCTCAAAGAGCTAAATATGTACACATTAGAAGAGAGAAGGGACTGGGGACATGATAGAGGTCTTTAGGTACATGAAGAGGATAAATAGGGAGGAACAGTTGGGGTGCCAAGGAAGGGGGAAGGGCCACTAGAGGGCATGGGTGGAGGCTGGAGGGGGAAGATTCAGGGAGAAAGGAGGAGGTGCTACTTCACTGAGAGGTGGTGGAGCCATGGAATGCACTGCCTAGGGGCTAGTGGAGACAGAGACAGTGGAGGGGTTCAAGAGGGGGTGGGACAGGTACAGGGGAAGGGTTCTGGAAGCAAAATCCAATGCAGCAAGAATATCCGGAACTGAGAAGGGAGAAGCCAGAGAAGGCGAGAGGGACAGCAAGGTCAGCACCCAGGCTGGGGACTGACCAAACGAGCAGACACGAAAGACCGTTAGGCCTATTCTGCTGGCATTTTAGTATGTTAGTATTAACTAAAAATACCACCGACAGCTTAGTCTGGTTCAAAGTCAGTTGGCATTCATCTGTATCCCCTTCCTCCGGGTCGTGCCTGAAAACAGGCAGAATTTGTCTAGTGCACTTACCTGGTCAACAAAAAATAAATAAATAAATAAATAGAGATGTGCAATGTTGGCAGACTTTGCAGTCTAAAACTCAAGTGCCATGTAAACAACCATTCCCTTACACAATGGCCCAATCAGTTTCATGCATGCATACTTCCTCAGGGATAGCCTTTTCCACGCATACTCTTTCTTAATTAGTGAAAACCATTGACGTGACAGTGCACCTATAACAACTACAGAATGGAAAAATTTACCAGTTATGAACTCAGTACACTTCAGCATAAGAATTTGCTTTTTAAATAAGAATAATAAATATTCTTGATAGAGAAACCATAATGAAGGTGCCATAAACTACAATTTAGTGAAGAAATATGGAATAAAAGCATGAAATGACAGCCACTTCTGGATGTCTCATTATACCAACAGTCATTGTGGAGAGCAATGAGTACCAATGCCTGTAGTCTGAGTAACAAGCTTCCTGAATGAGTGGCCTTGATGGAGGAGGAACATCTGGATATCGTGGCAGTCACAGAAACATGGTACACACAAAACCATAACTGGGACGTAAACATACCAGTATACACTATCTACAGGAAGGACAGGGAGGGTAAAAGAGGAGGAGGAGGAGTAGCTCTTTACATAAGGGAAGGAATCAAAGTAACAGAACAAAAGGGTAAACAGGGAGGAGAAGAAGCACTGTGGGTAAATTTGGAGACCGGCAATGGCACCACAATCCGTACGGGGTTTGTATACAGACCCCCTTCTCAAGGGGAGGAAATGAACAAGGAAATGATAGAAAGTATACTTAGAATGGCAGAAAAAGGGGAGATATTGCTGATAGATGATCTGAATATGCCAGATGTTAACTGGAGTGCAGTTGCAGCAGCCACTTCAAAGAGTGGGGTTATTCTAGATGCCCTACAGGGGGCATGCCTTAGACAACTAGTATTGGAGCCCACTCGAGAGGGAGCAATCTTAGACCTGGTTCTCTCAAATGGAGATGAAGAGAGGATCACAGATGTAGAAGTGGGTAGCCATCTGGTAACTAGCGACCATCGAACAGTATGGTTCACAATAAACACAGCAACAGAGTCAAGCCATACAAAGGCAAAAGTACTGGACTTTAAGAGGGCTGACTTTGCCAAAATGGGTGAGTGCCTAAGGAAGCACTTGCAAATGGGCAGGAAGGAGCAGTGGAAGAACAATGGGAAATAAAAACTGCCATCACAGAGGTAACAAGCCTTTGTGTGAAGCAAATAAACAAAACGAAACGATGTAAGAAACCACTATGGTTCTCAAAGGAAGTGGCAGTGAATGTTCAAGAGAAAACGAATGCATTCAGGAAGTACAAGGAATCACAGAAGGAGCAGGACAGAGAACTGTATCAGTTAAAGCAAAAAGAAGCTGGGAAGGCAGTCAGAACAGCAAAGGCCCAAACCAAGGAAAAGATAGCCAACTCAGTTAAGAAGGGGGATAAAACCTTTTATAGGTACATCAGGGAGCGAAAGAAGACCAAGGGAGGGATAGTGAGGCTTAATAAAGGGGAGGTAGGGTGGGCAGAGGGTGACTGTGAAAAGACAGAGATACTAAACAAATATTTTTGCTCAGTATTTACAAAGGAATAGGGGGGAGGTACCTAAAACAAACAGTAGAAACACTCCGGATACAGAAGTTGATACCAGCCCATTTACAGAAGAAAGGGTTCTGGAAGAACTCTTAAAACTTATGGTGGACAAAGCAATGGGGCCTGATGGGATTCATCCCAGAATTCTAAAAGAACTAAGAGTAGAACTAGTGACACCACTGACTACCCTCTTTAACAAATCATGGGAGGATGGGGTGGTACCCGAGGACTGGAGGAGGGCAGATGTGATTCCCCTTCACAAAAGTGGGAGCAAGGCAGAAGCAGGAAACTACAGACCTGTTAGTTTAACTTCAGTGGTAGGGAAAATGATGGAATCACTTCTGAAGGAAAGAATTGTCAAGTATCTAGAGGCCAGAGGGGCACAGGACCCAAGGCAGCATGGATTCACAGTGGGAAGGTCATGCCAGACAAATCTGATAGATTTCTTTGACTGGGTGACCAAAGTAGTAGATCAGGGAGGGGCTGTGGACATGGCCTACCTAGACTTTAGTAAGGCATTTGACACAGTCCCACACAAAGATTAATATACAAGTTAGCCAGCCTGGGAGTGGGTCCCAAGATGACAGCCTGGGTAAAGAATTGGCTGGAGAATAGGACACAGAGAGTAATAGTAAATGGAGTCCACTCTGAAGAAAGGAGGATTACTAGTGGGGTACCGCAGGGTTCAGTATTAGGACCAGTCCTCTTCAATGTCTTTATAAGCAACATTGCAGAGGGACTGGAAGGAAAAGTATGTCGCTTTGCAGATGACACAAAGATCTGCAACAAAGTTGATGCACAAGGTGGGGTGGAAAGGATGAGAGGGACTTGGCAAGGTTAGAGGAATGGTCAAATGCATGGCAGCTTAGATTCAATGCTAAGAAGTGTAAAGTGATGCACCTGGGAAACAAAAACCCAGGGGAAGAGTACACAATGGGGGGTGAGATACTAACAACAACAAAAATGGAAAGGGACCTGGGGGTAGTCATATCAGATGACCTAAAGGTGGGCAAGCAATGTGAGAGGGCAGCAAGGAGGGCTGGGGGATACTGGGATGCATAGGGAGAGGCATCACCAGTAGAAAACAGGAAGTTATTATCCCTCTGTACAGACAGCTGGTGAGACCCCATCTAGAGTACTGCGTGCAGTTTTGGAGACCCAATCTCCCTAAAGACATAGACAGGATGGAAGCTGTCCAGAGGAGGGCAACTAAAATGGTGCAGGGTCTGCACTGAAGACATATGAAGAGAGACTTAAGGAGCTTAATATGTATAGCCTCGAGGAAAGGAGGGAGAGGGGGGACATGATAGAAACTTTCAAGTACCTCAAGGGAATCAACAAAGTCCAAGAGGGTAGCATCTTTCAAAAAAAGAGGTGTGCAAGAACAAGGGGGCACAATTTGAAGATGGGGAGGCGGCTCAGAGGTAATTTAAGGAAGTATTTTTTCACAGAGAGGGTTGTGGATGCATGGAACGGCCTTCCAGAGGAGGTTGTGGAGTCAAAAACAGTGGTGGAATTCAAGCATGCATGGGACAGTCATAAGGCAATTCTAGGGGTTGGGGGTAGGAAGAAGTAGGCTACTGGTTAACTAGGATCTGCAGCTTATCCATTAGGTAGGGAAATTGGCAGACTGGGTGGGCCAAACGGTCCTTATCTGCCGTCAAATTCTATGTTTCTATGTTAAACCACAGTACTATACTGCCTCCTATAAATGGGCAGTTACTGTGTCTCTTTTGGTTGTAAGAATATCTTGAATACAATGTTTAGAAATAAACAGTTCTAACTGCCTAAAAATCATAACTTGTGATGCCAATACATGGAATTAGACCCAGCACCTAGACAATCCCGTTGGGAAGTGGTGATTTGAAGATACATTGTGATTAGATGCAGAAACTGTCATGTTTTGGATAGTAGTACTACTTAAAGAAATGGATCTGCTGCTTACAGAATAAAGTATGACTGACAGTGTGATACAAGTTTTTATTTTCCACACCCAAGGTGTGTTTTGCCACATAATTCATGAGAGTTGAGCTTGAGTGCTTTATAAAGGCAAATTGCAGCAAATGTGTGTTAAGAAAAAAAAAATTTACACTTTCACCTACAGTATATTTCATTTTTTATAATATCTGTTAGATTTTGGTATCAACCAGAACTAAACTAGAAGTATGTTAATTTATTTTTAAAGTGAACATGTGTATATAACAAAGCAGATAAGAAACCCGTCTGCTTTTGCCTTTTTTTTTCCAACATATAATTTAGATTCACTGTAGAGTTTTACTACTTATTCAAGACTGCTGCACACTAAATGATCTGAATAATTCAGGAGCAATGCGGTTTATTCAAATGCACTGGGACGGAAGGGAAAAAATGCTGAAACAAGTCTGTGTTCAGAAATATTTTGCTGTGTCCTCACAGGTGGCGAATATGCTTCCATCCCGAAAGACAACAGCGCAGACAAGTTCTGATAGATACCAAACAATAAAAACTGTTGATGTGTAATTTTACATTGATGTGGCCTATTGGACAGACTGCTGTCTGTTGCAATGCTCTCCTTGCTTTCGGGGACTGTTGCTGGCACCAAATTGACTTTTCATTGATGGGGCTTCACACGAACGGCAGGAGCTTCCCCACTATCCAGCTCTCACCACATTCCTATAGTAACAGGGACGGCGTGAGAGCCCCAGCTGGCTGCTAAGAGGGTTAAACTGTATCCAAACAGCATGGAGATTCAGTCCCCTCACCCGGGGAACATCTCATTGGGTGGTAGCATACAGCGACAGGGGTCTCCAGCCAATCAGAGGATAACTGATTAAAGCTAGTTCATTTGAATAGAGCTGGTCATGTGTCAATCACCATTCAAAGAGTCCCCCTATGATTAATCGCAATGCATTATTGATATTCATAATTATAGCAGGACACATGTTCGGTGGATGAGCTCATTTTCCATAATTTCGAGAACATTTTTTAGTAATATTTTATTCTGCCCCATCTGAGCCAACATGTCATGGAGGAAGTAGGCGAAGCCTCAGCATTTCAAATCGGACTCTGATCTGGCCTTAGCCGAGCAAAATGGTGAGTGTGAGCATGGATTAAAAATGTGAAATTACCTTTTGACCGAGAAATCGATAGCAAGGGCAGAAAATCACACTTCTTTTTTTACAATTGGCACGTCTGGCTATTTTAAGAGGGATCTGAAGTAAGGTAAAAAACACAGTTGATATGCCTTGATTCTTTCTGTGACAAGGAGCTGTCTATGACAGCAGTTCAGAAGATGCAGTGGCATACAGTTTAAAGAAAACAACGCTACATTCAGTGATGGTGACGTGTACGCATTCTGCATACTGCTGACGGCAGTATGCAAATTGCTTACACGTCACCACGATGATGGCGGTCATTCTCTTTCAACTATGCGCCACTGCATCTGGCTGCTGTCATAGACAGCTAGACATTCATTGGTGTGATGTGGCCACGCCTCTGCAAAAGGATCAGGTATTGAAGCGGGGTGGCACACCTACTAAAACTCTCGATGAGGGCATTATATGTTTCTGCACATGCAAGCAAACATAAAAATGAGGGAGGCACAGTGGAGGAGATGTCTGCCTTCAAGTGAAGGGAGAGAGAGAGAGATCACATTAGAGAGAGCAGTGATGTGACAGAAGTGACAGAAAGCATGGTAGAGGGGGACTAGCTGGGCAAGGGTAGATTTAGGGGCAGCAGTTTAGACAACATCCCCATAGTCAAACATCAGAGAATCATTCTGAGGACAATATCATGATGCATGGGAACAGGGATACAGGACTTGTTCCTGAAAAATGCACTTAGGTTAGGGAGGAGTCTTGGGTGGATGGCAGCAATGTCTAGAGAAATCCAGTTGTGGATCTAACCAGATGCCAAGATATTTAAAGGGAGGAACAGCCTCCAAATGGACACCGTCCAGTGCCGAGTTGAAGGGGGTGGGATCCACAATGTTCTGGCTAACTGCTGACTGCTACCGAAGGTCATTACACAGCTACAGTGAATTGTACTTGTATGCACACCAGAAGTACACACCTTTCGGTTGTACGCACACCAAAAGTACACACCTTTCGGTTGTACGCACACCAGAAGTACACACATTTTGGTTGTATGCACACCAGAAGTACACCCCTTTCGGCTGTATGCACACCAGAAGTACACACCTTTCGGCTGTACGCACACCAGAAGTACACACATTTTGGTTGTATGCACACCAGAAGTACACACATTTTGGTTGTATGCACACCAGAAGTACACACATTTTGGTTGTCCACACACCAGAAGTACACACCTTTTGATTGCATGCACACCAGAAGTACACACCTTTCGGTTGTACGCACACCAAAAATACAGACCTTTTGGTTGTATGCACACCAGAAGTGCACACCTTTCGGTTGTATGTACAAAACTTCCATGTTGGTCAGCCTGCTGGTGCAGCTGCAGCGCTACCGCTCATGACGCTGGTGGCTCAGGTTTGGAAACAAGCCTGGGACATTGGGGGCTGGCGGGGGAGGAGAATCCAGTGTTCCGCAGGATGCCCTCCTCCTCCTCCTGAGAGGAATGATAGCATGCTCTGCTGCCATGCTACCACCTGGGTGACTCAGGTGGCAGTGCAATCAGAGCTGCTCATGGAATTGTGGACGCTGACTGACATCAGAGTATGAGCATGCCTTACATTCATGCACGTTCCATGGTGTCCTAAATGTCGGTAACTGGTGGGAGGAACCAATGAGGAAGCCTCAGAATGTGCAGCATGTTGTCAGTGCTCTCAGGCGCCATCAACCTGGCTGGCCACTCCTCTTCCCAAATATAAGACAGACATGAGAGGACTGCTGTCCAACACCCCCCCCCCTTCCCAAAGAAAGCCAGCTCAGATGCAGGAGCTGCTCTGTGGATTCCTGCAAGGCAGTAGGAAAGTACAGAGATGGGGAGGATGGGGCTGGGAGACACCAGTGGTGGAATGAACAGAATGAAAAGAAAAAGAAACACCTCCTTGTCCCATTTATATGCACATCCTATAGAGGATTATGAATGGGCACCAGTTAACAACAACGCTGTATTCCCCTCGAGAGGTTGTCATGACAGCTTCGAGAAGAGAACTCCGCGTAGTTGTTAACTGGTGCCCATCCATTGTATTTTACAGTGTATGGGCTACAGTAAAACACCAGTGAAGCATTTCTTGGGAGAATGTATACTTACTTTGGGCCAGGGTTTTGTTCAACGCTGCTCTCTTCTATGGCCATCTCTCAATACCACGGCCATATCTTGAAGAGCGGAGGTGTGAGGAATGCACATGCACAATGACGTTCCATGCTATTGTATCATCAGTGTGATGTACTTAAGACGATACAACAACTATCTGATGTCACATCGATGGTACAACAGCAGTGGGAACCAATTGGTTTCAGGTAACAATAACCCTCTCCCATACACTATATTCCAGTTGTAGGCATCATTTCTCATCTTGTTTTCCTCATTGATCAGGCTATGTTGGTTAATAATTAGCACATTTGCAGCTGTTTAACACCTGTAATCTACTTTTATATGTACAGTCTACTTTTGTGGGTATGCATGATGCAGTTTCCTCTTGTCATTGGCTCTGAGACACCATTTTGAATTAAGGTTAAGCAATGGAATCCTTGGACTTCGAAAACCACTATTGGAGCAAAAAGCATTAATAGGCACACATACCACCCATCTATTCACTGTAGCCTTACCACACAGTGTACTATGTAGAAAACCAAAATAATGGTCTCATCTGTTGAGGACGATGTTAAACTTATGAAAAAGGCAGAGCTCCCTGGTTTTTCCTGCAAGGCCCTTGTAGTCTATTTTGGCATTGATGTGGCCCGTGTTGATCACATTCTGAATTAAAGGGAAATCATTCTCTCGGAGAGAAAATCTTGCCATGGCTGCCACCTGCCAGAGTCTTATACATAGATACATAGATACATAGACAGTGTCAGCAGATAAGGGCCTATGGCCCACCTAGTCTGCCCATTTGAGCTTGTAAGTTCAGTTTGTTTTCCTAGAAGTCTGTTTCCCCTTACCCCTGCCCTCTAGAATTCCTTTATGTCTATCCCATGCATTCTTAAATCCCGTGATTGTTTCAGCCCCCACCACTTCCTCTGGCAGGGTGTTCCCTTATCCACCACCCGTTCTGTGAAGAAATTCTTTCTCATGTTCCTCTGAATCGTCCTCCCTCCAACTTCATCCCATGCCCTCTAGTCCTGAAACATCTTTTCGCTTAAAAATAGTGTTTTCCTGCACCCTGTTCCTCCCTGTAAGATACTTGTATGTCTCTATCATATCCCTCTCTCCTCCTCTCCTCCAGGAGTACATGTTCAGTTCCTTCAACCTGTCTTCATAGGACTTGTGATGCAACCCATGCACCATCTTTGTTGCCCTCCTCTGAACCTTCTCTACCCTGTCTATGTCCTTATGTAGGTATGGTCTCCAGAACTGTACACTGTACTCCAGGTTGGGCCTCACTAGTGTCTTGTATAGTGGAATTATGACCTCCTTTTCCTGCTGGTGATGCTCCTGCCTATACATCCCAGCATCCTATTTCTTTACCTGATGCCTTGTCACACTGTTTCCTACCATGGGGTCATCAGAGATGACAACCCCAAGATCCCTTTCCTGCTTGGTGCATGCTATATCCTCACCCCAACTGATATATTGTGCCAGGGTTTTGTGCCCCATATGCATTATCTTGCACTCTTTGCATTGAATTTCAACTGCCAAACCCTTGACCATGCTTCAAGTTTCTGCAGGTCCCTTCTCATTCTGTCTACACCCTCTGGTGTGTCTACTCTTTACAGAGCTTTGTGTCATCAGCGAACAGTGAAATTCTGCCTTCTAGATCCTGTGCAATGTCACTGATGAAGATGTTGAATAGGACGGTCCCAGCACTGATCCTGTGGTACCCACTGGTTACTCTTCCCTCTGTGGAGTGACAGCCATTTACCACCACCCTCTGTGTCCTGCCACCCAGCCAGTTACCTACCCACCACACTACTGTCCTGCCCACACCCATATTCCCCAGTTTGTGTAATAGTCTTCTATGTGGCACAGTGTCAAAGGCCTTGCTGAAGTCCAGATAGGCCATGTCCACTGCCCTCCCTGATCCACCTCCTAGTCACCCAGTCAAAAATTCAATGAGGTTGGTCTGACGCTGACCTCCCCTGGTGAAACCATGCTGCCTTGGGTCCTGTAGTCCATTGACAACCAGATGTTCCACCAATCTCTCCTTCAGTAGTGCTTCCATGATCTTTCCCACTACCGAGGTGAGGCTGACTGGTCTGTAGTTCCCTGCTTCCTCTTTGTTCCCACTTTTGTATAAGGGACTACATCTGCTGTCCTCCAGTCTTTGGTACCTCCCTGTTTTCCAGTGATTGGCTGAACAGGATAGCCAGAGGTTCAGCCACCACCTCTCTTAGTTCTTTGGACCGGGTGCACCCCATCTGGCCCCATTGCTTTATCAGCTTTATTACTTCCAGTTCCTTCAGGACCCTTTCTCGTGTAAAGGGACTTGTGTCCATTTGCACCATTCTCACCCTTGTACTCCTTCAGACCCATTACCCCCTCTTCCTTAGTAAAGACTGAGCAGAAATACCTGTTCAATATGTCAGCTTTATTGTTGTCATCCTCCACTGGCTCCCATCCTCCCCTTCAGTCTCACTATCCCTCCCTTTGTCTTTCTTTTTCACTTATGTACCTGTAAAGGTTTTGTCCCTTACCCACTGATTTTGCAATGTGTTCTTCTGTCTGAGCTTTGGCTTCCTTACTGACTTCCTGCCTCCCTTTGTTTCTCCTGGTACTTCTCCCTATCCCCTTCTGCCTGTGTCTTTTGTATTGCCTAAATGCAATCTTTTTGGCTTTCACTTTCTTTGCTACCTCTTTGGAAAACCATAATGGTCTCCTCTTCCTTTCCTCTTGCTAACCTGCTTAATGCATAATTCTGTTGTTCTTATAATCCCCATTTTAAATACTGCCCACTGTTCCTCAACCCCTGATTCCTGTCCCATTCCCTTAATGCCTCTTTCAAGTATCTCCCCATTTTCCCAAAGTCTTCCCCTAAAATCCAGGATCGTGTTTTGTGTGGTTTGGTTCTGCTCTTTCTGTGACTTCAAACCACAATGACTGGTGGTCACTGTTACCCAGGTGCTCCCCACTGTTACCCCCATCACACTGTCCCTGTTTGTGAGCACAAGGTCCAGTATTGCCTTCTGCGAGTTGGTTCCATGACCAGTTGCTTGAGGAAGGCACCCTGAAGGAGTCCAGGATAAATCTGCTCCTAGTTGATGCTGCTGCTGGGATGCTCCAGTCCCGTCTGGTATATTGAAGTCTCCAACCAGTACTACCTCACCCTTGTCTGCCATCCTTTGGATGGCTAGCATCAGCTCCCTATCTGTTTCTTCCTCCTGGGCTGGTGGTCTATAGACCACACCTGTGCATATGGCTGGTCCCATTTTCCTTTCCAGCTTAACCCACAGTATCTCTCCCCCATTTTGTTCCTCCTGGATCTGTGTGGCCCTTATGTCATTTTTCACATACAGTGCCACTCCTCCTCCCTTCCTGTCTGCTCTGTCTCTTCTGAATATGTTGTAGCCAGGTATGGCCATCTCCCAGTCATGGTTATCATTACACCAGGTTTCAGTGATGGCCACAATGTCCAGGGTCTGACTGTACCATGACAGCCTCCAGATCTTCCATCTTGTTGCTAAGGCTCCTGGCATTTGCACACATGGCTTTCCATGATTTGACCTCCCTAGACTGCTTCACTGTTCTACTCCAGCCCCTTCCTTGGTTGTCATTTATCCCTGGTTCTCCTTGCTGTTTGCCCTTCTGCTGAATTTTGCCCCTTTTCTGCTTATCCACCTTTTGGACACTAATCTCCATCTTTTGCACACTGCTTTGCAGAGATAGCCACTCCTCTGGTTCACTGGTTCCACTACTAGCTGTGGGGGGTGAGCAAGTAGGTACCGTCCTTGCTGGCCTGCCACCCCCCTTTGCTAGTTTAAATGCTTGTCAATGTAGCATTTAAACTTATCATTGAGTGCTTGGATTCCCCTCCAGGATGGATGCAGGCCGTCAGGCTTGAACAAACCTCCATCCCTCCAGGTGGGTCCCGGTCCCAATGAATCAAACCCTTCCTCACAGCACCAGTTCTTCAACCATGAGTTAAAGTTCCTGGTGCATGCACTCCTATACTCTCCTTGCCTTTCACAGGTAGTACTTCTGAGAAAGTGACAGAAGTAGCTACTTGCTTGAGACCCTCCCCCAGTTTCCTAAACTCTTCCTGAACTTCCTTTGGCTCCCCATTTGCCAAGTCATTAGTACCTAGGTGGATAATGACATCCAGCTCACCCTCCCGTCTTGCCTTCCCAGTGATCCCCAGTATCTTCCTTGCATCCCTCCATGCCGTGGCACCTAGTAGGCACCTCACCTCCCTGTCCTCCCCTCCTGTGTTCCTAGCTGGATCCCTCTTCTGATGAGTCCCCACCAGGATTCTTCCTCCTCCTCTGGGGTCCACTGCTTTCCCCACTGAGGTCACCTCCTTGCCTAACCTCCACATCCTTTCCTTCCACTTCCCTGGGTACCTCTATTTGGTTGTCCTCATTTGCCAGTGTGGCATATGAGGTTCTTGAGAAGGAATAGGATCTGGGATGTGCCTCTGCCTGACTGCTCTAAGCCTCCCTGAGCCCACTGTCATCCAAGTGCTCCTCGTTCTCGGCATCCTTTGAGGCAGCTGCATTGGACTGGTGGTCCCTGGATAGGGGTGATGGTACTCCTGACCCAGTTTACTTCCGCCTGAGTCTGGCTACCTCCTCCCACAGTCCAGAGAGATGCATGCAGATAGGGCAGCACCTCAGTGTCCAGAAGGTCTGCCTGAATATGGCTGTCCCACAGCCACTGCATTGCACCACTCCCACATTATACTGCAATTCCACTACTTCTCTGCTACTGAAGCTCTTAGTTCTCTTTTTATTTATTTACAGTACTAAAAATCCTGTAACTGATTGTCAGATATATATTTTTTTTTTAAGGAAAAAGAAACCAATAAATAAATGAGTCAAAACACTTGTCGTGCTGAGGGTGGTCTTCTTCCCCCTTATGCCCCTCCTACTTCACACCTCTTACTATACCCTGTGTTTAGCTCCTGTCAATCAGATTTATCAGGGCATATAATTAAGAGTTGGGGGAAGGGTGGGGGGAAATTTGCAGCAATTAAAGACAGCACAGAATTACACCACCACTATGTTTAATTTCAACAGCCCAAAAACAATTATAAGTAAAGACAACACAGAAAGAAAGTATAGTGTCACTACAAGCCTACAATCTAAGTTTAAAAGAAAAATACCAATTACCAGTTACTCTAAACTAAAGCACTGAATTGAATATGTTTCCTTCCTTCACCTTCTGGCTTCTTCTGAGAAGATGAACCTCTGTTTGCTGCTTTAACTGTGACTAAGCCCCACCTCCAGTTATCACGTAGCTGAGGTCAGAGGCCAGACAATTAACACCCTTCACCCAGCTACAGGACAGTCAGACAAGCCAAGATAAAATTTGCAGCAATTAAAGACAGCACAGAATTACACCACCACTGTGTTTTAAATTTTCAACAGCCCAAAAACAATTATAAGTAAAGACAACACAGAAAGAAAGTATAGTGTCACTACAAGCCTACAATCTAAGTTTAAAAGAAAAATACCAATTACCAGTTACTCTAAAGCACTGAATTGAATATGTTTCCTTCCTTCACCTTCTGGCTTCTTCTGAGACTTACTTACTTACTTACTTACTTACTATACTTGACTTTGTAAAGCCTGAACTTGAGCAACCTAAATAAGAAAAACAGTGCTGAAATTTTAACGTTATATGGTATATGATGGAACATTATTATGTACGGAAATCCATGCCTAGGGTTGTTGTGCTGCAGTAGTGATGTTGCCATGTTGTGGTGCAATACAGATACAACTACTGTAGCACAACAACTTGGAACTTCTGCATGCAACCGCTGTCCTTAGGCTGCATCAACAATCACTGATGTGACACAAACAGCACAGGTGAGCCTGACAGCAGAAGCATTTTTTTAAACGAAGAAGGAAGTCAACCTGCAAATATGGAAGGCTGCCATCATTGAAGACTCCAGCAACTCCAAAATTGAGTGAGGTGGTAAATTTGGCATGTCCAAAATCTCATATGTACCACCTCCTTCCACTCAGATGTTGTAATCAAAAATAAGATGAGTGCTTGAATGTTTTTTTTTTTATCTGTTCTGATCCCAGGCAAACCACGCGCTTGAAATGACCTAGGGTGGATCCTGCAAACTGACAATCTCAGGCATGTTGAGCGACTGACCATGCATTATAAAAGGTAATGTGTGAGGAGCCGTACACACATTAGCCTGAGTTGTCATCTCAAGGTTGCCGTGACAATCAAAACCCTTTGGAGCTTTGCTCTCAAGGTTTAAGTGGCTACCATAGCAACTTCTCAATGCTAACACAGGCTTGTTGTGTGTGGCTGCTTGTACATTATCCTCTGTTTACCCACCTGCTTCTGTCAACCCTTCCCCCTGACCCTCCCCTGTTGGAACCCCTACTACCCCAGTGTTGGGCCTCCTCCTGGGTTCTGCTTCAGTCTGTTTTCAGGCACCTCCTAATGTGCAGTTCATAGGTTCATAGGGAATTACAAGTCTTGTAGCTATAAAGTCGTAAATGTCTTGCCACTAACAGTGGATGTATACTAACTTCTTATCCCCCATACTTATATCCAACTGTAACTTAAATGCATTGACATTCGGTGCTGATACTACCCAATCTGGCAATGCATTCCATGAGTCCTCCACTCTCTGATTAAACCATCTCCCTCTTTTCGATGTTCTGTATGTTGCACTGCTTGTCTCCCACCTGCTCTGGTCCCTTTATTTTCACATCAGAGCTGCTCACAATACCCATGCTTAGCTCTTTTTATTTTTCTTGCACTTGTAACAAGATAAATTGTACACTGATTGCACTTTCACTTTGTACTCTTTCCCCTTCCTCTGGGTCACATCTGGAAACAAGCCTTGGCTCACTGTGTCTCTCCCAGTTACCAATTTTCTCATAAATGAATAAGTGCATAAACACATTTATACACTGTATGTGAGATTTAAATCTTCCAGATAAATAATTTACTGTATGTTAACCACTGAAGCATTCTAATAAAGAATAAATAGGGGATATGCAACAAGGCAACGTTGGATAAAGTTTTTATCCACATGAATTGTGGTGACTTCAGATGACCTCACGAGCAGCAGAGTGAGGCACAGCCATGTGTGAAATGTCTGTGACATCATCACAACAAGTATGGATGAAAACTGGCTCCAAACACTGCCCTTGTTGCATATTCAATTTAACAAAGAAACACAGAATATGATGGCAGATAAGAATCGCTTGACCCACCCAGTCTTCCCATTTTCCCTATCTACTGTAATACTACAGACCCTACAAGGTCTCCAGTTTTACCCTCCCATTTCTAACCACTAAGGTTCCCTTATGCCTATACCATGCATTCTTGAATCCTGTTTCAGTTTTTGGCTCGACCACTTCAGCTGGTACGCTGTTCCAGGTGTTCACCACTCATTCAGTGAAAAAGTACTTCCTCCCATTTCCCCTGAATCTACCAACCCCGTCCAGCTTCACAGCACGTCCCCTTGTTCTTGAGCATCTTTTTTCTGAAAAATGCTTCCCTCTTGTACCCTATTTATACCCATGAGGTATTTGAAAGTCTCTACCATATCAACCCCCTTCCTCCAGTGCGTACATATTGAGGTTATTTATTCTCTCCTCATTAGGGGTTTTGATGCAGGCCCTGCACCATTTTAGTTGCCCTCCTCTGGACCACCTCACTCTGTCTATGTCCTTCTGGTGATGTGGTCTATAGAACTGGACGCAGTGCTCCAGATGAGGTCTCACCAATGATTTATACAGCGGCATCGTCACCTCCCTCTTTCGTCTGGTGATACCCCTCCCTATAGAAACATAGAAACATAGACTTTGACGGCAGATAAGGACTGCTAGGCCCATCTAGTCTGCCCATTTCTACCTACAGGATAGGCCGCAGATCCTATTTAACCAACAGCCTATATCTTCCTGCCCCCACAAGAATTGCCTTATGTCTGTCCCATGCATTCTTGAATTCTCCCAGATTTTAGACTCACAACTTCCTCAGGAAGGCTGTTCCCATGCATCCACTACCTCTCTGTGAAATAATACTTCCTCACATTGCCCCTGAACAGCCCTCCTTCTATCTTTAAAATGTGTCCCCTTGTTCTTGCAAGTCTTTTTCTGAAAGATGCTACCCTCTTGGACTTTGTTGATTCCTTGAGGTACTTGAAAGTTTCTATCATGTCCCCCCTCTCCCTTCTTTCCTCAAGGGTATACATATTAAGCTCCTTTAGTCTCTCCTCATACGGCTTCTCTTGCAGACCCTGCACCATTTTAGTTGCCCTCCTCTGGACTGCCTCTATCCTGTCTATGTCCTTGCGGAGATGGGGTCTCCAGAACTGGACACAGTATTCCAGATGGGGTCTCACCAACTGTCTGTACAGAGGGATAACAACTTCCTGTTTTCTGCTGCTGATGCCTCTCCCTATACATCCCAGTATCCCCCGGCCCTCCCTACTGCCTTCTCACATTGCTTGCTAACCTTAAGGTCATCTGATATGATTACCCCCAGGTCCCTTTCCTGTTTTGTTGTTGTTACTACCTCCCCACCCATTGTGTATTCTTCCCTGGTTCTTGTTTCCCAGGTGCATTATTTTGCACTTTTTTGCATTGAATCCTAGCTGCCATATGTCTGACCATTCCTCCAACCTTGCCAAGTCCCTTTTCATCCTTTCCACGCCTCCTTGTGTATCAACCCTGTTGCAGATCTTTGTGTCATCTGCAAAAAGGCATACTTTTCCTTACAGTCCCTCTGCAATGCCACTGATGAAGACATTAAAAAGGACTGGACCCAATACTGAACCCTGCGGTACCCCACTAGTAACCACCCTTTCTTCAGAGTGGACTCCATTTACAAATACCTTCTGTGTCCTGTTGTCCAGCCAATGTTTTACCCAGGCTACCACCCTGGGACCCTCCCAGGCTGGTTAATTTGACTAATAATCTTTTGTGTGGGACTCTGTCAAATGCCTTGCTAAAGTCTAGGTAGGCCATGTCCACAGCCCCTCCCTGGTCTACTACTTTGGTCACCCAGTCAAAGAAATCTATTAGATTCGTCTGACATGACCTTCCACTGTGAACCCATGCTGCCTTGGATCCTGTGCTCCACTGACCTCTAGGTACTCAACTATTCTTTCCTTCAGAAGTGACTCCATCACTTTCCCTACCACAGAGGTCAGACTGACAGGTCTGTAGTTTCCTGCCTCTGTCTTGGTCCCACTTTTGTGAAGGGGAATCACATCCGCCTTCCTCCAGTCCTCGGGTACCACACCATCCTCCCATGATTTATTAAAAAGAGTAGCCAGTGGTTTCGCTAGTTCCTTCCTTAATTCTTTTAGAATTCTGGGTGAATTCCATCAGGACCCATTGCTTTGTCCACCTTCAGTTTTAGGAGTTCTTGCAGAACTCTTTCTTCTGTGAAAGGACTGGGATCGACCCCTATCAAGAGTGCTTCTGTTAATTGGATTAGGCACTTCCTCCTCTTTTGTGAATACTGAGCAGAAATATTCGCTCAGTATTCCTGCTTTTCACTGTCCCCTCTGCCCACCCACCGCTTATGCTATTCAGCCTCACTATCCCTCCCTTTGTCTTTCTACCGCTGATGTAAATTCATAAAAGGTTTTATCCCCTTCTTAACTGAGTTGCTATCTTTTCCTCAGTTTGGGCCTTTGCTATTCTGACTTCCCTCCCTGCTTCTTTCTGCCTTAACTGGTACAGCTCTCTGTCCTGCTCCTTCTGTGTTTCCTTATACTTCTGGAATGCTATCTTTTTCTTCCTGACTTTCACAGCCACCTCTCTTGAGAACCATAGTGGCTTTTTCTTTCATTTTGATTTGTTTATTTGCTTCACACAAAGGCTATGCACCCTAGCTTCCCACTGGCTCTCCCCACTAACTTGTCACACTGTTTAGCCACCTTTAGATCATCAGATATGATTACCCCAGGTCTCTTTCTGGCTTGGTGGTCTTCAGTACCACTCCCCACCATCTTGTACTCTGCCCCTGGGTTTCTGGGCACCAAGTGCATGATTTTGCACTTCTTCACATTGAAATCTAGTTGCCACACTTTTGACCCCTGCTGAAGCTGTCTTAGATCTCTGTTAATTTTTTTCTACCCCACCCCATTTCTACTCTATTGCAGATCTTTGTATCATCTGCAAAATGCCATAACTTCCTTTCTAGCTTCCCTGCTATGTTGCTTGATAAATAATCATACATCATAGAATCATGTAAATCATAATAATCATAAATTAAATTAATGCAATGTAGTTTTCCGGGTATTGTTTGGTTGATTTACGTACATGAACTATTGATGATTTTAAACAATATCTGTGGAACTATTTTGTTAATTTGGCTGTGTTGGCCCACTGTTTACACCAGTTCTTGAATGGGAGGAATGTGAAGCTTTCTGACTGACTGGTACACATAATGTTAGAATCTGACTGTAATCTGGGAACTGTTTCGTTGAAGGCAGGGTACTGACATGAGGAGTGTGTCGATGCATTTATACTGAGAGAATAAACTGGTTATTCTCATTTAGGATGTAGGACCTGGCCAAATGGATTTTTTCTCTCACCTATATTGCATGAATCATTCACCATATTTTGGCCATTTACCCTCATTTTAGACAGGTCACAACGGAAATGTAAACGAATGGGAGAACTGCTCGAACAGTGCCCAATGACATCAAAACAGCCTTTGCTGCCAGCAAAACAGAACAGTGAAATCAAACAGAAAAAAGTTAAATTTTCAGAAAACACTTTGGAGTTTGTAATATATAGTTCAGGGTTTATAATGCACAGCCTTGGGTGTATTGGCACAACATAATCTCAGATTTACCAGTAACAACAAAGCTGCAGCTATGAAAGCAAACAGAATACTTTTTATGAAGAAATATTTTGTCAGTAGGTACAAGGATGTTACATCCCACAATATTAATCATTAACAAGACCCCATCTTGACTACTTCGCCCAGCTCTGGTCCTCTTATTTAAGAGAATATATCAGCAACATTGAAAGGGTACAGAAAAGATTCACAAAATCAATTTATGGTTTTGTTGCTATGGATTACATCCCAAGAATGAAATCTTTGGGACTACATAGTTTAGAGAGGAGGCACACGAGAGGAGAGCTTATTTTATTGTATATGATTTGACGGCACAAACAGCAGCTTACTGGTGGCTATTATAGAACCACTAAAAGAGGTTCTTATCAAACACAAAGAGTTGCAAAACTGGAATACGCTGCCACGGGAGCTCATACTGGCCATGTACACTGCAGTTCTAAAATACTATTAGATAAATACATGGATGTGTCCAAAAATGTTGGCTACAACCACAGAGCAGTGGGGTGGTAGACTCGAAGGGTCACATAGCCTATTTCTACCTCGGAACACCATAATAACTGTAGTAACCATAATGGGCTGGCTCAGGATATGACATTTATCATACTGATTTCTGCAACCGCTATCGAGTTCTGCAACTACTAAGTACTTGGTATTCAGACTGACTCCGACAAGGTCAAAGCATTGACTACCTGGTCTCAGCCAAGGAACTTAAAAGATTTACAAAGGTTTCTTGGTTTCTGCAGGTGCTATCGACAGTGTATCATAGACTGTACCCACATGGTGAGACTCTTATTAAACTTGATCTAGAAGTACCCATCAATGAACCAAACTCATAGAGCCAGCCCAAAGGAGGGGCTGGAACACAAAGCCTATTTCAAGGTCCATGAGCCTTTTGGACCCTGGTGGGACACCACCTGAGAAGGAGCTCTCCATGAAATCATTTCTCAACTGACCAACTTGCCTCTTCTAGCATATGCAGATCCCAGCTACCCTACGTTCTGCATACAGATACTAGCTTTAGGGTCCAGGAGCTGTCCTTTACCAAGCCTACCACAGGGATTGAGACCTGTAGCTTTCACTAGTAGGAGCTTGATGTCAGTCAAAAGTAACAACCCTGTGCATGAATTGGAGTTTCTGGCACTCAAATGGTCCATTGTGGACCAGTTCTATGAATATTTATATGGCGTGCAAATAACTGTCAAAACAGATAACTCATTGGTGCACATAAAGACCCAGGAAAGATGGATGCCATTGGTGACTGATGGCTACCGGCCCAGTCAATGTACAACTACTGTGTGGATCATAGACTCAGACTGAACCATGTGGCTGTTGATGCCTTGTCTCAACACTCAGCTGTAACCCCTGCAGATGACTCAGACTGGGTTAGGATACCTGAGTCTGCTGTGAAAGCGTTGTATAAGAAATGTGAGATGGATGAGGAACACTGGCCTACCAATACACAGCATCTCCTGAACAGTCTTGGAGGCTCGAGTGATTGTTTACCACCTACCTACTGCAGTTTTACTACTTTGAATCAGACATCATTACCACAGGCTGCCCCAGTGGCCCAACAGCAGTACATTGTGCTGCATGCAAGTGACCACAGTTTGAAAACAAACTCAGGACACCACGCTGGTGGCAGGCCAGGATGCAACAGCTGCTGCTTAGCAGTGCGTTACAATTGGGGAGAGTTGGTGTTGGGTTCTTTTGCCAAAACAACACCTGTGGTGTGGCAAGTGAGCTTGCTTCTTCCAAAGGATATCCCTGCATGCAGCTGAGGCAGAAAGATGGCTCTGCCCATGCCAGGGGAGGAAGGACAGGGGAGAAAACCAGAGAGAAAAAACACATGTACCATCTGTATAACGGCTTGGGTTCCTAGACTCCCCTAGGTACCAGTGCCTGCCAAACTGCCAACACCAGATCCTAGTCCACACAGCAGATTACTTCAGGGGGAAGCCTGCCCTCCCCTCAGAGCCCTTACCATGGAAGCGAAGCCATGGAGGACCTCAGGGTGGCCAAAGACCCTGGGGAATGGGGATGACCATGGCCTGGGCAGAGTATATCCCTCGAACCAGAGTCAATCCCTGCTAAACATGACCAGGGGAGAAAAAGCTGTATTAAAAAAGCATTGCCACAGGTGAATCAGTTTGATTTGCAGAGGTAGCAAAGACAAGATCCTGGTCTCAGAAATATGGTGTTTGCCCTCTAGAGAGGAGCAAATTCGAATCAAGTTGTCTCCAAGATTGGAGACACCCACCTTATTTCTCAGGGAGTGGTCCGAATTGCAATTCAAAGAGAATCTGGTCTAGTGAGAGACACAAGGCCCTCGTTTCCATCAACAACAACTGCTTCTCCCAACCAAGTTTCAGAGGAAGCTGATCTGGGTGCTGCATGATAAAATGGGACACTTGTGATGTGAGCAGACTCTGGACCTTGTCTGTGCTCATTTCTACTGGCTACAAATGGGGAGCCAATCTCATTAACTCCATCTTTATTTGTAGAGCTGTCATACAAAAAGCTCTGACATTGAATGGTACTGCAAACAGTGCAGCTGGCCCATACAGAGAAAAACTTTGCCAAGAGGGCCACCCCTCTAGTGAACATGGAGACTAGTGTCTGTCTGTGTGTCTGTCTGTCTGTCTGTCTGTCTGTCTGTCTATCTATCTATCTATCTATCTATCTATCTATCTATCTATCTATCTCAAAAAGTTTAACCAGGAAAGACATACTGAGCCAATGACAACTCATTTCCAGATGCCTCCTGGGGTGAGCGAGGAGGAAGAAATTACTAAAATCCATTGTTATGTAGAATAAAAAAGTAATAGACTTTCCCAGTCTGGAGGAGCTAGATACAAAAAATAATGGCGACATGTTGGTGGTCATGGACCATTTCTTAAGATACACACGGGTGTATCTTATCAAGGACCAAAAAGCCACAATGATCACCATAGTTTAATGGAAAAATTCTTCATGCCTTATGGAGAACCCAAATGGATCCACTTCGATCAGGGACAAGATTTCAAAAGTTATCCTGTGAAGGAATAGTTGTCCCTCTGGGGAATTCCAAAGTCTTACACAACTCTGTATTCTCTTCAAGGTGACTCCGAACCAGAGTGTCTCAACTGATTTTGCTCAGTATGCTGTATGTCTTAGCCCTAACAAAGTGAGATGAAGTCAGCAAGTTAGTATGCTTATGCACATGTAAAACTGAACCAAAAGTTATGCCACAGGATATTCACCATACTACCTTATAGTTGGCAGGGAAGACAGATTGCCTTTTGACTTTGGTTTTGGAGTCTCAGTGGATGGAGTCTGCCCTGAGACATATCTCCAGTATGCACACTGTCTGAAGGATGAATTGGATACTGCATATCATTTGGCTTCAGGCATAGCTGGAATGTGGAACTGATGACCTAAGAAAGTCAGAAATTACAAGAAAGTAAAGGCACATGGACATTTGCCTGGTGACCGAGTGCTCATAAGAAACTTAGCTTTGCCTGGGAAACACAAGTTCCCATACATACTGGCTGATCCCCCTCCCCCCACATCATGGTGGAACAGATTCAGAACCTGCCAGTCTCAAAATTTAACTGGCAGGAGAGTCAAGCAAGATGCGTATGATTCACAGGAATCATTCCTGCCCATTGTCCATATGGACATTCATACTGAAATTGTTGAACCTAATGTGTCTATGCATCCCCAGCCAGATGTGCTATACACAGGAAGAAAACTTCAGATCCACCTCATATCACTCCCAAAGAAGACAATGATGATGTATCTGCTGAGGACATGGAATTGGTGCATTACCATTTTACAGTCAACATTCAAGGCTCATTGCCTACTACTGTATCTGGGATGGAGGTCAACCAAATTGGCACCCTCTTGCATCCAAATATAAAACCCTTTATACCCTTGGATGTACAGCTACTAGCTAAGGATGAGAACATCAAAGAAGAAGAGGAGGAGCACCCAGACAGAGAGAACAAAGTGACACTGCCTTTAACTGATGATACTCCTATGTTGGTCAGGGGAGATGAATTCAGGGCCCTGAATTCTGAAGAAGAAGCTATTGCCCAATGGTAATGCTTGAAAAGACCTATGAAAATTGTATTTAGACTCATCTGTGACACTACTGGTGCCAGCGCTGACCTGCCCATGCATGTTGCATACAGGGGGATATACATAACAGCCAGATCACTGCCCGGTATAATATTCACAGATATCCTGGGATGAAAGTTGAAAAAGTAATGTCTTAGTATGTGGGAACTGTTTACTGAAATGTTTCAGACAGGAACCAATTATCTTTACAGAATTGTTGGATATATGCCACTGATAAAAACCTGGCTAGGAATTGTGTGCAAAGACAGCTGACTGTTGTATATAGATATGTAAATATGTGAAGAAGCTGAAAGTGAACCACGGACATTTGACTTTTGCATCTAATTGCAGAGGATGGCAGTTGCTTAGTCAGGGAAGAGTATAATTCTCTTGTGAGTTGCTATACCTTTAAGACTCCCTGGCTGCTTGTGTATTAGAGGCATTCACCACTGCAGTCAACACTGTTGTGTGAGTGACTGGACTGGGAATTGCCCGATCTTTGTGCTGACCAAGCCATATGATGGTTGCACCCATGCAGGATTGGTTCTGGGTGTGAATATATGTTTAAATTTGGAACTTTGTGGGACTGAGGACTTTTTTTAGAAAATGCCTTTGGGACTACAAGTCTGCAGCCATGTTCACTGCCTTTGACCTGCTCTGTCATGCAACCCAATCAGGTAACTGGCTTTGGATTGTACCATAAGGGCTTGTGGACTACAGAGGGACTTAATTTAGGCATCTTTCCAGCCGTCAGTTGCCTGCCAAGTGACACAGACCTCTAAGACGGCCTGTTCTGATTGAAAATCCATTTCAGCCCATCAGCTCTACTGGTTCCCCTGTGAACAGCAGGATCTGAGCTGCACCCAAGACAGATCTGCATGAGATCTCAATCGAGCAGGATTACCAAGTGCTGTTGAAAGCTGTGCTGCTGTGACAGACTACACTTCTGTTGGGGAAGGATGAAACAGAAAAAAACTGAAGCAGATTCCGTAGTTGGAGAAAGCATAGCATGAAGGTGATGCCACCAGCTATGGCTGCAGAGTGAGAGAAAGTGTAGAGCTTCCCCCAATGCAGGATCCCACCCAGTGAGTACCTTGGCCTCGTACCAGGCTTTGACCACCACATGGGACTGAATCACTTGAAGTGAAGGGTGTAATGGATTCCTTGTGGCCTGATTGACTGGAGGACAGTCTAACCTCTGAACTGCATCACCAGTCCTGACACAAAGTGAGAGTGAGAAAATGAGGAGACTGACTGCCTGACAGAGAAGGTTTGCTGTAATCTGCAAGTGCGATCCCCTAGCAATGGAGATTCCATGCACTGGAATTGTGAGTACATCAGGCTTGCCCAGCAACTAGGAGACTGTGAAATAGCTGGGAAGGCATTTACTGGATTTGGCTAGCCAGCCAGGAGTTTGCAAATACTTCTGTGTGAGGCTTCTGTCATTTGCAAGTGCATGACCTTTGAGTTTGAGGTTTTGCTGATTCACTGAGTTTGCTAATCGTTTATCCAATTGCACCACCAACCAACCAATGCAATGTCAACAGACCTATGCCAATTCCATGGCTGGGTGCCCAAGAGCACATTGGGAGCTCCCTTAAAGTTTCTAAAGGCTAAAGCACTGGTACCAGTGGGGAGAGGGCAGTGCCCCAGTACAGGAGGGCTGGAGTAGGACACTATATTGCACACTGTGGTGTGGGGGTGTGCTATGATTGAGCCCTGATGGGCATTTAGTCTGTGGTCCAGGGAAACGCCTTAATTTGACTGTGCCTATTAGGGCATATAACTACAGCCCAGGAAGTCATTAATTTAGTTGCACCTAGAGGGACATGGATGGGCAGCTGGGTTAAAGTGGCCTGGGTCTTGGAGATCCAGGAAAACCAGCCACTGTCTGCTATACTTACCTACCTCAGCTGCTGCTAACCCCTTTTTCCTGTTAGGGTCTGCAACCCTAATAAAGTTGTGTTCATTCTGTTTGAAGTTCTTGTTTGCTATCTTTCTGTTTAGCCTTTGAAGTGCATACTTTGTGGGGACTGTCACCGATGGGGTGAACATAGTAGTGAGGTACTGCATGCCTGAGGGTTGTACCACACTTTCACCAGGCTCACTAGAATATTTCTGTGGGTGGAGGCTCCATGCTATTTCTCTGTTAGGGTACAACCCCCCCCCCCATGATCTAAAAGAGATACAAAGGATCCAGGAGCCAATGTGACATTGATGGTGACCCTGTGACATTGTAGGGAAGCAGTGTCCCACACACTTAGAAGAATACTCTAGTGGAACTCACCTTACGAATTTTTTCATTGAGTAAAAATGAGTAATAAAGTCTACTTTACAGTCTTTTAAACTCTTTCATTCTCTTTTCTCTTCTTTCTTGTTTTTTTTTTTGGGGGGGGGATATTATGCTTGTTGCTCTTGGTTTTTTGACCCAAGTCCCCCACAATTAGTCAGCAGTAATAAACAGGATCTGCTTTCTATCATGAAGCTTCACCTGAAGGCTGCAAAAATGTACATTCCCATTCAGACTGGTGTAGAAAGTGTCATTCTTTTTCACACTGTGTCCCATCTTCCACTGCTGTGTCATTAAGTTACACTTCTCCTTGAATAATGGAGACTTTGCAGAGGCTGAAGAACTTTGGGCTATGACCTCTATCACCTTCAGATGGATCTGCCTATCATAATTCTGCTTGATGTCCATTATTCACTCTAGCATATAAAGGGTGGTTTTACCGCAGGCTCTGGTCACTTTCTTAGTCACTTCATAGTCCTCTTGGCTGGTCTTTCCTGATCTCCCTCCAGTAGGGTCTACCTAGCAGTACTCAGTAGTCCTGCTTGGCATCTATGGACATCTTCTTCTGACCTCTGTGATGATCCTCTTCTCTAGGGGTAACCATGGCCTCAGAACCTGAATCCATCACATCACCCATCCCTCCATGGTACATCGTGCATACCCATAGCTTCTGCAGGGGAACCTGCAACTAAGCCCTCCAGCACTGGAATTTCCTCCTTCTGGATCATGGAAGAAGAAGAAGATAAAGAAGAAGAAGATGATGAAGAAAGAGAAGTAGAAAGAGAAGGAAAAGAAGATCATACATGTCTTGAAGGGATAACAGGAATGCCAACTTCCCAATCTGTCAGCCTGCCAGCCTTTCTCAGTCCTCCAACTCAGCCTAAGTATTGGTGTGCAAAGTTAATCCCTCTGCCTTCTTGTGGAGTCTAGAACCTCTCCACTACCCAAGGCAACATGGGGTGGGGCCTTATCAGCCACACAGAAACCATGGGATAGAGTACAAAATTGGTGGAGTGATATTGACAACCACTGAGCAGAAAAGAGACATGGGGTAATCATACCAAATGACCTAAAGGTTGCCAGCGGTGTGACAAGGCAGTAGGAAGGGTGAGTGGGATGCTGGGGTCTATAGGAAGGGGTATCACCAGCAGAAAGAGGGAGGTGGTGGTGTTGTCTCTGTATAGATCACTGGTAAGATGCCACCTGGAGTACTGTGTCCAGTTCTGGAGCCCTCCTGTCTGAAAGAACATAGAGTGGAGGTGGTCCAAAGTAGGCAACTAAAATGGTGCAGGGTCTGTATCAAAGCCCTATGAGGAGAGACTAAAGGACCTCAATATGTATACCCTGGAACAGAGGAGGGAGATGGAGGATATGATACAGACCTTTAAATACCTCTCTGGGGGTAAATAAGGTTTAGTTTAGTTTATTGTTCGGCAAAAATGCCATTACAAAATCACAAGAGAAAAATCAGTACAACAGACTTTTTGTACGTATATAAATATTCAGATAGCATACAATATCTGTAAGTTACACTAAACATTATACATAATAAATTAAAAAATATAAAATTACATCACTTATTATTCAGTAACCATTTGCTGTAGTAGAGTCTGTCTTCACTCTATCAGTTATAGCATAGTAGTATATTATGAGTACTTGTAATCATCCAGGACCAAATTCCTAGATAACATTTCTCATAGGAATGACATGAAAGAGTGGCTCCCTTCTGTTAGAGTACATTGGGAGAAAGAATCAACACACCCTTATACCATACTTCTGTTGTATATTTCTAATAGGATCTGAATTAATCAAGACATAATTATAGACATCATATTAAACCGTTTTAAATCTCAGAACTTGCTGTTTCCTTATCCTACTAATTTCTATTAAAAAAATGTCAACTTGTTTATAATATCCAAGTATTCTGAGTTGAATAATAGATCCAGCAGAAATCTTGGTGGAATAAATAATGATCCAATGTAGTCACCCAAATATTTACCTCTGGGGTATTTATACCAGGGGCATCTTAGTATGATATGTTTGAGATCTTCAGGCTCTTGAAGCAGACAAAAACATTTTGTAGAAATATTTCCATCTCTATTATACCTAACTTCTATTATATTGCTTGGGAAGTTCTCAAATCTATATTGTGTTAGTATGATCATGTGTTTAGGTATTTGTACAGCCTCTAAGTAAAATGTTAAATTATGTTCTTTTGTGTTATTAACCAGCCAGTTAGAGACTTTTAATTTTCTAATATCATTAAGACCTGCTTCCTTTCATAAAGGTTGAAATCTTTTTGTTATAAATCTTGCGTATGCTGGATTCAGCTGGATCCTCTGACTAATCCAATAATTTAAATAATTTAATCCTTTTTCTTTTAGTAGATTATTAATTATGTTTAACCAACTGTCTTCTTTATAAGGGAGCAATTTTACTTTTTCACTAAGACAATTACCCAGAATAGAATTCGTTTTTTTGGATGTAGGCGCCATCCAATAATTAATCATCCTTCTGTATATGAGATGCTTGAAGCTAGGTTGACCAAGTTGGGTTCTCACTAATGCACTTGGGTTCCCAAGTTGGGTTCTCACTAATGCACTTGGGTTCTCACTAATGCATTTGGGGTTCTCAAGTTAGGTTCTCACTAATGCAAATTGGGTTCTCACTAATGCACCTGGGTTCTCAAGTTGGGTTCTCACTAATGCACTTGGGTTCTCAAGTTGGGTTCTCACTAATGCATTTGGGTTCTCAAGTTGGGTTCTCACTAATGCATTTGGGTTCTCAAGTTGGGTTCTCAGTAATGCAAGTTGGGTTCTTACTAATGCACTTGAGTTCTCAAGTTGGGTTCTCACTAATGCACTTGGGTTCTCAAGTTGGGTTCTCACTAATGCACTTGGGTTCTCAAGTTGGGTTCTCACTAATGCACTTGGGTTCTCAAGTTGAGTTCTCACTAATGCATTTGGGTTCTCAAGTTGGGTTCTCACTAATGCAAATTGGGGTCTCACTAATGCATTTGGGTTCTCAAGTTGGGTTCTCACTAATGCAAGTTGGGGTCTCACTAATGCACTTGGGTTCTCAAGTTGGGTTCTCACTAATACAAGTTGGGTTCTCACTAATGCACTTGGGTTCTCAAGTTGGGTTCTCACTAATGCATTTGGGTTCTCCAGTTGGGTTCTCAGTAATGCACTTGGAGCACTAAGGGACAATCTTTGGAGTTGTTTATAGGTTTTGTTTGATTGAATCAATTTTTGTAGCGTTATCAGTTCCTCAGACCTCAACGGCATAAGCTGCCTGATTGATTACTTTAGCATTTGTTGCTTTAATCATGGAGACCAGTGCCTTTCCACCATAAACCAAGTTAACTCTTTCAAGTGCGTTGGCTTAGTTCTGTACTTTTTTTGCACACCAGGTAATGTGTTTGTTCCATTTACAATTACTTGAAAAGAGAACACCCAGATAGGGAAATTCTCGAATGTAGTACAGTTTAATCCCTGCTAATATTAGCTTTCTATATATTTTTTCCTTCCCAAATATTGTAACTTTTGTTTTCTTTGTATTGGGTTTCAGGTTGTGTTTTATACAAAGACACTCCAGTTTGTATAGTGATCTCTGTAGGCCCAGTCTACTAGTTGCTACCATCGCTAAATCATCAGCATAGGCTAGAACTGATATTAGCTAATTACACATTTTTGGAGCGTGATACATTGAATTAACGAGTGCTATTATAATGTCATTAATATGAATGTTAAACAATGTAGGTGCCAATACACAGCCCTCACAGACTCCAATATTAGTATGAATTTTATATGTCATCTGACCTGACTTGAAATTTATTTTTGTCCAGGTACTAGAGTACAGTCTTTTGATCAGTGCTAGCAGACTGTTCTATTCCCAGTTTATCCATTTTTTCCCATAACAATGTTCTGAGAATTGTATCATGTGCTGAAGTAAAGTCAATGAATGCAGCAAAGAGAGGTTTTTTTTATCTTACAGTACTTTTCAATCAGATGGTTAAGCAAAAAAAATTGAGTCAGAGTGCCAGTATTCTTTTAAAACCAGCCTATAAGTCTGAAATTGTTTTATGTTGATCTAACCACAATAGTAATCAATTCAGTAATGCTTTTGCATATATTTTGGACATGGTATCTAGCAAACTAATAGGTCTGTAGTTAGCTGGATTGGGATGCAAGCCCTTTTTGTAAATTGGAATGACATAGCTCCCTTGCCACGTGTGTGGTATATATGTGTACATTACTGATTTATTGAAAACGCCAGTGAGTACAACTGTCCACCATTCTGGATTAAGATGGATAAAGTCTATAGGTACGTTATCAGGCCCAGGTGTTTTTTTTTTTTAACTTTGTATTGCTATATTAACATCTGTGGTTTTAAACCATTCAAATTGACCATTAATCTCTATAAACTCTGTATTATCATGCATTATCATCCATGTATCTGGTTCTACGTAAATATCACACTGACTTTTATATGTGTTTGTACCCATTGCTACCAGTGTCCAATATTTTTCTCATTCTTCTCCCTAATAGCCAATAGCATAATTTCCCATAGTTCTTGTTGATGTAACAGACATTGTGTGTTAACATATTCTCTATATTGTTTCCTGCATTTGTTTAGGTTTTTCAGATTTGTTGTTGTTGTTTTTTTTTACAATCCTTGTGAGATTAATTGTTTTGTTTCCCTTTCTACAGTGTGTATAGAACCAGTTGTCATATTTAGGTTTGTTATGATTTTTACTTTTTTTCCCAAAACTTCCCTCACATAATTAGTAATGAGCATTTAAGTGACTATAAATAATTTCAGGATCCAACTCATTTTGTATTTTTGGGGTTATTTCTTGAATGTATTTATTACTTAGTTCAATTGCGGTACTGCTATTTATATTATCCCATTTGATTTTTTATTAACTATGTTAATAGTTTCATCCTCCAGAGGTAGTATTACCTTTTTTGATTTTCTATAAAACACCAGAGGAGGATGATGGTCACTTTCTATTCTTTGTATTATCTTTAAATCAGTGTACTCATGAAAGTTGTATATTGGCACTGGGATGTAATCGATAATTGTAGAGCAGCTTGAATTGATACATGTTGTATTCCCTTCAGTGTCAGAGGGGAATCTACCATTAAGTAAGTAAGATACAGGAGGGGAATATATTTCAGAAAAAAAGGTACTAAAGAACAAGGGGACATGCTATGAAGCTGGAGGGGGTAGATTCAGGAGAGATATCAGGAAGTACTTCTTCACAGAAAGAGTGGTGGGTTCCTGGAACAGTCTTCCAGTGGAGGTGGTGGGGATGAAAATAGTGATGGGGTTCACACATGCTTGGGATAAGCACAAGGGTATTACAGTGCAAAGGAATTTCCCCTAGCCCCACCTTTCTTGTCTCACCCACTGTCAGTTGCCCTATCTGCCTAGTTACAACCTATTTCGATGCACTTATAATCTCGAGCCTATCCTGGCTCCAGTTGTGTATAGCTGCTTCTAATCCTCTCTCTCTCTCTCTCTCTCTCTCTCTTTATATATATATATATATATATAGGTCTATCTCCTTAGCCTGCTGACCTAGCCCTGGGCCCTGGCTCGCCTCTCTGCCACTTTGCTACCTCTCCATCACTTGTTTCTTCTGTGCCATTCTTAATCTGAAGTGTGTAAAGCCTTAGGTCCCCTTTGCCGCTACTTTACCTGTCATTCTGTCTCACCTCTAGTTCATAGCCTTAGGATTTTAACCTACTCTACCCTGCAATTATTTGCTTTCTTGCTAATATATTGTTCACTTACAACCTATGTTTTTAATGCTATTGTATAATTGTGTGCGCACTGATTGATACTATGTAACTCTCATCACGCTTTACCCCAGGTCGTACCGGGAGACGAGCAACTTGTTTTTCAGTGTACCTTACCTGGTGAAACTTTTCAATAAATAAATAAATAAAATGGGGAGGGAGGGAGAAAGGATGTAGACTGAGCATGGTCTGTGGTTATAGCATAGTAGGGAGAAATGGGCAGACTAGATGGGCCAAGCAGTCCTCATCTGCCGTCAAAGTCTATGCTTCTGTGTTACTATGTTTCTATGCCAGGCAGTTTTACTGGCTGAGAGGTCCCTGGACATTGGCGATGCCCACACGCCATCTCCCACCAAGTAGGTCAGTCAGGACCACTCACCTCCCCATGGGCACTGCTTTCACACCACACTGCTGCAGAGAAGTAAGTGTACCACGCTTGGCCCAGGGACATTGATGAGACATGACTCGAGAGTCTGACAAACTCTGCCACAGCAGCATTCAACACATCCATGCACCTCTGTCTGTATTTCATTCTCAGTAGTGACCATCACCTGCTTGGGACTTCCATATGGTCAACATAACCCTCTCCCAGGCTTGGAAGCTGTTTGGCCCAGCCTCTAGTCCTTTAGCTATTAGGAATAAGAGACTGCAGGGCTCACACATCTCCTCCAGCATCACTTGGCTGCAATTTCAACCATGGGCAGTATACCCAGCCATGAGAAGGTACCTTGAGGCTCCTTCAACAACCTTATACTACAGGTGACATGATAATGTCAGCCAGTGTTGATTGGGATCAGCTCTTATGGTTTATTGAAGTCAAGTCTTACTCTCAATTTTGTTCATTTCCAGTCACTATCTGATTAACACACATTGGGCACTCCCTCTCCACACTTCTAATTCCCAAAGTTCCTGACATGCTATAACACCTGCCCGTACCCTGCTTTCACCTACCAAGGTTGTGGAGTCCAGCTAGCTGCAAGGTAGGCTAGTCACAAGGCTGGCAGATATCAGTTTGGGGCTAGAAAACTATTCAACAATAATAACAGTGCTGGAGAAATACTACGAGGCAGAATTCTCTTTCAAACATGAGAGCCATTTTATTGATCAGGCTATAAAATACTGTTTTCCTTTGTATCATTCATGGCTCTTTCAATGACACAATAAATGGTTAGAAACATGGCTGCGCAGCCTAAACAGGGAGCACATTTGCACATAAAAACATAAATCTCTTCCCCGACAAATCACCTAACATCTTTTGTAACATGGCAAAAAAGAGAAGCGTGAAATAAGGCAACCTCATTGGACAAAATGCACCACATGATCAAAGTTGGAGTGGGGATTAATCACTGGTAATGCCCGCTCCAACTATTAATCACGGGGTCACTGGGTCATGCTCTAGCACCACTAGCTGTCACAGCAGCAAATGCAGTATATCCCACAAAGCAGCAGACCACAGAAATCACATCGCAGTGAAGACGCAGGATCTCACCGCTCCAACACAAAGCCGAACAGTTCCAGCGAACAGAACTGAAAAAATGGGAAACAACAACAGTGCAAGTATTCCCATATTACAAAGCATTAATGCCCTCCGAATTAAACTACTGGGAATTAATGCATGTGGTTGAAATGGTTGTAAGCACCGGCCAAGGCCTTCTGCCACAACGCCCACCCAACCATGCATTAATTCCCCAGTAGAAGCCTCTGCCAGGCATTAATGCTTACTTGTATCACAACAGTTTTCACCCCCACCCCCACGATGATCAGTGAAAGTCCCGGACACAATTCAGTCTATTTTTTTCTCCCCCACAGTTCATGGTACCTCAAACCCCAAAAAGGCAAAGTTCGGGAGGATGATGCAGTTCCTTCTGCGATGATGCCCAGGCCACGGATGGATGAGACGTTGTCCTTCCAGAGTTCTGCTGCACTCTTGATCTTCTTCAATCCTTGGTCAAAGGTGAAACCTCCCTAGACTTTAAACTATAAAATAAAAAAACTTTCTGCAGGTGTGTTGATTTTCTGGAAAAAGTACTGGGATTTCTTCTCATTCCTTTGGATTATTTGCCAACACTTCTGTAACTAATTTACTAACTTGCTTTTCCTGACTAAATAACTTGTTTCTAACTAGGCAGTGGTAGCCCCCTAACTGTCTACCCTGTCACTTTAAACTTTTCCTGTATTTCTGTTTTTTTTCTCTTCAGAGGAGTTGCCTGTGGCTGAGCCCTCCCACAGCACTCCTGTCAGCTTCTTGAGGAGGAAAGAGAATCCATCTTGAGCTACTCCTCCCAGCCTTTTTGGCCCCCCCTTCTTGGCACCTAATTGGTGGATTGTACCGCCAATGCTTCTGGCAGCCAATCAGAAGAGAGCTCAAGCTCCCCTAGAGGTGGGACACCTCGAGCTGCTCCTCCCAACTGCTGTCTTTGCCCCACTTTAAATGCCCTGAATACCCCCTTTTGTGAGGTGTCATATGAAAAAATATGAAGTGGTTAGATAGGGCTGGTGATTCCCCAGCTACCCTACCTCACACTTTTTCAAGCTAAATTGGTGTTTTCCTGTCGGAAGCCACCGAAATGCACCCCCCACACCTTTTTCAATAAATCTGGCTGATCCTGCCTCCTATGCTGATGTCAGGATGTCCTAGCAACGTCCCAGTCAGCCTGCATGCTCCCAACGTGCCCTGCCTGATTGCTACCTGGAGGACTGCCTGCTTCTGCCCCCAGGTAGCCATTTATTTATACATTTATATATTTTATTTAGCCCCCCCCGGGCTTTGCTGCTGGTTGTTATTGTGTGGGCTTTTATAGCCCAAAATTGCCTCCATTGCTGTCTCTCTTCTGCTGTTCTCTCCCCCAGTCTACATTTCAGCCCCTCAGGGCTCCCAGACCAGCCGCCATGCGGCTCTTTATTTAACTTACTCCCCCTCAGGGAGCTCTAAGCCCTTCTTGCCTGCGTGTGCCCTGCAGGCACTAACTTTTATATTAAACATTTGTCCTCTCGGCCATTCATTTAGCCATGGTGCAGCTTCTGCATGCAGCCCCTGCTGCCATCTCACTCCTCTCATCCCCCCAGGTTCTACATTCATGCCACGGAGCGGCTTCATTGATGCAGTGTCCTTGCTGCTCACTCGCTTTCTCCTCCCCGACTGCCCTTTCTAATGCCGCTGAGCGGCTTTACTTAATAGCAGTGCCCTGTCTGCTTTCTTTGCTCCTCTGCTGCCTCCTTTGCCTTCCTCTCAAGCCCTCCTTAAGCCCCCGTAGGGCATAATTAGATTAAAACTACTGCCGCCGGAGTGGCGATTGGGAGGGTGGAGGGAGGCACTTTCACTACATGCCTCCTCCATCTCCCACTAACTCCTGCTATCCCCCTGACTCCCACCCGGTGGAGTAGGCCACAGCCTGTGCTTCATGCGGGTTGGGAGTGCTGGTGTGCCCGCAGGCACACTCCTAGCGCTGGTGGCTGGCTGCCCCTGCAGCCCAACTTGCTCTTCTGCCTGCAGCTGCCCAGCAACTTAGTGCCCAGCACTAACAGGGCACAGGAAGCCCCACTAAACCTCAGGGAAGGGGTCTTAACTTTATTTTAAAACAGTTACTGGCCTCCTGATTGAGAGGTAGCCCCTAGACCACCAGGGCAGTTTATTTAAATTAATATTGGCCTTCACAGGGCATTTCCAAGCCCCACAGCAACTCCACTGGCCCACCTGGCTACTTTATTTAACTAAAGGGCTACTATATTTAACATTTTGGCTACTAGCCCACATGGCTACTTTAGTTAAAATTGTGGCTACTTGACCACCACAAGGGGCACAGGGGATTTTGCTGAGTCCCCCCCTTCTCCAAACCTCACTCTCTCTCTTCTGTCCTTTGTTTTACAGTTTCCTTTAACTTTCTAACCTATTTCTCCTTTCCACAGGTCTGAACAGGACAAGGGCCCCTGGCTATCTGATAAGTATTACCTTTATTCCTTACCCTGTCTCTTCCACCCTGCTGGACCCCTAAAGAACTACGGATCCTTTGCAACCCCTTTTCTCTCTTTGTTTTTTATAGGTGCACAGGCGTCACCCCCTCGGACTCCTACCCTGGCACCCTGCGGCAGGTAAGTCCTTTCTTTTCTTTTTTTAAATTAATTAATTAATGAATTTATTTATTTCTGATCTCGGATTAACCATTTGAGCTCAGAGCTCTTTACATAGGTTCCACGTTAGTACATTTAGAACAAGTAGGTGATTATACAGAGGATTGAGACAAACAAGGCAATAGAATTAGAATGAGAACATTTAGGTACATTTGGTCTTTGAACAAAGAAATGCATAAAGTACAGCAAAAACTAAAACTGGAATAGGTAAACACAGTCAGATGCATACAGGAACAGACTAAATAACTGTGCCCAACAGGGATCCTGTTAGTTGTCAGCAACACGAGCGGGTTAGCACATACAAGTGCTGGAGACACGGGGTGGAGGATTGAGCCCCAAGTGCAGGGTGTCTCAGAGAGAGAGGTCTGTTTGACAGAAGAGCAGATGGTAGGAGATGCCTTTGCTAGGTGCTAGCAATGGCAGACACATTGAGATTCCTGTATTCTTATTTTGATTTTGGTGGGTTGACTGTAATGGGCCATGCCCACTACAATGCCCCCCAGCCAACTTGTGCTCCACATGTATTTCACACCTGCAGGCCAGGCCTGAATCTCCTGCTGCACCACCATCTCCATCACTGCAGGGGGACCTGGTGGCACAAGTCCTATGGCAAATGTTACAAAACACAGCAAAAAGGTCACCAACATTGTCCTCTATCTTCAGAGCTACAGGTCCCAATTCAAGGCAATTTTGTAATCTGGTTACACGGGGTGAGGTTGGGGGGGGCTGCCCTAGAATTTGAGGGCAGCCAGCCAGGGTTATTCCTAATGAGGGGGAACCAATGGGATGACTTAGGCATTAGAGGAAGTGGATGCCAGGATGTGGTGTTGGACGTATGGCCCCTGGGTTCCTAGATCCGTCTGCCTTGGGCAGAGGATGAAACTGCCAGCTGACTACTGAAGTCAGGATAGCCCTGACAGCATTGACAGGACATCTGATGCCTGCACCACCAAAGAGACCAGAGAGACCAGCCTGGCAGCTGAGAAGGACCAGTGCAAACTGTGAGAGGGGAGCCCTGTATCATGAGGGAGACCTGATTGCAATGGAACCATGAGAAGTTTCAGGGTCTGCCCCACATGTAAAATAGTTTTGAAACTGGTTAATTGTATTTGGTCATCAGACCAGGAACTGCAAATAACTCACTTTGCTGTTTCGCCATTTTTGCAATAGCATGGCTTATAAGTTTGGGGTTCCTTTTGAAAAGCATTGCTTTAAATGCATTACTTCATTTGTTTAAGCACACCCCCACTGGCCTACCGGCTGCCACACTAATGGGCTTTCACCATTTTCATGGCTGGGTACCCAATGGAGCATTGGAAGCTCCCTGAAAAGTAGTCTAAAAGGGTAGAAACTCTGGCACCAGTGGGAAGAGTGTAGTGCCCCTTTACAGGTGGGCAGTAGAGTGAGCAGTCATAGCTTGTACTGAACAATGTAGTGTGTGGGTGGGCTGCATTGGAGGACTCTTCCTAGTTAAGTCTTTTTAGTTACAGCCCGGGATCCTTTTATTTGGCCATGTTTGCATAAGGCTCCTTACAGCAGTCACATCTGGGCAGAACCTACTATTGGTCCTTAGAGACTGGCCAAGTTTCGACTGTCTAACTATCTGCTTTCTACCCAGGACCTTGTTCCTTAATACCCCAGATTCCTCAACTTTGTTGAAGCCCACAAGGTAGGAGTGATAACTGTGTGAACCACATAGACCAATTTTGCCCCTAGTTTCTTTTGCTAGTGAATGAAAATTTGGGGGGTTCAACCTTGGTGCCAGTTTGATTCTGGAGAAATCACAAGAAATCTGTGGACTTGTACTCCAAAAACTTTTTATTTTATACTCACCAATAGAGCAATTCATGACATTTGGTACCTTTTGCTATTAACAGTAGAGGTATTAAGAAACAAAGACTAAAGAGTACAAAATAATTAACATACAAAGACACACAAGACTCGGAACCCCTCCAGTACATTGGAAACCGTGCAGACCACTCACCTTTGATGAAGGCACTTGGTTCTGAAATATTAAGGATTTGTTTTGGAGTGGCTATGTGGAAACTAATTCGAATTGTTCAACTTGAAACTCGGTCTCAGGGTAGGAAGATGTACAAAATAAAACATTTGTGGGTAGATGTCCACAGATTTTTTGTGATATTTTTCCAGAGGTAGTTTCTGCAACATCCCTGGTGACCCGGTGACATCTGCATATTACTAAACAGAGTTGTTGCAAAAGAACACAACTGCAAACAGTTTCACAAGAGTTTACTGGAGTTCAGTCACTCAGTCACTGCCAGAAAACACTCTTGCACTCCTGGAGTTTTGTATAAATTCAGCTAAACCCTCCACGTCCCAGTCAGTCAGCGGAATCTTTCAGGAGGGGAGAATGTCTCTGATCTGTCTCACCATCACTCTTGGCCTGGTGGGAATCCTCCATGCCAAACCTCTAGACTGTGAGGTTCCAGCACCTCTGACTGTGCACAATACAACAATATCCGAGGTAAGAGATCAGAGTTCACTTCCAAATGTAACTCCCAACCTGTTTCATTTCTATAGGTTCTGAAGAATAGGAGTTTGGGGCATGAAGAAACCCACAGTAAGTCAGTCAGAATTTCTAATTGTATGCGAAACAGCTGTCTCTGAAAAAGTAGAGCAATCTTCATGTGTGAGCAGCAAGATATGATGGTGTCCTTCAATGCTGAGAAATAGTAACAGCAGATGGACCTCTGGTGATTGAGATTGCAGACTGTAAAGTCAAAGGCTCAGTGTGACCTACTAGCTCACATGAATTTCTGTTTTGCTGAATGGTAAGATCTGTGGCTTTGTGACTCAAGGTCTCAGGTTTGTTTCCCGCAAAGGGGGCAGACACAACAGTGGTAATAAGGTTGGGATGTTTGTGCCTTAAAGCAGCAATGCAGTGAATTAAGGCAAAACATTTGACCCAACCTTTTTTTTAACTATAAAAGATTCCAGGCATCTTCCAATTTTATTTGGTGGTAGAATTTTCTAGTTCCACCAGACTTTAAGTATTTTATAAATGTTTAATTTTTTTTCTCAAGAAAAAAAGATGGCTGCCACACTTGGCATTGTACACCTTGTTAGGGTGAGGATTGAGAAAAGAAAACTCATTACGCAACATGTTAGGTACCTAGAAATGTAGATTTAACAAATGTGCTAATATTTTTAATGGCTGTAGCTGAAACTAACTTTCCTGAAAAACTTTTTTTGTTGCCGTGCTTCTTTGAAACGGCGGGGGAGGGGGGTAGTGTAAGCAAAGCCATCTATCAAACATGTGAGCACAGTAAATGACAGAGTCCTACACTGCTAAAGAATTTGCTTTTGTTGCAGTTTTCTGTACAGCCATTGGCTAACAGATGGTGTGATTATGATGTTGATGGCACCAGCAACTGAGCATGAGACAGGTGCCTCCGGACAAGTGAAGAGACTAGAGCTGCAGAAAAGTAGTATTTTTATTCACTTATTCATTTGTAGTTTGTGACCAGGAAAGGCACACTAAGCTGTGACAGACAGTTTCCAGGAGCACTCTGAGAGTTGGTTACATAGACCTATTTATTGATAGGGGGCGATCAAACATTTGGCGAGGACATTGGAAAAAATCCCCATGGGATCTGTAACTTTCACCTGGACAGGCACTAGAGATGGGGTGAAGGGATTTCAGTTTATTATCTCATCCAAAGGAACTGTGTAGCGATGGTGCTAGAATGGTAGTATTGGGTATTAGCCCAAGAACTCTCAGTCACTTGCAATTTTGTATTGTCCTAAACCTAAAGGAATTCCTGCTCCTCACAAGTTCTTGCACCTGTATTTAACTTGTTCCTGATCTTGTTCATTGGTATACTACTGCATTCTGTGCAAACGACAATACTAACAGAATTGGGCATTATTAAATACGGACCGCGGGGGTAATGGAGGCCCAAAGCTGCAGGCAAAAGGGCCTTATAGCCCCTGGAAGGTCTGGTATTTCCCAATAATGACCCACCCTGGAGGGTATTATTGCACTTAGAAAATGGGCAACTGTATATTTATATGTGGTTAAATAAATAATGTTATATTTAAATGTTAAAACTGTTTGTTCTTTTATTTATTATGTTATCAAATAGTTCCTGTGCTTGTATTAGAAAGCAGATTTTTTTTTTGTTGATCTGGGCTCTATTGTCCTACTGGAACCTTTGTATGAGAAGTAGACAGGAATGCCATTTTTGTACACGTTGCGGTTTTTACTTTGCGATCTGTGGGAGCTGCGATGAGGAGCAGATAAAATGCCGCTTAGGGACAGCCACCAGGTAAATACAGACACAGCTTCACTAACTGTGGGGGCAGTGGTGTGAGGGAGTTGCTTGCTGAATTTTACAAGATGTGCGCCCCACCGTGAAGCTGATAGCAGCAACAGCTTCTGTTTACCTTCTTTTCAGTGCAGAAGCATGAGACCACGGTCGGAAGAATGGAACCACAGTAAAAGAATAAGGTTGTGAGGAATTGTTATTTCCTCACTCTTCCCAACTGCAAAATAAGTGTGCTTTTTTTTTTTTTTTATTTATTAACAAGGAGGCAGTCAAGACTGAAGGAAGTAGTGTTGGGGGGAGCTGTAGTTCTAAAACATGGCGGGCATTTCAAATTTTCTGGGTGCTTTCAGCCTGTTAGAAAGCAGGCTGGGCACCATTGGAAAATGCTACACTGTGAAGTGTTACTTGGACTGGCTCTTATTTTTAGTTGGGCATCTATTGAAAAATAAATGCCCAGCTTGGAGCCTGTCTCAGCCAATCCTGTTTGAGAATTGATTCTTGCCATTTTCTAAGGAGGGATTAGATTGCACCATGCAGGTACAATATGTCCTGTCACTTCCCCTGCCTCTAGTATTTATGATTGCCAGTGGGCTTGGTTCTACCACTGCTGCTGTTGTGCTTATTGTGCACTGCTTCAAACTATGATATTTTAATTTATAAAATGGGCAAAAAAAAAATCTTGAATGCTGATTGGCTGAATGCCCTTTCCAGTCGTGTCCTTATCAGCTGGTAATGTTTCAACAGGCACTACTTGTGGCAACTTGAATGCAGCACAGAGAGAAATCAATCCATGCCACCGTTCTCCCACTGGAGCTGCTCACCTAGCATGTGAGAGAACCAGGAGAGTGATGCCACAGTCATATAAAGATTTTTTTTCCATATCATAATGCCACTCATGAAAGACTCAGTCACAAGCAGACAAATTCCATTCAGAGTACACAACGTCCCCCTTTCTGCAGAACACATACTGTAGATCTGTCATTTTCTTTTACTCACTAACATTTTGCTCCTGTCATTTTGATTTCTCTTTCCTGCTACACCCTCACATCTCTGAACTCCATCTTGGTTCCCCGAACCCCATCTCATCGTGCCCGCCCTTCCGTTTTGTATACTAAAGTCCACGTTCAACAATACAGAAATAAGAAAAGGACCTCATTTCAGTAACCCAGATAGCAAAATTTCTTTATTTTGTGACCACGACCATTGCGGTTTGGAAACCGCAGAGCGGGAAATGATTGTGTATGGTGGCAGCTAAGGGACATGTTCGCTCCGACTGGAGGCAGATGGCCTGAAGAGAAGCCCCCCCAAAAAAAAATAGAAACTCCACAGGAAAAAACCTTACTGCCTTAGAAAGGGAGACCAGCCACTATGAGAAACCCTCACTCCTCATTACTCTAACTAACAACTGAAACTGCATACGGGCACGCTCCCTTGCCAATGCTTCTACACAGGGACACGCTCCCTCACCGATCGCCGACACTTCAAGTAAAAAAGAGTAGCTAAAGTACACCAAATGTAAATGATGAAAGAAACAAACAAAAAAAAACAAACACTTTTGACTGTTTGTATCTGTGCCTGAGTGGGAAACAAAGACACAGACACCAGGTGCCTCTACTTACTTAATCAAACAGCTCCACTGAAACTCAATGACAAGGACTACTTTTTCTGTTTTTCTACTAATCACATTTTTTGCTCTTTTTTATATACAGTTTCTATGTGCATATTTTAAATTAATTACTTTACCAAAGGGCCCATTTTATAAGTGCAATAGCACACTCCGAGGTGTGGTTTATCGCCTGATAAGAGCATGCCCAGGGGTGTACTAAGGCATGAGGGGCAAGCACCTCATGCCTTAGTACACCCCTGGGTGTGCTCTTATCAGGCAATAATCCACACCTCAGAGTGTGTTATTGCTTGCTTATCGGCTCCTATATCCAAAGGCTAGCACTGGAATTTGAAGGTATGCATGAAATTCAAATCAGCAAAGGCCTTTTATTTCTCTTAGTGAATCAAATGCATACATACTGTAGTTTTTGTGTTAGGGTTTAGCAGATCCACTACATTCTTTACATTTCTTTGCTGCCATGCTACAGTATCCCAAACTCTGGATTCTAAATATAAGGGGGACACTGTCAACAGCCGCAGGCCTCAGAGTGTTTCTAGTTTAAAAGCACATTGAATGATGACATTTTGTAGCTATTGCGTATGTGGCTGGTAGTTTGATTCTGTCACATTTATAGACTGCCACCACACTTGTGTTACCACACAAAAAATGTTTGCTGTCCTTGATCAACTCCCACTGAATTCTTCCTGGAATTGGGAACACTCCCACACAGTCTAGCCGCTCATGATGAAATGGGAGCAGAGGAGACTATTGCATCATGGGTGGCTGCACTGGTTGGGAGGGTTCCTGATGTTCAGGATGTATGCAATAGGAGTAGATTAAGGAACCAAACCAAAACAAGGTTGGGTATATTTACACCATTAGCATACATTTCGGTTCTACTAAGGAAGGAAGCTAGTAAAGCAATCAACAACATAAATTAATTTTAGAGCCAATAAGCAATCATAAAATTTATATTTTTCCTTTTTATGCAAGTGCTTGTCCTCCTGATTCTGCCTGGCAGGCAGGCCTACCAAGACCAAGCTGCCCAGCCCCGTCCCCCAGCTTCTCTGGGACTTACCTTCCCTTGGTGTCCTTGCCGTAGGATCTGTGAGGGGTGCTTCATCACCGGTGCAGAACCTGCGAGAGGTCAGTCATCATCCTTCCGTCAGAGTTTTTTCTGTTGATTTTCACCCCTGGGCCCATGGATGTGCAAGGGGCACAATGTATGAGCTCTGCCTCCGTGGAGACATCCCTGGCACCTCAAACGTGGGTTACCTTCCCTCTGTGTGTAGTTGCATATGCTACCACCTGGATATCCCGGTATTAGTTAAACTGACTGCAGGGGACACTGAGGCTAGGGGAACCATGGTAAAGGGAGTGAGGGAGAGAAACCTAGCTATTTCTTCTCCTATGCTGGGAACTGGTAGTAGTAAGGTGGGCAGAAATAAGGTTGAGGTTCAAAAAAGGAGTAGTGGAAGAAGCAGAGGGGAGGAGGCTGTCAGGGTTTTCAGGGTGTGGGTGAGGGTTGTCAGGGTAGGAAAAACCAGAAGGTAAGGAGAATGGGAAGGAATGCCAGTGTAGGATCATAGATTGGCAAAAGAGGATCCAAAGCTAGATGGAAGAAGCTCTGCCTTAATGCCAAGGTGTACATCATAGCCATCACAGAAACTTGGGTCACACTGGCCCACTGGCACAGTGATAACAGTATTGCCCGTGATGCTCTGGGTTCGGGAACAACCCTGAGTCATCGCAGGTCCAGCAAAGGGGAGGTAAGCTGAACATCCCAGAGGATGCTGTCCATGTCAGAGAGGGAGGGAGGGTTGCTGGCCTCTGCTGTGCTACTCCCACCTTGGTGACCACAGGCGGCAGTGCAAGCACAGCCACATGATCAGAGGATGACAATGTGCTGTGATGTACAACACATGTGCCTGTGTGGACGCACATCATGAGAGTACTTTTGGTGTCCCATAGGGGACCAGGCCAAGAAAATGGGAAAAAGAATGGGAGGTGTAGCAGGAGGATATCTGCCTCACACTGCAGGCTTCCCACCACTGACCAAGGCTCCTCTCTGACCACGCTGACCATACTTCCATTGGGGGGAACTGGGTCCCCTCCCAATGGCCCCACCCAGGGAGATAAGACAAGATGTTTGTAGAGAAATAGGTAAGTCCCGGAGATGGCAAATCAGGGGGCTGGGTGTGGGGGAGGACCAATGGGGGCTGCCTAACCTGGGGAGGAAAAGTACAGTAAATTAAAAGAAAACAAAAGAAACTTAACAGAAGAAAAAAAAAGAAACCTAAATTAAAAGAAAAAAAAAGAAACTTGGGCCACAGTGAATAATGACTGGGACTTGTCATTTCCAGGTTACACAATGTTTAGAAAGGACAGAGGAAAAAGCAAAGGTGGGGGCATAGCACTATATGTCAGGGAGGGCATAGAGGCTTTGGAGGGTGGACACATCAAGTGGAGCAAAGGGGAAACAGAGTCACTGTGGGGTCACCCTATTCCACCCTCAGGTAAAGAGATACTGGCTGGGGGTGACCTATAGAACACCAGGACAAGGGGACTAGAGAGATAAGAAGTGGAGAAGAGCTGGCAAGGAGAGTGAAGAAGGGCAAATGGTGGTGGTGGGTGATCTAAACCTGCTGGATATCGACTGGGATATTCCAGCAGTCAAATGCACCAGAAGTTAGGCCCAGTTAGATACATTGCAGGACTGCCTATGCAGCTGGTTAAGGAACCCACTAGTTAGGAGGACATTCTCAATTTGGTGCTCACCAACTCAGAGATGGGGAGTGGAGTGAGGGTAGGGGAACCACTGGTATATAGCAACCATAACTCCATTTGGTTCAGAGTCACAAACTTCTGGGCCTTGCACTCCCATCTATACATAAGTGTAGAAACATTGTAATGAACTGCCATCTTCTGGTGGGAGCACAGTGCCTGGAGGGCCCTGCACTCCCAGTTTTACATAATGGAGGGCCCTGAACTCCCATTATTGCATAATAGTATCCATATAGGGCCTTGCGCTACCATCTACCCATAAGTATAGAGACATAGTGCATGCCTACAGACATTCCAAGTAACACTTGTGCTGCAAATGTGGCAATATCTCACTAACCATAGGAAGTTTGGAAAAAATTCCACAGCAGTTGTAATCATCACCTGGCAACCTGCACGCATGCTTACTACACAAGGTGTACCAAGCTATGTTTAGCAAAAAATCCATATCTTGACCCATTTTCGAGATATAGCTGCCAAAAGGTACCGCAGTCACCACAGTGTTATCCTATGGGAAACTCTGAAACTTCTGCATGTTTTAGCCATGGAACCAATGTAAATTTTTTCACCAAACCAGCAAAAGGTGCATATGTGGTGCAAGCATTTCCTACCCTGCAAATTTCATCCCAAAAGTCCTAACCATCTTTTTTTGCTATGAAGTGGAAAAGAAACAGTTTTTTTTTGGGGGGGGGGTGTACTTTTGCAAATTTGCAAATGTTTCACAACATTTTGCAAAAGTTTCATGAAAGCTTTTGTAAACTGTGAAAGTTTCGCAAAAGTACTCTTGCAACTTTGCGAAAGTTCAGGCAAGAAAATTGAAAAAAAAAACATATTTCCAGGCATTATTTTTTAAAACTAATGTCAGAATGTGTTCCTTGAATTCTGATTAGTTAAAAGCAACTGTTGGTGTTTTCCAAGGGGCAGTATTTTTTGAATTACAGTGTTTTTTTCAGCTGTCACTAACTGAAGACAAGATGGCAGCAGTACAAAAGTGCAAAACGCATTTGCGGGAGTCAGAAGTACTTTTGCCAAAGTAAAACGTGCTTTCGAGCCGGACATATATTTTTTTCCCCATAGGCTATAATGGAAAACTTTGCACTTTAATAACTTTTGAATGGATTAATATTTTTTCACAAAACCTTCAAAAAGCACATTAGTGACCCAGACCCCATATACCTTGAAAATGTTATACCAGACCCCCAAATCAGTTGGGCCATAGCCCCAAGCAAAGAATTTGCCAAAAAGTGAGGATTTTTCACATTTTTGGGCACTCCACAGCTCCGCAACTGCACATCCGACTGGAGTGAAACTTGCCAGATCCATAGATATATGGTACTAGACAACGCTTGCAAAATGTCAGGCAAACTGGACAAACTGTTGCAAAGTTATGAAAGTGCAAAACTTTGAGTTTAACATAGGAGTGGCTGTGCCACTATTATTACTATATACAGGGCCGGATATTCAAACTGCGCCCAAAAAGTGCGCAACAGCAGGAGCAAGCGCAAGTCACTTGCGCACAGGCTCAATCGTCGCGATATTCAAACATGGAGCAAGGTCAATTGCGCAAGCAGCCAACGTCTGAATATCGCACACACTGCGCCATAGCACAACCAGGAAGGGGAAGCTGAGCAGAAATGATGTGCCATAGCGCAACAAGGCTAGCCCAGCTGAGCAGTTCAGAGGTGCCATAGCACAAGCAGAGCCCCCCCCCCAGCAGAGCAATGGAACTGCACAACCAGGGAGGCAGGCTGGGGCCCACCACCAGCCATGCCACACATGGGCACAGGAACACACTGCAGAACTAACAATACACCCACACACCCCAAGCACAGCATCACTGGGGGAGGGATGGATGATCCACCGGCCCATGGGAACAAGCCAACAAAGCACAGCAGGGCCATGTCACCCCAGCACACCCACTGGCAGGCTGAGACTGCCACACACAGGGGGTCGACAGCCACAGTGCACATCAGCCCCCCCTTCTGCACAGCACACCCTGCACTGTGACCCCAAGACACCACCCATGTGCAGTGACTGGCACTGCAGTAAACACCATGCAACCCCGGCACACTGCAACCTCATGTAGCACAGAACCATACAAGCCAGACCCACCCTGGGCACCCAGCAGTGGGTGGCAGCAGATGGCAAGACCGACTGAAAGGCACTCCCACACCGGAGACACCTTCCCATGCACACACACACACACATATACCCAGGACCTTACCATCCCAGATGCCATGCACACCACTGCAACTGAGCAACCGTAGCCCACTGCAAATCAGAGACCACCACAGAATTCATAACAAAATATATATATTCAAAAGATATGTACAACACCAACAACATCTATATACATATGTACAAGACAAGGGGTAGGGGTACAAGGTAGGGTTGGTGGGGTAGGGGTGGTGAACAACTGGGAGAGGAAGGCAGGGTGGGAGGGCTGGGTGAAGTGGGAAGGGGAAGCGCAGTCAGCGCCCGGCAGGCTGGTCCCCTGCTGCCTGTTGATCTTCCCGGTTCCTCCGGCGTCGCCTGACCCCATGGTGCTGCATGTCTGTCAGGAGGTCATGTGTAGCGACTGACACCTGTGTCAGCCGCTGGAGGGCACGGTCCATCCGCCGTAGGATGCTGAGACCTAGGAAAAGGGAACACAGTCAATGGCTGTGACTGTCCACAACCCTGAACACCACCCATCCTGCAAGGCATATAGCCTAGTGCCCTGCACCTGTGATGGTATGCACCCACCCACAGTGACCATGCACATGACACGCCCAACCAGGCAGCACCAGCTATGTGCACCACTGCACACACACACACTGCCCATGTCCATCACAGCACAAACAAGGCTGTCAAGTGATGTGGCAATGTGGTGGGATGCCAGTTCCACAGCCATGTGCCCAGTGCATGCATGGACCACCAGTGACGCACACAAAGCGTGCAGTGACACTGGACAGTGATGACTGTCGCCTGTGTCGTGCATGGTTGTGTTGTCCATGGCTGGTGGTCATGCCCACCCCCTCCAGTGTGCAATAGCATCCATGATGTAATGACACTCACACTCATCAAGCAGCTGTGGCTGCTGCTGCTGCTGCTCGCTGTGGCCCACCCATCACGCCTCCTCCGGCTGCCACCTGGGCCCCGCCACGGCCCTCCTCAGCCTGGGCCTGCATCCTCTCTGCCAGGCCTGTGGGTGACAAATGTTGAGAAAAACATTAGTGTGACCCCAAAGCAGACTGCCCCCTGCCCCAGTGAGTGTGCCTGCCCACACAGCCAGACCCATGCATCTCACACCTGCACACACTGACACAGCCAACCATGGCAGAGCCATCCCCCATGCACTGCCACCAAAACACAGTCACACCCCTACGGAGAATACAGGTGCATAGATGGTACACCCACCTGGCCTAGGCACAACGCCCCTCCTGGCGCGTGACCTGAGGCATTGCAGCACATCCGGCTCCCTCCTGCAGAGGTCACTACACCTGTGCCTGCACTGTTCAGCAGACCGGCACCGCCCTGTGACCCTCTCCAGTTCAGTGGCCACCTGCAGCCACACATGGGTGCGGGCCATGGTGAGGGGCTGATCCCCAAACAGTGCCCCAAAGTGAGGCTCAACCACTGCCACCAGGTTGGCCACCTCCAACTGACTCCACTGGGAGCTCTCCTGCGTGCCATTACTGTGGTAGTAGAGCAGGCAATATGGCGCCCCGCAGCGCGGCAACCCCACGTGGAAATGTTGTGCAATAGACCACCATAGGTTCCAATCGCGCTGTTTGTATAGCGCCGTCGGTTCACATAGCGCTGTCACCAAACAGCGCAACAGAGCCGTACACATGGCAGCCGAACAGCGCCAGGGAGCAAAGGTCGGACACCAGGTCAGGGGTCTGTGACGCAAGGCCATGCACAGCGCCATCTGACATCTACGCATCCTGCGCGAACGGTCACCTGTGTGCCAGTGCCACAGTGCACTATTGCGCAGTAGTGCCTCAGCGCCATATGGTGCCCAGTGCTGTAGCAACACTGGCACAATGGTGGCCATGGCCTGAATTGCCGATCACGCACAGCACGTCATCAGCGCGGCAGATGCCTGCGTAAGCTACCTGGGCATGCGCAATGCAGTGTACCACACAGTCACAGATATGCGCCATTGGCTCAGCCGGCTCAACCGTATTGCGCAAAACGCAACGGCGCAATATTCAGCCGACACATGCAAATCATCTGATCAGCCATTCAAAGGCGCAGTGGCGCGATTTGCATCTCAGTACAGTTGCTCCACTCCTAATTTGCATGCATTGCGCTATAAATGTGCGACATTGGGCTGCGCTGGCCAGGTCGGTTACTGCAGGTGAGAGGTGGGTTGCATGCTGTGTGATGTTCTGGACAAAGGTCATGGGATAACGCTGTAGACTGCACAGTGACAGGTGTCCACTTCCACCCATACAGATCGACATGACCGAGCAGAGCCAAGGTGAGGGTGAGGATGGTGGGCGGAGGAGGCCCAACTTCACCACGGCGGAGACAGAGGCCCTCTTCCAGGCCTACCTGGAGGAGGAGCCACTACTGAGTGGACGGCGGGGCACCCCTCAGGCCCGTGTGGCTGCATGGGAGGGGGTAGCTCGGGCAGTGAACCTGCACGGAAGCCACCGGCGCTCCGTGCAGGAATGCAAAAAGAAGATGGGAACAGACCGCAGGAGGGTGAAGGAGAAGGTGGCAGCCCTCAGGGCGGCACGTGCTGGCACAGGCGGGGGCCAGCCAGTGGTGGTGGAGCTGACCCCGGCTGAGGACCGACTGGCTGCATCAATGCAGCGGAGTGCTATTGAGGGCGTACCAGGAGGTGGATTCCAGACAGGTGGAAGCCCATCACTGCACGGTATGACATGGTGGTAGTGTTGGGGGGGGAAGGTTGTTCACATGCACTCACATGTCTTCTCTTTCTGTTACAGATCCTGTTCATCTTCAGGGGATGGTGGTGGTGGGTCCAGGCAGTGAGGAAGACCTGCTGGACATGGAGGAGGGTCCATCCACCTCTGTCACCAGCCAGCATGCACTGCACCAGCATGCACACCGGGCTGCCAACTCTGGTGTTGGTGAGTCGGTTGTGGGGGGTGCACAGCCTGTGTCTCAGCAGTCTGGCATGCAAGCATGCCAGCACGCTGTGACTGTGGCTGTAGCACGTACCTGCACCATTGATGATGCAAGGACTGCAATGGGCAGTGACATGTGTGTGTCCCATGATGGACACACAGCAGGCCAGCACGTGCCCCTGGGCCTAGCTGGTTCCAACGTGTGTGCCAGCATGTCGGCACAGTCCCAGGCTGTGCCTGTCAGCACCGATGGGGCAGCACCGGTGGCTGTGCAGGTGTCTGGCACTGTTGCGGCCACAGCAGTGGAACGAGTGGTCCCTGGGGCACAGCGGTTGGAGGGGCAGCAGCAGCAGTCACCCACCAGGTCTGGGGGTACAGTGTCCAGCGGTGACACATGCCCACCACCCTTTGATATGCCCATTCCTGGTCCTGGTGAACAGCGCCCACCCTCAAGGGGTGTTGAGCATCAGGACCTTCCATACCCTGGGGGACAGGATGCCGTTGTGGCAGAGTACCCATTTGAAGAGCACACCCGCCTGCTGCGGGAATCAGTACAGCAGCAAAGGCGGGTTGCAACGTCCGTGGAGGCACTGTGCGTGGCTGTGGAGCAGCACAGCAGGGACTGTGCTCTGAACCTTGCAGAGATGGTCCATATGCGGATGGATGTGACCGCCGCCATTGACAGGCAGACCCAGGCATTGGTCGCTGTCGTGGCTGCATTGGGCACACAAGCAGGTGCCCCTGTACCGCACCCCACACAGTACGCTCTCCACTCCCCGTTCTCGGCATCGTGCGACACCAAGCCTGTCGATGCCAGGTTCTGCTGTGGACATCCCGAGCACCCCTGGTGCAGGTATGGTTGGCATACTACAGACCCCAGTGTGGACAAGGTCGCGATCGCACAGTGGGACCCCTGGTGGTCCATCGGTGCCACCCCATGTGGCCCCTGCTCAGCCTGCCAGTGCTGTTGGGTCACGGCGAGGCCGCCCATGCATCCGTGGTGGCCGTGGAACAGTGCAACATGACTGACCTGTCTCCCAGTGCGGGCCCTGTCTGGTGTTGCCCTGTGTGCACTGTGCGTCATGGTGAGCAGTGCACTGGTGGGTGCCCTGCCCATCACGCCGACACACGGACCACCTGTACACCATCCCGACTGCTGTCCACAGGTGCATGTGCATGATGATGCCTGCATTGTACTGTACACCAAGGTGCAAGGGTGCCCAGCATCTGACACACGTGCTTGGACAGTACAGGTGGTGGGTGTGGTCTGTGGATCTGTGTGTTTGCCATGTCTGTTCCTGCTCTGCTGTGCACCTGCCCATGTATGCTTTGTGCCTGGTGTGTGTGTGTGTGTGTGTGTGTGTGTGTCCATATGACTGTTCTCCCCTTCCTGATGGTGTGTTTGTGTGCCTGATCCCTTCCTCTCCCCTTGCCGTCATGCACCCCTGGTGTGTTACTCTGTGTGCCTGTGGGTTGCGCCAGGACAGTGTTGGTTGCACATGGCCCCTTGACTTACCTGTGTCGTGCATAATGCTCCTCCGTGATGGTGTCCCGGTGCAGCTGGGCCTGCCGGATCAGTCGGGGGTCCCGCCGGTCAAGGGGGGGCTGCTCATCACCATCATCACCGGCACCGCTGGCATCCCCATCGCTGTCCCCCTCCTCGAAATGAATGGCTATCCCACAGTCTTTGGCCATGTTGTGCAGGATACAACAGGCCAGGAATATCCCACAGGCCTTTGAGGGGCTGTACTGTAGGGCACCGCCGGAGGTGTCTAGGCATCGAAAGCATGCCTTGAGCATCCCAAACACCCGCTCGATGATGTTGTGTGTGGCAGCATGCGCCTCATTATAGCGTTGCTGCGATGGGGTCATGGGACGCCGGTATGGTGTGAGCAGCCAGGGATGGAGTGGGTATCCGCTGTCACCTGTGTGGAGATGGTGGAGATGAGTATCATGTTCAGGTCCATATTGCCAATATCCCTGTGTGCCACTACCATAGCACCTGTGGCATTCCCACCCTTGCCCCACGTTTGCAATTCCTACATGCGTACTCACCCACTAGATGGCCTGTGGGGATGTCTCTCGAATCAATGGCACAGTGCAGACTGATACCATATAAAGGCATCATGTGCTCCACCAGGGTGTGTGGCACAGACATTGATTATGCGCCCAGTGGCATCACACACCACCTGGCAGTTGACACTGGAATAGCCCTTCCTGTTCCTATATGCAGCCCCATCGGGGCCAGGTGGTGTGCGTATGGCCACATGGGTGCAGTCTATGGCCCCTAGCACGCCAGTCATATGTGCTACCCTGTGGAACTCCTGCATGTTAGCTGTACGCTCTGCCGCGGTGCTGGGGAACTGGATGTGCTCCGCAGCATGTGGTAGCAGTGCGCTGAGGAATTGAGTGAGGATGCGTGACGTGGCCGACTGTGTGATGCCTGTGGTGTCCCCTGTTGGCCTCTGGAAGGTGCCCGTGGTGAGCAGGCACATGCAGGCTGTCACCTTGGTCTCCACCGACAGAGCGTGACTCTGTCCTGAGGGTGCCAGCATCACATCACTGCACAGCTCACAGAGCCGTCTCAGTATTGCCCTGTTCAGGCGGTACCGCCCACGATCTCTACATCTGTGTACAGCTCAAAGCTGATGCGGGCACAGTACTGCCTGTTGGGGGCGTACCGCCGATGGGCCCTTCCATAGCCACGTCCCCCTGCAGCATGCATTCTCACCCCCCTCATTACAGCTTCCATGTGGAAGCTGGCACTGTCCATCTCCTGACTTGTGACCCCCCCGGCTGATGTTGCTCTGTTACCCCCGCTGTCTTGACTGCTACCTCCACTGCACCTGGTACACCTACTGGCCTCTGCACTCTGTGGCCCCATACACCTTCCCTTGCCCCTCTTCTGTCCTGTGCACTCCCTGGCCTGCACTGTCTCTCTGCCTCATGTGTCTTCCCTGTCGCGTTCTTGCACCTCTTCCTTCTTCCTGTTCAGCTCTTGTGCATTGCACAAGTCTTTGAATATTGCATTGCACTCTTTATGCATGGATCCACCCCCTTCGGTTGCACATGCCTTCATTTGCTGTTGCTCAGCCTGTTTTCGGTGGCGCAACTGCCTCCTGCTGAATATCGCAGAATGGCGCACTTTCGGACTTGAGCATGCGCAACCCTATTGTGCATGGCGCAACCCTTTTGAATATCTGGCCCACAGTATATATAGCAACACATGCTCGCGATTCTGTCTGCTGTTCTGAAGCTGCCGACTCACTTGCTCTCTTCTCAGCACAGTCAGCAGCTTCTTTTTAAGAACTACGCTTAGTTTCAACAAAAATACACAGTTTTTGTAACTCAACTAACACAGAATGCTTCACTATAAAGGTCTGGGGTGCTTTATGGGGGCATTCATAAGGTAGAAAAAATGGGCAGACTGAATGGGCCTTGCGGTCCTTATCTGCTGTCAACTTCTATGTTTCTATGTGTGTAGATACTGCTCGGTCATGCTACAGTTCAGGGGGAAAGTGAAAGTTCTGTCATGGTTGGTAAACCTCAGAGTGGCAGGATCAAACTGATAGTTTTTTAGATGATTATTTATTTAAAAATAACGGCAGAATCAACCAGACATCAGGGGCATATGTGTGTGTGTGTGTGTGTGTGGGGGGGGGGTGCCAGTGCTAGAGACAGAGAGAACCACCCGATGCAAAGTGAAACACTTTCACTTTCTTTTGTGTGATGTACAGGAACATGGAGATATCAGTGATATCTCCACTGCGTGCTGAAGATACTATATTTTATCCCTGCATTTATCCCATAGCATATGTTGTATAAATATAAATATATATATATATATATATATATATATATATATATATATCTATATATATATATAGATATATATATATATATATATATATATATATAGATAACCCACTCTTAGGTGTGCGGTGGTGCTCTGATATATTCATGCCTTGGTGTGTCAACCACCCAAGGCATGCACATCTGAGCATGACCACACCACCTAAATGGGTTATCTATCTTATAAAATGGCAAATTGTTTTGGAGGAGAGTAACGTGCAGGTGTGTGGTTGCGCTCTGATATATGCACGGTCATCTGATGGTCTTTCACCAATTGCATTGATTCTTTGTCCTAACCCATTTTATAAATATATATATATATATATATATATATATATATATATATATATATTTATATATATATATATATATATATATATATATATATATATATATATATATATATGCTCAGAGTTAGATACATGCTATGTATCCTTAAAAATCCTAGATAAAATAATAGACATCTCATATGGAAATATATATATTTCAGCTCATGCCCCACTATTTTATAAAATCTCAGTTGATTGAGGGGAAAGAAAGGAGAACAATATATGGAAAATGGATGTATCTTTATTAAGAGATGAGGTGTATGTTAGGCTAATAAAAAAGATTACTAGAGATTTTGCAGAAACTAGTGATCCAACAGAGACTTCATCCAATAATTTCTGGGATATTCTAAAAGCAATTATAAGAAGGACTACAATAAGTCATGAAAAGTGGTGAAAAAACTACAATCAAGGTCTTAGGAGATTAGAGCAGAACCTGGCAGAAACAAAATGTGTATCAAGTGCAGAGCGTGACCTATGGATAGTGCTATATCTAAGAGAGACATATAACAAATTAACAACAATGAAAGGTGAAGGGGCTGTCTTAAGGTAAAGGCTAATCATTATTTCATGGGAGAGAAACTGGACAGACTGCTAGCTCTTCAATAACAACAGTATTTAGTATTCAAACTTTTATTCGATTGACCATTGGTCATTTCAATATTTTAAAACCACATAAAATGTTTCATACAAAGATAATCGCAGTGTCAGTAGCTCAGTAGGTAGCACACTCGCCTCTGAGGCCAGGGGATCAGAGGGCTGTGGGTTCAGCTCCCACATCTGGCACTTGGGTTAATATCCCAGTACTGACACTGTAGTGCAGCATGGGAGGGGTGCTGAACTTCTGAGGTGCCGTCTTTCGGATGAGACGTTAAACTGAGGTCCCATCTGCTTGGATTGGTGGTAGTTCAGGTGGATGTTAAAGATCCCATGGCACTTATCGAAAAGAGTAAGGGAATTTCCCTGGTGTCCTGGCCAAATTTCCCTCATTCACTAAAAATACCACCAACAGCTTAATCTGGTTCAAGGTCAGTTGGCATTCATCTGTATCCCCCTCCCCCGGGTCATGCCTGAAAATAGGCAGGATTTGTCTAGTGCACTTACCCAGTCAACAAACGCTAAATAAAAAAAAAATAAATAAATATTGCACATGCGTCATTAAATAGCTATGTAACTATACATCAGGGTGAGCATCTTACAGCAATTTTTTCCGCTGTCTAATGACAGCATCTATAAATCCAGCAAGTCTTAGGGCATTGTTTACATTTGGTAGTTTTAATAATATTTCCATACAGTCTGTTAGAGCAAAATTATACTGTTTGATTAAATCATACAGATATTTTGTACGCCAGTATTTATACAAAGGGCAACTAAACAGTTTATGAAACAACTCCTCAGGATGCCCATTTTTACAATAGCATTAATTTTTTGAATGGTAACAGCTCAAGTCTGCATACTGTGATATTTTTCCTTTCTTCAATATTTAGAGACAACCTTGGCAATATTTGTACATTTTATATCAATCTATTAATTTCGAGTTTGTGGCATACACCACGTCATTATGTTGTACCACACCAAATATTCTATATTTCAATAAATGCTTGTAATTATAAGAAATTGTGATTCCTTTCCAGGAATGTACCCAGAGGTGCCATAGATCAATTTCTTTTAATATTTCATGTAGCTTGATAAGCCATGGAGAATTATTCTGTAATGACATCCATTTTATTTTTTCCCTTAGGCATAATTTAGGCCAGATTCTTCCTGAGCTGTTAAGAATCTGAAGCCTATAGGATGCTATCCTTAATTTTGCAAAAGCACTCATTGGTATTCTGCCTAGTTGTGCCCTTGCAATCTGCTCAGGCCAAAAGTGACTGACTCTTAATAATGCCCTATAAATGATGAAATAGGAATTTCTACAATAAGAGGCAAAAAATAACCCCAGACTTCTATTCCATATAGAATTATTGGGTTAATCGTTGCCTCACATGCACATAAAGCTAGCATAAAAGACCTGCCACCATATATAATTATATTTTCCTATAGCTTTGATATTTTGTTTGACTTTTTTAACTTGCATCTGGACATGTTTGGCCCATTTCCCATTAGGCATAAAAGTCATACACAAGTAACTATACTCTTTCACAATTTCCAGTTTGTGGTTATTAATGTGAAAACTGTAGGATTTTCTTCTCCGAAATATCATGATTTTTGAATTGTCATAATTTATTATTAATGTATTAGTCTGGCACTCTGCAAAGAAATAAGGTCACATTTGCCTTGTAGGCCAGTCTGAGATAATGACTGTAAAATCATGTCATCCGCGTAAGTTAGCACAGAGTGAACAGTACCTTTATATTTGGTGAATCAAAATTTGATTAACTCTATATTCTGCAAGATATTATTTATGTAGATGTTAAACAATCAAGGAACAAGAAGCCATCCTTGTTGTACCCCTTGATTTGAATCAAAATAATTTAAGTTACCTTGTAAATCAAATATTACACAGGTTTTAATGTTCGAGTATAGTTGCACTATAGACAGCAAAAGATTGGCATTCAGTCCTAAAGGTTGTCATTTTTTCCATAAAAGCTTCTATCTGTTGAATCAAAAGCTGCTTGAAAATCTATGTAGGCAGCATATAATTTTAACTTCTTAACAAACACCTATTTTTCTACTAGATGAGAAAGCATAACATTTTCAACAACTGATCAAAAATATGATCAGTTGTTGAAAAGCCATATCTGAACCCAGCTTGTAATGGTGAAATTATAGTATTTTCATTAGCTCATTGCTGTAACCTTTAAACAGGATTTTAACAAATGTCTTCAGGATGGCATTAATCATGCTAATTGACCTAAACTTTTTAGGGTCCTTTGGACCACCTTTTTCATACAATGGGGCAATGATATTTACCTTCCAGCTGAGTGGAATAAAAAAAGGTTTTTTTAAACACTTACTGTAGAAGTTTGTTAGTATTGGCACCTATATACTAAGGTATAGTTTATAGATGTCTGATGAAATCTCATCAGTTACAACAGGGAAAGTCACATAATTCAATAAAACAGATCAGAAATTACCAAGGTGACATGGCAATAGATACAGACAAATTAAATATTTCAAAAATGTTACCAAACTTTATAAACATAGGAATACACTATAGACATAAATGAGGTACATACATTTTTTAGATGAAATAAAACTTCCAAAAATTACAGGAGAAGAGAAAAAGAGGCTAGATCAAAAGATATCATCTGAAGAAATTCATGATACAATAAAATATCTGAAACTGGGGAAAGCACCAGATCCAGGTGGTTTGATTGCAGATTTTTATAAGCAATTTTCAACTGATTTGGTTCATATACTTAAGAAAATGTTTGCACAATTTGCAACAAATGCTCTTCCTTCATCCTTAAATGAAGCCCTAATTACACTTATACCAAAATCAGGCAAACCCCCAGAGGACTGTAAATCTTACAGACCAATGTCATCAGTAAATGATTGGAAGATCTTTGCAAACATTTTGGCAAAAAGATTAGAGAAACATATGGTAGGTATAATAAAAACTAAATGGGCTTCATTGGAAGATGGAGGCAAGCACATAATATTAGATGGGCACTAAACTTAATATATCACGCATTAAATAACAATTCAGCCATGATGTTGAGAAGGCCATTGACAGGGTTGCCTGAGAGTTTTTACAGGAGACTCTGTCAAAAAGTCAGCACTAGGTACACTGCTTTACATTGGGAGAAAGCCATCTACAAAAATCTGACTGCGAGAATAAAAACAGACACAGAAATTTTGGATGGCTTAAGTTTAAAAAGAGGAACCCGTCAAGGCTGTCCTCTGTCCCCTCTTTTATATGCTATTTATATGGCGGCATTAGCCCAGAGAGTATTATGGACAACCTGTAAATTAAAGGTATAAAGGTTGGAAATACTCAGCATACCATTCATCTATATGCAGATGATTTCCTTCTGTTTCTATAAGATATAGTCAAATATATAGACCCATTGCTAAACCTAATTTCAGAATTTAGAAAAGTTTCAGGATGTAAAATCATTGTTCAAAAATCAGAAGTAATTTACTTAAAGAAAAATAATTAGTATACGCCTTCATTGATATCTCAGACTGGACAATAAATTGGACAAAATAAATCCTGTTTTAGATACTTGGCAATCCAAAACTTGGGAGAACTCTTTGACTTAAACTATCATTGTCCATTAGTAAATATTTTAAAAGGTTTAGAAAGATAGGCACTACCTCCTTTGACTTTGATGGGTAGACCCAACATTATAAAAAAATGTTGCCAAGATTTCTTTTTTGTTTCAGGCTTTCCCCATTAGGGTCAGTAGGGTTTTTTAAAGAGTGGGAAAGAGCACTAAGGAAGTTCTTGTGGAGGAAAAAAAGACCCCAAGAATTAGCTTAGCAAAACTGTATGCCCCAGAGGATAAGGGGAGTTACAGCTATTGAATATGTATGGGTATTACTTGGTTTGCCAGGCGGAACCTATTTACAGTGGCACCAGCCAGGATGCAACATAGTACTGCTGCAATATATCCCACAATACTGCAGTATACTGCACCATGTAATTTAATGGCAATGCCTCCCTTTTGTCATGCAGCGTGACATGTCATTTACTGTAAGTTATTGCGTTGCATCGTGGCTGGCGCCACTGCATATGTGGTTTAGTTACAGTAAAAAGGAAAATCAAGTATAGACTGAGAGTTCAGGAATGAGATGGGAACTTTCAAAAATTCTTTCTGTGTGGATGAAGCAGTGAAAAGAAATGAAGTGACAGTTGTCCCTTTATTTTATTTACCTTTGCCATTTGGCAAGAATTTTATGGAGAACTGAATGGAAAAGTGAACATTTCATACTATACTCTCTTACAATACAATAAAAAATCTTGGGTGCAGAGAAAAATGTAATATTTCATAGGTGGAAAGAGAAGGGTATCACACACATTGGTGATTTATGCCAAAATGGAAAACTGATTACATTTGAGGGTGTCATAGATAGATGTCAAATTCCACTAGCTAATTTTATGATATATTTACAAATTCAAGATCACATTAAGAAATTAATTACATTGGATACATTTTACCCCTCTTCTTTTAGCTTAAAATAATTATTAGTCAAAGAAAATACTGGTGAAAAACTCACAGGACAGACCTATAGGCTCTACCTAGAGAATAAAAACACCAATAGCCAATATTTAATAACTAATAGGTGAAAGATTTGGGTGAGAACTATGTGGAACCTAATTGGAGCTTGATATTAACCGTTCATGTGACTATTTCTAGAAACATTAAGGCAAATTCAGTATAATATAGTACACTAAGCTTACCTTACACCATTAAAACTATATAAGTTTAACCCATCACTACCAGACTACTGCCCAAGATGTTTAGATCAGCATGGCACCCTCCTACATATGTTTGCTATGTGTCTTAGATTAGAAACATGTTTTAAGAAGGTGGAAAACCTAATTTTAAAAACACTAGATTTATCCCTCCCATTTGATCTGGGCTTCAGAATATTAGAGTTTAAAGAGATAAGTAAAGTTGATATATCATGGAATCAAAAAAGATTAGTAAATACATTGTTAATCACAGCATGAAAAACAATTTTACTAAGAAAAGATCAAAACATCCCACATATATCTAATGGCTTAACCTAGTTATCGACAATAGTAGACTAGAAAGAATGTATTACATTCAGGAACATAATTTAGAAAAATATAAATTAATATGATCACCATTTCATGTTGCTTTAGATAAAATGAACCATTCATAAATACAAAAGGGATTTCCCCCTTCCAGGCTGCATGACTGACAAATCATTTTTTTTAATGTACTGGTTTATTCTAGAACTCCTTTTTCTTTTGTTAAGGTAGGAATATAATTCTAGACCCCCATCCCCAAAAAAGAACATGATGAATGGTCCTTTTCTTGCATTGCTAGATTCACAAGTCCAGCAATGTCTGCAGGATGTTTGTACCATAGTTTGAGGCTTTTAAAAAAGGAGAAACAGGATGATTCTGCTACTGTACCGATCCCTGATGAGGCCTCACGTGGAGTGCTGTGCCCAGTTCTGGAGCCCTCACCTGAGGGAAGATACTGACAGACTAAAGCGAAGACTACAGCAAAGAGGCTCCAAGATGATCCCGGGCCAGCAGGCAGATCCCTTGAGGATCAGCTAGAGGCCCTTAATATGTAGTTGCTGCAGGACAGGCAGGAGTGGGAGAATATGGCTGAAATATGTAGGTTTCTCAGGGATATAAACAAAGTGAATAGTGAGGATCTATTTGTAAGAAATATGGATGTAGTCACTAAGGAGCATTACTGGAGGTTCGTGGGGGCAAGTTCAAAAGGAACATGAGGAGGTTCTACTTCACTGAGAGGGTGGTGGAACCATGGAACAGACTTGCAATAGAAGTGGTGGGGGCAGCTATCCTTCATGAGTCTGCACAGTTTTGACAGAACAAGGATATTCATAGTCCCCAGAGCAGGGGAGCATTAGTTTGAAGGGTACGGGAGTGGTAGAGTGGATAAAAGCCCACCTTTGCAGTAAATCAGTGGGGTGAGGTGCTATAGATAGGGTGGATTCAATGAACCTTTGGTCTCCTTCTACTGTTATATGCTATGTTCTTATGTAAGAGGGTGTCAGGGAGACAGCAGGCATCCTGGAAAGTTTCATGCATCAACACCGGGAGTCTGGGAAACAAAATAGGGGACCTCCAAGCCCTAATGGCAGAGAGACAGTTGGACTTGGTGATGGTAATGGAGACCTGGGCATCCCTGAACCATGAGTCGGACCTAAACAGGAGGAACAGATGGGGGAGTTATGCTGTATGTCAGGGAAGGTGTCAAGGCCATGAGGGATGGGGTGGGGGAAACTGGGACTGAGACACTATGGGTTCTTTTTAAGTGAGGCAGAAAGGTGAGACTGAGGGTGGTCTATAGACCACCTTATCAGAGTGAGAAATTGGATAAAGAACTTGAGGTAGAAATCAAGCAGGTCATAAAACAGGGTGAAGTTGTAGTCATGGGGGACTTCAATCTGCCAGACACAGATTGAAGCTTCACTGTAGCCAGTAGTAGATGAAGTCATCCTATCCTAGAGGCATTCAAGGATGGCTTCTTGGTGAAGGTGGTCAGTGAACTGACTAGGGAACAGGCTGTGCTGGACTTGGTGCTGTCAAATAATGATTATATCAGGGACATCAGAGCTGCTAAGCCGCTGAGTAATAGTGGTCACCTTATATAATAGCTTGGTTTAGACTATAAATAGGGAAGGAACACCTGAAAGTAAAATTGGGTACTTGACTTCTGGAGAGCAGATTTCAAAGCTATGGGGGGAAATCTCCAGGTGCACCTAAATTGGTTTAAAGGGTGAAAGGGGTGGAAGGAAAATGTAGCAACATTAAAGACTGCCTTCAGGACATCAACAGTTCATGGCTAAGAAAGTTTGGCAAGAGAAAAAAAAAGGCAGAGAAGACCAATGTAGCTCTCTGAGGAGGATAAGTTGGCAGTGAGAGAGAAGAGAGCAGCATTCAGGAAATTTAAAGGGAGTAGCAAGGAAGAGGGCAATGTAGAGTACCTTGAGAACAGGAGGTTGCCAGCAAGGAACTCCATGGCTAGAACTGAGCTGAGGACAGGGGAATATGTAAAGGAAGTGGGCAAGGCCTTCTTTTGTTATATCAAGTGAAAACTACAGATGAAAGTGGGCATTATCTAACTAAAGAAGAGGGAAAGCTGGGTGGAAAATTGTAAATGAAAAGCAGAACTACTGCAGAGGGCCAGGCAGGGGGAGGAGGAAGGGGTATTAAAATGTGTAGAAAGTATCACTGCTGAGAGGGTCATCAAGGGACCACTACCCCTGAAGGTGGACCAGTCTCTGGGACCAGATGGGGTTCACTCTAAGCTGCTGAGGGAGATGGCATAGGTGCTGGCAGATCCTCTAGATTACCTGTTTAATGATTCTCTGGAAACTGGTGAGAGGCCAGGGGACTGGATAATGGCAGACATGATCCTCTCCACAAAAGTGGGAGCAGGAATGAGCAAGGAAATTACAGGCCAGTCGGCTTTACCTTCATAGTAGGCAAGCTGATGAAAATCATCTTGAAGAATAACTGGTAGAGTGCCTCCAGGCAAATGGTCTCTGGGACAATAGACAGCACGGATTTGTGTCAGGAAGTTTGTGTTAAACCAGTTTAATAGACTTCATCGACTGGGTCAGGAGGCCGTTGGTAAGAGACAAGCAGCAGACATATTGCACCTGGACTTTAGCAAGGCCTTTTACTCTTTCCAAGCAGGGTACTAATAAAGAAACTGAGTGACCTTGGGGTGGGTAACAGAATGACAAAATGGGTGGAAAATTGACTGGAAGAAGGATGCAAAGGGTAATCATTAATGGGGAGTACTAGGGAACAAGGGGTGTCATGAGTAAGGTTCTGAAGGGCTTGATGCGTGGACCAATGCTCTTCAATATATTCATTAGGGATATTGGAGAGTGCATTAAGGGCAACATTTACCTTTTTGTGGACAACACCAAGCTCTTCTATAGGGCTGATCATGAAAGTTGAGAGAAGACTAGAAAAGCTGAGAGATGGTCTAGAATTTGGCATCTGGGCTTAAATGTAATTAAGTGGAAGGTTATACACACTGAGAAGAAGGACCTAAGGGCTAAGTACCAGCTAGGATGAGTCACCATAACAGTCCCAGAAGAGGAGAGGAGAAGAACTTGGGGGCAGCAATCACAAATTTCCTCAAGCCAGCTGCACAGTTTAATAAATCAGCTGGGAAAGCAAACAACATGCTGAGATGTATAAACAGGGGCAGTAGCTGGTGCAGTAAAGTCAAATGAAGGTTTTCCAATGTATTGACAAGCTACATCCTTTTTCACTGACAAAGTATTGTCAACATTTGAAAGGCGTGCATGTTTTTAATAAAAAAGACACATAAGAGGTAATACTATGCCCTGGTTACCAACAGCTATTCTAATGCCATTACAGCAAGAAACAACATTTGGAATAAAAATCTTAAATCTAAAATTCCCAATGACTTAAAATCATACTAAGAAACATGAGAAGCAGAGAAGGCACTTGGCCCATATTTTGCTTCTTGTTCATCAAATTATCTCATAGATCATTCCATTAATAATAATTCATCAAGTCTATTTTTAAATTAAGCTTTATTCCTGCTTATGATGACTTGTTCAGGTAGTCTGTTCCATGGTCTAATGACTCTGTTTGAAAAAAACACTCCCTAGTAGCAGTTTTGAGTATTTTTCCTTCCATATGTAGTGGGTGTCCACGGGTATTAATGGGAGATTGTTTAAAACTTAAATTTAATTCTGACATCAAATGAGGGTTCTGTATAATATCATAGAGTATTAAATCCCCTCTTAATCTTTTAGTTTGTAAGGGCATTAACTTCAGTGAACAAAGACAAGACTGATAAGACAGATTATGAAGTCCTGTGATAGATTTTGTAGCTTTCCGCTGCACTTTTTCTAGTTTCTGATTATATTTTTCGCGTAAGGATCCCAAAGTTGACTTGCGTAGTCCAAGTGTGGTTGTACATAGGCTCGATAGATTGGTAGAAATATTTCAGGTTTCCTGCTTGAAATATTTTTCTTAATCGACCATGGGACTTTGCTTGATTTAGAAATGATCTCCAAGTAATGATCATTAAATTTTAGTGAGTCTGAAATGAGAACACCTAGGTATTTTTCAACTGTAATAGCTTTCAGAGTGTTGTTACTCAGTGTGTATTGGTTCTATGTGTTTTTTTATCCCCCAAAGTGTATCACATGACACTTTTCTATGTTATAAGTCATACCCCATCTATAGGACCATGAAGTAATTTTGTCTAAGTCCGATTGAATGGCATCTATTTCATCTGTAGTGCTATACGGAACATCTGTTTTACTATCAGCTGCATATTTGGTTATCCAACCACGTATATTTTTAGACAGATCTGATATAAGGAGAAAATAACAGGCCCCAGGACAGACCCCTGTGGGACCCCGCTAGTAACACAGCCCGATGTTGAATAGTGGCCATTTTTAATAACAGATTGGGTACTATCATATAGCCAGTTCTTAACCCAGTTAATTAGATATGGATCAATATGTAGTTTGATCATTTTATCTATAATGGCCCAGTGCAGCACTTTCTCAAATGCCTTGCTAAAATCAACACGCACTATGTCCACTAATTTGTGTGAGTCCAATGTCTCACTCACCTTCTTACAAAAGCATAGGATATTGGTCATGCAAGACCTCCCTGGAGTGAACCCATGTTGTTCATTGTCCCTGTGATCTGAATTTTCAATATGTTGTTTAATTGTGTCCACTAATATTGACTCTATAATGTTCCCTGGTACAGAGATGAGACTTATTGGTCCATAATTAGTGTTGTTAGTTTTTAACCCTTTTTATGTTTGCTTGCACATGCAGTGCGCAAGAAACATATTGAGGCACTAGAGCATTGCGGAGGTGTGGCAGTGTTGTGGCCAATCCAGCGGACTCTTTAATGGGCGTGTCTGTCGGCCACCAATTAATGCTGAAGCTGCCGATGACGGCAGTTTCAGAGTGAGCACCGCACTTGAAAGAAATTTGCCGCTGCAATCAGGGGCAGTTTTGTCTTTGCAACAGCAGACCCCCCCTCTCTCCCAACCAGTCACACAGCAGGACAACAAATTAGCTCCCTCCCACTGCTGCTGTCTGCCCCTCACCCTCCGTTCTCCATCCCCTGTCGATATCGGGGTGCTTAATCCCCGTGTCAACATGTATCCCCCCTCCCCCCATTAATGTGACACATTGAGGCCACCCCAATGTGCCATAAATACTTCTTTGATGTTTCTGACACGGGATGCCCACTTCCAGTGTTGAATGCGTACCCCCCATGCCTCGTATGTTCTCTGCCGACCTCGTGTGCCCATTCCTTGGGTTGGCATAGATCCCTCCTCCAGTACTCTGGCACACTGGGAACCCGCCCCAGTGTGCTGAAATCCATTTTGTTATATTTCTCCTGTAAAAAAGAAAACAGTCCCACAAGGTATTTTTTTTTTAAACCTGAAAAAAGAAAACGGTCCCTCATCATTCCCACTGGCCCCCCCTCACCCAACCCACACCTTCCCTCTCTGCACCCCACCTCCATGCACCCCTGCTCACCCATACTTACCTCCAGAGGTTAGGAGCAACGATCTTCTGTGGACCATGAACATGTCTGCACTCTTCAAAGACCAACCAGGAACTGAAGAAATGACGGTAAGCCCTAAAATGGCAGTCAATGGGGGGGGGGTCAATTTAGGTTGATATCTCAGCCAATCTTTGGACTTTTGGTCCCAGATTTTCAACATGGGGTTCTTGGGCCCCCACCTCATGAACACTGTCACTGTTATTTTGTTTCTCTCTCTCCTGAAAAATGATTTTGTGGTCACTGTATGGAATCACCTTTTGGGACCAATTAACAAAATGACAGTGCCACTGTTCATGAGGTGGGGTCCCAAAAAGCCCTTCTTGCAAATTCGGTGCGAAAACTCCAAGAAATGACTGCGTTATGAACATCCATTGCACAGTTTCTATGTATGCTCGTAACTTCAACAGTTTTTAATATTTTCACTCCAAATTTCCAACATTGCCATTTTTTCACACACCCTTATGAACAGTATAACTGTCATTTTTTGCATCCTTCCTGAAATGTGTTTTTGCACTTGTGGCACAGAATGGTGCGGTCACTGTGCGAAATCAACTTTTGGGACAGATTAATGAAATCCCAGTGTCACTGTTCATGAGGGGAGGTCCCAAAAAGGCCATGTTGAAAATGAGGTGAAAACATTCCAAAAAATGACTGCGTTATGAGCATGCATTACATAGTTTTTATGCACACTCATAACTTTGCCACTTTTTCATATTTTCACTCCAGATTTTTCAACAGTATCATTTCTTAACACCTCATCATGAACAGTACAGCTGTGATTTTTCACTTCCTGCCCAAAATGTGTTTTCGCACATGTGGCACCGAATGGCACACTCCCTGTGCGAAATCACCTTTTGGGAAAGAGTAATGAAATTATACTGCCACTGTTCATGAGGTGGGGTCCCAAAAAGCCCATGTTGAAAATCTGGAGCAAAAATACCAACAAATACCCAGGATGTTAGGGTTTCCAACAGTAATGACCACCCTGTACAGACTGACAGGCGTCGGGGGTATGACTTGGGGTCATTGGTCATAATGCTCACCCTATTCCACCCCCATCCTGCAGCCACTGACAGGCATTGAGGTGTGCCTTGGGGTCTTCAGCCCTAACATTCCCCCCATTCTCCTATACTGCACCCATCTCATCTTATTTCCTCATGGAATGGGGTGAATGAAAGGGTCAAAGACCTCAAGGCACACTGTGACACCTGTCAGTGTCTGCAGGATGGGGTTGGGGGTTGGCATTACTTCAATACTTCACTGCCATTCCTATTATGCATCTATCTAACTCTCGCACTACCAATGTCAATACCAGCAAGCAAACATTCAGCATTGACGAATGCTTGTTATAGATTGGGATCACTTCTATTGTTCTCCAATCACTTGGGATGATGCCAGTTCTTAGTGGCCTATCATACAGAGTGGAGAGTAGACCCAGAATACCCTTACCCAGTAACTTTATTATTTTTGTTGAAATTTTGTCTAGACCTGGGGAGATAAAATCTCGTAATTTAACTATTTTAGATAGGGTTTTATCAGGGGAAATACAGATGTTAGTAGTTGAACTGGTAACTAAATCCTGAATGTGACTAAATTTATTTGAAAACAGAGAACAAAAATATTTATTGAATTCATTTACAGGTTCCATTTGGCAGATCATTGTTTCTCCCATGTTAGTGATAGGACTAATATTGATATCAGTCTTTTTAAGATACTTTATGTAGCTGTAAAATTGTTTAGTTACCCATTTTTGCATTTTTTGCCAAATTAATTTCTGCATGCTTTTTGAATAGTTTGCTGCCAAAAATACTCGGTGAAGCGATTTTATTTTATTTATTTGACATTTTTGACCAGGAAAGGTACACAAAGCTATTACAGCTTATTTTGAGGTGTGACCTGAGGGGGTGGGTTGCATAGACCTGTTTTATTGAAAGGGGGAATGTTACCCATTACACCAGGGAAACTCACCTGCTCTTCTTCGATAAGTGCCATGAGATCTTTTACTTCCACCTGGGCAGTGACCAGAGATGGGGCAGAAAGGATCTTGGTTTAATGTCTCGTCTGAAGGATGGCACCTCAAGAGTGAAGCACCCCCTCATGCTGCACTACAGTGTTAGTTTTTGGTATTACCTCCAGCTTCTTGGTGTGGTGCTAGAACCCACGACCTTCTGACTTTTTGGACCCAGAGGTGAGTGTGCCACTTACAGAGCCACTGACACTAATAACTGATGGTATTTTGAGTCACAAACTGCTGACTCACTAAATGCAGCAGTCAATAGTGGTCTTGAGACAGCAGCTGCTGTTCAGTAAGCATCTGAATGCTGTAATAACTGGCTGGGTATTACAGCAAATAATAACTGTCCATTCCCATTGAAAGACTTGATGGCCAGTTATTATACTGATATTTGATGAAGATAATCCCAAGGTGATGCTTTATGCTCGTCAGAGTCAAGGATGAACTGGGTATTGTTGGTATACAGGGTAGGAAACTGGAGGCGGTCCAACTGTTTAAGTATCTCGTGGTCTCAATGGATAATAATCTAACATTTAATGGTCACTTGGATGCAATTTGTAAACAGCTTAACTGAAAGTTGGATTTCATATGTTGAAATAATAATTCATTATCTAGTGGTCTTTGTAAAGTTATTGCAAAGCAAGTGCTTGCCCCAATTGATTATGTAAATTGTATTCTGTTTAAAGATTTTACCACCACAGTAAACAAATACAAATAGAATAATGAATAGGTGAGTTTGTATTACAAGGCAGTAAAACCATCGAGAGGTTCCTTTGTCGCCAGAACCTTGAGATGGTTTTACTACCAAGTCATACACACTCACCTATTTTTTATTTTTTTTAATATACTGTATGGATCCAATAATTTTTCTTATGAAAATAATGGGCGCCCAACTACTCCGGTAAGCCTTCAGCTCGAGCGCCCGACTGTTACTCCTACTACTCTGCACTGAAGACTCGCTTGTTCGGAGTCTTACCTGCATTTCTGTGGTGAGATGTGTGAAACCAGGATCAACCAGATATTTTTCGAGGCGCTGGACAAGGAAAGGAAAAATTAAAAAATAAAAATAGCACGGTGCTAGCCCGAGGACATTTTCTCACTAGGCAAGTGAAAGAGCTGCCATCTTTTTCAAAATTGTTCTGCCTGCCCACACTAGAAAATCGGCCAATAGGAAGGCACATTTAGGATGATGCCATTGTCAAAGCTGCACTTGCGCAGTTGAGGTTTATTGATAATACTATCGTTCAGGTCTCGAATGATAGTATTACGGCACCTGAATGATAGTATTATCACTCATGAATGGTGGTATCATCACTCCAGGAGTGATGGTATTACAGAGATTTTTTTGTATACTTTACAAGGGTATTATTTTACGTATCCATATATTAAAAAGAATTAATTAATAACTTCTGTCATTGTGCCCTCAAAACCTTACCAAGAACTCATCATTGTGCACTACATAATTTTATTTATTTATTTATTTATTTATTTATTGGAATCTAGGATTAAACACCTTTGAGCTGGGAGCTCGTTTACAAAGGTTCCACGTCCGTGGGTGGGAAGACAATAATTACAAAGGTTATACAAACAAGAGTGTAAAAACATGAACAATAATTACAAAGGTTATACAAACAAGAGTGTAAAAACATGAACAATAATTACAAAGGTTATACAAACAAGAGTGTAAAAACATGACAATAATGGGTACAATATCATAGGTTTGTGTACACAGTAAGCAATTAATGCGGGCAAACTTGAGCTTAGTTGGCAAACAAATAGTTGGAGATAGGCAGATAGGAGTTAGAGAGGGGCTAAAGGAGAAAGTGGGTAGGGGAGTGGGTGAGAGTGAGGTGCTGGAAAGGAGCAGCAGTCATTGACATTGTCATAGTGAGGGGTGGGAGGGAGGGGTGAGCAGAAGGGCCAGGGGCCATGCCAGTTCAGGAGCCACTAAGTGGCAGGGCAGAGAGGGGTGGGAGGGAATGAGGGGGTGGGCAGAGGTGGCAAGGGGCCATGCCAGTGCAGGGAGCCGCTAAGTGGCAGGGCAGAGACTGTTGGCAAGGGGGACTAGGTGTTGGTCACAGGTGCTGGGTGTGGAAAGATGTTGGTGAAGATGATAAAATGGTTATTAGTACAATTTTTATTAAGAAAGGGTTCCAAGTTATTTATTTAATAGGCTAATAGTAAATCAATCTCCTTATTGCACTAGATTGCAAAACAGTAAGCGATTTATTGGAAAATGATGCAGTACAAAAGTTGTAAAGAGATCCTTTTCACATTTGGGACCACATTTATTAAATAATTAACTTTTACATGTTGTCTTAGAAATGTCAGTCTGAATGTCATTACATTTTATCCAGTTGTGCACCTGCATAAATTTTAAAACTGTATGCCCTTGAAAGCTTAGAAACTGAATAACTTTGGAAGTTGCAATGTTTATCGTGGATGGTATTATTTAGTTATATTGTCTACAAATCTGTTTGTTTCGTGTGGCATAAAATGAGCCTTCAACAGAGACCACTACGAGGTTAAACAAATTAAATTAGACAAGTAACATAGTAATTTTTTTCCCAATCTTGCTTTATGGCCCCCACAGAGTCGTCATCTACTCCTCCTGATTGTGCTTTAGTGTGTGGGGATGTGCAGGGGGAATAGCCCGGGGGTACCAACAAGGATCATACAGATGGCATCTGCAGGGGGAATAGCCCGGGGGTAACAACAAGGATCATACAGATGGCATCTGCAGGGAATAGCCTGGGGGTACCAACAAGGGTCATATAGATGGCATCTGCAGGGAATAGCCTGGGGTACCAAGAGGTCATAAGATGGCATCTGCAGGGAATAGCCTGGGTACCAACAAGGGTCATATAGATGGCATCTGCAGGGGGAATGGCCCGGGGGTACCAACAAGGGTCATATAGATGGCATCTGCAGGGGGAATAGCCCGGGGGTACCAACAAGGGTCATATAGATGGCATCTGCAGGGGGAATAGCCTGGGGATACCAACAAGGGTCATATAGATGGCATGGTGTACATACTTTAGTTTTGATTTTTCTCCTTGTCCCTCACACCACCCCATGGCACGAGCAGTACATATGTTGGCCTCAAATGTCACAGTATCCCTGCAGTAAGAGACACACTCCCTGACCCAATCGCAGGAGGTAACTGTGGAACTGGAAGTCACCACTAACCCACTCTGACTGAGATGCATTGCTGAGTGGCAGCTTCCTCAACCTAGCCAGTCCCCTGTCTCAGCAACCCGAGTCCTCTCCTGCACCTGGACTGCCTACACAGAATAGTGACATGTTGCCACTGGGTCACTGAGGAGGCCCCTCCATAGTCATTTAAGGTCAAATGGGGGTCTAGCTTCATCAAGTCTTTCTCCCTGCTTCATAAGCAAATATTAATAAGTATGAATTCATTCCCAAAAGTCATTATGCTAGTTGCCTGATATTAGGTAAATCAGAGCGCTTCTGAGTTCAAGACATTTAGTCTGTCAATGCTTCTTCCTCCACAGGTGCTTGGGAAATGGTACTTCATCATAGCAGCTACCAACAACACGCTATACCACAAGGACATGGCAGAGGTTGACAACTCCTACACCTACGTTTTACCCCTGAATGAGACAGGGTTCTATGTAAAGGAGCATGTGAATATGTGAGTTAAAAACACATTTTTCTCAATTTATATTCATTGTGGAAAAGTCTTTTTTCAACAAGAAATTACTTTAAGCTTAACCATTTGATTCACTTTGAATCCATAGGACTAGCAACTTCTGAAATTATTTTAAGATTTGAATTTGTGGGTAAGCATGATGCAGTATTTTTTTTAATGAAATGTACTGCTCCTTCAAGAACTGCCTCCTAGAACCGGGGAATGTCTTTAACCTTTTTTTTGTGCTAACCAGCAGGACAAGTTGATTCAAAATGTCAGTAATCCATAGATGGTTGCACTATTCCACAATTATAATGGAGAATTGTGTGCAAACCAAGAAATATTTTGATGTTGCATGTTTATCCTGTTCCTACATTGCTTCTCACCCCAGCAAAATAAAAGATTTGTCATGTAGTAACACCAGCCCCCCCCCCAGTTGTTTTGTATCATGGCCCCTCTCTTCCTCTCCCCTTCCTCCCAAACCAGATGATCCCACAGCAGCAGATATTCAGTTAAGCAGATATGGCCCTGCGCTCACAATTGCCGATATCCTCATGCACCTCACCGCACTCGGTTCCATGTGATAAAAGCGCTGACAAAACAGCGAACGTCAAAATAGCGACTTCCACTGCCAATAACAGTTACTACTACCTGTTCATTTGACTGTTGTACCTGGCATGAAAACATGATGCATATGCGGGGGGCTGTGCCCCCGCACCCCCCCATCTTAAATATTCTAACACCACACCGCTTATTGTTTTCGGAGAGAATTACATATTCAGAACACTTTTATTCTGAGTCGCTATTATGTGTCAGTTGCTATTTTGTCATTCACTATTTTGCCAGCACTATTATCGCAGTATACCACCGCCTCTAACCCCCACCACAGAGCAAAGAACAGAGTCAGGCAGAGAAATACAGGCTCAGCCACCATGCTGTGACCAACCAAAGAACTACACTTCCTGATGTGTTCAAGCTGCATCAGATGAGACAGGGGCAGAACTAGGATTTCTTTTTTTTTGGGGGGTTGTTGACAGTCCTAGGGTCTTGAGAAATAGAAAATTTTGCAACATTTGCATTAATATATTCCAGGTGCACAAGTATTGATTTTAACATGCTCTGCCCTAACAATACAGCATTTTGTTTTAGCATGTCCCTTTCATCTGCCCTGGGGAACCAGTCCCAAGGCATGAAGCTCTGCCTCTATTTAGGAGGATCAATGCACCCCAGGAATGCATGTTTTAGCCTTTAAAATTATCAGTTTTATTAGAGGTTATTTTTGTACTATCATGCACCAAATCATTGTTTTTAGGATTAAATCATATACTGGGTGGGCTAGGTGTGGGAGTGCATGGATAGAATTGACTAGTGTGGAACATTGGGAAAGGCTGGTGACTCCAACACCTGCCAGTAATGGCAGCTGCAGGCCTAAGTATGGTCATTCTAGGGTCACTGTCTCACTTGCCTGCAATGGTGGCCAGACCAGTGAAAGTACAGTGCTCAGACATTGGGAAGGGAGAAGGAGCAGCTGTGGGGAAGCTTGGATAAAACCTATCGCATGCAGGGCAGACCCTGTATACCTCTTAACATTTTGTCACTGAAATATTGAATACTGACACTCAAAATGCAGGCAAATGATGGCACTGGCCTCAATAGTATGTGAGTCATCATCACAAATAGGGAGACAAACTCAGAACACTAGAAGTGAGTGATTTAATAGCACTCCACTGCTGATCACGGCCTGCATGCTACTACTAAGGATAATACTACTAACGAAAGTAGAGGAGCCAGAAGGCAAAAAACCCATTACTGCTCCTGTAGAAGCTTCTCGGTGAGTAATAACTTAGTTTTCCTCCGATAAAATATATTTATCAAGTTTAGTTTTAAATTCACCTTTTGTTTTACAAACTATTATATCAAGAGGTAACTGGTTCCATGGACTAACTATTCTTTGTGTAAAAAAATGTCCCTACTATTCGTAAAGGGTGACCTCTCATTTCCCTATCGGATGTCTTGAAATCTATGCCTAACTCTGTTAACAGATATAGGTCATGTATTATATCATACATTAGTAATAGATCTCCTCGTAATCTTCCAAGTCTCCAGTGATGTAAGGTTTAAACGTAAAACAAAATACGGTTGCACTCGCAGGGAAGAGGCACTGGTAAAGATTCTCTGAATTAGATTTATTCAAACTCAGAGTATAAGATGCCATTTGGCAGCCCCAGTGCTTCGACCGTTAGGTCTTCCTCTGGGGACATGTCATGTCAGGGGTTTGAAGTGGGTCACCCCTTATAAGTTAGGTGTCCCAAGCAAGCGGAGCATTTAAACACACTGTCCACATACTGTGGGACTGCTTTCCAAACAGTGAGACAGGTCTGGCAGTATTAAGAGCCTTTATTTTTATGTGAAAAGTGTCTTGATTTAGAGGGCAGTCAGAGTGAACTGAGACAGGAAGTACGCTGGGTCTGGTATTTCCAGGGGTGATAGCATAAAACTACAACTCTCTGCTCCACTGTAATTTGTTCTGTTCTGGCCACCCACCATAAAAGGTAGCGAGAAATAGCCCTTGCAGGGGCTTGTGTACAGTTTTAAAGCAGTATTTTACTTTTTTGAGGGAACGCTTGCTCAGTGTCTGGTCACGTGACCCAGGGTGTCTTCCGGGTCACGCTGTATAAGTTAGCTGCCTCAAGTGAGTGGAGCATTTAAAAATACTGTCCACATACTGTGGGACTGCTTTCCAAGCAGTGAGACAGGTCTGGCAGTATTAAGAGCCTTTATTTTTATATGAGAAGCTTCCTGATTGAAAAGGCAGTCAGAGTGAACTGAGATAGGAAGTACGCTGGCTCTGGTAGTTCCAGGGGTGATAGCATAAAACTAAAACTCTCTGCTCCCCTGTAATTTGTTCTGTTCTGGCCACCCACCATAAAAGGCAGTGAGAAATAGCCCTTGCAGCGGCTTATGTGCAGGTTTAAAGCAGTATTTTACTTTTATGAGGGAACGCTTGCTCAGTGCCTGGTCATGTGACCCGGGGTGTCTTTTGGGTCATGGTGTATAAGTTAGCTGCCCCAAGCGAGCGGGGTGAGTGCACAGTTGCTGTGTGCGGAGACGCGCACAGAGACATGCATGAGCATGTCTGCATGTGTCTGCCATGTCCGCCAGGACTGCAGGGCTAGGGGATGAATCTAAGAACAGCAGAGTAGGTGTGAGAAACACCTGAGCTGTAGGTGAGTCTAGCGTTGTTTGAGCAATGTCTCAGAAGGTAATACATCTCCATATAATTTGTAAAGACTGAAAACCATAATAAAGGAATTAAAAATGGCTGAACCTAACAATCATCTGCTATATATTTTATGAGGAACATAGAACATAAGGACATAGAACATAAGAATGTAGAACATAAGAACATAAGAATGGTGTCAGCAGATGAGGACCATTCAATCCATCTAGTCTGCCCAAGACTCAGCAATAAGATGCCTTGGGTAGACTAGATGGATCGAATGGTCCCCATCTGCTGACACCATTCTTATGTTCTTATGTTCTACTTTCTTATGTGACTCATGTAACATGTACACAGCCGAGGAAATGGATAGTACTTCCAGTTCATATAAATGTGTCAAAATTGTTTAGAAATGGACATACTAAAAGCTGAAATACAGTCACTAAAGGCATTACTAGAAACAAGGAACACTCCAAACAAGCATCCAGTGGTCAAAATGAAGGGTACGGGGGACGAGGTTAGCAACTGAGGTCCACAAACACACAGCTGTATAGGGGAAGGAGCCAGTGAATATATCTCTAAGAACAAAAATGGTGCAGGGATGGCTCAGTGGTGCTGAGGGTTGAGGCGCTGGATGCCACACCTCGCGCCATGCTGGCGACCCAGGTTCAGGAACAGACTCAGGTTGTTGGGGGTTGTTGGGGAGAGAGAGAGGATTGAGCATCCCAATGGATGCTCTTCTCCCTCTGGGGAAGAATACTGGGGGTGCTATAGGGATCCCGAGAGAGCTGGTGGAAGCACGGACTCTCGAGGGCTTGACGGCTCCACTCAGTGGAGTTGGGGAGGGGGACATTGTTAGGAACTTGGGAGGAGACGTGTGTCAGCACGTCACCTGTCTGGATGTATGTCCTCATGCCAGCATTCCAGGAGGTTGGGACAGGGAAGGGTCCACAGAAAATCGGAAAACCCACCCAATGGTCCTAGATGACGACCGCTCTGGGCCATCCAGCCACCGACTCAGAAAAGGGACAGACCCTGCTATGTAAGGTGCAAGGAGGAGGGGCCATCTAGGGGCAGATTCCATGACCGGGGGCAGGACTGGAATGAGCGGCCCAAAGGAGTGGATTGATGAGGGCAGGTAGGAGGGATAAAAAAAAACTGTGCAGGGCACTTATTTAGGTTTAGGAGTTACTTGAGCTGCCGCTCCAAACAAGTCAGGATTGGGGAAGTGTTATCAGACAGACGACCTGTCTTATCTGGTGTACCACAAGGGTCCATTCTGGGACCGTTGCTGTTCAGTGTTTTCTTAAATAATCTCCCAGCCTCCTGCCATTGCCACAATGCTCCTATATGCTCATGACGCGGTGATTTTTGCCAGCAATCTACGCCTTGAACTCCTTGAAACTAATCTCCAAAATGGCTTTGCATTGGCAGAAAACTGGTTTAAAGAGCAAAGACTGGTCATGAACTATAGAAAAACAAAGACCATGCTCTACTCGGCAGCCCAAAGTAAGCAAACAAGTTACCCCGCACAGGTATGACACAGGACACACCGGAGCTCGTCTCACATTTCAAATACCTGGGGGTTACAAGTGACTCCTCCCTGTCCTTCTCCCAGCATATTGATATCACTGCAAGAGCTATTAATACCAGAATCGGGATCCTCTACCGCCACAGGCATTGTCCAACCCATGAAGCTTTAAACCTGGCAATCAGCAGCTCAGTTGTCTCCCTCATTGACTATGGGCTGGCCATATACAGTTCTGATACCAACACGGTGCTTCAACGTATCTCAGTTGCCTTAAACAAAGCCTGCCGCCTACTCTCAAATGCACCAAGACTCACACACACCCACCCATGAACTTTATGCTCGGGCTGGCTGGCTTCACTGAATAACAAAATCAGGTATCAAATCTGCCCTCTTGAGAAAAAAGTCACATTAAATCTGCTTCCGACAGGGGTGCAGAACCTGCTAACTCTGCCTATGAATACCAGACAAACCAGAAGCTCTGCCACTCAAATTTTCCAAGTGCCCAGATGTTGCACTCCCATGGCACATCATGCGTTCTCACACCGTGCACCCCTCTGGGTAAATGCACTGCCCCCTGACATCTCTGGCTCCTCAATGATTGGCTCTTTTAAACGTAGACTGCGCCAGCACCTCTTTGATACGAGTAGCTGCATGTGCCCCCGCTAAGGCTCTGCCCGCAGCAACACTCTGCCTCTAGCGCTTATCTTTGCCTCTGTTATGACAGAATAGTCAAACCGTAGCACTTTGCCCACCTCCCTACCCCTCCCCCGGCTCTGCCCTTTGCCCCAGGACCTCTCCCTAGCATCCTCCCTCCCTCCCTGTCTTATGTGCTGTGCTCACCTAGCTCCCCCACTCCCATTGATCCTTCCCTATCTTTGTCTAATTCCCTGGGATGAGGAGGCAGATGAAACATAACCAGAGAGCACCGGTTGATACCATTGCAGCTCCGTGTTGATAGTAGAACTGTCTATGGCCAGCCCATAGTCTATGAGGGAGACAACTGAGCTGCTGATTGCCAGGTTTAAAGCTTCATGGGTTGGACAGTGCCTGTGGTGGTAGAGGATCCCGATTCTGGTAATTATCGTCCAGTAAGTCACACATCCATAGTGTGCAAACTCATGGAAATGATACTAAAGGAAAGACTGGTGTCGTACCTGGAGGACAATGGCCTCCAGAATGTGAGGCAGCATGGGTTTGTTTCAGGGAAGTCTTGTCAAACCAACCTGATACAATATTATGACTGGGTGACAGGTGAACTGGATAAGGGTCATGCGGTGGATGTTCTTTACTTGGACTTCAGCAAGGCCTTTGATACGATGCCTCATGGGCGGCTTGGGGGAAGCTAACTGGTGTAGGAGTAGGGGCAAAAATGATTAACTGGATTACAAGCTGGCTGAGTGGGAGGCTGCAATGGGTGGTAGTGACAGGGGAGCTCTCAACTCCAACACCGGTGACGAGTGGGGTGCCACAGGGCTCTGTGTTGGGGCCAGTATTGTTTGGGCTCTTCATATCAGACATTGGACATGGGGTGGTGAGCAAGGTAAGTCTGTTTGCTGATGACACCAAAATCGGAACAGTGGTTGATGGAGATGAGGGGTGGAAGCAGCTGCAGGGGGACCTAAGCAAACTAGAGGAGTGGTCAGAGAGGTGGCAGCTGGGGTTCAGTGCAAAGAAGTGTAAGGTTATGAACTTTGGGATGAAGAACCCAAGGAGGGAATACTGGTTGGGGAGGATTTAAGCTGGGGATCACTGAGGAGGAGAAGGACCTAGGGGTAATGATAACGGGGACCATGAACAACACTGCCCAGTGCAGGAGAGCAGCTGCAAAAGTGAACAAAATGATGGGGTGCATAGCGAGGGGTTTTCATCCAGGCGAAGTGAGGTGATCTGGCCCTTCTACAGATCACTGGTAAGGCCACACTTAGAGTATTATGTGCAGTTTTGGAGGCCATACCTAAAGCGTGATATCAGGCTGCTGGGAGGGTGCAGAAGAGGGCAACAAAGATGATATGTGGAATGGAGGGGAGAGGCTATGATAGCAGGCTGGGAGACCTCAATATATACACCCTGGAGGACAGAAGAGACAGGGGGTACATGATAGAGACATTGAAGTATCTGAGGGGAATCACTAAGGACGGGGCAGATGGGGTCTTTAAGCTAAGGAGGGGGAGGGTCACCAGAGGGCATGGGCTAAGAATGGAGGGGGGGAGATTTAGGAAGGAAATGAGGAGTCACTATTTCACAGAGAGGGTGGTAGCAAAATGGAATGCCCTACCAGAATGGGTGGTATCATGTAAATCTGTGAACGGCTTCAAAAGGGCATTGGACAGGGAACAGGGGAGAGTGAGGGTGGGGGGTGGCAGTGGGATGACAAAAGGGAAGGGGGTTGGGGCAGCTGCAAACTAGGGGTGTTGGCTACACACTCGAGCAGACTTAGATAGACTGGGTGGTGTTTCTGCTGGCACATTTGTATTTCGTAAACAGGGTCCCCCTTGCCTTGCCTTGTCTCTCTTACCAGGGAACCTCCCAGACCAAGGGGGCAGGTAGCTGAGGGATTAGCCTTCACCTTCGTCCTCTTTGGGTGGTACTGTGCAATGCCAGGTCAATGGCGAACAAGACCACCATAATGGTGGCTCTTGTGGTGTCGGTTGACGTGGCATGCATTACTGAGACCTTGCTGGGGGTTGACTCTGGCCAATGTTGAAGTTGTCAACACCAGCCATTTTTTCCATGGTTCACTGTCCAAGGAAGGATCGCATGGGGGCGGGGTGGCAATTTGTTTTAGATCAGAGTTGGGCCTGGTGGTGCACTTGGTGGGGGACACCTGATCTTTTGAGTGTGTGGCGGCGCGTGGGGTGTCCCTTGGTGGATTTTAGGGTGCTCCTTAACTACCATTTACCTGGTTGGGACAGGGATTTCCTACAGGAGGTGACAGCCTTTATCGCTGAGAGGGTGTTGGAGCTGCTGAGATGGCTTGTTCCTGGTGATTTCAACACTTGGGTGGATGACAAGGGTTCTTCATGTGCCAGGGACATCCTGTCTAACATGGAGGTCCCTGGCTTATCTCTTGTAATCACAGCCAGGACTCACCATTCTGGACATGTGCTCGACACGGTGTTCTCCCTGGGGCTTAAGATTGACACCCTTGAGACTGATCCAGTCGTTTGGTCTGATCATTGCACCATCAGGTTCAGCTTCAACCCCCCCCATTGTCCCTTCCCTGGAAATGGTACAGTTCCACACTTTAAAAAGGTTACGGCCAGAGAGACTGTTGGCGGAGCTGGACATTTCTTCTGTGCTGGAGGCTTGCATAGCAGGTTCTGAGGAGGCTGTGATGGCCTATAATAAGGCTGTCATGGGGGCCTTGAACCTTTTGACACTGGTCCATGTACACCCGCTGGTTTTGTGTCTTGACTCACCTTGGTTTGACGGTGAGTTGAGAGTGCTGAAAATCAGGAGGCGGAGGTTAGAGAGGCATTGGAGAAAACTCAAGACCCAGGAGGACAGACTGGTTCTGATGGTCCATTACGATGAGTATCAGAATGCAGTCATCTGGAAAAAAAAAAGCAGCTTTTATGTCTAGGGTGAATGCAGCTGGGAAGAATCGACCAGCTCAGTTCTTTTGGGTTGTGGACAGACTTCTACATCTGACCTGTCTGGAACCCATTAGAGTATTTTCAGATCATAAATGTGAGGAGTCTGCTTGGATCTTCTCAGTGGTATACCCAACTGACAGTGATTTTTAGACAGAGAGGTCCTCTACAGTGACTACAGCACCATGTCGCTGTAGGGAACCGCTGGAACCTGGCACTGTCTGTTGGGGGTCCTGCACCCCCCCAAATCAGCTCTGACTTGGAATTGATAATCCTAAGTGGGGGGGATGCGGGGGCACAGTCCCCTGCGTGGGGCGGCTCAGGGGGCAAAGCCCCCCAAAGAAAACACTTAGTGGCACTGGAAAGTGGCAGCTGACTGCCAAATGCGGTCGACCTGCTGGTTTTGCTGGACCAGTAAGGTGATTTTGCTGTTGCTGCATGGAATCACCTTTCAGGACCGATTAATGAAATGACAGTGCCTGCGTTCATGAGGGGAGGTCCCAAAAAGCCCATGCTGAAAATTTGGTGAAAGAATTCCAAACAATGACTGCGTTACGAGCGTGCATTGTGCAGTTTCTATGCACGCTCGTAACTTTGACAATTTTTCATATTTTCACTCCAGTTTTCAACATTGCCATTTTTTCACACCTGCTCATGAACAGTACAGCTGTCATTTTTCAAATCCTGCCCAAAATGGGTTTTCACGCCTATAGTGCAGAATACTAGGATTCATACTAGGAAATGACATGGTTGCTGTACGAAATCAACTATTGGGACAGAGTAATGAAATGACAGTGCCAGTGTTCATGAGGTGGGGTCCTCAAAAGGCCATGTTGAAAATTTGGTGAAAAAATTCCTGAAAATGCACAAGTTACATGCGTCTGTTGAATTTATTTTAAGCATGCGCATAACTATGTGGGATTATAAGGATACTATTACACTATCTCAAAAAGAAGGGAACTTTATTGCAAAAAAAGTCTGTTAATGCATCAGTTAGGGTTGATAGTACAGTGACAAAAGTCTGGAAATTCGGTGTTAGGGTTACCAACTCCCCCACCCCCACTCTCCACACACCAACGGGCATCGGGGTGTGCCTTGGGGTCATCGGGCCTAACTCTCACCCTATTCTCCTATATTGTATCATCTCAGCTTGTTTACACATGGAATGGGGTGAGAGTTAGGGCTAATGACCCTAAGGCACACCCTGCACCTGTTGGTGTGGGGAGTGTGGGGGTGGGGTGGTAGGGTTGGTAACCCTAACACCGAATGTCCAGAGTTTTGTCGCTGTACTTGTCAGCCCTAGCTGATGCATTAACAGAGTTTTTTGCAATGAATATATATATATTGCCTACAAATGCAAGGCAGATGAACACACACAGAAGCATATGGGAGTCACGTACAGCTGCAATATCAATGGCAACTTTTGGAATTGACAAATGCTTGTTGAATAAGGGAACATTGTTCGCAGTGTTGCTACCAAGTCCACCTTAGCTAGATTGGACCCTCTCTTTCATTCCTTCTCTCGATTTGCCCTCCACAACCCCCTGCGCGTACTCACCTGTGTTCTTTGTATTCCTCCTTCTGCCTCCCCTGTCTTGCAGCCAGGCACCTTAACCACTGTGCATATTTTATCTCCAAATTTTTGTTTGGCTCCCTCCCTTCACGCCTTACTTCTCTTCTCTCTTCTCCCCATTCTACCTCCTACTCCCTTTGTAATGCTTGCTCTCACTGTCTCGCTGACTCTCCAGTGAAAGCCTCTACCAGTCTAGCTGCCTTCTCATTCTGCTTTCTGTGTTTCTGTGGGGCTCTCTCCCCCTTTCAGTTCACTCTGTTCCTTCCTTTCATGCCTTGAAAGTTCTCCTATGAGATTTCTCTATTCAGTTCTGCAGTTGCTCTCGATACAGGGGTTGACCTCTATTGGCTGCACTTCACCCTACACTGACATTAGTACATGCCTTCTCCCTCAGTTATCAATCACAGCCCCCTACCACTCACATTATTGCACTGTTACTCACTCCTCTTTTTTCATTTGCTCTTCTTCCTGTTACTGTATTGCAATATTATTACTACTTAGAAGTAATTTCCTTTTATTCACTGTTTAGTTATACTTATTCTTATATTATTGCATATATTTTTTTTCAGTGTACTTCGTATTTACCCTATTCCCAGCTCCTGTCTCTTCCCCAGAACACATCTAGAAATGAGCTGATACCTGCTCAGTACGTCCTTCCTGGTAACACTTTTGAAATAAGTAAACAAACAAACAAACGCACAAGTAAATAAATATATCCCAATGTCAATGGTGTGCTACTGTTACACGTGTTGCATTGCATTTACTCAGGATAGCACAGTGGAGATGCAATATCTTGTTTTCCTTGGGGTCCTGCTTTTACCCATTTTTACAATGTATTTAGCCAGGATAGCACAACTGAGAGGCAATATCTTAGTTTTGGTGGGTTCCTGCATTTACAATGTGGTGTTGCCAGGACAGACCAGCTTAGATGCATACTTTCAGCACATGTCTGACGCAGTGAGGTCCTGCTATTGCACATTTTACTAAATATGTACCCAGGATCAAGCAGATGAGATGCAATGTCTCGTTTTCAGGGGTGTCCTGCTTTTACACATTGTTAGCAAGCAAAATGACCAGGCACTCTCGTGGACTTACAGAAAGTTGTATTTATTCACACAAAGTGTAATAAAAAAAAAGTCCTGTGCTTGGAATGACAAGCCTTAGCATTTGAGGTTACTAAAACCTTTTTGCCAGGGTGTGTGCAAGATCTCATATTCAGTTGAGTCCTGCTTTTACACATTTTACACTGTATTTGCACAGGATAGCACAGGTGAGATCAGTATCTTGTTTTCAGTGGGGGTCCTGCTTTTATACATTTTTATAACGTATTTAGCCAGGATAGCACAGCTAAGGTTGCGGTATCTTGATTTCAGTGGAGTCTTACTTTTACCCATTTTTAAAATGTATTTTTCTAGGATAGCCCAGCTGAGATGCAATATCTAATTTTCAGTGGTGTCTTACTTTGACACATTTTTACACTGTATTTACTCAGGGCAGTACAGTTCTGATGTAATACCTCATTTTCAGCAGGGTCCTGCATTTAGCAATTTTTACACCGTATTTATCTAGGATAACACAGTGCAGATGCAATATCTCATTTTCATTGTGGAAGGGGTAAGTTTTTACTTATTTTTACAATATTTTTAGCCAGGATAGTTCAGCTGAGAAGCAATTTCTCATTTTCAGTGGGGTCTGGCTTTTATGGTGCACTTTTCCCAGGACAGACCAGCATAGATGTACATTTTTCAGTGGGGCTGTACTGTACTGGGGATCCTGCTTGTACACATTTTACAATATATTTACCCAGGGATAAACAAGCTGAGTCACAACATCTCGTTTACAATGGGGTCATGCTTTTACACATTTATCTAACTTTTAGTGGGTTCCTGCTTGTAGAATGTATTTTCCCAGGACAGATCAGCTTACATGCAACATTTCCTTTTCAACAGGGTTCTGTGGCGGGATCCTGCTTTTACACAGTTTTACAATACATTTACCCAGAACAGCCCAGATAAGCTACACTATCTCATTTTCAGTGGGTCCTGATTTGACACATTTTACACTGCATTTACCCAGAATAGCACAGCTGAGGTATGATATCTCATTTTCAGTTGGGTCCTATTTTCTCCCACTTTTATGCTGTATTTACCCAGAATAGCCCAGCTCAGGTGTGATATCTCATTTTGAAGGGGCCCAGCTTCTACCCGTTTTTATAATATATTTACCTAGGACAGGCCCGCTGAGAGGCAATTTCTCATTTTCAGTAGGGTCCAGCTTTCACAGTACCATTTTCCCGGGAGAGAGAAGCATAGATGCACATTTCAGTTTAGTTCTGCTGTACTGGTATCCTGCTTTTATGCATTTTTACTATATATTTACCAGGGCTAAACCAGATAAGATGCAATATCTCATTTTCACCTGGGTCCTGCTTTTACCCATTTTTCCAGTATACCTGCCCAGGATCTCTCAGCTGAGATGAGATGCGATATCTCAGTTTTAATGATGTTCTGCTTTTACACATTTTTAGACTCTATTCACCCAGGAGAGCTCACCAGAGGTGCAGTGTCTCATTTTCAGTGGGGTCCTGCTTTTATACGTTCTTACAGGTTCCACCCATGGAATACGCCCGTCCAAGTGTGCCCATCATTAGGGTGCCAGGATTTAAATTAAGCTCTGTTTATATGTAGGGGGCGTGCCCCACCCCATGTTGGGGCCATGTCCCCCACCCCTAACTAAATATTCCAACTCCAAGGGAGGAAGACCTCGGGAAGGGGGTGGCAAATTTGACATTTTGGCGCCCTAATGACAGGCACACTCGAACCGGCACACAAATGGCCGGAAGGGATTTTTACAATGTTATCACTCAGGACACGCCAGCTGAGAGGCAGTCACATTTTCAGTGTGCTCCAACATTTTGACCTAAAATTTCCAACATTGTAAGCCCATCTTTTGATGACAGGTGGAATTTTTTAACTCCCATTCGAAAAGTGATTTTTCGGAGAGACTGCAAAAACTTGTTTAGGAGGGGATTTGAAAAATGACAGCTGTCATGCTCATAAGGTAGGGGTAACACAAGGGCAATGTTGAATCTGTGAGGCCAAAATGTATAAAAATTACAAAGTCTGAGTAAATGTTGGAAAATGAAATGTTTCTTCATAACTTTGTTATGTATTTCTAAAATTTTGACCCACATTTTCAACGTAGTCTTTTTATGACTGCACCTTATGATCACGAAAGGTAAATGTTTTAAAAGCCATTCAAAAGATGATTTCACAGAGTGATGGTGAAAAAATGTTTCAGAGGGGATTTGAAAAATGACCCCTGTTAAGTTCGTCAGGTGGGGGCAACAAATGGTTATGCTGCACATTTGGGGCCCAAATCTACACAAAGTTCTGAGTAAACACTAAAAATATTCAATGTTTCCTCATAACTTCATTGTTTTCTGGCATTTTGACCCCGAAGTTTCAGCAAAGGCTTTCTATGACTCTATCTTGTGATCAAGACAGGTGACGTTTTTATGATCCCCTCTGAGAGGCAATTTTGCCGAGCGACTGCGAATACATGTTTTGTAGGGGATTTGAGAAAAGCAAGCTGTCATGTTCATGAAGTGGGTAATGAAAGGGCTATGTTGAAAATTTGGGGCAGACATCGGCACAAATCACAAAGTTATGGGCAAACAATGAAAAAAATCTATTTTTTCTCATAACTTTGTTGATTTGGGGCATTTCGATCCCACATTTTCAGCGTAGTCTTTTTATGACCGCACCTTATGATCAAGACAGGTGTAATTTTTAAAATCATGTCTGAAAGGTGATTTTGCCAAGTGACTGAGAAGACATGTTTTTGGGGATCTGAGAAATGACAGCCATCATGTTCATGTGGTAGAGGAAACAAGAGAGCTATATTCCAGATTTGGGGCCAAAATCTGCAAAAATCACAAAGTTATAAGTAAATATTGGCAAAATTCAATGTTTCCTTATAACTACATTGTTTTTTGACATTTCTGATCTTACATTTTCACCATAGCCTTTTTATGACACCACCTTATGATATAATGACAGGTAGAATTTTTTAAATCCTGTTCAAAAGGTGATTTTGTGGAGCAAAATATGAAATCATGTTTTGGGGGGATTTGAAAACCAAAAATCACCTACCTTGTTTATGAGGTGAGGTCTCAAACGGCTATGTTGAAAATTTGGTGCAAAAATGTTAAAAAGTGACAAGGTAATAAGTAAACGTTCAAAACAAAGTAAAAAGACATTTACAGGACTTGCCTTGTTTCCAGTCACTCTTTCGTCACCTCGGGGCTTGATTACTGTAATGCACACTACGTTGGGGTCAGAGGAGGTGCGATGTGGCGCCTGCAGCTTTTGCAGAATGCGGCTGCCCAGGTGTTGACTGAATACTCAAGATTCAGTCACATAACACCGGTGTTGCGCAAACTGCATTGGCTGCCGGTGCGCAGGCGCATCACCTTTAAAGTAGGTCTTTTGACCTACAAAGCCCTACACAGATTTGGTCTGGGCTATCAAAAGAAGCTCCTGCAGCCCTATATCCCATCTCGCACTCTTAGGTCAGCAGGAGAGGCCCTCCTGGAAGTCTCCCAGGCAAGACTACAATCTTCTGGGGACCGTGCTTTTGAAGTAGCAGCACTAGTCCTCTGGAATTCTCTACCAGGGTATCTCAGTGAGGCACTCACTGAAGGGGATTTTCAAGAAACAGGGTCGGACTGGCCCACCTAGATACCTGGAAATTTCCAGGTGGGCCCTCTCTGTTTGGTTCCAGACCACCTTCTAAGCTCTGAGAATCTTTGGTTTTATCTTCTATTTTTTAATTAAATAGACCCTGTAAGTAAATTCAAGATGCAAACACAGAGCTAGTGTATCATACTAAAGTGGAATACTGATATGAATGTGATGCTCCTGGGCCCTCCCTTATTGATTTTCCAGGTGGGCCCTTGTGTCAACTTTCCAAGTGGGCCCTCTGTAGCCCAGTCTGACCCTGTCAAGAAATGGTTAAAGACATTCTTGTTTGAGCAGGCCTATGGGGCCTAATATAGCTATTAATATAGTTGGTGGATTATCAAACAGTTCAGAAAGTAGTCTGCTTTTAGTTTTTTAGTGGGTTCATGTAAAACATTTTTTGGGTTTATGTTGACTGTTCTGTAGTGTTTTTGCACGTTTGTATTTTTATTGTAAGGGAGCCCAGAGTGTCAGGGGAAGGGCACCCCATACAAATAAACTCTACTACTACTACTACAGTCAGTTAATGGTCAGGCTCTGGTGCAACAGGATGTGCCGGTCATCATCAGAGTTCAGAAGATAGTTAAGTGAAAGGTGCCAGGGTTTGTGAGGTGGTGGGTGCTAAGAGATGGGTCAATGGGGTGGAGGGCCTGAGGGTTGGGGGGGCAGAAAATGTAAAACAAGAATCAGATGATGAGAGGCAAGACAATGAGAGACAGTTTCCCAGGTTTCAGGTACCAACCCATCCCAGTGTCAGTTTGTGATTTGGTGGCACCAGGGTTGGGCACCCAAGTGTCACACCCCCCAGTGCATGGTGGCAGACTGCATCTACATTGAGATGCATTGAGGTGCTGAAAGGTGGGTCAGGCAAGAGGGGGCATACTGGTGCCAGTTAGAGCACCTCCCACCAGTTGTACAGAAAGTTGTGTTATGCAGGAGATGGAATACTGGCAGTACACAGGCAAACAGAGCAGGAGGGTAGACAGCCAGCCTGAGGAAAAGAGCAGAAGGTTGATGATGATGCCCTTTTTACACCTACCGAGTCATAATGTTGTATGCATAATAACGTACGACATTATAGCTAATCCAAAAGAGCACTGTCCAGGCCAGTGAATGGTGCAATACCGCATATACTGCTGTACGCGGTATTGCACCATTCACACACTCCCAGGCAGAGGATAAGACCCTCTGCTGGGAGTGGGTTCTGCTGAGCAGCTGCCATGGCTCACTGGACTGAACCACAGCAGCAGGAGCCCAGGTGCTGTGTCTGGGACTGGGTTTGATTCCTGGTCCCAGACATTTTATTTTTTCACACAATTTGTGTGCTCCCAGAGTTGGACCCCCCAGAGTTGAGAATCTTTAGTGGGAGGGGTCTGGGGGTGATTTTACCATGTGGCATAATGTCTTGTGACATTATGACCTCGTCCCCTTTTTGCATACTAATGGGCAAAAACACCCCACTATTATAGGTGCTGCTGAATTCTTTCTTATGTAAGAGGTTTCTGCTATCAGCAAGCTGACCAGCATCAACTCCCCTCTGAATAAACTTCCTTCTGATCTTTGCCTATCCTCCTTTTTTTTCTCCCCCTCAAAAGACTCCTCAGACTTCTCTCCCTCTTCCGTGCTCATTGTGCTCCCAATCCCCACCCCACTACCCAAGTGGCCTCTACCCTCTAGCAGTTGGTACTTCGTAGTTCGCACGCCCCTAACTCCCAAATACTCCCAGTGATATGCTGTGTACATTGTTCCTACTTTTATTAGCCAGGCCTCTCCAAAGCTTTTTGTTACTGTCATATACTGGAATTAGTTTTCGAAGCTGTATTCTAATTGTGTCTATATTTTGTATGTTTGCTTGCATGCATGTGCAAGAAACATAGTGCCATCATCCATGTTTTTGTCGGTGTGGCACCCTGTCTTCCAATTCAGTCAGTGTGTTTGCAGGTACAGCCACAGTTCACCAATGAATGCTGCAGCTGTCTATGACAGCAGTTGAAAATGCAGTGGCGTACAGCTGAAAGGGAGAGATCTCTTCAGTGAGCAGCGATAAGATAGTGTTCAAAATCTGTTAGCGCACCTATGGTGCCAAATGACATAGTCACTGTACAAAATCAGCTTTCGGCTAACAAACTGATATTGCCACTGTTCATGAGGTGGGGATCACAATAAAAACATGTTGAAAATTTGGAGCGCAAATACCAACGAACGCGTGAAGTGTTAGGGTTTCTGACCATAACGCCCCACCCTGCAGTGACTGACAGGCATCAGGGGTGTGACTTGGGATTGTCGCCTGTAATGCTCATACCATTTCACCCTCACCCACACCCTGCAGCCAGTGAGAGGCATCGGGGTGTGCCTTGGACTCTTCAGCCCCAAAGTTCACCCCATTCTATACAGCACCCATCTCACTGTATTTCCTGATGGAATGGGGTGAACATAAGGGCCAAAGACCCCAAGGCACACTGTGACACTTGTCGGTGTCTGCAGGGTAGGGTGCAGTGAAATCAATCAATCAATCAATAAAAATCTTTATTTAACCAGGCGAGCATCGTTGTGCAAGCTCATTTTCAAGATGGACCTGGATGTAGAACAGTAAGACAATAAAGAACATCGTGGTTACAGCAGTACCGGTCAACGAGAGTTGAACTGGGGTCAGGAGAATTAACAACATAGTGACAATCAAGAAATAAAGAATCTGAGAACATAGCAATAGCACCACCACATAGCGGCTGCATATATATTTACATATAGACCCTGACACTGAGCAGGGGTAGTCATGGAAGGATACGTGTTAGTTGGGATGAGTTATCCTAAAGGACGGCAACACTCACATGCCAACACTAATATAATAAGCTAGGGTGGTGTACTGAGAAGGGCAGGAATGGTAAGGGGGAGGTAGGAAACTAAGTGGTCAGCAATTACCCTTGGAAGGTACGAGTTGAGGAAAAGAGAAATGGCGTGGCCGTTATGCCTGTCGACCCAAAGGCACACCCCAATGCCTGTCAGTCCCTGCAGGGTGGTGGTGGGGTTGGCTTCAGTTCAATACTTCATTGCCATTGCTATTATGCAGCTCTGTAACTCCTACACTACCAATGCCAATGCCAATGCCAGCAAGCAAACATTCGGCATTGACAAATGCTTGTTTATTACTGTAATTGGCTGTTATTCACGTATTTGGGTCTTGTAATGTAACCGTGACCCTTGTTTACTAATGTCTTATTACTGTTTATCCCTTTGTAACCCTGCCCCGGGTCGCACCTGGAAACGAGCCTCAGCTCAATGGTGCACTTCCTGGTTACCTACTTTTAAATAAATGAATAAGTAAACATCGGCCTACTTAACCACAGGCTTTTCACTGCCACGACTCCTGCATGCTACGGTCCATTGGATGATGGAGCACACATCTCACGACCTCTACATGGCCCGAGCAGCACCAATATATTTACTTTGTGCATGCGCACAAGAAAATATAAAAAAATGAGAGATGTCTGGAGAGCCACAGGGGTCAGTTTTGGGTCTGCTTCAATATATGCATCAGTGATATTACTGAGGGTTTGAGGGGAAGGGTGTGCCTATTTGCTGATGATACAAAAATATATAATAGGGTGGACACCGGGGGGGGGGAGGACTTAAAGACTCTTGAAAAATGGTCTGGGACGTGGCAGCTGAAATTTAATGCCAAGAAGTGCGCTGTGATGCATTTGGAGAGTAGAAACGGAAGAGCAGGGTACACCCTAGGTGGGGAGGAAATTAATGTAACAGAACAGGAAAGGGTTCTGGGGATCATAGTCTCCTCGAACCTTAAGATAGGAATCCAGTGTAGCAGGGTGGCGGGAAAGGCCAATGGAATGCTGGCATGCATAGGCAGGGGCATTACTAGCAGAAAGAGGGAGGTAATGATGTCTCTTTACAAAGCCATGGTGAGGCTGCTCCTGGAGTATGGGGTTCAGTTCTAGAGGCCACAGCTCTGCAAGGATATAGATGCGCAGGAGAGGGTCCAGAGAAGGGCAACCAAGATGGTGCAGGGTATGCAGGGAAAGTCATATGAGCAGAGGTGTAAGGAGCTGGATCCGTACATGCTGGAGACAAGGAGGGAAAAGGGAGACATGATTGAAACTTTTAAGGTTTTTGTTTATAGAAAATTATGTCAAAGGGTAATATACATCAGAATAATCAAACTCCTAAACACTGAACTGCAAGCTTCAATGAGTGAGTAAGAAGTCAGCAGAGGGTGCGTGGTTCCTGGTAAATAATACATGCGCCAGGTGCATTGTGAAGCACAAATCCACAGGCAAAGTGTCTTCCAATGCACCCAGGGCACAGTGGCAGAGCCGGGGGCTGGGGCGGTCACACCTCCTGGCTGCCCTAGTGAGTAGTGGCACCCCACCACCATCTTTATTCACTGTTTAGTGCCCATTGTGGAGCCCGTGATTGACTGAATGGCCCTTCCTGGCTCCCAAACACTCCCAAACCTGGCTCTGCCACTGCCAGGGCATACATAATTTACTAGGTACTGCACAACCTCTGGAGGCTTATTGTACTTATAAAATGGGAGGGGTTACTGTCGAAAAAAATAGACAATAGACAGGGTTTATGCTTGTAATTTAATAAAAAATAAATCCACCATGTAAAGTAGTTCCATGTACTTCATTTGTAATGGCTCGTTATACTGTGCAGAAATAACTATGACATATCATTAATACTGTGCACAGTGTCCATATATACACCGGTGGCGTAATGTCCAGATACGCAGTGATCAGCTGCTGTCAGTTGTTTATGTCCTGCTATGTAAAGGAGGTACGCTACTTTGTGCAGTGTGGATGCTCCTGGCTTTTTCAGAACTGTATATGTGTATATATTATATATATATATATAATGGGGATGCTGCAGGATATCTGAATATTTCTGGGTATTTGGATGCTCTGGATGCAATGCGCACTTTGTGTTATGCTGTGTGTGTGTGGGTTCTGTTTGAAGCACGATCTCTCAGCAAATGACATCCGTTTTGCCATTTTTCTTCCAAGTTGGGTTGGGAGTGGGATCTGATGTAGTTCATGGCACGGAGCATGGCAATATGAGTGGTGCTATGAAACGAGGCCGCAAAGTGTGTTTTTTGCAGTTTAATGTCGTCTTATGTTATTGTTATGGAGTACAGCTCTTTGTGTGTGTAAAAAGCGCTAGATAGGTTACGGCAGAGTGGTTATGCACTATGCAGTTCCTAGATAAATAATCAGTGGTCATGTGCTGTGTTTTAACAAATGAAACGTTCTGATATGGACACTTTTTTAAACCCTATTTTATAATTTTTTTAAACAATATTTTAATAACTATATTTCTTTATTTTGTTTCTGATTTCTGCAGGAGAGATAAATGTGAAATAACCTCAGGTGGCGAAAACTACACCTTATCAGATGACCACAGTGGATTTAATTTAGCAGGTGACGTGTCTCATTTTATTATCTAGTCATGCAGGTGCCTTTACACCTTTGTGCGAAATGTCCATTTCAAAAGGACCATGTCTCATTGACAGCAGAGGCCCTACAAATATGCATTTCCAAGCAGCGTGCAAAGTGTTACAGTCCTTGAATCACCTGTGAGATGAAAGAGGATATTTAAATTCTGCAATACCCAGGGGCCACTGTTTATAAAATACAATGAAAGATTGCCCAGTATTTGAATTGTTTTTGCAAACGTTATTAATGACTTCATGTTAACCAGTACATCTAGAGATACGGTATTCACGTATATCGCCATGCTGGCAAGTGGGAGGAACTAGAGAACCCTGTATTTAGAATATCATAGTAACATAGTCCCCTGTGAGATGAAAGAGGATAGGAAGTATTAGAAAACCCCTGGTTAGCAATCCACTTGGATAAAAAGTAATTTCTCCCATCTAACGGTGCTATCCCAGGAATTACCATGGCCAGTTGAGTGGAATCAGATATCAGTGCTCTCATTTTAATAGTTCCCACATCAACAGCAGTAAACAGTACAGCCCATTCCACACATTGACAAATTTTGATTCCTCACAAAAAGTGAGCTGCGCCCTCTCTATTTTCAAACTGTGTATGAAGTTATCAACCAAGTATACTGCCCTATAAAAAAACAGACCCAGGTTTACAGGGACTTCATATTGTAATATCTTATCCAGCAGTGAGTACAGAATGAAATCATTTAGGGGAATGTGTAGGCCAGATACAAACACGTTTTGCTCACTGTATGCTAGTTAAACCTCTCCAGGAGGGAAGGTTGATGGGAGGTTGCGTCAGTTTCTAGCTTCTTTATCTGACTGATTACCTGAAGATGTGCCAAAAAAACAAAATCCCTGCAGGTGGAAGACAAATTGACACCTTAGTTGTATGAAAGAGGCCAGGATGCCACCCTCATAAAGTTGGGCAAAAGGCTCCAGGCCTTTCTGCCTTCAGTCTCAGTATGGGTCTCTTGAGCACAGAGATACATTATGTGGGGAGGTGCCAGCAACAGCAGAGGGTGGAAATGGAATCAGTGTCCTTTATCCAACAGTACCCATACATCAGTGAAGGCCCAAACTGACACAGTTAATCAAGTGAAGGAGTTATTATGCCTGATTTTTAAAGAACTGTCTGGAAACATTTATTTGAAGCAGCAGTGCACGTTACTGTGAAAGACTGACCTATAGGTTTTTATTCCATGTTACAGTGCCTTACCTCCTGTCTTGTATAATACTCTTCTCTCCTTTCCCATTTGTGAGTCTAAAAACATTTTAAAACAGCTCAAAAGGTCAGAGAACTGTGTCTACGGCATGCTAGTTCAATTTAATGATAATCGAGGTGGTATTTTTATTTATTTATTTATTTTTTATTTATTTTAGTCTTGGATTACAAATACCTTTGAGCCAGGGCTCTTTAGCAAAGGTTCCACGTCACAGGTACAACAAAACAACAATGATGATATTAAGACAAATAGTCACTTATCTATACATATACGAAGCTAGAACTAGGGTTGATAATGGTAGAAAGGGAAGGGTAGGAGATGAGAAAGTGAGGGGTAGGGGTGAGGGAGGGTCACAAAGGTGAAGTTAGGGGAGAACTGAGGCAGAGGTAAAAAAAGAAAGGGGGGGGGTGCCACCAGGAAGGCATTGTCAAAGAATCAAAGATTAGCAGGGGGTGCCCAGACATTAGCAAGAGTTAAGGATAGTGACCATCACCCAGCCGGTAGGGGTTAGCATAAGGTCATGCTGGCATAGGTGATAGATGATTCGGTTATGATCAATGGCAGACACAGGTACTCAAGGCAGTGACAGACCTGCGGAGGCTGGATTTGAAGGAGCCAAGTGTGGTGGCGGTGGTAATATCACTAGGAAGTCCATTCATCCAGCTCGAAGCTCTAAAGGCAGAGGATCTTTGACCTTGTGTAGTATGGCAGCGGGGAATTTGGAGTAGCTGTGGCTTAGTCCCCCTGATGTTGTGGCTGCTGTTTCTGGGTTGTAGAAGGGAACAGACTCCAGGAGGTGCAAGGCCCATCAACATTTTCTTTGCCACCATACAGGTTTGATATTTTATGCGATTGTCTAAGTGCAGCCAGTTGGTTTGGGTATAAAGGTCACAGCTGTGAGTAAGGCGTTGCGTGCCTGTGATGAGCCGACAAGCCTTGTTGAGAGAGGTAGTGACATGTTTACGTGCAGTAGCAGTGGCAGAGCCATAGATTATAAGGCTGTAATCAATGGTGCTAATGATGGAGCTCTGGACGGCAACACCCAGTGCTTCAGGGGTGAGGTGTCGTCTGTGTCGGAAAAACATGCCCAGTCTGGAGTTTGCAGCTTTGGCAACATTATTTATGTGATCAACATAGGAGAGGTGTGAGTCAAGGGTGATCCCAAGGTATTGAAATGATTGGACCTGTTCCAGAGGGTCACCTTGTGTGATGTTAATGGTGAGATGGTGATCCTTGTACTTATTATGGGTGCTGCTGAAAATCTTGTGTTTTTTTTTTTTGGTTAAGGATCAGTTTATGCCTTATGAACCAATTTTCAACCATATTGAAACCCTGCTGGAGACTTTTTGGGGGGCTCAGAAACAACTTAGAATACTGATGCAGACCTGGACTGAGCCATATTTAAAGGAGCACTTCTTTTATTATTTCAAGGCACAGAAAAGTGCTAAGGCAGACTCAAAATGTGGAGAAAAGGAGATCTTACAAGACAAGAGATAAGGGGCAACATAAACGAGAATAAAAAAGTATCAGTCACAGTTGTCACTGCTAACATACAGCGCTGCTTTAATCTATGTTTAACTGTTGAGTATATTGTCACATTTGAATTTGTCTTCTTTAGGGTTGTGCATGGTGCATAGTGCGTGGCTATACAGGGGAGCACAGGGACATGGACCAGGTGCATGCCTTTGGACAATGCATAGGGCCCATTGTCTCATAAGGTCAGGGTGCAGTGTCTGCAGCATGCTAGTTCAGTTTAGTCGCAAGGAAAGTGATGTTAAACAATTGGGGTTTAGAACCAGTAGAGAATACTGATGGAAGCCTGAGCTGAGCCATATTTAAAGGAGTATTTTATTATTTCAAAGCAAAAAAAGTGCTTAAGCAGACTCAAAATGTGGAGAAAGGGGGATCTTATCAGACAAGAGGTTAAAGGTAATCTTAAACAGAATAAAAAGTATAGCTCACAGTTGTCACTACTAACATACAGTGCTGCTTTAATCTATGTTTAACTGTTGAGTATATTGTTTCAGTTTAGTCTGACTTCTCTAGATCTTGCTATCACAAAGTATTTTGCGTGTTAAAAAAATGCAGGTTGTCGCCCGTGCGGCAGTAGCACTACCACTTGCGATGCCAGTGACTTGGGTTTGGGAATGAGCTAGGGATGCTGGAGAGCTGGCCAGGAGGAGAAGCTTGAGTGCCCAACGGGCAGCTCACTTTCCCTGGGAGTGAGGGGGTCGAATACCTGGTGCTGTCCTGATCTCTGGTTGAGGCGGGGGTACAGCAGCCCAAGCCATGTGTAGGGGGAGAGTGTGGTAGGATGTCAGCATTCATACCTTGATATCATGGCACAACCATGTCTCCAGGGGTAACATGGGGAAAAATGGAGCCAGCTTGAGCTCTGCCAACGTGAAGAGGTGCCCTTCACCGCTCGACCCACAAGGCTACAACGTGGAGTGCGATGAGACCAGAAGGACATGAGGGTTCCCTCCAACCCAGCCCCACCTGGAGGGAAAGCCAAGGCTATGTGGAAGTGCCTGACTGGTGGATCACAGATTTGAGAGGGTCAGGGGAAGCCCGGCTGGATCCAGAGGACAACAAAGCAAGTAAAACAAAAACGCAGGTTACAAATTAAAAACACTTACATTACACAACAAAGTTCCCATATCTTACCAAGTTAGTTGTTCATTCTGCCATGCACCTTTTACCACAGGCATGTAACAAGCAGGTCTACTTCCAGATGTGATTTATTAAATTTTTTGTGTGAAAAAGTATTTCAGACTTTACAGATAAAAAAATTCCCGTTTTACTACCTCCTGTGATTTTAAATTTGCTGAGTGAAAGAAAGAGAGGATGTTCTAGCTGGGGATCAAATCCCTGAAGTCCACCCATTTGCTCCACCAAATGCGCTGCAAGGCTTGTTGACCAGACTGATCTGAGACCAGACTGTATCTATGCAGGTTGCCAACCAGTTAAGCTACTGGGAGGAGAAATTATAAAGAAAGATTGTGACCTAGCACAGTATCAACCTTCATCCATACCACTGCTCTACCAGCTGAATTGCTAACCCATACAAACAGATGAGAGAAAGAAGTAAGTGCCTCAGCTGGGACTTGAACCTAGGCCACCCAGAATACCATTCCGATTGCGCTACCACCTGTGCCACTGAGGCAACTGGAAACTGGGTTGTCCCCAAGCATAGTATTCCGGGTGGTCTGGGTTCAAGCCTCAGCTGGGGCACTTACTTCTTTCTCTCATCTGTTTGTATGTGGTCTGTAAAATATGCACACCACACTCATGTGTGATTGTAATAAGTAATTATTTGCATAGCCACTGGGTTGTGCATTTGAGAAAGAGTAATGTCCTTGGGGACAGCCCAGTTTCCAGTTGCCTCAGTGGCACAGCTAGTAACGCAATTGGAATGGTATTCCTGGCAGCCTAGGTTCAAGTCCCAGCTGAGGCACTTAGTTCTCTCTCTAATCTGTTTGTATGTGGTCCATAAAATATGCACACTGCGCTCATGTGAGATGCTAACCTAACAAGGAATTGAACTCAGGATCTCCCAGAACTTTGGCTAATGAGAGTCCATGTCCTCCCTAACGTTCTAACAACAGGAATCCATCAATGATGCCATGCAAAAGTACATCCTTCCCCAGGAGTGTGCTACCCAGGAGACAGAACCTGTGCTACTTATGGAACTTGGAGCTGAGTTCAAACTCTGGGCTGTTGTCACGCTCCCCCCTACTGGTTAATGCTACATTTGTTTTTCTGTTTGAAGACAGCAGTCACCCCGAAGTCTTCTGGTCAGTTTTAAATTTGTTTATTTACAAGTGTGTTGTTATTTCGATATTCAGTTGTTTTTATTAATACTCTGTGTTAGTTAGGGTGTTTTAATCTATTTTTAAACCATATTTAGAGGTTTCTGCAGCTCCTGATCTGTTCCAAAGAACTGGAGTACATCACTTTGTAATGCAGTTTCTGCCGGAGAGAACCAATCACATTTTGTAAAAAATAAAATTAACTGCTTTCATGTTTTAATTATATTATAGTGCATTTGATCACTTTTTGTTGTTTAAAACTCAGAACAAGATCCTCAAAACTATGCACAGAAGCAATGAGGATCTGGGATCTAGCTTACTCCCTGGACTTAAACATTTCTGCACTGCGTCTGCCAGGCAAAGACAATGTGCTGACAGCTCCTTCAGCAGAATCAGCAAGGGAAATCATGAATGGACCTTGAACTAGCAAGTTCTGGCTTTGATTTTCAGAAGATGGGATACCCCAGAAACAGACCTGTTTGCCTCTTGGGAGAACAATCGTTTCCCAGACTTTTGTAGCAAGCCACCAGTCAAAGGGACAGTCCTAGAGGACACCTTATCCCTGACTTGGACAGGGAGGTTCCTGTATACCTTCACTGTTTCCCCTTATTCAGGGGGTATTCGTAACGCCCGGGAGAGAATCAGCAGCAACGATCCTGATAGTCCCAGACTGGGTCAGGCAGGCATGGTACTCAATGCTGCTCACCCTGTCCTGCAGGACTGCAAGCAATCTGCCAAGGGGATAGAACTTCCTAACTCTGTCCCATAGTACAATAACTTTTCTAGGTCTTAGAACATTATGTATGAGGGCATGGTTCTCAAAAAGCTAGAATTTGTTGGTTTGAATCTGTCACAAGAGGTGTTGAATGTTCTGAAGGTTGCCAGGAAACCAGCCACAAGAAAAACATATTCCTCAAAGTGGAAGAGATTCTCATACTGGTGTGCTTCCAGAAAGATAATCCCAATCCAGGCAATGTCCATGATTCTGGACTGCCTGGTCCACTTATAGTATAGTCCTTAGGTCTGATGCCTTTGACTCTGAAAGTGCACCTGGCAACTGTGTCAGCTTAGTCATCATAAGGCAAGGACAAGTCTCTGGCCTCAGAAGCTGTTTTTAGAAAGTTTTTCAAATTCCTCAATCGCCTGTGTCCTATTGTGAAAGAATTGGTTCCCCATGGGACTTGAATATTTGTCTTGCCCGGCTGTTGTAATCTCTCTCTCTCTGAGCCTATGGATACATCGTACTTAAGATAGGTCACCTGGAAAACAGTTTTCCTAGTACCCATGACATCTGCCAGGTGGGTAAGTGAATTGCAAGCCCTCTGTACAGATCCAAACTACGTAATCTTCCACATGGATAAGGTAGTTCTTAGCCCCAAAAGGAAATTCCTAATTACAGTGATTTCTGAAGTCCACCTAAATAAGTCAGTGACTCTTCATGTGCTTTTTCCTGAACACTCTAGAGCAAGTGAGAAAAAGCAGTACTGTCATGAAGTGAAAAGGGCACTGGGCTGCTACAAGGACCAGACAGAAGATGTCAGCTGTGATAGCACACAACTGTTACCTACGGAGAGGTTGTCAAAGGGTGAACCAGCAGTCAGGAAGACTGCCTCTCACTGGATAGTCTCTTGTCTGCAGTTCTGCTATGAGAAAGCTGGTAAACAACTCCCAGAGGCCTATGGGCACACTTCACAAGGGGCACCTTTGTCTCTGTGGCAGCTACAAGGGGCATTCCCCTTCCAGAAATGTGTAAAGCAGCTGCCTGGAAAACAGTGCACACCTTCACAAGGCACTAAAGCCTGCAGATGCAGTCCAGGAGGGATGCCAGTTTTGGAACTGCTGTATAGTTGAACCTTTTTCCTAAATGTGTTCTAGACCCATCCTCCCAGGATACTGCTAGTGAGTTTGCACTTTTGTGCATCATCATTGATAGATTCCTGTTGTTAGAAGGAAAAATTATTCACCATAGTAATGTTGTTTCTTCTCAGGGATCCATCAATGAGCCATACAAACTTTGACCCTACCTCACCTTCTAGAACATGAAAATAGGTTCACACAAGAATCTGTTCTGACTTTTATGATTACTTGAGCATTACTTTATTTATTTAGTGATTCATTCATTTGCTCATTCATTCTCTTTTTTGAATAAGTATACTTTATTGAAGTGTAGAAATTGTACCCCCCCTTGTCCTCCACTTATGTCTAGGGGTCCCAGTGGTATAGCAAGGGGAGGGGCACAGACCCATGAGTTCCTCCAGCGCACTCCTTAAAATTAGAAACAAGACAGGCCTTATCTTCTGTTGATACATTCATAGAACAGGCCTCCTCTTACCCAGGTGGAAACAGATTAGGCACCGTGGCTTCTGCTGACTTCAAAGTAATGGAGGGGGGCCCTTCTTAGAAAGAAATGTGCAAATTAATTCATTAAAAACTCAGCATCACTAGGTAAAAGCGAAAAACAGAAAAAAAAATGTATCTTTGTTCAGAAAGATCAGAACAATTTTAATAAATTGAAGGAGCAGCTCCGTTTGGGCTGAGAGTTCTTGAGAATCGAACAGGCAAAGGGCACTTGCACCAGCCACAGCTAAATAGATTTTCGGGCCTAGAGCTTAGACCAAACTAGCACCACACTTTCCCAGAATGAGCTGAAACCTAGCTCAAACCTTCTGCTCCATACTGATTGTCCTTATTCCTTTTCCTTATGGGGGAGTGCCTTACTCCTCCCTGCCATCGAACCGTATACCATACCAGGGCATGATGCAGCCTAAATGTCTCCCACTGCTGCTTCCAAGCTTACATTCCCACCAAAAGTCAAAACAGGTGCCATCCCTCCTCCCATTCTGAGCCAAGGTAAGCCTTTATGGAGCATGACGACAGTTCCCTCCTTCCAGCTTCTGTTTCCAGGAAGCCACTTCCCTTAACTGTTCTAAACAGGTCCTGCCCCAGACATGGGCATGGCAGGCCCAAAGGCGAATCCCAGGATGCAGCCCCACCCCTCCTCTTACCTCCAGCAGCGTGCCACCCTGGAATGGCTCCCCGAACCTGCCACCTTCAGGCGAGCCATGCCGTGGTCCTGCCACCACCACAACAGCCCCACTGCCTTGATTCCACTCCATACCTTTGGTAACCAGGCTCCCAGCCTCCAAATGGTTCTGCCATCTTTCCACTTCCCTACTCCTTCTGTTCAACACAGCACCGGAATCCCTGGCCCTAAATGACCGCCAACTCTTGCCACCTTCCCTCATATTCTCCAACATGTTGCACCGACGCTGCCTTCTGACACACGCTACTGGGCCAAGGAGCTTTGGGCCCCCTCAGCCACACCGGCCCTACACCAGCTCGCTGAATCTCCAACTCTCTCCCCAACTCCCAGAACCCTGGGCTTAAATACCAGTGAACTGTACCATCTACAGGGCAGACATGGGAATCACCCCCCCCCCCAAGTTGACTAATTGAAAAAAATAACAAGGGGGAGGGAGAAAGAAAGAAAGAAAGAAAGAAAGAAAGAAAGAAAGAAAGAAAGAAAGAAAGAATGAACAGAGGTAGTAAGTCCACCTCGCGGGGGGGGGGGGCTAAAAAGAAAACACAAACATACAGACAAAAAGACAATAGCTACACTAACCAAACAGACAGAAATCCCCCTCCCCCCCTCCTCAGAAAATAATTCCAAATAAGAAAAGGAAACATTATTTTTTAACAATTCAGGTCCAACTTAGAATGTCGGAACAATAATGGTATACAAAAATTTCATCCAGAAATGTAAAAATAAGCAGTAACACTGGGGTTTGCACCATCCAATCAGGCACAGGCAATAATACGTACTTCCAAATAATCCCATCTCTTTCTGTATACATGCAGCTCGTGTCTCATAGATGCAAGCATTTTTTCCATTCATAAAAGTTCAAAAATGTCTCTATGCCATTCAAGAAGGATTCATTCATCCATTCTACCATCCCTCTATCCATTCATCCATCCATCCATCCATCCCTCCCTCCATCAATCCATCCATCCATTCATCCATCTATCCATTCATTCATCCATCCATCCATCCCTCTATCTATCCATCCATCCATCCATTCATCCATCCAGAAAGTACCTTTGAGCACAGGTGCTTATTTACGTCAGTGACAGAACAATGAGGTTACATACAAAGACAGTTTATCCATCAATTCCAGTTTAATATAGTCAAGTCGGAATCAAATCAATATTTATTTAAAAGGCACCTTCCTACAATCAAGGCCCCTGTACATAAATTATCATCCATCAAGAAAACATATTAAAACCATAAATGAAAATATTAATCAATCAATAAACAAATAATCACTGGTAACATTAACTTTGGCGACACTATATTAAACTTATGCTAAAAATGCCAGGCTAAAAAGGCATGTCTTGAGTTCTGTCTTAAAGCTTTGAACAGTCAGGCAGTCCCTTATCCGATGAGGTAGAGAATTCCACAGGGTCGGGGCCTTAAAAGCAAAGGAACAAACCCCAGATGTTTGAAGTCGCACCCTAGGAATCTCTAGCAATCCCTCTTTGGTGGATCATAGAGGTTGGGACGGGCAGTAGGGAGAAAGGAGATCTTGCAGGTAATGGGTCCCTAGTCATGTAGGGCTTTATAGGTCAGCAGACTGACCTTGAAGGTGATACACCATTGCACTGGCAGCCAATGCAGTCCGCGGAGTACAGGCGGAATATGATTGGTCCTAGATGTACCAGTCAAAAGCCTGGCAGCCACATTCTGCACCAGCTGCAGGCAACAGATATCAACCCCCAGTAGCCCTAGGTACAGAGCGTTGCAGTATTCAAGGCGAGTGGTCATGAAGGCATGAACCAACATGGGAAGATCATCAGAAGGAACCAAGTGTTTCACCTGGGCAATATTCCTCAGCTGGTAAAAAGAGGTCTTGACAATGGCTGACACCAGTGATTTCAAGGTCAAGCCATTGTCATAAATAACACCCAGGTTCTGCACCCAGTCTGAGGTGGTTAGCTGGACAACCTCGAGCCAAAGACCATAGGATTGTTCTGCCAACACACCCACCTTCCAACAATCAGGATCCACCACCAACACCTCAGACTTATCAGGGTTCAACCTCAGCCAACTAGAACTCACCCAGTCTTGGATCTCGGATAGGCAGTTGTTAAACACCATGAGAACATCTCCCTGCTCTGATACAAAGGACATGAACAGCTGTGTATCATCTATATAGCAGTGAAAACTCAGCTCGTACCACCTAATAATGTCCCTGAATGGCAGCATATGCACCGTGAACAACATGGATGCCAAAATGGAGCCCTGTGGCACCCCGCAGGATAGGAGGAGAGAATCAGATGAATAAATTCCTGAGACCACTCTGTGTCCTACCATCGAGGTAAGATCAAAACCACCTGAGGACAATACCCGACAGTCCACAGATGAACCACAGGAGCTCCAATAGGACACCATGGTCCTCAGTGTTAAATGCCACCAAGAGATCAAGGAGGACCAAGATGGAATGAGTCCTCCGATCTCTTGCTGTTAGTAGATCATTAAACACCCGAACAAGAGCTGTCTCAGTACTATGCCTCTTCCTAAATCCATACTGGAGAGAATCATAGACATTTTGTATAGACAAATGATCATCCAGCTGCTACACGACCACCTTCTCAATAACCTTACCCACAAAGGGCAGGTTAGAGACCGGTCTGTAGTTAGCAAGACTATCTGGATCAAGGGAGTTTTTTTTCAGGAGCAGTCATACGACCACTTCCTTAAGGGGATCTGGAAAGATTCTCCTCTCCAGTGATTGCCAGACTATCTCAGCCAGGACTGGGCTGATTTCCTCCATGCATCCCACAAGGAGACGCATTGGGCCTGGATCCAAACTACAGCTGTTCAGCCACAGAGTCTGAATGATCCTCACAGTGTCCATGATATGGAGTCTGCATAGAGGAGTAAGTTGCCAGAGAAGGTCAAAGGGAGGGAGTTGAGGTAAAGGCTAAAGAGCAGATGGCCTAGAATAGAGCTCTGTGGGACACTGGATTGAACTGGGAGGCTGGAGGACAGGGTGGTACTGACTTTGACCTGATGGGTCCTGCCAGATAGATAGTCAGTGAGCCAGTTTAGGGCATCCTGGGAAAACCAAGGGTGAAAAGAGTGGACAGTAAGAGGGAGTAGTTAATGGTGTAGAAAGCCTTAGAGAGATCCATGAAGATGGTGCCAGTGATGTGACCTCTGTCCGAGGTGGAGTGGACATAAGAGGTGAACTCAAGGAGGGCCATCATGGTGCTATGGCCCTTGTGGAAGCCATGCTGTTACCTACAGAAGAGGTCGTGCTTAGTGAGGTGGTCGGTGAGCTGATCTGAGATGATGTGCTCCAATGCTTTAGATGTTGGGGGGGATGGAGAAGGGGCGGTAGTTGTTAGTCACAGTGTGGTCCCCGCTTTTGAAGATGGGGATAATGGAAGCCAATTTCCAGCAGGTGGGGAATTTCCCTAGACAGAGGGAGCAGTTGAGAATGTGGGTAAGGGGGGTTAGGACGTCCTGTAGCATGGGGCAGAGAAGTCTCAGGTCTAAGGAGTTGCTACTGTAGCAGGAGCTGCTTGCAGCTTTTATAAGGTAGGGTTTGGCCCTCTCGGGGGTGATGGATTTTAGGTGAAAGGGAGGAGATGGAGGGGGGAAGAAGGGGGACCAGACGGGGATCTAAAAAGTTTGAAGGGAGGACATGGCTGAGGTCGGTGAAGGAGAAGTTAAAGGCATTCGCGATGAAGGTGGGATCCGAGGTGAGGTTGCTGTCGACAAAAATCCAAGCAGGGGGTGAAGTGGGGGCCTTGCCACAAATTTCCTTAATGTTATTCCCAAATTTGCAGCCAGAGCTCCAAGTGGACGTTAGGGATGCTTTATCGTACTCAGCTTTTCTCTGCGTATGGCCCACATGCACTTATTCCAGGCCTCACGGTAACGCTGCCTATCCACTGGCCAGCCAGTCTCATTTGAAAGATGCCACAGGGAGTCATGATGTCACAGAAGATCAAGGAGGTGGTCAGTGATCCAAGGGGCGGAGTTACCTTCTGTCATCCTTTTAGTAAGGGGGTCAAATTTGTCATTGGCTGCATTAAAGGTGAAGATGAAAAGGTCAAGGGCACTAGTAGGGTCGAGGATATTAGTTAAGGAGGTCCAGTCCCACGTTTTGAGGTGGGATTTTAGTTGTTCAAGTTTCCCAGGTCCAAGCTTGTAGTGGAGAGTTATTTTAGGGGGAGCCTTTGGGGCTTTACAGGACCAGGAGCAGAGAACAGGAGAATGCTCACTAAGTGTATTGGGAAGCACTGTGGTGTCTACAATTCTGTGTGGACAGTTGGTGAAGACCAGGTCAAGAAGTGAAGAGGACCCATTATGATTGTTTAGCCATGTTGGAGAAGAGACCACCTGGGTTAGGTCAAGGGTGGCTGCAGCATCTATGTAAGGTGCAGTGGTCTTGGCCTGCTAGTTGATGTTAAAATCGCCAAGGACTATTTTTTCGTTTTGTGGTTGGAGTGAGGAGCGATAGGATAGGACAGAGTGAAGGGCCTGCTTCTGGTCTCTGGGAGGGATGTAGACTGCAGTGATGAGAAGGGGGTAGGTGATCACCTGATCATTATTTTTAAAGTAAGAGCCTGGGCCCCAGGTTCCAGTTGGGGAGGGAAGCAGCTGGCCATGAAGACAGTCCTTAAGGTAGAGGACACAACCGCCCCCCTGCTTTCCCAGACAGTTGGCACAAAACAGGTTATAGCCAGAGAGGGCTACAGCTGAGTAAGGGATTGAGAGGGAGAGCTGGGTTTCACTCAAGGCAATGACGTCAGGATGATGTTGGCATACCCACCTCTGGAAGGAGTCCCACTTTTTTAGCAAACTGCAGACATTAAGGGAAGCAATGTAAAGCCCATTGTCAGATGTGGGGTTGGATGCGGTGGTGGCTAGAGGGCCAGGATTTGGGTGGATATTGCCAGCCAGGAGAAGGAGAGATCTGAGGAGAGCATTTCTGGCAAGTTTATTAAGACAGTGGGCTTGGCTGGGTGTGTGCACAAGTTTGATAGCAAAAGCAGAGATCGGGAGAGTTAGGATGTGGGGAGCTGACAGGAGAAGTAGGAAACACAGAGGGGTGGAAGGCAGGGGGTGGGGACTCAAAGGGGCGAGAGCGGCACAAAGAGAAGGGTAGTATGGGATGAAGTGGGAGGTGAGAGCGGGGGTTGATGAAAGAGGGAAGCTGGGGGAGGTAGGGGGTACTATCAGGGAGAGGATAAGAAGAGCAAGAAGGAGGAGAAAATTGACTATGGCAAAGTGGGAGTGTAGGTGGATGTGGGGTGAGGATGGGGTGAGGGGTGAGGCGTGAGGGGGCCTGAGAAGAGGAGAGGAAAGATGAAGGGGACAAAGGATACCCACAGCAGGTGAGACTCTGTGGTGCAGTAGCCTTTAGTGCCTAGGGTGCAAGGTTCGAGACCCACAGGGGGAAAGGAAGATTGGGGGGGGAAGAAGGCAGGAAATGACAGCTAAAAGGGAGGGGAAAGACAAGGGGATGGAAAGAACTAGAGTGGAGTGGAAGGGAGGAGGACCAGGAAAGGGAGGGGGAAACAGTGACTCCTAGTGGTCAGTTGGTATAAGGAACAAAGGGGAAAACAGGGACTTCAAAAACTTTGGGGGTGGTCACGTGATAGGTCATGTGACCAGAAGAGGATATTATAGGCAGAGGCACCCCTGAGTGGGAGGGTGGCAGGGTCGGGCTAACACCCCTTACACTGTTACTGAAGATATTTCCAGTAAAACAGGATCATTTTCCCTTAGATTTCATCTGTTAAATTTGCTTATTCTTGCCATGCAGTCTTAATCCTCGGAGTATGATTTTGTAACTTGTCATGGAAATTGTCTGATGTCATAAGCAAAGGACTATGATTTCAGGGAGGAAAAACAGCAGGAGAAATAGAGTCTGTGTAGTGGGGCAAAAGCAAAGATTCTGTTTTTATGCAAATGTCGAGAGTAATAAAGAATGAATGCCCTGAAAATCAATTTTTTTTTTCAGATGGGAGATCTGAGTGCTGCTGATGCCAACTAGCATTATTTTGCAGGAAACTGTAAAATTAAGTGTCTGAGGGAAGCTTTAATTAGCAGGGTAAAGGCACTGGACATCTAGGCAAGGCGTCAAAATTCTGCTGTTGATTCAGCTGAGAATCCTGCAAAAAGTAGCACTTTTTTTACAAAATTTCCATTGTATTGCATAATTTTTTTGTGTGTGCAAAATGTAAGTTGGCCACACTAATGCCACCGCCAACACAATGGCACAATTTGTTTTATTTGTAACATTTTTAAACAGCATTTTTATTCAGTTTAAAATGTGTTAGGTTTTTTAAATGGGCACTAAAGTAGGTACGGCTAAATCACATATTAGTTTTCTGACAGCAATGGGTCATTTGTCAGTCCAAATAAACCATAAACAAACCTGCTGCTATTCCAGCCCTGACTGTGTGTGGACAGATTTAAGTGAGAGAGGGTCTGACTCTGAGAGAGAGCAAATATGACAATCTGAGTGTGAGGTGTTCTAAAAGTGAGGAGGTCTGAGTGAGAGTTTCAGTAGGGTCCGAGCATAAGAATGTCTGTTTCAAGAGAATCAGATTATCAGAGGATCTGCGTGAGAGCACGCTTGATCAAACGTGAGAGGGTTATAGCAAACTGGAGTATGAAAGGCTCTGCGTACGAGAGAATGTGAGCGGAACAGCATCCAGGTGAAAGGGAACTTTAGTGGGACAGCCTGAGTGTGAAAGGTTCCGAGTGTGAGAGTCAGGGAAAGGAAGATCTAACAAAGTTAGAGACCCTAAGTGAGGGAGTCTAAGTGTGACAGTCTCGATGTGAAAGTGTTTGAATGAGAGAAAGAAGATGACTAGAAGAACTTGAGTGTAACAGGGCCTGAGTGTGATGGTATAAATTTGAGAGGGCTTGAGTGTGGACAGGCTGGATTGTAACAGGATATGAGTGTGACAGGAAAAAAAGCAAAACACAGAGTATACACTAAACAGCTGTGAAAAAGTGCCTAATATACCAAATCTACAAAGGGTAAGTACTCTATGTGTTGCAAAAATTTTTATTTATTTAGTTTTTGTTGACCAGGTAAGTGCACTAGACAAATCCTGCCTATTTTCAGGCACGGCCCGGGGGAGGGGGATACAGATGAATGCCAACTGACCTTGAATCAGATTTAGCTGTTGGTGACATTTTTAGTGAATGAGGGAAATTTGGCCAGGACACCGGGGAAATTCCCCTACTCTTTTCGATAAGTGCCATGGGATCTTTAACATCCACCTGAACTACCATCAATTCAGGCAGATGGGACCTCGATTTAACGTCTCATCCAAAAGACGGCACCTCAGAAGTGCAGCACCCCTCTCATGCTGCACTACAGTGTCAGTACTGGGATATTAACCCAAGTGCCAGATACAGATGGCAGATGATGGGGTTTTGTTGTGCACATCTGTGGTTTGTGTGTTGCAACACACAGGATTCTACCCTTTGTATATTTTGTAAATTATTTGGAAGCAGTACAGTGTAGTGGTTAGGGGCACTGAGCTGCAAACCTGGAGAGCTGGGTTTGAATCCCATCAGCCCCCTTTTCATGCTGTGTGACCCTGAGCAAGTCACTTAACTTCCTTGTGCTCCCAGGTCACACCGGGAAACAAGCTTGGACTTTGTGTGCCTTTCCTGGTTAAACAGTTTCCCCTTTCCCTAAATTAAATACCTTTCACGCAGCTGCTTAGAATGCTCTCTCTGTTTTGTTTTTGGCAGCACCTTTGTTTTCGGTCACCTGTGTTTCCACTTTAGCTATGAGTGTAAGAGACTATGAGTGAGAGTCTGAGTGTGAGACTGCATGAGTGCGGGAGCATTAGAGTATCAGAAAGTCTGCCAAGGGGGGGGAGGGGTCTGAGTGAGAGACAGCCTGAGCATGAGTGGGTTTGAGTGTGAGATTCTGAGTCTTAAGGCTCGTCCACGTGGCAAGTTGTGCACCGTTGTGAGTGGTACAGAGCTGCTACAGTGTTGCTACCTCACTCGTGAACGCAAACCACATTTCAGTATCTGCATGCATTGCATTTCACTGCAATCCCTCTTTTCTTGGGATCACACAGTGGTGTTGGTGTTTCACGCGGCCGTGTGAACAGCTGGCACCACTCACAATCATGCCAAGTAATTTTCTGTGCTGCACTTAAGTAGGTTTCCTGCCCTACCAGAGGCCTACTCACAATGCAGGAAGCTATTCTGTAGGATCTGAAAGTCCTGTCTGCATAAACGCTAGTTGGGAGTGTTTCACAAACTGCAGTGGAGCCGATTGGGACGGGAGTGATAAAGTTGCATGCCATATGGACGAGGTATTAGATAGTTTGAGTGTAACAGAACCTGAGTCGGGGCGTCAGCTGGATTCTAAAATTGGGCAGAAGGGGCACATGCCTCCATCTGTGACTTTTTTCTAAAAAGGACTTCCGGGGGTATTTGCCCAACCCCAGAAGAAATTTTGCAAATGGTACATTTTAGAAGCACACTGTGTGAAATCCACAGCAGTTCAGGGTATCTCCCCAACCCTCTCTCTAGTCTCACTCACTTGTTTTTCACAGTTACTTCACTTTTCTTTTCCATTCCATTTTTAATTTATTCTATGTGGGGTTCATAGCTCAGTGCTTGTGCTACGTACAGTAGAGCTGAATGATATAGGTCATGCTCAGATACATTGAAGCTTGAACAGTAGGTAGGACAGTGTCTGCATTATGTATGAGTTGGACCATATGGTAAGTGCTTGGATATGTCAGCATGGATACAAACGTAGGTCAGTGGCTGTAGCACATAACAATGGGATTGGATGTGATTGGTGCTTAGATACTTGAACAGATGATACAGCAACTGTTAGAACATAATGTTTGGCCTTTCTCTGTGTCCCACCTTTGGCAAAATGCTTAGATGAGTAGGATTGAAGACCCCCACTTGGTGAGATAAGAGTGCCGGAGAAGGAGGAGGAGGAGGCAGAGGAGGATGGAAGGCGAGGGCGACTCGCTCTAAGCGAGTGGGCGTATCCTGAGGGTTTATATAGGAAATGGGAAGAAGCTATCCCTTCCCCCCCCACAGGACCTCAGGCTACATAGAGCCTTTCTAAATATAGGCAGCAAAACAAACCACAGCTTCCTGGTCTGCAGTTCACCTCAGGCACAGAGCAGGGGCCTGCTGTGTAGTAACTATCCCCTTCCCGCTCTAGTTTTTTCACTTTGTAAAAAATGTATTAACTTTTTGTAAATATTTGTAGAAAACTCCTGCTGCAGTTTAATAAACTACATTATTAATCTCTCTAGAGTTTGTCTCCACCTGGCTCCATCTGAGCAAGCCTGCACTGCCCCCCCTCCCCGTTTTTCACTTTCAGTTTTTGTTAAATGCTTTGTTTTTTCTTTTATTTATTTATTTTTTTAAGATTTTTTTTTCCATCTGGCTTGGGTTCTTATCTGCTGCTCCATGCTGCTGTGCTCATTGCTGTGCTGCTGGCAAGGAAATGACAGATCTCAGCCCGAGAGTCTGAATCTGGTACGTCCCACCTACTGCCTTGCTGTGCTCCTTGTACTCCTCCAATCATGTGCAGTGGTATGGCCCAATCACCGCACATGACTGGAGCAAAGGCAGTCCATCAGCATCTGTGGATTTGTCCCTCCCTCCCAACCATAGAATTACAGCTTTTGATTTTTATGCTCCCTACCCTTTCCCAGTTGCCACACGCCTGTGCTCGCACCAACTGACTGACTCACCTCTGAGTCCCGTGCATACCGCACCTCCACTGCCATAGCAACCATGGGTCAAGCGCTGTGGACCTGGTTATGCAACATATGGTGGGAGACTGAGTCAGAAATAGAGGACTTGGCCCAGAGTGCGAGGCAGAGCAGAGGACAGCTGTGATGGGTGGATTTTGAGCATGTAAGGTTAGTGAATGGATCCAAGCCTCAGAAGGGCTGGGACTGGGAGTGTCAGGAGGTGGCATGTCGACTTGACTGCTGGTGTCTGACAGTGAGGGAGTGCGCGGGGGCTCATGGCTTGGTCTCGCTCACTCATGGCCACTTAAAGATACCCACATTTGTGACTGAAAAAAACAGAAGAAAAATTTGGGTGGGGGGACCCATGCCCCCATTTTTGAGGCTAACAATACCCATAGCCTGAGAATCAGAAGGTTTGAATGAAAGAGGGCCGCAAGGAGGAATCATTTGAGTAAGACTGAAGTCTGGGAAGAGTATGAGAATTCTGGGTGAGACTGTGAGATTTCTACTTGTGAGAGTTAGACAGCCTGAAGGAGAGTGTGAGAAGCTGTAAGTAAAATAGCATTAAAAGAGAGACAAGGCCTGAATGGATGAAAGAGTCTGACTGTGATACAGAAACAATCTGACAGTCTGAGACAGATGCAATCTGAATGTTTGTAGGAACATGAGAGAGGCTATGAGTGGCAGGCTGAAAGGTAAAATTGGGAGTATCACGAAAAGATCAGAGTGAGGGTGAGTGTGACAGAAACCAAATATGATTCAGAGAGTCACTGACAATACCAGAGTGTGCATTTAGGTGTACGCGAATCTGTGTGTAAGGATTTCTTGCTCTATATCCAGACATCTCTGGTGGCCCCTTCAAAATGTCATAGGTTCCCTAACATCCCAGTAAACATAACCCTGGCAACATCCTTCCCTCAAATCCATCAAGGTATTCTATCATCTAGTCTTCTAGGAACAGAAATCAACAAAAGAGTTGCAGTATTGTGACTGACTAGAGGATCATACCACAGGCTTCCTAAAAGCCATCCAGAGACTCTACCACCTGAGGGTCTGAAAAGGGTGATCCTGAAATTTATCCAGTGCACTAGCATCACATACATGGCCTGCAGGGGCTAACAGAGAATTGTGGTACCACAGTCTCTTCAGGTTTTTAACCTGCTGAGGTACTAGGTCAGGTGGTCTGATCCAGAGACCAAAACCCACCCTAAAATAAATCCAGTTAATACACAGAGGATGTGCTCGTGTGTCTCATGAGACAATTAGCTTTACGTTGTATTAAAGAAAGCACTGACTTGTCTGAGACTACTGCAGCAAAGAAAGTCATTCTCTTAAAAACTCTAGGAAGCTGTATTTTCCAGGTTGAATTTCTGAATTCTTACCACTCTGTTCTCTTCTAGGGGATTCGAATTTCACACTGCAGATCCTAACTCTCATCCCTGATGGCATAGCTATGCTTGGTTATCGAGAGCTGAAAGAGGAGAAAGACTACTATAGCATATGGCTTAACGGTATGTGCTGCCTTTTCTCAACTGTACAAATGCTGGATAGCTATTAATACAAGCAATGTGTTGCACACTGTAGCTACTGACAGTTGCATTTCCCAAAGCTGAGTTACTGTAAGGCATGCTGATGTCGATGTCAGACACCCACCATGCCCTAGTTCTACTGTAAATATGTGCAAAGGTAGAACTGCTCAGCTCTCACCTCCATCTGACGGTAACACGGCCACTGTAACAGTGTAGTCCTCTCCCACTTGGAACTTAATCAGTCCCATTCTCGTCTTTGCAGACCTCCGCAAGGCCACTGATTTTCCATTTTACTGTAAAGCCTGGCAAAATAAAAAATGTTGACTTTCTACACATCGGTAAAAACAAAGCATTTCACTTAGCATAATTTACCTGATCAGTGACTCCCCATAGCTTGTATTTTTCTGTGAAGTGTTTCCTGTAATTTTTTGTTTTGCTTTATGTAATTTGCTGTGTAGTTAGCCTTCCTTTACTATGAATGTTCATGTACATACTAACAATTTGACAGTAGAATTATTCATTATTTATTTAAACACATATTTTACCAGGTAAAAAAGCAGAGCCCAGAAGACTCGTTTCAAGTTGCGAGTGGGGGTGGAAGGTTACAGAGAAAAATATGTTTACCCACAAGGTATCTTGAAAGCAGCAATAGTACAAGAGACAAGAATTCAGTAATACATTCCCCCACAAGGGGTCTTGTACGCCACAAGGGGCTTGTAAAAACTGCAGCAGTACATAATGTAGGACACAGTCCAAATACGCACAAGGAGCAGTAGATTAGGCAGGTACAATTTGTGTCTTTTTCAACAGATACACACATTACCTACAGGGTATGTTACTTATGTTACATACAATTGGCAATGTGCCAAATAGACTTGGGTTACAGAAGTGGATAACTGGTGGTCAGTGGTCCCACTATGTAGTATCAGATTTATGTCGGTAGCAACCAGAGGAGGCGGGACTAGGGCAGCTGGGAGATGAAATCATGCCCCAACTGCCCCAGTCATGCCTCCTCCGGTTGCAATCAATATAGTTCTGTTAAAAATAGAACTATGACTAGCTATTACCGGTACAATCCCAAAATTTTAAGTCTTGAAAACAGAATTTCATTATTACTTCTAACACAATAAATCAGTGGCCTTTGTCCTTAGGGTCTGAATCATGTTCTGAGACAGGCTGTTTCAACTTGCGATGTGTGAACCCATTTGGTTGAGATGGCAGATCATAAGATCTTAAAGGAGGAGTACAGTCAGAATTTACAAAAACGTATACTGTGCAGAGTGTTTTGATTTGTGTGTGTAGTCCTGGTGTGTCCTTTCCTTTGCCTGCTATTAGGTGTTTCTTTTAAATTAGCCTGCTAGTTTTACAGTAGTTTTATTATCCCTGGTGATCTCTATCTTAGCACTGTTTATTGCTCTTCTTGTTCCTACAATGCCTTCTGTCTCATGTAACAGTGATGTATTCAGGACCATGGATTCAGCAAGCACTGGTTTAGAGTCAATTTACAATTAACAGAGCTGTGATATTAAGTAACTTTTCTTATATATTGAGCACTAATGGTTACATTTACAGTTTAGCAAATACCTGAGGGCTAACTGAGTGAGTGATTCTGTAAGAGGAGTCTTTACTAATTATAACACTGATGATCTGGGGTGATATGTGCACTGTTTATGGCTGTGTGTAGTTTGATGAAATGAAAAGTTTTAAAAGCAAACCATTAGCTATAGCTGGCTAGACCTGATGCACACATAGAAAACAAAAATATTGAATTAGAGCTGTTTAGTGGAGCCAGGACTTCATGCTCCTAATTCTTGTACCTGCTGAATCAGTGGTCCCAGATGCATGATTGTCACATGGGACAGGAAGCATTGTAGGAAAAAGAACAATAAACCTTGCTAAGATGGAAATCCCCAGGGGCCATACAATTACCATATAACTATCAGGCTAATTTAGAAAAAAAACTCTTAATAGCAAACAAAGAGAAGGACACACCAGGACTACACACACAAATCAAAACGTTCTGCACAGCATATGTTTTTTCAAATTTTGACTGTACTCCTCCCTTAATCCAGAAGCTCTTTGTGGTTTGGATTGCAGACTGTACTCTGCAATGGTTCCATAATTATTTGGATATAAGTCAAAGAGGGTACAGATCGGGGCTGCTGCACTATCTGAGGTAAGCATGAGGACAGGAGCTCCACAAGGGTCAGCATTAAGCCAATTGTTTTTACTCTTCTGTAAACAATTTGCCAAACATTAATAAAAATATAAGTACGATAATGTAGGCAGATGACGTGATTATTTTTGACTTGGGGAGGAGGGAGGCCCTCTGTGGTGAATATGCATTTAAATTAACAAAACTGCTTCAGTAATCTCCAGGACTACTTTGTAACTCATTAGATATGTTTCAATGACTCAAAGATAAAATTGATTATCTTTGGCATGCCACAGAGGCTAGCCCAAGTCAGGGATGCTGTTGAGAGAGTGGAGTCATTTAAATATTTATGAGTCTATCTAGACTCAAATTTGACCTTTCAGTATCATCTGGGCTCAGTGTCAAAGAAATTAAACCAAAAATTGGTCCTTCTGTGTAGAAATAAGAATGATTTGACAACTGAGGTAAGAAAAACAATTTTATGCAAGTATTAATTCCTGCTGTTGTCTATGGCAACATATTGTTTTAGAATTCTCGGTTGCATTCTTAACTAAGTAAAAAATTACACCAAAATGCAATATGCCATTTTGCTTTACTAGCTGTACAAAAATTTGCATCATAGTGATCTTTATGCAGCCTTCAATGTCTTATTACTAAAAAACGGAATATTAAATAGTGTGTTAAACTTCATTTATCAGCTTTACTGCAATACATTTACAATACTATTGGCAAACAAACTCATACAAACAGATAAACAACATTCTACAAGGAGTAGTTCCCAGTTTGTAGAAAATCTGGCTAAAGTTTTGAGAAAGGTTGTTTGCATTTTATGGATCAAAATAGTGGAATAATTTACCAAATGGTGTATATCTGGGAATGCCCACAAATTGTGTCAAAGAATGTTGTGTGAGCCAGCTTAACAGCTGTCACACAGTGTATTTAATGTACCGTGAATGTATACCTTATATTTTATGTAATAGTTTAGTAATGTACAGGCAGGGGCATCACCAGCAGGAAAAGGGAGGTCATAATTCCGCTATACAAGACACTAGTGAGGCCCCACCTGGAGTACAGTGTACAGTTCTGGAGACCATACCTACGTAAGGACATAGACAGGGTAGAGAAGGTTCAGAGGAGGGCAACAAAGATGGTGCATGGGTTGCATCACAAATCCTATGAAGACAGGTTGAAGGAACTGAACATGTACTCCCTGGAGGAGAGGAGGAGAGAGGGATATGATAGAGACATACAAGTATCTTACAGGAGGAACAGGGTGCAGGAAAACACTATTTTAAGCGAAAAGATGTTTCAGGACTAGAGGGCATGGATGAAGTTGGAGGGAGGACGATTCAGAGGAAACATGAGAAAGAATTTCTTCACAGAACGGGTGGTGGACAAGTGGAACACCCTGCCAGAGGAAGTGGTGGGGGCTGAAACAATCACGGGATTTAAGAATGCATGAGATAGACATAAAGGAATTCTAGAGGTCAGGGGTAAGGGGAAATAGACTTCTAGGAAAACAAACTGAACTTACAAGCTCAAATGGGCAGACTAGGTGGGCCATAGGCCCTTATCTGCCGACACTGTCTATGTATCTATGTATGTATCTATGTAATGTGATGAATTGTGCAATATTAAATAATAAATGTAAACTATTAGTGCTATATATTGTGTATGTATTCAAGTAGTAGCTGTGCTATATGTTATAGGCAGCCTAGGTGGGCCAAGCAGTCCTTATCTGCCGTCAAAGTCTATGTTTCCATGTTTCTGTGTTATTATTGTGTACAGTATATGCTGTCTAACAGGTGTGACTGAAAACGGGCATAATGTACCCAGTTCACTTTCTGTTAAAGCAAATAAAATAAGATTCATGCCATTCATATAAAACATATTATGCTGTTTTAAGTTTTCTGTGAGTTGTCAGCAGCTCTTTAAATCTGCTTCATCTTACCCCACAGGCCTCTTAGTAAACAACAGACTTTGCCACACAAGCTTGAAATTCAAGAGACCAGACCTCCCCATTTAGACTGCAGGCATTCGGTATTATGTCTGAATTAAAAAGTCTTCCTGCTATGCTACAACTCACATATACCCATCAGTCATTTACCCGTATCACTCAGAGGGCTCCATCCACTTTCTTTCTTTCTATATATTCCCTAAAAGTTTTATATTGACTTACAAGACTACTGATCAGTTTGGACCAGTCTGACTGTGGAAGCAGGCCATGTTAATTAGGTGCCTTGCCCTTAACAAACCACCCATTATTTTATTACCTTCCATTACGTGGCCTGTGTACATATTCAAAGAACTTGATTTCAGGGACATTTAAGCAGCTTTGAACAGCGAATCACACTGAACAATGCCCACTTGCCCAAGATGACTTACAATGAGGCATACATAGAAGATACATAAAAAAGGAAAATAAATTATTTTCTTATACAGTCTGTATTAATACTTGTTATAGTCACAGTTTTGTTTTCTGTGGACTAGGCCATCAGGCACAGGTTACAATTTATCTTCCTAAGGGACAAAGGGGTAAAACTTGCTGGTACCAGCATGTAGTGGGGCCCACACAGCGCAGTCTAACTGCTTGAAGTCAGTACGGTCATTGTATACTGTGGTATTTTTGCTTTAACCTTTTTCTTCCCTTTCTAGAATCTGAGCTTCCTCCCCGGTAAACCCCATGCTATTTGTTTGCATGTCTGCCTGGTGATCAATTATTTTGTGTAGTATACATCTGTTTAAATATTGCAGCATTGTGTAGATATTCCAGGGGATGGTGCTAAACCTAACACCAGGCTAACTTGCCTGGGTGGAGGCACCATGCAGCTTCTCAACACTAGGGATATTGCATCAAGAGGATTAAGAACCCTGGCCCCTTAGCCTTTAGAGAGCCCTTAAAGGGGTGGTGAAGATCATGCGGACATTAGTGCTAGACCCCATGGAGGCCCGGCCACATTAAGTACCCAGTTAAGTGCATATACTAAGATTGATTTAATCCCAGATAGGAAAATCACCTGGGGAGGGGGAGATTCACAGAGTGTAACTCTGTCCTTAGAGTGGAAGCAAAGATTTCCTAGTTTAAGAATACTGAAGGATTATAGCTCTGTCCTCAGACAAGAGGCAGAGTAGCCCTCCTATAGGAATTTTGAAAGAGTAGCTGTGACCCAGAGGGGCTGAGAGAATTCTTATTTCAGGAATATTAAGATTTTAGAACCTTTAGAATGTACTGGGTCTTAATGTCGCTTAATAGTGTATGACATTATGCGCCAATCCTGGACCTGTGCGCTCTCTGTGTTGGACCCCCCCCAGAGTTAGAATTCTAAGTGGGGGAGTCCGGGGGGCACAGCTCCCATACCGGGGGGTGTGGGTGGCAGAGCCCCCCACAGAACAAAAGATATAAATAAATTGCGCAATGTGATTAAGTCGCACAGCATTCTGCCATGCAACATTTTGACCATGTGCTGATTTAGAAGGTGTATGTCTGATCCAGAGAAGTTGAGGTAATACCAGCCACAGAAAAATAAGAAAATCTATGTCTGACTCATGGAAAGAAAGTATTGAACTGGCAACTTACGCAGGCTGTTTTAGAAAGGAAGAAATATAGGAAAACCTTTTGTATTTTTATTGATTTAGTTAAAAATTGGTAATCAGGAGAGGCACATTGTAGTTATTTAACCAAGACTTGCACACTAAGCTGAAAGCTTGTTTACAGGTGTGATCTGGGAGCACAGGGAAGTTAAGTGGCTTGCTCAAAGTCACACAGTATGCAAGTGGGGGCTGTGGGATTAAAACCCAGGTCTCCAGATTTGCAGCTCAGAGCCTTAAACTACTGCACTATACTGCCTCCCATTGCCAAAGCAGTTTTCCAGGTGTGAACCTCGAAAGGGGGGGTTACGAGATAAAAGAGTGATTAAACAACAACAGTTTATGTTGAACAGTTGTTATTTTCTGTAATTTTATTTTACATTTTCGCACAGTAAAGCTTAATTTACGCACCGTGTCAGTCTTTTTAGCGCCACCCAGTGGCTAAAGCTTAGCCTACTTACACCTTAATAATACTCAAAGATGTTATGCCAATACACTCTAAGCATAAAAGGTATGTAACTAAATAAAGAAGTTATACATACTGTAACAGTCCTTTATCAGTTAGCTAATAACTGGTTTTGGGCGGGGGGGGGAGGATTAGCATAGTGCTATTGCTGTACATCAGTGCCAGGGAAATGGTTAAAATACATACAGTACACAGAAACAAAATGTAAACATTTATCATTTTTTATTGCAAAATACCAATATAATGAAATTGCCAAAGATTGAGGGGGTGGTGGGGTCGGCTGATGGGAGCACACCCCACTGGGACCTAGAGCATAAACACCTATATGAAAACACACACGCAGTGTCCCTGTCCAAATTCAGATCCTGAATCCTAACTGTGAATTATTTCCTCCTTTTCCTGCACCCATCTTTTCAGTTACCTTCAACCTATTTGTGTGCCAAAAATGTTTAAATAGTCTTTAAATTCTCCTTAGCTCGTAAAAAACCTGTGCCGCAGAAGTATGTGGAAAAATTTAAATCACAAGCAACATGCCTTGGATTCACTGAGAATGAGATATTTCTTCCAGCTGAGAAAAAGGTAAGAACCATGTTGTGAAAGTATTAGTGCATCCCATCTCCAGAACAGGATGGAGTTTGGAGATATTTTTTTTAAATGAACAAGCAGGAAAGGGGAAATTGTTTAACCAGGAAAGGCAGACTAAGCCAGAACTTGTTTCCAGGTGTGACCTGGTCACCTGGGAGCACAAGAAAGTTAAGTGACTTGCTCAGTATGCAAGTTGGGGCCGATGGGATTCAAACCCAGGTCTTCTGGTTTGCAGCAGCTCAGTGCCCTTAACCACTATGCTATACAGGAGAAGACCTTGTAGTCTCATGTTCTCTACTACTGATGCACATAACAGATTCTGTGGGATGGGGTTTCTGCTGGAGAAAAGTTCAGCACTGATGACAATGGAGACTGAAGCCCTGTAATAATCCACATGCAATTCCATCTTGCTTCCATCTGACTGACAGAAAATGAAAACTAGCAGTGGGAGGGTCAGCTGAGATCTGGTTCTGATTCTGACTCTGACCTACTTCAAAAAGGTTCTGATTTACTCTGGCTGGCCAAAACAGGTACATTTTTTCCAGACTGAATCAGAAGCAGGACAGAGGAAGATTTGGACCAAGTCAAATGGCAGAATTAGGTTGCCCCTACTCCCCTCATTAAAAGTATTTTATTTGTGTAATTTCACGTTTCAAATAGTTATGTTGTGTTTATTTTTCCACCGGTTTCTAAGTTTTAACAAGAATAAAGCTCAGAAATCATTTACATTTTCCGGTCCTGGTCAGAACCAGGTCACTGGCAGAAAAGAGGCTGTACAATACTCCGCACTGGGTGAAATCAGAGTCAAGTCACAAATGACTCTGATTTCCTGAGTAAAGCAGATGCAGGCCATTGTGTGTGTGTGTGTGTGTGTGTATGTGTCCTGATCTGAAACAGCGCCAACCCTCCCATGAGGGGATGCACTCTTGGGGTCAAAACAGGTTTCTTAATTCAAGGCTGGTCTATGATAAAAATCATCATAACCTGTCTGATGAATCTCTGATCATTTGAGATCTATTACTTTTACTAAGCCTGGTCACATTTAAGCTCAGCTCCGTATGCATTTTGCTAAGTAATTTTCATGTACCTGCTGTATATAATGCATTGTTGTGCAGTGCTCCAGCTAAGGTAAGTGCTGGCCTGTTTTACTCACTAATTTTTAAAAAATAGTCTTTAAAATCTTTTGTTTTACTCATCTCAAACCTTGGAAATGCTCCATAGATACTTTAAAGGGAGCTGTTTTTTTCCAAGTTTAAAGCACTTTTATGCCTCAAAATTATATTTTAGTCAGCTAATAGTAAAAAATGGTAAGCATATTGCTCTTGAATGCTGACATTATCTCATACACCACTGTTGTATATGTTTTTTGTTTATATGTCAAACCAAGGAGTTAGCTCTTGCTATCAGATCAAGGAGGCAGCTGACTGAGGCAGCTAGAACATTTCTGGTAGAACATTTCTAACTAGGGGGTAAGTAGGCAGAGATACAATATTAGAAGTGTAGCATCTGCAAGGTAAACTGGGACCTTCAGTCAGGGTATAAAAAACAGTAGTTAGTAGTATACTGGTCTGAGTTGGGGGGAGGCCGCTGACAGTCGTCCTTGCAGTTGGCTGGGGAGAACAGTTGTTAATTAAGTGTTTGGCTTAGGCAGAAGGGAAGCAGTTGTCTGCATTTAGACTTCCCTTAGCTTTCTAACAAGAGCACTATAGAACATACCCTTCTAGTGTATCCCATCACACTTGTGTTCCAGAGCATGAGTGGAACAGAGCAGGAATGGACAGGTGACGGGCATCAGCAGGTCTCTCAAAATCAGTTTAGATTCCCTTAAAGGGACACAGTGAACCCCATTAGGCCTCAAAATGTTCCTAGTTTAAAAAACACATTTTATGATTGTTCACATTCCATAGAGACTGTTGATGCAGCTGGTAGTTTGATTCAGATCCCTTTTTTCTTTAAAAAAGTTAAAAACTGACTACCCACCATGCTGATGTTACCACACCAAAACATGTTTGTTTGTATTTCTTGACCAGCTCCCACTTCATCTTTCCTGGACTCAGGAACACCTCCAACAGAATCTAGCCACTTATTATGCTGTGGAAGTAGAGGGGACTATTATATCATGAGTGGCTGCAATGTTTGAGGGTGTTTCTGATGTTCAAGAAGTATGCAATAAGAGTATTTCAAGGATTTGAAGCAAGACAAGGCTGGGTGTATCTATACATTACCATTCATTTCAGTTCTAATAACTAAAGAGGCAGATAAAACAAGCATCAACATCAATGAATTTCAGAGAAGGTATGCAATCATAAAACGTGGGTTTTACTTTTTACCTAAATGTAAGCCCCCCACCCCTGCCTTTTGCAAACAACAGGCGGTATGCTGTTTGAATCTGACAGCATTACCAGGTGGGGACTGGGTTCAGGGAGGAATAGGTTACTCGGCACAAGGGCTAGGTTTGGCTGCTCTGCACAGGGGCACCCAAGTAACTCCGAACACAGGAAGCAATAACTGTAATGTCCAATACCAGAAATGGGATTATAAAGTGGCTTTTATTCTCATCCAAACAGAACAAACAAAGCATAGATGGACCCCCATGGGGCTACACTTCTGGTAATGCAGATTAAAAAGATCAAGAACACTTCCTCAACACTTCAGTCCTCAGGCTCTGAACTCACCGGGCACACAGCCTGGACTTGCATGCTGCTTTGGCTACACAGCCTGAACTTGTACACTATTCTGGGTTTTCCCTGGCTCGACTCCCCTGCCGGCCACTCAGACACCTTCCATTTGTCATGGAAACATTTTCTGGTGGCTCCCTAAACCACCTAAGAGCACCTCAGCTCTATCAGGGAATTCTTCCTTTTAATCCCACATCTGGGTACTTTCCTCAGGCACTGGCCAAGTACCTGAGAGAAAGTAACGGTGCCACAGAGCAAATCTGTAGAGGTGAATTTGGTTACTTCTGATGGGGGGGGGTCTCCCACCTCTCGCTCCCACAATTCATACCCGGCCATTTCTCTGGACAGTAAACATCTCATTTTCTAAAGTTTGGCGATGTAGATTAAGGCTAAATGTCTGTCACATTTCCTGTACTTCTCTTGCTTTCCCATTGTGCTGGACTTGAACATACTTTTACTTGGCTTAGCCCATTGCTCTAGGCCCCCCACTGATTAAGCCATCCAATCCCTACTTTACTTCACTCTTTGTGCTGGACTTGAACCTACTTGAATTAACCAGCAATGTCTATTACACTAGACCTTCTACAGATTAAATAGTCCAATCCCCACTTTCCAACAGTTCAGGTGAAAAACATTGGCCCTCTGTCAGAGCGAACTCACCCTTTGGTTGCAGGCGCCCCACAGGCGATTCCTCCACAGGAATTCCTCTCCCACAGCTTCTGGTGCCACAGCACAACTTGACAAAAGTCAGCTTCTTCCCTTAGCCGGAACCAGGAGGGTTGCCCCTGGAAAACAGGCAAACCTTTCCCCCCCATTCCCCCAGGGATGGGGCATTTGGGGCAGTAACAGCGGTCTCCACCACTTCAACAATCAGCTTCTGTGTTCCTCTTACGGTGGAAACACACACCTCCCTTACAGTAGCTCTAAAACAGAGCTTAAGGCTCTGAAAGCCTGCACACAGACAGCTGTGCTACTTCCTCTCTCCAAGACTGCACACAGACTCTCTTCAAATTCCCCAACATTCTATCCTAACTTCCAACTGCAGCATTCCAGTGTGGCTCATGCAGCTGTGAGAGTTCTATGGTGATGTCATCCCTCAGTCTCAGCTAAGACTGAGAACAGAGTGAGACAGTGTGAAATCCATTTAACTGGAGTTTCACAAGCTGCCTTCCCTGCCTACCACTAGGTCTTACTGGGATTCTAGTAACCCCGGGTATCAGGGGGGGTTACATAAAATTATACAATGGTGTGTGAAAATCCTGTAACCTCATTGGTCAAAACACGGCACATGAGCATTGGGCTACTAGCACAAGGTCATCTGCGTAAAGCGTGACTTGGCAGCGAGAGGTCACCAGTGGGAGTTGATTAATAAAAAGTGAGAATAGGAGAGGTCCAAGTACCGATCCCTGGGGAACTCCCATGGTCACTGCCCTAGGCTCTGAGAGGACCTTGTTAAAGCAGGTACGCTGTTTTCAACCCGTTAGGTAGCCCATCATCCAGCTCATGGCATGAGGAGAAAGCCCAAGAGCCCAGAGCTGCTCCCCCAGCAGGTCATGGTTGACAAGGTCAAAAGCTTTTGACAAGTCAATAAATATAGCACCTGACAGTTTGCCCTGGTCCATGGTGGATCTAATACTAGAAGTTACAGTAATCAGGGCAGTAGTGGTACTATGCCCCTTCCGGAAACCATGCTGGGCCCTGGAAAGCAGTTCATGGGTATCCACGTACTCCAAGAGTTGCTCCGCCACCACCTTTTCCAGGAGTTTGCCAAGGGATGGGAGAATAGCAATAGGGCGATAGTTGTCGGGGAGTTTGGGATTTCCCTGCTTAAGAACAGGGACTATCCTTGCCTCCTTCCAGATGTCAGGGATTAACCCCGAACTGAGGGAAAGGTTAAAGATATGGGCAATCAGAGGGGCAATGGATGCTGCTCCAAGCTTGAGAAGCCTAGGTTCCAGGTTGTCAGGCCCTGCACTGGAGTGCTGGGAGAGGGCAGCCAGGCAGTTCCGAACGTCCAGAACCGACACTGCCCTGAGATTAAACACTCTCCGAGGAGGATGTTCACCCTGCATCGGAGGGATATTAGGCGAGCTATCCCCAACGGTCATGAAACAAGAGGTAAGGGCCGAAAGATCGGAGAAGTAGAGATTGAGATGGTCGTCTATTGTATGGGGATTATTGCATGAGACTCCATCAATAATCATGTCCATGACACTCGAGTGAGAGGGCCCACTGACGAGGGATTTAATGTTCCTCCAAAACCTCCTAGGATCTCTGGCAGAGCTAAGTAGTGCCGATTTACAGAAGTTACTTTTAGCAGCCCTAATAGCCTTTTTGCACCAATTCCTGAGTTGCCGGTATCTCAGGAGATTAGCAGGATCTCTGGATCCCTTAGTACTTGCCCAGCATTTGTTTCTCTCCCACATCTGGGCTAGTAAGTCACCATTCAGCCAGAAGGTGGCAGTTCCCCTCACCCTTCAGGTGACCCTGGGGGCATGTCTATCTTGGAGAACACCAAAGGAATCAATGAAGCAGGAGGTTGCCACTGAGGGGTCAGAGGCTTCAAGCACCCTGGTCTAGTCAGTACATCTTAGGTCACCCAGGAAAGCTTCAGGGTCAAAACTGGAGTATTTTCTGACTTGAATGATTTTATGTGGAATTCTAGGGAAGGGGATTTTCCAGACACAGTATACCGGGGAGTGGTCTGATATGGAGTCTGATAGTGTGCCTGATGATGCAATCCTCTCCGGCCGGTTGGACAGGATCCAGTCCAGCAGGGAACTTGAGAAGCCATTGGCTGCTTGTCTCATCGGGTCATGGATTAGTTGGTTAAGGGATAGGCAGGCAAGTTGAGATTCACATTTCCTAATGTTGCCACACTCCCAGTTCATGTTGATATCACCCATAATAATGAGTTCGTTGTCACCTATACTGGGCCTGACTGTATCCAGAAGATAAGTGAGTCCTGTCAGACTCCCCCTAGGAGGGTTATAGGCACACACCAAATGCAGCTTCTTAGCATCACCCAGCAGCAGGAGCACAGGAAGAAACTCACATGGTGGATGATCAGGTTTACTCTGAGCCACCAGGGAGATTTTCAGGTGGGATCTGTAGTAGATAAGGGTGCAACCCCCCTTCCTACCCCCAGTCCTGTCTAGACGGATGAACTCATATCCTGTTAGGCAGTAGGCAGAGTCAGGAATTGAGGGTTTGAGCCAAGTCTCAGTTATCCCTAGGATGTCGGGCTGGTATAACTCAACCCACGCTAGGAGATCATCTCGGTTAGGGAGCAAGCTCCTAATATTCATATGCACTATTTTTAGTCCCTTATTCCCACTCCAGGTAGCAGGAATATTGGTGAGCAGCTTAGGTGGACCAGGATTGAGCTCAATATCTCCAGCCATGAGAAGTGCAAGAAGGACTAGCCAGGGGAGGAACAACCTTACGAGCGGTCTACCTCCAGGCCTGTACATGCTTCGGACTTTCTTCACCCTGACCGTACACATAAGGCACCTAGTGTCAAGACTAAGGATAGTACAGTAGTGCATTACCTTGGTTACAAGTAGGTTAGAAAAGGAGAATTCAGTATCATCATGGGGGGAGGGCCACAGCCCTGAGTCAATAAGTAGGCTAGGAGTCGAGGTGACACAATAAAGGAGGACCAACCCCAGGGCCAGTATCATAAGTAGTAGTGTCGTAAGACCGACCTGCCGCCCCCTCCTGAGCACAGGAGTAGAGGCTTCCAGACCTTCCATAGTAAGGACAGGAGTAATCACCCCCTCAAATTGGAGGCAACTGGAGCCCAGAAAAAGGAGCAAACCAGGGCTCCCTAGGTAGGGCCCGAAGGGAAGAGATCTCCACAACTAGCAATTTCACAAATCAGCAGGACAACCAACAGGCAAACCTAAGTACAGAGAGCAAACCAGGGCTGAATTTCTAGGTAAGCAAGCCAGTTCAGCCAGCAGCCAAGGTAGCCTGCAGCCAGGGGTGCAGATAAATGGGTACAGCTCTAACTAGGGTAAGGAGAAATGGGTACAGCCCTCAGCCCTAGAGACAATCTCACGCATTAACAAACAAGGTGGTCAGGACAGGCAGAGGTATTAATAAGACCTCTTTGAGACCCCACCGGGTAGGTGTTGGTATGACCCTATGCCACCCACCACCTCAGGGAGCTGTAGTTATTGGCCGTTGAGAGATATGAGCAACAGCCTTTAACTTCCCCAAAAGAGGTAGGAGTCACTCCCGGCCAGAGCTATACAACAACAGCCTGGTTGAAGTTACCAGCCGAAAAATACAGCCGAGAAATACATCTACAGTAATCCTATTTCAGGATTAAGCACATAATAGGGATTGATCAGCAGAGAACAAAAGCATATAGCTGCCTATGATTTAGTGTAAACACAGGAGAAAGAAAAAATAAAAGTGATATATAAAGAATGAACACAAAGATATATTTGAGAAAATATGATCCCCCTTCTGGGGTAATATTCAGCGAGGAATAAGTTAAAAAGTAAAATAGCACAAAAAATAAGAATAGATAGGAAGCTGGACCCCATGGTGATGATGCTAAAGTATGACCAGCTCCACTGATCATAACCAGATGAAGCACTGGTCTCGATCTTTATCTGAACAACAAAAAAAAAGAGAGACTTGAGAAAACTTGAGGACTAGTCAAGGGTATGGCAGCTGGATTTCAATGCAAAAAAGTGAAAAATCATGTATCTAGAGCACAGAAACCCAAAGGCAGTGTATAAAATGGGGGATGAGGTATTGATGGTCACTAAACAGGAACAGGACCTTGGGGTAATCATTTCTGATGACCTCAAGGTGGTGAGGCAGTGCAACAAGGTAGTGGGAAGGGCTAGTGGGATACTGGGGTGCATCGGGAGGGGTATCACCAGCAGAAGGAGAGAGGTGGTGTTATCACTGTATTGAAAGCTGTGAGACCCCAGCCGGACTACTGTGCCCAGTTCAGGAGACCACATCTCAGAAACAACAGGGGCAGAGTAGAGGCTGTCCAAAGGAGGACAACTAAAATGATGCAGAGGCTGCATCATGAGCCCTGTGAGGAGAGGCTGAGGAATCTTAATATGGATACCCTGGAAGAGAGGAGGGAGACAGGGGGGCATGATAGAGTCTCATAAATACCTCACGGAGGTACTATAAATAAGGTATAGGAGGGGAGTATTTTCAGAAGAGAACATGCACAAAAACAAGGGGTATACAGTGAGGCTGGAAGGATGGAAATTTAGGAGGGGTGTGAGAAATACTTCCTTGATACATAGATGTTGTCAGCAGATAAGGGCCTTGTGGCCCATCCAGCCTGCCCTATCCCTCTTCCTAATGCTTAAGGTACCCTAAATGCTACATGTTCTCCCCCTTTTCCCTAGCTTGATAAGTCCCATGTGCCTATCACACACATTTTTGAATCCCTGAACCGTGGCCACCCCCACCACTTCCTGAGGGAGACTGTTCCATCTCTCCACCACCCTTTCAGTGAAGTAGAATTTCCTCATGTTCCCCTTAAGTTTTCCCCCCTTTTAGTCTAATGCTGTGCCCCCTTGTTCTGCTATTTTCCTTCATGTGAAAGATGCTCCCCTCTGGTACCCTGTTGATCCCCTTCAGATACTTGAAGGTCTCTATCATGTCTCTCCTTTCCTCCAGGGAGTACCTATTGAGAGCTGTCAGCCTTTCCTCCTATGACTTATGCTGCATCCTGGACACCATTTTTGCTGCCATCCTGTCTATGTCTTTTTGGAGATGAGGCCTCCAGAACTAAACACAGTACTCCAGATGAGGCCTTACTAGGGAGTTGTACAATGGTACCACCACTTCGCTCCTTCTACTTGTTATACCCCTCCCTATGCACCCTAGTATTCTGTTAGTCTTTCCGACTGCTTTGTTGCACTATTTAGCCACTTTGAGGTTGTCTTCTATGACTACCCCTAGATCCCTTTCCTTTGTGGTGGCCTCCAGTGTTACCCCATTTAGTTCATACTCAGCCCCAGGATTCCCTCTCCCCAGGTGCCGCTGAATTTAAGCATAATCCTGCATATTTTTGCATTGAAACTCAACTGCCATTCCTTGGACCAGTTTTCTAGCCTCTTCAGATCTCTCCTTATTTTTCTATACCTTCCTGTGTATCTGCCCTGTTACATAGCTTTGTATCATCCATGAAAAGGCTAACCCTTCCTTCTAGACCCTCGGCAATATCGCTTATGGAGACATTGAAGAGCACTGGTCCCAGCACTAATCCCTGGGGTACGCCACTTGTTACCCATCCCTCCTGTGAGCTAACCCCATTTACCATGACTCTGTTTTCTGTTACTCAACCAGTTTCTAACCCATGTGATTACCTCTGTCCCCTCCCCCAGGTTTGCCAGCTTGTGGATTAGTCTCCTGTGTGGGACTATGTTGAATGCTTTCCTGAAGTCCAGATAGGCTGCAGCTACCACTCTGCCCTGGTCTATTTCCTTTGTCACCCACTCGAAGAAATTAGTCCAGTTGGTCTGGCATGACCTCCCTGCTGTGAATCCATATTGCCTTGGGTCAAGCAGCCCCCATGTCTCTAGGTAGTCCACCAGCCTTTCCTTAAGCAGGGTTTCCATCATTTTACCTACTATCGAGGTCAAACTGACAGGGAGGTAGTTTCTTGCCTCCTCCTTGCTACCACTTTTGTGCAGGGGTATCACTTGTGCTCTCCTCCACTCCTCCGGAACCACGCCTGTTTCCAGTGATCCACTGAACAGCTTAGCCAGAGGTTTAGTCAGTTTCTCCCGGACCTTCTTTAGGATCCTCTGGTGTATCCCATCGGGCCCCATAGCTTTATCCACCCTAAGCCGTTCTAGTGCTCTTTTTACTCTGTCCTCTGAAAAAGGTCTAATGTTCACTCCTTTTCCCTGTTTGTCCTTCACCATTAATGGGAGACCGTCCAAATTGTCTTCTTCCGTGAATATGGAGCAGAAGTATTTGTTGAGGATGGTCGCCTTGTCAATGTCTTTCTCCACTACCCTGCCTCCCTCTTCCCTAAGTCTCACAGCACCCCCCCTGTCTTCTCACTGATATACCTAAAGAATGCCTTTCCTCCTTCCTTCACTGATTTAGCTAAATTTTCCTCGGTTTCAGCCTTTGCTGCCCTTGCTGCCTTTGTTCGCTTCCCTTCATTTTTCCAAGTATTCTTGCCTGTTCTCCTTGCTTTATGTTGCCTTGTACCTCAGAAATGCCATCTTTTTTCCTCTTACTAGCTCTGCTACTCCCCTCAAGAACCACAGTGGCTTCCTCTTTCTTTTGCTCTTGCTGCAGGGCCTGGCACAGTGGTTTGCTACTAGGCGCAGGGCTTCCCTTATCTTATCCCACTGTTCTACCACTCCCCTTATGTCATTGTATCCCTGCATAGCCATCCTGAATTCATCCTTTATCTTATCGAAGACTGTCCTCCTGAAATCCAGGATTCTAGTTCTTGTGTGGCTAGCCTCCTGTGATGTCCTTATGGTGAACCCCACAGCTCAGTGGTCACTAGTCCCAAGGTTTTCCCCACTGTGACTTCCTTTATCCTGTCCCCGTTGCTTAGGATGAGATCCAGAACTGCATTCTTCCTTATAGGCTCCCTCACTAGCTGTGTGAGACCCGCCCCTTGCAGGGATTGCAGGAATCCCTTATTCCTGGCTGAGGCTGCCGCCGGGATACTCCAGTCCACATCCAACAAGTTGAAGTCACCCATCAGCAGCAATTCACCCTTTGTTGCCATGTTCCCTATAGTCTCCAGAAGTTCTCTGTCTACAGCCTCTGCCTGCCCTGGGGGCCTCTATATCACTCCCGTTCTAAGTAATGTTTCCATTCCCACCTCCAGGGTTACCCACAGTACCTCTGCTTTCCCCCCTTGTCTTGTGGGACCGTCGCTTTTATCCCTTCCCTGACATACAATGCCACCCTTCCCCCTTCTTGCCTTCCCTCTCCTGCCTGTGCAGCGTGTACCTTGGAATCGCTAGCTCCCAGGCATGGTTGCTGTTGCACCATGTCTCTGTGACTGCCATGATATCCAGGTCCTTGGGGGCCATTAATGCCACAAGTTCTGAGATTTTGTTACCCAGGTTGCAGGCATTAGTGCACATAGCCTTCCAAACACGGCCTTCCACCCTCTGCTATAACCCCAGTACCATCCCCTCTTTCCTGTGTCTGCCCCTCCTGTAATTTACAAGAGGTCCCTCCTTTTTTATCTATGGCCACTCCTTGCTCGTGGCCATGCCTGTTTCCTTTAGTCCAATGCCGGAGGGTTCCCTTCCATTAGCCGATCCCCTTACCTTTGTATCTTTCTGCTGCATCTTTATTCAGGTCTTCTTCTCTGTGCTGGAGACCTCCCAGTTTAAACCCACCAAGAAGACCTCCAACTTCTGCCCTAGCACTCTTGCTCCTTCTCTGGTGAGATGCAGACCATCATGCTTGAAGAGCTTCCTGTCCCATAAGGTCCCCCAGTCTCCAATGTAGTGCATCCCGTTGTCTGCGCACCAATCCTAGAGATCTTGTCCTCACTTCCGCCCTTCCTCCAAATCAGAAAACACCTCTGAGAAGGCCAGATGTGTACTCCTTTACACTCTCCCCCAGGGTCTTCATGTCTGCCTTGGCTTCTTCCATAGTCCTATTTGCTATGCCAATTGTCCCAAGGTGGACAATGATCCCCGCAAAATCCTGATCTCTTTTCACCAGCCATCCTATTCTGTCCTTAACTCTCTTTGCAGATGCTCCTGGCATGCATTTCAATGTGGTTTTGGCTCCCTTTGCACTGATGGACTGTGCCTCTACTTCTCGCAACATAGAGCCTTCCACAACCAGAATTCTCCTGTTGCTGTGTGTATTCTTCCACTCCTTCCTGTTTTCTTGTATCAGGTTTGTCCTGCTCAGTTCTTTCTTCTTCCTCATGTGGTTTCTGTCCCCCGGCTGGGGGGGGGGGACGATTCTGCGTGTGGATGGCGTATGGCTGGCGGTGCCCCATCTTAGCTCTAGGTGCCCCACTGCTGCCCCATCTTAGCTCCAGGTACCCCGCTGCCTCCTCCCACCACCCTCCATCCCCCAAGACCGGTGAGCCTTTTGGGGAGTGGGCGGGTAAGGGAAGGTGGCGGGCATCCCCAATCTAGTCTCTTCTGCAGCCTCGTGATCTCTTCTCTTCTCTTGCCTGCTATAGCTCCTTCTGTAGTTCCGCAACTGTCCTGCAGAAGGGGCACCCCAGTCTCCAGAGTGTCTGCCTCGCTACCAGCCCTCTGCAGCTGTGGCAGATCTGGATATTCATGTCTGTTTTCCTCCTGACCTGTAGGTGTCACTATTTCTTTCTCACTTCACTGCATCTTCCCTGTCCTTTCTTCCTGGTTTCACTGGTGTCTTCCTTTGGGAGCCCTGCAGGAAGTTCCCTTGGGTTTCTATAAATGTAGAAGGACCTGGGTGGTTGAGAGGGAGGATAGTACTATTACCACCTGCTGTTGGCAGTTAAGTGATGAGGGAAGGGGGAGATTTGGCTGATTGCCCTCTTCCTCCAAAATGAGGTACTCCTAAAAGCAAATGCTAGCTCCCCTCTCCAAAATGAGGTGCTTTTAAAAGTAACTGCTAGCTCTTGCTTCTAAAAGCTGAAGCAAAAAAAAAAAAAAGTGGTGTACGCCTGGAACAGTCATCCACCAGAGGTGATGGAGGCAGAAACAGTAGTCTGCTTCAAGCATGCATGGGATAGACACAATGGAATCTTGGTAGGCAAGTCGGGTCTGTGGTTACAGTATGTAGTTAGGGTTGAGGGATCACTTCTATGTTGAAGTCAAACATTTGAACCTTAATAACTTTGCAACTGTTCAATGGATTGCATGCATAATCTCTTGGGGATATGTCTTATGACGTGGCAAATTTTGTGTGAATCTGTTGTGTGGTTTCTGAGATACAGAGTGTCAAAAAAAATCCCTACATTTATGTGTTTTTTGCCATTTCTTTGCCCGCCTGTATCTCAGAAACTGTAACTGTTTTAGGTTGTGGTCTGAAATTTTCAGGGTAGAAAGCCTTTGCCTCACAGATGTGCCTTTTGAAGGTTTGGTGAAAAAATATTAATCCATTCAAAAGTTATTACATTTTGAATTTCCCATTATTTCCTATGGGAAAAGTTAGATGTCCCACATGAAAATAGATTAATTTTCGCAGGAGCTACTGTATTTTCACAGACAGGGTCATACAGTGTCGCAGGACTAATACATTTTTGCAGAGAGCTCCTCTGTCCACCATCTTGTTTTTCAGTTAGTGAGAGAAACAAAAGAAAGAAAACACGTAAAAATGAATGGATTATAAAAACAAACATCAGAGCCTACAGTAGCTAAACGGGACCTGTTTAGCTACATTCTGATGTTTGTTTTTTAAAATCAGGCCAACAAACACGTTTTCTGGCACTCAAAATCCCGAGTGCCCAGCTTAGCGAGAGGAGCGTATTCTCATGTTCTCTGTAAGAGAACAGCTGCATTTTCTTGACTTCTACAGCCACAGTTAGAACTTTTGCTGCCGGCTGCAGTCTGTGCTGTGAGTTGCCCTTTTCCCTGGTGTCTACTGGTAGCCGATCGCTGTCTGCCACTCATGTTTATTAATAACACCATAAATGTATGTATATTCCCTGGTGTCTAGTGGCACCCCCACCCACCGATTGCCCCTGTGTTTAAAATCCTGGTAGTGTAGTGGTCCCCCCATGTCCGATCTCCACACCCCTGTATATAACAAAACAGACCTGGTGGTCTCCTCCTCCCTGATGTCCAATCCCATCCCCATATAAAAGAAAATAAATTACCTAGTAGTCCCTCCCCCCTCTCTGATCCCCTTACCCTGAAAATCCATTCATCTCCTGGTGATCTAGTGGCCCCCACCCCCACCCTGTCAGACAATGACCCACCACCCCACTCCCCCATCTTGTAGGAGGGGCCCCTTGGACCAACAGAAAATAAATGGATTTTCAGGGTGGGGGGGTCAGGGAGGGATCACTAGACTACCAGGTAATATTTTTTCTTTTATATGAGGATGGGATAGGACTTCGGGGGAGGGAGAAGGACCACTAGACTACCAGGGCTGTTTAGATGTATACGGGAACAGGGCGAACGGACATCAGGGGAAGGGTGGAGGGACCACTAGACTATCAGGTAATTTATTTTCTTTTATATTGGGACAGGATCAGACATCAGGGGAGGAGGGAGGGATCACTAGACTACCAGGTAATTTATTTTTTTCTTTTATACGGGGATGGGAATCAAACATCGGGCGAAGGTGGAGGGATCACTAGACTACCAGGACCCTTTTGTTTTTGAAAATAGATTAATTTTCACAGGACCTAATGAATTTTCGCTGACAGAGTCGTACAGTGTCACAGAGGGCTCCTGTGTCCACCATCTTGTTTTTCAGTTAGTGAGAGAAACAAAAGAAAGAAAACACATAAAAATGAATGGATAAAAAAAAAAACAGAGCCTAGCTAAACAGAACCTATTTAGCTACATTCTGGTGTTTGTTTTTTAAAGTTAGGCCAACAAACACATTTTCTGGGCACCTGAAATCATGGGTGCCAAGCTTAGCGAGAGGAGCACTTTCCCACATTCTGTGTATGAGGACAGTGAGATTTTCTTGACTTCTGCAGCCACAGCTGGAAGTCATGCTGCTGGCTGCAGTCTGTGCTGTGAGCCGCCCTTTTCCCTGGTAACTACTGGCAGCCCCACTCGCCGTTCGCTGTCTGCCACTCACCTTTATTAATACCATAAATGTATATATATTCCCTGGTGTCTTGTGGCACCCCCCTACCCACCAATTGCCCTTCTTTTAAATATCCTGGTAGTCTAGTGGTCCCTCCCCCTTCGTCCCTGATATCCAATCTCCCCGTCCCCCTATGCAACAAACCGGCCCTGGTAGTCTAGTGGTCGCCTTCTTCCCTTATGTCCGATCACCCTGTCCCCATATGTATGAAATGGCCCTGGCAGTCTACGGTAGGTTCTTTCCCCGTGTCCAATCGCATCCCCAGTATAAAGAAAATAAATTACCTGGTAGGTCTATTGGTCCCTCCCTCCCCGATCCCCTACTTTGAAAATTCATTTATTTCCTGGTGGTCTAGTGGCTCCCCACCGTGTCAGGTAATGACCCACAACCCTGCTTTCTCCTATCTCTATCCCCTATCGCTATCCTATATTCAGGGAGTTGCATAGTTTCTTCACTTTTCATGTTGGAAGCCGCAGATCAGTATAAGAATGACGTGTTAGCAGAATGCGCCATGAATCAGCCTACTCAGGTGCTCATTCATAGCTTATTCTGTGGCACTAGTCATTCTTATCGCAGTCTGTGGCCAGCTGTGGAGGTGAGAGGAGGCTGTGCTGACTGCAGACGAGAATCGGATGGGGAGGAGTGGTGGGTCATTCCTGACAGGGTGGGGGGTGGGGCCACTAGACCATCAGGAAAATACATGGATTTTCAGGGTAGGGGATCATAGGGAAGGGGAAGGAGGGACCACTAGACTACCAGGGCCTTTTTGATGTATACGGGGACAGGACGATCGGACATGTTGGGGGGGGAGAGACCACTAGACTACCAGGTAATTTCTCTTCTTTATATGGGGATGGGATAAGACATCAGGAGAGACACACTACACAACCAGGATATTTATTTTTAATTTATATTATGAACAGACAGCGATCGGTGGGGGAGAACAACTAGACTACCAGGTATGTTTTTTTATTACAGGAACATTGTGGGAGGGACCACTACACTACATTTGAACATGTGGTATATACAAAAATAGATATAGCTGCATCAAAGAATGAAAAGAAGGGGAAAAAATAAGGAAAGGGTGGTTTCAAACCCAGGACCCTTGGGTCTTGGTGTTCTGCGTCTTGTTCCTCTACATCACAGAAGTACTACAATTAAGAGGGTATTTTTTTCTTTAGTAATGAATTGTGTCAATGATGTGCATGGCTTGATTGCAAGTGGATATTTCATGTGTGAAATGTGCTATGTGCGAAAGTAGATATAGCTTATTTTCGCACATACCCACATTTTCGCACATGAAATATCCACTTGCAATCTAGCCTTGCACATGATTGACACAATTCATTACTAAAGAAAAAAATACCCTCTCAGCTGTAGTTCCTCTGTGGTGCAGAGAATAAGGCACATAACCATAGGGTCCTGGGTTCAAAACAACACTTTCCTCAGTTTACTTCCCCTTGTTTTCATTCTTCAATGTCGCAAGTGGATATTCCATGTGTGAAAATGTGGTTATGTGCAAAAATGGATATAGTTACAGCGAAGAAACTGCTGTGCTCTCCCTAGCAGTCTACTGGTCCATCACCCCTCTCTGATCGCCGTCTGTTTATAATATAAATTATAAAATAAATACCCTGGTAGTCTAGTGGTTCCTCCCCCCTCCCATGATGTCTGATTCTATATAGGGATAGGAGCGCAGGGCCCAGAGGGCCCTGTGTTCCCACAGACAAATAAGGATATGATTAGACTATCTGAAAAAGTAAAGAAATTCATTGCAAAAAAACTTCATTAATGCATCAGTTAGGGTTGTTACTAAAGTGATAAAAGCAGGGAAATGGGGTGTTAGAGTTTCCATCTATCCGTTGTAGAACCTTATGATGTCACACAGGGTGAAGCAGTGCCTACCTACCAAGTGTTTAGGCACAATTTCACCCTACATGACATCACAGCATTCTAGAAATAGGGGCAATGTAGTTGCAATATAGGGCAAACCTAGGCATCAGTATCTCTGAATTGCTGCCAGCTATAGGTGAGCCCCATACGGCATTTAAAAGAGTTTCTCATGGGCTTTTGCGCTACAATGGGAACTGTTCTTAAATGTTCCCCTTTAATAAAAGAGTCAAAACATACCAGAACATAGGACAGACACTAAATAGAAACAGGAGCGCAACTCAAGGTATAAAAACTATTTCCTATAGAAACATAGAAATTGACGGCAGATAAAGACTGCTTGGCCCACCTAGTCTGCCCATCTCCCTACCTACTATAATACCGCAGACTCTGCTTGTTCTCTGGCTTTATCCTCCCTTCCTACTTACCAAGGTTCCCTTATGCCTATCCCATGCAGTTTGAATTCCATTACCATTTTTGCCCCCTGCCACCACCTCCGCTGGAAGGCTGTTCCACGCATCCCCCAGCCTTTCAGTGAAAAAGTACTTTCTCACATTCTCCTTGAGTCTACCCCACCAGCTTCATATCATGACCCCTTGTTCTTGAATATCTTTTTCTCTGAAAGATGCTTTCTTCCTGTACCTTGTTTATACCCTTGAAGTATTTGAAAGTCTCTATCACATAGGTGCCAGAAGGGGAGGGGGCACTATGGCCACAGCCCTACCACTTTCATAAGTGGCCCTGTCAGTTTTTGCAGTCATGTTCATTTATTACTAGGTGAGAGTTTACCCCTTACATTCTTGGCCCTACCACTTTTCAGACTGTTCCACCACTAATGCTTTATCATATCCCCCCTCTCCCTCCCATCCTCGAGGGTATACATATTGAGGTCCTTCAGCCTCTTCTCATAGGGTTTTTGGTGCAGACCCTACTCCATTTTAGTTTCCTTTCTCTGGACCACCTCCACCTTGTCTATGTCCTTCCAGAGATGTGGTCTGCAGAACTGGACACAGTACTCTAGATGGGATCTCACCAATGATTTGTACAGCGGTATCACCACCTCCCTCCTTCTGCTGGTGGTACTCCTCCCTATGCACCCCAACATCCCACTGGCTCTTCTGACTGCCTTGTCACACTGCTTGGCCAGTTTCAGTCCCCAGGTCCCTTTCCTCTTTGGTGGTTGGCAGTACTACTCCCCCCATCTTGTACTCCGCCCCTAGGTTTCTATACTCCAAGTAGATGATTTTGCACTTTTTCACATAGAATCTTGTTTGCTACACTGTTGACCACTCCTCAAGCTTACTTAGATCTCTCTTCACCCCTCCAGAGTGTCAACCCTGTTGCAGATCTTTGTGTCATCTGCAAAAAGGCATACCTTCCCTTCTAACCCCTCTGCAATGTCATTAATAAAGACATTAAAGAGGACCAGCCCCAGTACTGACCCCTTTGGCACCCCACTGGTCACTCTCCCCTCCACAGAGTGAACTCCATTTACCACCACCATCTGTCGCCTATCCCTCAACCAATTTCCTACCCATTTTACCACCTTAGGACCCACTCCCAGACTGGCCAGCTTGTGTATGAGTCTCCAGTTTGGAACAGTGTTGAAGCCTTACTGAAATCCAGGTACTGTAGGCCATGTCCACCACTCTACCCCGATCTATTTCCCTGGTCACCCAGTCAAAGAAATCTATCAGGTATGTTTGACATGACCTCCCTCCCTGTGAATCCATGCTGCCACAGATCCTGTAAGCTGCTGGATTCAAGATATTCCACAATCCTTTCCTTCAGCAGTGATTCCATTAATTTCCCCACCACTGAAGTCAGACTGACTGGCCTGTAGTTGTCAGCCCCTCCCTGCCCCACTTCTGTAAACAGGGACTACATTTGCTGTTCTCCAGTTCTCGGGAACTACTTCTGTCTCCAGCAAGTGGTTGAACAAGATTGTTAGTGGTGCTGCCAGCACCTCCCTAAGCTCCCTCAAAATCCTTGGATGTATCCCATCTGGTCCCATTGCCTTATTCACTCTCAGTTTTGTGAGTTCCTTCAGGGCTCTCTCCTCCGTAAATGGACTGGTGTCTACCTCCCTTCCATTGATGCTCCTGTCACTTATCTGTGGTCACTCACCTTTCCCTTCTGTGGATATTGAGCAAAAATATTTTTTTAGGATGTCTGCTTTGTCCTGGTCCTCTTCACACTCCCCTCCTTCCCTCCTAAATCTTACGATCCCTTCATCGGTTTTTCTCCTTTTGCTTATGTACCTAAAGAATGCTTTGTCCCCTTTCTTTACTGCCTGGGCTATCTTTTCCTTCATTTGGGCCTTTGCACCCCTGATTGCTTTCCCTTCCTCCCTCTGCTTCATCTGATACACTTCCTGTCCTCCTCTCTCCGAGTCTCCTTATACCTCCTGAATGCTAACTCTTTTGCCCTTACTTTCCCCGCCACTTCCTTTGGGAACCATAGCTGTCTTTTTTCCCTTTTTCTTTTGCTTCCTTGCCTGATGCAGAGGTTTGCTGACTTCACTATAGATTGTTATATTTTCACCCACTGTTCCTCTACTCCACCCAAGTCCCCCACTCCCCACCCCGGCCAGGGCATCCCATAGGCATTCCCTCATCTTTGCAAAGTCAGCCCTCCTGAAGTCCAGGACCCTTGCCTTCATGTGGTTCAACTCAGCCACTATTCTTGTATTGAACCACACCGTTGTGATCACTTTTCCCCAGGTGGTCACCCACTGTGACGTCTGTAACACTGTCCCCGTTGGTGAGTACTAGGTGCAATATTGCTCCCTCACGAGTGGGTTCTCTTACTAATTGCCTGAGGAACGCCCCATGCAGGGAGTCCAGGATATCCCTGCTCCTAGTTGAAGCTGCAGCCGGGAAACTCCATTCCACATCTGGCAGATTGAAGTCTCCCACTAGCAGCACCCTCCCTTAGTTGCCATCTTACGGATGGCTTCCACTAGATCCCTGTCCCTCTCAGCTTGATAGCACTCCAAGGATTGAGTTACCTTCATTCCTGCAGTACTTACATTTTTGTTTTATTATTTAAATAATATGAACCCTCTTGTTATATTTAATGTGTTCATGTTGAGTTTACAGGAAGGCAGTATAACCTAGCAGTTAGAGCACCAAACTGTGAACCTGCAGACCCATCAGGCTGGGGTTTGAATCCCCCAGCTACTGCTTGTGTATTGTGTGATCCTGAGCAAGGTGACTAAATGGCCTGCGTGCCAAGATGCACCTGGATGTGAGCTTCAGCTCAGTGTGCCTTTCCAAGCCAAACATGCTAAAAGAAAAATATCCAGAAAACATAGTTTTACATTTTGTAAAAATACATTTTAATTTGCTAACTGATTTGATCCACTAATGCAATTAGCACCAACTTGTTTTTTTGTTTGTTTTGTGTTGTCACATCTGTATTTATACCCACTTTCTTGTGGTGCTGACACATTTCCTCTTTTTAAGGACGAATGCCCAATAGGCGAAGAAGAGGAAAAGAAATACAAGCAGCAACTGCAGGAATATTTGGACAAACATCCACCTTCAAACAACCAAGAGGAAGTTGTTCCACCACAGATCTAGCAAGTGGCTACCCATGCACTTTTTTGGTCTATTGTCACCATTGCTTGCAGTTTTGGTCGCATATGTTTTTAAAATCAAGGAAATCCTCTGTTTTATCATGTAAAGTATACGGAATAAATGATAGACAACTGTGAATTACATAAATGATAACAGCTGCAGAATGGGGCTAGAATTTTTCCAGGTTTATTCGATTATGTCATCCATAATATTCCAGAGTGAAAGTAGAAGTGATTATGACAATAATAACTATTCCTAGCTCACCAGCACGTGTTACTTATAATGTATCTTCCCAGGAACCATTGAATTACAGTATATGATTTGGTTAAGTGCTGTTATTGATGGAAAGTTCCCTCTTGCAAAATATTGTTATGCTATCATTCTGACATCATGATGTTGTTGTTCCATAACCATGATTCTGGCACTGATGGTGCAACAGCATCATGTTACAAGACTAATCATAGGAAGTAGCCAGGATTTCAAAAACTGGAGGCACAAACATAGATACATGCTGTTTGGGGCACATTTGTATATATTACTAGTCGAGTTAAACCATATTTGTTCAAAATGTTTGAATTCAAATGAAGACCTAGGCCTATACGCTATGGCCTGACTACTCCCCTGCCAGTGTGCCAGATTAAAAAAATAGCAGTGTTGCTGGCCTAGCTGTTGCTGACACCAACTCCTCCCCCTCACACACAATGCTGCCATGTTTTTAAAAACTTAACAACCTACCCATGCCTTGTTACTAAAAATCCCACCCACCTGCTGGTCCAAGTAAGCACAGGTAGCAGCTTACGATTTGTTTTTTATTTGTGTGACCCCAGGGTTACCATGTTTGGATTTAAATCCCTGCCTAGTGTCTCTACAGGGCCCACTGGGTTGGGTTTGTTCTTTCTCCTGCAGTAGGAGGGTTCATCCCAGAACAAATAAAAAAAAACGCAGTGCCTCCACCCAGCGAGAATAAGTGGGCCAAATGCTGTGTGCAGTACCACCTCTTGGGATGCAGTACCTCCCACCTCCCTACACTTGACTGGACCGCACCCTGGGCACCGATAAGATGCTTGTTACCTTCACCAATAAACACCTCAATCAGGTGACACAAAGTGCGAGCACACACACAAGTACAATTTAACAAATTAACAGTGCTGTTATTTAGGAACACAGGCCAGGAAGCTGTAGGAAAGAAGGGGATAGGCAGCTGCAGTTCACCTGAAGCACTCCCACCCTATAGCAATACCCCCTGGGAGCCACTGCACTGTGGGTTGTTACCACCCTCTCAGATCTCACATGGTCTATGAAGTATAAACCAAATCAAGAGGCACAAAAATATGAATTACCCTACACAAGGTGTGGTGAATTTTTTAGCTGGTACTAGTGTTAAAACTTTGTTTTCAAGTATCACACATGTGCCAGTCACTCTGAGTACCCAGGAATTACACTGACATCCCAGTGCAGGCCTGGTAGCTATGTTGATTGTGTTCTTTCAGAGGTGCACTTGATGAAAATTAGCAAGCTTGCAATTTACCCCCCCCAGGCCATAGTGTGCTAGCTCAATTTTAAGAACTTAAAACTCCAAATGTTCAGAAAACTCAGCTTTGTTATCCCAAAGAGGTAGTTGTAATCCAAAAGGGAACAGTGCAAAAGACCCCATCTGGCAGCACCGGCACTCATGTGACCCACAGGTGCTGCAGACAGGAACCAGCCAACGGCAACAAGTCAGGCAGCATTCGACAGTAGGTCCCAGTGGCTTGGATATGAAATGAAGCACTTTAGACCCTCTACGACACTTGGCAGCAGCACAACCTTTATGTCTTAACACTCACAGCACACAGAAGCACTACATAGCAGAAACACAGTCCCCAAGGAGACCAGAGTCCAGGAGCACCTCTCCGCGGTCCAACTCCCCCCTGGATCGAGAGTACTCACATACTCAGGGCAAGTGCCACAACTCCTCTTTCCCCGATTCACTCCATTCGATAAGGGCTAGCAGGCCCTCTACCTGGGTCCATAGCAACATGATGAAGGTGCAGATCATATCACCGATTCCTCAGCTCAGCAGTTTTCCTCAGAATTTGGACCTCTCAGATTCTCTCATAGCAATTTTGTTCTGCAGGTGTCCTTCTGGCACAGTCACACAAATATAAGCCCAGGATAAGGCTCATATTATTTGGAAGGATGAGCCCAGGCTAGGACTCCCAAGATCTGGGCCTGGCTAGGCCTCCAGCTCTCACAAGCAGCAGCAGGTCTGCTCACCTCTGAGTCTCTCTCCCCAACTGCCACAAGCTCCTCCAGAAGATAGAAACTTCTTTCTTTCAACGCAGTGTCCTACTGGTCAGGCAGGACTATCCATCAGTCTTTCTGCCCTTACCTGGCTTCTAATTAGCTCCAGTAGCCCACCAGTACTGTGGGGAGGGCCCTTAATGTATCATTCAACCCACAATCCCTTGCTGTTTTCACTAGGACTTTCTAGCCCTCTGACCAGATGGCTAGCAAGGTAAGGGGTCATCAAAATGGCCACAGCCATGTTTGTAGAAAAGCCTTGTGAACTAAGCGGTGCCTTTACTGTTACTCTGTTGTTACATGAATGAGAATTACCAGTTTATGCTACGGCAGCCTTCAGTTGTGCATAAGCAGAGTTACAGTGTGGTCATCACACAGCACTGGATAGATTTATTAAGTTGAGACAAATAAAACACTATGAAATACTAACAGTGCTTACCATAGCCAGTGGGTGGGTGGCAGTTCCATCAGACTGGTGTAGGTTGATAATTAAATTCTTCAGCAATGAAGCAAAATACAGAGGGCTGGTTGATGGCTTGAAAAATATGGGCTAAGAGGACCGACTGGGAGAACCGAGACTGTTTCCATGGAAGGGGAAGGCTCGAGGGGAAACTTGATTATATTGTTCAGGTATCTAAAATGGATTACACCATTAAACTTGAGTTCAAACTTTCAAGATGTACAAGGATGAAAGGACAAGGGGATGCTCAGTGTCGCTACAGGGAGGAACAGTCAACGGAAACATCAGAAAGAACTGCTTCACAGATCGAGTGGTGAACACCTGGCATAGATACCAGACTGTGTGGTTATTAGCTGATATTCAAACAACTTCAAGCTCAGACTAGACAAATAAATATTTTGAAGAAAATTGGTGACAGAGTATCCCCACTGAGTTATTGGGAGGGAGGAACTCGGACCACTGTTCTTCCCCAATCAAATATGTATGCATGTGTGAATATATGTTACCTTTTCATATATACAGTTACGATGTTTCCTGTATGTGTTCATATGTACAATTACTGTGTCTCTTATAGTTATAAAATAGAGAATAATGGATGGTTACCTATTGGTAACAAGCTGGTTGGTGTGTGTCGAGAGGTTGCCATGGCGACCTCATTAACCTCAAGAGCTAAGCTTGAGAGGTTTGGTCGCTATTGGCAACCTCGAGACACACTAACATGGCTTGTTGCTGATAGGTAACTATCCATTGTATTTTATAGTGTAGGATGCCCCCACAAGCAGTAAAAGTAACTTAAGTAATCGGTCCTATTTTTTCTTTCCTCCCTCGGTGCTGCTTTCCTTTGATCTCCTTTTCACTGCAGCTGCTTCCTGGATGTTTAATGCACATGCGCTAGCGTGCTCGATATTGTTATGCTGTAGTGGCTTTGTAGCTAGTGAAGCATAACAACTACAGTGACGTAGTTACTACAACATAACAATGTGTTGAAAGGTAATGATTTTTATAGGTAACAACGTTCCATCATACACTACAGTGCAATAGTGTATTGTGGAATGCAGTTGTGTATGGAAATCCATACACCGCAAAAAGTTGTTCTGCTGCAGTAGTGATGTCCTCTCTAACGCAGAACGACTTTTCATTCTGCGTTAGTGAGGACGTCATAATACAAGGGGCTACAGCAGATGTCCTGATTTGTCCCTTGCTGTGTGAGAGGGGCGCGCGAGTGTGCTGGGCAGTGGCAGTTGTGAATTGACGACCTCTCGAGCTTCGCTCTCGAGGTCATCAGTCAGCATTGCATCCACTCGGTGGAAGAATAGCCTTGTAGTGTATGGGTAACCATACACTATCCTATATTTCTTGAGTAGTTTGGGTGAGAGAACTCTGAAGCCAAGCTGAGCAATTCTGGCACATGAAAGACTTGAGAAGAAACTCTTATAACCATAAGAAACACAGAAAATGTACACATAAAAATACACTCATGTTGAAGATTTCGGTTTTTAAAGATGCAACTTGAATTGAAAATAAAACTGTGTTTTGTGTTATGGAACATTAGAGAAACCCCTGTGTAATGAAGTAGGCTTAGCCAACTGAACTTAGAAACGCAGAATTTTAGAACAGCTTGGATGAAACGACCTCCTGTGGAAAAAGGAGTAGTTATTATAATTAGAAATAAATAATCCCGACTGGCCAAGAATGATGTCATGATTAATATTTGTTATTACAACACTACCTGAAAAGTTTAGAAATAAATAATCTTGATTAGCAATGAATGATGTTAGGATGTATGAATGGTTCTAACAAGTTTTCCAAAGCAGTAGAGTTGTGTGATACAGCACAGTATGGCATCACAAATGTTATTAAGAACAGGTGTGATGACATACCCATGGAGTTTTTGAAATATTGAAAAGAGTCTGCTGGCACTTTTACTCCTGCTCACCCACCCCACCCACAACATTCTTTTCTGTCACTGTCTTCAACATATTCAACATCGAGTGCACCCAAATCCCCCATCAACCTGTGGCTCCCAGGTCCATTGTCATTTATAAATTTTATAAACTTATTTGTTTTTATTTTTTACCATAAAAACAGTTATGGGAATAAAATATGGGGGCAGCATTTTTTTTTTATTTCAGTTTTTCCTCCCTCTGATCTGCCTGTATCTGCAGTCACCCCCTATCCCCAGCCTGCTCACCCACCATCTCTGGGGCTTAATCCCTTACATCCATTCCTTTACAGCGTACCTCTGTTGGGAGGCCATCATAGCTCCCTGAGCCCAAAGGGATGTCATGCTTGGTTGGAGGCAGGCACCTATCTGGTTGTATGTAGTTTGCAGGGTGTCACTGCATTATCGTTGTACAATATATTACACAATTGTACATTATACAATATATATTATATGATTTCTTGGTCAAATTTTGAGGGCAACATGACAAATGCTATGACTTCTTTGTATTTGTTTACTGTGGTGGTAGAATCTCTAAAGAGTATACAATTTCTGTAATCAACAATTGGGAAAAGCATTAATTTTGCAATAACTTTACAAAGACCAATAGATAATGAATAATTATTTCAATGTAAGAAGCTCAACTTTTGGTTAAGCTGCTTAGAAATTACATCCAAGTGACCATCAAATGTTGTGTTCTTATCTAATGTGACCCCAGCATACCGAAATACTGTCGCCTGACCTCCCCCAATTTCCTACCATGTATGGCAACGATGCACAGTGCGTCCTTGACTCTGACCAGCCTTTGAGGAGTGCTTATCTTCATAACTAACAGCAATTTAATTTTAACAAACCAATTGCATAACATCCTTTAACTCTGGGTAGCATGTGATTGACCGCCATCTGCTTATGAATTAAGTGGTCCTGGAAAACAGGATCACTCATGCAATGTAATTACCACTGAATGTGTTAGTCTATTTATTGTGTACATATATTTTACCTATTACTGCTCACTGTAGACTATCTATGTTTAGCTTGCTCTCTTGTAACTCTGTACATTGCCGCTCTTGTTGTTACGTACCTTGTTTGAACCTGTATTTTCATTGTACTCTCCTGGGTCGTACCTGAAAATAGGCATACAGTTTGTCTAGTGTCCCTACCTGGTAAACAAAAGCTAAATAAATAAATAAATAATGGCACTAAAGTTTTGTTTGAATGTCATAAACTGTTTGCGTCAAAGATGACCATATCATCTACATACAAAACAATATTCTCAACGTTACAGAAAGATGGAAGATTGTTAGTAAAAATGTTAAAAACAGCGACACCACTACTGATCCTTTGTGAACTACAGCCAAAAGTGGAAGTGAATCCAAGGAAAAAAATGTTCTGTTTTTGTTTTTTGTAAATGATTATTTTAATAGTTTTGAGACAAATTTATAAAAGTCATAAGCCACGACATGGTGTGCATTAAGTAGGTAATAAGCCATGACAGGGTGTGCATCATAGGATTTTAATGCATGCACTAGGGGTGTAGTAAGGCACAAGACTGAAGGCCGAGTGTCCTTATATCCCTGGGAAGTGCATTAAAATCCTATGATGCACACCCTGGAGGGGATTATTACACTTATAAAATAGCTCTCAGTAGGTTTTTTGAGGAGGAAAATGAGATTTGGCACATGATTGTGCGTTTATAGAAGTTTAATGCATAGTACTGTGATGTCTCTTGGCCAAAGACATTTCTAGATTTTTTTCTTGCCATTTTATAAAGGATTTTAATGCACGCCCCAGGGGCATAGTGAGGCATGAGGCTGAAGACCGAGTGTCCTTAAGCCCCTGGGAAGTACATTAAAATTCTTTAAGATTCTCCTTGCTCCCTTTGTCTACCTGATGCCCTCGCTCCCCTGGAAACCCCCACCTGCCTCCCTCCCCCAGTGTTTTGCTCCTCTGACTCTTCACATCATTCTCCCCAGCTCCCATCTGGGCAGCCTTACTTCTGCCCTAAGCTGCTTTAGTTTCCTGCACACAGGACAGCCCCCTGCACTCGATTCTAACATCACACCCACTGACAAAAGGACACACTAGAGCTCTCTGTGCTACACTTTTGCTAATGAATACGTGTTTATCATTATTAATTTGCTTATTTCATTTTTTTTCTAATTGAGTGTCATTCTTCCAGTGTTTTCCTAATTAGTAAGATAAAAAAAAATCCTGGGTAATACATCTGTTACAGCATCTAAGTTAGATCAAGTTGTGTGGTGCCTCCAGCCAAAGAAAGGTTTTAAGTGGGTCTGGTGACATTATGGTAGAACCCCCTGAGATGTAGTACCTAGTTACTGTCCCACAGGTTCTCTCCACCCATGAAACTACACTGTGCAATGACAATTTTATTTGCACTCTACTAATAATATGCTCACAACAAATAATATGCTTAAGTGTCCGAAGTAGTGAACAAATAAAAGGGTTTTTTGGGGGTCAGGAACAAGGTCCTGGGGGAAAAAATGATTAAGCAGTTGTAACCTGGCAGGTCTCTAAGTGCCCTATGTAGGTTTTGCGCTAAAGAGACCATTCTTATGTGTTCAAAGCAGGCACAGCCAAATAAAAGGTGTCCCAGACTATAATGAAAAAGGTCCAGCTAGGCACAGCCCTTCAGTGCTGCCCCCCACATTATGATGTATAGTACAGTACTGATCCCTCACTCTCCTGCCCACCTGTACTGGGGGGCACTGCCCTCTCCCCACTGGTACCAGAGTTTTTACCCTTTAGAATACTTTTACGGAGCTCCTGATCCTTCACTGGGTACATACAAACATGCAAAGAAGCCACCAGAATAAGGCCATTTGGTCTATCTAGTCTGCTTGTATACTACAGAGTTGACAGCATAAGCTACTGACCCTCCCTCCTCCCCAGTTCTCCCATTCTTTCCATCTGTCCTACCATGACCCATAATTACCTTAATCGTATGTCTATCCCAGACTCTCTTGAAGCTGCCCACTGTCTTCAACGAGACCACCACCTCTGGTAGCGCATTCCAACTGGCCACCAACCTCTCCATGAAGATGTGCCTCTTAATCTCCCTCCTATTCCTCCCCTGCTCCATCTTAAGACTGTGTCCCCTCATGTTACAGCTGCAACCTAATCTAAATAGACCATCCTTATCCACCCTATTGATCCCTTTTAAGTACTTGAAGGTTTTAATTATGTCCTCTCTCTCCCCCTCCTCTCCTACAGGGAGTACATGTTCGGTGCCCTCAACCTCTCGTCATATGCTTTACCCAGCTGACCCATTATCATATTTGTTGCCCTCCTCTGGGCTGTCTCAAGCAGTCTAATGTCCTTCTTGAGGTGTGGGCACTAGTACCGTACTCCATACTCTAGATGTGGTCTCACCAGTGTCGTAGAAGGGCAGTATAACCTTTTCTCCTACTGCTGATCCCCCTAGCTATGCATCCCAGCATCTTATTTGCACTTGCTTCTGCCCTCTTGCACTGCATGGAGTACTTCAGATTGCTAGTGATCATCACCATCAGATAGTTTTCCTTCTCCATTGCAGATAGCCGAACCCCTCCCAGGTAATACTCCATCCTAGGATTCTTGACTCCAACGTGCATAACTTTGCATTTCTTGGCATTGAAGACAAGCTGCCAGATCCCGGACCACCTCTCAGCCTTTTGTAGATTGTCCTGTAGGTCGTGTATCCCTACAGTGGTGTCTATCCTCCCACAGAGTTTGGTGGCATGTACAAAGAGGCACATTTTGCCCTTAATGCAATACCCAGTGTCATTGATGAAGACATGGAAGAACACCTGTCCCAGCACTGAGCCCTGTGGGACCCCACTAGTGACCTCCCTGGCGCCTGACACTCTCCCCCACCACCACCCTCTGGGTCCTGTCCCTGAGTCAGTTTTCTACCCATCTGGTCATTTTCTCCCTATCTCCAAGATCCACCAACTTCCTGGTCAACTTCTTGTGGGGTACAGAGTCATAGGCTTTGCTGAAGTCCAGATACAGGACTTGGCCCATGTCTACTGCCTTAGTGACCCAGTCAAAGAGGTCAATCAGATTCATTTGATACAATTTCCCTTCTATAAACCCATGCTGCCTCTCATCCTGGGGACCATAATCATCAAGATGTTCTACCAACCTTTCCTTGAGTATGGTCTCCATGATCTTGCACACGATTGGGGTCAGACTAGCTGGTCTGTAGTTCCCTGGATCATCCTTGGGACCACTCTTGTAGAGGGGCACCACATGTGCTATTCTGTAATCCTGAGGTACCATGCCTGACTCCAGTGAACTATTGAGCAGGCCTGCCAGTGGCCCTGCAAGCTCCTCTGCTAGCTCCCTCAGTACGCTTGGGTGTACGCCGTCCGGACATGGTGATTTGTCCACCTTCAATGCTAGCAGTCCTGTCCTCATTCTCTCCTCCTATATCACTATATCTGTACACCCCTTCTCCTGTTCTCCCCACTTTAGGCACCGGTCTGTCTTTCTCCTTGGTGAAGACGGAACAGAAGTATTTGTTCAGTACCTTTGCTTTTCCCCCGTTCTCCTCCACCCACTCTTCCCCTTTCTGAAGCCTAACAATCCCATCTATCTTGTCTCCTTTCTTGCTTACATAATGAAAAAAAGTCTTCTCCCCTTCTTAATTCCCACTGCTATCTGCAGTTCCTTCTGCCCCTTAGCCGTCCGTACGACCCTACTTGCTTCACTAGCCAACACTAGATAATTTTTTCTATCTACCTCTACCTCTCTCTTGATCTTATTGAATTTCCAATATGCTAGCCTGGTTCAGTTCTGGGGTCACCAGAACTGAACCAGCAGGTGCTTTGGCCCTTGAGTTCTTCCCCCTGAATCTAATGCACTCTTCTGTGGTGACCGTCAGTCCCTCCTTAATGATGGACCACCTTTGGTCCACCACCATACCTACTCTGATGCCCACCAGGTGCCTCCTTAGCACCTCGCCCCTCCTCCTGAAGTCCATCCTCTTAAAATCCAGGATTTGTGGATTTAGTGGGGATGTTTTCCCTGCCCATATTCAAATGGAACCACACTGTGTTATGGCCACTTCCACCCAGGGGCTTCTTGATCATTATTTTCTGTACATGCTCCCCATTCCTGAGCACCAGATCAAGGATTGCCACTCCCTGATGGGTTCTGTGATACCCCAGATCAGGAACACACTCTGCAACACCTCCAGGATCACCTGACTCCTGGCACATGATGTGACTGGTATGCTCCAGTCTACTTTGGGCAGATTGAAGTCCCCCACTATTGCTACCTCTCCTTTCTCTGCAGCTTCCAATAATTATGAGCTCAGTTCCCTGTCCCATTCCTCATCCTGGTTGGGTGGTCTGTTAACCACCCCCGGCCTCACCTTTCTCCCTCTATTGGACCATAACTGATCCCACAATACTTCCACCTTCCTTTCCACTGTCTTCTCCCTTGTGCATGTAGTACCCTCCCTGATTTAAACTGCCACCTCTTTCCTTACCACCCTATCCCTCCTGTGTAGTTTGTATCCAGGAATCGAGTGGTCCCAGTCATGGTGTGTCCCAGGTCTTGGTTACTGCTGCTATGTCCACCCTCCCTTCTGCTAAGAGTGCCTGCAGGTCATTCATCTTGTTGCCAAGACTCCATGCATTCAGAGACACCACCATCCACCTAGAATCTAGGAGTCCTTCCTTCCCCTCTCTTCTTTTTTTCTCATTTCCCCCCCCCTGTGTTCTCCTCCCCATTACCAACAATTTTGCCTGCCCCCATAGATTTCTTCTACCGTTGTTGGGGAGGTCCATTGACCACCTCATCCCGGAGTCTTTGGGTCTGCAGGCCCAATATCCTCCACCCCTAGTAGTTTCAATTAAGCATATTTTATTTATTTTTATTTATTTCATCATTTGGAAGTAACCATTGAGGAAATGCTCTTTTTCCAAGGTTCCACATCAAATAATGTACATGACAATACAACAGTAAATTCCAGTAAAAGTGGTCACAGCACACAATCATGAAGTTACATCGGAAGGACATTGGTGATACAATTACACAATTAGCAAATATTCAAGTACGGGGGACAATCAACTACACTAGAGATTCTTTGAATCAGAAATACAGTTACAAAGATACAAAGGAACTAGAGAAAAAAACAAAATACAAATGCTATGCAACCAGGAGAACACTAGAAGTACAGGGAACTTACAGGGCAGGGATGGAGCGGCCTGGAGGCAGGCTTTGTCCGGGTTTAAAGGATGAGGAAAGGAGAGAAGTAAGGTTAGGGGAGGTGAGGAACACGGGGCAGGGGGGTGACTAAAATCTGCAGTAGCCACAAATTTGTAACATGGAGAATAAGTGAGTTGAGGGATGTGGGACTAAGGACCCAAGGCAGCATGGATTCACAGTGGGAAGGTCATGTCAGACGAATCTAATCGATTTATTTTACTGGCTAATCAAAGTAGTTGACCAGGGAGGGGCTGTGGACATGGCCTACCTAGACTTTAGCAAGGCATTTGACACAGTCCTGTACAAAAGATTAATAAACAAATTAGCCAGCCTGGGAGTGGGTCCCAAGGTGGTAGCCTGGGTAAAACATTGGCTGGACAACAGGATGCAGTGGGTAATAGTAAACGGAGTCCACAGTGAAGAAAGGGGGATTACAAGTGGGGTACTGCAGGGTTCAGCACTGGGTCCGGTCCTTTTTAATGTCTTTATAAGTAACATTGCAGAGGGACTGGAAGGAAAACTATGTCTCTTTGCAGACGACACAAAGATCTGCAACAAGGTTGATACACAAGATGTGGTGGAAAGGATGAGAAGGGACTTGGCAAGGTTAGAGGAATGGTCAAATGTATGGCAGCTTAGATTCAACACAAAGAAGTGCAAAGTAATGCACCTGGGAAACAAAAACCCAGGGGAAGAGTACACAATGGGGAGTGACATACTGACAACAACAAACATGGAAAGGGACCTGGGGGTAGTCATATATCAGATGATCTAAAGGTGGGCAAGCTATGTGAGAAGGCAGTAAGGAGGGCTGGAGGATACTGGGATGCATAGGGAGAGGCATCACCAGTAGAAAACAGGAAGTTGTTATCCCTCTGTACAGTCAGTTGGTGAGGCCTCACCTGGAGTACTGCATGCAGTTCTGGAGACCCAATCTCTGCAAAGACATAGGGTGGCGGCTGTCTGGAGGAGGACAACCAAAATGGTGCAGGGTCTGCACCAGAAGGCATACAAAGAGAAACTAAAGGAGCTTAATATGTATACCCTCAGGGAAAGGGGGGAGGGGTGGGACATGATAGAAATGTTCAAATACCTCAAGGGAATCAACACAGTCCAAGAGGGTAGCATCTTTCAGAAAAAGAGATGTGCAAGAACAAGGGGGCACAATTTGAAGATAGAGGGGGGAATGGCTCAGAGTAATGTGAGAAAGTATTTTTTCAAAGAGAGGGTTGTGGATACATAGAACAGCCTTCCTGAGGAGGTTGTGGAGTCAAAAACAGTGGGGGAATTCAGGAATGCATGGGACAGACATAAGGTAATTCTAGTGGTGGGTAGGAGGAAGTAGGCTGTTGGTTAACTAAGATCTGCAGCTTTTCCATTAGGCAGGGAATTGGGCAGACTAGGTGGGCCAAGCAGTCCTTCTCTGCCGTCAAATTCTATGTTTCTAAGGGCAGACCTACACATGCACTGACCCCGGGTAACAAGGTGGTGCTTCAATTTGGTTTTGAAGGAGGAGAGGCTCTCAAGGTTCATTATAGAAACCGGGACCTCATTTAGCTAGAGCGGGGCTCTGTATGTAAAGGACCTTTGTCCAAGGGATGTCTGTCCGAAAGGGATCATCAGGGGACCACAGTCCATACCCCTAGTCGGATAGCATGATTGATTAATATGCAGTATGTCTAAGATACAGGGAGGAGTCTTTCCAAGAGGTGTTTTTTTGCTCAGAAGACACGTTTGGAACTGTATCCTACAAACCAGGGTTAGCCAGTTAGTTAGCTCATAAAGTGTGCAAGTGTCAGCAAGGATCTCTGCACCTAGACTGAGTCTGCAGGCTTTGTTAAGGGCAATCACAACTTGCTCGAGTGCATTTTCAGTTACTGCTCTACAGACAACCAATCCATAGTCCATGATAGACAGGATTGAGGTGGAAACTGTCAGCCTAAAGGCTGTGGGTGTGAGATACTGATTGTGTCTATAAAGGACACCAAGCTTGATGTTGACTGCTTTCACAACCTGGGCAATATGCTGAACGAAAGAAAAGTGTCGTTGATGGTGACCCCTAGGTATTGAATGAGTGTACTTGTTTAAGGTGGACGCCCTTATTATTGACAATAGACACATCAGGGTACAATTTCTTAAGCTGGTGACTTGAGATCAGCATAGTTTTAGTCTTCTTATAATTAAGAAGACATTTATGAGAACAAAACCAATCCTCCAGCTGGTTAAAGGTGGCCTGTAATTCTTTTTGCAGTAGAGAGGGCTGGGTGCTGCTGCTCAGGATGATAGCATTATCCGCATGCAACATTATTTTACTATTATAGGCAGACAGGAGGTTATTCAGGAATAAACTGAAGAGAAGTGGATCACCTGGCCTGTATGCCACCCTGAATATGTACCGTGTTTCTCTGTACTATAAACTCCCCGGTCGCACCTGAAAATAGGCACTCGTTGTCTAGTGTGCTTACCTGGTTAACAAAAACAAATAAATAAATAAGAATGGATCCTTGAGGGACGCCTAGAGTAACATTCCTAGTGGATGAGATTTCAGTCCTTATTTTGACACTCTGGGACCTGAGAGACAGATAGTCCTTTAACCAAAGGGCTGCTTCTGGGGCCATCCCCAACAACATCAGTTGCTGAAGCAGGATTGAGTGATTAACAGTGTCAAAGGCCTTTGTGAGATCTATAAAAATAGATCCCACAAACCTGCCTCCATCCATAGCTTTATGCACATAATCTTAGAATTCCACCAGGGCAGTAGCCATACTGTGGTTCTTCTGGAAGTCATGCTGCTGTGGATATTGAAGATCGTAGTTCTGTAGGTACTCAGTGATCTGATCTGCAACTATTCTCTCCAACACCTTTGACAGGGGGGATAGAATTGAAACAGGTCAGTCGTTATCAGTGCAAGAGCGATCACCACTTTTGAGTACGGGAGTCCTCAGAGCCAATTTCCAGACAGAAGGAAATACCGCCAGGGAAAGAGACTTACTGAAGATTTTGGTAATGGGGGTGGTAACTTCATTAAGTGCCACGGCAACCATCTTCATATCTATATTGTCACTGCCAAGTCTTGTTCTACGGAGGACCTTTAGCATGTAGGATTTAGCCTTCTTGACACTGACACACCTGAAATAAAAGCTAGGATGACTGATTCTGGGTTTTGTCATTACCTCTGGTGGATCAGTTGGGGTGAGGTATTCAGGAGGAAGGACAGAGCTCAGATCCATAAATGCAGAATTAAAAAGGCTTCTGTAACAGTGTGAGGATCCAAGGTAGGGGTGCCATTTATGTTTAACGTTGTAGGATGTCTCCTGTTATCTTTACCAAGCAGGTCCTTAATGTGCCCCCAGAATGTTTTCCCATTACCCCAGTTCGGTTCCATCTGGTCTTTGTAGAATTTTGCTTTAGCAAGTCTGGCAAGGTCGGTACACTTATTTCTAGCTGCCCTGTACTTCTGGAAGTCAGCTGCGTTGCCAGAATTCCTGGTCTTGCCCCGCAGGTTATCCCTGACCCCTATTTCATCTAGTAGTTCACAAGTGATCCACCCACTAAAGGACCCTCTAATTTTCCTCTTCCTTATTGGTGCATAGATGTCATAATTCTCATTAAACTTGTCCACAAAATGTTTCAAGGCAAGGTCAATATCCTGTGACTCATTGATAAGGGACCAGTCAACTTGGGATAAGGCAGCTTTAAATGTGCCTACTTGCCCTCTCTTGATCACTATGCTTTGAATAGTAATCAGGGGATCTTTGGCTAGGTACCCTCCTGCTCTGTCCTTGAATACCCTCAAGCCCTCTCTTATGAGATGTAGCCTGTCTGCTGTAAAGTGTTTAATTTGGCCAAGTCTCCCCCCTTCCCATCCCAGTACAGATGACTCCTCCTTCCTGCACCACTACCTTAGCCACTCATGCATTTCTCTATCCTTTTCTTCTTGGCTGTGCTGACCCTTCGTACTGGTATCACTACCAAGAAGGCCAGCGATATTGCTTCCTCCCAACTGGTCTTTGCTAATGCCTTGAATCTTCCTTGCACTATCTCCACCTCTTCCCCAGTTATGTTATTCGTACCCATATGTATAACTAAATTTTATTTCTTCCCAGCTTCCTTACTATTTCCTTGATTCTTGGGTCCAGTTTCCCCGCTGTAATTCCTGGCATGCAAACCACCCTCCTTCTTGTATTTGTGTCCCCCTTTCTGCCCTAGTAAATACCCTTAATTATGGAGTGCCCTAGGAGTACCACCCTTTCATCCCCAGTATCTGTGCTTCCCATCCTTCCATCCTTACTCCAGCTGCTCCCTCGTCTTACTGCTCCCCTTCTGCCCTGGTAGACTGGTCCACTGCTTTTCTTTGCAAATGTTTCTCCATTTCCCTCTCTGCCCCTCCCTTTTTGGCTATCCCTGTTTGCTTCCAATTTCCCCACACCTCTTCCAACCATTTTCTCCCCCCCCCATCCTTCAGTTCAGTTCCCACATCTCACATCTGGCACTTGGGTTAATATCCCAGTACTGACACTGTAGTGCAGCATGAGAGGGGTGCTGCACTTCTGAGGTGCCGTCTTTCGGATGAGACGTTAAACCGAGGTCCCATCTGCTTGGCTTGGTGGTAGTTCAGGTGGATGCTAAAGAGCTCATGGCACTTATTGAAAAGAGTAGGGGAATTTCCCTGGTGTGTCCTGGCCAAATTTCCCTCATTCACTAAAATACCACCAGCAGTTTCATCTGGTTCAAGGTCAGTTGGCATTCATCTGTATCCCCCTCTCCCGGGTTGTGCCTGAAAATAGGCAGGATTTGTCTAGTGCACTTACCTGGTCAACAAAAATGAAATAAATCCTCAAATCTGCTTTGTCTGCTTCTTTTTCCCTACCCTCCTAGATTGACCCCATGATTCTCTCCCCTGTCCTTCTACCCTAGACTTTGGCTTAACCTGATCTTCTACCACACCTCCTGCTGCCCCCCCCCCACCAGACAGTGGTGCAGATGTATTCATTAAAGGCACCCCATCAGGAGTTCCCATTCCTGTTGTTACCTTCACACCCCCACCTCTTCCCTTTACCACTTGCCACTCCTCCACCCTGGGCCCCCTTGCCCTCTGAGAAAGAGATACCCCTAGATACTGGGTGGTTGTCCTTGCTCCCTTTGTCTGCCTGATGCCCTCGCTTCCCTGGAACCCCCCATCTGCCTCCCCCCCCAGTGTTCTGCTCCTCTAACTCTTCACATCATTCTCCCCAGCTCCCATCTGGGCAGCCTTACTTCTGCCCTAAGCTGCTCCAGTTTCCTGCACATAGGACAGCCCCCTGCACTCCACATCATCCTCGGAAAGACTGCAGCTCCACAGCTATTACAGCTTACCATGCTCCTTCCACTACCCTAACTCCTGCACATGCTTCTATTCCTCCACATCCTCCCAGTCCAGCTTATCCTAGCCCCCAGTTATATGTCAGTGCGTGTGGCCCATTCAGGGATGATTACAGCAATCCCCCAAATCCCCTTGATTCCAGCTTATCCTAGCCCCCAGTTATATGTCAGTGCGTGTGGCCCATTCAGGGATGATTACAGCAATCCCCCAATTCCCCTTGATTCCAGCTTATCCTAGCCCCCAGTTATATGTCAGTGCGTGTGGCCCATTCAGGGATGATTACAGCAATCCCCCAAATCCCCTTGATTCCAGCTTATCCTAGCCCCAGTTATATGTCAGTGGTGTGGCCCATTCAGGGATGATTACAGCAATCCCCAAATCCCCTTGATTCCAGCTTATCCTAGTCCCCAGTTATATGTCAGTGCGTATGGCCCATTCAGGGATGATTACAGCAATCCCCAAATCCCTTGATTCCAACTTATCCTAGCCCCCAGTTATATGTCAGTGCGTGGCCCATTCAGGGATGATTACAGCAATCCCCAAATCCCTTGATTCCAGCTTATCCTAGCCCCAGTTATATGTCAGTGCGGGCCCATTCAGGGATGATTACAGCAATCCCCCAAGTCCCTTGATTCCAGCTTATCCTAGCCCCCAGTTATATGTCAGTGCGTGGCCCATTCAGGGATGATTACAGCAACCCCAAATCCCCTTGATTCCAGCTTATCCTAGCCCCCAGTTATATGTCAGTAGTGTGGCCCATTCAGGGATGATTACAGCAATCCCCAAATCCCTTGATTCCAGCTTATCCTAGCCCCCAGTTATATGTCAGTGCGTGTGGCCCATTCAGGGATGATTACAGCAATCCCCAAATCCCTTGATTCCAGCTTATCCTAGCCCCCAGTTATATGTCAGTGCGTGTGGCCCATTCAGGGATGATTACAGCAACCCCCAAATCCCCTTGATTCCAGCTTATCCTAGCCCCCAGTTATATGTCAGTGCGTGTGGCCCATTCAGGGATGATTACAGCAATCCCCAAATCCCCTGATTCCAGCTTATCCTAGCCCCCAGTTATATGTCAGTGCGTGTGGCCCATTCAGGGATGATTACAGCAATCCCCCAAATCCCCTTGATTCCAGCTTATCCTAGCCCCCAGTTATATGTCAGTGCGTGTGGCCCATTCAGGGATGATTACAGCAATCCCCCAAATCCCTTGATTCCAGCTTATCCTAGCCCCAGTTATATGTCAGTGCGTGTGGCCCATTCAGGGATGATTACAGCAATCCCCAAATCCCTTGATTCCAGCTTATCCTAGCCCCCAGTTATATGTCAGTGCGTGTGGCCCATTCAGGATGATTACAGCAATCCCCAAATCCTTGATTCCAGCTTATCCTAGCCCCAGTTATATGTCAGTGCGTGTGGCCTATTCAGGGATGATTACAGCAATCCCCCAAATCCCCTTGATTCCAGCTTATCCTAGCCCCCAGTTATATGTCAGTGCATGTGGCCCATTCAGGGATGATTACAGCAATCCCCCAAGTCCCCTTGATTCCAGCTTATCCTAGCCCCCAGTTATATGTCAGTGCGTGGCCCATTCAGGGATGATTACAGCAATCCCCAAATCCTTGATTCCAGCTTATCCTAGCCCCAGTTATATGTCCGTGCATGTGGCCCATTCAGGGATGATTACAGCAATCCCCAAGTCCCCTTGATTCCAGCTTATCCTAGCCCCCAGTTATATGTCAGTGCGGTGGCTCATTCAGGATGATTACAGCAATCCCCCAAGTCCCCTTGATTCCAGCTTATCCTAGCCCCCAGTTATATGTCAGTGCGTGTGGCCCATTCAGGGATGATTACAGCAATCCCCCAAATCCCCTTGATTCCAGCTTATCCTAGCCCCCAGTTATATGTCAGTGCGTGTGGCCCATTCAGGGATGATTACAGCAATCCCCCAAATCCCCTTGATTCCAGCTTATCCTAGCCCCCAGTTATATGTCAGTGCGTGTGGCCCATTCAGGGATGATTACAGCAATCCCCCAAATCCCCTTGATTCCAGCTTATCCTAGCCCCCAGTTATATGTCAGTGCGTGTGGCCCATTCAGGGATGATTACAGCAATCCCCCAAATCCCCTTGATTCCAGCTTATCCTAGCCCCCAGTTATATGTCAGTGCGTGTGGCCCATTCAGGGATGATTACAGCAACCCCCAAGTCCCCTTGATTCCAGCTTATCCTAGCCCCCAGTTATATGTCAGTGCGTGTGGCCCATTCAGGGATGATTACAGCAATCCCCCAAATCCCCTTGATTCCAGCTTATCCTAGCCCCCAGTTATATGTCAGTGCGTGTGGCCCATTCAGGGATGATTACAGCAATCCCCCAAATCCCCTTGATTCCAGCTTATCCTAGCCCCCAGTTATATGTCAGTGCGTGTGGCCCATTCAGGGATGATTACAGCAATCCCCCAAATCCCCTTGATTCCAGCTTATCCTAGCCCCCAGTTATATGTCAGTGCGTGTGGCCCATTCAGGGATGATTACAGCAATCCCCCAAGTCCCCTTCATTCTCCTAAACCCTCCTGCCTCCTTGAGATTTAGTACAAATGTATACTGCTCCCAGTTAGGGATCAGCTTCAATCCCCTTCAACCCCCTAAGGTGTACTCCCAACCCCCTGCAGTGCAACTTCTACCTTCCCTTCCATGCTGCCGGATTCAAATATAAGCTGACATTAGAAAGGGATCAGCTGCAATCCCCTACCAACCCCCCTACAATGCTGTTTCAGCCTCCTACAGTGCACTACCTATCTGTCCTTTTACACTTACCCCACCTGCCATGACTTGCATGGCCTGCAGCCTGCGGTCCTCCCTGCAGATGTCCTGCTGACACCCCCAGATGTCACTAAGTCAGATGCCACACTCCTACGTTATGGCACTCACGCCTTGGGTCACTCACGAGAGGGGTCACTTGGACCTCTGGGTATTATATACAGGCAGCAGTTGCCCTCTTGGCAGATTCCAGCTATGAGGTCCTGCTCAGCCCCAATGATGTCTGCAGCACTGGAATCTATCTCCCTCCCTTCCTCAGCCCTCCCACTGATGGTATCCTCTTGCCACCAACATTCTCATCCCACATCCCCCAAACAGTTGCAGCTCAAAACCCCATGTCCCTCAGTAACAGCCCAAGTATAAGCATTCAAATTTATTTATTTTATTTTAGTCTTTGGTAACTGGGTAAGACCCACTAGGCACAAGTGCCTGTTTTCAGGGGCGACCTGGGAGCACTGGTCGGTTAAGTGACTTGCTCAGAGTCACACAGTATGCAAGTGGAGGTTGTGAGAATCAAACCCAGGTCTGGTCTTCTGGCTGTACCAAGCTCGTTCACAGTTTGTTACTCTAACCTCTAGGCTATACTGCCAGCCCTAATTCTTACAAAAACACACTTTTCTGAGCTCTGCAGCTTCCCGATCATCTGCTGCTCGCTCTCCATAGTGCACTACAGGAGGAAGGGACTACAGCTCAATTTGTATTTAAAAACTACAGCTGCCCTGTTGGCGGATTCCCGACATGTGGTCCTGCCCAGCTCCAATGGTGTCTCCAGCACTGCATCTATCTCTCTCCCTCGGCCTTCCCACTGATGACATCCTCCCTCCACCCAGCTGTAGAAATGGTATAGGCCCTTTACTGTTGCAACTGGTTCAGCAAGACCAAACAGACCCTCTCCTCTCTCCTCTCTCAACTAGGAACCCCACCTACCAGGCGAGAAATGAGAAGAGTAGCTTGGCTGAACAGAGGTCACCCACCTTTAACACTGCAAGAGCCTATGCTTGAATGGAAACTGAAAGGAATGTGGAATAATATGAAGCCAGGTGATGTGAAGGCAAATGCAGGGAGGATTGCTTCAAGGGGTGTCACCAAATTGATCTGCATGACCGAAGAGACCCCCATGAAGAGGGTCTTACCCTCAGGAAGCAGAAGCCATAAATACACTACCATAAGGTGCCACTGACTTGTTCTGCATGACAAGGAGTTCCACAGGTGAGAACCCTACCTGTAAGATGCTTGGCAGGGGGGTGGACACCATGAGGCATTGCTGAGTCAATTTGCAGAGCCAAAAAGATCCTGACATGGCGAGGGCCCCACCCTTCAGGAGCAGGGTTCAGAGGCATTAGGAGCAGTTTGGACTTCTATAAGAGATGGGGCAAAGTATGCAGGAGGAGCAAGATTTGAGACATCTGAAGTCTGAAGGGTGAACGCTCATGGGCACATCAGATAGTACATCATGAAGCAAGCCACTGGCCAACTCTGAGTCTGACTGAAGGAGTAAATGCATGTGACACTACCCTCACTTCAGGCCTTCTGTACACAAAGTTCCTTTGCTGAGGAGGGGGCAGGGAATAACCTCAGGGTTCACTCCCATGTCTAGGGGTATTTGTATGGTAGAGTCTCACTGGGAGCCACCTCATGCGTATTGTGCAGTTCACGATCTGAACTCAAACTACAACCCTAGAGTTATGACCTGCTGAGGTAGTGCCTACAAGTGTCTCAGTGCGCCATCACATGATCTGAACTTAAACTACAACCCTAGAGTTATGACCTGCTGAGGTAGTGCCTACAAGTGTCTCAGTGCGCCATCACATGATCTGAACTCAAACTACAACCCTAGAGTTATCGCCTGCTGAGGTAGTGCCTACAAGTGTCTCAGTGTGCCATCACATGATCTGAACTCAAACTACAACCCTAGAGTTATGGCCTGCCGAGGTAGTGCCTACAAGTGTCTCAGTGTGCCATCTCATGATCTGAACTCAAACTATAACCCTAGACTTATGACCTGCTGAGTTAGTGCCTACAAGTGTCTCAGTGCGCCATCACATGATCTGAACTCAAACTACAACCCTAGAGTTATGGCCTGCCGAGGTAGTGCCTACAAGTGTCTCAGTGTGCCATCATATGATCTGAACTCAAACTACAACCCTAGAGTTATGACCTGCCGAGGTAGTGCCTACAAGTGTCTCAGTGTGCCATCACATGATCTGAACTCAAACTACAACCCTAGAGTTATGGCCTGCCGAGGTAGTGCCTACAAGTGTCTCAGTGCGCCATCACATGATCTGAACTCAAACTACAACCCTAGAGTTATGGCCTGCTGAGGTAGTGCCCACAAGTGTCTCAGTGCGCCATCACATGATCTGAACTCAAACTACAACCCTAGAGTTATGACCTGCCGAGGTAGTGCCTACAAGTGTCTCAGTGCGCCATCACATGATCTGAACTCAAACTACAACCCTAGAGTTATGACCTGCCAAGGTAGTGCCTACAAGTGTCTCAGTGCACCATCACATGATCTGAACTCAAATTACAACCCTAGAGTTATGACCTGCTGTGGTAGTGCCAACAAGTGTCTCAGTGTGCCATCACATGATTTGAACTCAAACTACAACCCTAGAGTTATGACCTGCTGTGGTAGTGCCAACAAGTGTCTCAGTGCGCCATCACATGATTTGAACTCAAACTACAACCCTAGAGTTATGGCCTGCCGAGGTAGTGCCCACAAGTGTCTCAGTGCGCCATCACATGATCTGAACTCAAACTACAACCCTAGAGTTATGGCCTGCCGAGGTAGTGCCTACAAGTGTCTCAGTGCACCATCACATGATCTGAACTCAAACTACAACCCTAGAGTTATGGTCTGCCGTGGTAGTGCCTACAAGTGTCTCAGTGCGCCATCACAAGATCTGAACTCAGACTACAACCCTAGAGTTATGGCCTGCCGAGGTAGTGCCTACAAGTGTCTCAGTGCGCCATCACATGTTCTGAACTCAAACTAGAACCCTAGAGTTATGGCCTGCTGTGGTAGTGCCTACAAGTGTCTCAGTGCGCCATCACATGATCTGAACTCAAACTACAACCCTAGAGTTATGGCCTGCTGAGGTAGTGCCTACAAGTGTCTCAGTGCACCATCATATGATCCGAACTCAGACTACAACCCTTGAGTTATGGCCTGCTGCGGTAGTTCCTACAAGTGTCTCAGTGCGCCATCACATGATCTGAACTCAAACTACAACCCTAGAGTTATGGCCTGCCGAGGTAGTGCCTACAAGTGTCTCAGTGCGCCATCACATGATCTGAACTCAAACTGCAACCCTAGAGTTATGACCTGCCGAGGTAGTGCCTACAAGTGTCTCAGTGTGCCATCACATGATCTGAACTCAAACTACAACCCTAGAGTTATGGCCTGCCGAGGTAGTGCCTACAAGTGTCTCAGTGTGCCATCACATGATCTGAACTCAAACTACAACCCTAGAGTTATGGCCTGACGAGGTAGTGCCTACAAGTGTCTCAGTTCGCCATCACATGATCTGAACTCAAACTACAACCCTAGAGTTATGGCCTGCCGAGGTAGTGCCTACAAGTGTCTCAGTGTGCCATCATATGATCTGAACTCAAACTACAACCCTAGAGTTATGACCTGCCGAGGTAGTGCCTACAAGTGTCTCAGTGTGCCATCACATGATCTGAACTCAAACTACAACCCTAGAGTTATGGCCTGCCGAGGTAGTGCCTACAAGTGTCTCAGTGCGCCATCACATGATCTGAACTCAAACTACAACCCTAGAGTTATGGCCTGCTGAGGTAGTGCCCACAAGTGTCTCAGTGCGCCATCACATGATCTGAACTCAAACTACAACCCTAGAGTTATGACCTGCCGAGGTAGTGCCTACAAGTGTCTCAGTGCACCATCACATGATCTGAACTCAAACTACAACCCTAGAGTTATGACCTGCCAAGGTAGTGCCTACAAGTGTCTCAGTGCACCATCACATGATCTGAACTCAAACTACAACCCTAGAGTTATGACCTGCTGTGGTAGTGCCAACAAGTGTCTCAGTGCGCCATCACATGATTTGAACTCAAACTACAACCCTAGAGTTATGGCCTGCCGAGGTAGTGCCCACAAGTGTCTCAGTGCGCCATCACATGATCTGAACTCAAACTACAACCCTAGAGTTATGGCCTCAGGTGAGTGCCTACAAGTGTCTCAGTGCACCATCACATGATCTGAACTCAAACTACAACCCTAGAGTTATGGTCTGCCGTGGTAGTGCCTTACAAGTGTCTCAGTGCGCCATCACAAGATCTGAACTCAGACTACAACCCTAGAGTTATGGCCTGCCGAGGTAGTGCCTACAAGTGTCTCAGTGCGCCATCACATGTTCTGAACTCAAACTAGAACCCTAGAGTTATGGCCTGCTGTGGTAGTGCCTACAAGTGTCTCAGTGCGCCATCACATGATCTGAACTCAAACTACAACCCTAGAGTTATGGCCTGCTGAGGTAGTGCCTACAAGTGTCTCAGTGCACCATCATATGATCCGAACTCAGACTACAACCCTTGAGTTATGGCCTGCTGCGGTAGTTCCTACAAGTGTCTCAGTGCGCCATCACATGATCTGAACTCAAACTACAACCCTAGAGTTATGGCCTGCCGAGGTAGTGCCTACAAGTGTCTCAGTGCGCCATCACATGATCTGAACTCAAACTGCAACCCTAGAGTTATGACCTGCCGAGGTAGTGCTTACAAGTGTCTCAGTGTGCCATCACATGATCTGAACTCAAACTACAACCCTAGAGTTATGGCCTGCCGAGGTAGTGCCTACAAGTGTCTCAGTGTGCCATCACATGATCTGAACTCAAACTACAACCCTAGAGTTATGGCCTGACGAGGTAGTGCCTACAAGTGTCTCAGTTCGCCATCACATGATCTGAACTCAAACTACAACCCTAGAGTTATGGCCTGCCGAGGTAGTGCCTACAAGTGTCTCAGTACGCCATCACATGATCTGAACTCAAACTACAACCCTAGATTTATTGCCTGCCGAGGTAGTGCCTACAAGTGTCTCAGTGCGCCATCACATGATCTGAACTCAAACTACAACCCTAGAGTTATGGCCTGCTGCGGTAGTGCCTACAAGTGTCTCAGTGTGACATCACAATCTTTGCTCAGTCATCCTGACTACCTGTGCCCCTTGGAGAGGGAGACTGCTTACCGCTTCCGCTTTTCCTGCCCCCTGCAGTTTAATGGCAGGTCCTCGTCCTCTTTTCATCTTCATAATCTTTTCCATCTTCCTCATCTCCTTGGCTCCTGGAGTAAACAGAGCCACGTTTGCATGTCAAAAAAATACATCTTGCATGCAATTTACACTGTACACTTTATTATCTCTGCGTGGAACAAGGGGTAGCCTTGGACTTAATAAAATATACACCACACCATAACTACCTTTATAATCTGCTATGCCCACTGCATTTGCAGATTCAACACTGTACCCTTAAGAAAGTTACAGGCACAGGGCATGACATTTCAAACATAACCTCTTTTGCAAAACATCAACGTTTATTTACAGGTCGATGAACACAGCATGAGGTAGTGGGAAGTCTACAGCTGTAGCTCCTGGTTTGGGCCCAGTTCAGAGCAACATAATCATGTCTACTCGTGCTTAGAGGCTCCTGTTCTGTGTCCACTTCTTTTTTTATTCTGCATTTTCAAGTTGGCACAGCACCAAGTTTTGGATCTAGTTTGCATTAATAACTTGCTGCCCACTGGCTATGGTCGACGTAGTCAGTAGTGCACCAAAGTATATAACAGACGTTTTACAGGCAGTCACCCATTTTAGTGGATAATATCAATTTTCCCAGCTTACTCTCTAATTTCATATCAGAGAGCTAGTACTATAAAGCAACCTCCCCCTTGGTTAGTTGTGCTACAGTGCCTCATAACCCCCACCACCACACAGTGCTTAGGCATTATGTGACATACAAAATAGGAGAAAACACAAATTATTATGAATAGCAACAGAACATGTGCTCAGCAACAGATTGGGTATAATGCCAGTTCAGAGTTTATTAGTACAGCATAGTGGTTTAGGGCACTGAGCTACAAACCTGGAGAGCTGGGTTTGAATCCCGTCAACCCCCACTTGTATACTGTGTGACCCTGAGCAAATCACTTAACTTCCTTGTGCTCCCAGGTCACACCTGGAAACAAGCTCCAGATTAGTGTGCCTTTCCTGGCTAAACAATTTCCCTTTTCCCTTTCCCCTAGTAAAACAGCAGTAGTAAGCACATTTGGAAACATACAAGATGACATTTACATTGGCGTATAGGACAACAACTATGAAATAGGAAGCACTCACAGTACATGGACTATAAAATCCATGAAAAGATTAACTTTTTAAAAAATAACTTATTGGGAATTATATTAAAATGCCGTCTGCTTAAAGCCGGCCCATCAGCACAGCAGTACTGGAGCTACCGCTCACGGTGCTGGTGACCCAAGTTCAGTAGCAAGCTTGGGGTGTTGGAGGGCTGGCCAGGGGGAGGAGGATTGAGCATCCAGAGGACTGCTCAGTGTCCACCTGGCCCCTGGCAGTATGGAGGGGGAAAGCCACCCAGGATTGCTTAGATCAGGCAGGAGGGATGGGCAGATGCCATTGTGTGGCTCCCGGGAACGCGCACCACATGCCATGATGTTACTGCATGCCATGCCCCTCGGGGAGAAAATGGAAACACTCATTGGCAACAGGATGGTGCTCTGCCCCTCGTTGGCCTTGCACCCAACTAGCTGGGCTCGCCACTCCATCTACTGGATCCAGTTTGCAGCAAAGGGTTGAGAGGGACCCCACCATCCCCATGAGATGGGGGCACACCCTGGGAGTACTGGTCAGTGGTAAGTCCTGGTGGACATCGGGTTGATGGGATGGGGGGGGTCTAAGTAGAATGGGAAAAAAACCTGTCTGTTTCAAATATGTTACTGAACACAACTCATCATGCAGGAGAAAATTAAATGATGTGTCTAATATCTTCATTCAGTTAACTCCGATAAATAGAGAATAATGGATGGGGAAGTGTGTGATATGAGAATTTAATGCACACCTGAGGGGTGGGATGCTACATAAACACCAAGGGTGAAGCCCGAGGGATTTATGAAAGCATCCCACCCCGAGGGTGTGCATTAAATTTTCATTTCACACACTTTCCCATCTTTTATTTTTTATAATAAACTGGCAAGAATTTTTTTTCCCACCCAAGTTCAGGCATAGGTTGTGTATAAATGTATTAGAAAATAATAGACTTTTATGAATAATGATCAAAGCTTTATTAAGTGCAACATTACAACAGCAGGGAACATTTATATAAAAAAACAATTACTACATCTTATGCCTTTAGGAAAGTACATTTTACACATGTGCAGACCCTTCCCATCCTGTTCTTCTATAAAACTGTGTCTGGATTCTGACAAGGAGATGTCAAAGCGGCCACTCCTTGTGAAATGCTTTGTTTCCCCCTTTTTTTTTTGTTTAGGTCAGAGAATGCATTTTTTGACACTGCAAAGTCTGATGCTGGAGCCTGCTTCCAGGACTGCTTGGCAGGTAAGCTAAATGTATCTCAGGAGGTCACGGGGAAAGAGTTTCATTTTCGACTGTGGCGGTTGTTCAAGCGGCTGTGAGAAGAGCAGCTGTGGGGCTTGTGCTGCGCTCTGTTTTGCTGAGCGCATGTTTGTCGTGACAACCAGCCAGTTGTTACGATGAATATCAACTTTCTCGGCCCATGAAAAAAATTCCTTGCCAGTTATTACCAAATATATTTAGTGGATGTAGGAAATAGAGTAGAAAAATCACATAAACTAGAGACAGTCATAATCAAAATTATGATGTACACCTAGTCACAACAGAGTTAAAATATCCATCACCATACAACCATGTAAGATTATGCAGAAAAAAACATTACGTCAATCACAGTGACAGATTAAAGAGAGTCACTCACTCAGTTGACTGGAGCCTGCCCACTGCACAGGTTCAGTGTTTACTGGGCAAGAAAAAAAGGTAGGAGCAGGAATTTATTGATGTCAGACTTTACATTTTTTCAGCCCAGCTCAGACTGGACTTCAAATACTTTCAGTTTAGGGAGCTCACTACCAGCACCACACAACACATCATGGTAGTAAAAAATATTACTAACAGTTTAAGGCACAGGGTCATAATGTTGCATGGCAGAATGCTGTGCGGCATAATCACGTTGCGCGGTTCTGTTACTTTGTCTTTTCTATAGGATGCTCCACCCCCACACCCTCCATTAAGTGAGGCTGCACCCCCCTGGACCACCCCCACTTAGGATTCTAACCGGGGGTCCAACTTGGAGAGCGCACAGGTCCGGGGTGCACCATAATGCCATACGCTATTAAACGTACAACATTACGACCCGGTAGGACAGTTTAACAATACCTCTTTACAGATCAGTGAATCAGGATTTCATTTACTGACAGGAGAAACCATCAAGGAAACAAGAAGTCAGCAGCTGCTCAAGAGACATTCCTAGTCGGAATTTTAAAGAAATGCACGAACACAGGAGTTACCTGTTAGCATTTTTCCACAACTGAGATTGGCTAATTGCTCTTAGCAGACAAAAAATAGGAGGTGGAAGAGGGGTTAAATGTGGGTGGAGATTGATGATTCTATTGTTGTAATAGGAGGAAGATGGCCAAGCCTCCAAAAGCCAGTTTCTTGGTGTAATTCCAAGATGTTTGCTATGCCTTTGGCAAGAAAACATTAAAAAAGATTAAACTATTATAACAAAACATGTGAAGCAATACACTGGAGTAGGAAACAGACTCATACATGCCCAAATGTTTAGTTTTATTAAAACATGTAAAAAAATTAAACTGGTTTGTTTCCTTTAAAGGGCTAGTGGAACCAAAACAGACAGGAAAATGATACCAATTTTAAGAAGTAGTCAGTTGTAACTGATTATTTCTGATATATTTTTCTTTTTCTTTTTGATTATTAGAACTTTTTTAAGTGATAAATATTGTGCTGGATGTGTGGAGCAGCTCACAGCCTGGAAGCTGACATTTCTATCTCCAGTCCCCTCACTACATCATCAGCATCGCGATCCCACTGACAGTGACATCACAAGCGAGTGACCTGGCAGCTGCTGACTGGCTGTTCCTATGCAGCAGTGATGTCACAGTCAGTGAGGTTGCAATGCTGATGATGTAGTGGGGGAGAATAGAGACTAGTCTAAACACTGGTCACATACCAATTGACTGGAGGATGGTTGATATAATTCCAATTTTTAAAAAGAGTGAAAAAACAAAGACTGAAAACTATAGACAAATAAGTCTAACATCCTTAGGAGGGAAAATACTGGAAGGAATAATAACAGATCAGTTGGATAAACTACCAGGTAATATCGACAGTACTCAGCACGGGTTCATCAAAAACGATCCTGTCTGACTAACCTGCTGTATTTCTACGAAGATGTTAGTAAACAACTCAACAACAGAACACCCTATGATGTCATATATATCAATTTCAGTAAAGATTTTCACAGGGTTCCCCACGATCATATAATTACAAAACTGATACAGAGAAATGTTAATGGGAAATTTATATAGTGGATATATAACTGGCTGGATGGTAGAACCCAGAAGGTTACTATAAACGAGCATTACTCGGCAAAAACTTGAGTAACCAGTGGAGTCCCCCAGGGGTCAGTGTTGGGACCTTATATTTTCCAGGTTTTTGTTGTGGATCTTAATGATAAAACATATAACAACAACATGAAGTTTGCTGACGACCTAAAATTGGGAGGTGAGTGCAGCACATTTGAAAATATAATGTCAGTTCAGAGAGATCTTGACATCATTACCGAATAAACAAAAACTTGGGGCATGGCTTTAAACATCGATAAGTGCAAAGTCATGCACTTGGGACCTAAAAACAACAAACACCAATACCGTCTTGGGGATGGAGTACTAGCTGAAATAACAATGGAGAAGGATTTGGGAATACTAATAACAGAGGACTTAAAATTCTCCAAACAGACAAATATGTCATAGGCATAGGCAGGGCAACTCGGATCCTATAGACTACAACGAAGAACAAAGTCTCCAGGAATGCCAGGGTCCTTCTCCTATTGTATCAAGCTTATGTAAGGACACATGTTGACTACTGTTCCCAATTCTGGCCCCCTCATGAAAAACAAAATGACATACACAATTTAGAAAGAAACCAGAGAATGTTCACCAAACAAATAGTGTCAAAAACAAGGAATATCAAAACAGACTGGAGACACTAAATCTTATGTCCCTGGAACTGAGACGACAGAGAGGTGATCCGTTGTTTCTATGGGATGTTGTTAATGACCCATACACAGATACACAGAAATGTGATGGCAGAGAAAGGCACCATGGCCTATCTAGTCTGCCCAATTTGTATTTGTAGAAATGGGATTTACCTTCAGACAAGATGCAGTGGTGACTAGGGGGCAACCACTGCAATTGCATATGTCTAAATTCAATACAAACAATAGAAGGTTATTTTTCTCACAGAGAGTGGTCGGAATGTGGAACAATCTACCATTGGACATAATTGCCAGTGAAAATAAGACAATGTTTAAAAATAGACTGGACAAGTGGATTCTCAAAAGGAGAGAACCACTTAAGTAAGGATTGTGGGATGGGAACAAAAATGAGTGTTACTCCTCCAGTTTCCTGACAAACCACAGTATGAACCGCAGCATGAACTGCAGTACGAACCGCAGAATGAACCGTAGTACAAACCGCAGAACTAATCAGTAGTTGAATCGGCACGAATCCACAGTACGAATTGGTAGTATGAACTGCAGTATTTAACCACAGTACGAAATCATAGTATGAACCGCAGTACGAACCGCAGCACGAACCACAGTATGAACTGCAGTATGAACCGCAGTATGAACTGCAGTATGAACCGCAGTACGAACTGCAGTATGAAATGCAGTATGAACAGGGCTAGATATGGACATGTCAGCTGTCAGGCAGAATGGTGTTCCACACAGCACACCTACTAACATCAGGTAAACAATCTTCTAATTAAACAAAGGGAAAAGAAAAAGTACCTTAGATATAAAAGGTAATGGTTGTCTGCTTTTAAAAACTAATATTAGTTTTAGGTAGTACACTAGCTCTTTAAGGTCTCATGGAATAAATGAAACAGCATATCAGGTTGCTGCCATTGTAGTGAATTGTAAACCTGCATTGCAGACTTCCATGCTCGGTAGTATCAGGCAAAGAGAAGAAGCCAGTCTGATAGAGAAGAGGCAGATACAAGGCATAATTATACAGATAAAAACGGTGGATTCAGGAAAAAAGAACAATAATATAATGCAATGGTACATGCATTTCTAGTCAGTTTATGAACAACTAGTCTTATTTAAAACAGTTACTCATTCACTGGTGCTGTCGCCATGATATTCATGTCAGCATATGAATCCTGTACGGATGTGTTTGATCTGGATGTGCAAGGGTGGCTGCCAGCTAGATCTGAAGTGGAGAAGCTTTCTCTTGAATGTCTGAAGGTGGGAACTTGTCCCAATATTTCTGCAGCTCCTGCGTGTATTTCTTTTCATCTTCTTTTCCCATTGGGCATTCATCCTTAACAAGAGGACATGTGTTAGCACTGTAATAATGCATGTATAAATACAGATGTAACAATAATAAAAGAAAATAGGTTGATGTTAACTGCAGTTTCTTGGGTGCCCCTGACTAGAAGTCAAACCTAGTCAAAATACCAAGCAACGGTTTTCTCCCCGAACCCAGGTTCCAGGTAGGGGGTTACATATAGAGGCACTGCACAGCGCTAATAACACAAAAATACCATCAACCCAACCCCTGGGGTGACCCACCGGTTACACCTGGATAGCGAAAAGTAGTCGGACGAGTTGTTATTAGTTTCTATTCTTGCCAAAGTTTTTTTTTTTTTTTTTTTAATTATGCTTTATTCCCCCTACTGCCTGCTGATCCCGATGCTTCAGGGCATCCAAGGGGTCATCCTCCTGCTGCCTGCTCACCCATACCTACCTCCCAGTCCCCCAGGTAGCTTCGGCTTACCCCCCGAGCTGGGATGAGGTGGGGTCAGAACCCCATAATCCTTCATTTCATCAGGCCCTGGAGGTGGCCAGTGAGCAGGGGCAAATTGGAGGCATTGCCCTGGGAAGCCCATCTTCCCGGAGCCGGCAGGTGTTTTTCCTGTTTTTTGCCCCCTGATGCAGTATAAGCCCATGACGTCAAGGCATTACACACTGACGTCCACTGTGCATCTGGGCCGACCGTCCCCTTCAGTTGGGGCTTGCAGTTCCGAGCCTCCATGGCAGAGTCACACAAGTGCAGTGGGCATCGGCCCTCCCACCCACCCCCCGGAGATGGCAAGCTGTCATGAGATACTCAAGCCATTCTCCCCTGGCCAGCCCTCCAGCATCCTGAGTCTGCTCCCGAACCCGGGTCGCTGGCGTCGCAAGCGGAAATCCAACCACTGTGCTTACGGTCCGGCCTATTCTTGCCAAATGTTTCGGATATATAATTTTAATCCAGTTTATAAACTCTTCCCCCACCCCAAATTTCTCTTGTGGTAGATTCATTCTGCAGGATATGTGTTTCAGGAAAAATACCCCATCAAGCAATAGTGTGGAGCCTCCTGAAGTGCTGCTGGTTGCTGTAAAGTTAATTTTAAGAATGTTTGCCAAATCTGACTTGATGGAGCTGAGATGTACCAATAGTTTGTTATAATATGGGCTTCATAATCCTAGCAGTTTCATTAGTCTAACTCTAAACACATCACCTGACCATTCATTAATTTCTGGTTATACAAACAGTTTTTTGCCTTTTTCCCCAATTGTTTAACCAGGAGTAGCACACTAAGCTGAAAGCTTATCTACAGGTGCGTCCTAGGCGGACAGAGAAGTTAAGTGACTTGCTCCGGGTCACACAGTATGCAGGTGAGGGCTGTGGGATTCAAACCCAGGTTTCCAGATTTGGAGCTCAGAGCCTTAAACCACTGCGCTATACTGCCTCCCTGTTTGTGACCAGCCTAACTTAATCTACCTAGTAACAGCCTAACGAAATAAAAATATAACATTTTTCTATTAAAATTAAAAAAAAAATTCACTTTATAAACAGAAAAAAACACAACAGGGCATAGGTTTCTTCAAAATAAATGCACATCCTGGGTTCATTTAAAGGCATTCAGCCTTTGTTACCATTACCAAACTCACATATTCTACCTAGCAACAACCTAACTAAAGGAAAATAAAACCCTTTTTCTTTAAAAAGAAGTGTTATAAGTGCAATAACCCACACCAGGACACGAGTTTCTAGAGAATTACTGCACTTCTCAGGTACATTAAGTTATTTGCCCATTGGCCTCATGCCTCCCAATTCACCTCAGGCATACAGTCGGGCAAGCCAGGAATTTTTCACCTAGAGACAAGTCAGAGCCAAGCCAGGAGTCTGGTTTGACTCTACAAGTCAAAACATGAGCCACGCCCTGTCTACTACAGGCCTTTCTCTACAGAGAAGTTGAACATTTCAGACATGACATTAACTGCTCAGGCTGACAAAAATGCTCATTTTGACCATAACTGGCTCATCTTCACCTTGTCTCTGGATTGCAGATGGGGGTTCCTAAAAGCTTTCCCGGAGCTCGTTTCCATGCTCCGTGCCTGGTTGGTGATCAGCATAAAGCTGTTTAAATGGGTAGCTAGTGAGTGCTTTTAAAGCCTCCGTATGCTGTCTCTTTAAGGACTGCCTGTTGCAGTCATAATTAATTGAAATGGGGGTGGGGTTGTGTGGTTGTATGCCCGAGTCCTGCCCGGGACACTGAAAAATAGCTCCTTTCTGCCATCGCTAGTGGTGCAGAGGGAGCTCTGCTGGAGGATGTGATTGTTTGTTGAAAATAACTTAAAATAATAATGGTGATGTGGTTGTTCTAACCTGCCTTCCATTGCAGTGGGGATTGTTTCAGTTGTCTCCTCCAATTTGGTCTGGAACTGCTGAATTGGACCAATCAGCACCTTGGGACTTGGGAGAGCTGTCAGACCAATAGAGTAACTGCTCATAAGTGGAGAAGGCATTATGGGCTATGGCGCTTTTTCGCACCACTCTGGGGCAGCAGAACGTTTGACTGACAGGTGTGCCAGCAAATGGATACGCGGTAGCACCCGGAGTTAAGGAGAGCCCCAGGCTGAGAAGGGGAGATGCGGTGGCTGGGGAGATGAGAGGAGTTCTGTGCTTCGTAAAGCGTGATGTTCACGGGAAGCGCGTGAAGGCCTGCATTCATCCGTTTGTCCGCCGTTGAGAGGGATGGATTGAATCCGCCGTGTGCGGTCAGAGGAGGCTGGAGCCAGCCCAGCTACCCACCAGACTCAACCTGTTATTGAGGATTTGAGAATCTGCTGAATCACGCTCGGTCCTCAGGAAATTGGAAGCCGCTGTTGCAGCACTGTAGTCAGCTGAGAGGGGCGGGTGATCCTTGGAAGCTGCTGCCTGGTGTGGTACCCCTCTGAATTTGCCATATAAATGTGTGAGGAGGCTGGTGAACTTCAGGCTCATCCCTGTCAGTGGTGCAGCATCCGTTAGTTGCTGGATTCGTGAGTACTGAATCAGGGTAGCTCCCTGCTAAGTTGCGACTGCAGTTTCCAGTGGTTCCATTACACTGCTGACTGGCTAACTGGTTCTCTTGTCCTTCCTGATTGTTACCAGTATTGTTTTAAAGGTTATCTGTGTAAGGGCCACAACCAGCTGCCACGGTGGACTAACCATTAGGGCTTGGGTACCCAGGGCCAGTAAACATTAGGGTCAGGCCTGTGCACGGAGCCCTAGGTAGATAAGTATAGCGATAATCTAATCAACTTGATTTTGCCCCTGTCCTTGTTGCTTCCCCACTAGAATAAATCAGATTGTTTGTTTGCAACTACACCCTGGCTAGCCTGTGCATTTATGGTGAACTACTGCATAGTGACTGTGATATAACTGCACCTTCCTTTACAGGAGGTCCCCAGACGAGCTGAGACATTGGCCTGGGGGCAGAGTGTGTTGGGGAAAAGTACTGCTGGTACTTTGTGTGAGCCACTAGTGGGACGAAAGGGGGGTTGCAGTACTCAGAGGGCTGTGACCGAGGCACTCTTATCAGCATTAACCCCGACCTCTGGGTGGAGGCACCCACCAACGGATCTGGGCCCCCTTACCCTGTCTCCGTGGAGGCAGGCAGGGGTAGTAGCCCTAAGGGTAGTGCCCCTTGGGGGTTACACTTATAGAGGTCGAGTTGAGCTGAGCCAGGCACTAAAGTCAAGCCAGGCTCGAGCCTGTTCTGGCTTGCCCACCACTACTCAGGCATGCCGTTATGGGTTGTTTCCTACGTAATGTATTGCTTACCTTTTTCATGGGAAAGAAAACAGTCTCCTTTTCAGTCAATCCAAGGCACTTGGCATGAGATTTGAGTGTTTCAAAGTTCTCCTGTGACACAGTTTTGTTCCGGGCTGAGGAAAAGTTAAAGACAGCTTGTGTTTTTTTTTTTTTAGAAACAGACATGTTAAGGTAAAAGATTAAGTGGATAGAGGAGGGAACAATAACTCACTCTTAGGATCTAACATAGAAACACAGAAACAGAATTTGACGGTAGATAAGGACCGCTTGGCCCACCTAGTCTGCCCATTTTCCTACCTAACAGATAAGCTGCAGATCCTAGTTAACCAACAGCTTACTTCCTCCTACCCCCCACTAGGACAGCCTTATGTCTGTCCCATGCATTCTTGAATTCCCCCACTGTTCTTGACTCCACAACCTCCTCAGGAGGCTGTTCCATCATCCACCTCTCTGTGAAAAATACTTCCTCACATTACCTCTGAGCCGCCTCTATCTTCAAATTGTGCCCCTTGTTCTTGCACATCTTTATTCTGAAAGATGCTACCTCTTGGACTTTGTTGATTCCTTGAGGTACTTGAGTTTCTAAATATCCCTCTCTCCTTCTTTCCTCGGGGATATACTGTACATATTAAGCTCCTTTAGTCTTTCTTCATATGTCTTCTGGTGCAGATCCTGCACCATTTTGGTTGCCTTTCTCTGGACAACCTCCACTCTATGTCTTTGCGGAGATGGGGTCTCCAGAACTGCACACAGTACTTCAGATGGGGTCTCACCAAATGTCTGTACAGAAGGATAACAACTTCCTGTTTTGTACTATTGATGCCTCTCCCTATGCATCCCAGTATCCCCCCAGCCTTCCTTACTGCCTTCTCACATTGCTTGCCCACCTTTAGGTCATCTGATATAATTACCCCCAGGTCCCTTTCCATTTTTGCTGTTGTCAGTATCTCACCCCCCATTGTGTACTCTTCCCCGGGTTTTCGTTTCCCAGGTGCATTACCTTGCACTTTTTTGCATTGAATCTGAGCTGCCATACATGTGACCATTTCTTCAACATTGCAAAGTCCCTTCTCATCCTTTTCACTCCATCTTGTGTATCAACCCTGTTGCAGATCTTTGTGTTGTCTGCAAAGAAACATACTTTTCCTTCCAGTTCCTCTGCAATGTCACTTATAAAGACATTAAAAAGGACCGGTCCTAGTACTGAACCCTGCGGTACCCCGCTAGTAACCCTCTTTTCTTCACTGTGGACTCCATTTACTACTACCCTTTGCATCTTGTTGTCTAGCCAATTTTTTATCCAGGCTACCACCTTGGGACCCACTCCAAGGCTGGCTAAGTTGTGTATTAATCTTTTGTGTGGGACTGTATCAAATGCCTTGCTAAAATCTAGGTAGGCCATGACCATAGCCCCTCCCTGGTCTACTACTTTGGTCACCCAGTCAAAGAAATCAGTTAGATTCATCTGACACAACCTTCCCATTGTGAATCCATGCTGCCTTGGGTCCTGTGCCCCACTGGCCTCTAGGTACTCAACAATTCTTTCCTTCAGAAGTGATTCCATCATTTTCCCTACCACTGAGGTCAAACTAACTAGTCTGAAGTTTCCTGCCTCTGTCCTGCTCCCACTTTTGTGAAGAGGATTCACATCCACCCTTCTTCAGTCCTCAGGTACCGCCCCATCCTCCCATGATTTGTTAAAGAGAGTAGTCAGCGGTGTCACTAGTTCTACCCTTAGTTCCTTTAGAATTCTTGGGTGAATCCCATCAGGCCTCATTGCTTTGTCCACCTTCAATTTTATTAGTTCTTTCAGAACCCTTTTTTCTGTAAATGGACTGGTATCGACCCCCGTCTTCAGAGTGTTTCTCTTGTTTGGCTTAGGTACCTCCCCCTCCTCTTGCTTTGTGAATACTGAGCAGAAATATTCGTTCAGTATCCCGGCTTTTTCACTGTCACCCTCTACCCACATTCCCTCCCCTTTATTAAGCCTCAATATCCCTCCTTTGGTCTTTCTTCGCTCCCTAATGTACCTATAAAAGGTCTTATCCCCCTTCTTAACAGAGTTGACTATCCTTTCCTCGGTTTGGGCCTTTGCTATTCTGACTGCCTTCCCAGCCTCTTTCTGCTTTAACTGATAAAGTTCTCTGTCCTGCTCCTTCTGTGTTTCCTTATATTTCCTGAATGCTATCCTTTTCTCCTTAACCTTCCCTGCCACCTCTTTTGAGAACCATAGCGTTTTTTTCCTTCGTTGTGTTTTGTTGATTTGCTTTACACAAAGGCTTGTTACCTCTGTGGTGGCTGTTTTGATCACTCCCCATTGTTCCTCCACCCCTCCTTCTTGCCTGTTTGCTAGTGCTTTTCTGAGGCATGCTCTCATTTTCCCAAAGTCAGCCCTCCTAAAGTCCAATACTCTTGCTTTCGTATGGCTTGATTTTATGGCTGTGTTTATCGTGAACCACACTGTTTGGTGGTCGCTTGTTCCTAGATGGCTACCCACTTCTAAATCTGAGATTCTTTCTCGATCCCCATTTGAGAGTACCAGGTCTACGATTGCTACCTCCCGAGTGGGTTCCAATACTAGCTGTCTGAGGCATGCCCCCGTAGGGCATCAAGGATGACCATGCTCTTGGATGTGCCTGCAGCAAAGGTGCTCCAGTTAACATCTGTTAACCAGTTAACATCTGGCATATTCAGGTCCCATCGACAATATCTTCCCTTTTTCTGCCATTCTAAAGAAGACGTCTATCATTTCCTTGTCCATTCCCTCCCCATGAGATGGGGGTCTATATGCAACCCCCATGTGGATTGTGGTGCCACTTCCTGTCTCCAGGGTGACCCAGAGTGCCTCATCTACTCCCTGTTTACTCTTTAGTTCTGTTGCTTTGATCCCTTCCTTTACATAGATAGCTACTCCTCCTCCTCTTTTACCCTCCCTGTCCCTCCTGTAGATTGTGTATCCTGTCTGCTTAATCTCAACAGACACTGACTCCTGCTGAGATATAGGTGTTAAATTAATAAGACAATGCAGCTTCTTTTAGTTAGCTGCTTTCTGCTCTACAAGCAAGGCTAGCAACAGGAAGTTGTCATTTGAGTCACCTGCTTTTATAGTGTCTAGGCCACACCCCCAATTAAGCTCTCTCTCTCTCTCCTCCTACTGATTTAGCAGAGTAAGTTGATACAGTACCCTTCCCAGCACAGAACACACATTGACTTTCTTTCTTTTTCTTAACCCTAAATAAGACCCCTTCTACTTCTAATAAAGTATATGCCGGCTTAATCTCAACAGACACTGACTCCTGCTGAGATATATGTGTTAAATTAATAAGAAAATGTAGCTTCTTTTAGTTAGTTGCTTTCTGTTCTACAAGCAAGGCTAGCAACAGGAAGTTGTCATTTGAGTCACCTGCTTTTATAGTGTCTAAGCCACACCCCCAATTAAGCTCTCTCCTCCTACTGGTTTAGAAAAGTAAGTTGATACAGTACCCTTCCCAGCACAGAACACACACTGACTTTCTTTCTTTTCTTTCTTTTTTAACCCTAAATAAAACTTCTTCTAATAATGTATCTGTCTGATTGATCTCAACAGACACTGACTCCTGCTGAGATATAAGTGTTATATTAATAAGAAAATGTAGCTTCTTTTAGTTAGCTGCTTTCTGCTCTACAAGCAAGGCTAGCAACAGGAAGTTGTCATTTGAGTCACCAGCTGTTATTGTGTCTAAGCCACACCCCCAATTAAGCTCTCTCTCCTCCTACTGGTTTAGCAAAGTAAGTTGATACAGTACCCTTTCCAGCACAGAACACACACTAACTTTCTTTCCTTTCTTTTTTTAACCCTAAATAAGACCCCTTCTACTTCTAATAAAGTATCTGTCTGCTTAAGCTCAACAGACACTAACTCCTGCTGAGATATAAGTGTTAAATTAATAAGAAAATGTAGCTTCTTTTGGTTAGCTGCTTTCTTCTCTCCAAGCAAGGCTAGCAACAGGATCTGAATTTGGACAAAGACATTTGTAAGGTCAATAAAAGCACAATAGGTATTGAGGTAAAGTAACTGAGGAACAAGCTGTTTTGTGCCACCCTGTAAACCACTTAGCAAGGGCTTGATGTTTTCAGCTGAGCCTGGCCTGGCGATGCCAATATCAGCACATTGCCCTACCTAGCAACAGAGTTGAGTTCACAATCCCCCCGACTCCTGTGTAGGCAGCACATTCAGTCTCTGGGAAGGGGGGGCATTCCATTGCTTGAGCACTTCATGGCCAGCTGTGGTTGGGGGCATTGACATCATGGATAATCATAAAATGCCTCCCTCCCAGTCCATCAGTAAACTACACCCCCTCCCCCAGCATCAGATTAGGCAATGGCTCTGGAGAGATGAGAGAAACATTCACAGTTCATATGTGCTTCCCTGTTCTATTTTTTTCTTCAGTAAATATAGCTGTTTATTTGAAAACTGCCAGTGTGTGTTTCTTACTGAGCAGCTGCTTAAGATGGTGTGGTACGATTAGATACATTTTTATGTTGGTTTGCACTCATGTGCAAGCAACATCTTGTGGTAGTAGCACATTTCAGAGGTGGGTCAGTGTTGTGGCCAATGCAGGGGACGCTTTAGTGGGTGCATCCCTCAGCTGTCAACCAGTGAGCATGGTGGCAATGACAGCAGTTTCAGAGAGAGCCACAGAGCTGAAAGAAATCTGCTGCTGCAGTCAGGTGCAGTTTCGTCATTGTAGTGGCAGATGACATGCCTCCAGCCATGTGCATGCAACCCCCCCGTCCGGTAATCCCACTCACCTGAGCTGCCCCTGTGGGACCAGGAGCTCAGCAGTACCTCCCTGAGGGGCCAGGCCTAAGTCCTTACCAGTAGTTTCTGTGGTGCCTCCACCTGAGGCCCCTGCATCGCCTCCTGTGGGTAGAACAGGTTAGACCATTTCCCAAGGATAAATAATGGTCTTCCCTCTAATGACTGCCCATGATGACCCGCCAGACCCGTAATCACTCCCCACAATGGCTTTACGCACACAGCAGGTGAAACAGATGAACAATAAATATCCAGTTTATTACTACAAGCTAATACAAAGGAGGCGGGGGCTACTCCTCCAAAACCTCCTGGTTACCAAACATTCACTTATCCCCACTTCCCCCCTTTTCCCTGGGTGTACCCAGACCAGTCACAGTTAGTGGTTACCTCACAGTCCCTTAGTCTTCAGGCCTGCTGTTTACCATTGGGGTCCTTACACAATCACACAAGTTCCAAGAAAACAAAGATAAACTGGTGTAGAGGACGGTTCCCTCCTAACCCTCCTGGCAAAGAAAACAGTGGTCTCCTCTGAGCTGTAGTTCAGGGTACTCACAGTGCCTGGAGAGGGTGATGACCCCTGCAGTCCACAACACATCATTTCCCATGAAATGGGTGGTGTAGTTCTTCACCTGCCTGGCCTTTCCAGCTTCACCTGCAGGTCTTTGTATATGGCTTTTCACCAGGCAGACCTGTTCGTCCTTCTCTCCATGATTCCTCTGATCTTTGCAATGGGGGGTCACAGCAGTTCAACTCCCCCTGGTACCTTTTTAGTTTCCCCGGCTTCTCCCCTGGCAGGAAGATCTGTCCCTGATGCAGCAGCCTCCCAGACACCCCAGGCTGGAGGTTGCAGTACCTTCAGGCCAAACAGTCTGCCTCAGTACTTTTGAGCAACCAACCTCAGGAGCCCTCCTGCACAGCCCCAGTGGCTGTCTGGCTCCTTTCTGTTCCTTATGCTTGAAAGGGGAGAGAGAGGGGGTGGACAGAGATGTCGCCCCAGAGCCTTTGCCAGGCAAAACCACCAAAACAGCCCTCTGGTTTCCTTTTGGGGGGCCTGGGATTCTCTTTCCTCCTGTTCCTCCACCCTGCTCTCCTTCTCTCTCTCTCCCAAATCCCTCTTCTCTCTCTCCCACCAGCCCTGCCTTTCTCCTCCCTTCCTCTTCCTGCCATGGGGAAGGGGTAGCCAGAGCCTCCCATGCCTGCAGGGAGTCTTTCTCCTGTCTTGCTTTTTGGAGGGGGGAGGGGTAGAGCTGCCTGTTCTCTTTGTAGGAACACAAAACAAGTAGCATGCACTTTTCTAGCTAGACACCTGGTTCCTAACTAGCACCAACAATAATCACAGTCACAGCTAGGCTTGCATCAGGTCCAGCCACATCAGTGGACCAGGCGCGAGTGCCCTCAGGACAGCAGAAGCCCCCTGCCCACCTTATGTAAGCGCCAGGCTTGGGGGGGCTTACACGCATCACAGTGCACAGTAATGCACATGGCCAAAGTTATGAGCAGTTGCTCAGTGTGCCATTCCTGGTGAAACATTTAAATAAATAAATAAATAAAACCACCACTGGTGTGGTTTTCCACAATGGTGGCTCTTGCTGCTGGCCACACACCTCCACAAAGCTGACAATGGGGGTGCCTAATCCCCATGTCAGCATGTATTCCCCCTACAGCCACATTGCGGAACACTGGGAGCCCACCCAAGTGTTCCTAGACATTTTTTAATTTTCCAACACTAAGATGCCCACTCCTGGTGTCAGATACCCCCCACCGCCCAAGCTCAATTTCTTTGCCAGTTGGGGTGCCAGATCCCCATTGGCATCATGTTTCCCTTCCCCCCAGCTTGCTGACGGTGTGCCCAATTCCCTTTGGCATCATGCCCTCCCCCAAACTCATATGGCACGCTGGAAGCCCACCCCAGTGTGCCCCAAAGTTTTTTCAACCTATAAATAAAGAAAATGGTCCCCTGGAGTCTTTTTTGTTTGTTTGTTAAACTGTGAAAAAGAAAACATCCAGTGCCGTCTCCCCAGTCCCTCCCCACCCAACCCTCCCTCTCGCACCCACCTCCCTGCACTCCCACCTCACTCATACTTCCTCTGGAGGTCAGGAGCAGTGATTGTCTGTGGACTGGGATGCATCTGTACTCTTCAAAGCTAAAGTAGAAACTTAGGAATCGGGTAATCGCTGTATAATTGGACTCAATGGGAGGTTTCAGAATGCGTTGTGCATTTTCTGCGCGTGCCGGTAACTTCGCCAGTTTTTAATATTTTCACTCCAGATTTTCAACATTGCTATTTTTTAACACCTTCTTGTGAACAGTACAGCTGTCATTGTCCATATCCAGCCCAAAATGTGTTTTCGCACCTGTGGCACAGAATGGCGTGGTCGCTGTGCGAAATCAACTGTTGGGATGGATTAACAAAATCACAGTGCCACTCTTCATGTGGAGAGGTCCCAAACAGCCCATGTGAACAATTTGGTGAAAAAATTCCAAAAAATGACCACGTTACGGGCTTGTATTCCGCAGTTTCTACGCATACTCGTAACTTCGTGAATTTTTCATATTTTCACTCCAGATCTTCAACATTACCATTTTTCACACCTTCTCATGAACAGTACAGCTGTCAATTTTCACATCCTGCCCGAAATGTGTGTCCACACCTGTGGCACCGAATGGCGTAGTTGCTGTGAGAAATCACCTTTCAGGATTGAGTAACGAAATGATAGTGCCACTGTTCAGGAGTTGGGGTCCCAAAAAGCCCAGTTTGAAAATCTGGAGTGAAAATACCAACAAACATCTGGTGCGTTAAGGTTTCCAACCGTGACGCCCACCCTGTAGAAGACTGACAAATTGTCAGGGGTGTGACTTAGGTTAAATCGGCCGTATGCACATGGCATTCTACCCCCACCCTACAGCCACTGACAGGCATCAAGGTGTGCCTTGGGGTCTTCAGCCCTAACATTCACCCCATTCTCCTATACTGCACCCATCTCAGCATATTTTCTTATGGAATGGGGTGAGTGTAAGCGCCGAAGATCCCAAGGCACACCGCAACACCTGTTGCTGTCTGCAGGGTGGGGTGAAGTGGAATGGCTTAACCATTATAGCTGACAACCCAAAGGCACACCCCAATGCCTTTCAGTCTCTGTGGGGATGGGGACTTGCGTTAGTTCAATACTTCACTACCAATGCCAATGCCAGCAAGCCAACATTCAGCATTGACAAATGCTTGTTATTTACAGAGTTACTTCTTAATTTGTGTAGGTTGACAAGTGTGTTGATCATATGAACACTGTGCATTCAGGTATTTCTCTTAGTTTTATTTCTTGTAGGAGTTTTGTTATGGTCTCTTTTCAATTGCTTTTAGCTGTATTTTTGTCCTTTAGTTTTTCAGGACTGCTTTTAGTTTAGATGTATAAAGTTGGGGTAGGCAGTATTACTTTGACTGTGTTGTAAGCATGTCACTTTAAGTTTGGTTTTGCAGGCAGGTTATAAAGTGTGTGACATGAGTTGGGCGTAAATTTTACTTTGGTTATGTTTCAGGCAGGTTGCTTATACTTTTGTTTTGCTGATGGACAACAGAGTTTCTGACATCACTTTAGTGAATAATGGAATGTCAGTTGGACCATCAGTCCCTTATTATTTACAGATGTAATATCACTAGTGAACAAGAGAGTGGGGTTGGAAACTAGGGTTGTCAGAACCCATTAAGGTTTTGAATTCTGGTGTGAAGTTTTGAAATAGTTCTCAGGTTTTAATCTTTGAAAGTCAGACTCTGGTGACTATTGGACTGAAGAGAATGAACAGAGAGATACTGAGAGGACAAAAAAAGTTCAGAAAAGACTCCCCCTCGCAGCACATCAATAATATTGTTTCACTTGCACATGCAGAAAAAAACAGAAACTTTGTGTGCCAGTCAAAATACAAATGTCAGGTATTACATTTTTCTGTTTTGCAGTTTGGCACATCTGCATTCAAGAAACACTTTCTCATATGTGTGTCTTTCTAAAACCTTTTAGAATGTAATTCATCATAATTAGTTTGTTTTCCAAACTGGCATTTCCTGATTCTGAAGTGTTTGAACAAACAAAGCATTTAATTCAGTAGTTATAACAATTAATAATGAGGACCCATGGGTGTTCTAGTTCTAGATTAGCACTCGAGTCACTGGGTTCTAAAATCGTTCTAATCTTTTTAGAACTAGTTCTGAGAACCCTATCGGTAATAAAGGCTTGAGGTTTCTCATTTCATTGAAATCAGTAGGTAACAGGGGGTCAGAAATGTAATATAATGAGAGACACATGCAGAAAGAAAATGAGGTATGCAAGTCTGACTCCAGAGAACTGCACTTCTTCTCTCCTCTTTAAGGGGGAGAAAACGCTGTGGAAATTGGTGCTGTGGCATTAGCAGAGGACCACTCACATCCCACTGGCCTCCCCCCTCCCCGGCATTCTTAATCCATGTGAAGGAGCACATGAAATATGAATTGCATGAAATGACATTTCATCTGCAGGGGGAAACATTTTGTTGGAGGTATTCTCTTTCTCTCTCACACACGAGGATTTACATACCCACAATGCCATACTCTGTAAATGATGCTTTAGAGTATGCGTGCCGTTTGTAGAGATGTGCAAAAATCAACAATTTGGAGATTTCGTCTCTTCTAACATCCTCTTACGGTTCCTATGCAATATATCTCCCTGCAAACTGCCTATTTGATGTGCTAACTGTGACTGTACTAAATGCCCAATGCCTCTCCCTCTTCCTTTTTGTCTCTGCTGAGCTGTCAATTACAATCCACGAGCAGTCTTCTTTGTTACTAGAGCCAAGCCGAGTTTGCATGATTTAGTTCAGTCTTTGCCAAATGCGTCATGTATTTGTGAAATTTGGTACACTCACAAAAATATGATCCTCTTGAAATGTTGACTTTTCATCAGGAAAAAATGCCTGCTTTGAAACTGTAAAGTGTAAATGTGCTCATTATACACACTTTGTTTTTGTTTTTTTGTGCATCTTTTTGTAAAACTATACTATCAATATTTTGTGGTATGCAAAACAGTAGGTGCCTTCCAGTGCTAAGATGCACACTTTTAAACTTCTGCAATTTTAAAAACCAAATGTTGAGCATGTTAGATTGCCACAGAAAGCACAACATGCTTCCATGCAAGCGATCCAAGTTTGGGAATATGCGCAAGTCCTCGCAGGCAGGCTGGGAGATGCATTGCCATATTGCAGTGCTTCCCAGTCATGGTATGTTGGTGCTGTTGCCCGTCGTAGTGGTGTTCCCCTGTAGTGGGCTGGGGAGCCTGATCTTTTGTGAGGGGTGTGCATTCATAACGCTGCAATGAAGTGCACAAGGACATCACAAAGACTGCATGGCACAGCAGTACTGGAAGGGATCTGGGATTTAGACACGCACTGCTGCTTGCCTGGTTATGATGTACTACGGGGGTTAAAAATCCCACTGGGCATTTAAATGACAGCAGTGACTGTCAAGTTTGGGCTTACCTGGTTGGCCCAGCTCCTCACCAGAGACAGGGATGCGGGGGGGGGGAGGGGGCAGACAGAGACCATACTTTGTTTTCCCACTATGGGTGGAAAGCCCATGGAGGAATTCGAGGAGGTCCTTTGGGGGATGGGAATGGATGATCACTAGTTGCCACTGGCCAGTTCATTGGGTACACCCTGTTGGTTTTAAACAAAATGATTTAAAGAAGGGCTGTTTGCAACATCAGTGTGCAAAAGTAATAAGAAACAGTTACCCGAAACAGTTCTCATTCCCCAAGGTTACTAAAGGAATAATGCCTGACAGGGTGGGTGTTATGCTGGGATAACATCCCACTTCTGGTGGTTGGGCCCAAGGCCACCGGCCGAGGGCATCCAACACCCTAGAAGGGATGTTATCCTAGCATAACACCCATCCTGTAGGGCATTATTCCTATTATACAATGGCTTGTTGTTTTATAATAAAAAAAAATAATTTTAAAGAATTTTTTTGTTAGTGTGTAAAAATATTTTTGTTTCTTAAGAGAAGGAGCAAATCCTCATCCAAGTCCTACAAACAATCAGCAGGGAGGTTATGGCAGGATAACATCCCTGCTGTGACAGCCAACTGACCAATCAAAAGCCAGGATTCTTTCTTGCCATTGTATAATCTTCTTTGTTAGCCACATCCACCGTCTAGTAGCCCAGCATTTTGCCTGCTTTGACTTCATCAGAGAATGTTGATACCTGCTAATGTCTGATCCTTTAGAAGTTCAGTACATGAAGATCAGTTCACATTAGAAAATGCTTTATTCATTTAGACTTTCACAGCCTCCAACATATGATCTATCCTGCACCAGTGCCTTAAATGCAGGTGATGTGTATGAGGTCACACTTTGGCCCATCTTAGGGTGCTCCCAAGCTTTATGTAAACAGAGAGTTGGCAGTGCAAGCCCTGTCAATGGACGAGTTTCTCTCAGCAGTCTCTAATGTATGAAAATTAACTGAGTTTCATGTGCTGAACTTCTAAACAATTATAAGGCTCAAGAATTAGCATGTACTGGGCCAGCCGGGTGGCACTGAGGGTTGAGGCGCTGGACGCCACACCTTGCACCATGCCGGTGACCCGAGTTCGAGAATGAGCACAGGTCACTGGGGGTCGGCCGGGGCGGAGAAGGATAGAGTGCCTGATGACGGCTCTCCTTCTCTGGGGGGGGGGTTACCTGCAAGCTCCTGCTGCAATGCCGCCACCTACGGGAGCCCAGGTGGATGGTGCGGTCGATGGAGAAGCAGTAAGTGGATTGGGTGGATGTCGGCAGAGGGACAGAGCAGGAGGTACGTCTCTGCATGCCTCCTAGCTCATAGTCCCTCATTGCATGCTGACATTAGGGGGAAGAAAACAGGAAAAACACCTCAGTCTCTTCTAGGTGACAACACCTCCCGAGGACATCTCCAGGCTCGTCAGGGCAGACTCCATTGTGCTGGATCTACACACACACACAGTATGCTGGTTTGGAGAGAGGTAAGCGCCAGGGGTTCCCTCTCCACCCCTACTTGGGTGGTATACCGGGGGATCTTCAGGGGAGAGCGTGTGTGGACGAGGCACTCTAGGGGCAGACCACGGCGGGATTGGAGGGTCCACTGATGATGTCTGAAAGAGTGGAGGGAGGAGGATTAGGTGCATAAATACAGGGTTACAAAAAAAAAAAAAAGAATTAGCATATACCACCCTTCCCTCATGAAGCTGAAAATAGGCGAAATGTTGTGTCACTAGATGGTGGACGTGGCTAATAAGAAAAGAAAAATCACCTTGTGGAATAAGAAACATTTTGGGTGGCTGTTTGATCATTGGTGGCACCTGAGCGTTGGATGAGCTAGGGCCACAAATGCATTCAGAAAAAGAAAAATACTGTGTGTTAAATTACAGGAATAAAGCTGTGAGAAAAGCAATTGTCATTTGTTATGCAGCTACTGAAATTGCTTGTAATATTAGCTATCCAGCATCTCCATAGATGAAAAACAAGTCTGCACATACCATTGAGAAATATGCCTTGGTAGAGATTCTCCATTCTGTTCTCCCGGAAAACAACCAGCCAGAAGTCATCAGGGATGAAAGTTATGATCTGCATAGTCATATCAGGATCACCTGAGAGAGAACAGGGAAATCAGAATTCAGAAATTTGCCCTGGAAAACATAGCCAGTGGAGTTCATAAAGGGAAGGTCCCCTCAGCCATTTATTCTGTTCCCCCTGTGTAGTCTGTAGGCATGAACAATGATTGCCTCTAGCGCACCCTCCTAATTTTACCAGAATTTTTAAATATAAATAAAGGTAATTAAGTCTGGTGTGAAAACCTGCTTAACTCCATTACAAAGGTGATTCATTTAAGGCATTCTGGAAAGTCGTGATGTTTTGGTGCTAAAACCTACATTAGTTACGTAAGCATTAAGCCACGACGAAGATGGCATCTAATAGGAATTAATGTATGGTTGGGACCGTTGGATGGCCTACCATGCATTAATTTCCCATTAGATGCCACCTTCAGAGTGGCTTAATGCACTTGTAACATGGTTTTGAAATAGTGAAGTGTGTTAGAAATGTAGATACTATTGTTTAACAAAGACTATGGAGACACAGTACTGTTATTTCAGGAATCTTTAGTGCACTTTTGCAAACGTGAAGAAATCGTTATTTAAACATAGAAACATAGAAACATAGACTTTGACGGCAGATAAGGACCGCTTGGCCCATCTAGTCTGCCCATTTCCCTACCTACAGGATAGGCCGTAGATCCTAGTTAACCAACAGCCTATTTCTTCCTACCCCCCACAAGAATTGCCTTATGTCTGTCCCATGCATTCTTGAATTCTCCCACAGTTTTAGACCCCACAACCTCCTCAGGAAGGCTGTTCCATGTATCCACTACCCTCTCTGTGAAATAATACTTTCTCACATTGCCCCTGAACCGCCCTCCTTCTATCTTTAAATTGTGTCCCCTTGTTCTTGCAAGTCTCTTTTTCTGAAAGATGCTACCCTCTTGGGGGTATTTACATGCAGATGTTGAACAAAAACATTTTCACATATTGATAGGCAGCAGGCTAATTACAGATATTTTCAGTAGATTTTTTAAATCTGCATGGCTATTATTCTGATACCGTGCTTAGGAGGTCTACAATATGATGCTCTGTGTGTTCTGAGAGTTACCTCTGTCACTCATTAGCATACTGTGTTACCTTGTGTTGCGCTCCTGCACATACATCCCATGTCTCAGTCTGGAATGGTGCCCCTTTCATTTCTTTTGCCTGCTTGTAATGGTCCAATACTCTATATTCCTGTGTGTGGCTACTTGTTTGGCTGCGCGCTGTCGTGCACCGCGATACTTATAATTAACATTTCCGTGTACCGTGAACGTGTGATGCTGAAAGGGGTTGAATATTTCCGGCTGCTGCACCTCTACCCATCGAGTGTGCTCTGGAACTGTTGCATTCTGCATACTGCTGCTGTCTGTTGCCCTACTGCTGCCTTCTGCACAATGATTTTTTTGGTTCTGTGGATTGTAAGAGTACTTCAGTTTCAATATGGCATTACTGTTACAATAATGCTGTGTTGAGCTGGGGATGTCTGACTTATTTCCTTTAATGGGTTTACTGCTTTACCTACTTCTTAATTTAGCCATGTTACAAACTGTATTAGTGCTGTTGCTACCTTCTGCGGTCCTTCTGTTCTTGTCTTATGCTAGCCATGAAACTTTACAAGGCATAGTAAGTGCCCTGTTGTTTTTTTGTAGTTTAAAGTGTATCTGAGTTAGAAAAAGTGCTTTATTGTTTTCAGTTAATAGTTTTATTAAATTTCCAAGTTTACATACAAACATCAAAAACAAAGGTGAAACATGGAATTTAAGCAGAGAATGATCATTGCATAGATATTTCCAGAACATCTCGACGTACAGCATACATGTATAAGGAATATAAAGGAGAACTAAAGAAGGAGGAAATAGGGGAAGTTCCCGTATATTCTCTGCCCAACAGTAGTACAGAATCCAAAGAAAAAAAGACTGGGCATCTGCATAGTATTAACATAAATCCGCAAGGGACTGAAAACTATGTATGAATACATTCACATATCTTGGCTGATTAAAGCTGAGTATATGTGCGGGACTAACACACCGAGAGTGCAAGGGGAGGAGAAAAACCATAACAAGGACCACCTGTCACAATCATACTATCTCCGTCCTGGGTTTTAAATAGGTAAGAAAGGGGGCCCAGCATTCAGTGTTTACTGCCACTGTCTGAACTGTAGTATGAGACATGCGGTCAAGTGTAGCCAACTGTGTGAGAGTCTGCCGAAGTTCTAGAATAGAAGGGACTTCTGTTGACCTCCAATGACATAGGATAAGGCGTTTGGCTGAGATACCAAGCAGGGCTAACCAGCGAAGTTGCTGAACCTTAAGGCGGGTTCTCTCTGGGGGTAGACCCAGGAGCCATACCAGCGGATCCAGCTGGATCTCCGATTTTAGGGTTTTGGTAGCTAGCTGACATATTGCTTTCTGAAAGGGGATCAGCAAGGGACAATGCCAAATAATATGGTATAGGTCTCTAGTTTGGGTGTGGCACCACCAGCATAGATTGTTATCCAGAAGCTTAGCCTTATGCAGTACCTGTGGCGTCCTATACCAGTAGTGCAGCGATTTGTTCCGAATAAGGCTACTGTGTGCATTTGGATAGGTCGAGTGCACCAGTTTCCAGCTGAGGGCCCATTGAGTATCATACAGCTCCAGTTGTAGTGCACTCTGTCATTGCTGCTTAGACTTTCCTGATTGCGAGAGAATGATCTCTCTAATAGCAACGTAGACCTTGCTAGTTTGGCCCTTGGGGAGCTTAAGCCAGGTGGTTAGTTTCTGGGAGGTGGACAAATTAGCTGGACCCAGTTTAAGGAACTGAGCCAGGGAGCTGCATAATTACAGATACCTCTGGAAGTCGCTTTTGCCCAGACCCTTCATCTCAGCAAGGTGCTGATATGATTGCAGCCCTAGTCCTGTCTCATCCATAACATCGGCTAAACAGATGATCCCTGTGCGCTCCCAATGTGGCCAATTGATGGGCTTTTTCTCTACCGTTATGAACTTATTGTTGAAGAAACGGAGTATAAAGACGAGGTGTAGGACTGGCTTTAATCCTGTTGTGCACTTTATTCCAAATCCAGACTGCTGGCGCTATAGTGGGATGAGTCTGTAGAGATTTAGGTAAAGGATTATATATTAGCAATGGGAGGGTGTTAACTTGTGCGGTGGATTTTTCCATAGAAAGCCATAGTGGAGACTCGGAAGAAGGGGCTGCAAACCATCTTAAGGACTGTGCTATAGAATATGCCCATGCATATCCCTCAAACCACGGGAGACCCCATCCCCCAGCCCTCCAGTGAGATCATAGTTTGCCTCTGCTGTAGCGAGGTTTTTTGAATTCCAAAGGAAATTTCCTACAGGAATCTATAGTACGGAGCCACTTTACTTGGGGGTCAGGGATATGAGAGAGGGGATAGAGAAGATTGGGGCAGAGATCATTTAAGAGCAGCAGTTTTACCTGCTAGGGTAAGGTGGGCTTTTCCACCTGTCCAGCTCCATTCTGAGGTCAGTGATTAGTGGGCTCGTATTGTGATCCCAAATTTTAGAAAGGTCTGAGGAGATATGAATGCCTGGATAAACCAAGTCGAGGTCCGCCTAAGTCCAAAAGGAGAAACACTGGTCTGGCTGCAAAGCGAGTTGAGAGGGAGCAGTTCTGTTTTAGATTTGTTCATCCTCAGACCAGACACATTTGTAAAGTTAGCGAGAAGGTGAAGGAGGGCAGGGAGGGCTACCTTAACATCCACAGGGACTAAAAGGTCATCTGCATACATGAGCGTGACATATGCCTGATTCCCAATAGTGACTCCATGGATGTTTGGGTGTTGCCTAATAGTGGCGGCTAAAGGCTCAATTGCTAAAATTTATTTATTTAGCTTTTGTTTACCGGGTAGGTACACTAGACAAGTTGTATGCCTATTTTCAGGAACGACCCGGGAGAGTACAATAAGGAATACAGATACATCAGAACATAACAGCGAGTAGAGCAAATACATTAAGTCACAAAAAACAGTCTAGCATAGAATGATCTACTATGGCAGAAATTGTTAATATACATATGAACAACAATATATAGTCTAGAACATACAAAGGCAGTGGCGAATGCCTTGGTGAGCATAAGATCATAAGAAACGATCAAGAGAACGTTAGCAGTTCCTCAAAACAGTTAGGTTCCAAGTATGTGGCCAAGTGTGAGTCCAGTGCATGGGCCATTAGGCTGAGGAGGCTTGGGACACTTGCATGCTGAGGCCAGCTTCAGATGCCCCCACAGGGACTTCCGGAGGCACTGGTGGGAGGAAGCGGAGCAAACATAGTCAGGAAAGGAGTTCCAGAGCCTGGGAGCACATGCAGCGAAGTCCCTATCCCCCATAAGGGTTTGGGTGAAGGGTACTTTTAGCACCCCAGGACCCTGGGACCTGAGAGAGTAGGAGGAGGGGTCAGGAGGTGAGAGAAGCTGTGCCAGCCCCAGAGGGGTGCCAGTTCTGATCACTTTACCCACAAAGCATCCCAGCCCAAAGTTCAGGTGATTTGCCGGGGAAAGCCAACCTAGTTTTTCATAAAGCTCACAGTGATGGGTGAGACGAGGGGCTGCCAGGGCACAGCGGAAAATATTATTGTACGTCGTGTGCCACCGAGTAAGAAGAGCCTTGGAGGTGCAGACAAATTGGTGAAGGCCATAGCTGAGGGAGGGAAGCAGCACCCCTCTAGCAAGTGCCAGAAGATCAGCAGGTGTCAGATTATTCTTGGCCTTGTAGGCCAGACCAAATTTAGAGTTCACAGTTCTGCAGACATTTAGGATGTGCCTCCCTAGGTCCAGTTGGGGGTCAAGTGTCGCCCCAAGGTATTTGATGGAGTCCACAGTTAGGAGGGGGAGCACCATCCACACAATTAATGCGCAGAGGGGCTGGAGAGGCTTTTATATTGGCTGATGACCAAAACAGCATAGCCTGAATTTTTTTCAGGTTGAGGACCAGCTTGTGATTGGTTAACCAGGACTGAATGTTCTTAAAGTCCTCAGTCAAGTGGTGGTTGAGAGTTGCAATGTCCCAGAGAATGAGCAAGGATAAGCAGATCACCCACATAAAGGGTGACACTAAACAGTTTGTTACTGTGGCTGGGAGATGGTTAACATAGAGGGAGAAGAGAAGAGGCCCCAAGACTGAGCCCTGCGGGACACCTGATGTCATCGGTGAGGGATCAGAGAGGACCTTGTTGAATTTGGTCAGCTGTACTCTGCCCTGAAGGTAGCTGGCTAGCCAATTCAGAGTAGGAGGAGACAGGCCAAGGGACTGCATCTGGGTGCAGAGCAATGCATGGTCTACAAGGTCAAAGGCCTTGGACAAGTCAATGAATATCGCTCCAGAGAGTTTGCCCTGGTCCATGGCAGCTCTGATGCTAGACGAGACAGAGACCAGGGCCGTGGACATGCTGTGCCCTTTTCGAAAACCATGCTGGGCTGGGGACAACAACTCGTAGGCCTGAATGTGCTCTGAGAGTTGTTCAGCCACAGCTTTTTCAAGGAGTTTACTAATAGCCGATTGGATGGCAATCGGCCGATAGTTGTCTGGGACAGGACATGAACAGGAGTGTGGACAAGGGGCAGCCTTGACAGATGCCTCTACCCAGCTGAAACGGAGAGGAGAGGTCTGCATTGGTCCGAATCCTGGCCATAGGTTGTTAGTAAAGTGCCATTACCCATTTCTGAAAGGAGGACCTGAAACAAAAATTATGCAAAACCTTCTCCAAGTAATCCCATTCCAGGGAGGCAAAGGCTTTCTCGAAGTTGACTGCAATCACTGCGGCCGGGGAACTCTGAGCCTTGTGAATAATATTGACCAATGACCTGATGTGATCCTGACTAAGCCGTCCTGGCACAAAGCCTCCTTGCAATGGGTGGATAATGGAGGGAAGGAAGGGGCGGAGCCTAAAGGCAAGAATCTTGGCAAAGATCTCACTGTCCGCACTGATTAAAGAAATGGATCGGTAAGTGGAGGGTAGAGTAGGATCTTTACTTTTTTGGGGAAATACGGTGATAATAGCTTCTTGAAAGGTAGAGGGGGAAAAAGCCCAAGCGCAGGGCCTCATTATAGACCTGGGCAAGGAGAGGAGTGACTTGAGGGGCAAGAATCTGCCAGAGTTCGATCAGGAAGCTGTCCTCTCCAGGGGTCTTACCTGGACGTAGAGCGTTAATAGCCGCTGCAACCTCAGCTGGGGTAATAGTTGGATCAAGCTGTGCAGCCTGAGATGGTAGGAGAGTAGGGAGGTGGAGAGATGCCAGAAAAGGGTCCTTTGTATCAGCCTGCTGGGCTGTGGCGGAGGAGTATAATTCTGAGTAGAACTACTTCATGATAGCGTTAATAAGCTGCGGGTTTGTGCATGTGAGGCCTGTCTGGTCTTGAAGACCAGTGATGCAGTGTTCCATCTGCTGCTTACACAGTCGGTAGGCCAACAATTTGCCAGCTTTCTCCCTGCCCTCCCAATAGTGATGCCGGAGTCTCAATATTGCAATTTCCGCCTTGCAAGTTAGCAAGTCATTGATCTCCATACAGACTGAAAGCATGTCCTTATTCAGTGAAGAGTCTGGCAGTAAGCAAGGGGTCTGCTTGGCTTGGGTCTCAAGGGTTTTGAGCTTTGCTTCCAAGGAGGCCAGTAGGTGTTCCCACTTCTTCCGGCACCTGGAGGCGAAACCCATTATAGCACTACATAGGGTGGCTTTAAAGGCCTCCCACATGATGCCTGGGGAGGTGTCCTGGGGGAAGTTAAGAGCCAAAAAGGAGACGGTTTCGAAGGTTACCCACTGCAGGAACTCAGAGTCTTTAAGGAGAAGGGGGTCTAGTTTCCAAGTGACTGACTTAGAAGATGGTAAACCCCAGAGAATATGCAAGTGCACTGAAGCATGGTCCGACATTACCTTAAGCAAGATCACTGAGTTGACTGCCACCTGACAGACATCTGCAGATACCAACCAGAAGTCCAGCTGGCTATCCGATCTGTGCACTGAGGAAGTGAAGGAGTAATCCTTCTCTCGCAGGTGAAGGGTCCTCCAGATGTCAGTTAGACTGGCGTCCGCCATCAAGTGCTGCAATGCTTGGTGACCCTTAGGGTGCTGCTCTAAAGTAGGGGCACTGCGGTCCATATGAGGCACCAAGACCAGATTAAAATCCCTACCTAGAACGGTGGGTGTGAGGTTAGTGGCAAGAGAGGTTAGCTCCTGGGCCAGTGAATGAAAGTAGGAGGGGTCATCCTCATTTGGAGCGTAGACACACCTTAAGTGCAAAGGGCCATTCGGGGTTTTCATTAATACCAGTACCCATCTACCATGTGAGACTGTGCGGACTTGCACAGGGGTCCAGGCAAGTGACTTGTGAAGGAGTATAGCAACCCGTCTCTTTTTTTGAAGAGAAGGATGAGGAAAGAACCTGTCCTACCCAGTCTCTAACAAACTTAGTGTGGTCTTGTTCTGTAAGCTTAGTTACTTGCAGGAAGGCCAGCATGGCCCTCAGCCTCTTCAGATGAGACAACACCTGTTTACGTTTTACCGGGGTGTTTAAGCCCCGCACGTTCCAGGTGTAAGCATGAAGGTCAACCATATTCCCAAGGAGAAAAGAAGGTGTGGAGCATATATATGGAATGTTCAAGGGTAGAGGCTGAGGGGCCATTTGCCCATTCCCGCAAGAAGTCCCGGATCCCATCCGGCCACCCAGCACAGATGTAACCCCCAGGTGGTGCTATCCCAAGGGCTACTACCCCTGCCTGCGTAAGTGCTAACAGGTCGAGGGGCCTAGGTCCAATGGCAGGTGCCTCCACCCAGAGGTCGGGGTTAAGACAGTCTGGTATGACTTGGTCACAGCCCTCTGGGACACTGCAACCCCCCTTTCTTCCCACTAGTGGCCCACACAATATAGCAGCAGTACCTTCACAGTATACACTTACCCCCAGGACTGGTTCAATCAGCTTGACTCTGGGGACCCCCTGTAAAGTAAGATGCAGTAATACAATAGCCACTGTACAGTATTTCAACACAAACATGCAGCTCAAGCAGTGTAACTTTGCTAAACAACCAAATCTGATTTATTTAGGGGATAGTAACAAGGACGGGGGAAATTAGGTTAATTGATTCAGCCACACAAATATTCGGAGCACTATGCGCAGGGCTGAAGTCCCTATGAGTCACTGTCGCTGGGTACCCAGGATGGAGGGGAGCTAGCCAGGATCAGTGCAGCTGGTTGGAGCCCTGAAGATGAAAATACTTGCACAATACCCAATTTGTAATCCGGAGCTGGTGGGCTCAGTTCATGTATCAAGGAATAAAAATCAGTTGAAGCCCTTGCAATTCAATTATTCAACTGGCAGGGAGTTACCCTGATTTTTACTTACGACCTTTGCTGAACACCTTCCACACAGCGAGGAACATGGGCCGGTGAGCAGGACACACTCCACACATTTATATGAAAAGAGAAGGTTACCATACCAGGCAGCTGCTTTCATATCCCGATCGCACTTACTGCCAACCCGGGAATTCGTGATGCAGCTTCACTTTCCTGACAGACCAAGCACGATGAAGCAGATTCTCCAGTCCTCTACAGGGTAGCCTGGTTGCTGGCCACACAGCCTCTCATGTTCCTCACACACAGCGGATTCAGTCCAAATCACCACGGCAAATGAGCCGCCTGACTTTTGGCCTCCACACGCGCTTCCCACGTGAAGCTCTGCAGCACAGAAGCCCGGAGCTCCTTCATCAGTCACGGCCACAACGGATCTGCCTTCTCGGCTACTGGGCAGGGAATTACCATCGGGCGCCACCCGACCCAATTGGAGGGCTTCAGATGCCAGTCACTTACAACTTCCCCTATTGGTGCGAAAAGGCGCCACAATCCAGAACTTCACTTCCCAGAATTACTGGCCATATCCCCCATTGGCAATTGGCTCCCAAGAGAGTCCTAATCCTGGTTGGTTGCTCAATACTCCATTTTAAGTGCCCTTCCCTCCTGATTGGATCCAGTTTACAGTTCTGATCCAAAATGGAAGGGCAAAGCACACAAAGTCCCAGCTGCAAGAAAGGCAGGTTAGACAAATTACATTCCCACTAATGCTCAAAAGGGTATGGGGCAAACAGTTACATTTCTGGAAAGTGCTCACTTTGCCCCTTTAGTGATGGCAGAAACGGAGCAATTTGCCAACGGCTTGAGCGGGACTTGAGCAGGGGAACACACAGTCCCCCCATGCAAACTAATTATGTCTGCGAGCAGACAGCTCTTAAAGAGACAGTACTAGAGGCTCTAAAAGCACTCACTGTCAGGCTAGGAGCACTCAGCCAGCTCCTGGAAGACCTCTGGGAACCCCCATTTGCAGGGGGGTTACACCGACAAGACAAGCCTCAGTTAAAACATAAGCAGAGTCAATAAGTGCCCAGTCTTTACAATAATCATAAGAACTAATTGGGCTAACGGCCCAGTACAACCAGCAACTATATACACAAGCCATAGAAAAGTCAACCAACTCTATAATCAGAGGGGGCGGTTATGCTGGCAGACAAGCTGCCAAGGCCATCCACGTCCCTCACGTGTGGTGGGTACTAGAGGAGGGCAGAGAAATTGCTGCCTATCACTCATTAGGGTAAAGGTGTACTGCTCCTCATCCTGTGAGATACATGAGCACGGGGGATGAGTAAGGGTGCAGGTCCCAACCCTGCCTAAACCGCGGGGGGGGGAGGATCTGGCACCATGAGTAGTGGGGTGAAGTCAGGAGTAGCGTCCAGGAGATATGACGGGGGAGAGAAGAGAAACCCCCAACTGTTAGTGGGGCCCATTTTAGCAATCCCTATCACTAGAGCCTGGCAAAGGGCATGAGAGGGGGAGGTGGGCAACAGTCGAGCTTGTGCCCGGCCCCAGTTTAGGCCTTAAAGGGGATCTTCAAAAATTGGGTCCCAGGGGGTCTTCAGTGCTTAGGGTAGAATGAGGGGGAAAGGAGCAAGTTTAGGGCACTCGGCCTATTCCGATACTGAATGCAGGTAGGATCGGGCAGATAGGATAAAACTATGCATTAGAAAACAGCATGAATAGACTACAGCCCATGTTTAAAAAAGCTTGCCAGGAAAGAGAAAGAAAAAAAAAAAAGATTCCTGGAGAGAAAACAAAGCAGAGTCCTAGGGGAGTCCCCTGATATGCAACCCTGCACCAGAGGGCATGGTTAATAATAAAAGTCTGGATTCCCTTATACGTGCAATGTGTTCTGTTCAGTGGATCTCATAGGGACATCACTTGATTAGGTATGCAGCCCTTGGCTGTCATCCAGAGCAGATGAGGAAACAGGTCTGAAGTTAAAGAAGGGCCCCAGATTCCAATCCGCAACCAGTCCAGGGCAGAGCACAGCAAATTAAGCCGCTACCCCGGGAAACTGTTCAAGGCGGCGTCTCGGTGGTTAGAAGAGCAGGGGAGCGCTCCAATGCTTCCTTGTCTTGCGCCACCTACTGGGGTGAACTGGGAGGGGCCTGAGCCTGATTCCTGGCCAAGGTGCATTGAGTGGTAGCTGCCACAGCCGTGGCCCAGGATTTGGGTGAAGCTGCCTACACGGAAAAATCTGAGCGACCTACTTCTTGTGGGGATTCTTCTGATAAGGTCAGTAGAAGAGCAAACTTGTTAGGGGAATGAAACTGTTGCAGGGTTTCTTCCTCCAGCATAGAAGGTGCATCTCCCAACTGCCTGACATTCGCTTGCTGTCTCCTCTCGTGGCGCTGCAGGGAATGGCTCCGTTTGCTTCAGTGAGGGAGAGGAGCCTGAAATCTATAGACTGGGCCTTGGGAGAATGCGACAGAGAGCTGGGTGAGTCTTCCATGCAGCTCAGAGTGTCCGAGGGGCCCGAGGAGGTTGAAAAAGATCTGGGTTTTGAAAGTCTCTGGGGAATTCTTTGCACAGGTAATCTAGGAGACTGTTGGCGGTAGAGAAGAAGACAGGAGCTCCATTAATCATCACCCACATGGTTGCCTGGTACCTGAGGGAAAAGGTTATGTGATGGGCATGAAGGATTTTCCGACAGACTGTGTACTCCTTGTGCCTTTCAATCAGCTCCCTGGCGTAGTCCTGGTATAAATGAATAGGGCTGCCATTCCATTTGATTGAGCCTTTGTCCCTGGCTGCTGCTGCAACCATCTCCTTTTGTCAGAAATCAAGGAAGCGGGCCAGGATTGGGCGCGGATGCTCCCCTTGCTTAGGTGGCAGTTCTAGTGTGTAATGAGCCCGCTCGATATGTAAGGCAGTTTCCAGTGGAAGGCCCAGAATTTGTGGCAGTGTATCCTGAAGGAAACGAGCTGCATCGCGCTGCTCGGCTCCCTCAGGGAAGCCAAGAAAACGCAAGTTATTGCAGTGGCTGCGGTTTTCAAGGTCGTCTACCTTGTCCTGGAGATAATGAATAAGGCGGGCCTGTTCTTGGGTAACAGCAGTGAGGTCTTGCAGGGCAGAATCATGAACCTTAAGGTGCATCTCAGTATGAAATGGCCGTGTTTCTATAGCTTGTAATGTCTGAGTATTATTGTTCAAAGCCAGAGTCATTTGAGTCATCTGTGTCACCAGCTGATTGAACGTTTTTTCCATTTTTGCAGGGTACATTGAGGCTGGAGAGAAAGATACCATTCTGCAGGTCGCAGGGCTGCAGAAGAGCTCCAAAGGTTCTGTGATATTCAGGTAGGCAGAAAATGAGGACTTTGCGGTGTAGCAAGTAAGTCTCTCTTCTAATCCTGGTGCCTTTTAGAAATGACAATAGATCCCCTGGTGCAGGATGTCGCAGGATACAAGCCCACAGTTAGGGAGCAAAGGAATTATGCTGCCGTCTTAGTTGAAGGCTAAGCCACGCCCCCCAGAGAAAGCACTTTAGAGAACACAGGGACTTCACAAGACATGTAACAGAACTGAATAAGAGCATAACTTCTGCTGGCTTGTGGATGAATGTATCATCAGCTCCCATGATGCCTTGCACGAGTGGGGTCATGACAAACAGCTTTTCACGCCAGCAGTGGCGGCTCTACACCAGGGCCCGCCAGGGCACGTGCCCCGTTAAAAAAATGCTGTGCCCCAGTTGGTGCCCCATATGGTGCAGAACCTCCCCCATAGTAACAATATAACAGTGCCCTGGCTGCCATCTGTTGTGCCACAACTGTGCCCTGGTAACCATTTGTGGCTAGAGCCGCTGCTGCACACCAGTGCAAAACAGAGTGATGTAAGCTCATTTATGTTTACATTAAGATGAAATTAGGGGGATGTAAGAGAGGGAACCATCGTTCATACTTAAAACTACACAGGTACATAGGAAATAGGTTGAGGGGACTTTCCCTTTAAGGGAGTTGGAAGGGGCATGGAGTTCTTAAGGGGATGACAGACAGTCTTTTCTACTAGTCCTGGACAAGTTTGTTTCTTTTATTTCTTGTTAGTCTGTTATCTTGAAAACTTTTTATTGAGTTTGCCTTTATGGGTACAAGTCACTGGACAATAAGAACTCACAAAATCCGACTCAACTGCTGCGTCAAATCTTCATCACAATCACAACCATTCACAGCTTCTACGCAATCAGTTTGTGTTTAATGGTTGAATGTTATGGGTGGTTAGATGCTGGAGTCGGAGGAAGAGAATTAATGGTCTTTTTGTAAGATATTCCAGGGCCCACTGGGGTTTTCTCTCCATATGTGAGGGAGCTGGTCAGAGCTGATCTTGTAGGGGACTGGGCTACTTGGACCAAAGCAAACTACTCAGATACCACTGCCACACCTGGTTTGAACAAAATGCTGGAGATATGAGGTGGTGCACTCTTTTTATTTTTGTTACTGTTCCTCATAAAGCAAAAACTGATATCAGTTGCATATCATTCGATCACTGCGCTTTCACCCTCAGCCCCACAGATCATTACAGAAACTGGTTCCGTACATAGAAGTTGTGTCACCTTCAGCCTCTGTGCATCTAACAGATATACTAGCTTCCTAGTCCTTGCCATGGCATTATACTGATGCACCTGAGGTCTGAGGACCAGGTATATGACTTTATGATCTACCTGTCTTGTCCCTGGGTCCAGGTCCCCTCAGCCCATCCCGTCTAGGATTCCTGCTCCACTTTAGCCCCAGCCCAAAGGCCTACAGGGAACTTTCCTCTATTGCATTGTTCCTGTAAGCTCTGGGTGATCAAGCTGTTCCGCCTACTCTCCTACCATATAGCAGAGCTAGAAGCTGGATATTCTGGGCCATCATTCAGCCACTTCTCCCCTCAGGGCCTCTTGCTGATCAATACCCTAGACTGTATTTCGGGCTTGAAAGCAATCGGGGTGTCTCCTTTGAGGGTGAACACCCCAAAGCCCCCTTCCCAAACAATACACAGTCCCCTTTTACTCAACACTCCTCCCACTGGTCACCCAAACCTGATAACTTTAACCACTACTGTGCCAAGTGCAGACCCCCAGTGGAGAACAAAATGGCACAGTAAAACTCCATCTCTCTAGCAGAGGGGAAGGATGTTTTGCATTTCCATTAGTAGTGAAGTAGTTAAATCTGAGTGGTATAGAAAACTTGTAATCCTCATCATAGGTAGTTGACAAAGGTACTATACATGTACTTTTTTTAACTTTCTTTTTATTACCTTATGCAAGGTAACAAAACATTTACCAACCTCTCTGTCCACCTGAGTAGACTTCCTCCACAGTCACAATCTAGCCCTAGTAGTCAGACAGACTGCCTTCCTGCCAGCCACACTGCCTCCCGGCCCCTTCTACTTTAGAGCCATAGGCCCAGAAACTACCTCCAAGCTCCTAAAGTCCCTTCCTACCAGGGGTAGCCCTGGCAGTGATGGCTTGTTCCCCTCCTTCCTTAAGCTCATCTCTCCTGCAATCATTAAACCCCTCACCTTCCTTTTCAACCTTGCCCTCTCAACGTCCACCATGCTTGATTACTGGAAGCATACTAATGTTGTTCCTATCTTTGAAGCAAGCGATCCCCTTCCTACTGATAACTACAGGCCCGTCTCCCTCCTCCCCCACCTGAGCAAGCTATTAGAGAGAATTGTGCACACCCAGCTTTCTGAGCACCTTGGGAAATATTCGCTGCTGCGCCCCCAGCAGCATGGTTTCCACAAGCTCCACAGCACCACATCGGCCTTAGCCCATTTCACTGACCATGTCCTCAGAAACCTGGATTCGGGTAAGGCCACAGGTGCAGTATTCATGGATCTGACTAAGACATTTGACCTAGTCAACCACCCTCCCCTGCATTCTACTATCCACCACCTTGGCTGTTCCTTAGAGATGTCCTCATGGTTTCAGAGCTCTCTTGAGGGCAGGTCCCAGTCAGTTACCATTGGGGCTGCATCCTCCTCTGCCTTGCTTGTCTCTACTGGGGTCCCCCAAGGCTCCATCATTGGCCCTTTACTGTTTTCCATATTTATCAATGCACTTCCAGCACAGAGTCTCTCCTGTGAGGCACTTCTCTATGCAGATGGCCTTGTTCTATACCACAGTGACAAGTCACTTGCAAATATCTCCTCCGTCGCTATCCTTAATTATCAATCAATCAATCAGTCAGTCAATCAAGTCTTTATTTAACCAGGCGTTCATAGTTGAGCAGAAGCTCGTTTGCAAGATGGACCTGGGTGGAGCATGAACAATTGTATATACAGGTCAACACAGGTATTTACAAGGCAATACAGATAATACTCTTTACAGAGAGGAAGAAAAAGAAGTTCATATGTACATAGAATTATACAGATATTGTACAGATTACATGGTATTTATATACATAGAAGTGTCTATAGGAAGATAAAGCAGGTTATCTAAGGTTGCAGGAGGAAGTAATGGAAGAAAAAAATAAAAATAAGAATATACACCAGGTAGAGGTGAAGGTAGGGGGGAAGAGAGGGAGGGAAGTAGGGGGAGAAAGGCTAGGAGGGCACGGTGCACAGAAAGGAGTTGGTAAAGCTGGATGTGAGAAGGTGGATGGAGAAAAGGGTATGTGTGAGCCCGGGATTGAATGCTATAAAGATGCAGGCATGGTAGGATGTCACAACCCAGGGTAGTGAGCTCCTATCTGAGGTTAGGGATGGATGGGCCTAGTGTTGATAAGACGGGGATAAGAGAGAGAACAATTAGGCTGGTGAGGAGCAAGCTGGGGGGGTCAGTACTAAAAATTGGGTCTAGGCGTGGCTATATACCAGTGCAGACACCGGTACTGGGTCTGAGTGGGTGAAGCAGTTACATACTTCTCTGACTGTATGGAAATAAAGTGTCTTGAAGGCATTTATACTGATTAGTGTGCTTAATTGTGGTGCTTCCTACCATTGGTTTACTTTCAAAAAGCTCCTGGTAAATGAAAAAAAGACAAAATCAATGTTATTTGACTCAAAACTGTTCCTCACCAAGGTCTCCAAAGCAAAGTCCTCTCTACTTGTACTCACACCTGTTAGGCCCCCCTCGAAAATGTCTCTAGTTTTAAATACCTGGGCACCACCCTGGACCCCTCCCATACATTCACTGATCATGTTAATATTTCCATGTAGAGTTGGACAGAAATTAGGAGCCACCTACTGGCTAAGCAATTCCTATCCCATGAGGTGCACCTAGCAATTGTGCAAGGCAACCTTCGACCCCTTATGGATTACTGCTCCCCCATATATTCCCCCCATGTCATCAGTCCTTCACTCCAGGCTGACATCAGTTTACAACATCATCTGCCACTTCATCCTCCTCACACCCTTTTTTACCCATCATTGTGACTTATACAAATTGCTTGGTTGGCTCCCACTTCAAGAATCCTTCGACGATGTCTCGGGCTGCCTAATAAACACCACATTCAGAGATGATCCCCTGTGCCCTTATTCATCCCTACTCATTGACAAAGTGGCTACTAGGTGCCTCCATGAATCATCCATCCATCCTCCCCCTGGTAGTTCTCAGAATCTGCACTGTCATGGACAGCAAAGCCTTTTCTATCTCCTCCCTCTCCTTATGGAACAAGCTCCCTATATCGCTCCATTTGCCCTCCTCCCACTTGTCCTTCAAAAGCCACTTTAAAGATTTGCTACTACTGGAAGCCAAATATCACTGTCCATCTGCGTAAGCTGGGATGATTCCCCCCTCTGCTTCCCCCACCTTTTGTGGGGTCTCCCTACCCTTGCAACACCCATTTCTCTCCAGCTTCTTTCCCAACCCCACCTGGCCCTTTCTCCCCTCCATGTAGTCTGCTCCACTGTACTTTGCTTATTGTGGACTGTCACACTGAATTTTGAATATTCACCTGGTTGGTACTTGATTTTGTTATTGGCATATGTGACAGGGTTGAATAAGGCCCTGCCCCATTTGTTATGCAGAAAGAGTTTAAATGCAAGGATATGTTCTATCCTCTCCTTTTCTGTCTCTTCTCTGCCTAGTTGTGCAATCAACTTTTCCTGTGAGAGCTAGGAACTGATCAATCCGATGGTCTTGCAATTGTCCACCTCTCTTTGTTTTTTTTTTTAACCAGGTGAGACACACTAAGCTGAAAGCTTGTTTGCAGGTGCAACCTGGGAGCACGAGGAAGTTAAGTGACTTGCTCAGGGTCACACAGTATGCAAGTGGGGGCTGTGTGAATCAAACCCAGGTCGCCAGATATGCATCTCAGAGCCTTAAACCACTGTGCCATACTGCCTCCTCTAGCTTTCTGCCTTTATTTGCTGTTTCTGTCTGTCTTCCTCCTCCTTCTTGCATATCTTCTGGTATAAAAATATATGTGAATCATTTTGTGGACATGTAACTGATACTGAGATCCCTTTGGTTAAAAATGTACATAGTTATACTGTTGAAATGATTGCAAAGCTATTTGGAACTCATGGGGTTAACCTGAGAATACTGGATGCCAAATCTCTGCAGAGCTGGCTACAAGAGATCAGTTCTGGGTCATTATGTTCTTTCTGTTGCTCCTACAAAAACACTAGAAACTTACAGGAACACTGTTTGAGAAGCATGCTGTTTTCTTAATGAGTTTCCCAGGCACAGATTTATTAAAAGAACAGCAATGATTGTGCAAGGGAGACAGAAACTGATATTTGAAATTGAGAAAAAAAACTCAGAAGGACTCTGTTTTCTATATTTGTACTGCCATTCTAAATAGTTATACTTAACATTTTTTTTAGTTTGCTGTTATTAATAATAAACTGTTATTTGCAAATTTTGAAACTGCTCCTGGTTTTCCTGTGCTTTCTGACCTGTGCCTCAACAACAGATGGTGTCAGAAATGAGATTTACAACATGCATACTCTAAACCTGGAGTTTTATGTTTGTGTGTACTAGAACTGGTGCCAGGGAAGCACAGAAGAAAGGTATGGATTGTACAGCAGCAAGTCCAGGTGCGATTACCAGAAGAATGGCAGCCAAACTAGAAGCAGAAACCAAAGTCCAAACTGAGACTATTCAGCTAGCACCAGCGATGAAAATAAAAAAAAGAACAGGCAGTGAAAGACTCTGAAAGCCTGACTGCCTTTTTCAAATGGTGGGATATACAACAAACAAAGATGGAGAAACAGAGAAGAGAGGAGATACAGCACAGAGAAAAAGAGATTCGACATTTAGAGGCAGAGAAAAGAAGAAATGCAACAACTTGAAAGGCAGGGAAAAGAAGAGCTGCAGCGACAGGAGCAACAAAGAAGAGAAGAGATGCAGTGACAGGAGCAGCAAAGAAGAGAAGAGATGCAGCGATGGATGGATGCCTTGCAAGCTATCAAAGTTGGTGGATCTGGCATAGGTCCAGCAGAGTGACAAAATACCAACAACTTAAAAGACCTTAAACTTACAAAACTGTAGCCCTCAGATGATATCAAAGCATACCTGACAACTTTTGAAAGGGTTGCTACAGCCTGCCAGTGGCCAAAGCAGCAATGGGCAATCAGACTGGTACCTTACTTGACAGGGAAATCCTAACTTGGCTTCAGCAATATGGACATTGCACAGTCAGAAAACTATGACCTGGTGAAAAGCAAAATCCTGAAAAAGTATGACATCTCAGGAGAGACCTACAGGCAGAGATTTTGGTCTCTGAAGTACAACTCAGTTGACAATGCTCAGGAAGTCTTCATCCGACTGAGAACTCTTGATGAAATGGCTTCAACCAGAGGGCAAAACAGTCCCACAGATCATCGACACATTTGCAATGGAGCAATTCATCAACATCCTGCCTACAGATGTACAGCTTTGGGTAAAAGAACACCGACCCAAAAGTGGGGAAAAGGCCATTTCTTTGGCTGAAGACTACCAAATGGCCAGACAGATGCCACAGCAGCGAGGTATCAGCCAAGCACTGGTAAGACACTCTTTTTCCCATTTAAACTCCAAGTCTGATAAGAACTCTGGTGGTGGTAACAAATCTGTACCCAAAGACTTTATTTGTTATAATTGCAACAGACCAGGTCATATTGCAAGAAATTGCCATAGTAAGAAGAGTGACACTGGAGCAGATTTGTCCTTAGCAAATTGGGGCAAGTACTTAACAGATGTGATGGTTGGAGATAAGACTGTGAAAGGACTTATAGATTCAGGAAGCAGACAGACCCTAGTACGTATTGAAGTACTAGGAAAACAATGTCCAAAAGGACCAGGTACTGGTGTCATCTGCATCCACTGGGACACTTGATACTGTTCCCACAAGCCAAGTGACTCTGATTATTAATGGGATGTCACACCAAATAAAAGTGGGGGTAGTATCTAAGTTACCTATACCTGTGATTATTGGAAATGACTTTCCAGGATTTACTGAGTTAATCAAAAAGGGAGTAAATCCTGATGTTTCAGCAGCCATGGTGACAAGATCTCAGGCAAAGAAAATCTCAGATGGTGGGGACTCTTTTCCTTTCATTGATTTTGATTCAGACTTGTCTGAGCACAGCTCCAAGATCCAGAAGTCCAGGGGAGAAAGATGACGCCTGAAGAAACAATGGCAACAAAAGACTGATGGACATAAGTGGTTAACATACGAAAATGCTGAAACTAAACTGATCACTGATCATGACTGTGATTTTCTTTCAGAACAAGCTAACAGTGTTTCTCTCCAGGTTTATTTTAAGCAGCTGGGGTTGAAACCAAAACAGGGTGAACTTATGTTTAAAAAATGTAATGGGCTACTGTACAGAGTTTGGGTTAAACCTCCGACACAGGATCAGATAGAACAATTGGTTATACCACAAAAGTATAGATCTGAGTTGTTATAGATTGCACATGATAGTCCTACGGCTGGTCACTCAGAGAGGGATCATACCCTTGCCAGATTGCGGTACAGATTTTACTGGCCTGGAATTGATGAAGATGTTGCTACCTATTGTAGTTCTTGTGCTGAGTGTCAGAAAGTAGCCCTAGTGACTAAAAAAGACAAGGTGCTCCTGGTTCCCCATACCCTTGATAGATATGTGCCTTTTGAGAGAATTGCAATGGATGTGGTTGGCCCCTTAGACAAAAGTAAAAAGGGTAATCGATTCATTCTGGTAGTATGCGACTATGCTACTCGATACCCAGAGGCAGTTCCAATACATACTGTCACAGCCCCAAAAGAGGCAGCAGAGCTTGCCAAAATTTTCAGCAGGGTGGGCATACCTGAAGAGATTATTACCGATCAGGGTAGTAATTCTGGTGCTGCATTACTGAAGGAGCTGTACCGACTACTAGGTATCACTGCTATAAGAACCTCCCCTTATCACCCTCAGATAGGCAGTCTGGTGGAGCGTTTCAATCAAACCCTAAAACGCATGTTAAAAAGGTTTGTAAAAGGGTAAGGGTAAAACTGGGACCAATACTTACCTTACCTGATTTTTGCTTACAGAGAAGTGTCACAGGCATCAACAGGTTTTTCACCATTTGAAATGCTATATGGTAGACAACCTAGAGGGCCACTAGATGTAATAAAAGAAACATGGGAAGATAACCCCCTTCAGAAACAATCTATTACATCTTATATGTGTGCCCTGAGAAAGAAGCTGGCAAAATATGTTGAAATTGCTCATAGTAATCAGGATGAGGCCCCAAACCAGCAGAAGGTGTATTATGACCATGGGGTAAAATAAAGTTTTTAAGCCAGGTGAAAAGTTCTTGCTACTGTTACCCACTACAGAAAATAGACTGTTAATGAAGTGGCAAGGGCCTTATAAAGTCCTTAGATGTACTGGCACAGTTAACTATGAGACTGACACTCCTGATAGGAAAAATTCTACTAAGATATACTGTGCTAACCTCCTCAAGAAATGGGCTGAGAAAACATCAAAAGCTGTTTTGCTAGTTTTACCAGAAACTGATAAAGAAGATATTGCTGTAGCTTATAATAGACTGGAGCAAACTGTAACTGCTGATGCTGTAAAGGTGAATGTTTCCTTAACCTCTGAACAAACAGCAAATTTGGAACTTGCTAAAGACATTTAACAGTACTTTTACCACAGTACCAGGCTGAACAAAAGGGGTTGAGCACATAATAGTGACAAGGAATGCTCACCCTCTTAGACAAAAGACATACAGATTACCAGAGCTGTTAAGAAAAGACGTGGTTGAGGAAATACAAAAAATGAAAGAACTGGGTATCATAGCAGAGTTGAGAAGTGCTTGGTCATCACCAGTGGTGGTTGTAAAAAAAAAGGGGGGGTGTAAGAATCTGCCTTGATTTTAGGAAACTTAATCAAGTTTGGGCTATGCTTTGGGAAATGGAGAAGTCAAGCCAGAGGTTTCCAAGACAGAAGCTGTAGCTAACAGCCCTGTCCCCAAAACCGAGAAACATGTCTGGTCATTTTTAGGGCTGGCTGGTTATTATCAGAGATTTCTTCCCAGTTTTGCTGAGTTGGCTACTCCCCTCACTGAACTCACAAAGAAACGGTTCCCGAATAATGTGAAATGGCCCCCAAAGCATGACGAGGCTTTTCAGGCCATTAAGTCTGCATTATGTTCAACCCCTGTTTTAAGAAGCCCAGACTTTGAGAAACTATTTCTGTTACATATAGATGCATCAGAGGTAGGCCTAGGTGCAGTCCTGAATCAAAATATAGATGGGAAAGAGCATCCTATTCTATACATAAGTAGGAAATTGCATGACAGAGAGAAAAGGTACTCCACCATTGAAAAGGAATGCCTTGTGGCAAAGTGGGCCATGGAGTCCCTTAAGTTTGATTTACTAGGAGTTGACTTTGTACTTGTAACAGATCACAGTCCACTCTGTTGACTTAACCAAATGAAGGATAACAATTCTAGAACCACACAGTGATACCTGGCACTACAGCCATTTACATTTAAAGTGATGCACAAATCTGAGGAAGAGAACGTCAATACTGATTTTTTGTCAAGATATGGATCAGGAATTAAGAATTCCAAATGTTGAAAAAGTGTGAGGTGAAACTTCTATGTTTGCTATACTGCATATGCACTGAACTGTAAAGATTATAAGCTACTGTAATGTTAAAGGAGAATTTAAAGAATGTTTTGGAAACCTGTTTTTATTTTTTAAATAGGTTCCCTCTTGGGTATGTGACAGGGTTGAATAAAGCCTTGTCCCATTTGTTATGCAGAAAGAGTTTAAATGCAAGGATCTGTTCTATCTTCTCCTTTTCTGTCTGGTTGCACAATCAACTTTTCCTGTGAGACCTAGGAACTGATCACTCCGACGGGCTCATGATTCTCTGACGCTCACTAGCTCTCTGCCTTCACTTGCTGTTTCTGTCCGTCTTCCACTCCTTGCATATCTGCTGGTACATCTGCTGGTATAAAAATATATGTGAATCATTTTATGGACCTGTAACTGATACTGAGATTTTTTTGTTTAAAAATGTATATAGTTATACTGTTGAAATGATTGCAAAACTATTTGGAACTCACGGGGTTAACCTGAGAATGCTGGATGCAAAATCTCTGCAGTGCTGGCTACAAGAGGCCAGTTCTGGGTCATTATGTTGTTTTTGCTGTACCTGCAAGAACATTGGAAACTTACAAGAACACTGCGTGAGAAGCATTATGTTTTCTTAATGAGTTTCCCAGGCACAGACTTATAAAAAGAGCAGCAATGCTTGTGCAAGGGAGACAGAGACTGATATTTGAAACTAAGAAGAAAAAACTCAGAAGAAGGACTCTGTTTTCTATGTTTGTATGCAATTGTAAACAGTTATACTGAACAATTTTCATTTTTTTAATTTGCTGTTATTAATAAAACGCTATTAGTGAATTTTGAAACTTCTCCTGGTTTTCCTATGCTTCCTGATCTGTGCCTCGACGACAGCGTGCCTCTTTGAAATTGCACTTTATATGGTTTACCTGGTAATTTGTCACCTTACTGTATTGTTCTCCATGTTCCTGTGATGATGTATATGGACTTGTCTCTAGCCAGCAACTTCACCTTGTACCTTATTGTAGTCTCATTTTTGTTAATACCTTCTGTACTGTAATTCCCTGCACCTCATTGTTAATGGCCTGCATTGCAGCCATGTTACTCCTCCTGTATTCTGTTTTGCTAAATGTGTTATTGTTTATGGCCCGGCTCGTGCCTGAAAACGGTCCCTTGGATCAGTGCACCTTCCTGGTCACCAAAGACATAAATAAATAAATAAGCTATAGGCATCATTGTTTTTATTGCCCGTCAGTCTCTAAACTGATGAACCAAAGATATCATCTCTTTTTTTCCCCATCCTTTTTTTTGCCTGTTGTGCATCCTCCTACCTCCTTTTTAGATCAACCCTCCAGTGACTACCCAGTTCCCTCTGCCACTCCTGCCACTGTTGCGTAAGCAGAAATCTATGGAGGGTTGCACCAGTGTTCCTGCAGCCATCACCATGGTGACAGTGGGTGGGAGGAGGGGTAGGTTTTATTTATCTTTTTTCCTTCCAGCACCATCCCTCCATGCCATAGGCATGCATGACTCAAGTGTGTTGGGCTGACTTATGCATACACAAACCCCATTGGAGAAGCAAGCTCCTCAGACCACCATCTGGGGGTGCTGGAATGGTGAAACATTTTGACAGTCCCTCCCTGGTTGTAAAGCACTGCCATAGACTGCACTTCTCCCACCCTGGTAGCCTGAGAACTGGCCTTCCAAGTTTGTTCCTGAACCCTGGTAGCCAGCGTGGCTGCTATTGGGCCAATATGCATCCCCAAGTACATAATTTCTTGGGGCTGTATGCCCCCTGGTGGGGCTTGGTACAGGCCAGAAAGGGTGCATACTGAGCTATGCAACTGTACACCATGTACCCGGCCTCAGACAGACATGCAGGGCTCAGATGCACTACCCTTGGCTGTGCGTGGATGTATTGTCCCACATAAGAGGAGCTGCCAGCCAGGGAGATGGACCCGGGCCAGACTGTGGGCTTCCAATCAGACACTCCAGTTGAGTCCATAGTAGATTCCTTCTCTGCCGGAGCAGGGGATTATGGGATACAGCAGTCCCCATAAGGACTTCTTTTTGTTTTAAATTGTGCTCCACTGATATATGTTCCCCAGCCATCTGTGGAAAGGAGGAGGGCTGGGATCCATGGATGTGGGGCAACAGCAGGTCTTCCAGATGGTTACTGGTTATAATCAGGTCCCTTGGAATTAATGTTACAGCTGCCCTCTAGCTGGCATAACAAACTACCTCCAAGACTGGACTGGCAGTGAACAGAAGGCATCATGAATGCTGGACTCTGTCAGTCCAGCCCCTGTCAGGGCCCCTTCCTGTCCCTTCCCTGTCCCCCCCAGCCCTGACCGGTTGTGCGGATGCACATGTTCAAACATTACAAAGGTTTCATCAGGAAAGACATACTGAGCAGGTAGCAGCTGGCTTCCAGATGCATACATGAACGTGGGCATGAGCATGGAGGAACACTCAACAGGGAAGGGGAGTTAGTCGATTCACAGGTGTAAAAAGGATACCCAGAATGCTTGTATCTTGGCCCTGTGTGCTATGGCACATAGAGCTGAATAGCAGTCATGCATTGGGCCCTTCATGTGTTGAGGTCATCAAGCCGGGCTATGTATGAGCCTTTGCCACCCTCCCCTGCTTTTCATTGATGGTTCTTTACTGTATTGAACAGATTTTCTGCTAGTCCATTACACTGGATGAGATACAGACTGGAACTGGAATGCTTGAACTGTTAATATGCTACAAATTTCTTAAATAATGGACTGGCAAATTGTAGCCCATTTCCTGGATACATTCTTCTGATATGTCAGACAAACTGAGATTTGCACTAGGTTATATCAGTTTCACTCTTGGTATCAGCCAGTTTCATGATTTTAAAATAGTTGAGCTAATAGCCAACTAACATATGACATAGAGAATAATGGTTGAGGTAGTGTACATTATGAGTTTTTTTCACACATCCGAGGTGTTTAATACCATATAAACCAAGAGTGCAAAGCACAAATGATTTGTGAGGGTACTACGCACCAAGGGTGTGAAAAAAAAATGAATTATGGAATCTTGGAATCCGGGGAGATCCCTGATCACTGGAAATGGGAAGACATGGTCTCTCTGCATAAGAGTCTGACAAGGAGGAAGCAGGCAATTATAGGCCAGTGAGCTTAACATCGGTAGTGGACAAGCTTATGGAGAAACTGCTGAAAAAGAGAATCACTAGCGACCTAGAAGTCAATAGCCTGCAAGATTGGAGGCAACATGGGTTCACTGAGAAACGGTCGTGTCAAACGAACTTGATAGAGTTCTTTGACTGGGTCACCAGGGTACTGGATTGGGTTGGGGGGGGTCAGTGGATGTTGCGTATCTGGATTTCAAAAAGGCGTTTAATTCAGGGCCGCACAGGAGACTACTGCACATAATGAGATGCTTAGGGCTGGGGCCGCTCGTGGTTAGGTGGGTGCAAAACTGGTTGGAGGGCAACAGACAAAGGGTAATTGTTAATGGGGTACCCTCAAGGGAGGGTTTGGTCACCAGTGGGGTGCCTCAGGGATCGGTGCTGGGGCCAATCCTTTTCACTATATTCATATGGGACACAGTGGAGGGGCTGGAGGGCAGAGTGTGCCTGTTCACAAATGACACGAAGGTCTGCAACAGAGTGGATACACCGAAGGGGGTTGAGTGCATGCACAGGGATCTGTAAAAGTTGGAGAAGTGGTCCAGGGGATGGCAATTGTCCTTTAACATGAAAAAATGCAAGATCATGCACTTAGGCAGGAATAACCAAGGAGCGGAATGCTGTATAGTGAGGCATGCCCTTGAGAGTACCGAGCAGGAAAGAGACCTTGGCATAATCATTTCACGGGACCTGAAGGTGGCAAAGCAGCGTGAGAAGGTGGTGGCAAGGACCAGTAAGATACTGGGATATATTGGTAGGGGAATATCTAGCAGGCAGTGGGAGCTCATAATACCTTTGTACAGGCAGCTTGTCAGGCCTCACCTGGAGTACGGGGTCCAGTTCTGGAGGCCATACCTCAAGAAGGATGTAGATAGGGTGGAGCGCATCCAGAGGTGGGTGACAAAAATGGTAAGAGGACTCAGTCATCTGTTATACGAGGAAAGGCTGAAGAACCTCAATATGTACTCCCCTGAGCAAAGAAGGGAAAGGGGGGACATGACCAAGACCTTCAAATATATCAGGGCTATAAACAGGGTGCCAGTAAAGGATATATTCCGGCTAAGGGAGGAGTCAAAAACTAGGGGACATGATTTGCAGATAGTAGGGGGAGATTCAGGGGGAACATCAGAAAGTTCTACTTCACGGAGAGGGTGGCGGAGAAATGGAACAAACTACCAGAGGTGATGGTGGGGGCAAGAACTGTGGGGGGGATTCAAGAGAGCAGGGGATAGGCACAAGGGTCTGTTGTTCTAGGGAGGTGGGTGGGCAGAAGGTAATAGCAAAGTCCTAGCAGCATGCTAGGCAGACTGGGTGGGCCTGGTGGTCCGTTTCTGCTGACACGTTCTATGAATCTATGAATCTAGGTAACACCATTCTTTATTTTAGATAATTGATGGTCAGTTTAATGCTGTGTGTTAAAAAACATCTGTCTTCCTTTTCTATGGCATTTTGTTTCTGTGAGCATGAGACGGCAGCAGCTTTCACTACCTGACTGTTTGATGTCTACCGTAATAAATTGGATTCCATTCTGTAATAACCAGCCAGTTATTATGGCATTAGAAAGGTGTGTCAGTCTAGTCAATAAATGGACTCACCAGTAATTATAAATATATATCCATAACATTCCTGGCTAAATGAAGATCTTTAAGATCTAATTAAAAATAATTTTGTTTAATCGGGTTGGGGGTCACTGTAAACTCCTGCATAGAGTCCACAATCACTTTTTTATTGTTTAATTGTTTTAATACCCCCTATAATAAAAATAAAACAACAAAAAGAAAATAGCATTTGTGGACTCTGTGCAAAAGCTACAGTGACCCCCCACTAAACAAAACTGTATTTGAACCTTCAGCGGAGTCAGCAAGATTTAACCACTACTAAGAGTCATTTCCCACAGTAACATTACATAGAGAATAATTGACAGGGTGTTGTATATTTAAGCAATAAGCCACGAGGGGGTGTGGGTTATCAGGGGATTTATCAAGGCTGGAGTGGTTTGCCCACAAGGCACAGTCGAGTGGGTAAATCCTCGCTAGATGTGGTAAATCCCCCGATAACCCACATCCCCGAGTGGCTTAGTACGATTAGACCTTGTTGTTTTTATTTTTTTATGGCAAAAAATAAAGTTTAATAAAAGTTTTTTTAGAGTTTTTATTATTTTTATTAATTTTCTTATGCTGTGAGAAAAAAGAGTTCTCTGTTGCTAGGTGGAATGTTTCTGTTTATGTATGTTGCACTAATGGGTTGCCGTCGCACAGCACAGCGTGTGGTTTCGGTTAGGTTTATGGTGTGAACTGCTTCTGTGTTCTACGAAGCAGTAGGAAGTGACTGGGGTTGCATTTTCCTTCTATATATATTTTTTTTAAATAGAGGCTGCTACATTAATGAGGTGAGACACTGAGTGGACCGGAGACAGAGCTAGTGTAGAGCGGGAGTCTCATGGCATGATGGAGGGCAGACCGCACGGGAGTGGAGACGGAGACTGAGGTGAGGTGGGTGCACTTGTGGCGGTTACGGTGAAATCCATGCTGGTCTGTTTTTGGTTTTTTTTTTAAATACGGATTCACTTTCTTGGGTGTTTGTGCTAGTCACGCTATGTGCTTTGGTGAGTTGGACGTGATGGGAGTCGGAGACCGCCGCTTAGCGAGCATTCCAACATGGCGGATCTGCAGTTTGAATTTCCCGGGTCGGATGATTTATCAGAGATGCGGCAGGCTGGCACCTTTTGCGGTGATTATCACAGGATTTACAACAGAGGTAAGGTGCCAGTCTGCCGTTCTTATTGGTTGGTGTCCGAGGTCCATGGTATAATATGAGATTTTTTACACATCCAAGGTAGGAAATATTATATAAACTACAAGTGTGAAGCACGAGTGGTTTGTTGCTATTACACACTGAGGGTGTATAAAAAACAAAGGTAACACTCCATTCTTTATTTTATGTAATCACTGGTCAGTTGAGTGCTGTGTGTTAAAAAAAGTCAGTTTCCTTTTTCTGTGACATTCTGTTTCCATGAGGGCGAGACGGCAGCGGTGTTCAGTTTCAGTCTGACTGGCCGAAACCCACATAATAATTACCGGGTTCCATTCTGTAACAACCAGCTAGTTATTACAGTGTTAGAAAGGGGTATCAGTCCAGTCAATAAATGAGCTCGCCAGTAATTGTAGTCATTAAAAATTAACCTGGTGAGGTACAGGCACTCTGTATTGTAATATATGGATATACATAATAATAGTACCGAAAACATACAGTTTTTTCGCCATAATACTACCGATGCAATCCAACGATAGTATTATGGGATCTCGTAATACTATCGTTTCATGTTCATCAATAGTATTATGAGATCCTGTAATACTATCAATGCACCTCCCATGCATCTCCCAGTATGGCAACATGGGAATCCTACGTCTACGAGCTCCATGTACATCTTGAACAGCCGTCCGTGAACCGGCTTTTACTATAACCATCCTGTACAGTAAAAGCTGCTCATTGCAACAGCTGACAGAATGAGATCCCCCAAAATGGCTCAGCAAAGTGAAAATACCACAAATGAACAAAGGTGCCAGTTCATTCAGGCTCAAGAAAATAAAAACACACGGCTTTGGTCTGAGCGAAGGTAGGAAGCAGAACTGACAGGCGACTGGGGTAGCAGAACAAGTTGCTTGGGGAGTGCTTCTGACTGCAGTTTCCAGCAGGAGCATGGAGGTAAGCTCCTGTCTGGATCCACATATTACAAAAAAATAACAAATAGGGGACTGTGCACGTCTCAGCTATATTGCCATCTTGAGGTTCTGGTGACATGTTAGAACCTCTTGAGCTTCACTCCTGAGGGTCACATGTCATCAGAACTTCTCAACGGTATTACAGCCTCATAATATGCAGACCCCTATCTATTACTCTATTTATAATACTTTTTTTATTTCAAACCCACTCTATAATTCTCTAAATGCATTGTAGTAGTAAGAGCTACTTTAGATTGAATAACATGCAAAAGTACAACCCAATGGGTGAATGCTAATCATAGTAAGTACGTTTTCAAGCAGCCCTTAATGATGAAATTAAGGGTCCACCTGATGGGCCAGCAACAGTGCGACATGTTGCTGTTCATGCAACACTGGTTCAGGAGTGGACTTGGGGGCTGAGGCGATGCTGCTGCACAGCAGTGTGCCTATCTAAGGGGGGACTGGCTCAAAGTTCTACACCCCCCCAGTGACTCCTGTAGTGGGCCAGGGAGCTTGCCCCTCTGTAGGACATCGCTGCATGTGTGGCCTGTCATGGTAGTACTCACCGCTGCTAGAGAGGAAGAAAATGCTGGTGTGAAAAATGGCGGCCATCTTTCCGATTGAGACATCACACTCAGATCCTGCACTGACTGCTCTTCTCCCATGCCAAATTGTGCTCAGGAAAGAGAGATAGAGACGCCTGCCTCCAGTCTGGTCTCAAAATGAGGGGCATTCCATGGGGACCTTGGAATGAGGTTAGGAAGTGATGAGATTGGGTGGTTCATAGATTCATAGAAGAGTTACGAGTTAGGAAGCCATGAACCTATAATAACTCTCCACCATTTCTAGTGGCGGTAACTATATTTGAATGTGTCCATTTATCTATCCAAAGCTAGAAGCCTGCTGAAGAGGGGAGTCTGGTCCGGAGGATTAAATTCTCTATGACAGCTGTTGGCCATACAACACAGACTTTAGTGCAATGATTCATGAGAAACCCTCAACACAATGACAACAAGTTTCCAGACTAAAGAACAAGATTTTGCTTTATAGGCACTTTGATGAACAGATACACTCCAGAGGTAGTATATGTAGACCTATTCATGCATATTGTACTCAGAGCTATTTTGTTATGATTACAGCCTGTGTGAATCAATTGTAATATTTGACAATGCAAAAAGATGAAAATAAAAAAACGCAAGTTTAAAAAAAAAATTGTCTATGGCAAAAAATTAAAAATCGAAATGATATACAAAGTCTGAATTTTTTTAATCAGGCTTTGTCTTGCTCCCCAATGAGATGGATGGCACCCCCCCAGCTTTGTCACTGACCTTGTCATGGATTTACTGATAAGTCACCACTTGCCCAAGACCACAATAATTGTGTGTGGCCTGCCATGTGTGCGCGTGTGGGCCTGCTGGTGCAGTGGCAGGCTGGGACTTTTTGGCTCCTGTTTTTTCTGCGCATTTGTGCTGGTGTGCAGTGATGTGCCCACTCATGTCCAGTGGCTGCCCCATCTCTTGCTGTGATTCCACTGTGGTGTCTCTTGGCCTCCCCCTAGGTGTCAGATGACCAGCAGAACCTTGTGTCCCCCTCTCGGAGGAAAGAGATCTGTCCTTGGGAGGTTCAATCCTCCCTTCACTGGCCAGCCCCCCAGCGACCCGAGTCTGTTCCCAAAACTGGGTCATCGGCATAGCGGGTGTTAGCACTACTGATGTGCAGTCAGGCTGGGTGAATTTTTTTTTTTGCTGTAAATTTCTTTATTTGCTTTTCAAACTTTAGACAGACATACATATACCTGGACGAACCAGGGTACACAATCCCAAACTGACTGTGTAAACTATATACAAAACACCTATATACATACACAGATAATGGGACCATCCTCCATAATAATCATATATTCCTATAGCATCTGTATCTTAGAATAACCAGATCAACATAAATATAACCCCTATAACATAAATCCTGTTACCCCATAAAAGGTATCAAACCAGAGCCTCAACCTAAGTAGCAGTCCACCCAGGAGGTGGCTCCCTGCTGTGTCCCCTGGAAAGAGGGAGAGAGTCCACATCCCCCCATAATTCCTAGCAGACCAAGACCGTCATCCTATTACCCTTGTACTTAAACCACCTCACCCCCAGAAAAAGCTGTTCATATAGCCATTTAGACCAACATAGTTCCGTAGAAGACTGTAACTCACTCCAACATAACTTTCTCCTGCTAATCACAACCCGACAGACAGGCCTGTGTTTGGGTATTTCTACCCTGCAGAAAATAAATCGCCTTCAGTGTCGACCATCTTTTAGCATATAGCCCTTTTCTACCCTCCGAGCAAAGATGCCTCTTTATTCTACCCAAAGCCCCAGTAAGATCTCTCACCCACTGATCATAGGCATACACATGGTCATCTTTCCAATGTTGTAGCAAAAAGGATTTGACAATCGCTGTCATCAAAGAGAGATGGTATTTGGGTGTGGCACTTGAGATTTGCGAGAGGTCACCTAAAATACAAATCTCCGGTATTATAAATTCTGAATAGTCCAACAATGGGTCCATATGCTGTTTAATTTCAACCCAGAGAGGCGATATTTTACTACATTCCCACAACACATGCAGGAGGTCACCTATTCCCACTTCACATCTAAAACACAGGTCTGTCTGTCTAAGATGTCTATCACATAGTTTTACAGGGGTAAAATACATATTAGAGACAATAAAAAATTGCATACTCTTGTATTTGGGTATACGTATATATTTGTTACTTTTCCAGATATTGTCCCAAGCAAGGCTCCGGGGGGCCATCGTTCTGTACCAATATGAAACCTTAATAGGAGAGTTCGGCCGGGTGGATTTTTGATGGAATTTAACAGCATCTCTTTCTAAACTATTGTATCCTATTCCAGGGATTTACAGACTCTGTAACAGTTATATGCTGTTTGACAATACATACGTGGCCCATACTGTCAATGAGATCTTGCTCTTCTGAAATAGTAGCCTTACATAAGGTAAATCCTGCATGAATGTATTTGCTTGTGTTTGTAATGATAACAAGAGACATATTTTACCTTCAATAATAAATTCATTTCTGCTGTCCGACAAGCTATAGTTGGCTACCATCGGGGCACATTGATCACCTCTGCAGAGAAATTAATGTAAAAAAGTTAGTGAAATCTAGTTTTAAACATACAAACATGCCAGCTGATAAAGGCCTTACAGTCTATCTAGTCTGCTCAATTGTGCAGCTCCATATGTATTTACAAAGGGAACTGCCCCCTCCCCATTTCCCTTTTGACCTCCCTCTACTTCCCCCTCTCTCTTGCCACTTGCTCCCCTTCTACTTGCAAATTTTCTCTTCAACCTGTGCCAAATCCTGTCAAAGCTGGCCACCGTTTTGAGGGCTACCACTTCCTCTGGCAGCTTGTTCCACTTGGCCACCACCATCTCCGTGAAGAAGCACCTCCTCATCTCCCTCCTGAACCTCCTCCCCCAGCTTTATGCTGCGCCTCCTAGTGGTCTTGATGCCATGAAGGCTGAAGAGGCCCTCACTGTGTTAATACCCTTAAAAGGTACTTGGAAGTCTCAGTCATGTCGCCTCTCTCTTCTTTCCACAGGAAGTACATGTTGAAGCTCCCAGGCCTCTCTTGTCACAGAGTGTTGCCAGCTGGCCCGGGATCATCTTGGTTGCCTTTCTCGGGATAGTCTCCAGCAAGTTGACATCCTACTTAAGATACAGACACCAGAACTGCACACTGTACTCCAGGTGTGGTCTTACCAGTGACCTGTACAGCGGCAGAATGACGTCTGCCTTCCTTCTGGTAATTCCCCCGGCTATGCAGCCCAGCATTTGATTTGCTTTGGCTGCTGCTCTCTTGCAGTGTACCAAGTGTCTCAGATCACTTGTGATTATTACTCCCAGGTCCATTTCTTCCTCTGACATTGTTACCTGCACTCCGTCCAACCAGTATTTGGTTCCCCAATTCCTCACCCCAATTGCATAACTTTCCATTTTTAAGCATTGAACCCCAGCCGCCAAATGCCAGACCACTTTTCCAGCCTAGACAGGTCCTCCCTGAGTTCCTGTCTCCCTCCTCCATGTGCACCCTCCCACAGAGCTTGGTGGTGTCCGCGAACAGGCAAATCTTACCCTTGATCCCATCCATGATGTCACTTATGAAGATGTTAAATAACACCGGGCCAAGCACTTAGCCCTGTGGGACCCCACTGCTCACAGGCCTCACTTCAGAGAATTCTCCCCTGAATACCACCTTTTGGTTTCCATCCTGCCAGCAGCTCTTGATCCATCCTGCAAGCTTGGAACCCACCCCCAAGTCCTCTAGCTTCCTGACCAGTCTCCTATAGGGCACCACGTTGAAGGCCTTGCTGAAGTCGAGATACTAGACAGCAACTGGCTGGCCCCTGTCCACGGTCCTAGTGACCCCATGGAAGTAGTCAATTAGGTTAGTCTGGCAGGACCTCCCCAATATTTAAAATTCATACAAGCGAGGGATACAGTCGTAGAATTCTGTTGTAATACACAACAGTATATTACATCCATGCCTTGTTTTTGGAAGAAACCAATAGCCTTCCTCTTCCAGCCTTTTTCTCAAACACATTTCAGTTCAATTCAATGTTATTCAGAATAAAAACCATTGAGTAGAACTCATTTACAATGGTATCCTGTTAAGGTAAAACTTCTGATGACAAGCAAACATGTTACAGACATAAATGTCTCCCTCTGTGCACACACTATAGCAAACATCCAGAAACACAGCAACCCTCTGATTCCTTTTTTTTTTTAATTAAGGTTGGGCTGACCAGGTTCAAACAAAACAAAACAACCTCCTGGAACTTGGACAGTTCTAAAAGAAACAAAAAGAACTCTTACCTTAAAAAAAACATAGTTTGAAATATACAAATGAGTGCATACATACGCACATACGAAGAAGCCAGCAGAAGAAGGCCATTTGGTCTATCAAGTCTACTCGTGTTGCAGAGTCCACAGCTTGAGCTAATGTTCCTGCCCTTCCTCCCCACTCCTCCCATCCTCTCTACCCATGATCCTTACCTTGCCCCATGCCTATCCCAGCCTCTCTTAAATTAGCATATGATTAAAACAAAGTCATATTAAATTTCAAGGTTCACAAACTTAAACTTTTTCAGAACCTTTGGGGTTCAGTCTTGAACAGTAAATGGTCTTCCTGTCCCTAATTCCTAATTGCACAGTGACCAATGTTGTTGGTCTCCTAGTCGCTGAAAAGCCTAGACTTCCCACTAACATTAGCACAGTTAGGATGGTTCCAGCAGGGCTTGTAATCTACAACAAGTCAGGTTGGTGACATCAGCAGGACCTCTAGGCTCAAAGTCTTTCCCTAACTGGAAACTAGTAATAAACAGAATTTCATTGGCAGTGGCTAACAGAAACAGTGTAGCCCGCCAGGATGCAATGAAGTATCATGGATTCCTGCATGACGAAAGGGATTAGCTTTCATTGAAATTGCACTGTTTCCTGCAGTATCTCTGCTGCAGAATTCTGCATTGTATCCTGGTGGGCCACACTGTACATCTTTGTGTTGTACAAGACACTGCCTTCAAAATTAAATTTACTGTATTTGATATCATTCAAGCTGTTTTCTAGGAACGCTGATGACTTACGAGTTCGCTCTGCTTATCAAAAAGGTTGGAAAACTTTACCTCTGTACATCTGATGCCCTATTGAGCCACACTGCTCTCAAACACAGGGTGGGGCCAAACTCTGCAATTTGCCCTAAAACCTAACATACTGCATCTAAACCCCCACAACAGGCTTTATAATCAGGTCCCAAGAATTCTGCAGTTCCACAGATGCAGAATTGGCCATAGAACCAGTAGCCTGCCACATAATTTATGTAATGTCACAGAATGTTAAGTACTGTCACTCTGTTCATTATTTATGGTGATTTTAATTTTAAAACAGCATGTTTTCCATAGTGCCTGGCCCTTGTCCACTCTTTGTTTAGCCTAAGGCCCTTCCTCCATGCTCTGATGACATTGATGGCATGATTTTCTGGGGGACAGATTGTAGGCCTGCTCAGCCTCCCTGGCCTTCTCCAAGGTCCTCCCTGTATGGAGCAAGAGGGAGGGAGGGAAAGACAGAGTGAAGTGGGAAGAGATAGAGGAATTAAATGGTTGGTTAAAGGGACGTGTCAGGAGAAAGGATATCACTTTGTGGGGAACTGGGAGGACTCCTGGGACAGGAGGCTCTTCAAAGGTGACGGTCTTCACCTGACAAGAGAGGGGACCAGCATACTAAGGCAAAAGTTTGACATCTACATTAGACAGTTAGACTGATTGTCAGGGACACTGTGGCTAGCGAAACCACAGTAAAGGGGGTATTATGGTTACAAACGATCTATCACCTAAAATGCATTGCAATTCAGTTATTAAAAAATCAAGTGGTATTTTACACTGTATAAATAAACATATTACATCTAGAAGTAGGGATGTTCTTCTGCCCCTTTATACATCATTGGTGAGGCCGCATTTGGATTACTGTACGCAGTTTTGGTCACCCAGTGGAAGAACCGAGATAGTGGCACTTGAGAGAGTTCAGAGAAGAGCCACCAAAATATACAGGAGGTTAAAATGTCATGATTATCAAAAGAGGCTAAATATTCTAGGTTTATATTCCTGGAATATAGGCGCTTAAGGGGGATATGTGTTTAATCTATAAAGCCACCATTGATCCAGATTTATGGGAACTACTGGGTTTGAGGTACAGGAATTGTCGGTAATACTAGATCACACCCTCTACAACTATATGTGGAATGTCCAAAACCAAAAAAGAAAATCCTGGCTCACGCTGAGAGTTACCAATATTTGGAATAGGTTGCCATTAGAGGTGGTGGCTAGTGTAACTGTGAACGCATTTAAAAACAAACTAGATAGCTTCTTACTTAAGCATAATATTCAGGGTTATTAATAAATGGCGAGCAAAAGGACTAATGTCTATATAGCTCTGTACTTACCTATGAGACCTATGAGTGTGGGAGGGGAACATAGCTAGTGGGCTCCCCCTATACAGGGGACTGGTAGGTGTGTAAAATTAAGGCTGAGATTGAAAAAGGAGTAGTGGAAGAGGCAGAGAAGGCTCTCAGAGTCTGCAAACAATAGAAAAAATTAAAAAGGTTAGGAGAATGGGAAGGAATGCAGGTGTAGGATCGCAAAACAGCAAAAGATGACCCAGAGCTAGTTGGAAGGAATCTGCCTTCATGCCAGGAGTCTGGGTAATAAAATTAGTGAGCTCCAGGCACTGGTGTCAGACACTGAGGCAGACCTTGTAGCCGTCACAGAAACTTGGGCCACAGATAATAATTACTGGGACTTGACAGTCCCAGGTTATGCGATGTTTAGACAGGATAGAGGGGAAAGGCAAACAGGGTGTGGTGTAACCCTATATGTCAGGGAGGATGTAGAGGCTGTGGAGGATGGACACTTCAGGGGAAGCAAAGTGGAATCATGGTTGCTCTGGGTTCACCTCACGGCACCCTAAGACAAGGAAATACAGGTGAGGGTGATCTAGAGACCACCAGAACAAGGGGAAAAGAGAAACGGGGAGCTCAGAAAAGGACTGGCAAGGGGACTAAAGAAGAGGGAAGTGGTGGTAGTTGGTGATCTGAACCTGCGAGACATCCAGTGGGACATTCCAGTGGCCAGGTGTGCCAGAACTCAGGCCCAGCTGGATTTATTGCAGGACTGACTACTGGTGCAGCTAGTTAAGGAATCCATTGGAGAGGCAGCCATTCTTGATTTGGTGCAGAGATGGTGAGTGGAGTGAGGGTAGATGAGCCACTGGAGTCCAGCAACCATAACTCCATTTGGCTCAGGCTGGCCCTCTGGACCAGAACGCCCCTATCAAAAACAGAAATCTTAGATTTCAGAAGAACAGACTTCAACCAGATGAGGGAGCTGGTCCAAGACAAACTGACCAGGGATGGACAGCATCGGAGATTTAGAGGAAGGATGGGGGCAATTAAGGGGATCATTCTCACGGCAACAAAGGCAGGCACAAGAATTGTTACAAAATGAAACCGATACAAGAGACCAATAGGGTTCCCAGAAAGGGTCAGAGAAGCAGTGGGGGCCAAAGAAGAAGGCTTTCAGCAGGTACAAGGAAAATCAGGGGGAGGAGGAATGGGGGGAGTACCAAATAAAAACTATGGGAGCGAAGAGGATGGTCAGGAAGGCAAAGGCGGACATGGAGCTGCGTACTGCAGAGGGGTCATGGATGAGGAAAAACAATACTTCAAATATATTATGGAAAAAAGAAAGCAGGGAGGGGTTACTGTTAAGCTACGGGGGAGAGTACTAGAGGAAGCTGAACAAAAAGCAGCCATCCTTAAAGATTACTTCTGCTCTGCCTTCATGAGGAAAGACAGTGGTCCCCTGCCTGCAAGTGGCATCAAAGTGGCTGTCAGGAGCATCCCTGAAATGAGGCAGCCAGTATTTACCAGAGAAAGGCTCCAAAAAGAGCTTGAAGCCTTAAAGATAGATAAAGCCCCTGGGCCAGATGAGATGCACCCAATGGTCCTCAGGAAATTGGCTGCAGAACTGACTGAGACCCTAGCAGGGCTATTCAATAGCTCAGTTCAGAAAGGGGTAGTTCTGAAAAACTGGAGGGTAGCAGACATAGTCCCACTACACAAGGGAGTGGGACAAGGAGCAACCGGGGAATTACAGGCATGCCGGCCTTACCTCTTTAGTGGGTAAACTGATGAAATCACTGATCAAAGAGGACCTTTCGGATTGCCTAGACAGCAACAGTCTACAGGACAGCAATCAGCATTGGTTTGTGGCAGAGAGGTTTTTTCAGACCAACCTGATAGATTTCTTTGACTATGTAACAAAGGTAGTACATAAGGGCCATACTGTGGATTTATTCTACTGGAATTTTAGCAAGGCTTTCAACTCAGTGCCACACAGAAGACTGCTGAAGAAGCTGAAGGACCTGGGTTTGGCTAGGAACATAGATGGGAGGAATCTGGTTAAAGGAGGGACAGCACCAGGTAGTGGTAAATAAGGTCAGATCACAAGACAAGGAGGTGACAAGTGGGGTACTGCAGGGATGTGTCCTGGGTCCTGTCCTCTGTAATATGTTCCTCAACAACAGTGGCAAGGACATCTCGGGCAAGTTGTGTCTCTTCACAGATGACATGAAGCTCTGCATGAGGGTAGGCAGTGATGAATGTATTAGGGAGATGCAGAGGGATCTACAAAAGCTAAAGATGTAACCCCCTGTCCTGGGGGCTTACATATCTGCCCTTTTGGGACTCCCATTTACCTGTTTTCCCCATAGTTCCCCAGTCCTGGCTGGTCCCCCCTGGTAGTCCCCAAGATCGTCCCCTGGGCACTCACAAAGTTTTTTTGAGAAGTGGTGCCCAGAGAGCTGTAGCACGGAGCCGTCATCCATTTGGTTGCACTCCGGTGCCAGGCGATGCTCCTCGCATGCGCAGAAGGTGCATTTTGTTCAGCCATTAGGCAGTCGCTTTGGCTGTCTCACTAGTCGTCCCAGTCCCTCTGCCAATCTAAATGGGGACCAGAGACCTTGGGCAGACCGGAGCAGTGGCAGGGAGGCAAGGGAAGTTATTTTTGTGAGCGCCAGTCACGCTCAGGATATGGGAAGCCAACTCATGAATATTAATGAGGCAGCTTGTGAATATAGATGAGGCTGAGCCTGTCTAGTTCTAGGGGAAGAGTTCTGCCACTAGCAACAGGCAGAAAAAAATAAATATTAAAAATTAAAAAATGCACTGGTGTGCAAGGGCAAAGGGGATACTGTGGTTTGTTGGGGGATAAAATAAATAATATACACATTTTGATTACCACAAAGAAATAAGGTTGGGGCCATGAATACAATGTAATGGAACTGTGTGTGCTGCCTAGGGGCTAGGTATAACGGCAGCAGCGACTGAAAGAAGGCTGATTAAAATTGTTAACGCTTGCAGTTGCATAATAGGGCACAAGGGTGGTTACCAAATGCTGGGGAAAATATGAAAAAAAAATGAAGGGCTTGGCTGCAGGAGATGTTTGGACCTGGGACACTGTAAAGTCTGTGGTGGAACTGTTTATTCTGCAGCCATGATTACAGCCTTGTGACCACGTTACAGCCAATGCAAGCGTCAGGATTTCACAGGAGGATTGTGGGGCTTCAGAAGAGACTTTTGGGGAAAAATACCGGGGAATATCCTAGCTCCGTTTTGAGCAGCCAATGAGGTGTCGAGAGAGCCTCATACGTATTAATTTTCTTTGAGGACAGTGGCTCCAGCCAATAGGAAACTGCCAAGGGCTCCCCAAAAGACTAGGACTTCTGATTCTTGAGTTAGTTCAGTGGGAGCCCCTCCACAGGGAGAAGGACTCCAGCCCTTGGAGAGAGAATGGCGTCGCAAGGCTGGGAAGGGACCTGCCTGGGGGCTGCCAGCAATCTGACCCCAGGGCTGGTGGTGCCTTCCCTCATCTGAAGAGAGTTGAAGGAAAATGTGCAGAGAAAGAGAGCTGCAAGTTTCTGATCTGAGGCTAAAAAACAGATTAACTGGATTCTGTCAGCAGCCCTGGCTCATAAGAGACTTTTACTTTATAAGTGGAAGGATCAGGCCGTCCCCTCCTTGACTGAATGGTACAATTATATGTCAGTCTTAGCAGAAAATTAGAGAATTTGTCACCTCCTGCTCAATCAAACATCAGAGTTTTTAGACACATGGGCCCCCTTTTTAGAACTGGTAGTATGATATCCTGTATGTTTTTCTTCATTTGCTTTACAGGGTTGTATACTATCATTATACTGCATGCTATGGTTTTGCTACTTGATCTCAGTCCTTAAATTTCTGTCCTATTAGTCCGACTAATTTATGGTGTATGTAATCTATTAGTATCTGGTTAATGTTCCTTGTTTTTATGAATGTCTGTATCCAGTAATATAATGATTATTGTATTGTATTTTTGTAGTATGAAACTAATAAAATATTAATTTAAATAGGTTTCTAATCTGAGGCTGTGGGAGAAAGTGGCACCACAGCAGTGAGGGTACTGAGAAAAGGATATTTGAAAAGGGAAAATGGACTGATCCTGAGGAGGAGAGTGCCTCCTGGTTTTCATCGGCACCTCCATGGTGAGACATGGGTGAGCTGAGAAGTGAATGAAAAGTTATGTTAACATATGGAAAAGGAACAAAGAACTGTCTGACCCTGGCATAGACAAAGCGTCTAAGGAGATAAGGGGGAAGACACAGGTCTGAGGACTGGTTGTAGCATGGAAGAATGGCTACTGGAAATTGGATGGGAATCTGGATTCTGAACAGCTGAAGAAAGAGCCTCTTCTGAGATTGTTAGGCACCTGCACGGTGGGAAAAGAGACTTTCTTGGTGTTCTGCTGAGAAAGAGTTCTGGAATTGTGTGTGAGTCAGATCGAGAGTGATCGCTGCGTGAAAGCTGAGAGACTGTGAAAGCAGAAGGCTAAGCAGGTGTTATCTGGGTGGGTACCTGCTGTCTGCTCCTAAATACAGCTGAGAAGGAGACTGTTGTAATGATCCTGTAGTTTAGACTTTGCACCACACCCCTGGAGTCTGGGAGACGGGGAAGAAACAGAGACTGCTTTGGTGACATTCTGTAGCTGGTTGTTGTAAGAAAGGAAAATGATTTAAAGATTTCATCCTGAATCCGGAGCCAGGTGGAGAACTTGCTAACCCCCATCATGTGGGCCTTGCTGGCTGTGGGGGATCAGGAGTTTTATACCCAAGTGCTAGGGCAGAGGAGCCGGGCTGTGGGGCCACTCCTAGGTCTGGGTCCTTTTGTGGCTGGTAGGCCTTGTCATGTGCTCTGCAACGAGCCACAATAGGCCAAAGGGGACAAGCTACAAGATCTCCAAACAAGTTGAAGATCCAAACTGCAGTTTCCTTGGCCCTTCAAATTCAAGCATCGAGCCCGGTTCTGCAACTGCTGTTTCCACCAGCTCCCAGAACTTCAGTTACGTGTGCCACCTGAGGACTGATGTTGCAGAACAGTGAATAAAAAGCAGGAATGGCCCTGCAAATTTTGGGGATGTACATAGTTTAATTTGATGCCCAAGGGCATGGGAAAAGCTAAAGAGAGCAACAGCAACTGTAGAAAGCTAATTTAATTCTGCAAGTGCACCAACGCCGGCCGACCAGCTGCACCACAGGCCTGCAACTACAAGGCTGGGTACTCAGGAGCAGAATTTGGGGTTTCGTTCTTGACTGGTACCAGTTGTGGGTTTGTGCACAGTTAATACCTGCAGCAGTTAGGTAGAGAGATGGTGGCTGCATGATCAAAAGGTGACTTGGGTTTGAATAATAGAAGGGGAAAAATGATTGTCGTGAAATGCCAAATCCTTAAATTCAAATCTTTAAAATGTATTGCATAACCTCTATTCCAATTTTCCCCAGTCTTAACCCTCCCCTATGTAAATAAATTATGATGTTATTGTTTCAGAAAGCTCGGACTCAAGAGCCTGATTTTAGTGAGCATGCTATTAGAAGTAATGGAAACTGAAATGTTGGATTGGGGGATGTTTGAGTCTGGTAAATCCATGGCTGGGGTAACTGTTTCGGGAGGTGGGTTGGTATGACATCCCAGGGGGTTGTACAGTAAGTGATCGGACCCACTAAATATGTACTCTGGGTGGAGGCACTGCCATTTTATTGTATACCTTGAGAAAGAACCCTTGTGTAACAGCTCTATGGTAACCCAGGCCACTTAACCTGTATCCTAGGTAGCAGGCAGGGTTAGTGGTCCTCTCTCGGACAGTACCAGAGAGGGGCTATGAAGAGGTGGTCTAAGGTTTGGCAGTTGAAATTCAGTGCCAAAAAATGCAAGGTATCTAGGGGAAAAAAACACCAGGAGAGAGTACTGGATGGGAGAGGTTAAACTGGTAGGGGCTGGGGAGCTGGCAGTATAGCCTAGAGGTTAGAGGAATGAGGTGTGAACAAGCTTGGTACATCCAGCAGACCACAACTGAGTTTGATTCTCACAACCTCCACTTGCATACTGTGTGACTCTGAGCAAGTCACTTAACCGCCCAGTGCTCCCAGGTCGCCCCTGAAAACAGGAACTTGTGCCTAGTGGGCCTTACCCGGTTACCAAAGACTTAAAAAAAACAAAAAAAAAACTGACCACTATGGCAGAAGAAAGGGACCTGGAATTCATTATTAGTGACTTCCTTGAACAGTAAAGCCAATCTAACAAGTAGGGCTAACAGGATGCTGGGGTGTACCAGAAGAAGTACTGACAGCTGGGAAAAAGGAGGTGGTACTACCTCTATGTAGGTCACTGGTGAAGCCACTCCTGGAATACTGTGCCTAGTTTTGAAGTCCTCCTATAGGAAAGGACAGGGACAGGCAGGAGACAGTGCAGTGCAGGGTGACCAAGATGATTCAGGGTTCAGGGCCAACAGGGTAGATCTTACAGGGATCATCTCAAGGTACTGAACATGTACTCACTGTAGACCAGGTGAGAGAGGGGGAATATAATTGAGTCCTTTAGTTTCCTGAAGGGAATAAATAAGGTGGACTGTAGGGAACTGTTTAGCAAGAGCACAGAATCAAGAACTCAAGGTAATAAATGGAAATTGGTGGGGGGAAGGTTTAAGAGGGGTGTGACGTGCCAAGACTGTGAATGGTGTTAAGCATGACTGGGACAGAGTGAAGAGGGCTGGTAGTTACTCAGGTCGGTAGCAGTAGGGAGGGGAGCAGGGGGATTGACCGGAAGGGGTAAAACCCAATACGGACAATAGGTTCCCGAGACAGACAGGGAATTCTGGGCAGACGAGATGGACCTTTGGCCTTTTCCTTCTGTCATTGTCTATGTTTCTGTTAGCCTATGGCTGGACAGAATTCTGTGCCAGAAGCAAATAATCCATGCACTAGGAATGATCGAACCTCACCGTAGCAAATTAGTAGCCCTACCGAAGACATAAGGATTGAAATGTCACAGAGAACTAGGGACCCTGTTTGTAATAAACAAAACAAGCATTTGTCAATGCCGAACGTTCGCTTGCAGGTATTTGCAGTGGTGTTTGGCATTGATACAGCCCCCCCCCCCAGTTGTATCCATGTCCTTTCAGCAACCATGTCCCAACAGAGTACCTCTCTGCAACTCCTCTTGCATCTGATTTACACTTCAGCATCATACGTCTTAACTGTCTTGTCTTAGGAACGCTAACACCCTAGACATTCTCAATGTTACGAGCCTGTGTGGGAACTGCGCAATGCACGCTGGTAACACAGTCATTTTTTGTGGAATTTTCTCACCAGATTTTCAACACAGGCATTTTGGGACCTCTACTCATGAACCGTATCACTATGATTTTGTTAACCTGTCCTGAACATTGATTTCCACAGCAACTGCGACATTGTGCGCCGCATGTGTGGAAACACATTTAGCCAGCGGTGAAAAATGACAGAGGTACTGTTCATAAGGAGGTGTGACAAAATGGCAATGTCAAAAATCTGGAGTGGAAATATTACAAATTCTCGTAGTTAGGAGCGTGTGTGGAAACTGCGCAATGCACGCTTGTAGCATTGTCATGTTTTGGAATTTTCTCACCAGATTTTCAACATAGACATTTTATAACCTCTGCTCATGAACAGTGTCACTGTGGTTTTCATAATCTGTCCCGCACATTGATTTCCCACATCGACCATGCCATTGTGTGTCGGATGTGCGAAAACACATTTTGGCCAGGATATGGAAAATGACAGCTATACTGTTCAGAAGGAGGTATGAAAAAATGGCAATGCTGAAAATGTGGAGTGAAAATATTACAAATTTGAGAAGTTACAGTGTATGGAAACAGTGCAACGCACGCCATAACACAGCCATTTTGGGGAATTTTTTCACCAAATTTTGCAACATAGACTTTTTTGGGACCCCACCTCATGTACAGTGACACTGTCGTTTAGTAATTGGTCCTGAAAGGTGATTCCATGTAGTGACAAAGAAATCACCTTTCAGGACCGACAATGTCATGACATTGACTGAATATAAGGTGGGTCCCAAGAACCCCATGTTGAAAACTTGGTGTCAAAATTCACAAAAATGGCTGAGACATGCACCAAAGTTGAGAAAAAATGTATGCCATTATACAGCTTACCAGCTTTGTTCAGTTCGTGGTTGGCTTCAATAGTGCAGATGTGTTCCTGTGCACAGAAGATCGTCAGACGGGCCCAGGAGGCATGGGGTGAGGGGGGTGGCATGGGTGCGCAGAGGGTGGGCGTGGGTATGGGAAGGGGCACGAGAGACTGCAAAGGACCGCTTCTGCTTTCACGGGGAAAAAAGAAAACAGCAACGTGGGACACTTTGGGTACACTGATGGCTCAGCATGCCGCACACCTGGGTGTTTGTTTGAGGGGCTGGAGTCAAGGGATTGGGCACCCATTGCCACACAGCGAGCCGGGAGGGTATGAGCACACTGGGGTGGGCTCCCAGTATGCCACCTGGGTGTTTGTTTGGTGGGGGACTGGAGCCAACGGGGATTGGGCAGGCCAGAAGATGTCCTCATTGTAGACTTCAGCAGGACATTTGACTTGTTGCCACATCCCAGGCTGCTCAGAAAGCTGGGAGATATGGGTATGGGGGGCAGATGGTCAGGTGGATAGGAAACTGGCTACCAGGGATGTACAGAAGGTGAGGGTTTAGGGGGGTGTCATCCCCCAGGAGAGTCATTACTGGAGTCCCACAGGGATCGGTACTGAGCCCACTCCTGATCTATATCTCAGACATCAGAAGTGGCATCAGGACGGGTTCGGGGACGGACTCGGGCGGCCAGGGGTCGGTGGGGAGAGGGAGGATCTAGCGTCCCAACGGATGCCTCTCCTCAGGGGCGGGAGTTACCAAGAGCGGAAGTGCCTGCATCCCTCCCGTAGCTGGTGGAAGCACCGCATTGGGAAGGGATGGAGGCGTGCTTCGCTTTGTCGGAGCCGGGAGGGGGACGCCGCGGCCACATGAGGGCCTGCGTATGAGCACGCCAACACCGGGACGACGTCCAAGCGCAGGTGTCCTAGGGGAGGGGGACTTAAGGGGAGAAAACTGAAAATCCCCCGCAGCCCTAGATGAAGGCCACCCTAAGTCCACCCGGACCACCTACAGGACAGACCCCACTGTGCGAGGAAGAGGAGGATGGGCACTCTAGGGACAGATCCCTAAGGTAGGTTACGGGGGACATGAGCAGACGGAAGGAGGGGGCACCGGAGGTAGGAAGGAGGATAAAGACGAAAATTAAAAAAAAAAAAGTGGTATCAGGACTGGGATGAGCCTGTTTGCCAATGACTCAAAGCTGTGGGTGGTGGTGGATGGGGAGGAGGGGAAGCTGGCTTTCCAGGAGGACCTGGAGACTCTGGGGTGGTGGTCACGTGCCTTGAAAGTAAAGTAAAATACTGAGAAATGCAAGGTTCTTCACCTGGGGGCAAAATCCATCTCATGTATACACCTTGGGGAGGCACTGCAGCATTGAGGGGGAGAAGGACCCGGGTGGTGGTGGATACTGAAATGAATAACCTGAGCCATGTAGAAGGGCTGCAGCCCAAGAAATAAAATACTGGGGTGCATAGCCGGAAAGGGGATGACTTCAAGGAGTAGAGAGGTGCACCTTCTGCTGTATAATTGCCTGGTTAGACCACACATTGAGTACTGTGTGCAGTTTCAGCATACTTACTTTAAAAGGGATATTGCTCTTCTGCAGAGGGTCCAGAGGAGGGTGACCAGGATGATGCAAGGACTAGGGGGAAAGAGACTTGAGGAACTCAAACTGTACTCACTGGAGGAGAGAAGAGACAGAATGGATATGATCGAGGTCTTCAAATATCTCAAGGGAATGAATAGGGTAAGCCTTGAGGGGGTGCTTCAGCTGAGGGAGGTAGGGCCAGCAAGGGACACTCAATGAGGCTAGATGGGGGAGAGTAAGGGGGGAACAAGGAGACGCTTACTTCATTGAGAGGGCAGTGAAGCCCTGGAATGGGTTGCCCATGGAGTTTGTGGGTGCTACAACTGTGGGAGGGGTTCAAGAGGCCTGGGATGGGTATAGGGAGAGGTGCATCCCAGAGCCCCACTGGGGTTGGGAATCCTGTAGGGAGGGAAGGGGGGGTTATAATGGTACCCTGGGTGGGCACCAATCCCCAAGCAGACTCGAAAGACCATAGGTCATAATCTGCTGTTTGTTTTTAGTATGTTAGTATGTGTCCTCCCCCACCCTGGATGCATCTGAGCTATTGCAACTCTGTATGTTCTTCCTGGTGAAACTTTTCAAATAAATAAATTTAAGCACAAGGAACCCTACGTGTACAAAGGGACACCCATGAAAACGAGATACTGCATGGGGCCATACTGCCAGCTGTATGATACGAATTTAAAATACTTTTGAAAAAATCAGTAGCTCTTCAAAGAAGTGAAATTGCACAACCCCCCCACACTCAACACGTTTCCTGTAAACTTAGCAGCCTCACAACAATGCACTGCTCATGAGTCAGTGTCAAACCCTGCTATGCTTTAAACTGTGTTGACACAAAACAGAGAAATGTGAATCCCTTCCAATATCGGTATGTGAGTTGCTCATAAATGTTCTGCATACTGTTCACTGTGGCATTATAATTTTGGCAGTTTAGTACAGTAAATCACTGACACTCCCGGAACTATACAAAATAAATAAATGTTTAAAAAACTGAAACCTAATCACATGCAACTTCTGTACTTTTAAGAATAAAAAAAAAAAAATTTGCTCAAGCCCAGGATAGCAGGGAACAGATGCTGCCATGGAGGGTAACAGTGTCCACAAGGATGCTGTCCTCCTGGGGAGTCTCCTGGTGGTAGTACCTGAGCTCGTGGTGACCATGCATTGCTCAGCACCCCCCAGGACACCGACGCAGACATGCTGCATTTTGGAGGATGGGTGAAGTGAGGGATAACATGGCCCTGGCTGAGACACATTAGATGATGTCCCTCTGTCCTTCCAAGCCACTGTGAGCACTGCCATGATTTACCCCCTCAGACCCCCAGGTCAATCAATGCTTTCCCTCCTCCCCCTGACCTGCCAAAGGGGGGACAAGATCCCACCAAAGATAGGGATTCTGTGCATCATGGGAGCAAATCAACAGACCCAAGGGATCATGGAGCCTGTGAACAGCAGCGACAGATGAATCCAGCCAGCAGCTGGGACTTATGGGGTCCAAAGGAGTGGGGTGCCCCAAGGGTCTTGGAAGGAACAAAAACAATAATGTCATCATTAACATGGGGAAATACCCTGCCATAAATGGCCAGAAAATGTAAAATACACAGTTTCTTTGAGGTCTTGCCTCTAACAGGAACAGACTGATGCAGGGAAGTAAAGGGACTTGCACAGGGTCATATATAAATCAGAGGCTGTGGTGGGAGTAGAACATAACAGGTCATAGCTAAGAGGTCCACCCACACTGCCATTGCTTGCATTTAGTTGACCTATATTAAACAGATACTTGTGACCCAGTCCCCACGTTGATACTCTTGCCTGGTACTCTTGAAACAGATTTAAGAACATCAGCATCTGACTGGAAATCACACAGAACATTTCATACACTCAGTGCACATAACGATTTTTTTAACAGATCACTTCTTTAATGATTTCCATGAAGTAAGTTTTGTTGCCTCTGTCTCTCTTTTACCTGTTGCCAGATTGCTGCTCTGTCCTCTTCTGGCCCTGTGAGTTGCAGCACAGTCCCTTTGGTCCCGGCGCACTCCTCCTTTTCCTACAGCCAGGCTTCGCCATCAGTGGGCAAAGTGAGAGGGTCAGAGGCAGCAGATCAACATGCAGCGACTGTAGCCAGAGGGACTAAGGGTGGACTCCGCCCACACAACAGTGCGCGAGTCTCACAGGCATGCCAACAGAGGGGAGATGATGGATTTGTCTGGATCGGGCGTGTAGTCCTCCGCTGCAGTTTGAATACTACTCATTGTGCAGGAGGAGGCGAGGAATGCATGAATAATAGCCAGATGGAAAATCCGAGGCAGGGAAAGTGAAACTCTAGGTGCACAATTAAATGTTCCCTTTCCAAGTTCACATTACAAATATTAGCAGGATTTGAGCCCGACCGCCAGGCCGAGGGTGGGAAGAACTCAGGTATGCTGGAATTTAACAACTCTAGCGCTGCCTTCCCAACACTTTTCCAAATATTCCAGTGTCAACAGGAAATTTAATAACTGCTGGGAATTCAACAAAAGGAGGAGTTTCCTGGGCTGTCGAACTTGGGAGGGAAATCTACAAAGCAGACAAGTGTGGGGTTTGTTAGCTTTGAGCAGGGAGATACTACAGCGTGTGAAGTTGAACTGTGACATCGAATGAGTTCCACGGTGCTGGCATGGTGTCCCGTGCCTTTAGAAGTTTTATTCCCCAAGCTAGCTGTGTCGAACCTCACCAGAAGATGAGCAAGGCATCAGTGCGGTACAAGCCAGTGCTAGACACACCAACTAGAGATTAGTGTCATTGAAGCAAGGTGCAAAGAAAGTGTCAGACAAAGGGTAATGTAAATATGTTAAATACATACACGTTACCACTGCTGATTGTGACGGACGTTTTCTTAGATGTGAAGACCGGGGCAGCCAAACTGTTGTCATAGACAGCTTGCCCATCCATTGGAGCGGTACTGTCGCGCCTGCTAAATGGAGCAGTGGATTGCACAGGAGGGTCACACACCTCCAAAAAGTCATACTGTTATAAAACGTTCCTTGCGTATGCGCGCAAGCGAATGTAAAAAAACGACATGGTTAACAAATACGATGCTTTAAGATGCCACTAAAATTCCATAAAGACATCTCTTGCGGCACATGCAAGCTTATAAAATATTAAAAATAAGTATATTTAAAATTGGGAGGGTTTATTTTATGAGCGAGCATCCTCTGCATTTAAACAAGCATTTGTCAATGCCGAATGTTGCTTGCTTCTATGTGCTGTTTAGGTATTTGGAAGTCATTGGAGTGCAAATATTGAAAATTGACGTGAACTCACGAAAGGGGAACTGCGCAACGCACGCCAGAAACAGTCATTTTTGGAATTTTTTCACCAAATTTTCAACATAGCCATTTTAAGACCTATGCTCATGAAACAGTGTCACTGTGATTTTCTTAATGTGTCCCATACATTGAGTTCAGATACCGACTGCGCCATTGTGCACTACATGGGCGGAAACACGCTTTGGGCAGGATGTGAAAATGACAGCTGTACTGCTCATAAGGAGGTGTGGTAAAATGGCAATGTTGAAAATCTGGAGTGGAAATACTGAAAATTAAGAACTCAATGAGCGCAAGGTGAGAACTGCGCAACGCATCATCAAAACGGTCATTTTAGAATGTTTTCACCAAATTTTCAACATAGCTATTTTAAGACCTCTGCAATGAACGGTGTCACTGTGATTTTCTTAATGTGTCCCATACATTGATTTCAGACACCAACTGCGCCCATTGTGCTACATGGGTGAAACATGTTTTGGGCAGGATGTGAAAAATAACAGCTATACTGCTCATAAGGAGGTGGTAAAATGGTAATGTTGAAAATCTGGAGTGAAAATATTGAAAATTACAACCTACGGGCGCAGTGTAGAACTGCACAACACACGTCAGAAACAAAGTTATTTTTAGGGTTTTTTCACTAAATTTTCAACATAGCCATTTTAAGATCTCTGCTCATGAACGGTGATACTGGTGATTTTCTTAATGTGTCCCATACACTGATTTCAGACGCTAACCGCGCCATTGCGCCATATTACGGAAAACATCGCTTTGGGCAGGATGTGAAAAAATGACAGCTATACTGTTCATAAGGAGGTATGGTAAAATGGCAATGTTGAGAAATCTGGAGTAAAAATATTGAAAATTCGTGAACTTACGAGGCATGCGAGGGAACTGCGCGAATGCACGCCAGAAACGGTGAAACAGGTTTTTAGAATTTTTCACCAAATTTTCAAAATAGGCTTTTTGAGAGCCCACCTTATTAACACTGGCAGTGTCGTTTCGTTAATCATTTGAAAGGTGATTTCGACAGTGACTGCGAATCACCCTTCGGACCCGAATAATGCCATGACAGTGACAGCATTCATGAGAAGGTCCCAAAACCCCATGTTGAAAATTTGGCAAAATTCCAAAAATGCCTGAGATATGCAATAAAGTTGAAAACCCTATCTATCCCATTATACAGCTTACCGCATTTCCTCAGTTCGCAGTCGGCTTTGAAGAGTGCAGACGTGTTCCCGCCCACCGATGATCGCACGCTGAGCTCCGGAGGCATGGGGTGGGGTGGGAGGCAGGGTGCGCAGTGGTGGGTGCGGGTTGTGGGAGGTGGGAGACAGTGATGGAACGTTTTTATTTACAGTTTTTTTTTTTTTTTTATTCAGACGACGGGGACGCTTTGCCATGCTGGGTGGGCTCCCAGGCGTGGCAGCAGGAAGCTGTTTGGGGGACGTGGAGCCAACAGGGGATTGGGCACTCCGTGCAGCCAAAACAGATTTGCCACGCTAGGGTGGGCTCCCAGTGTGGCACCAAAGCTTTGGGGGTGGCATGCAGACTTGAAGTTTCACGGGGATTGGGCACCCCGCTATTATAACAGTTTTGGCAGCTCATACAGAGGCGCTTGCCAGGCACTGATCGCAGCGGTGGTTTTCTTTGAAGTGAAGACCACTGCTGTCACACAGCACCCGAGATCCATTGGTGCAGGACCGCCACGCCTCTGCTCAACGGAGCAGTGGATTGCACAGGACAGTCACACCTCCAAAGTGTCCTATTCTCCCAAGACGTTCTTTGCGCATGCGCGCATGCGAAAGTAAAAAACTAAAGGCACAAGGCTGTAGCCTGTTAGGTTTTAATACTGCCCTCACTCAATTTGTCCATGTTTTAAATTGTTTCATCAGCTGTGAAAATCGGAAATGAACAAGGTTCCTAATTTGAAACTGGCACTCTTGATGTGACCCTAAAATGGCCTTGGTGGCATGGGTGATGCCGTCATTGGATTGGAGCAGGAGAGCTCTAGCTGGATCACTGAGCCTCTATGGATCAGTGTTAATACAGATGTATAGTTGCCCCATTGTAGGTATCCCATGTGAAAAGCAGTGCTTCTCTTACGTATCACACGTACTATCCTGCATTTAACAGTGCTCCTGAGAGACTGATACAAGGCTTTAAAAGTGCTTCAGATGGTAAAGAATGGGCAATGCAGATAGTCACTGTTAAGCATTTTATAACACTAAATATAGCGATTAAGAAATAAAGTAACCTAACTGGGAATTGAAACCAGGATCACAGAACACTATCCTAGTAATTTACCGGCTGAATCATCAGGTCTAGTGGCAAGCTGGAGATTCCCTGTCAATTTCTTTCTCAAACTGCAAATCCTGCAGCTGGGAATACTTTATTTTTGCATTTTGAATTGGACTGAAGACATTGGTATAAAAGACTAAAGAGATTTGTTTCTGACCTGGTAATTATAAATCTTCGCTAGAACCAGTGATGTTAGAGGTATGGTCTTAGCTAGTGAAATCCCACTCCTAGCATGTGGGCTTTTACTTTAAAGGCTGTACAGAGCCCAGACAGACTGGTGCCGCAGTGCCTCTCTCTTTCTCTCTCTCTGGCCTCCAAGGACTTCTGCTTTGTGGTGAGGGAGCAGGGGAACTGAGCCAGACAGCATGGAGGGGCATGTTTTCTTCATCGCCAACAGTGCCATTAGGACCACATCTCCTGCTGAACATCAAAGACAGCCACCTGCCACCAATAAAATGAGTGACTGGTAGTCATTGTTGGAGCGAGAGTTCCCCAACAAATGCCCTAACTGCAGAGAACTGCAAGCATGACTGTGTGAAGGACAAATGAAACACAAATGGACTGATTCAGGGCAGGAACCCTTTTAAAACTAAAGAATTATGACCCGAGCCCCTGTGGACTACAGGATGTTGCCAGCCGTGTGCTCCCTGACCCCAAGCCACAGCAACGGGGGTTAGGGTCTGCATCATCATCAGCCTGAGTCATTCAGGCTACAGTGCCTGAAGGGGGACAACTGGAGCCTCTGAGACATGGGAGGACTTCAGTCATTCTGTCATAAATTTTAATCTGTGGGCCAATCCTTTGTTGAGTGGTGGACCTCCAGCCTGGACTCAAAGTAACTGACAGCCTTCTGGACCAATGGTGAGTTGACATTCCCCAGTGAACAGCAGGGACTGTGCCAGGACCCATTCACTTTGTGTGTGACTGCTTTAGGACGCAGCCCAAGTCTACATGTATCTATAGTAAGAGGCAGACTGGTGCTGTATGCTGAGAGGCAGCTGAAACTGTGCTGCAGAGATTGTGTCTGTCTTAAAGGAAACAAATGAGAAGCTAAATTCCTGCCTACAGAAAATTAGGTACTCAGGTGCTAGCCTAGCATAAAAGCAAAAACTGAAGGCTGCAAGTGAATAAGAGACTCTTGTGCTGCAGCTGGAGAACGTGATGGACAGCACCTGGCCAGTACCACCGCCTGGTATGGCTTATCACCTGCCCTTGGGAGTGAATGCCAGGACATGTTGGGTGGGGTGGGTTCCCTTGGGACCACACAGGTAGAGCTGTCTGTAAGGAAGAGATTGCCAACCAACTGCTGAAGCCAGGATCAGAGGGACCACTGGAGCTCTGCGACAAAGAATGCCATTATAGACGAGAGAGAGAGAGAGAGAGCCCGTGAGGTATTCACTGCAACTGTGCCATCACCTCTGCACATTAAGGTGATCCCCTGTCTGAAACTCCCCTACTCTTCCAGAGGGATGCTGTTCACTTCCTTTCGGAGGGACACTGGATCCCAGAGCAATGGAGGACAGTGGTGTGCTGGCAGCGGAGTCATCCTCTCTTCCAGCCAATGAATTTAAGGGGAACATTCTAGAAACTATGAACACCGAGCCTATCAGGGTAATACTCCTTATATTACTATTGAAGCTTCTACTTTGCCTATATGAGATGTATTCTACAGAAACTCGTACAATATCAAACCAACAGCTTCCTAGGGACCTTGCAGAACTGCAACTGGTCACAGAACTGGCTGATAAAAAAGCACGCCTACTTACTATGCTTGCAGAGCAGGAGGAACTTTATTTGGGAAAAATGTCTCAGCTGATACTTTCGAGATCCGCCAGATGTGACAGCCCAGATGTGTCTGCCTCTGATTCACAGCCTTCCTTTTCAGCTGCTTTACCTGCCCAGAACCCGAGTATGGTGCCTGACAGAATGCAGGCTCCCAGTCAACTGCTAGTTGTTCACTGGCTCCTGACTGCCGCCTCCCATTGCAACACGGTCCACACCAGAATGGAGCACCTGCTTCCCAATGCCATCCACACCCAGAATTCTTGTCACTCATATCTAAGGAAGTCCTTCTAAGAGCAGGCTGGATTCAGAGCCTAGACAAGGTGGGGTGGCTTTCAGACAGGTCTCCAGCATCCACTGTATTAAGGCCTTTCATGCCCATGAATTCAGCTTCTCTGACTCACCCAGGAATGAAGACTATCCTGCAGCAGTAGCAGCAGGAATCAGGGGCCATGCCACAGCAGAAAAAGAGATGGAGTTTCTCAGGAGAAGCAGCAAGAAATCAAGCAACAGCAGGAAGAGGCACAGCCTGCAAAGATGGCCCCCTGTAATTGCCTTCTACCCTGGAGTTCACTCAGAGCCAATCTGAGGCAGAGCCAATAAGTTTAGTGTCCTGTACAGGGTGGGGTTGGGGGGGGGTATGTTCACCAGTCTAAGCCAATCCTGGCCCAAGCTTCCTCAGCTTTAACCCATGTTGCACAAGATCATGGGTCACTGCAGAATTCAAGTAAGATTTGCACAGTTACCATGCAGAACCCAGAGCCATTCGGTATCCCAGCACCTCTTCTGGATTCTGCATCACAGGCTGACCCCCCACCCACCTCAGGTTGCCCCAGTTACAATCCACATTTGCTTCTGATACAGGCCCTGCTGTGGATGAACTAACCATGAATGAACCTCCTGCTACCCAAACAGAGGGTACAGACTCTGGTGAAGACCCAGGCCTTGTTCCACAGAGCTCCACCACAGCATCTGCTGTAGACCCTGCTCAGCAGAACTCCTTTGATACTTCGACCGCCGGCCCCTCTGGTGCTCCTGTTTTGGGAGGTCCCCTCAGGGCATGATCAGGCTGGCTCTTCTGGCCCCTAGCCCAGTACCTCCAAAGGGCCTCAAAGCCACCTGCAGGATACCTGTCTTCAATCACTCTCAGATTTGCAGTCAACCACATGTGCATGGGCCTGGGGCACCACTTTCTGGTCACTATCAGAAGAAACTTGTGCAAGCAAGTGCATAACATAGACTTATTTTCTTCCTCACTGAAGCTTACCGAACCTGCCAGGTGCAGGAATGAGGTTCATGTTAAATATCCATACGATTCATAGGATGATATGAATCTGACAGCCATAGGCCATTATGACTTGCCTCAAATTATCCAGAATAGAAGGTGGTTTTACCACCCATATATTTGTCAAATAATGTTTTGAAAGTATCCATTGAGTTACTGTGTACTACTTCTGCTGGTAATCAATTCTGGGTGCTCACCACCCTCTGACTGAACCATGCACCTTTTTTTGTTTGTTTTATATTGGTCCCCTTTTAACTGGAGGTTGTGTAGTCTAGTTTCCCTCTCAGTCTTCTTCCTCTCAAGCCCAAGACACTCAAAGAGGTCATCATTATGAAAGGCTTTGCATACTATATATGAGTGGCTTGGATGACATACCTGACTATATCCACATGACCTGCCAGATGTTCAAAGGTTCTGTTAACTTCGATGCCTCCGAACTACATGCACTAATCCACATACCAGATGATACTGTTTCCAATGTCAGTTTTAAGACCCTTGCATCCTGACTTCTGGTGACGTCAGCTTTTTAATGACCACCTGAACTACGAGCTCCACTGCAGTACTCCTAAATAACTCCCTTCTACAGAACATTTTCTCAGAAAAAAATATTGAAATACATCAGGGAGAATCCAGCTAATGACATAGGGAAATCGGATCAGTTTAAAAAAACGGAGGCCAGACAGAATGCCAAGAGATATGACCCTGACCAAAATGAATCGGAGGCCTCTTATGCCCCAGGCTCAGTTACCTCCTATGAGTAGGATATGGGTTCCCCCTCTAAGTGTCAAAAAAAGGCATCTAGCTTGATGCAAACCTATGGGAACCGAGAGCCTTCCAGAGTGAAGTTGCTGCCTGACTGGACAATCTGTCTTCAGAAAGCAACACTCTTACAAAGCATATGGATAAGCCAGATGACCAGATAACGATCACTAATCGGAGGGTCGACCACCCGTAAGCAATGGTACAGCAGCTTCAAACTGCATGTGAGCAGCTACACGACGGACAGGAGGATGTGGAGAGCCATGCTAGGAGGAACAATATATGGCTCTATGGCATCCTAGAATGAGCCAAAGGCCAGGACATAGAGAGAATTTTCTGCTTGACTTCCTTTGGGAAGCCCTACAGCTTGAGCCTACAAAACAAATAGAAACTGAGTGGGCTCATTGCGTTCTGGGCCCTTAGACGGCGGCAGCCAATGCTCGACGACGCTCCATCGTAGTGCAGTTTCTCAGCTATAAAGTCAAAAATTAGCTACTAATGTGGGCATGGCAAATGTAAACAGTGAAATTTGGACAGGATTGAGTATTTTTCGACAATGACTACCCGCCTCAAATGATGAAAAAAGGAGAGCCTATATCCCTTTACTGTAGACCCTATAACAGAGTAAACTGCGTTTCCAGACTCCCTACCCTGTCAGACTTGTGGTCTTCTATCCTGAGGGACACATTACATATGAGTCAGCGGCTGAGGCAGCTATCAACCTGCAAAAAAGAGGGATCATAAAATCAAACAACCCCAGAGCATCTCTCTCCTACAGTGACCACTTCTTCAGCCGTCATACCAGGCTCCTGTGAAAATTGGAGACAGACAGACATATTTTGCTGTCTCCTAACTATTCTCACGCTACCCACCTCCATCGCAAATCCTTTGGGGGCTCACAAATAAGCTGTGCAAGCTGAATATCCCCTGTTGTCTTGGATTCCTTGCCCAGCTACAGTTCATTTTTAAGGCTGAGCAGTACTAATTCACTGACACAAAAGCAGCCGGACCCTTTGCTAAAAAACTGCATCCCACAGAAACTGTACCAGGAGAAGAAGCTTTGGAATTAGAGGCAAATGACTAATTGCTTTCATGTTTGCTTTATCTTTTGGTTTGTGAGTACAGCATCAACTTTAGCAGGACACTGACTAGGGACATGCTTGTTTTATATTGACATAGCAAGTCAGCAAAGGCATCAAGACTGTTTGTTTGAACTGAAACAAATTTGATATAGTGGCCTGTAAAATGCTTAACGGTATGTATGTTTCAGAGACTGTAGAGATGGGTTGCCATTTCCACCGACCTCCTGCTCCACCTTTGTCTTGATCTATCCCTGAGTGCTTAACTCTACCTGTGTGCATCTGTGTAGTTACTGCATGTTGGTTTATGCTTTTATTTTACTTATGGAAGCCCCCCCCCCCCACAATCTGGGGCTTAACTGTTTGAACAGTGTCCCCTTTGTCCCGATGACATGTTCTGCCTCCAGTCCCCTGGTCTGCAGACTCAGGACCAGAGGGCTTGTTCAGTGGCTGCTGGTGGGATTCAGGCCATGGCTCCCACACTGTCTTCGCTGATGCCTGATGTGTTTGTCCCTTGGCCCCTTGAGGGCAGCAGGGCTTGGGTCCTTGAGTTGTTCTGCACCTCTGGGTGCTTTTTTTTTTTTTTTAAATCGTACTTTTTCCCCTCCTACTACCTGTCAGCCCCAACCCTTCAGAGCATCCAAGGGGTCATCCTCCTACCACCTGCTCACCGATACTTACCTCCCAGTCCCCAATGTAGCTTCGGTTTGCCCCCTGAGCGGGGACGAGTGGGGCGGACCCCTGTAAATCTAACTTTCGTTGGGTCTGGAGGTAGTCAGCGAGCAGTGGTACATCAGAGGCATGCCCCAGGAAGCCGACAGGAGTTTTTTCCACTTTTTCTCCTCCCCCATGCAGCGTTAGCCCTTGACGTCAAGGCGCTAGATGCTGACATCTGCTGCATGCCAGGGCCATCCATCTTCCTTCTTTTGGGAGCTTGCATTCCCCTGAGCCTCCGCCCGGAGTCACACAACAGCGGTGGGCATTGACCCTTCCCACCCGACCCTCCCTGGAGACGGCATGCTGTCATGGGACGCTCAACCGGTACTCCCAGCTGACCCATCAGCGACCCAAGTCCACTCCCCGAACCCGGGTCGCCGGCGTGGAGCGAGGTGTGTCGTCCAGCGCCTCAACCTTCAACACCACCGGGCTGGCCACCTCCGGGTGCTTTTGGGGGATATTTGTCTGGTTTGTCAGGCAGTCTGTGTGGCTGAACCAGAATGTAAATAAATATGGCCACATGAAAGGTTCTGCACATGCACGGCCAGGAATCTTAAAGGAGCCGCAGTTTCCAAGAGTGCATTTGGCTGTGCAGCCACTATGTAGATAAATTCCTGGCTCCAGGGCAGGCCGTGGAGCCAGGGGTCAGTTGAGGGATGCTTGCGGGCATAATATTGATGGACTCTGACACCCAAGTGGAGTTAAAATTAGTAATAAAGGCTGCACAGTAACGGAGAAGAAATGTAAACAATATTGGCGGCCACCATGAGTTTTCCCTGCCACAAGGGGCCACTGGGAAAGGTAAAAGGGAACCACTGTGAGCCTGGGAGAGGACTTGCCAATTTAATAGGGAGTTTTGGGCTGCTATAAAAGAAAGGGCATGTGAAAAGAGAGATCCCCAGAGAGGTCCGAGAGGGAGAGAGAGAGTGGTGAAGGGCTGCACTGGCCCAAAGGCGAGTCAGGGTGCAATAAGGCTCCTCTTAGCCACAAAAGGCAGATTTAGGTAGAGCACCTACAAGACTCTCTTAACAGTGTGGGGATAAAGTTGACTGCTAATTTGTGTCCTTGTGTGGGAACTGAACTTGAAACTCAGCTCTGTAGTTTCCAGTATGGAACATCTTGAGACTGTTTGAACTGTGGATAACCTGGAGGACAGTAATTTGTGCTGCGGCTTGAGACTGTCAGGAAACCCAGCTGTGTTTCAGTGCCAGAGAAAGTGGTGTATCCAGTGGACATCCAGGGTGACTACCTGCCTGCCCTGACATGCTGGACCGATGAAAGGTCAGAAGAGGCGAAGATAACGAAAGGCCTCAGAGGCGAAAGCAACGAAAGACCACCAGCTGCAAAGATGACGAAAGGTCCTTAGAGGCAAAGATGACAAACTGCCCCCAGAGGTGAAGATGATGAAAGGCCTGTCAGGCTAATGCCTGTCAGGTTAATAGCCCAGATACTGCTGTGTACAGAGAGACTGCTTGCTGCTGCCAGAGAGTACTGCTAATTTGTGTCCCTTAGCAACCCCCCCCCCCAGAAAAGCCTTCAGACTGTACATACCTCTGGGTTATGGCTCTGAGGAGTCTTTCTGCATTTGAGTTACAGTAGCTAGATAGTTGGTGTAAAGGGTGTGAAGCCCTGGGCAGGACTTTGCAATCTACAGGGTAGGCCCAGGCAGAAAAGTGAAACAGATACTGTTGAGTTTGTGTGAATTGCTGTTGGGGCCCCCTTACAAAATTCCACAAGTTATTTTCAAAACTGTTGTTTTTCACTGTATCTCACAGTCTTCAGTGCACCTACACTGCATCAACTGGTTGGCCAACAGCAACTCGGTGAGGTACCCACTGCAACAGACTGTAACACCAGTTTGGAGTGGAAAGCCAGGTGCAGGTACTGGGACTGTGTGAGGAACAACTGTTGTACCAAACTGTTGGTTTTATGCTGTTTCATTCCTCATTCCCCCTCCCCTATAATAAATTTGAGGTTAGGTCACTGTTTAATACTGCGTATTGGTTATTGCTTGGTGTGTTATTACTATTGTGTTGGGAAAAGTTACTGTGTGTGGGAGGGAACAAATACTTATTCCAAGGGGATGGTAACCTTGTGCTTTATCCAACAGGTACCCATACTACTACCCCAGGTGGAGGCACTGCACCATTTTACTCCAGTGTAGCTCACCCATTAGTGAACCCAGGCCAGCACCCTTGGGAGGTGCGTGTGATGGAGATACCAAGGGCCTCGGAACAGCCAAGTGGTAAGTGGGGCTGTTACACTTAAATACTCTGACCATATAATGGTTGAAATCTAAGGGAAAGAGATCCCATTTTAATGAAAAAGTCTTCAATAATAAACAATGGAGGGTCCTGCAGTTCAAATTGGGATTCTGTGTAACTGAGTTCTAGTCATTACAGTGCCAACTGTGACTATTTGCTGAAAATCAGAAAATCTGTTTAAGGCACCTTAAGTGAACTGGATTAAATTCCAGTTGAAAACACTGGAGATGCTACAGCATGCATGCCTCACTGGGTGCAGTATCGTGCAGTAAAGGGGAACATTTTCATAGTCACAGCTGTAGGAGTCCCATGATGTTGCACTAGAAGAGGCTCATAGAAAGGGCAGAGCCATTGGTTGCAGAAAGGAGGGTCCAACAAGGATACCAGTGTAAGGAGGAAGCAATAGTAAATAAAGAAAATGCAATAATGCCTTGTCGAAAACAGACTTTTCCACAGTAAATACAATCTGAATAAAATTTGATTCTATACTTACAGATAATAATACTCATTGACAGAGAACCCTGTCTGTTTCAGGGGGGAAATGTAGAGGATGCTGTTGTCCATCTGTGTCATATCCTTGTGGTATTCCGTGTTGTTGGTAGCCCCTCCGAGGTAATACCATTTCCCAAGCAGCTGTGGCAAAAGAACCGTTGAAGAACTCAGTCCCTTTCTGAGATGGATTATGATTCACATTCTATCAAGTAACATAATGCATTTTGGGTTACGTGTGTATGTGTTTGTGTGTGTTTGGGAGAGTTTTAACGCTGAGGGCCTGATACATAGTTGTATGTGGGGGGGGGGCACAGATTCGTGGTGTGAAGAGGCACCATGGTCTGCCACTCCTGAAAACTGACATACACAAAGCCCTTACATAGTTGCCGGGGAGGAGTATCTGCCACCGGATATGTCGCAAAGCAAATGCTGTCCCTAGACATTGGGGTTCACAATTGGGGTTTTCACCCATTAACATAAAAACTGTGCCCTTCATGGAAGTCTGGATGTGGCATTGTGCCAGTCGCACGGTGCAGTGCCATGCCCCAGAGGCTGTGGAATGGGTAGCTACCTCCTCTGTCATCCCCTCAATCCCGTACTTCATGGTTTGCTTGTAGGCCATGTTGTGTTTTATTTTTTCAGTCCCACAGTGTTTATCTCAGATGGTCCAGTTGCCCTCCCCAGCTACTCCTGCAATATAAACATATCCTTGGTATCCAGTGGAATTCCCCCATGCCCCTTCCACCACTCATGGCTTTTCTTGTCCAGTCCCTCTCTGATCTGTGGTCCCCCGTCAAGTCCTCTCAGTCCCCCAAAGATGTCAATTGCAGCAGCCTCGTGCCTGTACCACCCCAGTAGAATTGCTTCATGCAGTTCTACTGGTGTCAGAAGCACTGAGGCATGCAGTCAGCTGTGCAGGGTCTGGGAGGCATACGGTGATTGTACATTGCTTCATTAACATGCTGGCTCCTCCCCTTCCCTGCGTTGCTGCATTGACCATCATGGTATCACAGGGAAAGGATTTAACCCCATTGTGTTTGTCACCAAGGGGCACAGTTAGGAACAGTGGCACAAAGTGCTTGTTTCAACCACGTTACACAAAGTGCTTGTTTCGACCACGTTACACAAAGTGCTTGTTTCGACCACGTTACACAAAATGCTTGTTTTGACCACGTTACACGAAGTGCTTGTTTCGACCACGTTACACGAAGTGCTTGTTTCGACCACGTTACACAAAATGCTTGTTTCGACCACGTTACACGAAGTGCTTGTTTCGACCACGTTATACAAAGTGCTTGTTTCTACCACATTATGGCAGTAAATTGCAACTGCATATGGGGCGGCAGCAGCTTTCATCTTTCTAGTTCAACAACCTTATTCCTTGGGTCTGACCTGGTCTCAGTCTATGATAGCGACTTCACCACTCTGGTAAGTCCCACAGAATATGAAACACATGTTGGTGGTTCCAGCTATTGGTCATTCTTGACTAAGAGAAGGTGTTAGCCTGTTTCCCCTCAGAATTTGCATACTGTTACCAACAATGCAGTGTGCTAAGGACTTCCTTAAAAAAAACTATTGGATGGATAGCACCATTGTTATCCCCCCATTCCCACTGCTTCTCCTGTCTTTAAAGGGGCACTGTCAATCTTTTTTGCATCATATTATTTCTAGGTAAAATCCCCATATTTTATGATTCCTTACCGTCTCTAAAATTCATATATGTTGGTTGTTTAATCTGCCTGCTTGCTTATTAGAATTAAAATGCATGGGAATGTATAATTATACACAGCCTTGTTTTGCTCCAAATTGTTTACCTACGCTTACTGCATACTTCCTGACATTAGAAACACCCTCAAACAGTGCAACCACTCATGATACAACAGTCTCCTCTACGCCCACTGCATAATGAGTAGCTAGCTAGTGTTGGGGATGTTTCTGAGTCCAGGAAATATGCAGTTGTAGTTGGTCAAGAAATGTAAACAAACATGTTTTGGTGTGGTAACACCAGTATGGTTAACACTCAGTTTTTTACTTTTTAAAAGGAAAAAGGAGTCTGAATCATGCAACCAGCTACATCAGCAGTCTCTATAGAATGAAAACAATCATAAAATGCATTTTTTAAATTAGGGACTCTTTGAGGCCAAATGGGGTTGACAGTGTCCCTTTAACTCATTTACTCCCAGTGGCCACTTTGGGTCAGATTTGGCAACGGATGGTTCCGACACCATATGGAGTCTATGGGAAACAATGTGTGTTAAGAGAGGGGTTCATGTTTACTGTTGTTTTGCATTAACTCTTCGCTTCACAATCATACCTCACTCTGCAATGTACATCATCTTTGGTTTGCTACTTTGTTTCGGCTCATTTGGCCCAGTAGGCAGCACCTCCCAAAAGAGTTATGTGTGTCTAGTTTCTTTATTTTAAATACATTTATTGAGACCCAAAAGAGGTGTTATATGTGCCTATTTTTAATTTCTTTGGGCAAATGGCCATGAGCTTGTTGCCATAGAGTGGATTCCAATGGCACGGTGCCTTGTGTAACGGAATAATCGTCTGCTAGTTATGTGCATATAATGTTGATATATATTTTATATATATATATATATATATATATATATATATATATATATACACATTTGTTTGAATTTCTGCTTATGAGACATGGCAGGGTCAGCAGGCCATGGGGAAGACTAGCTTTTAAAGGGGCCTCACCCTCTGACCCCAAAGCAGTTGCTTGTTGGAGCTAAATAGCTAGAGTTTCCTTTGCTAGGTTCAAGGCAGTGGTTTATTATAATCTGTTTTTTTATAACAGTTTTCAGGAAGTTTGGCAGATAAGTGTTAACACAGAAAAGGAAACTCTAGCTATTTAGCTATATATATTGTGTAAGCAATAAGACACGATGGGGTGTGCATTAAACAGTTCTAATGCACAGCTAGGGGAATGTAGTGAGGCACGAGGCCACAGGCCGAGTCCGTCCAGTCCCCTAGCCGTGCATTAGAACTGTCTAATGCACATCCCCGGAGTGGCTTATTGCGCTTATAAAATGGGCCTGTGTATTCTAAATGGGGGTTCTAGTTTTAGCTGTGCATTAGACACATCTAATGCACGGCTAACAACCAATCAGATTGCTTGAAATCCTTTGCTAATTTTATAAATTATTATATTATATTATTATTATTAGTATTATATATTATTAGTATTATATTATATTATATTATTATTATCAGTATTATATTGTATATGTATTGCTTTAGTATATTGCATTCTACGACATCAGGAGGGAAGCCAGTTCTGATAGTTACCTGTGAAAATTCACACAGCTAAGAGAAGTGTTTTTCAGGATGTTTTTCTGAAACATCAAAGAGGAATGCGGTCATAACTTATGCTTTGATGAAGAGAGACTGTCTGTATAATTTGATATTGCTATCTTTGCAGATTTCAAGCAAGCAATAAGATGAAACCATTTTGATTAAACGTGGTCATGTTACAAATTAATTGCAGGGCTAAAAAGTGACCTCATGTACCGTGGCATCACAAGGAGGTTGGGACTTTTACTTTGATTATTGCCAAGCTGGCTGAAAGGACTGTGCCTCACTCTTGTTCCAAACTTTGAAAGACCTGACACACTTGTGTTCTGGACTTGGAGGCACTTCTGTCAAGCTAGGTAACATACAGCTTAAAACTGAGTTAGAACTAGTAATTCTGGGCAAGATGTTTTGTTTTGCAATTTCCATTTTCTTTCTGACTGTAAGCATTAATGTATATATGTTCTGTGTTTTGTATTTATTTACTATTTTTCTGTCCTTCAGGCAGTTTTCCACCCATCTGGCCATCTTTTCCTCAACCCCGAGATTCACCAACTTCCTGATCAACCTTTTGTGGGGCACAGAGTCAAAGGCCTTGCTGAAATCAACATAGAGAATGTCTACCACTTGGCCCCTGTCTACTGTCTTAGTGACACAGTCAAAGAAGTCAATCAGATTCGTTTGACACGATCCCCCCCCCCAATGAACATATGCTGCCTCACATCCTGGAGACCATGCTCCTCTAGATATTCCACCAACCTTTCTTTTAGTATGGTCTCCATAAGCTTACCCACAATAGAGGTCAGACTGACTGGTCTGTAATTCCCTGTGTCATCCTTGGGACTGCTTTTGTTGAGGGGCACCTCATGTGCTGTTCTTCAGTCTTGCAGTACCACATCTGACTCTAGTGAACTATTAAATAGGTCTGCCAGTGGCCCTGCCAGCTCCTCAGCCAGTTCCTTTAGTACACTTGGATGTACTCTGTCCAGGCCTGGTGATTTGTCCACCTTCAATGCCAGCAGCCCCTCCCTCACTCTATTCTCCTGTATTCTCCTCTATCACTACATCTATGTTCCCCTCCCCCGGCTCCTCTTTTCCCTCCTGAAGGCACCGGTCCATCCTTCTCCCTGGTTAAGACAGAACAGAAGTATTCATTTTGTATCTCTGCTTTTCTCCCATTATCCTCCACCCACTCCTCCCCTTTCTTGAGTCTAACAATCCCTTCCTTCTTGTCCCCTTTCTCACTTACATAGCGAATGAAAGCCTTCTCTCTTTCTTAATTCCTTCAGCTATCTGCAGCTCCTTCTGTGCCTTTGCTCGCTGGACTTCCTTACTTGCCTCACTAGCCAACCTTAGGTAATTTTCCCTATCCACCTCTCTCTCTTGGTCTTTCTGAATTTCCTAGAAGCCAACCTCTTTTCCCTTACTGCCTGGGCAACCAACTTTAGCTACTGAGAGGTGCTTACCAATAATTCAGGAACAGGGTCAGACTGTGGCAAGAGTCATTCAAAAGTGTCCAGCGGAGGTTGTATGACTGGTTAGAAACAGACCAGGCCTACTCAGAGCAATTTCACAGCCATTCTTGCAACTTCTGCTGATTAGAGGTGCTCACCAATAATTCACAGTATCAGACCATGGCACGAGTGGCCTGAAAGTGTCTTGTAGATATACCATGCTCATTCCAAACTTCTGTAGCTGCCAGAGCACTAGTTTTGTTGAGGCATATGTTTTCAGGCTTCAGATGAATGTGGGGAGGCAAAGAGTTCTGTCCTCTATAGAGCAAGAGCTTCTCAGAACCACAGTTGGCTTGGTGAGTGACTAGCCCTGCCCACATATTCTTTACTTAAAAAAAAAAGCTAATAATCAAGCCTGTGGGTTATTAAAGGAATAATGCATGACAGGATGTGTGCTATGCTGGGATAACATCATGCCTCGGTGATTGGGCACAAGGCTGCAGGCTGAGTACATCCAACACCCAAGAAGTGACATTATCCCAGCACATCACACACCATTTTGCTCATTTGTGTGCAAAGCAACAAACAAAAAAGATTAAAAAACACATTTAATAGTATATTTTTAGTAGTTTTTTAATATGTGGGCATACATTAGAAAAAAAAGCGCAGATTTACTGTTTTGTCCAATACGTCAGAGTTCTCTGCTTAGCTCTGTGTCTCCTTCATTTGTTCCTCCCCCAATGGCTTTTATTTTAACACCCCCTCCCCTCAGAAGCAAATGTAACCCCCCTACAAATGGGGGTTCCCAAAAAGTCTACCTTGAGCTTGCCTAAATGCTCACTGCCAGGCTGGTGTTCTGCATTTTAGCAGTTTAAATGTATTGCCAGAGAGTGCCTGTATAGCCTCTGTGTACTGTCTCTTTAAGAGCTGCCTGAATTGCAGTCATAATTAATCTGAGAGGGAGCTCTGTTAGAAGATGTACTTGTTTGCTGATAATTTGTTAGAGTAGTAATAATATTGCAGTTTGTTCTAACCTGCCTTCTTTGCAGCATAGCCAGTTCTGTTTGTTTCCATCTTCTTGGTCCTGGACTGCTTAAATGGGCCAATCAGTACATTTGGAACTCTAAAATGGAGCCTGCCTACAGGGGTTTGGTGGGACCAAAACTTGTAGGAATTGTAGTTTTGGGCTTTTGGCACCTAAAATAACCTGGAGGAAAAGCCCTTGTTGTGACTGACAGACAGATCAGCCAACCAAACCTTTTGAATCTTGGGGAAAGTCCCACACTGCTTGCAATTTCAGTTAGATCTAAGTTGGGAAGTGAAGTAGTAACAGCCTGATATAGTTCGAGCAGCAATCCATGGTGGATTCGTGTGGGAGAACTGTGGAAAGGCCTGAGTTTGGCCTGCGTGCCTGCCTGCTGTCCCTGAGAGGGAACTTGTGCTTTTTTCATACTGAATCCGAATTTGGAGCGCAAATTAAGCCACTGAATTGTGACCAGGCTTTACCCTGAAGAAGACCGAAGATTTGCTGAATGCAATCAGCCTGTCAGGGCTTCCAGCTGTCTCTGAACTCCCGGAATGTGCAGAGACTCTGTAATTGTGACCGGAGAGCCATTTGCCTGGTACAGTGGAATTTCCTTACATGTGAATGTGATGTGTGCTTGTAGTGGGTCGTGATTTGGTTCCCCACTGTCTGTCTGAACTGTGTTTTGCTTGCTGGAGGCTGTATCCAGCTCCACGGACTGAATCTGTATCCATTTCTGTTTGCCTGGGCCTTGCTATACTGGCTCAGCCAGAATACGTGCTACGCGGAGAAAGTCATCGACGAGAGACCGGCCTGGGAATCAGCCCCCTGCTCAACGCCTTTAACAGGAACGATGCCTTGGTGACTTGTGTGGGCCCTGCTTCTTCGGGCACTCCAGCTTAACAGCCTGCGGTCTTGATTTCATCCTGCTTATGTCCAGTATTGGGTATCATGAGTAAACATCAGGGTAGCTCCCTGCAACAACAGCTAAATCTAAAAGTGTTGTCATCTGATTGTCTTGTTGCTTATTCTTTCATGAACTGAGCCCTCCAGTTCCAGATTACAAATAGTGTGTGTTGTGCATGTTGCTTTCTTCCATCACAGGTCCCCAACCAGCTGCAACGTTCCTGGCTAGCCCACCATTTTCCTACCTGGATACCTCGAGTGTGTGACTGTGTAGGGACTCTTAACTGCATGCATAACTGTCTGATTAATATAGCTTTTAAGCAAATCAACCTGATTACGCCCTTCCCTTGTTCAAGTCCCCTGAATAAATCAGATTTAACTTTGTTTGCATTTAACCTGATTGTGGTTCCAGTTTGTGCCAAAAGTATTGTACTGTTGCTATTTGCTGTGCTTAACCTTGTTTTACAGGGGTCCCCAGGGTCAAGCTAGAGGAACCAGCCCTGGTGGTAAGTGCAAACAGTGTGGGTAATTGCCTGGTGAATAAGGGTCATTGTGAAAGTGATTATTGTATACTGTTCAGGTCACTAGAAGGGAAAGAGGGGGGTTACAGTGTCTTGGAGGGCTGTGCCCAAGTTAGCTTGACCACTACCAACCCTGACCTCTGGGTGGAGGCACCCGTTTCATTACCCAGGCCCCTTAACCTGCTACTAGCCAAGCAGGAAGGGGTAGTAGCCCTTGGGACAGCGCCACTTAGGGTTTACACAAATTTCCATTAAAACTGTCCACTGTTACTGAAACTGCATGTTTTGGGTTTTGAAGTGTTGTGCTGACTTTGAGGAAAGGGAAATAGAGTCAAGGATCAGTAAGTGGAGCACGGTGCTTTAAATAGCACCCATGTATGCTCATGATTCATTTACTGTCATTGCTTTCTTCTGGTATTGTCGGTGGCTTTTTGTACAAAAAGAAAAAGGATTTTCTTTTTTTTTTTCAAATTGAAAAAGCTTTATTTAGTTTTTGTTGACCGGGTAAGTGCACTAGACAAATCCTGCCTATTTTCAGGCACGACCCAAGGGAGAGGGATACAGATGAATGCCAACTGACCTTGAACCAGATTAAGCTGTTGGTGGTATTTTTAGTGAATGAGGGAAATTTGGCCAAGACACTGGGGAAATTACATACTAACATACTATTTGCCAGCAGATTAGGTCTTACGGTCCATCGAGTCTGCTCGAACCTTAGATCCTTAGTTGGGTGCCGAGGCCCTCCCATCCCTTGTGCTCCAGAAACCCCTATCATCCATCCATCCCCACCTCCCTGGGACAGGCCATCATCTGATGCATCCACTTTCTGTGTCTGTCCCACCCTCTCTTGAAGCCCTCCACTGTGGATCTCTGAACCAGCTCGCCAGGCAGTGCATTCCAAGGGTCCACCACCCTCTCAGTGAAAAACCTCCTCCTCTTCCCCCCCCTCACCCTTCCACCTTCCAACTTCAAACCATGCCCTCTGGTGATACCTCCTGCTTAATCTAAAGATCCCTCCATGTTTACCCTATTTATTCCTTGAGGTACTTGAAGACCTCAATCATGTCCCCCTGTTCTCTCCTCTCCTCCAATGAAAACAGGCAGAGCTCCTCAAGTCTGTCCTCGATGTCAAATCCCTAGCCCTCGTATCATCTTAGTTGCCCTCCTCTGTACCCTCTCCAGGAGCTGTATGTCCTTCTTCAAGTGTGGTCTCCAGTACTGCACACAGTACTCAAGGTGTGGTCTAACCAGTCCATTGTACAGTGGCAGAATCACTTCCTTGCTCCTAGAGGTGATCCCCCTTACGATGCATCCCAACATCCTGTTTGCCTTGCTAGCCACTCTCCTGCACTCCTCAGAGTTATTCATACATGCATCCACCATGACCCCAGGTCTTTTCCCTATTGAGGCCTCCAGCACCTCCCTCCCAGGGTGTACCTGTGTTTAGGGTTTCCCCAACCAAGATGCAACACCTTGCACTGGTGATATTGAAATTAATTTCCATGTGTGAGCCCAGCTTTCCAGGGTGTCCAGGTCCCCTTGCAGGGCCAACCTCCCCTCTTCTCCCTCAACTACTGCTTCCATCTTGGAGTCATCCGTGAAGAGACTCATTTCACACCCTATACCCTTCATGATGTCTGATATGTATGCATTAAACAGGATCGGACCCAAGACCGAGCCCTGCGGTACCCCACTACCAACCTCTCTAGGGTTCGAGAGCTCCCCACAGACCACTACTCTCTGGGTGCGTCCAGCTAGCCAGTTTTCAATCCATCTGACCATCAAAGGGCCTACTCCTAATCCCATCAGTTTCTCCACCAGACCATTGTGGGGGACTGAGTCAAATGCCTTGCTGAAGTCCAAGAATAATACATCCACAGGCTTTCCCCTGTCCAGTTCTGATGTTACCCATTCATAGAACTCCACAAGGTTGGTTTGACATGATCTACCTGGCACAAACCCATGTTGCCGACTATCTAGACCTCCCACCTCCTCCAAGTACACCCCCAATCGTTCCGTTAGTATAGTCTCCATTAATTTTCCCACCACTGAGGTCAAACAGATGGGTCTATAGTTACCTGGTACTTCCCTCGACCCCCCTTTATGGATTGGCACCACATGTGCCTCTCGCCAATCCCTAGGTACCCTCCCTGTTTCAAGTGACCTGTTGAAGAGCTCCACCAGGGGTGCAGCCAGTATGTCCACCAATTCCCGTAGTACTCTCGGATGAATGCCATCCGGCCCAGGAGATTTGTATTTCTTTAGGGCCTTGAGGGCTAACCACACCCTTTTGGCAGAGATAGCATCATCCGTCCCCTCCACCTTACTGGCCTTTTTATCCTTACCCAGATGTGACACCCCTGGGGTACCTCTCCCTCCCTCTTGCTCCATTTCTGTTGCTCCCCTGATCCCACTTACTGCTGCTTTTATCCCCTTCGTGCCTTGCTTTGTAGTTATCCCATCCCCCTCCCTAGTGAACACAGAGGCAATGTACTCGTTAAATACCTCTGCCTGGTCCCTCGCCTCTTCCACCCACCCTCCTTCTGATCTCAATCTGCTGAGATGGCCCTTAGTTTTTCTCTGCTCCCCAATGTACCAGAAGAACCCTTTACCCTCCATGTATCCCCTGTGCCAGCCGTTGCTCTTTACTGGACTTTGCTCCCCTCACCATATGGGTGACTTTTCTAGATGCAAGATGGTACATTTCCTTATCCCCATCCCCTCGTGTTGTTTTATATTTTTTGTAGGCCGCCTTCTTTTCTCTGACTGCTACATGTATCTCACTGGACCACCAGCATGGTTTATGTGACCTTGCTCCCTTACGTTTCAACTTAGCGCAGATCCTGACTGCCTCATGAAGTCCCGTTTATGACCTCCCATCTCCTTTCCACACTTGTCATTGATGTAATCCCTTCAAGTGATCCTTGAGAATATTTCCCATGCCCATAAGTCTGCCCCTGAGGTCCACTGCACGGTGTCCTAGATCTCCCCCTCCCCATGCTTATTTGAAACCAGACAGTATTGTGGTCAATCCCAGTCAGGGGTCCTGTACACCATGTCCCTTACCAGATCCCATCTGCAGAACCACGTCAGGACATGCCCTCCCTTGTGGGCTCCATCACATGCTGTGTTGAAGCACACATCCTGGAAGCCGTCCAGCAGCCTCTGCTCCTTGGCCACCTTAGAGACATGGTTCCCAGTTTGTACCTGGCATATTAGGTCCCCCCATCAGCACCTCCTTCCCTTTTGGTCCACACTGGGCAATGATGTTGTCCAGCAAACCATCCTCTAGAACATCACTCATCCTGGGAGGCCTATATACTACACCCAGCTTGACCTTATCTCCTGCTGGGGATCGTAAGGTGACCCATAAGGCCTCCACGTTTCCCTCTGCCTCTTCTACCCTAGCAATTTCTATGTCATCTCTAATGAACATAGCCACTCCACCCCCTCTGCCCTCCTTTCTATCCTTCCTAAGCATAGTGTACCCCCGTACGTTTAGGTCCCAGTCATGGTTTTTGTTGGCCCACGTCTCCCGTGACTGCCGCCACATCCACCCCCTCAAACAGCATGGCCTGGAACTCTGGCAACTTGTTTCCCAAGCTCCTGGCATTTACTAACACCAACCCCCCCCCCTTATCCCTGATCCTCTTTGTCGAACCCCACCCAGATTCCTTATACTTCCATCCTCCCTCTGCTCCTCCTGAAACCTCCACCCCAGTCTGTTTCCCCCCTCCCCCCCTTGGGCTTGAAGGCTACTCCCCTCATCTGGAGGAGAGGGCTTCTGGTCAGCCCCTCCCTTATCCCTTCCCCTCACAAGTTTAAACCCCACCTTTCTTGAATGTAGTCAGCCATCCCCTGTTTAAGGACTTCCTTCCCTAATGGGGCAGATGAAGCCTGTACTTGGCATATGGTCCTTATCTCCCAAACTCCATTCCAGTTCCTCTTTTAACCACTCTTCACCCACTTCTAGAGCCAGTCATTAACCTCATGAGGCTTCATTTTTTTCTCCACTGGGGCCTTTGGTACTGGCAATATCTCCGAAAAGAAATGTTGCATCCATTATCCGACAGACTCTGGCAAGTTCTTGGAACCTTGTTGATTTCCAAAGCCTATTTCCTCTAGATCGTTAGTTCCCAAATGCACCAGAAATCCGGTTTCCTCCACAATCCTAACCATTTCATACACCATGAACTTTGCTCTGTGCACTGTCAGCCCAGAGATACTCACTACCTTCACCTGGCTATGGCATCCACCCCTGTCCCTCCACTGGATACCCCTAATCATCGTGTCTCCCAATAACAGAACCATAACACCTCCATCATCCTTATGGTTACCTCACTATGCCCTCTCAGCCCCCCTTCCCCCCTTATTCATGATCTCAATTCCATGGGAGTCTTCCTGCCTTATTGGAACCCTTGTCACCCTCCCGTTCTGCCTCCTCGTCTTTTGCCCATTAACTCAAACCCCTCTGAAGAGGTGTCCCTTTAACCCTCTCTCTCATTGAACCATTTATCCTGGCCCTGATGGTTCCCCTTCCCCACCGCCATCCTCCCCTTGTAATAGTACCCCTGCCTCCAGAGGCTCTCTGTAGGGTCCCTTTAGCTAGGGCCCCATCCTTGGTACTGACCCCCTGCTGAAGGGGCTCCTCCCACCTCCTTGTCTCCCAGTTTCTTTCCAATCATGCTCTCCTCCCTCATGTCTGCAATATGTCTGCATCTCTCCCATTGCTTAACATATATGTTTCCCTTCTCCTCTGGGACTATTTCTATCCTTTCCATAACCGGTCTGTGATGCCCTATGGTATTGACTCCCTCCCCGGCCTCTGTATAAGTTTCCTCATTTCCACCAACCTTCCTCCCCTCTAGGTTGCTTAGTAGCTCAAATTTATTGTGACACTCTATGTCAGCCTCCATCAAGTAACCTGAGTTTCCCCTGACTGCACCTCTAAACTGCGCCTCTTCTTCCCCTCTTGCTCTGTTCACCTTAGGAGCTCCCTTCCCACAGTCTGCTGTTTTAGGCTTCCACACAACAGCCCCTCCTGACTCTTCCCCCTCCACTCTCTTTGTATTCAGAATGTTCACCCTGTACGCTTTCCCCTTAGCGTCAACATCCCTATCTAAGGGTCCTCTGTCCCTAATATCCCCCCTCCTGCTTGCTGTAACATAACGTCCTGTAATTTCAGAGCGTTGCCCCAGCCTCCCCTCAGCCCCACCCTTCTGCTGCCCATATCCACACCCCTTATCCTTGGACATCCCCCCCAGCTTACTCCTTAACCAATATACCTCACTCCTGATACAAGATAGCTGTCTACAGAGTGGGCAGCCTCCCTCTCTCCAGGCCCAATTTAGAATTATTGCCATCCCACAGCCTGTGCAGCCTACAACCCTTCCGAAGATGCCTGCCATGGTGAAATATAGCCACCCAGTTTATCCCCCTCTGTTTATAATGACACACCCCCTTTTCTCAGTCCCTTTCCCCTGGAATACAGTCTCTCTCTATAGCGACGGCAGTTATTTACAAACCCAATTTCAACCCCACCAATAAAGTTCCCAAGTCTCACAAACACATACAGTCCAGTGTGTGTTCAGTCCCACTAACAGTGTGTGTATGCAGACATCAGGTACCGTATGATGTCACAGGCCCACCAGCTCCTGTTGCTTCGAATTTCAGTCCCAAACAGAAATACTCAGCCCTTCAATCCCAACCCCCAGTGGCTTTTCAGTATTTAAGGAAGCCTACAAAACAGGGTAGGTGAGAGGGCTCTTACCAAACACCAGACAAACACATTTAAATTTCACTCTAATTATCCCTGCCAAACAACTGTTCCCAAGCCTCCAAAGTTACAATATCACAGCCCAAGTAACAGTTCTAACTCAAGGTAATAATTTTTAACACATAGAACTAATTTCACTTACAAAACTATTCAAATATTTCAGTTAAAACAGAATATAACCCCAGACCTCTGTCCTTACCAGCCTGCTGCTTATGTTCCCAAGTGAACAATGAAGGCCAAGGCAATTCCTGTTAAAGACAAGGTAATTCCAGCTAATGTCCCTCCCCTAACACCAGGCAAACAACACATTTAAATTTCACTCTAATTATCCCTGCCAAACAACTGTTCCCAAAGCCTAAGATTACAATATCACAGCCCAAGTAACAGTTCTAACTCAAGGTAATAATTTTTAACACATAGAACTAATTTCACTTACAAAACTATTCAAATATTTCAGTTAAAACAGAATATAACCCCAGACCTCTGTCCTTACCAGACTGCTGCTTATGTTCCCAAGTGAACAATGAAGGCCAAGGTAATTCCTGTTAAAGACAAGGTAATTCCAGCTAATGTCCCCTCCCCTAACACCAGGCAAACAACACATTTAAATTTCACTCTAATTATCCCTACCAAACAACTGTTCCCAAGCCTCCAAAGTTACAATATCACAGCCCAAGTAACAGTTCTAACTCAAGGTAATAATTTTTAGCACATAAAACTAATTTCACTTACAAAACTATTCAAATATTTCAGTTAAAACAGAATATAACCCCAGACCTCTGTCATTACCAGCCTGCTGCTTATGTTCCCAAGTGAACAATGAAGGCCAAGGTAATTCCTGTTAAAGACAAGGTAATTCCAGCTAATGTCCCCTCCCCCTAACACCAGGCAAACAACACATTTAAATTTCACTCTAATTATCCCTGCCAAACAACTGTTCCCAAGCCTCCAAAGTTACAATATCACAGCCCAAGTATCAGTTCTAACTCAAGGTAATAATTTTTAACACATAGAACTAATTTCACTTACAAAACTATTCAAATATTTCAGTTAAAACAGAATATAACCCCAGACCTCTGTCCTTACCAGCCTGCTGTATGTTCCTAGTGAACAATGAAGGCCAAGGTAATTCCTGTTAAAGACAAGGTAATTCCAGCTAATGTCCCTCCCCCTAACACCAGGCAAACAACACATTTAAATTTCACTCTAATTATCCCTGCCAAACAACTGTTCCCAAGCCTCCAAAGTTACAATATCACAGCCCAAGTAACAGTTCTAACTCCAGGGTAATAATTTTTAACACATAGAACTAATTTCACTTACAAAACTATTCAAATATTTCAGTTAAAACAGAATATAACCCCAGACCTCTGTCCTTACCAGCCTACTGCTTATGCTCCCAAGTGAACAATGAAGGCCAAGGTAATTCCTGTTAAAGACAAGGTAATTCCAGTTAATGTCCCTCCCCCTAACACCAGGCAAACAACACATTTAAATTTCACTCTAATTATCCCTGACAAACTACTGTTCCCAAGCCTCCAAAGTTACAATATCACAGCCCAAGTAACAGTTCTAACTCAAGGTAATAATTTTTAACACATAGAACCAATTTCACTTACAAAACTATTCAAATATTTCAGTTAAAACAGAATATAACCCCAGACCTCTGTCCTTACCAGCCTGCTGCTTATGTTCCCAAGCGAACAATGAAGGCCAAGGTAATTCCTGTTAAAGACAAGGTAATGCCAGCTAATGTCCCTTCCCCCTAACACCAGGCAAACAACACATTTAAATTTCACTCTAATTATCCCTGCCAAACAACTGTTCCCAAGCTTCCAAAGTTACAATATCACAGCCCAAGTAACAGTTCTAACTCAAGGTAATAATTTTTAACACATAGAACTAATTTCACTTACAAAACTATTCAAATATTTCAGTTAAAACAGAATATAATCCCAGACCTCTGTCCTTACCAGCCTGCTGCTTATGTTCCCAAGTGAATTCTCCTACTGTTTTCGATAAGTGCCATCTTTAACATCCACCTGAACTACCACCAATCCAGACAGAAGGGACCTCAGTTTAATATCTCATCCGAAGGACGGCACCTCAGAAGTGCAGCACCCCTCTTATGCTACACTACAGTGTCAGTACTGGGATATTAACCCAAGTGCCAGATGTGGGAACTGAACCCACAGCCCTCTAATCTGCCGGCTTCAAAGGCGAGTGTGCTACCTACTGAGCCACTGACACTGACATTTAGAAGGAACAATATTCCAAAAAAGTTTGTAGAATATGGTTACACTAATGAGCAATAACAGAGACAAGAATAAACCAAATGGTGTACAATTTAAATAAAGTCTCACATTCCGGCCCCCCACTACTACCCCCAAATCCCCTTCCCCTCCCTCCACCGGAGGATACCCAGAAGAATAGAACTAGTTGGAATGATTCTAATTGTCAGGGAAGGAGGCACCTGTATTATAATGGGAATATTTAGGATGTCAGTAGATCCTGGAGGGGTTCCCAAATATTTTGGTAATGTGAGAGTCGGCTAGCAATAGGGTGCTCAGCTTGCAGGGCAAATAATATCTCCTTGTGGCACTCCAGATATTGAGGTATCCCTTTATCAAGCCAATGTCGCAGGATAAGTTTCTTTGCACATAAAGAAATCAAGGCCATATGTGGTTTCTGTTCCCCAGCCAAGATGTTAGTATAGTCCCCCAAAATGCATATTTCAGGGAGGAAAGCATTATTCAATCCCAAGAGGGGATCTAGATGGGTTCGAATAGAGTTCCAAAAAGGCGCCACTCTTTCACAGGACCATAGAATATAGAGTAAATTGCCAGGCTGTTTACCGCACCTGGAACAGAGGTCATCAGGGAGTTTACCTATTCTATGCAGACAAACAGGAGTGTAGTAAAGGTTATGAATAATATTAAACTGCATAAAGAAGAAAAAGGATTTTCTGCTTTTTAACAGATTTGCTCAGTCTATTCAGGGAAGGCGCGGACACATGCTCAGTCTGTTCAGGGAAGGCGCGGACATGCGCTTAGTCTATTCAGGGAGGGCGTGGACACGTGCTCAGTCTGTTCAGCGAAGGCGCGGACACGTGCTCAGTCTGTTCAGGGAAAGTGGGGACACGCGGTCAGTCTGTTCGGGGAATGCGGTGACACGCGCTTAGTCTGTTCAGGGAAGGTACGGACACGTGCTCAGTTTGTTCAGGTAAAGCAGGGACACATGCTCAGTCTGTTCAGGGAAGGCGGGGACACGCGCTCAGTCTGTTCAGGGAAAGCGGGGACAATGCCGTATCTTGAATGGAGCACCAATTGCACTGTGCACGTGCTAACTCTCCAAGCCGGGACTGTCGATTGGGATGACGGTTTTGTTCTGTGCTTGTAAATATTTATTTAGAAATATAAGGGCAGAAATACAAAATGTGAGGCTTTGCACAGAAACTCTGACAGTGGAAGGGAGGGCTCTATCTGTGGGCAGGAGTACTGAAGCCGATTGCAATGACGGCTTGTAATAACTGGTGGTCTCAGGGTTTGGCTTCATTTTCCTTCAGTTTTTTTTTTTATAATTGGGTTTCATTTGGGAACTTGTTGGGGCTATGTGTGCTCAGTATACTGAGGGAAACTGAATGTCTGCGTGAGGGATTACTGCTGGCACTGTGAGTACAGAGGGCAGTGCGACTGCTGGGCACTAATTCATTTTCTATGAAGGCATGTGTGATGTGGTCATGTGTGCGCTGGGACTAGATCCGTGATGTTATGCTGGGATAACATCACGGGTCCAGCCCAAGACTGACCAATCAGAGTCCAGCATTCTTTTTTTGCCATTGCATAATGCAGTTTATTTTTAATAACACTTTTTGAAATTATCAATAAATACAGCTTGCAAATGGTATGTAGAATAATGAGCACCAGTCTAGTAAATCCTTAAAATACACACACACACACACCCATGCACACAAGCGTGCACACGCACACATACACACACACACACACACACACATGTGAGTCACACATACATGCACAATGCAGATACACACCTGCGCGCACGCGCACACACACCCACACACACACATGGGTCACACATACATGCACAATACATGCACAATGCAGATACACACCTGTGCGCACGCGCGCACACACACACACACACACACACACGTGGGTCACACATACATGCACAATGCAGATACACACCTGTGCACGCACACACACACACACACATACACACACGTGGGTCACACATACATGCACAATGCAGATACACACCTGCGCGCATGCGCACACACACACACACACACACACACACACGTGAGTCACACACATGCACAATGCAGATACACACCTGCACGCCAAACACACATGATCATCGCATACATGCACAATGCAGATACACACCACAAGCACATGCTGCCAAGACACACACACACATATGCGGTCACATACATGCACAATGCAGATATATTACCCCAGGCAAGACGCTACATCGCATTACACACACACACACACGCGGGTCATACATACATGCACAATGCAGACACACACCTGATGCCGCATCGCACACACACACACACATGTGGGTCACACATACATGCACAATGCAGATACACACTCTGCGCAGTGCATGCACACACACACACACAAACACACATATGCGGTCACATACATGCACAATGCAGATACATACCAGCGCACGCTACACACACACACACACACACACACACGGGTCACACATACATGCACAATGCAGATACACACCAAGACGCCGCACACACACATGTGGGTCACACATACATGCACAATGCAGATGCACACCTGCACGCACGCCGCACACACACACACACACACACACACACACATGCGGGTCACACACATGCAATGCAGATCACACACCTGCAGCATGCACACACACACACCACGTGGGTCACACATACATGCACAATGCAGATACACACCTGCTCACACGCACACACACACACACACACACACGCAGGTCACACATACATGCACAATGCAGATACACCTTATACATCACTACAAGACACACACACACACACACACACACACACACAACAGGTTCTGTCATGTACATACACACAAATGCACACAGGGCTGTGCCAATGCCTGTGTGGGCCCCACTGCAAAATATTTGTGGGGCCCTACCTCTCCACCAATAAACGTAAAATAACCATTAGTGCATATGAAATATTTATAGTGTAGATTTTTTTTGTTATTTTGTATCAGTCCTGCTAAGCATCCCCAGTTTGCTCATGCTGCCCCCTTTGCCTTGCTGGCACCATGATCAAGGAACTGAACAATGTAATTTTCCCTGCTCCGGCTGAGGACATCGGCACCCAGATCAGATGTTTTGAGTAACGGGCCCTATAGCTTCTTTATTCTGTGCATCTCCTATCCCAGCTGGAATTGGAACCTGCAGCACATAGACCCCACTGTTGCCAAAACTGACAGCCCCAATTTCAGTTGGGTAAGCAAAGTACAAAAAGAAAGCTGCAAGTTAGTCTGTGAAAATAAAAGGTTTTCATAATGCTGACCTCTGAGGCAGTGGCCCCCCTGACAGTATGGGCCCAACCGCAGCTGCAACTCTTGCACCTCCCTGGTCACGGCCCTGAATGCACACACACAGGTCAGGCATTTTCACACAATTACACACTCGTCAACAGGCCATGTCATGTAGACACAGAAATACAAATGTATAGGTCATGCATTCACACAATTACACACAGTTACACACATACACAATTACACATATACTCCCCAGACTATCCTTATCAGTTGGCAAATCTGCCTTCTCCTTTCGTCTCCACTACCTATGGAACCAGCTTGCCTATCCCCTCAGAAACTCACCCTCGCACGACTCCATTAAATCTCAACTTCATCAACTCCTCTTCCCCAACTGTAACTGCAACTAGTCTGCCTTTAGCCAAATGAACACGGTTTAAACCTCAAAATCTCTGTACTGTATATTGTTGTATTCATGTAACCGATTGTAAATAACTGTATATATGCAACTGAATGTAAATAACTCCTTTGTACAAAATTATGTGATTGTATGTAATATTCTCATGTATTTATTCTATCTATGTATACTGTTTGTAACTCCCTCCCCCTCATCCCCGGGTGGCACCTGGAAACCAGCCTCGCCTCAGTGTGCTTTTCACAGTTATCAAATGTTTAAATAAAATAAAAATAAAATGAATACACACACACACACAGACAGACACACACACACATGCACATCAAAGCCTGTCATTACGAATTCTAACTTACTACCTACTGAATCGGCCAACAGGCAAGGAAAATGCAAGACAAAATAAGTTTATTTATATAGTGCTCAATCTAGCATGGGTTCTGAGTGTTTTATGGGGATAGATCCTAGAACTAAGGGTAGAACTAGTGACACCACTGACTACCCTCTTTAACAAATCATGGGAGGATGGGGTGGTACCTGAGGACTGGAGGAGGACCGATGTGATTCCCCTTCACAAAAGTTGGAGCAGGGCAGAAGAGGGAAACTACAGACCAGTTAGTTTAACCTCAGTGATAGGGAAAATGATGGAATCAATTCTGAAGGAAAGAATTGTCGAGTACCTAGAGGCCAGAGGGGCACAGGACCCAAGGCAGCATGGAGTCACAGCGGGAAGGTCATGCCAGACAAATCTAATTGATTTCTTTGACTGGGTGACCAAAGTAGTAGATCAGGGAGGGGCTGTGGACATGGCCTACCTAGACTTTAGCAAGGCATTTGACTTGGTCCCACACAAAAGATTAATATACAAGTTAGCCAGCCTGGGAGTGGGTCCCAAGATGATAGCCTGGGTAAAGAATTGGCTGGAGAATAAGACACAGAAGGTAATAGTAAATGGAGTCCACTCTGAAGAAAGGGGGGTTACTAGTGGGGTGCCTCAGGGTTCAGTATTAGGACCGGTCCTCTTCAATGTCTTTGTAAGCGATGTTGCAGACGGACTGGAAGGAAAAGTATGTCTCTTTGCAGATGACACAAAGATCTGCAACAGAGTTGATGCACAAGGTGGGGTGGAAAGGATGAGAAGGGACTTGTCAAGGTTAGAGGAATGGTCAAATGTATGGCAGCTTAGATTTAATGCTAAGAAGTGCAAGGTAATGCACCTGGGAAACAAAAACCCAGGGGAAGAGTACACAATGGGAGGTGAGATAATAACAACAACAAAAATGGAAAGGGACCTGGGGGTAGTCATATCAGATGATTTAAAGGTGGGCAAGCAATGTGAGAGGGCAGTAAGGAGGGCTGGGAGGATACTGAGATACATAGGGAGAGGCATCACCAGTAGAAAACAGGAAGTTGTTATCCCTCTGTACAGACAGCTGGTGAGACCCCATCTGGAGTACTGTGTGCAGTTCTGGAGACCCAATCTCCGCAAGGACATAGACAAGATGGAAGCTGTCCAGAGGAGGGCAACTAAAATGGTGCAGGGTCTGCACCGGAAGACATATGAAGAGAGACTAAAGGAGCTTAATATGTATAGCCTCGAGGAAAGGAGGGAGAGGGGGGACATGATAGAAACTTTCAAGTACCTCAAGGGAATCAACAAAGTCCAAGAGGGTAGCATCTTTCAAAAAAAGAGGTGTGCAAGAACAAGGGGGCACAATTTGAAATAGAGGTGGCTCAGAGGTAATGTAAGGAAGTATTTTTTCACAGAGAGGGTTGTGGATGCATGGAACGGCCTTCCGGAGGAGGTTGTGGAGTCAAAAACAGTGACTGAATTCAAGCATGCATGGGACGGCCATAAGGCAATTCTAGGGGGTGGGGGTAGAAAGAAGTAGGCTGCTGGTTAACTAGGATCTGCAGCTTATCCATTAGGTAGGGAAATGGGCAGACTGGGTGGGCCAAGCGGTCCTTATCTGCCATCAAATTCTATGTTTCTATGATAATGCATTAAAACAGTAACTGGCAAATAAAAATCAAATCTGTCAACAAACAGAAAGGTTTTCAACGAGGCTTTAAAGGCCTCCACCGTGCTAGCTGAGCGGATATCGAAAGGGAGTGAATTCCAAAGAATAGGAGCTGCCACTCCAAAGGCTGTGTCACCTGAGGATTTAAGCCTGTCAGGAGGGACAGCCAACATACCAGCATCGGTTGAGCAGAGAGGGCAGACTGGGTGGTATGGAATCAGGTGCTCTTGTAAGTAATCCAGCCTCAGACCACGTAGGGCCTTGTATGTTAACAAGCATATCTTGAAGGTGTTGCGCAAATGCAAAGGCAACCAGCGCAAAGCCCACATGACCAGCATAATGTGGTCACTCCACGAGGAGCCCCCCAACATTCAGGCTACAGCGTTCTACACTAGTTGCATTCAATGAATCAAACCTCCAGGTAGCCCTAGGCAAAGAGCATTGCAGTAGTCTAACCTAGAAGTGATAAAAGTATGGATAATTGTTGCTAGGTCACCCTAAGCTAAGTACAGCCTGATCCTGGTGATAGTCCATAAATGAAAAAAGACACCTCAGACAACAGAAGACATCGGATATTAAAAAGTCAGCCTGTCATCCAAAATGACACCCAGGTCCTTAACCGTACTGGCTGCAGCAAGGGAATGACTGCCCAATACAGGGAGAGCCCTATCCACTGCAGCAGACAAGCACTGGCAGCCAGGTGCAATAACCATGACCTCTGTTTTGCCTGGGTTAAGACATAACCAGTTTGAGGCTATCCGTTCTTTAATCTCAGCCAAACGACAGCTCAGCACCAGAGCAGCAGATGTATCATGAGGGGCACAAGACAGGTAGAACTGTGTGTCATCTGCATAGCAGTGAAATCCCACATTGTACCATATAATGATGTCCCCTAGTGGCAGCAGATACACAGAAAATAAAATGGGGGTAAGGATCGAACCTTGCAGAACCCCACAGGACAACACAGATGGCTCCGAGGTAAAGCTCCCCAGAGTCACCTGCTGCGGTGTGGCAACAGGGTTGCCTTCTGCGCCTAACGTCTTTCTGAGCCTTTAGGAGGAAAACACATTGGCAGCTCCTTTTGGAAGTGAATTCTAATCTCTTACCTTGGAAATGGTTGAGTTGTCCAGAACCAGTGGTGCTGGAAGGTCACAGTCTTTTGATTCTGCATGGACACCACCAGCCAGGCTGAAGACTAGGGTGATCCAAAGAAAGTGCATTCTTCTTTCGCAGGAATTTCGCTGAGTTTAAAGTGGAGCACTGAGTTACATTTGTACAGATAGCTCCAGGACAACAAGGTTGTGGTATCCTGACAGGGAAAGAGTGGCTGAAATACAGTATCAGTGTGCTATGAAACAGCAGGCAGTAATGGTCTTTGCCTCATCTCTGTTTAACTAGTAGCAACATGCAGACTGTGTGACCTTTGAATTTTCTCTAACGTGCCTCCTCCACTCAAAGATAGAGCACATCAATTTCACAGTGAGCTAAGCCTCTTCCAGGCAGGAGCCTGGCACCTGGCATCCATACATTGGTTTGTCAGCCAACAGCAGAAAAATGCAAAAAAAAAAAAAAATAGTATTTTTCTTCACAGAAAAAAAACTTTATTAAAGGGAAGGTCTCCTCAACAAAATAAAAATATTGCAGATCTTTGTACCTGTGAAAACAAAAGCTGTGACTTGATCTCTACTTTAAAGTCCTAACTGTTTATTCCTCCATTTTCATGGCCACCTTTCCCCGACATTTGCAGGCTGCCCACTTAATCATGGGATGCGGGCCTAGTAATATACAAAACCTTATGTAAATATATTGTAACATTCCTTTGCTAAAACCTAATTCCATATTTTGTGCTCAGAACAAATAACTCATTACATACTGTTGACTATAAACTTCTATATTCCAATTATTTCTTATTTTTCCAAGACTTTCTTGTGTTAAAAATGATAAAGAGATTTTTTATTCAAGATAAAGTACAAACTTGTTTGCAACCTTTATTCATTCATTTAATTTTGTTTTCATTCTTTGCTAAATAAGGCCCACTAGGCACAAGTGCCTGTTTTCAGGGGTAAGCCAGTCGCACTCAAGAGGTAAATGACTTGTTTAGAGTCACACAGTATGCAAGTGGAGGTTGTGGGACTCAAACCCAGTGCTGTTGGGTATACCAAGTTCGTTCACAGCTCATGAGTCATTACTCTAACCTCTAGGCTATACTGCCATTCCCCGGTTTGGTCTTAATAGCATTACAACTACTTAGCAATAATTTCAAAATTAAAAGTAAATTCTATAGTTCCCTGTCTCATGAATATTTACAGCAATAAGTAGAAATGGTGACAAATTGGAGTCCACTGGAGGTTCACCTTAATGGGGACTTGAAGTATTGTAGTAGCCCCAGTTCTATTATATATGTCTCTTTGGCTTGCTTAAATCCAACTCACGATGGCCCTTACTGCTCAACTATAGATACTCTCAACAGTGACATCATTGGATGCAATCAGTCAGAGGCTCCTATAGATACTCCAACCAGTGACATCACTGGATGCAATCAGTCAGAGGCTACTATAGATTCTCCAACCAGTGACATCATTAGATGCTGTCAGTCAGAGGCTCCTATAGCTATTCCAACCAGTGACATCATTAGATGCAATCAGTCAGTGGCTCCTATAGATACTCTCACCAGTGACAGCATTGTATGCAATCAGTCAGAGGTTTCTATGGATACTCCAACCAAGTTCAAGTTCAAGTTTATTGTGAAGGGATAAATCCATTGAACAAGCTCATTTTCAAGGAGGACCCTTTTTTAACAATAAGAAACCATATATACAGTTGATATGAGGATCCAAAATCAATTAATTAAACACGATTTCTCAAAATGTACAATATGACCTATACAAGGCAGGGGTGAACAGCCAGTGCTGGGAAACATATAATCAATACATGAGAATGATATGTATACATTAACAAAGGGCCCTATGCACTATGTGGGTGGGGTACATGGAAACTGCTCATACCCTGCCCGCATAGCTGTGCACCCGTGGACAGGTGCACACCAACTGGTAGTCACTACTGGCTGCCACCTGTCCATGCCCCCCCCCGGTATGCAGGACTTCATAGGGCTGCCAGGGCGAAGTCATGGACCCACAGTGGATCCCATATGTAGTGGGCACACAATGGCAACATGCCCCATGGATGTCTGAGGGCTGGCAGCTGTGAGGGTGTGCAGCGGGTAATGCTGCCGGCCCCTTTGATGGCACTGGAGAGGTGCACAGGGATGGGGTGGGGGGATGGCAGTTGGTGGTGTGGTGGGAAGGCACTGTACCCTGCCATTAGAGGGGGGTGGGCAGGTGGTGCCATTCATGGTGGCAAGGGCAGCATCCAAGCCCTGTGCCCCTGTGTGGGGAGTGTCCTGGGGGGGGTCTGATGTGTGCTGGAGTGGGTGGGAGGCACCGGGCAGCCGCATACAATGGTCCCGGTGTGTGGGTGGGCTACTCACCTTGTTGTTGGGTGACTCCCACTGTGTTCATGGGGCACATAGGGCGCTTATAGCAGGGCTCTCCCTGGTGTAACCTGTGCCCCCTGTGCACCCCCACCACCAGCACTATGCACCTTGGTGCATGGCACATAGTGTTGGCACACCCCTTGCCAACCCCCAGCGCATTGCTCTTCACACGGCAGGGGATTGGGTGCATAGGTGCTCATGCCCCCCCTTGGTACATCCCACATGGGGGGGGCTCATAGGGGTGTGGAGTGGCTGCACACCCCAGATACTCACACGTAGCCACTCCACCCCAATAGTGCCTAGGGCCCAATATAAATAGGAATAATTACAGTGGTACTACAATGTAAACATAGAGCGATGTTGGACAAAACAGTAAATATATACATATATACAAAGCAACAGGAGAAGAATCATCATTAGGCATACTGCAGTACTAATGAGAGTTTGCTATAATGGGCAAATGGCAGAGAGGAGAAAACAGGCTAGCACCTGACAAGTATACAAGAGTGATGGTTTAGAGGTAAGCTAAGGAGGTAGATGAGCTCTGCTGGATTACTTGAGTGGCAAGCATCGTTAATTAGATTGGTTATTTGAGTTTTGAATGCCCTTAGAGGAATTCGAGTGCTCAGTTTAAGGGATGAGTGAAGCTTGTTCCAAGCAGTAGGGAGAGTGTAACTAATGGCCAGTTGACCAAAACTGGTGCGGACTTTGAGCACATCTAAGGAAATGTAAGAGGTATTTCTAAGAGCATAAGGAGTTTGGGGGTGAGAAATAAGACTTACTGATGTAGGCTGGGCGTTTGTTCAAGAGAGATTTATATGCCCATATATAAGCATGTAAGAGTCTCCTGGTAGTCAGAGAGGTCCACCCCACTGCCGCATACAGGGTGCAATGGTGTGCTCCTGAAGGGGCATTAATGACAAAATGGATGGGTCTGTGAAAAAGGGTATCAAGTTTCTGCAAATGGATGGCTGCCCAATTTTTGTAAATGATGTCTGCATAGTCCAGGAGAGGGAGGAAGGTGGACTGGACCAATCTTAATCTGGAGTTTTGGGAAAACAAGGCCTTATTTCTGTAGAAGAAGCCCAACCTTAGTTTAAGCTTTTTAGAAAGGGCTTCAATGTGAGGAAGGAAGGAGAGCTTAGAATCAAGGTGGAAGCTTAAGTATTTAAACCTATCCACAATCTCAAGCTTATCACCAAGCAAGGCTGTGATAGACATGGGTGGGCAGTGTAAGGATGATGATCTGGCGTAGTGAAAATATATCACTTTGGTTTTGTTGGCATTTAATAGAAGTTTGGAGTGGAGTAGATTAAGTCGCAGTTGGTTAAAGTCAGATTGAAGCGCACAAGAGGCATCTAGGAATGAAGATTTAGAGATATAGAGGACTGTGTTGTCTGCAAAAAAGTGAAGTTTTGAGTGGGTAATGTTATGACCTAGATTGTTGACATATATTAGAAAGAGCGGGGGGGGGGGCCAGTATTGAGTCTTGAGGGACCCTTCTCACCAAGGGAAGTAAGGAGGATAAAGTCCCATTGGCCTTAATCTGCTGCTTTCTATCTGCCAGGTAACTGGCCAGTGACATCATTGGATGCAATCAGTCAGTAGCGCCCATAGATATTCCAACCAGTAACATCATCATATGCAGTCAGTCAGTGGCTCCTGCAGATACTGTAACTAGTGATGTCATAGACTGGAGCCAGTCAGTGGCTCTTTTGGATACTCCAGCCAGTGACATCATCAGATACAGATGCAATCATCCAGTGGCTCCTTTAAATACTCCAAACAATGACATAAATTAGTGCCGTCAGTAAGTGATTCCAATAGATATGCCAGCCAGTGGAATCATTGGATATAATCAGCCAGTGGCTCCTGTAGATACTCCTCCAACCAAAGACATCATCAGATGTAATCAGTCTGTGGCTCCTATGGATACTGTAGCCAATGACATTCTAGGCTGCAGCCAGTCAGCAGCTACTATAGATACTACAACCAATGACATCATCGAATGTAATCTGTCAGCGGCTTCTATAGATATTCCAACCAATAACTTCATCAGGTGCAATTGGTTAGTGACTCCAATAAACACTCCAGCTAGTGACATCATTGGGTGCAGTCAGTCAGTGACTCCTATAGATACTCCAACCCATTGGCCAGTCCAGTGGCACTGAGTTTTTAGGCACTGGACGCCACACCTTGCTCCACGCCAGTGACCTGTATTCAGGAATGAACATGGGATGCTGGAAGACAGCCGGGGAGGGAGATGATTGAGCATCCCCAGGACTACTCGCCTCTCTCTCTGGGAGGGAGAACTGCTGACTCTGCAGCATGCCTGCCATCAGGTTGAAGCCTGGTGACAGTGCAGGATGTGAGGAACAAAAAAGTGGGAGGTGCTGTAGGACTGTGCGGCGTATGTGTTCCTCCATGTGTGCATGCCAATATGCGTGCCCCAGTAACATGGGCCAGGGAGAAAATGGAAGAAAAAGGCTGTGGGGCAGGCATTCATGAAGCCCTGCATGCTGATCCCTCACCCACCTCATCACCAAGATGCAGATGGCCGGACTGGATATCCAACCCTGCCATGGGGGGAAATCCTTGGGGGGTCGACGGGACAACTGGTAAGTCCTGGGGAGTTTGGGGATGGTGGGGGTCAGAGGAGCAGGATGGAAGGTAGCCTTGTCTGTCTGAGCTGCAAGGCAGATAAAAGCCAATATTTAAAAAAAAAAAGATACTCCAACCTAAGGCGGCCCAGTGGCACAGAGGGCTGAGGCACTTAGCTCCTTTCCTCTTGCATGCTGGTGTTTGGGAATGAGCTCGGACCACCATGGTCAGCTTAGGAGGAGGGCTGGGAGCAGGATCGAGCAGCTATCAGGCAGCTGTCCTCTCCTGGATTGGGGAGGATGGTCTTCCCAGCACTCGGAGGCTTGGTGGTAGTGTCGCATAGATGGGGGAGGCCAGGTGCTAGGCCAGGGTGGGTGAAGCAGGGCTGCCAGTTCTGAGATGCATGCGTGCCTCCATGCATATACATGACTGAGTTGCTAAGGCCCTGGAGAGGTTAAGGGAGGAAAAAGTGGAAGAAAATGTTGGGTACAGCAAGGGCGTATGACACCCGCTGGCCACACCTTCACCCGCCAAGTCACCACAGAGGCCTCGGCAAGGAAACTGGAGCATGTACTTTGGGGGGGGATCGGACCTCCCTCTCCTGACACCACCACGGGGTGGGGTAATCTGTAGGGGGTGCCCTCACCACTGGAGTCTTTGGGAGGTGTTGGATGGTGGGGGATGAGTGGCAGACAGCAGAAGGGAGCCACTCGTTCTGTGGCTCCAGGGGGCAAAAACAGAATATAGAACAAAAATACTCCAACCCATGATATCATCAGTTGAAATCGGTCAATGGCTCATAGTGATGCTCTAACAAGTGACATCATCGGATTCAGTCAGCCAATGGCTCCTATAGATGCTTCAACCAGTGACATTCTCAGATGCAATTAGTCATTAGCTATTATAGATACTCCAAGCAGCAACATCAGTAGATGTAATCAGTCAGTGGCTCCTATAGTTACTCTGACCCATGACATCATTAGATGCAGTCAGTGGCTCCTATAGGTACTCCAACCCCTGACATCTTCAAATGCAGTCAGTCAGTCAGTCAGTCAGGGGCTCCTCTAGATACTATAACCAGAGACATCTTTGGATATGATCAGTCACTTGCTTACTTCAACCAGGGACATTGTTACTGCAATCAGTCAGTAGCTCCTATAGATAATACTCCAACCAGGGACAACATCATTTGTGATTAGTCAGTAGCTCCTATAGGTAATACTCCAACCAGGGACATCATAATTTGCAATCAGTCAGTAGCTCCTATAGATAATACTCCAAACAGGGACAACATCATTTGCGATCAGTCAGTAGCTCCTATAGGTAATACTCCAACCAGGGACATCATAATTTGTGATCAGTCAGTAGCTCCTATAGGTAATACTCCAACCAGGGACATCATCATTTGCAATCAGTCAGTAGCTCCTATAGATAATACTCCAACCAGGGACATCATAATTTGTGATCAGTCAGTAGCTCCTATAGATAATACTCCAACCAGGGACAACATCATTTGCGATCAGTCAGTAGCTCCTACAGATAATACTCCAACCAGGGACATCATAATTTGCAATCAGGCAGTGGCTCCTACAGATAATACTTCAACCAGCCAGTGCTGTCAACAGATTAAATCAGTCAATGTCTCCGAATACGCCAGTCAGGGACATCACTGGCTGCAGTCAGTGGCTCCTATAGGTACTCCAACTCTTGACATCATTGGGTGCAGTTAGTGGCTCCCATAAGTACTCAAACCCATGACATCATTGAATGCAATCAGTCAGGGGCTCATATAGAAACTCCAACCAGAGACATCATCGGATGTGATCAGTCAGTGCCTTCTATATGCAAACCCACCCTACTCCTGGTGTCTAGGGGTATCCAGATGGTAACTTAGTGGGAGGGGGATACTGTACAATCAAGAAAACACAGTCCAAGTAAACAGAATATGCTCATTACCTGGTTCTTCCAATGCTGAAGTGAGATAGCTTCGTAGGATGAGGAGCAGGCACACTTCTTTGCTTCAGAGAGCTAACTGCAGGGGGCAATGTTCATTACCAGGCACAGCATGTACGGTTTAAATCAATTAAAGTCAATATCCACTCCTGAATCAAAAGTGCAAAACTCATTTAATATAGAACAAGAAGCTGATGAACCACTCCGTGGAGTGTGGGAGTAACAAATGGGGGTACTTCAAAGGCCGAAACCTGACATTCCTTCTGCAACAATCTCTTTTTTCAACAGATTAATTTATGGATTGCAGACCTCCCCCTGAGCCAAAAATGATATATTCCTGACAGCAGCATTACACTGGGGCCAAAACAGGCTACCCCTTAGAGGTAGTTCGATACTAGCATACTTCCTATCTTTGTTCCTTCCCTTCACACTTTTCCTTAATGCAGGCACTTGCTTACTCTCCTTCTCTTAGTCTCAGTCATACGTAAACTGAAGCAGAAATTGTGACAGCATGAGATGTTTCTACCGTCCCAATTCATTATTACTTTGCCTTGTTGCAAACAGGGGGTTACTTTCAACTACGGAGGCTGCTTTTGAACACAGGGAGCTACTTCTCTTTCTGAGAGGTCATTCACTTCCTCAATGGTGTAACTTTCAGCAAGAACTGAAACCATTGAAGACCTTTCCAATACCCAATCACTGATGCCACGCACCTGCAGCTGGGCTCTTCCAGGCGGTTATGCATACCCCTGGCCTGACCAGTAACTCCAGGCACTGTCTGCTCATGCAGCGATTACAATTTCTGGACCGCCTTCATCCAGGGAACTGCTAGCTGTGCCACATGGAGCACCCAGATGGTCTGCCACCCTGTTGGGGTCCCAACCAACCATTCCCCACATGGACCTTTACTTGCCTCCACAGGCTGCACCCCTTGAGAGCCCACACACTGTAGCGGCCACCGGCCGGGGAAACTAAACTACACCCTCAACAGTCCAGGCTGCCACCTCTGAAATGTGCCCTAGGCCCCATATGCCAGAGCAGGCCCGCCCACAGAAACATTCACTGGCTCTACAGGGTGCGCATGAACAGGCCCAGCATGTACGGTTTAAATCAATTAAAGTCAATATCCACTCCAGAATCAAAAGTGCAAAACTCATTTACTACAAAACAAGAAAGTTGATGAACCAGTACATGGAGTGTGGGGATCAATGAATATGGTGGCGTACTTCAAAGGCCAAAACCTGTCATTCCTTCTGCAACAATCTCTTTTTTTCAACAGATTGATTTATGGGTTGCAGACCTTCCCACAAGACGAAAGTGCAATTTTCCTGACAGCAGCATTACACTGGGGCCGAAACAGGCCATCTCTTAGAGGTAGTTCGATACTAGCATACTTCCTATCTTTGTTCCTTCCCTTCACTCTTTTCCTTAACACAGGCACTTGCTTACTTTCCTTCTCTTAGTCTCAGTCATACGTAAACTGAAGCAGAAATTGTGACAGCATGAGACGTTTCTACTGTCCCAATTCATTATTACTTTGCCTTGTTGCAAACAGGGGGTTACTTTCAACTACAGAGGCTGCTTTTGAACACAGGGAGCTACTTCTTTTTCTGAGAGGTCATTCACTTCCTCAACAGTATACCTTTCAACAAGAACTGAAACCACTGAAGACCTTCCCAATACCCAATCGCTGATGCCACGCACCTGTAGCTGGGCTCGTCCAGGTGGTTATGCATACCCCTGGCCTGACCAGTAACTCCAGGCACTGTCTGCTCATGCAATGATTACAATTTCTGGACTGCCTTCATCCAGGGAACCGCTAGCTGTGCCACATGGAGCACCTAGATGTTCTGACACCCTGCTGGGGTCCCAACCAACCATTCCCCACATGGACCCTTTCTTGCCTCCACAGGCTGCACACTCTGAGAGTCCACACACTGTACTGGCCACTGGCCAGGGGAAAAGGGGTAAAGCTGCCACCACTACACCCTCAACAGTCCAGGCTGCCACCTCTGAACTGCACCATAGGCTCCATATACCAAAGCAGGCCCACCCACAGAAACACTCACTGGATCTACAGGGTGCGCTCACCCATGGGCGAGATTGCTTAAAACAGGGCCCTCATTGGTGCTTACCCTACTAAGGTGCCAGAGATCACTTGGCGGGCCTCCATCCTTCAGCTTCTCATGGGCTCCGGCTCCCAACAGCACCGACAGGACCCAGGACTTGTTGCTCCACTGCTCCTCTTCACACTTACGGCCTGAACTGCCGCCAATAAATTACATGCATTTTCAAGGGAGGAGAGTCTGGATGGCAAGTGGCTCAACCTGGCCCCGCCGTGGCCCTCCAGCTGAACTTGCAGGCCCAAACCCTGACCTCTCTTCTTCTCTCGGTCTTCCCCCTTACTGGCACCAAAACTCTCTTTTTATACCCCTAAGGATGGGCCCCCCCCCTTGCTGGCAGTAGGCAGACCCACATCCCAGACCTACCGGCACCATGATTCTCACTACCTAGCTCCAAAATTGTAACTAGTAAGCTTCCAGAGGCTGCTTACATATAGATACTCCAACTGGTGACACCATCGGTTGCACTCAGTCAGTGGCTTCTATAAATAATAGTCTAACCATTGACATCATTGGATGCAATCAGTCAGTCGCTTCTATTGATACTGCAACCCATGACATCACTGGATGCAGTTGGTCAGTGACTCCTAAAGATATTACAACCACTGACATCATCGGATGCAATCAATCAGGGATCTTACAGATACTCCAACCAGCGTCATCATTGGTTGCAGTCTGTGGCTCCTATAGATACTTACAACCAGTAGCATTGTCAGTTGCAGTTAATCAGTGGCTCCCATAGATACTCCAACCTGTGATATCATCAGTTGCAATTAGTCTCTGGTTTCTGACACTGATACGGATACTTGTAACATGGCACAAATACCAGGACTCCAGGGAAGAAAGATGATAGGTGGAAGTCTGTCAGCTGGTACAAGAGCAGCATGGTATTATGAGACGATAATGCCGTGCAGAGCTTGTGAACGCACTGAGAAAGTGAGAATTAAGTACTGTAGCGCGATGTCGACCAATAGGTGGTGCCAGTAACAGGTTCCGCGAAGTACAAGGGATTCAACCAAGACAGTCAGTGGAGGGGGCTGTTTCCTGGTGCAAGAGCCATGAAGAACCGGAGAGCAGGGAGGGGGAATTTCTCCGTGTTGCCACCCACCCATTCCCACTCAGCCACTGGAAAGTGTAACACTCGCAGTAGAGTGGAACACATGAGTGGGAAGGGTAGCAGGAAACCTGACGATGGTGAAAGAGAAGTAAAATTTCTCTCATCTGTAGAAGTGCCACCTGTTGGTCGGCAAAGTGAGGACGCGGTGTGGCAAAACCTGGTGTCTTGTATCGCAGTGCAATAGGGAAGCACTGCAGAGAATGCGATCACAGAGAATAGACATGCAATCAAGAAAAGTGCTGTGTTGCCTGCAGCGATCCAAACCAGGAATTGAATAGCACCCTCAGGAGAGCTCCACTGGAAAAGTAGGATGTCACAGCGAGAGTGATATATAAAGGAGAAGAAAAGTGGTAAGCCATGGGAAAGGTGCCACCTATTGGTCCGCACAGTCACCGCTGTGGAAGACACACAGCTCAGACAAGTGGAGTGACCGTTGGGGCATAGTAAAGCATGCAAGGAGCACATTCTCCCCACAATGCAGCATGGCATGAATGGTAGATGAAAACGGACGGTGAGTAACACAGCAGCCGATGAGAACCAGAAACTTAGCATGTCTGATCATTAAGAAAGTGGAATGTAAGAACGTAAACCAAAGTTGTAGCAGCGCAGAAATTGGTACACACCAGATTACTGAATGTGGGCTGTGCAATGTGCATATACATGCTTCTAGGAAGGCATAGGCTTAAAAGTAAGAGATGTGAACCAGGAATGTAGAAGTCAAAGTATAGTCGTAGTCATCATGTGTGAGTCAAAGAAAGGAAAACAGTATCCAAGTAATACTTGCCTCACACTTGCCACGTTACAAGCACATTAATCCCACGATGAAGGTGGCATCTAATGGGGAATTAATGCATGGCTGGGCCGTTGTAGGCACTTGGCCGCAGTCCCAACCTTGCATTAATTCCCCATTAGATGCCACCTTCATTGTGGATTAATGCTTACTTGTATGGGTTGCAACAGTAGTGAAACTGGAGCAGCTACTGAATGTGCTCAATTTTCATTGAAATGGCAACTTTTGCTAATTTCTGCAGCAGGAACCGCAGGGTTCACTAACTGATTGGAACTGATGATGCCACTGGTTGGAGACTCTATAATGATGCAAGTGAGGGGGCTATATACAGAGCTGGTTTTAAACACTAGGAAGACAGAAAGCAAACAAATGATAGATTTGTAAAGAGACAGAGAGAGAGGACAAGGGTTAAGCAAATATGAATTGGGATTGCTGCAATGCTTTCCACCCCTTTAAGCAAACATGATGCACCATCCTCCACTTCCTGTGACTCTGAATAGTTTTGAAATGTTTTGCAGCAGAGAGGCCCAATAGGGTTGGTGGGTGTGATGAGAGCCCTCTGTAGGAGAGTTTGAGTGGACTTTTCTCCAGCCTAGCTCAGCACTCTTAGCAGCTAGGCCAATGATCTGCAGCAGAGCAGGGTGTTCTGTAAAGATGGATGATTTGGGTTTTCCTGGTGCAAGCATGCAGCAGCCAGCTACAGTAACTTTATCTGCTGTAATTGAGGAGCAGGTGCAGGAAGCTGTGTCTCAATCCACTTTGTAACATGGCACAATAAATGATGGTGAAATCGAGAAAGGAGATTGGTGCAAACGCATCATGTGACGAAAACTGAGTGGTGATTAACCCAGCATAGAGCCTGCTTATGTAGTACCTAAAGTGTCCACAGAGGTAGTAGCCCATTACAGCCCGCTTGTGTAGTACCTGCAGTGGCCAGAGTCTGCACCGGTAACAGAGAGAAGCGGTGTGTATAGACATGCAATGCTTATGCTTTAGCCGTTTGTCGGCGGCACTGAGCAGTCAAACCCCGCTGTTGTGCCCATGTCTATTTCTGCACCCGATGTAAAAATGTCAGGTAGAGCCCGTTCGGCATCGGGCTTGCGGAAAATCAGCGCAACCATGGCTTTTGTGCCCAGTTCTCTTTCTCTACCCGATGTAGAAGTCTGCCAAAATTGAGAGAGATACTGGCACAAGACAATTACAGGTGACTGTAAGAAGATTTTAACGCCGACTGTATGCAGGCAAAGAAATCACCCATAGAACAGTGCTGCTCTGTATCATCGGGATCTCACGGGGAAGCCGTAAGCATTGAAACAGCCGCCTCGAATTACTCAGTTGTACCGCGGTTTGTCTGAGAAACGTAGTAGTACTCTCGAAGTCCGAACTGTGAAGTAGCGGACACTAGTGACATAAATGTCTATTGGTAAGTGGGAACGCACACATTATCGGATAATGTCAGTGTGTTGCACAGAAACAACTTGTGGATACTGCACGATGCAGCAATAGTAGTATCATCTTATGTTTGTCTACTGTGATGTAAAATCCTGGCTGCACAGTATCCCCGTCACACTTGCTGTGTTACAAGCACATTAATCACCTCCAGCGTCGGGCTCTACCATGGAGTAATGCCCGCTGGGTGGTTGGAAGCACTCGACCTTTGGCCTCGTATACCCCCCCAACGGGGCATTAATCCTGGTGAGAGCCCTCCTCTGTTGGTGATTAATGCTTATGTGTCAGTGGTAGGAAACATTGAAGTTGTCCTTACAGGAGACTGGGGGTTCTTAAGAGGGAACTCACAAAAGGAAGCGAGCAGCAGCTTCAGGGGATTAAGAAGATAAGAGCCAAAGAGAATGGAAACAAAGAGCAATTTAAACACAATAAAAAAAGAATTAGATTGTTTAAAATCCGCCACTTCGGCCTTGGAAGCAGGGTCTCTGGGGACTTTCATTTGTTTTTTGTTTTATTTAAAAGTTGGTTACCAAAAGAGACGCACACTGAGCCAAGGCACATTTCCAGGTGTGACCTGGGGGAGGGGGATAAGGAGGCATATTATACACAAAGTATGATTCCAATGTACATTTCATGCATAAAGTACAGGAGATACATGAAATAAGCAAGACAGGCAGGTTACACTGCCATTAGAGCCCTCTGTAGGAGAATGCCACAGAGTCAGTCAATGCAGGTGTGGACTTCGTAAACACTAGGTGAAAGTTACTCTTGCTGGCAGAAAAATGTGAGTATGGACGGGCTGCCATGCAAGAACATCAGATGCATGGGTTAACCAGTGATAGTGAGAATGAGAAGATTTTGAAGGCAGAAGTCAGCACAGCGAGAAAGACCAAGGAGGCTCATCAGAAGAGGGAGAGATTCAGGCAATTGTGAGCAAAGCAATGGAGCCAGCAAGTGTTTGAGAGCACCTTGACTTGTTTCATAGGCTGTGACTTGGGTCCAGGTCACAGCCAGCAGAGAATGAGGTTTTGCTTTGCTTGTGGCAAGAAGAGTCACTGGAGAGTGGAGTTTCCAGCATACCAGGCAGCAGCAGGGAGAAGTGGTGTGCTCCTGGAATATTGACCATGGTGGTTGAGTCATCAGTAAAGATAAGTATGCAGGGAGCTTGGATAGCAGCATAGCAAGGGAATAGTTACTCATTATATGGTCCCCTAAACCATCTTGAAGGGGATGGGGGAGTCTGGTTTCTAAATCTGAGCCCCCTTTTACAGTATCTATGTAACCCCAACCCCCCCTTTTTTGTTACTTGGACAAGGCAACAAACCACAAGTGGCAGAAAATAGATATCACCCCTGGCATTAGGGTAACGTCTGGCTCAGGCATCTCAGAGGTCAGGAGGTAGAGCACAGAACAAACATTTCTATAGTACCCAGGTCATGGAGAGAGGTGCCAAGGCTGTGGTGTGTCTCCTATCTCTGGTCCCCCAAAACATCACACAAGTCACTCAGAGATGGATTGTCTATAGCAAGAAATTTGGGATGTTACTGTATACTTCATTCCTGACACGGTGTTAACAGAAATGGTGGTGAGGGCTTGAAGCTGTACAGACAGATGACACATTTTGTAGCAGGCAAAAACATTTCCAACCTCTTGCAGGCAGTACTGACTTCTTTGTAAGTCCCTTGCAAATGTGGAGCTTATATTACCATTCTTTAGGCACCCCCCACCAAGAACCTGGAATTGGGTTTAATGCTCTGGGGGCTATTGTGCTGGACAACTCAAGGTGACAGCAGAGGGCAGGAACAGGGTATATAAGGGAGCTGACAGGAAGTAGCGTGGCCTTTGCCAGTCCGGGCGTTAGGCCTGGGGCTGGAGAGGGAAGGCAGGAGAGTAGAACCAGGACCAGGATAGGTGGACAAATGAGGGAGCTCGGTGGTCCAGGAGGGCCAGTGGGGAAACCCCCCAAATAAAAATGCAGTCAGGATGGTTTCATGTGTCATGGCTGGCGAAGAGCAGGAGTATGGAGCGCCGGTGTGGATACAGGTAACCAGGTCCTGTGTCGTGGGCGCTAAGGCATTGGGAGGCGTTAGGTGAGCCTAGCAGAGATGTAGGAGGCAATAGGGGGCCCATGGTGTGTTCTCCCAGGTCACCAGGGCAGGGGAACCGGTGGCAGAGAATCTCCTCATATCTGGTGTGGCAGGGTGGCCTGGGGGTCGAGGGAGCTGGGGAGCCTTGCACCTGTTTAAGGGGCCTGTTTGGAGGAACAGGCCCTGGGGCACCGGTCCATGAAGTCCGGGCGGGTCGCCGACCAAAGAATTGGTAGGCCTTGGAGGATGGTCCCCATGCTGGTGCTTAACTCAAGCCCAGGAACCATTGTAAGGGATCTGGGCCTGGCAGGGACTCCCTGTAGGAAGTGGTGACAGCGGAACAACCCTGGAGTGAATTGGGGAGCCATGGAAGACTGAGGCGGAGGCAAGCAATCAGGGTAGCAGTGGCCTCAGCCTGATCATCAGAGCCAGCAGTTCGAAAAGTTTGAAAAGAGGGTCAGGGTCTGGGTCATCAGGAAAAATCCTGGATGCCCTTGTGGTGTAGGCCAGTTGGCCAGTTGCACAGGGTCCAGGTGGGGGAGGCAGCTCACTTTCCCACACTGGAGAAAGGGGGGATGACCAGTGCCACAGAGGAAAACGGACCCGTAGGAAAAAAGTAAAAGGAAGGCTTGACTTACCAGATCCTTATATGCCAGGAGATTGCAGGAATCTGGGTTCCAGGGTCTTGGGTAGATCACCCGAGAGAAGAAGGGGAGGAAACGAGAATCTTTCTGGTGTCTGCTGAACTGTGGTTCTGCTGTTTAGTAGGTTCAGCCAATGTGTACAAAGTTGTAGCCCCATGAAGCTGATTAATTATTTTTCTGTGAAGAAATGGTGACCCCTGTATAGCTGGAATCATTGGCCATGCAGGTGAAAATAAAGTCAGTTCGGGAGAAACAGTGGTTTGTGCTTTATTTGATTGTATAAGGGGAGTTTAATGAAATTAAATTATTTGTTTCCTTCTCCTATTTGCAGTCAGATTAATTTTGCCATGAGCTGTATTCCAGGGGCAGAGTCCAGCCTCTTGGGCTGCAGGAGCTCCATGGGACCTCCAAGAGAGAAGAGGGAGGTCCAGGTCCATTTGGTCGGCTTAGGGAATGGATCCGTTGTGGAGAATGAGGAGGTCAACCAGCTTCCTCTCTCTAGCTCCCTCTAGCTGGGAGAAATGTTGCTGTGGACCTGAACAAGTTCAGACTTGGCTGGAAGTCACTTTTAATACAGTCACTGGTTTGATTTCTATAGCAGAGGCCAAGATGGGGAGTCTGCAGGATTCAGCTACAGACTGCTTAAGGCAGGCCAGGCCAATTCAGGGGTCCATCGGATGCCTGTGAGGACTTTGGCCAGACTTTGTGGCAAGTTTGTTTACATGCATATTGTATTCAGGGCACTGGTACAGCTTAGGACAAGGTTTATATATAGCTGCATAGAATTTAGAAAAAAACAGGTTACTCACCTGTAACAGTAGTTCTAGAAGTGGTATATGTTGTTCATCCACACTTATTGGCATGTAATCTACTGCTTTAATTCTCACCGGAAGCCTTCAAGCTGGCTCCTCCCACCCACCCAGGTGGTATAACCCTCGGCTCCGCCCCATGATGCTAGATCTTAGCCCGCTGGAAGCCAGGTATTGTGCATTCACAGCTGGGGAGGTCGGGTGGGTCCGTGTGGATGAACAACATATACCACTCCTAGAACTACTGTTAGAGGTGAGTAACCTGTTTTTCTAGGAATGTGGATATGTTGTTCATCCACACTTAGTGGCAGACTCCTAGCAGTTCTCCGGGAGGAGGGAGGCAAGGCGCACCCCCCCACTAAATACATGCTTGGGAAATAAAGATTGGAGAACTGAGGCCCCCAAACCAGCATCCTGGTGAAACTCAAGGTTGATGTGGTAATAGGTGATAAAGGTGTTTGCTGACTTCCAGGTAGCTGCCCGGCAGATTTCCTGGATAGAGATGTCCCTGGAAGCAGCCACCGATGCAGTGTTATGGCGGGTGGAGTGAGCTGTTATCCCTCTGGGAAGCTCCATGCCTGCCAACTCATAGCACAGACTTATGCAAGATGTAATCCACCTTGCAATAGTCCATTTTGCTGCAGGTCTGCCAGAAGCAGCTTCAGCATAGGTGACAAACAGCTGGCCTCCATGAATTTCCACCGTTCTCTCCTTATAATAAGAGAGAGCACATCTCAGGTCCAGCGTATGGAGCCTGTACTCGGCCTCTGAGGTGTAATTAGGGTAGTAAACCAACAGCGTTAAGACCTGGTTAAGGTGAAACTCTGACACCACCTTCAGAAGGAATTTTGGGTGGGGCCGTAGACAACCTTGTCCCTGTGGAAGACCAGATAAGGGGAGTCCACCGAAAGCACCTGGAGCTCCCCTGCCCTTCTGGCAGATGTAATAGCCACCAGGAAGGCCATCTTCCATGACAAGTGTGACAAGGCACACTTGTGCATTGGTTTGAATGGCTTGCCCATGAGGCCTTTTGAAGATACACCAGACCACTGTCTCCTGTGCCAACGTCGGCTGACTGGCCCGCTCCCGGTAAGCAGAGATGGCTGCCAGGTGCACCCTAAGGGTCGATAACCATAGACCCCCTTTGGATAAAGACCAAAGGTAGTAGAGAATGTTGGCCACTGGACAGGACAGAGGGTCCAGGTCCTTGCCCTGACACCATATGGAAAATCTCTTTCATTTGAAGGCATAACATTTCCTGCTTGATTCCTTTCTGGATGCCTCCACCACAGTGTAGACATCTTTGGAAAGACCCAAAGCCTGGAACTCTAGCCACTCAGGAACCAGGCTGTGAGGTGCAGGAATTGAAGGTCTGGATGGAATACCTTCCCCGATTGAGAGAGATCAGGTCCGGGTGTGTACATAGCCGCTACAGGGGCCTGCAGCTGAGGCTGAGGAGATCTGGCTACCAGAACTGGTGCTGCCAGTCTGCGGCTACCAGGATCACCTTCACCTTGTCCCTCCTCACCTTGAGTAACACCTTGTGGATCAAGAGAAATGGAGGGAAAGCATAGAGGAGGCCTGGGGTCCATGGCCTCGAGAAGACATCCCCCTGCAGTGAGCCCTGCTGAGGGGGGCGGGCATGAAACAGCCTCAGCTTGGTGTTTTCCCTGGAGGCAAACAGGTCCACCATTGGTTTGCCCCAGTGGGAGAACAGACTGTAAGCTCCCTCTGGATGGAGAGACCACTCGTGGGATGTCTGGCCGAGATGACTGAGAGCATCCGCCAGATGGTTCGAGGCTCCTGCCACATGGATGGCCAGGAGATCCACCTCTAAATGGCTTACGAGGGTCCAGATGCGGAGTGTCTCCTTGCACAGCAGATGGGAGTGCATGCCACCCTATTTGTTGAGGTAGTACATGGTCGTGGTATTGTCCATCTGGACTTGAACCAAGTTGACCCCGGAGCTGAGGAACAAAAGCTTACAACGCCAGTCTGACTGCTCTGAGCTCCAACAGGTTGATGTGGCATCGGGACTCCTCTGGGGTCCAGAGCCCATGGGTCCTTTGGTCCTCCATGTGGGCTCCCTAGCCCATGAAAGAGGCATCAGTTGCAAGGACAACCATTGGCTTGGGGTGGACAAACGGGATCCCTTCCTGCAACTGGTCTGGGGCGGTCCACCATTGGAGAGCGTCCCACATCTTCTGGGTTACAGTGATCAGCTGGTCGAAATGACTATGGCGCTGAGTCCACTGGGTGGCCAGCTCCCATTGAAGGGGGTGCATGTGCAACTGGGCCCAACAGACCACTGAGGTGCATGCTACCATGTAACCCAGAAGGCACAGAAAGTCCTGGGTAGGGTGCAATTGCCCAACCAGAAATGACTGGGCAAAGGAGGAAAGAATCTCTGCCCTGTCCGCTGGGAGTCGAGCTCTGGCTTGACAAGAGTCAAGCTCTGCCCCGATAAAACCCATCACCTGAGGAGGCACAAGTTCTGACTTGGCTTCATTGATCAGGAGGCTGAGTTGGGAGCAAGTCTGGAGGGCCAGATCCCTGGACCTCTCCATCTCCTGTTGGGTGGAACCTGCTAGGAGCCAATCATCGAAGTAAGGATAAATCCTAACTCCCCCAATGCCTGAGATGGGCTGCCACCACTGCAATGCATTAGGTGAAGACCCAAGGGGCCAATGACAGGCTGAACGGCATGGCTCAGAACTCGTACAGGGTTCCTTCAACCCTGAAGTGGAGGAACCGCTGATGGGACAGATGGATTGGGATATGAAAGAATGCATCCTGCAGATCCAGTGAACAGAACATGTTTCACTCCAAGGATGGAATGATCTGGGACAGAGTGACCATCCGAAAGGTGCGTGACCTGAGATATTTATTTAGGTCATGGAGATCTAGAATGGGGCACCAGCCCCCCCCCATCCGCTTGGATACCAGGAAGTACCCAAAGACAAAGCCTGGGTCTGCTGGAGGATCCGCCACTGGAGCTACTGCCTCCTTGAGGAGGAGCTGAGCAATGTTGTCTCGAACAGCCAACTGAGTCTGGGTGGACACTCTTTCCTCCCGAGGGGCGTGGGCTTGGTGGGTACTGCTCGAATTCTAGAGGCAGTCCCTGACCGACCACTTCCAAGACCCCCCTGTCCATGATGATAACAGACCAGGTGGAAAGGAAGTGGCAGAGCCGGCCCCGCATGGGAAGACCCAGAGCTGAGGTGATGGGAGAGGGGTTGACAGCCTCCGCCTCATCATTGAGCAGGCTTGGAGGACGAGGCTCCAGGACCTGAACCTCGGCCTCCTTTATGGGTTTGTTGGTGTCCGGGCTTGGGCCAGGGGTGCCAAGCCTGAGCCTGCTGCTGTTGATGCTGTCTGCCTTGAAAGGAGGACTACTGAGTCACAGGGGAAGAGTGCCAAAAGGGCTTCTTCTTTTTCTTCTGCTGGGTCTTGCCTGAAGACCCCTTAGCAGAAGTCAGGTCCAAGGTGGCGTTGGACTGCTCGATACACTGAAGGTGACCAGCCACTCCTGGACTGAACAGGTCAGTTCCGAGGAAGGGCATGTCAGCTAGTTTATGCTGTGTATCCGCTGGGAAGGAGGAAAGCCTCAGCCATCCCTGCGACAAGAGGCAACTACGGTGGCCAATGAGCGGGCACAAGAATCCCCAATGTCCAGGGCCGTCTGAAGCTGCTGTTTTGTGACAGCTTGGCCTTGGTCATGGACCTGCTTGACAATGGCTTGCATGACTGCAGGGAGATGTGGGAGGACTTCATCCAATGACCCAAGAAGGGCATGAGAGAAGTGTGCCATGATGACAGCTGAACTTGCCTGACGAAGGCCCAAGGAGAAAGCCACATAGACCTTCCTGGCTGAATGGTCCACAAGCTTGGACTCTTTATCAGGAGGTCAGTCAGTGTGGGCAGAACTGCCAGTATGCCTGAACACAGAGGCAGTCACCAGGCTCTCAGCCGAAGGGTGCTCTGTGAACCCCGCAAGGGACCCCATGGGCACCGCATACTTGCGGGCCATGCGGGCAGATGGTGCTGGACAAGAGGCAGGACACTGCCAAGGTTCTAGGGCCGGGACAACAATAGCCTCAGCCACAGGAAAGATCTCCATCGGTGTATCCCCTCTCTTAAGGATGTCCGTAAGAGGGTACTCTGCCTTTTTCTAGATTGACTCCAGGGGCATCCCTGTAGACTCAGAGATGAGGCGAAGGATCCCTTGAAAAGATGAGGGACCTTCCTCCATCTCTAGGCCAGTGGTCGATTCATCACCTGGATGTGAATGCAAACTGGTGACGTCTGAATCTGAGGAATCTGGATACAATGGCCTACCACCCAGGTCACCTTCGACTCACCGGGGGCAGTCTGGGGTGACTGTGACTGACAATCGCTGGGGAAGCCCGGTGTTCGGCCTGTCTTCCTTGGAAGGAGCCCCTCCCACAGGCTGTTTGGGTGGTGGTTCCACCACAATGGGTGGAGAGACCATCTTGGTTTGAACAGGTGGTTTCGCCAGGGAACCGACTTAATCAGCTCCAGAGGAGCCGGCTTCAGCCTGGGAGGTGAAAGACAAGTAATGGCCGGGGTGGAAGTGGCAGTCGGCTTATGCCTAGACAAAATCAGCTGTTGCCACATGAGGTCCTCATAGCGCCAACAGAGTTTCCGCCAGAGCCTCTCCTCATCTGAGGAGGACGAGGATGACCGATGGTGTCATATATTTTTAGAGTGCTTATGGCTCTTCCTCGGCCTGTTGGTCAAGGGGGTCCTAGACCTCGACTGAGATCGACCAGGCCAACTCGGTCGGGAGACACCGGTGGGGACGGTGACTTCCCAGGATCCGGGGCCGGTTCCACGATGGGGACTCCAGCAGGCTGGATCTCCTCATCAGGGAACACAAGGAGCGGAGTCCTCTCCAAGGAGTCGGCAACAAAGGGTCAACAGGATTGATGATGATTTCCACATCGTCGACCAAACCCTTGATCAGCTGGCTTGACGGCAAGTCCGAAAGGCTGGCGGCCGCAGAAGCAATCTCAACTGAAGCTGAGACTGCATGTTCCTGGGACTGAGATCTCTTCTTCTCCCAAGACCATCTCCATCAAGACGAAGACGCACTCGGATCCTTCTCCCGCTTACGGGATCGAGAGGAGTGCGAGCCTGCGGGTGTCTCTCCCTCAGTAGGGAGAGACTGGCACAACTCCCAGAAGGATCCCGAGAAGGTGGAACCCAGGTTGAGTGGGATGAAAAAGCTCCGAGAAGACTGAGAGGCATGAGTGGCCTGCTCTTCGAATGCTTGCATGCGTTTCAACAGCTCGGCGGATCCAGCGGCTGCAGAACCCACCCACCTAGCCTCCTTGGGTTTCACCGGAGGGTTCCTCTTCTCCAGCCTCCCCAGTTTTAGGTGTGTGAGATGATTGTTGAGGATGTTGGGATGAAAAGCGAAACCTAGACTGCAAGACGAGGTGTCATGGCTGACACCAAGGCAGTAGACGCATGCGGTATGGGGATGGGTACGCAACATCTTCTGACTGCACAGACACCGGCAAAATCCAGGGGAAGATTTATCTTCCATGGTCAAAGCAGAAAAGTACAGTTACGTTAAGAACTTACCATGACAGTAGATCTTCGAGAGGAGTTTTTGCAACAGGCTATAACCATTAGGACTAATGTCGCAAGCCTTAGGACCCACCGGAAAAATCTTAGCTAGCAGTACCCGCAGGGATCCTCCCCTGACATCGGCTCCACCCCGACGTTGGTCATGGTACATAAGGATCGTGCTTTCACAAGCAGAAAATTGGCAGTTTGGCATTGCATGGGGATGCAAAGAGGTCCAACTCTAGATGACCTCATGTGTTGAAGAGCTGGTGCACTACTGATTGCAGCAACTCCCACTCATGTGCCTTGGATGGAGACCTGCTTAGGCTGTCTGCCAAGTCATTTTGGACACCTGGAATGTGCACTGTGGACAGATAAATGTGACGCTGCAGCGCCCAGTACCAGACTCTCATCACCTCCCTGCATAGGGGGTAGGAGTGTGTTCCCCCTTGCTTGTTGATGTAAAAAAATGACTACCATGTTGTACGTCTGAACAAGGAGGGAGCCTGGGACAAGTTCCTCTTGAAAGGCAATCAGTGCATTGAGGACCGCTCGCATTTTCAGGACATTGATGTGGAGTTTGCGCTCCTCTGGGGTCCAGATCCCTTGTGTTTGGTGGGTCCCTAAGTGCGCCCCCATCCCAAATCAGATGCATCCATCGTTAGGGGCACATTTCAATTCACTCCCGTGATTTCATACCGCGACTATTCACTCCCAACTATACGCTCCCACATCAATTCATTCCTATGACACTATCCACCTACGACAATTCGCTCCCGCTCCCTCAGTATCATCATCCTGCTGTATTCATTAATAGCGCTAACACACCACATGCAGATGGATTCCTTTTGCAGGCAACATCTATGAATTTACGGTGCATCGTAAGACAGAATCATTCAAATAACAGCACTAACACACCACGTGCAGATGGATTCCTTTTGCAGGCAACATCTATGAATGGGACACAGTGCTCAAGGGGAATCCTACAGCAGACAAATCATGAGGCAATTCTCTCCCTAATATAGTTACCACCCACATAGTAATTGCAGCTAGAATCCTGGGTAACCATATGTTTAAAAGACGATACAGCTTTCCCCCGAATCCACTAGATCAGTTTGCACAATGACAGGCCGCTTCATAGTGTGCAAGAGAGACAAAAAAAAATTTGTGGATGATTTAAATTATATCTATACCTTCCACAAACCCAGACACATGAACAAGGCGATTTGGCAGTGCGAGCTCACTGTACGCAAGGTAAAGCTTTGCAATGCACGAATCCATACTAAAAGCTACGAAGACCCTACCATTATACATCATTTTTCTATTCATTCACATGCACCTGATGCCTATGCGGTGGAAAGAGTGGAAGCAATACATGCTGCAAAAGAGAGAGCTGCTGCCACACAAGATAGCACTGCACAGGTGCTTCTGCATTCAAAATCCAACATATCACTTGCATCCCAGGGGGAAATAAGTGACAAAAACCTCAAACAGACTATACATCAGGTGAGAGTTCATGGTGCACCTCCCAACCCAAAAGACTTACTGGAATTACAAATCCCTGAATCATACTGCGTATATAAAACATCTGAATGTGGTGACACAGTCCCTTTCTTATTGTACGACAGTGGCCCTGGGCACAGTAGAATCTTAGTGTTTGGAACACATACAAATGTAACATTCCTGGAGCAATACACACATTGGTATGCAGACGGCACATTCAGCGTTTCCCCACCACTGTTCACACAGTTATATGTTATAACGGGGGAACGCTTTGGAAATGTGCAGTCAGCTATTTATGCATTGCTGCCAGGTAAAACAAGAGACTGTTATGAATGTCTACTGTCTGGATTGAAAGCTCTGTGTCCTAACTTAAACCCTGTTCTGGTCATGACTGACTTCGAGAAAGCTACTATAAATGCATTCCGTACAGTATTTCCTCAATCAGAGCAAGTTGGTTGTTTCTTCCATTTCACTCAGTGCATCTATCGGAAAATTCAAAGTGAAGGGCTATCAGTAAAATATGCACAGGACCCTGAATTTGCCTTAAAATGTAAATATCTGCCAGCACTGGCTTTCTACCCCCAGAACAAGTCATTGCTAGGTTTGAGGAAATATCAGATGAAGCTGCACAAATTTTTCCAGAAGAATTACAGCCTGTAGTGGACTATTTTGAGGACACTTGGGTGGTCAGGAGAAACAGAAGAGGGAATGGAAGAAGACAACCACAGTATGCAATTAAATTGTGGAATCATTCAGCCAGTGTGTCCAACGGAAGAGCAAAAACAAATAATGTAGTGGAGGCCTTTCACCGTGGGATGCAGAGTGTGCTTTGTATGTCGAACCCCACGGTGTGGAAATTTATAGATGGCCTCAAGGGGGTACAACATAAAAGGGATTCTGAAGTGGAGCAGATTATAGCCGGTAACCCACTGAATGCATCATGGAGGGTATACCGTGATAATGTTGCACGCCCGCCTGCATTTTAGAGAAGTGCAGACCGCATTTACTGAGGAGTTTCTCTGCGGAGTTGCTCACAGCTTTGAATACTAAGAGAATAAATAAATGATTTTAAGAATTTAGAATAAAGTATTGCTTTTAAACTTACGTGCCCACTGTACAGAACTGAACTGAACTGAACTGCTACACACACACACACAAAATATCAGACGCTGGTAACCATGGCAACAGACACAACGTCATACTTTGGAAACCACAGCTCCAGACTCAAAGTCAGATGCTGGAAACATGGCGACCATCAGCATTTCATCATACTGGTAAGTGCTATTGTGTGCTATTCAATGGTTTGTAAAATTATTATGTTCAGTATTGTACAGTGAATTGTCGTGCTCCACCAAATGGATGTCTATGTTAACGGAATTGCCTGTGATGCAGTTAGTAAACTGCTGGAGCAGGATTGCCTCTGATGTCTGTGATTCACTAGTTTTAAATACTGTATTGAGCGGGATTGCCAGTGACTTACACTGATGCCTGTGATTGAAATACTGTATGTCATTAATGTGGGAGCGGGAGCGAATTGTCGTAGGTGGATAGTGTCATAGGAATGAATTGATGCCGGAGTGTGTAGTCGGGAGTGAAATGACGTGGTATGAAATCGCAGGAGTGAATTGTTGTGTTCCCCATCGTTAGGATCTGATTTGGTGGCTCCTGATGGAAGAGGACCCCTTTCTCTAGATTGAGAGGGTCCAGCCACCAAAGTAGGTTCCTCATGATTGGCTCTGCGACTCTGACTATGTGGTCCAAGTCGTCCGAGCACTGATCCCACTGCACCCTGAGCATCCACTGTGGGATTCTCATGTGGAGGTGAGCCAAAGGAGTGACAGGGATGGCCGCCGCCATGTGCCCCAGAAGTCTGAGGAAGGTCCTGGCTGGGACCTGAGGGGTTACTAGGACCGAACCGGCTATCTTCCTTAGGCGCTCGACCCTCTCTGGAGGAAGAAAAGCCATGGCCTGGATCGAGTCCAGGACCACTCCTATGAGGACGAGTGTTTGATTGGGCTCCAGGGATGACTTTAGAAGGTTCAGGGTGATCCTCACCTCTCAGAACAGAGTACAGATGTCTCCAAGAGCCTGAAAGAGGTGTGTCTTTGACAGGGCCGCAAGCAGCCAATCGTCAAGGTAAGGGAAGACATAATGCCCCTGGCACCTTAGAGCCGCAGCTATCACCACCAAGCATTTGGTAAAGACTCAAGGAGCGGAGGAGAGGCCGAACGGAAGAACCCTGAACTGATAATACTCCCCCTGGAAGTGGAACCTCAGGTACTTCCTGTGGGGGGGGAAGACCCCGATGTGCATGTGCACATCTTACATGTCTAGGGAGCAGAGCCAGTCTCCCTGGTGCAGCAGAGGAATAAGACCCTGAAGGGTCACCATCCTGAACCTTCGGTACTCTATCATTGTTTAAGGAGCTGAGGTCCAGGATGGGCCGAAGAGCTTGCATCTTTTTGAGAACTAGGAAAAAGAGGGAGTAAATTCCCTTTCCCCGCTGCTGCAGAGAAACTGGTTCTATTGCCCTTTTTTGCAAAAGGGCCTGAATCTCTCCTTCTATAAGAGGTATGTGAGAAGGAGGATATCTTGAGGAACTTGGTGGAGTGTCTGGGGGGATTTTGGTGACCTCCAGCATATGTCCCCTCCTTATAATGTCCAGGACCCACTGGTCCACTGTAATGGAGCTCCAACCCTTCAGGTGAAGGGAGAAGCAACCCCCTACTGCCTCCCCTGGTACCTCCTCCGAAGGAGGGGGGGTTGGGAGGGAGTCACTGGGCAGAGCTGGGAGTGGGCAGAGACACCTGGGAGGACTTGGGGCCTTGAAAAGGAGCGCCTCCAGGGTGCTGGTTACTGGCTTTCCTTTTGGTGCCTCCTCTCTGACCTTGTTGTATCCCACAAGCTTGAGCACCTGAGGACTTGTTAAAGGGCTGGCATCTCGCACGTCTCTGGTCCCGTCTGTACATCTGATGGACAGACCAGATGGATTTACCCAACTCCTGGAGACAAGAAATGAGAGATTCTGTCTTCTGTCCAAATAAGACGGAACCCTGGAATGGAAGGTCCTGGATTCTGACTGCAGGTCTTGGTGAAAGCTGGAGATTCTCAGCCAAGCGTGGCGCCAGAGGCAGACACCTGACACTGCCGCTCTGGCCGCCATATCTGCAGTTTCGTATGAGGCACGGAGAACATGCGTGCCAATGTCTGAGCCCGACTTGAGAATGTCCAGAAGCTCTGTCTTCTGCGCAGAGTCTGGCAAGGCATTAACAAGCTCCTGTCCCCTCTCCAAGAGTGCATTCTCGTATTGAACCATATGCATGAGGAAATTAAGGGACCTAATGGAGCAGGTGGAGGCAGAATAGACCTTCTTGCCCACCTGGTCCAAGTAGCAAGACTCTGGGTCAGGAGGCTGGGAGCTAAGGTGTTCAGGCTGCTTGGACTTGTCATGGGCAGCCGTGATCACAGAATAGTCCATCTGAGGGTGTTCTGCCAGGAAAATCTCACTGGGGCTCTGTACAGCCTGTCTGACTTCTTAGGAACCACCAGGACTGAAGCTGGATGCTTCCAAGTGATCCTGGTAAGGTCTTGGAAGGTGTCCACTAAAGGAGGCCCCACCAGAGGTTTGGGCTCCTTTTGCCTCAGGTATCAGGCTAGTCAACAGCATTCCGGATCCAGGTCCTCCGTCTCCCATTCATTGGAGGCCTGAATGTGTCTCATGACGTCGATGAAGACTGGATCATCAGGAGGCAAGCGGAGTTGGTTCTTTTCACCTGGGGAACCCCCCAATCCCCGAGAGAGAAAAGGAAGAGGAAGAAGGCGATCAGCTACTAGGTGCAGAGTAGCTGGAACAGTACCTGGGACTTGCCCCGCTCAAGTGGTGGTAGCTATCAGACTGACGCTGGTCTAAGGACGAATGTCGGCTATGGGACCAGTGATGGAGCGTTGGCTGACGTCGGTTGGGGACCGACGTTGGGAGCGAGCCCCCCCAACGGAGCCGGAATGGCTCCTGGACTCAGACTTATACTAGTGGTGGCTACCTGACCCAGAGGTACACCGACGATGGTCTGGAGATCAAGACCGGGAATGAGCCTTGGAGGGTGAGTGAGGCAAAGGCCTTTCAGGGGTCTTCTTAGGCAATGGAGCAGAAGCACCCTCGGGCTGTGGTTCGCCCGAACGATCTAGAACCGCTGATGGATCTGGCTTCGGGGGAATCTGCTTCTGCTGTACCTGACTCCACCAAAACATAAAAAGCTCCTGCCATTCCTCTCGGGTAAACACAGAAGCTGCAGTCCCAGGAAAAGGGACCAAAGAAGCTAAGGGATCCGGCAGGGACTGGGAGGGGGAACCTTCCGGAGAGTCCTGCGGGGAGGAAGACTTAGGGGAGGCAGACTATCTGTTCTATCTGTGGTACAAGAAGTTGCTGAAGCAAAGTTTAGGTTGTGGCACCTGGGCTGCAGACAAGCAGGAAAGACACAGCTTTGACACTCGACAATCTTCACAGGCTGCATACTTGGTTGGTCACCAGTTAATCAGACGTCTGGCAGGTACATAGGTGGTGGTCTTAACCTTTTTTGGGGAATGGGAATCTGCCTTTCCTGTCTCTGGATCTCCAACAGTACTGCCTATATATATGCTGTATTGTTTTGAGAGGTTCTTGTGTGAGTTAACAAACACCACATAGATTTTGCTAAGAGTTGGCCTGCTGTTACCAGAAAAAGTGCAGCTGGGTCTAAATCGTTTGTTTTCTTTCACTCCATTCATGCTGTACAGATTAGAATCGTCGATTCCAACAAGTTAGGAATTCACTTAGATTGTACTGTCTGTCTCAGGAACAAATCTTTGAATGTGTTACATGCAATTGGTATGTTGTGGTTGTAAAAAAATGACACTTGCATTACAGTGATATTAACTGTCTACTGTGGACCGGATCCATCCCATCCATCTCTGTTGTGATTCACTGACTCTGAAGGGTCCCAGACATAGAGAAATATACTGCCCTACTGTCCTTAATTCCTTACCACTGGTTTGTTTTGTATCAACAACACTGTGAGTGTTGTACAGTGACGTTTGAGATGTGCCCTACAGCTAGCGTGTGACTTTCATTTGATTGACCTCTCTGTGAACAGTAATTTAAGGAAAAAATATATTCATATGTAGGTAATGTTGTTCCTCCTGTTATTTCGGGGCACAACAGCCAAGTTGGGATTGGTTTGGAACCTTGGCCACAAGTTGTGGCTGGCAACGCTTTGGATTTTAGCACTTTTGTACCTTATGTTAGTGACTGTACAGAACAGAAGTAATGTAAATTATAATGTATGAAATGTTTTAATTCTGGACTGTAAACCAGAACAACACATACATTTTATATAACAAGAATATCCTAAAAGATGTATGGCCTGGGCCAAAAGACACTTAATGTGAACACTTTCCTTATTTGTCTAGTAGAAATGTTAAACACTATGAAAAAGCAATAAATTCAATAATTTGTTGCTGAGACACTGTTTTCTGTCTTGTTTTGTGTCTTTATTGACTTTAATAGCATTATACGTCACTAAAAAAGTGCCATAACTTTGCCATGAAATTTGCACTTTTGTCTACGACCACCCCATGAATTCTTTAAAAATTGGCCATGACAAAACCATGGGTTTTGTCACTTTGTCCCGTAACAAACTTACATCCCTAGACATCACTACCGGACTATAGAGAAAAGTGCGTCTGTCACAAACAACAGCAAGATATGTAACACGGTGGGCACCACAGAGGGAGTAGGCAAGATAGAATTAGACCTAAAGAAATATACCTTGTGACCTATCTGATCCAGCCACTTGGACTCCTTGTCCGGGGGGCTGGGCACCTAAAGAAACTTGAAGAATGGTCTACAGAATGGCAGTTGAGATTCAGTGCCAAAAAGTGCAAAGTCATGCACACGAGAAAAAGAAATCCGAAGAAGGTGTATTACTTAGGAGGGGAAAGACTAGCTGCCTCCAACCAGGAGCGTGATCTGGGAATCATGAACTTGGATGAAGTGAAAGTGGGAAAACAGTGGGAGAAGGTGGCACTGAAGACCAGTGGAATACTGGGATGCATTGGAAGGGGAATCACAAGCAGGAGGAGGGAGGGAGGTGGTTCTGCTGCTGTACAGAGCACTGGTCAGGCCGCACCTGGAGTACGGTGTCCAGTTTTGGAGGCCTCGCCTCAAAAAGGACATTGACCAGATCGAGACAGTGCAGAGAAAGGCGACAAAAATGATACTGGGATTGCATCAGATGTCATACGGAGAAAGACTGAGTGAACTGAACATGTATTCCCTAGGACAGAGAAGGGACAGGTGGGACATGATCGAAAAACATTCAAATACATAAAATGCAGGAACAAGGTGCAGGCCCAGGAACTTTTTCACTTCAAGGAGGGCAGTGGAACTGAGGGGCATGATCTGAGACTAAAAGGAGGGAGGTTTGCTACCAACATCAGGAGGTTCTTCTTCACAGAGAGGGTGGTGGATGCATGGAATAGTCTGCCCCAAGGGGTGGTGGGGGCTAACAGTGGGGGAATTCAAGAATGCAAGGGATAGACACAAGGGACCCTTCATACTAAAGGGCAGCTGGGAGGAGGTAGAAAAAGACAAAAATACCGGGAAGACTAGGTGGACCTAGCGGTTTCCTTCTGCCACCACATTCTATGTTTCCATGTTGAGTGAAGAGTACCCCAGGCTGAAGTCTGAAAGGGAGATGAGGTACTCTAAAATCAGATTCACCGGGCAGATGAAGGGATCCAAATGGTGAGCTGTAGCCCACTGGGAGAAGCGCTTCCACTTCATGCATAGGTGGCTCTCATGGAAGGTTTCCTGGCAGCCACCAAGATATCGGCAACCCTGGAAGACACCCCAAAATGGGTGACAGCTAAGTCTGCAGGAGCCATGCATGGAGATGCAGGGACTTGAGGTCTGGATATAACAGGGTGCCCTCTTCCTGGGACAGCAAGCCAGTGCACAGGGCCAAGGGTACTGGAGGTTCCACTGCCAGCTGCTACAGCAAGGGGAACCAAATCTGACATGGCCAGTAAGGGGCTATGACAATCATCTCCGCCTCCTCTGACTGGAGTTTCAGGAGAACCCTTAGCAGAAGTGGGAAGGGAGAGAAGGTGTACAGGAACCTCCCTTTCCAGGAGAGGGACAATGCATTGTGCCACAAAACTCCAGGCCCTGGATCAAGCAAGCAGAAAAGTGGCAGTTTTGCGTTCAGTGGGGACGCAAAAAGGTCCAACTCTCACCATCCCCACCTGTCGAAGAGATCTTCGACCACCAAGGACAAGAGTTCCCACTTGTGTGCTCTCAACCTGGACTGGCTTAGACTGTCAGCCAGGGCGTTTTGGACTCCTGGAACATGGACAGCTGAGATTTCCAGGTCATGTTCGATGGCTCAAGTACCAGACTCTCATGGCTTCCTGACAAAGAGGGTAAGAGTGAGTGCTCCCTTGTTTGTTGATGTAAAAGACCATGAACATGTTGTCTATCTGCACCAGCAGCGGGCCTGAAAGAATGTGAGTCTGGATAAAGTACTGCCCGCATCTCCAGCACATTGATGTGCAGATGCTTTTCTGAGTCTGACCAAACTCTCTGAGTGTGACAGTCTCCTAGATGGGCTCCCCAGCTGAGCCAGGAAGCATCCATGGTCAGGACCTGCTGAGGGGACATCAAGTGGAAAGAAAACCAGATCTGCAGGTTGGTGGGGTTCTGCCACCACTCTAAGGTTTGTCTCACTCAGTTGGACACCAGCACTGGCTGCTCCAAGTCATTGGTCCATTGGTCCCATTGGGCTCGAAGAGTCCATTGGGGACCCTTATATGAAGACGGGCCAGGGGAACAATGGTTAAGGCTGCCACCATGTGTCCCAGTAGACGTAGGAAGGCTCTGGCCAGAACATGGCAATTGGAAGACACCAGCCAGACCTGCGCTCTCAAACATTTTGCCCTGTCCTCCGGCAGGAAGGCCTGCCCCCCAGGAAGAGTCCAAGACCACTCCTATATACAGAAGTCGATGGCTCAGGATAAGACAAGACTTTGGCAGGTTGATGGTTATCCCAAAGAGCTGGAAGAGCTGAATGGTGCCTTCCAACAAGCCTTTGTGTGAAGCAAATAAACAAATCAATACGAAAGAAAAAAACACTATGGTTCTCAAAAGAAGTGGCGGGGAAGGTAAGGGAGAAAAAGATAGCATTCAGGAAGTATAAGGAAACACAGAAGGAGCAGGACAGAGAACTGCACCAGTTAAAGCAGAATGAAGTGGGTAAGGCAGTCAGAATAGCAAAGGCCCAAACTGAGGAAAAGATAGCCAACTCGATTAAGAAGGGGGATAAAACCTTTTATAGGTACATTAGGGAGCAAAGAAAGACTAAGGCAGGGATACTGAGGATGAACAAAGAGGAAGGTGGTTGGGCAGAGAATGACAGTGAAAAAGCAGGGATACTGAACGAATACGTCTGCTCAGTATTCACAATGGAAAAGCAGGGGGAAATACCTAATCCGGTCAATAGAAGCACTCTGGATAGGAGGGTTGATATTAATCCTTTCACAGAAGAAAGGGTTCTGAAAGAACTCTTAAAACTGAAGGTGGATAAAGCAATGGGGCCTGATGGGATTCACCCCAGAATTCTAAAAGAACTTAGGGAAGAACTAGTAACACCACTGACTACCCTTTTTAATAAATCATGGGAGGATGGGGTGGTACCTGAGGACTGGAGGAGGGCGGTTGTGATTCCCCTTCACAAAAGTGGGAGCAAGACAGAGGCAGAAAACTACAGACCTGTCAGTTTGACCTCAGTGGTAGGGAAAATGATGGAATCACTTCTGAAGGAAAGAATTGTTGAGTACCTAGAGGCCAGTGGGGCACAGGACCCAAGGCAGCATGGATTCACAGCGGGAAGGTCATGTCACACAAATCTATTTGATTTCTTTGACTGGGTGACCAAAGCAGTAGACCAGGGAGGGACTGTGGACATGGCCTACCTAGACTTTAGCAAGGCATTTGACACAGTCCCGCACAAAAGATTAGTAAACAAATTAGCCAACCTGGGAGTGGGTCCCAGGGTGGTAGCCTGGGTAAAACACTGGTTGGACAACAGGACACAGCGGGTAATAGTAAATGGAGTCCACAGTGAAGAAAGGAGGGTTACTAGTGGGGTACTGCAGGGTTCAGTACTGGGGCCGGTCCTTTTTAATGTCTTTATAAGTGACACTGCAGAGGGACTGGAAGGAAAAGTATGTCTCTTTGCAGATGACACAAAGATCTGCAACAGGATTGATACACAAGGTGGGGTGGAAAGGATGAAAAGGACTTGGCAAGGTTGGATGAATGGACAAATGCATGGCAGTTTGGATTCAGTGCAAAGAAGTGCAAAGTAATGCACCTGGGAAACAAAAACCCAGGGGAAGAGTACACAATGGGGGGTGAGATACTGACAACAACAAAAATGGAAAGGGACCTGGGGGTAGTCATATCAGATGACCTAAAGGTGGGCCAGCAATGTGAGAAGGCAGTAAGGAGGGCTGGGGGGATACTGGGATGCATAGGGAGAGGCATCACCAGTAGAAAACAGGAAGTTGTTGGCCCTATGTACAGACAGTTGGTAAGACCACATCTGGAGTACTGTGTACAGTTCTGGAGACCCCATCTCTGCAAAGACATAGACAGGGTGGAGGCTGTCCAGAGGAGGGCAACCAAAATGATGCAGGGTCTGCATCAGAAGACATATGAAGAAAGACTAAAGGAGCTAAAGATGTATAGCCTCAAGGAAAGGAGGGAGAGGGGGACATGATAGAAACTTTCAAATACCTCAAGGGAATCAACAAAGTCCAAGAGGGTAGCATCTTTCAGAAAAAGAGATGTGCAAAAACAAGGGGGCACAATTTGAAGATAGAGGGGGGACGACTCAGAGGTAATGTGAGGAAGTATTTCTTCACAGAGAGGGTTGTGGATACATGGAACAGCCTTCCTGAGGAGGTCGTAGAGTCAAAAAGAGTGGGGGAATTCAAGAATGCATGGGACAGACATAAGGCAATTTTAGTGGGGGGTAGGACGAAGTAGGCTGTTGGTTAACTAGAATCTGCAGCTTATCTGTTAGGTAGGGAAATGGGCAGACTAGGTGGGCCAAGCAGTCCTTATCTGCCATCAAATTCTATGTTTCTATGTTTATATGTTTCCAGGGTCTGCAGCAAGTGATCCCTGGAGGGGGCCATCAGTAACCAATCATCCAGGTAGGGGAACACATAAAATCCCTGCCTCTGCAGAGCTGCCGCCACCACCGCTAGGCACTTATGGTGCTGAGGAAAGGCCAAGGGGGAGGGCACAAAACTGGAAGTGGTCCCTCTGGAAACAGAAATGGAGGAAGCGGTGGCAGGCCAGGAAAACTAGGTTATTGAGATAGGCATCCTGCATATCCAGGGAAAAGAGCCAGTCCCCCGGGTGAATGAGGGGTAACCGCCCCTGAAGAGTCACCATCCTGAAGCGTTTGTACTCTGTGAAGAGGTTCAGGCATCTCATATCCAGAATTGGACAAAGGTCCCCTGTTTTCTTAGGGACTAGAAAGAAGTGGGAGTAGAATCCCTTTACCCTTTGACCTGGGGGCACAGATGCTATGGCCCTTTTGTGCAGGAGTGCCTGAATCTCGGCCTGGATGAGGGGGATGTGGGCCTGCGGGTTCTGAGTGTGAGGGAGGGCTTTCCGAGGGGGGTTCTAGAAACTTGAGGGCATGACCCCCACTTGATGATTTCAAGCCCCCATTGGTCTGAGGTTACAGTGCGCTACGCATCTAGGTAGAGGGTGAATCGACCCACGACCGCCTCCCCAAGGCCTCTGCTGGAGGGGGAGGGGGTCAGGCAAGGAGTCAGGCAGAGGAGCTGATGGTACTCTGGGAGCCCTAGGGGCGGCTGCTCCTGAAGGCTGGGTGGTCACCTTGTGTTTAAAGGAGCCTTTCGACTGCTGACCCTTGGCAGGCTAGCGGGAGGGCTGAGAAAGGGCTGACAATTGGAGGATCTTGTCCGGGAATGGTACCTGCAGTATACCGACCTCAGAGCCTTTCCCAGTTCTTGGAGGCAGGAGATGATATCCTGAGCATCTCCCTCAACCAAGACCGAGCCCTGATAAGGGGCATCCATAATTTTGGCCTGAACATCAGACTCAAACCCAGACACCCTGAGCCAGAAATGTTGACAAATCGCATGATATACAGACCTTGAATCCATTTACATGATGGCAAGCTAAAGGGGAGGTGCTGCTGGTAGGCGATTTCAATCTGACAGATGAGGACTGGAGCATCCCAGCTGCTGCCTCAGCCCGGAGCAGGGACATCCTGTACTCTGTACAAGAGGCAGGCCTCAGACAGCTAGTGCTAGAGCCCACCAGGGAGGGTGCAATTTTGGATGTGATACTCACCAATGGGGACAGAATTGAGGAAGTCAGGGTGGGCAAACACCTGGGATCCAGTGATCATCACACAATGTGGTTCAGCATGAGTACAGTGGCAGAGTCAAGCCACACAAAGGCAAGGGTCCTGAATTTCAGGAGGGCGAACTAAGATTGGGATATGTCTCAAGCATGCCCTGGCAGCGAGGGACAAAAGGGGTGGGTGGGCCCATCTGAAAGGAGCCACAGTGGAGACAACAAACCTTGGCATTAGGTAAGTAAACAAGGGAAAAAGAAAGAGAAAGCTACTATGGTTCTCAAAGGTAGTGGCCGAGAAAGTAAGGGCGAAAAAGATGGCTTTCAGGAAATACAAGGAAACACAGCAGGAGGAGGACAGGGTAGTGTATCTGGATAAACAGACGGAGGCAGGGAAAGCAGTCAGGAGCGCAAAAGCACAAATGGAGGAAAAAATAGCACAGGAGGTAAAGAAAGGAGACAAAACTATTTATAGGTACATTAGTGAAAGGAGAAAAACCAGGGGTGGGATAGTAAGGCTTAAAGGGGTAGAAGGAGAGTGCGTGGATGGGGACCTGGAAAAAGCATCAACACTGAACAAATATTTTTGTTCTGTATTCACAGAAGACAAAGGTGAGAGACCACAGTTAGAAAACATGAACAAATAAGGGAGGGAGACAGACACCAGTGCATTTACAGAAGAAAGAGTCCTAAAGGAACTCACAAAACTGAAAAGTAGACAAGGCAATGGGACTGGATGGGATACATCCTAGAATATAAAGGAAACTTTAGGGATGTGCTGGAGCCACCACTGGCAGCACTGTTTACGAGTTCTTCGATATGGGAGTGGTTCTGGAGGACTGGAGAAGGGCAGATGTAGTCCCCCTTCACAAAAGTGGCAGTGGGGAGGAGGCTGGAAACTATAGTGGGGAAGATTATGGAATCACTACTTAAACAAAGGATTATGGAACATCTTGAAGCCAGCGGAGCACTGGATCTGAGACAGCATGGATTCACAGTGGGAAGGTCATGTCAAACAAATCTAATTGATTTCTTTGACTGGATGACTAAGGTTGAGGATCGGGGGGAGCAGTGGATGTCGCCTACCTGGATTTCAGTAAGGTCTTTGATACCGTTCCACAGAGAAGACCTGTGAACAAGCTGGGCAGCCTGGGAGTGGGTCACAGGGTGGTAAACTGGGTTAGGAACCGGTTGAGTGATAGAAGATAGAGGGTCGTGGTAAATGGTGCTCAATATGAGGAAAGGAGGGTGACCACCGGGGTGCCACAGGGATCAGTCCTGGGCCCAGTCCTGTTTAATGTCTTCATAAGTGACATTTCGGAGAGGCTGGAGGGGAAGGTGTACCTCTTTGCAGATGACACTAAGATCTGTAACAAGCAGACACTCTGGGAGGGGTGGAAAAAATGAGGAAGGACCTAGATAAACTGCAGGAATGGTTCAGAGTGTGGCAACTGAGATCTAATGTGAAAAAGTGCAAAATCATGCATTTGGGGCGCAAGAACCTGGGGAGGATTACATGATGTGGAAGGGGAGAAACTGATGGTCACCAAACAGGAAAGGGATCTGGGGTAATCATAGCTGATGACCTAAAGGTGGCCAAACAATGTGTCAAGGCTGAGGGGAGAGCCAGTGGGATGCTGGGGTGCATAGGGAGAGTTATTACCAGCAGAAGGAAGGAGGTGGTGATGCCACTGTACAGATAATTAGTGAGGCCTCCTTTGGCATACAGTGTCCAGTTCTGGAGGCCACATCTCCGTAAGGACATAGACAGGATGGAGCAGGTTCAAAGAAGGGTGAGAAAGATGGTGCAGGGCCTGCACCAAAAGTCATATGAGGAGAGACCGGGAGACCTCAGTATGTATACCCTGGAGGAGAGAAGACTCCCAGCAGAGGTGGTGGGGGCAAACACAATGGGGGGATTCAAGCATGCATGGGACAGGCATAGAGGAACCCTAGCAATAGGAATGAGGAGGTAAAACCGGAGCTCAAGTAGGGTCTGCAGCTTTTACAGTAGGCAGAGAAAATGAACAGACTAGATGGGCCTAGCGGTCCTTATCTGCTGTCAATTTCTATGTTTCTATGAATGCAAACTCCTGCTGCTGCCCCGCCAGCTGCAGCATCCATTATGTCATAAGCTGCCCTGAGGACATGGGTGCCTATGTCAGATCCAGACTTGAGGAGCTGGACTAACTGGGTTTTGGTGGAGTCATCAGGGAGCACTGCCACAAAATCCCTGCCCTGTTCCCAAATGGCATTTTGGTACTGCACCATATGGGCCAGAAATTTCTGGGCCCGGATGGCCAGGGTCACAGAGGAGTAAACCAGCATGCCCAGCTGGTCTAGCTGGTGGGATTTCATGTCCAGTGGGTGCTCAAATGTTGAGGCTTCTTCATACAATCATGAGCAGCATACATGACCACCGAATCTGCTGTGGGTTGCTCACCATAGAAGGGCTTGCCCACTGGTGCATGGTACAGGTGCTCTGCCTTTCTAGCCAAGGCCAGAGTGGATGAGGGGCAATTCCAAGTTGTCTTGGTTACATCATCATACGCCTCTATCAAAGGAGAGACCACCAAAGGGAGGGTCTCCAACTTGCACAAGTAAATTGTGAGGCAATGGCGCTCTGGATCCAAGTCCTCCGTCTCCCACCCTATGAGGGACTGGATATGACACATCACGTCCATAAAGGAGGGATCTTCGAGGGGGGACTTGGGGATCTCTTTAGTCTGCCCAAGTGTCAGAGGAGTCCACGGAGTCCTCAGAGGACTCTGAAGAGGAAGACGAGTCATCTCCCGGAGTGTCACTTTCTGGGACCAGCAACAACGGATGACGGTCCTCTGTGCATGGGAGCGGGACTCCCATACCACTCCCAGAGGCTCCCATAGTACGCCAGTTAGAAGGCTCATACCATCCTGGGTCCCTAGAAGGCGGTCCATAACGAGTGAAGAGGGAGGCCTCCTAGGGGTGTCCTTGTCCTTCATAAAGGTTCACCAAGCTGTGAACAAGGTATTGTATTCCACTGGGGGAGGGGGGAGTACAGTGGATACTGGAAAAAAGGTGGAGGGATATTGGTGTGTCAGTGGTGGGGGCAGCGTTGGCTATCCTGGAGTCAGTCCGGCAGGTGTTGGCTGTGGGTTCTTAGGCGGGGCAGCAGGCGATGGCTGAGGTGAAGGCGACAATGGGTGAGGTGTTGTCGGTGTAGGGGTCAGTGGAGCCGGCACAGACCTAGAGGTGAAGGCTGGCACCAGTTGAGAGAAGGAGCCAACGGAAGCTCCAAAGGGGAGGCTGGTGCCTGCAGAGGAGCAATTCCCCTGAGGCAGAGGCGTCGCCTGCATCGAGGAGGAGGCGAGCGTTTGCTCCGGGTGATGCCTGTAAGGACCAGCACTGACTCCAGAGTCGGGGACCGACTAAGGCAACGCCTTGACATGGGGGGCGACAGGTGTAGTCCCATTGCCAGAGGAGCCAACCCCAGTTGAGCTGCCTGGCTGAAGCCCCACTGGGATTAAGGGCCTGAGCATCAGGGGCTGGAAAGCAGAGGAAGAGTCCAGCTGCCCTGAGGAGCCACCACCCGTAACAGAGATAGGGGTGGGCAGTGGAGCCACTAGCAACCCCGAGGGAGTAAGGGCTGCAGAGGCTGGAGGGGCTGACCTCCCACGAGAGGAGGGCCCTGGAGTGGAAGCTGGTATGTGTGGTGACCACGAGAAAGAGGCTGACCAAGAACGGTCCTTGTGCTTGTCCCAGTGCTTATGCTTCTCGCTCGACTTCTCCTTCTGGGAAGAACAAGAACAAGATGAAGCCCCGGAGGCCAGGAAGGTGGAAGAACTTTCAGCATGAAGCTCCTTCTCCATCATGGCTAATTTCTGCTGGAGTAGATGGTTCTGGAGGGTCTTAAAGTGGCATCTCCATGTGGCCTAGTTGAAGTCCTGGCAGTGCTTGCAGGCCCCGGTGTCATGGCTGGAACCTACGCAGAGCAGGCAGGAAGACTGACCATCTTTAGCAGGGATCTGCTTGCCACAGGCACACTTCATAGGCTGGTCAGAAGATGAAGCTGGAAAAGAAAACATAAGCTGGAGAAAAACACCGAAACTCGATGTTAAATCCACTGAAAAAGGGAAATAAATTGTAGACAAATTGCAAAGAAAATGGCAGTCAACTGAAGCAGGCATCCATGGAGGTCTGACATGCGTGGGTCAATGGTGGGAAAAGAACTGAGGTAGGTCTGGGGGACCACCCCTTTTATACTATAGGATGGATATCGGCGTGCTGATGTCGGGGGAGGTACCCAGGGCCGCAGTAATGGGGGGAGAAGTGGGGAAGTTGTCCGGGGGCCCTGAGCTCAGGAGGGGCCCACTTGAGGAGCTGGCATTACCCCTGGCATTAGCTGGTTTGGGAAACAGGGGCCCATTTCAATTGACTTGTCCCGGGCCCCAAAATTCATAGCTGCAGCCCTGGAGGTACCTTACCATAGACTGCTAGCTAGAAGTTTTCCTTGTGGTCCTAGCACCTGACGGCTTAGTCCCACCAGTGTTGCCTGCTGTAAGAGCCCCCTCAAAGCAAGATCAGCTGATGCCACTGTTGGTGGTTTGTGAAATGCATTGGGATATTGCTGGTATGAAAGGTGCAATACAAAACCAAATTCCTTTTCTCCCCTTCTTTTCAACTTGGCCAATTTGTAACAGCACTGCTCTCATACAATGACCTTGTTATGTTAGAGATTCAGTGTTCCTGCAGGAATTATATCAGTCCATGGCCTACTAAACTGAGGCATGCTGATTAATGTCATGTGTAAAGGCTTTATGATGTGGCCAGCTATCCACTGGGTCATCAGCTGAGACCAGCTAACCCATTCCATTTGCGATCTGAGTTGAGATTTAAAGGGGAACACTCAAACACAGCAGCCATCAAAATTTACATGACCACTAAAAGCTCTATTAAATTAGGTATTTTGCTTGCCTGTAGTTGGCAGGAATCCAGAGACAATGATGATAAAGTCTTTTCTATATTAATACATTATTAACACCAGTTTTAGAACCTTATGATGTGACTGTGGTGAAGCTGTGCTGACTACAATGTGATTAGACAAAGGTTTGCCCGCAGTGACAAAGCAAGGTTCTGAAAACAGTGGTAATGTAGGATTAATATGGGGCAGGCAATCATGAATATTTCTGGACAACTACCGGCTACAGGCAAGCACCATAACTCATTTAAAAGAGCTTGTCATGGATATTCAGACTACAAGGGCCACTGTTTCTAAATATCTTTTAATTTATTTATTTTTTTATTTATCAAGTCTAGGATTACAAATACCTTTGAGCCAAGGCTCTTTTACAAAGGTTCCACATCAGAGAAATACAAATTATGGGGAACATCAAGACAGACATTACAACAGTGTGGACATTGCAAACAGATTACATATTACTACAATTCAGGGGTAACATTGTAAGCAAGGCAGCCAGCGGCATTTGTTAGAGAAAACAGACAAGAGATAAGAAGTGCCAGAGTCATAGGAAGAGGGAAAAGGGGGGGGGGGGAAGAAGGAATGAATGTAGATAGGGTGGGGAGAGGGTAAAAAGTGCAGCATTGGGTATACCAAGATGTGAGGGTAGAATCCAGTGAGGAGGGGAGGGGGGAACCACTAGAGCAGGTAGGGAAGTAGAGAAACAAGGTTAAGTTGGGCAGTCACAGGAGCTGTTGGTAGTGAGACAGTCTCGGACCCTAGTTTTAAACATACCAATTGTTGGGACAGAGGAGATGGTGGGGCTGAGGCCATTGAACCAGAGTGGCGCTAGATAAGCAAAAGAGCGTTCTCCCTGTGAAGTGTGACAGTGGGGGACTTTCAGTAGCTGTAGCGTGGATCTCCGAAGGCACCATTTGTTGGTTCAGTGTTGTAACAGAGTTGAGACCCCAGAAGGTGCAAGGCCAAGGTAGATTTTTTTTGCCATGGAGCAGGTGAGAAACTTTATGTGGTTTGATAGTTGGAGCCAGCCGGTCTGGGTGTACAGGTCACATGTGTGGGAGAGACGGTGAGCACCAGTGATGAGCCGACATGCCTTATTTAAGGCAGTTGAGAAGTGTCTAAGGGTTGTGGTTGTGGCTGAGCCATAAATGATGAGACCATAGTCTATTACAGAGATCACAGAGCTCAGGACTGCAACCTTCAAAGCTTCTGGCGTGAGGTGTTGTCTGTGTTTGTAGAGGAGACCAAGCCGTGTATTAGCAGCTCTAGCTACATTACCTACGTGAGGTCCATAGGAGAGATTAGGGTCAAGCTGTATCCCTAAGTATTTGAAGGACCCCACCTGATCCAGAGTGTTTCCCTGGGTGGTGGAGATAGCCAAGTGGTGTAGCTTGTGTGGGTTATGAGAGCTGCAGAAGAGCATAGATTTGGTTTTCTTGTCATTGAGGGCCAGTTTATGATTAAGAAACCATGTCTCTACAGAACTGAAACCAAGTTGAAGGTTGTGTTGAAGAGTTGCAGGATCTTTGTGAGTTCAGAATACAACAGCATCATCGGCATATAGTGTGATCTGCTCAGAGCAGTGGTAAGGGAGGGAGTTTAAGAAAAGGCTAAAAAGGAGGGGGCCCAGTACAGCAGGGTGTCAGAAAGAGCGTCAGCAATTTTCACTCTCTGCGACCGGTTTTCTAAGTAGCTTTTAAACCAGAGAGAAGAGTCAGGTGATAGCCCGGCATTCAGTAGTTGGTGAATTAGTAGTCCATGGTGTACTGTATCGAAGGCCTTGGAGAGGTCAACGAAAATGACCCCTGTGAAAGGCTGTTGTCAAGGGATTTGTGCAAAGCTCCAGTGAACTCAAGAAGGGCTGTGGTGGTGCTGTGACCTTTCCAGAAACTGTGTTGTTGTGGACAAGGTATATTGTATTTATCCAAGTGGTTGGTAAGTTGATTACCCACGATGCGCTCGAGTGCCTTAGAGAGTGGGTGCAGTATGGAGATAGGGCAATAATTTGAGTGATTCGTCTTATCCCCTCTTTTACGGACAGGTGTCACGGTGGCTGTTTTCCATAAGTCCGGGAATTTTCCACAGCTGAGAGAGAGGTTTAGGATTTTTGTTAATGGATGAATTACCTCATCGAGGGTGAGGAACAGAAGCTTAAGGTCCGGGGTGTCGCTACTAGACCTAGATTTAGAGATAGCTGCAGTAATATAGCGGCGCGCTTCATTCAGGCTTACCTCCCTGAAGTAGAAGAGGGGATGTTTAGACTGTGGGGCTGAGGTATTTGTGGAGTAGGCCCTGTTTTGAAAAAAGTCATGGGGTAGAACAGCACTAAGGTCTGAAAAAGCTGTGTTAAAGATGTTTGCGAACACCTTGGGGTCAAGGGTTGAGGATCCATCAACCATTAACATGGCTGGAGAGGTTTTTGGCTGCTTCCCCGTGACATTCTTGATATTGTCCCAGAAAGCACAACCATTTCCCCATGTATTGGTGACAGCGTCTTTGTAATAGGTGGATTTCATGAGCCAGATGGCTTTTGTGCAGGCATTTCGTGCTTGTTTGTAATTTTGGATGTCCCGTTGTTTGCCAGTGGCCCTGGCAACTGCCCAGAGGTGGTCTCTTAGTTTCAGCTGTGAGAGAAGAGCCACAGTGAGCCATGGGTTAGAGAGAGATTTTGTTTTGCACCTTTTAGCAGGGACAAAGCGATTGCAGGCTTTGTTGAAAATTGAGATGAAGTGATCAAGAGCCAAGTTAACATCTGTTGCTTTGTAGATGGGTAGCCAGTCTTGTAGAAGCAGGTATTGTTTGAGATGTGGAAGTTTTCCACGAGGAAGGACTCTGCTAGCGATAATTTTTTTGGGGGGGGAGGAATTTGTTAGACCATGCACATATGACTGGGGAGTGGTCACTGAGAGAGTCTGTCAGAATGGTCGTACGAGAAATCCTTGTGGGGTGAGTGGTGAGGACCCAATCCAGGAGGGTACTGGTGCCAGTCTTGTAGTTAATCCTAGTAGGGGAGTTTACCATTTGCGTGAGGTCAGCAGCTGAGATGGAGTCTTTATAGGCACTGGCGCTCGATGCTAACCAGTTTATGTTGAAATCCCCTAGTAGAATAAGTTCAGCTTCAGGAGGATGAGAGTTGATAAAGTTTAGGACATCGTTGAAGCCATGTTTAGGGTCCCTGGGCGGGATGTATATGGAGACAATAGTCAGGGCTTTATGGTTGGGACCTAGGACGATTTTTATTGGCAGAATCTGGGCTGAGGCAGAAAGTGATGGGGTTGCTACAGGGTACCATGACAGGGAGTCTTTGATATAGATTGTGCAACCACCGCCATTTTTGGATATCCGGTCAAGCCTGTGGACGTTGTAGCCCTGTATTGTTACTGCCGAGTCAGGAACTTTAGGCATCAGCCAAGTTTCCACCACTGCAAGTATGTCAGGGTTGTGTTGGCATATGAAAGCTTGGAGTGCATCCAGCTTTGGTAGTAGGCTGCAGATATTAATGGTTGCAAGGATAAGGGCACCTGGAGTTTGTGTGTGGCCTAAGCTTCTAGGGCAAGGATTGGGATGGACACTGCCTGAGATGAGAAGGAGGAGGAGTAGGAGGTTGTTTTATTTTTTTAATTTTTAAAATTTTCATAATAATACAGCATGAGCTATATCATACACAGAAAAAAAAGAATATGAGGTTCGCAGACCTCCACAGTGAATGTACAGGGTGGAAATACCGAACTTCTGTTAGGTATACATAGGTATTTAAGTCCAGACACTGTAGAGCATGCCATAATCTTATAAATTAGCACTCTCACCACATAAATAATCTACCAGACATCGGAAGTCCAGAATATTAGTTTCCTTGCAGAATAATTGGATTTGTGGTGGGCTGAGCAACAATTACTCCTGTAGACAGGATATTGAAAACGAGAGCCTGGTCCCAGTTAAGTTGCTTTGAAAACCCACATACCAGTGCAGAGTACAGCACCCTGCCTGTGAGTACAGGAATATACAGGATCTAGTTAATGTTCACAAACTGAGTGGTGATCATAATCACCCTCAGACTCCATTTCTTGTCATTTAAAGTATGTTAAATAAGGTTAATTGGCAGGAGCAGCGTTATTAGCTATCAGGCATAACATATACAGTATCCCTAAACAAATAATGTTAGAACTATCCCAAAATAGAGAAAAGTTGGCTTCAATTACATGGCAGTTCAAATTATGAAAAAAGAAACTGATGAGTGAAACAGTAAACTTTCACTGGTAAAGCCAATTATCAGGGCTACAAAAAGCACCAGGCCCACATAGGTAAATTTAAATAGTCCTAGTGAATGTCAGTACTTCACCCATCCTCTTCAGACGATGCTTCAGGGGGATTCAGTTTTTCAATGAGTTTTTCTGCAAACTGGGCAGCCACCATCGGGTCCATAAAGACATACGATTTCCCTTCATGTCGGATCTGGAGCCTCACTGGGTAATTTAGACGGGCTTCCACTCGGTGCTGTAAAAAGTCTTTTTTGATAAGTTGCAACTCCTTCTTGCGTGCTTGGGTTTTCAATAACAGGTCGGGGAAGAAACCCAGTTGACTGCCCTCCCATACTATCTCTCCCCATGATCTAGCAGCTTGCAGGAATGATATCTGAGCTTCAGGCATAGACAGGGTAGCTATCGCAGTGAGTGGCCTACTCTGCGAGTCACCTCGTGGCTTGGTGCATTGGGGGATCGCAAATGCTTTTAAGATCTTGACCCCAGAATCTATAGGCAGCAATCTTAGGTCCTCAAAGATTAATTTAGTGACTGCAGGGTGGATTTCCAAGGCTCCGGCGAAATGAGGGGAAAAACCCACTATCCAGATATTTGCCTGGTGTTGTGAGTTTTCTAAGTTCTCCACCTTTGATTTCAGAAACATGAGGTCCCAAACATAGGCAGTATTACTCTCGGCCTGGCGACCTTGTGATTCCTGTAGGTCTTTAATAGACCCGGTATTCTCTTGTATCTTGCGATCGTTGTCTGACAATTTATTTTCCACTGCTGCCAGTCTCTTGTTCATCTCTTCCCCATTTGCTTGTATCTTAGAGAGTATTGATAGAATTTGGTTAGTCGGCAACTCCAACACAGGCATGCCACTCGCTGCTACTGGACCAACTCCGGCACTGGAGCTCGCTGGAGACAAGAATGCTTCCATACTATGCGCTGCCCGTTTTGAGTCTTTTTTGGGCCCCATTTTATTCTCAATAGCTTTAGGCAGTTCACTGGTTCTATTTAGATCTTTAGAAACCACCAAAACTTAGTGTTTGTTCTCTTTTTTTAAAATAGTGATCAGGAGCTTCTCTTAGACGCTGGTGCCATCTTGCTGCTCCACAGCGCCCCCTCAGGAGTAGGAGTTTTAAGGAGCAGAGTCACAGCTCTTTGAGAGAGAGTTTTGATCATTGTTTCTGGAAGTAGAGGTTGCAAGGTTCCAGGCAGTATCCCATATGGACTGCAAAGTGGTACAGTGTAGAGAGGTGGCCACACTTGTTGAGAGTAGCGGTCGGGGTAAGTAACCAGGAATATCCAAATGGTGGACCAAGCACAAGTCTTGAGTGGAAGTGGAGGGTTCCCTTGGAGTAGCAGTGGAAACCAGAGTAGAGGGTGGCGGGGTGGGGTGGGGGTGGCTAGGACCAGGAGGGGGGAGGGCAAGGAGGAGGAGGAGAGGCGAAAGAAAGGCAGAGAGAACCCACATGTCTTGCGTACTAGCACAGTAGGGATGTGGGAGCGAGTTGAACAGGAGGGAGTAACTTGGCTAGCAGGAGGCAGATAGAAAGAGAGATGGAGAAAGAGAGCACCTCAATCAGTAAGCAGTAAGTGGGATGAGAGAAGGAGGATGGGAGGCATAGGCAGAGCAGAGGAAGCTACAAGTGTTGGCCACTAGGCAGTGGGAGGTGGGGTAAGTAAGAGGAAGGGTGGGGTTAGAGGTCTGTTTAAGTAAGGTAGGAGGGGGGTGGGGGAAATTTTGCGGCAAAACTAATGCAAAGTCAATGGGCACAGTGCCCGGACAGCAAAGCAAGGCAGTGAAGACAGGGCCGGACAATCAGCTGCTGTTTGAGAGGTGTGTTTACAGATGGTGGGACAGCATCTGCGTTTAACCCCTGTAGGTAGACTAGAGATAGAAGCACAAGTTGTTAGAGATGAGAGTGGATGCCAGGCTTATCTAGTTTTTAAGAAGGGAGAGAGAGAGAGGAAAAGGAGAGCCCACTGAGGAGGGAGCATTGTGATGATAAAAGAACAGAATGTGTGATGTGCCAGATAGGATAGGAGCTGCTACCAGAGATATAGCCCTGTAGTGGTGAAAGGATATAATCTGCTAATGGAAAAGTCAACAGTTTGGGGCTTGGGTGGAGACAGGTTTCATAAAGCAGGTTGCACAAAGATAGGTTTTATAAAGATGTTCCCTGCTGTTTCAGATTTGCATTTTTTCTGATGCGCCCCCAAAGATATCAAAGTAGTTTACTGGCACATGTATATTCTTATATGTATAGAAATGAAAATTACATACTTACCACAATTCTTCATCTTCTTGGACAAAGTCTTCACCATTCATTTACACTAATAAGACTATGCCAGAGGTGCTAGGACCCAGTGGGAGCCAACATTCTTCAGGAGGGCCGGCGCTGAGGTAGGACAGTGCATGCACGGCACTGTGAGGCTGCCTTTATGGGCTATTTTGGTGTCAACCCTCCAACTGCCTCAGTTCCTTTTTGACTGAGGAGGTGCAGCGTAAACTAACCTAGGAAACACCTAACCTAATCCAGGCATAAGACAGCCCGATGACCCATGTAAGAAGGGGCTACTCATCCGGGTCTTCACAGCCCAAACCGAGGGAGTCAAGACTTGAAGCAGGATGAGTGAGCTCAGAGGATGGTGGGTGGGTGTGTGAATGAACGGTGAAGAGTTCATCCAAGAAGATCAAGAATTATGGTAGGTACCTAATTTCCATATCTTCCTATACTAAAAGTCTTCACCATTCATTCACACTAATGGGAGAGTATAAAGCTTAAAACCAATCCCCTGAGTAGGGTGGCAGGAGACAGAGCTCTCTCAAGACAGAAGCCCATTAAGGATTGTCCTGCTGAAGGAAGTGTGCTGTCTGGCATGGATATCTAGAGTGTAGCGCTTCACAAGGTTGTGCACCGAGCTCCAAGTAGCCGCTTTGCAAATATCTGTAATGGGTACATTATGAATTTCTGCCAGGGATGCTGCAACTGCTCTGGTAGAGTGGGCATAAACCTGGCCTTCCAACTTGACCTGTGCCATTGAGTAGCAAAGCCAAAGACATGCCACCAACCATGCAGAAATGCATCTAATGGCAACCCAGCCAGGTCACGCTGAAAAATACGTGAAAAAATGCTTGGATTTGCGAAACTCTTTAGTTCTGTCGATGTTGAATCATAGAACCCCTCTTGGCATCCAGAAGGTGAAGGGTACATTGCCCTTCATTCTGGAAGTTGGCAAAATAAGTGGAAAGAACCAGGGATTGATTAAGGAGAAATCCCGAACCACCCTGGGCAGGAATTTAGGGTGAGTACTGAGTACCACCTTGTCCTCGTGAAAGACAGTATATGGAGGGTCTGTGACCAAGACATGAATTTCAGAAACTCTGCGAACGGAAGTAACAGCAACTAAGAAGGCAGTCTTCCAGGTCAGGAACTTCAAATCACAGGAAGCTAGAGACTCAAAAGTTTACAAGTGAGCATAATTAGCATGAGGTTGGCAGAAGATCTGAGCCAGTGACATGTTTTACACTGGCTCATGGTACACAGAAATTGTGTAGCGGTGTACCTTCACCATCGAATATTGCAGACCTGCATATGAGAGGTCTAAGAGGTAGTCCAACACTTTACTCGGTGGGTGACGAAATATGCCCAGCATGGACTTTTTTGCACACCAATTGGAAAATTCCTTTCAGCTAGTCATGCAAGTTTCCCAGTGGAAGGCTTGCATTAAGAAGATTTTCAAAATCCTTTGAGAGACAGCAGACCTGCTCTCTTCTATCTTTTCAGGTAGCCAGGCATGGAGATGAAGGGAGAACAGGTTGGGATGGACCAGGGGTCCCTGTGCCAGGAGGCCCATCCAAAGAGAAGCTTCCTCGGAGGGACTTTTGATAACCTGTTGATTAGTGGAAACCATATCTGATGAGGCCAATGCGGGGCAATGAGGATCATCCTGCTCCCCTGTGCCTTCAGCTTGAGCAGCATCCACTGAACTATAGGGAGAGGAGGAAATGCACACAGAAAGCATCCTGTCCACAGTAGTCTGAATGCATCCTGACAGAAACTGTTGGGCTCTCATTTTTAGAACAGAATAGAGTCAGTTTTGTGTTGAGAGGGGACCCAAAGAAGGTCCAGGTTTGGACTGTCCTGCTCATCAAACAGTGAATGCACGCCGCTGGGGTGAGTGACCATACCTGGGAACCCACCTCCAGCCTACTGATGTGATCCGCTAGGTTATTCTGAATTCCTGGCAGGTAGACTGCCTGAATTAGGGTATCATGCCTGAGACATCACTCCCACCCTTTCATGGTCCCTCTGCACCGAGTGTAGGAGAGCGCTCTACCCTGCTTGTTGATGTAATACAGTTTGGCCTTATTGTCCACCTGAAGGAGTATACCTCATAGTAGAGGACATCCTTCAGGACTCTGGATTTATGTGAAGGTGAGACTCCTCCTGGCTTCACCCTCTCCAAGAGTGGAGGTCTTGACAGTGAGTTTCCCCACCGATCAGAGATGCATCCATGGCGATGGTGATCTGAGACACCAGTGGGGCTAAGGGTAGACCTTGCAGAAGCCTGTCTTCCTGTGTCCACCATGCAAACGATCTTGTCAGGAGTTCTGTCACCTTTATGTGGAGCACTGTGGGTGCGTGGTCGGAGACCACCATGTGCTAAGCATCCATTCAGTGGTCCTCATGTGGAACAATTTCATTTTATTTTTATTTTAGTTTTTGTTGACTGGGTAAGTGCACTAGACACATCCTGCCTATTTTCAGGCACAACCAAGGGGAGGGAGATACAGATGAATGCCAACTGACTTTGAACCAGATTAAGCTGTTGGCGGTATTTTCAGTATGAAAATGGCAGAGGCTCAGTAGCTGCTGCATGGATTGGACTCATACAAGGTTACTTTCTATGAGGAAAGAACCATCTGGAGAAACTGGTCGCCCTAATCCACGGGAGGGAGGCCCTCGCTAAGAGGTGGCCGGGGAAGGGGGTACCATCATGGAGAGAAGCTGAGAAGCTTGAAGCTGTGACTTTGCAGGGTCAGCAGTACCTTCATGGAAACATCCTGTATGTCCAGGAATGCGAACCAGTCATGCTGCTGGGTAGGTGGTAGGAGAGCCCCTACAGAGACCAACCTGCCCTGGACAAAAACCTATTTTGTTTCTGAGATCAGGAATAGGGCGCATGCTGTCTGCTCTTTTAGGGACCAGAAGATTACGAAGAAGACCCTGATTCCCTGAAGTGAGAAGGTCTGACTGTGAAGTGGGGAGGCTGTGCTGCCATTAGGGGGCACAGCAGGGGAAGACTCTGAAGGTTGAGGGAGTACCCCTTTCAGAAAATATGAAGGGCCCACTTGTCTATTGTTATAGACTGCCATCTGCTGAAAGTGAGTCAGACAATCTCTCACTGCAGGGCAAAGATCCACCTCAGGCAGCTGAAATGGAACCCGGTTTACAGTCTCAAAAGTGGCACTTGGTGCCTTTGGGCCGTGTGTCCCGAACTGCGTTTTCTTCACGGCTGATGGTTGAACTCTGTAAAGACCCTTGGTCCCCACCCCCCAGGATTGCTTGTTGCTCAAATGACAATGGTTCTAGCTCCCTTGAGGGGCTGAAGGAGCCGGTCTTGGTTGTTCTGAAGGCAGTTACTTGAGTGCCGAACAGGGAGAATCATAGAAATCCTGATGTTCTAAGTCAGGAGAGTTGCCTGACATAGATCCCAGCAGTAGCTGCCCTGGAGGCCGAGAAGCAGGCCTCCACAGAGCTTTTGCAGCAACAACTGCTCCCCCCTTGCAAGATTCCATATTGATAGGATGAGCTGTGGACCCCTGAGGGAGAACAGCCTTGTTGTTCTCTGGTCAGACAACCGTAGCAACTAAGAATGTCCCTCCCTGGGAGGGGCACTGAAGGAATCAGAGCTTGCCTTCCCCACACATCATGCGACAAGATGCCAAGGAGGGTGGTTAGAGGGCACAATGTTCTTGAACGTGGGGAACTCAAGCCTCAAAGTCCCCCTGGGTCTACATCAGAAGTCTGCGGAGCCAGGTCAGAACCCATGTCCTAAGGAGAGACTGAAAGATGTGGCTTGAAAAAGGGTTCAGTTGGGACGAGGAATTCACATCCAGGCTATAAAACAAGTCTTCTTACCATTGTCAGAATGATGAGGTCCAGATCAGACTCAGCATGCTCCAATTCCACCCCAAGGAAACAGGAAATGCCCCAGCAAGGCCAACCTGGGCAAGGGACAGACCGGAGGGCACCTGGGTCTGGAAACGAGCCCACCCCTGAAGACCATGACAATGCACATGGCACCAAGAGAATGGCACCGCATGCGGCACTGAAGTTGACGACACTGCCCATGGCATCGAAATTGACGGCACCACACGTGGCATTGAAGTCGATGGTGCCACACGCTGCAGTAAAGTAGATGGCACTGCACACAGCACTGAAGTCGATGGTGCCGTATGCAGCACCGAAGTAGACAGCACCGCATACAGCACCGAAGTTGATGGCACCACACGTGGCATCAAAGCTGACAGTGCCACATGCAGCACCGAAGTAGACGGCATTGCACACAGCACCGGAGTTGATGGCACCATACGCGGCACTGCAGTCAATGGCACCTCAGGTGGCACCAAAGCCGAGGAGCCCGGTGATCCCTGGAGGGAGGAGGAGGAGTGGCACCAGTGCCGGCCCCTACAGGGAAGAGTGAGGGGGATAGGCACACAGGATCAGTGTAGGTCATGTCGGCACAGAGAAGGCATGGAACGCAGAACCCAGACCGAAAACCCCTAGCCGTGGCCCAGTGGTGCCAAAGCCCAAAGGCCTCAGCCCCAGAACCACCAGCAAGGGCAATGAGCCAATGCTGAACCCACTGCTCAAAGAGCTGCCCAAAGATAAAACTGTCCACCGGAACCCCTCCAAGGGACAGAGAAGGGCCCCAGTGATGAGAGTCCAGCTGTCAACAGCAGAAGCCACCGGGAGCCCAGAGGACTCTCGACTGCCAAAGACTCTCCAACAGACACATTAGAGGGTGACCTTGAGGGGTACCATTTCCCCTCTTCGAACAGGAAGAGGAAGAGCATGAGGTCAAGCGATGCTGGGTTCACTACCTGAATTGAGAAGGGGCCCGCTTCTTTGCGTCTATGTGAGGACTGTCCTTCCTGGACACTGGACTGCCCATGGTCGGTCCCCCCTCTGGAGAGGGCAGTGGACCAGACACAGGCCAGCTGCCACAGCAGCCGAAGTAGCCTTCTGAAGAAGAATCCCTACTGTCACTGAGACCGTCCAAGGCTGACTCTATCGATGGGCAGGGCTGAGAGAAATCTTTTTTCATCTTCTTTTTTTTTAAACAATAAACAAGAAAAGCATTAACATTAATGAACTGAACAACTAAAGCTGCTGTCATATAAATGAGAAATTTGACTTCTGGCAGGCGAGCGGCATCATCACTGAAGTGCACTCGACGGTGGGGAGAAAAGGGACTAAGGCAGCTGGAGGACTGACGCCGAGATAGCCCATACAGGCGTGAGCCAGCCTTGCGGTGCCATGCATGCGGGGTCTTACCTCAGCGCCGGCCCTCCTGAAGAATTTTGGCTCCAGCTGGGTCCTAGTGCCTCCGGCGTAGTCCCATTAGTGTGAATGAGTGGTGAAGACTTTTAGTCTAGTAAGATTTATTCATTTACCCTATTATGTTATGTCCCGCTAAGGGTTTAAATAGGATGACAGGAAATATGCTCCCACTGTTACAGCCATTGGCATCTTTCATAACGCTTTATGTACATGTCTGCCTGCCTTGTGTTACTTTCTTTGGTATTGAAATATTTGACAATCTATATATACTTTTGTATAGTCAGAATGGCTTCTGACAAGTTTTCTTTTTTACTGAGATTTTTAGTAACATTTGTCCTCAGACACCAGCTCTGAATCTGCTGCTCTGAAAGCAGACACAGCTAAAAGCAGCATGATGAGCCCTAAACATCTTCCTGTTTGCTATTTTCAGAATTATATTCTACATCGATCAACAATGTTTTATAAAAAAGGACAAGGGATATACACGGTTCCGCATATAAAAACATGCAAAATTCTCACAGTTTTTGGAATATTAATTCAACAGTCTCCCTGCACTGGTAACGCATGCTTTATTTCTGCATTGGTGGAAACAGTACTACAAATATCATGACGAATGCTGTGTCCTTGTCTCATATTTTCATTCACGCTCATTCATGTTGATGATGTAACTGTAAAAATAATCTGATCCCTTAATGATTTTTCCAGCAAGAGATATTAAGTCTCACCACGTGGTAACCCATGGTTTATTGTGGATTTTAAATGTTTGGATAACCATCATGTACTGGGACAAAAAATGTAACATTTAACATGGGGTGCAGAAAACCATGGTACGTCCTTAAAGAACACCCTTCCTGCTCTTTTTTTCATCAGCCACCAAACCCACATATGGACCCTTACCCGGCCCCAAGTCCGTTGTTGAATACTTTATAACTTCATGATGCTACTTATTTGGGAGGGAAGGGATCGTATTTTGGCTCAGTAGATCTGAGCCACTGATCCCTTCCACTTCTCGGTCCTGAGTGCTGCCCTCGTGCTAGCATGTTCTGAGATGTGAGAGCGTGGGGGCGCGCTCCATAAACTACTATAGGGACTGGTTTTAAAGTTGTTTTTTTAGTGCTTCGAGGTTCTGATTTGGACAAACCAAGGCCACCAATCTAACAAGGCCCTTGTTAGTTGAGTGGTGGCCCTGATTTATCTGAATCAAAACCCTTAAGTATTAAAAAAAACAACTTTAAACCAGTCCCTGTAACAGTCTGTGGAATGTGCCCATGCACTCTCCATATTGCGGTATAATATCACATAATGTGCTCGCACTGGGGCGGCACTCAGGACTGGCAAGTGGACGGGATCGGCAGCTTGGCTCCACAGAGCCAAAATGCGATCCCTTTCTTCCCCTCCAAAATTACAAAGTATTCAACAGTGGACTTGGGGCCTGGTAAGGGTCCATATGTGGGTTTTAGGGGTGCAGATGGAAAAGGTGGTCTTTAACACCAGGGACATTTTAAGACACTGGTTGTTTCTAAGCTAAATGGCTTCAATACTGACAGGATGAAGACTGACCACATGTCGTGAAACAGGGATCCCTCTTCACATGCGAGATAAATGGCATTCAGTTGATGCATTACCCTTTAAATACATAATCCAAGCACCAGTGAAAAATAATAGTGGACAGTTCATGCATGAAAGAAAGCAAACACATGACAACAGAGTTTCATTGCCTCTGTTTTAAATATTTATTGAAGGACCAAAAATCGTAATGACAACAATGGAAGAAACTTAAAGCCCAAGAGAGAGCGAGTGGGAGAGGGAAACGGAGAGGCTAGTGAAAACAGTACATTGCACACCCACGTACTACACCCTTGGGAGACTAACCAACTAATAACAGGAGAGTGCTAATGACAGTGTTTGGATGGGGCTATTGTACACAAAGGATTCAAAGGAGCAGACACCATGTGGAAGCAGACTACACGGCCCCACACTCAAAACAGAAGTGCCAGCATAACATGGTGAGGTACCCAGGAAGTTCTTATGCTGTGTTTAGTTTTCGGCAACACCGGCAGCAATAGGAAACAATGACGACGTGAGATAAGCTAGAAAATACAAACAAAACTCTTCACATATTTTTTTGTCTCAACAAATATTCCATCATTTAAAAAAAAAAGATTTAGCTAAAGCAATTCCAATACAGTACAGCTCTGAGTATATTCTTATAATATAGAATAAAAAGAATACCATAATTTTATCTTTTAAAGCACCAAATTTACACATAAACTAGCAAAATTAGAATTCTACAATCAACTCCAAGACCAGTTGGGTGCTAAAGCGATAAGATTACTATAAAAGACCAATAATATCTCTCACTAAAATACAGAGCGCCTCTGGACGCTGTTCCCCCAAGACCAGGAATGACCTTAAATAAAATTAAATTAGCCCATATTTCCCCTCTTGCGCAGGGAGTCACCACGCACAATGTAGCAGGCAGGAGCACTATACACAATCCAATGGAAAGAAAAGCTGACTATTACATTTATCAACTAGATCTGCAGTGCTTTCCTAGGTAGAAACAATTATTACAGCATCTGTGGGCATTTTTTTTGTACAAAAAGCAGTGAAAATGCAAGAAGAAAAGATGTTTTAAACTTAAAATACTTTTTAAGTACAGTTTTTTTCCAAACATCAATTTTTTTTAAGTCAGCTTGCGACTGAAACCCATTGCTTTTTTTTACATATTTAAAAAATGTATAAAATAATCCTTTAAAAAATATTAAAAGGCACTTAAGTTAAAAGGCAGTTTGTCGCTGATTGAGTGAAGAGCGCACACTGCTCCATGCCCCCCACCCCCCAAAAAAGTATCGATTTTTACAGAAGTTGGCTTCTTCAGGCCTGTGGTAAAAAAATAGCACCTGTTTAACAATTTAAATAGTTTTAAACTATAAAACAAAACAACAAACAAACAATGTGAGAACCAGGAACTGAACACAGGGAGGTAGAATGTGAGCAAAAAGCGTCTCTTCATAGCACCTCTGTCTTCCAGTAGGAGGCAAAACTTCTAACAGGACTGACTGCTAACAATCTGCCATATTATCTGGAACTTTGGAGTCGTGCATTCTAGCTATTTATTTATTCTTTCATTTTTTTGTTCTTTATTTCTTTTATTTTTTATATATATAGACAAAGCCCAGAGGGTAAGCTGATTAAAACTCACCAGGGGAAGAGCTTCTGTTCTGAAACCGCAGTATTGCACATCAGAATACCATGTACTACTCAACCATTGACCTGAATTTCAATAGTATTTTCTTTAAATTTTTTTTTAAACAAAACACATTTGTCAGAAAAAGTGACAATCGTATTCATACCTTTGAATTACTCAAAAAAAAAAAAGCTTTTAATAAAGCTGTGTTTAGTGATGAGTTGGAACCAGTTTTGTGAAAAAAGAGCAGACGTGTCTGTTCTCCAATAGGATTCTTTGGCTGATGTTGAGATTCAAAATTCCTCATTATCTGGAATCTCTGTGATAAAGCTTAAAATCCTAAAGACCTTTCGTATTTCAAACTGTCTGAGCTACTTTAGTCTCTGCTGAAGTTGTTCAGATCGAGCTTTTTTTCCTCTTTTCACTTTAATTTAACCCTTTGCAACCCACGAGAGCCCACAGCCCGTCACTTTGCATTGCGATTCATTCTAAAGCGTTTCAACGGAGGTAATGATGATCGGAGACTCTTCAGTAACATCTGAGAGAGTCTGGGCTGCCACCTCAGTTCTGGAGATGATCGCAACAGTCGCAACGCAAGAGTATTCCAATCCGAATTGCTCTCATCACCCTGATTCGGTGAAGCAACACCCTGCCAAATGGTTCAGGCTGAAAAGGGTTAAAGCTGAAGGGCAGCAGGGGTCATACTTCACAGGAAGCATACAGGTCCAACCTCAAGGTGGTAGTTTTTTCCGGTCTGTGTTACGGGTAGGTTTAAAATATTTATGATTGGGAGCTGGTTCGGGTCCTGCGTACGAAACACAAAGTGTGTCTGATGCCAGCGGCCATCCTGCACCTGTGGAAGAAATGAATGGTGAGATTAGACTATGCAAGCATTTCTCCTGGCTTTTTTTATCCCATTTTCCCTGGTTTTTGGCCCACCTCCCCACTTTTACCCCAGTTTCTACATTTCCCTCCGGTTTTCCCCATTTTCTCCTGGTTGTACCACATCCCCCCCATTTTATTTAATTTCTCCCCAGTTTTTGGCATATTTTCCCCTGGCATTTCCCATCATTTTGCCCCAATTCCACAGAACTGGCCTGTTTTCCCCAATTTTTATTGGATTTCCACTCAGTTTTTGCCCATTTTTCCCTGCATTTTCCCCATTCCCCTCATTCTTGCCTAATTTCCCCTCAGGATTTGACTCATTTTCCCCAGACTTTGCCCCATTTCCCCAATCGTGCCCCATTCCCCTGTTTTATCCCACTTGCCCTACTTTCACAACTGTTGTCCCATTTCTCCCAGGTTTTGTCCCATTTGCCCATTCTGCCCCATTCCCCCAGCTTTTCTCCCCTTTTCTGCTCAATTTGCTTCAGTCTCCCCCCCCCACTCTGTTCCAGTTGTGTCATTCCTGTAGGCGGGAAAGGAGGCTAGTAACAACCTTCACAGTTGAGGTGAATGCTGCACCTTGGCTGGTCAGCAGTGGGTGGCCAGACAATGGGTGGTCTGCTCCCTCCCTTTCTAGAAGCTAAGACTCTCCCCTCCATGACATCTGAGGCCTCAAAGTAGGGCTCTGGGACTCAGAAATAAAGCCCGATGTTCAAGGTGGAAGAAACCGGTGTAGCCACACACCATGACACTGGGATGGCCTTTAACCACATTTTGATGAACAATTTGTGAAAAAGAATGCACTGGCCATTTTTCCCTTGCGGTCTTGGTTCAAACCCTGTTCAGTACAAAGCCATGTTTGTCTGGAGGCCCTAACCTTGCAGCAGGTCATGGTCTACTTCAGAAAACTATCCAAGCTATTTAGTAAAAGTTTCAGAGACAGTTTCAAAATTGATGATGTTGCTGCAAGTCCTGATTTTGAATTACAACTGCAACATGTGAATGTGCCAAAATGACATTTTTCAACTTTTTTGTGTTTGTGATAGTATGACAGCTGCTTTACAGCCACTTGCGACAAATAAAGAGATGCATGTGTCCGTTTTGGACATGTACCATTATTTGTGCTGTAATTTTAAATAACTGTGCCAAAAGGTTGACCAATTTTTCTCTCTCCACTGAAGGACCAGCAGGGTGTCAGATCAGGACCACCCCTCCAAATAGTCCACTTATGCTTGACTCAAGATGAGTCATTTGTTTCTCAAGTTTGATTTCACCTAGTCCAGAGTACTGACTAACTTCTTATCTGCCAGTGACCAGGTTTCGACCCAGTCTGGATGGTGTAAGTGACTTTGGAGCTCTATTTTTCTTAACTCATTCACTCCCAGTGGCCATTTTGGATCGGGTCCAGTAATGGATGGTTCTGATGCCATATGGCGTCTACAGGTACAAATGAATTGAGAAACTGGTGGGGAAAAGACATAACTATTTTAAACATGAAATGACATAAAGAAAAGGCTTATAATGAGATAGCAGTGGCAACCTAATTCTGTCATTTGACCCAGTCCAGATCTTCCTCAGATCTGGTCCTGATTCAGCCAACACAAATGCATCTGCCTTGGCCAACCAGAGCAAAACAGAATCTTTTGGAATAGATCAAGAGTCAGAATCAGAACCAAGTTACAGCTGACCCTCCAATCCCTAATTTTATGCATCATAAGTTTTACCTCTCATGCATAAACCTGCAGTAAAAACGTGCTGCAATCTTTCAAGAATCCAACCCTCATTATTTGTGGGAGTCTCTGGATAAGCAGCTAGCTTTAAAAGCTCAGCCTGGGATCATTGCCCAGCTGGGTCACTTTATTTGTTTCTTACTATAAGGCTGTGCCCAGGAAACCAAGACATCAAATTAAATAGGTCAGTGGATTAGTTTTGCAGATTGGGGTAAGTCCAGGTAACTATTTTGTACACTTGCAGTGTCTTTGGATGCAACGAGATGCACAACATACCCTGCAGTCATCCTGTATCACTTCCGCTTGGTATTGCCCTCCTGGTTCAAACATCTGTCCGTTCCATGCTTTGAATGTTACTACGTTTTGGATGAGCCCATCAGACTCTCCATCCCGCCAGACTGGAATATTCAGACAGTGGATGATGATGTGTTGAACTGCCTCTGAGCTCAAAAGGTGGAGGAAATTCATCTGTACACGACCCACTCCAAACTCCAACTAAGGGTAAAAGAGAAAAGTGTCAACCACACAGTATGGACGTACATTTGTCAGGGTAGTCAATGAAGTCATGAATCCCTAATCCCATGATGTTTGGCCATTCTGTTTTTTTTTTAATATAGGGCTTTCTGACCCCTGTTGTCAACCTGCCCCTTTCTATCAAGTCCCGCAAGCCACGACACCCACCTTCTGAGCTCTGATGGCTCCACCCATGACGGTGCCAATGAGGTTGGCCAGAGCCTTCCGGAGACCACATCCAGTGAGGGAGGTGCCTGGCTGGTGGTGCAGAGACCTTCGAGTGGCTAGTCATTAACCTGCTGTGGTCGCATGTTTTCCACCAATTTTCTACCTCTCTTGGGTCGCTGCTGACACAAATGTCACACCATGCACTTGTCGCATGACTGTGCAGATGTCAAGCATCATCCTCCTCACCCCCGCTGTATTATGACTCTAGCAGCACCCCCCCTTAACTCTCAGAAGGCAGCAGCAGCAGTAGTAGTAGTCAGTACACCATCCTCCCTCCCTCCCCCACAGGAGCAGACCATCCTCTGGGCTACTTCTCCCTGGTTGTCCTTCAGCATTCCAGACCCATTCCCAAACTCGAGCTGCTGAAATTGGAAACATTAGCTCTACTACTATGCAGAAAGGCTGTCTGAGACACTTCCTTTCAAATAATATTGCATTTACATTTTCTTCATATAAAATTGCAAAACAGACCTGTGTTTTTTTTTTGTTTGTTTTTTTATGATTCTGTGGTATTTGTTCAACTTGCTTGCTCATTTCATGCCAAGGTTCATTTATAACGAATGCAACTACACCTTTTCTATTATAAGACTCTGAAAAGAACATTTAAGCTTGCATGTCACCCTGCATAGAAACATAGAAGCTGCAAGCAGATACGTGCATCCTGGCCCACCCAGTCTGCCCTGTTTTCCCTACCTATAGTGACACCGCAGACCTTTCTTGGTGTTCAGTACCCCCCTTACTTCTAAGACCCCTCTGTGTCTAGCCCATGCATTCTTGAATCCTGTAACCGTTTCTGCCCCCACCACCTCTGCAGAGAGACTGTTCCATGCGTCAACCACCCTTTCCGTGAGAAGTATTTCCTCCCATTTCCTCTGAGCCTCGCCCCCTCTAACTTCATAGTGTGACCCCTTGTCCTCAAGCATCTTTTTCTGTTCAAAATGCTTCCTTCTTGTACCTTGTTTTTACTTGTGAATTTTTTATCATATCCTAGTTCTAAAATCACTCTATGTTTTGAGGTCGAAAGTCTGAGTTAAGTCTACAAAATGCAGCAGAACAAAACAAAACATTAAAAAAAAAGCTTCAAGTTATGTGCTGATACTCCTTCTGTTGTGCTAGTGAAATGCCCCAAGGCAGGTGCCCAGCCTGGCCAGCTCAGAAGAAAGAAGCAAAGAAGAAATGGAACTCCCAGCTCGAGAGTGTTCTCCCCCTCAGCATTGTGGAGTGTCTCAAGAGAAGAGTTCTGAATGGAACTTACAGCCTGTTTTAGTGCTGTTTTCTTCTTAAAAATAAAACAGTTAAGAGAGAGTTGAGGACAGAACCACAAGGAGAGCAGAGGCTGTCCTGTGTAAAAAAGTGACCTGCCGGAAAGATCAGAGGGGACTCGCCTGCTTCCTTGGGGTCCCTTGCTGTGTCCTGGCTTGTCTGGTAAAGCAAAGGGAGAGTTCAAAGTGGCCAGTAATGGCCACTGGAGCAGTTCATGTTTGGCAGGCAAGTTGAATGATCAGGGGAGTACTTTCAGGCGCCCCGATGAAGAGAACCAAGAAGAAAAGAAGTGTTGTCACCAAAAGGGAGAGAGAGGATGCAGGGAGGTAACAGTTACATGGTAATTAGTACCTGTAGTCCTCCTGTCATCCTTGTGGTGTTGCAGCTGTTCCCTGTAGAGTTGCGATGTCTCTCAGTAGTGTTGCGGTGGTCTGGAGTACCGGTGGGTCTCCCTGAAGCAGTGGCAGTCGGCTAATCGTGGTGCAGGCTCTGTACAGCCCTGTTTTTTACTTTATTTAAAATTAAAAAGTAAAAGTCCAGTCCCTCATCATTGGTGCCCACAAGTGGGGCCACATCCTCAGTGAAGACCCAGCGTCAGGGCAGAGCGTCAGGCCACATCAAGGACCCAGGGAAGACCGCCCATTGCCTGCAGCTATCGCCAGCCAGCACATCTGCTTCTGCCTCCTACCTCCAGTGACTTCTCCCCGGGCCAGGGCAGTAAGTCGGCAGCAGTACCATAGGGCAGGTGCTGATGGCCAGAACTGTTTGAAATCAACAACTGAATAAATAAAAGTTCATTTCTGCACTACAGGGTGCATGGAGGGGCAGCTGTTAGTGGGGCAAAGCAAGGACCCAGGACAAAGGACCGCCTGAGGGTGGAGCTATGCTAATTTATTACAATAAGCTCCAGCAAAGAAACTTGGGGCAAGACAGGCCCTAGATTTAAAGGGACAACAAAAGGGTCCCAGCCCTGGACATAGGCAGACAATGCCCCAGTATTCACCCAAATTAGCCAGGTGGGCTAGTGGGAAAAGGGCTAGGTATCCCAAAAGCTTAATTTTATAAATAAAGCAAGTCTCAGTTAAAGCGATAGCCAAGGTAGCCAGCTGGGCTAGTGGCAGGGAGGCTAGATAGCCCAAAGCTGTTTTGTTGTTATTTATCCAGAAATAAGTACCAGGTGGGCCAGTTAGGGGGAAAACAAGCCACAGACTGTAAGGGAATGTGCCCCAGAGCATCAAGGGTGGCTAGTAGCCAGGTGGCCACCAGTAGCCAAGTTAAGGCCAATGTTTTAAAGGTGGGAAATTCTTCCATATCAAAGTATGCTTGCAGAGTCAGCTTCAGCCAGGAGCAAGAGGAAGGGAGTGGGCTAGCCAGGTAGCCATCCCAGCAGCACAGTTAGCCCAGCCCTAGCCCTTGGCTAACCCAATTGCTCCATTGAACCCAAATGCCTGTGGGAGGGGGGCTAGGTTTTCCCCACTGCTGGTCCACACAGAGAGGTGGCCAGATGCTAGTGTAAGCTAGTAATACCCAGAAAAGGGCTAGTAAGGGAAAGAGGGTTAACTGGGGTTAGCAACAGAGTGAATTAGGGTGGCAATAATCCTGTTACCATGCCCTGAAATCTGTGACTGCTCTGAACTGTGTGTACTGTGCCCTGCAACCAGCAATTGCCTCCTGAACTGTATGTTATGCATTGGCCATGAGTTCTCCAGTTTGGTCTGCATTTCGTTCTCCTGGGATCCTGCATCGGCCCAGAGGTTCTTCAGCTTCTTTTGCATCTCATTTTCCTTGGAGTCCCATTTCAGCCAGGAGGCTTTACAGTTGTTTGGGACTCTTGAGCATTTTAGTTCTTTTCCCCCTTTGTTTCTCCCAGTTCAGCTAAGCTGGCTATTGAAGTGCACTGGTGATCACCGCATTCAGTCCTTGGCAAACACTATGCCCTGACTTTCGGTCTACGTGGTCATGATGTTATAGAGTACAGAATCATAGAGTGATAAGCATAGAGTTGCAGTATTATTCTGGAGTACAGAATTATGGTGTGATAAGCATTATATAGTGATTGAATTACAGTAGTATAGAAAATAGAGTGCTAGGGTAAACAGCTGTATAATTGCCGGCGATAGTGGAGAACACTGGACCTACCCTGGACCAATAACGTAACTGTGGTTTGAGAATAACAGATTGCAACAAAAAATTTGTAACAAGATGTGTTTACATCACATAAGATGTCACACCACAGTGTGCGTATCGGTCTATCAGGAATAAATCTGATCAGTGTCAGTGAAGTTTAGTAACAGGAATAAATACAGTGTGGGCTTGTGCTTGTTGTAAAAATTTGTATTAGTTTATTTGAGTTGGGGGACTTTGCCCCACATCCCCCTTTCTTTTCTTTTTTAAAAAAGGGGGGCGTGGGTGGCAAAGCCCCCCAACTAAAATAAACTAATACAAAAAAATAACCGAAATGTAGTTCTGAGAGAGTAGCGTAACTTGCTAATAGCGTAGGTCCAGGGTAGGTCCAGTATTTTCCATTATCATCTAATTGCCTGACCTCGTTGGTGCTTTGTACCTAGTAAACTTTTTCCATTCTCTGAGTTTGTCTCCTGCCTCTCCTTACCCAAGCACCACACCATCAGCGACTAAGAATCAGTGCTTTACAAAAGAAGAGCCCAAAGGGTCACTATGCAGTGTATGTTGTACCAGAAAAAAGCACCTGTGACAATATCATGAAATTAAATTATTTTTCCATAGTTAATATTCTGTTTTATGATGCTATCAGTTTATAGCCAAGTTGATATTAAATATGTGTATGCTGTTCTTGCTTTTGTTTTCATTATGGTCAGATACCGATTCAAAAGGAATCGAGCGTATAATTAATTAATACGTTACACATTAATATAAATCCAAGAATAGGAAGAATGATATGTAAAAGGCAAGTGGGATTTGGCTTGGTTGAGGGGTACAGGTAGATTTAGTTAAGGGGGTTTGGAGTTGGGGCATTGTGAGGAAGAATTATTTCGACCAGAGAGTGGTAGACCTATGGACTAAGCTCCCAACAGAAGTGGTGCAAAACGGAGTGTTTGGATCTTTTAAGCTCAAGTTGGATAAGTTCCTCATGGAAAATAATATCAGCAAGTGATGTCACTGGAAGGCAAGGTGTAGAAAACTTGCCCCTCAGTGACATCACTCTTTGTCTCGGGATTACAGGAAATGGTTGCTACCTTGATTTAATTTCCAGATGATTTAGGTTTTTATACAGCTGGACTGCTGACACCTACAGCTAAGTCCAGTACCTTGCTTGAATGTGACCTCTCCCCTCCATGCCTCAGGTCTTTCAACATGAACCGCAGCAGTGTGATGCCATTCCAACAGATAATTAATGAGGACTAAGAAGCCAGGGCACCACAGGCAAGTTACTGCAACTGCAGATGGAATACCGGTAGGGAAGCAATAGTTCCAGGTGTGTAACTATGTCTTACAACTACCTGGATTCCTTCTATGCAGACAACTAAGCATAGACATCTAGCAGTACCCAGAGTGGAGGAGGCTATCCCCTCAGTTCAAGCAAAAAGAGACTTCAGGACAGAGTTCTAACTGAGAGATGTAGCTCAAGGAAATAAACTGAAAATGGAGGAAGAAAAATCAAAGAAACCTTTGAAAATAAACCATGAGACAGAGCTACCAAGGAGCAACCTCAATTTCCAGCACAAAGAAAGATCTGAGGCATAGAGGGGCAAGGATGGGAGACAGAGGGGAGGAACTGAAGCTCCACTCAAGGGGATTTCCATGGGCTTTGCCCAGGCTCAGATGACTCCACAAGCTATAAAAAGAGCTGAGCCCCCAACTCATGCAAACTTGTTTTGTTACTAAATCAGAAAGTGACATCATTAAGTTTTCCTAAGTCTGGGAAAAAAACTTCTTTCCATTCTCACAAATTATTGAAGATACATGTTTGTACTGCACCTCCAACACTACAGGGATAACTTCCTAGTCACCGTGACAGTCCCCCTTCCACAGATCAGGCATTCGCCTAGCCCCACCTCTGCTTTCTCGGTCACATACCTGTCTCCTCAAACCTCTGACTTTCTCCTCCAGGGTGGGATCAGTGGGGAGCTGATAAGACCTCCCTCCTGAGTGAAACAGTTTCAGGAGACAGTGAGCCGTCAGCATGCTGGGGGCCAAGAGTGCCTGCAGCCTCATCCCATATGCCTGTGGGGGTCCTCCTGTCCTTTAGGAATGACGAACACAAGGAATCAGTGATTTGCACACATGCTGTTGCATGGCTGTGTCTGTCAGAGCCAGTTGGCATCTGTCCTTCCACATTTGTAACAGATGCGCTGTCACATGTGGTTACCCCGGTGGCGGTACTGCAGTGAAGGCTGTATCCCACTCACCACATGTAGGAAAGCATCCTCTGGGATGCTCTGTCCTCCTCCCGCAGCTGGCCCTCGGATGACCCCTACTCGTTCCCAGACCTAGGTCACTGGTGTCACGAGTGACAGTGTCACCGCTGCACCAACAGGTGGCATCACAGGGACGCATTTGAAAAAGTACATTAAGCATACACACTTTAGGTTATATTTAAGCAATAAGGCATGACAGGGTGTGGGTTATTGGGGGATTTACGCATGCCTTGTGTGGTGTGTCATGAGGTGCAGCCGAGTGACTTAACCAGACAAGAAGTGGGTAAATCCCCCAATAACCCACACCCTGGAGTGCCTTATTGCAATTATACAATGGACCAATGTGTAAAATAAATTTTAAATGTGTTTAAGTATGTTTTTTATAAATGCCATTTCTCAGTCATGGGTAATTACAGGATATACCATGGTCTTGTGATGTGTTTTGACCAATAAGGTTACAGGATTTTCATACCGAATTGTACAATTCTTATTCTTTAGTAAGGGAGGAAGGTGGGATGGGTGCTAGAAGAGTTGGGGGAAGATTTTTAAATTTTTTATTTTTTTCCTTTCAGTGATTTGGCACAGACCTTTGCAGGTGAATTAAGTAAAACTTTTCCAGCAATGTCACTTGCCAAACTCCACAAAGGTTTTTTTGCAAAATGCTTAATTTTCTGGTGCGTTATCTATCCTTTGCAAAAGGTCAACTTTTCCAAATCGCCGCATCTTCAGTAACAACTCTAATAGTAACCTCAAGAATCTCGAGCAGGGAGTGACCAGAGGAAATGCCCAGGAACTTAATTAGCTACAGCTATATACTGTATTTATACATCTTACATGCTCGTACACTGCCTCCACTAATGAAATGTACATATTTGCTGCCTAGTATGATTTCTTGTGTTCTTTGCACTTTATACACTCATGAACTACTCTCAATTTCCATTACAGTATTTGGTGAGGAATATAAACTGCTGGTAATCTGGTGTGTGTTTGAGAGGAGAAGGTTAACCTGTATGGTGGTGGGACTTTGCTGAACCTCTAAATTTGAGTTTTCCACCCATCTCTGGCTTACATGGAGGGATAATCAAAGATGAGAAAGTGTCTGATTTTCAAAGATGAGAGAGCATTTGATTTTTTTTCAACCATCTGTGGTTTATGAATTTATGGGAAGGGAGAATAATTGAAGATGAAAGAGAATGTGTTTTTTGTTTCTTCACCCATCTCTGGCTTATTGTGGGGGGGGTCAAAGATGAGAGAACATTTGATTTTTTTTCACCCATCTCTGGTTTATGACTTTTTTTGGGGATTGTCAAGATGAGAGAGAATTTGATTTTTTTACATGCATCTCTGGTTTATGAGTTATATGGTGGTGGTGGTAGTTGGGGGGGGCTCTTTATTACAGTCCTGCCACCATTTAGCCAATGCCGTAACCACATCCATTGACTTTATGGCAGAAATATGGCGGCATATGGAAAGCGCAAGAAATGGAGAGGCGAGAAAGGAATGAAAACAGAGAGGAAGTTCTGCAGAAAATCTGTATGTTTGTTATTGCTGATTATTTTTTTTTGGATTCAGGCTGAGAGCAGGTTCGTGCAATGTGACTAAACTCCCCTTTGCTTAAATTTTACGGTTACTGTTTTTCCCAGCAGGATATAAATAAGTGCAATCTATGTGTTCCTACTATTATGTATCTGTGATTTAATATTATCACAAGCATCATACAAAATAACTGGACTTTCCAAGAGAGAGAAACTCAGCTGTCCTGTTCATTAGCCATAAAGTAAAAACGTCAGTAGCATCCCCACCATGTTGATACAAAAAGCATTGATGTGACAAGGTAAGGGTGCTACTCACAGTTTAACTTTATGGCTAATGAATAAAAGCCTTTAACTCATTCAAGGTTTTGGAGATATTTTGTCAGTCCTTTCGGGCAGCCCATCCGAGTTCCTCTCTCTTGTTGGTGTATTCATTAGATTGCTTGGCTCTGAGTGAGGACCTTGAGCCACCGCAATTCTTTGTTTGCATAACTGGACTTTGCAACTGTTTGCAGTCAGTTTGGTGAGATAACACAATTGAGCAATAAACACAGTGTTCATTAAAGCATTTTATAACTGGTTACATCTGGTACTCTGCTGTTGAAACCCCATAACAGAAAGACAATAAGGTGTGGGCTCCTGTGCACCGGGGTGGGACAAATCAGTTTGTGAGCTGGTGGTCAGTTTGGCCACTAGCTTTCAAAATCTGGTAGCTAAATCAATATTTGTTAGTGGATATCATTTTTAAGGGCTCAAAAATCACTTTGTGGGTAAGTAGCCTGTTGGCGGGTAACCAAAATCTGGAAGCCAAACCGATTTTTTTTTTTAGTGGCCATTGGCCACCTGGCTACTTGATTTGCCCCACCCTGCTGTGCACACTGATTTGTTTAATGGCTGTGTCAGACAAATGATGGCATGGTATCATTTATGTAAAATGATGTTTACCTGGACAGCCTCATGAAAAGGCAAGACAATTGAAGGTGTTCTTTAGGGGGGGAATACTCAAATGGCTTCTGATGAAATTTGATTTTTTTAACCGATTTAGAGCCTTACTTTTTTTATTAAAAAAAAAAAAAAAGAAAAGCTCAGGGCCAGAAAATGGGTTGATTTGCTCTGATGTGTTTTACCTGCAGTTATTATAAGTGATTTATCTCCGAAATTCAGTCCAACAATGCATAATTTAAAATGACCAGCTGCTGCGCATTTTAGGATGACGCTAACATTTGCAAAAGTTACGAAGCTTGCATACCCTTCATGATATTGGATCTTTGGCTTTACTGGGGGTGGGGTGGGGTCTTCATACTGGATCACAGATTTATTCTGGTTTTGATGAACAAAATGTCTTGCGCCTGGGGATTCAAGTTGCAGTGATGTAGGAACTTGTCATTTCCAGCCTTATTTATTAACAGTGCGTTCCTACATCAGAACTCATCAGTGATGAGCAATGACCCCAGAAAAAATGCTGAAGCAAGGGTTAACTTGGAATGGCACTGGCAATAAGAAGCAGAGCAGACCCTAAGGCTACAGATGATGTGTTGGGGGACGACTGAGGATTCTAGGTAAGGGGGCTAGGGTGCAGCTTGCTGTGCTTGGGGAGGGCTGGGGGCCATGCACTGGAGCAAGTGCCTAGGCCATGGGGAGGGTGGTTCAGGCAACGTACCGGACTGTGGGGATGCTGGCAAGGGGGCTAGGGTGCATTTTACTGGGCAAGGGGAGGGAGTAACAGGGTGGCAAATCCTGTTTCAAATGCCCCCCCAAATGCACCAAATTTAACACATTTTCTGGGGGCTGCCTCCTGGGCCTAAAGTTTTACATTTTTGATCCATTTATAGATGGTCTTGCAACCACTATGGTTTTGGTGAAATGACACCCCTGTCTCTACCTCTGTGAGGTGGGGAGTGGATGTTCTTCATGCCCCTACGGTCATTGTCTTCCCTTTTTCTCCTATCTTGTAAGACCCCCAGTGTACAATACAAAATTCCAGAATTTCACAGCAAGTCACAGTGTTTGTTGTTCCAGTTTCAACAATTTAAGAGAGACAGCAGTCTTGGCCCTGCCCTCGTTGTAAACTGTTATCAATCTAGGCTGAAAAGAATGGAGATCTGTGGCCTGCATTGTGAAACTGAAGAAATTTCAAGTTGTTCCTGCATCAGACGGTGAGTGAATCCAGGGCAATCAAACATGACCTAGTTAATTCCTGGACATATGTAATCCTACTGTGTATTCAGCAAATCTCAAAGGTCAACGGTAGAAATAAAACTACTCAATAACCCAACAGGAGCAACAACAAATTCATCCCTAGAATAACTGTAAATATTCCTGTTTTACTATACAAACCAACCCAAAAAAGGGTCTTCTGTTTGTGTATTTCTACAAACAAAAAACAGGAATTTCGCTGTCCCTCAAATAGATCACGTTGTTTTTCTGTCTGAGGTTACTTTACAAATGTAGTCACTCAGAGTGACCAAATACTACCTAAGAAACTGTGCTCAGAACTACTTACTGTACTATAGATAAGAGAAGCCAGTGTGGACTAGTCGTTAGAGAACCATCTTGGGAGCCAACAGATCACAGGTTCAAACCCCAGTAGAGGCAAATACTGGCTGTATGACCTTGGACAAGTCACTTGACCTCCTGGGCTCCACTTCACCACACTGCAGCAATGGGTAGAACAGGACCCTGCTGTAAATGAGATACTGCATCTCAGCTGGGCTATCATTAGTAATTCAACTGTAATGAAACAATAGTGCCTGTCCAATGGCTGGGAGGAAGCACGTCATGCGTCCATGCCAATGGCACGAATTTGGGAGCAGATTTCCTGAGGCAGGATCACAGCACTTAGGGCTTAGAAGTCCAAGTGCAGCACAGTCCAGACCAGGGAGATAGATATCCAGCTTCTGGTGTTGCAGCAACCCCTTGCCAGGGATCCTGCTCCCTCAGATGGATGGCATCTGTCCTGTACTCTGACCTCTGAGGCCTGATGCCGGCTGAGGTGGGAGGAACTTAGAAGGGAGAAAATCCCCAAAATAATACAGCTTGAACTGCCTAGACGATGCGTCCTGCTCCATGTAGATCCCAACCAGCCTTGGCATAGGTGCCAGAATTGGGGGGGGCACAGTGGCCATGGCCCTACCACTTTCATAAATGGCCCTATCAGTTTTTGCAATCATGTTAATTTATTACTAGGGGAGAATTTACCCCTTACATCCTTGGTCCTACCACTTTTCAGACCGCTCTGCCACCAATTAGCCTGGGTTGGGGACGGTTGTCAGAGCTGGGGACAGCTGGCAAAGGCCTGATCAACAAGAGAAGGTGGCGGCTTAAGGATCAAACAGCTACTATATACAGAAAGAAAAGAAAAACAAATAGAATGATGTGTATTGTTCTGTACCTCACTTTACAGACTGATTTTGCTAACTGCTTTCTTGCTTTTGAAAATGTTAGAACCACTCCCGACACATCTGGAAATGAGTCACTTGCGGCTAGTGACTTAGTGTGTCTTCCCGGCCAAAAAGGTTAAATAAATAATATCGAGAATAAAGTATGGGGTGGTGTGTGTAACAACAGTTTACACGCACCGAGGAATAGATGCTACATAAAGCCGAGATCGAGCCTCGAGGGTTTGTGAAAGCATCTAACCCCGAGGGTGTGTGTAAACTTCAAGTTTACACACACCACCCCATATTTTATTTTTTATAATGCTGGGTTTCCCTTTTATTGTCTCGGCAATTCTAGAAAATAAAAACGAAGTTGCTGTGTTCGTCTGCGGTCTGGTTAGGTTGCAGCGTATGGCCGCAGTCGCCTTTCTTTCTGTATTTAAAAGGTTTTTTTTTTATTTTGTGAGCATCCAAAAGTGAATCCAAGTCTTTGTGGTACATTTTTGTTTTAAATTACTTACTGCCAACTGAACTCCAAGTGGCGGTTCACCTGTCTGTTTACGGTTTGCCGAGAAGGAGAGCAGTCAGTAAATGAAGAACTGTGACAGGCGCATGCGCACAGTAACGGAAACCGTGCATGTGTTTGCTGTAATAAACACTCCTTTATTACAGAAAATTATGCCACGGTTTCCCCATGGGAAAAAAGGGAAACCAGTTATTATAAATAAATAAACGAGCAAACAAACAAAAAACGCAGTATACAGGAATTCGCTGAAACTGGCAAGACTGTTGGATATAATATTTGACCTGGCTTGTCACCACAGGGAACAGGTACATTTTTGCTGCAAAAGGTTTTGCTCTCAGTAGTAACAGAAAGCTGGGAAGGGGGGTTCACAATGACTTTGCATAGCAATGTTCATCTGTGGAAAATCTACCCGGTAATGAGTCTAGTGGCAGTCCATGAGGAGAGTCAACTGGTAAATGACCTTGTGCTAGCACGGAACAGAGTTATACAAAATAGTGAGAATTGGCATCAAATAGTCAAAGGCTTGGGCCATTGTTAAGAAGATTACGTACATCATTCTAGCTCCAGATGCAAGGATATCATATAATGAAAATACGAAGGAAGGGCAGCCCACTGATACATCCTGTGAGTCGACTCCTTCCATGGTGCCTTCAGGAATGACAGAGCATCTTCAGAAAGCCTCTGAACCTAGAACTCTAGCTGCTCAAGAACCAGGCAGTTGGGTGCTGGAACTGCAGGTCGGGAGAAACAGGATACCAGCACTCGAAGAACCAGCCACAGAGTCAAAGTCTGCCAAACTATACCCTGGTGCTTCGACTACAAGATCTTTCTCAGAGGACGTGACTACAGGTATGGATGCCTGATAGTCCTTGTGAACCTTGTCAGCAGTGTCCAAAAGGAGTGGAAGCAGCCACAGTGACCTGCTGCCGAGACAAAGGAAACTGTGATACCAGAAACAGCAGTAAAAGTCTAGCACAATCAGAATCAGGGGTGCCCTGGTCACACTGCACCTTAAGGACCATGCTACTGGAAAAAGTTTTGAGCACATTGAAACCCATAAGAGGGACACAACTACAGTAAATTAATAAATACTAGAAGTTTATTATAATATCCTATAAACAGATGAACCACATACAGCCTGACATGTTTCGGACCTCTAGACAGTCCCTTATCAAAGGCTCAAAGAATCAGTACTAGCAGTATCCAATATATACAATTTTAAAAGCACATGTAAAGCAATTCATTTATTGGCTGACAGAGTCTATTGGTCCTTTTTCTACAAGCTCTAAATGATGTCTTAAACCTTTCTAATGCTGTAACATATCATAGGCAGGCATTCAGACATCTAAATATTGCTCATATAGTGCAAATCCACCTATTAAATTCACTTGTATATAATAAACATTAAGGCAGGCAACCAATTCAATTAAAATCTCCCTTTATAACCCAAATACAACAGTAAACAAGCTTTCTTACTTATATGTAAATACACATATAGGAAAGTTACCAGGATCAGGAAGTGTTGGAGGGGGGAGGAGAAAGGAACAGGAAAAACAAGCATATTTCTTAATTCAGTCTCAACTTCAAATATAACAAGCATTTGTCAATGCCGAATGTTTGCTTGCTGGCATTGGCATTGGTAGTGTAGGAGTTAGAGAGCTGCATAATAGGAATGGCAGTGAAGTATTGAACTGAAGCCAACCCCACCACCACCCTGCAGAGACTGACAGGCATTGGGGTGTGCCTTTGGGTCGTCAGGCATAACGGCCATGCCATTTCACTACACCCTACCCTGCAGACACTAACAAGTGTCACGGTGTGCCTTGGGGTCTTTGGCCCTTATGCTCACCCCATTCCATCAGGAAATACGGTAAGATGAGTCCTGTATAGGAGAATGGGGTGAACTTTGGGGCCGAAGTGTCCAAGGCACACCTCGATGCCTCTCACTGGCTGCAGGGTGTGGAATGGTATGAGCATTATAGGTGAGAATCCCAAGTCACACCCTTGATGCTTCTCATTCTCTACTGGCTGGGGCATTATGATCGGAAACCCTAATGCCTCAGGCATTCGTTGGCATTTTCACTCCAAATTTTGAACATGTTTTTTTGTGACCCCCACCTTATGAACAGTGGCAATATCAGTTTGTTAGCTGAAAGCTGATTTCGCACAGCGACTATGCCATTTGGCACCACAGGTGCGAAAACACATTTCGAACAGGATGTGAAAAATGACAGCTGTACTGTTCACGGGGAGGTTTAAAAAATGGCAATGTTAAAATTCTGCAGTGAAAATATTTAAAAAACTGGTGAAGTCACGAGCGTGCATAGAAAATGCGCAACGCACACCCATAATGCAATTAGTTTGGGGATTTTTTACAGCAGATTGTCAATACAGGGATTTTGTAACCTACATTCATGAAGAGTGTCACTGTGATTTTCTTAATCTGTCCCGAACAGTGATTTTCCACAGCGACCACGCATTTCTGCACTGGAAGTGCAAAAACACATTTTGTGAAAAATGACAGCTGTGCTGCTCATAAGGAAGTGTGGAAAAATGCCAGTGGTGAAAATCTGGACTGAAAATATTAGAAATCCATGAAGGTACGAGGGTGCGTGGAAACAGCGCAATGGTCGCTCGTAACACAGTCATTTTATGGATGTATTTCACCAAATTTTTAACATAGCCATTTTAACACCTCTGCTCATGAACAGTGTCACTGTGATTTTCTTAATCTTTCCCGAACATTGATTTCGTGCACCGACTGCGCCATTGTATGCTACATGAGCGGAAACACATTTTAGCCAAGATGTGAAAAATGACAGCTGTACTGCTCATAAGGAGGTGTGGTAAAATGGCAATGTTAAAAATCTGGAGTGAAAATTTTGAAAATTCGAGAACTTACGAGTGTGCATAGGAGCAGCACAATGCATGCTCGTAAAACAGTAATTTTTGGGAATTTTTTCACCAAATTTTCAACATAGGGTTTTTGGGGGCCTACCTCATGAACTGTGAAACTGTCATTTTGTAAATCAGTCCCGAAAGGTGATTCCGCGCAGTGACCGCGAAATCACCTTTCGGGGCTGATTAACACCATGACAGTGACAGAAATCATGAGGTGGGGTCCCAAAAACCCCATGTTAAAAATTTGGTGAAAAAATTCCCCAAAATGCCCGAGATATGCACTAAATTTGAAAAAACCCTATTTATTACATTATACAGCTTACCGGCATTTCCTCAGTTTGTGGTCGGCTTTGAAGAGTGCAGACGTGTTCCCGGTCCACCGAAAATCGTCGCACCGAGCTCCGGAGGTAAGTATGGGGTGAGGAGGGTGTGGAGAGGCAGGGGCGCAGTGGGTGGGCACGGGTGGGGGAGATTGGGTCAGGACAGTCAGCGAGGGAAGGTTTTTTTCTTTCAGCTTTCTATTTTTACTTAGACGACATGGGACGCTTGCCACGCTTGGGTGGGCTCCCAGCGTGGCAGCTGGAAAGCTGTTTGGGGGGCGTGGAGATGACAGGGGTTGGGCACCTGGTAGCCGCCCACGACCTGTTGCCACACAGGGTGGGCTCCCAGTGGCACCCTGTAGTCTCTTTGGGGGACAGTGGAGCTGACGGGGATTGGGCACCTCCGTTGGGCACAAGATCTGTTGCCTTGCTGGTGGGGGCTCCCAGCGTGGCATCTGGAACTCTGTTGGGCGCAGCACAGCTGACGGGACTGGGCACCCTATCGGCTATACACAGTGTGCGTGGAGGGGAAGCACTGGGCAAGTATGCGCTGTGTGTGTGTGTGTGTGTGTGTGTGTGTGGGGAGCGCACATGAGCATGCGATATCTTATCGCTGCTCACTGAAGCGTAGCTTTCCCTTTCAACTGTACGGCCACTGCATTTTCAACTGCTGTCATAGACAGCTGCAGCATTCATTGGAAAACTGTGGCTGTGCCTGCAAACACACTGACTGAATTGGAAGACGGCTACCACACCTCCGAAAACTCAGATGATGGCACTATGTTTCTTGCACATGCGTGCAAGCAAACATAAAAATCATCAGTGCAAAATACCAATTAAATACAGGCCTTTGACCTTATTCCAACATTGCTGCTCGAGGTAACACTTACAAAAAGTTACATTTCTCAAATCACCATACTGTCATCTACAGCTAAGCTTTTATTGCCCTTTAAAGGCAAGAAAAAACATAGGGGACTAAGGAAAACCCTTAGCATCCGAACAGTATTATATGTAATCACAAACTTCATTCTGCTGAGCACTCGCAGCATCAATTTCTCTCTTTTTTCTAGCTTTTAGGTATGGTCTCACATCTAAATTTGTATTTAAAAACACAAATACAAATAAAACTGTTCTGAGGCTCTTAGGAAACGGAAAGATCCAGGAGATCCTAACCTAGGACCAAGAGGATGAATCTCCCAGCAGAGTTCCCAGCTGAGGAAGACAGGCACAAAACAGTTTCAGCTTTCTGTTTCCCCAGAAAGCAAACAGGTTCGCTGGCAGTGTTCCTCATTCTGAGAACTCGTGGGACACCCCATGCAGGCGTAATGACAACTAGCGGGATGCCTCTCCGACATGACTGAGGGTATTCATCAGCTGGTTGGTTGCTCCCATTGCATGGTCAACCACCAGGTCCGCATGCAAGCAGTGAGCCGGGGACTGTGTCTGCAATATCTCCTAAAAAAAAGAGGAAAGACATGCATGCCAGCCTGTTTGTTCGGGTAGAACATGGTGGTCATATCGTCCATGATGACTTGGACCAGCAGTGCAAACCTCACCAGTGTTAGGAGAACCCTGCAGAATTCCAGCAGGTTGATGTGAAGCTGAGTCTTGCTTGGGCGACCAGAACCTGTGCACTCCGCAGTCCAGCAGATGTGCACATCAGCCCACCCATGACACATCCAACATTAGGGTGACCAAAGGCTCTGCCCAGATATACAGGATGTCCTCTGAGAGGTTCATGGAGGACAGCCACCAATAGGTCATATTCAGCATCTGTTGGATCACCTGAGCCAGTTGGTTCAGGGCTACATGCAATCAGGACCACTGGCACCCCAGTTCCTTGAAAGGTCAAATGTGCCAAGAGGACCAACCATGGCCATAGTGGAGGCCATGCTACCCAGAAGCTGGAGGAACTCCCAGGCTGGGCACGACTGCCCAACCAAAACTTATCAGGCAAAGGAGGACAGAACCTCCACCATGTCCAGGAGCAGATGAGCTCTGACCTGGAGGGAGTCCAGCTCCACCCCAATGAACAAGTCATCTGCTTTGGGGTAAACTCAGACTTGGCTAGATTGATTCTAAAACTGAGATCCTGGACTGTGTGTACAGCCAGATCCCTGGACCACTCCACGTCCTGCAATGAGCTCCCCATAATCAGCCAGTCATCGAGGTATGGAAAGACCTTGACACCTCAGTGCCTGAGAAAGCCCACCATGACCGACAGGCATTTGGTGAACATACTGGCCCAGATATTCAAACTGCGCCCGGCTGTGGCACAAGCTTGGGCACAGCTCAACATGGCTGCGCAGGGGTGTGGACTAAGTGATATTCAACAGAGCTGTGCCATGGCTCAGCAGCTTTGAATATCGCACCTTGGCCACCCCCAGTGTGCATGGCGCAGTGGCACTGCACCAGCACAAGTGGCCAGAGTGGAGCATGGGGATGCGCTAGCGCAAGTGCCATTGTGCCATGCACAGCAACCGCGATATTCAAAACTTGACATGCAAATGGGGCCATAATGTATGCAAGGCACACATGGGACCATTTGCATGTCATTATGGCCCCATTTGCATGCGGGTGCGCCGATCCCCGACGACTTGCACCTGGCGCCCTTCCAGGCAGCAGCCGTCGGGGACCGACGCCCCCTGCAGCCTGATCACGGGCATTTGTAGTGAAAAAAAAAAACTAATCTGTCCAATATCCATGGTGGTCCAGTGGACCTCTATCTGCCCGATTGCGGGCATTTGTAAAAATAATTCATCCAATATTCCTGGCGGTCCAGTGGACTGCTATCTGCCCGATCGCGGACATTTGTAAAAATAAAAGGTCCAATATCCCTGGTGGTCCAGTGGACCACTATCTGCCTGATCGTGGGCATCTGTAACAAAAAAAAGGTCCAATATCCCTGGTAGTCCAGTGGACCCTATCTGCCCGGTCGCGGGCATCTGTAAAAATAGGTCCAATATCCTGGTGGTCTAGAGTGCCCCCTCCCCACCGCCCACTGAGCCCCAGCCCTTCCCCGGTCAGCCGGCGGGCAGCAGCCACCCGCCTGCGCCCGCGCCCGCCGATTGACACCTCGGTAGGGCTGCATGCCCATTGGTTCAGAGCGTACCACATTACACATTCCAGAGGGTGCTGGGCAGGATGGTGGATGTTGCCAAAGCTCCAGAGCTGGTCCCATAATGGCCTCAGTCATGGGAAAAGTGACCCCCAGGGATTCCTCCTTATCCCGAATGTCAGTAAAAGGGTATTTAGCCCTTTTTTGAACTGGCTCCAAAAGGACATTCATGAAGTCTGACATGAGCCGAAGGAGAGCCCCAAAAGACACCGGTCCGTGGTTGGTAGTCAGTTCCTCAACCAATTTGAGGTCAAATGTATGCATCCTCGAGGATTGCAAAGAGGACCCATTGGAGGCATCAGAGGACTCAAAGATGGCCCTTGACCAAGTCCCGCCATGAACCACTCTGGAGTCATGTGGGTGAGAAATTTTCATGGACAATCGGTCTGGCAAGCCAGTCCTCAGACAAGAGCCCTTGGTAGGAACTCCCTACATGGGTTGTAATGGAGGTGGTTCCACCCACAAGGGTGGAGAGACATACACTGTAGAGAGCTGTCTTGGGTGGACCAGTGTGGACTTGACCAGCAGAGACCACTGTTGCCATAGGAATTCTTAATAGTGCTTCCACATCCAGTGCTACAGCCTCTCCTCATCCGATGATGAAGAGGATAAGGATTCCTGATCAAGCAAGATCGATAACTCAAGGAGCCCCTTGACCTTGACTTGTACCTTGACCGTAACCTGGAGGCCGATGTCGAGAAAACACAGGTGGCGGTGCAGTGTAGACCACTTGCACCAGTGCTGACTGCATGACCCCAGCTGGAGGCTGATATCAAGGGGACTGGCTAGGGATGCTGACTGCTCCACTTCCTCCTGGGTGAAGATGGTGAGAACCAGGGTCTTGAAGACTGACTTGTCATCGACCCCCTCTGATAATGGGTACAGATGGGCTAGAGAAAAATCTTGACCGCCTGATCGACTGGTGTCAAGGTCAACAAGCTCTGGAGCTAGCGACTCACCCCTCGGCCAGAAGGGGCTCGGCCGAAGCTGAGTGCTTGACAGTCATTTAGCAGCCAGGGGAATCAAGGGAGCAGGAGGAACATGATCTCTCCTGGTCCCATGACCGCCAGCGGTGTTTTTCACTGTTGTGTTTTTAGCTGTGGTGGGCAGGGCTCTCCCTGAAGGGCTAAAGCACCTTATACATCTCACGGAACTTCCCCGTGAAGGACACTCTGATGGTGGCACCTGCCGGGAGCAGCACCGAGGCAGATGAAATGTCTGATGCGGCCTTAGCTACCCCTCTTCCAGTGCTTCTAGCTGTGCCACAGATCCCACTACAGCAGAGGTTGCCTTTTGACCATCCTTGGCCTGCAGTTTTGGGCCTTGCTTAAAGATATTCTGGTGAATTGGCTCTTAAGGAAGAACTGCCAGTGTGCAGATAAGTGAACCATATCCATGCCCTACAAATGTTATGAGAGATGATTTGCTTCAAATTTAAAACACAGACACAGATGTGTCAAATCCCATTGCTTATGCCCTAGAGTATAACATGATGGCATCATAATCAAGAAAATTGTGCAGTCTAATTGGCAAATTCTGTACCACTGCAGTATTCCAGGTCTTCTTCATGAGCCCCCAGAATTAATTTTAGTAGAGGGAGTAATCTAAAGGATCTGGTGACTCACAGTCACCATATGCCAGAAAGAACTACATGCCCAAATTGGTTACCTCCACCTCCTGAAGGCCTTTTTAGATGCCTAAACTAACCCTGGCAATACTTTTGAAATCAGAGAGTTAAACATTAAAGTGTTCATCTGTTAGAACATTTTGTGAGAAAAATAGGTTGTCTCTTAACGAGTTCCCAGGCAAAGACTTATAAAAAGAGCAGCAATTATTTTGCTAGAGAGCGTGAGAGACTGAAACTTGGAATTAGAGGTACCCTCAGAAGAATGACTTTGTTTTCTCTGTTTGTACTAAGAAGGATGACTTTGTTTTCTGTTTGTACTGCCTTTGCAAATAGTTATACTGAACAATTTTCCTTTTTTATTTTACTGTTATTGGTAATAATAAAAGGTGATCTGTGAATTTTACAACTACTCCTGGTCTTCCTATGCTTCCTGACCTGCGCCTTGATTACAATTTATATAACAAGTCTTTGTTCGACCAAACACACCCCTAACGAAAGGGCAGTGTGCCTCGAAGCACCAGGTGTTGGTGGTATGCTTCTTTGTTTGACAAGTCCAGAATTAAAGTTATGCAGTATTGAGTTTTTGGGTGCGCTGGTATTTTCTTTGTACTTTATTGAGGTTCTATGTGATGAGGGCAAAACTAAAACAGCGAGAAACATTTCAGCAAAGCAAAAATGCCGAATTGAAATACTGTGCACACCATTAAGAGCGAGTGTCACAACGTGAAAGAGAGGGCTTCGCCCCCTCACCCTCCCTCACTAAATATAACCAGCTTCGAGACTGCACATTACTACCAGCACCCCAGCACACTTCAGCCCAGCAAACTTGCTCGCATCATCGCTTTTCTGACAGTATCGCTGTCATGACACTGTCACTCTTGCTGCAGGCGTTCAAACTGAGTTCCTGTTGTTGACTCATTCAATTTGAGTTGCCCATATTATGGGATACCCTTTACTGATGTCATAAGAACCTGGTACTCTAGATACGTGGGCCCAAACTGTAATGATTGAGCCTGACTGCAGTTAACAAAACCTGGTCATTCAAAACAAATTAAGTGCTTGTCTTGTCTACAAGTCACAAAAATGGGTATATTAAAAAAATTTGCTTAATCTCCTTTCTGAGGCCTGTATACAGCTAGCATTTAAGTTACACAGTCACCACCACTGAGGCTGTGAACGTCACCAAAGTGTTTGACATATGCTCCCTCCCCTGGGAATATGCCACCTGACTGAACCAGTGTAGCCAGAAAGGTTGCACTGCTTGGTTCGGAAATAACCATTTCTATCTTTTTAATTAGCATTTGGTTCCCCCCAAATTGAAAACACTGGTGGGGTGGGGGTTGGGGGGACCTTAACTGCACACTGAGGGACCTTGGTGTCCCAAATAGTGAGAACACTGGAGCTACCCTTTAAAAGCCTTTCTACAGAACATCATCTAGTCCTGATCAAAGCCATGTTTCATTGTGCAAGGCTACCTGCAGAGGGAGCTGAAGACTCCCCTTTCTGGTGAACTGCACAATGAACTGCCAAGAGACCCGAGTGTGAGTCACAGGGATAGGAAAAGAGCCAGGTACAATTGGAGATTATGTGTCTCTCTTAGAATGAATATGAGCACTTCCCACAACACACACAATCAGAGTGATCAGAGATGAAGTGGACCACAGGTTCCCCTTTGATCCCTGGGCCAACTTGACTATCTTGTATCCAAGTCACCTTTTAACCCCTTCCCTATAAGAAAAATCTGAAGCAGCAGTACTAGTCAACCAGAAAGTGTTCAGCACTTCCCAAATGTTTGCATTGCCAGGTAGTTTAATGTAACCACCCAGTCCCCTGGGGTTACTAGAATCCCCTCAGCATCCATGCTAGCAGGGAGAGGCAGCTGGTAATTAACTAGTTAAATGGGTTTTTCACCTGCTCACTCCTTTGTTTACTTGGCTTCAGCCGAGATGGAAGGGATGAGCTCATTTGGAACTCTCGCAGCAGCATAAGCCTTTGCCAGTTGTGAGGAGGGGGTTTAAAATCTTGAGTTGGGAGTCAGTGTGTGTCAGCAGCTTGAAGTGTGAGGAGTGAGAACTGCTCAGCTGAGGGCTCTGAGGAGAGCCCTGCTTTCTCACCCTAGTCCTGATATTCTCCAGTTTGCCAAGAGAAGTGGTGGCAACCATTGTCTACAGCAGGATCCCCTGATTTTTATCCCTGGAGGGGTGAAAAGGACTGCAAGTGGATGGATCTAAGAGGCAATCCCATTTTTGATCCAGGATGTTTTGAAGCTGCCTGAAATGTCTAAGAGTGAGTAGGATCTGACTTTTGCTGCAGAAAGCAAGTGCCTGTGCTGTTGTGTTCTCTGGCTAAAAGGGAAATGCACAACTTTTCTGTGGATTCAGAAGTTTGAGACTGTTCTCATTTAAAGTTGGCTGAGGTGTGTGATGTCCAGAGGTATGACTATATCACATTGTTCGGGACTTTAGTTCTTCCACTACCAGTGTAGTGTTTTAAATGCTGGATGCGAAAGTTTCACCTAATTATGCACTTATCCAAGTGTGTTCAAGATGTTTAAGGTGTAGCTCTGAAGAATGGCTGGGTATGGATTTGGAAGCAAAGGGTGGGCAGACCCCCATCTGAAGTAACCAGTTCAGGACTACAGGTTCAGTAAGGGCACCTGGTTACTTTAGACATAGGGCCAATGTCTGAAGAGGATTTTACCCCTTGAAGTGGGTTGTGCTAGTTATTAGCAAAATGTATGTTCAGTTATGGCCAGTGCCACCAGACGCAATTTCAGTGTGGCTAGTGCCACTGGAAGAAATGTTCAATGTCCTATGCTATATGGGAATACAAGGTGCAAGTGTGCTGTCAGTAAATGTGTGTTCAGTTGTGGCCAGTGCCACTGGACGAGTATTCAAAAGTCCTATGTTGTATGAGAGTGCCAGTACGAGATGTTGAATGTACTACAGTGTGGGAATATGAAGAGTTTTCTGTCAGACACAGTCGTTTTGTTGTTCTACAAGTCCTTACTGCCACGATGTGTAAACCCTGGGGGTCCACCCTTGGTTTAGAGAACATCTTTCAGAATAAAGTCACACTCTAGAACCCCAACTATGGTTTGGACAGTTACGTTATTACTTCCTGTGTGTGCAGTTACTAGGTACCCCTCCAGAAGTATAGATCTAGCACAGCCCTAGCAAAAATTCTCTCCTCAGGACCTGGTTTTTGTAGATACCTTATAGGTCATTTTGCTTTTGTACATCCCCACCCCTTTGATCTCTAGAGTAATGAGCCTGGTATACATTCCCAATGCTAGGGATGGTACCATTACTAAATGTGTTTCCTGACGTATGTGCCCAGTTAAGGCTGCCAGAGGTAGCTAACTGTGTAAAGTAGCGGGGTTACATTAAAATTTCCAATGTTTGCTGTTTTCTGATAATTGTTTCCTGTGATGTTTAATACATTTATAATGCTGTGTGGTAACCACAAGAAATGTGACAGTCCCCATTACTTCCTATTTTTCATCCTTTGCTTACATTGCCTGCATTCCTATGAACACTCAGCAGGCCATGGAAGGGGCGGTGCATTCCAATTACATTTTTACTTCTTTTGTTTTATTTATAATTTTTGGCCAAGGAAGACACACCAGACCAAGGCTTATTTCCAGGTGCAGCCTAGGAACAAAGGGGAAGTTATGTGACCGTATTTATTTATTTAGTGTTTGTTAACCAGGTAGGTACGCTAGGCAGAAACTGCATTTTTTCAGGTACAACCCGGGAAATAACATCACAGACGAACATACATATCATAAGAACATAATACTGGAGTGGAGGTAGAAGAGCAACATAAGTACATATTGGTCACACAGTATACATGTGGAGGTTGTGGGATTTAAACCCAGTTCTCCAAGTTTGCAGCTCAGTGCTCTTAACCGCTACTGTACACTATACTGCCTCCAAATTATATAATCCGTAATAACCCATGAGAGACTGGCACCACCACTTTTCCCTCACACTGTAATCCAGTAGCTTGTGCCTGGCAAGTGTCTGTGCTAAACTATCAGAAAAAATAAAGAATATATAGAAAAAAATGAAAGCTAAGAATTAAAAATGTGTTAGCTGTGGGACTTGTGTGAATGATTAAAAATAATTTTTTTATTAAATAGTACTGCTGCTTTAACGAATAGTTCACATTTGACTTGGTGGCTAGTTTTTGGAATGCTTCCCAATAACTAGTCATAGAGTTTTACTACTGTATTTTCTGAGACTATGAACAGCTCTCGTTCAACCAGGTTATTGTACATACAACTTTTTTAGTCACAAGCTAAGTCATTGTTACTTGAGCAGGTGAAAGTATGAGTTAAATATCAAGGGATAATGAGACTGTTCTTCTATCCCAGCCACGTTGTTGATTTCCTAAAACTGCAGAAAATGAAAGAGGGGAGACACTATCAATATCGGACTAATCTGAGATGGAAGCTGTAGGTAGGATTTTAAATAAAGAACTGTTGGAATCCTTAGCCATACACGAAACCCGCACACAGGCAAATGCTGATAACATGCCTGGGAAGTCCCCTAGTTTTGAGATCTAGAGACATATTCCCTGACTGAACAATATTTTAGGTGATAAGAAACAACAAAGATATGTCGTCTTTTTGTTATTAATATCCAAAAGTAACACTCAGTTAAAAAAAAAAACAATTTATACAGCGTGTTGCAGATTTTATGTAGATGAGTAGTGGTATGTAATATTTTGTGTTATAGAATAGAAAACGTTATTGAAACAATGGTAAATAATGTTTATTGGAACTTAACTGTTTCTTCTCTTTGTCTTTTAGCATTTTATTTGACTGTTCGAAGACTCATGAATTTAAATGGTGCAGAAGTTACGTTTCTAACCATTTGGCAGATCAAACTCAGTCTTGTATCTGATCAAATTTTTCTCCTTTTACTCTATTGCTTGTAGTACTTACAGCTAAATATTCTACTGTGAAGGCATTAAAGAGCTGGTAACACGTTCAGGAGAACTTTAACAAAACCTACTATTTAGACACAGTCCTGCATGTATTTCCCATTAGTACTGTATTCCTCCTACCCGTTATTTATTACTGAGGTCATCTGTATGAAAACAGGATCGTGGCTCCTGAACAGTTTGTCTATTCCTGCTGCTTTCTCCCTACCTGAAGTCATAGAGCACTGCTTATGACATCACAGTTACTCCCATGGCAACAGATTGTGAGGCCACAACAGAGAATTATGGCTTGAAGTAGGGAGTAAGCTATAGAGGCAGATGAACTGTAAAGGAACTCTAAGGGATAAAGATCACATATTCGTGCAAATTTCCTTAGTAATAAATAATGGGGAGGAGAAATATATAAAATATAAATGGAATGCAGACGGAATTGTACCTAATTATTATGTTTTTTTATTTTTTTCTTTGAGGCGTCAGTAGCTCTTTAACACTTATAAATGCACCTGACTTCTGTAAGAGTTAGAGCTGATTAAAGTCTGTAACTGGTTGTTATTATCTGGGATCTGATTGTATAACTTCTACTAATGATCTCTTTTTTTTTCTTTGAAAGGAAATGTTCATTAAAATCGAATAAAAAGAATTAAAGAAAAATGGAAGTCAAACTCACAGTTAGGTGATTATTACATTCACCTGTCCTAAAGTTTGGCAAGTGACCCCCCCCCCCCCACCAACTGCTTCCTGGAGACTCTGTTCAGCTTTTCCAGCCAGCTGTTTGTAATTTGTTACTATAACCAGCAGCTTAGTAATGCCTGCTTCATAAAGGGACCCTGTGATGTTCAAAGCAGATATTCCATACTGAGGTAGGCTGGGAAAGGGGAACAAGCACATTTTCGGAGGTAACAAACTTTGCTCATGGGAAGTGAGGGGTGTGGCCTGCCCAGCGCCCACCCAACATTCGCATCCCTTTTGCTGGAAGACCGAAGAATGGAATCAATGTTGGTTGTGAAGACTGGTGGCAGTCTTTTCCCTGCTTTCCCAGAGGAAGGGTGCAGCTATGAAGCCCCTGACTGTTGGGTGAGGGGGACACAGCAAACAAAAAAGGAAACCTGAAAACAGATTAGATCTGGAAACTCATTTTATGACATGGTGGGGTTCCAGGTCTCCGGGACACAACTGTTTAACCTTCCAAAAAAAGAGCACTGTCTTGACAAGAATATAGAACTGTGTTACCTTAGAGACCGTGATGGGTTTGAGACAGGTCTGTCCGCCTTTGGTGAAATTACATGTAACTTCAATGGTGTCAGAGGTGCAGCCAAGGTTTGGGTCAATCCAATAAGTGCCTGTGGAAAGAAAGTGGATCAGAGTCAGAATGTGCTGGGTTATAGCACTGACAAAAGCCCAAACCTGGATTAAACCTAAACAATGCAATTATGAATAAGGAACAAAAACAACAGATAGTAGGGTGACAGAGAGAATAAGAGGAAGGAAAGAGAAAAAGAGAGGGGGAGAGGAAGGAAGAGAGAGAGTGAGCAAGACAAAAAAAATGTGGCAGTATGCTAAGAGAGAGTGAGAGAGACGTGGAGAGAGAAACCAAAGAACTTGGAGAGCCAAAGGAATAGCAGTTTCACCTTTGTACATTGTTACAGGTTAGAGATTAAAGTGGTATGGGCCCCATTCTTAAGAATGCGTCCAAATTCATGCCTGTAAAATCTTTTGAGGATGAAGCCCTTTGAGTATACAGTAAGTTAATTCCACCATAAATTCGCGATGCAACCTTTAGTTTCTAGAAATACTTTCAGTAACACATTGTACAAGCATCACTGACCTTCTGGGGGTTTACAATAGACAGCAGAAAATACACACTGTCCACAGAAAGGAAAAATTCTGCAATATTGGAACGTTTCCTATGATACTACGAAATGCAGGTTCCTACCATTGAGTGACAGCCAAGCATGGGATCAATACATGGTGACTCAAGCCTAGCTGTAGCCCAGAAGGACTGGAATTTCACCAACAATAAATGAGATCAGAGGCACATAAATCAGCTATAAACAATGCAGACGTGCATAAGCACGGGCTGCACACTAATCTCTTCCAATATGTGGCAGGGGTATAAACCCCTAGCCTAAATTCGGCAGTGGTTCCACTGGTTTAACCTTCTGCCAGGATGTGCAAAGCTGAATCCAACAAATGTAATACCTGTGCCTCAAAGTGAGACCCAGCACAGAGGCTGCTTAATCACCTTCAGTTGCATCAAAGTGAAGTCCTCAATGGATCAATAACTCCTGATGAGCTAAGAACCCTTGCAAGCTCTGAGACACTTCACCACTACACATTGGTTACCCTGGATTACTTGCAAAGTGACCAGAGGCCTATGATATACCAGATCAGGAGGCCACTTCAGTAGCTCAGGCATTAGTTGAGTTCATGTCATGATTTGGCGTTTGCCTGGAGCTTTATTCATGCAAGAGGCAATATACTGAGTCTCTCCTCTTCCAGGGATTATGTGAATTTCTAGGCCTCTGTACTCAGTCAGATGGGATGGTAAAAAACGATTCAACAGAACTCTTACAATCCAAAAGGCCTTATTTGTAAACAAGCATCATCAGAGAAGAGACAGTTGCTTCATACTTATTGTGATTTACAGGACAGCTGTACATGAGGCCACTCCAGTCACGAGGATACTGTATTAGGACATGCACCAGTACTACAAAAAAAACTTGCCTGCTGACCAGTGTGGAGCATCTACATGGATTAAGTCCATTCTTTTTAACTAAGGGTATCTCAAGGATGCTAGGGTCCAAAAGAACTGGTGCTGTGGTTCATAGACTGATCACACAGGGTTTGACTGCGGAGACGTAGGCATGACTATATAATTACTGGTGACCCTCTTTATCACACTGCAAAACCAGTTATTATGGTGTTCTCAAAACTTTCTTCCACTAGCAGTGTCCTTGAGTGTCAGTCATTTGTAGTGTGCCACCTCACTGATTAGTCTGTCTGTGTTGACAGTCCGAACACCGCAATCAACATGGCAGTTCTGTTGCTCCGTTAGTGAGCACCTGCACTGATTGCTTCCTCTCACACTCCTTACAGGTAACCTGTTTATTTTTTGAGTATTCATGTGGTTGATCCTGACTTTACAAGATTAAAAAATATACCTGGTCGATCCTGCTGTTACGCTTCAATCGGGAACTCAGCAGACAGCGAGTCAAATAGGGAAGAGACCATGGATGACTGACCAAACTTGTGGTTCCACACTGCAACTTTAAATGAAAAAATGTCTGTACTGCAGAATGAGACAAACAGACTGTGTGTGCGTGCGCGCGCACGCCTGTGTTTATGTCTCTCTTTGTCTGACAAAACTGCTTTCTGAGATGAATGCTTCTACTTTCTGAGAAACAAAAACCCTTGCGCCAGTAATAATAAAAAATAATGTCTATGCAACTGTGTTGTTAAGGATTTTTACACACCCTTGGTGTGTGATGACCTCATAAACCTCTCGAGTTTTGCTCTTGAGGTTTATGGGTTATCACACACTTCAGGCGCGTACAAAAAAAAACATAACACACAGTTGCATAGCCATTACTCTCTATAGAAACTTCATTTCAGAAAGAGCTGCTGTCCAAGGACAACAGGGCCCAGGGTTTATTTATTTATTTATTAGTTTAGTTTTTATTAACTGGGTTAGGTGTCCTAGCCAAAGTTGACTATTTTCAGGCACGACCTGGGAGAATACATATATAAAATGAGATGAGATTATACAATACATAGTATATAGTACAGGTACATAGTATATAGTACAGATAGGTTAGAATACAGATCAAGTCAGACAGTACTCGAGATAATACATACAGCTATGCAGAGATGACAAAAGTGACATTAGTACATGCAAATAACAACTGAAACTGGGCTAAGTGGCAGCTATAAAGACATTTTATAGCAAAGCTTGTTTAGAAGTGCAGCAGTGTCTTAGGCGAAATAGGGTGGTTAGCCGTTGCTACCAAAAGACTGAATGATGTTGTGTATTACATACAAAACAGTCCCAAAGTCAAACCAATGGTTATCCGCTCAGACCTGCCATGGTATTACTGTGAAGAGGAACAGCCAGACTCTTTATATCTTGAATAGGAGGTGGACAATGAAGCCCCCTAGGAGAGCTGTCTAGTGTTGTCATCTAAGCCACTGGAGCTGGAACGTAAAGACTGGGACAGCCTGAGAGCCAGAACAAACTCTATCAGCAGAGATCCGGATGAAACACAGGGGGTGTATGGTGTCTGACAGCAGTGATAGCAGGATGACTAACAGCAACAGTGATTGACACTGTGGGTACTTAAAAGGACACATTCATACCAAGTGGCCATCATAGTTTAAAAGCCCGTGAAAAACTCTTGCAAATGAGGTACCGAATGCACTGGTAGCTGGAAGCATGCCAGAGATTACAGATAACTGAGTCTGTTCATTATTAAGACTATACTGCAGCCACCTGTAGAACATTGTGATATCATAGAGGTACAAACTGTGTCTAACTACACTGAGTCAAGCACAGCTTGTTCCTTGATAACATCACAATGTTCTAAAAAGGAGTTGGTGCCCACAAAGGGGACATCGGCCAACTTGTGACGAGTGTCCACTATGAAGGTGGAGATCCTTAGCCACGCCCTCGATAAATTCTGACAGCCACTACCATGGCATGAGCGCAGAAGTCACCAATGTCCAAAGCCATCTGTAACTGGTATTTAGCCAGCACTTGATGTTAGTCTTGGATGATCATTACTGGGAGTACTTGTCAGCAGGCAGCTAAAGGAGGATGTTATCAAGCACTCTCAGCAGGGAAATCCCAAGTGGGCCATCATCAAGATTTAGTTCCCCTGGCGGAGATCAAGGGAGAATGTGACATAGACTTTCTGAGCTGCATGGTCCAGCTCCTTTGGCTCCTTGTTTGGGGGGGGGGGGGTGCTTGTCCACATTCCCAATATTGCTGGATTTCCAGAAAACAGAGACCAGACTCTCTGCTGAAAGGTGATCAGAAAATCTGGACAAGGAGCTGACCATATGGGCTGAGGGTGCCAGGCAGGACGCTGGATGCTGCCAAAGCTCCAGAGCAGTCCCAGAATGGACTCAGCTATTGGAAAGGCAACCCCCATGGATTCATCCTTATCCAGGATGTCAGTGAAGGAGTACTTAGCCCTCTTCTGAACTAGCTCCAAAGGAATATTAATGGACTCTGATGTAAGCTGTAGGACTGCCCCAAAAGACACTGGGCCATGGTAAGTGGTCAGTTCCTCGACTGATTCCCAGTCAAACATATACATTTTCAAAGATTGCATGGAGGACCCACTGGAGTTGTCTGAGGTCTCCTCAAAGATGGCCCAGGGCTGCTTACCGCCATGGACCACTCTGGAATCATCAAAGAGGATGATTTCCACTGACAACTGACCTGGCAAGCTGGTGCCCAGACGGGAGTTCTTCATTGGTGCCCCCCCCACATGGGCTGCTGTGGAGGCAGGTGCACCAACAATGGTTGAGATATATGTGTGGTGGACAACTGTCTCAGTTCTTACACGCACTTGACCGGCACCAGCCAGTCAATCATAGAGGTCAGGAGTAGAGTCCTACCTGGCCCTGCTAAGGTGCACTGCTGCCTGAGCAGCTCCTTGTAGTGCCACTGTATCTTCCAGTGGAGCTTCCCTTCATCTGAAGATGAAGAGGATATGGAGAGTTGACGCCTCCCAGTCGAGCATGGTCAAGAACTTGAGAAGCCCCTCAAACGCAACCATTGACCCAAGGCCACTGTCACAACGGGGGGGCAGTGTAATGATATACACTGGCACTGCATTCAGCCGCACAACCTCTGGTGAAGGCTGATCCTAAGCAGGGACAGTCGGGGATATTGACAGCTCCATGTCCTCCTAGGAGAGGACTGGGATGACCGGGGTCTTGGAGATTGACTCTTCATCAATCCCCTCCGACAACAAGTCGACAGGGTCGAGAAAAATCTCAACCACCTGATCAACTGGTGTTGAGGTCAGTAAGCTCAACGGGGGGTACCATGGAGCTAGTGACCCATTCCCCAACCAAAAGGGGCTTAGCTGAAGCCGAACACTTGATAACCATTGAGCGGCTGGGGGAGTCAAGGGAGCAGAGAAGTGTGAGCTCTCCTGGTCACATGACTGATGCAGTGTTTCTTATCATGGAAGTCACCTTTGAAGGACTCCCCAACATTGGCCCCAGCCCAAAGCAGCGCTGAGGTCGAACAGGTGCCCGCAGCAGCCTTTGCCACTGCCTCTTCCGTTGCTGCTAGTTTTGCCAAGACCCCACTGCAGCAGAGGCTGCCTTGCAACCACCCTTGGCCTGCAGTTTTGAGCCTCAATGAGCCAGCTGGCTGAGGAGAAGGTGAGTCTTCCTGTCTTTGAGCAAGGACTGAAGCACTGTCTGGCAGAGGCCAGAATCAGCAATGTCGTGCATTGTTCCCAGGCAGTACAGGCACGACACGTGGGTCCATCTGCGACATCTTCTGCCGGCACATGATGCACTGTTTGAAGCCAGGCATGGGCTGCGCTTCCTTGGATTCCATATTGATGATCAGAGGACAAGTGCAGACCCAATGAATATACAAAATGGTTTTGAAAGTTGAAAAGTTACTAAGTTTGCCAATGGCGCACTTACTGAGCCCTGCAATGCACAGATCTGTGAAGGCTCTTCCAGCAGAAAGGAATGTCTGCTGTCACATGGCACAGCCAAAGGATACATCACTTGGGTGATGGAAGGAGCTTCACGCAAAGACATTCTGGTAAATCAGCTTTTAAGGAAGAACTGCTATCATGTGGATAAGTGAACCATATCCACACCCCTAGAAATGAACACTATGTACTTTCCGTAACTGTTGATCTTCCAGAATATCTTCAAACTTCATTACTGCTCACAGGTCTTGGTTGGAGGCACTAGGACCCAACGGGAGCAAAGTTCTGGTAAGGAGGCCTGGCAATGGTTACTAGGCATGGTGCCTGTGCATCCACACGTGGTGCCATGTGCTAGCCAGTAACATTTGCCAGCTCCTCCACCAATCTTAGTTATTTTTGCCAGAAGAGAGAAACAAAGTGGGCAAAAAAACATAAGAGAGAGCTTGAGAATCTCCCTAGGCCAAGGAATAGGGAAATGTTGTAGGGAAATAAACAACAAAATAAAAACAGATTACCAACATCAGATTTAAGCTGGTTCCACCTCTGAGGGTGATGGCCACCTGAATGGAAAGCTCTAAGGTTGTGGTGATTTATTCAGTGTTTTTTTGTATCCTTTATTTGAATCTGCTAGGAAAATTATTGGAACCTTTAGATTTATTGGTGCTGACTTACTTTCTGTTGGATTCCTTTAAACTGAATCGATATTTGAATTGTAATCATAGAGTGAAGTATGTGTACTTTCCCGCTAAAAGAACCTGAGGTGCTGTTAACTATGGAGGCACCTGCAGCAGGGAACAATTCATTGGACCAGAACAGCAAACTACACTCCAACTGCTACCATGTGCCAGGCAAACAGTAAAATGTATGAAAGAGGGCAAATACCAGCACCATGGAGTAAAGTGCAAAGGCTTTATTAAAATGTGCAAAAACGCCAACAGCTCAGGAACAAAAGAAACCCTCGACCGGTTTCACTACGGCAGCATCATCACGAGGATCTGATGACGCTGCCTTAGCAAAACCCGGTCAAGGGTTCTTTGTTCCTGAGCTGTTACCAGCTCTTGCAGATAAAGAAATGGATTGAAGCGTTACTACATAGTGCCGTATTAGTCTTCTTTCAACAATTCATTGGAGCTCACTGAAATAAAACAGATGCTACAAAAAGTAATAGATGAAACACCGCTTATTCGGCAGAATGTCTTGAACCTAGAACAAAGGATGGAAGCAGTTTAATACCGAATAGCAGATAATGAATTGAGTCATAATCATTTAGACTCTCAAGCTTATTCTCAGGCAAAATGGATTGCTCATCTGGAAAAACAAGTACAGTACCTATCTGCTAAAGTGGATGATCTGGAGAACAGAGAACGAAGAAATAATATTTGGATAGTGGGGATTCCTGAAGGTACAGAGGAGAATGACATGATTTCCTTCTTACAAATGGCTCTTCCAAAAATGTTAGACCACCACTGGGATTCTCCCCTAGGTATAGAAAGAGCACACAGAACTTTGGGTCCCTGACCTAGTAGAGGTGCACCCCTTCGACCAATTCTAGTACATTTTTTGAGATTTTCAGTGAAAAAAGCTGTGCTCTGATTGGCAAGAGAAAAAGGTGCATTATCCTGGAATGTCATAAAGTTTGCTTCTTTCAAGACTTTTCTAGGTCCTTGCAGACAGAAGAAAGACTTGTGGTCCCATTAAAAAAAAAACTGGCCAAGAATCATTTTCCTTTTTCTCTAAAATACCCTGTAAGTTTACAGGTGCAACTGAACGGTAAATGGAATTCATTCAATTCACCACAGGAAACAGAGAGTGCACTAAAGAAATGGCTGCTGGACTCAGGAGGATGACATCCTAATCAACACAAAAATTTGGCATTGTCTATTCAAAGGTCAAATTCTGACAACAAAGAATTTGAATCAGCATCACATGCACCACAATAGGTTCGTGGCAATATGTCTGAAACACCTTTAGGCAACTGGCAGTCCATGAAACAAAAAACACTTCAGAGACCGTGGTAGGTCTCAAACCTCTAGAGCTGGGAAAACAGCTAATTTACAGAGATCAAGGAGCGGGAGTAGAGGATCCCATCATTAATCACTGGAATCTAGCCCATAGTCATTGGATTTTATTCACTCCAACAAGACAACGAAGGTTCATGCCAATTCATATCGAGAGGCTGTTCAAAAATCCACTTCATTGAGAGAACCAGAAGACATGGACTGTGCAGACATCTGCCTTTCAGAAAACGTTCTCCTTGAGACCAAGTTGGATGAATGCTGGATCTGAGATTAAAAAAGACTGCGGCACACTCTAGCTCCAATGTAAAAATTAGTAGTCAAGTAATGCAAGGTGTCCCTTGAATAGTTTTCAGGTTGAATTAATGATCACTGCTCGTCTTAATCAGCACTGCTGTCTGGTATTTTTTAGCTCAGTACTTCAAGAGTTCTCAGCTGTAATAAATCTTTTTTTTCCCCCTTCTCCCAAACAGGTAAGTTACTATTCACAGGGTAGGGGGAGGTGTTAGGTAAATGAAATGGTATGCTAAGGTGATTGAGGGTGGGTTCTTTATAAGGCAATAAGTACTGCATATTGGTAATGAGAGGTACTCCTTTGAAATATGAAGAGATGGCATTTAAGTAGAATTATTACAAACATTACAGAACTGCTATTATGGGAAGAGGGACAATAATTATCGAAGAGGGGATTTTAAGAAAATGGCAGTAAAGAGGGGTGAAAAGAAATTTTGTTGTGAGATCAACCATGGGTCTTGTGTGTGTGTGTGTGTGTGTGTGTGTGTGTGTGTGTGTGTATGTGTGTGTGAGGGGGGGTTAGACATTTTATTTATTTATTTTTTTTACCAATAATTTGCATCTTGTGAAGAATAGTCTCTCTGCTTATTCCAAATTGTGATGTTTTAATAATTCCATGGTTGTGCTTTACATTTGATTTGAATCTCTCACTTTTTAGTTCTGAGAATTTAAGGTGCTTGTCTTACAGTAGATTTTTAGAGGTAGTCTAGGCGTACCAATAATGTTCTGTACACTTAATGCTCTTGGTAGATTTAACCCAGTGGAGAAAACCGGCATACTGCTTTTCACTGTTTGCTCCTGGGTTAAATTCACACAAAATTTTTTTTTTTTTTTATTAGAATGGCCACTTTGACATCCCTTTAATATATTCATGGGAGAGTGACTACATTAACATGACAAGGAGACCTTCAGTTTACCTTGAGGTAAATGTTCTGAAATTACCTGTTATGGGAAAATGTTCTAGGTATTACCTTTATAAAACATGTTCACTAATAGGAATATTATTGGCTCCTAAGATGTTAGGGTGCTTATAAAGAGGGGGAGAGGACAATTCTAGTGTGGTGTAATGGAAAGGAGTGGGCTCAGGAAATATATATAATATATGAATAGGGTCCAAAAGGGATTTTTTTTGTGTTCTCCTTCTCGGGACCCTATTCATTAATCACTCAGGAGGATAGTTTTGAATATTTATATAACTATAAAGAGTAGTCTAGGTGAGCATAAAGACACACAAAGGATGGGAGTCATTGAAAGGATGAGGGCGGGAGAAGTAGAAGATAGTACAGTTCTGTAAGAACTTACGGTAACAGTGGATCTTCGAGAAGAGCTCTTGCAGCAGGCAGTAACCATTAGGACTAAGCCATCAGGTGCAAGGATCCCACGGAAACCTCCTAGCAAGCAGTCTTCAGCAGGGGACCGCCCCGACGTTGGCTCTGCCCAATGTCGGCCAATGGTATAAAAGGGGCAGTCCCCAGCCTCACCTCAGTTCTCCCGCTGGAGACTCAAAGTCTAGAATGGAAGGAGAACTGGGCAGGTCCTTTGCCAGATTTAAACAGCAGACAGAAAACCGGGGGGGGGGGGGGAGAAGAAGGGAGGGAAAGCAACACCTGCTGCAAGAGCTCTTCTCGAAGATCTACTGTTATGATAAGTTCTTAAGTAACTGTACTATCTTACTTCGAGTTGGAGCTCTTGCAGCAGGCAATAACTGTTAAGACTGAGTCCCAAGTAATAAAAGGATAAGTACTAGGAAAGTCTGGGAGAAGGCTGAAAAACTGCCAGTTAAGGACTTATGACAGAAGGCCCTGGAGGACTGCCTGGCCAAACACAGTCCTACATCTGGAAGCCACATCCAAGCTGTAATGCTTGACGAAGGTGTGAACAGAACTCCAGGTAGCTGCTGCACAGATGTCTGCTGCGGAGAAGTTTCGAAGAGAGGCAAAGGAGGTAGCCACCCCCATGGGAGAATGGTCTCTTACTGGGCTTGGTAAGGGCTTGTTGTACTTGTAACAAAAAATGATACAGTTAACCAACCATTTAGACAAGGTCTGTTTGGAAACTGGTGCCCCTTGAGTTTTGGGAGCAAATGAAACAAACAACTGATCCGTTTTCCAAAAGGAAGCCGTACAGTTCAGATAGTAACGAAGCATTCTATGAACATCGAGAGTGTGCAACAACACTTCACCCCTATTAGAGTGCTTGGCATAGTAAACTGGCAGATGGATGTCTTGATTTAGGGTAAACTCTGACACCACTTTAGGTAAAAACTTAGGATTTGCATATAAAGACACCCTATCCTTATGAAAAACCAAATAGGGCTCTTTACACATCAGAGCCTGAAGCTCCAAAATTCTTCAGGTGGAAGTAACTGCAACTAAAAGTAATGCTCTCCATGACAGAAAGCATAGCTCGCAATCCACAACTGGTTCAAACAGGGGAAGCATGAGCTTTTCCAATATAAAAAAGAGATCCCATGGAGGAATGGGATCTCTGATGGGAGGCTTCAAGTGCAAGATTCCCCTCAAGAGAGTACAGGACACGTCCAGCTGAGTAAGGGTTTTGCCCTCCACTGGTGCGTGATATGCTGAAACAGCAGACTGATGCACCTTAACGGAGCAGTAGCTGAAGCCCTGCTCATATAGAGAGGAGATACTCAAGAATGGAGTTCAGGGAACAAGAAAGGAGATTAAGCCGGCGTGCAGTAGCCCACAGGCAAAATCTTTTCCACTTCATAGCATATGTGGATCTAGTGGAGGTTTTCCTGGCTGCCACCAGGACATCTGCTACCTGCTTGGAAACCCCATGTCATGCCCTCACTAGGTCTGCAGAAGCCATGCATTAAGATGTAGGGACTTGAGATCTGGATGGATCAAATTGCCCCAGTCCTGGGAGAGCAAGTGCAAGCTTAAAGGCAGGGGAATTGTAGGTTCCACTGCCAGCTGCTGAAGTAGTGGGAACCAAATCTGCTGAGGCCAAAAAAATGCTGTGAAAATCATCTCTACTACCTCTGACTGAAGCTTCAGAAGTACCATCTGTAGAATGGGAAAGAGAGGAAAGGCATAGAGGAACCTCCCTGTCCAGGAGAGGGACAATGCATCTCACCAGAAAACTTCAAGCTCTGGATCTAGCGAGCAGAAACTGGGCAGTTTGGCGCTGAGTGGGAACGCAAAAAAGTCCAACTCTGGTTGTCCCTATCTGTCAAATAGCTGGTCTGCTACTGACTGAAGGAGCTCCCACTCATGAGCCTTGGACCGAGACCTGCTTAGGCTGTCGGCCAAGACATTTTGTATACCTGGAACATGAACGGCGGTGAGTTCGAGGTGATGTTCCAGTGCCCAATACCAGACCCTCATTGCCTCCCTGCAGAGGAGGTAGGAATGCATCCCCCTGCTTGTTGATGTAAAAGTCTACAGACATGTTGTCCATCTGGATGAGAAGAGGGCCTGGAGATAAGTCCACTTGAAAGGCCTGTAAGGCATGCAGGACTGCTCGCATCTCCAGAATGTTGATGTGGAGAAATTACTTGTCTGGTGACCAGGTCCACTGGGTCTGCCTGTTCTCCAGATGAGCCCCCCAACCGAGGCCCAAGGTGTCCATGGTCAGAACTTGTCTTGGGGGTTTCTGTGAGAAAAGGACCTTTGTCGAGAGGTAGAGCGGGTCCATCCACCAGGAGAATGTCCCACGAACTGGGTCGGAGACCAGAACCAACTGTTCCAGGTCGTTCAACCTCTGGTCCCATTGAACACTAAGCATCCATTGAGGGACCCTCATATGGAGGCGAGCCATGGGAACCATTGGAATGGCAGCTGCCATGTGGCTGAGGAGCTTTAAATAGGTTCTGACCAGGACATGAGAAGCTGGTGATACCATTCGGGCCTGATTCTGAAAGCGATCCCTCCTGTCTGCAGGAAGGAAGACATTGTCCTGAACAGTGTCCAGGACTGCTCCAGTGAACTGGAGTCTCTGACTGGGCCATGGGGATGACTTGGGAATGTTCAGGGTGATTCCCAGCTCTCAGAAGAGCGTAAAGGAGTCTCAGAGAGTGCGGACTACCTATTGCCCTGTGGGAGCTGCCAGAAGCCAGTCATCTACATAGGGAAAGAAGTAATGGCCCTGGCACCACAGAGCAGCAGCCACCACTGCTAGACACTTGGTGAAGACTCTGAGAGTGGAGGAGAAGCTGAATGGCAAGGCTCGAAACTGGAAATGTCAGTCCTGGAAGAGGAACCGCAGGAACCTCCTGTGGGGTGGAAAAATCAGAATGTGCAGGTATGCATCCTGCATATCTAGAGAGCAGAGCCAGTCCCCTTGGTGCAGGAGGGGAATTAGACCTGGTAGCGTGACTATCCTGAACCTCTTGTATGCAAAGAATTTGTTCAGGGAGCTGAGATCCAGGATGGGACAAAGGTCCCTGGTCTTTTTTGGGAACTAGGGAAAAGTGTGAATACCCTTTTCCTCATTGAGCAGGGGGACTGGTTCTATAGCCCGCTTCTGCAGGAAGGCCTGAATTTCCCCTTCAATCAAGGGTACATGAGAAGGCAGATAAAGGGAGGAAACTGGTGGAGTATCTGGAGGTATTTGCTCAAAGTCCAGAATATGACCTCTCTCTATGAGCTGTAGAACCCAGAGGTCTGATGTGATTTTTCTCCAGCCCTTGAGATGGAGGGAGAAGTGACCCCCTACCACTTCCCCCACTGACTCCGCTGGAGGGGGGGGGTCTGGCAAGAAGTCATTGGGATGCTCCGGGAGTAGGCAGAGGGGCCTGGGAGGACTTTGTGGCTCAAGAGGCAGAGCTTCCAGGTGTCTGGGAAGTGGCCTTTCTTTTGAAGCCGCCCCTCTGCTGAGGCTGGTTTCAGGGCTGTTGTCCTGAGGGCTTCTGAAATGGCAGTTTCCTAAAGGGATTTGGTCCCCTTTGCACATTTTTTGGATGGACCAAATGGACTTTCTGGATTCTCAGAGGTGACTAATCAATTTTTCCATCTCGTCTCTGTTAAGGACTGAGCCCTTAAAGGGGAGGTCCAAGATGCCTGACTGTAGATCCCAGGAGAATCCTGAGATCCGAAGCCAGGCATGGCACCTGAGACAAATACCAGAGGCCACAGCTCTGGCTGCATATCTGCAGTGTTGTATGAGGCACGCAAAACATGGGTGCCTACGTCCGACCCTGATTTGAGTAGGCCCAGGAGCTCAGTTTTTTGAGCCTGAGCTATTTCAATATCTTTCTCCCACAGGGCATTCTGGTACTGCATCATGTGTATGAGAACGTTAAGGGACCTGATGGAGCAAGTGGAGGACGAATAGACTTTTTTGCCCATTTGATCAATATATCTGGACTCCTGGTCAGGTGGCTGAGTGCTTAAGTGTTTAGGCTTCTTTGATCTATCGTGAGTAGCTGTGATCACCATCAAATCCGCCATAGGGTGTTACACCAGGAAGGGCTCTTCCCTAGGGGCTCTGTACAGCCTATCTGGCTTCTTGGATACAACGGGGAGGTGGAAGGGTGCTTCCAGGTTAACCTTGTCAGGTCCTGGAAGGTGTCCACAAAAGGAGGCACCACTAGAGGCTTGAGCTCCTTCTGCCTCAGGTATTTAGTCAACCTCTGCCTCTCCGGACCCAGGTCCTCTGTCTCCCATCCACTTGAGGCCGGCATGTACCTCATAATGTCCATGATGTCCATGAATGTCGGGTCATCAGGAGGCGACCCAGGGGGTGTCCTTGTTATCCTGGGAGGAAGGGTGACCCCTAGGATCTGAATAGTCCAAGCCCAAAGACACAGAACTGCTGCTGGAGTCCACCAAAGAGGAGGACAAACTGCTAGAGTGTTCTCGGCTATGGGACCGGCGACGGCTATGGGACCGGTGCCCGCTACGAGAGGACTGGCAATGGTGATGACTTGACGAACGTGAGCTTCTGTGGTAACGCTGCTGTTTGTGCTGACGTCTACCGTGGTGATCCTCAGGGCTCAGAGTATGGCTCCTAGGGGGAGGAATTGGTTGCTTAGGCTCCTGACCCATGCCAAGGTCTGGCTCCAGCTCCTGCTGTGATTCAACGATGACTGGTTCTTTAGAGGGGAGCATGTCCTTTTTGTCCTGATTCCAACAAAAGGAGAAGAGCTCCTGGATCTGGTCTTTGGAGAACTGCAGGACTGACGGACTGGCTGGTGACTGCAGAGCTGGCATCGGTTCACCCGGCATCAGGGTGTTCAGTGTTGGAGGGGGCGGCAGAGACGGGGACCTGATGGGCTGATTAGGCATGTCATCCCACCCCAGATCTTCAAGCGGTGAAGAGTGGCCCGGCAAGAAGGAGGGAGACACCCGAGAGGGCATGCTCGTAGCAAACGGCTTCTTAGCAGAGCAGTGTCAGGTGGGGAAACAGCTGATGCCTTGGCCGGAGCCAAGGGTGGTGCCACCAGGTCTGACACCTCTCCTGATGATGTGGTGTCTTGTCCAAAGCCTTGGACGAGACCACTGTCAGGACAGTTTTGGCAGGTGCATCACTTCCCTTCTTCTGGCTGTTCCCAACCCCTAAGGTGGAGGGTGACCCTGCTGGTGTGGCCTTCATCTTAAGGGGTGTCAGGGTGGGGCCTGAAGACCTAGACCCTGACTTACCTCCACCTGATGCCAGGATGACAGTGGGAGGTTTAGAAGCCAGCTGCCCAGAACAGACATGGGTAGGCTGAGAGGAGTGGTCCGAGCCCCCGTGGGACAAGGAGCCAGACAAAGATTTTTTGTGCAGCGAAGACCCGGAATGGGAGTGCCACCGGGACTTTTCATGGTCCTTGTCCCAGTGCTTGTGCTTCCCTGAATCCTTCTTCTCCTTAGATGTGAAGGAGCTGGAGACTGACGAGCACGAAGAAGGACTCTTCCCTGCTAGCTGTCTCTGCATCTCAGCAAGTTGCTTTTCTAGGAGGTGTGCCTTAAGGGCTTTCTGGTGGTGGATCTGAGTCCAGGAGTTGAATGCCCTGCAGTGCTCACAGGCCGTGGTGTTGTGGTTCAGGTCTAGGCAAAAGAGGCAGGCTTCATGGCCATCCTTCGATGGAAGCTGCTTGCCACAGGCGCACTTAGATTTTCTTCAATCCGTAGATGAAATGGACGATGCAGGAGAAGATGACATACAGAAAGGGCAATAAAATTGAATATTTTGGTTGGAAAAAATCAAAGAAACGTTGAAGGCATGAAAGCGGTTGAACTGATTTGCGAAGGCGTCCGATGAGCCGATGCGAACGTGTCGACGGTGGGAAAATAACTAAGATGGGGCTGGGGACCACCACTTTTATACCACTGGCTGACACTGGGCAGAGTGGACATTGGGGGTGGTCCCACACTGAAGACTGCTGGCTAGAAGGTTTTCGTTGGGCCCTGGTGCCTGGCGGCTTAGTCCTAACAGTTATTGCCTGCTGCAAGAGTTCCAACTCAAAGTAAGATCTAGGAATTATCCTTCACTGGTCGCGTTCCTCAGTAAAGACCTATGGGTCGTTTAAGTTAAATACCGGGACAATTTTGCTTCTTGTTACATATTTAAAGTATTCTTGTTATAACTTTATGCACCTTTGTCATCTGAGAGTTAGTTATGTGAATTGGTCACGCAATACATTAATTTCTGATCCTTTTAAATTGGGATATGTCATGGTGCTTCTAAAGTTGATATTGTACTACTTTGTGCTATTTTTGACCTTGTTCTTATTTCTAGTTTGTTGCTGGTGGGTGTGGGGGGGGAAGGTTCTGAACTCATTCAGAGGAGATGTGATAATACAACACTATTTGTAGGGGGGGCAGGATTCTCAAAGATCATGAAATACCTGTAGCTGCGGGTAAACCATGGCGCAAGTGAGTTGCCACTTTCGGATCCGCAGGTTACCCGCTGCGGCGGGTATTCACAAAGGTGGAGCCGGATCACGACCGACTCCATGATTTATGGCTGCTTGTGGCAGGTGTTGCCGAGATCTCGCGCCGCGGGCAGATGATACGCTGGTGGGAGCAGCCGAACATCCTCCGCAACTGCTGGCTGAGAATCGAACCAGCGCTATGGTGATTTCCAGCCCACAACTGTAGTTGTGGAGTGGGACTTTGGACCCGAAAGTTTTGAGAATCCTACCCCGGGTCTTTCAGAACTTAAATGGATGGTCTGATATGGCACAAGGTAAGCTGCTCTGGTGAAAAGATTGGCTTGCTTTTTCATCCTTTCATCTTTTAAAATTTGGCACATAAATGGACTTAAAATGTGTTTCTTGGAATGTTCAAGGTGTTAACCACCCCATCAAGAGGAAAAAAATTTTGCTATTTTTAAAACATCTTCAATGTGACATAGCACTCCTCCAGGAAACTCATTTATTGAAGAAGGAAGCAATGAAATTAAGAGAATGGGTTGGGGTGGAAGCTTCAAGCTGCTATTCTAAAAAGAAATGGGGTGCATCAATTTTAATTAGGAGAGGGTTCCCATATCAGATTAGTTCGATTCATCAAGACAAGGAAGGGAGGTGGGTTATATTAAAAGGCCAAATCCAAGGGAAAGAATTGGTAGGGGCTAATACACTCCTAATTCTGACGACGCTGAACTTTTCCATAAATTGTGACAAAAGATTGTGGAACTCGTATCCCCAGGGAGTGAAGTTATTTTAGGAGAAGATTTTAATTTGGTGACAGATCCACTTCTGGACAGATATCCAAGATGATTTAAAAATCCTTCTCATGGGGAAGCCAAGCAAGCTGCAGATTGGTTGTGTAAGGATACGGATTTAACTGACATATGGAGGATATTAAATCCCACAACAGCAGGCTTTACTTTCCGCTCTCCAAAATTTGGCACACAGAGTAGATTAGATTATTTCTTAATTACTAGTAAGATAATACAGGAAGTGGCAGATGCAAAAACAGAACCTATTTCTCTTTCAGATCATGCACCAGTATATATTTCTTTAGTACTTTCTAAGACTTTAGCTAAGACCCCATGGTTGTGCTTTAACCCCTTACTTCTGCATTCTTCTGAATTCACTGCTTGGATTTCAGAGGAGACTAAATTATTTTTTGACCTCAATAAACCATCAGATAAATCAGAACAGACAACATGGGATTCTTTTAAAGCATTTGTGAGAAGACGTATAATTGCCTTCTCATCAAAACTTAATAGACAAAGGAAAGTTGAAGTAATGGATTTACAAAAACAACTCAAAGAGGCTAAATTAAAACTGTACTCGGGGATGGCTGATAAATGTCAATTGAAGAAAAAGATAGTTCCACTTAAATATAAATTGAATTCTATACTACATCAACAAGATGAAAGAAGCTTAATTTTTTTACTGAGGAACATCATTAGGAGAGTGGGAAGAAGGCTTCAAAATTATTAGGGTTATAATTTAAAAAAAGAGCAGCTGAAATCGAAAAACTAAGCTTAAAAAAGTTTATGGTGGGCCGGCCTGGTGGCGCAGAGGGCTGAGGTGCAGGCGCCTTACCTCAAACCACACTGGCGACCTGGGTTTGGGAATGGACTCGGGACACCAGGGGCTGGCAGGGGAAGGGGAGGATTGAGCATCTGTAAGACTGCTCTCCTCTCCTGGGGTGGGCTGTGGGAGTGCGTCGCTTTGCAGTGACCTCCGGTGGAGACCGGGGGTAATGCAGATGCAACGTAAGGCAGGAACGTCACCAGAAAAATGGAAAAATGGCTCTGCACTCAACCAGATGACGGTCGCCGTGCAGTCCAATGCTGTCAATGTCCCAGAACCATCCGTCCCTCAGCAGTACCCCCGGGCCAAGAATTGCACTTGCCTGTCTCAGGTGCCTCCCCCCCTTGGAGGAGAGGGGCCCGCACGGTGAAGAGTTATGTCTGGGTTACCCTGGGGATGTCTGCAATGTGAGGGGCTGGGGCCAGGAACAGGATGGATTTTATGTAGCCTTGGCACAGCCTGAAGGAGTGGTTGAGAGTGGCAGCACGAAGAGGGGGAAAAGATAATACAAAAAAAAAAAAAAATGAGGGTAACCACACATTTGACACAAAACTAATAAATGATATGTTTAGAACTTTTTATGAGAAACTATATGAATCTTCACCCTGACCGATACCACGTGTAATAGATGAGTTTTTAACTGAAGTAGGTCTCCCACAATTCACACCACAATTGGTACAAGAATTAGATAAACACATCTCTATTACAGAGGCAGTTTCAACAATTAAAGCACTACCTCGGGGTAAAACACCCGGGCTAGATGGCTTAAATGCTGACTTTTACCAGGCCTTAGTGCAGGATTTAGCTCCCCACTTGCACGGGGGGATTCAAAAGGTGGCGGAAGGGGATGAATTGCCTCAGACAATGTGAGAAGCAATAACTGTATTACCCAAACCTAACAAAGAGCATTCAAGTTGTTCTAATTTCAGACCAATATCTATTACGAATGTAGATGCTAAAATATTGACTACGATTTTGGCGAGTCGGCTGGAGAAGATTCTACCCTTGGTAATCCATTATTCTCAATCACGCTTTTTGAAAGGTTGGCACGGTATGGATAATTTAAGGGTATTGGTAAATGTTTTGGAAGAGGTGCACAGAATTAGGGACTTGGCAGCAATCATAGCCATTGATGAGGAGAAAGCTTTTGACTCGGTGGAGTGGGATTATTTATTCACAGTGTTATAACACTTTGGTATTGGCCCATATTTTTTAAATTGTATTGGAAAATTGCATGCCTCCCCAAAGGCACAGGTTCTTACAAACAGTATTCTTTCCTCTCCTTTTCTACTCCACCGAGGCACTAGACAAGGCTGCCCCCTTTCTCCCCTTTTATTTATATTAACCATTGAACCCCTATCTTTAGCTATTAGAAAACATGAGGGTATACATGGGGTATCTTTAGGTGACATACTGTGCAAAGCCTTATTTACATTTACCAATACCCTTAAGATTCTGGAGGGGCTAGTATATTGGCAGCTGAATCAATACTTTCTCAAATACAAAACAGTAACTCAACTGCAGGCGGGTTTTAGGAAGGGACACAACACTAGCTATGCAATAACAAAGGTGGTGGATGACATGAAGAATGCCTTCAACAGCAATCATAGTGCACCAACAATATTTCTTGATCTGTCAAAGGCATTCAACACTGTCCATCATGCTATCTTGCTTAACCGTCTAAATATCAGCTGATTTGGGCATTTCTGCCCTGAATTGGTTTTGTTCATATTTGAATAATCGATTTCAGTCTGTCAGAGTGAGCAGTATCTGTTCTGAACCAATTATTATTCAGTCAGGGGTATCCCAGGGCTCTGTCCTGGATCCCCTATTATTTATGTTATACGTGAATGACTTACCTGGATGCTGCTCATCTGACACAGGAATGTAATTATATGCAGGTGACACTATTATGTACACTATAAACGATGATTTAGAAGCTGCACTTGAGGTATTACAGAGAGACTTTCTGAATGTTCAGGGAAGGCTTCTGGATTCAAGGCTCCTTCTGAACAAGAAAAAGACACTCTGGATGTTATTTGAGAAGAAAAATACTAAAAAGATCTCGAATAGAGATATTCAAACTAAGTCTGATACCAAGTTAGGACGAGTCATTTCTTATAAGTATTTATGTTTGACACTTGATAATCACCTGACTTTTGATTTACATATAACTAATATTTCTAACAAATTAAATGGATTACCTAGTTTTTTTCTATAAGAACAAAACTATGTTCAATTATGCAACAAGGAAATTATTGGTCACTTCTCTATTTTTGTCAGTTTTGGATTATGGAGATTTTATTTATAGAAATGCCAGCAAATCATTACTGGCATCCTTGGACTCACTCTATAAAAATGCATTAAGGTTTATTACACATTTACCATACAGAACTCATAGCTGTACTCTGTATAGAGAATTGGGGTTAACGTCTTTATTAGACTGACAAGATATGCAATGGAACATTTTTGTATACAAATTTGTATTTTGTTCCCTTCCAGTATTCTTACTGGACATGCTAAAAATCAAACCAGAGCAAAATTATTCTTTAAGAGCTGCATCTCAGATTTCTTCTTTTTGTGTTCCAAGACACAGATCTAGTTTTGGTGACAAAACATTGTCTTCAACAATATCTAGAACATGGGACACTATATCTAACAAATTAGAGGTGCATGAACTATTGCCAGTAGAATGATTTAGAACATCATAAGCTAGCTTATATAATAAGCATTGTAATTGTTATGGATAATTTTATACATTATACTCCTGATCTACTTTGCTAATGATTATTATTGTTTATATTTGTATGTATGTATTCATTATTTTATTTGTATAATTCTGTTAAGTGTTGGATGCAACTGAAAATGAGATATTACTCTCTCAATTTGTTATCCAATAAAGTTGAAGTTATTTTATGTTGATGAGTTGCTTCTCACTATTACCAAAGCCGATTCTTCTTTAAGGGCAATATTAGCTCTTATCATGAAATCTGGTAATATTTATGGTCTGAGGGTGAACTGGTCAAAGACAGAGTTCCTGCCCATTAAAAGGTGTTCTAACATGATGGGGGGAACTTCAGGGACAGAGACTTAAATGGTCCCCAAATTGTTTCACATATTTGGGAATGTTTATTAAACCGAGAGTTAAGGACGGGGTTGAAGTTAATCTAAACCCTCTGATAACTGAAGTGAAAAAAGATTTAGAAAGATGGTAGCATTTGAATTTATCATTATCAGGTAACATAGCGTAGTTAAAGATGATGTCGTTACCTAAAGTACTGTATTGCATTAATAATCTACCAAACTGTAGTTCAACTAAATAGTGGCAACAATTTGATATATTTTTTTCTGGATATTTATGGGAAAAGTAGAGACCCAGGTTCAGTAGGAGAGTCTTAAGAGCGGCCACTATAAAAGGGGGTTGGAACCTCCCATATTTGAGGGCATACCATATTGCAAATGGAGTGAGGAGTGCTCTATTATGGATAAAGGAAGAGGGGGAATCACTGTGGCTTATGGTGGAACAGGCTTTGTCGGACCCTATTTCTCTCCAGAATAGGCTAAGAGTGCTAAGAAAAACATGTAACACTCTGCCATCAACTTTTCAGTACACTAGAAATTCATTAAAAATAGTTCAGAAACAATCAGGATGGGTGGAAACTGGGTTTGGAAAGCGAGAGAATTTATGGCATAATCCCAGATTTAAAAATGATGGCCAAATGGTTCATTGGCAAAACTGGGAGAAAATGGGAACTAAAAAGTGTGTTCATTTGTTATCCCCAATAGATAACAGATTAAAATCTTTTCAATGTCTGCAACAGGAAATTTCATCCTCAGACTTCTGGAGATACTTGCAGTTAAGAACTGCATTAGGGGGATGGTTAGGGAAAGGCTATATAACCCTGCAAACATGGAGCTAATTATAGATTTATGGTCTAAACCTCAGCTAATAAAGGGTGGACAGATGTATAAACATCTACAAAGCTTAGAAGAGCCTTCTTGGGAGCCTCAAAGACAGAAATGGGAGACACAGTTGAACACTGAGCTATCTCAGGAAACATGGGATAGATGTTGGCGACTGGCACATAAGGGCTCTATAGATCCCCACTGTCAGCTTATCCACAAAAAAAAACATTTAGGAAGATGGCACAGAACTCCAGAAGTACTTTCAAAAATGAGAATCTCAATTCTGAATGAATGCTGGAGATGTCATCAATTTCCTGGGTCTACACTGCATATAAATTTGGACGTCCAAAGTTAGTAAGGTTTTGGGGTGCAGTTTAACTTAGAGCTCAAGAGGTAACAAGGTTTTCTTTATCTCATTCTGCTGTGGCTTTTTGGTGACACTTTGCTTTTGGTGGGGGATTTAAAAACAATTTCAATCTTTAATTTATGCTATGGCTACGGAAGCTAAGCAACAAATTTTAATGAAATGGAAACAACTAATCACATCCATTATGTCAGGAGCGGGAATCTGGAGTTTCCAGAATAGCATTGTATCTTAGGGTACAATATAAAACAAGAAGTTTATTAACAATATTTAAGAGTAGTTGACAACCATGGTTTAAAATCTGGACGTTAATGGCAAGCAGCGGAATTGGCTAAACTTATTGGAGAAGTACTAGAGGGTTAAGTCTTAGCAAGCGAGAACAATCAATCTTAAAGACGTCAATAGGGTCTCTACATGTGTTTAGGGCATTTTTTTTAATGTTTTCAAAGGTTGGAATACTACATTGAATTTCAGGGGAAGGAATCTAGTTTGAGCATTTTTATCCTTTTTAAAGATCAATTGCACATATAAACATATTAAAAACTTGACTCCATTTCCTTAGCATAAGGACAACCAGGCTTTATTTGTTACATATGAAATTAAGAAATTGCCATTTGTAATGTACAGATACTATTTTAATGCTCTCCTATTTGATGGCTTCACAGAAAATCCCTCAGTCATTTTTAAACCAGCTGGCGGAATCTTGGGTGAGTGCTCATTCCACTCAAGCAACAATGACATCATTTTCTTCAAGGTCCTGGCAGCTCAGTATATATATATATATATATATATACACACACACACACACACACACGCACACACACACACACACACACACACACCCACACCCATATACACAAACACACTCCCATAAACAAACATAAACAAACACACACACACACACGCTAATGTACATCAGATTGTAAAATGGCAACAACTCATGATTACTGTCAATTGTCTGAGGACATTTGCCTATTAAATTCTGTCAATACAGCATTGCAGATAAATATTTAATTACTTTCACAGATTAATCAGTAATTTTAGGGGACAATACTCTGAAATAAGGAGAAAGCTGCTGGGTTTCATTCAGTGCAAGAAGAGAACAAAGGAAACAAAAATGTTCATGTTAAGAGCTGTCTTGTTAATTGTTTTTTTATTTTGTTTTTTTTTGGGGGGGGGATGATACTGAGCACCAAGTGTTGATCAGCTTAAGGAAACTGACAGATATCTACTTATGGTGTTTTACTGTAACACTTTGATACATGCCACTACCAGAAAATTTGAAGCAAAGGCTGGTTTTTGAAGGTTGTGATATGATGTACTGAGCTGCCAGGACCCTGAGGAAAAATATGTCATTGTTGCTCAAATGGAATCAGCACTCACCCAAGAGTCCACCAGCTGGTCTGAAAATGTCTGAGGGATTTTCTGAGAAACCTTCAAAAACGATACAGAAAAACAGCATCTGAACATGACATATTACCGTTCCTGCATGTTACTTGCAATATGTATGGAGTGGTTGTTCTCATGGTGAGCAAATAAAATACGTCAAAAGTATTTTAAAAACACTGCAATTGATCTTTAAATTGTTTTTTCTCTCTTCTTGTTGTCCAACATTAAATAATTAGGCCCTGTTTGTTATCATTAAATTATAGTTTGCATGACTATTGTGTTTGTGAATTGACAAAGGTACTTGATACTTTATGCAATGAAATATCATAAAAAATGTTACAGCAATCTTTTTAACGCTATTTAAGATCTATGAATTTTAGATTTTTAAGAGAAGGTTTATCTGGTCTAGGGTTAATTAAAAATTTGCTTAGCACTATTAAATGTTTATAGTGATTATACAGAAGATAATGTATGGGCGTCTATCGGTAACCAGTTTGCTAACCATTGAGAGGTTGCCATGGCGACCGTTTAAACCCCGCGAGCGAAGCTCGAGCGGTTTAAGTCACCATGGCAGCCTCAAGATGGTTACACAAACCAGTTACCGATAGATAAACCATACGTTATATTTTATAGTGTATGGTCCTCCTTTTTCAGGTGTACAGTCAAAAAATTGCACTCACAATATCATCAAGCCGCTCTGAGGTGCTTCTCTATCACCGCTGCAGCTGTTTTGGATTCGCATTCACGGATCACGCATGTGCAAACATGAAACAGACCACATGATGCACATGTGCAAATACAGTCAGTGTTGTTATACCACCACTGTGACGTACTCACGATGGCATAACAACATCGTGACATCACATCAGTAGTATAAAACCCTATAAATTGTCCGATTTCCATGAGTAATAACATTCTACCATGCATTATATATTGGTTAAGTATTAGAGTTTAGACTTTTGATAATTATTTTAATTAGTAATAGTTTTACTATTTTATATTATCAGTGTTTATTCAGGTATAAATAGTTCATAAGTATGTGTATTTGTAATGTTGTATTGTTCATAGATTTGTATTCTGTAAGGTTAAATGTTTTTGTCTCTTGATGAAAGTTTCAATAAACATTTACTTATATAAAAAAAAACTACCAACTTCTAGACAGAAAGGAATGGGTACACTAAGGTTGTACAGATAGACAGCTGGGTATGGAGCCAAAGCCTCAAAATATCACTAGCCAGACATCAAATGGGCTGTGGAACTGAAGCAACAGCACTGCAAACATGTGGTTCTGGCAGTCAAGTTAAGAGGGGCATATAAGAAAATAGGACCCCCTTGTAACTGAGATGGCACAAGTGTACCAAAATGCAGAAAAACATGCAAAAGACTCCTAATTAGCAACTGCATGCCACCAGTAAGAGAACCTTTTTTTTTTTTGCTAACTGGCTATGCCCTCTTTCCCCAGAGGGAATGGGGCAGGGAAAGATAAACCCCTGGTGCATGTGGCATTGTAGAGCTACTCGGCCCGAAGGAATCAAGATGTATGCATCTCCCCAACTATCTGTGAGCCTGCTTGGCCTGACAATCAAACTAACATATAGAGAAAAACCATGCCAACCAACGAGTAAGAAAAATTGTCTGGCACAGCCAGAAGAAAACTGCAGTAGAAAACCCGGGCTGCCTTCCCTGCAAGCAACAGAGATGCACCCTGTGTCAAGGTTAGTCCCAGGGGGTACTGTCAAGTGGAAGTAGAGTTGGATAGCTAGATAACACCGTGGTTACAGGTTGCATTTAGTAACAAACAGGGATATTCTCAAATAGAAGGGGATACACCCCAGCCAGGAAAAAGAAGAGTCATCCTCCTTGCGTTTTGGCTTTTTTTTGTTTTTGTTTTCTTTTTTTGGAAGGCATTGGGTCTTGGTATAGGGCCCTGACTCCAAGTTTCTTTTGTGTAATGGGAGTCCTGGAGTGGGTCCCAAACCATTTTTTTTTTAAAAACAGGCACCTCTTACAGGAGAAGGAGCAGCTGGGGAGAGACCTTCAGCAATAGTAATGTGTTGCCAGCAAAACAGCGTGAGCTGCCTAAGTGCCCTGGCTCTGTTATAGCAGAAGATGGTGGGCGGGTGTGGTAATCAATGTTGAAAATATTCTGGAAGATCAACAGGTATGGTAAATATGTAACTTTCATGTCTTTTAAAGGGACACTGTCAGCTTTGCCCCTCTGTTCTGAGTAAAATGTGAGCCGTGTGCCTCTAGGCGCTTGGTTAAGTAACATTTGCAATAGAGTGCCCCTGTAGATCACAAAATCCACCAGTTTACCTCATTTTTTAAATTTTCTCATATTTCTCTTTAGTTGCAGCCTGACTAAAATACGTCGCCCACTGGAAGCATCTGTTCACCCAGGATGCGTATCTGCCACCAAGTGCTGTCCCGATATGGATTTTTTCATAAACATAGTGTACAAATGAATTTGTTCACAAGCTATCCTAATAAGGAATCAGTCCTGGCATGTTTGATTTAAAACCAAGCAGTAGTATGCATGCAAAATCCTTTTGAAAAGCACTTCTGAAATGGCGCGCATGTGCAAAGAGCAACAGGAGCAAGATCTCGCACATGTGTGTTAGCGCCTTATGGCAAAAGGACAGGCAAAGCCACACCATCCACCAGTCTGGAGGTCACCTCCCTGACATCATAAGATACCCCTGACTGGTGCCGTACTATCTTGGGTGGAAAGGTTGATGACTTGTCAGACTGTCTCGCTCTGTAGTGGTGCAGACTGCAGACTGTACAACTGCAACCACAGGCGAGGGTTATAGGTCGCCATGAACCTGATAGGCAGACATACACATGAGGGCGCATGCCGAGGTAAACACTTTCCTTCCAAGAGCATCCCTATAGGTGGAATCTACATCTGGAGGTCGGTCATGCATGAGGCTCTGTGGCCTTGATGGGATCTGCAGTACTTGAAGCCCTAAGGTGGGGTGAAGTAACTCACCTGGAGACTGTGCGGATGCACAGTACTGCATGAGGGAGTCCCTAGGGATGGCTGGATTGGCAAGGGGAAGCCTCCACAAGACTCTGGATGCCACCTCCATAGCTCTAGGCCAAAAAAGAATGACTACAGTATGGATACTGGGAACCCAGAAGAGTCCCAATGGCAGGGCTGCCATATCAAGACTGGTAACAGGCCTCATTGTCAAGTGACTGCAACAGCTTCAACAGGAACAGCTGGTACAGAGTGTATTCAGCAGCAAAACAGACAGGCCTCCTTCTGTCACCACAGTCGATACTGTCCTCAACACCTTACTGGGTATCAACATTACATTTGGCGCCGTCACCCTCCTCAGTGTCACAGACACTGAAGTCAAGAACAGCCTCCACGCTGACACTGTGGTCGGTACCTCTCTCAGAGCCAGGCCCAGGAATGACACCAAGATCTTCACTGTCACCATGTCTGAAGCCGTCCCATTCCTCATCATTGCTGGCAAAACCATGGTCAGGGAAATCTCAGACCCAGAATCGGAATCGACAACAGCCTCAGTGTCAGTCCCTCCATGGCACTGCAAGTCACCCACTGCGTATAGTACAGGTAGCACCAGAGGATGTCATTGAGGTGTCCACTGGTGTAGGCCGAGCATATAGCTTTGGCTTCACCACTGAGGTTGTCTGCTGCTCAGGGCAAGCAGACTGTGGAGGGTGCTTAGCCAGCTGCACAGAAGGAGCCAGCTGTCCACATACCCTACCATCAGAGTCTTGACAGTGCAGTGAGGTTGAGGAAATCTTTGTACTTCCACAGAACCAGAAGTCCCAGGAAGAGGCCCAAGGAAAAGGTCCACAGACCTTACCTTGGATGTACACGTGTGACACCTGCCTCCAAATGTGAGGCTTGGGCAACGCCAGTTCAACTCACGGTTCTGCAATGTATGACAGTCCAAGGAGAAGCAGACGTCACAGGCACCCATGTTGTGGGTGGGTCCAAGGCAGGCTGCACATGTTTGATGCCGCACCATCATAGCCATTTTGTGCCCACAGATGCACCAACACATGATGGATGACTTTGAAGCTTTCTTTTTTGACATGACTCCTTTAGACTTGGTTTTTGGCACAGTGCAAAAAGAAATAAAACAAGTGTGGCACTGAAAAGTGACAAAACACACATAAAAACGATGATGATGCAGCAAACAAACCTCTGTGGCATTGAAGCAAACTGAAGAGTGCTCCCATGGTATGCTCTTGACAGCAGGATGAACAAAACAGAGGGTGATGAGGAATCTGGCAACAGTTATTGACTTGTGTGTGGCACCACACTGAGGTGTGCAGGCACCACGCTCAGTACCCATTGCTGGTCCCTGACGAAAGCTTCACTCCCGTGGGGTCCCAGTGACTCCAGCCCAGACCCAAGACTGATTCTTGGAAGGTATACCAACTCCTGGATGGAGTTTTTCTTTTTTATTCCTATTTATGCTCCTCCAGATGGCGGCCCCCATCCGACCGACTCCCCCAGCCCCGTCCCTCGGAATCGCCGGCGCTTACCTTGTACCCAGCCCGGGAGCGGAGCCTGCGGGGAGTCGGTCATCATCCTGCTGTCGCCGGCTTTTTCTGCCTCCGGTTTTTCACCCAGGAGCCCCAGGAGTAGGAATGCATGCCCGTGGAGGCGCGCATGTGCCTACAGCCCCAGTTACGACCCTTATCCCCCACCCCATGGCCTAACGCCCAGCCCCCTCTGAGCCTGTGCAGCTCCTAGCCTCCACTAGGGGTAACCATTGGCCGAGGGATGCCGCATCACCTCCCCGGAGAGGAGAGCCTGCCTGTCAGCAGCTCAATCCAGCTCTGCCCACCCCACCCCACTGCTGACCTCCGACGATCCGGGCTAGTTCCCGAACCCGTGTCGCCGGCGTGTCGCGAGGTAAGGCGTCCACCGCCTCAGCCCTCAGTGCCACCGTGACGGCATTCCTGGATGGAGTTGAGGAGGTGTGAACCCATATGGGTATTAAGGAAAACTCCAAGTAATAGGTGTGGGGCAGCAGTTTCTGGAAAGAGATTATAAAAGTCTGCATTTAACTCATCCAAGCCAGAAGCTTTGTGCGATGCCAAGTTTTTAATGGCTTTCTCCAGACCCCTTATTGAAAAAGGGGCATCCAAGTTGTCAGCCAGATGAGTGGGATGCTTAGATCCCCTCATAAATTCCTAAAATGAGTCAAATTATTTCCCCTGCTTGGAGGCATACAATGGGAAATAATACTCTTGGGATATTATTAAGTATGTCCTCAGAGTCTGCTGTAAGACGTCAGCCCTCCATTGCAATGCTGAAGTTGATGGACTCTACGTTTTTCTTCCTGAACGTATATGCAAGGAGTTTAACCACACCCCAGATTCCCAGTATCTCTGCTTTGTTAGAAAAACAACCCTTTCAGTGTGGTACTTTACAATACTATTAATACTAAAGGTGGAAGATATTCTGGAGATCCAGGGGGGATAGGGTGGGGTTTGCATACTATCCTTTTTGTCTGCCAGCTTATGCGACTTGTTTCTGTGTGCCAAAAAGCTTATTAGAGTTTGACATCCTCCACAATTTTACTATACACAGGCACTGATGCAAGTGAATGGATACTTCCTACCTGAGAGGTATAGAAGAAAAGAGAAAGTCCCTGTTTCACCAGTCTGGAACAACATCCCAAGGTGGGGCCGATGAGCAGAGACAGGAAAGCAGGAGGTGTAAAGATAGAAGGGAACACTGGAAATTTCTGTCTTACTATAAGGAAAGAAAAACCAAGCATTTGTCAATGCCGAATATTTGCTTGCTGGCATTGGCATTGGTAGTGTAGGAGTTACAGAACTGCATAATAGGAATGGCAGTGAAGTATTGAACTGAAGCCAACCCCACCACCACCCTGCAGAGAGTGACGGGCATTGGGGTGTGCCTTTGGGTTGTCAGGCATAATGGCCATGCCATTTCACCACACCCCACCCTGCAGACACTGACAAGTGTCACGGTGTGCCTTGGGGTGCTTGGCCCTTACCCCTTATGCGCACGCCATTCCATCAGGAAATATGGTGAGATGGGTGCTGTATAGGAGAATGGGGTGAATTTTGGGTCCAAAGAGTCCAAGGCACACTTTGATGCCTCTCACTGGCTGCAGGGTGTGGAATGGTATGAGCATTACAGGCGAGAATCTCAAGTCACACCCCGGATGCCTGTCATTCTCTACAGGGTGGGGCGTTATGGTCAGAAATCCTAACGCCTCAGGCATTCGTTGGTATTTTCACTCCAAATTTTCAACATGGTTTTTTTGTGACCCTTACCTCATGAACAGTGGCAATATCAGTTTGTTAGCTGAAAGCTGCTTTTGTACAGTGACTACGGCATTTAGCACCACAGGCGCAAAAACACATTCTGAACAGGTTGTGAAAATGAAAGCTGTACTGTTCATGGGGAAGGTGTAAAAGATGGCAATGTTGAAAATCTGCAGTGAAAATATAAAAAAAAACTGGTGAAGTCACGAGCGTGCATAGAAACTGTGCAACACACACCCGTAATGTAATTAGTTTGGGGATTTTTAACAGCAGATTGTCAACGCAGGCATTTTGGGACCTCTGATCATGAACAGTGTCACTGTGATTTTCTTTATCTGTCCCGAACAATGATTTCCCACAGCGACAACGCATTTCTGCGCTGCAAGTGTGGAAACACATTTCGGCCATGTTGTGAAAAATGACAGCTGTGCTGTTCATTGAGAAGTGTGGAAAAATTACACTGGTGAAAATCTGGACTGAAAATATTACAAATTCATGAACTTACAAGGGTGCATGGAAACTGCGCAATGCTCACTCGTAACACAATCACTTTATGGACTTTTGTCACCAAATTTTCAACACAGTCATTTTAAGACCTTTGCTCATGAACAGTGTCACTGTGATTTTCTTTATCTATACCAAACATTGCTTTTACATACACAAACTGCACCATTGTGCTTACATGTGTGGAAACACATTTTGGGCAAGATGCGAAAATGGCAGCTGTACTGCTCATAGGAAGTGTAATAAAATGGCAATGTTGAAAATCTGGTGTAAATAAAAATATGCAAACTTAGGAGTGTGCGCAGGAACTGCCAAAATGCCCCTAAAACAGTCATTTTAGGAATTGTTTCACCAAATTTTCAACATAGCCATTTTAAGACCTCTGCTCATGAACAGTGTCACTGTGATTTTCTTAATGTGTCCCATACATTGATTTACCTTACCAACTGCGCCATTGTGTGCTACATGCACGAAACACATTTTGGGTGAGATGTGAAAAATGACAGCTGTACTGCTCATAAGGAGGTGTGGTAAAATGGCAAGGTTGAAAACCGGAGCGCAAATATTAAAAATTTGTGAACTTACGAAAAGCGAGAACCGCGCAATGCATCGCTTGTAAAACAGTTAATTTTAGACTTTTTCATCAATGGCAACATGGCATTTTGAGGGCCCACCTTATGAACACTGGCACTGTCGTTTCGTTAATCGGTCCCGAAAGGTGATTTTGTGCAGTGACTGCGAAATCACCCTTCTGGCCTGATTAACACCATGACAGTTCAAGAATTCATGAGGAGGGTCCCAAAAACCCCATGTTGAAAATCTGGTTCCAAAATTCCACAAAATGCCTGAGATATGCATTAAAGTTGAAAAAACCCTATTTATTCCATTATACAGCTTTACGGCATTTCCTCAGTTCGCGGTCGGCTTTGAAGAGTGCAGACATGTTCCCGGTCCACCGAAGATTGTCGTGCCGGACTCCGGAGGTAAGTATGGGGTGAGGGGGGGCTGTGGGGAGGCAGGGTGTGCAGTGGGTGGGCAGGGAGACCGCCGAGGGAACTTTTTTTGTTTACAGGTTTTTTTTGTTTGTTTTTTTTTGAAGAGGACGCGGGACGTTTGACATGCTGGGGTGGGCTCCCAATATGGCAGCTGGAAGGCTGTGGATGTTTGCCATGCTGGGGTGGGCTCCCAGCGTGGCAGCTGGAAGGCTGTTTGGGGGGAGCCTGGAGCCGACGGGGGACTGGGCACCCCTGGCCGGCCATAACAATTTTGCCACGCTGGGTGGGCTCCCAGCATGGCACCTGGAAGCTTTTGGGGAGGGGGACATGGAGCCGACAGGTGATTAGGGCACCCCAGTCACGCGCCACAGTGTGTGCGTTGGGGAGCGCATGAGCATGCAATACAGTGCATGCGTGCGTGTGGAGGGGGGAGCACTGCTCACTGGAGTGGAGCTCTCCCTTTCAACTGTACGGCACTGCATTTTCAACTGCTGTCATAGACAGCTGCAGCATTCATTGGAGAACTGCGGCTGTGCCTGCAAACACACTGACTGAATTGGAAGACGGGTGCCACACCTCCGAAAACTCGGATGATGGCACTATGTTTCTTGCACATGCGTGCAAGCAAACATAATAATAAATATCCAGAGGGCTGGAACTGGGGGCTGGAAGCTGTCTGGTGATACAAAAAAGTGGTTTGTGCCTGCCATCTTGTGGCCAACAGTTGAACAATGAGCATAAAACAGAAAAAGCTATGAACTCCCCAGAGTGCAACAGCCGTGGAGAAAAAGGAGTAGAAATACAATCCAAAAAAAAAACCTAAGAACTTCAGAGAGGAGAGCTTGTAAATGCAGGTAAGAGACCCGTACCTCCCCAAATCTTTCCCACTGCCCTCTCTTGGCCCACGTCCTGGTAGGTTCTGAGCATGTGACCAACTGGGTCACCTCTGCCTGGCTAAACCATTACATAAGCCGTAGCACATAATTTTTTCTGATCTATAGCTTTGACCATGAACGTGCCCCTCACCTCCAAAGCCCTGTGCTCGAGCCTTAACACTTGTGAGGTTTGACACTGAGAATTAAAGAGCCAGAAAATGAAAGAAGGTCACATCTGCAGCAACCACATATGGGATGTCTACCGGGATGGGATGGGGGGAGTATATGGGAATGGTAAAGCCCTCCCTCAAACAGGGCAATTGGCATTTGATAAGTAACCTATGACTTACATTCATCCCACACTACCTGCACACCTGTGGCTGCCTTGTTTTTCCCTGAAGTGATGAAAAAATCTAATAACCTTAGTGAATGACAGGAAGGGACCATGGGAAGCCATATGGGTCTCAGGCTGGATATACCAAGCTAAAAATGGCCTCACCTCCCTCCCTTACCCCTCTCCGAGCATCCAAAGCCCCTTAAGAAGATGTTGGAGGTGGAAAATTTCACCCACTCTGCAGTCCACCCCCAACCCCCCAAAAAATAAATTTGCCCCCAGACCTACAGCCGTCTGATGGCAGACTAGAATAGGAACTTTTTTTTTTTTTTAAGTCTTTGGTAACCGGGTAAGGCCCAATAGGCACAAGTGCCTGTTTTCAGGGCCACTCCAGAGCACTCACAAGTTAAGTGACTTGCACAGAATCACATAGTATGCAAGTGGAGGTTGTGAGAATCAAACTAAAGTCTGGTCAGCTGGATGTACCAAGCTCGTTCACACCTTGTTCCTCTAACCTCTAGGCTACTTTATTTATACAGTGCCCTTCTAGCGCTCAGAGTGCTATACAGTACAGGTATCAATTCAAATAACAGGGAATACAAAACAAGAAGCAGTGAATCCTAATACAGGAATATAAATCAGGCTCATCATTCATCTTTCCACAGAGTTGGTAGACTGTGGTGGCCCTGTAAGAGGCTGAAGGCCTTTCTCAGCTGTGTGACAGAAAGGAGCCACCACAGCAAGCATCCATCCAGAAATCTTTTTCCGTGAGGCTCTATTTACTTATAATATATGGTTAGGGCTTATTGTGTATGGAAATCAATGGCTACTCAAATGTTGCTGTGCATCATCCAAACGTGGTTCTGCACATGGTAAGAGTTGTTGTGCATGTTCTAGTATCACATGAACCTGTGATCCTCCTCGCATGGACTCCTGCCTCCTGCCTGGCACCCACTTTCATTTTCACTGGGCACAATTTGTGCAGGCTGCAGCCTGTCTTCGTGACTGCACTAGTAGTTCACAATACCTGCCCCCAGGGTGTATGAGGGGATTCCTCTTAGAGCATGGTAGCAATTAACAGGCAGAGCCGCTTCTTAGCTCACTCACTTTCTCTGTACTGGAGCTCACTCACTCTCTCTGTACCAGATTTTAAATTTGTTTTTTTATATATATAGGAAGCGCCTACTCGACACAGCCTCTGCTTGGCTCACTCTATCTCTCTTCTCTTTCTCTGCACTGCTGCTCGATACTGCTCACTAATTTCCTCTACAAAACTACAAAAACTAAAACATTGGTGACCATAAACAACTCATTTTGTGTTTCCATCTTTGGGTCGAGATAACAGCATGGACCTCTAGAGCTTCACTCTCGAGGTCCATATGCTGTTATCTTGACCCAAAGATGGAAACACAGGCTTGTTGTGTATGGTCACCCATATATTATTCCTTAGATTTTATTTAGTTTTTGTTGACTGGGAAAAAAGGGCTAGGCATTTCTGCCTGTTTTTGGCCTAGTCCTGGGGAAGGGGGGAATACAGACGAGAGGCGCACCAGAGGTATAGGAGGACAGGGAAGGAAGGAGTATGCAAGATGGTCCAGGGAGGTGACCAGAAAAGTGAGAGAAACCAAGGACCAGAGGAAGCTGAGATTAGCGAAGGGAATTAACTGGGGGGGAGGAGGAGAGAAAGACTTTTTCAGATACATCAGGGGAAAAAGGAAGTGCAAGAAGATAATAGTGAAGATAAAAAAAGGGGTGGGGAGTGGACGGAAAAGGGGGAGGAATAGGCAGAAGCACTGTATGAATACTTTAGCTCAGTGTTCATGGAAGAAAGGGGCCGCTACCACCATGGGCTGGGAGGGTGGGACGGGGAGAGAAGGCGACAGACGGAAGAATTGATGGCAGTAGAGTCCTAGAGGGACTGAGGGCACTGAAGGTAGACAAGACACCAGGGCCAGATGGGATCCACCCCAGGGTGCTGAGGGAGATGGTGGTGTTGGCGGAGCCACTGGCAGATCTGTACAGCACCTCACTGAAGTCGGGATGTGTGCCACTGGACTGGAGGATGGCACATGTAGTGCCGTTACACAAGAGTGGACCAAGTGACGAATCAGGTAATTATCGTCCGGTAAGTCTCACCTCCATAGTGTGCAAACTCGTGGAAATTATACTAAAGGAAAGACTGGTGTCATACCTGGAGGACAACAGCTTCAGGATGTGAGGCAGCATGGGTTCGTTTTGGGGAAGTCTTGTCAAACCAACCTGATACAATATTATGACTGGGTGACAGGTGAGCTGGATAAGGGTCATGCGGTGGATGTTCTTTACTTGGACTTCAGCAAGGCCTTCGATTTGGTGCCTCATGGGCGGCTTGGGGGTAGGCTAACTGGTGTAGGGGTAGGGGCAAAAATGACATACTGGATTACAAGCTAGCTGAGTGGGAGGCTGCAACAGGTGGTGGTGGGAGGGGAGCTCTCAACTCCGAAGCTGGTGATGAGCGGGGTGCCACAGCAGACATTGCACACGGGGTGGTGAGCAAGGTAAGTCTGTTCGCAGATAACACCAAAATGGGAGCAGTGGTGGATGGAGGGGAGGGATGGAAGCAACTGCAGGGGGATCTAAGCAAGCTAGAGGAGTGGTCAGAGAGGTGACAGCAGGGATTCAGTGTAAAGAAGTGTAAGGTTATGCACTTTGGGGTGAAAAACCCAATGAGAGAATACTGGCTGGGGGGGTTAAGCTGGGGATCACTGAGGAGGAGAAGAACCTGGGGTAATGGTAACTGGGACCATGAACAACACTGCCCAGTGCAGAAGAATGGCTGCAAAAGTGAACAAAATGTCGGGATGCATAGCGAGGGTTAATTTTCATCCAGGCGAAGAGACGTGATCTTGCCCCTCCACAGGTCGCTGGTAAGGCCGCACTTGAGAGTACTGTGTAGAGTTTTGGAGGCCACACCTGAAGCGTGACATCAGGCTACTGAAGGGGGTACAGAGGAGGGCAACGAAGATGATATGTGGAATGGATGGGACAGACTATGAGAGCAGGCTGGGAGACCTCAATATGTACACCCTGGAGGATAGAAGGGACAGGGGGGACATGATAGAGACATTCAAGTATCTGAAAGGAATCAATAAGGATGGGGCAGATGGGGTCTTTAAAGCTAAGGAGGGGGAGGGACACAAGGGGGCATGGGCTAAGAATGGAGGGGGGGAGATTTAGAATGGAAACGAGGAAACACTATTTCATGGAGAGGGTGGTAGCAAAAAATGCAATACCAGAATGGGTGGTATCATATAAATCTATGAACAGCTTTAAAAGGCATGGGACAGGGAACAAGGGAGAGTGAGGGTGGGGAAGGTGGGGGCGCGGTAGTGGGATGACAAAGGGGAGGAGGGGCGGGGCAGCTGCAAACTAGGGGTGCTAGCTGCACACTCGAGCAGACTTAGATAGCCCGGGTGGTCTGTTTCTGCTGGCACATTTGTATGTTTGTATGAGACGCTGACAGAAATATATTAGTAAAATAACTAAATTAACACAAAAATAATAAACTCTAGCCTTAAACAGTACAACTGAGAAGAATTGAATGCTGTTGTCATACAGATGCTAAGGTCTGATTCCTGGGGGGTGAGTGATGTAGTCACTGATGTGTATCCGATGTCGTTGGGGGGGACTGAGGCGGCTGAGGGCTGGTGCCAAGGTAAGCCATGCTGTGCAATTCAGTTTGGCGGTGCCATGCATGTGTGCAGCTCACCTCAGTGCCGGCCCTCCTGAAAAGTTCTGGCTCTCGGGAGGTCCTAGGACCTTTGCTTAAGACCCACTAGTGCGAGTGATGAAGACTGATTACTGGAAGAACTTTGCTTTTATGCTTACCATCATTCATCTTCTGTTCACAGTTCATGAGGTCTTGACAAATGCGTGCTGGGTTGTCCCGGGTTCCAACTGGATTTTTAATGCTATGGATAAGATTACTGAGGTAGTGCAGGGTCTTGAAGATCTCACTTCCCTGGTCTAGCATTGGGATGTCTGTGCTCTGAAAGCTCTGTGGAGACAAACAAGCAAACAGAAAAACACTGAAACCAAACTGATAAACCAGCGAAAGGCAGCAGCTATGGCGAGGGAGACGATGGGTTGGAATGGTCTCCTGAGTCAACCATCTGGCGGGGCTGTCCTCTTTGGAAAAACATAATGCCAAACGGAGTACAACCAGACTGAAACCTGGATGCTGCTCAGCTGCCTGGGCATTATTCATTTATTTAATGAAAACTGTTAACCTGGAAAGGCACACTGAGCCGGGGGTCCAGGTTCGACCCAGAGGAAGAGTACAGGATCAAAAATACATGCAGAAAATTGTATGAGCAATTAATTACATTCTTGGACAAGTGAACGATATAAACTGCTAGGTCTGAGGTGTAAAAAAATGCAGGGGTACAAGATGAAAATACTGAAAGCAAAAATAAATAAGTCACAAATAGTGTCATTTCAATACAATAGCGCAAATGAACAGCGTGAGCTGAATAATCTGTAGTAAAAATAATGTACAATGTATCAACAGAATAAATCATGGCAATAGAGAAAAGTACAAAACCTCAGGATATAAATGGGAGAAAATAAGCCCATAGCGTAGGGGTGGCCTAAAGCTTTTGGACAGTCAAGTGACAGTATTGTGTATCAAGCTAAAGGATGAGAGCCAGGACAATATAGTCAGAGTCTGAGCAAGAACAGAATGCAGCAAACAATAGGTTACTCACCTGTAACTGTAGTTCTAGGAGTGGTATATGGTTCACATCCACACGATGGCACTTCTTCCTTCAGAGCCAATCTATAGCACAGGTCGATGCAGGAAGTGAAGCACCCACCAATAATTCTTTTAGCTGCCTGTCAGCCAGGTGCAGCTTCAGCATAGATTACAAAGAGCTGGTGAGCCTCACCCTGAACTCCACCTGTACATTACACATAATAGGAGAGTGCCCACTGCAGTCCAAGGAATGGAGTGCAGTCAGCCTCCAAAAATGGATTGGTAAAGTATACTGGAAGGTTCATCACCTGGTTAAGGTAGAACTCCAAGGCAACCTTTGGGAGGAACTCTGAGTGGGGGTGAAGGACTACGTTGTCCCTATGGAAGACCAGATAAGAAGGCTCCATTGAGAGAGCCCGGAGCTTATTAATCCTCTTTGCTGATGTGATGGCCACCAAGAATGGAATCTTCCATGACAGGTGTGACATCTCATACCTGTGCATAGGTTCAAAAAGTCTGTACATGAGCATAGCCATTACCAACAATAATTCCCAAGGTGGTGGTGACTCATGCACCTGCGGGGACAAGTGGTCAAGGCTTTTAAAGAAGCACCTGACCACCTTCTCCTGTTCCACCATCAGCAAATCAGCCCATTCCTGGTATGCAGAGAAGGCTGCAAGGGTTGTTGATTGCAGTTCCAGATGGGACAAGTGCCAGAGGTATTCCAGGATGCTAGCCACAGGGCAAGCCAGGGGATCAAGCTCCTGGCCCTGACATCTCATGGAAAACCACTTCCAACTAAAGGCACAACACTAGTGAGTAAGCCTCCACAACGTGGAGAACATGCACCAAGAGACCCAGAGCCTGGAATTCTAGCCGCTCAGGAACCAGGCTGAGAGCTGCAGAGATTAAAGATCTGGGTGCAGGACCTTCCCCTCTTGTCAGGTCAGCAGATCCAGGTGAAGAGGCTACCATCACAGGGGTCTACTGCTGAGGCTAAGGAGATCCAGGTACCAGAATTGGCAAGGCCAGTCCAGAGCTATGAAAATCACCTGGGCTTTGTCCCTCCGTACCTTGACCACCACCTTGTGAATCAGGGGAAAGGGAGGGAAGGCATACAGGAGACAGAGGGTCCAGGGCCTTGCAAAGGCATCTCCCACTAGTGTACCAGACTGTGGGGGGGGTGGGTACAGAACAGCCTCAGTTCTGCATTCTCCCTGGAGGTAAACAGGTCCATTAGAGGGGTGCCCAGCAGGGAGAATAGGTGGCTCGTCACCTCCTGATATACAGACCACTCGTGTGTCACCTCACTCACCCAGCTGAAAGCGTCCACCCTCTGAATGTCTGCTCCTGTGCCATGAACCTCCAGGAGATCTGCACCCTGGCTGCACATGAGGGTCCAGGTGTGGAGGGCCTCCCGATACAATGGAAAGGAGTGCATTCCACCCTACCTGTTCAGGTAGAATATGGCCGTGGAGTTGTCTGTCTGGACCTGCATGACTTAACCCCCGACTAGAGTAGCAAATTCCATCAGAGCTAGCTGCATTGCATGGAGCTCCAGCAGGCTAATATGGTGATGGGGCTCTATGGATGACCAGAATCCATGGATTCTGTGGTCCATCAGGTGCGTGCCCTTCCCCACCAGAAATGCATCTGACGTGAGACTGACGATCGGTTCTGGGCAGACAAATGGGACTCTATCCTCCAGACGATCTGGGTTTAGCCACCTCTTGATGGCATCCCACATTGGCTGAGCAACTGTGACTGACTGGTCCAGGAGTCCAAAATGTGGGGAGCACTGACAGCCTAACTCCCACTGCAGGTGTGGTATCCACCAGCGAGCCCACTGGACCACGCTGGTGCAAGATGCCATGTACCCCAGCAGCCTTGGAAGTCCTCGGCAGGGTGCAAGTGCCCAACCTGAAATGATCAGGCAAAGAAGGTAAGATCTGATGCCCGGTCCACAGGAAGGTAGGCTTTGGTCCATAGGGAGTCTAGCTCTGCCCCACTTGAAATGAATCACCTGTGAGGGGGATCAGTCTGGACTTGGCCAGGTTGACCAAAGAGGTCCATGTCTCTGCAGGTCTGGAGGGCCATGTCCCTGGACTGCTCCACTGGCTGTTTGGATGGCCCAGCTATCAGCCAGTCATCTAGTTAGAGATAATCCCTTATGCCCTGGTGCCAGAAGAAGGTTGGCACCACTGCAGTGCACTTGGTGAAGACCCTTGGCACTGAGGAGAGACCAAAAGGCATGAACTGGAACTGATTGAGCACCCCTTCTGCATGGAACTGGAGGAACCACCAATGGGATGGACAGACTGGGATGTGGAAGAACACATTCTGGAGGTCCAGGGAGCAGAACCACATGTCCTGCCCAGAGACGGTATGAACTGGTTCAGCGTGACCATCCTGAACTTGTGCTTCCGTAGGAACCGGTTCATATCATGAAGATTCAGTATGGGGTGCCCATCCCCATCTGTTTTGGGACCAGGAAGTACCTGGACATGTTCCCTGGTTTGCCAGAGCATCTGGGACATGGGCTATGGCTCTATTTGCGAGGAGCTGAACAATGTCCTCCCTGAGGGCAGACAGTGTGTCCTGCAACACCAAGGCCTTCCATGGAGCATGGGATCGGTAAGGCGGAAGGGTCTCAAAATCGAGGGATAACCCTCTGCCGACCACCTCCAGAACCCACCTGTCCATAGTAATGACGGATCAGTGAGGTCAGATGTGGTGAAGCCACCCCCTACCCCACCGGGAGCTGAGTCAGGGACTGGACAAGCAGGAGGTGAGTACCTCCTGTCCCATTACTGTGCAGCTTTGGAGGGGGCACTGACCGCTGAGGCCAGAAGGCACCACTTCTCCTACCCCTGCATTATTTGGGGCCCTTGGCCAGAGAACTTGGTCTTGGGGTACCAGGCTTGGAACTGTCCTGACTGGGGCTGCTCTGCCAAAACTGCTGTGACTAAGAGGGCTGAAGCTGAAAGACCTTCCTCTTTTGTTTTTGCTTTTGGCCTATCGAGTCCTTCTGGGACAAAGCCATAGAATCCAGGGTGGCATTGGACTTTGTGATTCTCATGAGAAGCCCATCCATCCTGGGCCAAAGAAAACAGTGCCCAAGAAAGGGACATCAGCCAACTTGTGCTGACTGTCCGCCATGAAGGTTGAGATCCTCAGTTAGGCCCTGCGATGCACTGCGACGGCCACTGTCATGGCATGGGCACAGGAGCTGCCAATGTCTGGAACTGGTGTTTAGTCAGCACTTGACATGGGTCTCAAATGACCTTTACTGTGAGCTGCTTGTTGGCAGGCAGGTAAAAGAGGATGGTATCGAGCACTCCCAGCAGGAATAGACCAAGGTGGGCCACATCGAGGCGTAGTTCACCTGGCGGAAACCAAGGGAAGATGTGGCTTAGACTTTCTTAGCCGCATGGTCAAGCTTCTTCAACTCCTTGATGGGGGGGCTTGTCCACTTTGTTCCACCCTCCCGTGGCAACATCCATTTTGTTGATGCCAATTACGAGGCCAGTAAAACACCACCTGGCAGCACAGAGCTAGCCATTTAGTCTCCTGGGAGTTACAGTGCCGAAGTGCCCTCCCAGGAAATGGTCAGCTTTTGCAGGGGGATGACCACCCACAACTAAATATAACCTCCTCCAGGGCGGGCATGCCCCAGAAGGGGTAGAAACTGTATCTGGGCTATGGGCAACAGGAGTGAGGGGTGATCTAAAATCAAGATCACCTCTTTCACTGTTGCCCTTGTTGTGGCGCCAAAACTGCCGCAACCAAATTCAGTCAGCAACTTGACAGGATATGGTTCACATCCCCAGCACTGCCAGACTTCCAGAAAACAGAAACAGAGATCATGCCCTCGGCCAAGAGGTGGTTGAAGAATCTACACAAACAGCATGTAGGGACCATATATTTGGTAAACAAATGGGCTGAGGGTGCCGGACAGGAGGCTGGATGCTGCTAAAGCTCCACAGTTGGTCCCAGAATGGCCTCAGCCATGGGAAAGGAAACCCCTGGGGATTCGTCCTTATCCAGGATGTCAGTGAAGGGGTATTTTGACCTCTTCTGAACTGGCTCCAAAGGAATGCTAAGAGACTATGACATAGGTTGTAGGAGCGCACCAAAAGACACAAACCTGTGGTCTGTGGCCAGTTCATCAACCAATTTCTAGTCGAAAATATGCATCCTTGAAGACTGCATTGAGAACCCATGGGAGTTGTCCAAGGAGTCTTCAAATACTGCCCTTGGGCTCGGCCATTTACCACCATGGACCACCTTGGACTCACCCAAGTCAGTAAATTTCACTGAAAACTGGCCTGGCAAGCTGGTTCCCAGATGGGAGCCTGTCGAAGGAGCCCCCCCCACATGAGTTGCTGTGGAGGTGGTTAGACCAACAAAGGTGGACAGACACATGTTGGGAACAACTGTCTCGGGTGGACCGGTGTAGGGTTGGCCAGCACTGGCCAGTCAACCACAGGAGTCATGGTTACAGCCCCACTCAGCCATGCCAAGCCCCACTACTGCCAGAGGAGTTCCTTGTAGCTCCGCCATATCAGCCTCTTCTCGTCTAAAGATGAACAGGATGAGGAGCGCTGACGGCGATGCCTCCTAGTCGAGCGGGATTGAGAATGAGAAGCCCCTCGGCCTGAACCTCGACCACTAATCTGGAGGCCGATGTTGAGGAGACGCAGTGGTAGGTGCGGTATAAATCACTTGCACCGGTTTCAACTGCACAACCTCCATGGAAGACTGGTTCCAAATGGAGATGGCAGTGGATACCAACCATTCCGCTTCTTCCTGAGTGCGGACTGGGATAACCAGGGTTTTGGAGATTAACTCATCATTGGTCCCCTCCAACAATGGGTTGAAGGTGGTCAAGAAAAAATCTCAACAGCCTGATCAACCGGCAACAAGGTCTGCAAGCCCGATGGAAGTACCATGGAGCTAGCATCCCACCTCTAAACAAATTGTGGCTCTGTTTAAGCTGAATGCTCAACAGCCATCCAGCAATCAGGGGAGTCAGGGAAGTGGGAGGAGCATGATCTCTCCTGGTCCTACGACTGATGGCAGTATTTCTTGCTGTTGCATTTCTTACCATGGTAGCCAGAGCTCTTCCCAAAGGTCTCAAGCACCTGACATATCTCATGGAACTTCCCTGTGAAGGATGCTCCCATGCTGGCCCCAGTCAGAAGCAGCGCCAAGGCTGACGAGGTATCGCCACAGCCTCTGGCACAGTGGAGGCTGCCTTGTGACCATCCTTGGCCCACAATTTAGGGTTTCCATCAGCTGGCCAGCTGAGAAGAAAGTGAGCCTTTCTATCTTTGAGCAAGGATGGGAGCATCTTCTGGTAGAGGCCACAACCAGCAACACTGTGTGTCATGTCCAGGCGGTACAGACACAACACACGTGGGTCCATCCGTGACATCTTCTGCTGGCATGTGATACACTGTTTAATGCCTGGAGCAGGCTTCACTTCCTCATGTTCAATGTCTTCGATCAGATGTAGACAGCAGGACCGAGGAATATACAAAATGTTCAAAATGTACAGTGAAGCCCACCACGATGAAACATAGTGTTACAGGTTCCTGCATGACAAAAGGGATTAACTCCAATTTATATTGCCTTTTTCCCTGCAGTAACTCTGTTGAAGAATGCTACAGAATTGGTTTTCATCATGGTGGGCTTCATTGTGAAGAAAATCACTAAGTTTGCCAATGGCTCATTTAATAGGCCCTACAATGTGTGGACCTGCAAAGGAGGAGACCAAACTCTTCCAGTAGAAAGGAAGATCTGATATCATGGGGCGGAGCCAAGGGATATACCACCCGAGTGGTAGGAGAAGCTTTGCTTAAAGACATTCCAGTGAATCAGCTGAAGAACTGCCATCGTGTAGATAACTGAACCATATCCAAGTCCCTTGAAATGAAGTTTAAGCAGACACTTGAGGGAGAGGTAGGAACAGGACAAATGTAGCTGGAGGAGATAGGTTGTTCCAGAGGGAGGGGACCTGGGAGCAGAAAGATGTTTTCCCAGTAGAGGATTTGGTGAAGGGAAAAAGAAGATGCGAGGGCCCATAGAATGGAGCAAGGAAAAGGAGGAAGAGGAAACAGGGAAGAGGAGAGGTAAGGTGTGAGGGAGGAGAAAGAACAGTTATGTACTTACCGTAACAGGAGATCTTCTAGAGAATCTCTTTCCTCAGGCCACCTATGGAACTTATAGCCACAAAGCACTAGGACCACATGGAAAGTTTTGCAAGCAGTCTACCAGGGGCCATCCACAATGATGTCAGGCATCAGTGTGCATACATAAACGTGGGTGGCCTTGCCTCTCCTAAGTTCCCTGCCGGAGAGCATACTTGGAGGTCCTCCTTGTAGGGAACTAAGATAGAACCCAGCACTCCACTAACCTGGTGAGGGAGAGGGTTGGAAACTGACTCAATGGAGATAACAGCACCAATCCCAGAGTTGCAGGCCCATAAGGGGGAAGAATGGTGGGACGGCATGGCCTGATGAAAGAGATTCTCTTGAAGATCTACTGTTATGGCTAGTATGTGACTGCTCTATCTTCTTCGATGGTATCTCTTTCATCAGTCCACACCTATGGCACAAGTACCAAGTAGTGCCGATAGTGAACAGCCTGGGTGGCTGGAGCCACAAGGGTTAAGACAGTAGGCCTTGCAGCACAGCTATGTCAAAGCCAGCCCTTCTACAAGAAGCAATGTCCAGACTGGAATGCTTGGTAAAGAAATAGACACAGCTCTGGGTAGAAGATGCAGAGATCGCAGCAGCAAACACATTTTTTTTAAACAAGCAACAGATGTAGCCATGCCTCTGGTGGAATGACCATGAATCACCCCAGGAAGTTCCTTACCATACTTTTGGTGACGAAAAACAGTACAGTGTGCGAGCCATCTGGATAGGTACTGTATAGAAACTGGGGCCCCTTGTTTCCCAGGGATGAACGGAACAAAAAAAATAAATCTATGAAGATTGTCCGCATTCTCTGGTACGGAGTGTATAGTACCTGAGTGCTGCATGCACAGCTAGAGCATGAAGCAATGCTTGCCCTGGAGTGGCATGCTCAGGGAATAAACTAGCAGGTGGATAGTTTGATGTAAAGTAAATTCGGATACCACCTTTGGTAGAGACTTAGAATGAGGACACAGACACCCCATCTTTGTGGAAAAGCAGATTAGAAGGCTCATACAGGTGAACCTGTAGTGCCTAAATCCTGTGAGCAGAAGTGTTTGCAACTAAAAAGAACACTTTCTAATAAAGAAAGCAGAAGCCACAAGTCACAGCTGGTGCACAAGGAGCCAATGGAAGTTTTTTCCCCAAAGCAGATTCCAGCCCTCAAGCTGGGACTGGATTACAGAGAGGAGATTCCAGATGTGGAATGCCCCCCCCCCCATCATGTACGAGTCACTTTCAACTGTGCAACCGTACTGCCACCGATATGCACAAAGGACACTACACAGCAAAGAAGTGCACTTTGAGAGATGAATACTACATGCCTGAATCTGGAAAGGACAGCAATTCCTCTAGAACCTGATTTACTGGATAGATAAATGGATCCAGATGATGAAACATGACCATAAAACAACCCGCTTTCACTTCATGAAACAAAGAGAGCTGGTGGACGACTTAGGAGCCTCCAGAACATCAGCCAGTTTTGAAAAACCACGAAGACAAGCCATGGCGAAGTGTTCAGGAGCCACGTATGTAAATGTCAAGGACATAAGAGAGCATGGACATCCTGGGCTGTGAACTGCGCAGCAAGTCTGGTAAGACATTTTGGTACGCCTGGAACAAGCATTATTGATAATTCTAGATGGTGTTCCAGAGACCAGTACCAAACTCTCACTGCTGCCCTGCACAGTGGATGGGAATGCAGTCCCTCTTGTTTGTTGATGTAGGGACAGCACACCTACATTGTCCACTGATATTAACAAAGGACCAGGGGACAAGATGTTTTGGAAGGCCTGGAGTCTGTACAAAACAGTACGTATTTGCAGAGCATATGTGCCCAGCCCCCTCCCTGAATCCATTGTATAAGGATCTATGGAGGGAAGGGTATCAGGAAGGGAATCCCTTTTAACAGGTTGCGGGGTTTATTCCTCAGTGGAGCTCAGTGCATAGATAGGGTGTGGCTGGAACCATCTGTTCTAGGTTGCTAGAGAGTAGATCCCACTGGACTGCTGAGGTCCACAGGGGACTCCATAGATGCAGCTTGGCCAGGTGTACAGTGACAGTGGTGACAGACCTGAGTCCCAGAAGACGTAGGAATGCCGGGCTGATACAGAACGGCTGTCAGGCAATAGTTGTGCAGGGACAACCCAGCTGCCAGCCCTGTCTAAAGGCAGAAAGGCTGAGCCCGGGGTGTGGCCAGGACTGCTCCTATGTAAGTAAGTCACTGGCAGGGTGTCAACACTGTATTTTAATATGTTGACAATCACCCCTCCAAGCATCAAGCAACAGCCTGGTTCAGACAAGATCTGCAGGACCTGGTCCCTGGAGTGTACTTTCAATAGGTAAACATCCAGATAAGGGGAAAACCTACAGGCCTTTCCCCCGGCGAAAGGCAGCTGCCATCACATGCAAAGCATTTGGTAGAAGACTTATGTAATATAAAACATGCCAAGGGGTAACACTGTGAATTGGTAAAGGTTCCCTTGGACTAGACCCCACGAGGAGTCTAGATAGCGGTTACGAAGATGTGCATCCTGCATGTAGGAGCATATGCAATTCCCCCATTTACATTTGGGGAGGAAGCCCTACAGAGAAAGCATCCAAAGCTCCTTGCATTCCCTAAGGAAGTAAGGGCCTCGTGTGACAGGTCTAGCACAGGCCAAACAAAGCTTCCATCATCTCGGGGATGAGGAAGTATCTGGAGAAAAAAATGTAGCTGCTAGAAGCGGCATTTCCGATAGGTCTGATGAGTATGGTCGACAGTGGGAAAAGAACTGAGGAGAGGAGGGACTACCCACGTTTATGTATGTATGCTGACGCCTGACATCATCATAGGCAGCCCTTGGTAGATTGCTTGCAAAAGTTTCCTTGTGGTTCTAGTGCCTGGCGGCTCTAAGTGCTATAGGTGTGGCCTGATGAAAGAGATATCTTCGAAGAAGATCCAGCCTTTAGAGAGAAAACAGGCACACTTTGTGAGATGGTGAGAAGCAAGAGAAGTGAGGGAGAGGTAAATGCAGAGGGAGAAATGATGGGTGCAGGAAGAGGCATTTAAGGCAAACTGACACTGCACAGAAAAGAGTGTCCAGGCATTAACATTTATACTGGAGAATGTATCCTTGACAATGGTTTATAGCAAGGTGAAGACTATTTTTCATTACAAGAAATGAATTTCAGTACTTGTAAAAAGTGCTGGATGGACAACACAGGAGACTGAAGTCCTTTGTTCAAAGGGCAAGTGCAGCACGGGTCAGGGGCGTAGCAAGGGTGCAGTGGCACCCAGGCCCGTGAGGTTTGAGGGGCCCAAATCATAATTTTGATGTTTATTCAAAACTGGGAAGGGGCCCTGCAACATCGCCTTGCACCCAGGCCCTCTGGGAATTCGCTACGCTACTGGCACGGGTGATGGTGCTACAAGCTTCCATACACTGCCCCACAAATGTGCCTCAATGCTGTCATGAGGAGACACTCTTGTAAGTGAGATGCAGTTCAGAGATACCTTGCACATTCAGTCCTCGGCTTCTCCTGTGAGACCGCCAATACCAAGGCCCAGTGCTGTTTGGGTGAGTGGTTCCTGTTTATGAGAAACTAAACTATGAACCATCAGAACTCATCTCACTGATGACTCATTTTTTAATTTAAAAACAGATAGATGGTTTTGGGGGGGGGGTAAAACTGGCAACCAGCTAACCAAACTGAGTCTTCATCAGTCTGAAGCCGATAACGCAACAAAGTATTGGTATGATGGGAAGGGACCTGTGTCTCATCGTGCCCACACCTCCTGCCATATGGCAGTGACTATACCCAATTTGTGTATGGAGATTCATCCAAGCTTAGCAGCTGGAATGTTATGCCTACTCATGCTGTGTAACCTTGTTGCGATTTGGGTTGTTTAAGAAAGTTAGTTCAGAAAGCTGTTGTGTAGTACCTCTATTCTGAGCGCAGGGTTGGATTGGATTAACGTCTGTAAAACAACACCAAGATCCTCTTGTTTCTGAAAATAGATAGCATCATTTGTTTGTTTTTCCACAAAAATGGTCATTTACCAAAGAGTTATTTTAACAAATCAATATTCACACAACTGGCCCATCATTTTTAATGAGTGAAACAGTAGACAACTTTACAAATACACGGCAAGGCAAGGCAAGGCAAGGCAAAATTTATTTAAAAGACGCCCAATCCCGGAGGCTCTGGGTGCCACGGGAAAGCATGCCTGGCGCGAGCTGTGAAGCCATTCTGATGTGCGCACTGGGTGATTACCAAAGGTGTACCATGAAAAGAGTAGATTATCTTTATCATCCATATCATTACATTCAGGCTAGATAAGAGGAAAAAGGGATAAATTGTTATGCCTGCCAAATTGGTGGGAGAAAGAATGTGACATACCTCATGAGGGGGTAGAAGTGACACCTCTGCAGATCCCCCTGCCTTTGCATCCACAATTATACAAAAACATCAAAAGATAAATTTGCAAAATTTGTAGCCAAATTTGCATCTAAAACACCAATCTGCATACACAAACAGACACAAATTTCCATTTGTGTCTGATTTTTTATACAAATTTGTCCAAACGAATGCAAAAGTCAAACCAACCAGACAGCCGCAGGTGCACATCTGCTGTCGATAATAGGGGCAGGCAGATCTTGGACAAGTCTATTTGAAAATTGGCTCTGAAAGGTCCTTATTTTCATACACAGTTTTTATATTGTGAGGCATCTCAGGCAGACTCTGTTTCCATAACCCCCATAGTACTCCTGATTTTCCCTTCTACGTCTGCCTTTCTCCATTTTGGCAACATTTCATATTAGAGACCCTTTTCAGAAAGGTTTTCTCCTACTCTGTGCTGAAAACTAAAGCCTTTTTAAAATTAGGGCACTATGTGCCTAGTATAGTACCATGACCCTGATACCTTAACATCTCTCATTGGTACTTCAGAAGTGAAATAGAGGTTGCTTACTTATACAGTTCTACTGATAGTATTTAGTCACCCATCCACACATTGGCAGACTCCTAGCAGTCCTCAGCAGGCGGGGGCAAGGCAAGCACCCTAAATTAGGTGAATAGGAACTACGGGACTGAGCACCCAAAAGCAGCATCATGATCTTTGAGCCAGTTGAGGTTGTAATGGGAGATGAATAATCGCACATTCGACTAGGTGCTATTCCTACATATTTCAGAAATGGGGATACACCTGGAAGCAGGGTGTGAACCTTCAACCACATCTGTGGCTCCTCCCCAGCCAGCCTGTAGCACAGAACGATACAGGAGGTGGTCCACTGACCAATCATCTGTTTGGCTGCTGGTCTGCTGAGGGTGACTTCAGCATATGTTTTGAACAGCTGGCAAGCCTCACGTTCCACCATATGCTCACAGTAGAAGAGCTGGGCCCCCTGAAAGATTTGCTCAGCCTCCGAAGCATGAGGTTTTTGGAGAAATGCTGGCAGAATGAGCGCCTGATTTTGGTGAAACTCAGAAACTACCTTCGGTAGGATTTCACAAAGGGGGCATAGGACAAGTTTGTCTTTGTGGAAAACCAGATATGGTGACTCCACAAGTAGCACCTGGAGCTCATTCACCTGTATGGCTGAGGGGATGGAAACAAAAAATGTGGTTTTCTAGGACAAGTGTGAGCAATCACACTTGTCCATAGGCTCGAATGGTTTATTCATTAGCCACATAAGTCCCATAGTGGAGGGGGCTGGCCTGCCAGTGCAGTGGTAGCGCTATCAGTTGCGATGCTGAGCGTCTGGGTTTGGGAATGAGCCCAAGAACTCAAAGTGCCAGCCGGGGGGAGAAGGATCACACATCCCCTGGACTGTTCTCCTCCAGGAAGGGTGGGCTGCGGCATCTGGCAATTGCCTGACCTCTAGCAATGACTGGAGTTTAGGGAGCCAGGAACCACTTAGCAAGGGGTGGGGGAGTGGCAGACATCTATGCACCATGCATGGAAGCCTGAATGGTGGTGTGCTGACACCACTGCACATCCAATCCTTGGGGAAACCACAACAGAAAACACTTTTCAGCCAGTGTATGCTGCTTTTCTGAAGAGATGCAATGTGAAAGAAGGAACCAACAAGAATGTTGGACCAGACGGTGGGTAACCTTTCCAAAGAAGCCTTCCACGTCTCCTTCCTCTTTTAGAATTCTGGGAGAGACATTCTAACCAGAAGGTTAGCGATCTGTACGAAATATGTTACATGCTACAGCCAATCAAAGTGCAGTATCAGCTGGCCATGTAGAGTGGTACTATTAGCCGTGTTGATTTACAATTTAAGGATTCTGTCATTTTTTCCACCTTTCATTGTGTTGCATCTCTTGTAAATCTTCTGTCCATTTTGTAAGTATTTTTTAGTGCGTGGATTTTGTTTAAAAACTAAGAAAGCACATAACCCAGGTGTCTTCAGAAAATATCTGTGGGGGTTGTTAAGTGCCCTTACTCATGGCTTGGGCCCTCCCAGAAGTATAGCTCGGCAAGCTACAGCAGGCTAGAGCCTGGCTCGAGATTACTGCCTGGCTTGGCTCAGCATCTGTCAGAAACTGAGAGCCAGGGTCAAGCCGAGCCAGTTATGGTCAAAGTAGGCACTTCTGTCAGCCTGAGCATCTAGTATTACAGTGTCTGATATGTTCAACTCCCATGCAGAAAACAGCCTGCAGTAGCCAGGGCTTGGCTCATGTTCTGGCTCACAGAGTCAAGGCAGACCCCTGGCTCGGCCATAGCTTGGCTCTAAGTGAAAAAAATCCTGGCTTGCCCACCTCTAATATAATAATAATAAACTTTATTTATACGGCGCCTTTCAAATATCAAGGCGCCTTTACAATATTAAAATCACAAAACAAACATCTCAGCAACAAGAAATATACCAAACTGATATCATCAAATAGTTAGTCACCAAATGCTTGGTGCCATAAAAAGAGTTTTTAAGGCCCAAAAGGGCATCATGAACACAAAGCCTGAGCGCCACTCAGGACTGGTAGGTCTGTGGTTCCCTTTTTCTGGCCCCTTTAACACTCAACTGTTATAGACCTGCCTGCCTGCCTTTCCCAGGTCAGATATCTATCTGTGCGTGACTATACAATAACTTGCAAGCACAACGGATATTATGGTGGATGAGGTTATATATACAGATAGAAAATCAGACAGACTTACCAATGATAGAGGAATTCCTGGGGGACCCTGCAAGTAGAAATACAAGGAATGTGTAAGCAGCGAGCATTTTTGTTTCCAAGAGAACTTTTAGCACTTAAGTCATAGCATTACAGCTCTATCTTGGATCAAACTGGATACATTACACTTAGACGGTGACACTGCAATGTAACATCAGAGAGGACTCTGCAGTAGCTCCACCGAGTCCGCTTCCTTGTTTCATACGCAGGTATGAATAAGTATATTGCACAATGTACCAAATCAAAGAGGATCCCTGCCTGTTTACAGCATTTCATTTCTACCCAGAACTACAGATCACTCCAGCTGGTAAGCCAGCTCAAATGGGGTGGGGTGTGGGGGCTGGGAGGGTACTACTGCAGAACAGGTGAATCACTGAACGTTCCCCCTTTTGTTTGCTGAGTAACTCAAAAGCATTAGCCAACAGGAAGTATGGGAACAGACAGTATTATCTTCCAACACTTTCTCATACGAAAGCAAAAAAGAGTAGGGCTGGGTATACAGGGGAGAGGGCAGTGTCCGTGATGACATACAGGCTTTCAGATTTAGAGCTGGAAGGTTATAGCCAGAATAGTCATTTATTAAACTGAATGAATCCGAACCAAAATTCCTTAAAATTCTGAAATAATGATTCTTACAAATTTATTTCAAAACCGTTTTATGTTTGTATCAATAGAAAAAAATTATTGTGAAACAATGAATTACTATAAAAATGCATTGATACTATGACATAGACTTATTTCAGCAGTATCTATATTTAAAATAATATTGACATTTTAGAGAAAGTAAAAAAAAAAAGTACTGATAGTTACAAAAAAAACATTAAACACATAAAAGAAATTGACATTCATGAACACATCCCACATATATCGATACTACAGATTAATGGAATTACTCATGATAACAGTTGAACCTGGGTACTTCAGTGTTATTAAATTGTCAGACGGTATTAATGTTTATTCTTTAAAAGAATAAACACGCTCATCTCTAGTTAGCCAAGAGGGATTATGCACTAATAGAGGGATCCAATGGTAGAAACAGTGCAGCTCCTGGAATTATGGATGACTGGGGAACAGGCAGGGTACATACAGCGTGTGTCTGGGCACGCAGGTGGATTTAAATTCAGACCATGTTGCCAGCTATGTGTCACTAGCAGGGCATGTGCCCTGACTAGTGTCAGTCTGATGTTGCCCATTGGAAGGAGCACACGCTGTGACACAATAGCACAAGTCGACTGGGGTATACTCAGATGTCAATAGCAAATAAGAAGTACTTATTCCAATGGTAATAGCTAATAGGATGTACACACTTAGATGGCAACAGCGAGAAAACAGTGACGGGGAAATGGAGCCTTCTGATAGGTTGACTTACATTTTAAAGGTAAACAGCTGGAAATCCTCACGTACAATGAAGCAGTATCATTCATGTTAGGAAAACAAAAGCATTTTAGTTTAATAACTCGAACCTGAGTCTTGTTGTTGGCCATCGGGCAGTCCATGGATGGCCTGTTTTTGCTTTTTTTTTTAAATCAAGCTTTTCTTATTCCCTGACTTACCCGACTGCACCCCAGGCTGTCACGGACATATCAAGTTATCCAGCATTTGCCAAGGACCGTGATATTGATGGGTTGCCTGCCATGTTACTTGTATGTGGGCCTGGGGGGGGGTGCTGTGCAATAGCAAGCCAGGGCTTTTCCCTCCAGCTACTGGGTTATCTCCCAAAGGGAGACAGAGTGCAATGACATGTGCACACGTGTGTGGTTGTGTGCATGCGTGCTAGTGTCTGGCGGTTTCCTCTCCCTTTGCTGCGGTCCTGCTGTGCTGTCTGCTGGCTTCTGCCAGGTGACAGACAAACAGCAGAAAGCTGTATCCCCTTCCCCCAGGGAGGAGAACTGTCCCTGGGATACTAGATCCTTCCTCCCCCGGACATCCCCTGAACAACCCACATCCGTTCTTGAACCTGGGTCACCAGTATAGTGAGCTTTAGTGCTACTGTCATGCTGTCAGGCTGGCCCCAAGTGACCAATCTGTAACAGAAATTTGGGAGCACGTATGTACTCCCACATTAGAAGACAACATCATGACTCCATTGTGCTGATCAGTAAAAAATGTGGGTTTAAGTAAGCAGTAAGACATGACAGAGTGTGTGGTGTCTGCAGATACCGGCACTCCCAGGTGGAGGGTCTTACAACCCCAGGAAGTGTGGGTATCCCCAAGCACTACACATCCTGGAGTGTCTTAATGCTCTTACAAAATGGAAATTAGAAAAGAGAGGCACAGTTTAAAAGATAAAGTGATTTAAAATTGCTTTAATAAGTTTATTTTGTAAAACAGTTCTACTGTTTCTGTCACTTAGTGGCAGAAAGAGCAAGGAGATACTGCGTCTTTTTTTTTGTGGGGTTGGGGGTGGTGTTGGGACATAAACATATGGATTTAGAATGCCAACAGCCAATCGGGTTCAAGTATTTCTCCCAACCCATTTTTATAAATGAGAGTAGCGAACGGGTATACATTCGCACAGCATTATCCTATCAGAGAGATACACTTGGAAGTGCCTAACGATAGGCAAGGTACACTTACACGACTCCAGCAAACAGTTGTGTAAGCAGATGCTGCCAGTGCTACCAGCCAGCAGATGTTGAGTTCATAGGTAGCATCACCAAAGTCTACCGTCGTATGATAAGGAAGTACCCTCTCCGCACAGATGACAGGGTGTGACAGTTGGCAGGGTGTTAGGTCCAAGTGACAATCAATATTATCCTCTTCTAGAATTTTACCAGTGAATTTCTACTCGATGCCACGCAAGTGGAATGTTTGTATCACTCTGATGATGCCAAGGAGCAGGTTGATAAAGGGTAACATCACAATTTTAGCCCAGTTTGTGGAGTTGCGCCACATATTTTTATGCAGCTAGGCCACATAAAGGTGGTCTCACTTTTGAGGCAATTACGCAAAACTGTACCAAAATTGCAGCGCTCGTGTAAAAAAAAGTCACAACTGACCATAAATCATGCAAAGTGTTGCAAAAACTCAAGCATTCTAGTTTTAGCACAACTGGCCAGACACTGACGGATTCGAAAACTAGAGATCCACCAGCATTCAAGGCTTTTGAAAACGGGGTCCCTAGCATTCATGATGACAAGAATACAGTAAAACATTCTGTTTTTTTAAAGAAGAAAAAGGATTGTTGTACATACTGGAGGTCCAGGGGGTCCTTGAGGTCCTGGTGAGCCCTGCAAACAGGAAGGCTGTTGTCAAATCAGTGAAATTTCAGGAAGTCAGAAACAAATAGCTCAGATCCATGTCACAAGATTTCCTGTCACCTGCTGGACTGTCTTCTCTTAACTGCCATGGGATTGGTCAAGCAGCATGAACTTCAGGAGCTTTTGGAGACAGTACCCACTACAAACTACTACCCTGCCCTGATATAGTGGGAATCCTGATACTGCGATGAATGGAGTGTTCCCGGGAACGTACTGCCAAGGACTGATTTTTTTTTTTTTTTTACATTTTATTTATTTATTTATACATATTGGATTTACAACCTTTGAGTCAGAGACTCGTTTACAAAGGCACCTCGTCACAGAGAGGACAAACAGTGATACATAGTACAAGTACAATAATGGATACAAAGGTTACACATGATTTACATGGGGAGACACCACGGTCATACATAGCAGTATAAGTTGAGCAGTAAATAATGATATACAGTGTTGGAACAGCTGGGCTGCGATAGAACCAAGGCATGGGCCTTGGGATGACTGGAGTCAGCTGAAAGTGGGATATATAACAGGTGTCCTGTGGGATTAGTGGTATTTTTTTTTTTTTATGTAATCTATTTTTCCGCCCCGTGCTCGCTGGTCCACCACTCCTTTGGGCTCTACCAAGTTCCCCCCAGCCCCTTCTGTCCTTACCCAGCCCTCCTCTGATCCTCAAATCGCAGCCGACCCCCTGGATACCCTGGTGTATCCCTTCACCGGGCGGGTCCCCCTCTCCTCCGAGGGGAAAGCACCGGGGGGAGGCATGACCCCAGCACATACTTCTAGGGCCCGGGGATGTTGCTGAGGAACAGGAGGTCCTGGAAAGGTGCTGGAGGCCCTCAGGGAACAGAAAGCCATCATCCAGTGGCCAGCGAGCGATTTTCCCTGGTTTTGCTTGAGGTGCGTGACGTCTGGACGTCAAGGCAAGAGCCGACGTCTGTCACGCACCACCCCAAATGACCCCGACGTGTTGCTCTACCACTGGCCTCCACCAGTGGTCGCTTCAACACTGGGTCGCAACCCCTTCCCTCCCTGAAGACAGTGAGCAGTCGTGGGACGCTCAGGCTGCCTCCCCCCCGACTGGCCCTCCAGCGACCCGAGCTCGCTCACGAACCCGGATTAGTGGTATTTAATGCTGGAGCGAGAGCTGGAGATGGAGGGGAGGTAGAAGTAGGTTGTCCGGGGGACATTGTCAAAGTCTGGAGTAGCTAGGTAGGTAGGCCTCACCGGGTGAGTCCCGGGGGCCCCGAACTGTGCAGCTGAGATGCATCATCTCATTGCCAGTGTGTGTGTGTGTGTGTGTGTGTGTGTGTGTTTGTGTTTGTGTTTGTGTATGTATATATATATATATGTGTGTGTGTTTGTGTGTGTATATGTGTATATGTGTGTGTGTGTGTTTGTGTGTGTGTATGTTTGTGTGTGTGTTTGTGTGTATGTGTGTGTGTGTTTGTGTGTGTGTGTGTGTGTGTGTGTGTGTGTGGGGGGGGTAGTGGTGATCCTGCTTCTAACCATTCCTGCAGCTGCATGGAATGGAAGTCTAAGAGGCTAATGCATTTATGTTGTAGGAAGGCTTAGTTTAACCCTAGGATTTCCTGTTAAATCAGTTTTTTTCTGTCTCTTACTATGTGACTATCACTGCGTTCGCTATCTCCTTTTTGTACTAATTTATAATACTGTTGTTACTATTTGTATCTTTTACTGGCTTTGTGTATGTACCACTTGCGGATCCTGGATTGCATGTATTTTCACAATTGCCATTACTGTCCTACCCAGGACCTCCTTGCAAATGAGCTTGCTCAATGGAGCCTTTCCTGGTAAAACAAATACAATGAAATGATTTGTCCAATGCTCCATAGTAAGAATTTGACTCTAGCGGGGTTTGTACCTGCAATCTCCCAGTTCCCAAGGTGGTGCTGTAACCACATTTCTGATTGGTACAGAGAACACCAGGTGCTAGCAGTTCACCATCGCTGGTTCCGATCCCTGCACTGCCATGTAGTTGGGGACTTGTAAATATGGAACCTGGGGACTAGTTTCCAGAACATAGTGGGCAGGCAGTCCAGTCTCATCTGTCATGGGGAACATGTTCCCTCAAACTCCGCCACCCCACCTCCCCCCAAATGTGCACATGCTTCTTCTGCCTCTAACCCCCAACACTGATAGAAGAAATACTGTCCAATAGCACCTGCAGCTTGCCATCCCAATACTGCATTGCACCATACCTCCCAACTGCTATGAATTTAGCATAGTGCAATGATTTTTATACTCATATTTACACTTGCTCCACAAAAGTTTGCTAATGTTTTTAACAATGTTAGCGCTGTTTCTGGACACACAAACTATTACCTCATTGAACTAAGTTGACAGAAACATTCCTTGACACTAAACAGATGAGGTCCACTATTTAAAGACATGCTATTCTTTAAAATAAGAAAGTGCCCCATATTCTGGCAATTTGCTCTGATTTTTGAAGGCCAGTGCTGTGACTTTTAATGCCAAGAGGTTGAGAGGTACGCACTGCACCCCAGCCAGGTACAATTAGTTATGAAGCCTGCGGCTGCACCACCTTGTTATGTGGCTCTGTGCAGGACCAAGAGAGAACTACCTGAAAGGGATTTTGCTTAAAGACAAGAAATCCATTTAGAATACAGAGGCGGTGTGGTTTATGGTTTTGGTGTATGCTGTCTGTTGGGATGGGGGTGTGGGAATGGCACATCATTTCAAAACGTGGGGGTGGGGTCAAAGTCAGGATGTTCAGATGTGAAATTTCCAAAGTAGATTCATCCAAACCCCAACTCCCCTTGCAGTCACGTATGTCTGTAGATGATCAATCCAATGCACGTGGCCCATGTGTGAGCAAGTGTGCAGGTGCAGGTGCATGGGGTACTATGCTGGGTTTCTACAATGTTTAGTTCTCCCTAACAACTGCATGCACAGTGTTATTTAGTATGGCAGACCACTCCTTGAAACCCCATACTTTTAACTGTTTTCCCCTCCTGTCACCAGTGCTGCCCTCCCTAAGCCTACGCCACCTCCCAGCCCCAGTCCTTACTGTCTCCATATCTAACCCTCCTCCAGTCCCCATGGGCTCCCGGTGTAGGAAGATTGTTCTCCTGACAACTGATCTGGGACCAGCCTGGTCTGAGATCAGTTTCTAAGCAACCTGGTCTGAGACCAGCCTGGTCTGGGACCGGTTTCAGAGCTGCCTGGCCTTAGACCAGTTTCCGTGCCACCTGGTCTGAGAGCAGTTTCTCCTTCCAGCTGAACTGGTCTGGGATCAGTTATTGTCACATATGTGTCTAACCACAGGCTTGCTAGGCAGCAGCCAGCATAGTATAGTGCTTAGTGCACTAGACTGTGATCCTGAAAATCTGTGTTTCAATCTCACTTGCCCTAAAATTCTTTTGACCCCAAATTTAACTGGTGTGGTGATCCATCGTGGCATGGAGTTGGTGGTAGTTGATCTACACTAAAGGGAGATGGTGCAGGAAAAAAATTACATGCAACAAAGAAAGCTCCTGTACAGTGGTGAAACTGGCCCCCAACCAGGTGGCTCGGAAAATGGTCTCAGACCAGACTAATCCCAGACTAGGTTGAATGGAAACTGATCTCTGACCAGTCATCAGGGGAACAAATTTCCTGTAGCATGACCCCCACAGTGGAGACTTTGGCATCTCCAGCCCCTGCCAGACTGTCTAATGGGAGAGGTGGTGGACAGCTAGCTCAGCAAGAGTTCCTGCATCATTCTTCATGCTTCTGGTGCTGTCCGCCATAGTTTCAGCTCTGCCCCATGAGAAGCTGATGACTTAGGTTCCGTGGCATACGTGTGCACACAGATGCACACTGGCAGTTCAGAGCCAATCAGTATCCCCCTTTCCCACTAGCAGCTACAGCTGCAGCAGCACACACGGTCAGCCAGGAGGCGGCATAACAGCAGAGCTCACTGCCCTCCACTGGTGCCAGAATGGTCTGAAAAGTGGTATGGCCAAGGATGTACGAGGTAAATGCTCCCCAATTAATAAACCAGCATGACTGAAAAAACTGACAGGGCCACTTATGAAAGTGGTAGAGCCATGGCCATAGCAACCCCCCTGTTCCAGCACCTATGCTGCCCTCACTTCCCCTGTCCTCTGGGCAGCTAAATTCACCTCCCCCTGGCCAGCCCCCAACATCCCTGGCTCATTCTCAAACCCAGGCTGCTGCACCAATAGGCCAGCAAATCCTCTTTTTACCTGCATTTTTTTGCCTGACTCTGTTGTTCTACACAAATTCAAAAGCAAACCATGGCCCGATGGCCTGGTGGCGCTGAGGGCTGAGGTGCTGGAAGCCTTACCTCATGCTACGCTGGTGAACCAGGTTCGGGAACAACCTCGGGTCGCCGAGGAGCCGGTATGGGGGAGGGAAAGAGTGGGATCGAGCAGCTGCAAGGCAGCTCTCCCCTTCCAGGGGTGGTTGCCTGCACCCCCCCCATAATTCCATTCCCACTGGGTGGAGTTCCGGTAGGAACCACAGGTAGGTGAGGGTGGCAGCGATAGCAAGGGGTGGGGCAGAAGGGGCCAAGCCGGTGCCCGGCATGCACGTGCACCTCCACGCCGTGAGATACGTCTGCTGGGGTCCCGGTCTGTGAAGAAAAATGGGGTAAATACTAAATAATATATATATATATATATATATATAGACAAAACTACAGCTGCGCTAGTGTGTCGAGCAGCGCACTTCCAAGGGTTGCTAGCTCCATCTAAAGCTCAGAGAATTAACAAAGGGCGGTACACTCAAAATAACAATAATATGCCACTCGAGTCACTGCTGCTGAATAGAACAAATTTGTTGAAGCCCAGGAGCATGGGCCTCTGACGAAGTTCAATATGAGAGAAATGCCGTGGTGTAGGGCCTCCTCTGTTGTGATCTGTTGGCCTGCTCAAGTTGGTATTTTTGCACTATTGTATTATAAATTTATTCTTGCTATAAGGACTGGCACTTTGCAAGGATTGTTACGCTCACTGTGCTGTAATAAATTTGTCTTATTCTGCAACAGTGACTCGAGTGGCTTATTACTGTTATTTTGAGTGCACCACCCTTTTGTTGATCCTCTGCTGTTCTACACTCTTCCCTCCCCGCCCACATTACAACCCCATAATAGATGCTTCATTGCAATCCAAAACTGAGCTGGCAGGGCCAGGTCTCTAAGCAGAGGACCTCATTTAACAACTGTCCAATCTCAGAAGAACCTGACTTTCTCAAGTTTCACTGCAAATTTACAGACAGGCACAAAGGCAAGAGAAACACGTCTAGAAAAACTTACCCTTGGACCTTGCAAACCCTAGAAGCCGATCACAAGAGAAAAGGAGTGTTAGTAAATTGGTCTCAGAAGACAGGAACTAGAAAATGATGAAGCAGCTTCACTTAATCTATATAGGACCATTTAGACACCAAGTTTCTCAAAAAAGACTACTAACAAACAAATGAAGGTGCTTGTGAGCAATATAGAAACAGTTGTTATCTGAGATCAACCTCAAAAAACATTAAACATTTTTACTAATAATAAGATTCTGTTCTGATGGCCATACCTGTGTCATAATATGCAATCTTAATGAATTTCCCAAGAAAAGAAATCATTATATAACAAATTAACAAAAATGATCCTTGGATTTTTGGTGCAAAAATTGTAAGGCTCTAAGCAAAATTATTTTTTTTCAGCTGGACTAAAATTGTGAAGTGACAAGTTCACCCCCTCTCCCCTACCTAATGGTCCTCCCCAAGGTAAAGCACTTTGAGATGTAGTGAGAGCAGCTTCTTTATCTAATTAATGTGAGATACTTTGGGATAAAATGCAACTCACCTCTTCCTATCACACCCACAGTAACAGCAGCTTCTCTCTTCTAAGTTTAAAGCAATTTGGGATACAGTGTGTGCCCCCTGCCCCCGTTGTTTTAAAGCACGAAGAAATATGGAGTGTCTCCACCCTTTTCAGCCTTGTCACTGTCTTCATCAAGTCCTTACAAGTGACCACATGCAACTGGGTACAAGATCAGTAGTTCTAAAGCAAGTCCAGCGCTACTCAGTGATCCTCTTCCTTTCACTCTTACCATCAGGCACAAATTATTGTATCACACCAGATCATTCTTGTGCAAAGCACTACTGGGGTGTGATACTGGCATGAAGTCCCAGCGGTCAAGGCAAAAGGATAAGGATCATCGCACAGTGTTGGACTTTCTTTAAAGAGCAGGTTTTCAGTACTTACTGTCCCCCCCCCCCTTCAACATACAGGATGCCTTATCCTCTGGTTAAGCGATGCCGCCAAATAGTTTAATGTTTCTCCCAGTATATTTTAGTTATAATGCTGGTAAACTTGCTCCCTCAGCTTTGTTTGAAAACTACTTTGCATAAGCCGACCTGGAACCATGCCCCACATTCGCACATTTTGTGGCGTCGGTACAAGAATGCTGATGAGTCGCGCTCCATAGACTTTAATGAGGGGTACTTTTTACATTTTTGTGCTTTTAAGTGCGATTTTGAGAAAGGAAGGCCACGCTCAACTACCAAAGTCCTTGTTAGTTCAGCGGTAGCCTTCCTTTCTCAAATGAAGCTAAAATACAAAGAAACATGTAAAAGTGCTCCCCATTAAAGCTATGGAAATAGCGACCTCTGCATTCTTGTACCGATGTCAAAATGTGACATGGGGTAGTTCGGTCGCTTATGCGAGCATTTTCAAACCAAAGCCGAGGGAGCAAGTTTACGAGTATTATAACTAAAAATATACTGGGAAAAATATTAAACTATTTGGCGGCATCCCTTAACCGGAGGATAAGGCTTCCTACATGTTTGATTGATTGATTGATTTCTTTATTTATAAAAAGCACCTTTCTAAAACCAAGGTGCTTGTACATTAAAATAATACAAACATCACAGTTAAAACCATCATTACACCAATATTTAAATAAAATTTCAACAATAAATATAAGGTTAATCAAATCACAGGCAGCTTAAATATAAATATACTGCAGTAACCATCAGTTTCAGCCCAATTCAGGATAAGCTAAACTAAATAGATGTGTTTTTAGCACTGTTTTAAAACTCTGGATGGTCAGGCACTCTCATATATGATGAGGTGGAGAATTCCACAGGGTCAGGTCCACAAAAGCAAAAGACTGGGCCCCTGATGATTCCAAACGAACCCTTGGAATCTCTAGCAATCCCTCATCGGTGGATCAGAGAGGACGGAGTGGGTGGTATGGGCAAAGGAGATCTTGCAAGTAGCGGGGTCCCTGATCATGTAGGGCCTTATAGGTCAGTAACCCGACCTTGAAAGTAATCCGCCACTGTACTGGCAGCCAGTGCAATCCTTGGAACACAGGTGTTATACGACTGGCCCTAGAGGTACAGGTCAATAACCTGCTGCCGCATTCTGCACTAGCTGCAAGCAGCGGATATCAACCCCCGGTAGCCCTAGGTAAAGGGCATTAAAATAGCCAAGGCGGGAGGTTACGAAAGCATGGACCAAAGTTGGAAGATCATCGGGAGGAACCAGATGCTTCACCTGGGCGATATTCCTCAGATGGCAAAAAGAGGATTTGAAAACAGCCGACACTTGTGATTTGAGGGTCAGGCCATCATCAAAATAATGCCCAGGTTCAGCACCCGATCTGAGGTAGTCAGCTGAGCACCCCCGAGCCAAAGCCCCGACTGTTGTCCAGCCGACAAACTCGCCTCCCGTTGATCTGGGTCCACAACCAACACCTCAGTTTTATCCAGGTTCAGCTACAGCCAGCTGACACTCATCCAGTCCTGGATCTCGGACAGACAGTTATTCAATACTGAGAACATCACATCCTGTTCGGGCACAAAGGACATGTACAGCTGAGTATCATCTGCATAGCATTGAAAACTCAGACTGTACCACCTAATGATCTCTCCCAATGGCAGCATGTACACTGCGAACAACATGGGTGCCAAAATGGAACCATGCGGTACCCCACAGGATAGGGGGAGAGGGTCTGAGGAATAAATCCCAGATACCACTCTCTGAGTCCTACCCTCAAGAAAAGATCAAAACCATCTGTGAACCCCCCAGATAGTCCACAGATGAACTGCAGGCACTCCAGTAGCACATCATTGTCCACAGTGTCAAATGCTGCAGAGAGATCAAGGAGAACCAAGATGGAATGAGTCCTCCGATCTCTCGCTGTTAGGAGGTTATTTAGCACCCGGACAAGGGCCCTCTCGGTACTATGCCTCTTCCTAAATCTTGACTGGAGAGAATCATAGACATCGTGGCTGGACAAATGGTCCTTCAGCTGCAATGTAACCACCTTATCAATAACCTTTGCCACAAAGGGTAGGTTTGAGACAGGTCTGTAGTTGGCCAGACAGTCCAGGTCAAGGGAGGGCTTTTTTAGGAGGGGTCAAACAACCGCCTCCTTAAGGGGATCCAGAAAGACCTCCCTCTCCAGAGAACTCCAGACTAACTTGGCTAGGACCGGGCTGATTTCATTTATGCACCCTATAAGAAGGGGCATAGGGCCTGGATCCAAACTACAGCTAGTTGGCTGCAAAGTCTGGATGACCCTCACGATGTCTACAATTTCCGGCTGGCTCAAGTCAGACCAGGTAAATTGAGCACCTGCCACCTCCTGCTGACCTCCCCAATGCCTACTAGAAGGGGCTGGACAGATCCTCAACCTGATGGTGGTAACCTTATCTTCGAAGAACTGAACAAACTCATCACACTTCTCTTTGGAAAAGGCTTTGTGACAGGGTAAAATAGGACCCTGTCCCAGTTGTTATGGAGAAGGTGTTTAAATGCAAGGATCTGTTCTTTCCTTTCCTTTTCCTGTCTCTTGTCTGTCTGACTGCGCAACCAAATTTTCTTGTGAGAACTAGGATTTGATCACCCCGACAGTCTCGCAATTCTTTGCCTCGCTATCTCTCAGTCTTCCCTTGCTGTTTGTCTTTTCCTCCCTTGCATATCTGCTGATATAAAAATACATGCAAATCATTATGTGAAAATGTAACTGATATTGGGATCCCTTTGTTTAGAAATTATATAGTGTTAATTTTTGAAATGTATATAATTGTGGTTTGAGATGATTGCAAAAAGCTATTAGAAACTCAAGGGGTTACCTGAGTGCAATTTTTAAGCCTTTTGCAGAAGAGCTGTTGAAAAGGGGCCTCAGCTCAGGCACACTGTGTTCCTGCCAGCACCTGCCTGAAATATACAAGAACACTTTGGAAGATGCTTGTTAAGAATGGGGAGTTGGAAGGACTTATAAGACAGAGCTGCAATTGCTTGCAGAGATGGACACACAGAGATTGAAGGAAAACTCTGATGAATCTGCTGTTTATTCTTCCTTTGTAAATAGTTATTCTGAACAAGTTTTTTTTTTATGTTACTGCTAGTGTAAATAAATATTTTTTGTGAATTTTACAACTGTTCCTGGTTTTTCCTATGCTTCCTGACCTATGCCTCGTCGGCAGGCTCTACCAAGCTGGAGACAGACTGGATTGCACAGTCTGTCCACAGTCCGGAAGAGCTGAGCAGGTCAGTTCTGCACAGCAGCAATCTACCTGGACAGGAATTCTGCCTCCTTACGGGTGATTGCTGATTGATAGACCATATAGTGGTCCATCAACCTAAGTCTGTTACAATCCACGCCCGATTTCTGCCAACCCCTCTCTTGTCTTCACCCCACCCTTCTCAACTCCTTCAAGGTCCCCTCAAACCATGGGGACCTTGGGCGAAGAGTGAGTGGGCGAACACGAACAGGAGCTATGGAATCCAGGGCCTCTATCACTGCCTTGTTATAGGAAGTACTAGATTCCCTGGATCCATGCATTCACTTGGAATACCCGATAGATCCAGTACCACTGTTAGACCTTCTGGGGTTGGGGGGGAGAACAGTAAGTACTGAAAACCTGCTCTTTAACTCATTACCTCCTGGACAGCCATTTTGTGTCAGGTAAATAATGGATAGTTCGGACTTCATATGGAGCTATTGGAGGTAATGAGTTAATGCTGCTGATCTTATACCCTGGTTGATCATCGGCGATTCTAAGGACTGGATAAGAAGGGCAGTGGGGCAGTGATTGGTGGAGAAGGGTATGCTTTGGGCACAATTTACAAAAGAAAGTCTGGGATTGTTCAAGTGGTGAATCTTGACAATGAAGAATTTAATTTCTTTGGACTTACCGTTTCCCCGTGGCTTCCTCGGTCTCCCTTTGGTCCCTGAAATACACAAAAGATATGATAGTCATGTAAATTCTGTCATGGTTGCAAGCTCTGTTGTTTACCAATAAGAAGCCTGTAAAAATGGTCTCCAAGTCTATCCTTTTCTGCTGGCCCGGTGGCGCTGAGGGTTGAGGCATTGGATGCCACACTTCGTGCCACACTAGAAACCCAAGTTCGGGAGACAGCCCGGGCACTGGGGGTCAGCAGGGGAGGGAGTTGGATTGAGCATCCAAGGGACAGCTCTCCTCTCCCTGGGAGGGATCTGGGGTCTTCCCGATGCAGTAGTGATCCCTGGTTGTGACCGGAGGTACTACCAGCGCGGGAACAGGAATCGGGGATGAGCACGGCAGGGGTCTATGGGGCAGCCGTGTCCTGACGCCATTGCACGCTGCACTCGGGGGGGGGGGATAAAGCACAAAAAAACTTGTACCTGGATAGGTGGTGGCTCCTCTCTGGGCCACTGCCACACATCATCACTGGACCTTGCTTCCACCTCTCGCCCCTCCTCCTCCCCAGCAGGCTTTACATTGTAGCTAGAGCACCGGATGGAGTGGTGGCCCTGCCCCAGGGGCTCAGAGCTGGGGGGTTCCTGGTCGGAGAATGGAGGAGGGGCAGCATACCCTATGAGGAGGCAGGGGATCAGGTTGGCGGTAGAGCAGCTGGCGAGAAGAGGTAGCCTGAGAGAGTTCTAGGTATGCAAGGAGAATAAACAGAATTAAAAAAAAAGTCTATCCATTTTTTACTCTGATATTTTGTTTTTGGCGGTGGGGGTGAGGATTTTTGATCTGAGCAATTTTCAACAGAATTAAGCTTTTTCCTCACATATGGGGTCAGTGTGATCCAGCGGATAGAGCACAGGTTCAAATCTCACCAGAGCCACTTACTCCCACTCACTGTGAGACTGCAAGCAAATCACTTATCCTGCCTTGTGCATCAGTCTGCCAGTCTATAAAATGGGAGGAAGTATGGCTCGACTAAAAGTGAGGCACTGCAGCTTGGCTAGGCTGTCTTTAGTAAATAAATTACAAAGTAAAATAAAAATGATCATATTATTATTACTTCACAAGGGCATGGTTGCTGTTTAGTCTACTTAGAAAAAGCTCCAAATACTCTGAAGAAACCATCTGAAGCAACTGAACCCAATAACACTGCAATCTTCCGTGGGGGCATCAAATGACTGATGCAAGTATTTCAGCATGACTTGTGCATCTCTGGGATGCAGTATATATGCATGGCATTATATAAAAACAAATTCCTTTCCTCCTTTGCTGAACAGGTTTAAACAGAAAAGCACGCAGGAAACAAAATGGCACTCTAATCTTTATTTAACATTGGTGTCCGGGAAGGGCACACTGAACTGAAGTTCATTTCCAGATGCGACCAGGGGGGAGGGGGCTACAAGGAGGCGAAACACCATAGCAGATTAAAATACAAAGTGTCAAAAGGACAAATAACATACAGTAACGGATACTGAATACAGTACAGGAACTTGTGTCCATAAAAGGGCAACATACCAGCGCACTATAATTACACAATTCTAAAAATGCAACGTGAAATACAAGTATGATGCAGAGGAAACAGGAATACACAGCAAACCATTATGGAAAGGGGATGATAACAAATAAATATAACATCAAAGTGGATGTTTTTGACTGTTTTTATGTACTCCTCCCACCACCCACCCCGCTTGGCACTATTTCAATACCAGGCCCAACATTCAAGATTACAGCAGTGGCCCAAATAACACCAAAATACAGATGCAGGTTTTTGTGCTTCACTCATAGATGGCAGAGGTGTTTTTGCAACTCTACCATCAGGGCTGTTAGCAGCCAGGCCACAACAAGATCAAAACCAGTGTAAGTATAACATACAAAGAAAGAACTCTAACTCCTGAACTGTGGCCACCAGATGGTCCCCCAGCCACGTGATGCACTTTCCCACCGATGACCTGGGTTTGGGAGTAGAACTGGGGGACCCCGAATCAGATACTGCTAGAGCTGCAGAGTTACCATAGACATGGCATTGTGATGTCAACTCTGACACCATCCCATCGCCAGCCAGTGATTGGTGGAATGAGTTTGTTTTTTGAAAAATTTTTAGAAAAATGGGGGCGGGCTTTAGCGACTGCTGGGAAGATGTGATGCATGGCGTCAGCTAGGTGTGTGAAGGAGCTGACACCAGTAATTCTTTTCTAAACATTTTTTTAGGTTAATGAAATCTTTCTGTGTGATGGAGCATCCATTTATGCCTGGAAGGAGCAGAGCTCTTGACAGCGTGACCACAGACAGCGAGCACTGCTGGCAGGCAGCAGAGTGCCAAAGGTGGGTTGCTGAGCAGGCAGGTGGAGGGAGAAAATATGCAGTGAGAGATGCAGTTTGAATTAGAAAAAAAAAAGTACTGCTTCCTGGGATGAAATTTGATTTTATTTGTTGGTTACTGTGAGACTGGAGTGGCATAGAGAGACAGTGCCAAAGGCATAAGACCAAGCAAGAAGGAGGGGATTGAAAGCATTTTGTAGGAGGCATGGTTCGAATTTGTAAAAAAGTCAGCACAAAAGAAAAGTGTTTTGCAATGTTTGTTTTTATGCCCTTTTGGCTAGCACGTTAATGTTGGACTGAACGAGAGTGGCACAGTTAGACTGCCAAAGATATAGTGGCAGGTAAAAAGTAGTGCCAGTCGGCAGCCAGGGGTTCAGGCGATGATGAACTAACTATAGGAATAAGTTGGTGATGACGCACTTACCTTATGTATAAATCAGTGGTCTCCGATTTATACATATAGTTGCTCTGATAAATGGATTTATCAGCAGCATTCTGTGTCCACACCTATTGCATAAATACATTATAGTGGCACAGGACTGCCACTATAGTCAGGGTTGCACAGCCACTTCTAAGTAAACCCAAACAACTTTGCAACTGTTCATCTGATTTGCCTGAAATTTTGCATGCCCCATCTGGTACCATAGATCTTTGGATCTGGCAAGTTCCGTTCTGGTCAGATGTGCGGTTGTGGAGCTGCGGAGTGTCAAAAAATGTGAAATTTACCATTTTTTTGCAAATTCTTTGTTCATCTATAAGTCAGAAATGATTTGTGGGTGTTGTCTGAAATTGTTAGGGTATATGGATTCTGTGTCACTGATGTGCCTTTTGAAGGTTTGGTGTAAAAATATTGATGCGTTCAAAAGTTATAGAACTTTAAAGTTTCCCATTATAGCCTATGAGAAAAAAAATATATACGTCCACCTCAAAAGTACTTTTTACTTTCGCAGATGGATTTTGTAGTGTCCCAAATCTACCATCATGTTTTCGGCTAATGACACAGAAGAAACACTGTAACTGAAAAAAATAATGCCCCTTGGTAAACACCAACAGTTGTGTTTACCTAATCCGAGCCCAAGGAACAAAATCTTGCCATTAGTTTTTTAAAATAATGCTCGAAAATATGTTTTTTTCAATGTTGCCATTGGAAGTGTTGCAAATTTGTGAAAGTACGTTTGCAAAACTTTCGCAAATTTGCTAAAGCTATGCAAAACTACTTTCACAAATTTGTAAAAGTTTTTGTGAAACTTTCACAAATTTTGCAAAAGTTTCGCAAATCTGCGAAAGAACCTACCAAAAACTGCTATTTCTTTTCCACTTCACTGCAAATAAACGATTTGGACTATTGGGCTAAAATTTGCAGGGTAGAAAGGGCTTGCCCACAGATGTGCCTTTTGCTGGTTTGGTGATAAAATGTACATCGGTTCATAGCTATAACATTCCAAAGCCAAGAGATTTACCATAGGATAACATTGTGGTGCCCGCGGTACCTTTCGGCGCCCATATCTTGAAAACGGCTCAAGATACGGGATTTTCGCTAAAGGCAGGTTAATACACCTAAAGGTGTACTAGGCATGCATGTATGTTGCCAGGCCATGATTATAACTGTGGTGGAATTTTTTTCAGTGTTCCTATGGTTACTGAGATATTGCACCATTTGCAGCACAAGAGTTACTTGGAATATCTCAAGGCCTGCACTGTGTCTCTACGGACATATGAATACCATTATGCAATAATGACAGCGTAGGCCCCTCCATTATGCAGTATTAGGAGCATAGGAAGACGAGTGTTCATTACAATGTCTTTACACTAACTCCCACAAATGGATGCCAATATGGAGTGATGGCAGCGTGATGGAAGTGCAGGGCCCTACACAGAGACATGAGGGTTAATTACGATGTCTCTACACTTACGGTTACATAGAAGCACAGGGCCCAGAGGGCCCTGCACTCACACATGAAAATCAGAGAAAACTGCAATATGCATGCATGGGAGCACAAGGCCCCCACAACACACTACAGACTGATGGGAGCGCAGGGTCATGAAACACATATGGGTAAAAAGAAGGGAAATGCATTGCAAAAAACTCTGTTAATGCATCAGTTAGGGTTTATATTACAGCGACAAAAGTCTGGAAATTTGGTGTTAGGGTTACCAACCCTACTACCCCACACCTACCCTCCACATACTAATAGGCGTCGGGGTGTGCCTTGGGGTTGTCAGGCCTAACTCTCACCCCATTCTCCTATACTGTACCATCACAGCTTCTTTACACATGGAATGGGGTGAAAGTTAGGGCCAATGACCCCAAGGCACATCCCAATGCCTGTTGGTGTGTGTGGTGGGTGGGGAAGGGGTGGGGCGGTAGGGTTGGTAACCCTAACACCAAATTTTCAGACTTTTGTCTCTGTAATAGAAACCCTAACTGATGCAGTAATGGAAGTTTCTGCAATGAATATCTATATATATACTAGAAGGGTCTTCATGTTACCCCTCCAATCATTTGCCCAATAACCTCATAGACATAGTATAAGCCACTTGCATATGGCAGCATGAAAGCCCTTTGTTTTCCATGTGGTTGTCCCTCTAGTTCAGGATCTCAATGGTGCCAACCTTGACAAGGCAGATCTCCAGAAACCTGAGGTCCATGTCCAGTGAGTAACTTGAAATTTCTTCCATGAAAACGGATGCGGGCAGAGGTGCCTTGCGTACATGGCTCCTTTGCTGTGGAATCCCCCCCACACACACATACACAATTAATGAATCTCAGTTTAGTGACACCTTCAAATCAGCCCTCAAGGATCGTCTCTTCCCCTTGCCCTATGTAACTGCTGACATGCTGCTAACTGTTGTACACTGGATTCTGTTTTTGACTGTGCCTTATCCAACAAACCAATGTATTTAACTGCTTCTCTCTATTATAACTCCATTATAAGATATGTTTTTGCTTGTGTAATATGCATCGTGATTAACAGTTTAGACCTGTAGAAGTATTCTAAGGGCCCATGTTTTGATTTGTAGAAATGCTGCAAGGTCTAGTCTCCTATTTTATTTTGTGCACAAATATTTTGTTCAATATGATGTTGTTTGTTTATTTATTTATACATATCGGAATTACAATCCTTTGAGTCATAGACTCATTTCCAAAGGCTCCACATCAAGTATATAGACACAATCACAGAATTACACAGTTACAGAACATATGCAAACAATGCATTAGGTGCAACAATAGAAGTGCGCAAACAGGGTTGAAATGGCAACAGCAGCTATACACAAGATGCTACATAGGCCTATACAAAGTGGTAGCTAGGCAATTAGAACAGTAACGCAAACAGTGCACAGGTGAGGTGAGGTGGTGGCTGTCCAAGGGGGACATTATCACATTAGGAGAAAAACTAACTTCAGGCCCAACAAGGTAGGTGGGGCCCGACAGGCATGGGAACTCAACCGTTATGCACACCTACAGCTGCGTGTAGCAAATATGTGGTTCCTGAGTGCACTTTCGAAAGGGCCAATTCAGGGGAGGCTGGTGATAGCAGCAGGAAGGGAGTTGAACGAGGAAGAGGCCCTGTAGCAAAAGGACCTCTGGGCGAGCGAGGTCCTGACTCTAGGGACAAAGAGGGTGGACTTGGAGGCACTGCGGGTGGAGACAGTGGGAGTAGCAGGGTGGAGGGATGAGGTTACCCCAGGAGGGGAGAGACTGAAGAGTATTTTTTTAGTCAGTAGGCAGGATTGATAGAGGAGTCTCTCCTCAAAATTGAGCACATTGTAGAAGGCGTGGAGTGAGCAGGTATGTGTGCATCTGTTAGCACCGGTCAGGAGCCTGCAGGACATTTGGATCTTACTGAGCACGGTATTATCAGCGGCTGCATAGATTGGAAGGCTGTAGTCCACAAGTTGTACACTGCTTCTCTTCTGATGTTTAATTCTTGTACGTACCTCACTGTGCAACTAATTCCAGGTCTCCCCAGATGATGGAACTCTTCAGTTCCAGAGTGCCTACTCAGTTATCAGAAACCAATAAATGAATAAATAAACTGTAGGTGGGAAGTACAGCCTTCTGATTGGCTGGTTACTGCGTGAATGCCACATTGTAATCCCATTAGTCACATTTCCCCATGCGACTTACCGAACCAGGAGGCACATGCAGGGTAACTCTTGGATACTTAATCCTCTGCAGGCAAGCCTTTAAAGGAAAGCTGTCATAAACGGCATAATTTTCCCTGGTGTCAGTAACCTGCCATCTGGTGGACAGAGGCCTGTGAAGAGTTTCTCCAATGTGGCTTTTTGCAGTAAAACTTTTTTTTTAATCCCATGGTGGGATGCGCCATTTCATAGTTCACAGCATCCAGTATGCAAATGAGCACTGTGTGCTCCGGCGCACTGTCATTTGTTTACATTGCCAGCACTGTCTAGCTGAACACACGTTCCTGTGAAGGTTGCTCCCGAGTGGTAGCAGATGGGGACACTGCCTGCTCGATGTCCTCCTGGGTGAGGACCGGGAGGATCAGGGTCTTGGAGACAGACTCCTCATTGATCCACTCTGACAACTGATTGATCATGTCAAGAGGAAGGAAGGGGAAATTGTTTACCCAGGAAAGGCACACAAAGCCGAAACTTGTTTCTAAGTGCGACCTGGGAGCACAAGGAAGTTAAATTACTTGCTCAGGGTCACACAGTATGCAAGTGGGGCAGTGAGATTCAAACCCAAGTCTCCAGGTTTGCAGCCCAGAACCCTAAACCTCTGTGTTATACTGCCTCCATCAAATGCCTGACTGACCAGTATCGAGGTTGTCAAGCCTGACAGGGGCACTGTGAAGATAATGACCTATCCCTTGACCAATTTTGACTCATCTGAAGTGGACGTTCAACAGGTTTCCAGTGGTTGGGGGAGCTGAAGGAGTGGAGAAGCCTGATCTCTCCTGGTCCCATGACCGATAGCAATGCTTTTTGCGCTTCTTATCATGGCAGTAGGGCTTTTCCTTGAGGTCTGGAGTGCCCAACACATCTCATGAAATTTGCCTGTGAAGGATGCCCCGAAGCTGGCCCCAGTCAGGTGCAGAGTTAAGGATGATGAACTGCCCACCGCAGCCTAAGCGACTGCCTCTTTTATGGCTGCAAGTTGAGTCATGGAGACCACCTTACGACCACCTTGGGCCGCAGTTTAGGATCTTGGTTAGCCAGCCAACAAGAAGACAAGCCTTGTGATGCTCTAAGGAGACATGAAGCATCGTCTGACACAAGCCAAAACCCATGACGTTGTGTGCCGTCCCTAGGCAGTAAAGGCAGGACATGTTTGAGTCCATCTGTGACAGCTTCTGTTGGCACGTAACACACTACTTGAATCCAGGAGCTTCCTTAACATCTTTACATTCCATCTTCAATCACCGAGGGATGGAGAAGGACCAAGGAAAATAGCAAAACTCAGAAACTTGAAGAAAAAATTATCAAAGTTTACCAATGGTACACGCATGTTAGACCCTATAATGCACAGAGCTGTGAAGGAGGAAATCAAACTCTTCCAGCGAAAAGGAAAATCTGACGTCACTGGGTGGAACTGAGGAATATACCACCTGGGCGGTGGGAGGAGCTTAGATTAAAGACGCTATGATGGATCAGCACTTTTTGTGGAACTGCCATTGAGTGGATAAGTGAACAATATCCACATTCTTCGAATGTAATCTTTCCCTGTGTGCCCTCCCCTATGTCACAGGTGAACATATTAATGAGTATTGGTCCAACAATAGAACCCTGTGGCACCTTGCTCACCACCTTTCCGACTCCAGAATGAATTCCATTTGACACCCATATTTCCCTCAGCCAGCTGCATATCCAACTGGATAACCTACTGTATCCCCCATTTCCAGGTCCCTCCGAGTCCTCAAAAGCTTACAGTGTGGCATTGAGTCTAAGGTCCTGCTGAAGTCCAAGTAGAAAACGTTACTCGTCTTGTTTGTTCTTTGCTACTACACTGGGACTAGCAACCCTTTTTTTCTCCGGACAGCACGGACCACCCACTTTTTTTTTGTTAAGAGAACATCAACAGCCTGGCTCTTGTCCACTGAGTGTGACACTAAGTTAAAGATATCATGACCATCCAGCCTTACTGTCTTTTATCACATGTCATTAGCTTCAAGGAGATCAGCTATCTGTTCCTTGATGATAAACTCGAACAACCTCCCCTCAACAGAGGTCAGACTAACCAGCCTGTAGTTCTGTGTCCCTCTTGTCCCCTCCCTTGTGAAGACAGACTACGTCTACCACTCTATAGTCTTTCAGGACCACCCCTGTTGCCAGAGAGCAGTTAAACAGATTTACCAATGACTCCATCAGTGCCCCCCCCCCCCAATCTTCTCTCAGTACCCAGAGGCTGAGCCCATCCGGCCCTGACACCTTGTTTGCCTTCAACCCCCTTAGTCATTTGAGTACCCTGTCCTCTGTAATTTGCCCCATTCCAACTTCTGCCTGTTTTACGTGGCTCTGATAAGCACTCTGGAAGACAGCCCTCCTTCCTCCACTGTGAATATGGAGCTAAAATATTCATCCAGAAGATTTCCCTTCCCCTTATCCTCGACCAGCAACACCCATTTTCTGTAGCCTTCCTAAGCCTGCTTTAGTCTTCCTCTTCTCCCTAGTACCTAAAGATGGCCTTATTATTCTCCTTTACCTCCTGTGCTATTCTGAGCTCAGCCTCAGCTTTGGCTTTTTATACCATTGCTCCAGCCGCCTTTAGCCTGTTCTGGTAAACTTTCCTACTCTCTGCTGTTTGATCCTGTTTGTAATATTTGAAGTCTGCCCTCTTAGCCCCTACCTCACCTCCATGGAAAGCCATACAGGTTTCCTGTGTCTCTTGCTCTTCCTCACTGTTTTAATGCAACATTTGTAAATCATCAATACTACACTGTTAAAGGAAAACTACACCCAAAACCTGAAAAAATATATGTTGTGCAGAGTGTTTTAAATTTGTATGTGAAGTTCTAGTGTTTCCTTCCCTCTGACTGGTATTAGGAGTCTTTCCCAAATTAGCCTGCTAGCTTTATGCTAGTTTTACGACCCCTGGGGTTCTCCATACCTGATAGTGTAATTGTATTTCTGGTTCCCACAGTGCATCTTGTCTCACGTGACTGTGATGTAAGAGAGACCCAACATTCAGCACACGCATGCCAAACAAACTAAATATCTTGGAAGCTTTACAAGCTGCACAAAAATTACCAGCAGCAAAGTTTTTCAGGACAGTAAAACCTTTAGGATGAGGGTGGTCACCAAGCTGAATTCTACAGATTTTAAAATATAGCCATCTCTGTTGTTGTGAACTGATTGTAATGCAATGATTTCTGCTGGATTTATGGGCTCTTCTACATCACCATTACATGAAACAAGGTGCACTGTAGGACAAAGAAGTGCAATAAAACTATTTGATATGGTGATCTCCAGGGGTCGTAAAACTACCCTAAAGCTAGCAGGCTAATTTAGGAAAAACTCCTAATACCAGTCAGAGGGAGGAGGAAACACTAGAACTTCACATACAAATTAAAACACTCTGCACAACATATATTTTTTCAAGTTTTGGGTGTAGTTTTCCTTTAATGGCATCCCATTTTACTTCCACCCCACCCAACTGTCCTACATCCTTTAGCTTAGCCTGCAGCAATCTCTCCATCCTTCCAAAATCCACCCTCCCAAAGTCTGACACTTGATCCTGGAATGCTGGTCTCAAGGGTTATGTTAAACCTCATTGAGTTGTGTTGTCCCTAAAGGGCCTCAACCCATACCTTCTCAAAAATTATGGTTAGGGTGTGACAGGTCTAGGGTCGCCCCATCTTTAATGTGTTCCCTCACAAGCCATACCAGAAAGCAATCCCTAAAGACATCCACCAATACCTGGCTCCATGCACTCCTTGTCTTGTGTATGTCCCAATCCACATCTAGCAGGTTTAGGTCTCCCATCAGCGCCACGTTCCCATGATCGGTAGGTGATGAACTCTGAACTAGTTTAAGGCATGTTAAAGATGTCCCTCTCTCTTTTCAGTTTTTGCCATTAATATCTCAGGTGAAATCTACTTAGTGAATGAATGCTGCACTCGGATTAGACCGGTGTAAGACTCTCGGTTCTGCTTTGTTCCTTTGAAATTCTCAGGTAAAGACACTCAGTTTGTTACATGGATAAAAGACCAGTGAGTTCAGTACTTTTCCTGCGACAGTGTTGAGGAAATACTGTTAGCAAATCAATTCTGCACTAATGTCATTCTCCCTCAGTCTGTTCAGGTTTTTTTCTTTGACAATCAAAAGTGAAAGCTATTAATTGATAAATTCTGATTTGGCATCAGCCAGGTAGAAGATTCAATCAGTTTGCTATCTTACCTTGAATAATTCGAAGGTTTAACATTCATTGAACTGGATTTCCTGTTAGGTGTGTGTATGTGTGCCAGGTTTTTAGATTTTATTTATCCCCACTTTAATGATTTTAAAAGCAGTAGCTTTGCTAAGAGGCAACCATAGAAACTGTCTGTCACTGCTGTCTCACATAAGGGTTAAGATCAATTCTATGGTAGAAGTGGTGGCAGACATTGGGATAGTTTGGGCATGTTTGACCACACGATTACCAAATTCCACCAAAAGGCCTCTTATTAAACCAGTGGACAGCAGTTTCATTTCTGAAGCTGTGCAACAAAAATTGGTGAAAGGTCCACTGAATGGTACACTAGTAGGTCTATGGAAGAGTTCAGAAAACCCTTTTTTAAACACACAAAGATCACAAGGTCTTATAAACCCAATTGTTCAAGTTCCATGACAGGATGATACTAGACACGAAATGCAAAACTAACTAGCACCTATGGATAATAAAGCTTCACTTACTGGATTGCCTGTTGGACCCACAATTCCAATAGGACCCACAACGCCCTCTTTACCCTGTGAAAGAAACATTCTGTTAAGCAATTTGGTCATTTTCCATCAGTCAGAGTCACTGCACACCTGTTACACACACTTATGCATTATGCTCATCAGAATGCATTCTTTTTGTGGACTGGTGCATCATGGCAATAACTGTAGGGGCACTGTGTATAATGACACACAGTGGTATGGACATGGCACACCATGTTGTGCAGTGGTAAAGCCATGGTGAACTATGATGTACAATGGTCGGGACACTGTATATCATAACATGCAATGATAGGAACATAGTATATCACAGTGCGCAGTGGTTTACTATGACAAGCAGTGGTAGGATAATGGTGTGTTCTGATCTGAATTGGTATGGCTATGACATACCTTGATTTGCAGTGGTAAGGCCATGGCATGCAATGGAAGGCTCATGGTATACCATGACATGCAGAGGAAGGGTGATGGTGTATCATGGCATACAGTGGCAGGGTAATGGGGTACCATGACATGCCATGGTAGGGCACAAGTGTACCATAACATACAGTGATAAGGACATGGTGTGCTATGATGAGCAGAGGTAAAGCCATGGTGTGCCATGACAGAAAATAGTACGGCCATGGTGCATTATGACACGCAGTGGTATTGCCATTATGTGCCGTGACGGTTAAAGGGAAAGCCATGGTGTACAATAATGAGCAGTGATAGGGCCATAGTGTACCACAACAGACAATGGTAGGGCCAAGGTGTACCACAATGTTCAGTGGTATGGTCATGGTGTGATGTACCATGATTTGCAGTGGTACGGGTAAGGCATACCATGACAGGCAGTGGTAGGGACATGGTGTACCATGAAGTGCAGTTGTAAGGCCATGGTACACCTTGACATACAGTAGTAAGGTACCATGACCATGACGTGTAGTGTTAGGGCCATAGTGAACCATGACAGGTAACAGTAAGGCCATGGTGTACCATGATGTGTACTGTTTGATCCATGGTGCACCATGACGTGATGAGGTACTGTACCATGGCATGCAGGGGCCTAATAACAGACAAGCCATATAGGAAGGAGACATGATAGAAGAGGCAAGTCTTTTAGCTTGGGAGAATCTTCCAACAAGAACTGCTTCATATCAGGGTGCAATGCAATATGATAACATAAATACCCTAAGGTGAACCTAAGAACAGAAACAAGCCTTTCAGCAATGTGGTACGATAACAATGTTGTGGTGTTGACAGGGAAGGTATCCAATAACAGTCACAGTCTTGTGCTGGGAAGGGATGAAGTGACAGCAGAGATAAATCTTACAGCAGGAAGAGACAGAAGAACAGAGACAGGTCTTGTAGTGGTGAGAGGATCCTTATAACAAGAGAAACCTTGTAGCAAGAAGGGGACTGTGACAGCAGAGACAGTACTACAGCTGAGGGACATGATGAATGCAGTAAACTCACCATCAAGCCTAGCGGTCCCTTTGGGCCCTGAATCCCAGCAAAGCCCATGTCTCCATTGGGTCCCTGTGGCAAAATAAGTACAAAAGAAACCAAATAACGTTAAGAGAATTTATACCTGCACACATAGTACCAAGTTGGAAAGTTGCCAAATTTGCTAAATACGGTATTTAGAAATATATCCACATATGTTTTTCTAGCTGTTGTTAACAATCCCTAACTAAGTCAAAGCAAAAGAAGTAAACAGCCACTTTTTTTCAAAATCTTCACTCTATTTATTCTGCTCCACCTGTTGTTCCCCTAAGGCCAGTAGAAATCTCTGAGGCTCCAATAATGACAGTTTTCTTTTTTGATCATAGCTTTCTTTTTCCACCTTGCTGCGGCGATTACGGGCAGGGGCATCCAGCCACTGGCCCTGCCCACTGGGAGAGCACCAGGCTCACTCACATGATGGGGGATTCGGTATGGCTGTCGCCAGTCCACTGGAGGGCCTCCCCATACCCTGCCCAGTCGGACCAGCCCTGGACCCCCCCAGTGCGATTCCACGAGAGTCCTCCTGGTGAGGCAGGGTGCAGCCATCAAGCTGCACGGTCGTGCCCAGCCATTTTCCACCTGGTTGTGCCCACTGGAGCACAGATGTGCAATGACGTCCAGGCAGAGCGTGCCGACATCTGCCGTTCTCCTCCCCAGCTGCACCGGCATGTAGTGCCCTCGGGAATCCCCAGGGGCCGCTACAGCACGGTGGCTTTTCCCCAACCCTCCCCAGACTCAGGAAAGCAGTCTATGGATGCTCGATCCTGATCCTCCCCTGCCGACCCACTGATGACCCGAGTCCGTTCCCAAACCCGGGTCGCTGGCGTGGCGCGAGGTGTGGCGTCCAGCGCCTCAACCCTCAGCACCACCAGGCCGGCCATAATGACAGTTTTCTAAAAAGTCTTCATGATACTCTCAGGCTTTTTGTTGGTTTCCTCCCCTACCCTCTCCTCCATATCTTACCCAGTCTAGTGCTATGATTTCAAAACTTTGTATAGCACTGTCACTGCACTCAATGTGCTTCACAACTCCATCAATAAAGCCAAATCCCTGCAAGCAAAACATCGGTACTCCACCACATTAGGGAGTTATTGTATACCACCACATTGGGCCACCACACCGGTTAGCCTCCAGCTGTTTCTAAACTGAACCTTTCACACTGTATGGTCCACTGGCTAAAATAAAGGACAGTGAGAGGTCCAGAGGCCTTGGTTTAATCCTCCTTCTCAGATAATAGGTACTCTGGTTTAACTGCAAGAGCAAAAAGACTATGAGGACCTAGGAGATTCTGGTTATTCGAATCGGTCCCAGTTCCCAGGCAGTCTGGCCTAGTGGGTAGGGGATAGGACGATGTGGAGCAGAAGGATGTCCAGCTCAGCCACTGGCTCAAAAGGTTCTGCTGGGTTTCTCACGAGAACCTTGTGCTGTGGTTCTGCTAGCTGTAAAACTGGATATAATAACACTGCTGTATGGTGTTGCATGTTAAGTTAAGCTTTCCCGGGGAAAGGCATTCAAATAACATATGAATGAAATTATAAAATGGGTAGGAGAAATCCTGTGAGCTGATTGGCCAAAGCAGCCTTCGACCCGTGATAACATCTCAGTATATCATCATGGTTCAAAACTGATTCCCTAGATCAGCCATTTTCTACACTTTTGGGCCATTCTATAATCACAATAACACACTCCAGGGTGCAGTATATTATGGGATATTGTCCCTTCTTAGATGGTTGAAAGCATTTGCTGTTACCTCATGCCTCACAATGCACCTAAGGTGCGATAATATCTCATAATATACACCCTGTTGTTTATTATTACTTAAATATTCCTCATACTGCATGCCAAGGACCTTCAAGGTGGTGTACAACCTCTCTCTCAAAACAACTACTACAAAGCACAGCCGTATAACACTATGGCACAATCTGTGTCATACAGTAATTCCTACAGATTTCCCTTGGCCAAGGGTAATTTTTCTCCCTTTTTGCTGAAAATTGCTGGACACCATGGTGGCAGAATATTACCGTTATTGTTTGATGTGATCTGTTTGTTTGATAGCCATGAGTCTCCTGGTACACCATGATGTACCGTGAAGTGTGGTAGTAGGGACCATAGGCACATGCAGGGGGCCCAGGGCCACCCCCAAATTTTTGAAAGCTTTTAAAATGCAATGGAGAAATGTAGTCTGGGGGGGGAGAAGGCGGTGGCAAAAAAACAGGTTACTCACCGGTAATAGTAGTACTAGGAGTGGTATATGTTTTTCATCCACACTGTTCTGGCATGTCCTTTCCCCTTTAAGAATCTTGCCAGAAGGTCTTTAAGCTGGCATCTCCCACCCACCCGGGTGGTATAACCCTCATCTACACTCCATGACGCCAGATCTTTGCCCGCTGGAAGCTCAGGTTGTGTGCTGGGGAGGTCGGGTGGGTTCGTGTGGATGAACAACATATATCACTCCTAGAACTACTGTTACAGGTGAGTAACCTACTTTTCTAGGATCATGTATATGTTGTTCTATCCACACTGTTTGGCAGACTCCAAGCAGTTCTCTGGGAGGAGGGAGGCAAGGCGCACACCCTCTCTATACTTATTTGGGGAACAGAGATTGGAGAACTGAGGCCCCAAACCAGCATCTCGGCGTGACTCTAGGTCGATGTGGTAGTGGGTAATGATGGTGTTTGCTGTCTTCCAGGAGGCAGCCTGGCAGATTTCCTAGATAGAGAAGTCCCTGGTAGCAGCCAACAATGCAGCAGTATGGCGTGTAGAATAAGCTCTTATCCCTAAGGGCGGCTCCTTGCCCAACAACCGGTAGAAGAGATCAATGCAGGATGTAATCCATCTGCCAATCGTCTGCTTTGCTGCAGATCTGCCAGGTGTGGCTTCAACATAGGTGACAAACAGCTGGTGAACCTCTCCACGAACTTCCACTATCCACTCTTTATAATAAGAGAGTGCTCGTCTCAGATCTAGAGTATGGCGCTTGTACTCGGCCTCCGAGGTGTAGTTCAGGTAGAACACAAGCAGAGTCAACACCTAGTTAAGATGGAACTCCGACACTACCTTCGGAAGGAATTTTGGGTGGGGGCACAGGCAACCTTGTCCCTCTGGAAGACCAGGTAAGGAGATTCCACCGAGAGCACCTGGAGCTCCCCAGTCCTTCTGGCTGATGTGATAGCCACCAGGAAGACAGTCTTCCACGACAAATGTGACATCTCACATTTGTGCATTGGTTTGAATGGCTTGCCCATGAGCTTTGCTAGTACCAGCAGTAGATCCCATGGAGGTGGAGGTTCATACACGGGAGGGGATATGTGGTCGAGGCCTTTAAAGAAATGTCAGACCACCTTCTCCTGTGCCACCGCCTGCTGACCAGCCCACGCCTGGTAAGCAGAGATGGCTGCCAGGTGCACCTTAAGGGTAGTAGACCAAAGACCCCCTTTGGACAAGGATCAAAGGTAGTCTAGGATGCTAGCCACTGGACAGGACAAAGGGTCCAGGCCTTTACCCTGACACCAAATGGAAAACCTTTTCCATTTGAAGGCATAGCACCTTCTGGTTGACTCCTTTCTGGATGCTTCCACTACTATGAGTACATCCTCAGAGAGACCCAGAGCCTGAAACTCTAGCCACTCAGGAACCAGGCTGTCAGGTGCAGGGATTGAAGGTCTGGATGGATTACCTTCCCCTGATTGACTGATAACAGGTCCGGGCATACTGGAAGACGCCTCGGAGGCCTGGAGCTGAGACTGAGGAGATCTGGATACCAGAACTGGCGAGGCCAGTCTGGGGCTACCAGGATCACCTGTGCCTTGTCCCTTCTGACATTGAGGATCACCTTGTGAACCAAGGGAAGTGGAGGGAAGAGGCTTTGGGTCCACGGCCTTGAGAAAGCATCCCCCAGCAGTGAGCCCTGTTGAAGGGGGTGGGCATGAAACAGCCTCAGTTTGGTGTTCTCCCTGGAGGCAAACAGATCCACCTGAGGTTTGCCCCAGTGGGAGAACAGGCTGCGTATCACCTCTGGATAGAGAGACCACTCATGGAATGTCTCGCCCACACGGCTGAGAGTGTCCGCCAGTTGGTTTGAGGCTCCGGGCACATGAATAGCTAGGAGATTTGCCTCCAGTCAGCTCCCGAGGGTCCAGATGTGAAGTTCTTCCCTGCACAGCAGCTCGGAGTGCGTGCCACCCTGTTTGTTTAGGTAGTACATAGTAGTGGCATTGTCCGTCTGGACTTACACTACTTCACCCTGAAGGAGCGGAGCGAATGCTGACAGTGCCAGTCTGACTGCTCTGAGCTCCAACAGGTTGATATGATATTGGGATTCCTCGGGGGTCTAGAACCTGTGGGCTCTATAGTTCCCCATGTGGGCTCCCCAGCCCATGAGAGAGGCATCGGTCATGAGAACGACCATCGGCTCAGGATGGACAAACAAGATCCCTTCCTGTAAGTGTTCCAGGATGGTCCACCATTGGAGAGCATCCCACATCTGCTAGGACACAGTGCCCAGCTGGTCGAAATGACTACGATGCTAAGTCCACTGGCTGGCCAACTCCCATTGGAGGGGGTGCATATGCCACTGGGTCCATTGGACCACAGTGGAGCAGGCCACCATGTACCCCCAGAATGTGCAGAAAGTCTCAGGCAGGGCGCGAGTGCCCAACCAGAAATGACTGGGCAAAGGAGGAGAGAACCTCTGCCCTGACTGTTGGGAGCCGTGCTCTGGCTTGGCAGGAGTTGAGCTCTGTCCTGATAAAACACATCACCTGTGAAGGTACGAGTTCTGACTTGGCCTCGTTGATCAGGAGACTAAGTTCAGTGCAGGTCTGGAGGGCCAGGTCCCTGGACCTCTCCACCTCCTGCTTGGAGGATCCTGCTAAGAGCCAGTTGTCAAGATATGGGTAAACCCTGACCCTTTAATGCCGAAGATGGGCTGCCACCACTGCAATGCATTTGGTGAGGACCCGTGGGACTGATGACAGGCCGAACGGCATGGCTAAGAACTCAAATAAGGCTCCTTCCGCTCGGAAGTGAAGGAACCTTTGGTGAGACAAACAGATCGGGACATGAAAGAATGTGTCCTGGAGATTCAAAGAGCAAAACCACATGTTCTGTTCGAGAGATGGTATGATCTGGGACAGTTACCATCCTGAAGGTGCATGACCTGAGGAACTGGTTCAGGTTGTGCAGATCTAGAATGGGGCACCAGCCCCCCCATCTGCTTCGGAACCAGGAAGTATCTGGATATGAACCCTAGGTTGACCGGGAGGTCCATGACTCTGGTCACCACCTCCTTGCAGAGGAGTTGGGCAATGTTGTCTCGATGAGCCAAATGAGTGTGCTTGAATTCCAGAGGCAGACCCTGGCCCACCACTTCTAGAACCCACTGAAAGGAAGTGGTGGAGCCAGCCCCCCCATGGGAGCACCCAGAGCTTGTGTGACAGGTATGGAAGAGGATCTAGACTGGGGACTGCCTGAGCCCCATCCTCCAGGCTTACGGGCTGCCGGAGGCCCGGACTTGGGCCGAGGGCACCAAGACTGTGCCTGCTGTTGCTGCCCCGCTTGAAGGTGGGTCTGCTTGGCCACAGGGGCAGAGTGCTGAAATGGCTTCTTCTTCTTCTTCTGCTTTTTGGAACCCTGGGATTCCTTCTGTGCAGAAGTTACGGAGTCCAAGGTGGCACTGGACTTCTCGATGCATTGGAGGTGACTGGCCACACCTAGGCCTAAGTGGTCAGTACCTAATAAAGGGAGATCCATTAGCTTGTGTTGGGTGTCTGCCGTGAAGGTGGAGACCCTTAACCAAGCCCTGAAGCACATGGCAACCGCGGCTGCCACCAAGTGGGCGCATGAGTCCCCAAGGTTCAGAGCCGTCTGGAGTTGCTGCTTTGCAACAGCCTGACCCTGGTCATGGACCTGCTTGACCATGGTCTGGAGGTCTGTGGGAAGGTGAGGTAGAACCTAATCAAGGGAGCCCAGAAGGGCGTGAGGGAAATGCACCATGATGACGGCCGAGCTTGCCTGACGGAGGCCCAGCGTAGAGGTGGCATAGACCAGTTTTTTGGACTCCTTGTCTGGGGGTCAATCTGTATGTGCTGAACTACCCAAGTGTATGAACACAGATTCAGTCACCAAACCCTCTGCAGAGGGATGCTCTGTGAATCCTGAAAGGGATCCGATGAGCACTGTGTACTTGTGGGCCATACGGGCAGACGGCACATTGCAGGAGGCCGGGTGCTGCCATAGCTCCAAAGCTGGACCAACAATGGCCTCGGCCACTGGGAAGGCTTCTGTTGTGAATCCCCCCATTTGAGAATATCAGTGAGGGGATATTTGGCCCATTTCTGCACAGGTTTGAGAAGCATCCCGGTAGAGTTGGAGATGAGATGGAAGATGCCCATAAAGGAAGAGGGGCCTTCCTCCGTCAACAGACTACTGACTGATTCCTCATTCAAGGGACAGGAATGAAGGTCTGAGTCATCAGACTCTGAGGAGTCTGGATAACTCGGCCGGCCACCGGGGTCTCCATCCACCCACCTAGGACAGTCAGGAGTGAGGGTGACAGAAAGCCTGAGTGCGAGGCCCGGAACAGGCCAAGTCTCTTTGGCAGGAGCCCCTGAAGGGGGTTGTTTAGGTGGCGGCTCCACCAGGATCAGTGGAGAGGTTGATTCTGGCTGTACCAGGATGGTTTTGACCGGCTCCATGGGAGAAGGAATGGTGCAGGCTGGCTCCAGTGGAGTCGGCTTCAGCCCAGGAGGCGATAGTCAAGTAATGGGTGGGGTGGAAGCCGGAATCGACTTTTGACTGGACAAAATCAGCTGCTGCCACATTAAGTCTTCGCAGCGTCGATGGAGTTTCCATTGAAACCTCTCCTCATCCGAGGAGGATGAAGAAGAATGTCAGCGGCACCTCTTCTTTCAGTGCTTGTGCACCTTCTTCGCCTGTCGAGTCGAAGAGTAGTCCGAGACCTCGATCATCGGGGACCGACAGGGTCAATCAGAAGGCACCGGGAGGGCGGTGGTTCTTCTGGGTCTGAGGCAGGTCTCCGGCGGGATTCCCATCGGGATTGGACTCCTCATCATGGAGAGGCAGGACCGGGGTCCTGAATAAGGAGTTGTCGGCCTCATTGAGTGACAACGAATCGACTGAGTCAAGAATGATCTCAACCAGGTTGTCGTCTGGAGTCTGAGCCGGCTGGCCTGATGGGGGAACGTGAAGCCAGTGGCCGAGGCCGCAACCTCGACCAAAGTCGAAACAGGTGATTCCTGGGACCAAGATCTCTCATGATCCCAAGAATGTCATTGGCGAGATGAAGATTCTTTCAGTTCCTTGTCCTTTTTACGGGATCGAGAGACATGCATGCCCGAAGGCCCCTCGCCCTTGGTTGGAAGGTATTGGCACATCTCTTGAAAGGATCCAGAGAAAGTGGAGCCCAAGTTGAGTGGTACGAAGAAGGACTTCGAGGACCAATCTGCAGCCTGAGCTGCCTCTTCCTCGAAAGTCTTCATTTGTTCGAGGTGCTCAGTGGACCCCACAGCCATGGAGATCACCCATTGGGCTTCCTTAGATTTGACCAGCGGATTCTGTTTCTCCAGTCTGCCCAATTGAAGCCATGCGAGACGATCGTCCAAGACGTTCGGCTGAAATGCGAGACACATCTCACAGGCCTGAGTGTCATGGCCGACACCCAGGCAGTACATGCACGTGGCATGCGGGTCGGTGTGAGACATCTTTTACCCGCACGGGCAATGGCAGAAACCGGGTGAGGATTTATCCTCCATAGTGGTCGAGATCACTAAGCAATTTGGTGCAACTCTGACGAATTTGAGCAAATCCGTGGATTTGAAAACCAGGGCCTACAGAACGCAAGAGCGGTAAAGAGGGAATCGGTATCTTCCAGTGGAAAGGAAGATCTGGCATCATGGGGCAGAGATGAGGGTTATACCACCCAGGTGAGTGGGAGGAGCCAGCTTAAAGACCTTCCGGCAAGATTCTTAAAGGGAAAGGACATGCCAAACAGTGTGGCTAGAACAATATATCCACGATCCTAGAATGGTCTTTTTTCACCCCACCCCCCCCAAATGATATCCAGTGTGTGCCACTGGTGGGGCCATGGTGTGCCATGACATGCAGTAGTAAGGCAATGGTGTACCATTATATTCAGTGGTAGGGCTATGGCATACCATGATGTGCAGTGGTAGGGCCATGGTGTACCATAATGTACAGAGGTAGGGCCATGGTGTACCATAATGTACAGAGGCAGGGCCATGTGTACCATAACGTACAGAGGTAGGGCCATGCGTACCATGATGTGCAGAGGTAGGGCCGTGGTGTACCATAATGTACAGTGGTAGGGCCGTGGTGTACCATAATGTACAGAGGTAGGGCCTTGGCGTACCATAGTGTACAGAGGTAGGGCCGTGGTGTACCATAATGTACAGAGGTGAGGCCGTGGTGTACCATAATGTACAGAGGTGGGGCCGTGGTGTACCATAATGTACAGAGGTAGGGCAGTGGTGTACCATAATATACAGAGGTGGGGCCATGGTGTACCATAATGTACAGAGGTAGGGCCATGGTGTACCATAATGTACAGAGGTAGGGTCATGGTGTACCATAATGTACAGAGGTAGGGCCATGGTGTACCATAATGTACAGAGGTAGGGCCATGTGTACAATAATATACAGAGGTAGGGCCATGTGTACCATAACGTACAGAGGTAGGGCCATGTGTACCATAATGTACAGAGGTAGGGCAATGGTGTACCATAACGTACAGAGGTAGGGCCATGTATACCATAACGTACAGAGGTAGGGTCATGGTGTACCATAACGTACAGAGGTAGGGCCTTGGTGTACCATAATGTACAGAGGTAGAGCCGTGGTGTACCATAACGTACAGTGGTAGAGCTGTGGTGTGCCATAACGTTCAGAGGTAGGGCCGTGGTGTACCATAACGTACAGAGGTGGGGCCGTGGTGTACCATAATGTACAGAGGTGGGGCCGTGGTGTACCATAACATACAGAGGTGGGGCCGTGGTGTACCATAATGTACAGAGGTAGGGCCGTGGTGTACCATAACGTACAGAGGTGGGGCCATGGTGTACCATAACGTACAGAGGTGGGGCCGTGGTGTACCATAATGTACAGAGGTAGGGCCGTGGTGTACCATAATGTACAGAGGTAGGGCCATGGTGTACCATAATGTACAAAGATAGGGCCATGGTGTACCATAATGTACAGAGGTAGGGCCATGTGTACCATAACGTACAGAGGTAGGGCCATGTGTACCATAATGTACAGAGGTAGGGCCATGGTGTACCATAACGTACAGAGGTAGGGCCATGGTGTTCCATAACGTACAGAGGTAGGACCATGGTGTTCCATAACGTACAGAGGTAGGACCATGGTGTACCATAACGTACAGAGGTAGGGCCTTGGTGTACCATAATGTACAGAGGTAGGGCCATGGTGTACCATAATGTACAGAGGTAGGGCCATGGTGTACCATAATGTACAGAGGTAGTACCTTGGTGTACCATGATGTGCAGAGGTAGGGCCATGATTGTACCATAATGTATGTACAGAATGGGGCCATGTGTACAATAATATATACAGAGTGGGGAGCCATGTGTACCATATAGTACAGAGGTGAGGCCATGTGTACCATAATGTACAGAGGTAGAGCCATGGTGTACCATAACGTACAGAGGTAGGGCCATGTGTACCATAATGTACAGAGGTAGGGCCATGGTGTACCATAACGTACAGAGGTAGGGCCATGTGTACCATAACGTACAGAGGTAGGGCCATGGTGTACCATAGCGTACAGAGGTAGGGCCTTGGTGTACCATAACGTACAGAGGTAGAGCCATGGTGTACCATAACGTACAGTGGTAGAGCCGTGGTGTACCATAACGTACAGAGGTAGGGCCGTGGTGTACCATAACGTACAGAGGTAGAGAGTGGTGACCATAGCATGACAGAGGTAGAGCCTGGTGTACCATAATGTACAGAGGTGGAGCCGTGGTGTACCATAACGTACAGAGGTAGGGCCGTGGTGTACCATAACGTACAGAGGTGGTGCCATGGTGTACCATAACATACAGCGGTAGGGCCATGGTGTACCATAATGTACAGAGGTAGGACCGTGGTGTACCATAACGTACAGAGGTAGGACCGTGGTGTACCATAACGTACAGAGGTAGGGCCGTGGTGTACCATAATGTACAGAGGTAGGGCCGTGGTGTACCATAATGTACAGAGGTGGGGCCGTGGTGTACCATAATATACAGAGGTAGGGCCGTGGTGTACCATAATGTACAGAGGTAGGGCCGTGGTGTACCATAATGTACAGAGGTGGGGCCATGGTGTACCATAATGTACAAAGGTAGGGCCATGGTGTACCATAATGTACAGAGGTAGGGCCATGTGTACCATAATGTACAAAGGTAGGGCCATGTGTACCATAATGTACAGAGGTAGGGCCATGTGTACAATAATATACAGAGGTAGGGCCATGTGTACCATAACGTACAGAGGTAGGGCCATGTGTACCATAATGTACAGAGGTAGGGCCATGGTGTACCATAGCATTACAGAGAGTAGGGCCATGTGTGTACCATAATGTACAGAGGTAGGGCCATGGTGTACCATAATGTACAGAGGTAGGGCCATGTGTACCATAGCAGTACAGAGTGAGGAGCCATGGTGTACCATAACGTACAGAGGTAGGGCCTTGTTTAACCATAATGTACAGTGGTAGGGCCATGGTGTACCATAACGTACAGAGGTAGGGCCATGGTGTACCATAATGTACAGAGGTGGGGCCATGGCCCACCATCATATGTACTGTAATGTCATGGTGTCCCATGAAATGCAGTGTTAGGGCCATGGTGTATTGTGATGTGCAGTGCTAGGGCAATGGTGTCACAGCCCAGCACTCTAACCATTAGGCCAGACTGCCTCCTTGTTAGCTAATAATTCTATTTGTTATAATTTGTGGCACCAAACCACCTAAATCGAAAACCTTTCTGACTTCTAAACCAGTGCTATAAAAAAACATTATCAATATGATATATTTTATGCACAATTTGGTAAACACTAATTGGAGCAAACTGATTTGATCCCTTCTATTGAAGATGCTTGGCAGTTCCTGCACATTATTTCCATTAATGTTCTTTACTGGCATGTATAATCAGATGCAAACAAAGCAGCAGCACTGCAACAACTGTTTGAAGCCTACTGTCAACTAAAACTGATAGAAATATTCATGTAGCATACAGTTAGCCTGTGATCTGTACAAACTTCAGTCTGCTCAAAATCCTTATAGTGTATGGTGGAATGCTGTTGGGGATGGAAATCCATGCTTCGAACAACGTTGTTGTGCTGCAGTAGGTATGTCATCATAGCTGTTGTGCTGCACTAGCTACGTATCTACTGCCGCACAACAACTTGGAACATGTTCGAGCATGCACATTCCTCAAACTGGAGTGTGTTCGCGCATGAGTATTACACGAATCTCTGCTCCCACAAATGGCTGCGGAGGTGAGTGCTGTACCCAAAAAGCAGTGTTAAAAAAAACGAAATGGCAAAGTAAGGACTCTGCAGTAATATTTTAAACTAAGGAGACTCTTTTTTTATTGTGTTTGTGGGCCATACACTATATAAGACAATGTGTGGTCCACTATCTTATAACAAATCATGTGTAATCATCTTGAGGTTGCCATGCTGACTGAACCTCTCAAGCTTCACTCTCGAGATTCAAAAGATCACCATGGCAACATATCAATAACTACACACGTTTGTTATAGATAATGGACTATATACACATTATCCTCTATGTTGTGTGCATTCTAAACTGTTGTGCACATTCTAAGGTCTTGTGCACATTCCAAACACTTGCCCTGCACCATTCAACGGTCATGAAAATGGAAATTATGTACCTACCTTAATTCTTGATCTTCTTGGATGAAGTCTTCACCATTCAGTCACACTAATGGGACTACGCTGGAGGGTCTAGGATGCAGCGGGAGCCAAAAATCTTCAGAAGGGCCGGCGCCGAGGTAGGATCATGCATGCGCAGCACCATGAGGCTGGCTCACATCTGTATGGGTTATCTCGACGTTGACCCTCCAACTGCCTCAGTCCCTTTTTGACTGAGGAGGTGCAGCGTAAACTAACTTAGGAAACACCTAACTTACTCTGGGCATGAGACAGCCCGCATGACCCGTGTAAGAAGGGTCCACTCAAATGCGTCTTCACAGCCCAAGCGATGATGGAGTGAAGACCAGAAGAAGGATGAGTGAGCTTGGGGGATGGTGGGTGGGTGTGTGAATGAATGGTGAAGACTTCGTCCAAGAAGATCAAGAATTATGGTAGGTACGTAATTTCCATATCTTCCTGGACTAGAAGTCTTCACCATTCATTCACACTAATGGGAGAGTACCAAGCTAAAAACCAATCCCCTGAGAAGGGTGGCAGGAGACAGCGCTCATGCAGGACAGAAGTCCATTAAGGATTGTCCTGCTGAAGGAGTGTGCTGTTTGGCATGGACATCCGGAGTGTAGAGCTTCACAAGGGTGTGCAACGAGCTCCAAGAAGCCGCTTTGCAAATATCTGTAATGGGCACATTATGAATTTCTGCCAAGAGATGCCACAACCACTCTGGTAGAGTGGGCATAAACTCGGCTTTCCAACTTGACCTGCACGATCGAGTGGCAATGACAAAGACATGCCACCAACCAAGCAGAAATGCATCCAATGGCAATGGGCTGACCCAGTAGGGCCATGCTGAAAATACTAAAGGATGTTTGGAATTGCAAAACTCTTTAGTTCTGTCGATGTAGAATTGTAGAACCCCTCTTGACATCCAGAGAATGAAGTGCGTGTTCCCCTTTATTCTGGAGCTGGCAAACTAAGAGGGAAGAACCAGGGGTTGGTTAAGGTGATATCCCAAACTACCCTTGGGAGGAATTTAGGGTGAGTACGAGGTACCACCTTGTCCTTGTGAAACACAGTATATGGAGGCTCTGAGATCAAAGCAGGGCATTCAGAAACTCTGTGAACAGAAATAATGGCCACTAAGAAGGCAGTCTTCCAGGTCAGGAACCTCAAATCACAGGTGGCTAGAGGCTCAAAGGTTTATGGGTGAGCATATCTAGCATGAGGTTGATATTCCATGAGGCCATCGGTTTCTTGACCGATGGTCCAGTGTGTAGGATACCCTTAAGGAATCTCTTGACTAGTGGTAACTGAGCCAGCGACGTGTTCTGCACTAGCTCAAGGTAAGCGGAGATCGCACAGACATAAACCTCTACTGTCGAGAACTGCAGTCCTGCATTTGACAGGTCTAAGAGGTACGCCAATACTTCATTCGGTGGGCAATAAAATGTGTCCAGCGTGGACTTTTTTTGCACACCAATTGGAAAATCGCTTCCACCTAGTCATGCAAGTCTCCAGTGGAAGGCTTGCGTGAAGAAGATTTCTGAGATCCTTTGAAAGACTGCAGACCTACCCACTTATATCTCCTCAGGTAGCCAGGCATGGAGATAAAGGGAGCGCAGGTTGGGATGGACCAGGGATCTGTGTGTCAGGAGGTCCGTCTGAAGAGGAGCTTCCTCAGGGAGACTTCTGACAACCTCTTGATTAGTAGAAAGTATATCTGATGAGGCCAATGCAGGGTGAAGAGGATCATCCTGTCACCCTGAGCCTTCAGCTTGAGCAGCACCCTCTGAACTAAAGGAAGGGGGGAATGCATACAGAAAACGTCTCTGCCATAGTCTGAGTGCATCCTGACAGAAAACGTCAGGTTCTGGATTTCTGGAGTGGAATAGAAGCAGTTCTGCATTGAGAGGGGACGCAAGAAAAAGTCCAGGCCTGGCCTGTCCCGCTCACCGAATAGTGATGGTATGCTGCTGGGGTGAGCGACCATTGTGGGAACCCGCCTCCAGCCTGCTGATATGATCTGCTGGGTCATTCTGAATTCCTGGCAGGTAGGCTGCCTGAAATAGGGTATCGTGCTCAAGACATCACTCCCACTTCGTTATGGTCCCCCTGCACAGAGGGTAGGAGCGTGTCCTACCATGCTCGTTGGTGTAACACATCACGGCCTTAGTGTCCATCTGAAGGGGAATACCCTGAGATAGAGGACATCCTTCAGGACTTGGGATTTATAAAGATGAGACTCCTCCTGGTTCCACACACTCTGAGTGCGGAGGTCTTGACATTGAGCTCCCCCACTGATCAGAGATGCATCTGTGGTGATCTGAGGAGCCAGTGGGGCAAAGGGTAGTCCTTGCAGAAGCCTATCTCTCTGTGTCCACCATGCAAGTGATCTTGTCAGGAATTCCACCACCTTTATGTGGAAAGACTGTGGGAGTGTGGTCAGAGACCACCATGTGCTGAGCATCCACTGTGTGGTCCTCATGTGGACCAGCCAGAAGCAGTTATGAAGCTGAGAGGCTTGAGTTGTAACTTTGCAAGGTCAGCAGTATCTTCATGGAAGTGTCTTGAATGTCCAGGGATGCAAGCCAGTCAAGCCGCTGGGGAGGTGGTAGGACAGCCCCTACAGGGACCACCCTACCCCGAACAAAGACCTATTCTGTTCCTGAGTTCGAGAATAGGGCGCATGCTGCCTGTTCTTTTAGACACCAGATGACTATGAATCTCTGAAGAGAGAAGGTCTGACTGTGAAGTGGGGAGACTGTGCTGCCACTTGGGGGCACAGTCGGGGAGGCCTCTGAAGGTTGAAGGAGTACCCCTTTCAGAAAATCCGGACGACCCACTTGTCTATTGTTATAGACTGCTCTAGGCTAAAAGTGAGTCAGACAATCTCTCACTGCAGGGCGAAGATCCACCCCAGACAGTTAAAATGGAACCCGATAGTCTCAAAAGTGGCACTCGGTGCCTCTGGGTCTTCCGCCTCAAGCTGCGTCTTCTTTGTGGTTCATGGCTGACTGCTTGTTGCAAATCTGACGATGGTTCCAGACCCTTTGAGGGGCTGTAGGAGCTGGTCCGGTTGTTCTGAAGGCAGCTACCTGAGTGCCGAACAGAGAGAATCATTAGAGATCCAGATGTTCTAAGTCAGGAGAGTCATCTGACATATATCCCAGCAGTAGCGGCCCTGGAGGCAGCTCATTTCCCCCAAGGTTTCAACCTTGTGAGATTATATTGATAGGACAAGCTGCAAACCCCTGAGGGAGAACAGTCTCGTCAATCTGTTGTCTGACAACCACAGAAACTAAAAATGTCCCTCCTTGGGAGGGGCACCGAAGGAATCAGAGCTTGCCTTCCCCACACAGCCTGCGACAGATGCCAAGGAGGGTGGGCAGAGCATAAACCCCACCCCCGGGTCTACATCGGAGTGCAGAGCCAGGTCAGAACCCATGCCCTAAGGAGAGACTGAAAGACATGGCTTTGAACGGGGTTCAGTTGGGACGAGTTCATGTTCAGGCTGTAAAACAAGCCATCTTAACATTGTCAGAATGATGAGGTCCAGATCAGACTCATCGTGCTCCACATCTACCCCAAAGAAACAGGAAATGCCACAGCAAGGCCAACCTGGGCAAGGGAAGACCAGAGGGCACCTGGGTCTGGAAACGAGCCTGTCTCTAAAGACCCTGACACCTCACTTGGCACCAAGAAGTTAACGGAGCCGCAGGTGGCATCAAGAAGTCAACAGTGCTGCATGAGGCACCAAGGTCATGGAGCCTACACAACCCGAGTCGATGGTGCCACACAGCAGCACTGAAAGAAGTCGGCACTGCGTGTGGCACCAAAAGTAGTCAGTACTGCACATGGCACCAAAGTCGATGGTGCCACACATGGCACCGGAGTTGATGGCACCACAGGCAGCACTGAAATTGACAGTGCTGCAGGCAGCACTAAAGCCAAGGAGCCCAGAGAACGGTCATCCCTGGAGGGAGGAGGAGGAGGAGGGGTACCTGTGCCGGCCCCTGCGGGGAACAGTGAGGGGAGTAGGCACATGGGGTCAGCATAGGCTGCATCAGACACCGAAAGTAGAACCCAGACCAAAACCCTGGCCGCAGTCCAGCGGCGCCAAAGTATGAAGACCGTGGCGCCGGAACCACCAGCAAGGGCAACGAGTCAACGCTGAACCAACTGCTCAAAGAGCTGCCCAAAGATGAAACTGTCCACCAGAATCCCTGCAAGGGACAGAGAAGGGCCCCGGAGATGAGAGTCCAGGCTGTCTAGAGTAGAAGAATTTTGGCTCCCGCTAGGTCCTAGTGCCTTCAGTGTAGTCCCCTTAGTGTGAATGAATGGTGAAGACTTCTAGTCCAGGAAGATATGGAAATTCCTCGTTTGACCCATACCCAGCTGCTTACTAGCCACCCAGTGTCCACAGCTATACCTTTTAACTTGTCAAAGTTAATAAATTTAATTCTGATTGTACAGCAGTTCACATAAGGTGACTATATCCTGCCACATTAAGTACTGCCATTTCCATCAGTAATTACTGAAATGGAAGCACTTCATATCAAAGTACTGTAGCCTGGCACTGCATTTTTCTTTGACAGAAATTTAATTTACAAACTTTTATATGTTAAAAGGTACAGCTCAGCACTGGGGAAGTAGTAAGCAGCTGGGTGTGGAGTGAGTTTTTTTTGTCCAAACAGGAGTGGCAAGTTTTTTTCCACTGGGGGATGCTTCTGTCACTCCTGTGTTTGTTTATTTATTTATTTTTTATTTAGTTTTTGTTAACCAGGTTAGGTGCGCTAGCCAAAGTTGACTATTTTCAGGCATGACCTGGGAGAATACATACATAAAATGAGATGGGATTATATAATACATAGTACATAGTACAGGTAGGTTAGAATACAGATAACATATGCTATATAAAATAAAATATGGGCAACCACATACAACTCGGCATGGGTTTACATCTCGGGGCTGAGATGACAGCATGGACCTCTAAAGCTAAGCCCATATGCTGTCATCCCAACCCAGGGATTTATTTAACTCTAAAAATTGATTAGCGTTTTGCTCATAAACGTGCTAAATCTTTGTGGAAATGCATAGCTCTTACCTCAATGTGTTTAACAAACACAGCACTTCTAGAAAATCTATATAAATATGTTCTGTACAGTTAGTATAGTCCCAAGAAAAAAATGCTAATCAATTATTTAAAACCCTGCCAATAGAAAGACAGCCTTGTTGTGTATGGTTGTCCATACATTATTCTACGTACTGTATGTGCTTCAGTGCTGTTGTGTATGGAAAACCCAACAATTCCAGATGCTGCTGTACCACAGTAGTGTTGTCAGAATACCTGTGGTACTTCATTAGCAGTGTCACTACTGTGGTACAACGGCAAAGAATCCTGTATCTACTAATATCCCTTATGCTTACCTACACCAAAGATTCCTCATAACGAAGATATCAGCAAGACTGAAAACAGTCCAAGTGAACTGTTTGTTAAAAGATGGGCCACTAGAAACGTTTCAGCTCATGTACAGTGGCTATTACAGTACGTCAACATTTGCAGAAATGTATGCTATGAGTGTTTTGATTTATTTGTTCAGTCCTAGTGTGTCCTTCCCTTTGTTTGATAGTAGCTTTTTTTTTTTCTAAATTTCCCTACTAATTTTATGGCCCCTGGGGAGTTCCATGTTAGGACTGATTCTTGCACTTCTTTTTCCTGCAATGCCTCCTGTCTCACGTGATAGTGATGTGCCCGGGACCACTGATTCAGTGAGCGAAAGCTGCTGCAGCACAATCTGTTACTAGGAGCTGATGTTCTGGCCTCAACTAAATAACTCAAATTCAGTCTTTTCGTTTTCTGTTTATGTGTCTAGGTCTGACCAGCAGGAGTTAAATGCTTTGTTTTTTAAAGCTTTTCATTTCATCAAACTACGCACAGCCACACACATCTCCCCAGGTTAACAATGCCATAATTAGTGAAGACTCACGCTAGCCATTTCCTTACAGACCAGTCCACTCAGTTATCCCTCAGGTGTTTGCAAAACTGTAAATGTAGCCTTTATAAGTGCTCACTGGATAAGGAAAGTTACTTACAACCACAGCTCTGTTGCTATACAATTGACTCTAAATCAGTACTTGCTGAATCTATGGTCTCAGCTCCATCACTAGGTGAGTTGCTACATTTGCACAGCAGCAACCTGAGTGCTGGGGTTGCTGCAGTGGAAATGTGGCAGTTTGGACACTTGTCTTATCTTGGTAAGGTGTTTCTTACTCCATTCCCGAAGCCCCAGCAAAGTTGTGAATTAACAGTGAAGTCAGCGGTGTAAACTGCTGTTTGGACTGGCAGCACTGCTCGCATCGCTGCAACAAGTTCAGTTCCCACAATGCCCTATCTGTATACAGGAAGTTGTGGGAAACTGAAGAGCGGACTATTGCCAGAGCGAACACTTATTAAAATAAAAAACAAAAACCTATTTTGAAGCCTGATGTTTTTATTTCCAAATATGTCCGGTTATTTTGTGTGCACTACTTGGGGCAGGATTACCAAGCACAAGGCCTGCAGACCTAGGTATGGCTTCTTTTCTGAAGTTCTCCTTTGTGAATCTGGATAACTAGAGCAGGTTACAAGAGGATCTGCAAAACCATAAAGCATACTGCATTTATCCGATGACTTGCAAGTGTGAACACTTGTTTACTGTATGTCATGCAGTGTGCTTATTTGCCACACCATCAGACGTCATCGGACGTCAGGGGACAACCACCTACTCCCAAATTCGCGGCCTTTCATGAGCACGACTTGCATTGGTGCTTTGAGGAGCAGAGTATGTGGACTCTTTGATCACTGTGAGAGTGAGAAGAGTGACCAGAGCAAAACTCTGTAGCCAAGTTGAAAGCTGCGTAAACACGCCTACTGTCACATTGGACAGGAGGCATTGTAGGAAAAAGGACAGCAATAAAAAATTCAAATATGGAGACCCCAAGGGACCATTAAACTAGCAGACACATTTAGAAAAAAAACTTCTATTAGTAAACGAAGTGAGGGACACACTAGGCCTACACACACAAATCAAAACACTCTGCACAACACGTTTTTGCAAATTCTGACCGCGGTAATATTTTAAATCCTTATCCTGTTCACTCTGTTTTCTGTTTATTTGTCCACAGTTCAAGACAGAGTTAGAAAGAAGGTAAATAAATAAAAACAAACATATACTATGCAGAATAACGTATGGGCAACCATTCACAACAAGGCCAATGGTTCCATCTTACAGTGAGGTGATGTCACAGAAACCTCTTGAGATTTGCTCTTGAGGTCTATGCTGTCATCTTGCTGCTCTATGGAAATACAGCCTTGTGGTGTATGGTTGTCCATACATTATCTTGTATACAGTATGTCCCACACCAGACACTTAGGCTAATACCCAATACTGACACTGTAGTGTAGCACTATGGGTGGGGTGAAGGGTGCTGCACTGATGAGGCACCATCCTTCAGATGAGATTTTAAACTGAGGTCCATTCTGCCCATCTCTGGTGGCTGCACTTGAAGTTAAACACCCCATGGCACTTATAAGAGCAAAGCATTTGCCCTGGTGCTCCCCCCAGCATTCCTCTTGTCAATAAAACAGGTTCTTGCAGCTCTCTCCACCCCCACTTCCCACCCCCATACACACACATGCACACTGAACACACCTGGAAATGAGCTATCCTAGTGCAATGTAACCTTTCTGGTCAAAAATTACAAATGAATCTATTACATAGAAACATAGAAGTTGACAGCAGATAAGGACCACAAGGCTCATCCAGTCTACCCATTTTTTCTACCTTATGAATGTGCCATAGGCCTTTACTCTGTCAATGGCCTGTCTATTCATACTCATCTGTACTGTTATTAATAATTAATTATGCGTGTTTAAGTTTTTCTTAAACTTTTTATTTAGAATTGTGCATTAACTTTTAACAAGTGCAGCTATGTAAACAACAATTGATACAATGGAATGAATTAAAATTCACAATCATACAATTTATGTGAGCTTCCTATACTGTGCTCTACGCAGTTTCCAGTTTCTTGATCTTCCTCTCTTACCAGGCCCACAAAGGTGTTCCTAAGCTGTTAGGAGCCCTACACAGCAATGAGGACATCTGAATAGAATGGCATTGAATATGGACATACAGTGGACAATGTGAAGACTGACGCCTGTTGTCTAGCAGGACATCAAAACATGAATCGGACGAGGAGCAGTCACGTTTTTATATCAGAAAATATTTTTCAAACTGTTTATTATTTGAATACTTGGTACAAAACGAAGATCATCCAAATACAGTAAATGAATGCTGAAGACATCAAAAATCAAGTACAGTGGAAACAAAGAAAGGTAAGGTCAGTTTTTTGGGGGGGCTTTAGAATTTTAAGACAAGGAAAGAAACATTTTCATGGTTAACTGGAATGAGTAGATTTCCTACTGTACATAAAAGACACTGGCTTTGGTCAAAGTCCCAGAGTCATAATGACTGGTTATCTGTCTGAACAGCCAGGCATTCTTGTTCTAAACTAATGAGACAGAACAGATTCTTGTTGGACTTGAATAACAAACACCACAGTAATCCATCCCAGTTCTGGAAATTTATAAAAACAATGTAAAGTAAACACTGACATTCCTGTGCACCACAATAGCTTACATGCAGCAAAATTCAAGGGGCTGGTGCTGTTACACTGCCGCTGGAAAAGGCTTTGATAACTTGTTTTCAATTTGCAGTTTTTTCCCTGGACAGACCTGATTTAAAGCAAACTCTACAGACTTCTAAGGGTGAAGAGCTTAAAGCTCTAAAACATGAATCAAGATATGTTTGAAGGGCCCAAAGATACTGTTCATTGTCCTCTGAAGTTATTAATAAACATGACTGTAAAACCATCAGCCTATCTCTTTCATCTAACTGTCTTATTTGTGTAATAACTTTAAAATCATTCGTATTGCACTGGTAACTGCTTTAGTTTTGCTAATGGTTTTCATCCACAGTCACAGCAGACACAACCTCATGAGTGAGCTTTGGTAATGACAGGGTGTGCAAATAAAAATAAAAAAGACCTTTCGAGCACTTGCAAACCAATTTCAGCATTCCTACTGTACTGAAGATCAATGTTGGACAAGAAGGCATGACTGGAAGACCAGGTAGTACTCCTATGGATTTCAGCAAAGAGGACATTGCAACAGAAGCTTCCGTATGCTCAGAAGAAAGAGTCTTTAGACCACAGGGCTCAGAATAGACCAAACAGCAGCAATGCTTAATGCTAGACACCATCCATCAGGACAAAATACTGTACATCTGGGAGCAGGTTGACTTTGAATGGATCCAGTGACAGTCAAAAGTAAATGTGCTTAATTAGTCCTAATTGACTCAGTTCTATGGTTATAGAATCAGAGTGTCCTCTTCACATCCAGAAGGTGAAGCACTGTCTCACCTCAAGAGATATCGGATCTGGGGAAGAACATTTGGTAAAACCAAGGACTGGTTGGAATGGAAATCAGATACAGCCTTGAGTAGAAGAAGTATCAATGAGGTACAGAGGATAGAGGCTGCTGTCTGAAGTAGTAACCACCAAAAATAGAGTTCCCAGGACATAAAACTGAGGCTGCACCAATCTACAGGCTTAATGGGCTTTTCCAAAAGCTTGGTGAGGACCTGGTTAAGGTCTCAGGGAGAAGGAAGGTCTTGCATGTCTGGAAAGAGGTGTTTCAGTCCCTTGGAAAATTGTTCAAAGACCTTTCCCCAAGGACACGAACTTTGATCATCCAAACAGTGGTCACATAGATTCTCAGGAAGAGAATTTCCACACTGATGGGACCAAGAAACAGAGGTAGTTCCAAAATGTACAGTTTCATGCTTACCGTAACAGTAGATCTTTGAGAGGATTTCTTGCAGCAGGTACTATTTTTGGGAGCCCACCAGAGGGTGCTCTTCCAGACGGTGGCTTTCTCCAGCAGTGCATAGTGGGGGCCACCCACTCATGATGTCATCACTCCTTGCAGGTATAAAAGAAGTGGGTGGCCCCCAGTATAGTACAGTTAAGTAAGAACTTACTGTAACAGTAGATCTTCCAGTAGAGCTCTTGCAGTAGGCAATAACCATAGGACTAAGCTGCCAGGACCCCATGGAAACCTTCTAGCTAGCAGTCTTCAGTGGGGGACTGCCCTCGACATCAGCTCCGCCTGATGTCAGCCAGTGGTATAAAAGGGGCGGTCCCCAGCCCCACCTCAGTTCTCCTATCGGAGACCTGGAGTCTAGAATGGAAGGAGAACCGGGCAGGTTCTTTGCCAAAAAATTAACAGCAGAGATAGAAAAAAGGGGCAGGAAGCAGTGCCTGCTGCAAGAGCTCTTGTCGAAGATCTACTGTTATGGTACGTTCTTACGTAACTACACTATCTCACTTCAAGTTGGAGCTCTTGCAGCAGGCAATAACCATTAGGGCTGGATCCCAAGCAATAAATGGATAAGGACAAGAAAAAAGTCCAGGAGGAGGCTGAAAACCGGCAAGAGAAGATTCAGGAGAGAAGGCCCTGGAGAAGCGCCAGGTCAAACCTAGTCCTACGTCTGGAAGCCACATCCAAGCTATAATGCTTGACAAAGGTGTGAACAGAGTTCCAGGTAACCGCTGTACAAATATCTGCTGTGGAAACATTTTAGAGAGAGGTGAAGGAGGTGGCCACCCCCCTGGTGGAATGGCCTCTTACCGGACCCGGTAAGGGCTTATTGTGCTTGTTGTAACAAAAAACAATGCAGTTAACAAGCCATTAAGACCGGGTCTGCTTGGTGACTGGTGCACCTTGAGTTCTGGGAGCAAACAAAATGAACAATTTATCCGTTTTCCTAATGGAGGCTGTACGGGTCAAATAGTAACAAAGCATCCTATGGATATCAAGAGTATGCAACAATGCTTCCCTCCAATTAGAGTACTCGGGAAAGTAAACTAGCAGGTTGATGTCCTGATTCAAAGTAAACTCAGACACCACCTTAGGCAAAAATCTAGGATTTGTACGTAAGGACACCCTGTCCTTATGAAAAATCAAATAGGGCTCTTTACACATCAGAGCCTGAAGCTCCAAAATTCTTCGGGCGGAAGTAACTGCAACTAAAAATAATGCTTTCCAGGACAGGAAGCATAGCTCACAATCCACAGCTGTTTCAAAAGGAGGGAGTTTGAGCTTCTCCAACACAAAAAGTAGATCCCAGGGAGAGATGGGATCCCGGATGGGAGACTTTAAGTGCAAAATGCCCCACAAAAATGTACAGGACACATCCAGCTGAGAGAGGTATTTTCCCTCCACCGATGCATGGTACACCGAGATGGTGGAAAAGTGCACCTTGATGGAGGAGTAGCTCAGGCCCTGCTCAAACAGAGAGAGAAGATACTCAAGGATGGAGTTCGGAAAGCAAGAAAAGGGATTAAGCTGGAGTGCGGCAGCCCATAGGCAAAACCTTTTACACTTCATAGCATATGTGGATCTCGTGCAGGGTTTTCTGGCTGCCACCAAAACATCTGCCACCTTGTCGGAAACCCCATATCTAGCCCTCGCTAGGTCTGTAGGCACTACTCATGAAGATGCAAGGACTTGAGATCCAGATGGATCAGATTGCCCCAGTTCTGGGAGAGCAAGTGTGAGCTCAGAGGCAGGGGAATTGGCGGTTCCATTGCCAGCTGTTAGAAGTAGAGGGAACCAAATCTACTGAGGCCAAAAGGGGGCAATGAGAATCATCTCTGCTCCCTCCACCTGTAGCTTCAGAAGTACCCTCTGTAGAATGAGAAAAGGAGGAAAGGCATAGAGGAACCTCCCTGTCCAAAAGAGGGACAGTGCGTCCCACCAGAAAATTCCTGGTTCTGGATCTAGCAAGCAGAAACTGGGCAGTCTGGCATTGAGTTGGGACACAAAAAGGTGCGAAAGTTGTTGAACTGATTCGAGAAGACATCAGAGGAGCCAGTGTGAGCGGGTCGACAGCAGGAAGAGAACTGAGGTGGGGCTGGGAATCACCCTTTATATCACTGGCCAACGTCGGGCGCAGCCAATGTCGGGGGTGGTCCCCCACCAAACACTGCTAGTTAGAAGGTTTCTGTGGGGTCCTGGAACCTGGTGGCTTAGTCCTAATGGTTACTGCCTGCTGCAAGAGCTCCAACTCAAAGTAAGATCCCTCAGTTCCCTGCCGGCTACCAGCTCGCTGAGCATGACTCTGAGGGAGAACAGAGGAGACTAGTGGTGTCCTCTGTGTGTGAGTGGATGTACACATTGCTCTCTGCAAGAAGGAGGGGGAAGGAGGGTGGGTACGTACCTGCTTCAAGAGATCCAAGTGAAGCATTTCAATAAAATCCTCTTGAAGATATACAGTTATGGTAAGTATGAAATTATTATCTTCCTCGAGGGTATCTCCTGCAGCAGGTACTACTTTTGGGATGATTCCCAAGCAGTCTTTGTAAGGATGGGAGGCTGATATGACAGGAGCCCTTGTAGGATGGCATGGCCAGAAGAGGTCCAGTGCCTGGAGGCAACATCTATACTGTAATGTTTTGTGAACATATGAATAGTGGACCAAGTAGCTGCATCACATATGTCCGAGAGAGATACCATTCAGAAGCAGGCGGCTGAGGTGGAGAGGGCTCTGGTGGAGTGGGCATGTATATTACCCAGTAGTGGTTTGTGTGCTTTAGCATAACAGTACATGATGCAATACGCCAGCCAGTTTGACGATGTTTGTTTAGTTACTGGTAGTCCCTCTTTTGGGGGACAAAGGCCAAAAAGAGCTGGTCTGATATTCTAGTGGGTTTGGATCTAGTAATATAGATCTTTAAAATACGGTGTACATCCAAGGTATGCAGTAATTGTTCTCCCGAGCTGGTATGGTTAGGAAAAAAGACTGGCAGATGTATTGACTGGTTTAAAGTAAATTCTGAGACCACTTTTGGGAGAAAGGCTGGATTGGTACGCAGTGAGACCCTGTCTTTATGAAAAATCCACTAAGGTTTCTCACACATAAGAACCTGCAGTTCTGAAATGCGATGAGCTGAGGTGATGGCTACCAGGAATAATGTTTTCCATGATAGGTAGCGCATATCTGAGGACTCTGCTGTTTCAAATGGCTCTGTGGTTAGCTGTTTGATTACAAAGCTGAGGTCCCAAGGTGGGATTGGTCTGCAGCTGGGGGTTCCATATGCAGAATCCCTTTCAGAAATATTTTTGTGAGGTCCATCTGTGCTTTTGTTCTATTCCCTATCGGGTTGTGGAAGGCGGAGATGGCTGCTACATGAACTTTGCTGGAATAGTATCCCAGATTCTGTGTGGACAATTCAGTGAGGTACTCTAGTATCTCTGGAAGGGGGCATGAAAAGGGGTTGAGTGACTTTTTGGTGACCCAGTGGGCCAAGCGTTTCCACTTGTCTTGATAACATTTTCTTGTGAAAGGTTTTCTTGCTACCAATAGGACTTGGACCACTTTGTCAGAAACCTTATGCCTGTATATGAAGATGTGTTCAGGAGCCAGGCATGTAGGTGTAGTGATCGTAGACTGGGGTGGAGAATGGCACCTTGCTGTTGGGTCAGCAGGTCTGGTGACAGAGGTAGGGGGATGGTATCCCTGATTGCTAATTGTTGTATCAAGGGGAACCATATCTGTCTGGGTCCGAAGGGTGCAATCAGAATCATTGTCGCTGATTCTCTTTGCAGCTTGAGCAGGACTCTTTGGAGAAGTGGGATGGGGGGGAAAGACATACAAGAATTTCCCCGTCCATGAGAGGGACAGAGCATCTATAGTATGATCCCTTTTGTCCAGTGCAATGGAACAAAAGGGAGGTACCTTGTGGTTCATTGGAGAGGCAAAGAGCTCCACCTCCGGGGTGCCCCACTGTTGGAATATGCTCTGTAGAAGAGATGACTTGATGGTCCATTCGTGGCCTTGTGAGTACCTGCTTAGGTGGTCTGCTAGGACATTTTGTACACCTGGTACATGAACTGCTATGAGTGTTAGGTTTTGTTGAATGGCGGTGTGCTAGACCCGAGATGCCTCGTGGCACAAAAGTTGGGATCTGGTACCCCCTTGTTTGTTGATGTAGTAGACCACTGCTGTGTTGTCTGACTGTATCATTAAGGGACCTGGTGATAGGTATGGCTGAAATGTCTTAAGTGAGAGTCTTGCCACTCTGATTTCTAAGGTGTTGATGTGTAGTTTTGATGTGGCTATATCCCATTTGTCTTGGGTTTGATATTGCTGATCCAGATGGGCGCCCCAACCTGTGGTTGATGTGTCCGTGGTCAAGGTTTGGACAGGTAGTGGCATTTGGAAAAGCATTCCTTTGTCAAGACTGGATTTGTCCATCCACCATTTCAGCACTTTGCTTAATGCGGGGGAGACCAGGATCTAGTCCTCTAGAGTGCCTGTATGTTGGTGCCATTGTTGTCTGAAGGCACACTAGATCAGCCTCATGTGGAGCTGAGCATGGGGAACGGTAAAAATGGCTGCGGCAATATGGCCTAAGATTTTTAGAAGTTATCTTGCTGTGACAACTGGGAATGAGCTGTACTTGTTTGCAAAAGATATAAGGGTTTGATGTCTGTTGTCTGGCAAGAAAGCTTTCCCTGCTGTCATGTTCAGAATGGCCTCAATATATTGGAGTCTTTGTGATGGGTCTATTTGGGACTTGGGTAGATTCAGTGTTATGCCCGACTGTTCAAAGAGCTGCAAGGTTGTGGTCAGGGACTGGATCAGGTCTTCTCTAGTGAAGGCTTTAATCAGCCAATCATCAAGACAGGGAAAGACAAAGTGGCCTCTCCTTCTTAGGGTGGCAGCCACCACTGCTAGGCATTTTGTGAATATCCTGGTTGCTGATGAGAGGCCAAATGGCAGTGCCCTGAACTGATAGTGTTCCCCCAACAGTCTGGAATGCAGGTACTTGCGATGTGTGGGTGGATCAGAACATAAAGGTAGGCATCCCTCATATCCAGGGCACAAAGCTAGTCCCCTTGATGTAACAGGAGGAGGATGGTGGTTAATGTGACCATACAAAACAATTTGTATTGGATAAATTTGTTTAGGCTCCATAAGTCCAGTACTGGATGCAAATCCCTGTCCTTTTTGGAATTAGGAAAAAGTGGGAGTAGAAACCCCAACCTTGTTGTGCTGTGCTAAGAGGCTGGATTGCCTTTTTCAGCTATAGTGCTTGTAACTCTTCCAACAGGATAGGGATGTGGTCCCTTGGGTAGGTGACATGTGGCGGTGGGTGTGTTAGTGGGCACTCCGTCAGCTCGAGTGTGTGACCTGACTGTAAAATTTGTAACACCCACTCGTCTGTCGTTATTGTTGTCAAGACCTCTAGATGGTATGTAAATTAACCCCCCACAGCCTCTGAGTAGGGCTGGGAAGGGTTGGGGTTGAGTCAATCTGACATGGTGGAGCCACCCATTGCAGTGAGGGTGGAACGACCACCACAAGAAGCTGCAGCGGTAGGTCTGCTTGATGATTGAGACTGTTGCTTACCTCTGTAGAATTGTCTTCCTGTACCTTTTTGGCATCCTGTTCAGTGAACTTGGTAAGCCTGTGAGTATCTTTGCTGTCCAGAGGCCTGGGGAGTGTGGTGCATACCATGCACCAACCATAGAGTGCATCCAGAGGCTTGCAGATCATCTAAAATAATGTGTGTGGTTGAACTGAATATTTTTTTTCCCATTGAAAGGCACATTCAATATCTTTTGCTGGATGTCCTGGGAGAAGCCCGAAACTCGGAGACATGCATGATGTCTCAGACTGATGCCTATGGCAGAGGATCTGGCTGAAGTATCTACCACATCATAAGCTGCCCTCAGCAAGTGGTGTGATACCCTAGTACCAGTGCTAAAAGTGGCCAATAGTTTATCCTTTTCTTTGGATTGGGGGAGTTTGTTCGCTAGCTCAGTCACAGCTGCCCAAAGGGTTTTCTCATATTTTATCATACGGCCCATATAATTTATGGCCCTTATACTGAGTGTAGCCTCTTGATAAACTTTCTTCCCCATGTGATCCAGGCATCTGGACTCCTTGTCAGGAGCTAGTGGCCAAAGATGTTTGGGCTTTTTGGTCCTATCATGGGCTGTGCTGATCACCACTGAATCTGCTTGGGGCGTTACTGCAAAGTATGAATGCTCAATTGGTGCTTGGTAAAGCTGAGCTGCAGGGATATCCACAGGTTTGTTCCAAGCGGTCAATATTGCATCTTGGTAAGAAGGAATTAGCGGTGGGACTACTATGCCGGAGTCTTATGGAAATTCCAGGTAGTCCACTAGGTTTTGCCGCTTTCTATCTGGTTCCTTTGTGGTAAAACCCATTGCCTTCCGGATTTGACCCAAAATTTCTAAGATGGTTGGATTGTTGGGGGGGTGAGACTGGCGTAAGGCAGTCGCGGTTCCCTTCAAGGGAGGATATAGTGGAATTAGTAGAGGAGGGCCTCAATCCATCCTCTATATCATAGTCTTCCTCATAGCCCCCCTCTTCTTCATGGACTGACTCCTCTTCTAAGGACTGGTAAGATGGAGATGGTGATGGGTCTCCTATGGGGACATAGGTGGCCTCTGGTCAAAAACATTTGGGTGAAGGAGAAGGGGATGAAGAAGGTATTGGTCTGGCTGCTTGTGTTTGCTGTGAGGGCTGTAGACCCTGCATGACTTGCAGCATGCTTTGTACCACTGTGGCCACATCCATGGAAGAAGTAGTGGTCATGTGTTGTGGCGGTGGCCCCTGTGGTGGAGGCACTGTGGCCTGAGAACTAAGAGGTATAATGAAGGAGATGGGATGTGGCTGTGGGAGCAACTGGACCTCTGGAAGGGACTTTCCTGATCCTCTAGCTTCCATATATGGGACCCTGTGTGTGTTGTCACCTGGGTAGGTGGTGGCAGTTTTGGTAAGGCATCGACGGTAATACAGAACGGTCCTGTCTTGCGGAGCGCTGTGCCATCGATGAATGGCTTAGAGCCATAGATGTGACTGGTGAAGTCACTACCATTAGGGCAGCATCAAGCAACGTCGACGAGAGGGCTGGCAGAGCCATCATTGATGAGGTTTTAATTCTTTCGGTAGATGTTTTCGAAACCACCGTCGATGACAGCCCACAGGACGTCATTGATGAGTGTGACTTTTTGCCGTCGGAAGGCGGATTTTTGTCTCTATGCTTATGTTTAGAGCTATGTTTTGAGGTCTATGAAGTTTGGAAATATGAAGATGAAGCATGGGGGTGAGACCCCCTCTAGAGTAGTGCAAGTTTCTGCTTTATGAGATAAGACTCTATCTCTTGTCTCTGTCGACAAGTTGCCTGGCTGAAATCTCTGCAGATGGAGCAGTCGAGGACATTGTGGATGGCACCCAAGCACCGCATGCAGACTGGATGCTTATCATAACAGTATATTTTTCTGCCACAAGGGCACTTTCTAAATAGTGATTCCAATTGATTAGACATTCAGAAAAAGAAGCGTTAAAAGGGAACGGCAAGCCATTCAGTCTGTTCTTTTCATCGTTGTCGATGTCATCAAGGCACTGAAGCTGGACAGCTGGTGTGCTGTGAGTTGGTAGACGGCTCGAGTAGAACTGAGGATACTGTGGGCTGCCCACTTCTTTAATACCTGCATCACAAGTGGGCGGCCCCCGCTATGCACTGCTGGAGAAAGCAACCATCTGGAAGAGCGCCCTCTGCCGGGCTCCCAAAAGTAGTACTTGCTGCAAGAGATACCCTTGAGGAAGATCTACAGATATGTCACAGGCGAAAGAAAACACAGAGAACACCCAACACCAAATCAAGACTCTTCCACTTGAGTTATTAGGGTTTAAAAGTGGAAGACTTATGTGAAACCTCAAACACCATCATAACAGAATCCAGAAGGCCCAGAGATGGAACCTCTAACAGTTTACAAATCCTGCTATCAGATGTAAGAATTCTAGGTCCTGGTGCTTGACAAATTCCTGGTCCAGCTAAGAAGGCCTGGAAGCAGTACTGTAAGTCCCAACTCAAACGCCAGACCAGGGCTGGGTCATAACAACTCTTTTCAAAGACAACTGGGACTCCATTTATCCAACATGGGAAACAGGATAGAGAAGGGCCACAGGAATTTACCTCTCTAGTTAAGGGTCACATTCTCTGAAAGGATAGTGCCCCATACCAGAGTTTAACAGGAACAGAAGTCTGTCTTTCCCTTTATCAATATAACTGAAAATATGAATATGCGTATAGCCTGCTCAGTCTACCTACTGTTGGTTTTGTTGTTTGCACTTTAAAATAAACTTGTTTTCTTTTTTTTTGGTTTACTGTTCCTTGTTGTTGCAGCTTTTTCCTGGCAGATTTTCATTTTTAACAGCTGATCAGTTCCGAAGCCTAGTGACATTAATTGAGTGGAAGCGCAAAGGGAGATTTGCTTGGCAAGCTGCCACTCAACTACAATCACTGGGTCCTGTAACTAAGAAAATAAATTAAAAAGTGGATATCAGGTGAGGACAAGGCACTATCAACAAGGATCCTAATAAAGGAAACAAAATTATTTGAAAGTGTTCATAAGAAAAAACGCAGGTACAGTGGGAGGCAGTCTGACCAAGTAATTAGAGTTAAGGCACAGACCTGTTAACGGCAAGACTTGGGTTTGAGTCTCACAGTTTCCACTTACTTGCTTTGTGATCCTGAGCAAGTTAAGTAAGCTCCATATGCATAACTCCTCTGTAATTTCTCTCTACTAATCTATCCTTGTGCTGTTTGAATCTCCCAATGCACCTGAAATGGCAGCAATGCTTTCTCTCCTCTTTCTCATGGACTGTAAACATGGTTTGGAATTCAGTTTTTTTGTAGAAGGTGCCACATAAAACAACACTGCTGTCATTCTAAGTGGATTAAGAAGACTACTTATAAGCCCAAATTTCCTATTATACTGTGTATACTTGTGTACACATCTGGTATTTGGTGCTAAATATAGGCAGCCAAGAAGGCGTGTTCAGTTTACATGTGAGGTTGAGCTATCCATGGGGTTTACAATGTTTAACTCTGTATTCAGCTGTATAACCAGGTTTTGTGTCTGGATCTGGCCACAAGAACAGATTATGTGCCCAGTGTTTCTTTCAGGATGTGAACAGGTCCACATGAGACCTCTACACCAACCACATATGTTGATCAGCACACCCTGAGGAAGTCAGTACTTACTGAAAAAGTTTTCCAACTAGCCGAGACTTTCTGCTTAGTAGCTGTCCATTTCAGCCAGGTGGGTGCCACCTAAATAAATCCTAGTGGGTCTCCAATGCCACTCATCTTCAGAGTGGTGCAACTCTATATCTAAAATTTTCCCAGCCCTGCTTGTATGAACTCTCTATCTAACCAGGTGGGACTATAGGGGTTCGGTCAAAGGAGTCAAGCTCTTGGGTGTTTACCCTGAGACTAATAAACTAGTGCCAGGGGGGTATCCTTCACCTAACTAATAGAAGGGTCACTGTAAGACATTCTACATTAGACTTCTTGGGAGGCTCCACTATCTCCTTAAGGTGCTTCACAGGTTTTTAAAGAGGCTTCTTAGGTGGGGATGCAGCTTCTTAGGAGGGTCCATGGCTATGTTTTTTTGGCTGGACCCTAGACCTTCTCACAGGAGGAGTACTTATCTTCCTCAAGAGGGGACTCCTCAGCCATCTTAGACATTACAGCCTTACCCTTATTGGGTTCCTCTGTGTACCATGTGGGGACTCAGCAGGTTTGGGCCTGTCCACCAAACCTTCCTTATGCTCACTTATGCATGTGTGTAGTAATGGTCTGGGGCTCACAAGGCAGTCAATGAATCTGATGACACTGTCATGTGAGGAAAAGTACCCAGTCTTTTCTGACATCATTTCTGGGAATGACATGGGCAGACCACTACTAAGTCCAAGTGCCAAGTCCTCAATATTGTCCAGGAATGGGAATCAATATTTGAGCATCTTGGACCCAGACTTGTGGTGGTTGGAATACCTGTCTGAAGAGCTATCACTGTTTATGAACCTAAAGTTGCTGAATTCAAAAGAAGCAGACAGACCTTGACTTGGAGGCAAAAAATGTCGAGGTCCACGTGACGGAGCACGTAATTTCTCACAATATTGAGATAAAGGAATCAAAGTTTAAATTCCGATTACAAGGATTGGAGATTTGATTACTCTAGCAGCATCTCAATCAACAGTTACTGAATCCGAGACATCCTCATGGCAGACTGGGAGAACTTAAGGGAGGGTTACCCAAGGTTTGTGACCTACGTGTGAACAGAGTTCAAAATCCCGCAGCAGCTTGGAGGACATGGGGCCTGAGTCAGCAGAGTGGGATTTATCCACAATCCCCATGTTTCTGCTTGCAAGAGCTCACCATGTCTCCATGTGTAGCATGTAGGTGAGTCTGATTTTTTTTTTCTTTTTACAATTTTATTTACTCTGGATAGCCCTGCTGAGAAGCAATATCTCATTTTCAGAGGGATCCTTTTAGTACCGAATTTTGCAGCTGGGTGGACGGAAGCCTGGAAAGGTCAAATAACTTGTTCAGGGTCACACAGCAAATCTGTAACTTTGGTGAGGTTTGAACCTATGTCTCCTGGTTCTGAAGTTGGTGCTCTAGCCACTAGACCATGCTCCCTATATGACTTAGGGTACGTGGTCTGGCAACACTCACGTTAGCTAACTTCAAAGCTGAGACGCAGGCATGTGAAACAAAAGCTCACAGTTGCTGGCCATAGAAATCTTGCCACAAGCCATGTGCTTCCTGAAACCTGTCTTCACCACGCCAGAAGGAATGAGATAAAACAAGCTTAAAGATAGAATTTCTGGAAACAGCCAACAAGGATGAGCCCTATAGGTCATGTCTGCAGAAAACTGCTGAATAAAACAAAGAGCAACGAGTCACATGAAAAACTGAAATGCAATAAGAAAAGCACTTGGTGGTAAAACATTCGGAGACAAATTGGCAATTGATGTGGACACCAATTTTTAAGTTGAAGGGAAGACTGGAGTCTGGGGCAGTGACTCAAGGTTGTGGTTTGGGTTGACATGATGAACTAGAGCCAGCGGATGCTCCAAGGCCAGCATGTGTGGATAAGTCTGTCAAAACAGTCTGACAACTAAATCCATGAAATCAAAAACTTTCGGAAAGCCATCTGGGAAAGTACTGTCATTTGTTATCTGAGACGCATAGCTAGAGCTCACGCATACAAAAATTCACAAAAGGACGGTCTCTCACATCTCCATTCATAGTCAATACACAAACCTGACAGCTAATTTTTGATCCATGCTGTAAGTGTTTCTATATTTATTTATTTCAAAAGTATCACCATGAAAGTATCTAGAGTATCTAGAGGCCAGAGGGGCTCAGGACCCAAGGCAGCATGGATTCACAGCGGGAAGGTCATGCCAGACAAATCTGATAGATTTTTTTGACTGGGTGACCAAAGTAGTAGATCAGGGAGGGGCTGTGGACATGGCCTACCTAGACTTTAGCAAGGCATCTGACATAGTCCCACACAAAAGATTAATATACAAGTTAGCCAGCCTGGGAGTGGGTCCCAAGATGACAGCCTGGGTGAAGAATTGGCTGGAGAATAAGACACAGAGAGTAATAGTAAATGGAGTCCACTCCACTCTGAAGAAAGGGGGGTTACTAGTGGGGTACCGCAGGGTTCAGTATTAGGACTGGTCCTCTTCAATGTCTTTATAAGCGACATTGCAGAGGGACTGGAAGGAAAAGTATGTCTCTTTGCAGATGACACAAAGATCTGCAACAGAGTTGAGGTACAAGGTGGGGTGGAAAGGATCAGAAGGGACTTGGCAAGGTTAGAGGAATGGTCAAATGTATGGCAGCTTAGATTCAATGCTAAGAAGTGCAAGGTAATGCACCTGGGAAACAAAAACCCAGGGGAAGGGTACACAATGGGGGATGAGATACTAACAACAACAAAAATGGAAAGGGACCTGGGGGTAGTCATATCAGATGACCTAAAGGTGGGCAAGCAATGTGAGAGGGCAGCAAGGAGGGCTGGGGGTTACTGGGATGCATAGGAAGAGACATCACCAGTAGAAAACAGGAAGTTATTATCCCTCTGTTCAGACAGTTGGTGAGACCCCATCTGGAGTACTGCGTGCAGTTCTGGAGACCCAATCTCCGCAAGGACATAGACAGGATGGAGGCTGTCCAGAGGAGGGCAACTAAAATGGTGCAGGGTCTGCACCGGAAGACATATGAAGAGAGACTTAAGGAGCTGAATATGTATAGCCTCGAGGAAAGGGGAGAGAGAGAGAGGGGGACATGATAGAAACTTTCAAGTATCTCAAGGGAATCAACAAAGTCCAAGAGGGTAGCATCTTTCAAAAAAAGAGGTGTGCAAGAACAAGGGGGCACAATTTGAAGATAGAAGGGGGTGGCTCAGAGGTAATTTAAGGAAGTATTTTTTCACAGAGAGGGTTGTGGATGCATGGAATGGCCTTCCGGAGGAGGTTGTGGAGTGAAAAACAGTGGTGGACTTCAAGCATGCATGGGACAGTCATAAGGAAATTCTAGGGGGTGGGGGTAGGAGGAAGTAGGCTGCTGGTTAACTAGGATCTGCAGCTTATCCAATAGGTAAGAAAATGGGCAGACTGGTTGGGCCAAGCGGTCCTTATCTGCCGTCAAAATCTATCTTTCTATGTTTCTATGAAAGACATACTGAACTGCTAACAGCTCGTTTCCAGATGTGTCCTGGGGCAAAGGGGAAATGGAGAATGCTAAACAGTAAAACTATTAAAAATGCAAAAAAACAAGTCATGTACAATAACACAGTATTTCAAGGAAGCATGACTTATAAAAAGCTTATCCCGACTTATAAAATGAGTAGGTTAATCCTGCATCCTGATTGGCTAAAACTTGTTCGTACCCATTGGAGTGGGAGACCACAGCCAATGGGTACAAACAAGTTCCAGTATCAGCCTTCCTACCTCAGTACCAAAAATATCAACTGCACTCTCAGAACCTTCCCTACCAAAAATCTATCAGTTTTTCTCATAGCCATAGTTCAGAGATATACAACATACCTTTTATAATTACTACTGCTGCGGTCTTATTTTTCTTCATGTTAAAACTGTTTTTTTTTTAAACCGCAGTATTTTTTTTACTCCTAACTCCTCAATGAGAGTCCCCGCCATCTACAACCTGGCTCCACTATTTTGACCCATTACCACGTTACTGCTACTCAGTTTCTCACTTGCTCCACTCCCAAAGTCACTCCTTATAAAAAAAAAAAAAATACTGCCATGTATGTATTTTTTAAATACACACCACCACTGCTGTCTAGTTGCTATCATGCTACCATGCTACTCTTGTTTAATTTGAACTACAACGCTCTTGTTCAAGTTGAACTACAAATCTGCAAAAAACACTAGTCACTAAAGGACTTGTAGTCCAGATCTCAGCAATACCATGCTAAAAAGCTCCTGCTCATCATTTATTCTTGCAGCACCCTCTCCTGGTAGGTTGCTAATATGGCCACATTTAACATCCTTCAGGGGAATTATTTTACCATTTTTTACATCACCTTTCTTTTTTTTTACATATTTTAAACAATAAACATTTTCTATCAATCTGTTTATGAAAATACTCATTGTATAAGTGCAATAAGATACTCCAGGGTGTTGGCTGTGATGTCACAACCATACTTCTAGGGGTTGAAGGTACTCAAACTGTGGCCTTGTGCCTTACTAAGCCCCTAGGTGTGCAGTTGTGTTTGTGACACCACAACCAACACTCTGTCATGTCTTATTCCTTACATATTTCATACTTTTTTTTTTCTCTGAGAAACAATACATTTTCACCAATAAGTGTGTCTGGGAAGGTAGGGAGCTGACTCACACTTAAAGAGGCATAACTTCATAGGACCATTCTATGCAGGAATAATTAAATCAAAGCCACTGAAGGCTGGAATATTCCCTCCATTACTATACAATAAATTATTTAGCTTGGCTCAGCTAATCAGAAAGGCTGACTATTGAAGATTCAAATATATCTAATTCTGCAACTGAATGGCATTAAAATTCTAATGCCATTTTTCACTGGAGCATACCAGTTTCCTGGAATTTCTCTTTTTTCATGTATTCTTTAAGGGTAGTAACCCTTGCTGGTTAACCACATGAATTGGCCCCTGTCTATGTATTGTGAAACATGGGGGGGAAGGGGTGTACTCTGAGTGAGACCCACACTACACTGTGGTGTTATTGTCCCTTTCAGCCCCAGTCCTGCTCCTCATTTACGTAAGTTCCCTTGATGGTCTTCACAGTTGTTGGCCAGTGCTGAATGTCCACAATTTGCGACGGCAGCACGTATGTAGCGGTACATCGTTGCTCTTGCTGGTGCGCATCTTTTCCTGCGTCTCCTTGGAGCCCGATGGATGCCTATCTACTGACCTGCCCATGCTCCATCGAGCAAGCTCCCTTGTAAAGACCTTGCACACTGTCTCCTGACAGGAGAATGGGCCCCTCCCACCCTGTGTCAGGGACTCAGAGCTTCCCTCAGTGGGTTCTGCCACCACCTGCCTCACTTCCCCCATGGGCCATTCAGGAGTCAGGTCTGAAGCAGCAAATTCAGCCTCACCAACACGAAGACCGAGTACCCTCTAGGACTGCATTCACTCTTCAAGCACTCGCTGTATGGGATCTCAGCTTGGAATGGGAATTTGTCTTTCCCAACGAGCACCTTGCCTATAAGTCTCAGAGATGGCCTTTAAGTGCTAATTTTTAACAAATATTTCTGTGTAATAATAGAAGTATTTATCTTTACAAATAGTTGGTTGGGGTTGTGAATTCAATTTCATGTTTGCTCTAGGGTGACTTTAATGGTATAGTATCTTCGTCTCATTTAGTCTTGGTGTCGGAACTACTCCGCTTCACTCACAGATCTCTAACCCAAACTGTACATGCAGTAACATTGTTATGACATAAGAAACACCCTGGATCTGATATATATAAACAACTTAAAATACAAACCATATGGAGAGGCCTGGCTCTGTGGAAGGGAAATCAACATTGCTTCAGTCTGGGCATGGATTCTTCATTTTTGTGGGCACTAACAGCCACTTATAAAAGGCCTTCACTTGAGTGCTAGCATTTCTTGAAAATTTGAAAGATAATAATGGTATTTCTGTGTTTATTAATACTGTCTATAAGACCCTCTGTCTAGGAGGAGACTAAGATCTGTTAACAATATAATGGCAGTAATATGTTTGGAAATGTTGACTGATTAAGTGGACTCATTTTCTCCAACAGTGCTTGTGCAAGGCTGAACATTTGATGCCCAGCCATTACAAAATGCCCCCGATAGGAATGGCTGCTAGTAGAATTTGGTTGGCTAATAGATTATTTTATAGCCATTCTTTTTATTTATTTCTCTCAATGAAGGGATGGGGACTACAAGCAAGGGTGGGTCTGGTATTCTCAGCTGGTGTTTAGGTAATTAGACCCAACCCCCTGGGAAGCCTGCTATGTGATCTCTTTCCATGACAAAGCTTCTTTAAGAAGAATATCACATCACCTAATGTTCCTCTGCATACCCGGTGGTTACATGTATAGAATATCGCATAGCATTGTGTTGCCAAAAGGGAATCAAGGTCCATCTTGTGCGTTTCTATTGCCACATGCCAGTGACTACACCCAATACAGACACAGATCCAGGTTTACAGCCAGAATGCTACCCAGCTCATGCCTGTAACTGTCATCACCATTCTCCTGCAGGACTCTGTCTAGTCCTTTGAAAACCTGAACAGTGCTGGTTTCGAAAACCCTTACTGGGTAGGCTATTCAATAATTTAACCACCCTCTGAGTAAAGTACTGCTTTCTGATGCTTCCCCTTATCATACACCTTATCCTACACTCTCCTCTGTTACATGTTTATATGTACAGTTTCCAGATATCATGCATCACCTATGTTAAATGTTTATCTGAACAGTGACAGTGTCTCTTGTGATTACAAGAGTGCATTCTTAGTTCTGTAGGTGAGAGAACTGTGAAGCGAAGTTGAGCATTTCTGGCACACAAAGGACTTGAGAAGAAACTCTTTTAATCATAGACACAGGAACTGTTCATGTAAACATAACAATCATGTTGAAGATTATTGTTTTAAAAAAATGTAACTTGAATTTAAACTAAAACTGCTAGATTTAGTAGAAAATTAAGGAAACTCCTGTGCGATGAAATGGGCTATACTAACTGAACTTAGAACGGCAGAATGTTATAACGGTTTGCATGGGACAATCTCTTGTTGGGGGGGAGGGGAAGAGTACCTGGAATGTTTAGAAATAAACAATTCTGACTGGCCAAGAATGATGTCATGATTTAATTCTGTAATGCTCCGTGGTGACCAGAACTGTACTCAGTACTCCAGGCGTGGTCAAACCACGGAGAAGCACACGACTCAGTGCACAGCAGAGAGGACCACAGAATAGGCATACAGCAACAAAACTGGTTACATGCAAGTGGGCATAATAAACAAAAAGGATTAGCACATCAAAGGACATAGACCACAAACCTGGTTGAGCCAAGATCTTGTTCAGGAGAAGGATCATCTTCCCTGATCTGCTTCCTGCTCCCTCCTAACGAGCCTCAGGATTGTATTTGCTTTCTTTTTTTCCCCCATAACTGCTGTTTTTCTCCACAGGCTGCCTAGCCCCCATCTGCTACCCTGCATGTGGTAGCCCTCATAGATTCCACTCCATGGTGGGGCCAGGATGGGGCAGTCAGTCCCCCTGCCCCGGAGACTCCATCCAGCGATCACTGGACCGGAGCCCTGTCGGTGGTGCAGGACCTATGACGGCTGGGCAGCTTCATTCTGCCCTGGCACCAGGCTTCCCTTCCAGTTTCTCCCACCCCTACTACACGCCACACGTAGAAACATAGACGTTGTCGGCAGATAAGGACCTCTTGGCCCATCTAGTCTTCCCAGTTTTCCCTGCCTACGGTTCCACTGCAGACCCTACTTGATGATACAATGCATGCCAGTGTGGGGGGGGCATGCACACAGTGACGATGGATGGCAGCCCATCCCTCAAGTGCCACTCATGCTGCACTGCCACCTGGCTTCCACCTGGTGGCAGTCGATCAGCAGAGCAACAAGGCCTTCCCCCCAGGCAAGGAAAGTGGTATTTTGGACACTTGATCCTCTCCCCCCACCCCACAAGAGACAAGGTCTCCCCCCCAGAAGAGGAAAGTGATCTTTGGGACACTTGATCCTCTCTCCACCCAGCCCATGAGTGACAAGACCTCCCCTCAGGAGAGGAAAGTGATCTTTTGGATGCTTGATCCTCTCCCCCCCAAGCCCATGAGCAACAAGGTTTCACCCCAGGAGTGGAAAGTGCTCTTTGGGATGCTTGATTCTCTTCCCCCTGTCCCACCCCCAAGTGCCCAGAGTCTTTTCCCAAACCCAGGTCACTGGCGTGTTGGGGGGTAGCTCTATCGCCTTTCCACTGGGAAGGTCTTGTATTTACTTTCTTGACCGCAGCAGCACACTGCCTGTCTGGCTTCATCCTCTGGTCCACAATTACCACTAGATCCATTTTAGTTTCATTTTGTTCATTGAACCCTCGCATCAGTCTGTATCAAAACTCAATCTGAAATTGGGGCATCAACTTTGAAAAAGACGCTCCATTCAAGTGAATAAAGCATGCCCCTGCACTTTCCCTATAGAGATGTCACAAAACATTGGAAGGCAGGGGGTGGATCACAAAGTCAGAATTGGAAAGGGGTCGTGCTGCCAGCCTCTCAGGGGCAAATTACGATCCCTTCCCTTCCTTTGGGGGCTAACAGAAAAATGTTTTAAACATCGTGGTGGAGCTCCACATTTCTGCATTTGGCACAGGGTCATAATGTCTCAGTTAAAACCGCGCACAGCAACAATGCCGCACACACAACAGCATGTGGCGTAATAGCGTCAGCACAACACGCTGACCAATACAACCACCGTGCAAACTAAATCACTTACTTTGTTTCTGCAGGGAGTTCTGCCCCCTGCACCCCAGATGTGGGGACTAAACATAATCAACTCTGAGGGGTTGTGGACTTCAGGGAAACAAAAAAAATCAGAGCGGGAATTTTTTGTCGCCCCCCCCAAAAAAAGTCACAACCTGCGGGGACCTGGGGAGAATCAAACCACAGCCCCAGGTCCTCGATGCTGTTGGAGGCAGATGCTCTAGCCATTCCACCAAGGGAGAGGCTCGACCAAGAATCACCCTGGCAGCGTCCTTCACCTCCTACAAGATCAGCATACAGCGACAGGGGTAGCAGTTCTTACTGCACGCTTAAAGGACCCCTGTCGCTGTAAAGCCATACGTGCTTTGCACAGCACGGTTTTCCATGCGCAGTTCTGTTCACACTATATTAACCCAGTAGGTCTGTATCTTAGCAGAAAGAAAATGAAGGAAAGGTTCACCGTAATTGGTGATTTTTACAGTGGTTAGTAAGATTTATGTCTTACCTTTGGACCGAATAAGCCCATCAATCCTGGAAAGCCAGTCTCGCCTGGGTCTCCCTGACAAAGAAGGCAATAACAAAGCATAATCAGATCAGTTTGCCTATTGGTAACATTTCTTCCAGCAGGACCATAATTAAAGCAGCAGTACTTGTTAGCAGACTCCCCAAAAAGTCACCATATAGTCTTTGTCATAATCTGGCACACAAAACAATATACCCATTTTTCTTTTCCTTTTTTTTTTCCATTTCAGAAGTTCAGAACTGAGATGTAAGGTCCTGACATTTTTAAAGTTCCTGCCCTCTTGCCACACCCACCATGAAAAAAAATCTTGGTGTGATACTGTGCTGTTTGCCAAAATAAACGCTTGCAATCACCACCCTAATCAATCCACAGTATGGATCTAGCATGTACAGTGAAAAAGTTACCTGTGTAGAAGACATTGCTATTTACTGCATGTAACTTTATCCTGTAAACCACTGTCATATTGTGTTCTTTTATCTGTATTGCACCTGTATGTTACCACTGTTGTATCTCAGACTGTAGCCATGTCTACCCTCCCTGCGATGAGGTGCCTTTGTAAATGAGTCCCTGACTCAAAGGTTGTAAATCTGACTTTCAAAAATAAATAAATAAATGTGGTAGCAGCCATAGCTAATTATTTAATTCATTACTTACAAAACTTTTTGTAAAGGCTGTTTTACAAATATCTGCAGGAATTCAAAATATACTGATGATGAATCTAAGGATATCAGAAATACAATAAAATAACAACATGTTGACATTTTCTGACCAAGTGACAAGTACCAGTACTGTTGCTTTAAGTGCTCAACAGTGTCTCAGTTTTCGGTAGGGTGTGATCTTATACAAGGTGTTTGCTCAGATTTTTGTTAGGGTTACCACCTTTTCAGAAGCCCAAAGTGGGACATGTCTTACTGAAACATGTTTTTTGCAGGACAATATGTAACCTCCACCAATGCAACAGATTTGTTTTCTCTAATAATCAGAATTAAGACTAAGTGTTGTGTTTTTTAGTTATTTCTAGTGTTTCTTATTATTTTAAGGTATTTAATTAAGGTACCATAGTTTTTTGCAACGCTTAGAGGAAAGTCAGAAAATATTTTTTCCTACTATAACGTCAGGATATGAAGTATTTTTCATGTTTTTTTTTGCAGGACACAGCTGCCCAAATCAGGACTGTCCTGCGAAAACAGGGACAGGTGGTAACCCTATTTATTGTACTGATGAGGACTAAAACCAATCAAAGCTGAAGCACCAATTTATTTCTTGTTATTAAAAGACTAATACGCCACTGCAGTACAATTTCAATTGGTTCACGAGGGCAAGGTGTACATTCAGAAAGAGCACATCGACATCGACTTCTTGTTACAGAAAATACCTGATGCCAAGTATCATGGAAAACTATATCCAAATCAAGGAGGGTGAGCTGATAAAGCTTCAACTGAATGAAAAATTGTTTTACCTCCTTTATTCCTTTCACACTCAAGGCCACAAAGTCCCAGAGTACACACATTAGACAACAATTGCTGGTCATCTTCTTGTCCCCCCACCACATAACTGTGACTTTATCTGTTATCAAGATAATGATAATTCCCCCTCTGTAGTCTCTGAATGCACACTAAGGCCCCGTCCACACTGCACCGCTCAGACCCCATAACGGATAGAAACCGTTACAACTGGGGAGCGGTGCAGTGTGTCCTCACTGCCGTAGTGTCCGTTATGGGACCGGCACCACTGGTCCACACTTCAGGAGCCGGGAGACCGTTACTGTGGCACCCAATCCCACAATGCAGCTTGCGCTGTGCTAGGGGACCGGTGCACCGGGTCCACACTATGCCCGGTAATGTTACCGAGGCATAACCGATTTCATAACCGTTGTTGAAACCACCTCATATGTGGTTTCAACAACGGTTACAAAAACGCCTTCTGTAATGTTACAGGTGTAAACACGAACCGTTGCCATAATGGTTTGGGCACTCGGTAATGTTACAGAGGGGTAGTGTGGACGGGGCCATAATCACCACCATGACCTGTAGCTATGCACCTCACCGTGTTGCACTGTAATTTAACCACTCTGTACTCTATTTGTAGCAAAAGACCCCTCTGAAAATGAGCCCTAGTGTACAGGTATCCACAGGGGAGGGACAGATGGGAAGAACATTCCCTGGTCTGCAGTTTGACACCCAGTACACTCAGGCCCTGCACAGCATACTGTACCTCTCACTACCCTTAGGTGCTCCAGTGGGGGGAGGGGAATCTGCCTCAATCCTACCCCCTGCCCTGGGGATAAACTGGGGGGGAGCAGTTGGAAGGTGAGGTCCACAGTTGGGGGGATGGATCTGGTGGGTTGCTTGGGGCAGGTGGGGAGTGGGACAAAGATAGAAAATATGTTGACTATGAAAAAAAAAACACTTGATACAGGCTTCTACATATAGTCTACTGTGGCCAAGAGCTTTCTTTTTTTTTCCATACACATTTTTACTTTTTCTGGGTTTTCTCCCATTCTCCCTGGGGCCCCAGCACATGGCTGTGCGTGCGTGTGGAGGTACGCACGCACACCAGAAGCCAGCTCAGCCCCTTCCTCCCTACCTACATGCCGCCCTCCTACTGCCTGCATACCCCACCGGACCTCCACCCAGTGGGGATGGGACTACGGGAGGGGCGACAACCCACCCCTGGGATAGGAGAGCAGCCCGATGGCTCGCTCAATCCCGCTCCTCCCACCCCATGCAGGCACCCGGTGACCCAGTCGTTCCCGAACCCGGGTCACTGGCTCAGCGCGAGGTAAGGTGTCCAGTGCCTTAACCTTTAGCGCCATGAGCCGGAGGCCAAGAGCTTTCTGAAGTTGCTGCTCTTAGCCACTACGGATTAAGAATAGAAGCCTGCATCAATCAACTTTTGGTTCAGTTGAAGCCATTTCAGCTTGTTCCTTCCCACAAGGATTTGCATACTGTTACCCATGATGCTTTGCACTTGGGACATCTAAAAATCAAAACTGCTTTACAAGAAACTCATCTGCAGTTGGCCCCCATCCAGACTGAGAAATCCTCAGCCCTCTTCCAGACATTAGTGTGCACTTAATCTTTTCTGCTTCCTGACTTGCTTTGCAACAAAAATATTAACTTTGCTGAAGAAAGCAAGAGGCAAATGTTTTTCTACTTTTTTGTCTGAGTAATGTTCCATGTGGAGTTGCCTAGAAGGAAACTCTTGTCGTAATGCCTTTAAACTCCTGGCAAGCACGAACCCTCATCTGTAACATTTTCAGGCTGTTAACACAAGCCTTCAGTCGGAACCTCTGATATTTTGGTTTCCCCTCCATGTAAAACTACATCACATTCCCATCCTAATTGTTCTGCGCAAAGCAGATCACGTTCCAAGACCTCAGACATTGTTTCCTTTCCCAGCACTCTGCCTTTAGGGACAGAACCATGTGTGTGTGTGCCTTGACCACACTCTTGCAAGACAGTGGTTGATGAGCTTTTAAACTACGGAATCCTCTCTTGCAGCATGGAAACAAAGTTTTGTGAAAAGGTTAAAAAGTAGCCATCCCCTGAAAGAGAACTTTAAATAACAGTTTTCAGACACAGTTCAGCTTATATTTCACATCAGCTCTGTACTTCTTCTCATTATTTTTTCCTGAGGTGATACGCATGAAAACAGGATCTTTCCTCCTCGAGAGTTCATCAGCTCATACTGCTAAAGCCCCATCTGATGTCATATCACTCTGTTTATGACATCACAGTTATCCCATGGCAACAGACTGTGACGTCACTTCGGAGGATTATGACATTACGTGGGGAATACTGATCCTGTTTTCCCCCAAAGGCCACCAGTAATAAATAAGGGGTGGAGAAAGTTATAGAAGGTATATAAATATATGAAATACATGCTGAATTATGACCAAGTATTATATTTTCCAAACCTTTTCAAGAGGCGTTGATAGCTCTTTAAATTTCCATCCTTCGAGTGCCACCGGAAAACCACAGCACAATCATGCCAGCAGCCCAGGTTCCGGAAGAAACACAGCTGGCTGATCGCTGGTCGAACATCATCATGATCGGCCGCTACAACAATGCCCACTAGAAGGCCAGGGAACACGCCCCACTGCTGAAAATGTGCTGTGTGCAAGGCTGCCACCAGGCTGCATCAGTCACTAGAGGCAGTGGGAGGGGTTCAAGGGTCAATGGTAGAAAATCGCAGAGGAAAATGGAAGTCACCAGCATGATGGCACCATCATTACTGCACCCTGGGCTCCCTGCTACTCTTACTGGAATGTGCCCCAAATGGGAGAGATGGTATCTTCTTGTCAGCTTTCCCAAGGGATGCAAAACATAGGGGAAATCACAGCAGGTAAGGAAGTACTGGGGTTGGCAGACTGCCATGCAAAAAGCTCAATGAAATGCCTCTGGCCCAGTATGATGATAAGCTTTGTTGAAGAAGAAAAAACTTTCCATACTTTGAGAGACAAAGGCATTGCTCTGCGGCAGGTGGTGGAAAGTACAGTTATGTAAGAACTTACCATAACAGTAGATCTTCGAGAAAGGCTTATGTAGTAGGTAATCACCTTGAGGACCCTGGTGTCAGGACCACATAGAAACTTTAGCCAGCAGTATCTGACAGGAGCTCGCCCACCGGACGTCACATGGCTGACGTCAGTGTGACCCTATATAGTGGGCGGTCCCCAGGCCCGCCTTCCAGTTCTCCCGCCAGAGACCTCAGAGGAGGTGCAACAGGAGAAAGGACAAGCGACTCCTGGAGCTCAGAATGAGCCCATAAAGAAACAGCAGAATACAGTAGGGGATGGAGGGAGGGAAAAAGGTTACCTACTACAAGAGCCTCTCTCGAAGATCTACTGTTACGGGAAGTTCTTACGTAACTGTACTATCTTACTCCAGGAGTGCTCTTGCAGTAGGTAATCACTTTGAGGACTGAGTCCCAAGCAGTATAAATCAGAATAAACACTGAAACACAGGAGGCAGGAATGAAAAAACCTGAACCTGCTAAAGGCACAGGAAATTATGAGAGGAGGCCCTGAAGCACAGCTAGGCCAAAACCTGCCCTGCACCTAGAATCAATGTCCAGATTGTAATGCTTTGTGAAAGTGTGGACTGAAGTCCAGGTAGCCTCGGCATAGATTTTAGCGGCAGACGCATTCCTAAAATAAGCAGTAGAGGCAGCCATACCCCTAATGGAATGCCCCTTAACCTCCCCGGGAGGGTTTTACCCTACTTCTGGTAACAAAAAGTAATGTAGTTTGCCAGCCATTTGGATAGACATTGTTTGGTAACTCTGCACCTTCTCTCTTGGGTGCAAAAGAAATGAAAAGCTGATCCAATTTTCGGACAGACTTTGTCCTGGTAGTGTAATAACTCAAGATTCTATGAACATCTAAAGTGTGAAGAAGCGCTTCTCCCCGATTGGAATGTTCGGGGTAGTACACTGGTAGTTGAATCGACAGGTTCGTCGTAAACTCAGAAATCACTTTAGGTAAAAACTTAGGGTTGGTACAGTGATCCACCCGGTCTCTGTAAAAAACTGAATAAGGCTCCTTACAAATCAGGGCCTGAAGCTCTGAAATCCTTCAAGCTGAAGTAACTGCCACTAAGAAAAGTGCTTTTCAAGATAAATAGCACATGTCACAAGAATCAGCCGATTCGAAAGGAGGCATGGTCAACTTTTCTAAAATAAAATTAAGATCCCACAGTGGCACGGGGCTGTGCACCAGGGGTTTGAGGTGCAAAATCCCCTTCAGGAAAGTCTTTGAGATTTCTAACTGTGCTAGTGTCCTGCCATCCATCAAAGTATGGTAGCTAGAGACAGCTGACAAATGGACCTCCAGCGATGAATAGCCTAGGCCCGTCTTGTAGAGTTGTAGGAGATATTCCATGACTGATGGAGCAGGGCATGAGAAGGGGTCCCAACCCTTCGCAGTGGCCCAAATGGAAAACCGCTTCCATTTCATGGTGTAAGCGGTCCTCGTAGATAGCTTTCTGGCCTATATGAGTATCTGAGCCACTCTGGAAGAGATTCCAAAGCACAAAACGGCTATGTCCTGAGGTGCCACATGTGAAGGTGAAGGGACTTAAGTCCTGGATGGACTAGCGTACCCTTCTCCTGGGTCAGGAGGTCATTGCAGAAAGGCAGGAGAACCGGAGGCTCTACTGCCAGCTGCTGAAGGAGTGGAAACCAAACCTGATGAGGCCAAAAGGGAGCAATCAGAACCATGCGAGCCACCTCTGCCCATAGCTTGAGCAGCACCCTCTGCAGAACCAGAAAGGGAGGGAAGGTGTACAAGTACCTCCCTGTCCAGCAAAGAGATAGCGCGTCTCACCAGAAAACACCATGCCCTGGAGTGAGCGAGCAAAACTTGGGTAGTTTTGCGTTGTATGGGGAGGCAAACAGATCCAATTCCGGCTGACCCCACAGGTCGAAGATGGAGTCGACCACCTCTTGTTTGAGCTCCCACTCATGGGCTCTTACTGCTAGGATGTTTTGCATGTCCAGAACGTGGACAGCTGTGAGGCAAATCCGATGTAGAACAGCCCAATTCCACACCCGCATCGCCTCCCTGCAAAGGGGGTACAAACGGATTCCTCCCTGCTTGTTGAGATACCAGACCATGCACATGTTGTCTGACTGGACTACCAGAGTACCCTGCAGAAGCAGGTGTTGGAAAGCTGGAACAGCATACAACACTGCCCTCATCTCCAACACATTGATGTGCAGAGAAGACTCCACTATGGACCACGTGCCTTGAGTCCTGTGGTCTCCCAAATGAGTGCCTCATCCTGTCCCTGATGCATCTGTTGTCAGGGTCTGGGTGTTAGGAAGGGACTGAAAAAGGACCCCTTGGTGAGACTCGAAAGATCCTGCCACCATGAGAGATCTCTGCATAGAATCAAAGACCATGACCACCTGGTCCAGGTCGTCTGACCTCTGATCCCACTGTGCCCTGAGCGTCCACTGTGATATACGCATGTGAAGCTTGGCTAAAAGCACTGTGGGGATGGCTACTGCCATCAGTCCCAATTGCCAAAGAATCAACCTGGCTGAGACCTTCCTGCTGGAAGCCACCAAATGGGCATGCCTCTGCAGGGTTTTCTGCCCTGTCTGGAGGGAGGAAAGCCATACCCTGGACTGTGTCCAACACCGCCCCAATGAATTGCAGGCATTGGGAAGGAACAAGCTGGGACTTTTGAAAGTTTACAGTAATCCCAACCTGACGAAACAGGTCCAAGGTTGCAGACAGGGAGAGCTCTGACTGTTCCCTCGATGGGGCTGACAGAAGCCAGTCATCAAGGTAAGGGGACACACAGTGGCCCTGATGCCTCAGGGCCACTGCCACCACCGCCAGACACTTTGTGAAAACCCAGGATGCCGAGGAAAGGCCAAAGGGCAGAGCCGTGAACTGGTAATGTTCCCCCTGGAAGGAGAACCGTAGGTAGCGATGGTGGCGTGGTGCTCACATGTCAGGGATCTGAAGACTGGTCATGAACGGCCACTATAATGACTGAAACTACCTTTGGCTGCATGCTGAGGTGGTCCTTCCCCTCTGGCGTACGCCAAGTGCAGTCCGCCTTCTTGGCCACCACTGGAATGGAGGAGGGAATCATCCAGATTGTTGATGCCAGGTCCTCATGTGGCTCAAGCCACAGTGGGGGTAAGGACCGGGGTCACCTCATGCATGTCCACGTGTTCTGCAAGGCGCTGCCTTTTCAGATCCTGGGCATCTGCCTTCTAGTTGTAAACCTCTGCTATTTTTTTGGAGAAGGTCCACAAACGAAGGGTCATCCAGAGGTGACCTGGGGGATTCCTTGGGTTGGGGTTCCCCTATAGGCGGGGTTTTGAAACCTGACCCTACAGACTCTGAAGAATCCGAGTTGGAATCCTGATCTGAGTCAGTAGAAACCCCAGGATTCCAGTGTTCGTTTGTCTAAAGGCCGGGCCAACACAGGGCCTTCAAAGGGGCCAGCATTGGCAGAGGTAAAGGAGCCAGAACCTGCCTCAGTTGCTGCACATCAGGGCTTCACGGCTGTCCAACTCTGATACCAGTTGGGCCTTGGTCTCTGACCACCAAGACTGTAAAACGGACCTAAAGTCCACTGGAGGTTGAGGAGGAGGAGGAGGCTGATAAGCTGGGGGATAGCCCATAGGAAAGCCCGGCTGTGGGGAAACCCGTTGCGTGAAAATGTGGTGACAGGTAACCCGGCGGAGGGTAGACCGGAGCATACCCTGGCATCTGAAACTCTGAAAGGGGGGGGTAATCCACCAGGTTGTATGCCGGTGCCTGAGGCGTCGGGTATCCTGACAGTGGGAACACCGAAAGAGGGCCTGATGAAAGGGTACCCCGATGGAGGGCCTGATAGAGAGTAACCCAACAGAAGACCTGACAGTAGAAACCATGATGCAGAGCCCGATGGGGACAAACCTGTTGGGGGCCTGATGGTGGAGCTGAAGGCACTGATGGAGACCCCTGTGGGACGCTAAATAATGAAGGTCCTGAGAGGGTTAGGTACTGCAGAGAGCATGCTGGTGGCACTAAAGCCTCTGACGATGGGGGAGGTGGCTTAGAACCATCGAGGACAGTGCCAACTTCTGACGCCAGATCCGGAGGTGAGCCTGGAAGAAGGCCACCTGATGGAAGCCCCTCATTTCCCATCCCTCGATTGACAGGCGAGAGAGGTGGGACCATGTCCAGTGGAGAGGGTTAGGCCTGGTGGGGAGAACTCTCCAGGAAAAACTGAGGTAAATCCAGCAGCTGAGAATCAACAGGGCCATTGCCAGATCCTGACGCCAGGTCAGTCGGGTGGACGCCAGCAAAGACGGCATCCGACTTATCGGCTGAAATGATTGAGCAGACATTGGACTGGCTGACATCCGACTTATCAGTCGAAGCCGGGTGGGCTGATAAAACATGGGAACTGAGATTTTCCTAATCATGGCAACACACTGAGGGTCTGGTTTTCAGCAAAAGCCAGTATAGCCCTGTTTTTACAAAAAAAATGTTATTTGTGAGAAACATGTCCTAATGAAAAGGTAAAAACAACAACAACAAAAAACAGATGTGTACTGAGACGCACTGAAGTTTAATGCAACAGATTGACCGATGGTATGAGCCTGGAAGTGGGGAACTCTGATGTGGTTCAAGTTCTCTGAAGTCAAGAAACTGTACTATTTCCATATCTTTACCTGTAAGTTTGATCTAGCTATAGGGAAGCTAAGTTTGCATTTTTATGGCTTAACACCTATTATTTTCAATGTTTTCTCCTGTAAGCACTTTTGTTCTATTGTGGCCAGTGCGTAAATCTGTTGTGTAAATAAAGTAGTTCTTAATTAGCACAATTTATGCAATAGGTGTGGACTCAGAAGCCATTGAATAAATCCATTCATTTTCACATATGTTGTATAAATTTTAGAATCCTAGATTTATTCAACATACAGTATGTTGAAGAAACGCAGCCTATCAATCAAAGCTTTTTTTGTGCTCTTTTTTGACAAATAAATGTGAATAACTTTAAAAAGAAAAATGATAGCATGGTACTGTGAGCATGGAATTTGTTCAGCACACAAATATCTACAACATGAGTTATGTTTCATTTATATATACCTTTTAATTTTTTTATAATTAGCAAAAACAGCAGAAAATTCATTTTTTTCACTTTTTGGGCAAACACGTGTAAATAGCTTTAAAATGAAAAATGATAACATGGTACTGTGAGCACAAAATTTGTTCAAAACAAAAATATCTACAAAATGAGTAATGTTGCATTTATATATACACCTTATAGTTTTTTATAATTAGCAAACAGACACCAGAAAATAAAAATGTTTTGCACATTTTTGACAAAGAAATGCATATAACTTTGAAACGAAAAATGATAGCATGGTACCTTGAGCACAAAAATTGTTCAGTACAAAAATATTGAAAAAATGAGAGGTGTTTCATTTAAAGATAGCTTTTAACTTTTTTATAATCAGAAAAACTGGCGAAAAATTCAATTTTTATTCACTTTTTTTGACAAATGCCCCCTCCCCCCCAAAAAAAGCAAAAACACAAGAATTGTGTATTAAACTTTTCCATTATGTACTGGCCATATTGGATCCTAAGAAATGCTTCCTCTGCCACTTAATTCTCTCCCCTTTTGCCCATTGGAAACTCTGGTACTTCCTGCTACTGGCCATCTCGCTCTCCGGCAATACTGAAATGAACTCTGTGCCTACTGCCCATCTATTCCACTCGGATGCACGGCTACACAATGCTAAATGCCTCCTTATTGTCTACCACAACATTAGGAGCCTAGAGCATGACTTCTCTGAACTAGAGGCATGGGTCTCCCTCTACAAGCCTGATATTTTGTGCTTGACCGAAACTGGGCTAAAGCCCACGGTCCCCGATATTTGGTGTTCTATTCCCTCCTACAACCTACTCAGGAAAGTGGGAACTTCCACTAAAAGAGGGGGTGGCATCGTTATTTACTCCAAGAGTCACCTGCATCTCACTGTCCTAAACTCTGATCCCCTGACACAGTGCGAGTCATTTCATTCCCTCCTTACACTCGGGGCAAAAAAGCTGCATATCATATGTGCATACAACCCCCCAAACAGTGGCCACTGTGGCCTAGATAAACTCCTAAACCAGACGGCCCTGCTTTCTGGCAAAAATTAAGTACTCTTACTGGGGGATATAAATATAAATTGGCTAGGGAAGTGCCAGGCCATCTCACTTTCAAAAATACAAAGCTATAACTTGCATCAAATGATTGCCGAACCCACGAGGTTTGCGTCTAGATCCAGCTCCTGCACCTTAATCAACTGGGTGCTAGTGAACTGCACTGAGCACATCCTCTGTGCCGACACTCTCGCAGATGCCATCATGGACCATCATCCAATCTTTTGCTCCTGGGGGCCGGCTCCATCACCCCAAAAAACACCGCGCTTCATCACCATTTATAACTATGCAAATCTGAATCCTGAAAGCTTTCTTCATGATGTGACCAACATAGACTGGTCCAGTCTTTACATGACCTGTGACATGTAGTCCGCTCTTAGCATCTTCACTGCAAATTTCACAGCCACTTAGGGGTATTACTTATCTTGTTATCACTCGTTCCTCTCTTGGACTGCAAAGAAGCCTATATTACTTGGGTGGGTGGTCTATTGGGGAAGCTGTAGGGTTTAGATAGAGTATGAGTGATGAGTATTTGTGTAAGGGACTTGCTGTATTTATTATGTGAATGAAGTGTGAGTGCGTAGTTAGGTTGTTCTATTTGTGCTTGCTTGGTTGTTAATTAGTGTTTCTGTTTTCGGTTTTGGGAAATGTTCAACAGAGCCAAGTATAATGTTCATAAGATATTTGGGCTTCCTCAGAAGCCAGTTGTGTCAGTTTTTCCAGAACAGCTTACTCCCACTAAGCTGTCTGGCAGTTCCAGGATACTGATGGAATTTTAACCATATGAACGAAAGTTCAGGAGGAAACTCTCTCCCGGGAGGGGCTGGATTTAGACAGTGGAAACCACCCCAGCACAACTCACATTTATGTTGGAAAACAGAATCAGGCAAAACAGAGTAGACACATCGGTACTTTGGTCCAACTTCACCCCTCGGCGCTACTCTCAACAGCACTGAGGGCAGTCTGGACCAATTCCCCGTCTTCAGATGTGACCCGCTGGCAGAATTTTTTCGGTAGCAGTTGAATGCCACAAAACCGACTTTGGTTTAATGAGATGGAGCCTGCAATGCCACACCATGGGCTCTCCTTGCACACTAGTCTCTGAAGCTTCAGAGGCATGGACAGTTCAAACCGCTGGAGACCTCCCGGCAACCTCAGGCATGTCGGCTCAGGCAGAATTTTACCGCTACTGCCGTCAGCAGAAAGAGATTGTTTGGCAGCAAGATAGTTGTTTGGCAGGCAGGTTCAGAAGCTCAAAGTCTGGTGCAGTTCTACGGTCCTATGGTGCACCAGTCCCCACGGAAACTGCCATCTGCTCACCGGTGTTTCCTCCATGCCACACAAAATTCTTCACCCTCCCAGGGCTTCCTTCCTCCTTTGCACCAAATTTCAACGTTAACACGTCAGCACTCAGCTGAACTAAAAGCAAAAAAGCTTTCTCCTAAAACTTACTTAACTTACCCCCGACCCTAATGCTAAAAACCCTGAGCTCAAAACTAACTACTTGCAATAAAATTTTTAGGACACTGGACTAATAGTCTCAGACATCGACTGCAATCAAAATAAGCAATCCTGTAGTCAAGTAATAAAGGGGGAGAAGGATTTTAGCTCCATTCAGCAGAGCTTTGGCAGACAGCAGCTCAGCAATGCTGCCATTTTGCATCTTGTTCCTCCCTCTCTGTGAATTGGATTTTGAATTGGATTATTGTAGTACCCTATTCCCTAAGTGTGGCAGAAAACTGGTTAGTGATCAGTCCACCTTCCTGGTAAAATAAAAAAAAAATAATGAAATAAATAAGACTGTATTTCATATTTCTTGTGTATTCTTCTTCTATTTGCAACTAAATATCAAAAAAGGTCGGCCGGCCTGCCAGCGCAGCAGTTGGATTTCCGCTTGCGACACTGGCGAACCAGGTTCGGGAACGGACCCAGGGAACTGGAGGGCCGGCCGGGTGAGACAGATCGAGCATCCCATGGACTGCTCTCCTTCTCTGGGGGGAGGGTGGGGCATGTGACCAAGCTGCGGGGAACCCCTGGTGGAGGCTGGCGGTACCTTGGTCGGCTCGGCACCTGGAACAATACGAGGGGCGTGGCGGACACAGGACAACATTGCACATCCCCGCCCCTGGAAAAACATGGGGTAAAAATCACGCTGATGGCCACCTCCATGAAGCCAGCCTTCAGCTTTGATAAGCCTCCTTGCTGGCTCTCCCAGACAGTCACCAGGATTGCGGCATTCCTGCCAGGTGCCGTGACCCCACCCTCTGGGGGGGCAAGCCAGGGGTGCCGTGGTGAGTACAGGAACAGAAGGTGGAAGTGCGGGGGTCCGTGACTGGGCTGAAGTCTGGCGGCCAGAAGCGGCAAAAAGTAGAAAATTTAAAAAAAATTAATAATAAAAAAAAAAGGTCCTGAGCAATCCCAGGAAATCCACGGAAACTATTCCTATTGAATTCTGCTGCCTTCCAATGCTAACGGACAGTCCAGAACCAAGAGAATGGGCGGGGGACAGACATTAAAGAAGCAGTTGCAACTCTCAAAAGTTGCTTGTTTCAAATACTTTTATTTAAGATTCAATGTAGGCATAGTTCCTCAATGTTTTGCCTAGTCATAATAGGCTTTTCAGAAGGAATTGCCCTTTGACTGCTAAGATGGCTTTAAATAACTTGTTGCTTGTTTTAACTGCTGTACCAATTATTGAAAAAACTCAGACCCAGACTGTTTGGAACTGCATTCAGAGCAGGTCATGAGTACAGAATAAAAATGATGAAACAAACCCAGCACCGCAAAATTTAAAGATTTGGGCATTGAGGTTTTTGGGGGTCGCAGCTGCTTCTTGTAGTGTATGCACTCCCCCAATTCTCTTGGTTCTGAGGCTGGCCCAGTGGCACTGAGGACTGAAGCACTGGACGCCACACCTCATGCCACACTGGTGATGTGGGTTCGGGAGCGAGCCTGGGTCGTCATAGGTCAGCAGGGGAAGAAGAAGATTGAGCATCCAGAGAACTTCTCTCTTCTTCTGGAGTGGGTTTTGGGGATCTCCCCACTTGGTAGTGGCTCATGGTGGAGGCTGTGGGGCACAGCACCTTGGGTGGGGACAGCCAACGGGGTCTTGTGTTGGTGGGCATCTGTGGGAAGGGGCAGGCTCACTTCCTCAGCACACTGACGCCACTGCATGTCCGCACCAGGGGGCGGAACAAGGAAAATGGCCCTATCTCCCGGTAGGCGAAGGGCGGGGGTTCAGGGGCCAGCCAGCCATGCCTAGCGCTGGGTCCTTCCAGTCAGCCCTCTGGCTCTCTTCCATGCCTGGTCACTCTATCATTCTCCAGACAGAGCGCTGGAAGGAGAAGGTGGTGCCACCTCGGGGGACTCAGAGATGGGGGGTTGGGCGATCAGGTCACGGTGGAGAGGCAGCCGCCAGAGGTAGAGCTGGAGGATTTCAGGTGGGCAGGATCACGGCTGAGCCAAGTAACCACTGGAGAGAGACCGGGTAGACAGTGAGTAAGGAGCATAAGTAGAACTGGAAAACAAAAATTCTCATGGTTCTGAACCTTGCAACCAAGGCCCTCTTCAGACTGCAGAAAGGTTTTTAAAATGTTTGCTAACCCAGTTTTCAGCATGGTGTTCAGAGAATCCACACTGTGCTCCGACTCCATGCTCTTCTGATAATGAGTGCTGTGGTGCAAGCCGGTATAACTGAGACTGAGAGTGCCAGCATATTTGGCAGAAAAGGCGATCATTTAAATTGCTAACTAACTACAAGCTTACGGCTGTGTTTTTCACAGCTGTGTAAACCCAAAAATCAACACTGAGATTTGTGTGTGCCTGCCTTAACCCGAGTTACAGCATTGTTCCCATCTACACTGTTATAAACTCAGGTTAAGGCAACCATGTTGTTCTAAGAGCATGCCCAAACCTCCCTCCTAGGCAAGGCAATTTTATTTATAAGGCGCCCAATCCCGGAGGCTCTGGGCGTCAAACATAAATAAGGACATACAGCGATAAATTAAAACATAATAAAACCACCTGAAAACCATAACAAGATTAAAATTCAGTATGATAAAAGTTTCCAGAAGTCAGACTTCAATGGACTGGCCAAAGCTAAAGGATGGCATCAGCAGTCAAAGGCCAGGCTGAAGAGGTGGGCCTTTAGCCTCCCCTTAAACACCTCAATCGAGGGAGCCTCCTGGACTGCAGGTGGAAGCAAGTTCCACAGGGTCAGCCCAGAGACACTAAAAGCACAATCTCCCGAGGTCTTGAGCTGAACCCTGGGAACGTCCAGGAGGCCCCTCGAGGAGGAGCGGAGGGATCAAGCAGAGGACACCAGTGTCAGGAGCTCAGACAGGTAACCAGAACCCAGCCTGTATAGGGCCTTAAAGGTGAGAAGACCCACCTCGAATAGGACCCTCCACCTGACTGGAAGCCAGTGCAGAGCATGCAGGACCAGAGTCACATGACTTGACTGCGAGAGGCTTGTCAGCAACCAGGCCACAGCATTCTGCACTAGCTGCAGCCTGTGGAGGGTCCCTCCCGTGACTCTGAAGTAGAGAGCATTGCAGCAGTCGAGCCCAGAAGTCACAAAGGCATGCACTAGAGTCTGCAGGTCCTCGGGTGGAATAAGGAGCTTAATCGGCGCAATGTTCCGCAAGTGGTAAAAACTACTGCAGACTACAGCTGACATCTGATCTTCAAAGGTCAATCTACAATCATGGATCACGCCCAGATTTCACACCCTCAGAGAAGTCACCAATGAAGCAGACCCCAGAAAAAGTCCAGAGTTAGCCCCCAGTGGCAACTCATCTTGCCTGCGACCAGGCTCGATCAACAACATCTCAGTCTTAGCCGGGTTAAGTCTCAGCCAGCTGGAAGCTATCCAGTCATTGATTTTAACCAGACAGCTGTTAAGCACGTCAACCGCTCCCGATGTCCTAGGTGCAAAAGACAAATACAGTTGGGTATCATTTGCAAAGCAGTGAAACTCCACACTGTATTGTCAAATGATCTCGCCAAGGGGCAGCATGTACAATGCAAACAACATCAGTGACAAGATCGAGCCCTGAGGTATGCCACACGACAGAGGCAATGGGGAGGAGGAGAAATTCCCCATCACCATCCGCTGCACTCTGTCCGAGAGATAGGACTCAAACCGTTTGATGAACAAGCCGATCAAGAAGCACGACGTGATCCACAGTGTCAAAAACTGAGGATAGATCGAGGAGTACAAGAATTAACCTGTCTAGCTGGGTTAGAATACGGTTTTAGAACACAGATTTGTAGTACAGCTTGTAGGTGCTACAATCTGGACATTTAAACAGCACAGTGTGGACAGGGCCCAAAGGAATTGACAGGTAAGCAGGACCTTTGTCACTTCAATGTCACCTGTTTCAATCAATCAATCAATCAATCAAAATTTATTTATAAAGCGCTTTTCAGAAAATCAAAAGCGCTAATACAAAACAGAGATAAAACATCAACACTAATAAATAAAAACATAAAACAATAAAATATTCATTAAATAGACTAATCAAATGCCAGCATAAATAGATAACTTTTCAGGGATCTCTTAAATGCTTCCACGGACAGGCACTCTCTAACCTGACGAGGTAGAGAATTCCACAGGGTCGGGGCCATAAAAGAAAAAGCCCTAGCCCCAGATGATTTATAACAGACCCTGGGAATCTCTAGCAATCCCTCGCCAGTGAAGCGGAGTGGGCGGAGAGGATGATAAGAACATAGGAGATCTTGCAGGTAGCCTGGTCCCTGGCCGTGTAGGGTCTTATAGGTCAGCAATGCGACCTTGAAGGTGATTCTCCATCGCACTGGCAGCCAGTGCAGTTCGCGCAGCACAGGTGTGACTGATGCTTATTCCCCACCTGAGGTCATAACCTTCTGCTTGTGAGATCACAATGGTGTCCTTGGCAACAGACTGTGATGTCATAAACACAGGATGAAGACTTCGGGTGAGGACCAAGCGGCAGAAGGAGATGGATGCCAAGGATCCTGTTTTGATGCAAATGTCCATAGTAATAAGTAACGACACTAAGATAAATACAAGAAAACATCTAAAATACAAGCTTTGCTGCATTTTCCTATTGGAGTCAGTTGCTTTTCAATGGCAGTTTTAGTTAATAAGTGTTGGTCTGTCCCCATTTAGTGGCTTTAGCCATTAAAAAAAATTCCATTATTGCTCCATTTTTGATTTACAGATTTAGTTGGTTCCCCACCCTTGACACTTTGTATAGCGTGCCAACTCCATGCATCCCAAAATCCTACTGGGGCTGATGTTAATAGTGGGCTGCGGCCGCAGGAGAGTCAGTTGCTTTTACTAGCTCCAGGAGCGTCTTAAAGTGCTGATTCACTGATCCTGTTGCGCTCCTGAGGCTAAAGCAGGTCAAGGCACTAATAGCATATTCTGAGTCAGGCCACTGTGTACCCCCTATTTATTTTTCATAAAATATGATCCCTGGTGTGGTATAAATATTTCTCTCTAGAGGGATATGTGTGTGTGTGTCCTTTGCTATCTTTTTCCTGTAAGGGTGTACAAAATGCACCATAGTCACAGCTCCCTGTAACAGAACAGCTGTTTCACTTACCGGCTGCCCTTTTGGTCCTGGAGTGCCTGTGCTTCCTGGAAGTCCCATGCCTCCTTCGGGTCCACGCTTTCCTGTGGAGCCACCCTCACCAGGCAGACCTCTTTCACCCTATAAAAACAAGGAATCAAGGGAAGTTAGGACTGTATTTGCTGGTCTCTTCCTAAATGCATATCATTCCATTGGCTTTTCAAAGTCTCCAGTGGCCAAAGTCCCCATTTAACCACGAACAGCAGATGAAGGGAGATGGTAAATTCTAATACTGCCATTTTTTCACTCAAATAATTCAGTAACACAGTATTGTGGTAGCAGAAAATACTTATGGTCCATCTGGTCTGTCCCTCCCATTGCAAGGCAGTGACTATGCCCCTGTTTAACTACTTAACACACATCCAAGCTTATCTGCCGGAGTGTCACCCCTACCCATGCTGTGTATCCCTCAACACTATTTGCCCTCAGGACTCTGTCTACTGCAGCAGCGAGTACAGGAACGCCCAGCCTCAAGTTTGTCTAGTTGTGTCAGTCAGTATCTTGAATGAAGACCCATTCAGAACAGTCACAGCCATTACTTTGCACTTGCCCGTCTTGTAATCTGCGAGGAGGCAAACACATGCTCAGCCATGTTTCTCTACACTGCCACCTGCTGACTCTTCAAGAATCCTATAGATGATGATGTACATTGACAGCACTTAAAAACAGTGACACAAAGTAACACCAAACATTACAGCTAGTTGTGACTGAGAACATTGGGACAGTAGTACCAGGATATCTTTAGTCATGATGGAACCTGATGCTGAGAACCACTGATTTAGCAGTATTTTGTGATTTATACTTCAGTCTGGAACTCCCTCACCGCTACACTTCACCTGTCTCCTGCCTTCCTAGCTCTCTCTCTCTCTCTCTCTCTCTCTCTCTCTCTGTGTCTCAAAGACCATCTCAAACTTCTTTTTGCTCCTACGTGCTCTCAGTGGCGGCTCTACACCAGGGTCTGCCAGGGCATGTGCCTTGGTAAAAAAATGCTGTGCCCTAGTTGGTGCCCCATATGGTGCAGAGCTTCCTCCATAGTAACAATATATCAGTGCCCTGGCTGCCATCTGTTGTGCCCCAGCTGTGCCCTGGAAACAATTTGTGGCTAGAGCCGCTACTGCGTGCTCTAGATATAAAGTAGTATTGGCTGGTTTGCCCCTTGCCTCATTTACTTGTTTTGCTTAATTTACTCCTTCTGCCTTCTCTCTGTTCTTGTTTGTGTTTTCCTGTCTCCCCTTCCCTTCTCTTGTTTTTGTCTCTTCCTGTTAATCACTTTATTGTAATCCCAGCATTACCCTATCTCTCTGCATATTTATTTTAGTCATTATTATTTTGCTTAATTACGGAAATTCCTGTTTTGACTCTTTAATTCCCTTTGATATGGACTGTTTATTATTGCTCAGTAACCTGAGTAATTCGCATGTGCCTCTACGCTGACATTTTTTACGTGATTGTATTCTACCTTTTGAATGTACTTAATCTTCTCAATCCCCTTTCCCTGTGGCACACCTGGAAATGAGCTTTTGCTCATGTGTCTTTCCCGGTTACCAAATTTAAATGAATAAATAAATGAATGAATAAAATGCATTGTGATAGTGTGTGATATTTCATGATATATCATGGATATTCCATTTGGGGCATCGGTGATATGTTGTGAAAGATCACAATATATCATAAAATATCGCTACGTTCTCCACACTGCTAGTGTGGTTCTGTAGAGGCATTACAAAGCCTGCCATGACTAGTATAACTGCAAATCAGAAAAGGACAGAGGCTCAGTTTTCCAAATCTTGGAAGTTCTACTGTCAGTGTGACCTGCAGGGACATAACATCCATCTCAAGTAGCGTACACCTTATCTTTTCTGGCCATCACAGGAAGTTATTACTAGGTTTGCTACGGAGAAGTGCAGCGTGAGTTGGAACTCGGGACCAACACAGTGATGGTGAGACTACTACTTTAGTGAAAAGGTCAGTGAAGAGTTTTGGCTTGAAGTCCAGGGCAGCTGGGGGAATATGGGAGGTGAATACTTTAGGTGTGGGTTGTTGGAATGAGGGAGAACAGCAGCAGCTGAGAGAATGCTATTTTTAGATGTGTGAAGCCAGGGTCAGAGGAGATGGAGGGATGCTGCTATCTGTAGATGTGGGGTGCTGGGGTAAGAGATAATGAGGAGAGCTGGGGGGCACAGGAGGAGAATAACATTTTCAGATATGGAGTATCAGGTTTGAGGAGGTCAGGCAAGCTAGGGGGGATGTAGGAGGGGGACAATATTTTATCCATAGGTACGTTGGGGGAGAAGGTAGATGAAGCAACTAGGGGGAGGGAATGCAGGAGGGGGTACTAGGTCAAAACAGTGAAAGAAAAACAGCAAGAGTTACAATAGCAACAGCAATATGGTGAGGATAAAGAGTGATAGGAAAAAACAGCAAATGGTCAAAACGGTGACAAACTTGAGCTCCCCCCCCAAAAAAAACAATGACAACTGTCAACAGCACACACATAAAAAATACCAAAACACTATATGCTATAGAGAAAACACTTTACTTCACCATCAAAAAGCACAAGAAAAAAATATAACACTATAAGATATGTCACTACTATCACCACATCTAGCAATTCATAGCTGTAACTACAACGTAACAAACACAGAAAACATGAACATAATGGAAAAAACAAATACTTGAACATGAATAAGACAAGCAAAAATTAAACCTGCAGTGCAGCTGTCCCTCCCTGGTCCCCACCATTGTTAAATAAACAATCCTCCCCACCCCCGTTCCCCTTGCCCTGGTGGTCTAGTGGTTTATCTTCCCCAGCCCGATCGATGTATTAATAATGAATCCCCTCCCATTCCCCTTACCCTGGTAATCCAGTGGTACCCTGCTACCCAGCTCCGATCAATATGTTAATAAAACAAACCCTTCCCGTCTCCCTTGCTGTGGTAGTCCAGTAGCACCCTCCTCCTCAGTCCCAATCGATGTACTAATAAAAAAGAAAAGTTTCTGTTCCTTTTTCCCTGTTAGTTTAGTGGTCACCCCCTCCCTGAGCCCCGATGCATATACAAATGACAGAGACTCCATCCCTGGTAGTCTAGTGGCCCCCACCCACCCCCCGTTAGTCAGTGACCCACCACCCCTCTTCCCCAACCCAACTGGAGCCGGTGACTGGCACAACCCACCCACATAGCCACAGCCAGACACCGAATGAACAGTACACAGTACAAGCTCAGAACCTGAGTTGGTGGAGAGGCCAGAACAGGCCAAGGCAAAGCCAACTAAGTTGGGGTAGGCTGAGGCCTGGGTGACAGTAACCATAGAAGTGCTGGGGTGGGAGCTGGAAGCTGCCAAACCCTGGTAAACATGAGCGGGTGCCACATGAGTTCCCTGTAGCATTGATGTATTTTGCACCACAGCCTCTCCTCATCCGAGGAGGAAGAAGAGCAGGAGTAGCGGCAACGCTGCTTGCCCAAATGTTGAAAGTGGGAATGCCAATGCAGACGTGGGTGACTCCACTCAGGGCTTCAGGATCAGGACTATGACCTTGATGTTGGAGGGAGCCGGCGAAAGATGAGGAACCTCTGGGTTTACCGAATCCTGAGGGTTAGGGACCATAGCATACCGTATTATTAAGCACCGTATAATTTCTACATGCTGTAATGATCACTGGTATACTATGTTATGTCGTAGCACTGAAATTGTGTTTGTCCTACGTGTCCAGGACCATCTTGAAAATAAGCTTGCTCAATGATGTAATTGGCTGATTAAATAAAGTCTGATTGATTGATTGCTAGATATCAGAAGGCTGTTCTGACCCTCCCTGGGATGTAATAGGTAGGACCGAAGTCCTAGAGAGGGAGGTATCAGCCTCATCTGGTAACAGCGGGTCCACCGGTTTGAGGAATATCTCAACAGGTCAGTTGACGGGCGTCTCGAACAACTGGCTCGATGAGAGAAGTGTGGAGCCAGTGGCTAGGGCCAAAGAATTGACCATAGTCGAAATCTCCATAGAAGCATGAGAATCCAAAGCCTGAGAGTGCTTGCAATCCCACGATTGACAGCAAGACTTCTTTCTAGTCTCTTTTTTAGGGAATTTGGATTTAGTGCCCGGAGAGGGGCCCTGCCCAAAGGTGGGAAAGGACTGGCACAAATCCCAAAATATTCCTGAAAAGGTAGTGCCTAAAGGAAGCAGCAGAAAGGCCAAAGCCAAAGAGGCATGCTCTGTGGCCTGAGCTGCAGCCTCTTCAAACACCGCAAGCTGTTCAGCAAACTCTGCAACTGTGGAGACCACCAAATGGGCATCTTTAAATTTAATTGGAGGATCTCATTCCTCAGGGTGCCCCAGCAGAAGCCGAACATGCCGGTCTTCCAAGGTTGTAGGATGCATGGTGCGACAAAGGCCACACATCTGGGGATCGTGTCCATGGCCTAGGCAGTAGACGCACATTTCTTGAATCCTGCTGCCAACTAAAAGTCGTCCATCACAGAGAGGTAAAGGAAGTCACCTGAAGACTAATACATTTGCAATCGCAAAAGCTTAAAAGCAAAGAGCCTACTCAGCACAGACAGTGGTAAGAAGGGAACCTTCTTCTACCAGTGGAAAGGAAGATCTGACATCACGAGGCAGTGCCAAGGGAGTTACCATCTGGGTTGTTGGGAAGAGCCAGCTTGAAGACTTTCCAGCAAGCCTTAAAGGGGAAAGGACACTGCCAGAAGTGGGGATAGTACATCATATTCATGTTCCTAGAATTTGTAATTCTGCAACTGAAGAAGTTAACACTGGAGGATTTTGCTTTACCTTCCAAGTACGATTATTAGTCCTCTTCAGATATTGCAGCCTCGGAAGACATCCTGCTACAGTATTGAGGACAGCAGAAGTACACGCCAGTATAACTTGAGCATTTGACTCCAAGGTACCTACAGCGTGCTCTTTAATTTCTGTCACTACAAAATGAGCAGCAACATTTACGGCATCCGGAACATGACTGCGGCTATGTAAGGTCTTAATGACAACCTCAGAGTCAGTGTGCAGCTGCGCTAAACAGCAGCTCTTATAATAATTGACATATCACCAGTACACCTTGTCACTGAGTGATTTGTCTCTCAGATATAAATATTCCTGAAAGAGAAACAGGCTTCTGCCATTCTGGCTCTTCAAGGACTCCACGGACATACCCAAAACAGGAAGACAGATCATACCACAAAACACTGAAATGATAGCACTAAACCATGACCTTCACACAAACCATAAAACCTCATGGGAGACACACACACACTCTCTCTCTTAAACCCCCATGCTAATAAACATCAATAGCACCTAACACCCATAGCAGACCACTCCAAACTGCATGGGACAACACAAAAAGTACAACTACAAACACCTGCACAATGTTACTAAAGTACAGTTATGGAAGAACTTACTGTAACAGTAGATCTTTGAGAGGAGCTCTTGCAGCAGGCAACACCAGTAGGACTGAAGCTGCTAGGCACCAGGACCACAAGGAGAACATCCAGACAGCAGTCTATCATAGGGGATCAACCCTGCCAATGTCACTACGCTGATGTCTGCCTATCCTATAAAGTGGGGGTGGGGGGTCCCTCAGACCTACCTTAGTTCTCCTGCCGGAGACCCTGGCACAGTATGTAAAAAAAGAGAACAGACATGGTTCCTTAGAGCCGAGGAAAAAGCAGAGTAAATGCAAAGGAGAAAAAACAATCAGGGGGAAGGAGGGATGGAAAGTAGCACCTGCTGCAAGAGCTTCTCGTGAAGCTTTAATGTTACATTAAGTTCTTACGCAACTGTACTATCTTAATTTGAGGGGGCTGTTGCTTCAGGCAACACTGGTAGGACTGAATCCCAAGCAGTACCAGAACTGGCCACAAAGTCAGCCGGGAGGAGGCAGAGAGCAATAGCAGAAGGCTCATGAAAGAAGGCCCTGAAGGACAGCGAGTCCAAAATTGGCCCTGCACCTAGCAGCGATCTCCAGACTGTAGTTCCGAATGAAAGTATGGATGGAACTCTAAGTGGCAGCTGCACATATGTTCGCAGCAGACACGTTCTTGAAACAAGTGGTAGAGGTGGCCATACCTCTGGTAGAGTGGCCTTTTACCACCTTAGGCAAGGGTTTGTTGTACTTATGGTAACAGTAAACAATGCAATTAGCCAATCATTTTGACAAACACTGTTTCAAAACAGGTACCCCATCTCAGTTAGGGGCAAATGACACAAACAACTGGGCAGTTTTCCTAACAGTTTGGGTGCGGTTACTCGAAGCACCAGGTGGATGTCCAAAGTATGGGGTAAAGCCTCTCCCTGATCAGAATACTCAGGGAAATAAACTGGCAGGTGGATGGATTAGCTTAAGGAAAGCTCAGACACCACCTTAGGCAAAAATGTAAGATTTGTGCACAAAGACACCCTTGTTTTTGTGAAAAACTAAATAAGGTTCTTTACATATCAAAGACTGAAGCTTGGAAATCCTCCAAGCGGAAGTAACAACTAAAATAACATTTTCCATGACAGAAAGCATAGCTTGTAACTCGTGGCCAACTCAAAGGGAGGCACACTGTGAGCTTTGTCAGCATGAAAAGAAGGTCCCACAGGACAGGATCCCAGATGGGAGGCTTCAAATGCAGGCTACCCCACAAGAATATGCAGGATACCTCCAGCTGGGCAACAGATTTGCCCTCAACAGATGCATGGTACGCAGAGATGGTGGAAAGCTGCACCTTAAGGGAGGAGTACCCTAGGTCAGAGTCCAGAAGGGAGAGCAGATACTCCAAAATCAGATTCACCAGACAGGTAAGGGATCCAGGTGTTAAGCAGTGGCCCAGAGGGAGAAGCACTTCCACTTCCAGGTATAGGTGGCTCTAGTGGAAGGTTTTGTAGCAGCCACCAGGACATCAGCTACTGTACATTGGGAGACACCCCAAAGTGTACTATAGATAAGTCTGCAGGAGCTATGCATGGACATGTAGAGACTTGAGGTCTGGATGGACCAGGGTGCCCAGTTCCTGGGCAAGCAAGCTGGTGCACAGGGACAGGGGTACTGGAGGTTCCACTGCCAGCTGCTGCAGCAGGGGGAACCAAATCTGATGCAGCCAGTAGGGAGCTAAGAGAATCATCTCTGCCACCTCTGACTGGAGCTTGAGAAGAACCCTTTGCAGGAGCAAGAAGGGAGGAAAGGCATGCAGGAACCTCTCCTTCCCGGAGAGGGGCAATGTATCGTGCCAGAAAACTCCAGGCCCTGGACTGAGTGAGCAGAAAAGCGGCAATTTTGCATTGAGTAGGGATGCAAAAAGGTACAACTCTTGGCGGTCTCACCTGCTAAGAGATCTTCAACCACTGAGGACAGAAATCCCTACTCGTGAGTCCTCAACCTGAACTGGCTTAGACTGTCGGCCAGGGCCTTTTGGTCGCCTGGAGCATGGATGACTGAGAGTTCCAGGTCGCGCTTGATGGCGCAGACTCCCGACAAAGTGGGTCAGAATGAGTGCCCCCCTGCTTGTTGATGTAGTATACCTCAGACATGTTGTTCATCTGCACCAGAAGTGGGCTAGAAAGAATGCGGGTGTGGAAAGCCTGCCTCTCCAGCACACTGATGTGGAGATGTTGCTCCAACTTGGACCAGGTCCCCTGGGTCTGATGGTCAGCTAAGTGAGCACTTCAGCCCAGGCCTGAGGCATCCGTTATGAAGATCTGTTGAGGGGATTCCAACTCGAAAGGGAACCCCCTCACAGGAGATTGGAAGGATTCTGCCACCACTCTAAGGTCCTCCTCACCGGGTCGAAGACTAGCACTGGTTGATCCAGGTCATTGCTACGTTGATCCCATTGGACCCAAAGGGTCTACTGAGGAACCCTCATATGCAGATGGGCTAGGGGAACCATGGCTACAGCCGCTGCCATGTGCCCCAGCGCTCTGGCCATGATCTGTCGACTGGAGGAGACTAGCCAGGCCTGAGTGATCAAGTGTTCCACTCTGTCCACTGGCAGGAAAGCTCTGCCATGGGAAGACTCCAGAACCACCCCCAATATACTGGAGGTGTTGGTAAGGAGAGAGACAGGAGTTTGGTAGATTGACCGTTATCCCTAAGGCCTGGAAAAGCTAAATGATGCATTTCAGAGTCTGCAGCAAAAGGTCCCTGGAAGGGGCTGTCAGCAGCCAATCATCCAGGTAAGGGAACACATAAAAGCCCTGTCTCCTCAGAACCACCACCAATACCACCAGGCACTTGTTGAAGACCCGAGGTGCTGAGGAAAGGCCAAAAGGAAGGGCCCTGAACTGAAAGTGGTCCTCTTGGAAGCAGAAATGGAGAAAGCAGAAGTGGGCTGGGAAAGCCTGGATATGAAGATAAGCATCCTGCATGTCCAGAAAACAGAGCCAGTCCCCCGGTGAAGGAGGGGTAGCAACCCCTAGAGAGTGACCATCCTGCAGCACTTGTACTCTATGTACAGGTTCAAGTGACTGAGGTCCAGGATTGGCCACAGATCACCTATTTTCTTGGGGATGAGGAAGAAATGGGAGTAGAACCCCCTTCCCCTCTGAGCTGGGGGATGGGCTATATGGACTTTTTGTGCAGGAGAACCTGACTCTCTTCCCGGATGAGGGGGATGTGAGCTGGAGGGTAGTGGGAGTACAAGGGAGGTTTTTCTGGAGGGGGTTCCAGAAATTTCAGGGTGTGACCTTGCTCAATAACCCGTAACACCCATTGGTCTGAGGCCACTGCTCACCATCCATCTTGGTAAAGGGAGAATCAACCCACTACTGCCTCCCCCAAGGTCACTGCTGGGGGTCAGGCAGTGAGTCAGGCTATAGACCTGGTGGTGGGCACTCAGAGTGGTTGTGGGTGCTCTAGGGGCAGCTGCTCCAGTGCAACGGGTGTTTGTCTTGCGCTTAAAGGGTCCTTTTGACTGTTGGCCATTGGAGGACTGTTGAGAGGACCGATGAAAGGATTGTTGCTGGGAAGACCGAGGCTGGGATAAATGGAGGGAATACACTGACTGTAGGTTGCCTGATTCCTGAAGGTGGGAGATAATGTCCTGGGCATCTCCCCCAAACAAGATGGATCTCCTCAGAGGATCATCCAAAATTATCGCATGCACATTGGGTGCAAAACCTGAAACCCTAAGCCATGAATGGCAGTGGAGGCAGATCCCTGCCGCCACCCCACGGAGAGGGTGGTGGGGCCCTGGAACAGACTACCAGATGGAGTGGTGGGGGATAAATGGGTGGAAGAATTCAAGAGGGCATGGGACAAGCATATGGGGCTGAGTGTCGGGGGAGGGTGGGGCTGGCAGGAGGGGAGGTGTGGGGGAAGGGCAGACTAGATAGGCCGGTATGGTCCTTTTCTGTCTTCAAGCTACTATATTCTATATCAGTATGGTTTTACTAGCTCATTACTTCCTGGGTGGCCATTTTGTGTCAGGTAAACAATGGATAGTTCTGACTTCATATGGAACTACTGGAGATAATGAGCTAGGGGACGATTGTGTGTAACCAACCTATTATGTTTTCATAGTAGTGTGGTTTAGGATCTAGACAAGGGAATTTCTGTCGATGCAATTTTTCTAAATTTTCAAAAGGCATTTGATTTGATCTCTCACTGGGTTATTATAGAAAAAATGAATACCTTATTCATTGGCCCTGTTTAACAAAACAGATTGTGGAGTGGCTAAATGATAAGACACAAACAGTGCTCCTGAATGGGTTCCTATCTCAGCCAGGTTCAGGTAGTAGTGGTGCTCCTCAAGGCTCTGAGTGTGCTTTGCTGGTAATATTCCGAATATCTGCATCAGATTCAGGCAGAATATTCTATGGTCGCCGCGGCCATGAGCGTGTGGGATTTCACGCTTGGCCGCCACCGGCCCGGGAACGGGAATTCGGGTCGATGGAGTGGCCGGGGAGAAGGATAGACGCCCCTACAGACTGCTCTCCTTCTCTGGGGGGGAAGGATGGGAAGTGCTCGGGTCTGCCGACTCTGGTGGAGACCAGGTGTAGCGCGACTGCCGACCTCAACAGTCGTGATCGAGGGCGGGGCAGGACGCGCCGCGCATTGCACGCCCCGCCTCGGAAAAAGGAAAAAGGGAGAATGCCGCTCTGATGCTTCCGTCACAGCTCACTAGCTCCCTCAGGCCAGCCTCCACCCAGTCCGACGCCTGCTGCATGTGGCTCCAGTGCCGCAGCCCCACCGTGGGGGGTAAGCCATGGGGTATCGGAAGGGCGCGAGGCCGATGTGGGGGGGTGGAAGCGTGACCGGCTGAAAGTACCGGGCTACTGGCGACAGGGGTATAAAGAATAAAATAGAAAAAAAAAAAAAAGAAATATTCTAGGATAGTGTGAAAAGTATGTGGATGATGTCAAAGATTGATGGTCCATGCACTACACAAGAACAAGTTAATTTAATCCAGAGTATCCTAGACACAGTTGGCAACTAGGCAGAATACTGGAGCATTAAGTTCAACTGTGATAAATACTTAGTTATGCAGTTTGGCACACCTAACAGGAATTATGTTTACTCACTACAAGGGGTTTAATTTCCTTCATCCACCTATGGAAAGGATTTAGGTGTGTATATATCCAACTCATTTAATCAAAGTAGGTATTGCAGGGAGGCCACATCAGAGGCTAATGGGGTCCCAGAGGCAATTAGATGTAGCATTTGTAATAGAGAAGAAACTATAACTGCACTACTCCACAGAGCTTATATTCACCCTCATCTGGACCATGGTACACAATTTTGGAATCCGTATAGACAATACGTTATAAATAAAATTGAAGGTATCCAGAGAAGAGCAAAAAAGAATATAAATAGATACCGAGAGCTTCTTTATGAAACTAGATTAAATAGATTTAACTTGATGTCCTTACAAACTAGAAAGGTGAGGGGCAACATGTTATTGCTATACAACATTCTGCAGGATCATTTGCTAAAGAATACATTAAGTATTGAATTTGAGGCAGATACAGCAAACACTAGAGGTCACCCACTCCAGATTTGAGGGGCGGGGATCCTTTAAAACTGATAAGAAAAAATACTTTTAGCTAGCCCAGTGGCATGGAAGGCTGAGGTGCTCAGCACCTTACCTCTTTCCACACCAGAGAGCTGGGTTCAGGAACAGACTCTGGTTGCTCAGGGGATGGCCGGGAGAGGGAGGATCGAGCATCTAGAGGACAGCTATCCTGCCTCAGGAAGGGGAGTTTATGTGACCCACTGTTGACTGCCACTTGGAGGTATTTGGGTGGCAGCACACAACTGGGCATGTTACTTAGACGGACCAGCCCAGCCACCTGAGGACACCTCCATGGAGCTGGAGCTCATCACTATGCCACTGCATGGAGTAGGTCTAGGGGGAACACAACTCAGAAGGAAAACCCCTCTTGCCACATGATGACACCTGGTCCCTCGCAGGCTCCGCACTGATGACTGGGCTCCTACCACAGTCCAATCAGCCAGGTCATCGGCAAGAAGGTACATCCTGGGGAAACTGGGTGACAGGGCTGGGGGCACTGGGAAGAAGCGGGTGTACCAGGGGTGATCAGAGGATAAAAATCTTTATGGGACAAAAGAAAAGAAATACTTTTTTTCTCAGAGAGTAGTTTCTCCATGGAACAAACTACAATACCCATTGAAATTCTCATTAGCTCCAATTTAAGACCAGACTAGACGTTATTTTAGCAGATAGTAAGCTACAGCACTTCACTAATTTGTGGAGGAATCGTTTATGGGCATTCTGCCTTCTTCACTCCTAAAACACTCTTAGCATGAATCCTCGTGGCACATTATGAAGGAATCTCAGCCTTCATTTTGCAAGCACCATGTCCAGTTAATTTCTGAAAATCAGGAGAGGAGTGAAAAGATGTAAAGCTTTCTTGAACAAGTAACTTTTTAGCATCACAATCATCAGAGCATTGATATACATTACAGCAGGACTGGATGGCTCACTGAACTGGAAGTGGGTTAAAGAGACTTTCACCTCTAGGTCACTAGTTCAAACCTGGTCAAGGAGAGTTGAGGCTGAAAGTCATAATCATCTGATGTCTGTTTATTGGCCAATGTGAAATCAGTTTTCCACATCATAAGACCACCCTCACAACTGGCCTCCTTGTTTGTAGTATCATATGAGAGGCCAAGCACTGAATGGGTGTGGAATGGAAAAATAGGCTACTCGCCCATAACCATAGTTCTAGGAGTGGTATATGGTTCACACCCACATGATGGCAGTGCCTCCTTACCATGACATCAGATCTTGCACGCTGGGATCAGGGATCCATCTGCCACTTGACAGGGGAAGCTGGGGGGCGGGGTGATGTCGATGTGAACCATGTGCTACTCCTAGAACTACGGTTACAACTGAGTGACCTATTTTTCTAGGGATGTGGATATGGTTCACTTATCCACACAATGGCTGACTTCCAGCAGTTCTCCGGAAGGAGGGGGCAAGGCGTGTACCCCTACTTGGCAAACAGAGACTGGAGAACTGAGGCCCTAAATGCAGCATCCCGGTGAGACTCTAGGTCAATCCAGTAATGGGAGATGAAGGTGTGAGCTGACTTCCAGGTGGCAGCCCTGCAGGGTCTCCTGAACAGGAATATCCCTGAAAGCAGCCACAGAGGCAGAGTATGTCTGGTGGAATGAGCCTGAGCCCTACGGGAGGTTCTCTACCAGTCAACCTATAACAAAGGTTGATACAGGACATAATCCACCTGCCAATCATCCTCTTAGTTGCCAATCTGCCAGGTGCAGCTTCAGCGTATGTAACAAAGAGCTGGTGAGCATACACCCCAAACTACAGCTGTGTGTACCACATAACATGAGAGTGCCCGCTGCAGTTCCAAGGAATGGAGCCTGCATTTGACCTCCGAAGATGGGTTCTTCACCTGGTTAAGGTGGAACTCTGAGGCAGCCTTCAGTGGGAACTTCATGTGGGGGCGAAGGACTACTTTGTCCCTGTGGAAGACCAGGAGAGGACGCTCCATTGAGAGCACCTGGAGCTCACTAATTCTCCTGGCTGATGTGATGGCCACCAAGAAAGCTGTATTCCATGACAGGTGTGACATCTCACACCTGTGCACAGGTTCAAAAAGCTTGCACATAAGCATGTCCCATCTCAGCAATAAGTCCCACGGTAGTGGTGGCTCACACACCAGTAGGCACAAGTGGTCAAAGCCCTTATTGTAGCACCCAACCACCTACTCGTATGCCACAGTCAGCATACCAGCCTGCACCCAGTATGCAGAAATGTCTGCCAGGTGCACCTTAAGGGGCACTGACTGCAGTCCCAGCTGGGACAGGTGCCAGAGATAATCCAAGATGCTAGCCACAGGGCAGGCAAAGTAGTAGTAGGAGTACAGTTTATTTATTTCGGGCGTCCTTCCCTGGAGGCTCAGGGTGCGCTTACAACAAATAATAAAAATAAAGATACAGCAATGGAAAACAAACAGTCATATCGTTCCACCTATACATGGTGCCGGCAGCAGTGCATCCAGTAATTAGGGCATCATGTCCCGATGTTGCCATCCCCTCTTTTTCCAGGACCTGTGCCCCCCTATGCCCCCACCCCACCTTTCTAAATATTTTAACTCCAGGGGCAGACCTCGGGAAGGGGTGGCGACTTCCACTATTTGGCGCCCTAATGATGGGTGCACTGCTGCCGGTGCACAGATGACAAGAAAACTATATTAAAAAAGGGATCAAGCTCCTTGCCCTGACACAAAATGGAAAACCTTTTCCATTTGAAGACATAACACTGGCGAGTCAGCTCTTTTCAAGAGGCCTCCACAACGTGGAGTACATTCCCGGAAAGACCCAGAGCCTGGAACTCTAGCCGATCAGGAACCAGGCTGTTAGGTGCAGGAATGGAAGGTCCAGGTGCAGGACCTTCCACTGTTGTCAGTTCAGCTGATCCAGGCAAAGACACAACCGCCACAGGGTTCTGCTGCTGAGGCTGATGAGATTTGGGACCAGAACTAACAAGGCCATCCGGAGCTATGAAGATCGTCTGTGCCTTGTCCCTCCATGCCTTGAACACCACAATTTGATCAGGGGAAAGGGAGGAAAGGAGTACAGGAGGCCTGAGGTCCAAGGCCTTGTGAGGGCATCCCCCACCAGTGTCCTAGACTATGGGGGTGGGCACAGAACAGCCTCAGTTTCGTGTTCTCCCAAGAGGCAAACAGGTCTACTGGAGGGGTGCCACACAGGGAGAACAGGTGGTGTGCCATCTCCTGATGCAGGGACCACTTGTGCGATGTCTCGCCCACCCAGCTGAGAGTGTCTGCCAGCAGACTGTCTGCTCCTGCGATATAGACTGCCAGGAGGTCTGCACTCAGGCTGCGTATGAGGGTCCAAGTTTGGAGAGCCTCCCAACACAAAGGAAGGGAGTGTGTGCCACCCTGCCTATCCTGGTAGAATATGGTCATGCTGTTGTCCATCTGGACATGCATGACCTGACCACTGACTAGAGGAGCAAATTCCCTCAGAGCTATCCACATTGCATGGAGCTCCAGCAGTTTGATGTGGTGACAGAACACCCTGGGTGACCAAAACCGTAGGTCCTGTGGTCCACCAGATGTGTGCCCCACCCCACCAGAGACATGTCTGTCATGAGAGTGATGATCAGCTCTGGGCAGACAAATGGGACTCCTTCCTCCAGATGTTTTGGGATCAGCCACCACTGGATAGCATCCTACATTGTCTGGATTGCCATGACCAGCTGGTCGAGGTGTTCTAGGTGTTGAGACCACTGATGGTCCAACTCCCACTGAAGGTACTGCATCCACCAGTGAGCCCAGCAGACCATGCTGATGCAAAATGCTTTGTGCCCCAGCAGCCTCAGGAAGCCCCGACCTTGGCCCAGATGGAGTCTAACTCTGACCTGATAAAATGGATCACCTACAAAGGGATCAATTCAGATTTGGTTGGGTTGACCAAAAGGACCAAGTCTCTGCAGGTCTGGAGGGTCCGGTCCCTGGATCCCTCCACTGCCTCTCTGGATGGCTTGACTATCGGCCAGTCATACTGGTTGGGATACACCGTGATACTCTTGCACTGCAGGAAGGCTGCCACCACTGCTATGCAGTTGGTGAAGACCCTGGGTGCTGAAGAGAGGCCAAATGCCAAGAACTGGAACGGACACAGCACCCCTTCTGTACAGAACTGGAGGTTCTGCCAGTAGGATGGATGTACTGGGATGTGGAAGAACACGTCCTGAAGGTTCAGGGAGTAGAATCACATGCCCTGCTACAGATGGTATGATCTAATTCAGCGTGACTATCCAGAACTTGCGCTTCTAGAGAAACTGGTTCAGAGCATGAAGATCCTGTATGGGGTGCAAGTCCCTTCCCCCGTTCATTTTAGGACCGGGAAGTACCTGGACACGTGCCCCTGACTTGCCTGGGCGTCTGAGACACAGGCTATGACTCCTTTTGTGAAGAAGTGAGCAATGTCCTGACTGAAGGTGGACAGCATGTCCTGTCACACTGAGGACTCCTTTGGGATGTGGGAATGGTAAGACAGGAGAGCCTCTAAGTTGAGAGGCAACCCTCTGCCGACCACCTTGAGAACCCACCTGTCTGTAGTAATGATGAACCAGTGAGGCCAGAAGTGACGAAGCTGACCTCCCACTGGGATCTGAGTCAGGGACAGGACAGGGGGTGAACACCCCCAAACCTGTCACTGGGCAGTTTTGGAGGGGGCATCAGCTGCTGAGGCTGGATGGGCACCACTTCACCTACCTCTGCCTTTTTTGGGCCTCAGGCCAGAGAACTTGGCATTAGTGTGTCAAGATTGGAAATGCTCCTGCAGGGGCTTCTGCTGCTGAGAGTGCTGTGACGGCAAGGGCCGAAATTGAAAGGCCTTCTTCTTTTGCTTTTGACCTTTCAGGTCCTTCTGGGACAAAGCCACAGAATCCAGGGTGGCACTGGAGGTCCCAATTCTCATGAATCCACCCCTGGCCCGAAGAGGTCGGTATCCAAGAAAGGGACATCAGCCAACTTGTGCTGAGTGTCTGCCGTGAAGATGAAGATCCTTAGTCAGGCCCTGCGATGCATCATGATGTCCGCCGCCATGGCACAGGTGCAAAAATCCCCAATGGCCAAGGCCATCTGGAGCTGGTGTTTAGCCAGCACTTGACCTAGGTACTGGCTGACCTTTACTGGGAGCTGCTTATCAGCAGACAGTTAAGAGAGGACGTTATTGACATTAGTGAGTGCTCTCAGCAGGTAATGACTGAAATGTGCCATCATAAGGGCACGACTCGCCTGGAGGAGACCTAGGGGATGTCTTTGGAAAAAGGAATTGTCTGAAATGCATCAAGGCGTGTTTTTACCAGCACCTGGAATAAAGTTTGGCACTTTATCAAAAGCCTCGGCGAGCGTCATTTTTTTATATAGTGGTGAGTGCTGGAATTGTTGTTTTACTACCTAGGAAGGGTGCAGTGGAGACCTTCTTAGTGGTGTGGTTAAGGTTTTTCACCTCCTTTCATGGGGGCTTCTCCACATCCCCAGAATTGACAGATTTCTGGAAAACCAAATCAGAGACCAGGCCATCAGCCAAGAGGCGGTCAGAATATTTGGACAAAGAGCCAGTAGGAACTGCATATTGCAGACCATATGAGCCGAGGGTGCCAGGCAGGATACTGGAATCTGCCAAAACTCCAGAGCCGGTCCCATAATGTTCTCAGCTATGGGAAAGGAAACCCTCAGGGATTTATGCTTATCCAGAATGTCAGTGAGTGGGTATTCAGACCTTTTTTGAACCGACTCCAAAGAAACGTGGATGGACGCCAACATGAGTTGGAGGAGAGCCCCAAAAGACACTGGCCCATGGTCGGTGGTCAGTTTGCTGACTGAGGAGGCTGTGGATCTGTCTGAGGGGAGGGGTTCTTCCTCCTCCTCCTCTTCAGGAAGAATAAGGTCAGGATAGTACTCCTCCTAGACATTGACCTCTTCCAGATCAAGGTCAGACATTTGGGACGCCGATGATGGCTTGCAGGGGTGGCCCACGACTGCAGAGGAGGGGTCAATGATGAAGGTGCTGTCAACAGCGCAGGCAATGTAGGCCTGTATGCGCCTCACTGGTGGACTATCACTGAAATGAATTTAGTCATAATTTCACTGAGGTCGATGACAGTCAAAAACTGCGTCAATGGAGGAGGGGTCAACAGTGCAGGGAGTGACAACCCCCCCCAATTGTGCCTTGATAGCCCAAAGAGCCTGTAGCCCGAGGGCCTGGGGAAGCATCAGGCCTCAACGGGAGAGCCATTGATGATGGCCCCAATGTCAATGAGAAGGGGGCCAGTGACCCAGAGGTTGATGACCAGCCACCCTGAATATGGGGCAGAGGTGCTATCAGTATGGGTCTCGTAGGGACAGAGAACTGGACAATAGACAATTAATCGGTGCAGCTGACTAAGAACCCCTGACAAGGAAGAAAAGGCAGTTGGGGAGTGGGACTGATCTCAGTCCTTTTTATGACTTTTTCCTGAGGACTTGTCTCAGGCCTCAACAGCCTGGGAGCTCGACAACCATGCCACCTACTGGGAAGCAGGGACCCTGGAGGACCCCTACAAGGAACTGGCTACCTGTTGTTCCATGAGGACATTTTTAAGGGCCTTTTTGCATCACCTGAGGGTTGTCTGATTAAACTTCTGACAGAGCTCACAGTTGGAGACTTCGTGGTCAGACCCAAGACAACAGACACAGAGAGAGAGTGTTTGTCAGTAGAGGCAATTTTCTTTCTGCAGCAGCGGCGATGGAAGAGAGACGCTGAAGGATTAACTCTCAACATAAACAAAATAAAGGAATCTCTTTGTGAAAAGAGGTTCTAAAATAAAAGGTATGAAAAAGTCATAGGTGAAAACTGGTGTAAAACTGCAGATTTTCTACAGAGACCCATGAGAACAAGTTGACGTTGGGAAAGAATTGAGGAGGGAGCAGGGCCGCTCATGTCTTTACAGGGTAGATGACATCGGCAGATGATATTAGCATGGGTGGCCCCAGTTGTACTGCTGAAAATCTTCCATGTGGATCCTCCTTCACCAATGGTGAAGTTCCTATGGTGTGACCTGATGAGTGAGATACCCCTGTAGAAGAACTCAAGTAGCCCCTTGACCTTGACCTGAAACTCAATTGTTGACACAACGGCCGATGTTGAGAAGACACAGGTGGAGGTGCCGTACATACCGCTTGCACTGGTCTTGACTGCATGACCTCTGGTGGAGGCTGATCCTTTGTAGAACTGGGGAGGGGCCTAAGACAAGTAGCACACACAGTATCCTTCTCAGAGGTGCTGCCTGTAAATGGCATGAGTGAGGCAAGGGTACTTTGCACCATGCAGTTTAATGAGTGGTTGAAAAAATGGTGTGGAGCACAGGGGTTTGGCTTCATTGGGGACTGGGGTTCCACCTGGAGAGACACCAGCCTATACTGGCAGGATGGTCTGCATCTGTCCAGGAAGGGAACAAGTCTTTTGAGCAATCGGTTCAAAATGCTTCATTGGCAAGCTTTTAAACTAGTCAAGGGGGGAGGCACTGATAAGCAGCAGGAAAATCCCAGCCTCTCCCTACAAAACAGGGTACTAAATGGGAATAAGACCAAGGTAGAAAGGTCAGTGGGGGATGCTGCAACAGAAAGTAAAGCCATCAAAAAATGGAAAGCAATGAGTACCAATGCACGTAGTCTGAGTAACAAGCTTCCTGAATTAGTGGCTGATGGAGGAGCAACATCTGATATCGGGCAGTCACAGAAACATGGTTCACACAAAACCATGACTGGGACGTAAACATACCAGGATACACTATCTACAGGAGAGACAGAAAGGGTAAAAGAGGAGGAGGAGGAGGAGTAGCTCTTTACATAAGGGAAGGAATCAAAGTAACAGAACAAAAGAGAAAACAGGGAGGAGAAGAAGCACTGTGGGTAAATTTGGAGACCGGCAGTGGCACCACAATCCGCACAGGGGTTGTATACAGACCCGCTTCTCAGGGGGAGGAAATGGACAAGGAAATGATAGAAAGTATACTTAGTATGGCAAAAAAAGGGAAGATATTGCTGATGGGTGATCTGAATATGCCAGATGTTAACTGGAGTGCAGTTGCCGCAGCCACTTCAAGAGTGGGGTTATTCTAGATGCCCCAGGGGCATGCCTAGACAACTAGTATTGGAGCCCACTGAGAGGGAGCAATCTTAGACCTGGTTCTCTCAAATGGAGATGAAGAGAGATCACAGATGTAGAAGTGGGTAGCCATCTGGGAACTAGCGACCATCGAACAGTATGGTTCACAATAAACACAGCAATAGAGTCAAGCCATACAAAGGCAAAGGTACTAGACTTTAGGAGGGCTGATTTTGTAAAAAATGGGTAAGTGCCTAAGGAATGCACTAGCAAATGAGCAGGAAGGAGGGTGGAAGAACAATGGGGAATAATAAAAACTGCCATCACAGAGGCAACAAGCCTTTGTGTGAAGCAAATAAACAAAACTAAACGATGTAAGAAACCACTATGGTTCTCAAAGGAAGTGGCAGTGAAGGTTCAAGAGAAAAGAAAGCTTTCAGGAAGTACAAGGAATCACAGAAGGAGCAGGACAGAGAACTGTATCAGTTAAAGCAAAAGGAAGCTGGGAAGGCAGTCAGAACAGCAAAGGCCCAAACCGAGGAAAAGATAGCCGACTCAGTTAAGAAGGGATAAACCTTTATAGGTACATCAGGAGCGAAGGAAGACCAAGGAGGGATAGTGAGGCTTAATAAGGGGAGGGTGGGCAGAGGGAGACTGTGAAAGACAGAGATACTAAACAAATATTTTGCTCAGTATGTACAAAGGAAGGGGTACCTAGAACAAACAGTAGAAACACACTGGATACAGAAGTTGATACCAGCCCATTTACAGAAGAAAGGGTTCTGAAAGAACTCTTAAAACTGAAGGTGGACAAAGCAATGGGGCCTGATGGGATTCATCCCAGAATTCTAAAAGAACTAAGGGTAGAATTAGTGACACCACTGACTACCCTGTTTAACAAATCATGGGAGGATGGGGTGGTACCCGAGGACTGGAGGAGGGCAGATGTGATTCCCCTTCACAAAAGTGGGAGCAAGGCAGAAGCAGGAAACTACAGACCTGTTAGTTTAACCTCAGTGGTAGGGAAAATGATGGAATCACTTCTGAAGGAAAGAATTGTTGAGTATCTAGAAGCCAGAGGGGCACAGGACCCAAGGCAGCATGGATTCACAGCGGGAAGGTCATGCCAGACAAATCTGATAGATTTCTTTGACTGGGTGACCAAAGTAGTAGATCAGGGAGGGGCTGTGGACATGGCCTACCTAGACTTTAGCAAGGCATTTGACACAGTCCCACCCAAAGATTAATATACAAGTTAGCTAGCCTGGGAGTGGTCCCAAGGTGACAGCCTGGGTAAAAATTGGCTGGAAAATAGGACACAGAGAGTAATAGTAAATGGAGTCCACTCTGATGAAAGGGGTTACTAGTGGGGTACCGCAGGGTTCAGTATTAGCTAGTCCTCTTCAATGTCTTTATAGTTTACATTGCAGAGGGACTGGAAGGAAAGTATGTCTCTTTGCAGATGACACAAAGATCTGCAACAGAGTTGATGCACAAGGTGGGGTGGAAAGGATGAAAAGGACTTGGCAAGGTTAGAGGAATGGTCAAATGTATGGCAGCTTAGATTCAATGCTAAGAAGTGCGATAATGCACCTGGGAAACAAAAACCCAGGGGAAGAGTACACAATGGGGGGTGAGATACTAACGACAACAAAAATGGAAAGGGACCTGAGGGTAGTCATATCAGATGACCTAAAGGTGGGCAAGCAATGTGAGAGGGCAGCAATGAGGGCTGGGGGGATATTGGGATGCATAGGGAGAGGCATCACCAGTAGAAAACAGGAATTTATTATCCCTCTGTACAGACAACTGGTCAGACCCCATCTGAGTACTGCGTAGTTCTGGAGACCCAGTCTTCGCAAAGACATAGACAGGATGGAAGCTGTCCAGAGGAGGGCAACTAAAATGGTGCAGGGTCTGCACTGGAAGACATATGAAGAAAGACTAAAGGAGCTTAATATGTATAGTCTCGAGGAAAGGAGGAGAGGGGGACATGATAGAAACTTTCAGTACCTCAAGGGAATCAACAAAGTCCAAGAGGGTAGCATCTTTCAAAAAGGGTGTGCAAGAACAAGGGGCACAATTTGAAGATGGGGCGGCTCAGAGGTAATTTAGAAGTATTTTTTACAGAGAGGGTTGTGGATGCATGGAACGGCCTTCCGGAGGAGGTCGTGAAGTCAAAAACAGTGGTGGAATTCAAGCATGCATGGGACAGTCATAAGGCAATTCTAGGGGATGGGGGTAGGAAGAAGTAGGCTGCTGGTTAACTAGGATCTGCAGCTTATCCAGTAAGCAGGGAAATGGGCAGACTGGGTGGGCCAAGCGGACCTTATCTGCCATCAAATTCTATGTTTCTATGTTTCTATCCTGAGTGATAACAATTGGGAATACTAACTGCTCCATGTCCTTCTGAATGAGGACCTGGATGACCAAGGTCTTGGAGATCGACTCATCATTGATCCCCTCTAACAATGGGTTGATAGCATCTAGAAAAATCTTGACCATCTGATCTATCAGTGTCGAGGTCAGCAAGCCCAACAGGGGTACTGTGGAGCTAGTGACCACCCCTTGACCAGTTATGACTCAGCTGAAGCCAAGCACTTCAGCAGTCAGGGGAGTCAAGGGAGCAGGAGGAGCGGGCTCTCTCCCAGTCCCACGTCTGATGGTGGTGTTTCCTGCTTTTATTCTTCTTACCTTAGTGGGCAGGGCTCTCCCCAAAGGTCTGCAGGGCCCAACAGATGTCACTAAATTTGCTCTAATGCGAGTCCCAGCAAGGAGCAGCACTGAGGCCAACAAGGTACCTGTCGCGGCCTTCGCTACCAGCCTTTCCATAACTGCCAGTTGGGCTGCTGACCCCACCACAGTTAAGGCTGCCTTGAGACCATCCCTGGCCTGTTATTTAGGGTCTTAATCAACTAGCTGGCTGAGGAGCACATGAGCCTTTCAATCTTCCAGTGATGATGGCAGCATCGTCTGGCGAAGTGGGCTTCACTTCCTTCTGCTCCATATTTCGATCATGTGCCGAGAGTGGGACCAAGGAATATATAATTTATCAAAAAGTATAGACAAAGCACTAAGTTTGCCAGTGGTACATTTAACAGGCCTTGCAATGCACAGAGCTGTGAAGGAGAAGACCAAACTCTTCCACTGGAAAGGAAAATCTGACATCATGTGGAGGAACTGAGGGATATACCACTTGGGTAGTTGAAGGAGCTTTGCTTAAAGATGTTCTGGTGAATCAGCTCTTAAGGAAGAACTGCCATCATGTTGGTAAGTGAACTATATCCTCGTTCCTAGAAACTACTCTCACACCTGTGTGGTAGTCCCTTCAGGACGGCTGAGGCATGTTGGCAGAGTGGTAAAGCGAACCCTGCACTGCGATTACCTATTCTATATCAGACATTTGGATTAAAAAGAGGGCTTCAGCTTCCAATGCTGTCAATCAATCCTGCACTTTTGCAAGCATTAAAAAGGTCACAAAACAAAGAATATGTACATTATGGAAATGGTTTACTGCCAGACAGCAACCATCTGCATATGTTCTGGACTAAGTCCACTAGCTGCTGACGAGGTTCTGCATATTTCACAGCAGTGAGGAATAAAAGGTTACTCACCTGTAACCGTAGTTCTAGGAGTGGTGTACTGCACATATCCCCACTCTGAAAGTTCCACTGGAATAATGTCATTGCCTGGATGTCTTTAAGCTAAGCTTCTCCCACCACTCAGGTTGATATATCTTTTGACTCTGCCCCATGATGTTAGATCTTGCACGCTGGACGCAGAATCTGTGCCACTTGCCAGGAGAGGCTGGGTGGGTTGCATGGGTGTGTAACATATATCACTCCTAGAACTACGGTCACAGATGAGTAATCTTTTCTTCTTGGAGCATTGATGTGGTACTCTATCCACACTCTGGCAGACTCCAAGCAGTTCTTTAGGGGAAGGGGGCAAGGCGCACACCCCTACTTGATGAACACAGACTGGAGAACTGAGGCACCAAAATGTATATCCTTGTGTGACTCAAGGTTGATGCAGTAGTGGGAGATGAAGGTGTGAGCTAACTTCCAGGTAGCGGCCCTACAGATCTCCTTCTGGGAAGCAGCCAGTGAGGCAGTGGTATGTCTGGTGGAATGAGCCCTGATCCCTCGTGGAGGCTCCTGACCAGCCAACCTACAGCAGAGGTCAATGCAAGATGTAATCCACCGTGCAATCATCCACTTTAATGCTGGTCTGTTAGGTGCGGCTTCAGCGTAAGTGACAAACAGCTGTGAAACCTGACCCTGAATGTTTGCTTTGTGCTCTATATAATAAGAGAGCACCCTCTGCAGCTACAGAGTGTGGAGCCTGCAGCTGACCTCTGAAGAAGGGTCGGTAAAGTATACCATGAAGTTAATCACCTGGTTAAGGTGAAACTCAGAAACAATATTTAGGTGGAACTTTGGGTTGGGGTGAGGTACAACCTTGTCCCTGTGGAAGACCAAGTAGGGAGAGTCCACCAAGAGCACGTGGAGCTCCCTAATCCTTCTGGTGGACATAATGGTCACCAGGAAGGTCGTCTTACATGAGAGGTGTGAGATGTCACACCTGTGCACCAGCTCGAACAGCTTGCCCATGAGCACAGCAGGACCAGCAGTAAGTCCCACGGAGGAGGCGGTCACACCAGAGCAGACAACTGGTCAAGGCCCTTAAAAAAATCATCCAACCACCTTCTTCTGGGCCATCAGCATACCAGCCTGCACCAGGTAAGCAGAGATGACTGCCAGGTGCACCATAAGGGTCGTCGCTTGTAGTTCCAGCTGGGAAAGGGACCAGAGACAGTCCATAATGCCAGCCATTGGGCAGGCAAATGGATCAAGCTCACTGCTCTGGCACCAAATGGAAAATCTCTTCCATTTAAAGACATAACACCTATGAGTTGACTCTTTTTCTGGAAGCCTTCACAACATGGAGGATCCCTTGGAGAGACCCAATGCCTGCAACTCTATCTGCTCAGGTACCAGGTTGTGAGGCAGAGATACTGAAGGTCATTGTGCAGGACCATCCCCTGGTGTCTGGTCAGCAGGTCTGGGTGGAAAGGCAACCACCATGGAGACCTGCTGCTTATGCTGAGGAGATCTGGGTACCAGACCTGCCATGGCTAGTCTGGTGCGACCAGGATCATCTGCGCCTTATCCTTCCTGACCTTGTTCAGAACCCTGGGGATCAAAGGGAAAAGAGGAACGGCACATACAAGATCTGGGGTCCAGGCCCTCATTAAGATATCATCAGTGTCCCGGACTGTGGGGGGCAGGTACAAATCAGCTTCAGTTTGGCGTTCTCCCACGAGGCAAACAGATTCACCGAGTGTGAGCCCCACTAGGATAACAGGTGGTTCACCACCTCCTGATGCAGAGACCACTCCTGTAATGTCTCTCTTACTTGGCTGAGAGTGTCTGCCAGCTGACTGTCCTTGCCTGCAATGTGAATCATAAGAAGACCAGCATCCAGGCTGTGCACAAGGGTCCAGGTGCAGGCGAGTGCCTCCCGACACAAGGGAAGGGAGTGAGTGCTGCCCTAACTGTTCAGATAAAACATGGTCGTGGTGTTGTCCGTCTGGACCTGAATGACCTGAACCCTGATCAGAGGAGCAAATTCTGTGAGGGCCAGCCACACTGTATGGAGCTCCAGCAGGTTTATGTGGTGACAGGACTCCCTGGGTGACCAGAATCCATGGGAGGCATAGTCCCCGAGGTGCACACCCCCCATCCCACCTGAGACATATCCATCATAAATGTGATGGTAGATTCTGGATGGATAAATGGGATTCCTTCCTCCAAGTGCTCCAGGACCAGCCACCACTGGATGGCGTCCCACACTGGCTGGCTCACTAAGACCGGCTAGTCCAGGTAACCTCGATGTTGGGATCACTGAAGGCCCAACTCCCACTGGAGGGTACACATCCACCAGAAGGCCCAACATACCACACTGGTGCAGGATGCCATGTGCCCCAGCAGCTGTAGGAAATCCCAGGCAAGGTGCAATAGTGCAACTTGAAATAATTAGGAAAAGGAGGTAAGATTCAGTGCCCTGTCCCCCGGGAGGTGGATCTTGGTCTGTAGGTAGTCTAGCTTTGCCCCAGTGAACTTCATGACCTGCTGTTGTACCAGTTTGGACTTGTCCGGGTAAACCAAAAGGCCCAAGTCCCTGCATGTCTGGATGGCCAGGGTTGTGGACCTTATTACGGCCTCTTTGGATGGACCGGCAATTAGCAAGTCGTCCAAGTAGTGAAAACCTCCGACTCCAAGGTGCCAAAAATGGGCCACAACCTCTGCCATGCACTTGGTGAAGCCCCTGGGGGCTGAGGAGAGGCCAAACGGCATGACTTGCAACTGGTACATGATCTCCTCTCCTCCACTTAGAACTGAAGGTACCAGTGGTGGGAGCTGCAGACAGGAATGTGGACCAACACATCCTGGTGGTCTGGGGAGCATTTCCGTATACACTGATTGAGACTGTAAAGATCCAGTATGGGGCACCTGCTTTCCATCCATTTCAGGACCAGGAAGTACCTGGACACAAACCCCTGACCAGCTAGGGTATCCGGGACATGTGCTATGGCTCGGTTCCTTTTGCCAGAAGCTGAGCAACATCCTCCCCAAGGCCAGACAGAGTGACCAGAGACACCCTGGACTCTTGGATGCATGGAGGTGGTAGGATGGGAGAGTCTCAAAATCGAGAGACAAACCTCTGCACACTATGTCCAGTATCCATTTGTCCATTGTGATAGTGAACAAACATGGAAAAAAGAAATGAAGCCTGCCTCCGATGGGAAGAGTGGTTGGGAACAGGACAGGGGGAGGGATAGCACTTCCTGACCAGTCACTTGGAAGGTTTGAAGGGGGCACAGGCAGCTGCTGCTGCTGGAGAAGCACCAATACAATCCCCGCCCCCATTTAGGACCCCGGCCACCATATTTCTTGAGGCACCAGCTACAGAACTTCCCCTGCTGGGACTGTTGCTGAGAAGGAGGTGACTGAAAGGATCGGTACTGGAAGGCCGGTTTCTTGGGCTTCTTTCTCAGGTTCTTCTGGGATGACATCACTGAGACCAGGGTGGCATTGGACTTCTCAATTCATGTGAGATGTCTTCCCACCCCAGGGCCAAAGAGGTTGGTGCCCAAGAAAGGGACATCTGACAGCTTTTTCTGGGTGTCTGCCCTGAAGGTGGACAAGTGCAGCCAGGTCCTGTGACACACCGAGACAGCCACTGCTACTGTACGAGCATGAGTCGCCAATGTCCAAGGCTATCTGGAGCTGGTGTTTAGCCAGCATTTGACCGTGGTCTCTGATGAGCTCCACAGCCACATGCTGATCCAGGTGCAGTTGGGGGAGGATGATATCAAACATGTCCATTGTGGTATGGCCATAGTTAGCCATAACAACACAGCTAGCCTGCCTGAGACCCAGCATAGCCACTGCATACACCTTTTTAGCTGCGTAGTCAGCTTTACAGGACTCTTTGTCCGGAGCCTTATCCACATTCTCCTGGAATCTGGATTTGTGGTCTCTGCAGAGGGGTGGTCCAAGAACCCTGAAAGAGCACCTGTGGGGACCACGTACTTGTGGACCATATGGGAGGAGGGTGCCGGGCAAGATGCTGGATGCTGCCAGAGTTCCATGGCTGATCCCAAGATGGCCTCAGCCAGTAGAAAGGCAACCACTGGGGAGCACCCTAGTCCAGGATGTCCGAGAGAGGGTAGTCAGCCCTGTCTAGCACGGGCTCTAAGGGGACACTCATGGATACCAAAATGAGGTGGAGAAGCCCACCGAATGACACCAGCCCTTGGTCAGTGGAAGACTCTTCAGATGGTTTCCAGTTGAAGAGCAGATCCTCAGAAGAGGACATCGACATCTGGTCTGAGTTGAGGGAAGACTCCTCAAAGACAGCCTTCAGCTGTAAGTCACAACAGACCTCCCAGGACTCCTCACTTGGGCTAATCCTCATTGACAACCAGCCTGGCAAGCTGGGAGCTGAATGGCCAACCTCCTTGGAAGGATCGCTTGTCGGCAGCTTTTGGGATGGCGGCTCCATCAGAATTGGTGGAGAGATGGGTGTTGGCTACATCTGCGGTGTATGGACTGGCAGGGGACCTATTGGCAGCTGCCAGGGAGCATGGGACCTTGGGGTAGAACCCTACCCTGCCCCACGATAGCCCACTGATGTCAGAGGAAAGTATAGTTATGTAAAAACTTACCGTAACAGTAGATCTTTGAGAAAGGCTCTTGCAGTAGGTATTAACCATTAGGACTACAGCCATCAGCCACTAGAACCACACGGAAAACTCTAGCTAGCAGTGTCTGGTGGGGGACCACTCACCCAGTGTCATGTGATGGACATCAGTGTGACACTATATAGTGTGTGGTCCCCAAGCCCATCCTCAAGTTCTCCCATGGAGACCGAAAAAGGTGCGACAGGAGAAAGGAGAGGGATCCTGGAGCCCAAAGAAAGGCTAGAAGGAAGTATCTGCAAAAGTGGGTGGAAGGTGGAAGGTGGAAGGAAAAAAGGTACCTACTGCAAGAGCATCTCTTAAAGATCTATTGTTATGGTAAGTTCTTGCATAATTGTACTATGTAACTTCGAGAGGGCTCTTGCAGTAGGTACTAATTAGGACAGAGTCCCAAGCAGTAAATTCAGAGAAAGGCTGAAGCATGGGAGGCAGGAAAGGTCTGCAGCAGGTATCAGGCTAAGCCAGGAGGCCCTGAAGGATAGCTAGTCTGAAGCCTGCCCTGTGCCTAGAGGCAATGTCGAGACTGTAGTGTTAGGTAACGGTGTGGACAGAGCTCCAAGTGGCTGTCGCACAAATGTCCGTGGCAGAACATTCCTGACACAAGCAGTAGATGCAGCCATGCCTCCGGTTGAATGTCCCTTGACTTCTCCTGGAAGGGGCTTGTTATACTTCTGATAACAAAACAAAATGCAGTTTGCTAACCATTTGGATAAGCGTTGTTTGGAAACTGCCATGCCCTCCCTTTTGGTTGCAAAAGAAACAAAAAGCTGATCTGTTTTATGGACTGACTTCACGCAGTTGGTATAATAACGCAATGTTCTCTGCACATCAAGTGTGTGCAGAATGGCCTCCCCTTGGTTAGAATGCTCAGGGTAATACACTGGCAAGTGTATGGTCTGATTCAAGCAGACACCACCTTCAGTAAAAACAGGATTTGTACGCAGAGCCACTCAGTCTCTGTGGAAAATAAAATAAGGCTCCTTACACACGAGGGTCTGAAGCTCAGAAATACTTTGAGCAGAAGTAATGGCAACTAAAAAGAAGAGCTTCCCAGGAACGGTAGCGCAGGTTGCAACTCGCGGCTGGTTCAAAGGGAGGCAAAGTGAGTTTCTCAAGGATGAAGCTCAAATCCCAAGGAGGAATGGGGTTCCTGACTGAGGGCTTCAGATGGAGAATTCCTTTCAGAATGGTCTTGGAAGCCTCCAACTGTGCCAAAGTTTTGCTGTCCACCTGAGTGTGGTAGGCAGAAATGGCAGACAAGTGGACCTTCAGCGAAGAATAGCTAAGGCCAAGGTGAGAGATGCAGCAGGTATTCCATGACCTATGAGACTGGGCAAGAGAAAGGGTCCCATCCCTTGTTAGTTGCCCAAATGGAGTGCCTCTTCCATTTTATAGCATATGTGGATCTCATGGATGGCTTACGGACCTCCACAAGGACTTGAGCCACTCTGGAAGAGACCCCAAAGCGTGCAACAGCTACGTCATCAGGTGCCGCAGGTGAAGGGATTTGAGGTCCGGATGGACCAACTTGCCCTGGTCCTGGGTCAACAGATTCTGGCAGTGGGGTAGGGGAACTGGATGTTCCACTCTCAACTGCTGAAGCAGATGAAACCACACTTGGTGTGGTCAATAAGGGGCTATGAGAATCATGTGTGCCCCTTCTTGCTATAGTTTTAGAAGCACCCTCTGCAACAGTAGAAAGGGAGGAAAGAATGTGCAGAGATAGCTTCTGCTGAGACCAGGATCCCTGTGTCCTGTGGTTGCCCAGATGGGCGCCCTAGCCCTGACCAGAGGCATCCATTGTCAGGGTCTGAGCCGGTGGGATTGAATGAAAAGGAACCCCTCTGGTGAGACTGGACAGATCCTGCCACCACAGGAGGTCCTGATGCATGGGGCTAGACACCAAAATCCTGTGATCCAGGTTGTCCGATTTCTGGTCCCACTGGACCCAAAGGGCCGACTGCATAATCCGCATGTGGAGCCTGGCTAGGGAGACAGTGGGAATAGTCACTACCATTAGGCCCAGAAGACATAAGACTGAATGGACCATGGTCCATTGGCTGGTTGCCACTTGGATAGCCTTCTGACACAAGGTTTCCGCCTGATCCAAAGGGAGGAAAGCTTGACCCTGAGCAGTATTCAGCACCGCCTCAATAAACTGGAGGCATTGTAAAGGAAAAAGATGGGATTTGGAGTAATTTACTGTGATCCCCACTTGCCTGAACAGATTCAGGGTAGTAGTCAGGGAGGCAACCAGACTGTCCCATGATGGGTGTTGACAGAAGCCAGTCGTCGAGGTACAGGAACACATATATTCCTTGGCAGTGTAAGGCCACCACCACTGCTAGGCACTTGGCAAACACTCTGGGTGCCAAGGAGAGGCCAAAGGGGAGTGCTTTGAACTGGAAGTGATCCCCCTGGAAGATAAAGCATAGGAAGTGGTCGCTGGCATGCCGGAAAATCACAACCTTCCCCCTGGAGAAGGAAAGCTGTCCACGGGACACTCATCCAACCTCCTCCTGGCTGACCCTCTGACACACTGTGTTCACTTCTGAACACAGGTCATCAGCGCTGCAGGCAGTAGTGATACTGCTGCACCATCAGGCCAGCTACGATCTTGTTCTTGTGGAAGACCAGATAAGGAGACTCCACTGAGAGCTCCTGAAGCTCAATAATCCTTCTGGCTGACGTGGTGGGCACTATGATGGTGGTTCTCCATGACATCTCATATTTCCGCAAAGGCTCAAATGGCCTGCCTCTAAGCAGTGCCTATACCAGCTGTAGGTCCTATGGAGGTGGAGGTTCATGCACTGGAGGGGATGAGTGATCCAGGCTTTCGAAAAAGTGCCCAACCACCTTCTTAATTTTTTTATTTTATTCTTTTGGTAACTGGGTAAGGCTTCTCCTGGGCCGCCATCAGCATACCAACCTGCACCTGGTATGTATAGATGGCTGCCAGGTGCACCTTAAGGGTCATTGCTCACAGTCTTGACTGAGACAGGGATCATAGGTAGCTAAGGATGCTCACCATGGGGTAGCTAAGGGGGTCAAGTTCCTTATCCTAGCACCTGATCGAGAACCTCTTCCACTTAAATGCATAGCATTTATGAGTCAACTCCTTACAGGATGCCTCTACAACATGGAGGACATCCTCTGAAACCAGGAACCAGGCTGAGAGGTCCAGGTACAAGACCTTCCCCTGTTGTCTGGTCAGCAGGTTGGGGCAGAGAAGCAACCTCCACAGAGACCTGCTGCTGAGGCTAATGAGATCTGAAAACCAGAACTGCCTGGGACAGGATGGGGCTACCGGGATCATCTGTGCCTTTCACTTCTGGGCCTTGATCACAACCTTGTGTACCAAAGGTATGGGAGGGAAGGTGTACAGAAGGCCTGGGGTCCAGAGCCTTGCCAAGACATCCCGCATCAGTGTCCCAGACTGTGGGGGTATTGGTACAGAACTGCCTCAGCTTTCTATTCTCCAACAAGACAAACTGACCCATATTAGGGGTGCCCCACTGGGAGAACAGGTAGTCTACCACCTCCTGACGCATAAACCACTGGTGCGACATCTCCCCAATCCAGCTGACAACATGTGCCAGCTAGTTGTTCCCGTAACATGGATCACTAGGAGATCTGCATCCAGATTGTGCACAAGCGTCCAGGTGTGGAAAGTCTCCTGACAATGGAAAGGAGTGCGTCAGTCCTGCCTGTTCAGGTAAAACATGGTGGTCATCTTATCCGACTGGACCTGAACACCCTCACCCCAAATTAAAGGAGCAAATTCTATCCAAGCCAGCTGCACTGCATGGAAGTTGACATGGTGTCGGGACTCCTAGGATTACCAGACCCCATGGGCACTGTGGTCTCACAGGTGTTCTCTCCACCCTACCAAACACACATCCTTTACGAGCATGACAGATAGTAATTCTAGGCAGACAAATGGGATTCCCTCCTCTAGATTTCATGGTGTCAATCACCATTGGATGATGTCCCACAACATCTGGATCACCACAACTGGGTGGTTCAGGTGACCTAAGAGTTGGGATCACTGCTGGCCCAACTCCCACTGCAGCTGGCGTATTCTCCAGAAAGCCCAACAGATCACGCTGGTGGAAGCAGCCATGTAGTCCAGCAGCCTCAAGAAGTCCTGGGCAAGGCACAAGCACCCCAACTGAACAGATTGCAAAGGAGATATGATCCAATGCCCAGTCCACTAAGAATCGGGCATTGGTCCACAGAGAGTACAGTCCTGCCCCATGAACTTTGATCACCTGCGAATGGACCAGCTCTGACTTGATCGAGTTGACCAGAAGGCCCAAGTCCTGACAGGTCTGGAGGGCCAGACTCTTGGACCTCTCCACAGCCTCCTTAGATGACCCAGCTATCAGCCAGTCATCCTGGCTAAGATACACCCTGATGCCTTCGTGCAGTGGGAAAGCTGCCACCATTACCATACACTTGGTGAAGACCATGGTCATGGATAAGAGGCCAAAGGACAAAACCTGGAACTGGTACCTGATCTGCTTTTTTTTTTTTTTCCGAATTCTGTTTTTTCATCCCTTCCTCTGAACTCTCTCCAGTGACCTCCTGGATCCGCAGTCTCTACCTCCCCACATGGCTCGGCTACCCATTAGCTCCCCTCCGGCACTGGGCATCCCCTGGGGCTACCCTTTGGGGGAAGGGCCACCCCCACCCAGGGCGCACTTTCTTTATGGTATTGAGACACTGGGCCAGAGAGGGCGGGCACAGCTTAGGGAGCCGAGTCAGTTTCTGGAAGTGTGGGTTACAGAGGGATGCACCTTCGCCTATCGGTGGTGGTGGTGGGGGGTTATGTGTTTACTCCCTTGTGGAGCCTGGCTGCCAAGGCAATGTACTGCTGCAGCTCCACCCCCTGGCATACACCACAATGCTACATTTGTCCACCTCCAGCCTCTGCCAGAGGTCACTCCTTGAGCAATCATCTTCTCAACCCTCCCCAGGAAAGAGAGAACAGTCCTCTGGATGCTCAGTCTCTTCCCTCCCTGCCAACCCCCAGCCACCTGGGCTCGTTTCCGAACATGGGTAGCCGGCGTGGTGCAAGGTGACCTGATCTGCTCTCCACAGAACTAAAGGTATTGACAATGGAATTCACAGACTAGGGTGTGGAAAAATACATCCTGGAGGTCCAGGGAGCAGAACCACTTTCCCATCCCCAGAGATGGTATGATCTGATTGAGTATCTGAATTTGTGCTTATGCAAGAACTGGTTCAGATCATGAAAGTCCTAGTCCTGTATGGGGTATCAGCCCCCCCTCCCCCCAGTTTTGGAACCAGAAAGTGCCTAGACACATATCCCTGAGTGGCCAGGACATCAAGAACATGGGCTCTCACCCCACACCCTAGGACTTGAAGGATGTTGACTCGCTGAGCAGACGTGTCCTTCAATACCCTGAACTCCCAAGGAGATTGGCGTCGATAAGGCGGGACAGCTAGGACAGGGGGCATGGACAGGAGAAGGAATGGCACCTCACAACCCATCACTGCACAGCACTTGAGGGGGCTCTGTCCACAGAGGCCATGGAGGCACCTCCACTCTCCCCCGCCTCTCTTTTTTGCCCCTGGCCACCGAACTCGGGTTTCAGATGCCAATACTGAAAATGCCAATGTTGGGGTCTGCTGAGGTTGTTGTGGCTGAACAGCCTGAAAATGAAAGCCTTCTTTCCAGGCAGCGGGGCCTTTTGGCCCTTCTGCAATGAAGCCATGATATCAAGGGTGGCATTCGACTCTCAATATGCCTGGGATGTCCTTCCGCACCCTGGCCAAAGAAGTCAGTACCGAAGAAGGGGACAGCAACCAGTTTAAGCTGATTGTCTGCAAGAAAGGTGGAGAGCCTCAGCCAGGCCCAATGATGCACGATGATGGTCGTAGCTAAGGCACCATCACAGGAATCGCCCATGTCCAAGGCCCGCTGAAGCTGGTGTTTAGCTAGCGATTGATCCCGGTCTGTGATGCACTTCACTTGAAGCTGCTTATCAGCTGAAATAAGGGGATGAGTTCCCCTAGCACTCTGAGAAGATAATGTTCAAAATTTGCCATCATGATGGATCAATCATTTATTTATAGAAAGCGCAATTCCAAAAAGATCAAAGTGCTTGTACAATTAAATAATCCTAAAAACTAAAATATAAATGCAGACAATTATAATAAAAACCTAGAATTATTAAAAACAAACCAATTAACTGAAATCAGGCCCTGGTCTGCTTTTTGACTGATTCCTGGTCAACAGTATGAGTCCAGGCTGAGGCCATCGATGACTCCACTTTGGAGCCTGAAGATTCCTCAAAGATGGCCCTCCACTGTTTGCCACCATGGACCAACCTGGCATCCTCATTCTTGGTAATCTTTGAAAGCTGGCCTGGCAAGATGGCAGGAGAGCAAGACTCCTGTCAGAACCATAACAGAGAATGTGGTGGAGATGGCTTCACTCAAAGTGGAGAAGAAAAATATGTGGGGGACTGCGGAGTAGCATGGACCAGTGTGGGAATGACTGGTGAAGACCAAGGCACTGAAGGTCTAGGAGACAGAGTCCTTTCATCCCAGCAATAGTCCACTGTTGCCAGTAGAGCATTTTGTAGCACTGACGCATCCTATGCCAGTGCCTCTGCTCACCAGAAGATGAGGTTAAGAAGCATCAACAGTGACACCTGCCAGTTGAGTGGGATCGAGAGTACGAACAGGACTTTGACCTTGACCACTGAGGCATGACCACCACTGGAGGCCGCTCTCAAGGCAATTTAGCCAGTGCTGTCAACTGGGCTTCGTCCTGGGTGAGGACCAGGAGCACTGAGTCTGGGAGATTGACTCCTTGATGATTCCCTCTGACAACTAGTTGACAGGCTCAAGAAAAATCTTTTTACCTGCTCGGCCGGAGTTAAGACCGACAAGCCTGATGGAGTTACTGTGGCGCCCTCCACTATCTCCTCGACCACAGAAAGTTTGACCAAGACTTAGAAGCTGGGGGTGTCAAAGGAATAGGAAGAGTGTGATCTGCAATAGTGTTGATTTTTATGCTTCTAGCTGTGGTGAGCAGGGCTCTCCTGAATGTCTAGAGGGCCATGCATATCTCTCCGAAATCATCAGAAAATGAACCTCCAATTCTGTCTCCAGATGGGAACAGTGCCGAGACCGATGAGGAAATCACTGCAGCAGCTGCCACCTCTTCTTCCATCATCACAAGATGAGCAGTCTTTCTGAGGGTCTTTAGGCATTCTTGGGACTGTCTGGCGTTCCAGTCTTTGATGGACACTGGCAGCATGGCCCGGCAAAATCTGCATCCCACATCACACTGATTGACCAGGCAGTACAAGCACGTGTTGTTCGGATCAATGGCTGACATTTTCTGCCTGCATTGGGTGCAGAACTTAAACCCAAGTTTCTTTCCTTCCATCGTCGAATACAGTCATGAAGTGGAGCCAGAAGACTCAGAAGAAACATTAACATTGAATACGGACTGAAGCAGTTGAAGATTTGCATGAAGAAAGCACACCCAAAACTCAAAATCCTTCACTGTGGCAGTAGTGAATAAACTATTTTTCTAGGGGAGTGGATATAGTTCACTATCCACACATTGGCAGACTTCCAGCAGTTCTCCAAGAGGAAGTGGCAAGCGCATACCTCTACTTGGCAACCAGGGAGTGGAGAACCAAGGTCCCAAATGCAGCTTCCCAATGAAACTCTAGGTTAGCGTTGAAATGGGACATGAAGGTGTGTGCCAACTTCCAGGTAGACCTGCAAATCTCCTGGATAGAGATGTCCCTGGAAGCAGCCACTGAGGCAGCTGTATGTCTGGTGGAATGAGCCCTAAGCCCTATGGGAGGCCCCCTACCACCCAACCTATAGCAGAGGTCAATGTAGGATGTGATCCATCTGCCAATCATCTGCTTAGCTGCCAGTCTGCCAGGTGCGGCTTCAGCATATGTTACAAACAGCTGGTAAGCTTCACCCCGAACTCCAGTCATACACTTTACATAGCAAGCAAGTACCCTCTGTAGGTCCAGAGTATGGAGCCTGCAGTCTGCTTCTGAAGATGGATTGGTAAAGTATACTGGAGGGTTCATCACCTGTTAAGATGGAGCTCCGATTCAGCCTTCAGGAGAAACTTGAGGCAGGTGTGAAGGACAACTGAAGACCAGATATGATATGGAGACTGCACTTATCATGTCTGGAGCTCAATGATCCTTCTGGCTGATGTGATGGCCACCATAAAGGTCATCTTCCACAACAGGTGTGACATCTCACATCTGTGCAATGGCTCGAAAGGCTTGCCCATAAGAACAGCAAATAGCAGCAGTAGGTCCTATGGTTGAGGTGGTTCAGGCACCGGAGGGGACAGGTAGTCCAGGCCCTTGAAGAAGTACTTGATCACCTTCTCCCTGACCATCATCAACATACCAGCCTGTGCCTGGTTGCCAGGTGCACCCTGAGGGTTGCCACTCACAGCCCCAGCTGGGAGATGGACCAGTGATACTCAAGTATACTAGCCATAGGGAAGGCAAGGGGATCAAGCTCCTTGTCCTGACACCAAATGAAAAACCTTTCCCATTTAAAGGCATAGCACCAGAGAGTTGACTCTTTTTGGGAGGCCTGCACAAGGTGAAGCACATCTTCTGAAAGACCCAAGGCCTGGAACTCTAGCCACTCGGGAACCAGGGTCTGAGGCACAGGGACTGGAGGTCCAGGTGCAGAACTTTCCTCTGTTGCCTGGTCATCAGGACCTGGAGAAGAGGCAACCACCATGGAGGTCTGCTGCTGACACTGAGGAGATTCAGGGGACAGGTGTGCAGTAGCCAGTCTGGAGCTATTGGGATCATCTACGTCTTTTCTTTCCAGGCCTTGAACGCTACCTTCTGGATCAAGGGGAAGGGAGAAAAGATGTGCATGAGGCCTGGGGTCCATGACCTCACAAAGACATCTCCCAACAGTGTCCCAGACTGTTGTATGGTGGGCACAAAGCAGCCTCAGTTTTGTGTTCTCACCAGAGGCAAATAGGCCCACCACAGGGGGAACAGTTGGTTCACCACCTCCTGATGCAGGGACCATTAGTGCAATGTCTCTCCCACCTGGCTGAGAGCATCTGCCAGCAGACTGTCTGCTCCAGTGATATTAATCACCAGGTGATCTGAATCCAGATTGTGCACAAGGGTGCAGATGTTGAGGACCTTCGACAAAAGGGAAGGGAGTCATTTCTGGGCAGACAAATGGGACTCCTCCTTTGAGGTGTTCAGAGATCAGCCACCATTGGATGGTATTCCACATTGGTTGGGTCACTGTGACTAGCTGGTGCAAGAGTACAAGGTGCTGGGACCACTGATGGCCCAACTCCCACTGCAGGTACCACATTTTCCAGTGGGCCTACTAGACCATGCTGGTGCAGGACAACATGTACTCCACTAACCATAGGAATCTAAGGGAAGGGGAGGGCACAAGTGCCCAACCTGAAATGATTGGGCAAAGGAGGTAAGATCCAGTGCCTGGTCCACAGGAAGGTGGGCCTTGGCTGCAAGGAGTCTAGCTCTGCACCGATTAAGTGAATCATCTGTGATGGTATCAGTGCAGACTTGAATGGGTTGACCAATAGGCCCAAGTTTCTGCTGGTTTGAAAACCCAGATCCTTGGACCACCCCACAGTCTCCTTAGATGGCCCAGCAATCAGTAAGTCATCCAGGTAGGGTAAACCCTGATGCCCTTGTGCCACAGAAAGGTTGCCACTACTGTCAAGCACTTGGTGAAAACCCTTGGCATGGACAAGAGGCTGAAGGGTATGACCTGAAACTGACAGAGAACCCCTTCTGCATGGAATCAGAGATAATGTCAATGGGAAAAATGGACTGGGATGTGGAAGAATGTGTCCTGGAGGCCCAGGGAGCAGAATCACATGCCCTGCTCCATGGATGGTATGATCCTTTTCAGAGTGACCATCTGGAACTTGCACTTCCACGTGAACTGACTGAGATTGTGCAGATCCAGTATGGGGCAGCAGCCCCCTGTCTGTTTCAGGAGCAGAAAGTACCTGGACACATACCCCTGACTTGCCAGGGCATCTGGGATATGGGCTATAGCCCCTTTTCAAAGGAGCTGAGCAATTTCCTCCCTGAGGGCAGACAGCATGTCCTGCGACACTGAGGACTCCTTTGGAGTGTGGGATCGGTAAGGCAGAAGAGCCTCGAAATCAAGAGGCAACCCTTTGCCTACCGCCTTGAGCATCCACTTGTATGTAACAATGCTGGACCACTGTGGCCAGAAGTGGTGAAGCCGACCCCCACCACAGGGAGTTGGGTCAGGGACTGGACAGGCAAGAGGCAGACTCCCCCGACTCATCACAGGACAGCTTTGGAGGGAGGCACCAGCTGCTGGGGCTGGAGGGGCACCACTTCCCCAATTCCTGCCTCTTTTGGGCCCCTGGCCAGAGGACCTGGCCTTGGGGTTCCAGGCTTGGTATTGCTCCTTCTGGGGCTGTTGTTGCCAAGGCTGCTTGGCTGAAAAGACAAAAACTGCAAGGCCTTCTTTTTCATTTCTGGGGCCTTCAGGGCCTTCTGGGACAAAGTCATGGAGTCCAGGGTGGTGTTGGACTTCTCAGTCCTTGTGAGATGACCTTCCACCCCAGGGTCAAAGTGGTTGATGCCAGGGGCATGTGCCCCCCCAAAATTGCTGATCTATCTTGAAAAAATTTTTTTTCTTAATTATATTTATGGCAAACACTGGGCAGAAAACTGTCACTACTTTTTTACAATCGCTGGTAGAAGGTTCGGGTTGGGGGGTGGTCCGAATCCGATCTGAGCAATAACCAAAGTCCTACTGCCACTGACCGGACTTTTAAATAAAAAAGTACGCTTGCTGAGTTGCTCACCGTAGTGTAAGTGAAGTGAATGGTAGTCCATGCTGACAATCAGCATAGATTCTACCAATCACTTTCGTCTCTCAGACCCTGGACACACTACAGAACTGTTTTTTAAAACCGTTTTTAAAACCAGTTTAGCTAAACCATTTCAGTGCAGCCACACTATTCAGTAACCATTTTTGATAACGGTTTAGTGTGGCTACACTGCTAGTGTTAAACATGTTCTCCTTGTAATTATTTTGTGTTCAACACACAGAACTGTGCTTGCCTGGACACACTACAGCTAGAACTGTTTTAGTTAAACCATTACAGCTTAAAACCCTTTTATTCCTGGACAGACCTGTGAGTAAAACCATGCTAGCTCCAAAACGTTTTTAAAAATGTCTTTAAGACTAGGTATCTAGCAGGGTTTAAAAACGCTTTGGTTAAAACGTTTTAAGGAGCTTGTAGTCTGTCTGCAAACAGTGCTGGGGGATTTAAACCATTTTAAGGCACTTAAACCATTTTAAGTTCCCCAGTGTGTCCAGGGCCTCAGTTTGTGTTGTCAGTCCGGCTGGAAAATGCATCAGCTGGCAATCGGAAAGTGACTCGGGGTAGATGACGTGCCGCGCCGTAAACTGCATTTTCTTTCCGGTGCCATCTGCACTACGAGTTTGAAGCAGAAAGACTGAGGTTAGAAAAAGAACTCCTCATCTCTTGGTTTATGCAGTTGCAATGGCGACTCACTTCCATAGCAAAAATGAAAACAACTTCAAACCTCCTTTCCTGGGAAGAAAAATATCAAGAAGGGGGATGCTGGCCAGTTAGAGTTTTAAGGGGAGATGGAGAGTGCTGCCAGCTGGGTTGGGGCAGACTGGACTGAGTGGTGCCAAAAGTTGAGTTTGTCGTCTCTCTTCCGTTCACAGCTGGGGGAAATAAAAAAAAAAAAAAGAAACAGGAGCGGTCCCAGCATAAGGCAACATTATTTTCAGCAAAGGAGCCAAGGGATTAGCATCAGGGCCTGGCACCTGCAGACAGTCCAGGAGACAAGTCAAGGTACAATGTGACATTGTCATTTCATTTTGATTATCTGACTGTCTGAGACTGCCTGGTTTGTTAATTTGCCCATTTTTATCCTATTTGGGTAGGGCATTCTTCCTGTGATTTGGAGTTCCAGCCCAAGAGGCCAGTTGGTTGGTTTAATCGATCGCCCACCCAGTGAATCAATAATGGCCTTGCTCTTCCCTGGTAGATAAACATTTTGTAGAGCTGCTGATATACCGGAAGTAGCAGTACCACTACCAGGAGTTACTGGATAATGCTGTTTTTAACTGTGGAAATACTGGAGTGTAAAGCTCTCTTAGTTGCTGCATCATTTAGGTGCCACAAGCCCAACTGAGCAGCCCAACATGTCAATACACTGTTAAGTGTGCTGTAACCTGGACCTTTCTTTTCCATAGAGGGTTGATGAATGTTGTCATTGCCCCCGCCCCCAAAAACCTTTTCTCCTCCTGGTGTAGGTCTATGTTCCTATAGCATCCAGCTGCTCCTATAGCTGGGGGATACATCCACATTAGTCAGAGTTTAACTGTAGGAGGTATCATAGTCTGCCATAATCCCTCACTGGGTACATGAGCACCCTACCAGAGGGGATGGTGTTGCAGGGGAGTCGGATGGTGGGACTTCTTAAGTCCACTCTTGTGACACTTTTCTGTGGTTATACAGTCTAACATTGCCCCTGCAGATCCAATATGTGTGTGTGAGTGTGGTGGGGGGAGTCCCCAGTCTGTCAGGAGTAGTTGCTGTTGCTGACTCAAGTCACGGATCAGCTAAACAAGTCGGTTACTAAGCTGTGTGTCCTATACTTTCCCTGATGCATTCTGAGCAGTGTTCATTCCAGGGGGTTCATGCCAATAATGTACTCATTTATTTTTATTAGGCTTTTTCTACTGTGACAGACTCAGCCAGCATGATACTGTTTGCTTTTGAACAGACTGAACTTGTAGTGGCTTATGATTTATCACCCCAAGGCAGTACTAGTTATACTACAATATTTATTATGGTCTTTATTATGCTTGCTCTGTTTGGAGAGCCTGCAGGAAGTGGTGTGCTATTGAATGGATTGTTATTCTTTTACTTTGTGTAGATATTCCCCCACTCCCATATTTGGAGCATTATTACAGTATGTCATTTAGCTTGTTGGGGAGAAGCTTACTGACCTGATAAAAGTCACCAAAATGCACCATTTTACTTCTGTTTTTCAAAATGTTCCCGTGGGAGCATGCCCCCAGACCCCCCTAGAGAGCTTTAGATTTTGTGCCCCTCCAAAATTTCAGCCTGCATGACACCCCTGGTTGGTGCCCAAGAAAGGGACATCGGACAGTTTATATTGAGTATCCACTGTACAGGTGGAGAGCCTCAGCCAGGCCCTGTGATGCATTGCGGCAGCCACTGTCATGGCACAGGCACAGAAGTCACCCATGTCTAAGGCTGTCTTGAGCTGGTGTTCAGCCAGCAATTGACCCTAGTCTCTGACAAACTTTACAGGCAACTGCTTGTCAGTAGGGAGATGAGGGAGGTCATGAACAAACACTCCCAGCAGGGAGTGGCCAAAGCTGGCCATCATCAAGGGGTAGGTCACCTGATGAAGACCCGGGGAGGAAACGGTGTAGACTTTCTTGGCTGCCAGGTCAAGCTTTTTTGGCTCCTTGTCAGGGGGTTTGTCCATATCCCCATGTTTCCATACTTCTGGAAGCCAAGTCTGACAACAGACCCTTGACCAAGGAGTGGTCAGAGAACCCAGAAGGAGCGGCAGTAGGGAGCGCATACTAGCAGAGTACATGGGCTGAAGGTGCCAGGCAAGATGCTGAATGCTTCCCAAGCTCCCAGGCCTGTACCAAAATGGTCTCAGCCATAACAAAGAGACCCCTGGGTCATTCGTCCCTATTAAGGATGTCTGTGAAAGGGTACTTGGCCCTTCTTTGCATAGGCTCCATGGGGAAAGACATGGACTCCACTGGTCCAATGGCTCAAAACTCATTCCTGGGCTCAATGACAGTCCAGAGCTCCAGGCCTTCCTAAAATGAATAGTGGGCTATTGTGAGTAACTGTTTTAATAAGAGCACCTGCTGCATACTACTATGATACAATTGTATAGGTGCATTTATGAGGACTCATTATTTTTCTGTTGTCTGTTTAAAGTTATGATTAACTGCTGTACCAAGACAGGTACATGATATACTCTTTTCCTTATGTATGGTTAGTCCCCTATGTTAAAATTACTTCGCCATGCCAGTAAATGCCAATGGCACAGTCCCTGGAGGTGCAGTTATTAAACTGTACTGTTAGCAATTTGGATAAACATTGGCATACCACTACTCCTAATGCGCATGCCCAGAGACATGGCTTTGACTTTCAAACAGGAATTTCAACAAGTTAGAGTGCTCATTTTTGAATCAGATTAACTCTGACAACTTCAGTAGTATCCAAACTTTCAGGAAGTGTATTTATTAAATATTTAAAAAAAAATCAAAACACTTGGGGGCCGGCCCAGTGGCATGGCAGGTTTAGGCATGTATGCCTGCTGCCACATCAGTGACCCGAGTTCGGGAATGGACTTGGATCGCTTGGGGGCTCAGCTGGGGAGGGAAGATTGAGATTCTGTAGGACAGCCCTCTTCCCTCGGGGGGGGGGTCCCATGACCCACTGCTTGACTGCCATCTGGAAGAATCCAGATGGCAGCGTGTGCGTGGTCACACAGCTTGGGGAAGGGCTGGTGTACAGAGTGCTTAGGGTGCTTCCACAGAGGTGGGGCATGCACACCACACTCTTTGCATCTCCAGCCATACCCGGGGAGTAAATCTGGAGGAAAACTGGGGGATGGGCTCCGGGATGCCCACCCAGCGCCAGCAACTCAACTGGTCTCGGGAGGAGGAACGGTGGAGACACGGGACAGCCAAGTAAACTGGTGACTGGGCTTATACAGCAACCTAGGCTGCCAAGCAGAAAAAAAAAGACCTTTATAGAAACACAAATAAAAACTTGTCCACAAACAAGTTTACCCATGGCTCAGTGCGGTAGGATGCTTGTGGATGCATGGGAACATCGTCAGCTGGCTGTCAAGGCGGACCATTTGAAAATGAATTTTAGCACAAAAAATTTCAAATAATAACAAACATATGAACTTGCCAGTAGATGAAGGCCTTATGGTCTGTCGAGTCCTAGAAACATAGAAGTTGACAGCAGACAAGGACTGCAAGGCCCATCCAGTCTGCTCATTTCTTTTTCTACCTTATGAATGCGCCCTCGGTCTTTGCTCTGTCAATGGCCTATCTAGTCATACTCATCTGTATTGCTCTCTCCTGCCTATCCCATGTTGAGTGTGCAGCTAGCAACCCTTATACTGGAGCTGCCCTCCTCCCTCCCCTGACCCTCCCTTTACCATATCCCATCCCTTTTAAGCAGTCCACTGTTCTACAGGATACCACTTCGCTATAGAAACATTATGCACATCCTGTGGCATTTGTACATTTGTTAGTGATATTTTTGCCAACAAGATAACTGCAGCCATGTACTTTGAATTTTTAAACAAAAGCTGACAGTATCTCTTTGAAATATTTTACAAAGAATATTAGTAAAATAAAAAAAAATTAAATAGAGTAAAAATTCCTGGGTGTTACATTTGTTAACAATGGGTCAGAACATTTCATTGCTTAACCTTGATACGAAATGGCCACCTTGTAGGGTTTGAATTAAATAAAAAGTTTGAGCAGATGCAAAAATGACATTTTGCACACCTTTAGTTGAATTATCTTCTCTGCAGGATGAATAATTAAAGTCACCTCTTTTGAAGTATAAAACAGACTTCACCCTTGGGACCAGACAAACATCAACAATCTGAGTGCAGTGAGCCAAATCACAGTTAGTGTTGGTTTGTAACATATTTTGGCAGTCAAAATGATTTAACTCTGGACTGAATGATTAACATTCAATTCTATTTAGCAGACATCACTGATTAAGCCCAAGTTTATTCAAAGCAGACTTAATTTTATTAAATGTTAGTAAAAGACTGCAAATGAGTCTGGCAGGGGAAAAAATCAATTAATCAACTGAATGGCTGTAGAAGAATTTGTGGCTTTTGGGAAACATTCCATTTTGAAATTTGTCCTCAGGCTACAAGCAAATATTTTCCAGGCTTTAGAAATCCCAGCACAGCATTCTTCAATTTAGCTGTGATGCTGGAGAGCATGGGGTAACAAAGAAACACAGAATTTGACGGCAGATAAGGACCGCTTGGCCCACCCAGTCTGCCCATTTCCCTACCTAATGGATAAGCTACAGATCCTAGTTAACCAGCAGCCTACTTCTTCCTACCCCAACCCCCTAGAATTGCCTTATGACTGTCCCATGCATGCTTGAATTCCACCACTGTTTTTGACTCCACAACCTCCTCCAGAAGGCCGTTCCATGCATCCACAACCCTCTCTGTGAAAAAATACTTCCTTATATTACCTCTGAGACACCCCACCCCCCCCCACTATCTTCAAATTGTGCCCCCTAGTTCTTGCATACCTCTTTTTTTTTTTAAAGATGATACCCTCTTGGACTTTGTTGATTCCCTTGAGGTACTTGAAAGTTTCTATCATGTCCTCCCTCTCCTCCTTTCTCTCGAGGCTATACATATATAAGCTCCTTTAGTCTCTCTTCATATGTCTTCCGCTGCAGACCCTGCACCATTTTAGTTGCCTCCCTGACAGCTTCCATCCTGTCTATGTCCTTGTGGAGATTGGGTGTCCAGAACTGCACGCAGTACTCCAGATGGGGTCTCATCAGCTGTCTGTACAGAGGGATAACAACTTCCTGTTTTCTACTGGTGATGCCTCTCCCTATGTATCCCAGTATCCTCCCAGCCCTCCTTACTGCCCTCTCACATTGCTTGCCCATCTTTAAGTCATCTGATATGACTACCCCCAGGTCCCTTTCCATTTTTGTTGTTAGTATCTCACCCCCATTGTGTACTCTTCCTGGGTTTTTGTTTCCCAGGTGCATTACCTTGTACTTCTTAGCATTGAATCTAAGCTGCCATACATTTGACCATTCCTCTAACCTTGCCAAGTCCCTTTTCATCCTTTCCACCCCACCTTGTGCATCAACTCTGTTGCAGATCTTTGTGTCATCTGCAAAGAGACATACTTTTCCTTCCAGTCCCTCTGCAATGTCGCCTATAAAGACATTGAAGAGGACCGGTCCTAATACTGAACCCTTCGGTACCCCGGGTAACAGAATAAGGTAACAGATTCAGCAGAGACCTGCTGCCCCATCCTTCACATCACAGTCACTACGACCACACAACATGTTGCAAGTTGCCAGTGCATCCAGGAACGATGAGCAACGTGTGGCTGTTAATTTTATTTTATTGGTACTGGGAAATCTTTGCACACAGGTACTTTGCTTTCCAAAGGTTCCAGGTCAGGAGAGCTAACTATGTGTAAACACAAGGCAGATAGCAATGAGACATTACAAAGGACATAAAAAATGCAAGGGTAATACATTTTTGGTATCCTAATGTCTCATCGACTGGAAAAGGACTAAATGGGTGGACATATCCCCCTGTTCTCCGAGGCAGATAAAGGAAACTGTTTCTATGGCTCCTCGTCATCCCCCAAGCCACGATACACCCCAAGTCACATCTGTAAATGACTCTTGTATGATCCTCCGTGTTGCTAACTTGGTAAAGCAATTTCAATAAATAAATAAACCAAAATCCATCATGGTACTCTCAGGCAGATCCTGCACTGCTGTATAGAGCCCTCCCCCAAACACACTTTTGTAGGCTCGCACACACGCACGCTTACACACATAGGTCCTATAGAAACCAATGCTACTAGAAGATAATTCCTGATGCATGTCACAATCTGAACATGTGCTCAGTGTGCCTTTCCTGATCAGAAATTACAACTAACTAAAAATAAAATAAAAATGTGTGTGTACGTGGGTTTTTGTAAGGGTCAGGAATACATCCAACCATACAGAGTAAGGGTGGCTATTACCTTCACCATTATTCATGCTCTCTGTTCCAAGTACAGGAACACTGTTGGGTTCTGGGAGCTCTGGTTCCTTTATTGCTATTAATCCGTTTGTTAACAGTTTTGTTGGTTCAGAGCTGGCTGAGTTTAAGTGCAGTTTCTTTCTCTTACGCCAACAGTTTATATATTGTTTCAAGTTGTCTGATGTGGTCTTATTAAAGTTTGTTGTCACCAAACTAATTATTTTCTTGTATTCACATGATCCGTGTCACTGCACTGCCTTGTTTACATAACAGAACGCGGAAGTGTCATTTAAAACCACCAACCAATCACCGCGCCTTCTTCAGTTGCCCATGAGAGATGCACCATCAACAGTCTGGGGAAAAAAAGGTAATAAAAAAAAAGCGTGATCTGTAATAGTGTTACGGGTCTGGCTGTAAGGCTTCTTATGGATATAATAGTTGTACGGATCCCATAATCTGCTTTCCTGCAAACTGCCTCTCTAGTACGCTCACTGCAAGTGTTGTAAACTGACTATGGATAGAGGAATGTCACCTCTTGCGTCCTTAGGACAAGCACACAAGACGTCGCTCTGATATTCATGAGGTCCTCCGTCCATCCTACATGCTGTATGTTGCACAGGGGCAAGTAGCTGTCTAATTTTTCCCCTGTAGGAGGTTCTCAGAGTTTGTCTCTCTCTCAAGTCTCCTTTGGATGTATCATTCTGCTAAGTGGTTGTCAAGGATTCTTAAGGGGAGAAGCTACAGGTGATGTCATCACAATTTTGACTGACTTGTGGAGCAGCCTATGAGGTCAACACACTTACTCCTGAGATAGCATTACATTCTTAGAACCTGTCCACACTGCACTGCTCAAACCGGTTTAGCAAAATTAAACAGGTTTTACAATGCTTGTAACAGCAACAACACTGTTGTCCCGGTGGAACAGTTTTTGACTATTGTCAGCAATTGTTGAGAGGGAGAGCTCCTCAGAGCTATCACAGCAACGGTTTATCATGCAATGGTTTCAGACACAGTTCTACTGTCAGTGTGTTTCTGTTAGTCCACCCAGTGAATAACCCACAGTGCTCAGTCTGGAAGATCTGCAGCTCCTAAACAATAGGTCTGGCCCACTGGGTTATTTGTTCAATAAAAAAAAAAAAAACACATCAGGGCCAATACTGTTCCAAGTGCTGTTCCCAACTCTAGTCGGTGAGAGGAATATAGAGTCAGGTCACTGCAGGCACTTTACTTAAAATACAAAAAAATGTTGCTAGTGTTTCCTTTGCTGGTGTTGGCACCTGCCAACAAGGGGTGTGTGTGGAGTCAGGACTTTTACTTAAAATTTAAACCAAAAAAAATTTTCGATGAAATTTCCCACATCAGTCATGGCTCCTGCTGACAAGGGGGAGTGGAGTCCAGCCATCAGGTACTTACTTTATTAAAATGGTCCTTACTTTACTTAAAAAAAAAAGTTGTCCCGTCACTGGTTCCCCCAGCTCCTGCCAGCAACGGAAATGAGGAATCAGGTTCTAAGTTTGATTCCTGTTGCCAATCCCGGCTTCTACCAGCATGGGTAAAATTGCTTGGGTTCCATCGCCTTTGTTTTAAATAAAAAAATATATATGTATTTCTTTAGTTTCTTTCTTGCTGGGGCTCCACTTACTACCAGCAAAGAAAGAAAGCAGTTGGGTCACTAAAGCTTTCGACTGGATTCCGCTCATTGGTCTGGCTCCTGCCAGTGAGGGGAGGACTGACAAAAATATTCTCCGTTTCCTCTTGCCTGTCTTGTACTGCCGGCAAGAGGAAAAGGGGGCTACAACCCTGGGCCACCAGGCTCCTACTTGGGCTCCTCTTAAACCCTGATACTCCCCCCCACCCAGATAGTGACTGGCACATCCCTCTTCTCACCTCCTTGGCTGGTGCCATCTGATGAAAAATGGCAATAAATCAATGTCATAGGGGAAGCAGCCAGTTGCAATAAACAGGCGGCCAACAGGTGACTGGGAATCTCATCCAGTGAGAGACAGTCTGACCTCAGAAGGCCGACTCCCAAAAAAAGCAAATCCAAAGGGTACAAGACATAAATAGTGGACTTAAAACCCTGAGAACTCCTGAGATCAATATAGGGATGAGAGTACCCTGCAGGATAGCCATATTAACCAACAGTGAACACCAGGTTACGTGACCAGGGTTGAGAAACAGCCCACTTAGAACCTGCAGGGCAATCCCAAGGAGATCAACAACTGTAGGGGAAGAAACGCAGTCAGCAGCACAGCAGAGACAGCAGGTCGTGATGTGAAAATATTTGTGCAAACTGCATGAAATGTACGTGTCAAAATAGCGCACGTCTGCTTGAGATATGCAAATTTATAAGAAAGAATCGCAAATTATGAGAAAAATAAAGCAAGATTTGAGAAAAAAAATCACTGCATGACACTTCTTGCATGAAAAAACAATGAAGACTTGCACGGAAAAAAGAGACAACTCTGTGATGCTAAGCGAAAACAAATAATGCAGGCATGTATAAAAAATCACTCAAATGGAAAAATAATCAAGAGAAATAAGAAACACAAACTGAGTGAAAAAAAACAATTGAGTGAAAACACAGACTTGAGTGAAAAGCATTTAAGATAATTGAAAAAGACACAGTGTAAGTAAAAACATAACAACTGAACGAAAAATCTTAAGTTGCATCAAAATACCACCAGGGAAAGCTCAGCACTGATGTTGGCACCAAGGCCAGTGGTAACTTTGGCACTCAACTAGTATTGATGTCTGCACCAAGGCTGGCAGCCTAAGTGACACCAAGCCAGAACCAATATCTTCACCAAGGAGCCCCACTGTGAAGTCTTCATTGGAGAAAAACCTGCAGAAAAAAAACTGATTTTTCCAACAAGGATTGGCACCACACTCTGCACCAGATGGTACTGTAGAACAGTGCCAATGGAGTCTGTGAAAAACAGACTCCATTGTTCCTTGGAGAAACTCTGCCAGAGGCGAGATTGCCCAGAGATTGAGCCTAGGTGGCAGATGCCCAGAGTAACCATATGTCATTGTCTAGAAACCAAACTGCTCATACAAGTTATCCCAAAAGGCAACAGGGGTATCAAAAAGTGATATGCTGGCACCACTGCGTAAAGACTGGTATCAGGCTCCTCTCCCTCTTTGAGGATGATGGAAGACAGGGCACAAGTACCACTCCACACAAAACCCAGACAATGGCCTCGAGGCCGCCTGTGTCCTCCCAGTTCTTGTATGAGGGTGAAGTCAAGTGATCTTGGGACTCCAACGTTCAGCATAAGCGGGGCCAGGATGATTATTTTTTTTTATATAGGTTTTTCTTCCTGTTGGGGCTCTTGACAGGCGAGCTGCGGTCCTGTTTCAGGATTTCACTCTGCCCTGTTGGCTTCTGGCTTCATTTAGCTTGCCATGGTGACCCATTTTCTGTTTTCTCTCTCGTTAATCTCAGGACCCCAGAACACAGTCGTGCATGGTGTGGAGGTGCGCATGCACTCCGTGGCTCCGGTGACGGCCCCTTCCTCCCACCCGGCCTAATGCCTGGTTTCTCTTGTGGCTTGGCACTGCCACCTAGCCTCCACTGGGTGGCAGCCAAGAGCCAAGGAAACCCATGTCTCTCACCGGAAAAGGAGAGCTGCCTTGCGGTCGCTCAATCCAGCTCCTCCCCCTCCCGGCCAACCCTTGATGACTTAGGCTCATTCCCGAACCCAGGTCGCTGGTGTGGGAGGAGGCAAGGCGCCCATGTGCCTAAGCCCTCCATGCCACTAGGCCAGCTCTTAGGACGATTACTTTTTATGACTCTGGAAGGACTGCCTGTTGTCCCAGGCATGAGACCATCTGGCACTGAGACACTTGCCCAGGAAGGAATGGTGGTCCAAAACACTTGTTGCCGAAGAACTTGGTCATTACCGGTACCCTGCCTAAATTAACAGTCAGGGAAAATGGTCATTGAAGAAGGTAGTACTGAGGGAAACTTGTAGATCTGATGGTGTTGGAACAGCTAAATAAATCAAATACTGGCTGCTGAGAAGAAAAAAAACACACTGTAAAAATAAACACAAACTAGAAAACAAGAGGCCTATGTGGATGAAACCCAAAGTTCTGTTGGCCCTCCTTAGGAGGTTCTTGGTGGGGAAAATAGAAATGGAGGCAGTTGGGGCGGCTCCACTTTTATATTCTTAACACATGTAGTACCGTTCTGTGTACCAGCCCCAAAATTTCCAACTCCTGCTAGATCCTAGTGATTCTGTTTCTGTGACGGAAGAGTAAGGCTGAGTGAAGAAGACTATTGAAAGATCTGGTCCTAATCCAACTTTCTGCCTTTCTTGATTCCTCTTTCTTTCTTTGTCTTTTCCAGTCTGGTGTCTATAAATTCCACTCCACTGTCATCCCTGTTAGAGCTTACTATTCCATCTGCAGGGAATGGATCAGGGCCTGTAGGCCTCTCACACCTTTGTCAACCTCATGAAGGCTTTTAGTAAGCATTAAGCCACGACGAAGGTGGCATATAATGGGGAATTAATACATGGCTGGGAGGGTTGTGGCACGAGGCTGAAGGCCAAGTGCCTACAATGACCCAACCATGCATTAATTCCCCATTAGATGCCACCTTCAGAGAGGCTTAATGCACTTGTAACATGGTTATTGTGGAGCTTTGTTTACTTTATATGTATATGTTATGCTGTGAAATAAAGAATGGAGAGACATGTTGCAGTGTTCCAATAAGTGTACTGTACTTTTGGTGCCTCCGTGATAGTTACAGACACATTTAGTAATATCGTTATACAAGTTTAGATAAACTGAAATAGATATGTTTGTTAAGTATGTGTCCTGACGTTTCCGAAAAGGCTATACAGCTATTTTTTCCGTAGCCAGTCTTGGAGGTCTACGTTTTCAGAATGTATTGCTTCCGTTACCTGTAGCTCTGAGTCATTTGCATAATGTGTCTCCTTTGTTTTGTCTCGGCCGCTTTTGTTGTGACTGTGGCACTTGTACTGGGATTCTGTGTTGTGGAACTTCTTGTTTCCTGGTTGACCGGATGCCATTCGTGGTATTAGCACTTTCCGGTCTGGGTGAGTTTACATTCTGTGTGCCTGTTCGTGCTTCTGTCAGGTGCCATTTTGTGCTGCAGTGCTTTTCTTCATATGTGGATGTTCTCGATACTGCACTTTGTAGACGGTATTATTGCTAACTTAATGCTGTCTTCAAAGTTGGTCATCTGATGACTTTCATCCAATCATTTCTCTTGATTTCACTTCTAGTAGTTTTGCCATGTTACACAAACTTTTAATCCCCCTCCCCCCAGCTGCTTGACAAACTTAACATGAGCAGGCCAATCTGATCTCTAAGTCAGTTGGCACCTCTCCTACCTATCAGACAGGTTCCAGTCAGTAGAAGGGGATGTCCTATCCCTTCCCCCTCCACTCAGGAGTCCCCTTAGGTTTCCAACCTGGACCCAGTCCTGTTCCTCATATGCCTTGATGACTTTGCCACTGTCTTGGTTTCCCCACACATACATTCATATATTTAAAACATTTTTAAACAAGTTAGCAGAGACCAAAAGAAGTCTTCTTTCCAACCGCGACCTGGGGAGAAAGGGGTAGTTAGAAGGTAGCAAAGTCAATACATCCGTAGAACTGTGAGTACAAGTCAAATCACCAGCAAGACAACAAATATCGTTAGAAGCCTACAAAACAGGACTAGGCAAAACGCATTACAGAAACAACACAGGCGTAAGCACATAGCATCATATGGACACGTGATTGCATACTGAGGTGAAGGGGGAGCAACCATGGAAGCTTACATCTAAAATCCATAATGGCGCGTCCAATGATTTCCCACAAAGCAAACATCCAGCTTACACTTAAAAATTGTCTTACTTTTACTCCGTATAATTTCAAGTGGCAGAGCATGCCACATTTTTATTATTCTTTGAGAAAAATAAAAACTTCTTTTGACAGTATTACATTTGGGACAGTACAGTTGAAGTGCATGACCTCTGGTTACAATGTTCTCTTGTTTAAACTCAAAACCCAACTCGTTAAACAGATAGGGATCATTATTCATGTCCCACATTGAAAGGAAATCTCCCTTTAATCTTCTTAGTTCAAGTGGCATAATATTTAAATTTAACCAATCTTTCACTATACTCTAGTTGGTTTAGACCTTGGATCTGTTTAGTAATATTACACTGTACTCATAGAACACAGAAACATAGACTTTAACAGCAGATAAGGACTGCTTGGCCCACCCAGTCTGCTCATTTCCCTAACTATTGGATAAGCTGCAGATCCTAGCTACCCAACAACCTACTTCCTCCTACCCCCCACTAGAATTCCCTTATGTCTGTCCCATGCAGTCTTAAATTCCCCCACTGATTTTGACCCCACAACCTCCTCACAAAGGCCGTTCCATGTGTTCACCACCTTCTCCGTGAAAAAATACTTCCTTGTGTTTGCCTCTGAACTGTCCACCCTCTATCTATAAATTGTCACCCCTTGTTCTTGCACATCTCTTTTGCTGAAAGATGCCACCCACTTGGACTTTGTTGATTCCCTTGAGGTACTTGAAAGTTTCTATCATGTCCCCCCTCTCCTCTAGGGTATGCATATTAAGCTCTTTAGTCTCTCTACGTATGGCTTCTGGTGCAGACCTTGCACCATTTTAGTTGCCCTCCTCTGGACTTTCTCCATCCTACGTCCTTGCAGAGATGGGGTCTCCAGAACTGCATACAGTACTCCAGACGGGGTCTCACCAACTGTCCATACAGAGGGATAACAACTTCCTCATTTCTACTGGCGATGCCTCTCCCTATGCATCCCAATAGCCCCCAACCCTTCTTACTGCCTTCTCACATTGCTTGCTTACCTTTTGGTCATCTGACATGACTACCCACAGGTCCACTTGCATTTTTGTTGTTGTTAGTACCACATCTCCCACTGTGTACTCTTACCCTGGGTTTTTGTTTCCCAGGTACATTACTTTGCACTTCTTTGCACTGAATCTAAGCTGCCATACTTTTGACCATTCCTCCAACCTTACCAAGCCCCTTCTCATCCTTTCCACCCCCCCCATGTATCAACCCTGTTGCAGATCTTTGTGTCATCTACAAAGAGGCATACTTTTCCTTCCAGTGCCTACACAATGTCACCCATAAAGACGCTGAAGAGGACCGGTCCTAGTACTGAACCCTGCGGTACCCGTCCAGTAACCCCCTTTTCTTCAAAGTGGACTCCATTGACTATTACCTTTTGCATCCTGTTGTCCAACCAATTTTTTACCCAGGCTAATACCCTGGGACCCACTCCCAGACTGGCTAGCTTGTTTATTAATCTTTTCTGTGGGACTGTGTCAAATGCCTTGCTAAAGTCTGGGTAGGCCATATTCACAGCCCCCCCAATCTACTACTTTGGTCACCCAGTCAAAGAAATCAATTAGATTCGTCTGACATGACCTTCCTGCTGTGAATCCATGCTGCCTTGGGTCCTATGCCCTGCTGGCCGCTAGGTACTCAACAATTCTTTATTTCAGAAGTGATTCCATCATTTTCCCTACCACTGAGTTCAAACAAACAGGTCTGTAGTTTCCTACCTCTACCTTGCTCCCACTTTTGTGAAGAGGAATCACATCCGTCCTCCAGTCCTCAGATACCACACCATCCTCCCATGATTTGTTAAAAAGGGTAGTCAGTGGTGTCACTAGTTCTCCCCCTAGTTCTTTTAGGATTCTGGGGTGAATCCCGTCAGGCCCCATTGCTTTGTACACCATCAGCTGTAGAAGTTCTTTCAGGACCTTTTCTTCTGTGAATGGACTGGTATCAACCCCCCTATTCAGAATGCTTCTATTGTTTAGTTCAGGTACCTCCCCCTCCTCCTGTTCTTTTGTGAATACTGAGCAGAAGTATTTGTTTGGTGTCCTTCCTTTTTCACTGTCACCCTCTGCCCACCCCCTCCTCTTTATTAAGCCTCACTATCCCTCCCTTGCACTTTCTTCACTCCCTAATATACATATAAAAGTTTTTATTCCCCTTCTTAACTGAGTTGACTATCTTTTCCTTGGTTTGGGCCTTTGCTATTCTGACTGCCATCCTTGCTTTCTTCTGCTTTAACTGGTACAGTTCTCTGTCCTGCTCCTTCTGTGTTTCCTTGCACTTCCTGAATGCTATATTTTTCTCTCTAACCTTCCCGGCTACATCTTTTGAGAACCATAGTGTTTTTTTCCTTCATTTTGTTTTATCTGTTTCACACAAAGGCTTGTTGCCTCTGTGATGGCAGTTTTGATTTTTCCACATTGTTCTTCCACCCTCCTTCCTGCCCGTTTGCTAGTGCTTTTCTGAGGCACTCTCCCATTTTGCCAGAGTCAGCCCTCCTAAAGTCCAGTACCTTCGCTTTTGTATGGCTTGACTCTGAGGCTGTTTATCATGAACCACACTGTCTGGTGGTCATTTGTTCCCAGATGGCTACCCACTTCTAGATCAGAGATCCTTTCTCTGTCCCCGTTTGAGAGTACCAAGTCTAAGATTGCTCCTTCCCAAGTGGGTTCCAACACTAGCTGTCTGAGGCATGCCCCCCGTCCCCCCGTACGGCATTGAGAATGACCTTGCTCTTGGATGTGGCTGCAGCAAAGGTGCTCCAGTTAACACACAAAATCCCAAATTGACTACGCTCTGGACAAGAAGACCTTATTCAGGTATTTTCAAAAAGATATGTTGACATTTATTTCTGCACCACTGTGGAAGACCCTAGCACCTTGGCAAGATTTGCCTTCAAGGTCTTCTTCTTGTCCACAGTGCAATTAATTTGGGATTTTGTGTGTAAGTGAAAGGGTTTGTCACCCTTATGATTGTGAACTCCTTCACACTTGAGCGCAGCTTTTTGGCTTTGGACATTGCTCCAGTTAACATCCGGCATGTTCAGGTCCCCATCAACAATATCTCCCCTTTTTCTGCCATTCTAAGGATGCCCTCTATCATTTCCTTGTCCATTTCCTCCCCCTAAGATGGGGGTCTGTATACAACTCCCATGTGGATTGTGTTGCCATTTCCTGTCCCTAAGGTAACCCATGGTGCCTCCTCTCCTCCCTGTTTACCCTTTAGTTCCATTGCTTTGATCTCTTCTCTAATGTAAAGAGCTACTCTGCCTCCTCTTTTACCCTCCCTGTCCCTTCTGTAGATTGTGTGCCTTGGTACATTGACATCCCAGTCATGGTTCTCTGTGTACCATGTTTCTGTGACTGCCACAATATCCAGACATCCCTCTTCCATCAAGGTTACTAGTTCAGGGAGCTTGTTACCCAGACTATAGGTATTGGTACTCATCACCCTCCATTTTTTGATGGTCTTACCCCTTTTAGCCCCATCCCTGTCCTTACTGCCTTTGCTTTTTTCTCCGTTTACTCCTGTCTTGCTCTCTATCAACTTCTCTACCTTGATGTTTACCTTGCTAACTAGCCTGTTTTGTGGGGGGGGTGGGGGGCTGGGATTTCCCTGCTTCTTTTCATTGCCTCCCCCCTTTGCCCATGCCCTCCAGAAACAATCAGCTACAGTTCTGACCCACCACCCTGGTGACTGCTTTCCTTCCTTTCAGAAACACAAACCTGCACAACAATTTAACAGAAAATGTACCCTGCAAAAAACAATTTCAATCTGAGAAAAATAAAGCAGTTGAGCACAAACCCTGTGTTCTGCCCTCTGACGCTCCTGCATCTAGCTTCGAGGGAGAACTGTCTTAGGAACCACCATGCTATTCTTTTTAAATGGTTGCTATTCCTTTTAAGTCAGGTGTTCTCAAATGGTGAGGCCAGCCTCCCTGCGGAGGCCCCAACCTATTCAAGGGGAGGCTCAAGCAAGTCTTGAAAAAGTATTATATTTCAATTTTGAACTTTATGGATTTTGTGTGAGGGGATAAAGCAAACTGAAAGAGGATAATAATAGGTGAATTTATGTATTTATTCACAAGTCTGTGACCAGGGAAGGTGCTGTACACTGAGCCATGGCTTATTTCCAGGTGTACTCAGGGAAGGGTAGTGAGAGAATACAATTCAAAAAGTAACTGCAAAACATTCAAGCAATACAACATGAATAAAAGTGCAAACAAATTAAGAACAATAAACTAACAATGTGAGGAACTTGATCAATTAGACTGGCAGCAGAACTGTCCAAATACAAGAGTTAACCATACAGGTACTAGGAATAAGAACAGGAGGGAGCAAAATTATCCCTGAGAAGTTGCTTAAGAGCAGGGGGAGAGGGGGAGAGGCAGAGGTCATCAGGAAGGTTATTCCAGATAGAGGGGAAACAGAAAACGCAGTCTGACCCATGAAGGTATGGCAGTAAGGGATAACAATGGTTAGAGAGTCAAAATATTAGAACAAGTAGGTTGTCCTGTTTTGGGGGGGTTACGATAAGCTTAATAACATGAGAGCCAGCTATGCAAAGAGGTTTCAACTTATTCCTGATGTACTGTGAAAAGTAGGCTATTTTTCTATGGGGAGGCCCACAAATATTTCAGTATTTTGGGGAGGCTCAAGATCTTTTCCATGGCTTAGGGGAGGCTCAGTATGACAAAGTTTGAGAACTGTTGTTTTAAGTTATCACCTAGCAGAGGCCACAAGCCAAACAATCAGGCCAAACAATTCTCACCTAGCCCCCAAACTACAGGGCAGAAACACAGCTCTAGTTTAAGCCCCTTAAAAATGTGGGCTACTGTGCTTTCAATTTGCTTTACAGACAAATAGAAAAACACAAGTTCAGCAAGTGTCTCCACAACTTACCCCACTTTTCTTGTTTCAAAAAAACCTCCTCAAGTCCTGTCTGTGAGTAACACACACACACTTTCTAATTGATTAACATCAGTTCTCTTACAGGGATACCAAAATTGTGAACAGTAGTCCAAATGTGGATGCTCATATGATCAATAGAAAGGCATTAATACCTCTGGCGCTCTCGGCTTAATATTGTTTTTAATAGTACAATAAATTTTATTGGCTTTGCTGATTGTTTCATTTGTCTGGAAAAGCATAAATCATTGGTAATATAGATCCCCAAATCTTTGTCTGTTTTCTGCATAAATGAGAAGTATGTTTGTTATTATTAAAACCTAAATGCAGTACCCTGCTTTTTGCCAAATTAAATTTCATTTCCCACTTAGCAGCCCAATCAGAGATAATGTTTAAATCATCATGCAATTTAATAGTTTCATCCAGTGTTGAACAGGTACCTCCTATTTTCATATCGTCACATTTTATTGACCAGTAACTTAGTCCTTGGGTTAGATCAACTATAAAGACGTAAAAGGTGAAAGGGCCAAGAGCTGACCCCTGCAGAACCCCCACTAATCACCCTTCCCTCGCTAGAAGCACATCCATTTACCACTCTCTGTGTTCTTTCATGCAACCCGCTAGATATCTAATGGACTATCTTGTGGTTTACACCTATAAGAGTTTTTTTAGTATACATACATTTTTATGACTGTATGTGGACGACCCTAAAGGTTTTACCTCAAGTGCTTCAGTTCCTGAGCTTAAACCCCTCCACTGTGCTTGCCCCCACTACTTCTGTGGCAGACTATTCCAAGCATTAACTAGCTTTTCTGTGTAGAAAATCTTCCTCACATTAACTCTTAATCTAACCCTTCCAATTCATATGGTGCCCCCTTGTTCTAGCACTTTTTCTATACTGGAAAAGGTCCCCCACTTGCACCTTGTTTATGCCCTTGAGGTACTTGAAAGTTTTAATCATGCCCCCCCTGCTGCCTCCTCTCCTTCAGTGAGTACATACTGAGGTCCCTTAGTCTCTCCTCATATGTTTTGTGGTGCAAGTCCTGCACCATCTTTGTCGCCCTTCTTTGGATAGTCTCCGCCTTATGTCCTTGCACAAGTGTGGCCTCCAGAACTGCACGCAGTACTCCAGGTGAGGTCTTACCAATTTTCTATACAATGGCATCCCCACCTCCCACCTCCTGCTAGTGATACCCCTGCCTGTGCACCCCAGCATGCCACTGGCCCTCCCTGCTGCATTTGCCCACTGCTTTGATATCTTAAGGTCATCAGAGATGATAACCCCTAGGTCTCTTTCCTGTTTGGTGACAGTCAGCTCCACCCCCCCCCAAACCTGTAGCTGTCTCCAGAGCTCCCTTTACCCAGGTGGATTTTTTTGCACTTCTTTGCAATGAACCTCAGTTGCCACATCTCTGACCGTCTTTCAAGCTTCTCCAGGTCAGTTTTCATTTTCTGCACCCCTTCTGGAGTATCCATCCTGTTGCAGATCTTGGTGTCATCTGCAAACAGGCAGACCTTTCCTTCCAGTTCCACTGCAATGTCACTAATGAAGACATTGAACAGGACTGGTTCTAGCACAGATCCCTGTGGTACCCCACTGGTCACCCCGCTCTCCCTAGATTGTACCCCATTTACCACAACCCTCCATCTCCTGTCTGTTAACCAGTTCCTAACCCAGTTCACCACTTTGTCTCCCATGCCCAGACTACCCATCTTGTTAATTAGTCTTCTATGTGGGACGGTGTCGAAGGCTTTGCTGAAATCTAGGTAAGTGATATCTTCCACCCCTCCCTGATTTACTTCCCTAGTCACCCAATCACTCTGACTGCTACTATTTCTGTACCTTTTGGGTAACTACTGTATTTCAAAGTATATTTTGTAACACCTGCATCATTAAAATTAGAGGGAGCAGTGGTGTATGCGGGAAGTGAGAAGTCAGTGGTAGAAGCGGTACAGCATCCCTTTTGTGCTTTAAATGGCAAGAACACTGTGGTGGTAAACTGGGTAGGAACCCAGTTCCACTTTCTCTTACAAAACTGTATGTGAGTTTTTGTATCTCTCTCATCTTTCCCCACTGAATACTACAGGAGAGTGCCACCACCTAAAGAGGACAGGACAAAACAAAACAGTAAAGTGTGTGGGGGGGGGGAGAATTCATTTTAGAACTTAGACTGATGTAATGTGGAAAACCAGAGTTCATTTTTACCACAAATTCCTCTTCAAGTCACTTTGTTCTAAGAGACACTTAAGTTTTGCCTAGGGTTCTCCTCAACACAATATGTGAGGTCTGCTTCACATTACTTGACCCATCTGTCACACACAGTCTCATACATGCACGTTTCATAAATGAGCTAAAAATCTGCAAAGCATGCAGTCACCCTAGACAGGTTCTGGTGAACAGTAAACATATAAGATAACAGTCAAAAATTTTACCCTCAGTCCGGGAGATCCCTGAGCTCCGGGGAGTCCAACTGAGCCAACCTTTCCTTGTGGTCCTGCCTTTCCCGCTGGTCCAATTGCTCCATCATCCCCCTGTTCTCCCTAAAGTAACAGCACCAAATGCAAGTCATTAGACATAATATGCAATAGGAACTCTTCAATGTCAACAATCCAGACATTGTTATTCAAAGACCAGCTACTGTGTAAACAGGTCTTTTCCCAAACTGCTGTGACAGTGCACCTCAGCAGGGTGAGAATGGGTACACTTACATTTTTGGGCAGAAGTTACAGTAATGCTTTTCCTTCTTTTTTTGTATTCTTTTTGCAAATTTGTTCCCCTTTGGTTCCCCCTGTCTCCCACCCGCAATGCTTTTCGCTGTCACAGCTGCACCCTTCTCTGACCAGGAGGTGCCTAGCGAGCTGCTTCATTCCCCACCAGGGCTGCTCCTTGATCAGCTGCCAGGGCATGCCCCCTGCCCTCCCTCCCTCTCCAGAAGTCAAGCGCCTCATCTCGGCAGCTAATCCAATTCCCTGCCGGTGTCGGTTTGGGATTCTAGGGATTCTGTCCCTGACCTCAATCACTCTAGGTCTCTTCAATGAGCAAACATCTGAGCCTCCCATTCTGCAGAACTTCACAATGTGGACAGAGGATGAGATAAAACTATTGAACTTTATTATATTCATTTATTTATTTTTTTCCATCCAATGTTTATCTCCTGATCGCCTCTGGCTTACCCCATCTGTCCGGTCCCCCCCCAGCCCACTCACCTGACTTCCCTGGGACTTACCTTCTCACCAACATCCTCATTTTTACAGGATTATGGCAGGGTGCTCAGTTGACAGTGCAGGGCCTATAGGGGCCTGGACACCATCCTGTGACCAAGGGGGGCCTTCCTTTGTGGTTTTCTCCCCTAAGCCACACACACATGCAATGTTGTAATGAGCAAGTTCTGCCTCTGTGGAGACATCCTCAAACACCTATGCACGACTGTTTTCTAGTGCACCCAAACTGTGCTACCACCTGGACACTTCTAGCAGCAGGTCACGTAACCCCGTCCCCTGAGAGAGGAAAGCAGTCCTACAGATGCTCAATCCTCCCTTCGCTTGGCCGACCCCTGAACAATCAGAGTCCATTCCTGAACTTGGTGTGGCAGGAAGTACGGCGCTGCGTGCCTCAGCGCTCCATGCCACTTAGCCAACTGTCTATCTTCTATTTAAAAGGCAAGCATTTGGTTTGATGTGCAGGAGCAACCAGTCACATCTCCTTCCTGGGCTATATAAACCAGCTGCCTTCTGCCTTATTCGGTAGCTCCTTTTCTAGGGGTGTGGCTACAGTTCACTTATTCACACACTGGCAGTTCCACAAGTTCTGATTCATCCGAACATCTTTAAGCTAGGCTCCCCTCACCACTCATTTGGCATATCCTCTGGCTCTGCCCCATGATGTCAGATCTTCCTTTCCACTGAAAGAGTTTGGTCTCCTCCTTAGCAGCTTCATGTGCTGTAGGGCCTAAAGTGTGCCACTGGCAAGCTTTCTTCTATTTCACTACAGATTTCGATTTCTCTACATTTCCTCGGTTCTGCTCTGTCTTGGTGATGGAAGATGAAACACGGTCAAATTCTGCTTCATGTGCTGACAGAAGATGTTGTGGATGGACCCATGCATGTCATGCCTCTGTTACCTGGGGACAACACACAATGTTGCAGGTTGCAGCCTGTGCCAGTCTATGCACCCTTCCTCCATGAAGGATCATGCAGCATGGCTTCTGTTCGGCCAGCAGGCCCATCAGGATCTAAAGCTATGGCTAAAAGGCCACAAGAAGGACTCCACTGTGGCAGGGTCAGCAGCTCAACTCATGGCCATGGAAGAAGTGGCGCAAAGGCTGTGGTGGGCACCTCGTCTGCCTCAGCACTGCTCCTGACTGGGCCAGCATCAAGTGTGTTCTTCACGGGTGAATTCCAAGAGATGGGTCAGGACCTCCAGGCCTTCAGGTAGAGTCCTACGTGCCATGGTAAAAAGCATAAGAAACACCACCGTCGGTCGTGGGACTGGAAGAGATCACACTCCACCACTCCCTCAACTCTCCCCAACCAATCAATGCAGGTCGAGCGCCTGACTTTGGTCAAGCTAGAATTAGTTGAGAGCTGGGTTGTAAGCTCCATGGTGCCCCCATTGGACTTGTAGACCTTAACACCCACCGACCAGACCATCGACATATTCTCAACCCAGCTGACCAGTTGTTGGAGGAGGCTGATGAGGAGTCTATCTCCAAGACCCTGATGCTCCCTCTTCTTATACTTGAGGACGTGGCTCGGTCAGTGTCCTCAGCCAGTTCCACTCGAGACCAGCCTCCACCAGAGCTCGTTTCACTGCAGCTAGTGCATGTAATTTACACTGTACCTCCAGTGACTTCTCCTTGATGTCAGCCCTTAGGTGGACATCATGACTGCGGTCAAAGCATCGCTTGTGCACTTGGTCCCACTCAACTGGCAGGCGACGCTGTCAGCATTCCTAGTCCTCCTCATCCTCAAATGAAGAGAGGCTCCACCAGTGTATGCGGTGGTGCTACGAGGAATTCCTCTGGCAGCAATGAGCCATGGCTGGGCAGGGTAGAGTCTACCTCCGACCCCTGTGGTCAGCTGGCTGGCACCAGTCAAGCTCACACTGGTGTGGCCCAAGACAGTTGTCATCAGCACCCATCTCTCCATCCCTGCTGATGAAACTACCTCCATCACAACTACTGAAGTGACCCCCAACCATAGACCCATGCTGTGACTAGCTTGCCAGGCTGACTGTTAGTGGAAATCACCCAGTCAGATCACTCTTGAGTAGTTCACAGCGGTCAACAGTCGAGGGCCATTTTTGATGAGCCCTTGAATGGCTCAGATGGTTCTTCCATGCAATCTCGAGGATGCATACCTTTAACAGCAAGTCGGTCAAAAAGTTGAGCATTGACCATGGGGTGGTGTCTCTCAGGGCTCTCTTCTGACATGTCAGAGTCCATGTTTGTCCCTTTGGAGCCTGTACAGAAAAAACAGGTTACTCACCTGTAACCATAATTCTAAGAGTGGTATCTGGTTCACATCCACACATTGGCAGTTCTTCCTTAAGAACTGATACACTGGAATGTCTTTAAGCAAACCTCCTCCCACCATCGAGGTGGAATATCTATTGGCTCAGCTCTGTGATGTGAGATCTTGCATTCTGGAAGAAAGGATCCATGTGCCACTTGCTGGGGAGGTGGAATGGGTGGTGTGGATGTGAACCATCACTCCTAGAACTACAGTTACAGGTGAGTAACCTTTTTTCTAGGGGAATGGATGGTTCACTTATTCACACTTAGGCAGACTTCCAGCAGTTCTGCAGGAAGGTGGGGGGGAAGACATGCACCCCTACTTGGAAAACAGAGACTGGAGAACTGAGGTCCCAAATGCAGCATCCCCACGAGACTCTAGGTCAGTGCTGTAATGGGAGAAGAAGGTCTGTGCTGACTTCCAGGTGGAAGCCCTGCAGAGCTCCTGAATAGGGATGTCCCTGATAGTAGTCACAGAGGTGCCAGTATATCTGGTGGAATGAGCCCTGAACCCTACTGGAGACTCTCTACCGGCCATCCTGTAACAGAGGTTGATGCAGGAAGTGATCCACCTGCCAACTGTCCTCTTAGCTTCTGGTCTGCCAGGCACGGTTTCAGCGTACATAACAAGGAGCTTGCAAGCCTCACCCTGAACTCCACCAATGTGCTCCACATAATAGGAGGGCACCTGCAGCAGGTCCAAGGGATGGAGCCTGCGTTTGGCCTCCAAAGATAGGTTTGTAAAGTAGACTGGGAGGTTTCATCACCTGGTTAAGGTGGAACTCCAAGACAACCTTTTGGAGGAACTTCAAGTGGGGGTGAAGGACTACCTTGTCCTTGTGGAAGACAAGATAAGGAGGCTACATTGAGAGCGCCTGGTGTTCACTAATCTTCTTGGATGACGTGATGGTCACCAAGAAGGCTGTCTTCAATGACAAGTGTGACATTGTTATACGTATGCTCAAAAGTCTTACCAGTGAGCATTGCCACTACCTGCAGTATGCCCCAAGGCAGTGGTGGTTCACGCACCAGCAGGGACAAGTGGTCAAAGCCCTTAAAGAAGCACCTAACAACCTTCTCCTGTGCCATCATCAGCATATTAGCTCATGCCTGATATGCAGAGATGGCTGCCAGGTGCACCTTAAGGGTCGTCGATTGCAGTTCCAGCTGGGACAGGTGCCAGAGGTATTCCAAGATAGTAGCCACATGGCAGACAAGAGCTGCTGGCCCTGACACCAAATAGAAAACCTCTTCCATTTGAAGGCATAAAACTGGCAAGTTGACAGTTTCTGAGAAGCCTCCACAACATGGATAACATTCTCTGAAAGAACAAAAGCCTGGAACTCTAGCTGCTCAGAAAGCAGGCTGTGATGTGCAGGGATTGAAGATCCAGGTGCAGGATGTTCCCCTGCTGTTGGGTCAGCAGATCTGGGTGAAGAGGCAACTGCCACGGGGGTCTACTGCTGAGGCTGAGGAGATCTGGGTACCAGAACTGGTGAGGCTAGTCTGGAGCTATGAGGATTATCCGGGCCTTGTCCCGCCTTACCCTGACCACATTTTGTGGATCAGAGAAAGGGATGAATGGCATACAGGAGGCCCAGAGCCTTACAAAGGCATCTCTCTCTAGTGTCCTGATCTGTGGGGAGTGGGCACACAATAACCTCAGTTCTATGTTCTCCAAGGAGGCAAACAGGTCCAGCAGAGAGGTGCCCCACAAGAAGAACAGGTGATTTGCCACTATCTGATGCAGGGACCACTCGTGTGACGTCTCACCCACCCAACTGAGAGCATCTGCCACCTGATTTTCTACTACAGCGACATGAACCATCAGAAGATCTGCACCCAGGCTGCACACAAGGGTCCAGGTGGGGAGGGCCTCCGGACACAATGGAAGAGAGTGCGTGCTGTCCTACCTTTTCAGGTAGAACATGGCTATGGTGTTGTCCATCTGGACATGTATGACCTGACCCTTGACTACAGGAGCAAATTCTGTCAGAGTTATCCACACAGCACAGAGATGCAGCAGGCTGATGTGGTGATGGGACTCCTTGGGTGACCAGAACCTATGGGTCCTGTGGACCCCCATGTGGGCACCCCACCTCACCAGTGATGTGTTTGTTGTGAGAGTGACAGTCAGTTCTGGGCAGAAAAATGGGACTCCTTCCTCCAAACATTCTGGGATCAGTGGATGGCATCCCGCATTGGCTGGGTCACTGTGACTGGCTAGTCTAGGTGTCGGGACCATTGATGGCCCAGTTCCCACTGCAGGTACCACACCTGCCAGTGAGTCCGTTGGACCATGTTTGTGCAAGATGCCATGTACCCCATTGCCACAGTAAGTCCTGGGCACAGCAGAAGCACACAACCTGAAATGATTGGGCAAAGGAGATGAGATCCGATGCCCAGTCTGCAGGGAGACAGGCCTTGGCCCCTAGGAAATCTAGTTCTGCCCCAATTAAATGAATCACCTGTGAGGGGATCATTTGGGCTTGGCCGACTTGACCATGAGGCCCAAGTCTCTGCAGGTCTGGAGGACCAGATCCCTGGGCCACTCCACTGCCTCTTTGGACAGCCCGGCTATTAGCTAGTTGTCCAGGTAGGGATAAACCCCTGACACCCTGGCACCACAGGAAGGCTGTCACCACTGCAATGCCCTTGGTGAAGACCCTGGGCACCGAGGAGAGGCTTAAAGCATGACCCGGAACTGATAGAGCACCTCCTCTGAATGGAACCGGAGGTACCGCCAGTGAGACAGATGGACTGGGATATGGAAGAATGCATCTTGGAGGTTCAGAAAGTGGAACCACATGCCCTGCTCCAGAGATGGCATGACCTAGTTCAGCATGACCATCCTGAACTTGTGCTTCATTAGAAAATGGTTCAGATTGTGAACATCCAGTACGGGACGTGAGTCCCCCATCCGTTTCAGGACCAGGAAGTGCCTGGACACATACCTTTGATTTGCCTGGGCATCTGCGACAGGTCTAAGACTCCTTTAGTGAGGAGCTGAGCAACGTCCTCCTAGTGGGCAGACACCATGTCCTGCAACACTGAGGACTCCCTTAGAGCATGGGATTGGTAACGTGGAAAAGCCTTGAAGTTGAGAGGCAACCCTCTTCTGACCACCTTGAGAACTTATTTATCCATAGTAATGACAGAGCACTGAGGCCAGAAGTGGCAAAGCCTACCCCCTCACTGGAAGCTGAGTCAGGGACTGAACAGGCACGAGGTGACTACCCCCCTAACCCATCAGTGTAAAGCTTTGGAGGAGGCACCAGCTGCTGAGGCTGGAGGTGCACCACTTCCCCAATCCCAGTCTTTTTGGGCCCCTGGCCAGAGAATTTGGCCTTGGAGCACTAGTCTTGGAACTGCCCCTGGTGAGGCTGTTGCTGCCAAGATTGCTTTGGCTCAAAGGCCCAAAACTGAAAGGCCTTCTTCTTTTGCCTTTGACCCTTGGGTCCTTCTTGGATGAAGCCACAGAATCCAGGTTGGAACTGGACTTCTAGATTCTTGGGAGATGACCATCCACCCCTGGGCTGAAGAGACTGATGCCCAGGAAAGGGATATCAGCCAACTTGTGCTGAGTGTTCGCTGTGAGCTGGAGCTGGTGTTAAGCCAGAGTTTGACCTTGGTCTTGGATGATCTTTATTGGAAGCTACTCGTCAGCGAGCAGGTAAGGGAGGATGTTATTGTCCATTCCCCAGCAGGGAATGACCAAAGTGGGCCATCATCAAGGCGTAAGCTGTCTGGTGGAGAACAAGGGGTGACACGGCACAGACTTTCTTACCCACATGGTCAAGCTTCTTTGGCTCCTTGTTGGGAGCTTGTCCATGTCCCCAGTATTGCTGGATTTCCAGAAAACTGAATTAGAGACCAGGCCCTCAGACCAAGGGTGGCTAGAGAATCTGGACAAAGAGCTGGTAGGGACTGTGCATTTGTTGAGCATATGGGCTGAGGGTGCCAGGCAGGATGCTGGATGCTGCCAAAGCTCTAGAGCCAGTCCCAGAAAGGCCTTGACCATGGGAAAGGCAACCCCAGGAATTCGTCCTCATCCAGGATATGAGTGAAAGCGTATTTAGCCCTTTTTTCAACAGGCTGCAAAGGAACATTCAAGGACTCTGACATAAGCTGGAGGAGAGCCCTGAAAGACACCAGTCCATGGCTGGTGGTCAGATCCTCAAACGATTCTTGGTTAAACGTATGCATCCTTGAAGACTGCATGAAGGACCCATCAGAGTTGTTAGAGGACTCATCAAAGATGACCTTTGACAGTTTCCTGCCATGGACCACCCTGGAGTCATCCAAGTGCATAATTTCCACTGTTATACAGCCAGGTTAGCTGGTCCCCAGACAGAAGTCCTTGGGAGGAGCACTCCACATGTGCTGTTGTGGAGGCGATTGCACCAGCAAGAGTTGAGAGAATGTGTCGAAGACAGCAGTCTCGGGTGGACCAGCATGAACTTGACTGGCACCAGCAAGTCAATCATAGGAGTCAGGGTACAACCCAATCCAGCCCTACCAAGTCCCACTACAGCCAAAGGAGCTCCTCGTAGCACCACCGCATCTGCTGGCGAAGCTTCTCCCCATTTGAAGATGAAAAGGACGAGAAGCACTGATGGTGATGCCTCCCAGCTGAGCAGGATCGAGAACTCCAGGAGCCCCTTGACATTAACCTGAACATCAGCCTTGACTGTCAACTTGGGAGCTGATGTCAAGGAGTAGCAGGCAGAGGTGCGGTGTACACAACTTGCACCAGTCTCAACTGCATGACCTATAGTGGAGGCTGATCCCAAGCGGGAATGGCTGGGGATACCAACTGCTGCACGTCCTCCTGAGTGAGGACCCAGATGATGGGGGTCTTGGAGATAAACTCATCTTCGACCTCCTCCTACAATGATTCAACAGGGTAGAGAAAAATCTCAACTGCCTGATCGACCAGTGTTAAGACTGGCAAGCCTAACAGGGGTACCATGGAGTTAGTGACCCAACCCTCAGCCAACTGTGGCTCAGCTGAAGCAGAGTGCTGAACAGTGATCCAGCGATCAGGGGAGTGGAGGGAGTGGGAAGAGCATGATATCCCATGGCCGACTGTAGTGTTTCTTGCTTTTGTGCTTCTTACCATGGCAGACACGGCTCTCCCCAAAGATCTGGAGGACCTGACACATGTCATGAAACTTCCTTGTGAAGGATTCTCCAATGATGGCCTCAGCTGGGAGCAGCTTCGAGGCCGACAAGATGCCCGGCGTGACCTTTGCCACCGGCTCTTCCATAGCTGATAGTTGTGCCATGGACCCCAACACAGAGGAGGCCATCTGATGACCACAATTGCCTGCAATTCAGGGTTTCGATCAGCTGGGCCAGCCAAGGAGAAGGCAAGCCTTTCGGTCTTTGAGCAAAGACAGGAGCACTGTCTGGCAGAGGCTGCAACCAGCAACATCATGTGCCATTCCAAGGCAGTGCAAGTACGACACATGTGCAACCAGCTGCAACATCTTCTGCTAGCATGTGACTCACTGTTTGAAGCCACGAATGGGCTTCTCTTCCTTGTGTTACATATTTTGATTGAGTGCTGAGAGCGGGACTGAGGAAAAAACTAGTTATCAAAAAGTAGAGAAAAGGTCACTATGTTTGCCAATGGCGCACATAACAGGCCCTACAACTCACGGAGCTGTGGAGGAGACCAAACTATTCCAGCAGAAAGGAAGATCTGACATCATGGGGCAGAACCAAGAGATATACCACCCGAGTGATGGGAGGAGCTTTGCTTAAAGACATTCTTAAGGAAGAACTGCCAATGTGTGGATAAGGGAACCATATCCATGCCCCTAGAAAGGGCTAAACACTCTTTTACAGACATCCTCAATCAGGATGAAAGTCCAGAGGTTGCCTTTCTCATTGCTTAGGCTATTTTAGGACTGGCCCTTTAGCTTTGGCAGCATCCAGCATCCTGTCAGCACCCTCAGCCAGTATGGTGTGCAAGTACACACTCCCTATGGACTCTGTCTGGGTTCTCGGATCACCCCTCAGCTGAGGGTCTGGTCTCAGAATTGGCTTTCTGGAAGTCTGGAAACACTGAGGAGATGGACAAGCCCCCTGTCAAGGAGCCAAAAAAGCACGACCATGCAACTGGAAAGGTCTATGCCATTTTCTCTCTCGGTCTCCATCAGGTGAGCTACACCTTGATGATGGCCAACTTCAGTCACTCCCTCTTGAGAGTGGATGATCATGTCCTCCCTCACCTCCCTGCTAATAAGTAACATAGTAAGCATGCCAGGAGGGATGGCAGCAGAGGTCATGGATCCCCAGAGATTTCTTCCACCAAGGTTTTCTCTCTCTTGGGTGCCAAAGGCCATAAAGTAGTTGTCTAGTACCATTTAACCAGCAATAGAATTTCTGCTGTAAGTTGGGGTCAGATGGTGGCCTGTCTTGTCTGACAATCCTGTCATTCCCGTTCTCCTCTGGAAGTTACGCTTCAGTCTGCTATCACTCATTACCAGCTCTTAGCTGTCTGTGTCATCACATTGCTCATGTGTGTTTGCAGCTCTCACTCCACTGTGTTTTTTGGGCTCCTTCCTAAGGTACCTTTAGCCAAAGGAATCACATTCTTGTGGCACCTCTAGGGGTAGAGTCCTCCTCAAAAAGATTCCTTTGCCTTCCGGTATCCTGACAGGGTGGTTATCCCTCAGGCAACAGGGAGTGTGAATGGTTAAAGTAACTACAAATGACAGCATCCGACCATAAAACTAGCCTTCTGCTACCAAGAGGTTTTACAAGCATTATACCACATTGTTGTTGCGTATGCCCATTAAATTAAAAGGCAAGTCTGTGGTTTGATGGGTGGGAGCAACCAGACACACCTCCTTCCTAGGCTATGTACACCAGTTTCAGCCTCATCCGGAAGCTCCTCTTCTGTGCTCCCACCATCCACCCCTCCTTCTCTTCCAGCATCTCATTTCTCTCCTTGTGCTTCTTCTTCAGGTACCTTTAGCCAAATGAATCACATTCTTGTGGCACATCTTGGGGTGAAACTCTCCTCAAAAAAGTTCCTTTGCTGTCCCAGTACCACAGGGTAGAAGTACATCAAGTGGCATAGCATGTAAATGGCCAAAGTTACTACAAATGACTGTCAACATCTAACTTGGTAACTGGCCCTTGGCCACCAAGTTACACAAGCCTTACTCCACACTGTGGTTTACGTATGTCCATTAAACAATTAGTTATGTCTTATCTATGTACAGAATGTTATGGTGTTGAAGCATTTTTTTTCCATCTTCTGCCCTGGGACATCCCACAACTGAACACAAGACAATTGCTTAGTGTGTTATACAGTTAAGATCCCTGTGAGTCAGGGTTGGACAGAGTTAGTGGCTAGGGGGCCACTGGTCACTAAAAAGATTTGTTTGCCTACCAGATTCTGAAAGTTACCAGCCAACTGGCTACCTGCTCATTAAGTGATTTCTTTAGCCTTAAAAATGATGGCCACTGAAAATATTGATTTGGCTACCAGATTTTGAAAGCTAGTGCCCAAACTGACCACCAGCTCAAACACTGATCTATTCCACCCTGCTGTGGATGAATGAATGAAATAGATTTCACCTGAAATCTGAGCTGTAGTTCAAAAACTATGTTTCTAGAACAGAAGAGAGTAATCTACTATCCCAGCACACCCAGTTATTCCAGCGATTGCTTTGTGACGTGTGACATGCCACGGAATCCGGCTGACTGTAGGAGGACTGCCAGTCAGCCATTCTAGGATACAAAACCCGCCCCCTTGCTTGGCAGTTTCTCTTTTTTTTTTTTTTTGCTCTGCCTTTCTTTGGCATCTTGTAATCTCCCATCCTCCCTGGGCTATCCCTGAATTATGAAAACAAAGGCATGCATCATGGATTTTACCCTAGGAAAATAAAATTAATTCTAGGGACCAGGGTCCTTGTGACCAACCCAGAAGTGAAACATGTACCACTCAAAAACAAAAGGGGACCACTTTGGCTCCTTAGTGGATGTAGGGATGTTTTACTTTATTAAAGTCTACTTCCTGGTAAGGAAACTCCTTTTGTTTGTGGACTGTAGTCCGAAAAGGGATCCCTCCCTCGATCGAAGATTAAAAATTGAACATTGTTTATACTGCGAAGTTCGGCACTGCACCGTGACAGGCTGTCTATTGTGCTGGCTTGATCTGTACAATGCATCTTACACATATACTGTGTATATATATATATATATATATACACACACATTCATACGTATATTATAGCTGCATGGTAGTGCAGCTACAGTTAGGGTTGAGTATCCATTTAAGGTTAAATGGTGAAGGTTTTCACCTTAATAACTTTGCCACTGTTTGACAGATTTGCCTGAAATTTGGCAGACATAGGGCGGTTGCATAGATCTTGGGATCTGCCAAGTTTTTGCTGGTCGGATATACGGTTGCGGAGTTATTAAGCAACATTCCATAGTGCATTTATGCTTTTTTGCGCATTCTTTGCTCGTGCCTACAGGTCACACGGTTTGCGTGACCAGTCCGAAAACTTTGGGGAACATGCGGCCAGGTCACTGATGTGTATTTTGAAGATTTTTTGAAAAAATATTGAACGGTTCAAAAGTTATTAAAAAAATAAGTTTCCCATTATAGTCAACGGGAAAAGTTAACAAAAAGTTCAACAGTGTCGCAACTGCAGATTTTAGTGTCAAAAATGACCCCAGTAGTGTTGCAAATCCACCATTTTTTTTCAGTTACTGATCACAGAAATGCTTTGCATTTAAAATTGGGACCCTCTAGGGACACAATTCTTTTTATGTTTACCTAGTCGAGCCCTGAGGATGCTAGGCATGTCTTTATTTTGGGGTAAACACCCCAGAAATGTTTTTGAGATTTTTGGGAAAAGTAGTGTCGCAAAGTAGTGTCAAACCTGCGACACTTACGTGATTTTTTTTGCAAAGGAGTCGTGATTTGCGACACTACTATTCAACACTATGGGCAAAATAACAGGAATTCTTTGCCACCCTGCTGCAAAGCACTGGTTTGGTCTTTTCAGCTGAAATTTGGAGGGAAGACAGCCAACATCTCACGGATGTGCCTTTCGCTGGTTTGATGACAATATTGCATGGCTGCAAAGCTACAGTGCTCCGAAGTTGAAATTTTTTTCCCTTAGACTAACACTGCGGTGTCTGCCGCGCCTTTTGGGGCCCGTATTTCGGAAACGGTGCGAGATACGGACTTTTCGTCAGAAAAATGCTTAGCCCCCTGCTGGAGGGCTAAGTGCAAAACTAGCCAGGAAAGTCACGAATCATATGAAATTTACATTTTTTTTTCTACATTGTATGGTTCCTGAGATATTTAGTATTCCAAGTGCTCATTTTCTGTTCCGAGCCCCATTATTATGCATACATTCTTTGTAGTCACTGTGTTTCTCTATGCAGCTGTTGGGGAAAACCAAGGTGCATGCTCCCGGTATTGTTACACTTAGCATTTCCACTTGCGTTTCCGTACCCGTTTACATTAGCATTCCCATGTACGCCACCGTGTGCGTTACCCTTTGCGTTTTCATTTGTGTTACTGTTACCATTTGTGTTTCTGGTACTATTTGTGTTTGCGTTTCCATTTGCGTCACCATACGCATTACCATTTGCATTTTCAGCCGCCCTTCCATTTGTGTTTGTCTTTCATCATCGTTGCTATTACCATTACCATTTACATTTCCAATTGCGTTACCGTGACCATGCACGTTACGGTTTGCATTTCCGTACCTGCATGCATTTGCGTTTCTGATTTCTTTGGCATTATTGTTTCTGTTACCGTTACCATTTGTGTTTCCAATTGCAGTACCATGACCGTGCGCATTGTGGTTTGCGTTTCTGTACATGCTTGCATTTGCGTTTCCGTCTCTGTTTCCTTTGGCATTATTGTTGCTGTTACCATTACCATTTGCATTTCCAACAGTGGTACCATGACCATGCACATTACCAGTTGCATTTCTGTATGTGCTTGTGTTTGTGTCTCCGTTTGCGTCACTGTTCGCTTTGGCGTCACTTGGCGCTTGCGTTTCTACTACTGTTTGCGTTACCATTTATGTTTGCATCACCATATGCGTAAACATTTGCGCTCGCCTTTGCATTGCACTTACCATTACTATGTGACAAAAACGTGGTGGAGCGTGGTGCCAGAAGGGCCCGCGCTCCCACCACCTCATTCCATCCACTATTTATAGTCCTCATTCTCAAAAAGAAGGGCAATTCATGGCAAAAAACTCTGTTTAATGCATCACTTAGGGTTGTTCCACAGCAACAAAAGCAAGGAAATTCGATGTTAGGGTTGAAAGCCCCCCTTGCACCCCCCACCCCCAACCGGCATCAGGGTGTGCGTTGGGGTCATCGGTCCTAACTCTCACCCCATTCTCCTATACTTCACCACCTCAGCTTGTTTACCCATGTGATAGGGTGAGGTTGGACTGGCGACCCTAATGCACCCCGATGCCAGTTGAAGAGTGCAGAATGAGGGATGCAGGGGCTTTAAACCTAACATTGAATTTCCTGCTTTTGTCACTGTGGAACAACCCTAAGTGATGCATTAAATGTTTTTTTTTTGCCATATAGATATATATAGAGAGAGAGATTGGGGTAGATGTTTAATGTTGTTTTGATGTACTTGTACATTGTTGTATGTTAATGGAAATTCAATAAAACATATTCAATAAAAAAAACACAAAAGGGGAGACTAGTAATTTACATGCACTTTTTACAGTCAAGACTCGCAGGGACCAATTGATGAACTAGTGAGGGTCCTTACCTTCACTCCAGCTGTGCCATCCTTGCCAGGAATTCCATCCACTCCAGGAATGCCCTCCTGGCCTTGTCTTCCCACCACACCCCTTGGACCTTGAAGCCCAACTGGTCCCTAAGTGTTAAGAAAAATAAATGGACTGATAAACATTGTGAAAACTAATGAACCAAAGCCATTTCTCAGAACGCCAGCAGCTCTTGATGTTCAAGGGCAGGGTGAACCGCAGTTTACAAGGCAAAGGAGGAAAATGCCAAGCTGCAACCTCTTTAGTTCTCCTAGAAAGCTGTTTTTTTACTTCTTCATTTCTTGGATGAAAGCATTCAGTCTCAGACAGGGGTTCAGTCCCTGAAATGGTGTCAGTAAGTCTCTTCCCAGAGGTGATACCATGCTACCCTTAAAAGAAATACAAACCTTTCTTTACCTTTCTTAATATAATTGGAAATGTGAACATATATGTAGCCCCCTTCAAATCCCCCAACTGGGCACATTCACTTTGAAATAATCTTGTTTTTCTTTGCTTCTCTAGGAATACTCCTTATTTGTTTGTGTGTGTTTTTTATTACTTTATAAAGTTGTTATAGCACTTTGGAAAATGTACTGGTACCTATCATGTATGCTGGTACTGGGGATCCTTTGTTCTTGTCTACTGTACACATTCAAACAAACTTAAAGTTACAAAAAAAAAAAAAAAGAAAGAAATACACTGGAAAGGAATATACACTGAAGGTATAACCTTGTATACAAATAAATGTTAGGCTTTAGAAATGTTTAATAATACTTCAAAATAAATTCTTTTTAAGAGATAAGATAAGCTAATGAGCTCTTTTTCTTTAAAGAGACAGGCACATGATTTTTAATGTTGCTTGATTACTGAAATGATGATTCATAGCGACAAAAAGTGTGCATTGAAAGAAAAAGAAATACACACTTCTGAGGTACTCATGAGTAGTCTGGAGGCCCTTTTTCTCACTGAGGAGAAAATACAAAATAAAAAGTAGAATCATTGTGTACAACATTATAGTGAGATATGACCATCCTACTAGAACAAGATCTGGGGATACTGGCCATTTTGCAGGAATGGATTGCATTGTGATATACGATGATTAAATATTGTACTGCACTAAAAGAACGTTGTTTAACTTTTTTATAGATTTTCAACACAGTGGGCCTGATGAAGTGGCGACGCCATTAAACTGTTGCCCAGATGTACTGTGTGGCTTGAAAATAAATAACTTTGAAAGAAAGAACTTGGACTTAGTGGGGTTTGTCCTTTCTTTCTCTTTTGCACTTAACAGTATGCATCCCCAGAAATAGTTTTAACATTATGAGGAACATCATATGTTTCTGTGGAGCAAGTGTACATTTAAACTACATATAGCAGCATTATGTAAAAATGCACAACTGTTGAGAGCTCTAGTGTGTCGCCCGGTGCTACTCTTAACTAAAGGAGTCAAGTATGACAGTGCTTGTACGTTCCTTTTCTCCTCCATAGTCCCTAAGTATTAAATTGATATGATACAACAGAAAGCCTTAGAGGACAGTCTGTCTGTTGCAGTGGTACAGTTCTGGAAAGTCAAAGGTAAAAAGACAGAGAGAGGGAGAAGGGAGGGAGAGTGAGAGAAAGAAGAGAAACTTGAGCAAAAGAAGTCAGTTACTTACAGAACTCCCCCGACTTCCTGGCTCACCACGTAAACCACGTTTTCCTTTTGGCCCCTTTGGGGAAAAAAGTAGAAAGGATTAAGATTGTTAAAGGCCAATAAAATATTACAGAGCAGGTCATTCAAAATGCAACACATTGATTGTATAAAACTTCTCTGATTCAGTACTGAACACGTGGACACAAGAACACCATAAAAAAAGTCAAAATACAACTTTGTATTTGCTGTTAGACCCATCTAGTGAACTTTGCACACCATGAAATCTCATTATTTTAAGGGGTAGGAATGGAGCGTAGCATTAAGAAACTTGTTTCAAAGGGAAGAGGTTAATAGGTCTTTGGAGTGTGAATATTTGACACCAGGCTGCCACCAGAAGTGAGACTTTAGAATCTTTAATAGGGCAAAAACTTAATCTCAGCAGGAAAAACAATCTACCACTACTTGTTAAGGAGGAAAGAGCAACTGCCAACAGCACTGTGCAGACAGAAGCAATCAATATAGTAAGGCGCAGACAGAAACAGCAATCACAGCACTGCAGGCAGAGGTAGTTGGCCATCACTCTCCAAGCAAGGCAAGGCAACACTATTAATCATAGCACTATACAAGGTAAAATAACCACTTCAGCACTACGGTGACAGAAGCAATCATAGAAACACAGACTGTGACAGCAGATAAGGGCCACTGGGCCCGCCCACTCTGCCCAGTTTTTTAAGACCTTCGTTTCTTGCTGCAGACCTAACTTGATCTGCGGCGCCATCTCTTCCCCTCCCTTCCTTACCCCTATGATTCCCTTGTGCCTGTCCCAATTCATTACTGCATAGACAGCATCCATCAGTTTCTGCACTGTGCTGTCGGAAAAAATGAAAAGCAACTCTGGAGACAGGCAAAGCTGTCCTCCCGTTAGAAGCTAGATATGTCATTTGGGTGCCATGGTTTCCATTCCCAACTTCAAACCTGAATATTCTAAACTGTGTTTCCCTCTAAATAACCTTGTCCTGATGGTTCTATAGAGGTTTTTTTTTTGCATTTAATATTTTTTACTGAAAAATTGTTACACATTAATGACAAAACATCCAGCAAACTGAACAAAAAATAGCAAACACCAGGCTACTATAATTTAAGGGTTCTGTGTACAGAAGTATAGCGGGTATGTAAAGAAAAAAAGAAAGAAAGAAGAGCAATCACGTAGGTCATATAGGCAGAAATGGACATAGAATGGCCATACAGTACATCTGTTTAGCACAGTACTACAATGTCTCTGTATCTAGTAAGGGTAAAGTAAGCACATGGGTGGGAGGGGCACTTCAACAAGGTTGGAGCACATCTTTCCCATCCCAAAGTGGGAAGATCAGCTCGGCACAGGAGGAAAGGCAATATACTGCTCCCAAACTTTATAAAAGGAGGATAGAGAGAGCCTCTCACTACCACAGACATTCTGACCAACATAGCCAGCTGATTTACAGCTTGGCCCTATTATGCTATAGTAGGAATGGCTTGAGTTCTCCAGTGGCAGAGGAGGAGACATTTTGCCTCGACTCCCACAGTTATCAACCACAGTAGAGGGGGACTTTGGCAAAGTAGTCCTTGTGGGAGAAGCCCCAACTAATAACAATATCAGGGAATGTGGGAAGGGTTGTCCCAAAACCGTTCTTATGGATTTTTCCCAAAAATGGTGCCAGCTCCAGACAAAACAACAAGATGTAGGCAAGCTCGCCATGCCTCAAACACTGGTCACGTGGTAGTAGGCCCTTTGCCTTCAACTAGATGGGGATCCTGTACCAATAGTGTAGGACTCTGTTGTGGATTAGAAGGCTGGTATTATCTGTACAAGCATCTTGAGCCACCCTCCAGCAGTGACTCTAATCTGCTCCCAGCAGAGGCATATCCAAGGCCTCTCTCTGGTGCTGGCAAACCTTTTTCATCTGATCTGTGACTGCCTGCCTTACACAGGCATGTGAATCCATACCTAATACTGTACATGCATATATTTTACCCACCCTGTCCAATGCACACTAGTCCAGTTAGGCAAATGTGAGTTTGGACACAGAGAGAGGGCATGGGAGAACTGTTTCAGGAAATGGGTTAAAGAGCTACGTAGCTGCAAGTAGTGTCAAACTATCTTGAAGTCAACAAAAGAAGTCAATACGAGACATTCCAAGGGTAAAAGGTCCTTGACCAAACAAATCTCTTTACCAAGCAACTCACCCCAATGAATTGTGGTGCAGTTCACCAAGATGTCTCGTTTATGTTAAGTCAGTGCCATGGTCAGAGGGAACAAGGGAGTCTCTTCAATTTAGCTAGGGCCTTCCGCATGGAGACAGAAGCTCCACTTGTGGGACACCTTCTGAGAGTTGAAGGTAAGGGGGAATATGGATAAACAGCAGGGTCACAGAACCCGAGATGTCAGAGTCCATTTTGAGCCAGAGAGGGGAAGCAAGTGAGGGGGTCAGGAAGCAGAAACAAGACTGGGTTTCTAAAAAGCAGAGATAATTCCTGTAGAACCCTGGAAGATTTCAGCCCCACTGATGCCAATAAGCCCTTAATTTGGCATGACTATTTCGAGAGGGCTTCCCTTCTCAGAGAAAATTCCCCAACAAGACATCAATCTTAGTGAACCACAATAAAGGAATTATGATACGTAGGTGGGCGATGCAGTGCATAAGCTTTGGGGCTAGTATCAGCTTCATGACTGTGATTTTGCCAGCAAGTGACAAATAGAGCTGCTTCTATCTCTCACAGTTCTCTTGCAACTTTTTCAGGAGTGGGACAAGATTAGCAACACAAAGTTGAGAGAGGTCCGGAGTGACATGTATCCCCAGGAATTTCAATGAGTGGGGGGACCAACAGAGTCTTGAGGAAAACAACAGAGACTGAGGACAGCAAGAATGAAGGGGGAGTATTTCAGTCTTGGTCAGATTAATTCTCAGAACAGAAACGGTTGCAAAGTCTTGTAAAAGCATCAGTAAAAGCTGAATGTCCACCAGAGCATCTGCAAGGAGGGCCAAAAAAGTCATCTGCGTACAACACAGTACAACAGATCTCAGAACCTACTGGTATCCCTTGAAGATCTGGATGCACCCTGACTGCGACAGCCAAGAGCTCAATCACCAGAAAGAACAACAGGGGGAAGCAGCCACCCCTGCATGGTCCCCTTTCGCAGCTGGAAAGCAGGGGAGAGAAGACTGTTTGTCAGCAACTTTGCTGTAGGGGAAGAATATAGGGTCTGAATCCAGCCAATAAAACCTGGCTGAAAGCCAACAAACTGAAGAACCTGGAGAAGGAAACCCTACTCCATTGAGTTAAATGCCTTCTCAAAATTTATGGCAACTGTTGCGGGTGCAGTGGGGGAGGCATGGGCCATGTGCAAGATTTTTACCAGGGATCTGAGGTGATTAGAAGCCAGCAGCCCCTGGACAAATCTCACTTGGGAGGGGTGAATCAGGAAGGGGGGGATAAAATCCAACCATCTGGCTAGGGTTTTTGCAAGGTTTTAGCTTCCATATTTATTAATGATATGGAGTGATAACTGGCTGGGAGAAGAGGACCCTTCCCCCTCTTTCAAAGGATGGTAATAACACCTTCCCTGTGCATGGGAGGGAGGGAGGGAAGACAGTTGAGGCATGCAAGTCAGCAAATACTCTACAATGGATAGGGGGTGATAGTGACTTCAAGTGCCGATGAAGGCCCATAGGGAGGCCATCACCTCTGGGTGCACTGTTCATTGCAAGACCATTGACAGTCCCTTGTACATCATAGGAAGAAAGAAGGGCTTCCAAACAAACCAGTTGCTCCAAGGACAAACAGCAAAGTGCCATGTTGGAAAAGAAAGACTCCGCTTGGGTCTCAGCTAACTGTCTTGAAGAAGAAGAATGCAGGGCTTCGTAGAAGTCCCGCATTGCAGCATTCAGGAGGTCAGGTTTAGTAGGTATCCGACCCTGTGTATCTTTAAGTGGGGAAATGTAATGCTCCGCTTGCTGTTTACATAAACTGTAGGTAAACAAAGAACAGTTACATAAGAACTTACTGTAAAAGTAAATCTTCGAGAGAATCTCCTCCACACATTTGGAACTATAAGCTGTCAGCACTAGGACCACACAGAAACATTTTCTAGTTGGGGGCCACCCACAGTGACATGCACCATCTACAGTATGTGTATATAAATGTGGGTGGCCCCATCACTCCTCGGTTCCCCGCTTGTAATTAGCCTATGAGGACCTCTAAACATGGGGAACCAGGAGATGAGACCAGCACCAAGCATATAAGGAGAAGCATGGGGCTGGAGACAGGATGCATGCAGTAGGTTTTTGGCACAGCATCTGATATGACCCCCACTGAAAGCAAAAAGTGGGAAGTGGGGAGGGACAGCAGGGCCTAAGGGAGGAGATTCTCTCAAAGATCTACTGTTATGGTAAATTCTAACATAACTGTCCTATCTTCTTCGAGGACATCTCATCTATTAGAGCACACCTTCAGAATGATTCCCAAGCAATACAAAGTAAACTGGGAGGATGGCATAGTCTGATATGTGATCAAGACAGACAGCCTCGCAGTACAGCAAGCCCAAAGTCAGCATGACTACGAGAGATGATGTCCAAACTGTAATGTCCACTGAAGGTATGAACAGTGCTGCATGTGGCTGCAGCACACATGTCAGCATCAGGTGAATGTTTGAAATCAGAAACAGAGGTGGCCATACCCCTCGTGGAGTGACCACAGACAGCATCAGGAATTTCCATACTGTACCAACTATGACAGAATGCAACAATGTGCCAGCCATTTGAGTAGGCATTGCATAGTCACAGAGCATCTTCTTTCCCAGGGGTGAACGAACCAAAAAGCTGAGGTTTTCTGCAGCCTTTGGTGTGAGCAATATAGCACTGTACCCTCGTATTCTACGTACACCCTAAGTATGAAGCAGTGCCTCACCCTGGAAGGCATGCTTAGGATAATATACAGGAAGGTGTATCGCTTGATTCAGTGTAAATTCTGATACCACGTTTGGTAGAAACTTAGGATTCGTACACAAAGACACGCTGTTTTTGTGAAAAATCAAAGAAGAAGAACCACACATTAGAGCCTGAAGCTCGGAAATCCTTCAAGCAGAGGTCATCGCAACTAAAAATAATGTTTTCCATGACAGGAAACATAAGCCACAACTCGTGGAAAGCTCAAACAGAGACAACATTCTCAAGCACAAAATTCAAGTCCCAAGGTGAGACTGGACTACAGATAGGAGGTTTCATATGAGGCATACCTCTCTGAAATGTATGGGACACCTCTAATTGGGCAACTGTATGACCACCAATAGGGACATGGAAAGCTGATATTGTGGCCAAATGCACCCTAATCTAGTAATACTGCAGGCCAGAATCAGACAAGGAAAGCAAGTATTCCAACACAGCATTCACAGGACATTTGTTTAAAAGAGTCCATGTTCACGGGAGCAGTCCATAAAGTAAAACATTTACATTTCAGGGAGTAAGTATGTTTGGTAGAAGGCTTTCTAGCCACAATCATGCACAGGCAGGGACTTCAGGTCCGGATGGACCAGAGAGCCCTTGTCCTGGGACAACAGACACCAGCACAGAGGTAAGGGGACAGGAGGCTCCACTGCCAGATACTGAAGGAGCAGAAACCAACTCTGGCAGGGCCATAACACAGCAGTGAGGATGACAGTGGCACTCTTCACCTGCAGCTTGAGCAGAACCCTCTGAATTAGCAGAATGGGGTGGAATCCATATAGGAATTTCCCTTTCCAGAAGAGGCACAACGTGTCCCTCCAAAAAACTCAAGGCCCTGGCGTGAGTGGGCAAGCAAGCAGAAATACAGCAGTTTTGCACTGTGTGGGGATACATAAAGGTCTGGCTATGGATGCCGTCATCTTGCGAAGAGGCTGTTTACCATGGAGGTACAGGTGGGCAAGCCAGGAGTTTTTCACCTGGAGCCAAGCCAGAGCTGAGCCAGGGGTCTGGCTTACTCTACGAGCCACAACACAAGCCTGGCCATGGCTACTGCAAAAGGCTATCCTCTACACAGGAGCTTGATATTTCAGACATTACACTAACTGCTCAAGCTGGCAAAAATGCTTCCTTTGATCATAACTGATTCAGCTTGTCCTTGGCTCTCAAATGCATATAGAGCTCGAGCCAAGCTGAGCCAGGCACTAAGCTCGAGCCTGCTCTGGCTTGCCCACCTCTACATGGAGGTCAGTGGTTCCCATTCATGAACCATTGACTGGGACCTGCTTAACCTGGGAGATTCAATAGCCTGCAGTCCATGTTAGAGTTTATACGAGCTTTGATCTTTTGTTTGCTGGTCCTGCTGTCCTCCCTGGGCTAAGTGTAGTCACAGCGGACTGTACGTAGCCCCTGGTGCAAAGCAGACCCAGAATACATCTTATTAGAGATCATAAAAGCTCCAACATGCATTGCAGGCTGTTGGATCTCCCACTGCCTCTTACTGTTCTTATGTCAGCTATAGGGGATTCTGGGATTTGTAGTAACAGAAGATGTCAGCCTAGAGCTAAGCAAAATTTGTCTAATACAATGTATTCTGTATTACAGCAAACAATATGTAAACCGAAATGTTTTTTGCACACAAAATGCACATTGGGACCAGCACCACAAAAGAGTGCGGGGCCCTTTTTGCTGACTGTTTCCCTTTAAGCACAAGGACATTCCAAGTTACACATGTAAGACCAGCCCTAAGGAGGTTGAGGAGGTGGGAATGAAATGAGGGGGGTGGCACCAGGGAACACCCAACCTGCTAGAGCCTGCCTACTCACTCTCTGAGTCCAGAGAATAATAAACAAGTAAGGCGTTGGCCTACTGACACTGTGGAATAACCCTATACTATGCAGAACCCAAAATCATAAACAGTGCATCTTGTTATAACAGTGATACAAACGTGGTAAGATAAAGAAAGCCCAGTGTGAGAGAGGGACCTCAGCCGTAACTATAGTGACCAGTGCAGCATCCCCCAAAAGGGGCGTCAGAGTGCCATTCAGGGACTCCCACTTGGGCCAGGATTCTAGGTCAGGGGCCCTAAAAGCCACCCCAGAGCAAGCCCATGAGGGCTCAGTTCTAGTAAGGGAAGGAAGGAGTAATAATGATTATAAGAAAATCGCAAGGATAACGAGAAAAGAGCAGGGAAAACAGGGTGCAGTAAGGAAAACATCAGTGAACACTAACAGACAAGAAAGCAAACAGCCATACAGCAGATCCCTCACTGATCTTCCACAGGCAGGACAGGGCACCCCTGGCTGTATACAAGAAAGACACCATATGTTGGATTGGAATATGCCACAAAACCAGCACAAGGAGAAGAGGTACAAGGTAGAACTTAGTCAAAGGAAAATGCACCAGGGTCCGCAGCCTGGACTACCTCCAAGGGAAGTTACAGCAGGTGAGGGGTCTCTTTTACCTTAACCTAGGGTGTAGGTAAGGAAGTAGCCAGGGTAATGAGTAGGTTCAAGCCAGCAAATGTATATATATACATATATACAGTATATATATATGCATCAATCCAGAGTACCCCACCCTTCCCATGAAGAGACCAGGAATCTGCATTATACGGTGAACCAACCAGTGTGCCAAGGAGAGGAACAGAACACATGAGGCAGGCACCTATGTCATGACCAGATACACTCTGCATGCAGCACAGTAGCAGTATGCAGCAGAAAGAAGCCTTTACGTATGGACGGACGGAAGGAAGGAAGGAAGGAAGGTCAATCTAGTAAGGGAAAGCGGAGGAGGAGGGAGGGGAATGGAGAGACCAGGTGAGAAAGAGTAGCCTCAACATTACAGGAGATTTTTCCCCATGGCTCAACTCACAGTACAGGGAACAAATAAGCATGACAAAACAGTCTCAATGAGGAAGCATGAAGAGGGTCCTAAGTCGAATGATCGCTTCCCTGTAAAGGACCAGAGAAGCCCGAGACAAGGTAACAGCAGTAAGCAGGCAGTCTGACCCCAGCAGAAAGAACAATCTCAGAAGGCAAAACTAGAAATCAACCCCTGGGGTGTGGGGATAGTCCAACGGGGGAATCCAAGGCAAAACTAGAGATCAACCCCTGGGGTGTGGGGATAGTCCAATGGGGGAATCCAAGGCAAAACTAGAGATCAACCCCTGGGGTGTGGGGATAGTCCAACGGGGGAATCCAAGGCAAAACTAGAGATCAACCCCTGGGGTGTGGGGATAGTCCAACGGGGGAATCCAAGGCAAAACTAGAGATCAACCCCTGGTGTGGGATAGTCCAACGGGGAATCCAAGGCAAAACTAGAGATCAACCCTGGTGTGGGGATAGTCCAACGGGGAATCCAAGGCAAACTAGAGATCAACCCCTGGGGTGTGGGGATAGTCCAACGGGGGAATCCAAGGCAAAACTAGAGATCAACCCTTGGGGTGTGGGGATAGTCCAACGGGGGAATCCAAGGCAAAACTAGAGATCAACCCCTGGGGTGTGGGGATAGTCCAACGGGGGAATCCAAGGCAAAACTAGAGATCAACCCCTGGGGTGAGGGGATAGTCCAACGGGGGGAATCCAAAAATCCAGCTTCAGTTCACCCAGTGCAGCCAGCCAGAAAGACCATGAAAGGGACAGCCACAACAGGGATGTACCAGACAAACAAAACACAAGTCCTGTGAGAAAATGAATAGCAGAGTTACTGAGGTCTACACCTCCATCTGAGGCCAGTAGGAGGCACCAGGGCTTCTTCTGGAAGTTCACTGAATCATCCAGTCTAGACGACATGCCAGCTGGGAGAGGCAAGGTGAAAGCTACCTTGGCTATAGGAGGTCCCGTTGGCAGAAGAGGCGGAGACAGACTGGGATACATAGGGTGGGTCTGAGGGTTCCACCAAGCCGGTTTGTCAGAGAAATCAGCAACAGTCTTTGGAGCGACAACAGAGCCATGACAATCCAGCAAGCGACACACCGACCCAGTGAAAAAGCAACTGCAAATGTAAAGAAAAAAACATGAACATGACACTGCAACTGTAAATACGGGGGGCTCCACCCCTGCACCCCACTTATATTAATGTAACAAACTCCACAGCACACACACTGTGGAGGAAAAGGCATATAGCACCCTAACTGTGGAACCACCACTGCCAACAGTAGAGAGGGAGACAGAATTCATGTTCACGTGTCGAGAATGCAGCCAACAGCACACTCCCCGAATCCAGGAAAACACAATGCTCCCACATCCCAATCCATTTAAATGCACCTCAGCTCACACCTCAGTTCCCTAACACAACTCACTTGTCAACTCTTATCACCCTCAGCCAATGAAATACACCTGTCGGCAGCACACCGGTCGACCTAAGGAACCTGTCGGCAGCAAAACCGCCTCGCTGTACCTGCAGTCACCGACACTGTGTTGCTGTAATCGAGTCACTATTACAGCATTGCTGTAACAAAGGCATACTGGGTCTGAGTGCTCTGCTAAGGCTGACATTTATTTGGTGATAGCAGTACATAGATACATAGACAGTGTCGGCAGATAAGGGCCTGTGGTCCACCCAGTCTGCCCATTTGAGCTTGTAAGTTCAGTTTATGTTTTCCTAGAAGTCTGTTGCCCCTTACTCCTGACCTCCAGAATTCCTTTATGTCTATCCTATGCATTCTTAAATCCTGTGATTGTTTCAGCCCCCACCACTTCCTCTGGCAGGGTGTTCCACTTGTCCACCACCCGTTCTGTGAAGAAATTAAAACTACTGTAATATGTTAAAACCAACACAATATACTTGGGAGTTAGGAACGTAAAACAAAGAATGAATGATTTTATTAGGGGGGATTGGAACAAGGCTCTAGGGAGGAAAAGGTTAAAACGGACATAAAGGCCAGCCTGGTGGTGTGGGGTGGGGGGGGCTGAGGTTCTGGGCACCTTACATCCTGTATTATCCTGAAGCCCTACCCGCCTACTTCTGGCCTGCACTGCTACCCAGGGACCCCAGGTCCAATCTGGATATATGGACAGGGTGGGGGAGAATGGCCTTCCCCCTTCCAGCCCCGCTATGGGAGGGCAAACCCTGGGGGAACCAAAGACCAGGTGAGAACACAGGGGAAGCAGTCGCTGGTCGGAGGAGGTGTGGACAGGGCTGAAAAGTTGCCCCAGGTGCCAGGGACAGAATAATCTGTATGGGAAAAAAAATAGTCATAAGGGGCAATGAGCATACCAACACAATCCCGTCCCATTCACTCTCTCACCACCAGCCTCTGCCCACGCCAGCACAGTAACACTGTCTAACGTTATTGTCATGCACTACATCACTTCTCTTGGGTGCCAGTAAATAACACCTAGTGGCAGGAAGCTCCCAGGGAATCATGGATGCCCAGGTGGTAGACTGCGGCAGGCCTGATGGTAGTTAACTCAGGTGGCCGGTATTGGTATGCTGCAAAACAATAAATACGGCAAACCCAAAGTAATCCTGGCCGAAAGACCTATTCCATCAAACAAACAACAGGGTCCCAACTGTGGCCCTAATTAAAAGGTTACCCACAGGCTCGGAGGCCTTCAACTCCTGATGCAGTTCTAGCTGGATGAACCAACTCTCGTCCTGTAATCCTGACATTCCATCAATGGCTCCCAAAACTCTTCTCTGCCAGTCAGTCCAGCTCAGGGACCTCTCACAGATCAGCTGGCTTGCTCTCTGTCAGTGTTTTGGAGTGTTCAGGTGAATCCCAGTCTGGCTAGCTTACCTTCACCAGTGCATCCCCACGGCAGCTCTCACTGTGGTCAATCACCTGGCTGTGGTGGCTGAAGTGGTGGCTTCCAGACCTGTCTAGCTCTGTCATGATTGCATACCCCCCCACCCCCGTCTGATCAGAAAAATCTCTCTCTCAGTGTGTGCACTGCAGTTACACAGCACAGGAGATAACCCTTACAGTGGCTGTCTTCAGCTGCATACTGCAGTTATCTTTCTCTTGCTCTGGCAATTTGCCATCTCTTCAGTCTTGCCTGTATAAGCACCATCTTCCCTCCAACCCTGGCTCACAACAATAGACAAGTCTGCTCACCTCCTCAATCTCACACAGCCTCCAGCAGACTGAGCTACTGCTGGAAAATTCCTCACTTTTACCACTAGCAGGCAGCACCCCCCACCGATTAGTTGAATCCCTCTGTCAATCCTGTGAAGGGGTCATCTCTCTAGCTGTGTCTCAAGCTGAACTGGTCACTTACTCCTGGGTGAATCAATAAAGTACGCCAGTGTCCATAAAGCCCTCTCGACTTCCTGGCAGGCTGCTGGATCCTGACTGGCTGAGCTGCTTCCCTCTGACCCTGGTTGCCGTGTCTACACGGTCAGAGGTGACTAGGATGGCTGCCTCCCCTTTAGTTCACAAGAAAACTGTCCCATGAAGTTCTTTTTCTAATGGGCTCATTTACCCCTCAGGTCTGTTGTGTACAGCTGCACCAGTGTTCTGGTTGAGTTGGCGAGTATCTTTGGGAGAATACCTGCTAGTCGTAAGTGCCAGTCACACTACTCTATTGTCAGCAGGGAAAGGCTGCATACAATGGTAGAGCATGAGGCATAGAAGAAATCCTCCTCTTCTTTGCTTCCTCCAATCCCCACTGCAGCAATCCATGGTCGGGAGGGGGGGGGGGCTGGAAAAAGCATCTTGGTTGCAGGTTAAGTCAGGTCCCACCTAATGAGGGGGAGGGAAGTTACACAATTATGTACTGAAAGAAGGCTTTGGTATTCTCTATAGCTCCTACTTCTATTATGGCTTCCAGGTCCTTCTTGGCTTGTATAATTTTCATCTTTCAGTCCTTCAGTGCTGCTCTGTTTTCCTCTCTGGTCTGGAGGCAACCTGTGTCTTTCAGCAGTCATAGATCTTTTAGCTCAGATCAGTTATCTTAGGTCCCCAGTGAGCTGCAGTTTTTATTGCCATAATGCAATATTTTGACCTCATTTGCATTTGTCCTGTTGTATTTCATCCTGTGGTTATTGTGCAGTGATTGAATCTAAGAGTTGCAGTGCTCTTCGTAATAAATTAAAATAGTTCACAAAAAGTATTGGGATTGGTCCACAGCTGATCTTAGGTTTGCAGACTCTGAGTTGACCTAATCTTGACCTGTCTTCGGACTGTTTGAAAAGTGAAAAGTCAACCTGCCTACCACCGAAATGTGATGCAGGTGCACACACTGATGACCCCTAGAGGGTCCTAATCACGGATTCCTTCTCAAGTTTAATCAGAACCCCTGCAAACTACATTACAGTTCCCAAATCAGCTTCAGCTGCCACAAAAGAAATAAAACCTGGAAAGCACTAAGGCAAGGGTTATGCAGAAAGCAGCTTGGCAGTAAAGCCAAGTTTCAAAAAAGCAAAAAATTACACAGATCCTCAATGTAAAGCATCATGGGTAAGTTATGCAAATTGCCACATCAAAATCCAGCTGCTATAATAATTTGGAAAAGAGCTATGGAAGGTTGGTGCCACTTACAGACAAGAAAAAGTATTGCCCCACATACATGCTTGTTAGACATCAGAAATACTGGAATTTGATTAAACACAAGTTAGGTACAGTACTTAGGACAGCCTGGCTGAAGCACAGTATCTCCTTTCTAGCAGGGTCCTGTTTATGCTCAATTGTAAAGCTGGGAAGACTAAAGCATAGAGAGGGTCAAAAATATACTCACAATGTAGTCACAGAAACACAGAATTTAAAAGGCAAAACATCTGCAGCCCGTCAAGTCTACCTGTGTGGTCCCTACCGTAGCCCTGCCGGTCTAGCAATGGTAGTGCCTTGGCTGTCCTTCCTGCTGGAAGCTCCACCCTGATCACAGAGTGAACCCCCTGCCCCCTGGTCCTGTTTACCAGATCCCTGAAAAGGGCTTCAGACTCAGCCAGTGGATTGGATGTCGGTGTATACAATGGCAAAGCCTACAGTATCAGAGCATGTTATGACTGTGCATAGTGAATCGCGAGAAACAAATGTGGAAGAGTTCAGCTCCACAGTACCACTGTCAGGGTCAGGACTGGTCCTCCTCATCAGCGTAAGCCCAGGTGGATCTCACAGTCCCATCAGCCACTCCTCCTACCGTAACACTGGCAGGGATCCGTATGTGGTGAGACCTAAGAGTACCATGTTACAGTTTTTTTTTTCTTCTTTCGTTTCATCCCTGGACCCCACCTACCACCTACACAATGTCGGGCACTGCAAGCACATAGCATGCTCCTACAGAAGAGGCAAGCTCTGTGACTCACCACAGGGGTCACTAGTCATCAGAACTGGGTGCCTTCCTTCCCCAGCTGGGAACACTGTCACATGGCAGCCCCTCCCCAGCCTTCCACCTGGGCCACCCAGCTGACACGTGTCTCTGCTCCCAGACATCAGTCACCAGAATGGAAGTGCAATGTGTTATCCACTGGTCCATCAGACAGCAGCAGCACCCTCATTTCTTTTCATTTTTTTTTTTTTTTACTTTTTTTCCCTTGCAGTCCTAACCTGCTCACCATTGGTTCTACTGCCCACCTAGCCCTGTCACCTGCCTTCTCCAGGACTCACCTCTCCCATGTTCCTCCCTGGCTTCATGTGGTCAGCAGTGCAGGGCCTGCAGTGAGCGTCAACTGTCATCTCTGCTGTGGTCAGAGGTGTTTCCAGTTTGTTGCCCCAATCCCCCCCTCAGTGACAATGGAGTGCTCTTCCATGCATGCACACAGTGACGTGTGCCACACACATTTGGACCACACTGACATCCACCCTTCCTACTCCTTGGCTCCTGCTTGCAGCATCACCTGTGGTCACTGTCTCTCTGGGATGCTCAACCCACCTCTCCAGCTGGTCCTCTGATGATCCAACCTTGTTCATGTGCTCAGGTCATCAGCCTTGCGAGCGGTAGCGTTACCGCTGCACCAGCAGGCCGGAGCCTCTTTTTATTTTTCTGTTTTAGACTTTGTTGGCAGGGACAAGGAAAGCTATCAAATGCTTCCTGTTTTCAGCCTCACAGGTGGGGGGGGGCAGAAATACAAACTGACTGAGACTGAACTGGGCTAAGTCGTTTGTGACTTGTTAGTGAAAGGGGGAAATCTGGTTAGGACGTCGAGGAAATTCCCCATCTCTTTTCGAGAAGTGCTCTGCAATCTTTAACATCCAGCTGAACAACCATCAGAACAGGCGGAAAAGAAATTGCTTTAAACTGTCATTCAAAAAGGCAAATTCCACCTCTTGAAGCCATCCTTGAATATTAGGCAAATTACAATAGGTTAAAGTTAACCTTTGTCTGAAATGTCCCATGTTCAGTTGACTTATGTCGACTTAAACCACTTAATAACCTCCCCAGCCAGTCTACTCCAGCCTTCTGTTTAGAATACTGCAGCACAAGGAGACACACACTGCAGTCAGGTCCAGAAATGTGAGTTAAGTGCACACCCATATCAGCAGTCAGTGATATGTCACCAAGGACCATCGCCATTTTTGAACTCTACCCCAGCGTGGCAACGTAGTGCATGGGGAGCAACAATACTACACTGCTAACGATTAGTGACGCTATAATCCTTCCTCAAATCTTTGATAACAGTTTGGCAAGTGGTACTGTGTGATCACTTCTTAAACCATCTGGAGGCAGTGACTGGAATTACTGGGTAAATAATGATTTCTTAGACGTTTTAGGAACTCTTCCAGATTTCAGCAAAAATATCTATGAAGTAGATGGCATGGTCTCCAATGAAAATTCATGTACATACGACACTTTAGCTCATTTGGAATGGGATCTAGTGGACATATGTTTGGCTCCGAATCCTATATTAAACTGAAAGTTTTCTTTTTTTTTTTTGTGGGCTGGAGGTTGCAGTAACAGATTTGTTGCAATCAGAAAAGTTGTATCTTAGAGAGAAAGCCTCTGATTAGTCATGTTCATGGTCTGGGGTTCAGCGCCAATGAAATGGCACATGCTCTGCACCCTGCAATGGAACGAATTGCTAGAACAGCAGAGGGTGTCTCATTGTACACTGGTGGGCTGTTATGTATGGGTGTGCAGTCATTCCACATTCTATTAAATTTAAAGACAAACTGAAGATTATTACTGTTCAAGTTACCTAAATCATAGTAATACTGTATTATTACCTTTTTTCGCAGTGACCTTTAAGACTCCTTATCATTTTGCAAAGTTAGACATCAGTCTACTAACTATTGTATCTGTGGATTCCTTTCTATCCGGCCATCTTGGACCCGGACTGTCTGGCCAATTACAGGCCTGTCTCTAACTTACCCTTTGTGGGTAAAATTATTGAGAAGGTGGTTGCACCACAGTTGGATGATCATCTGACCAACAACAATGTCTATAATTCTCTCCAGTCTGGATTTAGGAAAAGGCATAGTACCGAGACAGCACTTGTTCGGGTACTAAATGACCTCCTAATAGTGAGAGATCGAAGGACCTGTTCCATCTTGGTCCTTCTCGATCTCTCTGCAGCGTTTGACACTGTGTACCATGGTGTGCTACTGGAACATTTGCGATCTATCTGTGGACTGTCTGATACAGTCCTCAGGTGGTTTCGATCTTACCTCAAGGGTAGGACTCAGAGGGTGGTTCTGGGATTTTTTCCTCGGCATCAGTCTCCCTATCCTGCGGGGTACCGCAGGGTTCCATTTTGGCACCCATGTTGTTTGCAGTGTATATGCTGCCGTTAGGAGTGATCATGAGGTGGTACAGTCTGGGTTTTCATTGCGATGCAGATGATACCCAGCAGTACATGTCCTTTGTGACCGGCCAGGATGCTGCCATTTCGGTCTTTAACAACTGTCTTGCCGAAGTCCAAGACTGGATGAATGTGAGTTGGCTGCGGTTGAACCCCAAAAAAACTGAGGTGTTGGTTGTGGACCAGGGTCACTGGGAGGCGGGTTTGTTAGCTGGATTGCCTCCGGGCGTATGGCTTGGGGGTGTCCAGCTGACTACCTCAGACCGGGTGCAGAACCTGGGCGTTGTATCTGATGACTGTCTGACATTTAAATCTCAGGTGTCAGTGGTTGTCAAAACCTCTTTTTACCATCTGAGGAACATCGCCCGGGTGAAGCACCTGGTTCCTCCAGATGATCTTCCAACTTTAGTCCACGCCTTCGTTACCTCCCACTTTGACTACTGCAATGCCCTTTACCTGGGGCTACCAAGGGCTGAAATTCGCTGCCTGCAGCTAGTGCAGAATGTGGCAGCCAGGCTGCTGACTGGTTCTTCTAGGTCCAGTCATATAACACCTGTGCTCCGCGGACTGCACTGGTTGCCAGTTTGCTGGCGAATCACCTTCAAGGTCGGTTTGCTGACCTATAAGGCCCTACGCGATCAGGGACCTGCTTACCTGAAAGAGCTTCTTTGTCCCTACTGTCCCCCCCCCCCGATCTCTCCGACTCACTGGCAGTTGCTAGAATTCCCAGGTTATTAAACTTCAGGCCAAGATCTTTAGCTCTATGGCCCCAACCCTGTGGAATTCTCTACTTCGTCAGGTGCGAAATTGCCCGACTGTCCAAAGTTTTAAAGAAGCTTTGAAAACCTACCTTTTTAGTAAAGCCTTTAATGATTTCTGATTATTTTAATGTTGTTTTAACTATTTATTGTTTTATGTAATATTGTACAGGCGCCTTGGTTTAAGAAAGGCGCCTTATATAAATAAAGAATGATTGATTGATCTTTCAAAGAACTAGTACAACCTTAAAACTTTTCACTCAGTTTTAGATGTAGTCTTTTGTTTGATTCATATATCTAAGGTATATTTTCTTTTCCTGTTGCTTTTTAAAGAAGCATTCTTTAGTTAGCTACAGCTAGAGTTTATTAATATGTGTAACCCCTATAAATGGAGGTTCCCAAAAGTCTTCCTTCGGTGTGCTTAAATGCCCACTGCCAGGTGGGCGTTCTGTGTCTTTACAGGTGTAACAGTGCTTGCATGTGAGTGCCCTGTTAGCCTCCATGCCCGTCTCTTTCAGAGACATTATTTTTGTAGTGTATAATTAATCTGGGTAGGGGCTGAGTGTTTCCAGGCTCGAGTCCCGCGCAAGCTGCAATAATATTGTTCTGTTCTGCCATCGCTAATGGTGCAGAAGGAGCTCTGTTAGAACTGGTAATTGTTTGCTGATTAGCTGCTCTAATAATAATGGTATTATAGTTTGTCTAACCTGCCTTTCTTTGCAGCATGGACATTTCTGTATTGCACCAATCAGTACCTTTTGGGGACCTTAAAATAGAGTCTGTCTCCAGGGGTCTTGTGGGAGTGAATTTCTGTAGGAATTGTAGTTTTTTTGTTTTGGCAATTAAATGGACCTGGAGGGGGAGCCCTTGCTTAGACAGACAGATGAATCAACTAACAAAACCCTTTTTGGATTAGAAGGAAGTCCCGGTGCTGCCTGCCTGCAGCAGAGAGTCAGTCTGAGTTTGGAGCTGAGAGAGTGAACTGCTCAAGACATTCGAGCAGCTGCTCCTGCATAGTAGCGCAGGAAACTGGTGGGAAGGCTGTGTGTGGCCTGCCTGCTTCTTCTTCCCTTCTGAGGGATCTACTAGTGAAATTAATCAGACTGAATACAAACCGGCTTGTGACCAGAAATACCAAATTGTGACTGCCCTGTTACCTGAAGAAGACCGAAGATTTGCTTCACGCGATTGGCCTGTCAGGAAGTCTGAAACCACCACAGAGCATATGGTTTCGGCAGAGACACTGTGATTGCGACCAGACTGTCATCTGAACTGTGGTACTGCTTTTTATTTACTGTAAGTGTGCTGAATGTTCTCAGTGGGTCACGATTTGGTTCCCCACTTTCCAATTGTGTCACGCTTGCTGGAAGCTGAATCCTGCACTACTGGACTGCCATCCGAATTGCTCTCCTGGCCTGGGCTCTGCCGCCTTGGCCCAGCCAGCTATTCATGCCACAGAGAAGACCATCGACGAGAGACCTGCCTGGGGATCAGCCCTCTGCGCAGTATTACGAACAGGAACGACACCACGGTGAATCGTGTGGGCCCTGCTTCTCCTGGCAAACCAGCAAGTCATTCTGCAATCTCCATTTCGTCCATCCTGTGTCCTGCACTGGGTAGCGTGAGTAAACACCAGGGTAGCTCCCTGCAACATCAGCTAAATCAAAGTGAGTCATCTGATTTGATTGTTTTGTTTGATTATCACGAACTGAGCCACCTGGCTCCAGATTACAAATTGTGGGTTACTGTGCATGACCTTTTCTTTCTATCGTTAGGTCCCTGACCAGCTGCAATGCCAGCTTACCCCGGGCAATGCTTCCAGCTAGCCTGCATCAACAACTGGGTACCCAGAGTGTGTGTGTGACTGTGTTGAAGGACTCTAAAGTGCATGCCTTGTAGCCTGATTGAATTAGTTGCTAGACTAGTCAACCTGATTACGCCCCTCCCTTGTTCAATCCCACTGAATAAATCAAATCTGACTCTGTTTGCACTTAAACTGTTTGTGGTGCATCTCTGTACTAGTCACACTGTATTGTTGCTGGCTGTATCTAATCTTATTTTGCAGTGGGTGTCCAGGGTCAGACAGGTGGAACTGGCCCTGGTGGTAAGTGCAATCAGAGTGGGGATATATTTGTGGTTTGGGGGCTATTGTACCTGTATATTCTGTTCATTGTTTAGGCTACTAGAGGGGAAAGATGGGGATCACAGTGTCTCGGAGGGCTGTATCTAGGTCAGCTACTCTACCACTAACCCTGTCCTCTGGGTGGATGCACCCGTTTTCAGTACCCAGGCCCCTTAACCTGCAATTAGTCAAGCAGGCAGAGGTAGTAGCCCTTGGGATAGTGCCACCCAGCGGTTACATATGTATTACTGGAATTGATTATTTACTATTTATATTATTGCATTCACGCTGTATGTAATTTTATTATGTTTTCTACATCTTTTTGTAAAGCGCCTCTGGGATTGGACGCATAAGAAATATAAATTTACTTACTTACTATTTAGATTCTGTAGCCAGCAGTACTAGCTGTGATATTTACAACCGTCTTCTTCCTGGAAGCTATCGTATGTAGTCTTGTTTCTCTTCATACCTCATAATCGTTGTGACCGCACTAACTGTGAACATTGTAACTGGCCAAGAAGAGCCTCTCACCTTCTGCTGGACTGGTCATTTGGGCAAAACTTTAAATTGTCTTAATGACACTACAAATGCATTGCAACTGCTATGCAGTTACATACAACAAACATGTAACTACAGTGTAATTACCCCTGTTGCATGTAATTAATGACTACCTACCCCAAAGTTACCCTGAAACTGACACGTAAAGTGTGACCGCCATTTGTGATGTCATAATCAATGAGGGTACAATGCTGATGAGGTGGTGTATGAAGAGGAGCAGCACAAGTTATGTAAGTTTCCAGAGAGATGTGTTCACATAATACTTAATATTAGCAGGAAGAAAATCTTCTAACCGGCAAAGTTCTCAGGCATCTCCCTCCTGTTCACAGTTCTGTCACCCAAATAATTCACAGAAGAAACTTATGCCCATTAGAGGCCCAGTAAACATACGTATAAACAAACTGAGGGGGGTAGATCAGCTCTGCTGAACCACGCAGTTCTACTACTTGTACATACATGACGGAGAGCTGTGTGTGGGCATCTGGAGCTGAACTGTGTAAGTTAACCTAAACAAATGAGAATTATTTTCATCAAACTTTGTTGCTCCTCGTACATTTTTGAATCCTTGGAGCAGAAATATCTCTCTCAGTTAGAGATGCAGTGAAGTTTTAATTTGCCGGCAAAGTTAGTGCAAATTTGCACTTAGTGAATTTTATGGCGGCCGCACCAGCTTTGCCATCCATAAAAACAAAAAAAACCCATAAATGGTAATAACAAACCTCTCCCCCTCACTGTGCTGTAATGCAATCTACTTTCCAAAAACTTCCTAGTCATACCCCCCCTTCCATCCCACACCAGCACCCTCTTCCCACCACCTCCTCCTCCTCCTCCCCCTCTGCCCTGATAAATTGCAAAGTAAAGTAGGGCTAGAATCAAGAGTCCTATAAACATTCCTATAAATGTTCAATACCCTTCCTGCCACCTGTGTGCCAAACACACTCCCCTGCCTCCCCCCACCCAAGTTCCCCAACCAGGTCAAGTATGTCATAAGACACTCCCCCCACAGCCAACCCCCCTCACTTCCCCACAACCCTCCTGCCCACACCGGCAACAAGGAAAAAATGTAAGCTGTAATAAAGAAAATGATCCCTTGGTGCAGAGTGTCTGCTCTATTAAGTGTCCGTCTCAGTAACAGGCTCTGCATGAATGAAGTGCAACGCAGTTTGCTCCTAGTAAAACCTGACTGGCTGAATTTTCAGCCAGTCAGATTTAACTAGGAACAAAGACATCACCATTTATTCCTGTATCAACACCATTATGGAGACGGACACTGAATAGAGCAGACCTCTCTTGCGACGGGGCTGTTTCTTTATTAAAGGTCACATTTTTCCTGGGAGTCGGTGTGGGAAGAGGATGGTAGGAACCAGAAGGGGTAGGGTGGGGGTCTACTGACTTATTTTACCTGGTGATGGGAATCGGAAGGGGAGGCAGGGGGAGTGTGTTTGGCGCACGAGTGGTGGGGAAGGTACTGAATGTTTATATGTCACTCTTCACTCTAGCTCTACTTTACACTGAAATTCATCAGGGCAGAGGGAGAGGAGGGTGCCAGCGGGGGATGGGAGGGACTATATTACTAGGAAGTTTTGGGGAGGTAGAAGGGGCGGTATTGCAGCATAGTGGTTGGGGAGGGGAGTTGTTTTACATAGAGATGCAATTTGTGTAGTTTTTTGCAGGCAAACTACACAAATTTGCACATTAAACTATGCCAATTGCCTAACTGGAGTGAATAACTACAAGAATTGCTGTCATCTGCAATGCAAAGTTGCCATAATTCATGAATTTCAATGCTAAATGACTTTTGGCAACTTCGCCACCTCTACGCCTAATGTGGGTTTAGGACAGGCCCCTCACTGCAGCACTGATGTCAAATGATGACCTCTCATGTAAAACCACCCATCGATTGGCCATCCAAAATATGTACCCTTGTTCCAAACTGTAGGGTTTCCATGTCTCTCCTAACCACATGCATACACTATAATAAATCCCCAAACTTACTGCAAAGGATCATGGGTAGCAGCATACAAATCACTGCATAAGGCAGGCAGACAGAGTTTCACTAGAAGGAAAGTTGCCTATAAATAGGCTTTCATATTATGTTAGCATTGGCTATAGAGGGACAAACTACCAAAACTGCTTTTGCCAAACTGGGACTCCTTGGCTACCCTGATGGCCCAACAGGGTGGGCTGGCAACGGGTTCCACCATCACAGTGAACCCTGCAGCTGGGCCAGGGGCTTTCTCCTGTCACAGTGGAGATGCTGTGCGTAAGTGAGGTTGACACAGGTATTTGCCCACACTGGGGGGGTGCATGGGAGAAAAACACCAGCTGCTGTCTACAAGATCTCCTCCAGTTGACCAGGGTATATCCCTTTCTAATAAAAGGGTACATCCCTGCAGACAGATGGCGGAACATAAAATACCTACTGTATAAGGGAAAACATAGAGGCTCCTTAGTGTAGTGTGGTCACCTTGTTCCATTACTCATATACATACAATCCCAGAGTCAACATACAGTACTACTTTACCTCACTGCCTTTGGATCCTTTCGGCCCCGGCTGGCCTGACGGTCCAGGATCACCCTACAAAACAAGACAGGAGACACCACAAAAATCTGCTTTAGACGTCTTATCCACAGTGGATTCCAGTCAGCACCCTGCAGAGCGAACACAAGTCAGCATGTTTACAGCTCAGAGAACACTGGCTTTCATATGGATCCAATTAAGAAGCGATGTAAGCCCAGAGGCTGCCAGCATCCCTGGTAGGAGAGCAAGCAGGACATGATCTAGTCTGATAAGGTGTAGCCTGTAAAAATTAGACTGATCTATACACAGGACAAACCTACCGGCTGAGTTTCTGTTTCTGGGTAACAGCTACCCTGACTTTGTATCCAGTGAGACTTTGTAAAACTAGAGCAACATTGAAACATTAAAAGCTGCTGATCACATCTCACTCATATTTCAGAAGTGCCTTTTAACTCAAGCGTACGCTCTTAACAGCTGGCAACATCAGATGTTCCACTCTATATACTAAGCACCTTTCAGTAAGGTCTTCGGGGCTGTTAGTGGTGGACAGAGGTTACAACTACAATAGTAGAGAGATTTGCTTTAAGCCCCACTTACACTGGCCATGTCTACAGCACTGTAAGTGGTTTGGAGAGCCACACCAGTGTACATCTGTGGGTGTAAACTGTGCAAATCATCAAACCAATGTGGCTCTTCTGCTCCTCTCCCAGACAGAGGAGCTGAACTGGTGTGGGTGTTGTTAAGTGTAGCGTAAAATGTGGCCACTTCACACATCACTGCCTGAGAGTAATTTAGCACCACAATGTACCAGGGCACTCCTTGCAGGATGAGTCCCACAATGCAGTTCGCAAGACACTGGTGTGACTGGAGTAGAAGCCAGTATCCTTAAATCATTGGCTTTAACAATGACCAGATGAAGACTGACATCAGTGTAAGCCACACCAGTGTGTAACAGCTTATCAGTGTAAATGGGGCTACTGACTCATCTGACTGCACCAAAAGCAAAGCAACAGCCACCACTAATCACCTAGACTGACCAGATGGCTACCACTTCAAGGATTTATTTAACTCTAAAAATTGATTAGCGTTTTGCTCATGAAAGTGCTAAAACATTGTAAAAACGCATAGCACTTGCCTCACTGTGTTTAGCAAATATAACACTTGTAGAAAACCTATATAAATACTTTCTGTACAGTTAGCATTGTCCCAAGAAAAAACTGCTAATCAATTATTTAAAACCCTGCACTGCCAGGCTTCACACATCCATGGGAATCAGGAAACCAAGCTGTGTTTTTAGTTGTCTCATGAAAATACAACACAATGGCTGAAGTGGATCATTCCCTTGGTCTAGCACAATGACTGAAGTCATCACTCGGTGTCAGTGTAGGAGGTGGGCCAAACAGCAGATGCCAAGTTGTGTAGCCCAGATGTGTGAATGGTGTCCGCATGTATAATCCAACAATAACGCTGTCTCTTAAGGGTCTTCTCCCTGAGCTGCCAAGACTGCTTCTTACCATTAGTATGACTGAAGAACACCCTGGACCTTCTCTACAAGGCTCTTCCTGGTAGTCACTCGTTCTGTGTTACACTAAGGTGTATGCCATAATGAGAATGGCAATACAGGTTTTAATGCAACTATGAGCCAAGGTGTAATAGCCGTGTATCAGGGTCTGCCTTATAAGAGGAAGACTTAAAGTGAGGGTCCAGTAGGGGTGTAGACATACCTTCTGGCAAATATTCAGCTGAGTTTTTGTATTTGAGGACACACTTATTCAGGAAATTGGGTATTCATTACTCAGTGAAAAAACACCGTCCAAAAATAAATGAAACCCCTAACCCTCTCTAAGTAGTTAGGGCTAGTAGCAAGGGCACCCCCCTACTTCAGTCATTCACTATTCCCCTTCCCCGTACAAGAAACAATGGCCTGAAGCTTGCTGGAATTGTGATGGGATGGCCCCTTTCCCCTTTTGACAGCATCATATTAGAACAACTTACCTCCCTAACCCAACTCCAATCTGCCCCTGAATTCATGGCAGACCTCTCTGATCTGTGGCCCATTATGGGAGCGGCGTTACAGTTTTAAAAGTCTTTTTGGCTGCTCAGTGGTCCCCTCCCCCAAACCTGCACTGCACTTGCCACTCTCAGTAATTAGCTGTATTACCAAACTAGCTGCCTTTGTGCTGGGGTGGGGGAGGTATGTTTGCCCAATAGTCTCATTGAGTGACACTAGACAGACTGATTGGTGGGTCCGCCTAGCAACACTAAATGACAGCAGCAGGCAGGCACACCACCCACCCCGACATGAAGGTCGCCTACAGTTAACACAGAAGATTAGTGAGAGGGAGCTGACGGTTGGGAGGGGGCACTGAGGAGCAGGAATACATTTTATTGCCTCCATTATGGATAAGGGTTGGATCCACCTACTACATAATACTGACTTTTGGGGTCGGGGGTTGGGCTAGAGGTGAGCAATCTTTCATGACAGTGTTGGGAAGTAGGAAGGGGCTGACTGGATGGCTTGTATGAGGACGGGGAGGTGGCAAAAGAATGACTGTGGGTGGGTGGGACAAGCCCTAGCCAAATGGGGAGGGGGAAGTCTTTTCTAATTGTTTATATTACCCTAACACGAATACCATGAACAGTGGCTACCATTTGTTATTTGGTCCCAAGTAACAAGTAATAAATTACTTATAGTACTCAGAAGTTACAATTCATTTCACACAGCTCAAGGGTCAAGTGGTATCTCTATCCCATGACTCATGGGATGTAAAGCAACATATGAAATGGAGAAATGCACTTACCGGTAAACCCTGCTGTCACGGTTTCCCTCTTTCTCCATCCACTCCTTCTTGGCCCTGGCAGACAGACAGACAGGGAAAAACAAAGATAACATTTGTACTTTTCCTGTGAATAGCTACATTTCTCTGTGGGAAGGAAGCAAGAGGACATTTGAAGAAGAAGAAGAAGCAGAATCAGCATTTATATAGCGCGTTTTCATACATCCAAAGCACTTTACAAGCAATGCTAGACTGGTAGTGAAGTGACTGAATGTATGGTGGCGGCCATATTGCACATCATCACCCACACACAGCCTGGACAATTGCATGAACCAGTTTATGGGAAGGGGAATGTTGGCCAGGACACCAGGAATGTTCCCTACTCTTTGCGAAGAGTGCGCTGGGTTCTTCTTCCACCTGGACACCCACCAGGACAACACCAGGATGGGTAGAAGGGACCTCAGTTTAACGTCTCATCTGAAGGACAGCACACCCCAGCAGTACAGCACCCCCCAATACTGCACTCGGATGCCAGCGATTTTTAGGTGCAAGTCCAATCCCAGTGTGGGACGAGAACCCACAACCTTCTGGTCCAGAGGCTGATGTGCTACCAACTGAGCCACGCTGACAACTTTGGGAAGGTGATGTGGTAAAGCAGCTCTTCTGAAACATGTTGATCAGGATAAATACTACCAGCAAAGTACAGGATAATAAAGGTTTTATAGTGTTTATTGACAAATAAAATAAAATAAAAAATATTTATTCCCTGGAATGGTGCAGCATACATACTGTACGCCTGTTTTTTACATGTTAATCCTGGTTAGGGGATAAGTGGCAGCAGCACAGACACAAGAAGCTACACATTCATGAAAACAAAATTCATTCTGTAGTTACATTTACATGCAGTTACATTAATGGACTTCAGAGGTGCCAGCGCTCATGCCCAGACAACGATCCCACAATCCCTAAATGACACTAATTCACTGGCCCAATGGGCGACTGAGTATGGTATGCTTGTTTATAAAATTGAGTGTAAAAATCCAGAAACCTGACAGGCTGAGGGGTTTGGAACTCAGTGCTGATATCTCAGCGCAATAGCACTGGAAAGAGATCTGTGACCTTACTGACCTGTTTACGTTAAGCAGGCACAGCTGTATCAATACACCTCAATTTATTTACTTGTATTTAAAAAAAAAATGTGGCATCCTCCATCAACTGGCCATACAGGTGCTGAGGGTTGGGACGCTGGATGCCATGCCGGTGAGCCAAGTTCGGGAACGGACCTCAGTTGTTTGGGGGTTGGTCGGGGGAGGTAAGGATTGAGCATCTGGAGGACTGCTCTCCTTCCTTGGGGAGGGGCAGTGTGCTGTGCGCTGTTGACTGACACCCAGTGGCGGCTGTGGTCAGCACAGCTGCTGGCACAAAGGGGTTGGCCTATGTCCAGGGCACTTGGCTGCCTCCGCGGAGGTGGAGACAGCCATTGTGCCCATTGCATGGGCATGGGTGCAGGAGGAAAAACTAGGACCTGGCAGGGCCAGTGATGGTCCAGACTGATCTTACTGCAGCCCCCAGTTCCAGATTGCTTCTCTGGGGGGGTGGGAGTGAGCCGGCATTCCTAGCCCCTGGCCCCGCCACAGAGGGGAACCATGGGAAAATGTCAGGGAGCTGCAAGGTGGACTGGTCAGAGCCAGAGGACATACCCCTCTGAAAGGGAGGGGTCATAGCCCCTGTCGGGTTCATGGAGGCGGGGAAAACAGATAACATTAAAAAAACAACTGTCCAAACAGCTAAATTACAAAGGTTCAATAGGACTACCTTTTGGTTTTTCTCCTTTTATTCCCTTTTTTCTAATTTTTAATCATTCAAATTAAAAAACATTTTTTTAAGAATAATTTCTTTGCTAATCCTAATGTACCAATTTCATAATCACAATAAAGCACTCTAGGGTGTGCATACTGTTGAAATAATGGCACTTCTCAGGTGGTGAAAGTACTTGGTCTTTGGCTCATTCTTCAACCTACCTGAGCTGTGCCGTTCATTGTGCGTACACTTAAAACTCTTTTCACTTCTCTTTGGCCAGGGTAAGTTTACAGGCTGGCCCTCGTCACATTAGGAGCTGCAACAGATATGCACACTTCAACGCTGCTGGGCACTGTTGTGTCTGTAGTGTTCTTTAACTCTGCTCTGCTACAGGTATCTATGGCAGCCACCAGAAGACACAATGCAGAACAGAAATTCCATTGAGGACTGAACCAGAAAGGAAGCAGTGGTTCACTGCCAGGGATGATACTAGTCAGCAGGCTGCCTGGGTAGTTTACTAACCCCTAGCTGGGGCACGTCAACAGGATTGTAACAGAAGACATACCTCTCAACCTCTCAGTTAAAATATGTAGCAATGTCCTTCAAAATGCAGAGCAAATGGCAAAACTGCATTGCACATTTTTAGTTTAAAGAAAAACAACTTAAACTTTTTTTGGCACAAGGCCATTCCTGTCAAGTTGGTTTAAATTTGTAACCATGTGCTTGCCGTAAATAGCTCTGACATTATGAGGAGTAGCAGTCAATCTTGGCGGAGCAAGGGTAAATTTGGGTGTAAAATTCATAGTGCTATGTGAAATGCAGAGCGGCCGAGAGCTATGGCAGAAGAATTGTCTTGAACGGTAAAAAAATAAAATTCATAACTTAGAGAAGCTGTCGCCACTGAGCCAGAGTCTTTCATTTTCTCACAAACAACTTTAAAACTGTTTAGGCAGACAAAACCAGCGGCAGGCAAATGATTGCTGAGGCAGCGGTACTTACGACTAGCTGCATGAAAAGTTTTAAAAAAAAAATCATATGAACATACGAAATTTGCCAGCAGATAAAGGCCTAGTGGTCTATCAAGTCTGCTCGAATGTGCAGCTAGCACCCCTTATTCTGCAGCTGCCCCTCTTTCCCCCCACCCTGTCCCAAAGCCACAATTTGAGTAGTCTGCCATGAATTGTGTCAATTTTCTTAGTGAAATTAGTGCAATTGTGCAAATGTTAGTATGTGAATCGACACAATTTGCCATTTTGCAGTGAATTTGTGGAGCAAACCGATTCACTTCACGCCATAAACTCACCGCAAAGTAAAATTTGCACAACTGTAGCAAAATGCGAAGTGTGCACTATACAAATACTCGGCGTAGTGCACAAATTCGCGGCAATTAGCACCAGAATTTAAAATTTCAGAACAGGGCTAGTAACAACCCTCCTGTGATAAGCCTGTTTATGTGCCTCAGCTGGAAGTTTGCGGGAGCTGCTTTTGTTTCTGTGAGCACCTCTCTTCTGAGTGTAAGCGAGTCCGTTCCCTCCTGGAACTAGGGGTTTTATTGCCTGGGTATCTGAGCACATTCCTAACAATACAGTGGTGGGACGTAAGATTTATGGATAGCTAACTGGCCCAGGATTAGTACAGCGAAAGATCTGGTGGCCCTGGAGGTACTTCAGTGATCCACCTTAGCAATAAAATAAAGGCTGTGAAGTTTGCAAATACAGAGCTAGTAGTGTAAGCAATAACAAACAGAAAATGTTCATTTTTTACTGCTTAAGGAGGAACAGGGATTGACCCTATTGGACTAGAGAGATATGTGGATGTACCCCTTCCATAAGAAATACGAAGAAAGAATATGAATGTTTGGAGGGTGAGAGGTTTATAGCTAACCTCAAAGCTTGTGCATCAGTCTGACATTGCAGAATAGAAATGTTGCCTCTAAAACTGGGAGCACTGCCCAAGAGGGTGGGTCATCGGAGTCAACAGCCCTAACTCTAGATCTCCATAGGATGGTGGGCAGGTAAGCGTGAATCTATGAAGAAGTTATTCTTGAAGTTATGGAGTTATGGTAAGTAACTCTTCCATCTTCCAAGAATAAATCCTTTCTGTAGAGCCCTACTCTTCGGTAGTGTAGGAAGCATCCTATTAAAGAGGGGAAAGCACACGAAACTCACGCACACATACAGGATGGCAGGTATGAGAAGAGAAACCACAATGGAAAAAAGTACAAAGGTTGTAGTTAAGGCAAGTAATTCAAGGAAGGAAAAATACTCGAGGTAATGCTGCAGATACAATTTATTAGCAATATGTCGCACAGCAAAAGCTGCAGTATGAGACCACGGCAAGGAAACAAAGTGGAGTGTAAGGAGCACTGTAAGCCCAATTTATTGCCACTAGTCTTAAAAAAGTGGCGCTATCAAGCCACGAAACATTGACACTTCATTTCCTAAAGGCGTAATTCACAACTCAATAAAGAAATGTATAAACCTTTTATAAAACACAGGAGTCAAGCTTGCTTTTGTGCACCTTTATTGATATGTATTATTAGGACACCCTCAGCAGCCTCCTCCGCATCCATGCTTATGCCAGAGGACAAGGAGCAGAGCGTCCAGGGACAAATCCCTCTTTTTTATAAAGCCCAATGCATGTGTAGCATGCCCCATGCCAACCTCAGGTTTTAGTTTGGGATATATGGTTTGGAAGAACAAATAATCTTTTGAATGCTGGACTGCTGGAATTTTTGGTCCACGTGGACTACATACACACACTCTGAAATTTCAAATGTTATAATGCAAAGGGCAGGAAGTTGGTTCCTTAAAGCTGTAAACCTGACGCTGCATTGTGCCTGTCTCTGTGGACATGGATTCCACATCCCAGCACTGGGCAGCACTTCCGAGTCCTGTGGAACCCTGCTATTTGAATGAGGAAACAAAGTTTAATAGAGACTTACGAGCCAGTATCCAGTCTAAGGAAAAGTCCCTTCAGACCGGTGAGGCTGGGTGGGGGAACAGTGGAATGAAATGGAACGGGGGAAAACAGATAACTGTATGGCAACAGCAGTGTCTTGTCAGATCAGTGAATTTTTAGATATTTATTTATTGAAGAGATTGGTAACTGGGAGAGGCACATTGAGACAAGGCTCATTTCCATGTGTGACCAAGGGAAGGGGAGTACAAGTACAGAGCAAAAATACAGTATTACAAATTCATAAGTGCAAAAAGACAGGCAGGTAACAGGTTACACAAGGGTACAGGCAGGTATTAAAATTGTACAAGACAGTGTGTATAACAACACAATAAGAAATATAGCAGTGGGAGGTTACAAGCAGATAAAAATAATAGTACATAACATGTGCATATCAATGACACATTATGCTACATAATAGTGGTGGGTTATTGTTGAAACCTGTGTAGATGATAGGACCCATGGGAAACTTGGGCGGATGCTATTGTTAGAAGAAGCAGAGGATCTGACATTCAGGGATACAGGTGAACCAGTGAAGGATAGGCAAAGGTACTACCTAGAGGTCATTCAAGTTGTGAGCACGAGCAAGGTGTTGGAGGGAAGAGGTAGAGGGTGCATTTAAAGAGACTTAAGGGTAGCAATGTGCGCCGTGAGACTGGCAGGAAGTCCACTCATGGGTGACGTGGAAAGAGAAGACAGCCTTGCCTGAGTTTGAGTGAGGGCAGGGTAGGCCAAAGGAGCTTGGGTCTCGGGGAAAAGAATGCAACAGGAGGTGTCGGTGGTGGGGGATAGGAGGGAGCACATGAGGGAATGCAGTGCAGAAAAGGGAAGTTCTGTGGGGGAAGGGAATAATAATGGGACTGGCCCATTTACTATGCAAATGGTTAAAGGGACACTGTCAAACTTTTTGCATCATATTGCTTACCTTCTCTAAAATTCACGGATGTTGCTGGTTGTTTTATCTGCCATTCCCGGGTCGGACCTGAAAAAGGACTTCATCCAGTGTCCCAACCCAGTTAACAAATTATAAATAAAAAAATTAAAAAAAGTAGAAGCCTTCTTTGTTAGTAGAACTGAAATGCATGCCAATGGTATGACTGTACCCAACCTTGTTTTGTTTCAAATCCATGCTCTTCTCTTTTTGCATACTCCCTGAACATTGGGAACAGCCCCACACAGCGCAGACACTCACGATGGATTGAATCTCCTTCTCTTACTGCATCATGAGTGGCTAGACTGTGTTAGTGTGTTCCCAAGTCCAGGAAAGGTGCAGTGGGAGCTGATCAAGGAATGTAAACAAACACGTTTTTGTGTGGTAACACCAGTATGGTGCGCACACTGGTTTCCACTTTTTAATAGAAAAAATGAATCAGAATCAGACCCCAGTCTCTACAGAATGTGAACAATCATAATATATATTTTTTAAGCTAGGGACACTTTGAGGCCTAAGGGGGTTGACAGTCTCCATTTAATGGAACTAAACAGCTACAGCATGGTATAGGAAGAACGACAATCTCTGTGAAAGACTGTAGCTGCCATCCAAGCTCATCAGCTGCTGTGGTAAATTGTCTTCAATGCAAGTTATTAGGGGCACTGAGATGTGCCTCTTCTCTTAAAGTAGAGAGTGTCAGTCTTGTGCAAGGTTAGGTGCAAGGACCATGACACAAAGCAGCGGAGTCCCATCTAAACATGAAGTTAGTGGTCTGGTCTGTGGTGGTGAAAAACCCTGAGAGTGAATCAGGGTTTGGGTTGGTAGGATACCTTAAAGTCCGATCCGAGCTAGGATAGCCAGACATTATGATAATCCAGATCCACATCGGACATCTCACCCCAGCCACACCACCTGGTAAAACCTCCCTCCCCCAAGCCCACTAATACCTGTATTTAGCTGGCCACTAGCAGCTCTTACAATAAATAACCCCCACCTCCAAATGAAGCTGCTCCCCCCACCCTGACACAAGCAATTACACCCTGCCCCCCCAATGCAACAGAGAATTCTCCACCCCACACTCACTAGCCCTCACCTCCCTTCCCCCCATACCTCCTAAAACTGTTTGAGATCAGAGTCATGTGCTCAGATCATCACTTCCATTTCAGGTCCCATGGCAGAGCTGCTTCTGTTCGTCTCTTCGTGCCAGGACAGTACATGGAGGATGTCCTTCTCACCTGATTGGCTGACTGAAACTTAAGTGGTTAATCCAAACACCCAACTCAGATCCTTAAAATTTTTAGGAGGTATGGGGCTGGGGGGGCTAGTGGGTGTGTTGGGGGTTCTTGTTGAATGGGAGGGCATGATCTAATGGCTTTTGCCAAGGTGGGGGGGCACCTTGATTTGAAGGGGTATGATTACTGCAATCAGAACAAGCATTTCTCAATGCCAAATGTTGTCTTGCTGGCATTGGCATTGGTAGTGCAGGAGTCAGAGAGACGCATAATAGGAATGGCAGTGAAGTATTGAACTGAAGGAGACTGACAGGCACTGGGGTGTGACTTTGGGTCATTGGCCATAACGCTCACGGCATTTCATCTCACCCTACCCTGCAGACACCGACAAGTGTCGCAGTGTGCCTTGGGGTCTTCGGGCCTTACTCCATTCCATAAGGAAATACGCTAAGATGGGTGCAGTACAGGAGAATGGCGTGAACTTTGGGGCTGAAGAGTCCAAGGCACACCTCGATGCCTGTCACTGACTGCAGGGTGGGGGTAGGGGTGGAATGGCATGAGCATTACAGCTGATAATCCCAAGTCACACCCCTGACACCTGTCAGTCTCTATAGGATGGGGCGTTATGGTTGGAAACCCTAACGCCCCAGGAGTTTGTTGGTATTTTCACTCCAAATTTTCAACATGGGCTTTTTGTGACCCCACCTCATGAACAGTGGCAGTATCAGTTCATTAGCTGAAAGATGATTTTGTACAGTGACTACGCCATTTGGTGCCACAGGTGCGAAAACACATTTCGGGCAGGATGTGAAAAATGACAGCTGTACTGTTCATGAGGAGATGTAAAAAATGGCAATGTTGAAAATCTGGAGTGAAAATATTAAAAACTGTCAAAGTTACAAACATGTGTGGAAATTGCACCATGCATGCTCATAACACAGTCAGTTTTTGGAATTGTTTCACCAAATTTGCAACATAGGCTTTTTGGAACCCCGCCTCATGAACAGTGGCACTGTCGTTTCATTACTCAGTCCCAAAAGGTGATTCCACATGGTGACTGCAAAATGACCTGTCGGGACCAAATAATGAGATGACTGTGCATGTGTTCATGAGGTGGGGTCCCAAGAATCCCATGTTGAAAATTTGGAGTTTTCACTCCAAAATTCAAAAAAATGACTGAGATAGCCACCTAAGTTGAAACACCACCCATTGATGCCATTATACAGCTTTCCTGCATTTCTTCATTTTGCAGTTCAGCTCTGAAGAGTCCAGATGTGTTCCCGCTCCACTGAAGATTGCAGCGCCGGACCTCTGGAGGTAAGTATGGGGTGAGGGGGGGTGTGGGGAGGTGGTGTGCGCACAGAGTGGGTGCAGGTTGGGGGAGGGAGCACCGCAAACAACGAGGGACATTTTCTGTTTTTCAGGTACAAAAAAATAAAACGAACATTACGGATGGTTTACTTTCTTTACAGGTGAAATAAAACAAATGTCGGGCACACTGGGGTGGGCTCCCAGTGTGCCAATGACTCGGGGGATGGTGGCCACATTGGGGGCTCCCAGCATGCCACACAATGGGAGTGGGGGAAGACAAGCTGACATGACGATTGCACCCCTGATGTCAGCTTTGTTTGGGGATTGTGTGGTGGCGAAGCCGCCACCATGTTTACTTAAATGTTTCACCAGGAAAGACACGTTGCATGATGAGCTCGTCTCCGATTGCAGCGGCATATTTCTTTCAAGCTGGTGGCACTTTACATAATTCTTGTGTCTGCACTAGCATGCTGGCTAATTGGGGAATGAGGGACGCACCTACTAAAGCGTGCCCTGCATTCGCCAACACTGACACACCTCTGCATTTCTACTACTGCCACAAGATGTTGCTTATGCATGCACAAAACAACATATAAAGCATACACAGAATGCAGCACCCGACTCGGAGCTTAAACAGTTTTAGGAAGTGTGGGAAGACAGAGGTGGAGACTGGTGGGTTTGTTGGGGGGGGGGTTCTCTGTTTAATTAGGGGAACAGGGTCTCAAGGCTTGTGCTAAGGTGGGGAGAGCAGTTTGATCTGGAGGGTGGGTTACAGGTAATTCTGGTTATTTCTTGGGCCATAATATTTTATTATACAATGGCAAGAAAGAATCCTGGCTCCTGATTGGTCAGTTGGGCATCACAGCAGGGATGTTATCCTGGCGTAACATCCCTGCTGATGATATGCTTGAGGACCCCGAGCATTGCTTGCATCTTTTCTTAAAAAAATATTTTTAAACACTAAATAAAATTATTTAAAATTCTTTTTTTTTCTGTATGAAACAACGAGCCATTGTATAATAGGAATAATGCCCTCCAGGGTGGGTGTTATGCTGAGATAACATCCCTTCTCGGGTGTTGGACACCCTCGGCTGGTGGCCTCAGGTCCAACCACCCGAAGTGGGATGTTATCCCAGCATAACACCCACCCTGGAGGGCATTATTCCTTTATTACACGAGCTGATAGCAGCCAGATAACTACAGGTATCAGCAGGCTTGGGGGGAGGAAGGAGGTTGTTGGTTACAGTGTGCATGAGATGGGGTAAAACTAATAGCAGGGGGTTAGGGAGGTGTTTTACAGGGTGTGCAGAGCTTTTGTTTTTTATGTATAGATTCAGATTTTGTTTTTTTGACAGCTTTATCCAAAAATCTGAAATCTAATTTTTTTCATATTATCTGAGGTATCTGTTATCGTAACGGATTATTTAAGCAACCCTTGTCAGCACTGCATCTAAAGACATAGTGGTCTGTTCTGCAATGAGTATAAACCCTGAGAGGTGATGTACACCTAGGGAGGTGGAGTCCAAAAGGCTACAGAACAGAATTAAATCGCTACTCTGTGGTCATCCAGTTTCTGCTAATTAAGTACACGTGTTTTGTGTTAATAATTTACACAGTCTGTTTTTTATTATTAGAATCAGATGGTGTAAGCAGTTTTCTCCGGTGATAGATGGTAATGAGTTATTCATGAAGGCAAGTCAGTCTGTAGAACAAGACCAATGAAAGTGGCAACATGAAGGAATCAGAAAGTTTGTGCAACCTTGGTCCAGTGATGGGTAGAACCAGTTCTACACACCAGAACCTTTTAGAACTTGGCCAGTTATCAAATTTAAAGACCTAGTGTACTGCCTGGAATTAATAGTAACTTTCAGATGTAGTCAGCTATCACTTCTTATATCTGAAATATTTTTTTTCTTTTCTGTTTTCTAGTTAGAAGATTTTCCATCTGGCAGTATTGGGGTGATGTGTGAAGCAACACTCTGGAGGCAGAAAAGTGAGTGCTGTTCCTCCCACTGCATCAACACTGAGACCACACTGACTGTGACATCACTAGCAACAAAGGAGAACCATTCCTCACGGCCAGATTATTTTCTTTCACGTGAAGCAGCAGGGATTGGCTCTTCTTGGTTACTAGTGATGTCACAATTTCCTGCATTTTGATGGGTAACTTGTGAAAATCACTGATCAGGCTGCAAGGGTTGTGGTACCTCAATGTGTTTGGTCACATTTCCTGATGACGTGGTGGGAGGAACAGTAACAGTAGATCTTTGAAAGTAGCTCTCGCTGCAGGTAACACTGTTAGGACTAAGCCGCCAGGTGCCAGGACCCCTCAGAAAACTTCTAGCTAGCAATCTATGGCAGGGGACCACCCCTGATGTCAGCCCACCCCGACGTCACGGATGGCATAAAAGGGGGGTCCTCCAACCCATCCACAGTTCTTCCGTTGGAGACCCAGGGATGAAGAGAGAAATTATGGAGAACTGAGGAGGTTCCTCATAAATGAGGAATGGTCTCCATGATGGAGAAGCAGCTACCAGGGGGAAGGTGGAAGGGAAAATAGTACCTGCTGCAACAGCTCCTCTCAAAGATCTACTGTTATGGTAAGTTCTCACATAACTGTACTATCTTACTTCAAGGGGGCTCTTGCAGCAGGTAACAGCGTTAGGACTAAGTCCCAACCAGTACAAAGGAGAGACCCTGGACAGACAGGCAGTGGTTAAGTAAACCAGAAGAAGTTCTCAAGAGAGCAGGCCCTGGAAAACAGTTAGGCCAAAGCCAGACCTCCGTCTAGAGGCAATATCCAGACTATAGTGCTTGACAAAAGCCTGGACAGCCCAGCAGCAGCCACACAGGTATCCGCTGCTGAGACCTTCCTGAGAGACATGAAAAATGTAGCATCACCCCTGGTAGAGTGACCTTTAACCAGTCCCAGTAAGTGCTTGTCGTATGTACGGTAACAATAAACAATGCAGATAACCAACCATTTGGGTAGTGTCCTTTTAGAAACTAAAGCCCCTTCAGTTCTTGGGGCAAAAGAAACAAACAATTGGTCAGCCTTTCTGACAGATAGGGTGCGAGCCATTTAAAAACAAAGCATCCTATGAAAGTCCAGAGTGAGAAACAGGGCCTCTCTTGATTTAAGTACTCTGGATAATAGATAGGCAAATGGATGCCCTGATAAAGGGTAAACTCAGACACCACTTTCGGCAGAAACTTAGGAGTAGTCTGCAAGGACCCCCAGTCCTTGCAGAAAACTAAATAAGGCTCTTTGCACATCGAAGCCTGAAGCTCAAAAATCCTTTGAGCATAAGTAATGGCAACCAAAAATAATGCCTTCCATGACAGAAAGCGCAGCTCACAACTTGCAGCCGGTTTGAAGGGATACCTAAAAAAAAACATTCCTCTAATTCCACCAGTAATGAAACGTGCCCCCATGTCAGTAAACAACTCAAGGAGAACACTGGAGAGAGCAGGCACCGGGGAAGTCGCGTCAGAGGTCCCCGGCGTTGGACCTGCTGAGGGAAGTTACCCTGATGTCAGGCTGAATGACATGGGGTAGCAAGCACCAGCCCTGCGGGTGTCAGGTTATTCAGCGTCAGACCAACCGTTGTCGGGTCAGCCAGCGTCGGACGCATAGATGGAGCATCCAACGTTCAGCCCTCCAGCATCAGTGGAAGGAAGGCTGGAGAGGCCAGCAACCTCCGATGATTGGGCAACAGGGAAGGTGTTATCTGATCTGACGCCAGAAAATCTGGAGTTAAGGGAGCTGGCATATCTGGTGTCCAGTCCCCAGGCATCAACTGAAGGGGGGCTGGAGAGGCCGGCAACCTCCGATGATCGGGCGACAGGAAAGCGCCATTTGATCTGGTTGTAGCCGGCTGGGGTCGAGGAAGCAGGCATCAGCTGACAGTGGGGAAGTCCAGCCAGCATCAGATGAGCAGTCACCTGACAAAGGGAGTAAACTCCTGTCTGGAGGTCCTGCTCCTGGCGACTAGTGTCGCCAGATCCTGGAGCCCGGTCCGGCAATACTGACGCCTCAGCCAGGCAGACAATGGGCTTTGACCCATCGTCCAAAGAAGTACTGGCTGATCCACCTGGTTTAGGCCTGGAGGGATGCTTGTAGGGCCTAAGACTCAGGGGAGAGAGGGCCGAAGAAGCAGGGTGGGACAAATCAGGTAGCCAGGTGACCAATGGCAACTAAAAATATTGGTTTGGCTACCAGATTTTTAAAGTTACTGACCAAATGGCAACCTGTCTACAAAGTAATTTTTGAGCCTTTAGAAATAATAGCCACCACAAGTATTGATTTGGCTACCAGACTGTGAAAGCTAGTGGCCAAACTGACCAACAGCTAACAAACTAATTTGTCCCACCCTACAAAGAAAGCCAATCCCCAAAAGACCCTCTGCCAAACGTACACTCCAGGGTGGAGGGCTTCATCAACAGGAGCCCAGAAGAAGAGAGTGCTGCTGGAGTGGCAGAATCCGACCCCCGGAGGGAGTTGGAAGCAATCGCCAACTGGAGCGGGACCTGGAGAGGAAGCACGACTGGTGATTATCCCTGTTCATGTCCCGGTATTTATGTGTCCCAACGCCTTCCTTCTCCATATGGATGGAACAGGAGGAGGTTCCCAAACTGGTGGACTCTTGTCCTATAGGGTTTGTCTGCATGTCGGGCAACTGCTTCAAGATCAAGGTCTTCTGGTCGCGGCCTACTCCCATGGTTATAGTCTAGGCAAAGCTGTTAGCCTTAGAATCGTGATCGGGGTCCCAGGCAGGAGAGGCAGGCGGAAAGGCAGGATCTGCTTGCCACAAGAACTGGATGTCCACCACTCAGAGGAAGAGGAAGAAATCGGGAGTTTATTAGTATTTATTTATCTATTTAAATAACAAACACATAAAAGGAGCAGTTGACAGAGCAGAAGGTGTCCATGGAGCCGGTGTGCATGGGTTGATGGTGGAAAAGGAACTGGGGACGGGCTGGGGGACCATTGCTTTTATACCATACGTGATGTCGGGCCGACTTCAGGGGGTGATCCCCCTCCATAGACTGCAGGTTAGAAGTTTTCCTTGGGCGCCTGGCGGCTTACTCCTAATGGTGTTATCTGCTGCAAGAGCCCCCTTGAAGTAAGATCTGACTTTTTTAGCCTCCAAAGCAGAGTGCTGCTCCAAACATCAGCCCAGTACTGCCAGGTGGAACATCTTCTAATTAGCAAACAGAAAAGAAAAAGTACTTGAGTGTGGTGAGTGGCCAGTCGTGTCAGTTGTGAGATAGCTGACTGCATATGAAAATTATTGTTAATTCCAGGCAGTACACTAGCTCTTTAAAAGTGAGAAGAACCTCCCTTTCACAAGGGACTTTAATGCTTGGATAAACCTAAACAAATAATACTTCAATGCAGACCATTTGCCCTGTAAGTATTTCCCATTCCCCTGTTGCTAATTATTTAACAAATCCACATTTAAATAAGAGCACCCTCACTCATTTTTATTTTTTTTTAGTTTAGTTTTTGTTGACTAGGTAAGTGTACTGGACAAATCCTGCCTATTTTCAGGCACGACCCGGGGGAGGGGGATACAGATGAATGCCAACTGACCTTGAACCAGATTAAGCTGTTGGTGGTATTTTTAGTGAATGGAGGATAAATTTGGCCAGGACACTGGGGAAATTCCCCTACTCTTTTCAAGAAGTGCCATGGGATCTTTAACATCCACCTGAACTACCACCAGAACAGGCAGATGGGACCTCGGTTTAACGTCTCATCTGAAAGACAGCACCTCAGGAGTGCAGCACCCCCCTAATGCTGCACTACAGTGTCAGTATTGGGATTTAACTCAAGTGCCTGGAGTGGGGATAGAACCCACAGCTTTCTGAGCTCCTGGCCTCAAAGGCGAGTGTGCTACCTGCTGAGCCACTGAGACTGACATAACCCACCTACTCTTATTGCTGGAGTTTGCCGTGACCTTATTATCCTGCATTAGTGACATCATAAACTGTTGCCATGGAAATTACTGTGAAGTCAGAAATGCAGGATCATGATGTCACTACGCACTCTAGCGGTGGGAGAGGGGGCTTTTGTGTGAACACAAATCTTATTAATATTTACCATAAATGGGGAGGGAACTACAAAACAAGAATTTGTCAATGCCAAAGGTATTTGTTTGCATGCTGTTAGAAGAGCAGCAATATAGAGGATTGTGTATGAACAATCATACACAACAAGGCTGTTTTGCAATTGAGCGGTTTCCGTGGTACCACGAGACCTCAAGAGCACAGGTCAAGAGATCTCGTTACCACGGAGACCTCAAGATTGTAAAACAGCTTTGTTGTGTATGATTGCTCATACACAGTCTTTTATAGTGTTTGGGCAACCACAAAATCATGACAGAGTCCTTACTTTTCAGCTTTTTTTCAGCGCTGCTCTCTTCCGGGTCCACCTCTCAGCACCATGGCCATTTCAAAAAGAGCGGAGGTTTCCGATATGTGCATGTGCGAAGACATTCAAAGTTGTGCCGCAGTAATGACATAGCTAGTGCAGCACAACAACTTGACGTTACTACTGCAGACTCCACGACAAGCTGATTCCTGTAACCAAATTCCATCGGCAATAAAGTTCTTCTATACACTATATCTCATTTTCAATGGGTTCCTGCTTTTACACATTTTTACAGTGCATTTGTCCAGGATAGCACAGCTAAGATGCCAATATCTTGGTTTTAGTGGGGTTCTGCTTTTTTGCTTTATTTTACACAAAGCTGTTTCTTGTTCTGGTCTCATATGACAACACCCCCCAGCCCTGTCACTGACCTATTTACTGACTTATGGATTTTCCACCATTTACCCAGGACCACAGTGTGGTGAGTGGCCAGCCATGTCAGTTGTGCAAGAGTCTGCAGGGGTGGGGATGCCAGTTTGCACAGCTGGCGTTTTCCTCCCATCACCAACTGTTGTCCTGCAGGGTATGGGCATGCAATGAGGCAGTCATGCATACATGGGGTGGAAGGCATGGGTGAATGGCATGTGGCAGAAACCCCTTCCTCCCTGCTGCTTTTGACTGGGCTGCCAATTGGTCTCCACCAGCTGGCTGTCAAGCAGCAGTAACAGTATCCTCTCATCTCTGAGATGGAGAGCAATCCCTCAAATTTTCCTCCCCCAGACAGCCCTCAACAGCCCGCACTCATTCCTAAATGTACATCACCAGCGGTATTCAAAAGGCCAACGACAAAGGCCAGTTCACAGGCTCTGTGTACGTGGACCTGATCAAGGCTTTTGACCTGGTCAACCATAGCCTACTTCTTGATACCCGCCAGGGCCTGCATATATCTGCAAATGTTGTTAAATAGGTCGGTAACTCCCTCTCCCACAGATCCCAGAAAACAACCATTAATGGTCATTTTTCCACCGACTGTCCATTTAATTATGGGGTTCCTCAGGGGGTCCATCCTGGGCCCTCTCCTCTTCTCCCTTTTCATAAACAACCTTCCAGATATCTGTCACTTCACTGAAATTGTGCTGTATGCTAACGATGTGGCGCTTTACTGCAGTGACAATGTTTGGAAGTCTGCAAGCGGATTTCAGCAAGCTACACTCTTGGTTTTCTGCTAAGGGTATGGTCTTCAATTTCAATTTTTTTTTTGGTTTTTCCAATTGTTTAACCAGGTGAGATGCACTAAGCTGAAAGTGTGATTACAGGTGTGATCTGGGAGCACAGGGAAGTTAAGTGACTTGCTCAGGATCACACAGTATGTAAGTGGGGGCTGTGGGATTCAAACCCAGGTCTCCAGATTTGCAGATCAGTGCCTTCAACCACTGCGCTATATTGCCTCCCTGCCAGTGTTTCCACGTCATTTCCTTCCTCCACTTCTGCACACCCACCTTCCCCTACCCCTCCTTGTTTTTTACCTGACACCCTCTCAGTCCTGCCCCTCCCTCCCCTCTCTCCGACTATCCTCTGTTGCCTTAGTGTTTTTTTAAGTCTACTATATTGATTATTCTGGCTTTCCTAGCTGCGTTTAGTTATTGTGCATATGTACATGTTGCTCACACCTTGTACTTTTGCCTGTACTACTTCAAGTTTGTATGATCTTATGTTTTATTTTATGCCCTGTATTATAATTGTACCTGACTGTAAATACTTGTGATTGCTTTGTATAAATATGTGTGATTATGCTCCAACCAGATCCATCCTGCAAATGAGCATTGCTCAACGATGATCGCCTGGATAAATAAAGATTTTGGTTGATTGATTCACTGAGTGATGGAATATGGGGACATTTCAAGGTAACTGACCCACAGAAGGGAAGCATGTAGTGCTCCCACCAGAAGGGTGCAGGAAGGAACCCCTGGGGACAGGGGATGCACAGCTGGCCAGTGGTGGGTTCTCCTGAAGACAGTGAAGGAGATCCTGGTGGAGGAAGAGGAGCAAGTCCAGAGGCCTGCCCGTGCCAACAATACAGCACCTGAACAAGCAGGTTAGGCTCCGACAGCAAGTAATACTGCAAGACAAGGTAGAAGAGCCATTTTCAGCATGGACGAGGTGGACCTTAGTGGCTGCAGTTGTACCAACGTGCAAGAACAATGGCCTCCGCAGGAACAGCAGATGACGGGGCCTTGAAACACATACGACTGGGTGTGGCTGCTAACTGGGTGGTGCCCCACTTGCACAGGTGGCCATGCAGGCAGGCTCAGAGCCACCGATCTTCTATCTTGAAATGTTTAAGTGTAGCCTGAACTATTGTGAAAACAAAAGAATGCCACGGTGGCTAGTGCCTACACTGTATCAAAGCCAGTCTGTGTAAGTGAAAGTTACTAAAGCATTGTCTGAGAAGCACACACAGTGAGGGACTCCCGTTAGGAAAGCAGGAGGTGGGAGATAAACTAAATGCAGACCTGGAAGGAGAAATCAGAGGTGATGGACTATCATGATGATTGCTCAAGTAACTAAAGAAAGTGCAGGGAGAGTTGAGGCAGTAAATATATGAAGTGTAACTACTGCAATATGGAGTAAGTGGTGATCACTAGGACAGGACAAGACAAGGTGAACATGCGTCCCAGCAAGAGGCTGCGTTTGGATAGTGACGTGGCTGAGATCAGCCTGCAGCAGGGGCTGCAAAGTAGCCTGGGACCTGAGGAATGCAATACTGGGTTAGCTCTAAAAGAGGGACTGGAATAATGTTAGCTCTGACAGAGGAGTAATAACCTGTGGAAACATAGTCAAATGCACATGAACTGGGACCTCTGGATCTTACACACTGCTTGATCGTGTACGGTTTGTTATTCAGTAAAGGATGGATGTGCTCAAAGATGTTTAGTGCTTGCAATCTTGTCTGCCCCATTGGTCCTGGGATGCTCCCAAAGAATTCCAACCCAAGCACAGCAAGCAAACAGCAAGTTGAGGGATGTTAGGGAACTCTCAGTGAGTCAAAAATACCCCTCGCATGGAAGGTTCCCTGGACCATGCCTGTCCCCACCATCAGAGCTACACCGGAGATGGGGTTACATAAACAAAGTGAGTATTTCTAAAGACAAATTGGTAATTCTTAGCAAAAAGCACACAATTAAAAAGCAAATACATACACACATCACTTAGTTTAAACAGGAGTTTGAAAACAAGAGCCTTCTAGAAGCTGTTGAGGTTCTAATATTTGATTTATTTTATTTAAAGGTTTATTTAAACAGGATAAGTTCCATGAGAAATAAGCCTCCCTTACAGAACGCCCCTTGTCAGACGAATACAAGCCATACAAGATAAAACGAGCATGAATCACATTTTTCCAAGTTTTAAAACAATTGCAACGGCTGTCAGTGTTCAGCAAATCAAGTTTTATGTTCTTCTTTAAGAAAGCTAAGCTTGGGCAATTTCTAAGAACCAGAACCCGAAAGGGTTTGCCTATCCCTACTTAGTCTAGCTCTCAGGTATCCAGCAACATTGCACTTGATGTGTAAACAATAAGACATGACAAGGTGCTGGTTGTCTGGGGTTAATGCATGTCCATGTATGTAATGAGGCATAAGGCCTTTATGCAGAGTGCCTTTAGCACCTGGAAAGACATTAACCCAAAACAACTAATGACCTGGCTTGACTTACTGCACTTATACAATTGACAAACTGAGAATCAGTTTAAAAGACAAAACATGTTAATTTTTCTTGTATTAAAAACAGGCGTATATTCTTTTGTTAAAAGTAACTGGTAAAACATAACCCCTGGTCACCTGTCAATCATCTGTCTTTCCACACATTTAATAGAGGGAATCAGGGCCGGCCTTAAGGACAGGCAAACTAGGCAACTGCCTAAGGGCGCCAATTGTGAATGAGGTGCAAAAAGTTTAAAAAAAAATTTAACTATGTAAAATTTATTAAGAACAAGCGAAAGAGTTTAGAATTAAACATCAAATTTGGAGAATGCGGAGGGGAGGGACATCAACAGCAACTTTGCCCAGGGGCAACACGGGGCCAAAGGCAGGCCCTGGATGGAATGTTTATTACGGAATACAGGAATTCAGACCTCTGCAGAATGGCCACCACTCACACGCAACAGAAGGCCTTAACGAAGCCAAAGTATCAGTTTTATTTGTCGCAGCTAGGTAAACAGTAGAGACTGCCCTGACAAGCTGGTAAGGATAGGAGTAGGATTTTTCATGGTCACCATGAAACACTAGCAATTAAAACTGAAAAAAACTGATTTTTCAAAATGTGTATGTGTGGAAGGAAGGTATCATGAGAGGGAAGGTTTATTTTTTTTTAAATTAAGGGTGTTTCACTTTTAAAATCCCATTGAAGGTTTTCAGTGCAGATGCTGCAAATTAAAACTTCACTGGCAAAGTTGGTGCAAAGCTGGAAACTTCCCAGTTAACGAAGCTTCACAACCTTCCTAGTCAGCCTCATCATTTTCACTAGCCAAGTTTCTTTTTCTTTTTTACTAAAAAAATGCCCACAAGAGCCAAAATGTCCACCCCACCCACTCCCATCCCTCTCCCTGCCAGATCATTATAACATATCACCCCACCCATCCTCCTGCTAGCACCCTCCTCCCTCCCCCTACCACCGGTGAAGATTTAATTCATAAGCCCTAAATTCATCCACATAAATCCTTTCCCTCCAACCCACACCATTCACACACCACCAACTTCTCCCACACCATTCCTCTGCCCCAACAAGTAGAAATAAAGAGTTGTGAAACCCCCACCCAACCCCACCCTCTTGCACCTACCTCCCTTCTCCCTCCATGCCCTCAGAAAGGAGGATGGACTGGTACCTGTAAATAGGGAAAAGAGTCCTACTGTAGGAACGAGACAGGCTTGCTCTTTCTATGTCAATGGCCAGTGTAGAATGAATGAAGGCATTCACATGACAGTAACACCTGATTGGCCGACACACCAGCCTATCAGGTGGTACTATAGGCTAAACATCATCATTCATTCAGTCTATACTGATCTTTGACAGAGAACGAGCGAGCCTGTCTCACTTCTACGATAGAACCATTTGTTTATTTACAGGTACCAGTACATCCTTTATTCTGGGGGCATGGGGGGAGGGAGGTGGGAGCTAGATGGAGGGTATGAGGGTGGGGATTTCCACAACTTTATTTCTACTCAGAGTGGGGTGCACAGAAACTGGATGGAGAGAGGTGGGTGTTGAGTGAATGGCATGGGGGGGCAGAATTCATCTGGGTGGACATAGGGGCGTATAAATTAAAACTTTGCCAGAGCAGTGTGTGTGTGTGGGAGGGAGGGTTGCTAGCAGGAGATAGGTAGGAGGAGATATGTGTATCTGGGATGCGACAGTGTAATACACAGTGGGCAGGGAGTGGGCATTTTTGTCCCTTTGTGCATTTTTTTAACCAGAAACAACAACACTACTTGCCTTGTGAAAACTACATGTAATGCCATTCTGCCGATACTTCGCTGGGGAATTATCTGTAAAGTGGCACTGTGTAGAGTTCTGCAGGACAAAGACAGGCACTTCACCAGGCGAAAACTACATGAAGTGTGCTCACTGGTGAAGAAAAGTCTATGAAATTTGCAGTTCTTCACAAACTGAATGTCCCCAACCTCGCTCATCTCTCATTTTCGGTGAGTAAAGGCGGCAGCGATGTTTGTGATGAGAATCAGGAATGAGTGAAGAGACTCCTTAATTCCGTATGTGACAGGTCCAGATCCCAAATCCCATTGCCTGAACTAAACCCAACCTGTGCATTGCAGGGGAACTAACCTCAGAACTTATTTTACCAAGCAGAAAGAAGGGCATTTCCAAGCCATTTTATAAATTTTTGTAGCATAGTCTATTTATAAAAGAAAATCTACAGCCAAAGATTGCCATTAAATTTAGGTCACGGTTGGACTAGTAAAAGATTCCTAATAACTGCACAGAAATAGTCACCTAATACTCTTAACACAAAGCACTGTGTAGCAAAAAAGTTAAGCACAGAAAGAATTGTAACCCAAGTGCTTTTCAACATATACTTGTATCATTGTATGTAAAATATTAGATTAAATGAATGACTTACAGGATATCCAGGGTCACCAGGCTCCCCTCTATCTCCCCGTTCTCCCGGAGGGCCCTGCAAAATAACCCATGAGAGTCTGAGATCAGAGCATGGAGCTTTGAAGGTACAGCAGAGAGAAGAGTCTGTTCATGGCAGGAACGCTGGCACGGGGTCTGATCAGCATCTATCTGATCCCTACTGATGAAGGCCGAGGCACAGTTGCTTCATATTTCAGTCATTCAATCTTTTTTCCTCTGCAGCCACACGAGGACAAGCCTTGGTCTCAAAGCCTCCTTTATAACTTGTTGCGTTCAACAACACTGGTTCAGAGTCACCCAAAGATTAAGCAAACATGGTGACTAGAACCCACTGTGAGGAAGATAAAGGTTTATTTATGTACTTGCTGCTCCCACCCCCCTCCCCAGCAGACACGCTGGTGAATTTTTGTTTTGCCAGGTTCCATTCCAGAAGCAGTTCTGAGCCGAATTCCCAAACAGGCTCATGTGGAGGTGAACCTACGTTTGTTCTGAGACTCAAGCAGCACTTCCACACAGAAAACTCTTGAGCTGCTCATCCAGCAGATCTGAAGTTTCATCTCTAGACTAGGGGGGCACTTTCTCTTGGGGGGGTGCTAGGGCATGAAGCCAAAGAGCACCACCTTGCACCAGGCTCCGTCATGAATGGGATTTAGATTTGGAAGCATTTGCTCTCTGCACCCCTCCTGGCCAAAGTGCAGTACTACAGATGCAGCTAGAAGAAACTGGATGAGGATCATAGGTACAGTATTTGCTGGGGTGAGTCAATTTTGAAAATTAAAATATGCCAATACAGTACAGCCCTTACACACATTTGGCTATCCAGGTGCAAACCTTGCTTGCTTGTCACTTGTTAGTCACACCCTTGCATCTGAAACCTGGCAAGCAACCACTAATATAAGCCTGCAAGAAGGACCCTGTTTGTGGAACCTTTGTGCTGCAGTACCTTGTGGCAAACTTGAGTTTTTAAAAAGGGCCTTTGCTGGTGTGATAAGTTTGCTCTGTGGCTACCTTTTTTCCATTTCAGAACTGATTGCAGGTGGAACCCTGAAGGGTTTGCACAGCTGCAGTACCGGTTTTACATCTTAAACAGGGTCACACTGGTAATGAGCAAACATTAGCGAAACTGAATTCTAACATATAAAAAACAAATGCCCCACTTACTCCCGGGGCAGAAGTACTAGGCATGAGCTCAGAACCCAGCCAGTAGTTCCAAGTTCTAACAAGAGTGCCGCTACTACTATTTTGCATGATTATGATAATCAGGGCAGCGTGGTCAAGTGGTTAGAGTACTGGCTTGGGAACCAGGAGATCACAGGTTCAAACCTCACTGGGGACATATACTCACTGTGAGACCTTGGGCAACTCTAACCTCTCAGCGCTCCAGTCCACCCAGCTATGAAAATGGATGGACAGTAGGACACCACTGCAAACAAGATGTTGACTCTCAGCTGGGCTATCCTAGGTAAATAAGTCATAATACTAGAGAAACTATGCATCTGTCACTCTCTGGGGTCAGCAGGCAACATCCTGTTGAAGTTGTCTATCAGCCAACCTACCCCCCATCTGGACCAGTCCCCACAATCCCCCATCACCCAACCTCTCTGGGTATTACCTCATCCTGAGTACCTTCTAGGTTGGAGGTACACAGCTACCAGTGGGGGGCCCAGCCATCACCCATCCACTGTCAGAGATTTTCCTCCAATTTTTTCCCATGGGGCCACATGAGTGCAATGACGCTACATGCGTCTTCGATACTGTCCCGCTGCGCTGCTACTCACATTCCACCAGGTGGAGGCTGACCAGTGGGATATGTTCACTCCGCCCTCCCTAGAGAGGACAGTTATTCATGGCACGCTCAATCCTCCCTCTCATTTCCCAGCCAGCAACTGAGTAACTGGAGTCTGTTACTGAACCCGGGTCACCAGCATAGTGAGCAGTAGGAGTACTGCTGCATTACTAGGCCGGCTTGAAGCAGTCTTTTTTATGTGTGTGTGTGTGTGTGTGTGTGTGTTATATATATATATATATACACACATGCACATACACACTTCTTTGCATTTTTATTTTCATGCCCCCAACCCCGATTTTTTACCCTTTGTGCCATCCTGGCCCTGACAACTGAGGCTGCCATGAAGACCCACCCCTCCTCCAACCAGGAAGGCGGGTAAGCAGACCCCATCACAGCTGATGCCAACCCATCACCAGGGTCAGCCAGCAGAGGGTCTGTGACCCGCATCAACCCTTCACGGCAGCCAAGTGCTTCACCTCCAAGATGCACACTGCTCACCCCCGTATGCCTCAGTTGGCGATCCTGAGGCTTGCACATGAATCCCGCTCTCCCCGGCAGCAGCGCAATGCATGTTCACCGCGCCATGGACACAGCTCATTTCTATCCAAGTGCCTACTGTGTTCACCCTAGCAGAAACAGCACTCACCCCCAATCACCATTTAATTTAGAGAGGGGAGAATTGGTATGGATAAGTTTAGAACCTTGCAGAGCCTGTCATTTTCTTAAAGGGTCACTGTAATTGACATAATGGGGACTGGGAGGTGCTTAAAAAAATATAAAAGAGGTCTAATAATGTTAATACTTTTCTTTATTTCGCAGCTCTTACCTGGTTGATACTGTGTTCTCACTTCCACCATCCTGATACTCACAATATCCTACTGTTTCACTATATGGGCCTGGGGAGACAGAGTGGTACCAGTAGTGTCAGCAGCGTTTAGCTCCACAGCTGCCCTGTTCCCAACCATACATGATACCGCAGCCATCTGATGTCCTCTATGGCACAGTCCCTAGCTGGTGTCAGCTATAAGGACAGTGGGGATAGCTGACATCAGGATGTCCAAGGGGATGCATGATCTACCAAATAACAGCTGTAAAATAAAGTGTTAAAAGTTAATAACCACATCAAACAGCAATGTACTCATGGTGTACACATCACAGATTACCTCAGTTATTGCAAAACTGTTTAATTTCATGGCAAGTCAAACACCACTGGAAGCATTTATTGAACTCCCCAGGACTTTGTGTACCCTATTCCTTCATCAGTGGCAGATGAAATGATACGGTACCGAGAAGCACTAGGGATTTAATGAGTGAATGAGTGCTTTCACTAATGTTTGGACTGCCAAAAAATAAAATACATTCTTCAATAACTGCAGCAGTCTGTGATGTTCACTCCATGAATGCACTGCTATGTGATGCGTACCCTGTGACTGCACTGCTGTCTTATGGACACTCTGCGAGTGAGTACTGTATAATGTGTACTCTGTGAGTGCTCTACTGTGTAATGCGTACTCTGCGAGTTCAGTGCTGTGTAATGCATATTCTGCAAGCTTAGTGCTGTCTGATGTGTACTCTGCGAGTGCAATGCTATATGATGCATGCTCTGTGAGTGCACTGTTGTATGATGTGTATGCCACGAAGTGCACTTCTGTGTGTTGTGTACTCTGTGACTGCACTGCTGTCTAATGTGTACTCTGTGAGTGCACTGCTGTGTAATGTGTACTCTGTGGGTGCAGTGCTGTGTGATATGTACTCTGCGAATGCACTGCTGTGTGATGTGTACTCTGTGGCTGCAGTGCTGTGTGATGTGTACTCTGTGGGTGCAGTGCTGTATGATGTGTACTCTGCGAATGCAGTACTGTGTGATGCATACTCTGAGTGCACTGCTGTGTGATGTGTACTCTGTGGGTGCAGTGCTGTGTGATGCATACACTGCGAGTGCACTGCTGTGTGATGTGTACTCTGAGTGCAAAAAATGTGTACTCTGTGGGTGCAGTGCTGTGTGATGTGTACTCTGTAAGTGCACTACTTTGTGATGTGTACTCTGCAACTGCACTACTGTGTAATGCATACTCCGTGAGTTCAGTGCTATGAAATATGTATTCTGCAAGTGCCATGCTGTCTGATGTGTACTCTGCCAATGTAATGCTATATGATACATACTCTGTGAGTGCACTGTTGTTTGATGTGTATGCCATGAGTGCACTCCTGCGTGTTATGTACTCTGTGACTGCACTACTGTGTGATGTGTACTCTGCGAGTGCAGTGCTGTGTGATGTGTACTCTGTGAGTGCAGTGCTGTGTGATGTGTACTCTGCGAGTGCATTGCTGCATGATGTGTACTCTGTGAGTGCAATGCTGTGTGATGTATACTCTGTGAGTGCAGTGCTGTGTGATATGTACTCTGTGAGTGCAGCGCTGTGTGATGTGTACTCTGCGAGTTCAGTGCTGTGTGATGTGTACTCTGCAAGTGCAGTGATGTGTGATGTGTACTCTGCGAGTGCAGTGATGTGTGATGTGTACTCTGTGAGTGCACTGCTTTGTGATGTGTACTATACGAGTGCAGTGCTGTGTGATGTGTACTCTGTGACTCCACTGCTGTGTGATGTGTACTCTGTGAGTGCACTGCTTTGTGATGTGTACTGTGCGACTGCACTGCTTTGTGATGTGTACTGTGCGACTGCACTGCTTTGTGATGTGTACTGTGTGACTGCACTGCTGTGTGATGTGTACTGTGTGCACTGCTGTGTGATGTGTACTCTGTGAATGTAGTGCTGTGTAATGTGTACTCTGTGACTGCACTGCTTTGTGGTGTGTACTCTGTGACTCCACTGCTGTGTGATGTGTACTCTGTGAATGCACTGTTGAGTGATGTGTACTCTGTGACTCCACTGCTGTGTGATGAGTACTCTGTGACTCCACTGTTGTGTGATGTGTACTCTGTGACTCCACTGTTGTGCAATGTGTACTGTGTGAGTGCACTGTTGAGTGATGTGTACTCTGTGAGTGCACTGTTGAGTTATGTGTACTCTGTGACTCCACTGTTGTGTGATGTGTACTCTGCGACTCCACTGCTATGTGATGTGTACTCTGTGAGTGCACTGTTGTGTGATGTGTACTCTGTGACTCCACTGCTATGTAATGTGTACTCTGTGAGTGCACTGCTTTGTGATGTGTACTGTTGTGAATGCACTATTGTGTGATGTGTACTCTGAGCGTACTGCTTTGTGATGTGTACTATGAGAGTGCACCACTGTGTAATGTGTATGCCATGAGTGTACTGTTGTCTGATGTGTACTCTGTGACTGCACTGTTGTGTGATGTGTACTGTGACTCCACTGTTGTGTGATCTGTACTCTGTGACTCCACTGCTATGTGATGTGTACTCTGTGAGTGCACTGCTTTGTGATGTGTACTATAAGAGTGCACCACTGTGTAATGTGTATGCCATGAGTGTACTGTTGTGTGATGTGTACTCTGTGACTCCACTGTTGAGTGATGTGCACTCTGCGACTCCACTGCTGTATGGTTATACATTCTCTGAGTGCACTGCTATCTGATGTGTATCCTGTAAGTGCAGTGCTGTGTGATGTGTACTATGTGAGTGCACTGTGTGTTGTATACTCGGTGAATGCACTATTGTGCGATATGTACTCAGTGAGTACACTGCTGGGTGAAACATTTGCAGTTTTCCCATTCCTAATATAATTTATGGGGTGTGCAGACTAGGTTTTCCAGTTCTGATTGGTCAGGGAAGGCAAATCAGAACCAGAATCAAAAACATTATATTTAGTAAAAAAAAAAAAAAACTGTGCAATGAACAGAAAACACAAGAGTAATGTTCTACAGCAGGTCTGTATTTACTGCACTAAAAAGGCCAGAGTAAACCAGAGGCTTAATTTTCTGCTCTGTTTGTTCCATCCCCACCTGCCCGACTCCACTTGTACATTCTCACAGGTGTGATACTTTGCAATGATCAGTCTAACTGACTGAATTCTTGTAAGGGAAGTATAGGAAACTTCCACGGAGCAGACACAACCAGTGTGTTTCTCTTTCAGAATCACTAAAGGGTAGCTAGCTATGTGAGTTAGGCTAGGAAAACTGCATGCCCAGGGGGTGTAGTGATGCCCAACACCACAGAGGAGAGTCTTACAACCCCTGGAAGTGCAGTTATCGCAGCCTAAATCACACCCTGGAGTGTCTTACTTTGCTTACAAAATGGGTTCTATGGTAAAAAAAAAAAATGCAAAATCACAGTTAATTCCATGTTTTATTTCAATGTAATATTATTTTTTTAGAGCATCTTTCCGGTTACCCCCAGTGACACACAAAGTACCCATACTGGTCCCACAGTTCAATGGTGCCAAAATAACATTTTTTAATTACAGTGCTTTCAGGAGGGAAGGGATAGTATTTAGGTTCTGTGTAGCTGACAGCCTGATCCCTCCCAATTCAGAGCACTGCCCCCACATCTGCACATTTCATTATGTAATAGCCTGGAGAGCACGGGTGCATTCTCCACAGACTTCTACAGTGCTGTGTTTTAAAATACGTTGTTATACATGCTGAGTGAGAGATGAAGCATTTAAAGTCACCACTCAACTAACAAGGCTGATGCCCCTGAAAAGGTCTTGTTATTCTGCTTTGCCTCCTCAATTAGTTCTGCAAAGCGTCTGTACAGTAAATAGTTGACTGGGTGCTCCCAGAAATTATCCCTGCAAAGAGCCTGTTATTTTCGATTGTGTTCTCCCTTAAATTAGCCCTCATAAGGGTGTTTATTGTCAATCTGCCTCTCCCCATCACTTAGCACTCAGAAGGCTTTGGTACCTTTTAAGCTCTTATAAGGCAGTTTGGTAGTTATTTTTCAGAGGCTGCAGCAAAAACAGGTTACTCATCTGTAACAGTAGTTCTAGAAGTAGTATATGTTGTTCATCCACAATGTTTGGCATGTCTCTTTCCCCTTTAATTCTTGCCAGATGGTCTGAAAGCTGGCTCCTCCCACCACCTGGGTGGTATATCCCTCAGCTCCACCCCTTGATGCCAGATCTTGCCCGCTGGAAGCAGAGGGTTGTGTGTCAAAGCTAGGGAGGTTGGGTGGGTTCATTTGGATGAACAACATATACCACTCCTAGAACTACTGTTACAGGTGAGTAACCTGTTTTTCTAGGATCGTGGATATGTTGTTCTATCCACACTGTTTGGCAGACTCCTAGCAGTTCTTCAGGAGGAGGGAGGCAAGGTGCACACCCCCTACTTGGGAAACAGAGATTGGAGAACAGAGGCCCCAAAACCAGCATCCCGGCGTGACTCTAGGTCGATATGGTAATGGGAAATGAAGGTGTTTGCTAACTTTCAGGTAGCAGCTCTGCAGATTTCCTGGATAGGGACATCCCTAGAAGCAGCTGCCGATACAGCAGTATGGTGGGTGGAATGAGCTCTTATCCCTCCGAGAGGCTCCTTGCCCACCAACTGATAGCAGAGATCAATGCAAGATGTAATCCATCTGCCTATCGTCCACTTGGCTGCAGGTCTGCCAGGTGCAGCTTCAGCATAGGTGACAAAGAGCTGGCAAACCTCTCCCTGAACTTCAGCTGTACTCTCCTTGTAATGAGAGAGAGCTCATCTCAGGCCCAAAGCAAGGAGCCTGTACTCGGCCTCCAAGGTGTAATTGGGGTAGTACACTGGCGGAGTCATCACCTGGTTCAGGTGAAACTCTGATACAACTTTCAGAAGGAACTTTGGGTTGAGGCGCAGGACAACCCTGTCCCTGTGGAAGACTATATAGGGAGACTCAACAGACAGTGCCTGGAGATCCCCAATCCTTCTGGCTGATGTAACAGTCACCAGGAAGGTGGTCTTCCATGTCAGGTGTGACATCTCATTCCTGTGCACTGATTTGAATGGCTTGCCCATGAGTTTTGCCAGTGCCAACAGTAGATCCCATGGTGGTGGTGGTTCACGCACCAGAGGGGAAATGTAGTTGAGGCCCTTGAAAAGTACCAGATCACCTTCTCCTGTGCCACTGTCTGCTGACCAGCCCACGCTGGTAGGTAGAGATGGCTGCCAGGTGCACCTTAAGGGTCATAGACTGAAGACCCCCTTTGGAGAGAGACCAAATGTAGTCGAGAATGCTAGCTAGCCATGGGAAAGGACAAAGGGTCCAGGCTCTTGCCCTCACACCAAATGGAGAATCTCTTCCATTTGAAGGCATAGCACCTCCTGGTCACTTCCTTCTTGGATGCCTCAACAATGGTGAGAACATCTTTGGAGAGACCCAAAGCCTGGTACTCTAGCTGCTCAGGAACCAGGCTGTCAGGTGCAGAGATTGAAGGTCCAGGTGGAGGACCTTCCCCTGATTGACTGAGATCAGGTCCGGGTGTGCTGGAAGATGCCTCAGGAACCTATTGCTGAGGCTGAGGAAATCAGGGTACCAGAACTGCCGAGACCAGTCCAGTGCCACCAGGATCACCTGTGCCTTGTTCCTCCTGACCTTGAGGAACATCTTGTGGATCAATAGAAGTGGAGGGAAGGCATAGAAGAGGCCTGGGGTCCACAGCCTTGAGAAGTCATCCTCCTGTAGCGAGCCCTGCTGAGGAGGGTGGGCATGAAACAGCCTCAGCTTTGTGTTCTCATTGGAGGCAAACAGATCCACCTGAGGGGTACCCCACTGGGAGAACGGGCTGTGTACTACCTCTGGATGGAGAGACCACACATGGGATGCCTCGCCCACATGGCTGAGGGAATCTGTCAGTTGATTTGAGGCTTCTGCCACATGGATGGCTAGGAGATCCACCTCCAGTCGACTCAAGAGGGCCCAGATGCAGAGAGCTTCCCTGCACAGAGGCTTGGAGTGTGTGCCACCTTGCTTGTTGAGATAGTACATGGTCATGGTATTGTCCATCTGGACCTGCACCACTTGACCCCAAAGGAACAGAGTGAATGCAGTCAGCACCAGCCGAACTGCTCAGAGCTCCAGCAGGTTGATATGATATTGGGATTCCTCAGGGGTCCAGAGCCCGTGGACTCTGTGATTCCCCATGTCGGAACCCCAGCCCGTGAGAGAGGCATTGGTCAATAGACTGACCATCTGCTCAGTTCGGACAAATGGGATCCCCTCCTGCAGATGTTCTAGGATGGTCCATCACTGGAGAGTGTCCCACATCTTCTAGGTCACAGTGACCAGCTGGTCAAAATGACCGAGTTGCGGAGTCCACTGGCTGACCAGCTTCCATTGGATCAAGAGAAGTGTCCATCGAACCATGGAGGTGCAGGCCACCATGTAACCCAGAAGGCGCAAGGAAGTCCTGGGCAGGGTGCAAATGCTCAACCAGAAATGATTGGGCAAAGGAGGAGAGCACCTCCACCCTGTCCACCGGGAGCCTGGCTCCGGCTTGGCAAGAGTCAATCTCTGCCCCAAAGAAGCAGATCCCCTCGAAGGTACAAGTTCCAACTTGGTCTTGTTGATCAGGAGACCAAGTTTGATGAAGGTCTGAAGGGCCAGATCCCTGGACCTCTCCACCTCCTGTTTGGAGGGACCTGCTATGAGCCAATCATTGAGATATGGGTACACTCTGCCCCCCCGATGCCAAAGAGGGGCTGCCACCACTGCAGTGCATTTAGAGAAGACCCAGGGGGGCTGATGACAGGCTAAATGGCATGGCTTGGAACTCAAAGAGGGTTTCCTCTGCTTGGAAGCGGAGGAAACTTTGGTGTGATGGATGGATTGGGATGTGGAAGAACGCATCCTGCAGATCCAGGGAGCAAAACCACAGGTTTTGCTCAAGAGATGGTATTATCTGAGACAAAGTTACCATCCTGAAGGTGCAAGACCCCATCCATTTTGGGACCAGGAAGTACCTGGAAACGCACCCTGGGTCGACAGGGGGATCCGCGACTCTGACCACTACCTCCTTGTGGAGGAGTTGGGCAATGTCATCTTGGAGAGCCGACTGAGTGTGCAAGGAAACCATTTCCCCCCGTGGGGCTTAGCTTGGCTTGGTGGGTACTGCTTGAATTCCAGAGACAATCCCTGGCTGACCACTTCCAAGACCCACTTATCTGTTATGACAGTGGACCAGGCAGAAAGGAAGTAGTGGAGCCGGCCCCCCCATGGAAGGACCCAGAGTGGGCATGACGACTATGGAGTTGGCAATCCCCATCGCTCACTCACTCATCCAGAGAACCCAAAACTCAGTAAATTTGACCAGCTGGTCATTGTGCAGGCTTGGAGGAGGAAGGTGCAGCCTGGGGACCACCAGGACCTTTCCCTCCGGCTTACAGGCCACTGAGGCCCCTGGCTTGGGTCGAGGGCACCAAGATTGAGCCTGCTGCTGTTGATGCCCCAACTGAAAATGGGGCTGCTTGGCTGCAGGGGCAGAAGGCCAAAATGTTTCTCTTCTGCTTTTTGGAATCCTGGGATTCCTTCTGGGCAGAAGTGATGGAGTCCAAGGTGGCATGGACTTCTCTGTGCACTGGAAGTGACCGTCCACTCCTGGATGGAAAAGATCTGTTCCCAGGAAGGGAACATTTGTTAATTTGTGCTGAAGGTCCACCATGAAGGTCAAGACCCTCAGCCAGGCCCTGCGGCGCATGGCGACCGTGGCCACTACTGAGCGGGTGTAGGAATCCCTGATGTCCAGAGCTGTCCGGAGTTGCTGTTTGGCAACCACCCAACTCTGGTCATGGACCTGCTTGACTGTGGTCTGGAGGTCTGCAGGGAGATGAGGAAGAACCTCATCCAGAGAGCCCAAGAGATCATGAGAAAAATATGCCATGATGACAGCCGAGCTCGCCTGATGAAGGCCAAGTGAAGAAGCAGCATAGACTTTCTTGGCAGAAAGGTCCAGTTTCCTGGACTCTTTGTCTGGGGGTCTATCAGCATCTATCAAATTACCTGAATGCTGATACACAGACTTGGTCACCAACCCGTTGGCCGAGGGGAGTTCTGTGAATCCCAAAAGGGAGCCACTGGGGACCGCATATTTGCAGGCCATCCAGGCTGAGGACGCAGGGCAGGAGGCTAGGTGCTGCCACAGCTCCAAGGCTGGGCCAACAATGGCTTCAGCCATGGGGAAGGCCTCTGTTGGAGAATCCCCTCTTTTGAGGATATCAGTGAGGGGACATTCGGCCAGTTTTTGAACGGGCTCCAAGGGCATCCCCGTAGATTCGGAGGTGAGACGAAGGATGCCCATGAAGGACATGGGACCTTTCTCCATCGAGAGACTCCCAATGATTCTTCATCTGAGGGATGGGAATGCAAGTCAGAGTCCTCAGACTTTGAGGAGTCCAGATAGATCAGCCAAGCACCCATGTCACCTTCGACTCACCGGGGGTGATCGGGGGTGAGGGTGACAGACAGCCTATGCAGAAGGCCCTTGATGGGCCAAGACTCCTTGGCAGGAGCCCCGGATGGAGGCTGCTTAGGTGGCGGCTCCACCTGAATCGATGGAGAGGCTGGTTTTGGCCGAGCCAGAAGGGTCTGCACCAGCTCTGCGGGCGGAGGGGTGGTGTCGACCAGCTTCAGAGGAGCCGTCGTTGGCCTGGAGGGCAATAGCCAACTGATGGCTGGCATGGAAGCTGGGGTCGACTTAGAACCTGCCATCATCAACTGTTGCCACATTACATCCTTATAGCATAGACGCAGTTTGCGTTGAAGCCTTTCCTCATCAAAAGAGAACGAGAATGAATGGCAGCACCACCACTTTTTAGAATGCCCTGAGTGGCGTTTATGAGATTTCTTCTGCCTGTCAGTTGAAGGTGTCCAAAACATCGACCATCAGGGGGACCGACGAGGGTGCTCAGAGGGAGCTGGGGAGAACTGTGGCTCCTCCAGAGTGGGGACAGGGACCGTGAGGAGGTTCCTAGCAAGCTGGGTCTCCTCTTCAGTAGGTCCAGTCAGGACTGGGGTCCTGAATAAGGAATTGTCAGCCTCATTGAGCGACAGTGGGTCAATGGGGTCGATAATAATCTTGACTGGGTTGTCGTCACATGTCTTGGCCAGCTGACATGACGGGGGTACCATGACGCTAGGGGCCGAGGCCACAATCTCGACCGAAGTTGAGACAGCAGACTCCTGGAACCAAGACCGCTCTCGATCACAAGAATGTCGTCGATGAGACGAATCTTCTCTTGACTCCTTTTCCTTCTTACAGGAATGGGAGATGTGTGCGCCTGAAGGGCCCTCTCCCTTGGGCGGGAGAGACTGGCACAACTCCTTGAAGGAGCCTGAAAAGGTGGAGCCCAATTTGAGTGGGATGAAGACTGACACAGAAGAGGACCGATCAGCATCCCAAGTTGCCTCCTCCTGGAAAACCATCATCTGCTCTAGTTGTTCAGCGGACCCCACAGATGCAGAGACCACCCAACGGGCCTCTTTTGATTTGACTGGTGGGTTCAATTTTTCCAGTCAGTCAAGCTGAAGTTGTGCGAGACGATCATCCAGGATGTTGGGCTGGAATGTGCGACAAAAGTCGTAAGCCTGGGTGTCATGGGCATGGGCCAGGCAGTAGATGCACGAGGTGTGCGAATCAGTGCTAGAATCTTTCTGTCTGCAAGGGCACCAGCGGAACCCAGGTGAGGACTTTTCTCCATTGTGATTGCAAATGATGTGGAGAAACTCGAATGAGTTTAAGTTTAGGTAAATCCAAGGATTTGTTCGCCAGGGCCTACTCAACGCGGGAGCGATAAGGAGGGATTCTGAATCTTCCAGTGGAAAGGAAGATCTGGCATCAAGGGAAGGAGCCAAGGGATACACCATCCGGCAAGATTTAAAGGGGAAAGGGACATGCCAAACAGTGTGGTAGAACCACATATCCACGATCCTAGAAACATGTCTTTCTTTTCCTGCAGCTGCATGCCAAGTGCCATATTAAGCAGTTCACTTTCTCGCTTTTGCTCCCCATTCCCACTGAGAGTGGGTCGGAATAGCAAAGATCCGATTCAATCCGCCTCGATCAGACAGACCATAACCTTGCCAGCCCGCATCCCCAACCTGACCTTGAACATGACCCTATTTAGTTCCCCATGCCTTTGGAAGAATCTTTCCCCAAAGACTCTTCAAGTGCATTTACTCAGCGTCTGCATTTTTTATAATTTATTTACCCTGGATAGCCCTGCAGATGTGCAAAATCTGTGTCGGGGGACTAGCTTCTACCCATTTCTGTAGCTGGGCAGACTGGAGCACTGGGAGGGTAAATGACTTGCCGTGGTCATACAGTATTTGGTTCTAGCAGGGTTTGAACCTGTGATCTCCTGGTTCTGTAACTACTAACCACTAGACAAACACTGCCTTTTGGCAGTGTTTTTGCTGTCTTATGTTAAGCAGTGGCGCAGCAATTTCAGGTGACTGCACAAAGTGGAGCTGCCCAGTGTCGCAGGCATTTCTCTCTTACTCACTCCTTCTGCTGCCCCCTCAGTCTCAATGCCAATGTTGTTATTTTTTTAACCCACCTGGTTTCTTCTCTCTGCTCACTCTCTCCCCCAACCACAATCCCAGCCAGGGAAAACAATTTCCCTTCCTGTTTCCTCTGCTGCCTCCTCACCCCCACCCCAACTCTGACTCCAGAAATGTTGCAGGCATTTGGGAGCATGTACAAATGGATCAAAAAGCTTGCAGTGTTTTGGCTCCTGATTGCTGCAGTGGCCCAGCACACCTGCAAACAATACACAACAGTGTGAAAACACAAGTGTAAATGGGATTTTCATTCCATTTCAAGGTGTCAGTATCCAAAGTGTAACTACAACTGTCTTTTCACCTATGTCATGCCCCCCCCATCTCTATTAATAAAGGAATGCATTTGCATGCATGTTACATGAATGTGACTTGAAGAGTTTATATAGCGGACGCCACTTATAAAGGTCTCCTGTTAAAAAAAAAAACATTCGCTAAATAGGAACGGTTAGTTTCAGTATCCCACACTTATCTATTCTGAATTGGGTTTTGCTGCAATATAACAATGTTCTAGTTCTCTGGGAACGTTAACATTGCAATGTATTCCTATGACAGGTGCCGTGTCTTCAACTGGTCATAATGTCGGCACTCCCCATCAGACTGCAGTCCAGCTCCTTCTTGCTCACATAACACACGGGTTGCCTGGCAAACTAATAGCCTGGCTCTGGAAGGACTGTATGTTCAGCCTGGATTTGACATTTCCTTTTTTACTGTTTGTAGGGAGGTAGCAATGGGGAATGATCACACGTGGTACCATCAAGTCCTGCAGCGAGAAGACTTTAGTTTGAAGTCTTCCGGTGTTTTCACAGCAGGCATACTGTAGTCTGCATTCTTGCTCTGAGCAACTGCTTGTTGGTTGCAAGGAACTGAAATACTCCACTTTGAGATCATTAGCCCAAGATGTCTCACAGCTGTACGCTCTGACATAACCCCAGCTTACCACTGATGTGACCCAGAGACAAACCCGCAATAACTCAGAGAACAATATAACCACATGAACGTGGACAACAATGAGAAAAAAAAGACGTACTTGGTCTCCAGGTGGTCCGGGAGGACCTTCTATTTTCCCATCATCCCCTTGTTCTCCCTGCAGAAACAAACACGTTTTTATTAGTAGTTGTAAGCGTTTTTTATTTCTGCCACAGCAGTATCAGCAAGCCATGGAGATCTGGTCTCATTTAAAATGCTTCTAAACGAACAGAAAACTGAGAAACTTAGAAAAACTTGTTAAAATAATTACTTACTGACAACCAGCCAGAATGACACAGCTTAGTTTCCTGTAGCATTATGTAGGGATAATTATGTAATTTATGTAAAATATAACACATGTTCCATATCCCCGTGGCACCAGCCAATCCAGTGTAATTGCTTTACCATTAAATGAAGACTAGCAGCTAATGTGCACAATACACAACTTTAAACACTAGACAGCAACTTTGTACTTTGGAAAGGAAAGTAAGAAATAGAAACACAAACTGTACCGGCAGAAAATGATTCTGTTATCCATCTAGTCTGCCCATTTCCCTGCCCAGCTCCACACTCGGCTGAACACTGCACTGGGTATAGGATGACTTATGTTATGGGTCATGGGATAGAAATTTAAAACATAAAAGGGTAAAAGTGAATATATAAGCACCATTTTTATTGTATCTTGTTTACTATTTTTTAAGTTGTTTCTGTCGTGATTTCTCTCATTCTAATCAAAGGTCCTCCACAGGCGATACAATGGCCCACCAGCGGGGATGCTAGGCTGCTGGCTCCTCCCCCTGGAAACAGAGCATATTACCTATCTGAAGCATTCAGCCACTGCTGGCCCGGAGCCTCATAACCTTATGACTATATCTGGATTTCCCGAATGTTGTTTGCCTTACTTAAATAGCAGACAACGCCTTTGGGAGAACTTTAGCAAAACATAATATTTAGACACAGTTCAGCTTGAATGTCACATTGGTTCTGTATTTCTCCTCCCCGTTATTTATTACTGAGGTCATTTGAATGAAAACAAGATCTTCGCATCTAATACGTTCACTTATTCCTGCTACTTTTCCTCAAGCTGAGGTCATAATGCTTGTGACATCACAGTTACTTCCATGGCAACAGACTGTGATGTCACATCAGAGGATTATGACTTGAACTGACAAGTAAGCTACAGAAGCAGATGAACTCTAAGGAATAAGGATCATGTAAGCGTGCAAATTTGCTTAGTAATAAATAACGGGGAGCAGAAATCTAGAGAACAGATATGAATTAAAAGCTGAATTGTTGGGGGGGACCTGGCTAGCAGCCGACAAAGAAGTACGTTCTGAATGGGAGCACTGTTACTCGCTGCGATCATTAGCAAATTAAACCCAAAAAGTTAAGCTGCGACTTGTGAAACTTACTACATCTGAGAGAGCTTGGTACACTGATTTGAACAATATCAAATTTGTTCAATCTGAAGATGGGAAAACCGAAACAAATTGCACAGCAGGAGGATGACAAGGGCAAGCAAGAGAAGCCCCCAGAAAAGGCTGAGGCGAGCGGCTCAAGCCATGTGGTGATGACGGGGGGCAGAACCATCAACCACTGCTCTTTTACAAACAATAAGGGACCTTGATAAATTAGAAAGTGGATGGCCTCTATACCCAGTTACCCAATTCTCTGCTGTGGATATTAAACTTGCTCAGGTTTTGGAGGAAGCTAATTGTGCTACTGAGGTCACGAATAACTCTGCAACAGCAGTTACAGGGGTAATGGTCAACAATAAGTTAATGCGACTGTGACTTGAACAGTTCATACTCCATACTATATTGAAACATACACAACACTTACTCTCTGTTTTACAAAGTTCATTATTTCGTAAATTTTCATTACCATACGGGTGTTAGGAACAGCCATTTTGTTTTAACTTTTGAGTTTGTCACACTGAACTGGAACTTCTTCCACTACTGTATTTTAAAAACATGTGTGGGTTATCAGGCTGTACATGACAGTTTAACATGGGTTAATGTAACCCTGCTAGAACTCTGAGGACCAATCAGAGTAAGAGAATATTACTTGCATTATAATAATGCTGATTGTCTCAGCAGGCCAGGATGTAAGAGACCTTCTCCTAAATGAATCACGGAAACGAGAACAGTTACAAATGCCTGATGGTACCAGTATATTTTTCTATTCCCTGATGTCAGCTATGCAAGGAGACAGGGGAGGAAGAGCTTCAAAGCTGTCCAGATGGGTCTTAAAGCACTGGGGATAAGACATGCCTTACAATTCCTTGCATGCCTAAGAATAACATATGCTGGCAAACGTATTCACACACCGACCCACTGTAGGCTGGCAAGCAACTGGAAGCAATTAAATTAGACTTTGCCTGGCACTCACAGGAAGAAACCTTGGATGGGGACCAGAATGACGAGGCGTGCCTGCAATAGAATATACAAACTCCGGCTGAACAATTAAAATGGATTGTCACTTTCTGTAGTGTCAGATAAATGGTATTATAATGAATGTGTTATGTTGCTAGTCATTGGGTGCTTTTGTGTTTGTGGGAGATTTGGCGCTGATTAGGTTAAGAGACATTGTAGTAGTCGCAATTTCTTAATCACCTCATGGTGACCAGACAGGTAGGCAGCGGCCACCGAGCTTACAAAGTTGGCCACTGACTCCTGATGCCTCTATTGCAAGTTTTATATTAGCAATGCCCAATGTCTCCTAAATGACGCCGCACTCAGCGATGGGCTGTCATCGAGGCACATGTCAGGAAGCATAGGAAAAACCAGGAGCAGTTTCAAAATTTACAAATAGCATTTTTATTTTTCTGAATAATAGCAAAATAAAAAATAAAAATTTGTTCAGTATAACTATTTACAAAGGAAGTACAAACAGAGAAAACAAAGTCCTTCTTCTGAGAGTATCTCTTAATTCCAAGTTTCAGTCTCTCATTCTCCTTGTCTCCCTAGCAAAAGCATTGCTGCTCTTTTTATAAGTCTTTGTCTGGGAACTCGTTAAGGGAGCTTGCTTCTAACATAGTAACACACTAACATACTAAAATGCCAGCAGAATAGGCCTAATGGTCTTTCGTGTCTGCTGATTTGGTCAGCCCCCACCCTGGGAGCTGACCTTGCTGCCCCCTCATCCTCTCTGGCTTCTCCCTTCCCAGTTCAGGATATTCTCACTGCATTGGATTTTGCTTCCAGAACCCTTCCCCTGTACCTGTCCCACCCCCTCTTGAACCCCTCCACCGTCTCTGCCTCCACCAGCCCCCTGGGCAGTGCATTCCATGGCTCCACCACCCTCTCAGTGAAGTAGCACCTCCTCCTTTCTCCCCTGAATCTTCTCCCCTCCAGCTTCCACCCATGGCCTCTAGTTGCCCCTCCTCCTTCCTTCGAAGCACCCTGACTGCTCCTCCCCTATTTACCCCTTTCATGTACCTGAAGACCTCTATCATGTACCCCCGGTCCCTTCTCTCTTCCAATGTGTACATATTTAGCTCTTCGAGCCTCTCCCCATAGTTCCTATCCCCCAAGCCCCAAATCATTTTGGTTGCCCTCCTCGGGACCCTCTCCAGGAGTTTAATGTCCCTCTTTAAGTGTGGCCTCCAAAACTGCATGCAGTACTCGAGGTGCGGCCTCACCAAGCAGTTATACAGAGGGAGTATCACTTCCCTCCTTCTGGAGGTGATCCCCCTAGCGATGCATCCCAGCATCCTGTTGGCCTTGGCTGCTGCCTTCTTACAAGTCTCTGAGTTGTTCATCTTGACATCCACCGCCACCCCCAGGTCCCTCTTAGCCATCGAGACTTGTAGCATTCCCCCCCAGGGTGTACACTTGGCCTGGGTTTCTGGCCCCCGGCTGCAGTACCTTGCATTTCCCTGCATTGAACCTCAGTTTCCACTTTCTAGATCATCTTTACAGAGCCTCCAGGTCCCCCTGTAGGGCCACCCTCCCCTCCTCCCCATCCACCACCGCCCCCAGTTTTGAGTCATCCGTAAAGAGACTCATCTCACTCCTGATACCTGTCCTTATGTCAGAGATGTAGGCGTTGAACAGGAGGGGCCCAAGGACTGATCCCTGTGGGACCCCACTAATGACCCTCCTTGAGGATGAGACTATCCCTCCAACTATGACCCTCTGGGTCCGGTCCTGGAGCCAATTGCCTATCCATCTGATCATCTGGTTCCCAACCCCCATTTCTCCCAGCTTATCCAACAGGCCCCCGTGAGGAACAGAGTCAAATGCCTTGCTGAAGTCTAGAAAGAGGACGTCCACTGGTCTACCCAGGTTTAATGCACTCGTCACCCAGTCATAGAACTCCACAAGGTTTGTCTGACATGATTTCCCCGGGACGAATCCATGCTGTCTATCGTCCAGGCACCCTGACTTTTCCAGGTCCCTCCCAGCCTTTCCTTGACAATGCCCTCCATCACCTTGCCCACCACCGATGTCAGGCTGACAGGCCTGTAGTTCCCTGCCACCTCCATTGATCCCCCCTTGTGGATAGGCACTATATGCGCCACCTTCCAGTCCTGTGGCACCCACCCTGACCTCAGAGAGATGGTGAAAAGCTCCACCAGGGGTTTCGCCAGGACAGCCGCCAGTTCCTTTAGCACTCTGGGATGTAATTTATCCGGCCCCGGTGCTTTCTCCGTTTTAAGGGACCTGAGGGCTTCCCTCACTCTCTCTACTGTGATTTCCACTTCTGCTACCTCGTCCTTCTGCTTAGCCTTCCCCTCTCCTGCCAGTGATGCCTCCCCCCTCCCCAGATCCGCCGATCGGTAAGGGCCCCCCTCCTCAGTATCTCTGTCTCCTCCCATGTATGATGGTCCCCCCCCCATTTTCCTTGGTGAAAACTGAGGTGAAGTACTCATTTAGTACCTCAGCCTGCTCCCCAAGTCTTGTGCACATCTCTCCCCTGATTTAATCCTGCTAATCTGCCCCTTCACCCTTCATTTTTCCCCAATGTATCTAAAGAACCCCTTGTTCCCTCTCCTAATTTCCCTGGCCAGGTTCTGCTCCTTCCTTGCCTTAGCCACCCTCACCACCCTAGTGGCCCTTCTAGCCATCAGCTTGTACTCCACTCGATCCCTTTCACTCCTTGAGCACTTGAATTGCCTATAGGCTGCCTTCCTTCCCTCACCACCTCCTGGACCTCCCTGGTCCACCAGCAGGGTTTTCAGGCCCTACCGCATTTTTGCCTTACTCTTGCACAGGTGCTGGTAGCATCTTGCACCCCTCTCCTGATGATTTCCCACCTACTGTCAGCGTCCACGTCTGACCCAATCACACCCAAATGCTCCTTAAGGATCCTTCCTATTTCCTTAAAATCCACCCCCCTGAAGTCAGTTACCTCCATCTTTGTGCAGCCTTCAACCCCTCCTAGATCCAGGCAGAACCAGACCGTGGCATGGTCGCTCCCCGCCAACAGGTCCCTTACCTCCAGGCCCCCAATCTGGTCACTGTCTGCCAGGACCACATCCAGTACCCACGCCTCCCTGGTCAGTTCCCCCAGCTGCTGAGTTAGGAACGCGTCTTGAAAGACATCCAACAACCTCTGTTCCCTGGCCACCGAGGATGTCATAGTCTCCCAGTCTGTTCCTGGCATGTTTAAGTTCCCCAACACCACCACTCTTCCCCTGCCCAATCTGCAGTGTCTCCCAGCATCTGCCACCAGACACTCCTCCAGCTCCTCTGCCAGCGCAGGGGGTCTATACACCACTCCTATTTTTACTCTCTTACCCCCCCTTGTTATCAAGGTGACCCAAATCGCCTCCACAGTTCCCTCTGCCTCCTCTACTCCCCCTATGCCAATACAGTTTTTGACTATTATTGCTACCCCTCCTCCCCTTCCCTCCCCCCTGTCCTTCCTGAACATAGTGTAACCCTCCGGGTTCAGGTCCCAGTCATGTCCTGCGGTGGCCAAGGTCTCAGTGACCACTGCCACATCCACTGCTCCCTCAGTTAGCATTGTCTGGAGCTCAGGCATTTTATTGCCCAAGCTCCTGGCATTTAGCAGGACTAGCTTCCACCCTTTCCCTATACTTCCATTTCCCCTGCTCGTGTTCCCACGGGGATTCCGTTTTCCCCTGGTCTGCACCTTACCAGTCGGCCTTTTCCCACATTCCTCCAGCTCCCCAGGGGGGTGGAGACAGAGTCCCTCCTTTATTGGACCCCCTCGACAGCCTTTTCTCCCATCCCTCCCCCCTTCACAAGTTTAAACCCCACCTTTCACCAATGAACCCCTCTATTTTCAACTTAAGGATTCCCCTCCCCTCCAAATTGAGATGGAGTCTATCTCTAGCATACAGCTCCTTATCCTCCCAGGTCTCCCCCCAATCCCCCATCAACCCATACCCTCTGGCCTCACACCACTCCCTGAGCCACTGGTTTATCTCCCTAATCTTCCTTTTGTGCTCCCCACTAGCCCTTGGCACCGGCAGGATTTCTGAGAAGGAAACTGTGCATCCTATGTCATGACAGACCCTGGCAAGCCCCCTGAGCCATGCCTGTATCTCTAGCTCGCTATTTCCCTCAATGTCATTTGTACCCAGGTGGACCAGTATGTCTGGGGAACCCCCACAATCCTTTGCCAGCCGATATACCTCATGCCTGGCCCTGTGCACCATTAGCTCAGGGAAGCATTTTGTTCTAACTGGCCAGGCTTCCCCCTCCCTATCCCATTTGATACCCCTGATCATAGAATCCCCCAACAGGAGCACTCTGACTGCTCCTTTTCCTCCATTTCCCCCCCCTTCCATGTCCCTCATCCTTTCTACCGGCCCCTCCACCCAGCCGGCTCCTTGTTCCTCCCCCTATCTGGGTGCAACCTGCTGCCCCTCCATATTTACCCTGGCCCCCCTTCCCCTCGATCCTATGTCTCTCCTCCTCCCAAGTACCCTTCTGTACCTCGCTAACTCCCCCCTCACTGCTAGCGACTGGTCCTTCTCCCCCATCCGCTAAATTAGCCTGGCTCATCCTCCCTTCCTTCCTGTCTCCGTTCAGCCCCTCCTTGCTTGTCGTGCTCCCCTGGCCTAAACCCTCAGCTCCCTTTACTGTATCCTTCTTGTACTTCTGGTCCTTCTCCTTGTGCTTTCCTCCCTCTTCCCCCTGCCCCTCCTTCTCTGATCCACTGTTCCCCCTATTTTCCTAAATTCCAGGTTCCCCCCATTCCTTCTGCTATCCGGCCCCCCTCCTGCCCTCTACTCCCTTTCCATCTCTAACCACCCCTGTCATGGCTATATCACCCCCCCTCATCCTCAAGCAGAAGAAGAGAATTGAAGCAGTTACTGAGCATAAGGTCCAATCCACCTCTCCAACTTGCTTCCTTTTGTCCAGCCCCAGCCATCTGCCTACTTCGCTAAGAATGTTGTCCCTCTGGCCCCCCCTTTGTGTGGGTCCCCAGTTACCTGTCTGCTTCCTTGGTAGTGTCCTCCTTTTGGGCCCCCCTCTGCCAGGGTCCCTATGTGACCCCAGAGTACTCTCCTGCACTCCTTTCCCTATGCCCCCTCCCCTAGTGCTTGGTGCAACCCTGTGGGAGAGCACCTGCCCACTTCCCCAACCATACCTCCTCCCTTTCCCCAGCTGTCTCCTAATCCCCACAACCTTCTCCCTAAGTTGTGCCAGCTGGTAGCACACTGGGCAACCACCGAACTTCCAAGCCCAGTCCAGTATCATGGCTGCCCCACACCCTGTGCACCCCACCATTCTCCCAAAGATGCCGGCCCTAGTGACATGTGGTCCCATCCCCCTCCAAGTAGGTTTCCTTGGGTGAGCCACCAGGTTCCCCCCTAGTCCAAAATACACCCCTACTGACTAATCAGGTCACCCACTAATCCTAGATACAGTCCCACAGTAAACCGGTAACCCTGTTACTAGGTGCAGTACAACACAATAAACTCATAAGGGAAGTGAACAACTTCCTAAGCTCCTCTCCCAGCTTTTAAATCCAACCCCCAGTGGCTAGAACTACATGAGCTGCACCTAAAGCCTTTTCTCCAATTGCAGGGCAGGTGTTTCCCTATAAATAAGCAGAGCTCTGGGGAGGAAGGGGTGGGGGAAGATGGGATTAGGGCCTACACCCGACTCTCTCGAGAGTGTATCAACCCTGTGTCTGCCACTCCAAGCCCTGCAACTAAAGAAACAGCCCCAAGCAAATCCCACCAAATTGGTTTTAAATCAGAAGAAATAGGCCTCCACCAGCGCAGCCTGCTACATAGTGAAACATCCAACAAATGAGCCCACTTACAGCCACAAAAAACAGTTTTCAAACTTCCAACAGCCCCAAAAACAATACACTGCTAGCCCCTTAGAAGTAGTAAGAAAGAAAGAAAAATAACCTTCTACCAAGTAAAATCCACAAGAAACCCTATAAAAACAACAAGTAGCAGCTACTGTACTGGAACAGATCTGATCCTGTCCCCTTCTCACAAAATGTTCTTGTCAGTGTCATTCCTTGCAAGTGCAGCAAAACAGTACATCTTGTCCCAGAATTGACCTCTTGTTGACAGATCCGCAAAGGACTTAAAAACTGCATCTCACGTTAACCTTTTGAGTTCCAAATAGCTTTTTGCAATCATTCTAATAGTATAACTATATACAGTTTTAAACAAAGGGATTCCAGTATCAGTGACATTTCCAAATAAAGATTTACATATATTTTTATACCCGCAGACATGCACGGGGGAAGAAAAGACAGAAATAGCAAGGGAAGGCAGAGAGATAGCGAGAGGCAGAGAACTGCGAAACCATTGGAGTGATCAGTTCCTAGGTCTTACAAGAAAATCTGATTGTGCAACCAGACAGACATGAGACAGAAAAGGAGAGGATAGGACAGACCTTTGCATTTAAACTCTTTCTACATAACAAATGGGGCAGGGCCTTATTCAACCCTGTCACATGGGCCCAGCCCCTGGGAAGTAAATTGGCTGCTTGAGATGGAGGTTTTTCAACCTCAAAATGCACAAAATGCGGCTCAATCAGTATAATCTGACAAAGTGGCAAACTTGCCTTTATTTGTTCAGGTCTGGTTTTTGAGGCATACCTGTCAGATGCAGTTGACAAGTTTAATAAGTTTTAGAAGTTGTCAATGTTATCACAGTTTTAAAAGTTATTAAGGTGTATTTCCATATAAGTGAATACCGCACTGCTTATTTTTCCATATAATTGAATTGTTGAATTTTTAGCATCTATGCTTTTGATCATGGGGGTGCGGGCGCTCTGGTTTATGAGCATTCCCTCATAAAGTGCACAGGTTTCCCTTTTCAATAACTTGTTTCTTTTTTCCGTAAGTATTCTTTACCCCCAGAGCTCTGGCAGGCAGCTACGGCCCTCCAAATGGAGGGACTCTCTCTTCAGTCCTGCTGCTTCCATGTTAGGTGGCTACCTGGTAGTTCCCCCATGGATTACCCACCACGGCGGGGCCAGGAGGAGGTTGCCAGCTCCCCCCCCCGAAACCCAATCCAGAATCCGGGGGCTCGCTCCGGGGAGCGTCGAACCATCATCGAACCTGCCAGGCTCGCTTTTTCCTTCTTTGCCCGGCTCCCATCCCTTCCAATGCAGAGACATTGGCTTCTAGCCTCCCGACTCGTACTGCCCTCCAGCGTCCGCCACAGTGCAGTCAGTGAGCAGGACGACTAGTCTCCCTCCCCCTGAGAGAGGAGAGCAGTTCTCCGGACGCTCAATCCTCTCTCCCCCATGCAGCCCAGGTTAATTCCTGAAGCTGGGTCACTGGCATGGCATGAGGTGTGGCGTCCAGTGGCTCAATCCTCAGTGCCACTGGGCCAGCTCCTTTTCAGGAACCTTGAGGACGGACATAAGACTTATCATCACTGAAATATGATGTATTTGGTGCATGACAGCACTATTATAACTTTTTGATTACCTAAACGTACCTCAGTACATGGTGATTGCTGCATTTGTCCATTTAGCAAATATTTAGCATTGGTATGCAAAGTGGTTACGAGACCCCTATATGTAGTGACTACAGAAGCTAAGAAACTGTTATCCTGTGTATAAAATGTAATCAGATGTTACTTATACTATTCAGGAAACCTTCATATCTACATTGTATATTTGAAATTGAATTAAAATAAATAAAAAAAAAGCTGAATTGTACCTAAATCTTATGTTTTTCAAAGTTTTCTTTGGAGTTTCAGCAGCTCTTTAAGGATAACATCATCATACCTGGTTATAACTCAAAGTCATTCTACAGGACTGGGGGGGTGAATTTCTACATTCTATTGTCATATCCTGTAATGTATTTTCAATTAAAAAGTGTCTGCGGAGGGTCAGACAGACACTGAGTAGTGCCACAGGGAAGTGGCATAGTGACTCCAGTCAGAAGAACCATATCTATTAAAGACTGGATCTTCACAGATGAAAGGCAGGATATGCTCCCTCACTTTTCCAGTGATGTTCTGGGCAATTATCTGGAATATAAAAATGGGTTACGTACCTGTAACCATAGTTCTAAAAAAGGTATGTGGTTCACACCCACACTTTAACAGTTCCTCCTTAAGAGCTGATTCACTGGAACGTCTTTAAGCAAAGCTCCTCCACCCACCTGGTTGGTACGTCCCTCTGCTCTGCCGTGATGTTAGATCTTGCATGTTGGAAGGAGGGATCCATGTGCCTCTTGCTGGGGGAGGTTGGGTGGGTGCTGTGGATGTGAGCCATATACCACTACTAGAACCGTGGTAACAGACGAGTAACCTACTTTTCCAGGGATGTGGATATGGTCCACTTATCCACATGATGTCACAAATCCAAAACAGAGCCGCTGCCAGTAGGTAGTAGAGTGTAAGGTCAAAACAACATGTATACAAAAGCACAAAAGACCTCACTCAAATACAAAAAGGACTGGATTGTCCATAAGCCATATACATCAGTTTAAAAAGCAAGCTATATTATAGAAGGTGCAGGGTACCCAAGTTGCTGTGGAGATCTTTTGTGCTCTTGTACCATATGATGGCAGACTTCCAGCAGTTCTCCGGGAGGAGGGGACAAAGCACACACCACTAGTGGGCAAACAGAGACTGGAGAACCAAGACCCTACATGCAGCATACCGGTGAGACTCTAGGTCGATGCCGTAATGGGAGATGAAGGCGAGTGCTGATTTCCAGGTAGCAGCCCTGCAGATCTCCTGAATAGGGATGTCCCTGAAAGGAGACACTGAGGCAGTGGTATGTCTGGTAGAATGAGCTCTGAGCCCTACGGGAGGCTCCCTAGCAGCCAACCGATAACAGAGGTTGATGCAGGATGCAATCCACTTGCCAACAGTCTGTTTAGCTCCTGGTCTGCCAGGTATGGCTTTAGTGTACATAACAAAGAGCTGGCATGCGACACTGCAAACTCCAGCCGTGTGTTCCATATAATAGGACAGCACCTGCTTCATGTCCAAGGAATGAAGCCTACATTCAGCCTCTAAAAATGGGTTCATAAAAGAGACTAGGAAGTTCATCATCTGATTAAGGTGGAACTCTGAGACAACCTCTGGGAGGAACTTTGGGTGGGGGTGAAGGACTACCTTGTACCTGTGGAAGACCAGATCAGCACCTGCAGCTTACTAATCCTCCTGGCTGATGTGATGGCCACCAAAAAGTCTGTCTTTTGCAACAGGCATGGCATCTCACACCTGTGCATAGGCTAAAAATGCTTGCCCATGAGCACTGCCAGTAGCAGGAACAGGTCCCAAGGTGGTGATGGCTCATGCACTGCTGGGGACAAGTGGTTAAGGCCCTTAAAAAGCACCCGACCACCTTCTCCTGCACCACCAGTGGCATACCACCTGCGCCCAGTATGCACACATGGCTGCTAGGTGCACTTTAAGTGTTGTTGATCACAGTCCCAACTGGGAGAGCTGCTAGAGGTATTCCAAGATGGTAGCCACAGGGCAGGTGAGGGGATCAAACTCCCTGCCTGACACCAAATGGAAAAAACTGTTCCATTTGAAGACATAACACTGGCAAGTTGATTCTTCAAGAGGTCTTCACAACATGGAGTACATGCTCAGAAAGACCCGGATCCTGGAACTCTAGCTACTCAGGAACCAGGGAGCGAGGTACAGGGATTGAAGGTCCGAGTGCAGTACTTTCCCCTGTTGTTGGGTCAGCAGATGCGGGTGTAGAGGCAACTGCCACAAGGGTCTGCTGCTGAGGCTGAGAAGATCTGGATACCAGAACTGGCGAGACCAGCCTGGAGCTTTCAGGACAGAGACAGGAACTGAGTGCACTCAAGCGGAATGAGGCCTCAATGTTCAGACTTGGGCTGCCAACTCAAGGTTCTCTACCAGACACAAACAAGAATATCCAAGCACTCCAGCGAAACACTCTGTTTAAAAATAAAAAGTGCTGGCAAGGACATACAGTTACTATGTCAAGAGTTTTATTGTAGCCAAACAGACAGACCAACAGGAAACTCCTGTCACTTTCGATCAAGCCCTGTCACTTTCATCAGGCTTGATCGAGAGTGTTCGAGGCCCCTGATGTCTATTGTTTTAACTAATAAACTTGACATACTTAGTTCCTTGCCAGCACTTTTTAAAACAGACATGTTTCACTGGAGTGCTTGGATATTCCTGTTTGGAGCTTCAGTACCATCTGTGCCTTGTCCCTCTGTACTTTGAGCACTACTTTGTGGATCAGGGAAAAGAAGGAAAGGCCTACAAGAGGCCTGGGGTCCAGGGCTTTGCAAAAGCATCCTCCACCAGTATTCCGGACTGTGGGAGTGGGCACAGCACAGCCTCAGTTTTGTGTTCTCCCAGGAGGCAGCAGTTCCACCAGGGGGGTGAACCACAGTGAGAACAGGTTATTTGCCACGTCCTGGTGCAGGGACCACTCATGCAATGTCTTGCCCACCCGGCTGAGAGTGCCTGCCAGTTGACTGTCTGCTCCTGTGATATGGACCATCAGGAGATTCTCACCCAGGCTGCGCATGAGGATCCAGGTTCAGAGGGCCTTCTGACACAAAGGACGGGAGTGTGTGCTGCCCTGTCTGTTCTGGTAGAACATGGTCGTGGTGTTGTCTGTCTGGACTTGCATAATCTGACCCCTGACTAGAGAAGCAAATTCCATCAAAGCTACCCCACATTGCACAGAGCTCCAACAGGCTAATGTGGTGACAGGACTCCCTGGGTGACCAGAACCCATGGGTCCCATGGTCCCCCAGGTGCACTCCCCACCCCATTGCTGACACATCTGTTGTGAGCTGGGCAGTAGAATGGGTCTCCTTCCTCCAGATATTCTGGGATCAACCACCACTGGATGGCATCCCACATTGGCTGGGTCACTATGACTGGCTGGTCCAGGTGTCCTAGGGATTGGGACCACTGATGGCACAACTCCCACTGCAGGTGCCACATCCACCAGCAAGCCCAGTGGACCATGCTGGTGCAAGATGCTACGTACCCCAGCAGCCTAAGGAAGTCCCGGGCAGGGAGTGAGCACCCGACCTGAAATGATTGGACAAAGAAGGTAAGATCCAATGCCTGCTCAAAAGGGAGGCGGGCCTTGGCCTGGAGGAAGTCAGGCTCTGCTCCGATGAAATGAATCACTTTCGAGGGAATCAGTTTGGACTTGGCTGGATTGACCAAGAAGCCCAAGTCTGTGCAGGTCTGGAGGGCCAGGTCCCCGGACCTTTCTACTGCCTCTTTCCGGTTGGCCTGGCTATCAGCCAGTTGTCCATGTAGAAATAAACCCTGACGCCCCTCCACCACAGAAAGGCTGCCACCACTGCTTTGCAACTGATGAAGATCATAAGCACCAAGAAAAGGTTGAATGGCATTATCTGGAACTGATAAAGCACCCCTTCTGTGTAGAATCAGAGGTACTGCCAGTGGGATGGATGGACTGGGATGTGGTAGAATGTGTCCTGAAGGTCCAGGGAGTAGAACCACGTGCTCTGCTCCAGGGATGGTATGATCTAATTCAGCGTGACCATCCTACAATTCATGGAGCTGTGAAGTAGGAGACCAAACTCTTCCAGTGGAAAGGAAGATCTGACACCACAGGGCAGAGCCGAGGGATATACCACCTGGGTGGTGGGAGGAGCTTTACTTAAAGATGTTCTGGCGAATCAGCTCTTAAGGAAGAACTGCAGCCATGTGGGTAAGTGAACCATATCCACACACCTAGAAAACTGGTTTCCATATCCCTTTCCAGAATTACAAGGGTACACTGCTTCAATACATACTTTAGCACTGCAACACATATAGATTGACAGTCACTGCAAATAAGGCTACTTTGCACCTATACTGTAACAGTATTGTGAAATGAGGCACCACAAGGTGCATGATCACCTATGTAATAACAATATAACACCTATACACGCATGCTATACTTCATGCTGCATTGCTTTGTTAGTACTCTGTAACTGGACAACTCTACAGTAGGTGCAGTGGTATTAGCCATGTAATATTAATGTAAATCTATAGACTGGTGTCCTACTTTACAATCCATAATGCTGCTGTGTTACTATGTTGGAATCTATGACTTGCTAAGTCAGTTACAATATAATAACTGGGCTGCTTGTTCCCACAGGGGGAAGCTGTTTATAATTTGCTGTTATAACCAGCTGGTTATAAATGCATTCACGTGCCGTCTTCTCCTCAAAAAGTGCACATGCGCTGCTGCAGCTCAGAGCAACTGAGGCAAAAGTAGAAGTGCCAGGTGGCACTTTCAACTCCCAGCCATATGGAGCTCAGGCTGCTGCCTGTTCCGTGCGGCTGGGAGAAGGGACATGGCATGAGTGTCAAGTGGTGGTGGAGGAGGCTGTGGATAGAGTGCCTCCTTCCACTGACCCAGTTTGCCCCTCCTGTGGCAAAGTTTAAGTGCCCTGAGGGACTTGACTGTCAGGCAGCAGAGCACATGCGGTTGCAGCCACAAACTTTGAAGTCTTTATAGCCTAGCAATTACATAAAACAAATCATGGGGTTGTGTGCAAAACTCACATTTTATACATACGCTCGGTGTGGGATGCTTCTATAAACTCCTCGAGCTTCCCTCTTGGGGTTTATTTAGCATCCCACACCTTGGGTATGTATAACGTTCTTGTTATACACACCACTCCATGTATTATTTGATATATAATTACTGGTTAGTCTAAGTGACATGCAAAACCACGTGCTTCTGTATGACAGAGTCTGTCTCCTCTCCTGTGCTAGACTGACCATAGGGCTATTGCGGCACTCAGCTTCACATTTGCAACAAATTAAACTTGGTGCTGAACGTCTGATTTCAAAACCAGTAAACATAAAAAAACAGACACCCTGTGTGTTGCTTTACAAACCACTTGAGCTTTGTTCTCATAATTTACTGAGCAACACAACCTCAGGTGTGTAAAAAACAGAATCTTGTAATGCACTAAACTGCATTACTGCCCATATACTGTTAGTCTCTATGTAACACTTACAGTGCGAGTGTGATGTTTTACTACACATTGTGCTATAACCATATTGTAATGTATAGCTCCCTATAAGAGCTGTAATCACCCAAAAACCTGAATCACTTGCAGTCTCAAGTTCTACAACATTATACACAGAAACATAGACTCTGTCGTCAGAAAAGGACCACTTGGCCACCCAGTCTGTCCAAGTGTTCCCTACCTATTCCACCTTTGCAGACCTCATCTGGTCTCTGGTAAACCTTCTCCTCCTCCTCTTTTCTAATAGACCCCTGTGTCCAGCTCATGCATTCTTGAAGCCCCCGCTATTTTAGCCTCCACCACTTCTGCTGGCACTCTTTAGGTGTCTATCACTCTTTCAGTCGAGAAATATTTCCCCTTGTCCTGGTGCTCACCCTCATTTGAAGGAGACTCCCCACTTGTACCCTGCTCACTCCTGTGAGCAGTACTGAAGTTACAGGCAGGGCTGGATTTACATGGTCATGGGTCCTATGCAAGACAGTAACCAGGTGCCCTCCTCCCCGTGTCATGCGATGCAAAAACATTAAACCAAAACATATCATGCTTCCGTTTTCATCTATAAATACCTGCATTTGTTGCACAAAAAAACATGCAGAGCAAAAACAGCAGCAAACTAGAAACATACCATAAATAATAATACAAATTCATAGGAGTGTGGGACAGGGAGACAGATACAGAGGGAATGTTCAGAGGAAGGCCATTCCACTAACCAAGCTGGGTGCTATGAGCGTGCAGACAGTCAACTGTTTATCCAGAAAGCTCTGCACTCCAGTCTACCTCAAAGTAAAGGCAAAGCACAGGATACGTGCAAACAATACCTTTATTAAAGTGATCCAAAATGGTGCAAATTGCAGCAGTCAGCCACCCCACACACTCACCAACATTATGCACCTATAGCCGGGCGCTTGTCAAGATGTGGTGCCACAAACAGGAAAAAAGTATATATAGAAGTAACTTAAAGGCATATATGTGCTTCATATGTGCGCCAATGAGCTCAATGAACAATACATAAATGTACAACTGTGCAACTTGCTTTAGCGATTAAATAAAAAATATTGTAACGTGGCAAGAAAAACAACGCAGAAATGCACAAACAACATTGGTAGTAACAGGACACATGGTACAAAATGAAGTGGGCACTAATTCCCTAGTAATGCCCATTTCATAGTGTAGTACTGTTTCTAGCCACATCAGAATCACCAGCAGACAACCATAAAAGTAAAGGAAATATTAAATATTGCCCACTGGCAGTGGTAAAGAAAGTAGCACAATGAATACCATCGAGCAGCAAAGCGTAGCTTATTTTTCTCTGTGCTGCAGCTAGATCCACTATTGAACACCTGATCGCTATAACAAATTGCAGGGCGCAATATGTAAATAATGAAGCCCCATAATGCAATGCAACCATTTTTCACATGGCGCTGCGAATGTCTTTCAAGTTCTTTACTAAAGCGGTTGCTGAATGTAAGCAAGGTTTGATATTCTTGATGAAAGTTAACTAGAGTGACTGAACAAATCCTGCTATGTGTGAATATTAATAGAAAGTTACAGTCACAATATAAATAAGGTATAATGACCTCACGCAATAATATCATTATAGCCATATCTAGACAGAGGGAATGCATCAGCAACTTAGTGGAGAGAGATGGGAGCAGGAAGGGTTAGGGTTGGTCAAAAGTAGTGGCTGCTGGTCAAACACATAGAGCCCCTCCTCCCACCATTTGCACTATGCTTTTCCCACACACACACTCCTGTTCCCTACTACTACACACACCCCCGCACACACACACACGGCTGTTAAGTTCCCTACCATGTTTGATCCCAAGCGAACAAGAGACACTCACTCTTATAAACATCTTGCCGCTGTCCTGAAATCTAAATCCTCCTGAGGCTGCAATCTAAATTACCACACACAGCCAGTCAGTCCCAGACTGACCCTCCTTCTTTGCCTTGCCTCTGTCCTGCAATCTGGATCAACAGTCAACAAACATATAACCAGTCAGCCCCAGCCCCTCACCTCCATACCTATTCAAGAAGCACTCAGTAGAAACCCTGAAATCGTAATTGAGTCCCCCCATCTCCCACACAATGGAAACCCTGCGATGCAAAACTCTGCAGTCTCTGCCCCCAATCACTATGTAGAAAGACTTACCGGTAGGTACCTGGCAGGCATGTTTTGGTGCTCTAGGCCTGGTGAGTCACCACTCTCCAACATCCGACTGTCACTAGGCCCAAACTTGCTGCAGCTACTGCTCATCCGTTCATGTAAATCCAGCCCTAGGAGTGACTGCTGGCCCCGCCCCGATTGTCTGCCTGACTGCCTCACTCACCCACCCTGCTTTCCTTGGGCAGTGCTAACTGAGGCCAATGGCGCTGCCACTGACCTCACCGACCAGGCCCTTCTTCCCACCAGGCCCACTGCTCCTTGTCTGCTCGAAGGTTTATTTACTTTATTTATTTATTTATTTATTTCAGTTTAGCATTAATACCTTTGAGTCCAGGACTTGTTTTCAAAGGTTCCAGGTCATTGTTGTACAAACATTACAAATATAACAGTGTTTACAGAAAACAGTTACCCAGGCATTCAAATACCAAGTAATTATATACATCCAATGATAGGTTGAAGAGGATAGGGTCAAATAGGGTTCAGTCTTGTAGTTTACTAGTCTGTAGGTCAATAGTTCTTGGACTTTGTCACAGTGAGCCTCCCCAAATCCATGGAAAAGATTTTGAGCCTCCCCCAAAAACTGAAATAATCTTGGGCCTCCCCAAAGAAAAATAACATACTGTATTTACGCAGTACACCATGAATAAACTGAAACCCCTTTGAATACTTCGCTCACATTTAGTTATTTGTCTTATAGTGATGTGGAACCTTTGAAAAAGCTCCTGTGCTCAAAGGTGTTATCTGAATAACAAATAAATAAAATAAACAAATATTATTATTCAGCTTATTGTAACCATCCCCACAGGCCAGCCTACTTGCTCCACTATTTTCATTCTTGAACCATTGTTACCCCTTGTTGCACTACCTTCATGGGTCAGACCACTTTCTTTTTTTCCTCTGTATATGAAATAACCTTCCTACATAATTTGCCTCTCCCTGTCCTTCCCTGCTCCTAAGCGATTTCTCTGGGATTACTTTGCTCCTTCCTGCTATTGCTCTTAGCACTTCTATGCTCAGCCCTTGTATTTGGGCTGTTTTGCTGTCAGTCTAAAAATTGATCAATTACCACCACTCATTATTAGCTTGTTGTTCATATTTGTTTGCACTATTGTTCACTGTGTATTTCTTGATTCTTTTGCAGTTAACTTTGGAAATGTATTCACTCCCTACCCTTCCCCGCATACACCTGAAATGAGTCTTCGCTCATTCACCTTCCCTTGTCACTTATTAGTAAATAAATACATAAAATCCACTTACTATTCTCTTTCAATTTGCTTTATCTCTTCACATAAAATAAATAAAACTCAAAATTTAAATACAGTACTTTTTCACACTTGCTTGAGCCTCCCCTGGAACAAGTTGGGGCCTCCCAAGGGAGGCTGGCCTCACCATTTGAGAACCCCTGCTGTAGGTCAATCTAGGCAGAAGGGGGGGTAGGGGGTCAGCCAGGGATGGCGTCATCATCGAAGAAGTGGTTTGTCAGCAGAATGGGCCTCGTTTGGGGATGGGGGGTTGAGGAGATAAAGGGGGGGAGAGTGGCTGAAATCCTTCCACATTAGTGCAGGCAAGTGCAGCTCTTTTTTGTGTCAAGAAGGAATCTGAGCCCAGATTTGCAGGTACTAATCTTGGGTGATTCTGTGAGGTTAGCTGGTAGCTCATTGTACCATTTCGGTCCAAGGTACAGGATGGAGTTCTGGACGAGTTTCATCCTTTTGAAGGGAATCACCAGCCTTTCTGTAGCCGTGTTTCTAGTTGATTTGGTGGGAACTGCCAGCGTAAAGAGGCAACCCAGTGCGGGGGAGGTAAGTCCAAGAAGCACTTTTTTTCAGAAGTAGGCAGGTTTGGTACTGTGTTTTAAGATGGAGTGGGAGCAACCCAGTTTCGGTGTAGAGTGTGCAGGTGTGGGTGTCCTAGGAAGCCCCTATTGACAGTCGGCAGGACTTATTTAGTAGTGTGCTGACCTTGTTTAGGACAGTTTTAGTGCATGCCCCATAGATAGGCAGCCCATAATCTATGGAGGACAGTACTGAACTACTGATGGCTGGTTTCAGAGCATCAAGTGTCATAGAGTGCTTATGGTGGTAGAAGACCCCAAGTTTTGTATTTGCTGACTTGACAACAGAGTCTATATGGCCAGAGAAGGTTAGTGTATCATCAAAGGTGATGCCCAGGTATTTGAACTTTATTACATGTTCCAGTATTTCATCCTTGTGGTTCTGAATGAGCAAAGGCAGGTATTTCTTTTTGCTTTGGGAGGTAGAGAAGAGTAGACACTTAGTTTTTTATGGTTTAGTAGTAGTTTTGTTTTCTGCAAACCAGGATTCAAGCTTGAGGAAGCTGTCCTGGAGTTTGGTAGTGATGGAGTTGTGATCTTTGCCAGCAACCGATATCACTGCATCGTCAGCATAGAGAATGGTGTGTGCTGTACATGCAGATGGTGCAGAGTTGATGAACAGGCTGAAGAGCAGTGGGCTGAGAATAGAGCCTTGTGGGACCCCGAGGGACACATCCTTAGCTGATGATAGGGTGTCTCCAATTTTGATTCGTTGTGACCTGTTTGTGAGGTAGCTTCCAAACCACAGTACCGTGTCCAGGGATGGGCCTGTTGAAAGGAGGTACTGTAGGAGTAGTTTGTGGTTAACAGAGTCAAAGGCCTTCGTAAGGTTGATGAAGACTGAGCCTACTGCCTCCCCATTATCTAAAGCATCATAAAGCTGGGAAGAATAATCAACAAGGGCGGTGAGTGTGGAGTGCTTTTTTCGGAACCCATGCTGCTGTGAGCAAAGTAGGTTATATTTATCAAGATACTCTGTAAGCTTCTCTGAGACCATTCTTTCAAGTACTTTACAGAGGAGTAGAATGGATATAGGTCTGTAGTTGGACGTTTGAGTTTTGTTTCCGGCTTTAAAGACAGGCGTGACATTGGCTGACTTCCATAACTTTGGAAACACTCCTGTTCTTAAAGATGCATTAAACACCATCGAGAGGGGACCGGCCAGTTCATTTAGGAGAAGACCCACAAGTTTCATATCCGCTAGATCAGCCCCCATCCTGGTCTTGCCAAGAACCCCCTTAATGTGTTTGATGGTTTCAGACTTGGTGACCTGCTTGAAGTAGAAAGGTGGTATAGCATCCTTTGGCGGGTTAGGAGGGGTAGTGGGGTGTTGTTGCCCAAGTTGATCTTAAAAGTAATCAGCAAAGAGTACGCCAGAAAGGTCTGTGAAAGTGTGGTTGAGTTCATTTGCAATGTCAATAGGTTCCTGTAGGGGGCCCTCCATTGTTACTAGTAGATCGGGTGGGGCCTTAGGTGTCTTTCCAGTTAGGGATTTGATGGAGTTCCAAATTTCCCTACCGGAGCCCCAGCTCTTGCTTAAGAGGTCCTTATAGTAGGAAGCTTTAGCCTGCTGAATGAGCTCAGTGCCAGCATTTCTGGCTGCCTTGTAGGCAATGAGTAACACAGGCGTTCATGATGATTTTGCAATGTGCCAGAGATTGTCTCTGTTCTTCATTAAACCGATCAGGGAGTTAGTGAGCCATGGATTGGAGGTACCCCTGATTTTCTTTGTTTTGTACAGAGCAAAAATACCACAGGCATGGTTGAAGATCGTTATGAAATAGTTCAAGGCCTTGTTACCATCAATATCTCCTGCCAAAGGAGACCAGTTCAGTTGTGATAGGTACTGCTTGAAATGGTCAAGCAGCCCCAGCCTCAGGCAGCGATTTTTGGACACCTTAGATGGGCCCTTGGTGAAGTTGTTTGTCCAGGTGCACTTCACTGAGGTGTGAGCACTGAGGCTGTCAGTCAGGATGGTGATATCTGATATATGCTCTGGATGTGTGGACAGGAGCCAGTCTATAACGAGGGTGGAAAAGGACTTCAAATCATCACCAGATCCATGTTGTCCTCCTCATCCTAACAGGAGGATGAGTAGTCAGTAACAGAAAGACTTGACGATGGCAGGGCCGGATTAAGGCATAGGCAACACAGGCACTAGCCTTGGGCCCCCACCTGCCAGTAGGCCTCCCAACAATCCCCTAACTATTTATATTTACTACATATCCATTTCTTTGTGCTGAATTTTTTTGTAATGGACTTGACAGCTGAATAAGATGAACAAGGCAGAAGCTGAACTGTGATGGAAATTTCACCTCCCTGATTAGGTGTTAAGTATAGCTGATGACCTCAGGGGGCTGGAACCAGATTAACTTTAAAGTGTAAACAGACCCTATTCTTTTGCTTTGTCTGCGTGACTGTGAAGTTCACCTCCCTGAGTAGGTGTTAAATACAGGTGATAGCTACAGTATGTGGTGCTCCCGCCAGACTGAATTTTAAGGTGAAAATAGGACATCTTCCGTTGCTGTGTCTCCCACTCCTGTGGTATCCCAAGTGGGAAGAAGTAGCTAGAAAGAGCTCCCCCCCCCCACAATTTGGAGTTCCTGATAGGGAGAATGACTGGTGGTGCAAACTTGAATGGGGGCCCCTTGCAGTAGTTTTTCCACTACTTGTCTAATCTGTTGTGCATTTGGCGGGGCCCTATCAATCATACTGGAAGGACCAGACAGCCAGTAGAGCCAGCTTATTGGAGAGCCTGTTCCAAGTTCCAGATGCCTGTCACTAGCACTTGGATATTCTGTGACATTCCATAGCCCTGGATCATGTACTATGCAGACAGAGATTGTAGTTCGCAAATCCAAGTGTTCTGAGTCTACATGTTTTCCGGATTCTTGGCTTGAAGCTGCAACTACCATGCTGTACAATACTGCCTAATGTTTTAATTAATTTTTACACTCCTTGACTGGAATTGGATTATCATTGTTAAATGTAATTCACCTATCAGGGAAAATTCGTAGGAAGGTTTACAGAATCACAGAAGGTGACAGCAGAAAAGGACCCTATGGCCCATCTAGTCTGCTCCTTGACCCCCCTTGTCCACTCTACCTAAGCCCCATGTGTCTGTCCCAACTGGACTTAAATACCTCTACGGTCTCTGAATTCACAACCTCCTCTGGAAGCCCATTCCAGTTCTCCACCACCTTCTCTGTGAAAAACTGACCTCTCACATTGCTCTTGAAGTGCACCCTCAGAGTCTCAGTCCATGCCCCCTTGTTATATTCCCTTCCTTACTAACATACTAAAATGCCAGCAGAATAGGCCTAATGGTCTCTCGAGTCTGCTCGATCTTCAGCACCCGCACTGAGGGCCGATTTTGGTGTGTCCCCCTCCCCCTTGGGTTATATAGTCCCCAGTCTCAGATGTTCCACCTGTATTGGGCCTGCTCAGATTTACCCTCTCCCGGTACCTGTCCCATCCCCTCATAAACCTGTCCACAGTCTCCACCTCTACCAGCTCCCTGGCCAGTGCATTCCATGGCTCCACCACCCTTTCAGTGAAATAACATCTCCTCCTCTCCCCTCTGAGCCTGCTCCCTTACAGCTTACACCCGTGACCTCTTGTTGCTCCACCCTCCTTCCTTTGGAGCATCCTGACTGGGCCTCCTTTATTGATCCCTTTCATGTACTTAAAGACCTCTATCATGTCCCCCCTGTCCCTCCTATCCTCCAGGGTATACATGTCGAGCTTCTTGAGCCTCTCCTCATAGGTCCTCTCCCCCAGGCCCCAGATAATTTTGATTGCCCTCCTTTGGACCCTCACTAGGAGTGTAATGTCCCTCTCTAAATGTGATCTCCAAAACTGTACACAATACTCAAGGTGTGGCCTAACCAAGCAGTTGTACAGTGGAAGGATCACTTCTGCCTTTCTGGAGGTAATCCCCCTGGCGATGCATCCCAGCATCCTATTTGTCCTTGCTGCTGCCCTCCTACAGGTCTCTGAGTTGTTCATTTTGACATCTACCACTACCCCCATGTCTCTCTCATCCTCCGTGACTTGAATCATGTCTCCTTCCAGGGTATACCCCTGACCTGGATTTCTGACTCCCAGGTGCAGAACCTTGCACTTCCTCGCATTGAATTTTAGTTTCCATTTTCCCGACCACCTTTCCAGAGCCTCCAGGTCTTCCTGCAAGGCCATCCTCTCCTCCTCCTCATCCACCACTGCACCCAGCTTTGCGTCATCTGCAAAGAGACTCATCTCACTCCCGATCCCCCTCCTGATGTCTGAGATATAGGTGTTGAACAGGGGTGGCCCCAGCACTGACCCCTGGGAAACCCCACTAGTAACCCACCTTGGGGATGAGGCTAACCCTCCAATCACCACCTTTTGAGTATGCTCAGAGAGCCAATTTCCTATCCAGCTTAACAACCGTCTCCCTACCCCCCATTTCCTTCAGCTTAGCCAGCAGTCCACTGTGGGGTACCGAATCAAATGCCTTGGTAAAGTCCAGTTAGAGGACATCCACTAGCCTACCCTGGTCCAGGGCCCTCATCACCCAGTCATAGAACTCAACAAGATTTGTCTGGCACGGCCGGCCTGGTGGTGCTGAGGGTTGAGGCGCTGGATGTCACACCTCGCGCTACACCGGCGACCCGGGTTCGGGAACGGACTCGGGCGGCCGGGGATCGGTGGGGAGAGGGAGGATCGAGCGTCCCAATGGATGCTGTCCTCCCTCAGGGGTGGGTAACCAAGAATGCTCTGCATTCTGCATCCCTTCCATAGCCGGTGGTAGCACCAGCAGTAGGAAGGGATGGAGGCGGCTTCGCTCGTCGGAGCCGGGGAGGGGGGACGTCGAGGCACATGAGGGCTGGTGTGCGTCAGCACGTCGCCACTCAGGACGTATGTCCCAAGCACTGGCATCCCGGGGGGAGTGGGATCCATGGGGAGAAAATGGAAAAACCCCTCTGGCAGCCTAGATGAAGGCCGCCCCAGTACCACCCAGGGGCCACCTACAGGACAGACTCCACTGTGCGAGGAGAGGAGGAGGAGGCACTCTAGGGGCAGATCACTAAGGTAGGTGACCTAGGGGAACATGAGCGGATGGAAGGAAAGGGCTCTGGAGGTAGGTAGGAGGATAAAAAAAAGAAATTAAAAAAAAAAAAAAAAAGATTTGTCTGGCACGATCTTCCCATGACAAAGCCATGCTGCCTATCGTCCAAGTACCCAGTTTGCTCCAGTAACCCCCCCCCAGCCTTTCCTTGACAATACCCTCCATCACCTTGCTGACCACCGATGTCAGGCTAACAGGCCTGTAATTTTCTGCCTCCTCTCTTGATCCCCCCCTTGTGGATCGGCACAACATTGACCACCCTCCAGTCTTGGGGCACCCACCCAGTCCTCATGTAGAACAACTTCCCTGTGCCTCCCTTATTCATCTGTTTGGTATATTTAAAGGTCTCAGTCATGTCCCTTCCCCCCCGGTCTCCAATATATATATAGCCCCAACTCCTTGCACCTCTGTTCATATGACTTGCCCTCGATCCTCTGCCCCATCATGGTTACCCTCCATTGTACCGTTTTGATCTAGTCTACATCTTTGCGCAGGTAAGGCCTTCAAAACTGGACACCCTACTTGAGGTGTGGCCTTACCAGGGCCTGATAAAGGGGTACCAGGACCTTCCCATGCCTGCTGGTGATCCCCCTGCTGATACATTCCAGCATCCCATATATCCTTCCCACCACCCTCGAGCATTGCTTCCCTACATTGAGTTTGCTGGAGACAATTACCCCCAGACCCCTCTTGTTTTCCGACACCCTGACTTTCTCCCCACCCAACATTTACTCAGCCTTTTGATTCCTGTGCCCCAGGTGCATAGCAGCACAGTTCTTGATGTTGAATTTTAGTTGTCAGGTCTCTGCCCACTCTTCCAGTAATCTCAGATTCCTTCTCATGTCCTCCATCCCCACGGGGGAGTCAACTCTGTTACAGATTTTTGTATCATCTGCAAAGAGGGCCACCTTCCCTGATGGTCTGTCCACAATGTCTAGTACATAGATACTGAACAGGAGGGCTCCCAGCACTGATTCCTGGGGAATTCCACTCCTCACTTGCCCAATTCTGAGTACACACTATCCATCACCACCACCCTCTGACTCCGATCTGCCAACCAGTTTTCAACCCATCTTGTTGTTTTGAGCCCTACCCCTATGCTATCCAATTTGTTGACCAGCCTCTTATGGGGTACAGTGTTGAAGGCCTTACTGAAATCCAGATAGGCCACATCCATCGCACTTCCCTGGTCCACTACCTGCATCACCAAGTCATGAAATTCAATCAAATTGGACTGACATGACTTGTCCCTACTGAACCTGTGCTGTCTGTCATCCAGCAGTCTGTTCACTTCCAGGTACTCCAGGTCCATGGTTGAGTTTGCGCTGGGGCAATGTGTGTCATGAAAATGATCATCAAAGTTATGAAAAAAATGGGCCAAATTTTCTAAGAATTTTCACTGATGGCTACTGAACAAATGAAATAGCCCTGGGGTATGACCAAAGGTAGTTGGATGGGTGAGAAACTGTCTGAAGGGTAGAAGTCAGAGAGTTGTGGTAAATGGTATGCACTCAGGGGAAGGCAAAGTGGCTAGTGGGATGTCACAGGGTCAGTGCTAGGTCCAGTGCTCTTCAATATATTTATTTGCAATATTGCTTAAGGGCTGGTAGGAAAGGTGTGTCTGTTTGTGGATGATACCAAAATTTGCAACAGGGTGGACACTCTGGGGTGGTGGAGCAAATGAGGGAGGATCTTAGCAAACTGATAGTGGTCAAGAGCCTTGAAACTTGGCTTTAATGTAAAGAAATGCAAGATCATGCACCTGGGTTACAGGAACTCTGAGGCTAAGTGCCATCGGGGGGGGGGGAGAAATGATGGTCACAAGACCTGGGGTAATTATTTCTGAAGACTTGAAGGTGGCTAAGCAGTGTGATAAGGTGGTGGGGAAAGCCAGCAGGACACTGGGGTGCACAGGCAGTGGGACCACCAGCAGAAGTAGGGAAGTCATAAAGCTGATGAGACGTCACCTTGAGAACGGAGTACAGTTCTAAAGGCCCTACCTCTGAAAGGACATAGACAGAGTTTAAGGGAAGGCAACCAAGATGGTGAAGGGCCTGCACTTACAGGCCTATGAGGACAGATTTGGGGAATTAAACATACATTTTTTCTGGAAGAGAGAGAGAGGAGACAAGGTAGAGACATATAAATATCTCATTAGTGTGAACAAGGTACAGGAAGGGAATGTTTTCCAGAGGAACACTTGCAAAAGAACCAGGGGTCACACAGTGAAACTGGGGGGGATGGGGTTGAGGGGGAATGTCAGTATGTTTTTCTTTTCAGACAGGGTGGTGGGAGCTTGAAACAGACTCCTGGTGAAAGTGGTGGAAGCTAAAATGATCATAGGCTTCAAAACATGTGGGATAGTCATGATGGAATACTAGAACCAAGGCAAACATGGGGAAATCTGAGGACTTACAGGGAGCTAAGGAGGGGCTATAGACAGGATTAACAGAGTGGACTAGGTGGGCCTTATCTGCCAACAACTTTTATGAGAAAGGGGAGTATGAAGGTATGAATTTTAATTCGTATTTTGTTGTCCATGTCTTTTACAAACTGCATCCTAACATGAGATGCAGTTTGTATATAAATGGATTCCCAAGGTGACTTACAGTCTGTGATAGGGTCCCTTTGTGGAAAAGTGGCATAGTCATGGCAAAAGAGGGCCCTGTATTTGTCTTGGGCCTAGGGCCCCAGGTTACCTTAATCTGGCCCTGGACGATGGGCCATGGGGCCTTTTTCTGCTCTCAGCTTCTGTGTTTCTACATTTCTAGTCACCCTCAGGTTGAGAGGAATGGTCCGCTCCAGCAAGCAGTTGGCTATCAAGTCAAGGTTGACTCATCAATGGAGGCTGGGGGCCAAATAAGGAGTGAGGGACTCAGTCAACAAACTGGGCTGTGAGCTGCCCATTGGTGGAATAGGACACAGCATCTTAACCAGAGAACCTTGAAGAATCAAGAGGGGTCAGAGTACAGATATATAGGTGATTATATCTGTATATGGAAGGGGTCCGAAACTAGTGCCAGGGATTTTGTGAAATGGCTCAATATTAATAACATAAATTTACATTTTACTTCTAACATCAGCAGCAGTTCAATTAACTTATTGGATGTTACATTTGTAACAATTGTTGCTGCTCTATGGTAGTAGTGAGAGATCACGAAAGGGTCCATGAAGTAACTGCAACAAACCTATTACTGAGATATGATAGCTCACATCCAGAATTACTGAACAAAATTAATACCTTATTGTCAATTACTTAGGATCAGGCATAATTACTCAGAGCATGCAGAGTTTGACAAACAGGCTACGGAGCTTATGTCAAGGTTCAAGCCAGGAGCAATCAGAATGAAATACTGGGAAAAGCTTTAAAAGATGTTAGTAACAAAAAACAAACTGACCATCTGGCTCAAAAATAGAAGCAGTGCATAAGTAAGAAAAAGAATGGGGGGATAACATTTTCAACTGATTTCAATAATATTTCAGGGAAAATTAGAAATACTGTATGGAGAAATTGGTCCATACTTAAAAGTGATGAGACTGTGGCAGGGTTAGTTGGAAGTTCACCACGTGTAATTTTTTTAAAAACAGCAAGCATTTAGGATTGATCAGTCCATAGCCAGTTTTCAAGGAATAAGCAGGAGATTACCAGTTGGTCACCATCAAAACCAAATGCCAGCCGGCCCAGTGGCGCTGAGGGCTGAGGCGCTGGACACCTTACCTTGTGCCATGCTGGCCACCCGTGTTCGGGTACAAACACAGGCCACCGGAGGCCGGCGGGAGGAGAGGGCATGGAGCTGGTAGGAGCAACTGAAAGGCAGCTCTCCTCTCCAGGGTGGTGGGGTTGCATCCCTCGGCCATGGTCTGCCTCCTGGTGAAGGCCAAGCTGCAGCGCAAGCCAGAGGGGTGCAACAGTGCTAGGCCAATGGGTGGGCAGAAGGGGCTGTTGCCAGGGCCGTGAAGCATGCGTGCCTCGCAGCGCATCGTCTACTCTCAGGGGCCCCAGGTAACGGGGGAGAAAATGGAGGAGAAAACACCCGGCAGGCAGGAGGATGCCTGACCCTCCACAGGCACCACTCCCGGGCAGGGCATAAGGTAAGCCCCAGTAATTCCGGATGTCGGAGCTGAGGGGCCGGTCGGGCTGAATGGGGCATGCTGGTAGGAGAAAACAGTGACATGTTAAAAAAAAAACTAAATGTCAAAGCTGTAATGTTTGCCAATATGCAAAGCCAGGCAAGGCATTTATGTGTCCTTAAATCAGCAAAAAACTATAGTTAGGGAATTTTTCACTTTTACTACCACTTCTGTAGTTTACATACTTTGGTACCCCTGTTGTTTCTGTTGCAGAGGCAGAACCATAAGAATGCTGAGAGAGAGAGAATTCAGGAACATGTTTGTTCAGTTGTGAACCAGAGATGTGACACCCCAGTAGGCAGACATTTCCTGGAGTCCTAGAACTCTGACCCTGAACTACTGAACTTTATGGGACTGTTGCGTGGCGAATGTTTTCTTGAATGGGACAGAGGAGTGGCAGGAGGGGACGAGTATGGTTGCAATGATGGCAAAGGGATCACCGGAGGGATGACTGGGTAAACAATGGAGGAAACAACTGGGGGTGTAGGCACCACAGAACTACCAACAAACTAAACTCAACACTGCACCTTTGGTTTCAATTATGGGGTAATAGAATTTCTCTTTTTTTTTACATACCCAAGGTGTGTGTTGCTTTACAAACCACACAAGCTTCACTCTCATAATTTATTGAGCAACACACATCTCAGGTGTGTAAAAAAATCACCAAAACCTTGTAATGCGCTAAATGCACTATTGCCCATATACTGTATTATTCTATATGTAATACCTATAGCGTGATGTTTTACTGTGCATGTGATATTAATAATCATGTTGTAATCGTGACTCCCTATAAGGGCTGTAATTACCCCATAACCGTATCACTTATAGTCTGATGTTCTACTGTATATGGTGTTGTATTATGTTATGGGTCCCTACAAAGTATATAAATACCCATATAATAACAATGCAACATCTATAAAATGGACTCATGTTCTGTTAGTTCTATTGTTGCTTTCAAACTACAGTGTAACACTTTCAGGCTCACATTCCACTATCCCTGGTGTTACTGTGCAATTAGGCTGTAATCTGTTGTTCTCTTCAAGTTACATAGTTATTCATATCCCGTAATCAAAATGTAACCCCTGGTGTTACTGTACAGCTAGGCTGTAATCTGTTGTTCTCCTCTTCAAGTTACATTGTTACCCATATACTGTAACCAAAATGTAACACAGTGCAGTCCACTTCTGAATGCTGTGAAAGCACCCCGTATAAAATTTACTTCCTTTAATTCAATAACGCAGCTCTGTAGTAGCAGTAAGTCAGTCTTGCAATGACCATCACAATCTGAACTGAAGCCAAAGGTGGTGCATGAGTATGTTTATGAACGTGGGTTTAGGCTTGCCCTCCTGCTACTTCTACTATCAGGCAACATCCACCTTAACCCAGGACCAGCACAACGCACTCCAAATGTTTCTAGCCGCAAACATGGAACCCTTACTCTGGCTACTCTCAACATCTGCAGCTTCCTGTGTAAAATTGACTCCATTAAAGTTTGGGTTTCACAAAACAACCCTGATATACCGTGGAAACATGTCGTGGAAACATGGTTATCCCCCAAAATACCAGACTCTGCGGTTCATCTACCTGGTTACACAATTTTCAGATTGGACAGGCTGACCAAGCGAGGTGGTGGCTGTGCCATCTACCTAAAAGACTCACTAAAGGGTCTAGCCATGCCTGTGACTGACCTTGGATGCCCCACTCAGGTATTAGGGATCAAAGTAGTACTGGGAGCACATCAAAAGACTCTCATAATACTGTCAGCTTATATACCACCCAAAGACCCTAACATTGGCCTTTATAAAGTCTTGGATTACCTAAAAGCCCAAAAAAACATTGCTGAGGCAATTATATTTGGAGACTTCAAAATAAACTGGCTGCCAGCTTCCTCAGGCTCCATAAAGGATACACTATCGGCTCTACATCTTTCTCAACTTGTCAGGTCTCCCACAAGAATTAACTACAAAACTGGGACAAGCACCACTCTTGACTGGGTAATCTCAAACCGCTCTGACTGGATCTCCAATGTAACTGTGCACCCTGACTCTCTAAGTGACCATTACCCTGTCACCTGTAGCTAGACCAACAAATTCCAATCCCCACCGCCTCTGACTATATTCAACAGAGTACTTATACATGGCCACCTGGAGCACCTAAAACAACACCTTCGCTGTCAGGACTGATCTCTACTGGACTCCTCTGCTGACATCAAAGAAGCCCTTCAGCACTTTATCAGTACTTTTAACGCCACCTGTGATGTACACGCACCCCTCATGAAAATGAAGGTCACGGCACTGTACATCCCTGGATTACCCCTGATCTTCTTGCTACCATCAAAATGAGGGACCACCTCTGGTACTGTGCTAAATCATTGGGCAAACCTCAAGACTGGAAAGCCTATAAAGCTGCAAGTAATTCCTGCACTCGGGCCATCCGCAAAGTGAAAAGCAATCACCATAGGGAGCAGCTTACCAACAGTTGGGGTGATAGCAGGAAATTCTGGTCAAATATTAAAGATACAACTGGAAAAGACCCAAAAAAGGCACTGACATAATAAACCTCGATGGCGCCCATATACTGGATCCACTCCAAATTGAAATACTTTCAATGATTCCTTTACCGATCTTAACAATGTCCTACCACAAGATTCCTTTGATGATACCACCTTATAATTTGCATACCAGCAGGAGAACAAGACAAATGATCACCCTCTTTTCTACTTTAAACACAACTCTGTTGCCCAAGTCAGGAAACTACTGAGCAAAGTGCTGGGTAAGTCATGGCATAGTGGGGACTCCCTAGACCTCAAACTAATCACACTTACCACTGAGGAAGTACTCCCACCTATCACTAAGATCCTCAACCTCTCTGTCATTGTCTCAGTTCCCACAGGTTTGGAAAACAGCCATTGTTACACCAGTTCATAAAGCTGGGGACCGTGTGCTACATAGCAACTTTAGGCCTATATCAATCCTCCCTCCCCTTTCAAAAATACTCGAGCATATTGTTGCCAACCAACTAGTGGACTACCTCAGTAAATACTCCCTACAGTGTGAACAACAACGTGGTTTTAGAAAAGGGCACAGCACCACCACTGCTCTCCTAGAACTCTCCAGCTCCATCCACCAGTCTATTGACCAAGGCAGTCTTGTGGGGGCAGTCTTTATAGACTTAGCCCAGGCCTTCAACATGGTTAATCACCAGCTCCTCCTTAATCAACTCTCTCTGACTGGCCTCTCCCCTGATTCACTGTCCTGGTTTACAAGCCATCTTGGAGATAGATCACAATGCGTGAAGATTTCCAACGCTATCTCAGACCAAAAACCAGTTTGGTCTGGTGTACCTCAGGGCTCAATTCTGGGTCCCCTCCTATTCAGCATCTTCAACAACAATTTACCATCTGCCTGCCACCTGCGCACACTGCTCTATTCAGATGACGCTGTCATTTTTGCAAGCCACCCTGACCCGCAAGTGCGCGAAAGCAACCTACAGAATGGTTTTCTGGACATCGAGCACTGGTTCTCCAAACAGAAACTAGTGCTAAACTACAAGAAGATGAAAGTCCTGTTGTTCTCCTCTGCACACAGTAGATACAATGGACATGCTCTCACTATCAGAAATAGCCAAGATGATCCCCTTGAACAAATACAGCACTTCAAGTACCTTGGGGTCACCCTAGATAGTCACCTCGCCTATACACCCCACATCAAAATGTAGCCTGAGCTGTCAATATTAGGACTGGTTTTCTCTGTCAACTCAGAAAGTGTCTAACACCTGAAGCTCTCAATCTGGTGATTCACAGTTCGGTGCTCTCTGTTATTGACTATGGCCTTGTAATTTATGGAGCTGCTACCGATACTGCTCTCAAAAGGCTCACTGTTGCGCTAAACAAGGCTTGTAGACTCCAAATTGGGGCATCCCACCTCACCCACACCTGCGCACTCTATAAACAGACTGGATGGCTCAATCTATCTGGAAGAATTAAATACCACACCTGCCTTCTTACTAAAAAGATTCTACTTGGGTTCATGCTGAAGAGTCTGTGTTGTCTGCTTCACAAATCTCCAAAGACCCAACATACACGCACCTCATCCACTGAACAACTACTAGTCCCACGGTGCCAGACCACGCAACGCCAATGCGCCTTTGGTAGCAGAGTGCTTTCCTGGTTCAATGGACTCCCCAATAATCTAGCTACCCTTCCTAAACTTGGAGAGTTCAAACATAAGCTCTGAATTCACCTCCTAACTGAAAACTCCTGTGATTGCTCCACTTACTTTCCAGGTCCCTTTCAGAACCTCCAGTAGTCCATCTCTCCCCCCTTCTTGGACCTCCCCTCACTGACACCTCTATCACTCCCATCTTACCACTCTCCTCCCCGCCTTTGCCCCTCTCCCCCTCTTCCCCTCTCCCTCCCTTTTCTAAGACTCTTTCCTCCCCTCCATCGTAGTTGCAACTTTACAAGGCTGCCTGGCTGCTCCTCTCCCTCTCCCTCTTGGTTCTTCCTGCCCCCTCTCTACTTTTCTTCCCTCTGCCTCTGATCAGGTTTAGCTTAATGTGTATATAACTGAAGCTTAATTGTCCTATACTATAATGTAAACATATGTACATCTGTTCTGAAATATTCTGTATGACTTGTCTGTTTCCCTGCAACTGTTTGTAACCCTCCCTACTGCTGTGGAACCTTTGTAAATGAGCTGCCTGGTGCTCAAAGGTATTTGTAATCCTAGAATGAATAAATAAATAAAATAAATAAAGAATGGATTTTGCTTGGTTATAACAGCTTAATCTGGTTCAAGGTCAATTGGCTTTCAACTGTATCCCTTCCCCCGGGTTGTGTCTGAAAATAGGCAGAATCTGTCTAGTGCATTTACTCGGTCAACAAAAACTAAATAAAATAAAAATCATCATCAGTTGGAAAAGTTAAAAAAGGAAGGGGTTTCCCCTCAACAGAATCTTCAAGTGTTTGCAGTTTCCAAAGATCACTATCTCTTTCATGGGTTTACTGAGTGAATTGGAGACTTTTCTAAGAAGGATTGTAAATAACTTTAAATCTTCCCCAGAGTCCATGTTGTCCTCTTGCATTCTAATTGCAGGATGAGCAGTTGGTAACAGACAGACCTGATGGGTCACTGGGCTGCCATCAACATCTATGTTTCTAGTCATCCTCAGGTTGAGAGGAATGGCCCACTTCAGCAGGCAGTTGGTTATCAAGTCATGGTTGAGCCACCGATACAAGCTGGGAGACACATAAGGAGTTGAGGATTCACGCAACAGTTCAGGCTGAAGAGCTACTGTCAATGGAACTGGACAAGCCAACTTGCCCAGAGACCTCAAAGAATCAAGAGGGGTCACAGAACAGAGAAGCAGCATGAGAGGCAAGTATGTTTGCACCAATGGTGATGAGATCACTGGGTAATCAATATGGGGGGTGGAGTTAACCAGGGTCGTATGCAGCACACAACTCAGAAAACTGGGTCCCCTGGAAGGGTATTAGACCAATAAGGCTTGGAGCCCAGCTTACATATAACTTGGGGAGACCCTATCATCTCCAGGGTCTTGTTTTGCTTGGTCTCAATACAGAGCTACTCAAGATGCGCATAACAGTCAGTTGAAATGGGCCACCAGCCATGCTTGTGCTTATGACTCTGGCGCTTATGCTTCTCACCATGTGTTTCCTACTTCTTCTTTTTTTTTTTTTTACCTTTGTTTTACCAAGAGAGACACACTAAGCTTTCTGAGGAGGTTGTGGGGTATAACACAATGGGAGAATTCAAGAATGCATGGGACAGACATAAGGCAATTTTTGTGCGGGGTAGGAAGAAATAGGCTGTTGGTTAAATAGGATTTGCAGCTTATCCTGTAGGTAGGGGAAATGGGCACACTAGGTGGGCCAAGCAGTCCTTATCTGCCGTCAAAGTCTATGTTTCTATGTAACTTGTTTACAGGTGCAACCTGGGAGCACAAGGAAGTTAAGTGATTTGCTCAGGGTCACACAGTATGCAAGCGGGGGCTGTGGGATTCAAACCCAGGTCTCCAGGTTTGCAGCTCAGAGCCTCAAACCACTGTGCTATATTGCCTCTTATGGAGCTCCCTTAACCGCTTACAGCAGGGGGAGCATAAGGAAGTGAACAAAAAGTGACTGTCACACAAAGATCCACTTGAACAACTCAATGACCAGCACAGTGACAGGGTGTTTCCTGCCCTTAAGACACACTGACTAGCTAAGAGAAGCAGTAGGTGTCTTGCAAAATGTCAGACTATGGGTAACTGAGTGTCTGCCGGAGTCATGACTTTGGTCCAAGGACTCACCCCCATGGAGTCATTCCCTGATTCATCTGAGGAGTGTAAGCTGACTCGGACCCCTGCAAATGGGTATCCGATGCTGTACCCACCACCTTGATCCATGGCACCTTATTCAGAATCACTGAATGGCTGTTCAGTCAAATCTCATTGGCACAGCAAAGAAGCTAGACCCTGAAGACGGATCGGCTTCTCATCCAGAATGGTCAGAGTATTGATGGAAAGGATGGGGTGCTCACCTTCAAATTCAGTCTTGAGGGTCTGAGGACATAACTCCTCTTTGAACTACACGCTGTAGTGAGAATACAGCTCAAACTCAGCCACTTAGCTGGGAGCTGGAGTCTGATCCAGCACATACTTCATGATCAATGAGGTTGTCACTGAAGACAAGCTAGGGGGCACTGACCCCTTACCCTTGTCTTTGCTTGACTTACCTCACATTCCTCAGGGCTCAGACAGCCAGCATTCACATTAACCAATCAATGTGGGTCACAACAGTTTTATACTGCAATGGTTCCGCCATTGAAACCAGGAGCCTGGGAATCCATTTTCCTTATGCCCAGAGCCATGCTGAAGAATCTCAATAAATACTTTTAAGAAACTGGCGAATGCCATTTTATTTCATTTATTAAGTAATTTATTTATTTTATTTTAGTCTTTGGTAACCAGGTAACCGAGAACCTGAGCACAGGAAGCAAACAATGAAGACAACTCTGTTGAAAAACTTTGAATAAGAGCACAGAAAAGTCCTAAAAGGCAGTGCTACTGGAAAGGCAGCCTCACTCTTTCAGTGGAAAGAAAGTGCTGGAACATAGAGGATTGAGGGTGGGTGATGAATGGGAGAAGCTGAAACCCTAGAAATGGTCTTTCTGAGGACAGAGTGCATACTCACAAGACTGTATACAGTATGTGCTGTTTAGTAGAAGGAATCCAGGTAGTTGTAATGTTAATTGCAAAAAGGAGACCAAAACCCAAAATGGCAGTGGAGAAAAATGGAAACTGAGTGAAGGACTAGGAGAGCTTGTTTGAATTGGCTGGCTTACCAAAACGATACACCAGTCTGTAATTTGTAAAAGGATCCCATAAGTAGGCAAACAATGAGCTGCCAAACACGGCAGAACCTTGGCGAAGGAATGCATATGTCATGTCTTGCAAGTTATTATTATTACTTTTTTTTTGGGGGGGGGGACCCATCTGTGCCATGCTGTTGATTTCTCATTGCTCCCACTGCCTGATGCCCATACCTATCAATGTTTTATTATAACATTTTCTTCTGTTTGCATTAGACATAATGAAAAATGCATACAATTAGGTACTGCTTTATTGTTTTACTTTTATTAAGCACTCCCTCTCATACAACACGGAGTTGGGCAACAAATAGTGCTATGTATACCATTGGCAAGACGGTGCCAAAGAATGTTCTGGCATACGCATTTTATTTTCCTAACTACACTCCTGAAAAAGGTCCACAGACATTTTTAATAAAGGAGCAGCAGACGTAACTTAATTTGAACAGCTGATCTGCATTCGCCATGGAGTACAGGTCTACAATTACAATGCGGATATTGTTATTACTGCAGTTCTACTACATTTATTAAAATTAAAGGAGGCTGAATGAGTGTATCTCATAAGAGAAAATTACACAACAAGCAAGTCCTTTCTTTTCAGTTTGCCTTTTCATTATCCCCCCCCTTGTCACCTGCTAGAACAGATAAGTTTACAGAGTTCACAACCCTAAACAGTGACTGAACAGATTCCCCACCCCCGTTCACACAGTGATACCTGCTAGGAGGCTAGGAATGATGGGACTGGACAGAACACAGACCATCTTCACCAATTCACAAAGGAGACTCCAGCAGGTAGTGGTGGTACAACAGAAAACAACCCCCCAAAGTTAAAAAGTAACACCTATCAGAACTTATACAACTGGAAAGGATACAATCCCCACACACACATATATACACAGTTAGTTACAACTACTGAGAGCAGTGGGGCTATGGAGTTAGCTGGTGTAGTCCTGCCTCTACACCATTTGTTGATGGTCCCTGCTTCAGGCACGTCTACATACACCACATTTATACTGCGTGACCATGGCTCAGTATTTGCAGTTTTACTCACTAACCAGAGGAAACTGTTTTCCTTCACAGATTTGGGAGAGAAATTGCTTGCATACGGTATAAATTCGAACTGCACCAGTATCTGTGGGACACCCCTGAACATATAAGGTTAAAACACACACACACACACACACCATCCCTGAAACAGCAGTTCTATTTAAGCCTACAAACTTGAAAATATTTCCAAGACAGATGGGAACTTCCCAGGGATTGGGGCCCCTGTATTAAGAAATTTTTCCATAATAAATATCTCTCTTCCCCCATAGTCCATGTCTAACATTATTGATTGCACATCACCTTATGACCCGCTGTCTTGATAATTAATGGCTCTAATTTCAGAAGCCACATTAAAAGAGGTAGGAACGGCAGCCTACACTCCACAGTACTGAGTTTGACATTTTTCCAGAATGTTCCTGACACCATTAGATAAGTGATTCTCACACCGAAGGTCCATCAGAACTCCCGAGAGCACCAAGGGTATTTAAAGGGGACCTGCATTCTACATGTAGAGACTAGCATTTCCTACAGAGATGGTCCCCATTTCATTACTCTTCAGTCATTGTTTGCCTTTAAGTACAGTAAGAGAATGCTTGTCTTGAATGCTTATTTCCGAGTGGTGCCCAGAGGGATAGGCCAGTTTTGGAACTGTAGGATATCCGCTATGATGTACTGTAGTTGATGTCATTGTTGATCTCTGTCATCACTGATGGAATGTATCGGTGAACTAAGAGGAATGTACACAATGGTGCAGCTGATGTCATCGGGTTCCAATTAGGGAAGAGTGAACCAGTTTGAAAATAATCTGACACCTGAACCAGGCGTTTGATCGAATTTCAGATCACGTTGAAGCACTCTGCTCAAAACTGGTCAAGCTGTTTGAAAGGCAAATTATGTTAGTTGCACACATTTGTTGGTCAACCCCCAAACAAATGATATGGTAATTAGTGGTCCAAGAAAAAGCATGGAAGCAAGAATCTTTTCAAACCAATCTGGCATAACTCACGGGTGCTTATTGATGGTGCCCCCATGTACTGATCTATTTGTGAGGGGGCAGGTATTCAGACTCTGGGAGATGTGATAGAATGAATCACCTGGATGCCTGACATCCTTCTCTCAAACTGTCTCCGCCTACTCACTCCCAAGATACTGCCACTGGCAATTACGCGCAACTGCACAGTACTCTTAAGGGCTAGCTACATAGGGACTATACCGCCCCAAGGAGTGGGACATTTGAACTTTGGATCAAGGGCTTGACAACCATCAGAAGAATAGCAGCAGCTACCTACAAGTTCAAACATAAGTCCATTAGGACCTTATCAGAGAGCCCATGGGAGAGGTGGGGACAACAGCTTGGGGTGGAAATTACCCCAGTGGAATGGGATATTGTCTGGTCAATGATGTGTCAGGCTAGCAGGGAGATGCAGGCCCGAGCCTTGGAAATAAGATCCTGCACAGAGCATATAGGAACCCCTTGGCACTGTATAGGAAGGGATTCCCCCCTTGTAGTGCCTTCTGGTGGTGTTTTTTTGCCACAGGCATAATTAACACATGTAATTTGGACGTGTCTGTGGTTGACTTCATACTGGGAACACATATGGTCTACATATGTCACCTTGGTCCTCTACCCCTATACTAGATCTCAAGATATGGTTATTGAATATGTACCAGGAAGCCATGGCCTAGATGCTTCCTTCAGCAGAACCACAGAGACACATACCCACCCATACCAACAGAGTGGATATCTTTACTCTGTAAAGTTGTACAATATGAAAAAGCAGCATGTGCAGCTGTGGGGAAGGAATACTTGTAGAAAGTGGTGTTGGGCCCTTCTCGGCCCAAGTGGGACCATGCAGGGGCACATCTTGCACAAGACCCACGAATCTGGGACACAGAATTTCTTGTTCACCTCTCCATACATGGGACCTAATTTTCCCGGACATCACTTCAGTTGCCCCACAATCCCAAACTGCAGCCTGTGGCACCAGCTCCTGGACAGGAGCATGCCCACTACTTACACTGTAAGTGTCAGTCCAACCTATGAATACTCTGGACTCTTAGCAGACTGTATCTGTCTGATTTCAACTTTCTATTTTATTTTCAAAGGATTTTTTTATAGCCGGGGGGGGGGGGTGGTGGTCGTCTTGTTTATCAACATTAGGTGCTATTTTGGTTTGCAGCTGATACAGCATCCATGTACTTTTCCCCTCACTACTGCTGCCCCACAAGGAGTTGGGGACTTTTTTTTTTGCCATTGTGCCAGACCTCCGAGAGCTCATCCCCTGCCAACACTGACCTCTGCCCACACACAGGATTTACCTTGGAGCAGCGATCCACCCAGGCTTCCCTCCTCTGGGCAGGGTCATCAGACAGCACAGCCCCCACAGACAACTGGTCAATGGTCCCAGTGGGAACATTACTGGGAGGGCCCCCCTAACTTACCTCCCAGGGTGGGGCAATGGGACTGGACTGCACCAATGGAAACTCGTTGCTCAGTCGCCGGCCAAGTGCCACGGAGTGTGGCACAGAATCAGAGAGGCGGGGCATCACGACTGGAGCTGGCAGCAACTTTTTTTTATTTTAGTAGGGGCTCTCTGGGAGGCGTGGCATGCAATGAGATAGGCGCAACGCGGGACATCCAGCACACCTCCCTGACAGCTTGGGTATGGCAGCTGCAGTCCCCCGGCCACCACCAGGTGTCATCCATGTGCTTGAAGCTCTACCTACCATTCCCCTGCAGGAAGAGAGCAATCCCTAGGACACTCAATCCTCCTCCACTCGGTCAGCCATCTGATGCTCCAAGTCCGCATCCGAACCTGGGACGTTGGCGTTGCAGATGGAAATCCAACCGCTACACTGGCAGGGGGACAAGTTGGGGACTTCTGTCTAATGATAACATAAACATTGTCTTTGGATCGAGATCATTCTCCATTAAATGGGCTTTGTGCATGGTGGTGTGAAGTGCAACCCCCCCCCCCCCAATCAGGTAGAAATGAACCAGAGAGGATGAGCCCTATGACCAAGGATATACTTTTTCTCTATATTAGATGCCTTAAGATGTGCCAGCAATACAGTCTGTTTTGTAATACTTTATCCGACCTGTATCAACCCCCCCCAAACTATAGGGTGTGCATTATAGATTTTTACTGCATATATGTTCCTGCTGTAAACCTGAAAAATCTCAATAAAGAATCTTTATAGCAAAAAAAAACTTTTCAAACCTTTTTTTTGTTAAAATTTGAACAGTTCTGAGGCTTAAACACATAAGGTTCCCACATCCCTTCTTCATATTTATAGTGTTTAAAGGTGAATACCCACGTACCAAAAACACATGTAGTGAGACTCAGAGATCCCCATTTTCAAAATCACCCTTAACTTTTATGCTTCATGTATTAGCAGTTTTTCTGATAGATCCTGCACTTGACCCCCCCCCCACATGCAAACTACATCCCAGATGCTGCCATCAGCAAGGGATCTAGTCACAGGAGATATCAAAGCACATTGGTTAAGGAACCAAAAGCAGTACCAGCAGTGTCAACAGCGTTCAGCACGGTGATCTGCCCCGATCCCAGATATAGCTGATTTTAGGCACTGCTGTGCTTTGATGTTCTCCACTGTCATCATCCACACATTAGCAGGGATAGTATTTATTTACATTGGGACAGCGAGTGAGGAGTTCTCAGGATCAGCCTGATAAACTGCTTAAAAAGAAGGGAAATAAGTAATAAATGTTTTAATGGAAAGCTGCACATATCCACAAGCCCTTCCCCTTTGATTGGGATTTCCTCCACTATGAGAGACAGTTTTTTTTAGGCAACAATGACCTTTTTTCTCTAACCTATACAATTATATGCCAATCAGTTTAACTTCAATGGTGGTGAAATTAATGGAAACCTCATTGAAAGAAAGACTGATTGAGCATCTACAATCCAATGGGATGCAGGATCACAGACAGCAAAGATTCATGGGGGGAAGGTCATGCCAAACAAGGCTGATGGAATTCCTTGGCTGGGTGGCCAGAGAAATAGATTAGGGGAGGGCACTGGACACGGCCTATCTGAACTTCAGGAAGGCCTCGGACACTGTGCCACACAGGAGGCTGATTAAGAAGCTGACCAGCCTAGGAGTGGATTTCAAAGTGGTAAACTGGGTTAGCAACTAGTTAACAGATAGGAGACAGACAGTGGTGGTCAATGCACTCAGTCTAAGGATGGGAGTCTGATGGCCAGCGAGGTACCACAGGCTTCAGTATGGAGACCAGTCCTCTTCAATGTCTGCATAGGGTACACTGCAGAAGGACTGGAGGGGAAGATATGCTTTTTTGCAGATGTTACATCTGTAATAGGGTGGACACTCAGGACAGGGTGGAGAAAATGTATAGGGATCTTGGAAAACTCAAGAAGTGGTCAAAGACAAGGCTATGGGGGTTTGATGCCAAAAAGTGCAAAATCGTGCATTTAGGGCATATGAACCCTGGTGCTACATACAGGATTTGGGGGAGGGGGGGTTACTGACAGTCACTAGACAGGAAAGGGACCTTGGGGTTATTATATCAGAGGACCTCAAGGTGGCAGCGCAGTGTAACAAGGATATGAGATGGGCTAATGGGATATTGGGATGAGGTGGGTATCTCCAGCATGAGGAGTGTGGTGGCACTGCCAATGTATTGCTCCCTGGTAAACTCCCACTTGAAGTACTGTGCCCAGTTTTGGAGACCACACCTCAGAACGGACGTAGGGCAGAAGCAATCGAGAGGAGGGCAACTAAAATGGTGCCGGGTATGCACGTGAAAACCTACGAGTAAAGACGGAAGGAATCTCAGCATGTACACCCTGGATGAAAGGAGAGAGAGAGAGAGAGGTGACATGATTAAGATGTACAAGTACCTCACAGAGTAAACAGGGTGCAGAACACTTGAGCAGCCTGGGTGGGCCACGTAGCCATTTTCTGCCAGCAAATTATACGTTTCTAACCTTAAAATCCTTTTCTTTATCTTTTATATGGTGCTACATAACTTCCAGTGAAAAGACTTCCCACTGCCATTTGGTGGGAAGCATCACGCGTCCCTTGTGCACCCTAAGCTAATGTGCCCTGTCGATCAATTCCTCTCTTGGTAGGGCACATTAGCACACAGCGGGTGAGAGATGCACATAGCTGCCTGTGAGAAGGTGGTGGGCAGCCTTTTTAATGGAAGTTTTGGAGCACTGCTGAAAAGGTAAAGAAAAGGATTTTAAGGTTAGGGAAAAAATGTCATTATTACCTAAAAAAAAGCATATCAGGGGATAAGCTATCCTAATGAAAGTGTTCATTATGTGCAGTTTTCTTTCATAGGCAATTTTGCTAACTGGGACCTGCAGGAACATCTGGCATTTGTTCTGTAAATGGCCACACACCGGTCCAAACTGCTGCACAAATTAATCTTCATTCAGCAGAAAAACTGCAGCCGTAGAAATGCTGCACTTTTTCTGCTCACAATCTGGCTAATCACTGTGGTCAGCTCACACCTGTCGGCCTAGCCCCATATTCGGGGCTGCAAATGTCTTTATATTAATTTTTTTTAATCAGCTGCAGAATGTAGTGCAAATTAAAGAAGGATGAAGAGAGTAATTTATTTTTAAACTCCACTCCATTTTCCTTCAGTGTTTTACCCTGCACCACTCCTAATGTTTGTGGGCTACAGGTGCTACACCCTTCCTCTGGCCTGGATGGAAGGCAATTGGATTCCTTCACCGCCAATGACACAGCGGCTTCTTAGTTGGCTGGTAGAAGGTGTGTGACCAACACCCTCCCTCAGCAGGAGCAGACTGCCCATCCCACTCCCCTGATGGCCTCAGAGTAGGATTCTAGGGCTTGCATAACACCCCCAGTCTCCTAGACAGGACTATCATGATATCAAGTTTTGAGTATTACGATATTTGTGTAAATAATATCACCAATATACTGATGATCAATGTAATTTGTAGCACTCCTAATTTTAGCAAAAAAAACAAAACAAAAACAAAAGGGTGAAAAATGGATTGGGGTGGGAAATCTGGGATCTCTGTTGTGCTAGTTGAGGACACACCGCCTGAGCAGTGGAGGTGAGACTGTCAAGTGGTTTATCATGGTATGTCACAGTACACTGCTGCATATAATAACAGTTTTGATAATGGCAGTACTGCTTTTCGAACATGATGGGACATGATAAAAACGTTTAAGTACCTCAGTGGAATCAACAAAGTCCAAAAGGGTAGCATCTTTCAGAAAAAGAGATGTGCAAGAACAAGGGACACAATTTGAAGATAGAGGGGTGATGGCTCAGGGGCAATGTGAGGAGTATTTTCACAGAGAGGGTGGCAGATGCATGGAACAGCCTTCCTGAGGAGGTTGTGGGGTCTAAAACTGTGGGAGAATTCAAGAATGCATGGGACAGACATAAGGCAATTCTTGTGGGGTGTAGAAAGAAATAGGCTGTTGGTTAACTAGGATCTGCAGTTTATCCTGTAGGTAAGGAAATGGGCAGACTAGGTGGGCCAAGCGGTCCTTATCTGCCATCAAAGTCTGTTTCTTTGTCTCAGCAGTGGCAGGTCTGGTGTTACCTGGGTGGCAGAGGTTTTCCTACTCCCAGGGCTCCAGATAAGGGGAGTATCAACCTATTTTACTCACCCCATTTGAGGAAATACTCTTCAGAAAAAGTTTTTCATGAATATCAATGCTCACTCAACATTTATAAATGCTTTACGCTCCATGGAATAGTGCTTAATATCAGAACTGGTGATTCAAAAGGAGCATCTTTTTTCAGATTTACAGCTCTCATACACATCCTTATTTTGTTCTGCTCACTATATTTTAAAACTGGTGAGTAAATTACTCCTACCTGCCAACATTAATTGGAGTATTCCTGGCACCTTATCAGTTCTTATCTTAAAAAAAACTACACTGCTCTTAAAATGTACTCCTCACTCCACTCTGTCTAAACATTTGTAAGAATCCAAATTAGGCTTTACTCACCTCACTTTCAAAATGAGGAGTATAGTACTCATCTCAAAAAATCGAATCTGGAGCCCTGCCTACTCCTGTTCAGTTTGGCCTGGAGACGGGAAACCTCATCCCTCAGAGCAGAGAGCTGCCTGCAAACAGGGCAGCATCGCTGCCTCCAGAGTGTCTCCTGGAAGACTGCTGCCTCACAGCCAGTGCATTACACTGTTCCCCACGTCTGTCTTTTTCCTGTTCATTGAAGTTTTTTAGTTAGAGTGTGTGTAGTGCCAAGACTTACGCGCCACTCAATGCAGTGTGCGCTGGTAAGGATATTAGTTGCATGCCCCTTTGTGCTCTTGGAGAATTGATGTCAGAACCCTGGTATAAAGGAAATGATACCCTTGGGGTGGGGTGAGGGGCAGGGGGTGGGGTGAGGGCAGGGGGTGGGCCCCAAGCCCTGTGGAATCAATCAGCTACAAGTTCTGACCCACCACTATGGTGAGTGTTGACCTTCCTTTCAGCAAGACAACTTGCAAAACAACTTAACAGAAAATATACCCTGCAAAAAACAAACATTTACAGTCAGAGAGAAATCAAACAGTCGAGCCCAACACCTATGATGTAAGCCTCCCCTGACCCACTACAACCTGGTGTTCTGTGCTCTGAAATCAATCAGGGGAAACCAGTTTCCACCACCCGAGACCCTGTCTGGGTTCAAACACACAAACTGCAGGGTTAACAATGAGAAATCCCCAGCCACCAGTAAATAGCACTGTACCAAAAATGGTTTGATGCAAACTGTCACAAAATACTAGTAGACAATAATCCAACTAACCACAAGGGAAAACCAGTTATGCAGTATTTCAATTCTTCTAAAGTTACTCACAAGATAAGCAGTTTTGTAAACCCCCTTGATTGAAAAAATAAACACAAAGCAATACCAAGTGTAAGAGTTAAAGTAAAAAAAGTTACACCTCCCTCAGATTTGAGCAAGAGTGAGCTGTCTTGCAAGTTACCAGTTCAATAGTGTCTCCCACACAGCTCTCAGTTGTTTCGAAGCAGCCTGCTTCCAATTTCAAAACTATGGGCTTTAAGCACCAGTCATAACACAGTTTTACCAGCAGGTGGCACTGCCTTGGGCAGACAGCCTTTTCTCGTATACACCACTACTTCCCACAGGATATATTAGGATATAGATCATACTGCATTATCCTAGCATTCCTTACTCTCAGATGACAATGCAATGCACTGCTGGCACCCCCCCGAGATGGCTGTAGAGAGTCTGTGTTATGGCTGTTGCCTCAACTTGGGCAGACGTACTGCCAGCTTTTTCTGTGAATCAAAATGGGACACTGAGTCTGGAAGGCAGGAACTGTAACCATTCAAATTAAGAGAACTTTCTATCTGATGGGAGATTAGAGAACTCCACTGACTTTTATGTTGGCTGTTCCACGGATATCCTTTAAATTACTGGACAACTTTTGACTGTTATTCACAGCTTTTACCAGCAGGTGGCCTTTTCTCATATACAATCAATCAATCAATCTATCAAAATATTAAATTTATGCACCACTACTTCCCTCTTTTTAAGGGTACAGCATCCCATGCTCATCGCCACTGTTACGTATATCCCCTCTGCTTAAAAAGATGAACCTCAGGCCCTTGTTAATAACGCAGCCCTATGACACTAAGTTCGGAAGGCAGCAGCTCTAACCATTAAGCTAAAGGAAACATTCCCATTTGCTGAGAGGTTTGAATGCTCCACTGACTTTCATGTTTGCTATCCCATGAACCAACACTAAACAGCTGTATTGCTTTTGACTGTTGTTCACAGCTTTCATTACTAGACGGCATTATTTGGCACTAGTTGCCTTTTCTCATCTCTGAGTGCGTATTTTCAGCTAATATGGACAGGAGAGACATCGACACTGAAAATGCCAATTGTGGTGCACATCATGTGAACCTGGAGACTACCTGGTGAAACCAGAGCTACATGCTTGAATTGTTGATAAAAAAAGAAAAGAAAATCATAGGAGAGGCTAAAGGCCATCCCCAAGGATACTGCCGTGGGTCAAGTTCTCCCTTCCCACTCTTGTAGCCTACATCCAATACATATGGGTCCCATGGGGTTTTCAGATCTGCATCTCAAAGTACAGCTCCCCTAAAAGAGCTAGACTGCTCTGTGCCATCTGTAAAAAGTCAGGTGAATGAAACAAAACCTTCACCTGGGCTTGATGTCCCAGTCCCATTTTAGGACAGAGATTGTTTTCAGTGTATCCATTACATTTCCATCCTCTCAAATCCACTTTCTCTCTCTGGTGACTCACAGCCCTCTGACACAGATCAGCCAGTGCCCAGACATGCTGATGGGTTTATGTCAGTGCACATTTCTTTAGAATGCCATGTAGAGCTTTTATTAGCCTATGGAATAAGAAATTCAGACACAGACAATGTTGGCAACAACAATGCCCTGGCGCTCTGAGAAAACTCTCTTCGTTAGGGGGCATTGTGGTTGGCAGCATTGTCTGTGTCTGCATTTCTTGTTTTATAGAATATCAAAAGCCTTTATTTGGCATTTTAAAGAAATGTGCAGTGTCTTCCATGAGTGTGGAGTTGTTCTGGAACCCGGACTGTAGCACTTCAGGCTGGCCGCCTATTTAACTCTGCACCAGTCCAGGTTCAGTTGTTCGCAGTCTGTTTTGTGGAACTGGGTTTACAGCAGTACTGCACTTTGGCCCCCAGGACAGTGTCAGCCTCCCCTGGACTCTCTACCCCTGCAGTGACCTGGAGCCCTCTTTCTCTCAGGACTCAATGACTGGCTGTGCTGACTGGTTTACTTTACGACTGTACAATGGTGTTCAGTTTATAAATGAAGATATTATGGCTGGGCTGTCGGCGCAGCACTAGTTAATACTTGCGACACTGTCAACCCAGGTACAGGAAAGAGCCTGGATCACTGGAGAGCTGGCGGGGGAGAGGCAGAGCTTCCAGCAGGTGCTCACCCTCTCCAGGGGAGGGGGACTGTCTGAGCCAAGGAGTGCCTCCTGTGGTACTGCGGGGAGCCAAGTTTGTGAAGTCAGCAAGCAGGCATGCATCTACACACACACACACACACACACATATGCATTAATGCTGCAGACTCTATGGAGGCCAAAAAAATAAAACCACAGTTGGAAAAAGCCAGGCAGGGTGCAAGATGATCCTGCCATTCTGCTAGCCCCACACCCACTGACCAGTCTCTGCTCTGATCACAGATTCGATTACAGCAGGGGGAAATATGGCAGCCCCCCATATGGCCTCACTGGGGGGGGGGACTACAACGTGAGGCAGCTGGAGCAGGTATGCCCCGGTGACAGAAACATAGACAATGACAGCAGAAAAAAAAAAAAAAGGTCCATCCAGTCTGCCCATAACACCCTACCAAACCCTGGGATCTACAGTCCCTACAAGGTTATTCCACACTGCCTACCCCATGCTCCCTGCCCTGAGCAGCCACCATGTCATTCACTCTGTCCCAGCTGTGCTTGTCCCACATCAGCTAGCAGACTGTTCCAAGGCTCAACCACCCTTTCAGTAAAATAAGACTTTCTTGCATCCCTCTTGAATCCCCCCACATTTTTATACTTCTGCTCCCAGGTACTTGTTCAGCTACTTATACTAAATAGTTCTTTGCAGTATACCTTGCTTATTCCTTTCAGAAACATGAAGGTCTCTATCACAAAGTGCCTTGAGATGATCCTCGTATGATTTGCCCTGCTGGCCCTGAATAATTTTGGCCACCCTCCTGTGCACTGTTTCCAGCATGTTCTTACCTTTCCTTAGGCGAGGACTCCAGAACTGGGCACAGTACTCCAGATGTAGCCTCACCAGTGATTGCTATAGAGAGGTAGTATTACCTCTTTTCTTCTTGCTGTGACTATCCCTTCCTATGCACCCTAGCATCCTGTTTGCCTTACTGTGGGCCTTGTTACACAGGTTCAATTGTTTTAGGGAGTCACTAATGATAACTTCTGGCTCTCTGTCTTCAGCAGTGGTGCTCAGCTTTTCCCCTGTCATCCAGTATTCTGTCCACTGGTTCTTGTTCCCTAAGTGTGTCACTTTGCACTTCTTGGTATTGAATTTTAACTGCCAAACCATGGACCACCTTTCAAGCCTTTGTAGATTCCTCTGCATCTCCCCTTCTCACTGTTTACCCTACCACAGAGCTTAGTGTCATCTACGAAGAGACACATCTTGCCCTGAATTCCTTCTCCTATATTGCTGATGAACATACTGAGAAGAACAAGACCAAGGACCAATCCCTGTGGCACCTCTCTGGTGGTCTTTCTCTCTCCTGATTTGATTTCCTTGACCACAACCCTCTGCTGCCTCCCTTCCAACCAGTTTCATACCCATCTAAGTGTGTCCTTAGCCACCCCCAGATCCTCTAACTTCTTGAGCAACCTTCTATGAGGCACCATGTCTAAAGCCTTGCTGAAACCGAAGTAGAGAAAATCCACCCTTATCCATTACTCTGATTACCCAGGCAAAGAAATCTATCAGATTGGTCTGATAAGACCGCTCTGCTACGAATCCATGCTGTTTACTATCCTGGAGTCTGCCGCTCTCCAGGAATGTCCACAGGGTCCTCTTCAACTAGACTCTCCAGTGGGTTAACCAGAAAAGAAGTAAGACTGGCAGGTCTGTAATTACCCAGTTGCTCCTTGTCCCTTCCCCCCCATGTAGTGGAATTATGTTCACTACCCTGCATTCATTAGGAACTACCCCTATCTGGACTGATCTATTCAATAGCCCTACCAGTGGTATAGCTAATTCTGACGCCAGTTCCTTGAGCACACTTGGGTGGATCCCATCTGGCCCCAGGGCCATACCTACTTTTAGGGCTGCTATCCCATTCTGGACCATTTCACTGGTAAATGATTTCTCTCTCATCTCCAGGATTTCCCTTATAGCTGGCTTAATGCCACTCTCTGGAAGAGGTCTGCAGTCATCCCTTGTGAAGACAGTGCAGAAGTAATTGTTCAGGATGGCTGCTTTAAGCTCATCCTCCTCTGTTACCCTCCCTCCCTCTGATAGCCTAACAGTTACCCCTCTCTCCTTTCTTTTTTCCTTAACATATCTGAAGAACTTTGTCTCACCCTTGTCCCCTTCTGTAATATGCAGCTCTATGCCTGCTTCTGTTTCCCTGACCGACCTCTTGGGTTTCCCTTGTTCTCATTTGGTACTCCCCCCATTCTTCCTCCCCCGCTTTTCCTTGTACCTGATGAAGGTCTTTTTCTTGTCTCTCACCGCTACCCTGACCTTTTTAGAGAAACATATTGGCCTCTTGTACCCGTTTTGTTTGGTAACCATTCTCATGAATGACTTTGTTGCCTCGAGAATGGCCACCTTAATTGTCTTGTCTTTCCTCCACTCCTCCAGTGCTGTCCATTCTGAATAACATATTCCAAACCAGCTCCTTCATCCGGCTGAAGTCTACTCTCCTGAAATCTAGGACTTCAGCCTTTGATGAGGGCTTGCTGGTCCCAAGGGTGAGCTTGAACCAACTAGAGTTATGGCTGATGGTCCATAGGGCTCCCATGCCCACACTACTTCTACCACTTCTGAGTTGGTTAGCACAACAAGGAAAATGGTAGCCTGCCTAGTGGGGTTTAATTCAACCAATTTCACCAGCAGGCAGTCCTGCAATGTATCCAGCAGGACGTGACTTCTGGTGCTCCTAGCTGTTTGAATGTCCCAATCACTATCTGACAGGTTCAGATCACCGACCACCATTACCTCCCCCATTGCCACCCCCCCCTTTTCAGTTCCATCTCTAGTTCCCTCTCTCTCTCTCTCTTCTTCCTAGTGGGACGGCAGGGTGATGGGGCTGAGGATATGGGCTACTGGGGGCACCGGCTGGAGTTGGGAGGAAACACTGTAATCAAAAAATAAATAACTGAAAATATTCTGATACCATTACCAGGATCCTTCCAGTCTTAACTAGTTATAACACTTAATCGTCACATTGTGACACAGTGGAACCTACTAATACTGAATGCTACTCTACTGCACTTTGGCCCTAGGAACGGTGTTACCTTTCCCTCATTTGTCTTTTCTCTTTCACAGCTGTCTTCAAGGCCACTGACTCTCAGGACTGTATACATGCCATTCATCTCTCGCTGCAAACTCTGAACCTTCTTTGGCAACTTTGAATAACTTCTATGTGGGCAGAGTGCTATAATCTCCTGTGCAAATATTCTCAATAAAAATGCCACTCATCATGTAGGGGACCTGCATTTGAGTCCCAAGCCCAAGTGACAAATGGGTCAGTAGAAGGCTGAAGTACAGTGCCACAGGAAGCACAACACTTCTAAGGAGGGAGAGTGGCATCTACTGCTAGGCGACTGTCCCCTGGCGGCAAGAGGGAAGAGTCATGCCTGCAGACCCCTCATCTGAGTTCCCCGGAATGTGGGGTGGGTGCTTGTGCATTGCTGTGACATGTGCTTGTCCTTCAGACTGGCATCTCTAAGGGCTGCTCTTGGTGCTGTACCCTCTGCTTGTCTCAAGTTAGATCGTGAGTGCTTTCCCTCTGGGTCATCCCCCACCAAACAGGCCCACCATGGTGAAGACTAAAGAGTTTTATGTCAACCACTGTTCCCCCAGGGACACAAATGTCCCTCAGTGAGTGATTTAGGTATCCTATGTATTGGGAATTTGAAGGTGGGACCTAAAGGCACTGTATTTTTCAAGAACAGCACTTCCAGTCCAGTCCGGTGGCACCAGCTGATGGTGAGCTACACTGCAAGGCAGGAGATCCAGGATTGAGTCTGGATTATGAGTCCATCACCCTGGGGGCCAGTAGTTTGTGGAGCTTGAGTCAGAGCTGTCCCAAGGATGGGGGCGATGGGCACTGCACTCTAAGAGCACTTTCTGTGACGAGGAACTAGGGCAGCATTAATGCCATGGGTTACCACACAGCATCCTCCCCCCACCCCATCTGTAGGATTGCAACGCAGAAGCTAGCAGTTGGAAGCCGAGGTTGTGGGAGGGCCTACAGGTGATAAATTCTTCAGTCAGCCACAGAGCAACACTGCCTAATGCCTTCCTTCTGCAAATGATGCTGAACATAGTGGAGCACCCTCTGCTCCATTAACATACTGTATGCTACAGCTCTCCCATGATGACTTAACAATGACCACGGAGCAAGTCATGTAGGAATTGGGAAGTGGAGTGGATCTGGACTAGTGGGCCTCCTGGTAGATAAGCATGCGTGAGGAGAGGGAGGAATGTGGAGCCACATTTGCTTGCTGTACAGTAAGTGAGTCAGTTAAAGGGGAACTAATATCGTCAGTATTTCTTAATGTCTGAAAGCCCATATAAAGCTAATCTGAGTGAGCCATTGTGTTAATCTGTGAGTCTTTGCAGTCCAGAGTTATTCACATGTAAATCAGCCTGTAATTAAGGGCTGGGGGCAGCCATATGTTTTACGCTCCTGACAGGCAATGATGTTATAGTGTTTTGTAAAAGTGTGTACTGCAGCCCAGGTGGCAGCATCACAGATGTCTTAAACAGACACACCTTGGATGCATGCCATAGTTGTAGACAGGGCCCGGGTAGAGTGCACATGGACAGCACACAGTAAGAGTTTTTGGTATTTATTGTAGCAGTATGTTATACAATGCGCCAACCAGTCTGCAAGTGTTTGTTTGGTAACCGGTAGCCCTTCTTTGCCTGGAGCAAATGCTATGAAAAGTTGTTTAGATTTTCGTGTCACCTTAGAGTGTGCTATGTAATACCATAGTATATGGTGTACATCTAAGGTGTGAAGCAGTGACTCACCCTGATTAGAATAATCTGGGTAAAAAAACTGGTAAATTTATTGATTGGTTCAGTGTATATGCTGAGATGACTTTTGGCAAAAAGGTCAGGTTTGTGCAAAGGGAGACCCTGTCCTTGTGAAAAACAAGGTAAAGTTCGGAATCCATGAGAGCTTGGAGCTCAGAGATGTGGCACGCCAAAGTAATCACCACTAAAAATAACGTTTTCCATGCTAGGAAACACATGTCGCAAAAGGCAGCTGGTTCAAAAGGTGCCAATGTTAATTTTTCAATGACAAAATTGCGGTCCCAATGAGGCACTAGCCTTCTTATGGGAGGTTTAAGGTGTAGAATGCCCTTTATAAATATGAAGGCAATGTCCTGTTGGGCAACCTGATGACCGTCTATGAGATCATGAAAAGCTGAGATGGCTGCCAGGTGAACCTTTATGGATGAATAACTGAGTCCTTGATAGGACAGTGAAGAAAGGTAGTCTAGGATATTGGGGAGAGAGCAAGAAAAGGGATTGAGAGACTTGGAAGTCACCCAGTTAGCAAACCTTTTCCATTTTGCTTGATAGGATTTTCTAGTGGAAGGTTTTCTGGAGGCCAATAATAAGTCTGCTACTTTTAAAGACACTTGTTGTCTTCTTATGAAGACGTCCTCAGGAGCCATGCCTGAAGATGCAGGAAGTGAAGACTGGGGTGTAGTAGAGCCCCGTGCTGCTGTGTGAGGAGATCTGGACACAGAGGAAGTGGAATGGGGTCAGTGATCGACAGTTGCTGGAGGAAAGGAAACCAGATCTGTCGTGGCCAGCATGGGGCTATTAGAATCATTGCTGCTAGCTCCAACTGAAGTTTCAGGAGGATGCACTGAAGAAGAGGAATGGGTGGGAATGTATATAAAAACAATCCCTGCCATCTATAGAGTGACATTTTCTGTCTGGTATAATGGAACAGTAAGGAGTTAGTCGGTGGTTGTCCGGAGAGGCAAAGAGGTCGATCTCCGGTGTGCCCCAGAGATAAAATATGTTCTGAAGGACTAAGTCATGCAAGGTCCATTTGTGACCAAGATAGTGATGACTTAGATGGTTTGTCAGGATATTCTGGGCTCCTGGGACATGTACCACCACTAGATTGAGGTGTTGGCCTAGGGCTTCTTTCCAGACTTGAACTATCTCTTGACAGAGGCATTGTGACAGTGAGCCCCCTTGTTTGTTTATGTAATAGACTACTGATGTGTTGTCTGTTTGTACTAAAAGAGGACCTGGTTCCAGATATGGTTAGAATGTCTGGAGTGTGAGGTGAACTGCTCTCATCTCAAGGATATTTATGTGGAAGAGTTGTCATGGTCTGGTCCCAATGTCCTTGTGTCTGGTAAGGGCCTAGGAGGGCACCCCATCCTACAGTGGAAGCATCTGTGGTTAAAGTTTGGGTTGGAGGGAGTGTCTGGAAAGGGAAACCTTGGTCCAAATTGGATTGGATTGTCCACCATGTCAGGGTGTTGTGGAGTGCTGGAATGGTTTTTATCTGGTCTTTGAAATGTCCACTCTTTTGCTGCCACTGGTGGTATAGAACCCACTGTATTGGTCACATGTGGAGCCATGCATGTGAGACAGTGGACATAGTGGCTGCCATGTGGCCTAGTAGGTACATGACCTGTCGCACCATCACGTGCATGACAGACTGATAATGGGTAGCCAGAGACATTAGTTTTTGACGTCTGTCCTCGGGAATGAGTGCTCGACCTAGCTGTGTGTCTAGGGTAACACCTTCTGAGCTGGATTTGGATGAGATTTTGGCCAACTCACCATGATGCCTAGATCCTGAAAAAGTTGAAGGATGGCATGTAGGGATTGCAGCAATTCTTCCTTGAGCGAGGCCTTGACGAGCCAATCATCCAGGTATGGAAACACAAAATGCCTTTGGTGTCTGAGGGCTGCTATTACCACTGCTAGGCATTCTGTGAAAACTCTGGGTGCCAAGGACAGGCTGAAGGGCAGAGCCCGGAATCGATAGTGATGTTCCAGAGGTTGGAAACGGAGGTATCAATGATGCGCCGGATGGATGGGAATATGAAGGTATGCATCCTTCATGTCCAAGGCACAGAGCCAATCTTCTTGATGTAGAAGGGGGATGACTGAGGATAGGGTGACCATCCTGAACTTTTTGTACTGAATGTACAAGTTTAGGTCCCTTACATCCAATACTGGACGCAGGTCTCCAGTGTGTTTTGGCATCAGGAAGAAATGGGAATAGAATCCATTACTCTGTTCCCTGGATGATATGAGTTGAATTGCATTTTTCTGCATTAGGGAAATGAGTTCCTCTTGAAGGATCGGAACGTGGTCTGATGGGTACACAACAGAATGGGGAGGATGGGACAGAGGAGTGGAAATAAATTCCAGTGTATGTCCTGTTTTTATTATCTGCAGTGCCCACTCGTTTGATGTTATGCCTTGCCAAGCCTCTAGATGATGTAGGAAATGACCTCCCACAGCTTCCAAGGCTGGCTGAAGGAAGCTGTGGAGAAAGTCCAGTGAGTCAGAATGTCTGGGGGGCTCCGTTCGCCGCTGAAGGGGTGGACGAGGTTCCCTTAGATGTGGGCGTAGGGGTGCGAGTAGCAGGTTGATTTTGCTGTCATCCCCTGGTAGCTTGTCTTGTGTTACCACGCTGATGACCCGCCCTTCAAAACTGAAAGGGCTGGTAGTCATTTTTTGTCCTGTAGGTTGGGACATATGGTACATACCATGCACTGTCCATTAAGTTCGACATGATGCTTGGAGGTAATTTAAGATAGTTTGAGTGTCTGATCCAAACAATGTGTTGCCATTAAAAGGGGCATTCAAAATAGCTTGTTGGACATCAGGGGTAAAACCCGACACCTGAAGCCAGGCATGCTTTTGGAGAGCAACCCCCATAGCTGATGTTCTTGCTGAGGTATCTACGGCATCATATCCTGCCCTAAGTAAGTGGCAGGAGAGGGCTGTGCCAGTAGAATATGTGGCCAAGAGTTGGTCCTTTCCAGTGGACCGGAGAAGCTTATTAGCAACCTCCGTTGCAGTGGTCCATAAAGTCTTTTGATATTTTAACATATGGCCTATATACTGTAGTTCAGGATGCGTACGTTGATAGTGGCAGCCTGGTATATTCTCTCACCCATGAAGTCTAAGTGCTGAGATTTCCTATCTGGGGGAAGGGAGCGTAGGTGTTTGGGTCACTTTGTTCTGTCATGTGCGGCATTAATGACTACTGAGTCAGCTTGTGGTGTGGTAGAGAAAAAGGGGTGACCCACTGGTGCCTGATAAAGGTGGTCTGCTTTTTTGGAAACTGGTGGAACCGCAGATGGATGATGCCATACTGCCAAGACTGCATCTTGATATGCCTGAATTAAGGGAGGGACCACAACTGCAGGGTCCTCTGGAAGGTCCAGGTAGTCCACCATATTGCGGCGGTGTATGTCCTGTTCTGTGGTAGTAAAGCCCATAACCTTCTGCATTTGTGTCATGTCATGTCTGAAACGGTGGGATCATCAGGAGGACAGGCTGGAGTATAGTGTCAAGGATCCTCTTCAACAGAGCATACAGTTGAAGCACATGAGGGAGGGCGAAGGCCATCTCCCGTATCCATGCCTTCTTCATAGTCCTCCTCATAATCTGGAAAAAATTCCTCTTCCAGAGAATGGAAAGAAAGGGCAGGAGAAGGCTCCCTTATAGGATGACTCCTTTCGAGACCTCTTATTTGGAGAGGGGAAGGAGAGTGTAAGTCCTGGGATCTAGTAGGCTGGGAAGGTGGTGGAGCTTGCAAGCCCCACATTACTTGTAGGACCGGTTGAACAACAATAGCAACGTCAACGGATGGGGCCATCGACAAGTGTGGGGTAGGCTTTTCAGCAGTATTAGAGCTGGTGAGAGGTAGAATAGAGGGAGTCTGGCATGGTTGAGGGTGCAGTTGAGATCCTGAACTGTAAGCCATCGTCATTCTGAAAGTATCAGCCTGGCCCCTATGTGTAACCATCTGGGAAGGAGGTGGTAATTTAGGAAGCACAGTCAGAGAAAATTCCTTCTCCTTAATCACATATCCCGAGACTGTCATCAACGGGGATTGAAAAGGAGATGTAGTGGAGTGTTGAAAGGCATGTGACAGTGATGAGGCATTCAGGCCCCTGAAGGAGCGTGCCAACGTTGACGAATGATCAGTTGATGTGGTGGGTGTCGTTGTGGTCAAAACTAACAAAGCTTCGGTGAAAGCTGTCAATGAGAGGACTGGAAGGTCATTGTTGATGAAGGTCTCAATCGGTCTTGAGAGGCCATCAATGGTTCACCAGAAACAGTAGCTATTGATGATGGCTTACCTTCGGAGGATGGGGATGATTTTTCCTTGTTCTTATGTTTGTGCCTCAGAGAGTGTTTGTGCAAGGGCTGGGAAGCTTGAGACGTTGTCGATGGGGTACAGGGATGAGCCCCCTTCTCAAGGAGGGCAATCTTTTGTGCCATTAAATAGGATTCAGTCTCTTGAAGTCATCGTCAAGTAGCTTGATTAAAATCTTGGCAATGTATGCAGGAAGAGACGTTGTCTGAAGCCCCCAGACAATGGACACAAACCGAGTGGTTGTCGTATTGACAGAGTTTTTGGCCTCAATGGCACTTTCTAAATAAAGAATCTGAGTTAGACATTTGGCGTCGAAGTATAAACTAATGGAAAACTGTTCTGACTCTATTTTCTCATCAAAGTCTTCATCAACTGCACTAGGAGCGAAAGCTAGTCGTGCAGCGAGCTTAGCGATGGTGGGAAAAAGAACTGTGGATGCTTGGGGCAACACTGCTTCTGAAAGCTACCGTCGACAGAAGCACCCTCTGGAAGACACCCAAGAGTAGTACCTGCTGCAAGAGATACCCTCAGTCTTTTGTTCCAAATAAATCAACAGTTTAAACTTCTGAACTTTTTTCCAAAAAAGTCAATACAAGACAATCCCCCCCCGCTCCTCCAACCACACCGCACATATACTCCTCTCAATCAGTGACAAAGCCATATATTGGCTGCATCTAAACTGCCCCTCTCACCCCTAGCTTACCAGGGCCCACATGCCTTTGGTCACCCCTTGTTACCTACTAAACATTGGACAGCACTCCTGTGGTGCTGTTTTTAAGGTTATACCGCAAGTGTTGACCGTTCTCTTCCTTGCTGTCCTAACAACCATGTACTGAATATGTGTTGATACTGCACTCATAAACCTGATGTTATACAGTGTTTTTACCATGTTTGTACCTACGAATGTTATGTCTTGTTGTGTATCTTCTTTGACTTGGAGCCTTTGTAAACGAGCCTTTGGCTCAAAGGTATTAATCCTAAACTGAAATAAATAAATAAATAAATAAATAAATAAATAAACAAACAAACAAACGTTCGTTTTCCTCCCTGTTTTTTGGTCAGTGCAGGTCACCATGGAGGTGCCATGAGGTGTTAAAGAGTTTTGTGGGACGATAAGGGGTAGGAGATCACAATGAGACTGCAAGGTAAACTGAGGTAAAGAATGTTTTTATTTAAGATTTTTTTAGGTGTGGGCCAACCCGGTGGCACTGAGGGTTGAGGCACTGGACACCACACCTCGCAACACGCCAGTGACTCAGGCTGCCAGGGACTGGCAGGGAAGAGGAAGGATTGAGCGTCCAATGACTGCTCTTTCTCTGGAGTGGGTGTGGGTCATGCACCGAGCTGCAGCGGCGACTGGTGGAGGCCAGCCGCACTACAGTTGCATGCAGAGCTTCAGCGGTGGGGAGCACTGCGGGGCATCAGCACAGGACGTGCCTAGAACGCCATTGCATGTCTGTTCTCCCAGGGGAAAGAACAGCGGAAATGGTAGGGCGAATTCATGGCTGATGGCTTGCAGCTTGCACCCCACGCACAAGAGTGTGCCTTGTCCTGGGCGGGCTGACCCTGTGGCAGGGGTGATTATCCGCACGACAGACCTGGTTCGGGGATGCAGGTGCTGGCGGCCGGAGGTCGTGGGCCCGCTCCACTGGGGACAAATTGTGTAATGATTAAAAAAAAACATTTTTTTAGGTGAAACAGTGCAGCTTTCATTTTCTAAGACACACTTTAAGCAGGTTTCACTTTTAGTTGAATGTAACACGAATGCTATATTGAAATCCGCTGTGTGACTGAGAGACAGTATCTCTTGCTAAATGTAAACAGATTGTGTGCATTTACCGTAATAAATGGCTAGTTACTGTGGCAAAAAACAACTGGTCTTGCCCACAGAAAAAAATGAATGACCACAAATACATATAGAAGACATGGCTGGCTCTTTCCCCCCATAGGAGCCATTATTGTATATTTCCCTGTATACCTCACCAGTTACAGCTGTTTTCCTCTAGAGATATATAGCTGCAACCACCCAATTAAGACTCCCAATTAAGGTCCCATGGGGGGAGATCCCCTACCCCTAGTCCAGAAACACTCTCCCCAACACTGAAATGCTGTTTATAGGCAACCCTCTCCCTGCCTCACCCCCAGCTCTCCACATTTAACAAAAAGGAAAAAAAAATAGCGTGATGCCAGCTGCCCCCAACTCTCCACAGCAAAACAACAAAACTGTGATGCGGCTGCATACATAGCAACCCCCACCCCAGCTCACCACATACAAAAAAACACACACACATAAAAACCACAAAGTATGATGCAGGCTACAAGGAATGCATAAGAACCCCCGACACACAATTTTATTTATTTATTTATTTATTTATTTATTTATGACTTTGTAACTGGTAGGTGCACTGATCCCAGGGACCGTTTTCAGGCACAACCCGGGACACATACTGTGGCACAGGAAATAATGTAACAAACAACAAAGCACGGAACAGTTGACAAAAACAAAACAAGATAAAGGTTACAATAGTGCATGAGAACAGCAAATAGAAGAGCAACAAAAAATACAGGATTCCATAAACCATACATCAGTTAGGCATTACAGTAAGTAAGGGTATACATAAACATACAGTTCTATCAGCAGCAGTTACAATAGGAGACAAACAAGGGAATCTAAGTAGAAAGAGGGATAAGGCATAGCAAAGTATAGGGAAGGGGTGGGGTGGGAGGTAGGATTAACAAACATAGGTACTAAAGCTCAAGTGCACAAGCAGGCCAGCTTAACTGATTCCCGCTTGACCTAATATACATACACATTCCCTGGTGGGGTGCAGTCAGGAAAATGAGTGAATTACCCATGGAAGCAGTGGCAGCAGGAAGTCATCAGGAGCCAGTCTTTGAGGCAAGTTTTGAACTGGCAGTGGGTGTCGAGGGAGCGGAGCTCGGCAGGCAGTTTATTCCACAGAGTAGGGGCTGTCACAGACAAGGCTCTGCCTCCCATGTTGGTAGATACCCTGGGGATAATCAGAGGAGGGGATGCTGTTTGAGCAGAGGCTGTGGTGCGAGGTTCATACAGCAAGGAAGGGTGCAAGGGGAGATACCTGGCCAATACAGATGGCGGAATCCACCATGCAGCACAGGGCTAGGTTGAAACAGCCTTGCAGCGGGAGCCATCCTTGCAAGTTGTAGAGGACACAGTGGTGTGTGGTATTAGGGGCCAGCAAGGCGAAGTGACAGGCACTGTTATAGGCAGAAGAGAGCTTGGCTATGAGGATGGTGGATGTCCTGGCATAGATAGGGGAGCAGTAATCCAGGATAAGGAGTAGATTTCCCTGTACGATGGCAATCAGGCTTCCAGAGAGAAGTATTGCCGAAATCTGTAGGCAGCACCCAATTTTTGATGAAACCTTCCGAACTTGTGAATAGATGTGTTCGGAAAAGGAGAGGGAGGGGTTGAGTATAATTCCTAGGTATCTGAAAGTACACACGTCTTCAAGGGATTGGCCATCAGGGTACATGATGTTGAGGAAGGGGGGTTAAGTTTTGTATTTAGTTATGAAGGGCTTTGATCCAAACAGCACAGATTTTGTTTTTTTGGCATTAACCAGAAGGAGGTTATTTGTGAACCAGTTATGGGCCACAGCATCGTTTCGGGACAGAACTGAGGAAATATTATGTGGGGAGTTATCGCTGTGGAAGAGCACAAGGTTGGCAGCATAGAGGAGAGAGTGACAACTGATGCAGTCTGTGGGGAAGGAGTTTATAAATAAAGAGAATAGCAGGGGGCCCAATATGGAGCCCTGGGGGACACCTGTAGAGATGGTCAGGGTTGGGGAGCGGGCAGGGCCAATACACACAAATTGGGAGCGGGCAGTGAGGTAGCTCTTGAACCAGGTACAGTAGTAATCTCTTGAGAGAAGCCAAGGCTATGTAGTATGGAGAGGAGAAGGGCATGGTTTACCATGTCGATTGCCTTGGAGAGGTCAATGAAGACTGCTCCAGTGGCATTACCATGTTCCATATTAATGAGGATGTGGTTGGTCAGAAGAGCGAGGGCAGAGGCGGTGGAGTGTTCTTTTTGAAAGCCATGCTGTTGGCTGCACAGGAGGTTGTGTTTGCCTATGTAGTCAGCAAGTTGATGGTGGACTGCTTTCTCAAGTAGTTTACTTAGGTGGGGGAGGATGGAGATTGGATAATAGTTGTCTGTAAATAGTGGGTTCCCAGCTTTAAAAATGGGAATCATCTTTGCAGTCTTCCAGAGGTCAGGTATGGAGGAGGAGGGGGAGGAGAGGGCGGGGTTAAAGATGCAAGTAAGTGATTCAATGATGGCTGGGGAGATGAGCCAAAGGATGGACGAGGATAGACCATCAGCACCAGGAGAACCATGATTTGGAAGGCTTTTGAGGAGCTTAGCTGTGTCAGCTCTCGAGAGAGATTTGAAGAAGAAAGTGGGAATCTGTGGTTGGGTGGTTGGCCCATCGGGGTAGGCAGTGGGGTCGGATGGTGGACTAAGTTATTTGGTTGGATCTCAGGGAGTTTACTTAGATACATGTATACATTAAAAACCCTAGCCACTTCCAGAGGATCCGTAATAAGGCCATTTGGGGAGTTCAGTTGCAGGGCAGCCTTGCTGGAGAGGGGGTTAAGCAGGGAGCTGATGGATCCCCAGAATTTCTTAGGGTCTCCTAGGTTAGCCTGTTGGAGAGTATGGAAGAGGGTCTGCTTGAGGGATTTCACCAGATGTTTGCATAGAGTTCTCCGGACCCTGTAGGCATCCCATAAGGCGAGGGAGGGGGATGCTTTGTAGGTGGACCAAGCATGATCCCTATCTTTCATAAGGGTAAGGAGATCTTTCATAAGGGTAAGGAGGTCTTTCATGACCCAGCATGAGCAGCCACCTCTGATCCTTCTGGTGGTGACCGGGAAGTGCCGGTCCTGCAGGGTCAAGAGGGTCTGTGTGAGGAGGGTTGCTGCCTGTGTCACATCGGAGAGTGAGTAAAGAGTAGATCAGTCCAAGGACTGAGCCTCTTCAAGGAGATTGGGGTTGTTGGGGCTACTGAAATTGCGAAATGACAAAATATTTGGGAGGGGAACGTTTGAATTTAGATGACCAGAGGAGATACGTAGGGGAGTGGTCACTGATGGAGTCCGCCATGGTACCAGCATGCAGTGCACAATCATCCCTATTTAATCACACATATTTACTAGCTGCCTTTCTCTCGAAGTTCCAGCTCTCTCCTCTCTTGTGCGCTGCTGCCACCAAGCCACTTACTCCACAGACTCCATGGGCCCGATGACACATGCTGCTGCCCCACTTCTCAACCTTAAACTATCCTCCTGACCTCCAATGTTGCTCCACACTGCTGCCAACACACTACACCACTGCAATCCATGACCCCGCCAACAACCTAAAGGATGCCTGGCCCAGATATTTGCCCTTTTATTGAGAAACCCTACACTACGGAAACGCTCACCCCATTGCACCCCCATCCCCACCCCGCAGACACTGACAGGCATTGGTGGCGTGCCTTAGGGTCATTGGCCCTAACACTCACCCCATTCCATAAGTAAATAACCTGAGATATGTACAGTAGAGGAGAAAGGGTTAAGCGTTAGGGCCGACAACCCCAACGACTGTCAGTGTCTGCAGAGTGGGGGTGGAACACCCCATTTCCGTGCTTTTGTCACTTTAGTAGCAACCCTAACTGATGCATTAATGAAGTTTTTTGCAATTAATTTCCTTACTTTTTCAGATACTATAATCATATCCTTATGTATGAATATGCCCATGATAACTTTGTCATTTTTTCACATTTTGACCCCAAATTTTCATCATAGTGTTATCAACCCACCTGATAAACCCCATAGGTGACAATGTCTTAATCCATGGCAAAATGCCATTCTGCACCACAGGTGCGGAAAGTCGTTTTGGACAGGATGTGAGAAATGACAGCTTTACTGTTCATGAGGTGGTGTGAAATAATGGCTGTGATGAAAATTTGGAGTGACAATATGAACAACTGGTAAAGTTACGAATGTGCGTAGGAAAATGTCAACAACCACATGTAACTGTGGTGTTTTTTGTTATTTGTCCTCCAAATTTGCAACATGGGCTTTTTTGGACCCCACCTCATGAACACTGGCACTGTCATTTCAGTAATCAGTCCTGAAAGGTGATTTTACACAAAAAGCACGTAAATTTGACAAATGTTCAGACTCTGTATCTCAGAAACCACACAACTGACTGAAACTAAATTTGCCACCTAAACAGACCTACTCCACAAGATTACACATGCAAAATTTCATGCAAATATGTTGAACCATTACAAAGTTATTAAAGTAGAAAAGCTGGGCTTTAACACAGAAGTCATCCCTCAACCCTAACTATACTGGCCCTACCACGTCAGTATAATATATAGACCCCCCCCCACACACACACACTCTCATGCACACATACATACATATATACATATATATATATATATATAAATATATATATGTACTGATAAAATGCTGGCTATGTATGTTAGAAGTGCCAATCAAAAAACGTATTGGAAATGTACTTTAATTAAAGGCAGCCAAGAGTGACACAGGAGGAGGGTATGGGAGCCATAGGAGGCAAGGAAGAGCTAAAAGGGAGAAGGCTGAAGAGAAACAAATGGAGCGAAAAATAGAAACAGAATAATACAAATGAATAAATGAAAGACTGACTTACCTTTTCACCTTTTGATCCGGGTGGTCCTATTGGGCCCTGTGGTCCTGGATGTCCCTTTTAAAAAAATCTTCAATTGAAAATCACAGAAACATAGAATTTGACAGCAGATAAGGACCAGTTGGCCCACCCAGTCTGACCATTTTCCCTACCTACAGTATCACCGCAGACCCTACTTGATCTCTGGCTTCCCCCCCCTTCCATTCCACTAAGATTCCCTTATGCCTATCCCATGCATTCTTGAACCCCACCACTGTTTTTGCCCTCACCACCTTCACTGGAAGGCTGTTCCAGGAATCCACTACTCTTTCCATGAAGAAGTACTTCCACAAACCTCTACTAAATCTAACCCCCCTCCAACCTAACTACATGTTCCCTTATTCTTGAGCATATTTACTACTCCCCTCCTGTACCTTATTTACCCCTATGAGGTATTTAAAGGTCTCTAACCTATCCCTCCCCTCCTTCCAGGGTGTACATATTGAGGTCCTTTAGTCTTTCCTCATAGGGCTTTTGAAGCAGATGCTGTACTGTCATAGTTCCCCTCCTCTGGACTTTCTCCACTCTGTCTATGTGGGGTCTTAATAGCGATCTACAGAGAGGCAACATCACCTCCCTCTCTCTGCAAGTGATACCCCTCCCTAAGTACCTCAGTATCCCACTAGTCCTCCTGACTGCCTTGTTGCACTGCCTGACCACCTTTAGGTCATCAGAGATGATTACCCCAGGTCTCTTTCCTGTTTGGTGGTTGTCAATACAACTCCACCCATTTTGTACTCTTCCCCTGGATTTCTGTGCAGTAAGTGCATTATTTTGCACTTTTTCGCTTTGAAACCCAGCTGCCACACCCTTGACCATTCCTCAAGTTTTCTCAGGCCTTTGCTCATCCTTTCCACCCCCACCCCCTGGAGTATCCACCCTATGGTAGATTTTTGAGTCATCCACAAGGAGGCAGATCTTCCCTTCCAGCTCCTCTGCAATGTCACTTATAAAGACATTAAAGAAGAAGGGTCTCAGCACTGATCCCTGAGGCACCCCACTGGTTACCTTCCCTTCCTCTGAGTGAACTCTGTTTACCACCAACCTCTGTCACCTATCCCCTAGCCAGTTTCCTACACAGTATACCACCTCTGGACCCACTCCTAAGCTACCCAGCTTGGTTACTAGTCTCCTATCTGGAACAGTGTCAAAAACATTACTGAAAGGTAGGCCATGTCCACTGCTCCACCCTGATCTAATTACCTGATCACTCAGTCAAAGAAACCTATCAAAGTCATTTGACATGACACCCCCACCACCCAGTGAATCCATGCATCTTCAGGTCTTGTAATCCATTGGATTCAAGATATTCCACAATCTTTTCCTTCAGCAGTGATTCCATGAACTTTCTCGCTGTCGATGTCATGCTGACCGGCCTGTACCTGCCAGCCTCCTCCTTGTCATTTGTGAAGTGGGACTACATCTGCCCTCCTCCACTCCTCTGGAATCATTCTTGTTTCCAGTGAAATGTTAAACAGGACTGTCAGAGGTGCAGCCAGTACCTCCCTGAGCTCCCTCAATACCAACTCAGCCAGCAGTCTAGCAACCTCCTCCATCAACTCAAAGAGATGTGTGCAGATGGGGCAGCATCGCGGTCTCCAGAAGGTCTCTCTGAAAACAGCTATCCCACAGCCACTGCACTACATCACTCCCAATTCCTGTTCTCCCTGTGTCACCTGGAAATACTTTTGTAACTTTACCCCTGACGGGGAGTTTCTAGTTTTCCCTGTTTTTGTTTGCTTGCTCTTTTGTACCTTTACCCTAGATAAGGTTTTCCCTTCTACCCCTCTTAACAAGTAGTTCACTCTTGTCTGACGTGCTTTCCTCCTACCCTTACCCCCCTGTCTTTCTCTGCTTTTTCCTATTGTGGTAACAGCACTACTCACCTTCTCCTAACCTCTGCATCCTAACCCTAGATAGGCTGCTATTAGTGTTCTCCTGTACCCTGTACAACTCACTTAACACTCCTACCCTAGATAAGGTGTTGCATCTCTTCCATGGAAAGGATTTCAACTATACAATTGTAATAGACCAGGTTAAGTGTAACAGTAAACTTGCAGAGCTGCTCTTTCAGCTACCCGGTAGAGGTACTGACCTACTGAGCCACAGAGTGCGTTGGTTCAAGAACTGCTATTGTGTAATAATTACATCAGGCCTCTAGGTGGCAGGACACAGGTGAAGATGTGAGCTGCAGCCTTAGGCAATCATGTGTGCTGTAATACTCAACACATTGGTTCTGAACCCACTGTGCTGTAATACCCAACACATTGGTTCTGAACCCACTGCTCTGGACAGTCCCCGGTCACAGCACCACCACTGCATGGAACTTAGCTCACTTAGCTCAGGTACCAGCTCTTTTCAGCAATTACAGATCAAGGGAGCACCCCTAACTAATCTGAGCACTCCTTTGCCCTGCCCGTAAGACACTCTTACTCTGAAAAGTATCTCACTTGCAGGTACCCACGTACCAGGCACATTTGGGGGAGGGTTTTTAATCATTACTATATTAGTAATCAAACTCAATCAACAATATAGAGAATACCGGTTGGGCAACCATGCACAACCAGCCTGTGCTGCCACTGAGAGGTTCAGATTCCAACTGACCTTGAGAGCGAAGCTCTTGAGGTCAGCCAGAATCTTAACCTCGCGGTGGCAGCTCAGGCTGGTTGGGCATGATTTTGACCAACCAGTGTTTTTTATAGTTTATACAGCACAAAAATATTGTTTTAAATAAAGATTTTCAAGATAAAAAGTACAGTTATGTAAGAACTTACTGTCACAGTAGATCTTCCAGAGGAGCTCTTGCATCAAGGCATACTTATGGAACTTATAGCTGCCAGACACTAGGAACACACGAAAACTTTTCTAGCTAGCAGTCTACAAGGGGGCCACCCATGATGATGTCAGACACAGCGATGTCCCTCCCATATATACGTGGGTGGCCCCGCGCTCCTCAGTTCTTTTCCTGTCAGACACCCTATACAGAGGATCACCGACTGGGGAACTGAGGGAGCCAGAAGGTGACCACTAGAAGAAGAGGTGAAACAGAAGGTGAACCATCCTGGAGAAATAAACACAGCCATACAATCAAGCCATACAAAAGCAAGAGTACTGGACTTTAGGAGGGTCGACTTTGGGAAAATGAGAGAGTGCCTCAGAAAAGCACTAGCAAACAGGCAAGAAGGAGGGGTGGAAGAACAATGGGGAATAATCAAAACAGCCATCACAGAGGCAACAAGCCTTTGTGTAAAGCAAATCAACAAAACACAACGAAGGAAAAAACCGCTATGGTTCTCAAAAGAGGTGGCATGGAAGGTTAAGGAGAAAAGGACAGCATTCAGTAAATATAAGGAAACACAGAAGAAGCAGGCAGAGAACTTTATCGTTCAAAGCAGAAAGAGGCTGGGAAGGCAGTCAGAATAGCAAAGGCCCAAACCGAGGAAAGGATAGCCAATTCTGTTAAGAAGGGGGATAAGACCTTTTATAGGTACATTAGGGAGCGAAGAAAGACCAAAGGAGGGATACTGAAGCTTAATAAAGGGGAGGGAATGTGGGTAGAGGGTGACAGTGAAAAAGCAGGGATACTGAATGAATATTTCTGCTCAGTATTCACAAAGGAAGACGAGGGGGAGTCACCTAAACTAAACAAGAGAAACACTCCGAAGACGGGGGTCGATACCAGCCCATTTACAGAAGAAAGGGTTCTGAAAGAACTGATAAAATTGAAGGTGGACAAAGCAATGGGGCCTGATGGGATTCACCCAAGAATTCTAAAAGAACTAAGGGTAGAACTAGTGACACCACTGACTACTCTCTTTAACAAATCATGGGAGGATGGGGTGGTACCTGAGGACTGGAGGAGGGCAGATGTGATTCCTCTTTACAAAAATGGAAGCAGGACAGAGGCAGGAAACTACAGACCAGTTAGTTTGACCTCAGTGGTAGGGAAAATGATGGAATCACTTCTGAAGGAAAGAATTGCTGAGTACCTAGAGGCCAGTGGGGCACAGGACCCAAGGCAGCATGGCTTCACGATGGGAAGGTCGTGTCAGACAAATCTAATAGATTTCTTTGACTGGGTGACCAAAGTAGTAGACCAGGGAGGGCTGTGGACATGGCCTACCTAGATTTTAGCAAGGCATTTGATACAGTCCCACACAAAAGATTAATTCACAAGATAGCCAGCCTTGGAGTGGGTCCCAAGGTGGTAGCCTGGATAAAAAATTGGCTAGACAACAGGACCAAAAGGGTAGTAGTAGTAAATGGCATACACAGTGAAGAAAAGAGGGTTACTAGTGGGGTATCTCAGGGTTCAGTACTGGGACCGGTCCTTTTTAATGTCTTTATAAGTGACATTGCAGAGGAACTGGAAGGAAAAGTATGTCTCTTTGCAGATGACACAAAGATCTGCAACAGGGTTGATACACAAGATGGAGTGGAAAGGATGAGAAGGGACTTGGCAAGGTTGGAGGAATGGTCAAATGTATGGCAGCTCAGATTCAATGCAAAGAAGTGCAAGGTAATGCACATGGGAAACAAAAACCCATGGGAAGTGTACACAATGGGGGGTGAGATACTGACAACAGTAAAATTAGAAAGGGACCTGGGGTAATTATATCAGATGACCTAAAGATGGGCAAGCAATGTGAGAAGGCAGTAAGGAAGGCAGGGGGGATACTGGGATGCATAGGAAGAGGCATCAATAGTAGAAAACAGGAAGTTGTTATCCCTCTGTACAGACAGTTGGTGAGACCCCATCTGGAGTACTGCGTGCAGTTCTGGAGACCCCATCTCCGCAAGACATAGACAGAGTGGAAGCTGTCCAGAGGAGGGCAACCAAAATGGTGCAGGGTCTGCACCAGAAGACATATGAAGAAAGACTAAAGGAGCTTAATATGTATACCCTAGAGGAAAGGAGGGAGAGAGGGGAATTGATAGAAACTTTCAAGTACCTCAAGGGAATTAACAAAGTCCAAAAGGGTAGCATCTTCCAGAAAAAGAGATGTGCAAGAACAAGGGGGCACAATTTGAAGATAGGGAGCGGCTCAGAGGTAATGTGAGGAAGTATTTTTTCACTGAGAGGGTTGTGGATGCGTGGAACAGCCTCCTGAGGAAGTTGTGGAGTCAAGAACAGCGGGGACTTCAAGAATGCATGGGACAGGCATAAGGCAGTCCTAGTGGGGGGGGGGTAGGAGGAAGTAAGCTGTTAGTTAACTAGGATTTGCAGCTTATCTGTTAGGTAGGAAAATGGGCAGACTAGGTGAGCCAAGTGGTCCTTATCTGCCGTCAAATTCTATGTTTCTATGTTTCTTAAGAGAGACAGACACAGAAAAGCTTGAAAGCCAACGGGGACAGAGCATGGGACAGCATGACCTGATGCAAGAGATCCTCTCGAAGACCTACTGTTATGGTACGTTTTTACATAACTGTAATATCTTTATTGAGGGTATCTCTTGCATCAGGCCACACCTATGGAATGAGTCCCAAGCAGTTACAGACATAGAGACAGTCTGAGTGGCTGGAAGTCATAAGTCTAAGACAGGAAGCCCTGAAGCACCGCTAGGCAGAAGCCTGCCCTTCTCCTTGAAGCAATGTCCAGACTGTAGTGTTTATTGAAGGTGTGGCCTGTACTTCAAGTTGCAGCAGCACAGATCTCTGTAGCTAAAACGTTCCTGAAACAGGCAACAGAAGTTGCCATACGGCTAGTTGAATGACCACAAACACCACCAGAAAGTTCCTTACCATACTTTCTATAACAAAAAGTAATAAAGTTGGCCAACCATTTCAACAAGCACTATTTAGAAACTCGTACTCCCCCTTTCCTGGGCAAAGGAACCAATAACTGTGAGGACTTCCTGCAGTCCTTCATACAGTGTGTATAGTAACGTAAAATTCTATACACATCTAAAGTACGGAGCAATGCTTCACCTTGATTGGCATGCTCAGGATAATAAACAGGCAGGCAGATGGTTTGATTCAGGCTAAACTCAGACACCATCTTAGGCAGAAACTTAGGATTCATACGCAGACACCCTATTTTTGTGGAAAATCAAATAAGGCTGCTCACACGAGAGCCTGAGCTCTGAAATCCTTCGAGCAGAAGTAATATCAACTAAAAAAACACTTTCCATGACAGAAAGTGTAGCTCACATGTCACGTCTGGCTCAAAAGGAGCCAAAGTAAGCTTCTCCAACCCAAAATGTAAGTCCCAGGCTGGGACTGGGTTGTAGATGGGAGACTTCAAATGAAGAATGGCTCTTAGAAATGTACGCAAAACCTCTAGTTGTGCCACTGTATGATCATCGAAGGCACATGGAAGGCAGAAATGGCTGACAGGTGCACCTTACTGGAGGAGTATTGCAGGCCCGAATCTGACAGGGACAGCAGGTACTCCAGAATCTAATTCACAGGACAAGTGAAATGGTCCAGACGCTGGGAAGCCACCCATAGAGCAAAGCACTTCTAATTCATGGAAATAAGTGGCCCTGGTGGAAGGCTTCCTGGCAGCCACCAGAACATCAACCATCTTTTGGGGCACCCCAAAGTGAGCCATGGCTATGTCGTCAGGAGCCATGCACGGTGGTGTAGTGACTTGCAGTCTGGATGGACTAGGGTACCCTGCTCCTGTGATAGCAGGCCTTTGCACAGCGGTAGGGGTACTGGAGGTTCTACCCTCAGCTGCTGCAGTAAGCGGAACCAGATCTGACGAGGCCAGAAGGGGGCAGTAAGGATCAGAGTGGCCCTCTCCATCTGAAGATTGATTATAACCCACTGAATTAGAGGAAAGGGAGGGAAGGCATAGAGGAACCTCCCTTTCCAAGAGAGGGACAATGCATCTCGCCATAAGACTCCTGGCCCTGGAGCAAGTGAGCAGAAATGTGGCAGTTCTGCGCTGAGTGGGGATGCAAAAAGATCCAACCCTGGATGACCCCATCTGTCAAACAGGTCCTCTATGACTGACGGCAGCAGCTCTCACTCATGCATCCAAGACTGCAACCAGCTGAGCCTGTCCGCCAGGATGTTTTGGACACCTGGAACATGGATGGCCGACAGTTCTAGGCTGTGCTTCAGAGCTCAGTACCAGACTTTCATTGCTTCCTGCCACAGAGGATACAAATGGGTCCCCCTTTGTTTGTTGATGTAGTGCATGACACTGGTGTTGTCCGTCCGCAACCAGCAGATGACTGGGGGACAGATGGGCCTGCAAGGCTTGTAAAGCACACAGGACAGCCCTCATCTCTGGGATGTTGATGTGGAGGGCCACCTCCATTGTGGACCACATCCTCTGGGTCTGGTGAGGCCCCAAATGGGCCCCCAGCCCAACCTGAAGGCATCAGTGGTGAGGATCTGTTGAGAGAAAGACATTAGGGAGGGGACCCATCTCAACAGGTTGTTGGGTTCCATGCACCACAGCAGAACCTCTTGACTAGACAGGAGACTAGAACTTGTTCCAGGTTGTCGATGCACTGGTCCTACTGGACCCTCACTGTCCACTGGGGGAATCAGCATATGGAGCCTGGCTGAAGGCACTGTGACAACTGCTGCAGCCCTCAGGCTTAAGAGTCCAAGGAAGGTTCAGGCCGTGACATATCTGCTGTTATAAAACAGCTGGATCTGGGCCATCAGGTGGTCCGCCCACTGCCCCAGTGTACTGGAGGTGCAGACAAGGGGTCAAGACTGACTTGGGCAGATTGACCATGATTCCCAGAGCTTGGAACAGGTGTCTGGTACGTTCCAGGGTCAGAAGCCCTGAACTGTGCCTTGAGCAGTCAGTCATCCAGGAAAAGGAAGATGTACAGACCCCTTCCTCCTGAGAGCAGCTGCTACCACCGCCAAGCACTTGGTAAAGACTTGAGGTGCAGAAGACAAGCCAAAGGGCAATACTTGGAACTGGTAGTGCTGCCCCTGGAACTGTAGATACTGCCTGTGGGGAGAACACACCTTGATATGCAGGTTTGCATCCTGCATGTTGAGGGAGCATATCCAGTCTCCCTGGTGCAGCAGTGGCAGCAGACCATGTAGGGTCACCATCCTGAATGTCTTGTACTGGATATAGAAATTCAGGTTCCACAAATCTAGGATGGGCCATAAATCCCCCTGTGGATTTGGGAACTAGAAAGAAGAAGGAATAGAACCCCCCGTTACTCTGATCTGGGGGAACAGGTTTGATGGCCCTTTTATGCAGCAGCATGCGAATTTCATCCAGCAGCACTAGGATGTGGTCTGGAGGGTAGCTTGAATTAACTGGAGGTAGATCTGAGGGCCACACTAGAAGTTCTAGAGCATGGCCTTGCTCTATGCACTGCAGGACCCAAACGTCTGTTGTGATCTCCCTCCACCAGTCCAGGTGGAGGGAGAAGCGACCCCACCCACCACCTCCTGCAGCACTGCAGGGTGGGGGTCTGACAAGGAGTCATGCTGAAGTAGCCCCTGCATTCGGGGCTGCACCATAACCTCTGGGGGCCTACCCAGTGGTGGACATAGGAGAAGGGAGGGCTGTAGCTGCCTGGCACTTGCCCTGGGGTCTGGAGACCTGCTTGGGCTTGTGGAAGGCTCGATGAAAGGGCACCCTCTGGCAACTTTTAGGCTGGGTGTGGTAGAGGGTATGAATGGACTGCGCAGTCCTACCTGAGGCCTGCAGATCAGAAAGGATGTCCTGCACATCTCTCCTGAAGAGTTGTAGCCTCTAAAGGGGCCATTCAGGATGGACTGTTGCACATCTGTGATGAAGCCCGACACCCTAAGCTAATGTCTTCTCAAACAAATGCCCACTTCCGCAGCCCTGGCTGAAGCATCAGCAGCATCACAGTCTGACCTCAAAAGGTGCCTGCCAATGTTGGCCCCGACTGGAGGGCCCTAAGCAGTTCCTGCCTCTGGGGACCCTCTGGGAGGGCCTGAGCCACAGCCTTGGCCTTCTTCCAGAGGGTATTATGAAATGTAACCATGTGGGCGATGTAGTTCAAGACCCTAATGTTCAGTGTAGCTGAGGCAAAGGTCCTCTTCCCAATGAGGTCTAACTTTCTGGACTCCTTATCAGGGACAGAGAGCTGAGATGCTTAGGCTTCTTGGTCCTGCCATGGGCAGCATTTATCACCACTGATTCTGCCTTAGCAGTTTCAGAAAAGTAAGGTTCCCTTGAGGAGGCCTGGCACAATTTGTCCGCCTTCCTAGGCATGACAGGGATTAAACTGAGCCTGTACCTGGCAGCCAGGGTAGCATCTTTGAAGGCCAGCATGAGGGGAGGGTTAGTAAGTGAATGAATCTGGTAATTATAAGTAGTCTATCAGATTCTTCCTGGTGACATCCTCCTCCTCGGGGTCAAACCCCATCGCTGTTTGCAGCTTTCTCATCACAGCAATGAAAGAGGGGTCATCAGAAGGGGACCTCAGGTTATAGTTAGTGGAGTCCTCACCCCCCAGAAGACGCAGTAGTGTCAGAATGGGGACGGAGGGGGGAGGCGCTAGCAGTCTCATCACTCAGATCTTTATCATCATCCCCTCATCACTGGGGAGGTCACGATGGTATTTTTACCCATCGCCGGGCTCGGAGATGGGCACCGACAATGATGATGAAGAATGAATACTGAATCGGACATGGTGCTGGCAAGAGCGGAGGCATGGGAGCAGGCCTGGAAGGTCCTGGCACTGTGGGCCAAGAAGGGGGGCAGATGGTGCATAATCTCCCAAAAGGTGTATTGCATGGCTGAGACGTCGATGACAGATGGTGTCAGAATGCCTTGTCGGCACCCGTGGGGGAGCCTGAGGTCCCAGCACTGGCAGTATGGCCTGCAGCATCACCAGAAGGGGCCAAGGCCCCGAGGGCAATGAGTTGGCCTGGGACATCGGTGAGGGACACTGAGACCCCACAGACAACGTAGAAGCCTGTGGCAATGACAAGGGAGGCAGAGATCCCGATGTTGAGGAGGAGGCTAAAGAACAGGCCAAGGACATTGTTGGGGGAGGAGGCAAGCCCAATAAAGACATGATGGTGCAAACTGAATCCGAACCGGTGACGCTCCCTATCTGTTGGCCCATGGAGAAGAGGGAGCGGAACAGCCAGGGCTGAAAGGTTGGTGGGGGTGACAGGAGCCACCGCCAACCAAAGTTAAACTGATGGGAGGTGCTGCCAGTGCTGACCCCATGGAAGATGGGGTGTGAGTGGCAGCAGGGGCCACCATCGAGGCAGACGTCGACCATGCCACGGCCGATGCCCAAAGCAGCAACAGCGAGCATGATAGGGAGGACTGCTTCTTACCCCGGTCCTTGTCCTAGTGTTCGTGCTTCCCGGCCGATTTGCCCCAGGCCTTAGAGGAGTGAGAGACCAAGGAGGGTGGCGGGGAGGTGAAGATGTTTCTGGTCCATAGCTCCTTCTCCATTTGGGCATCCTTCTGTTGCAGGAGGAAGTTTTCGAGGGCCTTCTGAAGGTGTTGCAGGGTGGCTTGGTTGAATCTATGGCAGACCTCTCAGGTCTTAATGTCAAGGTCCAAGCCTAGGCAGCAGATGCAGGCATTGTTGGCTTCCTCATCGAAGATCTTCTGGCTGTACTCACAGTAGCGGAAAAGTTTCTCGGGATCATGAAGCATAAATGGAAAAAACTCTGAAATCACTTTAAAATAAAGTGATTGCTAAAACTAGGGTAAGAAAAGAAAGGTAAGAGTAAATTTGGCAGTCGACCAAAATGGCAGTGTCTCCATGGAGTCCAATATGTGAAGGTCGATGGTGGGAAAAGAACTGAGGAGGGCACAGGGCTGCCCACATATATGTGGGAGGGATGTTGCTGCATCTGATGTCGTTGTGGGCAACCCCTTGTAGACTGCTAGCTAGAAAAGTTTTCGTGTGGTCCTAGTGCCTGGTGGCTATAAGTTCCATAGGGTGTGGACTGATGCAAGAGATACCCTCGATGAAGATCTAGCAGTTAAAAAATGTTGTTACTGTTTTAATTCATACAGTCTACCCTTAAAACACTCGAACTGTTGTCCTGTTCACAGACATTCTTCCACTCCCAGCTCAAAAAGAAATTTATTTGTTTACCGTTTTTTGTAATGTTCTTTTTTCTTATTTTCCTCAATGAATTTTTGACGCTCGCTACAGTCTTTTGAAAACATTGTTGTGGCCATCTCGTCGCTTCAGTTGAGATTCGCCTTTGATGACCGCTTGGTTATTTTTAGCTGTAGTTAAGGAGCAGGTGGGCTTGTGGGTATTGAAAGCTCATGGAATGCTGCTGTACCCCATAAGGGTACAACCATGTTCCATGACCTCTGCAGCATGGTACAATAGCACTGTCCCTCAGAACAAGCATTCTCTGTACACTATATGTAAATAAATACACGGAGGCCACTCTTAGGGTTGTAAGAGTGGTCTCACTTACATTCTTACGGTATCAGAACCACTCACCTTCAGTCTGTGGGTGGTGTACCCTGGGAAAGCGTGTGAGACCACCGTACAGAACAACCATAGGAGTAGCTTACGTGGACGTATTAACATACAGGAGAGGAACAGGACCAAGTGTAAGAGTTCCCTGCTCAGCATGGACAGCCCTGTAGAGATAGGAGAGCTGCTGTCCTACAGATCCATTCCAAAGGTCCCCAGTTCAGGACTAGGTACTGCTATTGACACTGCCGCCCCCTTCCCCAGCTGTGGGTTTGATTAAGATTTGAGAATCAAAAAAATAAATACAGTGGGCTCTACCAACCTGTGTGTCTGCCAGGCCCAGTGGTATAGGCTCAGGGGATCCAGGTTTTCACTGCTAGCCTCATCCCTTACTTTGGGCTAGTTGGATCTCGGGTGCACCACAGAGGTAACACACTCAGATTTCAAAGGAGGGAACAGGGACAATCACCACAGCAGCACCTCCTACGGAGGAAGGGAGCAAAGCATAGACAACATAGGCGACCTAAATTGTTGGCTTTGCGCCACCTAGAGGAATGGAGCTGGAGGCAACACCCTATCACTGGGTAAGGTAGGCAAGGAGAAAGGAATAGAATGATGAAAAGGGTGGGTCCAATGGCTCGAATGTCAGCCTCCAGCTTCCTCCCACATCATGTTGTCTCCAACATCCTGGATATCTCCCAGTCATAATCAAGCTTGACATGCTGGCCCATCGCTCCCTTCCACCCCCACCCGCCCACCCCTATACACACACCACATGCTAGGATACCTGAGGTATCCTACAGTAAAAGTACTGTAGGACCCCGATGGAGGATTCAGAAGACTGAGGTGTGCCCAGAGAGCCACAGGTACACACAAAGGTATGAGATACCGGGGACCGTGATTGGTGCAAAATACAAAACAAACAATAACTTATATACTGTATCAATTCTTCACATTTCAAATGTATCAGAACAGCTGATGAAACGTTAACTCTTCTTGTACACATTTCTGTTCCCTTCTATTTTATGATGAGCTAAAGCAGTCAGAGTATTGGAGATTTTTTTCTGCCCGTAGTTTGTTTTTATTCAGGGAAAAGGAGTACAGCCTTTTGTGTTACTGCTCAAAATGGGTCCCATGCTCAGTTAAAAAAGTTACACATGTAACAAGAATATAAATAGTTGTCACAAAAAACTACTTCATCACAGTCATTTAAATTTAATATATAATTACAGAAGGCAATGTCATTTCTTTACTATTTTTTACAATGTGTGAATCACTGTACCAGTAGCAACCTGACTGTTGTGTGGCATTCACTGTTTTTTTTTTGTTGCTACATTTACAAAGCTATTGTTTGTAACTTTTAAGTCTTTTGGTGGAGTGGACAGTGGCTTGTTTCTTACTGAGATCTATTCAAAGTAATCCCAGGTCTAGAGTGAAATCTGGCACTGAGACTCAGAATTCTCTTTCTTCACCTTGCGTCTAGTCAATAGTTTAGGTTACACAAGTCCCCGAGTGAACAGTGTTGCAGTGTAACTTGTCTCCCAGGTTCTATGTGATACTTCTTTGTTTCCTGTTTCAATAAAGCAGCTGCCCAGAAATAAGCCTTACCTCATACCCTTGTATGCCTGGCTGGCCCTGAGGACCCATCCTTCCTGGAGCACCCTAGCATACAAATGACAATGACATGTTTAGATGCAGTCTTGAGGCAAAACATCTATAAGAAATTTACAGAATACTGTTACCCACAGTTGTACATGGTTTCCATCCTAACTAAAAAGATGCTGTATCACAATTCAAATATAATGAAATGCTGTAGTATTCTTCTGTGGTATAACAACTTTTTTAAATTAGAATGGCAACTCATGCCGCCTGTCATTTTACCAACACACAAGAATATAAGGTAATCAACATTTAGGCAGAATTGCTAAATGTGGTTCAGTCAATGTACATCTTCAAGCTTGCTTCCACCGACCACCCCTGGTGTTGCCCTTTGGCTCTGCCCTGCCTGACGTCAGATCCTGCATGCTGGAAGCAGGGATCTGTGTGCAGCTTGCCTGGGGAGATTGGGTAGGTCATACAGATGTGAACTGAATATACAGGTTACTCACCTGTAACAGGAGTTCTAGGAATGGTATATGTTGTTCATCCACACTCATTGGCAGGTATCCTTGCCGCTTTAAATCTTGCCGGAAGGTCTTCAAGCTTGCTCCTCCACCCGGGTGGTATAACTCTGCTCCACCCATGGCCAGATCTGGCCGCTGGAACTCAGGTTGTGCGTCAGTCGGAGGTCAGGTGGGTCGATGTGGATGAACAACATATACCATTCCTAGAACTCCTGTTACAGGTGAGTAACCTGTATTTCTAGGACATGGATATGTTGTTCATCCACACTCATTGGCAGACCCTAGCAGTTCTCTGGGAGGAGGGAGGCAAGACGCACACCCCTAACTTACTTGGGAAAGAGAGACTGAGAACCGAGGCCCCAAAACCAGCATCCCGGCGTGACTCAAGGTCGATGGTAATGGGTAACAAGGTGTTTGCTGACTCTCCAGGTAGCAGCCCTGCAGATTTCCTGGATAGGGACGCCCTGGAAGCAGCCACCGTTGCAGCAGTATGGCGGGTAGAATGAGCTCTTATCCCTCTGGGAGGCTCCATGCCCGCCAACTTATAGCAGAGATCTATGCAGGAGGTTACCCACCTGCTTATCGTCCGCTTGGCTGCAGGTCTGCCAGATGCGGCTTCAGCGTGGGTGACAAACAGGCTGAACCTCTCCCAATTTCAGCCGTCGCTCCTTATAATAGCGAGCCCTTCTAGGGGTCCAGAGTATGGAGCCTATATTGACCTCCGAGGTGTGATTGGGGTAGAACACCGGCAGAGTCAACACCTGGTTAAGGTGAAACTCCGACACCACCTTCGGAAGGAATTTCGGGTGGGGGCGCAGGACAACCTTGTCCCTGTGGAAGACCAGGTAAGGAGACTCGATGGAAAGCGCCTGGAGCTCTCCCATCCTTCTGGCTGACGTGATAGCCACCAAGAAGGCGGTCTTCCACGACAGGTGAGAGAGAGCACACCTGTGCATAGGTTCGAATGGCTTGCCCATGAGCTTTGCCAGTACCAGCAGTAGATCCCACGGAGGTGGGGGTTCCCGCACTGGAGGGGAAATGTGATCAAGGCCTTTGAAAAGCATGAACCACCTTCTCCTCGCCACCCGACTGCTTCCGACCCGTCCGGTAAGCAGAGATGCTGCCAGGTGCACCCTTAGGGTCGTCGACCCAAGCCCTTGACTAGAAAGGGACCATAAATAGTCCAAGATGCTTGCCAAGGAACAGGAGGAAGGGTCCAAGCCCTTGCCTCTGACACCAAATGGAAACCTTTTCCATTTGAAGGCATAGCATTTTCTGGTCGACTCCTCGGGACGCCTCAACTACATTGAGGACCTCGTCGGAAAAGACCCAAGGCCTGGAACTCTAGCCGGCTCAGGAACCAGGTCAGGTGTGCAGGGATTGAAGGTCCGGATGGAACACCTTCCCTGATTGACTGAGAGCAGGTCCGGGCGAGCTGGAAGCTGCCGTGGAGTCCTGGAGCTGAGACTGAGAGATCTGGTACCAGAACTGGCGAGGCCAGTCTGGGGGCTATCAGAATCACCTGCGCCTTGTCCCTCCTCGCCTTGAGAAGCACCTTGTGGATCAAGGAAATGGGGAAAGGCGTAAAGAGGCCCGGGTCCACTGCCTCGAGAAGGCATCCCCTGCAGCGAGCCCTGCTGAGGGGCGGCATGGAACAGACTCAGCTTCACGCTCTCCTGGAGGCAAACAGGTCCACCTGAGGTGTGCCCCAATGGGAGAACAGATGCTGTACTACCTCCGGCAGGAGAGACCACTCTGGGATGCAGCCCCATCCGCTCAGGGCATCGGCCAGGGTGTTGGAGGCTCCTGCCACGGAATGGCTAGGAGATCCGCCTCCAGGCTGCGCACGAGTGACCAAATGCGGAGAGCTTCCTTGCATAGAAGCATGGAGCGCGCCCGCCCTGGCGGTTTAGATAGTACATGGTCGCGGTATTGTCCGGCCTGACTCGACCACTTGACCCCGGAGGAACGGAGCAAAGGCGGTGAGAGCTAGGCGGACCGCTCGGAGCTCCAGCAGGTTGATGTGGCATCGGGACTCCCGCGGGGACCAGAGGCCATGAGCCCGGTGTTCCCCCAGATGGGCACCCCAACCCATCAGAGAGGCATCGGTCGATAGAGAGACCGTCGGCTCGGGGCAGACGAATGGGATGCCCTCCTGCAAATGATCTGGAACGGTCCACCACTGGAGAGCGTTCCACATCCCCTGTGTCACTGACACAAGCTGGTCCAAAGGATCGCAGCGTTGTGACCACTGGCTGGCCAGTCCCCACTGAAGGGGACGCATGTTCCAGCGGGCCCAACGGACCACGCTGGTGCAGGCCGCCATGAGACCCAGGAGGCGCAGGAAGTCCCGGCAGGCGCAATTGCCCAACCAGAAATGATCGGGCAAGGAGGAAGAACCTCGGCCCTGTCTGCGGGCAGCGCTCTGGCTCGAGAGAGTCGAGCCTGCGCCCGATGAATAGAATCACCTGCTTCGGCTCGAGTTCCGACTTGGCCTCGTTGGATAAGGAGGCCAGTTGAGAGCAGACCTGAGGCCAGGTCTCTGGACCACTCCGCCCTTCCTGGAGGGGAGCTGCTATCAGCCAGTCATCCAGGTAAGGGTACACCCGACCTCGCGCCAAGAGAATGCTGTCACCACTGCCATGCATTTGGTGAAGACCCTGGAGCTGGAGACAAGCCGAAGGGCATGGCTTGGAACTCGAAGAGGGATCCTTCCGCTCGGAAGCGAAGGAATCTCTGGTGAGACGGACGGATAGGGACGTGAAAAAACGTGTCCTGCAAGTCTAGAGAGCAGAACCACACGCCGCGTTCCAAGGATGGTATTATCTGAGCCAGAGTGACCATCCTGAAGGTTCGAGACCTTAGGAACTTGTTTAGGTCGTGTAGGTCGAGACTGGGGCGCCAGCCCCCATCCGCTTCGGAACCAGGAAGTACCTGGACACAAACCCTGGGTCTGAAGGAGGGTCCACCACCTCTCTTATCACCTCCTTCTGGAGGAGGAGAGCGATGTCGGCTCGACGAGCCGCCAGTGAGGCTGGGATCCCAGCCCCGAGGGGCGACGGCTCTGAAGGGTGGTGCCTGCTCGAATTCAGAGGCAGGCCTCTTCCACCACCTCCAAGACCCACCTGTCCGTGGTAACAGTGGACCAGGCAGAACGGAGTGCCGGAGCCGCCCCAGGGGACCCAGGGGTAAGGTGACGGGAATGGGGGCGACACCCCTCAGTCCGTCACTGGGCAGGCTTGGAGGAGAGACCGGCCGAGGGACCTCCTGGGCCTTTTCCTCCCTGCCTCCTGTTAGAGGAAGCCGTCGGCTTGGGTTTGGGATGCCAAGGCCGAGCCTGCTGGCCCTGACGTTGCTGGGCCGGGCGCGCCGGGCGCACAGAAGGACGAAAGGGCTTAGGCTGTGGCTTGCGGCCTTTGTCCTTCTGAGCGGAAGAGACTGAGTCCAAGGTAGCATTGGACTTCTCGATCCTCTGCAGGTGACCTTCCACCCCAGGGCCGAAGAGGTCAGTCCCCAAAAAGGGAACATCCGCCAACTTGTGCTGGGTATCCGGGTAAAGGTGGATATCCTCAGCCAAGCTCACGACGATATCTACCGCGGCCCAACGATCTGGCACATGAGTCCCCTATATCCAAAGCAGTCTGGAGCTGCTGTTTGGCCACTGCCCTGCCCTGGTCCCGCACCTGCTTAACCGTAGTCTGCAGATCGGCGGGAAGATGAGGGATAACCTCATCCAGGGAGCCCAACAGGGCATGAGAAAAATGTGCCATGAGGACGGCGAACTGGCCTGACGGCGCGAGAGAGGACGCAGCTGAGACTTTTCACCCGACATAGTCCACTTTCTTGGACTCCTTGTCAGGAGGTTTGTCCACATCCTGGCGTTGCCGGCCCAGAGACGCTGTCGGTAACCAACCTCTCAGCAGAGGGTGTTCCAAAACCGGTCAAGGAACCGTAGGGACCGATACTCTGGCCATCCTGGCCGGGCGCGAGGGCAGGAAGCAGGGCGCTGCAAAGCTCCAGTGCCGACCCACTCATGGCCTCGGCCACCGGAAAGGCCTCCGCCGGAGAATCCCCGTCCAGAATCTCCGTGAGGGATACCTGGCCCGTTTGGAAACGGGTTCGAGCTCCATCCCGGTGGACTCCGAGATGAGCCGAAGCAGTCCTAGGAAGGACGACGGGCTATCGTCCATTGACTGACCTCCTGAAGACCCAAGTCCAGTCGCTTGGAGAAAAGGAGGAATCATCTTCGGACTCGAAGAGTCCTCAAGAGCTGCTCTGGCCTGAGCCACCCTTCACCTGCCGAGGTCGGTCGGGAGTGAGGGTAACTGACAGCCGATGGGGTAGACCCTTAGCCGACCGAGAATCCTTGGTCGGAGCCCCAGTTGGTGGCTGTGGAGGCGGAGGTTCCACCGGAATCGGTGGAGCAGCTGGTTTTGGCCGAACAACCGGCCTGGGTATAGGCTCCTCGGATAAGTCGAGGGGTTGTGTCGGCCGCTCCGGTGACAGCCACTTAATGGCCGGGGAAGGCGACGGGGTCAGCTTACCCGCCAGGAGGAGCTGTTGCAACATAAGGTCCTCGATACGGTCGGCGTAATTCGCTGAAGCCTCCCCAAATCCGAGGAGGAGGAGCGAGGGACAGCGGCGACGCCCTAGCGCATGCCGGGAGCCGAGACCGCCTATGGCGAGTGGGATCGGCTGGACCGCGAAGAGGTCCGAGACCGAGACCGAGAGTCCCGGAATTTCCGAGGTCGGTGGGGGAGGTGTCGGCCGGAACCGGCACTCCCTTCGGCTCGGATGGTCCATCCGAGGGCTCCGGAACCGGAGGCACAGGCGAGCCCACGGGATCCTCAACTCCTCCCGGGGGAACTGGGGAGGGGAATCTCGCTGCTAAAGGCGACAGCCCATTCAACGGGTCGAGATAGTCCCGACTTCATCGGGTGGGAGTCTCTGTCAACTGACCTGACGGGGACACCGTGAGGCCAGTGGCCGAAGCCAGCGGTCTGACTGAAGCCGAATGTCGACGACCCGGGAGAGGGACCTTTCCCGCTCCCAAGAGCGTCAATGAGGACTTTACCCCTGTCCCTCTTTTGGACCGAGAATAAGGTCCCGCCAACGTAGGCCCTTCTCCTTTAGTGGAGAGGGACAGACAAAGCTCCTTAAAAGAAGCCGTGTAAGAAGAGCCCAGAGAGAGCGGGATAAATGCCGCGGCCGAGGAAGATACGGCCCGCGCCGCCTCCTCTTCGAGGGTGACCATCCGCTCGAGCTGATCCGCCGAGCCCGCCGCCGCGGACACCGCCAACCGGGCCTCCTTGGACTTCACCGGAGAGAAACGCTTCTCGGGACGGCCCAGTTGCAATCGGGCAGCACGGTCTTCGAGATCGTACGAAAGATGAGCACAGGTCGCAAGCTCAAGTGGGTCGTGCTCAAGGCCTGGGCAGTAGACACACGTGAGTGTGGATCCGTCTCAAACATCTTCTGCCCGCATGGGCATCTCCGAACCTGAGTCGATTGTCCATCGCAGGCTGCGAGGGATAGAAGACTGAAGTCTTTGCAAAATTAATTTTTAAATCCGCAAACAGAGAAATAGGAACCAGTCTCAAACGCAGAGCGTTAAGGAGGGAACCTGAGCTTCCAAGCGGTAAGGAAGATCTGGCGTCATGGGGCGGAGCCGAGAGTTATACCACCCGGGTGGGTGGGAGGAGCAAGCTTGAAGCAAGCCTTCCGGCAAGATTTAAAGCGGCAAGGATACCTGCCAATGAGTGTGGATGAACAACATATCCATGTCCCTAGAAACCCACAGTAGAACTACAGTTACAGCTAAGTAGCCTATATTTCTCCCAACAGGGATTCAGTTCGCTATCCACACTATCGACACTTAGGCAGACTCCTAGCAGTCCTCCAGGAGGAGGGGGCTAGGCATGCACCCCATCTATTTGGCAAACAGAGACTGAAGGACTGAGGCCCCAAATGCAGCTCCATGGTGACTAAGCACGTCAATACTGTAGTGGGAAATTAACGTATGCACGCAGGTCCAGGTAGCAGCCCCATAGATCTTGACTGGAGGCAGCACAATATCTGGTGGAATGTGCCGTCCACCCCTTGGTTGGCTCCCTACCAGCCAACCTATAGCACTGATCAATACAAGGGGTTATTCATCGGACAATCGTGTACTTTGCTGCTGGTCTGCCTGGAACGACTTCAGTGTATGTCACAAACAGCATGTGGACCTCCAAGCGAACCCCCTGATGCGCATCCCTTGCAGTAATGGAGCACCGGCTTATGTCAAAAGTATGGTGCGCACTTTTAGAATCGGAAGCAGGATTCAGAAAGTAGACTGGGAGATACAACAACTAGTTAAGTGGAAACTCCGAGACTACCTTGGGCAGGAGCTCATGTGGGGGTGAAAGGAGACCTTGTACTTGTGGAAGGCAAACATGGAGACACCAGTGAGAGCACCTAGAGCTCACTCACTCTTTTGGCCCAGGTGACAGTGACCAAAATCTTGGTGTTCCACGACAAGTTTTACATCTCTCACATGTGGATCAGCATGAATGGTTTAGCCATTAGACTATCAAGCACCAGCAGTAGGTCCAACAGAGGTGGAGGCTAATGCACTGGGGGGGAGGGCACAAGAAGTCCGGGCCTTTGTAAAAGCACCCAATCACTTTCTCCTGTGCCACAACTGGCATACTGGCTTACACCTAGTATGCAGAGATGGTAGGTAGGTGCACCATGAGGGATGTGGTATGTAAACCTGACTGAGACAGGGACCAGAGATAGTTGAGACAGGAGAAAAGACAGGATCAGTCTAACTGCTGGCACACCAGCGTGAGAATCACATAAATAAATGCATTTAGCATGTAAGCTTCTTACGGGATGCCTCCAGAATATACGGAATGTCTTCAGAAATGCCCAAAGCCTGTAACTCTAGCCACTCAGATACCAGGCTGGGAGGTGCAGGGAGCGAAGGTCGAGGTGCCGGACCATTCCATCCATCCTCCTCAGCAGATCTGGGTGGAGAGAAAGCCACCATGGTGATCTGCTGCTGAGGCTGAGGAGATCCTGGTATCAAAACTGTCAGGGCCAGTCTGGATCTATCAGAATCAGGTTCACCTTGTCACTGCATGCTTTGAGCATCACCTTGTGAATCTAGAGGAAAGATATACAGAAAACTTGTGGTCCAGGGCTGACAGAAGACATCACTATCAACGATTCCATCTGAATGGGGCATGTGCAGAAGAACCTCAGCTTTCTGTTCTCCCAGGAGGCTAACAGGTCCACCAGAGGTGTGCCCAACCAGGTGAACATGTGTCACCACAACCTGGTGCAAGCATCTTTTGCAAAACATCTCCCCCACTCAACTGAGAGCATCCACCAACTGGTTTTCCTCCCCCACTACAAGCATTGTAATGAACGTCACCTACAGGCCGCATACCAGGGACCAGGTTCAGAGCATCTGCTGACACAGAGGAAAGGAATGTGTCATGCCTTGCCTGTTGAGGTAAACTAAGGTGATCATGGTTTTAATCTGGACTTGCACGACCTGACTCCAAATCAATGGAGCAAACTCTACCAAGGCCAACTGCACTGTCTGGAGCTCTAGCAGTCTGATGTGCTGGCAAGTCTCTCTTCATGACCAGAATCTGTGGGCTCTGTGGCTGGACATGTGAGACCCCATCCCATTAGAGACACAACTGTGGTCAGAGTGCAGGTTGGCTCTGGGCACAAAAATGAAATTCATTTCTCAAGATTCTGAAGACATAGCCACCATCTGATGGTGTTCAAAATCATCTGGGTCAGCAGAATTGGCTGGTCCAAGTGACTGTGGAGCTGAGTCGACTGGCACCCCATGTGCCAGCAGATCTATTTGACCACACTGGTTGAAGCTGTCAAGAACCCCAGCAACTGCAGAAATTCCTAAACCGGTTATGATCACCCATCCTGAACTGATCGAGCAAAGGAGGTCAGATCCTCCACCCTGTCCTCATATAAGTGAGCCCTAGCTTGGATGGAGTCCAACTTTATTTCAGTGAACAGGACCACCTGCTTGGGGACCAGCTCTGACTTCAGCGGGTTGAACAGAAGGCAAAGGTCCCAGCAAGTCTAGAGGACCAGATCCCTGGATGACTCCACTGCATCCCCAGAGACACTAGTGATAAGTCCGTCATCCAGATACAGGTATACCCTGACACCGCTGCACCTGACATAGGTCGCCACAGCTGACAGGCACTTGGTGAATTCCCTCGGCACCGAGGATATCTTGAATGGCACAACCTCAAACTGGTACTGAACCCCTCCCTCATAGAACTGGAGGTAAAAACTGCAGGAAGGATGGATGGAAGACTGCATCCTGGGGGTCCACAAAATAAAACTATGCACCTGGGTCCAAAGACAGTATGATCTAGTTGAGCATGACCATATGGAACCTTCACCTGAGGATAAACTTCATCACATTGTGTAGGTCTAGAATGGGGCACCAGCCTCCTCTCCCATCCATTTTGGTACTAAAAAGTAGCAACACACATATCCTTGAGAGCCCAGGCCATCCTGGACAGGCTTGATAGCACTGCACCCCAAAAACTCAGTGATATCGCTCTACAGTGTGGCCATAATATCCATGGGCCCTGCAGACTCCCTCGTAGCTCAGGACTGGTATGGCAGAACAGTCTCGAACTCCAGTGACAGACCTGAACCCACCACTTCCATCACCCACCAGTCCAAACATAATGGCAGACCACTGTGCAAGGAAGTGAAGGAACAGACCCTGACCATTAGCTGCATCTGGGACTGTGCAGGAGGGGGAATGCACCCACAACCCATCACCTTTTGCCCTTGGAGGGAGCTCCACAGGACTGGCCTCCAGATGCACCACTGCCCCTCCCTTCTGACCCCAATCTCTGGAATTGGGCTTCACTGGATGGTAGTGCTGGTACTGCTGTCTCTGCTGCTTCTGGTATCCTGAACCATGAAAGGAACTCTTCTTAAGCTTAGGAGGTCTTTAGCCTGCTGCGGTGATGCTATCATGTCTGGGGTGACACTGGACTTCCTAATCCTAGGAAGATGATTCTGCAGCCAAGGGCTAAAAATGCTGGGGCCCAGAAAAGGCACATCTGCCAACTTGTGCTAGGTCGAAACAAAGCCAGGCCATCCTTCATATGGATACCATGGAGGCCACTGCATGTGCCACATTTCACCCAAGTCCACAGCTGTGCAGCTGATGCCTGTAGAGTGAGCATCCTAGGTCCTGCAGACTCCTGGCCTCTGTCTGACTGTCTGCCAGCAGCAGAGGAAGCATATCAATGATCTCTTCAATAAGCGCATGACCAAAACGGGTCATAAGAGCACATAGATGGCCTGACGCATGCCCAGAGTAGCCACAGCATACACCTTGAGTGCCAAGAAGTTCTTGGAGTGCTTGTCCAGTGGCATGTCCACATCTCCCTGGACCTTCAGCTTGCAGAAGGTCGAGTCCAAAATTAGCCCCATTGCTGAGGGGTGTTCTGAAAACACAGAGAGATCCCCACATAGGCAATGTGTACTTGTGGTCCATACGGCAAGGGGGATCCTGGCAGAATGTAGGGTGCTGCCAGATCCTGACTGCAGGACCCAGGACAACCTCAACTATTGGGAATGCCACCCCTGAGAAGACATCCTGCTCTACAATGTCCCTCAGTGGGTAGGTTTTATGTTTCCGGACCACCTCTTAGGGGACGTTCAGTGTAGCGGACGTGCCACAGAACAACAGCAAAGGACATCTACTCACCAGTGGACCTACCATACAAGCAGTCAATAATATCCACTTGACCTTGGGAGGAGGAAGCCACAGAGGGCTCCTCTGAGTCAGAGTTATGGTCCCCCCTCTGTGGTCATCCAGATCTCTTCAGGGATGAAAATAGATACATCCCCCTACGGTTGACTATTGAGCAGGAGATCTGTCAGAGGGCTGGCATAAGCTTAAGAAGATTACTATATGTTAACCCATCCCACTTACCTCCCCATCCTAAAATCCACGCTCTTAATGTAGTCCCTTAAGGCTCTTGGGCAGTTGAGTAGCTTTTGGGGTCAGGATTAGTCCAGACTACTTAATCAGCCAGTATTAGCTTACCCTAATTTCAGGATTGACCGTGGCCCCATACCTTTGAAATTTTATCCACAATTCAGAGAGGTCACCTACAATTCTTTGTTATTGAATGGTAATTTTCTTTCCTCCCCTGCCTTTATAAATTTGTTTTTAGCTTCGCTCTTTCTTGGAATTTAAATACCTCCAGATCACCTTGGTAAGAGTACTTTATTGGACCCTCAGAACTCTGAATTCCAGGTATGTTTGTCTATTGTTATACAGTCCCACCCAACATCTAAATTTTATAAATTTTTTCAGAAGTTTGACCCAAAGTGCCTCTCAGGAATATGTTATTACTGGCAACAAGCTGTCTCTACCTGATGATTCTGGGGTCTGGAGGCTTATTTGGCATTCCTTATACAAATATATCAAACAGGACTGCTATTGCCTCCTTCAATTTAAAATTTTGAATAACTTGTACTACACCCCCGCACAGCTTCACCGGATGGGCAAGCTCCCTTCTCCTTTATGTAACAGATATGGGAAGGCTGATGGTAATCTCAAGCATGTTTCAGCTGGCCCGGTGGTGCTGAGGTCTGAGGTGCTGGATGCCTTACCTTATACCACGCCGGTGACCCGTGTTCGAGAACAAGCACGGGCCACCGGGGGTCAGCTGGAAGGAGAAGGATGGAGTGCCCAGCGGCTGTTCTCCTTCTCCAGGGAGGTCATCTGCATGCTCCCACTGCAATACCACCACCTGGGGGAGCCTGGGTGGAAGGTGTGGTAGTTGGGGGAAGCAGTAAGGGCATTGGGCAGATGTCAGCAGAGGGGTGGAGCAGGAGGCACATCTCAGAGCACCTCCTAGCTCATTGGCCCTCATTGCATGCCAACGTTTGGGGATGAACAAGGGAAAAACACCTCAGTCTCTCCTAGGCGATGACACCTCACTGCACATCTTCGGCTCATTGGGGCAGACTCCACTGTACCAGGACCATGTCACAGTATGTATGACTCTGGGGAGGTAAGAACGGGGGTCCCTCCTCACCCTAGGGGGTTATCCAGGCATCTAGGTTAGTGGAACCATGTACTCTAGGGGCACTCCACAATGAGAGTGGATTGTGCAAGAGAGGCTGTCTGAGAGAGTGGAGAGAGGAGGCAGTAGGGCGCATAAATACAAGGTGAAAAACCAAAAAAGCATGTTTTATGGGACTGTGATAAATCACTCCATTCTGGAAGGCTATAAGGATGTCCCTGGATCCATTCTTGGGCCTGAAGGCTTATTTCACACCGGACAACTGTCTAGTGGGCCTCTACCCCTCCAATCTTTTTGGGCCACAAAAAGCCGACATGGCTATGATTTCCATAACTGCCAAGTTGATTATTGCCTACTATTGGCTTGATGATACTACACCCTCATTTCGTGAGCGGTATCAAGAAATCCTTCAGGCCTTAGTGACGGAAAAGCAAACTGCCTCCATACATCACCAATCTGACTGTTTCCGAGCTGGATGGGAGTCATTATATGCCCTACTGACCCACCCGAAGTAGTCATCGGGGATATACCTTACTTAGTTTCTGTATGGTTCCTCTCTGTTGGTGCTTCGATAATAGGTTTAGTTTTCACTGGGTGTGCTCCAGGAGAGGGGATAGGATGGGATGGGGAAGGGGGTAGACTGTTATAAAATGTTATATTTTACTGTATTATTTAGTGTTTCCAGATATGTTACTGTATGTAGTTCATAGTTTTTTCTTTGTCCTTCAATAAAGTATATTTAATGAAGAAAAAAAATAGAGTTATGGTCCCCTAATAGGGTCAGAGGCCTACATTCAGGAGTGTGGACTACTTGCTTATCAGGAGTGATCAGCACTGACAGAATGCCAGGCAAACCAGCAGCTGGTCTAGAAACCTTGGCGGGAGCCCCCTCCCATGGCTGGAAAGGCTCCATCACATTGTTTGAGAGGGTAGAATCCCCAGAGGTAGAGCCTCTGGACGTGGCCCTGAGTGCTGCAAGAGGTGTAGGAACCCAAGAGGGGGTCAAGGGCTGACAGCATGGGCCTATCCCACCCCTGGCTTCACATGGTCCATTGGTGCCAGAGGAGGTCCTCTTACCTGCTATGCAGTCAGTGTCATCAATGGTCATCCCAAGATGAGGACAAGCTCAACAAGTGCCTCTGGTGGTGGTGTCAACCCAAGCAAGACTGGGATTCTGACTTCGACGGTCCACCTCCTCAAAGTTGATGATGGCCTTTTGGCTGGAGCGCCATATAGAACACCTGCTGTGGGAAATTGACCACGATGGAGGTACCATAAGAGTGATCACCAGTGAAGGTTGCTCTGTGGTTGGCTTGACCTGATTTATGGACAGAGTCCCTTCACCAGCAGGGAAGGCCCAGGCAGGATCAGGGTCTTGGAGACTGATGAAGCGTCATCCATCTCTGACTACTAGTCAATAAGCCTCAGGATAATCCGGACCAGATCATCGATGGGCGTCTATGTTGACTGCTCAATTGGGCATACCACTTAAGTGTCGACTGACCCTTCCACCAGTGGAAGTTTGATCAAGGTTGACCAGTTGAGAGAGTTGAAACATTGAGAGGAGTGGGAACTTCCCCCTCCCACCACTGATGGTGATGGCATTTCTTATGCTTCTTTTGGAAAGAGGGCTCTCATTAAGAGTCTGCATGGCCAAGTACAACTCCTTGAATGCTGAGTGCTCATGGCGTAACCCACTAGGACAAATGTCAAGGCCGACAAAGGCCCTGTCATTGTTGCCTCTCCCTCCATGGAACCTAGAGGGAACTCTGACCCCACGGCGGCGGAAGCCTATCACCATTCCTGAGGCCTACCTAGGAGGAATTACACCCTGCAGTTGTCCAGTGATGTGGGATGCATAGCCTGACAGTGTAGAAACTACCCGATATCATAGTAGTAAAGGCTTGTGTTGTGGTCATAAGTTGCAGACATTTTCTGCTGACACCAAAGGCACTGCTTACATCTCGGCTTTCTGTATTCTATCACCGAATTGCCGACAGAGTGGTAATCGGAAGACAAGGTGTACACAGTCAGTTGAAAAATATTCAAGAAATCACTAAAGATTTTAGTGCTTGAAAACTGGTTTCCTCATACCCTGCAGGAGCTGCAATGGAGGAGACCTGTCCCTTCCAGCAGAAAAGAAGATCTGATTTTCTGATGTCAGACAGGTGCAGAGCCAGAGGGCGACACCATTGATGACGGGAAGAGCCAAGCTATGCCCAGCAATTCTGTCGAAGTGTGGATTGTGAAATGAATCCTAGTTAATACAACCTAGACCCTCCTCTTAAAACAAAATCCTCTGCTATTTTATCATTTAACAAAAAAAAACAAAAAAACAAAAAACCCGAAGCTCACACCTCACCCAGGTAGATTTTCAGAATCTGGGTGAGGGTGGGTTTGTTTATAAAAATAATAAAATAAAACCAAAGATTTCTTGGTAAGAAATATAACTATTTTTTTTAAGTTATGTTTCAAACCATGTACCATATAAAATAACGCACGAGCAACCATGCACAATTCGTCTGTGTTTCCATCTTGTGGTAATGATGACATGTGGGACTTTTCGAGGTCCCTATGACATCATCGCAACCTCTCGATGGAAACACAGCATTGTTGTCACCATGGCTGCTCAAGCATTATCCTCCACGTTATTTATTCAACATTTGCTTCCAACAGGATAGTAGGCTATCCCCCCATGGGATGCAAAATCTCATTTTCATGGGGGTCCCCGGGCACAAATGGCTGCAGAATAAGCAGTTGCAAAAATTATACAACACTATTGGTAGTAACAGGATATTCATATAGGTAAAGGCATATACAGAAAATACAATATCTGGAGCTAAACAGAATGACAGTTACTTCAGGTGGGCAGAGGTAATTGGAGTTGCAAATTGTGTTCATTGCTACTGTGACACTAAGTCTGAGGTATAATCAGATAATTTCAAGTGGATGCATGGGAATCTGTATGCTGGCTCAGAGGAGGCTTATAGGGCAGTGGACTGGTTCAGTAAGGTGCTGCTGGACTTTAAATCATACTAAGTCTGGTTCCCATCATCACCCCTCCCCCAAACAAGACTGCTGCTTGACAGCCAGGCAGCTGAAGCATTATAGAAATGTATACTGTTTTTTTTCTTCTTCCCAAAGGCAGCTCATTAAAATGGTAGCAGAATTAAAATACTGTTTTTTTCCCCAAAGGGATCTCATTAAAATAGCAGCAAAATTAAGCAATACCAACATGTCATGGAGCGTGGTATGTCAAGGGGTATCATCACACCTCTGGTGTGTTGTGAAGCATGAGGCTGAAGGCCAAGTGCATACTGCACTCAAGAAGTTGTGTTGCACCTTCTTGACTTACTCAATGTCCTTTTTTGTATTGGACTGCTCAGAATGGCACACGAAAGTTAAAATTATTTACCAGTAACAGTAGATCTTCAAGAGAATCTCCTCCACAGAGTCACACCTCTGGAACTGTAAGTCATTGGTGTCATTTCTACTCGGAAACATTTGCCTAATTGGAGCCAGCCATGCTGATGTATGACAGCACTACCTATATAATGTAGATTTTATTTAGTTTTTGTTTACCGGGTAAGTGCACTAGCCAGCAGGTGACTATTTTCAGGCACGACCCGGGAGAGTACAAGACAAGGTACATACTGAGGAATATACAACAATTACCATACAGTTGGAGAGGCAGTACAAAGTACAAACTGAGAAGTTAATTAGACTAAGTTAACATAGTGTCGACTAGACTAAGAAAAAACTAAGAAAAAAAACATAGTGCTGGTGTGACACACATTGTAGAGACAGAGAGATTATATTCAGGCTCAAGAGAAAGAGGAGGCAGGTTAGTATATGTAGTATCTTTTGTCTGCCACTTGGGGGCGGCACGCCTAGGGGGAGGAGAGGCATGTCAGCGCTCGAGAGACAGCAGCTTGGAGATGAACAGCAAGTATTATGCAGGGGAGGTTTGCTACGGTAACACAGCTAGGGCAAGGTTTAGAGATTTAAAGCAGGAGGGGGAAAAATGGCAAAAGAGAGGAGGGAGGTGAGAGATATGGGGGAAAAAAGGAGGAAAATTAGGCCGTTGAGGTTGGTTCCAGGGCAATGAGGTAGGATCTGAGTAGGCGGTTCTGCACAGAGAGCGACCTATTTGTTAGAAGGCTTTACTCAGGTCGATCACCTCCAGTGGTGAGAGAATATAAGGAGCCAATGGCAAAGTGGACACTTAGTCATATGATCAACAGAGTCCTATAAAGCTAGAGGGTCGACCAGGGTGGGTGGGGAGCCGGTGCAAAGCGTCGGCAGGACAGATGGCCACAGGAGAAGCTGTACCACTTGCTGCTTGTGACTGGGAAAAGGCTCTCCTCAAGCGGGGAGAGTGGGCTGCTCACACCGGCGTACGGCGCTCCTAGACCCAGATCACAGAAGGCAGTCCAAAAGTCAGCGAGTTGGAAGTGAGAACAGCCGCTTTCACTGAGAAGTACAGTCCGGCGGCGCCTCAAGCTAAACTGGTGGGAGCTGACAGCTGAGATCAGTAAGAAATGTACCTTATGGCTGTTTACGGCTTTAGCGGCACAAGGTACCAGCAAGCGGCCGGGCTCCTGGTTCCGCTTCTGGGCGAGAGTGCGGCGGGCAGCCCCTGACAACAGGCTTCCTGGAGGAGCGAGGTGCAAACTTCAGTGGGTGCTGCTGGGCAAGCGGGTCCTGCGGCGGGTTCCTTGGGTAGCAGCAGAGGGTCCACGACAGTGCTGGGGTGCAAGGAGGAGCGATCCTAAGCCCCGATGGGCCTGAAGAAGACCCTACGGCTGTTTACAGCTTTAGCGGCACAAGGTACCAGCAAGCAGCCGGGTTCCTGGTTCCGCTTCTGGGCGAGAGTGCGGCGGGCAGCCCCTGACAACAGGCTTCCTGGAGGAGCGAGGTGCAAACTTCGGTGGGTGCCGCTGGGCAAGCGGGTCCTGCAGCGGGTTCCTTAGGCAGCAGCAGAGGGTCCACGACAATGCTGGGGAGTGAGGAGAAGTGATCCTAAGCCCCGATGAGCCTGGAGAGGACCTGATGGTCCCATATCACCCCAATTTCCCATTGAAGACAAGCTTGCAGTTGTACCATACACTGACAGGAATGGGCAACAAGAACCCCAACCAGGACGATAGGAGAGGCAGCTGTTTTGGAAAGAAAAAGCCCATATGAAAGGGCTCAGAAGAGGAGAAGACCAAGCATGCAGTACGGGGACATCTTTCAGAGTATGCCACCTGAAATACATAAGTTAGAAGATGGGTGGAGGGGTGCTGTCGCTCTATGGAAGAGATTCTCTTGAGGATCTACAGTTACTGGTAATAAATTTAACAATCTTCTTCAAGGACACCTCCCTCCCTAGAGCCAGACCTTTCACATGTTTTTCAATGAGTAGAAAACAGCAGAGTGGGAAATGGCCAGACAGCAAGGATGTAGATGACCCTTGGGGCAGCAGGCCTTGGACTATGGCAATGCCAAAGCCAGCCCCTCTTCAAGACTCCAGAACCAGACTGTACTGTTTAGTGAACATGCTGCCAGAACTTCACTGCAAAGTATATGTCAGCTGTCTAGACTGAACAAAACAAGTCTCAGATGTGGCCATGCCACAGGAGGCGTGCCCATGGACAGCACCATGAAGTTCTTCACCATTCTTCTGGTAACAGTAAGAAATGCAAAAAAACAACTATTTGGAAAGGCAATGGTTACAGACAGGGACACCTACCATGCTGGGGCAAAGAAACAAAAGCTGCAAGGATTTACTGCAATCGTTTGTGTGGTCCAAACAGAAGCATAAAGCCAGATGGACACTGAGCGACTGCAGGATAACTTCTGCATCCAAAGTGGAAGAAAAAACAGAAGAAGGCAGATAGTCCAGTTCAATGTGAACTCAGAGACACCCCTGCAAAGGAACCTAGGATGGATGTATAATGAAACCTGCTTCTGGTGCACAATAAGGTATTGGGGATCCACAACTAGAGTCTGCAGCTCAGAAACTCTCTTAGCAGAGGAAACTGATAATCATCACCAGAAAAGGTGCTTCCAATAAAGAAAATGTATGTTGCAAGCAGCAGCAGGTTCAAAAAGAGCCTGTATAAGAGACTTCAGAACCAAGTTAAGGTCCCACACTGGGACTGGCCTATGGACCGGGGATGCTGTTGCAGGAGACCTTTAATGGACCTTTGGGACATCTCCAACTGGGCCTCCTTAGAGGGCATGAAAGGCCAAATGGTTGAAAGGTGTACCTTCACAGAAGAGTACTGGAGACTTGAGACTGATAGGGAGTGGAGGTAGTCCTGAATGTTCTGCACCAGACAGGAAGAAGGGTCCAAGGAGTGAAAGGCACACCAAATATTGAAACATTTCCATTTCAGGGAATAAGTGTGCCAGGTAGAAGGCATGCAAGCTACCTGTAGAACATCTGAAACCCCACAGTAGGACAGTTCTATGACCTCATGAGCAAGGCATGAATCTGCAGGGACCAAAGGTCTGGGGGCAACAGACTGCCACTGTCCTATGACAGCAGTCCCACTTGAAGAGGGAGTGGGACAGGAGGGTCCACCATAATTTGCCAGAGCAGTGGAAACTAAATGTGTCTGGGCCAGAAGGGGGCTACCAGTATCATCATGGTCCCTTGTGTCCAAAGCTTGACCAATACCTATTGAATAAGATGGACTTGAGGAAAGGTGTACCTGAATTCTTCCCTTCCAGGAGAGGGACATTGTGTCTCACCAAAAGATTCCAGGGCCTATAGCAAGCAGAAATGTGACAGTGTTGTGCTGTGTGCAGATGCAAAAAAGTCGAACTCAGGACAACCTCAACAGGTGAAGAGGTCTGCACCTACATCGTTCAGGAGTTCCAACTTGTGGCACTGAGCAACTGACCTGTTGAGAGAGTCCGCTACAATGTTCAGTGCTGGGGAAGGAATATGGCAAAAACGTACACACTGTGTACCAGGGCCCACTCCCACACTCACATGGTTTCTCTGATGAGGAAAGAGGAGTGGGTACCATGTTGTTTGTTGAGGTAGTGCATGTACCACTAAAGGATGGCCCTGAGTGTGAGAAGCACAAGCATGCTGGCTAAGAAGAACAGCCCTCATCTCCAGGATGTTGACGTGAAGAAAGTGGTACAAGGGGATCACACTCCTGGGTCTTAATTGCATCCATATGGATCCCCCAACCCATGCTAGAGACATCCATCATGAGGATCTCCCATGGGGACATACAGAAAAAAGAGGACCCCTGAAGCAGACTGCAGAGGTCTTGCCACCAGCAGAGAACTCTGCATAAGGGGCCTATGACTAGAACAGGGTGATACAGAAATTAGGGAAGCCTGAGCCCACTGGGTAGAATGTATCCACTGGGGAATGCCCATGTGGAACTGGGCTATGGGAACAGTCACAATGGCAGCCACTATGAGGCCCAGGAGCCAAAGCATGGATCTTACAGAGATCCGGGCACTGGAGATGATCAGTGTCTCTTGGGCTATCAGTGTCAGCGTGGGAGTTCAGAAGGAATGCCTACACCTGAGTTATGTCTAAGACAGTGACAACAAACTGAGGTGCTGGCAAGGTTTCACAACCGATTTGATTTCATTAGTCAGGATACCTTGTTGGTCGAAGAACTGGTGAGTCAGGTACAAAGTTTTTATTACCACATCCCTTGAAGACACCATGAAGAGCCAGTCATCCAGGTATGAAAATGCATACAGGTTTCCTGGTGTAAGACTGCAGCCATCACAGCACAGCACTTAGTTAAGACCCACATCGACAACAATAAGCCAAAGGGCAAGACACTAAATTGATAGTGCCTGCTCTCCAAAAGGAAGCGCAGGTACTGCTGATGGCTGTGCTAAATCTTGATATGCCGATATGCCTCCTGCATGTCCAGAGTGCAAAGCCAATCCCCTTGTGAGAGCAGAGGGAAGAGGGAATGAAAAGAGACCATGCCAAACTTTTCATACCCAATGTATTTGTTCAGGCCTCTAAGGTCCAAGACAGGGCATAGATTGCCTGTTTTAGTTGGGACCAGGAAATATCCTGATTAGAAACTCAGGTTCAGTTCAGCCAGAGGTATTGCCTGAATTGCCTTCTTGCCTAAGAGAGTTTGGATTTTGGTCAACAGGACTGATGCATGCTCCTGAGGGTAGTGAGAAGGGCAAAGAGGGTGCACAGGAGGGGGTACTATAATTCCAGCACATGACTGTCCTGGTCAGTATTGAGGACCCACCCATCTGATATGATCTCCTTGTCATTTTGTCAGAAACAGGGTGATCCTGTCCCCTACCTGAATCCATGGGAGAGGGGCAGGTGTGGCAATATGGGGGCAGTCAAGGCACTGCCAGCACCCAGACCTTTAGAGGTCTTAAAGTGGGTACCTGAGGACAGAGACTGGCAGGCAGAGGCCCCACAAAAGACCAACCAGGACACTGCGCATAGAAGAAATGGGAGCCCCTGAAAAAAGTACTACCACAACACACCCATGTGAGGACTGGGAAGCAGTGGACTTCAAGGAGCAAAGAGTCATATTGAAGACTATAACTCCTTTAATGTGAGCTCCACATCAGGGTCAAAATATCTGGCAAAGAACAGGTGAGTTAAGGACTGGTTATTCAACTCTGGTAGCAAAACCAGCAGCACGCAGCTATGAATATCAGTGAAAGCAGATGCAGCTACAAGAGCAGAAGCATCAGGGTCATTGTATGTGGAATGCAGTACATGCTTTCTGGCCTCCAGTCCATGCATAACACACCGCTGGACTTCAGTCTTAGCAGTGCCGCTGGGCAATGTATCCACCACAGTAGATAAAGACTTCCCCGGCAAGTCTGATGTTTAATCATGTAGGTCTGGTAACTGCCACTACAGAGGCCAGTGAGGTGGATGAATAAGTCCATTTACCCACAACATCCAATTTTCTGGATTGTTTGTCAGGAGGCAAACAGCTTTTATGATGGGGAGTCCGGAACCAATCATGAGTGGCTATACTGGTCTGGCGAGTTCCGTGTCAGACTGAGTGATAAAAATTAAAAGCCTTTGCAGAGGGGACAGGATATCGCTTATCCTATAAAGGACAGATGGTCATGTACTGGGTCTGGGCCTGGCGGCCACGGTAGCATCCTCCAAAGCAGAGTAAATGGGAGGAACGATCATGGAAGGAGATATAAAGACCTACAGGCATTCATATAGATTCTTCTTAGTGGAGTCCTCTCTCAGCAGCAAAGCCTAGCTGGTCATGTCTGAGGCGTAGCAAAAGCCAGAAATGAGGCATCCTCAGGGGGAAACCTGGGTGTGTATTGTGAAATTCAATGCTAAAAAGTGCAAGGTAATGCACCTGGGGAAAAAGAACCTCAAGAGAGATTACTGTATGGGAGGAGCGAGACTTGGCACTACAGCTGAGGAACGGGGTCTGGGAGTTATCATTAGCAACTCATTTAAGCAATCGAGTCAGCGCAACAAGGCCCATAGCAAGGCTAACAGGATGCTGGGATGTATCGGGAGAGGTACTGATAGCAGAAGAAAACAGGTAATACTTCCTCTCTACAAATCCCTGGTGAGGCGTCACCTAGAGTACTGCACCAAGTTCTAGAGTCCTCACCTCAGAAAGGATAGGTTGGAGACAGTGCAGAGTAACAAAAATTATTCCGGGCCAGCAGAGCAGATCCTATGAGGAGTGCCTCAAGGCACTAAATATGTACGCACTAGAGACGAGAAGGGAGATGTGATAGAGACCTTGAAGTTCCTTAAAGGAATTAACAAAGTGAACTGTGGGAACTATTTAGCCTGAGTACCAATTCACGGTTATGTGGACACGAATGGAAATTAACAGGAGGCAGGTTCAGGAGGGATGTGAGGAAGTACTACTTTACGGAAAGGGTGTTGGATCCTTGGAACAGTCTGTCGGCTGAGGTGGTGGGTGCAAAAAACAGTCAGGGGATTCAAGCAGGACTGGGACATAATGAAGAGAATAGTGGTTATTCAGGGATGACAGGACCAGGGAAGAGAATAGAGAGATGAACGGGAAGGTTAGTATCCTGGAGGAACAATAGGTTCCAGGGATTACAGGGAACTTTGACAGACTGGATGGATCTCTGGTCTTTTTCTGCCATCATTGTCTATGTTTTTGTGTTTATATACCACAGTGTCTTCACTACTGTACAGGAAGAGACAGTGGAACTACATTCAAAGCCATAAACAGGTTTCTCTTTCTCACTATCCCTTTCCTCCACATCCAGAAAGTCTGGCTTATACTCATCCCCCTCTTCCAAAGGCTGAGAAGGCTGAGGAAGAGCAGTAGGGATTGCAGGGGTGCAGGCTTCTGAGACAGTTGTCAGAGTGGCACAGCGACAGAGGCCACACTCCCAGAGGCGACCAGAGCCTATGTCTACAGGAGCAACAGTAGCTGTGCCACTGACAGTTATTGTTAATGGCAGGGAAGGCAAAACTCACTAAAATAACTCCGAGACAGTAGGCAGAACAACGCAACATTGTTGAGCACGCCAGCCAGTGAAGTCAACAAAGAAGGCAACGATGGGACAGTGCTCACTGACAACACGCTGGGAATTTGCTGCACACTGCTGACAGTTGGAGAGCCAGAGCCTGCACCCGACCTTGATGTCTGAATGATAGTCTATCCAGCAACAGAGATGGACGAAGCAGCCTGAGACTTACCCACATAAGGATTTAACAGTGACCTGGACTGAGAGGGTGTCTTTGAATGTTTGTGATGACACTCAGTCAAGATATCTTTTTTAACTTCTACAAAGGCCACAACATGACCACTTAATGAACAGACTTTCAGGGTTCCCCAGCAACAGATCAGGTAGAGCGAGCTGGAGATCCTGGGGTAGACAGTGATGCTGGCCGCTTGGCATTTTTCATTTTCTACAGATTTTTTTAAGCCTTCTGGCGGTGTCCCCTTGTGGCCTAGTTGAAGCCTTGACAAATGGCACAGTTCTTTATGCCCTGTGAAAGGGCCCAGGCAGCAAACAAAGTATTTGAAGGTCATCTCTAAGTCTCTTCGTGCTGCACTAACAGAAGTGAAAATGCAGAGACTTCAGAGGAGGAACCGATGACCGAATGAAATAATACAAGTAAAGAAAACAGAACTTCAATCGACCGAATCAACTAAGGCATCTTCCACGATCCGATGAGCAGTTGACAGTGACACAAAAACCTGAGGAGGTATGGGGCCACCCACAGTGCATACGCAGCTCCGATGTTTGCCAATGTGGGCAGCTCCAGCTAGGCAAAAGCTTCTGAATGGTCCTGACACTGATGGCTTACAGTTCCGAAGGTGTAGCATTACGCAGGGAGATGTCCTCAAAGAAGATCTTCGCTATCCCCAGCTATTTACACCAGTATATATTTGATTAAAAGGTTATCCTCAAATATACACAGGAAGTGACTCTTTCCAGCTTCTGACTACCTATCCAGCAAGAACCAAAAGCCCCTCTTGAGCCTTCTGGTGGTAGATCAGGAGAGATATTAGGAAGTACTTCTTCACAGAAAGAGTATTGGGTTCCTGTAATAACCTTCCAGTGGAGGTGGTGGAGACAAAGACAGAGGCGGAATTCAAGAATGCATGGGATAGGCACAAGGGAATCATAGTGGAAAGGAAGGGGGGAGGGAGAATGCTGTAGATCAAGTACAGTCTGCAGTAATGATGTAGTAGGGAAAAAAGGCAGAATGAGTGGGCCAAGTGGTCCTTGTCTGCTGTCAAAGTCTATGTTTCTGTGTTTCTAGCTTAGAGTCTGAGTAACTTACTGCCAATTCACAGCAGCATTCAAATGTGTGCTGTATTCTCCGTAAACCAATATCTGATATGGACAGAAGAACAGCATTCAGGCAGGGCTTCCTGAAGACAGGAACCAAGGTGCTGCAGCCTCATTACGGAGTAGGGATTAGGTACAAGCCTAATTCATTCCTGGCACTTGCCTGATCCATACAGAGGATAATGTATGGGCAGCCATACACAACAAGCCTGTGTCTGCATCGAGAGGTTTTGATGGCAACCAGGAACCTCAAGAGGGAAGCTCAAGAAGTTCACTGGTTGCCATAGAAACCTCGAGATGAAGACACAGACTTGCCTGTGTAAGGACGCCCATACATTATCTCTTATAGTGTATGGGCATCCATGTCCATTTCAGGCACTCCGCTTCCTTTTTGTGAACTGGTGGTTGAAGGGTGGCACTCAAGGGTTGGTAGCAGGCTCAAATTACTGATTCAGTGTGCTGCAACTGTTTCTGCAAGTTCAGGTTTTTAAATAAAAAAAAAACAAACTTCCAGCTCAATTTGATAGAGGAAAGCAGCTGTGTGGTAGCATTCTAAGTTGCTGTAGTTGTTGTGCTGCAGTAGTGACATCACTACTGCAGCATAACATAATGATGTCACTACTGCAGCACAACATGCATATTCCAGGCATGGAATTCCATGCATAACAGCATTCCACCATACACTATATCCTTTTTCTGGATAAAGCACAACTGTGTGGAATCAAGTTAAATTTTGTCCTGCGGCTGGCTCGACAGTGCCGTGGTAGCGCTACCACTCTCTATGCTAAAGACCCAGGTTTGGGAATGGATTCAGGTCACTCAAGGGCTGAACAGGGAAGGGAGGATTGAGCATTCCAGGAACAGCTCTCCTCCATTAGGCAGTGGGTATACAGTGTTCTGCTCTTCTTCTGCCACATGCTGAGGACTGGAGAGAGCACAGCAGGACCTCAGCAAAGGGAGGGGCAGCTACAGGATGCCACCAGCAAACCCTGAGTAGAAAATCAGGAGCTGGAAGAAAAAACCCTGCCCTGGCACTCACCACTGGCCACACACAACTGAAACAGCAGGACACCCACTCCCCTTCCCAACTAAGAGAAGGTCGGTGAAGGGGATGTGGGGGAGGGGCTGTAGTTGGGTGAGTTGGGGAGTGCGAAAAACATTGGTTAAAACATCAAACAAAATTTTTCCTGCAGACGATTTCCATTAGGCACTAAGCCAAGACCACCCACCTCATTTCACAACAGAAAGTCTTCACTGTGGCCTCTACGTTATTACAAACCAGGAGATTTAGCAGCGTCACTGGTCTGACCTTCTGTCTCTATGGCAGAAGTTTACATACTTGAGATTGACAGAAAACAGTGTGAACATGCACCATCCAGTCAATCAACAGTCTTGACTCGACAGCGACATGATCCAGCAACATGTGTTTGGGTATGTGTGAAGAAGAGTATTAAAGAACCCATTATCTTGGGGGTGAACTCAGAGTGGTCAAGATCAGTAAAGATCCAAAAACGTGGTGAGGAGGAGTCTAAACTTTTGCCTGGAGCTATGAACATGATTCCTAGGTCAAACCAGCTTCTGGACCCCCACCCCCAGAGATGTGGGTAGAGATGGTGTCTAACAGAATACAGCAGGGCTGGAATTAAATAATCATGCAAAGAAAACATGGTAAAAAATAGAGGAATCTTACCATTGGTCCACGAGTTCCTCGGGATCCCTTTGGTCCTTCATTTCCAGGTGGCCCTGTCTCCCCGGGAGGCCCCGTCTCTCCTAGGAAGCCCATTTGGCCTTTACTACCCTACAGAGGAGAAAGACTTACTAGAAGTGACTGAAACTAAACCTCATTCCATCAACGTCCAATTTAATTTCATAAAGCAACCTGTACCTTTCTGCCTGGCTTGCCTCGTTCACCCTGCTTCCCGGGCTTCCCTACGGGTCCCTGTAGAAAGACAGAGGAAGAAAGAGAACAAGGCTGAAGAGACAGTGTAACAAACTGCACTGCTGCTGGAACTCAGGGCTGATCAACTGATGGTTTATAATATAATATTCTCAAAGCTGACCCGACAGTGGCTGTACTGTTTTGGAGCTCTTTGCTGCTATACTTAGCACCAGACTCTGGTGCACAAGCTAAGTACCGATACATATGCTAATATCTACATATATTGCCAACATCCATCATTTTTAAATAGTGCCCATAGGTTTTAATGGAAGAAGCGGAGCAGACTCGCTCCGATTACGTCATCACATAGGCACGTCATCGCCATTTTGTGAGCTGAGTGATGGCTCGGCAGTGAGGCTAAATGGGGGTTTCATTTACATTTGGTGAAAGTTTTAAAGTTGATGAAAACCATATCAATCAGCAAACTAAAGGTAAACTTTAGCATAGCATAAATCAGCATCCCTCATTCTGCAAACACACAGGAGCATGTGTGAACGGATTCAGATAGTGAATTGCTTGTTTATTTGCCCTTTAATTGCTAGATGCAATCTGTTGAGACCTCCTCCCCCCCACACATACACACTGACACAATTAAAACATTTATTTTATTTATTCAAAGTTCAGAGATGGATTAGTGTAATAGAGATACGGTCCCATTTTCAAAAACACCCTGAAGCACAACACACACTGCATATCAAACAGCACACAATTCATTCATTACATAGTATGCAAGTGAAAAGTACTGTAATATGTGTGCAGACACATGCACACCGACACATGCACCCCCTCCCAATATGCCTTTTATCTCTTGAAAAAAAGCAGACAAAATGTATGCATGTCTCCAAGTGACTCCAAGCGCCTTTTGCAGAGAGAGCTTCATCAGAAGGCTGCCAATGCTGGATATACAATACCCTTCCCTACAAATAGTTACACCATCAGCTTTAGGTTGCCAGCAAAAGCCCTGGAAAGCACTCTGAGATTTGACTTGGACCACTGCTTTATGATGTATCGCACCACTGAAATCGAAAGAGCCCGTAAACATGAAAGTACCTCATTAAACAGTAGCGTCTCTGTAGTTTGGAAAATCTGACTTTGGGGACTTCTTCAATCACATTTTAGAAACAGGCCTGGTTCCAGGGAAGCCTTCCCTCACCCTGCATTAAGGAGTATCTAGTTTGAAATTATTAGAATAGGCAGGGATTTCTGACCACTTGGAGTAGATGTTTTCGTCAGTATGTAAGAGCCAATTCATCTTTCCATCTCTCCTCTCCATTACATCCCATGCCTACTTTATGGACTCTGGCCTTTTACAGAAGTGTTACAGAGCAACTAGGCTCTGACAAAACTTGTGGCACATAAGAGCACTGTGGCTCAATTTAAATCTAGCAGGACAATTTGCAATCTAACTGGACTATATTTACAGCACCTACAAAAGATATTTTTCAGACTGGCAGCCTAAATTCGGCCACAAGCTAGTATTTATTTTAATTACCTGCTTAGCAAGGAACGGATTACTGGATCAAATTACAATGCAGTCCATTTGGATTTTTCTTAAAAAAGGTTTGATCTAAAAGGATGTTAGTATTCCCTGCCACAGAATGCCTGCTTCTGTCTGCTCACACAGCGGTCGGTGCACATTTACACGATGCATTAGACAACATAAATAGAGACAGCAAGTGACTACCCCATGCTTGTCTGCCCAGACAGAGAATAAGAACAAAGCACTGCTGAACCTTGCCATTGGACTAGAGACCAAGATACAGTAAGAAATTAGGCCTCTAGTACACACAGGAGTAGCATACTGGAGAGCTAGTTTAAAAGAACAGCAGCATGTACAATCTGTAAGGATGCAAGAAAAGACACCTGACCCTGGATATGAGGAGCGAATACAGTCAGAGCCAGCCGGACTGTTCAGAGCTCCAGCAGGTTGATATAACATCGGGACTCCTCGGGGGACCAGAGCCCGTGTACTCTGTGTTCCCCCAGGTGGGCACCCCAGCCCATGAGAGAGGCACTGGTCGTAAGGATGACCATTGGCTCCAGGTGGACAAATGAGATCCCTTCCTGCAGATGCTCTGGGACTAACCACCACTGGAGGGTGTCCCACATCCACCGGGTCACAGTGACCAGCTTGTCGAAGTGACCCTTGCGCTGAGACCACTGGCTGGCCAGCTCCCACTGCAGGGAGTGCATTTTCCAGCGAGCCCACCAGACCATGCTGGTACAGGCTGCCATATGACCCAGCAGATGCAGAAAGTCCCGGGAAGGGTGCAATTGCCCAACCTGAAATGATTGGGCAAAGGAGAAGATGGCCTCCATCCTGTCTGCTGGGAGCCGGGCTCTGGCTCTGCAAGAGTCGAGTTCCGCCCCGATGGAGTGGATCACCTGCGAAGGTGCAAGTTCTGACTTGGCCTCATTGACCAGGAGGCCAAGTTTGACAAAGGTCTGGAGGGCCAGGTCCCTGGACTGCGCCACCTCCTGCCTGGACGGACCTGCTATCAGCCAGTCATCCAAGTAGGGGTAAACCTGGACCCCTTGGCACCTCAGGTAAGCTGCCACCACTGCAATGCACTTGGTGAAGACTCTGGGGGTAGAGGACAGGCCAAATAGCATGGCCTGGAACTCACAGAGGGTTCCCTCTGCTCGAAAGTGGAGGAACCTTCGGTGAGACGAATGGATCGGGACATGAAAGAACACATCCTGAAGATACAGGGAGCAAAACCACATGTCTTGCTCTAGAGATGGTATGATCTGAGACAGAGTTACCATCCTGAAGGTGCGCGACTTGAGAAACTTGTTCAGGTCATGCAGATCTAGAATGTGGCACCAGCCCCACCCATCCGCTTTCGCACCAGGAAGTACCTGACGACAAACCCTGGGTGTTCCAGAAGATCCACAATATGAACCACAAGGAGGCAATGTCTGCAGATCCCAAGTCCTCCTGTGGGGCGTGGGCTTGGCAAGGAGGGTACTGCTTGAATTCCAGAGGCAGACCATGACCCACTACCTCGAGAACACGCCTGCCTGTAATGACAGCGGACCAGGTGGAATGGAAGTGGTGGAGCCGGACCCCCCCAGGAAGACCCAGGGGAGGTGTGATGAGTATGAGGAAGGCACCCCTCATCCCATCAATGGGCAGGCTTGGAGGAGGGTCTGGCCGAGAAGCCACCAGAGCCTCTCTCCCAAGGCTTATGGGCAACCGAGGCCACTGACTTCAGCCGAGGGTGCCAGCCCTGGGCCTGCTGACCAGCCTGGGGTTGGGCTGGTTTGGCCACAGGAGTAGAGGTGGACTGAAAGGGCTTCCTTCTCTGCTGCTGCTTGGAGCCCTTGGGGTCTTTGTCAGCAGATGTCACCGAGTCCAAGGGGGCATTGGACTTATCAATGCAGGTGAGGAGGCCATCAACCCCAGGCCAGAACAAGTTGGTGCCCAGGAAAGGGACATCTGCCAGCTTGTGCTGAGTGTCTGCCGTGAAGGTCAAGATCCTCAGCCAAGCCCTGAGGCACATGGCCACTGCGGCCGCCACGGAGCAGGCACAGGAGTCTCCAGTGTCCATGGCTGTCTGGAGCTGTTGTTTTACAACAGCCAGGCCGTAGTCCTGGACCTGTTTGACTGTGATCTGGAGGTCTGCCGGTAGATGAGGAAGCACCTCATCTAGGGTGCCCAGCAGGGCATTGTAGGAGGGCCATGAGGAGGGCCAAGCTTGCTTGGCAGAGACCAAGCGAGGAGGTAGTGTAGACCTTTTTTGCTGCATGGTCCAACTTCTTGGACTCTGTCGGGCGGCTTGTCAACATTCCCAGTGTTGCCAGAGCTCCTAAACACAGAATCGGACACCAGCCACTCGGCCGAGGGGTGTTCTGTGAATCCCAAGATGGAGCTGGTAGATACCACATATTTGCAGGCCATCCAGGCAGAAGGTGCAGGGCAAGAAGCGGGGTGCTGCTAGAGCTCCAGGGCAGGGCCAAGAATGGCCTCTGCCACCGGAAAAGCCTCTGTTGGAGTATCTCCGCAGTCAAGGATCTCAGTCAACAGGTAATGAGCCAGTTTCTGGATAGGCTTCATTTTCATGCCCATGGACTCAGAGATCAGGCGGGGAAGGCCCAAAAAAGATGTAGATCCTTCGTCAGTCGAGAGATCCCCCACCAACTCCAAGTAGACCGGATGGGAGTGCAATGAGGAACCTTCCAACTCTGAGGAGTCGTCAAAGATGGGTCGACCACCCGAGTCCCAGCTGACCCTCAGCGGACAGTCAGAGGTGATGGTGATCGACAGCTGATGGGGAAGCCTCTTGGCTGGCCAAGACTCCTTGGTCGGAATTCCAGTCTTCGACTGAGCGGGTGGCACCTCCATGGGAATCAGTGGAGACACCGGGACCACCTTAGGAAGCTCCTGAGGCAGAGAAGGTGTCAGCTAGTCAGGCGAAAGCCAGGTGATGACTGGTGTAGTAGCCGGAGATGGGTTAATGCCTGTAAGCACCAGCTGTTGCCACATGAGATCCTCATAGCGTCGATGCAGATGCTGGCGGGAACCACTCAACCCATGGGATGAAGATCAAGACTTCGACCTCAACCACCAAGGGGACCAGCAGCAGGGGCTCTGAGGAAGTCAGCGAGCACCGAGGCTCCTCTGGGTCTTGGTTGGAGACCAGAGGTGGTGGGTCAGTGGACTGATCCATTCCTGCCACAGTCTGAGTCAGGACCGGAGTCCTGGATAAGGAAGTGTCGGCATCTTCAGTCAACAATTGGTTGACTGGATCGAGAAAAATCTTGGCTGGAAGATCAACCAGCATCTTGGCCAACTGACTCAACAGGGTTACCATGGAGCTGGCAGTCTGAGCCAAGGATTTGGCCAAAGTCAGGTCCAGAGAACGTGGGAATTGGAGGCTCTTGACAAAGAACACTCCCAATCCCATGAATGTCAGCGAGACTGTTTTTTGGACTCTTTCTTTGACTTAGATTTCTGCCTTGAGGGTTCCTGAATGAGGGTCGGCAGGGACTGGCACAGTTTATTGAAGAACCCCGTAAAGGTAGATCCCAACTGGAGCGGCTCAAAGGCATAAACCGAAGAGGAGTGGGAAGCGGCCTGGGCTGCTGCTTCCTCGAAGTCTGCAAGCTGTTTAGCAGACCCCACAGCCACCGAGACCACCCAAAGGGCATCCTTGGATTTAACTGGTGGGTTCTGTTTGCTCAGTTGGCCTAACTTTAGCCGAGCTAGGTGGTCCTCAGCTGAAGGAGCAACAGAAATCGCAAGCCTGGGGGTCATGCTCATGCCTCAGGCAGTACACGCACTTGAAGTGCGGATTCATTCGGGACATCTTCTGCCCACAAGAACACCAGTGGAACCTGGGAGCAGACTTGTCCATTGTGGTCTGGATCAGAGATCGAGCTGAAGATACAAAGTTTTGAACTTTTTAGGAAGTAAATCTGAAGATTTAGGTCACAGGGGCCTACTCAGTGTGAGAGCAGTAAGGAGAGAACCTGCTTCTTCCAGCGGAAAGGAAGATCTGGGGTCATGGGGCAGAGCTGAGGGAGCTACCACCCGGGTGGGTGGGAGGACCCAGCTTGAAGACATTTCCAGCCAGTCCTTAATGGAAATGCAACTGCCAGAAAGTGTGGATAGAACATCATATCCACATCCCTAGAACAGCTCCTTGTACAGTACGTGCCACTGACAGCTCAGTCAGTGGCCAGCCGTGGTGGAGAGTGGCGGGCTAAGCTGATCGCCAGCTCGGGGTCAGGATGGGGGAAGGGATGGTGGGCACTAGCTGTCAGGGTGGGGGGTGGGGGGTTCGCTAGACACTAGGGAACGGCTTTACTATCTTATGTGTATTATTCCCTCAGTGGATCCCCAAAATTCACTTCTAGAAGAGTGTGCTCATTCCTGATCCCATGACTGACAGTAGGATTTCTTAACCGTTTTCTTCTCTCAATGGGAAGGGCCCTCCCCGGGGGCTTGCAGAGATTGGTACATCTTGCGGAAGGTGCCCATGAAGGACATCCCAATACTGGCCCAGGCTGGGAGCAGTGCGGATGCTGACGAAGAAACTGCTGCAGTCTGGGCCCTGTAGACCTTAATAACTATCGTCCAATCTCTCTGTTTCCCACCCTATCCAAAATGTTGGAAAAGATTGTCAGCCTGCAGATGAGAGAACATCTTGAACTACGTAACCTACTCACCCCTATACAATCTGGCTTCAGACCTCAACACAGCACTATCTCTGTTCTTGCAAAAGTTACCAACGACTGGCTGAATGCATTGGACAATAAACTTTAGGTAGATGCCCTATTCTTGGATCTAAGCAAGGCATTTGACACTGTAGACCATGCCCTTCTGCTGGATATTCTCTGTAACCTTGGTCTGGACTGTACTGCCCTCAAATGGTTTGAATGCTACCTGGTGGGACAATTGCAGCAGGTTAAAGTAGAAGGAGACTTTTCCCCTATGAAAACCCTACATAGAGGTGTACGACAAAGCTCAATACTGGGTCCCCTCTTCTTTGCCATCTACGTAAATAACATCCACACTGGCATCCATCATGCTGACCTCCACTTATTCGCAGACAACACTGTATTATACATTTCCGGACCGACCCCTGACAAAACATGGTCAGACCTCCAAAACGAATTTAACCATCTACAGAACAACTTATTGCATCTTAAGCTCCTGCTTAATGCAAAAAAAACTAAAGTTACACTCTTCTCTCCCTCTCAGAGATCTATCCCTACTAATGTTGCGGGTGGGCAAACCACTATTACTACCCTCCTTAATGAACCCCTGGAACTGGTACATAAATTTAAATACCTAGGGATGTGGATTGACCACAAATTGTCCTTTCTTGACCACACTGAAGAACTTTCAAAAAAACTTAAACAGAGGCTCGGCACATTCTTCCGTACTAAGCACTTGCTAACCTTAGAAGTGAGAACCAGAATTGTACAATCCACCTTCCTCCCATTACTAGACTACGGGGATATTCTATACAGACAAGGGAACATCACAGCACTAAAAAAGCTTGACATCTTATATCACCGGGCTTTAAGATTCATTTTGGGAGCCCCCTACGCTACACACCACTGTTCCTTATATGCCCTGGTCAGCTGGACCTCCCTTGGCATAAGGCGATACAAAAACGCCGCAATCTGGACCTACCATGCTATCATCAAGAAACTGCCCTCGTATATCTCGGACTGCCTCCCTATCTGCACCCCTGGTTCATTTGCACTAAGAAAATCCACCTATATCACTCTTGTTATTCCCAAAGTCAAAACTTGCTTTGGCAAAATTTCCATTGGCTACTCCCTTCCTACCCTATGAAGCAAGCTCCAAAAAGTACTACAAATAACCTCTTCACTTCCCCTGGCTACCTTCAAAACCTTACTGTCCAGGACAGCCACAGAAAACTGTAATTGTTCATCTTAAAACTCCTATGCTAACACCCCTTCCTCTTTCTCCTACCTATGTCTACTAGACATGAGTGTTACAGAAAATTATAAGGGTGCTTCACAAAATGTCCACTGGTCAGGACGGCTACAGAAATTTACAAGTGTGCTTCATAAAACCCTTATGTTATCACCTCTCATGTCTTCTCTCTGTCTCTTACTTCCCTTATAAATGATCCAGCATACCCAAGTCTTCTGGCCCACACATTTACAATACCTCAGACAGCCATTGCCCTGGACTCTTAGTCCTTTCTCTAGATCTGTTTTTTCACCCTTCAGAGTTGACCTCTCCTCAGTGCAGACCCCTGACCTACTGGCACTGACCTGGCATCCATCAGTCAGTTTTAACACTATCAGTATGGGCTGGTACAGCTAGCAATTAGAACTCTTGAGTACTTTGTGAATTGCACTTTTCTCTAAACCAATTTGTGTTAGCTCTACCAATCTATCCAATAGAATGTCTATCATATTAATTTTATTTTTCTTTATGTACTTTGCCTCAACCCATCTGTATATTTCCTAACCATTTTGTATAAACACCCAATTGTATGTTGTAAATATTTAATAAACCTACTCTATGAGGATGTGTATTGAATACTCCAATGTTCTTATGTCTCATATGTAATGTCTACCAGGTCCATCTCGTAAATGAGTTCTTCTCAACAATGTTTCGCCTGGCTAAATAAAGAATGATTGATTGATTGACTGATTGATTGATTGGGCCGCACCCTCTTCCATGGCCATGAGCTGAGTGGCTGAGCCGAGTCAGCAGAAACCACCTTACGTATGTCTTTCGAGTAGACTGGGGGCTCCCATTCATCTGGCCAACCAAGGACAAGGCAGGCATAGTGATCCTTGAGTGAGGAGGGTAACAGCGACTTGCACAGGTCACAAGCCTGAGGGCCATGCTCTGCCCTTAGGCAGTAGATACACAAAGAGTGCAGGTCCGTCAGGGACATTTATTGATTACAAGTGACGCATGACTTGAAGCTGGGACCGGACCAAACTTTTTTACTGGAACGAAAATCGAAGAATTCATATAAAAACACTAGATAAAAGGGTTGGAAAAAACTCTGGCCTACACTATGCAGGGAGCTGCAAAGGAGAAGGCCAGGCCTGACTCTTCCAGCTGGAAGGAAGATCTGATGTCACGGGGTGGAACTGGGGAGTATACCATCCGGGTGGGTGGGAGGAGCTTAGCTTGAAAATGTTCTGGCTGGTCTTAAAGGGAAAGGAAGACTGCCTATGTGTGGACAGTGCACCACAGCCACACTTCTAGAATCAGAACTGCCCCATGTGGTACAGTGATTCACCACTTTATAAATTCTACTTCCATGCTGGCCTGGTGCTGTAGAGGGCTGAGGCACTGTGGTGCCTTACCTCTCACCATGCCGGTGACCCAAGTTTGGGTTTGAACTCGTGTCACTGGGGGTCAGTGTGGGGGGGGCTGACTGAGGATCAAGTGGTCACCAGGCAGTGCTCCTCTCCTGGATCGGGGTGCTGTATTGTCTCGGCTCTTGGCTGCCACCAGGTGGAGGCCTGATGGTAGCACCAATGCCTGGGAAGCAGACTTAGGTCATGGTGGGTGAATGGAGCTATGGTTCCGGAGCACACGCATGCCTCCATGTCCGTGCAGCCTCCATGTCGCCACAATGCTGGGAAGCTTGGGAAAAAATGGAAATGTGATGGCGGGGGCTTAATGAAGCCCTGCCACCTACCTCCAACCCATGTTGCTGACTGGGCTACCTGATCTGACCTGGACTTGTGGACAGGGGTGGAGGACAGCCCTCCCTCCTCCAGCTCCACCACGGGGTTGGGGATGGGGGCAAGTCCCAGGAGTACTTTTCTGATTAGATAGGTCTCAGGGACAGCAGGTGTCGGCTGGGAGGAAGTTGGACAGGGCTAAGAAGCCACCTCGACCATCAGTGGAGAAAAAAGCTGCATAGAAAAAGAAAGAAGAAAACTTCCTTCCAGTTAGTTTCATGCAAACCAACTAGGAAACTGAAGCACCGCCTGTCAGGAAATAGGAAGAGCTATGAGTGGTTAATAATGATCCATAAGATGCAAGGGAATTGAAGAATAAGTAGAGAGAGAGATTCTCCAACCTCTGTTTTATACAGGAGTAGAAACATAGCCAAATAAATGGGATTCATTTCAGAGTCCTGGCTAATATCAGTGCCTATGAACGCCAAATTAATACCAGTGTGTGCTGGCATGCATCCAAATGTTTAGTGATTCCAGCAGGGATTTTATAGTCAGCCTCCTGACTACAGCTTGAAACTTCACTCTTATGAAGCATTCCAATTGTGCTGAACAACTGCAGTTAATTTGGCTTGGGAACCAGAATGAAATGCGTTCTATTTTTATTCTGCAATGCTCTGGAAAAATCAACATGCCATATTGTTTCTATGGTTTACAGAGGACCGAATGGCTTCCCCAGCTCTGATATTCTGCTGCTAATCTATGTGGGATAAGCTGCATCTGCCAGCCACTGACAGGGACTTAATTAGCTGTCTGCATAACTCACTTGGTACAGGGTTTTAAATAATTGATTAGCAGTTTTTTTCTTGGGACAATACTAACTGTACAGAAAGTATTTATATACGTTTTTTAGAAGTGTTATGTTTGTTAAACACACTGAAGCAAGTGCTATGCATTTTCACAATGTTTTAGCACTTTTATGAGCAAAACGCTAATCAATTTTTGGAGTTAAATAAGTCCCTGTGGTAGCACGTTCACCTCTAGGCCAGAAGGTCATGGGTTCTAGTCCCACAAGAGGACTTGGGCTCATATCTCCACACTCAAGTGTAGTACAAGGGGTGGGGGGATGCTGTATTGTTGGGGTGTGCTGTCCTTTGGCTAAGGCATTAAACTAAGGTCCCTTCTGCCATCTCTGATGCTGCTGTGGTGATTGTCACAAAAGGAGGAAAGCTGTTTGCAGGACACAGAATACTACTTCCTCAGACTAGTCCACAACAACCAGAGCTCACGACCAAAATCAGGCCACCATCATCGCAAGTGGTATGGCTACTGCTGCACTGACATGTCGGCCCTTGATCAATCATATTTGATGCTTACTTGTGTCTTGCCCAAAAAGAAATGGTACTACTGGGGCTAAGCTGTTGGAGATGGCTTTTGTACACACAACACTGCCCTGATACAATACTTGCTTTTTCAGTCAGATGACTCTCCCCTGCAAATTAGACTGCTGCTCTAGACTTTCTATGTCATCTCTTGTTCTCCCTGTCCCTTCTTCCACCCAAGTGGGCACTATATGCCATGATACAGTGGGAGCGATAGTTTACATGTGAAAGCCCAACAAATACTCTTCTAAGTTTTATACACAAATACACGCTTTCATGCATGCACATAGCTTCATTTATTTTATTTATTCATAACTAGTATTACAAATTCCTTTGAACCAGCGGTTCTTTTACAAAGGTCCCACGTCAAGTGAATATAAGAATACAAACATATTCGAATGAAGGAACAGAATAATACAATCAGAATATTATTTTTATTTTAGTCTTTGGTAACTGGGTAAGGCCCACTAGGCACAAGTGCCTGTTTTCAGGGGCGACCTGGGAGCACTGAGCGGTTAAGTGACTTGCTCAGAGTCACACAGTATGCACGTGGCGGTTGTGAGAATCAAACTCAGGTCTGGTCTGCTGGATGTATCAAGCTCGTTCACACCTCATTCCTCTAACCTCTAGGCTATACTGCCAGCCCACAGCATAGTGGGCAAATAACATAGTGGAGAAATCGATGAGCAGAAAATTACAGATGTGAATATAACTGGAGAAAACAGAGAAATACAGAAATTTACCAGTAGAGAACAACAGTAGCACCAACACAAGTATGCAAGCTAATATTTGGCAGACTTTGTCAATCTTGGAGCTACACAAAGAGAAAGCAGGATAAAAAACTCAGTAAGATTGAAGCAGGGAAGATAGAGGAGGGGACTGGGTGGGAGAGGAGAAAGCAGCAGGTGAGGATCGAGCAACAGGCTGCTAGTGGAGGTAAATAGGGGGACCAGGGCAGAGCTGGGGTCTATAGGGTGCAGTCACACTTAAAGTTGCAAGGTGACCCCATAGTTTGGCTTTAAAAGTGCCAAGTTTAGGTTCTGAGAGGACTTCAAGGGGCAGATTGTTCAGCCAGGAGGGAGCTCTACAGCTGAAGTTCCGCTGAGCTTGTGAGGTCCGGCAGCAAGGGACGTGGAAAGCATGCCTGGTGGAACTACAAGTATTATGTTGGTTTGTTGAGAGGAGTAGTAGTGACTGGGTAGCTGGAGGAGTTAAGTAGAGGTATTTTTTTTTAGCAAAGAGACAGGTTTGAAATCTTATTCTACCAAGAAGGGGCAGCCATTCAGTTTGACGCTAGAGGTCACAGGTGCACGTCCGTTTGTCAGCACCAGTTATTAGTCTACGGGCCTTATTAAGTGAGTTCTTCAGCAACTTGAGTGTGGCATTGGATGCAGCGCCGTAGATTATCAGGCCATAATCTATGACGGACAGTATGGAGCTGGTGAGCGCTACTCTTAGTGCCGCAGGTGTGAGACAGTGCTTCTGCCTATAAAGGACGCCAATCCTGCCGTTAACAATCTTGGGAATATGGTTAACATGAAGGACATATGAAAGAGAGCTATCCAGCGTAATGCCTAGATACTTGAAGTCGTACACCATTTCCAAGGGTTGATTCATGTTATTACAGATGGTAAGGTGTGCAGATTTGTATTTGTTATGGGGGCTAGCGAAGAGCATTGTTTTGGTCTTTTTGTAATTCATTAACAGTTTGTGGTTGGCAAAATAGGATTCAGCTTTCGAGAAGTTGATTTGTAGAGTGCTAGTAAAGGACAAGGTTGCAGTCACAGGCTTTGGGTAGTGTGTTCTGGTAAATGCTGAACAGTAGGGGCCGAAGGATGGATCCTTGAGGGACACCAGAGCAGACTGGCAGATAGCTCGATAGGGAGCAAATTTATTTTAACTTGCTGTGTTCTGGTACCAAGGTAGCTTTTGAACCAATCAGCTACAGCAGGGGAAGAGGTCGGGGGGGGGGGAGCTTGAGGAGGAGGGAGTGATTCACAGTATCAAAAGCCTTGGTCATGTCAATGTAAATTGACCCAACAATGTGACCACAGTCCAAGGCTTTGTGAATATAATCCATGTATCCCAACAAGGCTGTGGTGGTACTATGTGCTGGACAGAAACGGTGCTGCTGGGGGCAATGGATATTATATTTGGAGAGAAATTCAGTTAGTTGGTCAGCCACCACTCTCTCTAGGACTTTGGATAGAGGTGGGAGAATCGAGATAGGGCGGTAGTTTGAGATTGGTGATCTGTCACCACCTTTGTGCACAGGCATGACAACTGCAGCCTTCCACTGTTTGGGGAACAGCCTAAGGGACAGTGAAAGGTTCAGAATGGTAGTGAGGGGTTTCAGCAAGACATCCGGTGACAGGCGAAGTAGTTTCATGTCAAGGTCGTCACTACTGAACCTGGTTTTACCTAGTACCCTAAGTAGATATTTTTTGGCTTCAGCCAAGTGTGATTCTCCTGAAATAGAAAGGGGCGGGATGTGGGCAGGAGGGACAGCAGTAACTGAGGTGGCACTAGTGTTGGACGCGTCAAAGACGTTGGGTGGGAGGACATGGTTGAGATCTGTGAAGGCCGTGTTGAAAGCTTCAGCAATGGAGTTAGAGTCCTGAACAGGGGTGTCATTAACAACTACCATTGTGGGTGCTACCTTATTAGGCTTACCAGTGAGGCCTTTTGATTTTTTGCCAGAAATTCTGGCTATTTCCTCATGAGTTTGTAAGTTCCTTTTGATAATAGATCTTTTTGGCCCTGCGGATTTCTAGGGAGCAAGTGTTTTTAGCAGCTCTATAATGCTGCTAATCAGCTGGATTACCTGTGGCCTGCGCAAGGTGCCATACATTATCTCTGGCTTTCATCTTGCACAATAGGTCAGCAGTGATCCAAGGGTTAGTTACACCTCTGGCCTTAGATTTATGAGCTGGGGCAAAGATATCGCACACTTTGTTGATGTGTGTGATGAGGTGGCTTAGTGCATGGTCAATACTGAAGAAACAGCCCAATGGTGACCAATCGCACAGTGTATGGAAGGCCCGGAATCAATCAAGTTTCCCTTTTTTCAACATCCGCTGATACAGTATATGATTTTAGGATGGGGTTTGGTGGCTTTATTTGACCAGAGACTAATGACAGGCGAATGGTCACTCATTGCCTTAGGTAGAACCAAGGTGCTTGTATGTCTTTGTGGGTGTGTGGTGATAATTCGATCCAGAAGGGTGTTGTTGCCTATTCTTAGGTTAGCTCTTGTTGGGGAGGTTCCCAATTGGGAGATGTTATGCGCGGCATGGGCATCTTTGAACTGGGCAGCTTCGGGGGCCAACCAGTTAATGATAAAGTCACCCATGACAACTACCTCAGACTGATTCGGAAGACTTTCAATGAGTTCAGTTATCAGATTTATGCCAGATTTGTTTTCCCTGGGGGGAGCGTAAACGGAGAAAACATATAGCGCTTTGCCATGCTGACCAAGGAGAATTTTAGTACCAAGAACCTGGGACTGAGTAGCTAGGGAAGTATGGGGGAGTACCTGACCCTTCAGGGAGTCATTCAGGTAGATGGCGAACCCTCCACCCATTTTGCCTAACTTATCTTGTCTGAAAAGTGTATAGCCGGGGAGAGTTAATGCTGAGTCAGGTATTTTATTTGAGAGCCAGATTTCAGTCAGCAAGAGCACGTCAGGGTTGTGTTGGGACACCCAGACTTGGAGGTCATCGAGTTTTGGTAAGAGGCTCCAAATATTAAGAGATGCTAGTTTAAGGAGGCCATTTTGCACAGGTCCAGACTGGGGGGCATGCAAAGGACCAGGGTTAGGGTGCACATTACCAGAGATAAGAAGTAGTAGCAGTGTGACCAGTAGAGGTAGGGTTTAAGGTGACTGAGCCTTGCACATCCAGCCTGAGGGTCATGTTTTTTTGTAGTTGCGTGGTGGGGGGTGAAAGGGGATAAGAGAATACAGTAGTATCCAGAGTGGAGGCGAGGCCCATGGTAAGATTAGCAAACCCAGATGGTTTTGAAGTTGGGGTGCAGTGCCTGTAGGGAAGGGTGATGGTGAGCTGGATGGCTTTCACAGAGTCAGAGGAGTTTTGAAATTGATGAGCATTAGATAGGAATAGAGGGGTGAAAGTGATGGTGGAGTGTAAGGACACCATGTTGGTAGTACGTTGGAGGAGTCTGCCAGGACCCCAGAAAATGGGTGCTTGAGAAGGCAGGCAGTCAGGTGACAGAAAGTGTGGGGGGAGGGGGGAAGTAAAGAGCCAGTAAGAATCCTTGGAAAATAGGGCTGCTGCAATAGCGTTGTGGTTAGGGTGTCAGCCCTTAGTGTAGAAGGTCACAGGTTCAAAACTGGTAAGGGACAGAAAGGGAGAAAGCGGGGGGGGGTGCAGGGGTGCAGCAAGTCAAGACACAGAAAAAGGGGGAGAGGGTACACAGGCAGCAGTGAGGAAGCAACAGTAAGATGGAGGGAAATAGGAGGCTCAGCAGTGACTCCTAGTGGCAGCTCAGTATACCAAACTAATGGGAAACTGGGGTGCTTGATTTTGGCTGTGGGAGGTCACGTGACCACATCATGTGATCGTCGTGACCTATAAAGCTTTTGGAGGGGCGGGCACTCGATGCTTAACACAGTCCAGTGTTCGCTCCTGCTCTCTGAAGCTGACCAGGAATATTTGTTACCTCGCTGGTGGGAGGGCTTCAGTCCAAGGCTGTGATTCAGTCTGGGAGTTCTGCTTGGCAGTGAAGCCTGTTGTGGGGAAGAGAGAAACGGTGAGGGAGGGATTCAGCTTGAAAAATAGAGGAAAGGGTAAGGTGGGAAGATCACAGAGGATGGGGGATAGCAGCCCCACCAACTGTGCATGTGTGGAAAACGAGGGTGGAACTAAGTGGAAGCAGTGAAAAACAAGAAAAATCCGAATTACAGAAAGCAACTTAGTAAAATATCAGAGGTAGGACTGAGCACTTCTAAGCATTACAGCAAGTTAATCTGAGGCATTAAAGGGCTAAAAATAGATCTTAAAGCTCTGATGTAAACTGGCTAAAACATGCAGTACACAGTAAAACAGTCTTAAAGAGCAAGGAGAAACAAGCTACAGCGCAGTACAAGTAAAACCAAGTTCTGAGGCAGCAAAACCTATCTAAACTGCTCTGCCAATGGAAAAATGGCAGTAGGGAACTCAGACACAGTCCAGTGTTAGCTCCTGCTCTCTGAGGCTGGCCAGGAATTTTCGTTACCTCGCTGGTGGGAGGGCTTCAGTGCAAGGCTGTGATTCAGTCTGGGAGACTCCTTGGGGAGTTCTGCTTGGTAGTGAAGCCTCGCTGGTGGGAGGGCTTTAGTCCAAGGCTGTGATTCAGTCTGGGAGACTCCATGGGAGTGCTGCTTGGTAGTGAAGCCTCGCTGGTGGGAGGGCTTCAGTCCAAGGCTGTGATTCAGTCTGGGAGACTCAGTGGGGAGTTCTGCTTGGTAGTGAAGCCTCGCTGGTGGGAGGGCTTTAGTCCAAGGCTGTGATTCAGTCTGGGAGACTCCATGGGGAATGCTGCTTGGTAGTGAAGCCTCGCTGGTGGGAGGGCTTTAGTCCAAGGCTGTGATTCAATCTGGGAGACTCCATGGGGAGTGCTGCTTGGTAGTGAAGCCTGTTGTGGGGGAAAAAAGAGCTTCATATGTAATGTATGCATGTGTGCACAAACTCATATGCACAGGTACATGTGCATTAATCCACAAACATATAGGACTCACCCACAGAAATGGACACACTCAAACTCATATACATACTTATCAAGACATACACATACACAGGCAGCATACATGCAGAAAAAAATAGGTTATTCTCCTGTAATTGTAGTTCTAGGAGTGGTATATACAGTATAGTTCATATCAACACATTGACAGTTCCACTTGAAGAGCTGATCGGTTGGAAAATCTTTAAGCTAAGCTCCTCCCACAACCCAAGTGGTATACCCTCAGGCTCCACCCCGTAATGTCAGATCTTGCGTGCTGGAAGCAGGGATTCATGTGCTACTTGCCAGGGGAGGTTGAGCGGGTGTGTGAATGTGAACTATATACCATTCCTAGAACTACAGTTATAGGTGAATAACCTATTTTTCCTGCGGCAAGGATATGGTTCACTATCCAGACATTAGCAGACTTCCAGCAGTTCTCAGGGAAGAGGGGGCAAGGCATGCACCCCTACTTGCTGAACCAAGACTGGGAACCAAGGTCCCAAATGCAGCATCCCGATGAGATTCTAGGTCAATGCTGTCATGCAAAATGAAGGTGTGTGCTGACTTCCAGGTGGCAGCCCTGCAGATCTCCTGGATAGGGATGTCCCTGGAAGCAGCAATCAAGGCAGCGGTATGTCTGGTGGAATGATCCCTAACCCTACGGGAGGCTCCCTACCAGTCAACCTATAGCAGAAGTCAATGCAGGATGTAACTGACCTGCCAATCATCCACTTAGCTGCTGGTCTACCAGGCATGGCTTCAGCATATGTGACAAATAGCTGGCGAGTCTCACCCGAACTCCAGCCGTGCACGCTACATAATACAGTAGGACAGTGCCCGCCACAGGGCCACAGTATGAAGCCTGTGGTCAGCCTCCGAAGATGGGTTGATAACATCCACCAGAAGGTTCATCATCTGGTTAAGGTGGAACTCTGATACCAGCTTTGGGAGGAACTTCAGTTGGGGCCGAAGGATGAAGTTTGTCCCTGTGGAGGACCAGATATGGAGACTCCACTGAAAGAGCCTGGAGCTCACTAATCCTTCTGGCTGTCATGATGGCCACCAGGAAGGCCATCTTCCATAACAGGTGTGACATCTCACACCTGTGCATAGGTTCAAATGGCCTGCCCATGAGCACAGCCAGCACGAGCAGAAGGTCCCATTGTGGTGGTAATGCACACACTGGAGGGGATAGGTGGTCTAGAACCTTGAAAAAGCACCTGACCACCTTTTCTGGGCAAATGCTGACATACTAGCCCATGCCTGGCATGCAGAAATGGCTGCCAGGGGCACACTGAGGGTTGTCGATCACAGCCCCAGTTGGGAGAGGGACCAGAGGTACTCAAGGATACTAGTAACAGAGCAGGTAAGAGAATCACACTCCTTTCCTGGACACCAAATGGAAAAGTATTTCCATTTCAAGGAATAGCACTGGCGAGTCAACTCTTTTCAGGAGGCCTAAACAATCTGGAGCTCATTCTCTGAAGGACACAAAGCCTGGAATGCTTGCCACTCAGGAACCAGGCCTTGAGATGCAGAGGCTGAAGATGCGGGTGAAGGACCTTCCCCTGTTGTTGTTTTTTTTTCTGTTCTATTTCTCCACCAGCCATTGAAGGCTATTCTTTCCACTAACCCCCAGCCCGTCACCTGGCATCTCAGGGATCTATCTCAATCCCGGTGCTTGCCCCCCATGGTGGGGGTCAACAGTTCCTGTCTGCAAATGAAACAGATCTGGTTTCCGGGAGAGGGCCCTGTAGCCTGGATGCAGAGCCAGTGAGGGGTCAGTACCATCTTGCCCTGTGCCGGTCATTTTCCTCTGCTTTTCTTTCCTGGAGGAATGAACGTGCAATGCCATCCAGACATACCTACACATACTTCTGTGCACAGGACGACACCGGCTGCTGACCCTCCCATCCCCAAGCTGTGGTCTCTGGCTGCCTGTACCCATAGCCACCGCTAGAGGCCAGACAAATGCCAGGATCTGCCCCTTCCCCAGAGGAGGAGAGCAGTCCGTCAGATGATTGATCCTCCTCTCCTTGGCCAATCCCCAGTGACATCAGCCCACTTCTAACAGCGGGTCGCCGGCGTGGTGGCAGGTGAGGTACAATGCCTCAGCCCTCCAGGCCACCAGGCCAGCTACCCTGTTGTCTGAGCAGGAGATCCAGGCAAAGAGGCAACCACCATGGAGACCTGCTGCCGAGACTGAGGAGATCCAAGTACAAGAGCTGCCATGGTCAGTCCAGAGCTATCATAATCATCTGCGGCTTGTCCTTCTGGGCCTTGACCACCACCTTGTGGATCAGGGGGAAAGGAGGAAAGGTGTACATGAGGCCTGGAGTCCAGGGCCTTGTGAAGACATCCACGCCAGTGTCCCAAGCTATGTGTGTGTGTGTGTGTGTGTGTGTGTGTGTCTGGGGGGGGACACCAAACAGCCTCAGTTTTGCATTCTCCTTGGAGGTGAACAGCTCCACTAGAGGCGTGCCCCATAGGAGGTACAGCTGGCTCACCACCTCCTGATGCAGGGACAATTTGTGCAACATCGCACGCACTCAACCATCTTTCAGATGAGATGTTAAACTGAGGTCCTATCTGCCTGTTCTGGTGGTTGTTCAGGTGGATGTTAAAGATCCCATGGCACTTCTCGAAAAAGAGCAGGGCAATTTCCCCCATGTCCTGACCAAATTTCCCCCATTCACTAAACATACTACCAACAGCTTAATCTGGTTCAGTTTCAGTTAGCTACCATCTGTTATCTCCCCCCCCCCCAAGAATGCCCCTGAAAAGGGGACTTCTAGTCTCAGTCGGCCTAGCCGGTCAACAAAATTCAATAAATAAATAAACAGAGTGTCGACCAGCTGACTGTCTGCTCCTCCGACATGAACTGCCAGAAGATCTGCACCCAAGCTGCACACAAGGGTCCAGGTGCTAAGGGTCTCCCAACACAATGGAAGGGAATGCGTTTAGCCCTGCCTGTTCAGGCAGAACATGGTCATGGTGTTGTCCTTCTAGACTTCCATGGCCTGACCCGTGACTAGACGAGCAGACTGTGTCAGTGCTAGCCACACTGCACGGAACTCCAGAAGGCTGATGTGGCGACAGGACTCTGGGTGGCCACAACTTGTCAGCCTTGTGGTCCCCAACGTGCACTCCCCGCCACACCAGAGATGCGTCTGTTATGAGAGTGTTTGCAGATTATTTGGTTGAAGCTAAAGTTGGCTGAGTGATGGGAGGCCTTGGTATAGGAGCACGAGGGGACATTAGCGCCGGGCTGTGTGAGGAGCTTGCTTACTGGAGAGGAGCTGAAAGCTAAGCCAGTAGTAGCAAAATGGTTACTGAGTTGATCTAAGATGCATAATGTGCTTGTGTAGGTGTTATTGCCGTTAATAATTTTAGTCGGCAGGGATGATGTGGAATTGTGGCCCTCTATTTCCTTCAGGATTTGGCAAAACTTGTTGGTGTCATTTTTGGATGAGGCAAGAGCTGATTGAAAGTATTTTGCTTTTTCAGCCCTTCTAAGTTTGGTGCAATGGTTTCATTATTTTCTGAAGTCTGCCCAGTCTCGAGCTAATTTAGTTTTGCATGCCCTCTTCCATAGCAAGTCTTTGTCATGTAGGGCTGACTTTAATGTACTGGTTTGTACTGGTGCACCAATGACAGGGCCTTTTCCTTGTTTTAATTTTGATGATAGATAGGGGCATGCTTGTCAATCATCTTCAAAACCAGGTTCTGGAATAATGTATAAGCCTCTGAGACCGAAGCTGCCAGACAGAATTCTTGCCATTTGATGACACTTAGGTTGGCCAAGAAATTTTGTCGATTAAATTTACGTAGATTTCTTTTTAGTCTGAAGCAGGAGGTGGAGTTTAGTTTAGATATATGCCTTACGCGTGCTATGGCCCTGTGGTCGCTGATGTTGTTGTAGAATAGCCCGGAATGTGAGATATTATGTGATTTGTTGGCGAGGATTATATCAAGGAGGGTGCTATGTGCAGGATTTTTGGTGTTAAGACGAGTGACGTCAAGTGTAAGCTGAGACAGACTATAAGCGTCACGTATGTCTTTTAAAGGTTTAGAGCAGAAGGAGTTCCAGTCAAGGCTGAAGTCTCCCATAATAACCATTTCAGAGTTAGTGGCTTCCAAAATGCCCTGAACACATTGTATGAAGGAATATTAATGTTGTGGTCAGGGGTAGAGTCTCTAAGCCAAGTTTTGGAAATCACCAACACATCAGATTTAGTGTGAAGGACCCAGGCCTGGATCAAGTCCTGCTTCTTAAGCAAGCTGTAAGCATTTATATGTAGGAAGCTGAGGCCTTTTAGCTGTGACGGATCTGAGGGAGCCGCGATTGGTATAGGGGGACCATAATTTAATTCCATGTTCCCTGAGAAAAGCAATAACAGAAGATTAAGTTTCTTGAGGTCATCAATTAATATTCTGAGGAGTATTTGCCATCGCCGTTTAAGGCATGTATGATTAGCTGTAGGTGGATGAGGGGTGGTGAAACGATGAAAGATTGACAAGGTGTATATTGCCACTCAGGCAGGAATGATAGATGGAGGGAAGAAATACGGGGATGTCAAGGAGTGATGTGGATGTGAAGGGGTGATGTGGATGTGTTATACAAGCCAGGAAGTCAGTACCAGAAGGATAATATTCTAGAGTATTAGTGAGAGTTAATGGAGGAGAGGCAGAAGGCTCTAGGCAGCAAGAGGTTTCATTGGAAAGAAGGGGGGTGGCTGTCATAAAGAATATACCTAAAAAGATGTGGTGTATGGTATGATTCAACATGGTTTTTACTTCCTAATACATATAAGGGCTAAGCATGGCAGTAGCAAAAGTTTTTAGAGGTCGGTGTTGTGAAAAAAGTTTGCACAGCAGAGAATTTCTGCAACAGGGCTTATAGGATATTAAGCAGAGCAGTAAAAGGTATACAAGCTAACTGTGGTCCTTCTAGTGGGCAAGTGTTGTAAGGTGCTAATGGGAAAGTGAACACTATTAATTTTGCCCAGTCAGCTACTGTCACATGAACAGGCAGGGCTATAAATGGAAAGTGCCAGACAGCGCAGGTGGAAGAGTCAGCTACTGTCGCGTGAACGGGCAGGGCTATAAATGGAATGTGCCAGACAGCGCAGGTGGAAGAGTCAGCTACTGTCGCGTGAACGGGCAGGGCTATAAATGGAATGTGCCAGACAGCGCAGGTGGAAGAGTCAGCTACTGTCGCGTGAACGGGCAGGGCTATAAATGGAATGTGCCAGACAGGGCAGGTGGAAGAGTCAGCTACTGTCACATGAACGGGCAGGGCTATAAATGGAATGTGCCAGATAGGGCAGGTGGAAGAGTCAGCTACTGTATGGGTGTAGCAGGCAGGGGCTATAAATGGAACTGTGCCGACAGCGCGGGTGGAAGAGTCAGCTACTGTCGCGTGAACGGGCAGGGCTATAAATGGAATGTGCCAGATAGGGCAGGTGGAAGAGTCAGCTACTGTCACATGAACGGGCAGGGCTATAAATGGAATGTGCCAGATAGGGCAGGTGGAAGAGTCAGCTACTGTCGCATGAACGGGCAGGGCTATAAATGGAATGTGCCAGACAGCGCAGGTGGAAGAGTCAGCTACTGTCACGTGAATGGGCAGGGCTATAAATGGAATGTGCCAGACAGCGCAGGTGGAAGAGTCAGCTACTGTCACATGAACGGGCAGGGCTATAAATGGAATGTGCCAGACAGGGCAGGTGGAAGAGTCAGCTACTGTCACATGAACGGGCAGGGCTATAAATGGAATGTGCCAGATAGGGCAGGTGGAAGAGTCAGCTACTGTCGTGTGAATGGGCAGGGCTATAAATGGAATGTGCCAGACAGCGCAGGTGGAAGAGTCAGCTACTGTCGCATGAACGGGCAGGGCTATAAATGGAATGTGCCAGATAGGGCAGGTGGAAGAGTCAGCTACTGTCACATGAACGGGCAGGGCTATAAATGGAATGTGCCAGACAGGGCAGGTGGAAGAGTCAGCTACTGTCACATGAATGGGCAGGGCTATAAATGGAATGTGCCAGATAGGGCAGGTGGAAGAGTCAGCTACTGTCGCCTGAACGGGCAGGGCTATAAATGGAATGTGCCAGACAGTGCAGGTGGAAGAGTCAGCTACTGTCGCGTGAATGGGCAGGGCTATAAATGGAAAGTGCCAGACAGCGCAGGTGGAAGAGTCAGCTACTGTCGCGTGAACGGGCAGGGCTATAAATGGAAAGTGCCAGACAGCGCAGGTGGAAGAGTCAGCTACTGTCGCATGAACGGGCAGGGCTATAAATGGAATGTGCCAGATAGGGCAGGTGGAAGAGTCAGCTACTGTCACATGAACGGGCAGGGCTATAAATGGAATGTGCCAGATAGGGCAGGTGGAGGGGGGGTGGGTGCGGAGTCGGTGCACAGTGCCAGTAGGAAAACCAGGCTAAAGCACACAAAGGCACTCAGCTGCTATATGCAACGCAGGCATCAATTACTTTAAATTGAATTTATAGGCAAAAAGTAAAATTGTATTAAAATAAATTTTTGGAACTAAGGTAGAGATATATTAACTTAAATGTCCTCTGCTTGCTAAATTAGAAGCGGCACAAAGCTGTGGGTGATCCGGAGAATTTGCTTCGGACTAGGAAGCAGCGTAGCTCGCATGCAAAACAAACAGCTACAAGCCTGCTCTAAGCCTCATTGTGTTTCATTCTAAATCAGTCAGAAGCTGCTGTTATCAGTAGATTTAAGGCTGCATTAATTTGGAGCTCCAACTTTAAGGCAGCCCCAGTCTGCAAGTTTTGCTTTGAATTGAAAAATTAGGAAAGCAACTCTGGTAGTTTTGCTTCGGTGAAATCAATAAGAAAGCAGCTGCAATGTGGAAATTCAGCTTCGGCTAACAATCAGAGTCAGCTCTGGTCTGAAAATGTTGCTTTGTTTTAAAAATAACTAAGCAAGCAGCTCCAGTACTTTGCTTCACTTTAGTAAATAAGGAAGCAACTGCGATGTGTAAATTCAGCTTTGGTTTACAATCAAAGGGCAGCTCCAGTGCTCACTTTGTCTAAAATAATATTAAAAGCTACACAGGCAGGGTTATTTGTTTCCCCCTAAGTTTTGCTAAAACTTGGTCAAGCAGTGGCATTAATACAAACTAACGAGATGTTCAAAACGGCTAACTGCCAACAGCTGAAAAAGGCACCAAGTTCAAACAAATCAAAATGCTGATAGGGCACTGTATCCTTTCTGGTTCTGTGGGTGTACCTGAGGTTGGCTGTCGGCAGGTAGGGAGCGATTCCTGTGGCTATGGCCGCGAGCAGGGGAATGCAGGGGAGCAGGAGAAGAAGCCAGAAGGAGAAGGAAGGAAACATATTCAATTCAGTGCTTTAGAGTAACTGGTAATTGGTATTTTTCTTTTAAACTTAGATTGTGGGCTTGTAGTGACACTATACTTTCTTTCTTTGTTGTCTTTACTTATAATTGTTTTTGGGCTGTTGAAAATTTAAAACACAGTGGTGGTGTAATTCTGTGCTGTCTTTAATTGCTGCAAATTTTCGCCCCCTGTCCCTCCCCTTCCTCCAACTCTTAATTATATACCCTGATAAATCTGATTGACAGGAGCTAAACACAGGGTATAGTAAGAGGTGTGAAGTAGGAGGGGCATAAGGGGGAAGAAGCCCACCCTCAGCACAAGTGTTTTGACTCATTTATTTATTTATTGGTTTCTTTTTTCTTAAAAAAAAAATTATCTGAAAATCAGTTACAGGATTTTTAGTACTGTAAATTAATAAAAAGAGAACTAAGAGAGTTTCAGTAGCAGACAAGTAGTGGAATTACAGTATAATGTGGGGAGTGGTGCAATGCAGTGGCTGTGGGGCAGCCATATTCAGGCAGACCTTCTGGACACTGAGGTGCTGCCCTATCTGCATGCATCTCTCTGGACTGCGGGATGAGGTAGCCAGACTCAGAGCGGAAGTAAACTGGGTCAGGAGTACCATCACCCCCATCCAGGGACCACCCAGTCCAATGCAGCTGCCTCAAAGGATGCAGAGAACGAGGAGCACTTGGATGACAGTGGGCTCAGGGAGGGTTAGAGCAGTCAGGCAGAGGCACATCCCAGATCCTATTCCTCTCAAGAACTCATATGCCACGCTGGCAAATGAGGACAACCAAATAGAGGTACCAGAGAAGTGGAAGGAAAGGATGTGCAGGTTAGCTGAAGGAGGTGACCTCAGTGGGGAAAGCAGTGGACCCCAGAGGAGGAGGAAGTGAATCCTGGTGGGGGACTCCATCGAAGAGGATCCAGCTAGGAACACAGGAGGGGAGGACAGGGAGGTGAGGTGCCTCAGGTGCCACGGCATGGAGGGATGGAAGGAAGATACTGGGGATCACTGGGAAGGCAAGACGGAGGGTGAGCTGGATGTCATTATCCACCTAGGTACTAATGACTTGGCAAATGGGGAGCCAAAGGAAGTTCAGGAAGAGTTTAGGAAACTGGGAGGGGTCTCAAGCAAGTAGCTACTTCTGTCACTTTCTCAGAAGTACTACCTTTGAGAGAAAGGGTGAGCATAGGAGTGCATGCACCAGGAACTTTAACTCATGGTTGAAGAACTGGTGCTGTGAGGAAGGGTTTGGATTCATTGGTGACTGGGGACCCACCTGGAGGGATGGAGGTTTGTTCAAGCCTGGCGGCCTGCATCCATCCTGGAGGGGAATCAAGCACTCAATGATAGGATTTAAATGCCTACATTGACAAGCATTTGAAACTAGCAAAGGGGTGGCAGGCCAACAAGGAGGGTACCTACTTGCTCACCTCCCACAGCTAGCAGTGGAACCAGTGAACCAGAGGAGTGGCTATCTCTGCAAAGCAGTGTGCAAAAGATGGAGATTAGTGTCCAAAAGATGGATAAGCAGAAAAGGGGCAAAATTCAGCAGAAGGGCAGACAGCAAGGAGAACCAGGGATTAATGACAACCAAGGAAGGGGCTAGAGTAGAACAGTGAAGCAGTCTAGGGAGGTCAAATCATGGAAAGCCATGTGTGCAAATGCCAGGAGCCTTAGCAACAAGATGGAAGATATGGAGGCTGTCATGGTACAGTCAGACCTGGACATTGTGGCCATCACTGAAACCTGGTGTAATGATAACCATGACTGGGAGATGGCCATACCTGGCTACAACATATTCAGAAGAGACAGAGCAGGCAGGAAGGAGGAGGAGTGGCACTGTATGTGAAAATGACATAAGGGCCACAGAGATCCAGGAGGAACAAAATGGGGAGAGATACTGTGGGTTAGCTGGAAAGGAAAATGGGGCAGCCATCCGACAGGTGTGTCTATAGACCACCAGCCCAGGAGGAAGAAACAGATAGGAGTTGATGCTAGCCATCCAAAGGATGGCAGACAAGAGGTGAGGTAGTACTGGTTGGAGACTTCAATATTCCAGACGTGGACTGGAGCATCCCAGCAGCAGCATCAACTAGAGAGCAGATTTATCCTGGACTCCTTCAGGGTGCCTTCTCAAGCAACTGGTCATGGAACCAACTCGGCAGAAGGCAATACTGGACCTTCTGCTCACAAACAGGGACAGTGTGATGGGGGTAACAGTGGGGAGCACCTGGGTAACAGTGACCACCAGTCATTGTGGTTTGAAATCACAGAAAGAGCAGAACCAAACCACACAAAAACACGATCCTGGATTTTAGGGGAAGACTTTTGGGAAAATGGGGAGATACTTGAAAGAGGCATTAAGGGAATGGGATGGAATCAGGGTTAAGGAACAGTGGGCAGTATTTAAAATGGGGATTATAAGAACAACAGAATTATGCACTAAGCAAGTTAGCAAGAGGAAAAGGAAGAGGAGACCATTATGGTTTTCCAAAGAGGTAGCAAGAAAGTGAAAGCCAAAAGATTGCATTCAGGCAATACAAAAAGACACAGGCAGAAGGGGATAGGGAGAAGTACCAGGAGAAACAAAGGAGGCAGGAAGTCAGTAAGGAAGCCAAAGCTCAGACAGAAGAACACATTGCAAAATCAGTGGGTAAGGGGACAAAACCTTTTACAGGTACATAAGTGAAAAAGAAAGACAAAGGGAGTGATAGTGAGACTGAAGGGGAGGATGGGAGTCGTGGGAGGATGACAACAGTAAAGCTGACATATTGAACAGGTATTTCTGCTCAGTCTTTACTGAGGAAGAGGGGGGTAATGGGTCTGAAGGAGTACAAGGGTGAGAATGGCAGAATGGACACAAGTCCCTTTACACGAGAAAGGTCCTGAAGGAACTGGAAGTAATATGAGTTGACAAAGCAATGGAGCCAGATGGGGTGCACCCAGGTCCTTAAGGAACTAAGAGAGGTGGTGGCTGAACCTCTGGCTATCCTGTTTAGCCAATCACTGGAAACAGGGAGGTACCCAAAGACTGGAGGACAGCAGATGTAGTCCCTTATACAAAAGTGGGAATAAAGAGGAAGCAGGAACTACAGACCAGTCAGCCTCACCTCGAGATGGGAAAGATCATGGGAGCACTACTGAAGGAGAGTTGGTGGAACATCTGCTGTCAATGGACCACAGGACCCAAGGCAGCATGGTTTCACCAGGGAGGCTCATGTCAGACCAACCTCATTGAATTTTGACTGGGTGACTAGGGAGGTGGATCAGGGAGGGCAGGGACATGGCCTATCTGGACTTCAGCAAGGCCTTTGACACCGTGCACATAGAAGACTATTACACAAACTGGGGAATATGGGTGTGGGCAGGACAGTAGTGTGGTGGGTAGGTAACTGGCTGGGTGGCAGGACACAGAGGGGTGGTAAATGGCTGTCACCCACAGAGGGAAGAGTGACCAGTGGGGTACCACAGGATCAGTGCTGGGACCGGTCCTATTCAACATCTTCATCAGTGACATTGTGCAGGATCTAGAAGGCAGAATTTCACTGTTTGCTGATGACACAAAGCTCTGTAATAGAGTAGACACACCCAGAGGGTGTAGACAGAATGAGAAGGGACCTGCAGAAACTTGAAGAATGGTCAAGGGTTTGGCAGTTGAAATTCAATGCAAAGAAGTGCAAGATAATGCATAAGGGGCACAAAAACCCTGGCACAATATATCAGTTGGGGGTGAGGGATAGCATGCACCAAGCAGCAAAGGGATCTTGGGGTTGTCATCTCTGATGACCTCAAGGTAGGGAAACAGTGAGACAAGGCATCAGGTAAAGCAAATAGGATGCTGGATGTATAGGCAGGGGCATCACCAGCAGGAAAAGGTCATAATCCGCTATACAAGACACTAGTGAGGCCCCACCTGGAGTACAGTGTACAGTTCTGGAGACCATACCTACGTAAGGACATAGACAGGGTAGAGAAGGTTCAGAGGAGGGCAACAAAGATGGTGCATGGATTGCATCACAAGTCCTATGAAGACAGGTTGAAGGAACTGAACATGTACTCCCTGGAGGAGAGGAGGGAGAGAGGGGATATGATAGAGACATACAAGTATCTTACAGGGAGGAACAGGGTGCAGGAAAACACTATTTTTAAGCGAAAAGATGTTCCAGAACTAGAGGGCATGGATGAAGTTGAGGGAGGATTATCTAGAGGAAACATGAGAAAGAATTTCTTCACAGAACGGGTGGTGGATAAGTGGAACACCCTGCCAGAGGAAGTGGTGGGGCTGAAACAATCACGGATTTAAGAATGCATGGATAGACATAAAGGAATTCTAGGAGGTCGGGTAAGGGAAACAGACTTCTAGGAAAACAAACTGAACTTACAAGCTCAAATGGGCAGACTGGGTGGGCCATAGGCCCTTATCTGCCGACACTGTCTATGTATCTATGTATCTATGTAATGCCCAGGGGGAAAGGCAGGGACTGAGGTTGGCTATTGCCGGGCGGGGAGCGGCTCCTGCAGCTATGAGGCACCGAGAGGGAGTAAGGCGACACTTGGGGTAGTTCACCTTAACCCCCACCTGATGGAAGAGATCCAGGGTAAAAACATAGAAGTTGACAACAGATAAGGACCACAAGGCCCATCCAGTCTGCCCATTTCTTTTTCTGCCTTATCAATGTGCCATCGGCCTTTGCTCTGTCAGTGGCCTACCTATTCATACTCATCTGTATTGCTCCCTTATGCCTATCCCATGCCTGTTTGAAGCCCTGTACTGTATTCATATCCACCACTTCCTGAGGTAGGCCCTTCCATGCATCCACCACCCTTTCTGTGAAAAAGAACTTCCTCACTTTACCCCTTAATTGGCCTCCCTCTAATCTCATGCTGTGTCCTATTGTCCTGCTATTTTTCTTATATTGAAACATGTTAGACTTTTTCACCTGGTTAATGCCCTTAAGGTGTTTGAATGTTTCAATCATATCACCTATCTCCCTCCTTTGATCTAGGGCATTCATTTTGAGCTCCGCTAATCTGTCCTCATATGACAGGGAAGCTTCTAGACTGTTCCTCAATGGTGCTGACAACAGCCAGTCATTGGAGTAGGGAAACACATAATGGCCCTGGCGATGTAGAGCCGCTGCCACCACCACTAGGCACTTGGTGAACACCCTGGGAGCCAATGACAGGCCAAAGGGGAGAGCTTTGAACTGAAAATGCTCCCCCTGGAAGGTGAACCTGAGAAATCAGCGGTGGGCCAGGTGGACAGGGATGTGCCGGTACGCAACCTGCATGTCCAGTGTGCAGAACCAGTGTCCCTGGTGAAGCAGTGGCAACAGACCTGGGAGGGTCAACAAGAGGAATCTCTTGTACTCTACATAGAGATTGAGTGTGCTGAAGCCCAGTATTGGCCGAAGGTCTCCCGTCTTTTTTGATACCAGGAAGAAGTGGGAGTAATACCCCCTTCCCACCTGGTGTGGAGGAATGGGCTCTATGGCAGACTATCTGAGAAGAGCTCTGATTTCCTCTCTGATGAGGGGAATGTGACCTTGTGGGTGGCAAGAGGGACCTCGAGGGCTTTCTGGAGGTCTCTCCTTGAATTCCAGCATGTGACTTTGAGCGACTAGCTGATGGACCCATGAGTCTGATGTGATCGCCTCCCACCCAGGTAGGTGACCAGCGAATCTGCCCCCTACCGGCTCCTCTGGGACTAGTGGTGGAGGAGAGGGAGTGGTTTAGAGTCAGGAGTTGGATGGTGGCTTGAGAAGCTCCGCCCTGGAAGCTCTCTGAGACTTGACCAGGAAGGGGGGTGCCAGCTGGAGAAGCCCGATGCTTTCCCTGATATCTGGCGGGCTGCGGCTTGTTCTGATGTCATTGTTGGTGGTGAAAGGGCTGCCTAGCCTTAGAATTGGAGTGGTACAAAGCCTGTACTGAGCGCAGAACCTTACCACTCTCTTGAAGGTCAGTCAAGAGATCCTTGACGTCCCCCCCGAAAAGCACCAAGACTTGAAAAGTGGCATCCAGGATGGATGACTGAACATCCTGGGCAAAGCCAGAGACCCGCAGCCAGGAATACCTGCAAAGAAAAACAGCTGTTGTGATACTCCTAGCAGAAGCGTCAACAGCATTATAAGTCATACGTAAAGTGTGGTGGCAGGTAATTTCTGCCATCCAGACAGTCTGTTCAATCTTGGCCTTGGCCTCAGAGTCAGGCAAGGCTTCAAAGTCAGACTTCAGTTGCCCCAGGATTGCCTTCTGGTAGCAGACCATGTGGGCAACTTATTTCAGAGCCATCAAAGCCAAGGTAGAAGATGAGTAAACCTTACGTCCATACTGGTCCAACTGCCTTGACTTCTTATTTGGAGGAGAGGCACTCATGTGCTTGGGCATAGTAGAGCAGTCATGGGCCACATTTGTGGCCACTGAATCCGCTTTAGGAGAGGTGCTAAGGTGGTCCTTGCCCTATGGGGCATGATACAGGCTTTCTGCCTTTTTAGAGATGGCTGCCACTGACGACGGCTGTTGCCATACTGTAGTGGTCAAGTCATTGTGAGGTCCATTCCACGGAGGAATAAGAAGGGGAGTCAGCTCTGGAAGGCCAAGGTGCTCCACTAACCATTTATGCTAAGGGACCTGTTCCTCAGTCTTCCATCCATTAGCCTCCTGAATCTTTCAGAAAATTGCCATGAAAGAAGGGTCCTCTGGGGGAGACTTGGTAGTCTCCTTGGGCTTAGGGTCCTCAGGAGGAGGAAAGTCATAGCCCAAGGCAAAGGAGGAGGAATCAGTCTCAGAGGCTGATGAAGGGCTCCTATCCAGAGTCAATGCCCTGCAAAGGGGAACCTTCTTTTGAGGTTTCATCAACCCGCTACCCCGGCCCTCCACTGTGGAAGCACCCAATGTGTGACCTGATGTGGAGGGGTATGATTCCAAGGGTGAGTGGGGACCATGAAGTAGGGGCCGGATGGACCGGCATGGAAGCCACAACTGGCTAATAGTGGTCCAGCTCTGAAACTACCTGTGTCTTGGTTTTACTCCACCAAGACTCAAACATCGCCTCATAGTCCACCTGCAGCTGTGGAGGGGGTGGAGGAGGCAGAGGCTGATACACTGACAGATAGTCCGGTGTTGGATAGCCCAGCTTTGGGTATCCTGGTGTGGGATAGCCAGGGGTATGATAAGCCAGCATTGGGTACTCCAGTATGGGATATCCAGGTGTTGGATACCCTGTAGTAGGGTAACCTGGCATGGGATAGCCCAGTGTTGGGTAGCCCAGTGAAAGACCTGATGGTGGTGCCAAAGAACCTGGCGGGGGCCATGAAGGGACACTGGAGGGGTCTGGTAGGCCAGGGTCTGACTGCGGGCCTACAGGAGGAAGACCTGGCGATGGCCTGGAAGGGCCGGAGGGTCCCTCTGGGGTATAGAGAAGAGCAATAGCCCAGACGGAGGGAACAAATGCATGGAGGGCTGGAGGCTCTCTGGGGAGAGCCAGCATTCAACGGTCCAGTGCTGGCTTGGCAGGTAGGCCAGCGGGCAGCTGTTCCTCCTCCTCTGGCTCCTCGAATCAGGGTCCGATGTGAGCGCCGCGGTTGTCGGAAGAACCGATGCCTGACTTATTAGCCAGGCTTTGCAGTTGCCGGGAGGCCTGGAGCTTGATTTATCAGCTGAACCACTGGCCTTAGACCCATGAGTTTTGAGGGGTCTAAGAGTGGTAGAAGCTTCCGAATCCCCAGAAGTTCCCTCCTGAACCATGACTGGCTCAGGCAGGGCGGAGGGGGGGCAATGGCTACTCCAAAGAGGGAAGAACAGACTTGGCCAGAGGGACACAATCCTTACTGGTGGAAGGCCGCTCTTCGGCCGCAGTCCCCGGAGAAGGCCATGGCCTGGAGGGAGACAGATCCCGGTACCGATTCTTCTCTTTATCCTTCTTCTTTTTCTGCTTTGAGGAGCTAGAAGAACCCCCTGGAGATGAGTGAGAGCTCCTGATCTGCTGCAGCTCCTTTTCCATGGAAGTGAGTTTTTGTTTCAAAAGGTGAGCTTCCAGAGTCTGCTGCCAGCATGTCCATGTGGCTTGGTTGAACTTCTGGCAGGCCGCACAGGTCTCGGTGTCGTGGTCAGGTCTGAGGCACAGAAGTCATGAAGTGTGGGTGTCCTTCTCCTGGAGCTGCTTGCCGCAGGAGCACTTGTTTTGATTAGATTCTGATGGAGTTGGAGAAGACATTCAATCCCATGACAAATACTCATTTTTGTAAGAAAAAGAAATTCAAATTCAAAACATATACGTTATTGAAAAATGGCAACTGACTGTAGCAGTGTTGTGTGAGGTCTGACACGCACAGGCAGACAACAGGAAAGAACTGGAGGGCAGGCGTGGGGACCACCCACTATACAGCGCCAGACCAATGTTGATTATGTGATGCTGGGTGGATGGTGCCCTGCCAAACACTGCTAGCTAAAGTTTTCCATGTGGTCTTAGCATCTGGCAGCTCTGTCCTAATGGTTATTGCCTACTGCAAGAGCCCTCTCGAAGTAAGATCATAGGGTTCTATTCTCATTTCTTTCTTTCTTGTCCCCAAATCTACAGGGGACTTGCGGCCTATTCTGGATCTGAGGAATCTGAACTTCTACACTCAGTACAAGAAGTTTCAAATGGTCACTCTGCAAGGCATGTGGCCACTTCTGAAAAAAAGGGACTGGATATGCTACCTGGATATCCAGGATGCTTACCTGCGTATCAGGATTTGTCCCCCTTACAGGAGGTACCTCAGGTTCCTGTTTTGGGGGGAGTACTACCAGTTCTGGGTATTGTTCTCTGGCTTGTCATCATCCATGGGTATTTACCAAATGCTTGGCAGTGGTGGCAGCAGCTCTCAGGAGAGAGAGAATGCATGTCTTCCCCGATCCAGGTGACTGTTTGCTTAAAGTTGAGACCCAGGAGCAACTGTCTCAGACCCTAGTGCATACTAGACAGCTAGTCAATACTCCAGGGATCACAGTCATTCTTCTCAAGTCAATCTTGTTCCCTTGTCAGCACCTGCAGTATATAGCAGCAGTACTGGACACTGCAGAAGGCTTAGTCTTCCTGCCCCAGGACAGGGCAGAGAACCTCATGGCACAGGCCCAGATGGTTTTCAACAACAGGTATGTCACAGCCAGGACATTCCTGAGATTGTTGGGCCTGACGGCAACAGCCATTGTCACAGTACCCCTGGCCAGGTTGCACATGAGGATCCCTCAGTGGACATTAAGGGTCCAGTGGGATCAACGCACTGACAACCTAGAGCAGCAGGTTCTAGTAACTTCCTCTGTCCAGAAGGTGTTCCATTGGTGGATGGAACCCAGCAACTTTCTGAAAGGGGTTCCCATCCTCATTTCTTCCCCTCAACAAATTCTCACCACAGACACTTTGGGGAAGGGTTGGGGGTGCATCTTAGACCTCATCAGACACAAGGAACATGAACCAAAGTGGAGACTTCCCTCCACATAAACATCCTAGAGATGAGGGCCATTCTGTATGCTCTGCAAGCCTTCCAGAGCCATCTGTCCCCGCAGTCTCTGCTGGTCCAGATGGACAACATCAGTGTGGTACACTGCACAAACAATCATGGACTCATTCTTACCCCCCGTGTGGGGAAGCAATGAGAGTTTAGTACTGGGCTCTACAACACGGTCTTAGAACTATCAGCAGGCCATATTCCAGGTGTCCAAAACATCTTGGCAGACAGGCTAAACAGGTCGCTGTCCAGAATGCATGAGTGGGAGCTGCTGACCTCCATAGTAGTGGACCTGTTTGACAGGTGGGTCATCCAGAGTTGGACCTTTTTGCACCACCACTCAATGTAGAACTGCTGCTTTTCTGCTCGCTTGATCCCGGGCCTGGAGTTTTCTGGCGAGACATGTTGTCCCTCTCTTGGAAAGGAAGGTTCCTTTATGCCTTTCCTCTGATTTAGAGTGCTCTAATCAAGCTCCAAATGGAGCTAGCTACTCTAATTCTTGTGGCTCCCTCCTGGCCTTATCAGATATGGTTTCCATTGCTGCAGCAGTTAACACTGGAACCCCCAGTACCCCTGCCCCTGTCAAAGAGCTTGCTGTCACAGGGAGAGGGGATCCTGGTCCATCTGGACCTCAGTTCACTCCATCTCCATGCCTGGCTCCTGAAGACATGGCCATTACGAGATATGGATGTCCCCAAAGGTGACTGATGTCCTGGTGGCTGCCAGAAAGCCATCCACCAGGGCTACTTACTCCATGAAGTGGAAACGATTCACTCTGTGGGCCGCTTCTCACCAACTGGACCCTTTTACTTGTCCAGTAAATCAGGTTCTACAGTATTTGCTGTCTTTATCAGATGCAGGCCTGCAATACTCCTCTATCAAGGTTGCACTTGGAGGGAACTGGATAAAGGCCATGCAGTGGATGCGCTGTATTTAGACTTCAGCAAGGCCTTTGATTCAGTGCCTCATGGGAGACTGGGGGTTAAGTTGCAATATGTGGGGGCAGGGACAAAGATAGTAAACTGGATTGTGAACTGGCTGAAGGGGAGGCAGTAACAGGTGGTGGTGGTGGTGGGGGCGCACTCTCTTCCCCAAGGGCAGTGACAAGTGGGGTGCCGCAGGGCTCAGTCCTGGGTCCAGTGCTATTTGGGTTATTCATAGCAGATATCTCACGTGGCGTTAGGAGCAAGATCAGTCTGTTTGCCGATGATACCAAGATAGGGGCAGTGGTGGACGACATAGAGGGGTGGCAGGGGATACAGGAGGACCTGATCAAACTGGAGGGGTGGTCAGAAAAGTGGCAATTGAGCTTCAATGTGAAGAAGTGCAGGGTTATGCACTTTGGAACAAGAAACCCAGGGAGGAGCTACCAGTTGAGAGGGGTTCAGATAGAGGTCACAGAGGAGGAGGAGGAGAAGAAGGGCCTAGGGGTGATCATAACGGGTAATATGAACAACTCAGCTCAGTGAAGAAAAGTGGCAGCTAAGGCCAACAAGATGCTGAGGTGTACTTCGAGAGAAATCTCATCCAGAAATAGGGATGTAATCCTGCCACTGTACAGGTCACTAGTCAGGCCACATTTGGGGTACTGCGCGCAGTTCTGGCGTTCCTTTCTGAAGAAGGATGTCAGATTGCTGGAGGGGGTGCAGCGTAGGGCAACTAATATGATCCAGGGGCAGGAGGGCAAAACCTATGAGGACAGGCTGACTGAGTTGAATATGTACACCCTGGAGGAGAGGAGGGATCGGTGGGATATGATCTGGACCTTCAAATATTTGAAGGGGATTAACAAAATGAGCACAGAAGGGATATTTAAGCTGAGGAGAGGAAGGGACACCAGAGGGCATGGTCTCAGGTTGAAGGGTGGAAGATATCAGAGAGAGATGAGGAGGCAATTTTCACAGAGAGGGTGGTGGAGAAATGGAACACTACCCGAGGAGGTGGTATCCTGTATCACAGTGGGCAGTTTTAAAAGGGCATGGGACAGGGTGCAAGGGGGGGTAAATGTGAGGGGGGAGAGGAGGGGGCGCAGCTGTAATATAAGGGTGCTAGCTGCACATTCGAGCAGACTAACTAGATAGATTATAAGGCCTGTTTCTGCTGGCAGATTCACATGTTCGTACTTCTGCATTCCACGTTCCTATTGATGGTCATATGATCGCCCAGCTGGAGGTGGTCCATACATTTTTGAGGGGCATCTTACATTTGAAGCCTGTCTGCAACCCTGTCCCAGCTTGGGATTTAAATGTCGTGTTAGAGAAGCTTACTTTGGCTCCTTTCGAGCCAGCTGCAACTTGCGAGCTCTGCTTTCCGTCATGGAAAGTGTCATTATGTTTGCTTGCACGCATGTGCAAGAAACACAGTACCACCATACGAGTTTTCGTAGGTGTGCCTCCCCCACTTCCAATGCCCTGCTCCCTTTTGCAGGTGTGGCTGCACCACGCCAATGAATGTCGGAGCTGTCTATGACAGCCATTCAGATGCAGGGGCATACAGTTGAAAGCAAAAAAACGCTGCAATCAGTGGTGGTAATGTGTAGGCAATTTGCATACTGCCATCAGCAGGTAATTTCATACTGCCATCAGCAGTATGCAAAGTGCCAACACTCTGCACTGCATATCTGTCATAGACAGTTCTGTTTTTGTCTACTCCCCCCCCCCAGTAGCACGCTGGGAGCCCACCCCAGCATGCTCATGCGCTCCCCCCCCCGCACACCGTATGGCCGAGGGGGGTGCTCAATCCCCATCAGCTTCACTGCTCCCCAACAGACTTCCGGTGCCACACTGGGAGCCCACCCCAGCATGGCAAAAGTCTGTACGGCTGACTGGGGGTGCCCAATCCCCCATCAGCTTCACTGTACAGTTTGTACCCCCCCAAACCAGAATTCCACGTGCCAAGCTGGGAGCCCACCCCAGCGTGGCAGAAGTCCATATGGCCAACAGGGGTGCCCAATCCCCCATCGGTTCCACTGGCCCCCCCCCCAGAAAATTTCCAGCTGCCACGATGGGAGCCCACCTCAGCATGGCAAAGGTCTCACGTAGTCTAAAGAAACATAGAAACACCTGTAAAAAAAAAAAAAGGTCCCTCATTGACTGCTCTACTCCCTCCCCAACCGCACCCACACTATACGCACCCACCTGCCCACACCCCCACCCCATACTTTCCTCCGGAGGCTGGCGCGACGATCTTCTGTGGTCCGGGAACACATCTGTACTCTTCAAAGCTGATCACGAACTGAAGAAATTCTGGTAAGCTGTATAATGCAATAAATGTTTTTTTTTTTCAACTTTGGGGCATATCTCGGCCATTTTGGTGAATTTTTTCACCAAATTTTTAACATGGGGTTCTTGGGGACCCACTTCATGAATTCAATCACTATCATTTTGTTATTCGGTCTCGAAAGGTGATTTTGCAGTCACTGCGTGGAACCACCTTTCGGGACCGAGTAGAGAAATGACAGTGTCACAGTTCATGAGGTAGGCCCCAAAAACCCTATATTGAAAATCTGGTGAAAAAAATTCCCAAAAATGACTTTTATGAGGGTGCGTTGTGCAGTTCCTACACACACTTGTAACTTTGAGAATTTTTAATATTTTCAGTCCAGGATTTTCAACAGTGCCATTTTACCACACCTCCTTATGAACAGTATAGCTGTCATTTTTCATATCACGCCCAAACTGTGTTTTCGCACATTAGGATGGTTGGTGTAAGAAATCAATGTTCGGGACACATTAAGAAAATCACAGTGACACTGGTCATGAGCAGAGGTGGTATAATGGCTATGATGAAAATTTGGTGACAAACGTCCATAAAATGACTCTGTCACAAGCGTGCATTGCACAATTTCCACGTACCCTTGTAAGTTCACGAATTTGTAATATTTTCAGTCCAGATTTTCCACACCTCCTTATGAACAGTACACCTGTCAATTTTCACACCCTGGCCGAAATGTGTTTTCGCACTTCCGGAGCAGAATAGCACGATCACTGTGGGAATTTAATGTTCAGGATAGATTACAAAAATCACAGTGACACTATTCATGAGCGGAGGTGTAAAAATGCCTGTGTTGAAAATCTGCTGTAAAAAAAATCCCCAAACTACTTACATTACGGGTGTATGTTGTACAGTTCCTATGCATGCTCATAACTTCACCAGTTTTTGTATATTTTCACTCCAGATTTTCAACAATGCCATTTTTTACACCTCCTCATGAACAGCACACCTGTCATTTTTCACATCCTGTTCGAAATGTGTTTTTGCACCTGTGGCGTCAAATGGCGCAGTCGCTCTGCAAAATCCCCTTTCACGTAAGGAACTGATAGTGTCACTGTTCATGCGGTGGGGTCACAAAAAACCCATGTGGAAAACATGGAGTAAAAATACCAAGAAACTCCCAGGGTATTAGGGTTTTCGACCATAATGCCCTACCTTGTAGGGACTGACAGGCATCAGGGGTGTGACTTGGGATTGTTGACAGTAATGCTCATACCATTTCACCCCCACCCCCACCATGCAGCGAGTGACAGGCATCGAGGTGCGCCTTGGACCTTGCCCCAAGAGTTCACCCCATTGTCTATACTGCACCCATTTCAGCGTATTTCCTTATGGAATGAGGTGAATGTAAAGAGCGAAACACCCCAAGGCACACCTCAACACTTGTCAGTTTCTGAAGGGTAGGGTGAGGTGAAATGTTGTAACCGTCATGGGTAATGACCCAAAGGCACACCCCCATGCCTGTCCATCTCTGCAGGGTGGGGGTGGAGTTGGCCTCAGTTCAATACTTCAATGCCATTCGTATACTGCATCTGTCGAACTCCTGCACTTCCACTGTGAATGTCAGCAAGCAAACATTCGGCATTGACAAATGTTTGTTTTTATTTGCCATTACTTCTGCTCAAAGGATTTCAGAGCTACAGGCTGTAATGTGCAAGTCCCCTTATTTGATTTTCCACAAAGACTTTGTGCTTACTGCGTACTAACCCAAAGTTTTTACCAAAGGTGGTGTCTGAGTTTACTTTAAATCAAACCATCCACCTGCAAGTTTATTTTCCTGAGCTTGGCAATCCAGGGGAAGCATTGCTCCATAACTTAGATGTACTTATAAAATGGGAAGAGACAATCCTGCTTTCTGTTTGGTTAGTACCTGTGCATGAAATCTGTTTCATGCACAGGTAATAACAAGTTCCTAAAAGCAGGACCGCATTACTCAAACAAAATCACTGTGCCATTAGAATACACAAGTTTGAAATGCTACCATTACAAAGTAAAAACATTCAACTGGGACCTGAAAATAAAACTACCTTAAATAAAAAATAAAACAAATTAATGAAATGCTGTTTCCCTGCTCATCACACTCTCCTTACACACATAAACAAATCAGAAACATTAAGTATTGTTTATAGTTTTCATTACAACTGTTTGTTTGCTGACAATGAAACATCCCCCTTCTATCTTTTCCTGCTCAACAGGGAAATCTTTTCTTGCCCTGACAGTGAGATTATTTAATCTCTGGCTCTAGAAGAGACCTTTATAAAGTATGGGGATCCCTTATTACTAACTGAAATCAAGCAGATTATATAGAGGATAATGTATGGTCCTCTATCCGTAACAAGTTTGTAAACTCTTCAAGAGGTTTGTTGTCATGGCGATGTTTGGAACCTCGAGAGCGTAGCTCGAGAGGTTCAGTCGCCAAGGCGACCTCGAGAAGAGTTTTCAAATTTGTTACAGATAGAGGACCATACATTATCTTTTATAGTGTATGGTCACCTATCTGTTGCAGTTCAAATAAAAAATCAAAATCAGTTGGCTGCTGTCACAGAAACGATCAGTTGGTTCAGTTGTTGACAGAAATATTTACTCACATTTGATTGGTTTATCGGAAGTCAACCTCGATAGTGGCACATTGCAAAAAAAAAAAACGGACACAGAGGAACGTCACACTTTTTTAACGTAGCCGTTTTAACTATCAGTCTCTTGGTATGTATAATCTATGTGGAAGTGTCGGCCTGACCTCTGGAACTGAAAACATAACCTCGATTAACTGTACACTGTTTAGTGTGCAGATCGTGCTAACAGAGTTTCTTTCAAGATTCTAATCTGTTATGCTGCAGTAGCTACGTACCTGGTGCAGCATAACAGCAAGCTACTGCAGCATAACAACATTTTAGCTTGTATGGATTTCCAGTCATAACAACGTTCTACCATACATTATAACCTTGTTATGCCATCCTTATGACATCACTCTGTTGTTAACCCTTCTTGAGTATGTCATAACAATGGTATAACAAAATATATTGCTTACAACATTCAATGTTCCGTTTTGAGAATGGTGATCTCTAGTAGCTGTATGCATTTAAAACTGAAACTCCATTTCCTTTTTTTTCTCCCAGTTACCTTTGCCGAGGAACAGTCCACTCAGGCCGTGATCTGCCGCACGCAATGGGGCCGACTAGTATCCATGGTGGCTACATGGTGACTTTATCATAATGCAGTTCATCCAGTCCCCACGTGTTCAGCGCCAACCACACAATCTTGGTAACCCATACACTATAAAATGTAATGTATGATCTTTGGTTAATAACCATGCTAAAAATACTTCTCGGTTGCCATGACATCTGAAAACCTCTCGAGCTAAGCTCTCAAGGTTTACAATGATGTCATGTCAACCTCTCAAAGTGTTTACAGTGTGGTTATTAACCAAAGACCATACTTTAGCCTCTATGTTGTTTGTGTGTGTGTGTGTGTGTGTGTGTGTGTGTGTCTGTAAACAGTATGTTAGGAGAGGAACATTCTGCCAGTGGAACTAAGCAGAATTTTGAATCCCGGTATTCCATGGTAAACATTCCATGATAAACATTCCATATCTTGAATGTGGGAAAAAACTAAGAAAAAGAAAAACAGGATGAAGTAAGTGGGCAGTAATACTTTATTAACAAAGCGAAAAGGTGGGAAACAAGTATTTTTTTGTTCTTTTGAGTGATGCTCCTTTGCTTTGCTATTTAAGTATAAATGTATTAGGAGACCAAGGTTCCATGGATTGAAAGAGACAGAGAGTTTAGTAGAGTGGTTGCACTTTTGGGTTGCCCTCCCCCCTCACTAAGCAAAAAAAATCAGAAGCAACATTTTTTTTATTTTCTGAACTGCGAGATGTCAACGTGGAGGGGCAGGTCAGACAGCTCTCCTGATACATTAAAACTTAAACAGCAAAGGACCATCACTCAAAAGAACAATATATATATATATATATATGTATATAAAAATGAGAGTCACAATAAATTCTACCACTGCACTATATGGACATGTCACTGTTTGGGGGGGCAGTCACTATCAGCCATGCTCTCATTAAAGAAAAAATACAACTATGGATGCTGCTAAAGGACAAAAGCCCAATAGAAAACCAAGCAGGAGGACTATTTTATCATACATTTATCAAACGACAGCCTTTTTTTGATGGATAAACCTATTTATCTAATTTTAGAAATGCTTTAAAAACGGTAGCCCATTTTATAAGCACAATAAGACACTCTGGGGGTGTGCATAGAACACATTTTACCACACTTCAGCCCCTGGAAGCAAGGTAAAATCTGTTCCATGCACACCCTATCATATCTTATTGCTTACATAGAATACTCAGACATTACGTTCACCAAACTAAGGACTTCACGAAGTCCTTGCAGCTTTTTGTTTCCTTCAGCACCGGGAATGAGGACAGACCAGTTTCCAAATACAGTCTAAGCCACTTATAACGGGCACATCTGTGTAGGCAGATTTTGCCCGATATAGCGAGTGGGCGCTATAACTAAAACCACTGATAAAGTGGATCTAAGAACTAGGGTTTCCTTGTGGTTACTGCAGAAATGCTCCCGATAGACAGAAAAGGGTTTCTAGATGGCTGTGACACTTGAACAGGATAATTTCAGACTAATGCTGATTGGACAGAGAAATACAGTATGTCACTGCAAGCGGAATTACAAGACTACACGCCCAATAGGTAGCGCTTGGAGACCAGAGGGAGACGTTCTGTCAAATGGCTGTGCGACAAAGCGGAGAGAAAAATTAGCACAGTATCACCTGAAGTAAAGTGGATATAAGAACTAGATGTAAGAATGCTCCCAGTAGGCTGTGGCACTTGAACAGGATAGTTACAGTGAAATACGTCACTGCCAGCGGGGAGTTTCAAAATCTCACACAGAATGCAGTGGAATGGGGAGACAAATGAGACTAGCACTCGGGGAGTTCGAAAAATACCGTAGACATGGCTATAATGTAGCATTCTATGCCCTTTCTATTCAGGCTGATTAGCCACTAATCAGCAACTAAACAGTGTCTGTTCACACTTAGGCAAGGTTGGCAAACTTCATGCCGAAGTGTGAATTGACACTAATTAGCAGCTAATCTGCCCAATATAGAAGGCAAGCAAGGAATGCTATACCATTTTTTACATTACAGCCTATGGCACTGGCAAATGGCAAATGAGATTTGCCCAGTTAAACCGACTGCCAGTCTAAAACAAGGACGGTATAAGTGGAGTGGACAGTAGTGTCTATCCAGATGGTTGGCCAACTGTATTACTTTTTAAGTACAGTAAGGAACTTTCTGGGGTTGTTCATGGCCATTCAGCAAGAGGCATGGACACTTCCATTGCCTGTTTCAGGAATGTGTCAGCTGCAGAAATCTGTGTTGCTGCAACTTGGAGTACTGTCCACACTTTCACTAAACACTACAGTCTGGACATTGCCTCTTGATGAAGAGTGGGCTTTGGCCTGGCTGTACTTCAAGGCCTCCTTTCTTAGGCCTGTGGCCTCCAGTCACCCAGACTGTCTCTCTGTCAGTACTGCCTGGGACTCATTCCATATGTGTGGCCTGTTGAAAGAGATATCCTAGAAGAAGCTAGAACAGTTACACATTTACCGTAACAGTAGATCTTAGAGAGAATCTCTTTCATCGCGCCATGTTGTCCCACTCTCTGTCCCCCTTAGAATCAGAGTTTCTTCGCTCTTGTCTCTCTTGCTGTCTCTCCAGGACAGTCTACTTGCTGCTCCAGCCTCTCCTGGTATCTTGCACCTTCAGCTCTTTCCTTCATTCCCTAGAAGGGACCCTCTGAGTATGGTCTCTGGCAGGAAACTGAGGAGGGAGAGGGGCTGCCCACTCTTACATACAGCAGACGTTAATGTTAGATATCATTGTGGGGGCCCCTAGTGGACTATTTGCAAAAAATTTTCTGTGTGGTCCTAGTACCTGGTGGCTATAGTTCCAAAGGTGTGGCCTGATGAAAGAGTCTCATGAAGATCTACTGTTATGGTAAGTACATAACTGTTCTATTCTGCATTACACAGAAGTGTTATTAAAGGTTTTTCCATAACTCACTCGAACACCTGTGGTTCCAGGATCCCCAGGAGGTCCTTCCTTTCCTTTCTGGCCTTCAGCTCCTTTGTCGCCTTTGTCTCCCTCGGGCCCTCTCTCCCCCTTCTCTCCCTGCAATGGCAACACAAACACACGCAAAACTGTTCCATTACAAACTTTGTGCTGCATCAAATATTAAGTTAGAGAGTTCCAAAAGAAAGCAGATAAGGCCGGGTGTACAACTGCTGAACATTATACTACAAAATAATATGCTCTTCCATTCCAATTGGAAGATAGTGCTACTGTAATGTTGGTGTTACCCTAAGAAACCATATAGTAGGTGGACGTATGCAAATCCTGGCTGTGTTCTGAGTTCTGATTGGCTGAACTCCTTGACTATACTGCAGCAGCAGCCATCTTTCAGCTAATAACAACTTTAACAGTTCCCCCCCCCAAGAAAACATTCAAGTGCCTCAAAAAATCTTTACAATAAACATTCCTTCAGTAAAATAGCAATAATTCACACTAGAGTTGGGTTAATTCAAGAATAAATTAATCTTACGCCATTAACATCAAGGTCAAAGATAATCACAGGACCTGTCTGTTCCCTCATACAGTATATATTACTTTATCATGATGTTATTGTTTAAACAGTTGTATACATTGAGAAGTAACTGAGTGTTTCTGTTGATATTTTACATTTATAAGCAAAATGGAAGGTTTAAAAATGAAAATAAACTTACAGATCTGCACCCAATGGAAACAAATGTAAGTACTGTATTTTGTAAACGTATGTACCGCTGACTAATTCAATTGTAAAATAATGCTTTTTTTTTTATTCATTTCAACCTTGTACTGTATATATTTTTTCTTCCTTGTATATTATTGCTTTTTTTATACCTGCTTCTGTACGGTACTTTGATGTATTCATGACCAGGTCCACCTTGCAAATGAGCCTTGCTCAATGGTGCCCGCCTGGATAAATAAAGATTTTGATTGATTGATTGATTGATTGTATTTATCAGGTAGCCAATACCATGATGCCAGTGCAAAGACACATACTATACAAATGCCTCAGAATATGTAGGCAGTCATTAGTGTATAAACAAATGGGTTATGGATTTCTAGACACACGGATCTTTCCATTTATGGAATGCCTTTCCTGGTCCATCTGCTGACGAACTGCAGAAATGCTTGGGAAGTTCAACTTACTTTGCATCAGGATAGCTCCTTTCATTCACTCTAGATATGCGAATATGTGCTGTTCAGCTTACCTTCATCCCATCAGGTCCTGCCAGCCCAGCATCCCCTTCAGACCCGATCTCTCCCTAGAAACGATGGAAACACAGTGCTTGAATCTGCTGCTGCTGCTGCAACTGAGGATGCTAGTCCAGTACTCACAACACTTATGCAAAGCTAGCTCAAGTCTGGCAGCTTGAGGCTGACATCGGAACATCTATTTGTTGAAAACTGAGATCAACTTTATATGACTGGCTATCTGGGCAGATATGTACCATAGTCTTCTATTAGACAAACAGACAGGCAGACATATAGATAGATAGACAGATCAATTCTTTTGTTGACCAGATAGCTAGGAAATACTTCTTGTTTTCAGCCTTGTCTCGGGTGGGGGACTCTGATTTTATATACAGTTAGCACCTTCAGGGGTCGAAAAAATGACAACCGCCCACTAGTCACATTCCAGCAAATTTTGTATCAGGCTAGTAGCATTTTCCTTTACCTCTGCTGACCTGTATGGGAGAAAGTAACATTTCATGAAGTACACCAGCTCGGCTACTGGAAGTATTTGTGGAGCAATCAGATTCTCCCAGTCACTAGCCCTCCTAACCAGTGGCTGCAAAACTGAATTTTTACCCCTGGCCTGTCACAGACACTGTACAGCTGCAGCCAAAGACTTGGAAGAAAAAAGAAATAAAGAGAGAGAGGAAAGAGTAAGTATACAAAACAACAGTTAAGGGGCCACAAATAAGACATGATGGGAGTGATGCAGTGCAGCGGCTGTGGAGCGGCAGTCTTCCAGGAGATGTTCTGGAGGATGCAGTGTTGTCCCATCTGCAGGCACCTTTTTGGGCTGAGGAAGGAGGTGCTCGTCTCCAATCTGAGTTGGCCAGGATTCAGGGGACCTCCTCTCCCACCCAGGGACCACCAGGGCTGCTGCTACTTGCCAAGAAATAGGAGCAGTTGGACCACAGTGGACTCAGGGAGGGTGAGGGTGGTGGAACAGAGGCGCATCCTTCCAGATGTTCCTCTCCACAATTCGTACACTGTGCTGGCACAGTGTGGTTCCTCTATGGAGGCATCTGCAGTGGAGACCAAGGAGAATGCTGGGGACCTCCACAAAGGAGACCCACAGAATGGTGGCATAGGACCCCACAGGGGAAGGAAACAACTCCTGGTGGGGGACTCCATTGTTAGGAGGATAGAACTGGGGAAGGGGGGAAGGGAGGTAAGGTGTCTGCCTGGCACCATGGCTTGGAGGGATAGGGAGCAAATTCTCAGGATCATGGGAGCAGCTGCATGGGGGAGGGAGCTGGATGTCATTGTCCACCGAGGGACAAATGACCTGGCTGGGAAAGGGATCAGAGCAGCGTAGGAGGAGTTTGGGATGGGCCTTAGACAAGCAGCATGCACGGTAACCTTCTCGGAGGTGCTGCCTGTCTATGGCATGGGTGAGGCTAGGGTGCTCTGCACCACGGGATTCAATCAGTGGTTGAAAAACTGGTGCAGAGCTCAGGGTTTTGGCTTCATTGGGGACTGGGGGTCCGCCTAGAGGGATGCAGGCCTATACTGGTGCAATGGCCTACATCTGTCCAGGAGGGGAACCAGGATCCTAGGTGATAGGTTTAAATGCTTCATTGGCAAGTATTTAAACTAGCCAAGAGGGGAGGCACTGAAAAGAAGCAGGGAAATCCTAGCCCCCCCAAAACAAATCAGGGTAGTTAGTGAGATAAACACCAAAATAGAGAAGTCAATGGGGAGAAGGGCAGGGGTAAATGGAGAAAAAGTTAAAGGCAGTAAGGACAGGAATGGGGCAAAAAGGGGTAAGGCTATCAAAAAATGGAGGGTAATGAGTACCAATGCATGTAGTCTAGGTAACAAGCTCCCTGAACTGGTGGCCTTGATGGAAGAGGGACGCCTGGAAATCGTGGCAGTCATAGAAGCATGGTACACAGAAAACCATGACTGGGATGTCAGCATACTAGGGTACACCATCTACAGCAGGGACAGGGAGGGTAGAAGAGGAGGAGGAGTAGCTCTCTACATAAGGGAAGGGATCAAAGCAACAGAACTAAAGGGTAAATAGGGAGGAGAGGAGGCACTGTGGGTCACCCTGGAGACAGGAAATGGCACCACAATCTGCACGGGGTTGTATACGAACCCCCGACTCAGGGGGAGGAAATGGACAAGGAAATGACAGAAGGCATCCTTAGGATGCAGAAAAAGGGGAGATGCTGTTGATGGGTGACCTGAATATGCCAGATGTTAACTAGAGCACCTTTGCTGCAGCCACATCCAAGAGCAGGGTCATTCTCAATGCCCTACAGGGGGCAAGCCTCAAACAACTAGTGTTGGAACCCACTCAGAAGAGAGCAGTCTTAGACCTGGTAGTCTCAAACGGGGACAGAGAGAGGATCTTAGCCCTAGAAGTGGGTAGCCGTCTGGAACAAGTGATCACCAAACAGTGTGGTTCACGATAAACACAGCCGCAGAGTCAAGCCATACAAAAGTAAGGGTACTGGACTTTAGGAGGGCTGACTTTGTCAAAATGTGAGAGTGCCTCAGAAAAATGTTAGCAAACAGGCAAGAAGGAGGGGTGGAGCAACAATGGGGAAACATCAAAACTGCCATCACAGAGGCAACAAGCCTTTGTGTGAAGCAAATAAATCAAAATGAAAGGAAAAAAAAACACTATGATTCTCAAAAGAGGTGGTGGGGAAGGTTACGGAGAAAAAGATAGCATTCAGGAAGTATAAGGAAACACAGAAGGAGCAGAACAGAGAACTGTACCAGTTAAGGCAGAAGGAAGTGGGGAAGGCAGTCAGAATAGCAAAGGCCCAAACTGAGGAAAAGATAGCCAGCTCAGTTAAGAATGGGGATAAAACCATTTATAGGTACATTAGGGAGTGAAGAAAGACCAAGGGAGGGAAAGTGAGGCTTAATAAAGGGGAGGTGGGTGGGCAGAGAGGGACGGTAAAAAAGCAGGGATATTGAATGAATACTTCTGCTCAGTATTCACAAAAGAAGAGGAGAAGGAGGTACCTAATCCAAGCAATAGAAGCACTCTGGATTGGGGATCGATACAAGTCCTTTCACAGAAGAAAGGGTTCTGAAAGAACTCCTAAAATTGAAGGTGGACAAAACAATGGGGCCTGATGGGAATTCTAAAAGAACTAAGGGTAGGACTAGTGACACCACTGACTACCCTTTTTTAACAAATCATGGGAGGATGGTGTGGTACCTAAGAACTGGAGGAGGGCGGATGTAGTTCCCCTTCACAAAAGTGGGAGCAAAGCAGAGGCAGGAAACTACAGACCTGTTAGCTTGACCTCAGTGGTAGGGAAAATGATGGAATCACTTCTGAAAGAGAGAACTGAGTAGCTAGAGTCCAGCAGGGTACAGGACCCAAGGCAGCAAGGATTCACAGTGGGAAGGTTATGTCAGACGAATCTAATAGATTTCTTTGATTGGTTGACCAAAGTAATAGACCAGGTAGGGGCTGTGGACATGGCATACCTAAACTTTAGCAAGGCATCTGACACAGACCCACACAAAAGATTAATAAACAAATTAGCCAGCCTGGGAGTGGGTCCCAGAGTGGTAGCCTGGGTAAAAAAATGGCTGGACAACAAGACACAGAGGGTAATAGTAAACAGAGTCCATTCTGAAGAAAAGGGGGTTACTACTGGGGTACCGCAGCATTCAGTACTGTGTCCAGTCCTTTTTAATGTCTTTATAAGTGACATTGCAGAGGGACTGGAAGGAAAAGTATGCCTATTTGCAGATAACACAAAGATCTGCAACAGGGTTTATACACAAGGGGGGTGGAAAGGATGAGAAGGGACTTGGCAAGGTTGGAGGAATGGTCAAAAGTATGGCAGCTTAGATTCAGTTCAAAGTAATGCACATGGGAAACAAAATCCCAGGGGAAGAGTACACAATGGGGAAGAAGTATTAACAACAATAAAAATGGCAAGGGACCTGGGGATAGTCATATCAGATGACCTAAAGGTAAGCAAGTAATGTGAGAAGGCAGTAAGGATGGCTGAGGGATACTGGGACGTATAGGGAGAGGCATCACCAGTAGAAAACAAGAAGTTGTTATCCCTCTGTACAGACAGTTGGTGAGACCCCATCTGGAGCACTGCGTGCAGTTCTGGAAACTCCATCTCCACAAGAACATAGACAGAATGGAGGCAGTCCAGAGGAGAGCAACTAAAATGGTGCAGGGTCTGTAACAGAAGCCATACGAAAAGAGACTAAAGGAGTTTAATATGTATATCCTTGAGGAAAGGAGGAAGAAGGGGGACATGATAGAAACTTTCAAGTACCTCAAGGAAATCAACAAAGTTCAAGAGAGTAGCATCTTTCAGAAAAAGATGTGCAAGAACAAGGGGACACAATTTGAAGATGGGGAGGAGGAACGTCTGGGCAATGTGAGGAAGAATTTATTCACACAGAGAGTGGTGGACTCATGGAACGGCCTTCCTGAGGAGGCTGTGGGGTCAAATACAGTTCGGGAATTAAAGAATGCATGGGACACACATAAGTCAATTCTAGTGGAGGGTAGGAAGAAGGGCGATACTGAAGAATTACGGCCAGTTGCGCAACTTGACAAGAAAGTATTACGGTAACAGGCTTGCGTCTAAAGTGACGCCACTCTGTCACGCCTCTTCCAGTCTATGCCCGAGTCACCGTATAATCATATAATATAGTACAGTTCCTAGAATAGTCATAATAGTTATAGTAATGTACCGTACAGTGTATGCAAAGTACATCATTGGACCCAGGGGTGTGGGGGGTGGAGCGCCCCCACAGAAGATATAAACAGTTCACTAAACAACAAAAGAAAGAAGATATTTGGGGAGTACATAGCAATAATAATTTAACTCATAGGACCCCGGGTGTGTGGGGGAAGAGGCCCCATGAAGCAAGAACTAACAAATATTGTAAAACAAACAAAAAAAAACAGTCTAAATATTTTTTTCTGTGGGGTGCTCCACCCCCCACACCCTCCGGTCCTAATTGGACTGCATTTACTGTCATGCCTGCTTGATTTGTTCTGTGGGGGCGCTCCTCCCCCCACACCTCCCGGGGTCCTCAGTGGTTATTCTATACTTTTTGGTAAAAATGATTTGCCTGCATTTAGTGCCATGCCTGGTGTGTGAAAGCGCAAGCAGTTTCACTAGCTCCGGCTGGTGTCACTTGCTTGCACAGCTTCAAGAGACACATTACTGAATAGTCTCTGAAAGCTACACAGCGATGCGACCCGGCCGTAATCCTTCAGTATCGCCGGAAGAAGTAGGCTATTGGTTAACTAGGATCTGCAGCTTATCCGTTAGGTAGGGAAATGGGCAGACTAGGAGGGCCAAGCGGTCCTTATCTGTTGTCAGAGTCTAAGTTTCTATGATCAGATATCTCCAGATATTTCCCCATATTTTCAAAAAGATTCTCTCTGGTGGCCCTTTAGCGGTGCTGCAGGCAGGCAGGGAATTTCTCAAGAGATATCACAGAAACTTCAGGAACTACCTGACCACGCACTTGGCTGCAACTGTATTTCGAAGCACTTTGTAATCATTACTTAAATGGTAGGGGATGTCAAGTTTATGTCATCAGCAAGGTTGCATGACACCCCCTTTTCCCAGAAACAGTTCACACAAACACAGTGAACTACAGCTTGAATTTCAATCAAGTTTGAAGTTCAGTAGCCACACAATATTGCTATTATTGTATGTCACACAGTGGCTCAGGCTACAGTGCAGCCCACACAAAGCACTGCAGTGCAGTGATGTCCCAGCCATTCATACATTTAATATTTTTAATGATCAAATTTTCAGAAATTAAACTGGCAGCACCATTTATTAACTATTGTTACAAAAACAGCACCTGCCTAGTGTTTTATGTGAAAATTGATCATTGCATACCACAGCGCATTTGCTGTGGCTGCGTTTCACCCAGATTGTAAGATGTGGAGGCTTGCTGGTCCCTGTGATACTCAGCATGTCTCCATCCTGGTGATGTCACTTGTGGTGCTGTTCTCTTTCATATATGAAGAAGATAGGGAAATTGTTACATTGGTGAAGTCTGTAAAGACTCCACTTTTCTCTGGTTTTCAATCCATTCCAAGAAACTGAAAGCCAACAGCTGATTGGATTAGTTTCATTCCTGTTCAGTGCTATTAATGCACAAAACTATTCTGAATTAATCACTTTAGCCTATGCAGAAATCGGGGAGAGTGATACACTGCTGTAAGGTATGCAGACTCTTGAATCCATCTGTCATGGCAAAAGGCAGGAGTCCTATTGGCATGTTAAAGACTGTTGTGCTCATTATCACCTGACATTCAGTAGAAGTGATTGCTCAGGACCGCACTAAAACCATTATCCCATTCTCACGACTGCCTGTGAAAGGGGTTGGGAAAGATACTGCTGTTCTGAAACTTAACTGAGTTGGGATTTTACTGATCTCAATGTCATCCTGGATGACTGAAGGCCTCTTAATGCCTCTTCAACATCATATCCAAACAGTTTGCTACCTCTAAAAGGGGCATTTAAAACTGCTTGCTAGACATCACTTGCAAACCCCACTACTCTGAGCCCAGAATAATACCTCATCATGCAAATACCAGAGTCAGCTGCCCCGGCAGAGGCATCTGAAACATCATAGGCTGAGCACATTAAATGTTGACCCACCTCAGCCCCTACAGTCAGAGATTTAAGTAACTCATTTCTGGCATTACCCTCAAGGAAGGCCTGTGCTGCAACCTTGGCACTTCTCCACATGTATTTTGGTATTTAATCATGTGGGCCTGGTAGTTTGCAATATGCAGGCCTAATGAGGCAGAGGCATAAGTGAATTTTCTGATGACATCCAACCTCCTGGATTCTTTGTCAGGAGGAAGGGACTCATGAGTTTAGGTGCCCTGGATCTATTTGGAGGCAGTATAGCGCAGTGGTCTAAGGCTCTGAGCTGCAAATCTGGTGACATCCAGCAGACCAGACCTGGGTTTGAATCCCACAGCTTCCATTTGCATACTGTGTGACCCTGAGCAAGTCACTTAACCTCCTTGTGCTCCCAGGTCGCTCCTGTGAAAAAGCTTTCAGCTTAGTGTGCTATACCTGGTTAAACAACTAAATAAAACAAAAAAAAATCATGAGCAGCCACAATCACCACAGAATCAGTTTCTGGCCGATTTGCATAGTAAGGCTTATTAGATGGTGCAGGGTACATCTTATCAACCTTTCCAGGTACAGCTGGTATGACATTTGTTCTATACCAGGCTGCACATATATCATCCTCCAGAACTGGGTATACTGGAGGAATGACACTGGATGGAGTTTCTGGCACTTCCAAGAAATCCATTACATTTTTCTCTGTAGAGTCTTCTTCCTCCAAAGCAAAGCCCATGGCAGACAGCATTTGCTGCATCCTGGACTGAAAAGAGGGATCCCTCTGGGGGTGACCTTGGAGTGTTCACCACAGAGTCCTCACTAAAGGAAGATAAGGTGGAGCTGCTTCCAGGGCTATACTGGTCTTCAGCATATCCCTCTCCTTCATCCTCCTCCTCCTCCGTGGTGAGGTCTGGATTATATTCAGGCTCATCATCGTCTCCCTCATCAACAGGAACAGAAGACTGCAATGGTGATGCCAGCCGTGGTTAAGGAGGTCTCCTTTGCAGTGTGCTGGTTTGAGGCACTGACAGAATCTGGGAAGTAGGAATTCCTATCGAAGGCAGAACAGGCTGCTCAGGTCAGCCTGGTTGTTAAGTGTCAAATAATTTCTGAAAATGACACCAGCACTGCTTGTGCATTGATGACACCTGTATTAGCGGTCATGACTGTTACAGTCAATGGCGGGTGAAGAACCAGAAAAGACAGCGCGGTACCAACTGTAATAGGCCTGCCAATAAGCCAAGCCCCTACATTGGTGTCTGATTGACAGTCGGGAGGGCTGTTGTCACTGCCACTGAGGCTGCCAATAATGAGGTAGAAGGGTTACCTGATGGCCACTGTGGCAACCTGGATCTCATCGGGCAGGCCTTTTCTTTGTCCCTGTGCTTGTGTCTGTGACTTCCCAATGACAACATTTCTTTTGATTTTGATGATCACGATTTGGTTGACAGGACAGACAATGCAAATTTTTCCTCCATTTGCTTCTCCACAGCTACTAAAATTCTCTTCAGGAGGAACTCTGATGTTATCGTGGGTGGCCCCTGGCTTGCAAAAGTTTCCACGTTGTCCTGGCACCGATGCGGATACAGTTCCAAAGGTGTGGCCTGATGAAAGAAATATCCTCAAAGATCAAGGATTCTGAGTGGATAACCTTAAAGGTGCCCTACAAAAAGCCAGGTACTCCTAGGACACATCTTCTCACACCCAGGAACTGAGCAAATACTGATCTGCAGATCTAGATAATACAGATATCTGTTTCATCACAGAATACAAACACATAGCACATAATCACTGGTGCAGTAACAAAACACTAGGAGTAATAAAGGGTGACCAAGATTTGGCAAAAATCATTAAAGACCATCTGAAAGAAGTTTGTCGTTGAGCAAAGAACCTGGGAGACATGGTCATACATACCTACTTTCAAGAGAGTACCCCTCCCAATGGCTGTAATCCTTGTTGTAGGTGTAATATTTGCAAATATTGCATGAAGAGAACATCATCTGTACACCCTTCAAGTAAAGCCACTGTCTAAATTCACCAGCTGATCACCTGCACCACTCAGTTTGTGGCGTGCGTGATTCAGAGTGCTCATGCCAAATACTTTATGTAGGCAGAAGAATTTGGCCTATGAAAGAACTGATCCAAGAACATGTCCATTCAATTATTAGGGCCATTCCTTACACACCATTAGTCACCCATTTCAAAATGGACTTTCAAAGTAATCCCTGACACATGACTTTTGCAGGTATCGATCACAAGGCACCCAATCCCAGGGAAGGGGATACGGTCAAGGTGTTACTCCAAAGGGAATCCCATTGGATCTTTTCACTAATGGTTTTATAACCCCATGGTCTTAATGACCATACTGACTTAGTACCTTTTTTGCTAACAATATTGCAAAACTATTGTCCGATAACATGTTTTTGTGTTTTAATTACTTATGTTTTTTACAGACCTTTCTGGACTGTCTACCTAAAGAAGCATGTTTGATCGTCAGGAGCGTTGGCACTGGACATTGTGCTCTTACAAAATAATTTCTGCTTTTTCCTTATATATTAACTGATCATTATTATTTCTGGTGCTCTAATATCCAGTTTTATAGGAGTTTATTTTCCAGTACCCCCCCCCCACCAACTGCGATACCAACACAGTGACCTACATCGCTATCAACAGTTGGTTGACAGGTCACTGTGTTGGTGCACCTGGAACAGGGGCACACCATCTCCCAGTCCTGCACTCTCTCCCCGAATCAACTCCAACTCGGAGTTGATTATAATAAGAATGGGGGGTGCGGGTGGTAGAGCCCCTCACATGGGGGGGTTTGGGGGACAAAGCCCCCCCGATAAAAACATGGACTGGGAGACAATAGGGATTTATGTCAACTGCCACTTGCAGTCAACATAAATCCTGTCGCTGTGATGGCGGTCGACGAAAGTGTTGTCGAACCGGCATCGTAGAGCCTTATTTTCCTATAGCATTACACTGTTGTTGTTTTGTTTTTTTTTGTCACAAAGGTTAGTATTTTTTATTTATTTCTTTTATTTTTTAGTTTTTGTTTACCGGGTAGGTGCACTAGCCATAAAATTACTATTTTCCGGCATGACCCGGGACAGTACAACAAAGACTAGAATACATTACAAGAGTGCAGGACATTGCAAGCATGGTTGGTAAGAAACAGTAAACAATGACAAAAACAGGAGCAATCAACCATTACACAAGGAAAACAATGACTTAACAGAAGTATTCTAAACACTTTGTAAAATAGGTTAATGACTTAACATAAGTATTCTAAACAAGTCAGTGAGGTAGGTCAAATACAGCAGCATATAGCAAGAGTATACAATAGCAATTCAAGAGGTAACAGTGACTAACACAAGTACTCAGAGAACAGAAGCTAGAGGTAAGGATAACAAGAATAACATTGAAACATACTGGAGCTTGGAAATACTAGCAAGGGATATGATACAGCAAGGTAGGTGTGACAGAGAGAGGGGGAAGTCAGTGTAGGAAGGAAACAGGTGAGAGTAAGCTCAATAGACAATAAGCTTAGGAAAATAAATGATAGACAGCAACAATAGGCCGTGGCGAAAGGGAGAAATGGTCTGGCCCCAGAAATTATGGGAAGTGATTAAGGGGAGAGAGGGTGGGGGAGGAAAGGTAATGTAGTGAGTAGCAGTAGTGAAAATTAGGAGGGGCATTTAGGGAAAAAAGGGGAACACGCAGTGATATCAAGTGGGGTAAAAACAAGTGCATGAGTCAGCCAGTGATAAATACCTTATCTATATTTCTCATATTTAATTTATTATTGTCTTGGTTCATACCAACATTATTAATTTGTCTTAAGCATGTAAAAATTGGCTTCAGCCCATTTAGCTCACCCTACTATTTACAGAGGACATTGGGAACCAAATATTTGTTCACACCCCCTGCACCACCTCTTTTCTAAAAGGGTTTTTATTTATTTACTTATTATTTTTTTAGTCTTTGGTAACCAGGTATGGCCCACTAGGCACAAGTGCCTGTTTTCAAGGGTGACCTGGGAGAAACTGGGTGGTTAAGTGACTTGCTCAGAGTCACACAGTATGCAAGTGGAGGCTGTGAGAATCAAACCAAGGTCTGGTCTGCTGGATGTACCCAGCTCATTCACAGCTCATTACTCTAATCTCTAGGCTATATTGCCAGCCCATTTATACCCTTTTACAAGTCATTTTTGACTATTAGATTTAGACTTGGTTGCCATTTAAATGCTTTTAGGTGCCACACCCTTCGTGATGATAACTTATGATGTCACTATTCCTACACAAGGTCAGCTTGGACTGTTCACCCCAACCCTGATAAAGCCTTGATCCTCAGAGACAAAGCACTAGAATTGCATTTTCTTCCATGCTTTCATGTACTAACAACACAATAAACCACTTTTTGCAGCTGCAGGAATGTTTCTGTTGATTTGCTCCAGTGTTTGCTGCCTCTGTGTTTTTGTTTTTGTAGCTCATGTGCCTGCAAATCCCCCAGATGCACTCCCTAACCAAGGACGGAGGCATCCGTAATCAGGACCAACCTCTCACAGGTGCTCCAGAGCCAGGACATTGGACAAGTGACCACGAGCAGCTGAGAAAAGAATGCTGACCTCTGAGACCACTGTTTTGAGTTCTCAGTGGAGACAACACATCCAAATAGGGTTATCACCTGTCCTGATTTTCACAGGACAGTCCTGATTTGGGCAGCTATGTCCTGCAAAAAAACATGAAAAATACTACATGTCCTGACTTTACAGAAGAAAAAACATTTTCTAACTTTCCATTAAATGTCGCAGAAAAATGTAACACCTTAAAATGATAAGAAACAATAGAAGCAACTAAGAAACTATGATACTTAGCCTTAATTCTGATTATATAGAGAAAACAAGTGTGTTGCATTGTTCAAGGTTAGGTACTGTCCTGCAAAAAATCATGTTTCAGTAACAAATGTCCCACTTTGGGAGTCTTGAAAGGTGGTAACCCTACATCCAAAGTCAAGCCCAGTGGACAGCAAAGGCTGTGGACTCCATCAGGTTGAGAAGACAGAGAAAATCCTGCACTGGCTGTCTGTCCCAAAGACAGAAGGAGCAGGCACCCTCCATCAGCTTCAAATCCCACTGTGGCAACAGCTGAGACTAAGCCTCTCTGTAGTCCAGCACAGCCCTGATGAACTCCACTCTCTGTGGTGGCAGCTGTGACTTCTCCAGGTCAAACATGAACTCCAGATTACAGAATGTCTCCAAAGCCACCTGGAGAGCTAAGACTCCAACAGTGACTGGTGTTGATCAGTCAGTCATCCAAATAGGCAAATACTGGATCCCCCTGTGATGAAAACAGACAGTTACCACTGCCAAGGCTTTGGTAAACACCTGCAGGACAGATGAGAGGCTGAACGGCACAGCTCTGAACTGGTACAGGGCATACTCAAGCCAAAATGTGAAGAATCAGTGATGGGAATGCAGGACTGGGGTGTCATAATACGCATCCTTCAGTTTCAGGGTGCAGAACTAGTCCCCCAAAAGAGTTATCAGCCTGAACCTCTGGTATTTTATACAGTGATGCAGTCTGTGCAAATCCAGATTAAGAAGCCAGTCCTCTTCATGACCAGAAACTACCTGAAGATGTGTCCCCATGAATGAGCGAGAGTGAGTTGGCACACTAACGATCATGAGGCGGGGCCGGGGCAGTAACATCAGTGCTGATGCTAGGCAGCCTTACCAGTTAGGCAGCCTAGCGTCATCACTGATGCTACTGCCCCACCCCCTCCCACATGCCTGCTCACACTTGCTCATTCATGAGCAGTGAAAGGAATACACAGAGTGGACTGGATGCTTGACAGAAAAAGGGCACCTAACAAGCTAGGATATAGAGCCACTAGCGACCCCATCATCGAAATCAATAAGCAGGCTTAATGGGATGGGTACAGATATTATTTTTACAATTTGAAGCAATGTGGGTAGTTGGGCTGGGGGGGGGGTCATCTCATTATAAAGATACTTTGGCTTCTGGCAAGGTGCCAGGAGCCAGCCACCCCTTTCTTCTTTTTAATCTCTGTGTGGGACACTGAGAAAAGGGAAGGAGGGTGTAAAAAGCTTGGAATCAGGAAGGAGTGTGGCCAGAAGTCTACCATGACCACTGGGAGAGGTAGAAATACTTTTTTATTAAGTCCCAAAAAGCCATGGCCTGACACGAATAATGAATACTGTTTTGTCGTTCAGATGAGTATTCAGGAACCCTAATATTCAATGCACTGGGGAATTAGGGTTCATTACTCACACACCACTAGCCTTTACCAGCAGTGGAAAAATTGGGAAACTCAGAAATACCCTCAGCATTTATTAAAAGACCAGTAAAGACAAACAAAAAAGAATGGGCATCAGTATTTAAGAAAAAACAGCCTCTACAGGTTCAGCACAGTTCAATTAACTACTTTTTTTAAAGCTCATTTTATGCCTTACGTGTAGACACCTTGCTTCACACAACAGTAGGGTGAGTGTGACGCATGTGTGAATACCATGAGGTTTTCAGAAGGGTCTGGGCTACCAGTGAGGAGGCTGGATTCTCAGTTCCAATTTGAATATATGCTATAAAAAGGGAAATGCATGCAATCCAAAAATGTTTACTATATTCAAGCGCTTTGTTGTCCCTTCAAAAATATATCAGCAATAAATACGTGCTAGTCATAAACAGGGGTTAATTAGGTGCTAATTGCTAAGCGTGAATTTAAATAGGTGCTAACTGTGCCAGATAGTGCTGAGTTTGAAATTAAACTAATATGGCAATAACACAATTTACAGTATTCTGGGCCCCCCTGGAGTCTGTCACTTCAAGGGTTTATAAAAGCCACATGTGAGCTGCATGCTTCCACTGTGTGTGTCCACTCACAAGCTGGTAAATGGCTCTGTATGTCTTTCATGATGTAATACTGTATATCTGAGGAAGAGTACAGAAAAAAAGAACAGTAAGTCTCTAGTGCAGAAGTAAATAAAGGCTGAACCTCAGAACCTACCCTCGGTCCCAGCAGTCCTTGTTCACCGATGGCTCCTGGAGGCCCCAAATAACCCTGGAAAAGAACAGATTAAAGGACTTAATACTGGGTTCTCAGACAGGCAAAACTTATACTTTGCAAATGGTTTCCAACCTACAGACTGCTGCAATAAACAGGGAATGGAATGAAAGGAGCAAACAGGAACACGACACGCCGTGCAAAGTACTGGATTATAAATAGCAGATTGGTCAAATCTAATCGCGACAGTGTGTTATTCCAGCACAACAGGATCAGTCAGACGTACTGCACTTTCTGAAACTCATTACTCAGTTTTAAAATTAAAAATCAGGGGAGCCATTTTATATACTCAAATGCTTCCCAGAGTGTGTGTAATTAAGCCGTAAGGCATGATAGGGTATGAATTACTGGGCATTTACCCCCACTTCATGTGCTGTGTCACAAGGCACAGCCCAGTGACTTCGCCATACAAGAAGAGTGTAATTTCCCAATTACCCACATCCTAGAATCCGATCTTACATGCTGGAAGCAAGATCAGGTGTGCCACTTGCCAGGGAAGGTTGGTGATGTGTGTGGATGTACATCCTATACCATTCCTAGAAAGATCAGTTACACAAAGACTTTTGCTGTAAGAGTAGATCTTTCTAGGAATGTCTCTTGCAGTGAGTCATTACTTCTGGGAGTTTCCCTTAGGTGGCGCTCTCACACGGTAGTTTTCTCCAGCAGTCTCTATACCAGGGACCACCCACATGACCTCACTTACTGGGCTGTGCCTATAAAAGTGGATGCTCCCTGGTAATCTCTGTTCTCTGCCGGTTTCAGCTCGTGAAAGTGAGGGACTGAGAGGAACTGAGGTACCAAAGCCTCCCAACCCTACATCGTTTTCACTGTTACAGAATGGCAAGGGTTCAGAGGGAGGGAAGCTACTTACTGCAAGAGAAATTCCTAGAAGATTTATTGTTACGGCAAAAGTCTTTGCGTAACTGATCTATCTTCCACGGATGGTCTCTTACAGTAAGTCATTACTTCTGGGAGATTCCCAAGCAGTTCTATAGCAGTGGGTGGCTAGATATGGCATTCTGCCGTACATATAGTGTGGTCTTAGGACCGACAGGTGCTGAGAACAGTATATCAGCATATAAAGAGAATGCTGTATTCTGTCTGTAAGTACTCCATTATAATATTCTTAATAGGGTTATGACTGAAAGACAAGCCACACTGGCTAGTACTGGGCATCTTCGGATGAGTTAAGCAGATGTAAACCCGATCGGGGTATGGGATATTAGGTACTGTAATAAATCAAAAGAAGTTCAGCCACATAATGGAGTAATTGGTAGGTCTCAGTGGCATACACTGAAAAAGACAGTGTATGTCAAAGCCTATTGGGTTCTGAGTTTTGAATAGTAACCAAAATAATACAATGTTATTATTTTGTAGTGCTACAATGTAGCAAGTTAGTACAGTTTTTTGCTATGTTTGTCAAGTCATTAGAGAAATGTATCCATTTTGCCATAAATAGGCTACATAAGTAGCAAACAGTGATTTTATTTTTTTTGTGAAATGAAACAATGTATCTATTTCATAATGGAATCCAGTGGCTCTTAGTCAGTAGCAATATTGTACCCATTTTAGGGTAAAGGCATGGAATGCAACAGAGTGATGTAGTCAGTTCCATCATATGCCAGGGCCTGCAGCCTTGTTAGGTGTAAACCTGAAATGTTAGTATGGTGGGCCATTTATTTATGATGTCAGGTGAACAGAAGTTTAAATAATGATCTGGATGTTTACAAATTATGAGCCATTACATCTCATCTTTGAGATTCTAGATATGTTAATCTGGGAAAAAGTCATAAGGTTTGTAACCTGCCCATATTTTGTTGTCCAAGTAGCGTGGATGAGAAAATTGATAAATCTTGCAGAGTTTATAAGGTTTATAATATATATGTACTCATCATTGTTTCTGTGGTCTTTATCTATGGCTAGGTGAAGACTGCATATAGCAGTAAATGTTTGGTAAGAATATTATGATCCATCTTATGATATTATCAAGATATATAGATTTATTCTTAGCATGTGAGTAATAGCAGGCCCTGTTCATGTGAGGGACATGAGGGTCCGGCACACAACAGGCCGAGAGGCATCTCAGTGAAATGACCATAATGGTCTGTAACAGTGATACCTCACAAAGTGGCTAGGTGTATAAAGCCTCCTGGGAAAGGCCTCAGTATAATTTTGAATCAAAGCCCCCCACCAAAAAAAAGGTCTCTGAGGCCTAGAAGAGGAGACTGATGCGTAGTTTTGAAGTTTTTAGTGAGAGGAAGAGGCACCTGGCCATCCTAAGGGGTGGCCATGGGTCAGTTTAGATGTGTTCCTTGTCCTTGGCTCTTTGCCTCTTAAGTTTCCTCTTCTGTCAGTTTCTAGTTTTGTATGAATGATTATACTGAGGGTTTGGTATGTGGTACATATATTGTACTGTTTTTAGTTGTCTGCTTGAGGCTTGTAGGTTATCCAGTATTGTTTGTGCCCCTGGGCCAAAGAGATGGTCACCAGAAAAAAAAGGGGCACTAGCCACTTTTTGTTGAATATCAGGTGCTAGCCCTGAGAGTCAGAGCCATGCCTGATGGCGTATAAATGTGCCGACTGCAGAGGCTCTAGCCAAAGGGTCGCCTTATTTTTCAGGGGATTCAGGAGTAGTAGTAGGCTCTCTTTCATGGGAGGGCCACGAGGGTCCAGTGCACAACAGGCTGAGAGGCATCCTGAAGAAGTCACTGTAATGGCCTATAACAGTGATACCTCTATTAAATATGTATATATGAACATGATAAACATGTTACCCTCTGCCCTGAGGTGTGCCTCTATAATATTTGTGAGGTTATCTGCAAGGCATAGGCGATAACATGATGCATTCTTAGTCAGTTCTGGGCCCCGAGTGGCGGACGCCAAGAATCTGACATGTTGATTGTAGAAAATATTAAGTTGATGTCCACGAAATAAGCCCCTTTGAATAGTAGGGGTATGCCATATATTTTGTTTGATAAATATTCTCATAGTTGTATACATTGGCGTCATTGACTGGAGGGTTTTTACTTGATAAATGAGTGTGAAAAAGCCTTGTACCCTCGTTGATAGAGGAGGCAGTCAAGAGACATCCATCGAAGGGATACACCCTGTTGATGAGAATATGTAACCATGTTAATGTTCTGTTGACGGAAATGTCTCCCATTAATAATATATCTATATTGTAAGGCATGGTCTGTGGATGGTAGAGTGTTGGCCACTGATGGTGGGATCATCCCTGTTGATGGTGTAGAAGGAATACCATGCCCCATAGATGGTGAAATGAAATCCGTCTATGATGATTAGTAGAAATCATGCTCTGTTGATGGTGGGTCATCTGTCGTCAGTGATGAAAGGAGGGCAGCATGTCCCTTCGATGTGGAATGTGTCTCATCGACAACAGATGGAAGATAATGTGCCTCATTGACGGGGGGTGTTATGCCGTCAATGAGAGAGGCTTGTTCTTATATGAAGCCACTGTTGATGATAGTCTTGGAGGAGGCCTCCGTCGACAGGGCATAAGTGGTCCATCGATGAGAATCATATAGGAGGTCTCCGTCGATGGTGGATGAGTATTCCGTCGATGAAAAGTCATGAAGGAGGCCTCCGTCAATGGTGGATGAAGTGTCCATCGATGGTAATCATGCAGTAGGCATCCATCAACGGGGAATGAACCTCCCATCGATAAGAAGTATGTAGGAGGCCTCTGTCGATGGGGAAAGAACCTCCCATTGATGAGAACTATGTAGGAGGCCTCCATTGATGGGGATTATGCATCTGTCGATGGGAACATAGTGTAAGCCTCTGTAGAGTGTTGCTGGAGGCCTCCGTCAATGGGGATTATGCATCCGTTGATAGGAATACAGTGTAAGCCTCTTCTATGATGAAGATGATGTAGAAATGCCTGCTGTTGATGGGGTATTTGTCTTCCATTGATGAAGAAAGTCTCCTTGATAATATATGTTTAGTATACATGACCGTTGAAAGGCGGTCAGGCAGGACTTATGGTGAAGGTATGTTTCCTTCTACTCCGATGCCTCTTGAAAAGGACTCCATGTTGTTGGAGCCTGTTAATAAAGCTCCTTGAGTCATCCATCCTTAAAAAACTCTTGTCTGAATATAGTGCCATGTATTAAGCCCAAGCATCCCAAGTTGTGGGTTCAATCCATGTCATAGATCACTTAGCAGGAGAGTATTCTCGCTGTTGTGAGAGTTGAAGCTGGCGGGAAAATGAACAAAGACTACCAGGGACCACCCACTTTTATAGGCACAGCCCAGGAAGTGAGGTCATGTGGGTGGTCCCTGGTATAGAGACAGCTGGAGAAAACTACTGTGTGAGAGCGCCACCTAAGGGAAACTCTCAGAAGTAATGACTTACTGCAAGAGACCATTCCGTGGAAGATCTACTGTTACAGATGAGTAACCCTCATTTCTAGGTACCTGTATATGGTGTACTATCCACACTTCTGGCAGACTCCTAGCAGTTCTCTGGGAGGAAGGGACAAGGTGTACACACCCTATTTAGGGAAGAGAGATAGGTGAACCGAGGCCCCAAAACTAGCATAATGGTGTAACTCAAGGTCAAGGTGGTAATGGGAAATGAAGGTGTGCTCTGACTTCCAGGTAGCAGCCCTGCAGATCTCCAAGGTAGGTATGTCCTTGGAAGCAGCCAGTGAGGCAGCGGTTATGTCTGGTGGAATGAGCCCTAAGCCCAACGGGAGGCTCCCTATCAGTCAACCTATAACAGAGGTTGATGCAAAAGACTATCCACCTGTCTACTGTTCGCTTAGCTGCTGGTCTGCCAGGTGTAGCTTCAGCGTAGGTGACAAAGAACTGGTGAACCTTTCCCTGAATTCCAGCCATGCACTCCTTATAGTATGGAGCGCTCACCCCAGGTCCAATGAATGGATCCTGTGCTCTGCCTCTGAGGTTGGGTTGGTAAAGTATACCGGGAGATTTATCACCTGGTTAAGGTGAAACTCCGAAACAACCTTCAGGAGGAACTTTGGGTTGGGACGGAGGACAACTTTGTCCTTGTAGAAGACCAAGTAAGAAGCCTCCACTGAAAACACCTGGAGCTCACTGATTCTTCTGGTGGAGGTGATAGCCACCAAGGAGGCAATTTTCCATGACAGGTGGGATATCTCACACCAGTGCATGGGTTCAAATAGCTTACCCACAGCAAGTCCCAAGGTGGTGGTGATTCATGCACTGGCAGGGACAAGTGGCCCTGACCTTTGAAAAAGTGGCCTACCACCTGCTCCTGCACCACTGTCGGCATACCGGTCCCTTCCCAGTAGGTAGAGATGGCTGCCAGGTGCATCTTGATAGACATTGACCAGAGGCCCAGCTGGGAGAGTGGTCACAGGTAATCCAGAATGCTAGCCACTGGGCAGGACAAGGGGTCCAGCTCCCTGCCCTGGTACCAAATGGGAAATTTCTTCCATTTGAAGGTGTAGCACTGGTGGGTTGACATCTTCCAAGAGGCCTCAACAACATGGAGGACCTCACTGGTGCGACCCAAAGCCTGGCACTCAAGCTTCTTAGAAACCAGGCTGTTGGTGCTGGGACTGAAAGTCTGGGTGAAAGTTCTTCTCTGTTGGCAAGAGAGCAGATCCGGGTGAGCAGGCAGTTGCCATGGAGGCCTGTTGCTGAGGCTGAGGAGATCAGGGTACCAGAACTTGTGCACCCAGTCTGGAGCCACCAGGATCACCTGTGCCTTGTCCCTCCGAACCTTGAGCAGCACTTTGTGGATCAGGAGAAGGCGTACATGAGGCCCAGGGACCAAGGCTTCTAGAAGGCATCACCCAGAAGTGTTCTGCACTGAGGGGGGTGGGCACAGAACAGTCTCAGCTTCACGTTCTCCCAAGAGGCAAACAGGTTGTCCTGGGGAGTGCCCAGAGGGATACCAGATGATCAACTACCTTCTGGTAAAGGGACCACCCATTAGATGCCTTGCTCACTTGGCTGAGGGCATCCACAAGCTGGTTGGACATGCTGGCCACATGAATCGCCAGAAGATCAGCGTCCAGACTGTGCATGAGGATCCAGATGTGGAGAGCTTCTCGGCACAATGGGAGGGAATGCATCCCACCCTACTTGTTCAGGTAGTACATGGTCATTGTGTTGTCCATCTGGACCTGGACAACCTGACCCTGAACGTGCGGAGTGAAGGCCGTCCATGCTAGATGCAATGTATGGAGTTCCAACAGGTTGATGTGACATTGGGGTTCCTTGTGGGTCCAGAGCCCATGGATGCTGTGGTCCCCCAGGTGAGCTCCCCATCCTGTCAGAGAGGCATTGGACATTAGAGTGACCATTGGCTCTGGGAGGACAAATGGGACTGCTTCCTGGAGATGTTTCTGGACCAGCCACCACTGGATACTGTCACACATCAGCTGCATCATCATGACTGGCTGGTCAAGGTGACCAAGGTGCTGACACCACTGCTGGCTCTCACTGCAGTGGGTGCATTCTCCAGCGGGCCCACTGGACCTCGCTGGTACAAGCCACCATGTACCCCAACAGATGCAGGAAGTTTCAGACAGGGTGCAATTGATCAACCCAAAATGATTGGGCAAAGGAGATAAGATCCTCCACTCTGTCCACTGAGAGTCAGGCCTTGGCCTGAAGAGAGTCCAACTCTGCCCCAGTAAACTGGATGACCTGGGATGGACTGACATCTGACTTGGCCTCATTGACCAGGAGGCCTAGGGCAAAGCAGGTCTGGAGGGTCAGGTCCTTGAACCTCTACACCTCCATTCTGGAGGAACAGGTGATCAGCCAGTTATCCAGGTATAGGTACACCCAGACACCTCGGCATCTCAGGAAGGCTGCCACCACTGCAATGCACTTGGTGAAGACACTGGGGGCTGAAGAGAGGCTGAATGATATGGCCTGGATCTCATACAGGATCCCTTCCAAGTGGAGCTGGAGGAACCGCCGGTGGGATGAACGGATGAGGATGTGGAAGAAGGTGTCCTGGAGGTCCAGAGAGCAGAACCACATGTGCTGCTCTAGGGATGAAATGGTCTGATTCAGAGTGATCATCCAGAATTTGCATGGTCTGAGGTGTTTGTTGAAGTCATGCAGATCCAGTATGTGGTGCCAACCCCCCGTCCATTTCGTTACCAGAAAGTATCTGGAGACATACACTGGACTGGTTGTGGCATCCAGGACATGAACCACTGCCTTCATCTGGAGGAGCTGGATGATGTCCTCCTGAAGGGCAAACAACATGTCCACTGACACTACCTCCCATGGGGCATTGATGCAGTTAGGTGGAAGTGCCTCAAACTCCAGAGGTGGACTCCGGCCAACCACCTCGAGCACCCACCTCTCCGAGATAATAACAGACCAGGTGGAAGCGAAGTGGCGGAGCTGGACCCACATGGGAGTTCCTGGGGTGAGCACGACGGGTGGGAGGAAGACAGCCCCAACCCATCACTGGGCAGGCTTGGAAGCAGTGGTGGGGCTAGCTGAGGAACCAGCTGACCCTCACCCTCTAGACTTCTTGGCAGTGGAGCAGGCTTGCTTTGGCCGAGGCCTCCAGCCCTGCTGTTGCCCCACTGGAAGTTGAGGTGGTCTGGCCACAGGAGCAGAGTACAGCCAAAACTGAAAGGATTTTCTCTTTTGTTTCTGGCTCTTAGCATCCTTCTGGGCAGATGTGATGAAGTCCAGGGTGGTGCTGGACTTCTCAATATGGGTGAGATGGCATCCACGCCGGGCCCGAACAACAAGTCAGTAGCCAAAAATGGGATGTCCGCCGGCTTATGTTGGGTATTGGCTGTGAAAGTCAAAATCCTCAACCACACCCTGTGGCACATAGTCACCACTTGAGGCCACTGACCTGGCACAGGAGTCGCCAATGTCCGGGGCCGTTTGGAGCTGCTGTTTGGCAACAGTGTGGCCTTGATCATGGACTATTGAAATTCAATGCAAAGAAGTGCAGGATAATGCATATGGGGCACAAAAACCCTGGCACAATATATCAGTTGGGGGGTGAGGATATAGCATGCATCAAGCAGGAAAGGGATCTTGGGATTATCATCTCTGATGACCTCAAGGTAGGGAAACAGTGTGACAAGGCAGCAGGTAAAGCAAATAGGATGCTGGGATGTATAGACAGGGGCAGCACCAGCAGGAAAAGGGAGGTCATAATTCCACTGTACAAGACACTAGTGAGGCCCCACCTGGAGTACAGTGTACAGTTCTGGAGACCATACCTACGTAAGGACATAGACAGGGTACAGAAGGTTCAGAGGAGGGCGACAAAGATGGTGCATGGATTGCATCACATGTCCTATGAAGACAGGTTGAAGGACCTGAACATGTACTCCTGGAGGAGAGGAGGGAGAGAGGATATGATAGAGATACAAGTATCTTAGGGAGGAACAGGTGCAGGAATACATTATTTTAAGGGAAAAGATGTTCCAGGACTAGAGGGCATGGGATGAAGTTGGAAGGAGGACGATTCAGAGGAAACATGAGGAAGAATTTCTTCACAGAACGGGTGGTGGACAAGTGGAACACCCTGCCAGAGGAAGTGGTGGGGGCTGAAACAATCATGGGATTTAAGAATGCATGGGATAGACATAAAGGAATTCTGGAGGTCAGGGGTAAGGGGCAACAGACTTCTAGGAAAACATAAACTGAACTTACAAGCTCAAATGGGCAGACTGGGTGGGCCATAGGCCCTTATCTGCCGACACTGTCTATGTATCTATGTATCTATGACTAGCTTGACAGGCAGCTGCAGGTCAGCTGGGAGCTGAGGGACAACCTGATCCATGGTATTCAACAATGCATGGGCAAAGCTGGCCATCATAATGGCCAAACTAGCCTGCCAAAGGCCTAGAGAGAAGGCCGCATAGACTTTTTTGGCTGCATGGTCCAACTTCTTGGACTACTTGTCAGGGGTGCTTGTCAACATCTCCGACATTACCCATGCATTGGAAAACCTAGTCAGCAACCAACCCTTTGGCTGAAGGTTGGTTGGTAAATCCCAAACAAAGACCCAGTATGCATCGCATATTTGTGAGCCATATGGGCCAAAGGCAAAGGGCCGGAGGCAGGATGCTGCCACAGCTCCAAAGCAGGGCCAAGAATGGCCTCTGCTACAGGGTAGATGACCCCAGAAGAGTCATCCATGTCAAAGATCTCTGTCAGGGGGTACTTGGCCCACTTTTGGACAGGCTCCAGAAGGATCTCCAGAGACTCAGAGATCAAGTGGGGCAAGGCCCTGAAGGAGGTAGGCCCCTGTTCCATGGAGAGATCCTCCCTAGACTTGTGGCCAAAGCCTGGGGTCTGGAGAGAATGCATCAAGGAGCCCCTGAGTCGAAGGACTCCTCGAGCACTGGCTGAGCCCCCCCATCCCTGCTGACTTTGCGAGGCTCATCGGTGTGAGTTACAATGACTGACAGCTGATGGGGAAGCCTGGTGGCCAAGTGTGCAGTCTTAAGAGGTGCCCCCTCCTGTGGAGGCAGGGGTTCCACTGGAATGGGCGGAGAGGTCAGTGTCAGCCTGACCGGCAGGGCTGGCTCAGGCTGAGGGTGCAGCAGCCATGGGAGTGCCAGAGCAGGCTGCGGGACAGGCGGTGGCATGCGGCCAGTGCTAAGAAGCCACTGTTGCCACATGAATTCATTGTAATGACACCGCATGTTATGGTGATGCTGGTCCTCCCCTGAGGAGGAAAAGGATGAGGAGTATTGGCAGCAACTCTTCATCAAGTGTCAAGAGTGGGGCCAGTGTCCACACTGCAAATCGCTCGAGCTATAAGACCTTGATCTGGTCCTTGACCACCAGGGTACCAGTTGGCGAGGAGAGACGGGGACAGGTGAAGGATGCCTTGAATCCCGCGAAAGGTTGAGCACCCTGGGAGAGATCAGGCAGGACCCTGGTCCTGGAGAGGGAGTCCTACCCCTTGTCTGGTGACAACAGGTCAACCGGGTCGAGAAAGATCTCAAAAGGTTGGTTGACCCACGTCTCAGATGACAAGCCCAACAAGGACTCTGTAGGGCCAGTTTCCTGGACAGAAACATCGGCCAAAACCGATGGCTTGACAGCCATTGAGTCAGCAAAAGTGTAGGAACCTAAGGCGTGAGATCGCTCGTGGTCCCATGAACTGTGACAGGAATTCTGGCTTTTGGAGTCCCGTTTAGAAGATTTAGAGGATTTAGAACCCTGGGAGGGGCCCTCCTCGAGAGTAGGAAGGGACTGACACAAATCCCGAAACACCCTGGTAAACAAGGTGCCAAAGTCCGTAGGAGACAGGGCCGACATGGAAGATGTGCCCACTGTGGCTTGAGCCGCCACTGCCTCAAAGGTGGCAAGTTGTTCAACCTAGCCCACTGCTGTGGCAACTGCCTTGCAGGCATCCTTAGGTGTAACAGGAGGGTCCCATTCATCTGGATGGCCCAGGAGGAGGCAAGTGTAATGGTGCTAGGCAAATGGGAAGACTAGGTGGGCCTGATGGTCCTTTTCTACCGTCACTTTCCTATGTCCTCCAAGGTGGAGGGATGAAGGACACGGCAAAGGCCACAAGCCTGCAGGTCGTGCTAAGAACCCTGACAGTAGGCGCACACAGTGTGTGGATCAGTGCACAATATTTTCTGGCTGCAAGAGCACCGTTTGAAGCCAGGACTGGATTTCAGGTCTCCTGAATCCATTTTACAAAAGCTTGAAGAATGAGAAGCCATTGTGAAAAGTTAGAGCCTACACCTAGCACGGAGCTGCGATGGAGGGAACCTGATACTTCCAGCGGGATAGATCTGATATCACAGGGTGGTACGGAGGAGGATACCACCCTGGTGGGTGGGAGAAGCCAGCTTGAAGACCTTCCAGCTGTTCTTAAAGGGGAAAGGATAGTGCCAGAAGTGTGGATAGTACCATTTCAATGTCCCTAGAACTTGTAATTACAATAGCACCTTCATAAGTGGGCATTTGCAACGGATTAGCCCGGGGGCTTGGCTTCATCTCCAGCCACCAACGCTTCCTAGCCAGGTGTTAATTCCCTGGAAATTCATGCTTGTATGGCATTATTGCTAAATTAACACATACCCCTGGGGAATCATTAGCCAATCAGATTGCTGCATTTCCCAACCCATTTTATTAAATGTAACAATGCAGAAAAGATGGCTGGAATATGATTTCATGTAGTACCTTTCAAGCAGTATGAACGTTATCCCAAATAAATGTACAATCCATAAACTATTCAAGTATTCATTATTCAGTGCTTGTTATTCGCCCCCACCCTCTGCATCCTTACTGCCATACAACTGCATTATACAAAAATGCCCTTCTGGGGTTGGCATCCTGCCAGTCCTCCGGTAACATCTTTCCATAAGCCCCCCAATCCCTCTCCCCATTGTGCCAAATGATCATATAATTCAAACAGGGCTCCCCCTCCTTTTTTTTTGATCTCTAACTTGGGGGGGGGGTGCAGCAGGCAGGCAGAATCCTGGCTAGACAACCCCCCCCCACTACACCACACTGCTCTGATTACTGTCTTCTTAATACTGCCAGATGATAGCCTTGTTCAGCCCGCATGCCGCGAAGGGGAGAAGTATGTGCGTCATTGAGTGACGTTAGGGAGACTGACCCATCAGTGCAATGTTCACCAGTGTGCCTGCCTACACACAGCTAATAAAGGAACACAGCTGAGAACAGCGAATGATTTCACCCCCCCACCACCACCACCATTGGCCTAGTCAGCAAGTGAGCTGAAGCTGCTGTTGAATCAAGGTCTCCCACAGCGTAGTGCCACTGGGTCAACTTACATAGATACATAGATACATAGACAGTGTCGGCAGATAAGGGCCTATGGCCTACCTAGTCTGCCCATTTGAGCTTGTAAGTTCAGTTTGTTTTCCTAGAAGTCTATTTCCCCTTACCCCTGACCTCTAGAATTCCTTTATGTCTATCCCATGCATTCTTAAATCCCGTGATTGTTTCAGCCCCCACCACTTCCTCTGGCAGGGTGTTCCACTTGTCCACCACCCTGCTCTGTGAAGAAATTCTTTCTCATGTTTCCTCTGAATCGTCCTCCTCCAACTTCATCCCATGCCCTCTAGTCCTGAAACATCTTTTCACTTAAAAATAGTGTTTTCCTGCACCCTGTTCCTCCCTGTAAGATACTTGTATGTCTCTATCATATCCTCTCTCCCTCCTCCTCTCCAGGGAGTACATGTTCAGTTCCTTCAACCTGTCTTCATAGGACTTGTGATGCAACCCATGCACCATCTTTGTTGCCCTCCTCTGAACCTCTCTACCCTGTCTATGTCCTTACGAGGTATGGTCTCCAGAACTGTACACTGTACTCAGGTGGGGCCTCACTAGTGTCTTGTATAGCGGAATTATGACCTCCTTTCCTGCTGGTGATGCCCCTGCCTATACATCCCAGCATCCTATTTGCTTTACCTGATGCCTTGTCACACTGTTTCCCTACCTTGAGGTCATCAGAGATGACAACCCCAAGATCCCTTTCCTGCTTGGTGCATGCTATATCCTCACCCCCCAACTGATATATTGTGCCAGGGTGATTAGTTCTGATATAGTTTTAGGAACCCATTAATATCTTCATGGGCCAGGGGGCTTGGTGCTTGATCGCACCCACCCTTTCAATTTCTTTGTGTACCCCTCCCCTCCCCCAACCTGACAACTGGCTTTCCTCCAACCACACCCATCCTCTGGTCATGAGGGCAAGACTGTAGCTCAATCACAGCAGACAACAGTGCCTCTCTATTATTGACTGGCAGGGGATATGTGATAAGGGGCAGCCAAGTTCATCACTCCACCCATACAACGCACTTGGCTTAAGTAGATTCTAGACCTTGACTCATATAAGTTGTTTTTTTTGCTGTACTTTTTTCCTTCTTGGCATACCTGCCTGCTCCCTTTCTTTCCTGGCAACTCCACTGGGATTCCAGCCACTGTCCATTCTCCTGCACTGCAATTAGGGTCTGCCCTGTCCCCTGTGGCTTAACCCCCACAGCGGGGTGGTGGGGAGCCACCAACTAACCCACACAATATGGATCCAGATCTGGCACACCCCCAGAGCCGGAGATCTTCGAACGGCCATTGAGCCGCTCGAGGAGGATGCCATCTTTTTCCCCTGTTTTCTTCTCTGAAGCTGGGGGCATGCAATGACGCTGGTGGAGGGCATCACACATGTGTCCACACACGCTCCCTCTAGGCTTCTGCTCCCAGCTCCTCCCAAGCAAATGCATGGTGCTCTGTCCCCCAGCCTCCGCCAGGGGGTGAATGGGCACTGACAGTAGAGAACCCCCCTCCCCGGAGAAGGAGAAGGAGAGCAGTCCATTGGATGCTCAATCCTTCTCCTCCCCTGCTGACCTGTGCTCGTTCTCAAACATGGGTCACCAGCGTGGCACGAGGTAAGGCATCCAGCACCTCAGCCCTCACAGCCAGTGGGCCAGCTAGCTCATATAAGTTTTGAGTGAGGTTTCATACTGATACATCATCATGACTGCAATATTTCAGTGGCACATGTTTGCATATGCCATTCCCTCAGCAAGATGCCAATGCCATACTTTATGTGCTGCAACTTACTAACAGTGAAATGGCCTGGCCAGGACAATGTGACCTACAAACATAAGGAGAGACTAAGGGACCTCAATATGTACACCCTGGAACAGAGGAGGGGGGGGGACGGTGGTAAATAAGGTACAGGAAGGAAGTATTTTTCAGATGAAAAGGTGCTCAAGAGCAAGGGGAAGTGCTATGAAGCTGGGGGGGGTAGATTCATGAGAGATGTGATGCGAAGAAGTACTTCTTCAGACAAAGAGTGGTGGATTCTTGGAACAGCCTTCCAGCAGAGGTGGTGGGGGCAAAAACAGTGGTGGTATTCAAGAATGCATGGGATAAGCACAAAGGAATCATGGTGGAAAGGAAGGGGAGGGAAAAGAGCTGTACATTGGGCACGGTCTGAAGTGATAGTGTGGGTAGGGAGAAATGGGCAGACTGGATGGGCCAAGCAGTTCTTATCTGCTCTCAAATTCTGTGTTGCTATTTTATAAAAATGATGTCTAAAATCTACCTTATAAGAGCTTCTAATCGGGGGGGGGGGTTCTTGGGAGCTCAGTCCTCCCTCCCACAGCTGACCACTGATGACCTGTGCTCATTTCCAAACCCAGGCCACCAGCATCGCGAGTGGTAGCCCTAACCCTGCATTTTCAAGCCAGCTACCAAGCCTGCACTCCTAACCAGTAACCGCAGCCTCTCTGCTTTGAAGGTGGAATTTTTATTTGAGAGGGAACATGATGGAGACACACAGGGGTGAACAGGGTGCAGGAGGGGAGTTTCTTTCAAAAACAAAAGGGCTCCAGGAGCAGGGAGGGCATGCAACGAAACTGTAGGGAGGAGTTTAAGAGGGATGTGAGGAAGTACTACTTCACTGTAAGGGGGGTAGATAACTAGAACAGACTGCCAGCAGAAGTGGTGGAGGTGTAAACAGTGGGGGGGGGCTTCAAACATGCATGGGACAGACACAGGGCTATGTTAGTAAATAGGCAGGGAGGGGGGAAGGTCACCGGAGACCAGTTAAGGTCTGCAGAGACAGATTAGGCAGGGAACATTTTTTTTTAAATTCTGTATTGAGTTTTCGGAAGACAACCTTTGAGCAAATGCTCATTACATGAGTTCCACGTCAGTTGGGTTACATGAAGGAAGAGATTATGTAGCCAGCAGATGGCTAGCAACATTTACAATGAGTTAAAGTGGCACAGGCAAGCAATTGGTTACAACAAGGTATGTGACAATACAGCAGTCATTCCATTCAAATGCATTGAGGATTGGGTGCACAGAGGAAAAAGGACAAAGATTACATAAAAAGAGGAGAATCAGCCCAAGACGCCTTGTCAAAAACAAAGGAGAGAAGGCACAGGCATATGATTGGGGGTTGGGGGACTGAGGCGAGTGGCGTACTACAGAGGGAGGAGGGAATCAACCTAGGAGCCCTTGCCAACATAGATATGATGGGGGATGAAGACAGAGGAAGAGAGGGAGGAGGAAAGGGAGGGGGATAAATTGAGGATTGCTGAGTGAGTGGGGACAGTCCTGCTAAAAAGGAGGGGGTTGACTGAGGGTGGGTAGAAAATGGGGGGCAGGGAGAAGAGGTGGAGAAGGAGGGGAAAAACAGAGCAGGGGTGGAGGGAGGAAGAAGGGGTGAGTGGGGGTGGGGGGTGGGGTTGGGATGCAAAGGAGAGAAAATAGGCCCAAGAAGAGACAGGAAGAGGTTAACTGGGTGGGGTAGGAAGAGAGGGGGGGAGGGAGGAGAAAGCGCGTGGGAGAATGAGTAGAGGTGGGAGGTGGGAGTGAGAAACGGTCCAGTTTAATGGGGTAGATGTAGGGTGAGGGATCGGTAAGAAGGAGAGGGGATGGAGTGGGGAACGTGGGAGAGGGAGAAGTGCTACAGGTCAGGTACGTAGTGAAGAGGGTGGAGCATTTGGGCAGACTGGGTGGGCGAGGCATTCCTTTTCTGCCGACAGATTCTGTTTCGATGTTTATAATTTCTGGCTGGGAAAGGCACAGTGGGCTGAAGCTCATTTTCCAGTGCAATCCAGGAACAAAGGGAGGTTAAGGGGCATGCTCAGGGTTGCCGTGGGACTCAAACCCAGTACTGCTGGATGCATCAAGCTCATTCGCAACTCACCGCTCTAACCTCTGAGCTATACTGTCTCAGTGAACATCTAGTTAAGTCAGATTCTCCTTCCTCTGAAAGCTGACTGGGCCTTGCTGCACAGTGCTCCTAACGAATTCTGGCAAGGATATGCAGCCACCTCACATCAGCAGGGGCTTAAGTCCATGACCTCGGACCCGAAAGGAACCTCTTCTGAGCAGACAGTTTATCAATTTTTGAAGTTTTTTTGTGTTTTAAAAAACAATGTTTATGTTTTTTTAAGCTAGTGTACCATCAAAACACATAGAATACTATCTCAATTACTCTTGATCAGGTCAGACTTAGATTTTGGATGTAATGTGACTGGTTTCAGCAACAACTGGGAGCATCCCAGGTCAGTGAGAGGCATGTGGCAGTGCAGCTACGTGGAAGGCAAACATTTCTAGAGAGATACTATAGACGACAGGGATAGCAAAGCCTGAACACTGTATATACACACACACACACACACACACACACATACACACAAAACACATGACATCACACAAGCACAGCTACAGTAAAAGACATAGTGACTTTACTGATTAATGTCAAGCAGGCTGCCAAGGAAAATACAGAGGAAGATAAATGGAAAAGCAGAGAGGAAATGGCACGTCGTCTGAAAATGTGCACTGTTTAAAACCCTCAGTTGTATTGGCTGTGGCTGTTACACTTGAAAACCTGTAGGCAGTTTTCAAAGCATTGAAGCCGTACTGCTGAACTGGCTACAAGCTCCCCAGCAATGTCTGATTTTACTGCCCTTAAACCTGTAACTCAGCCTGGATTCTTTCAACTCTGGAATAGACATGAGTGGGATGGACATTCTACCTCACACTGCCATTTTGGAACAGACCTTTTTCTTTACAGCGAAACATGTCTGGTCTTAAACTTTTTATTTTTCATTTCTGACGTTTCTCCTTTAAACTCTCCCCATCCCACCTTGTTATTACTGCCTCCTCTCTGGTAACTATAGCAACATCCATGGGTGGTGGTGGTGGTGGGTTCCCCTCAGTAGAGCTCCAACAACATGGCTCCAGTTGAATAATGTGAGGTTCATCACAGGCTGGGATGGCAGTAGCTGTAAGCTCCTCCACTATCAGTGCTCTTACAGTGCTCCCCATTCATTATTTCACTTTGTGGTGCACTACCATCCTTTATTTTTTTTTTTGTTCAGCTTTTTCTTGCCCTGCTGCAACCTGCCCTTTCTGCCAGGCATTCTCCAGGTCCTGACCACCACAAGCCCCCTCCGGCCAGCGTCGGGACAAGGGATCCATGGCAGTTTGGCCGTAGTATCCCAGCGATCATCCTTGTCTGCCAGCAGACCTTTCCGTCCTACCTTTTGCATCCCTTATGCCTCTGAACAGCACAGTGGGGGCCTGGCTAGCTTGCCTACCCCCTTCCCATGGAGCTAGCCCCCCAGCCCACTACAAGGGGCATGCACGCTGGCCCAGTGGCGTTGAAGGTTGAGGTGCTGGATGCCACACCTCGCACCACGCCGGCAACCCAGGTTCAGGAACGAGCCCGGGTCGTCAGGGATCGGCAGGACAGGAGAAGGATTGAGCATCCATTGGAGGGGGGGTGTGCCACCATCGGTGCACTGGTGGCCTCTAGCGATGGCTGGGGGTGATGCAGTGGCAGAGGCAGTCTGAGGGGATGTGCTGGGGCCAATGCCAGGAAAGAGTGCATGCAATAGCGTGAGCACTCTTGTCTTTTGGCGTCATTGCATGCCACACACGTCAAGGGGAACTAGAACAGGGGAAAAAGGCACCGGTTGTGGCAGCATGATGGCCGTCTCCATGAGGGAGTGCTCGGCTCCGAGGGTATGCAGCGCAATACTGGATCCGGTCCTGGTGAAGGGCATGGGGAGCTCTCCACCACCCTGCCGCGGGGGCAAACTGCGGGGGTAGAAGCTGCGGGGCCCGATTGGGAGCTGAGGGGTCCTCGGGATGGCATCTGGAAGACCTAGGGGTATGCCAGGACAAGAAGAGGTAAGGTAGACCGGGGCCAGGGAGAAAAAGGGATTAACAAAAAAAAAAAAAAAACAAGGTGCATGCACCACAGGATTGCAGTGCCATCCGTCCCCAGTGCTGGGAAACACTACCATGTGCCTTTCCAGGTTACCAAATGTTTAAATAAATTAAAAAAACATGTACTTCCAGACCTGGTTGGCCACATTAATTTATTCATTTCAATCACCAGGAAAGACATGCCAAGCTGATAACAGCTTATTTCCAGATGCATCCTGGGGGGAGTGGGCAAGGAGGAACAATTAGAAGTGAAAATTACATAGTAGGGAAAAAGAACCAAGCATCAGTAATAACATGCATCATACAAAAGGCAAATTATGCAAGGATGAGGAAAAGTAACTATACAGTGAGGTTCTAGAGAATGCCATTCAAAGGCACAATTTAAAGTGCAATGAAGGATTAATGGAATGATAGGGCTAATGCTATAGGTAGCGTGAGGCAGGGATAGTAAGTGCAGGGACCTGTGTCTGTACCGGAACCTGGGTCACCTGTGTGGGAGGGTGATGAAGTTCCTCAAGGCTACTTGGTGACTCCTCTAGCACCCTGTACTTTTTTTCCCACCACTCTACCATTAGCCCTCCACCCTATACATTTTACAGCCAGCCTAATTTGTTCTTTAAAGATCCACCAACACCTCCAGAAGAGCTTTGAAAAATGTAATGGTTGGATACAATGCAGCTTATATTTCACATTTCATGATGCCCCCGGAGAAACCCCACAGGAAGGCACTACGTGGGGGTGTTAACACCATGTTCTACGCTTTTAGCAAGTCAGTGGCTCAGCAGGTAGCACACTCACCTCTGAGGCCAGGAGATCAGAAGGCTGTGGGTTCTATCCCCATACCAGGCATCTGGGTTGAATCCCAGTACTGACACTGTAGTACAGCATGGGGGGGGGGGGTTCTGCACTACTGAGGTGCCGTCTTTCGGATGAGACGTTAAACTGAGGTCCCATCTGCCTGTTCTGGTGGTAGTTCAGGTGGATGTTAAAGATCCCATGGCATTTCTCAAAAAAGAGTAGGGGAATTTTCCCGATGTCCTAGCCAAATTTTCCCCCATTCACTAAAAATACTGCCAACAGCTTAATCTGGTTCAAGATCAGCTGGCATTCATCTGTATCCCCCTCCCCTAGGTTGTTCCTGAAAATAGGTAGAATTTGTCTACTGCACTTACCCGGTCAACAAAAACTAAATAAATAAATAAACAAAAGTCTTAAATGCTCCTCTGGGATGTGTTTTGCTTTCTTGTTTTGGTATATTTCATATTAGCTCTATATTTCATCTCCATATTATTTATTACTGAGGTCATACGCGTGAAAGTAGGGTATTTGCTCCTTGAGATGTCATTGGCTCCTTTTGCTTATTCCCTCACCTGATGTCATAATGCAATATTGGTGACATCATAGCTGTTCCCGTGGTAACAGACTGTGATGTCACAACAGTAGATTATAATTCCAGATAGGTAACAAATTGTAGTGGCAGATAGCTTTAAAGAATAAAAATCCAGTTTTTGGTGTACATTTCCACAGTAACAAATAAAGAGAGTTGAAATGTACCTAAGATGTAAGGGATATGTGATAAGTGGGGATAAGACATTTTGATCTTCATGAGTGGAGAGACCATGAGAGTCGGTATAAGAGATCACTGACAACAAATGGTAATAAAAACGGTATCTCATCCCCTCCTGTTACATGCAGTTTATACGATGCACATTAGGGCTTTTTAAAAAGAGTTAAAACCACAGCTTCAGAGCACAAGGTACAGAGTGACATGTCCCACTGTAAAGATAAACAGAAGTGACGCAACCTAGTAGCACGATATAAAAATCTGCCTAGCTAGGTAGGATTCTATGTCTGGAAAGCACTTCTGCTTTAGTGAAATAATGCTAATGTACACTGCGTAAATATGAAATACAAGCTGGATAAATATTATGTTCTCCAAAGTTTTCCCAGAGGCATCAGCAGCTCTTTAAAAAAAGTATCAAAACTGTCTTTGCATGACTACCCGTTTTGATATCATGCGATATATCTTACTTAAAACCCTGTTCTGCTCATGTGCAGTGCATATCTAGATTCTATCTAACCGCCCTGAACGCATCTCCGTTTCTGTACTCCCGCATACAATAAGTGACCACTCGCCTGTCATCTGCTCCTGGTCAAACAAATACCACAAGCCCCCTCCCAAGCTTATCTATGCCAGGGTTATCAAACAAGGGCACCTCCAGCTGTTAAAATCCCATCTAACCAGGCTGAACTGGGCAGTGCTTGACTCCTCAATGACACCAACAAAGCTCTGGACCTATTTATCAAATGTTTCAACGAAGCCTGTGACATCTATGCACCAGTGAAAAGATGAAGGTCAAAGGACAGACCAACCCCTGGTTACTACTGACCTTTAACTCTGCTCAAGCACAGAGACCACCTCTTGGCATTGTGCCTGTGCAACCCGACACAAGTAACATACAATTATACAAAGCAGCCAGAAATGATTGCACTGAAGAATACGAATGCTAAATGCAGCTATTACAAAGAGGCTTTGACCAACTCTTAAATAGGGAAACAAATTCTGGAACAACATGAAAGAACTCACAGGCAAGGATCCTAAAGCACCACCCACTATGCTCAACCTTCATGGCACTCCTACACTCGATCTAGGTATCATCACCAGCACTTTTAATAATGCATTTACAAACTGGACAGTGTCCTTCACCAAATTTTTGACGACCTCCTCCAGCTCCTCCCAAGTTACCCCCAACTAGAGCATAAACCCCAAAGTTTTTTTAAGGAGGTCTCACCACAAGTAGCTAGAAAATACATTCAAAAGGCCATCGGCAAACAAGGGTACAGTGGTGACTCCTTGACCTGAAACTGCTGGCACAAGTCCTCGATGAAATCTTAGAACCACTTACAAAGATCTTTAATCTCTCGCTTAGACTGGGCCATTTCCCTCTCTGAGAAAGCCACTGTCACACGGTTCACAAAAGTGGAGATAGGACACTGCACACCAATTACAGACCTATCTCACTTCTCCCCACTACCCAAAGCGCTAGAGCGTAATAGTGTCGAACTAACTAGTTGAATTTCTGGATAAGTACAATGTACAGTGCCCAGAGCAGCATGGCTTAGAAAGGGCACAGCACCACCACTGCACTACTGGAATTTACAACCTTCATCCATGCCACGCTTGACAAAGGGAATTGTGGAGGGCAGTATTTATAGACCTTACCAAGGCATTCGGCACAGTTAACCACCCCTACTGCTCAAGCAACTGTCCTCCATTGGGATCTCCAGCGATGCCCTCCATGGTTCACCAGCTACCTTGATAATCGGATCCAACATGTAAGGATTGCAGGGATCTCTTCGATGAGAAACCGTCCGCCTCCGGAGTCCCCCAGGGTCTATTCTGGCCTCTACTCTTCTCCCTCATCAACAACAATCTCCCCAGTGCCTGCCACCAAAAATATTACTATATGCAGATGATGCAGTCCTGTTTTCTAGCCACCATGACATTACAGGCCTTGAATCCCAGCTGCAGCTCGACTTCAATCGTGATCAAGACTGGTTCAATTCTCATAAACTTGTCCTGAACCACAGCAAGACTAAAGCCATGTCCTTCTGTAACCGAAGAGCAGGCGCACTCTCTGTCCTCACCATCAAGAACCATGCTGGGAACCCACTCGAACATATCAAGGAGTTCAAGTACCTTGGTATTATCCTGATAGTACCCTCTCCTACACTCGCATATTGACACTGTTGCCGAGACCGCCAATATAATGGATTGACTACTACACAAACACAAGCACTGTATGCCTGCGGATGCCCTTAAACCAGCCATCTACAGCTCTGTCACCTTTATCATTGACTACGGCCTTGCCATCTATGGCTCTGCCACAACAAGTGCCCTCTGCAGGATCTCAGTTGCTCTCAACAAAGCCTGTAGACTACTGTCGGGTGCAGCCCGACAAACTCACACCTGTGACCTCTATGCACAGGCCAGCTGGCTACCCCTACACAGCAGAATACAATACCAGACCTGCTTACTTACCAAAAAGATTCTCCTTGGTCTCATGCCACCTGGTGTTAGCCCACTCCTTACTACCTACAGTGGCACTCAACAAACACGTGGTGCCCAATCTCTAACCTTTTAGGTTCCCAGATGTCATACCTCCATGGGTCAGCGGTCCTTTATCTATAGAGCCGCTCAATGGTTCAATTCCCTCAATAAAGAAGCACTTTCCTCTACTACACTTGGACCCTTCAAGAGGAATCTCAAACTTTACCTCACCTCTACCACTCAATGTGACTGCTTCTCTGAACAGAGATCTCTCTAAACACCTCCCAGCTCACTCATGTCTCACAGCCCACCCTTTCCCAATCTCATTCCCTCTGGCACTGGGCCTTCCTTGTGACTCCTTTCCTGCTTCTCATCTCCACTGGTACAAGACATTTTCCACCACCATTGGACAGTAGCCAATTAGCCTGCCAACTTCCTCTCCCGGCGCATGCCTGCAATACTAACCGCCTATGGTGCCTCTATCTCTTATTGTTACCGCAGCCAGCTGCCTACCAAGCTGCCTGCTTATGAATATTATCTCAAAGTATGTTATAACTGAGTATCTTTATTTTTCCTTTTAGTTGTTTTGGTTGTTTATTGTGCATTCTTTTACTACCTCTGTATGTATGTTGACCCTCATCCTTTGACGTGGAACCTTTGTAAATGAGCAGTTTCTGCTCAAAGGTATTTGTAATCCGAGAATTTAATAAATAAATAAATAAAATATAGCAGTCAGAAGGAACAATAAGCTTTGGTCCCACCATCACCACCACTCTATATTTTCAGGTGATGGGCAACCCCTAAGACACCAATACAAGTCCCTTCACTTGGGAATGGGAGGAACAACGGCTCTGAGAAACAGCCCTCTCTCCTGCTGTCAAGACCTGGAAACTAGCTACAATACTAGAGTTATAATTCTCTTTGATTTGTTTCTGCAGGATGCGTTTTTTTGTTTTTTTTTGCATGATACTTCTTTACCCATCCTTCACTCCGGCGCCCCCCTCTCCTTCAGGCTTCTTAGGCTCCCTACTTACCCCGGCAATCCTCTTCACGAGCTCTCCTCTCCACCACACATTGCAGCTGGCCCCTGGGTTATCCTGGCATATCCCTTCACTGGGCGGGTCTCCCTTCTCCGAGGGGTAAGGCACCGGGAGACAGGGGATCCTAGCACACTAACTGTTAGGACCCAGGAGTGCTGCTGTGGTGGAGGTGGTTCCCTGGAGGTTCCGATAGTGTAGGGGTCATCTGGCAGACGCTGAAGCTGTTTTCCAGTTTTCTTGGCTCCCCTTCAGTGCGTCGCTGAAGTAGTCCCTCCAGTCTCCACTGGGGGCTGCTGCCGAGCAATTCTACATACTCCCCCCAACCAGGAGAGGACAGCAGTCCTGCAGACTCTCAATCCTCTCCTCCCCCTGCTGACCCTCCGGTGCCAGAGTCCATTCCCGAACCCGGGTAGCCGGCATGGGTCGAGGTAAGGCGCCAGTGTCTCAACCTTCTATGCCACCGGGCCTGCTGCAGGATGCATTTAATGTGACTGGCAGCAAAGAATTACATCATCTTATGCCAGTTATAAACTCAGGCTTGAACACTATTTTCTTATTACTTCTGTCTGTGGGTGTTTTTGACTGTTACTTTGTATTGGTCTTTTATGTTTTTGTACATATCAGTTGTCTAATTATTTTGTTACTTTTGTAGTTTATGTATTCAGGCCGTGCCTGAAAATAGATCTGTTGTCTAGTGCACTTACACAGCTGACACAAATGTAAATAAAATATTAAAGGAAAGCTGTCCAAAACGTGGGCTCCTGCCCTGGACAGCTTACCCTACGGTTTAGATTTTAACAGCAAGAGCGGCATTTTTCAGCGCCACAACTTGCTGTATTTTAATTATCAAAACTCGGAACCTGATACGGAGGAGGCAGGGCGCTCCATTTGCTGAGTACAGCAATGCACCGCTCACTTCAATACAAAAGTATTAAAGTGAGCACTGCATCGCCACATGGCTGCACCTTTTCAGCAAATGGAACATCCCCTGCCTCCTCCATATTTCCAGGTTTCGGAGTTTTAAAAATTAAAATACAGCAAGTTGCGGAGCAGAAAAATGCTGCTCTTGCTGTTAAAATCTAAACCAGAGGGGGTGGGAGCCCATGTTTTGGACAGCTTTCCTTTAAATGAAAGATTGAGGTGTGACATGTTAGTCCACACAAAACCACGAGAAACAGAAAAAAGGACTTCTAGTTAGATAACCTTTAGTTAGCCTAATAAAGGTATCATATTTACCTTACAAATGTTTTTTTCCCCATGGTTTTATTCTTTTATAAGTCAATAGACTTATAGAGGCAGTGTGTTCTAGTGGTTAGAGCACTGGCTTGGGAACCAGGAGATCAAAAGTTCAAACCCCACTAGAGCCAAATACTCACTATGTGACCTTGGGCAAGTCACCTAACCTCTAAGGACTCCGTTCCACATAGCTGCGGAAATGGATAGAGTAGGACACCACTGCAAATGAGATGCTGCTCCTCAACATGGCTATCCTAGGTAAATAAATTGTAACAAAAAAAACAACTATACATTGAGAACAGCATCTTTTAAGACAGCAATTCATGCCAAAGAAACAGCACTGTCTTTGTCCAGTCAGTAAGGAAGCAGCTACAGTAGGCTCGCTACTGAATCGGGCTACAATACAGCAACAATAACTCTAGAATTAAAATAGTTTATTGCTAACTAATTGATTTTTCTGTGAATCCAAATAAAAGATGTCCCCAGGTGACGCTAGACCAATCGCAATAGATATCCAAATTCGTGAAATTGCAAAAATCTTTGCTCTTCAACTGATAGCTATGCTCCACATACTAGTGGGGCTGTTACAATGCCACTAGTATACTCCATGTACAAGTGGTGCTGGAACAGTTCTTTTTTTTTTTTTTTTTTACAATTTTTGCTCCTCAGCTGGTCGGCCCCCATCTGACTGACCCCCCAGCCCCATCCCAGGAGCAGCACCTGCGGGGGGGTGTCGGTCTTCACCCTGCTGACCGGCATTTTTCCACCGATTTTTATCCCGGAGGACCCCAGGAGTCAGCGCACATGTGCATGCATGCACCGAACAACCCCAGTCACGGCCTTCTTCCCCAACCCCGGTCTACTGCCTAGACCCCCTTCCAGCCCGAACTTCCTCCAGCCTCCACTGGGGGTCGCCCATCAGTCAAGGGACGCTGAACTTCCTCCCCGGAGAGGAGAGCTTGCCTGTCAGCAGCTCAATCCAGCTCTATCCTCCCCCCCATGCCGACCTCTGACGCCCCGGGCTCATTCCCGAACCCGGCTCGCCAGCATGGGTCGAGGTGAGGTGCCAGTACCTTAGCCCTCTATGCCACCTGGCTGTCCCCTGGAACAGTCTTTTGATGGCATCATCCAGGCAACACTGGGCAGAAGGCTCCCTAGACATATCAACCCAGTGGCTGGGGAACACACCTTTCTAATAGCTTATTTCAGTCCCTGTGAAACTGAATGGCATCAGATACCATATTTCAAAAGCTGGATGTCTATCTACTGAAATTTGAAAGTGGGATCTGTGCAGTTCCATGGGGAACGGACATAAATACATTGCAAAATTCACCTGAAGGGAGGGATTTTTTTAGTCTCCTCTGACAGAGTGAGATATATCACAAATGTTTACATTGCAGACAAAAGTAACCCTCTTCTATGGCTTACTCTGGGGCACAGAGCATTTTAAATGTGTTTGCCTCTCCCAAATACTGTCAACTGCTCCTGCAGCTAACGGCCTTGGTGAGTCACTACTCCATCCCCCAGATTGTTTTCCTCTCTGTAATTTGAACTCATCTGTGTAATCAGTATACATCGGTATAATCTGTATATTGTCCAGCGGATACCCATGAAAAGGGATCCCCATGAGGAGAGGCATTTGTTTTACCTTTCACTAGTACTAATACTAACAGCACTAACCTTTAACCCCCTCGCATTTGATTATTTTCCCATAGGCAACTTACTTACAGTCTCTTCTCTGTTGCATGGTAGTTTTTCCTCAGGAAGCAGTTTGGAAGTCAACTTGCTGCTCATTTGGTTCCGGATGCAAAAACAGACCCCTTACTGAAACACAAAAGCCTCTATTCTCTGTAGACATGAAGGGAATGCAGAGAAGGAAAAGTTATCTTACCTTCTCACCTGGTTCCCCCGGAGGGCCAGGCTCACCTTGGGTGCCAGGAGGTCCCTGTGGAAAAAAGAAAAAGGAGAATTGGGGAACTGGATGGCTCAGTGAATTGATAGTGGGTTCATGAGCCTTTCACCTCTAGGTCACTGGTTCAAATCCAGCACAAGTCAGTAGTGACCAAAAGTCACTTTTACCTGAGGGCTGTACAGTGGCTTACGTGAAATGAGTTGTGGTGGTCACAGTCTAATTCCCAGTGGAAAGATGTCCAGATCACAAAACTACCAACATGACTGGCACTAATTGGTACCCTTGTTGACAGTCTAACAGGAGAGGTCAAGGACTGAATGGGCATGGCGTCTGAACTAACCTCTCACCTGCGTGGTGGTCCCTCCATGGTAGGGTTGCGGCACACTGGCAGGGTAGTATGGAGAAGCTTACATGGTGATCGCCCATGCTGTACCCGACATGTGGATAAACAGAGGGCTTCAGGTTCCTGTGCTGTCAATCCAGCACCTTTCACAAGCTCCAACTTAACACACAGAAAAAATTTTTTTTTAAAAATAAGAATTAAGTGAGCAGACTCTAAGAAGCAAGTCAGAAAAAAGGAAGACTTGCTGAACAAACGGGACACGTAAAATATTTCAGCAAGTCAGAGGAAGGGAGGGAAATTCAGTCATGAATACTGGTCGTCAGGCACAGCGGAAACCACAAACCTAGATCTGGGCCTATGTCTGGGTAAGGTTACTGACCAAAAATGGTGTTTAAACAAATTTAGGTTACTAACCTAAAACCAATGTTTAAGTAAGGTTACTGGCCTAGGACCAGTGTCTGGGTAAGGTTACTGGCCTAGGACCAGTGTCTAGATAAGGTTACTGACCTGGGATAAATATCTGGGTACAGTTACCAACTCGGCCCAGGATCAATGTCTGGGTAAGGTTACTGGCCCTGGACCAATGTCTGGGTAAGGTTACTGGCCTGGGGCCAATGTCTGGGTAAGTTTGCTAGCCCAGGACCAATGTCTAGGTATGGTTACTGGCCTGGGATAAATATCTGGGTACAGTTACCAACTTGGCCCAGGATCAATGCCTGGGTAAGGTTACTGGCCCTGGACCAATGTCTGGGTAAGGTTACTGGCCTGGGGCCAATGTCTGGGTAAGTTTGCTAGCCCAGGACCAATGTCTAGGTATGGTTACTGGCCTGGGATAAATATATGGGTACAGTTACCAACTTGGCCCAGGACCAATGCCTGGGTAAGGTTACTAGCCTGGGGCCAATGTCTGGGTAAGTTTGCTAACCCAGGACCAATGTCTAGGTATGGTTACTGGCCTGGGATAAATATCTGGATACAGTTACCAACTTGGCTCAGGACCAATGTCTGGGTAAGGTTAACCATCCTGGGGCAAATGCCTAAGTAAGGTTATTAGCCCAGGACCAGTGCCTGGGTAGGATTACTGGACTGGGTCTGAATAAGGTACTGTAACTGGCCCTGAACAAATGTTTTGGTAAGTCACATTAAGTGGCTCAGGACTAGTGTCTTGGTAAGGTACTGCAACTGGCCCAGGAGTAGTGTCTGCAGAAGGTACTGCATCTGGCCCAGGAGTAGTGTCTGGGGAAAAGGTATTGTAACTGGCCCAGGACTTGTGTCGGGTAATGTATGTGTGAGGTACTATAAATGGCCCAATACTGGCATCATGGGAGTATCCTGCAATTGTCCCAAGACTAGTATCTGGATAAGGTGCTGTAACTGACCTGGGACAAGTGTTAACAAAACCTAATCATTATGCACAGTTCTGCTTATAAGTCACATTTTGTCTATGCTTGGCACCCTCTTTATTATAATTCTGTACATGAACATAAACATCAGATCAATCTTTCCTATACTTCATTCCACTGTTCATTTAGCTACATTTTTTTCCATCAGGTATTTATCTTTCTGTGGTGAGCCACAGCTAGTCGTCCACCAACCTACCAGTCTCTGGGGGTCCTTCAGGGGCTTTCAATGCTATGCGTGCCTCAGCAGACCCCCGGAGCCATTCCACAGGCTTCATCCTGCTACAGCTGCCAGCTTTTTCCTCCTGGTTTTCTCCCGTTACCCCGAGGCCCCAGACAGAGAGGCACATGCACTCTCTTGCTCCGGTGATGGCCTCTTCCAGCACTCCACTAGGCTAGCGCCCTACCATCCTCAACTTGCGCTGCCTCCTGGCCTCCACCATGAGGCAGCCAAGAGCTGAGGAAAGCACAGATCTCTCCCTGGATAGGAGAGCGGCCAGTCTGCAGCTCAATCCTGCACCGCACCCCCCCCCGGTGCTGACCTCCGACGAGCCGTTCTTGTTCCCAAACATGGGTCGCCGGTGTGGCCAGAGGTAAGGTGTCCAGCTCCTCAACCCTCTGCACCACTGGGCCGGCCTTCATTTAACTACATTTGAAATCATAATCCTCTGGTTTGACATAAAATGATTTCCAGTGCAACAGATTGTGATGCTTCAGGCAGAGAGAATCAGGATGTTAGGTGTAGATAAGAATCCAGAGCAGATGATATGTAGGGAACAGTCTCCGCAATCACAATGTCTGACTGTGCCCTACCGTCAGTCACACCTACTGACAGTACTCCATCCCTTCACACCTTCCCACCACTTTCGGTGAACCATCACAGTGCCTGTGCATCATCACCATGAAATGGGAGAGTTAGTCAGACTCTGTGGGTGCAGTGCAGTCTGCAGTTTGCATGTGTATTTGGCAGTCTGAAGCCTGACACTGCAGAAGCTCTCAGGCAATAACTTTCTAGAAGGTCTAAAAGGGCACTGGGGATCAGTGAGTGGAGGAGTTACCATGTGGAGCAGGGAAATACTGTACCTTAGGTCCAATTTCTCCTAAAGGGCCTGGTGCTCCCTGCAGTCCCGGTGGGCCCTGTATGACAAACAAACAAACAACCATGTCAGTTAACAGCAGAGCATTCAGACCCAGTCTAAAACTCTGCTATACGCTACAGGCGTCCAAATTCCACGTATCAAGAACAGCACATTAAACATGCTTAACAAGGTGAAAGGAGTCAAGAACAGTTCCGGGGACCCAGGACAGCACATGAAACATGCTTAACAAGGTGAAAGGAGTCAAGAACAGTTCCAGGGACCCAGGACAGCACATGAAACATGCTTAACAAGGTGAAAGGAGTCAAGAACAGTTCCAGGGACCCAGGACAGCACATTAAACATGCTTAACAAGGTGAAAGGAGTCAAGAACAGTTCCGGGGACCCAAGACAGCACATGAAACATGCTTAACAAGGTGAAAGGAGTCAAGAACAGTTCCGGGGACCCAGGACAGCACATTAAACATGCTTAACAAGGTGAAAGGAGTCAAGAACAGTTCCAGGGACCCAGGACAGCACATTAAACATGCTTAACAAGGTGAAAGGAGTCAAGAACAGTTCCGGGGACCCAGGACAGCACATTAAACATGCTTAACAAGGTGAAAGGAGTCAAGAACAGTTCCGGGGACCCAGGACAGCACATTAAACATGCTTAACAAGGTGAAAGGAGTCAAGAACAGTTCCGGGGACCCAGGACAGCACATTAAACATGCGCATCAAGGTGAAAGGGTTAAAAGGGGATAACTGTCTTGCTAATGGTACTACCCTCTGTAGGACAACGGAGTCCATTTATGTGACAGTAATTCCATATGTTGAAGAGTGTATGAAAAAAATTACCTGTTACTATTGTTTTGCTACTGGTATTCCTTCTACAATCACTCTTGTGCAGTTAACTGAGCATGTCTGAAGTCTTCAGAAAGCCCATTGGCTAGAGCTTCAGCTGACCCCCTTCATCTCAAACTCTTGCCCCCCCACCCCCATGCTTCAGATCTCCACAATGGAACCACAGGAAACATGAGGCCATGCAAACAGGTAACAAATGAAGGCTAGTAGCTAGGGGAGTTTGGGCAGGTTAGTGTGACTTAATTTTGAGAATTTTCCTTTGGATACAAGACAAAGTCCCGAACCTCTGGACTATTTAATTTCCCTCCTGAACCAATCCAATATTGGAGAAGATTCATGTCATCATGACGCACAATCACCAAATGTGGATGTGGAACACAAATGTTTTTTGGGGCCAGAGCTAGCTCGATGAACTGGATGAGGGGCTACTAACTGATCTGGATGCTTGGGACTATCAAAGTGAGCCCTGATGCATACTCAGTTTAAACCTAAATTGATTTTTTATCTTAATGTTTACAGCAGTACTCTTGATAATTTTGAGAACTTGCTGAATCAAGAAATGGATAAAATTGTTAACAAACGTAGAATAAGATTTAACACCAACTTACTGTATTTGTAGCAGAACAGGTAGCCCTGAAGGAACTGCAAAACTTACCATGTATGATTATAAAACCCTCCGATGGGGGGGGGGGGTAATATTGTACTTATGAAGGAATCAATGTATATTTCTATTGTAAAAGATTTACTTGAGAACATAGTAAATTATGAGGAACTGACATGTAATCCAACACTCGTCTTCAAAAGAGAAGTTGTTCAAGTTTGTGGACCTTTGGTTAGAGCATGGATTTATTTTAAAAAACGAGGCAGATTTTCTGAAAATGGACTTCCCTATATTTCCAACATTCTACGCTCTCCTCAAGGTCCACAAAAATAACATGAACAATCCCCCAGGATGACCAGTCATCTCGGGGATAGGCTCACTGACTCAAAATCTGAGTCTGTATTTGGATAATTTTTTACAACCTTGTGTCTTTGGATTAAAATCATATATACGGGACACAATGGATTTACTGGGGAAAAAATCAAAAACTTATACTAGGAAAACACTTTCAAATGGGCTAGTATAGATGTTATAAGCCTCTATACTTGTATCCCACACAACAAAGATATTGGTGCAGTTAAAGCCGCACTAATACAACAAGGTGAAGTCCCTGTCCTTTTCTTTTCTTTTTGGAAGGGCTTGCGTTTGCACTTACAAAGAACTTTTTTACATTTGACTAAGAATTTTTTCTCTAACAATGTGGCATAGCTATGGGGGCAGCATTTGCCCCCTCATAAGCCAATATTTACATGGGCCACTGGGAGGAAAAACAGATTTATAATGTTGCAAATAACAAGTTCTTCAAGCATATTGTCTGTTGGGATTGCTTTATAGACGATACAATGTGCGTATGGGATGGAACGTCTGAGGAATTTTTAGAGTTCATGGCTTACATAAATCAAAATGATTACGAACTTAAATTCACATATACAATGAGTGAAATCAAACTCAATTTTTTGGATGTCACCCTTTACGCTAATCCAGATAATATAGTTTCCAGTAAGGGCTACAGAAAAAATACCACTGCTAACTGCATCCTACATCATAATAGTTCACATCCACGCAGTCTAGTGGATTCCATCCCATATGCACAGCATCTCAGAATCCATAGAAACTGCAGCACAGACAGGGACTTTGAGCTACAGGCTAGTGAGCTGACTGAAGATTAATTACCAGAGGTTATAACCCATCTAATCTACAGATAGCATAGCATTGGATAAAGTCAGATTACAGGATAGGGATATCCTTTTAATCCCTAAAAATAAAGATCTGCAAGAGGAGATTCCTTGCACTTTTTCTCTAGTCCTTAGTCCAGTAACAGGGGAAATAGGCAGTCTGGTATATAAATACTGGCTGTTGCGGACAAGTGATTCTCAACTTGGACCAGTGATAGGCCAAAAGCCTAGAGTGATGTTCCGAAAGGGTCAGAGTCTAGGAGACATGTTGACTAATAGTCACTTTAGAAGGACAGACACAGCCAACTCTACACCAAGAAATTGGTTACTGTATAGACCAGAAGGCTTTTTTCGATGTGGTTTTCATAACATTTGTAAATATGCCTCGAGTGGCAATGTAAATATATAGTACACCCACATGAGCACAATAAAATCACTAAAATCAAGCAGTTTATCACATGTAGGAGTACTTATGTAGTATATGTAGTGAGGTGCACATGTGGGTTACAATATGTGGGTTAAACAACATGTATGTTAAACGTTAGGATCCAAGAACACCATTGTTAACAAAAATCTTGAGAATGCCATTGGCACACATTATGCTGTAACTCGCCGCTTGAGTCCTGTGGATAAAAATTTACTGCCCTGAAACAAACACCTCTTTTATTCAGAGGAGGTGATTGTGTTAATCTCTTACAGAAAAAAGAAAGCAGATGGATTTCCACCTCAGGGGCACTCTGCTCCAGGGGGATGAATGAAGAAATTGATTATAACCCATATTTAAAAGAAACTTAGTGTTTTTATATTATCTGGATCTAACCATATTTACCTCTGTTTGTGTTTTTAGATACTAATTTTAGATGAATTTCCCTCCCTTAAGCATCTGCAGCTGTCTCTGGTTTACCTGAGATACCCTGCCCTGGGATGTCTGGACTACACATCCATTTCAAAATCTTTAAATTCAGATTTACTTCTTTTCAATACAATATTTCTCTGGTTCTGTAATAGGACTATTCACACTTTCCTGGATTTGTAAAATTTATCAGTGGATGATTATCTTTCAGTCTAGATGAAACTATTTTCCTACTATCCTAACAGAAAATATTTACTGATAGGACCATTTATTATTATTTTTGAAACAAACAGGAAACAAGTAGTTTTCAGGGCTTCCAATGAAACACCCTGACTTATTTTAGAGCATTACCTAACTCCCAGTTAATTCACTTTTTAGATTGAAGAATAAAAGTTAAAATACAGAAAACAATCAAATAAGAATTTATATATTTGATTATGTGCATATTTACAAAACACTGGGAGTGAAGAAATGTATGACATTTAAAATAATAAATACCTAAAGGAATATATAAGAGAAAAAAAGAGAAAAAAGTTTTTTCCTTATTCTTATTGACGGTATGAAATTATGTGTCATAAAAATTATATTTTTCTCTCTACATTTATTTAACATACATGTTATGTGAAATGTTTAAAATGTCATGTTTGTATTGGTTAAAGCCATGATTGTTGTTATATTTGCATATTTTAATAACCTTTTAATTTTGGTTTGTACATAACACCAATGGCTATGTCATAACATCATGTGACTTATTACCAGTATAAATAGCGGTGGTACTCCACTATGTGACACGCCCCCTGAGGAAGACCTTGCGGTTGAAGCCCTGGGGCTACCTTTTCAGCGTCCTCCTTACACTGGAATAAATATTTTTCAATTGCATTGTGGTATTTTCCTATGAAAGTATATCCTTTCCCTCATAGTGCAACTGTAGAAAGAAAACCAGTGGTGAAACAATAGTTACAGGTGAGTAACTTTGTCTTACAACTACCTGGACTCCTTCTAGGTAGTCACATTTGTGAAGATTATTAACACTACTGGGCTGCAGCCCTCAGTTCAATTAATGAGAGACTTTAAGGCAGAGAACACGAATGTAGCATCCCTATGAGCCTAGAAGTTAAGGGGAATGGGTCAGGAAAGTGTGTGCTTTTGTGACCAGGTGGCAGCCTAGCATATCTCACTGATAGGAATGCCCGTAACAGTGGTTGAAGAAGCAACTATAGGCCAGGGTACAGTAGGCACAGATCCGCATAATACATATCAACCCCACGGTTCAAATGAGCGCATAGATTTTACACCATAAATTCTTGATTATTTTGACATATACAATTCTATTTTCAGAACTCGTTGAACTGTTGCTTTAGTACTAATGAAATTTAAACCATAGATGATCTTGGGTTAAAACTTCTCAATGTCTACCTTTTTTGTCCATATACACTAATGAGGTTATCTGAGATATACAAACATTTTTTAATATGGTTACTGTGAGTATTCAGTCAGTATTGTGTGCTACTAACGTTTTTGTTGTCTCTCCCATCTCTTGATCACATTTCTCCAAATGAGATTTTTTTTTTTAATTTACCTCAACTGAACTTACTGGCTACAGGTGTCTGAATTTTGGACCTTCTGGAGCCAAATTTCTTCAGTGTTCACCCAACCTGCTGAACTAACTCACGAATCTCGAACAATATTATGTGGGCTGATAATGTTTTAACATTCAGCACTTTATTGATGCTTGTGATTGCATTTGAGGTTTGTGTTTGAGAAACCGATATTTTGAAAATAAAGTTTTCATCCCTTTACTATTTAGGTTGTTAAATTCTCTGTCCAGCTGATTTTCTTTTTCCTTATACCCCCTAACTTCCATTCCTGCTTCATACTTGCATTTTTACCAGATCTAAGACTTTTACATATATTAATATTTCTTCCCCTCCTTCCCCACCAACATCTTCCCCAGCATCATCTATTAATACTAATTGCTTTGTGCATTTAGGATGTTGCTTACTAATGGTACTGTTCCCAGGTTTATATTTGTCTACTTTTTCCATAGCTGTTTCTAGAAACAGAGGAACACGGAATGTGTTGGCAGAAAAGGACTGGTAGGCCCATCTACTCTGCCCTATTTTCCCTGCCTAACACTACACCCTGGACTCTACTTAGTCACAGGTGTCCCTCCCTCCTCCCTTACTGCTACCTATTATACCCATATGCCTATCCCACGCATGTTTGAAGCTCCACACTGTCTTTGCCCATACCACCTCTTCTGGCAGGCCATTCCAGGTGTCTACCACCCTTTCTGTGAAGAAGTATTTCTTCATATTCCTTTTAATTTCCCCCTTCAAGCTTCGAAGCATGCCCCCATGTTTTGGTGCTCCTCCTCTTCTGAAAGAGACTCCCCTCCTGCACTTTTGTTCACCACCATGAGGTTCTTAGAGGTCTCAATCATGTCCACTGTCATTCTACTGTCCTCCAGGGAGTACATGTAGCGCTCCCACAGCTTCCTCCTTTATGGTTTCTCATACAACACTGGCACTATTTCAGTAGCCCTCCTCTGCACCGCTTCCACCCTGTCAATGTCCTTGTACAGGTGCGGCCTCTAGGACGGGACAACGTATTCAAGGTGGGGTCTCACCAGTGAGTGATACAAGCAACAAGGCAGTAGGCTATGATGCTGACTGCCAGAAACAGATACACCATGGCCCGTCACAGCATTAGACCACACACCTTGAATGAAACTTGCATAAGAAATAAAACATAATTGATAATTGATGATCTTACTTTGAGAGGCGCTCTTGCAGCAGGCTATTATCATTAGAACTATGCTGCCAGGTGCCAGAACCCCACAGCAAACTTCTAGCTAGCAGTCTCCAGCGGGGACTGCCCTCCCAATGCTGGCTCCACCCTGACATCAGCCGATGGTATATCAGGGGGCAGTCCCCGGCTCCACCTCAGTTCTTTCCCACCACAGACCCATTGACTTCAGTTCTTTGGTGAACTTCTGGAAGAACTAGCGTTGGGTCTCCAACTTTTTTTTACCTTATTTCCTCGATCAAAAAGTTCACTTTTGGTCTCTTCTTACTGTATGTTGTCTTCACCATTGTCCATCTCATCCACCGAGAAGAATGAGGATGAAGTGCACCTGTGGTCACCAGATACTGGCAAGGGATAAATACAAGGCCTGCATCTTCTGCCTGGGACCCGACCAGGACACCAACGCCTGCTTGGTGTGCAGAGGCTTTACCATCCAGACTAGAATTCATCACCTGAAAACACTCATGGCCCATCTTTCAGAGCAGCAGCTGGCTGTGATGCAGGCCTCACCAGTGGATAAGTCCTCTTCTTCTACTTCTTCTCGCAAGTACAAGGATAAAAAGGACTCAGGTCAGAATTCCCTAGAAAAGGACTGAGATCAGTCCAAGGGAAGTTTGCGATCCCAGTCCCCTCACTGAAAGAAGCCCTCCTCAGGGCCAAACTCTGGAGGGTCCGATCATTCTTCCCACCACTCTCAACACTCCACATGGTGGCAGGAAGCTTCCATTCCCATCAAAACACCAGCGTTGGGAAATGGCAAGCAGGGCTTTGGCTCTCTGGCCCAAACTTCCCTGAAGGTGAAGGCTATTCTCTTGTGGATGTCCTCCACCACAGGGGTCAGGAAGCAGGCAATAGAACCAGTACCCCTGGAGCAAAAGGGGCGAGGCTTTTATTCTCACTTTTTTCTGGTCCCGAAAAGGACTGGGGACCTTTGGCCCATTCCAGAACTCCGTTCACTAAATCTCTTTATAGAGTACAAAAGGTTCAGGATGGTCACCTTACCAGGCCTCATTCCCCTCCTGCATCAAGGGGACTGGCTCTGCTCCCCGGATATGCAGGACGCCTATCTGCACATCGGGTCTTTCCTCCCCATCAGAAGTTCCTGAGGTTCCGCTTCCAGAGGGAAACATGACCAGTTTTGAGCCTTACCATTTGGCCTCTCCTCCACTCCTTGAGTCTTCACCAAGTGTCTAATGGTGGTGGCTGCGGCTCTCAGACGCCAGAGCCATTACGTCTTCCCCTACCTAGATGACTGGCTCCTGGCAGCCCCTTTCAGGGCTCAACTTATTTGCACTCTCAGAGACACCTTTATACTCTTCCAAGAGTTGGGGATCACCCTGAATCTTCCAAAGTCATCCTCAGAGTCCAGCCAGTGACTCCTCTTTATCAGAGCGGTCCTGGATACCATCCAGGGCAAGGCCTTCCTCCCACAGGTAAGGGGAGATAATCTAAGGAGCACTGCCTGAGCGGTAGACATGGCTCTGCAGCTCCTAGAAAGTACCTTCCTCAGACTTCTGGGGCACATGATGGAGGCCATTCCCACAGTTCCTCTGGCATGCCTGCATAAGACAGTCCCACAATGGATGCTCAGGGTGCAGTGGGACCAAAGGTCAGACGACCTAGACCAATTGGTCAGGATCTCCGATCCGGTCAGGACACTTTCCTGGTGGCTAGACCCCTCCAACCTGGTACGAGGGGTCCTTTTCTGACAGGAGCCACTGAGATGGGTTCTCACTATGGATGCTTCCAGTCTCAGTTGGGATGTTCATCTGGGAGATAAACAGACTCAGGGAACATGGTCTCCAGAGCAGCAACTACTCCATATCAATATTCTAGAGATGCGAGCGGTCCTGAATGCCCTGTGGGCATTTCAGATGGACTTGTTGCCAGGCCCTCTTCTTATCCAGACAGACAACACATTGGTGGTGTTTTACATCAAAAAGTAAGGGGGCACACACTCCTACCCCTTTGCAGGGAGGCGATGAGGGTCTGATACTGGGTGCTGGCACACTGCCTAAACCTTGCCGCTGTTCATGTTCCAGGTCTCCAAAACGTCCTGACTGACAGCCTAAGCTGGTCTCAGACCAAGGCTCATGAGTGGGAACTCCTCCAGTCAGTAGCAGATCAGCTGTTCAACAAGTGGGGCCATCCACAGTTGGACCTCTTTGCGTCTCCACACAATGCCAATCTGCCCAGTTTTTGCTCGCTAGAGCCCATGCCTGGTGTTTTCTGGTGAGATGCTTTGTCCCTCTGTTGGACAGGGAGGTTTCTGTATGCCTTCCTTCCCTTTCCCATTCTTCAGAGGGTCTTGTTGAAGCTTCGGGCAGAAGGGGAAGGATGATTCTCATTGCCCGTTTGTGGCCTCGGCAGATTTGATTCCCACTACTTCAGCAGCTGGCAATGGAGCCTCTGATACAGCTGCAGCTGAGCTCGCACTTGTTGTCCCAGGATCAGAGGATGCTGGTCCATCCCCAAATTTCTGCATCTTCATGCCTGGCTCCAGTAGACTTCACCAAAGTTAGGTATGGGGTCTCCCAAGAAGTGGAAGACATTCTTGTAACTGCGATAAAGCCCTCAGCCAGATCCACATACGCCATGAAGTGGAAGCAGTTTAGTTTATGGGCTTCACCCCATCACCTGGACCCACTTACCAGTCCAGTGAACTCAATCTTAGAGTACCTCCTCTCCTTGTCCAATCAAGGCCTAAGCTACTCTTCCATAAAGGTACATCTTTCTGCTATTTCTGCCTATCACGTACCTGTGGAAGGGAAAACCTTTGCGCAACTGGACGTGTCCCATACTTTTTTGCAGGGCATGTTGCATATCAAACTTCCCATTAGAGATCTGATTTCACCCTGGGATCTTCTTTTTATGCTGGAGAAGTTAACTCTTCCCTCATTTGAGCCTGCCGCAAACTGCGAGCTGCGCTTCCTTTCTTGGAAAACTTTATTTTTAGTTACAGTTACCTCAGCCCAGAGAGTTTCTGAGCTTCAGGCCCTGATGTGTAAGGAGCCTTATTTGATTTTTCTTAAGGACAGGTTGTCCCTAAGAATGAATCCTAACTTTTTGTCAAAGGTGGTGTCCGAGCTTACATTAAACCAGGACATCAACCTCCCTGTTTACTACCCAGATCACTCAAACAGAGGGGAAGCAATCCTGCATACCTTGGACATCCACAGGGTGTTACGTTACTACCTTCCTGCATAGCTCCGCTTCGTAAAATGGAGCAATTTTTGTGGCCTTTGCGCCACACAGCAAAGGCAACCCTGTGCCTAAGCAGACACTTTCTAAGTGGCTGGTCAACTGCATTGTTTTCTGTTATGACAAGTATAAAAAAAACCTTACCGGGCCTGGCTAGGGGTCATTCCATCAGGGGAGTGGCTACTTTGTTTGCCTCTCTATGTAACATCTCCATCGGAGACATCTGTGCAGTGGCTACATGGAGCTCAGTGCATACTTTTATCAAGGACTATAACCTGGACATTGCCTCTAAGAGAAGGGCAGGTTTTGGCCTTGCGGTCCTCCAAGGCCTTCTGTCGTAATTGCCTCTTAAGGGCTTCAGCACTTCTAGACTCCTCACGGACTTACCTTCTTTCTATTCCCAGGATTGCTTTGGATTCGGTCTTAATGGTAATAGCCTGCTGAAAGAGCTCCCACTCTCAGTAAGATAGTGTAGTTATGTAAGAACTTACCGTAACAGTAGATCTTTGAAAGGAGTTCTTGCAGCAGGTGCTCCTTTCCCTCCCTCCTCCCGCTGGTGAGTTCTGCATCTTTCTGTCTATGGCATGCTCCCTCCCAGTCTGCCTGCTGGTTCACTCACCAGGTCTCTGGCGGGCGAACTGAGGTGGGGCCGGGGACCGCCCCCGATATACCATCGGCCGACATCAGGGTGGAGCCGGTGTCGGACGTTGGTCCCCGCTGGAGACTGCTAGCTAGAAGTTTGCCATGGGGTCCTGGTGCCTGGCAGCATAGTCCTAATAATGATAGCCTGCTGCAAGAGCTCCTCTCAAAGATCTACTGTTATGGTAAGTTCTTACATAACTGTACTTTGAGGAGTGGCCAGTTTAATTTCTCTTTATGAACTTAAATTTGCCTACTGGCCCCCATCTACATTTGAACTGACTATACCTAGGAGGGGATCCACTTTGAACTGTGTCCATTCCAGAATTTATCTTATGCTGGTCTATTCCATTCCAAGAGTTACCTTAGCTTGGCCTGCTCCATGCCATTCAAAGAGTTACCTTACCATAGCCTGATCTGATCTGTCCTGTCCTGTTGTGAGATTTACCCTAGACTGAACTTGTCTGGTTCACTGCATTTCATTCCGTTCCAATATTTACCTTAGTTTAGCCTACTCTATCTCATTCCAAAATTTGCCTTAGTGTGAGCTGGTTTGATCCATTTCAAGATTTACCTTAGCCCAGCCTGGTCTGGTCTGATTCATGCTAAGATTCACCCTAGTATGCCTGGCTTGATCTGTACCATTTCAAGATTACCTTATCCTGGCCCAGTCCGATCAATCCTAGTCCAAGATTAACCCTAGCCTGGCCTGGTCTATCCTATTATAAGGTTTACCCTATCCTGGCTTGGGCTGCTCAACAACATTTCAAGAATTGCTGTAGCCTGATCTGGTCAAGATTAAACCACTGTAAGACTTATCCTAACCTGACCTGGGCTACCCCTTTCCAAGATTTAATCTAGTTTGGTCTGGGGTACTCTCTCACATTCCAAGATTTACCTTAGCTGGGTCTGGTCTGCTCTATCCAATTTCAAGATGTACTCAAGCCATGCCTGGTCATTCCATTCCAGGTTTATACTAGCCTGGAATAGACTGCTCTATCCCATTCCAGGATTCATCCTAGTCTGGCCTGGTCTGGTTTATCCCATACTAAGATTCACCTTTGCATGGTCTAGTGTGGTCTACACAATTCCATGATTTATCGTAGCTTGCCCTGGTTTCGTCCTCTCATTCAAGATTTGCCTCAGCCCAGCCTGTTATTCCATTAACAAGATTTACCTTAGCCTGGCCTGATCTATCCCACGATCCTGGGATCAGTAATAGAAGCAGGGAGGTGATCCCTCCTACATATCTAAATGATCTCTCCAATTATTCTCAAAACCTTCTCCTACCTTTGCCTACTTTATCTATATCCAGGGCCCCTGGTGTTCTGCGGCAGAATTTTCTGATTTCTTCGGCAGGGCTCCTTGACTTCTGCAGCAGCATTTTCTGATTTCTTCGGCATGATTTATTCATTTCTCTGGCAGAATGCAGTCCTGTCATTGGCTAAATAGGATGTGATGTCATCGATGACATCATATGCTGAGCATAGAGGAGGGGCTTCAGGATAAACGAGGTGGGAAAGAAAGCCTGACACTATGGAAAAACAGTATATTTATATGAAAATTCACCCAAAACAATGAATTCTGCAGCACTATATATATTCTGTGGCATGATGCAAATTCTGCGGCAAATTCTGCAACAGCAGAACCACAGAATTCCAGGGGCCTTGTCTATATCTTACTTTCTTTGGCCCTCTTCCTCCTCCGCACACCACTCATTTTCAACCCCTCTTTCTTATTTATTTAACTACTCTCTCCTGTCACTGTACACTCCCCATATTTATTGCTTCTCACCAGCTTATGCTAATAACCCTGCCTTGTCCTGTCTTAATTGAGCACTATGTATTATATGAACCTTAACTGTATTTTATTTTACGTTAATGTTTTTCTATGTATTGGTGTTCATGAACCTTATTTGTACATTGCTGTATTTTTTTCTACGTTGCCTTTTTCTGCAATGTCCCCTTGACTATTTACATGCTTCAGGACCTCCTTGTGAATGAGCTTGCTCAACAGAGTTTTCCTGCAATAAACTTGAACTTGAACATATATGTCTCTAGTTCACCCTCGAATGGAGTACTGTGCGAGGTTTTGGAGCCCACATCTGCAGCAGAACAATTATGGTGGAAGCTGTTAAAAACATCAAAACCAGGCACTCCACACCACCAATAAACTGACTGCTGCAGTATAAAAAAGGATAAGTTATTTAAACAAATTGCATGCCTGACGCGTTTCTGGTCACAGTGACCTTTATCAAAGGGTCACTGTGACAGAAACGCCAGGCATACAATTTGTTTAAATCAATTATCCTTTCTTATATGCAGCAGTCAGTTTATTGGTGGTGCAGAGTGCCTGGTTTTGATATTTTTAATGTATTAATTTACCAAGTGCACCCCAGCCGAGAGCGAGTCCTTGGATTTTTTTTTTATGGTGGAAGCTGTACAGAGAATGGTGACCAAGATGAGCCAGGGTCTGGGGGTTGTATATGAGGAAAGATTGAGCAACCTTAACATGTACACCCAAGAGACAAGGAGAAAGAGGAAGTGACATAATTGAAATGTAGAAATATCTCCAGGGGATTAGCGATGGAATGCAATGTGTTGTTCACCCTTAGTACAAATATGTATACAAGAGAATCTCTAATAAAGATGGCTATGGGAAGGTTCAGGAGGAATGTTTGCAAGTACTTTTTCTCAGAAAGAGCACTGGACAGGTGGAACAGACTGCCAGAGGAGGTCTGTGCCACAACAGTGAGTGGATTCAAAAATGGGAGGGGCAGGAACAAATACATGATGGGGCAGGAGGAGGAGGAGGCGCAAAGAGGAGGCAGAGGGTCATGAGGGCTATCACAAGAGTAATATGTAGGGTTGGACGGACTGGATGGGCCCACTGGGCCTTTTTCTGCCATCATGTTCTAGGTTTCTGTGTTTCTATTCTAAGATATACCTTAGCCTGGACTGGTCTATTCTACCCCATTGCAAGATTTACCTTAGCCCAGCCCATTCAGTTCCATTACAAGATTTACCGTAGCATGGTCTGATCCATTCCATTACAAGATTTGCCTTATCCTGACCAGAGCCATTCCATTTCAAGATTTAACTTAGCCAGCCTGATCTATTCCATTCCATTCCAAAATTTACCTTACCCTGACCTGATCCATTACATTCCAAGATTTACTTTAGCCAGGCCTTTTCTACTCTAACACTAGATTTACCTTAGCCTGGCCTGTTCTGTTCTATTCTATTCTATTCCATTCCAAGATTTAACTTAGCCTAGGTTGTTCTATTCCATTACTAGATTTACCTTTGCTGGGCCTATTCTATTCCTTTACAAAATTTACCTTAGCTTGGCCTTATCTATTCCATTCCAAGACTTAACTTAGCCTGGACTGTTCTATTCCATTACAAGATTTACCTTAGCATGGCCTGATCCATTCCATTCCAAGATATAACATTGCCTAGCCTGGTCCATTCCATCACTAGATTTACCTTAGCTTGGCCTGTTCTATTCCACTCCAAAATTTACCTTAGCCAGGCCTGTTCTATTCTATTACCAGATTTACCTTAGCCTGGCCTGTTCTATTCCATTCCAAGATTTACCTTAGCTGGGCCTGTTCTATTCCATTCCAAGATTTACCTTAGCCTGGCCTGGTCTATTCCACTCCAAGATTTACCTTAGCCTGGCCTGTTCTATTCTATTACCAGATTTACCTTAGCCTGGCCTGTTCTATTCCATTACCAGATTTACCTTAGCCTGGCCTGTTCTATTCCATTCCAAGATTTACCTTAGCCTGGCCTGTTCTATTCCATTCCAAGATTTACCTTAGCCTGGCCTGTTCTATTCCATTCCAAGATTTACCTTAGCTTAGCCTGGTCTATTCCACTCCAAGATTTACCTTAGCCTGGCCTGTTCTATTCCATTACAAGATTTACCTTAGCCTGGCCTGTTCTATTCCATTCCAAGATTTACCTTAGCCTGGCCTGTTCTATTCCATTACCAGATTTACCTTAGCTTGGCCTTGTCTATTCCATTCCAAGGTTTACCTTAGCCTGGCTTGTTCTATTCCATTACAAGATTTACCTTAGCCTGGCCTGTTCTATTCCATTCCAAGATTTACCTTAGCCTGGCCTGGTCTATTCCATTCCAAGATTTACCTTAGCTTGGCCTGTTCTATTCTATTACCAGATTTACCTTAGCCTGGCCTGTTCTATTCCATTCCAAGATTTACCTTAGCCTGGCCTGTTCTATTCCATTCCAAGATTTACCTTAGCCTGGCCTGTTCTATTCCATTCCAAGATTTACCTTAGCCTGGCCTGTTCTATTCCATTCCAAGATTTACCTTAGCCTGGCCTGTTCTATTCCATTACCAGATTTACCTTAGCCTGGCCTGTTCTATTCCATTCCAAGATTTACCTTAGCATGGCCTGATCCATTCCATTCCAAGATATAACATTACCTAGCCTGGTCCATTCCATCACTAGATTTACCTTAGCCTGGCCTGTTGTATTCCACTCCAAGATTTACCTTAGCCTGGCCTGTTCAATTCTATTACCAGATTTACCTTAGCCTGGCCTGTTCTATTCCATTACCAGATTTACCTTAGCCTGGCCTGTTCTATTCCATTACAAGATTTACCTTAGCCTGGCCTGTTCTATTCCATTCCAAGATATAACATTACCTAGCCTGGTCCATTCCATCACTAGATTTACCTTAGCTTGGCCTGTTCTATTCCACTCCAAAATTTACCTTAGCCAGGCCTGTTCTATTCTATTACCAGATTTACCTTAGCCTGGCCTGTTCTATTCCATTCCAAAATTTACCTTAGCTGGGCCTGTTCTATTCCATTCCAAGATTTACCTTAGCCTGGCCTGGTCTATTCCACTCCAAGATTTACCTTAGCCTGGCCTGTTCTATTCTATTACCAGATTTACCTTAGCCTGGCCTGTCTATTCCATTACCAGATTTACCTTAGCCTGGCCTGTTCTATTCCATTCCAAGATTTACCTTAGCCTGGCCTGTTCTATTCCATTCCAAGATTTACCTTAGCCTGGCCTGTTCTATTCCATTCCAAGATTTACCTTAGCCTGGCCTGGTCTATTCCACTCCAAGATTTACCTTAGCCTGGCCTGTTCTATTCCATTACAAGATTTACCTTAGCCTGGCCTGTTCTATTCCATTCCAAGATTTACCTTAGCCTGGCCTGTTCTATTCCATTACCAGATTTACCTTGGCCTGGCATTGTCTATTCCATTCCAAGATTTACCTTAGCCTGGCTTGTTCTATTCCATTACAAGATTTACCTTAGCCTGGCCTGGTCTATTCCATTCCAAGATTTACCTTAGCCTGGCCTGTTCTATTCCATTCCAAGATTTACCTTAGCCTGGCTGGTCTATTCCACTCCAAGATTTACCTTAGCTTGGCCTGTTCTATTCCATTCCAAGATTTACCTTAGCCTGGCCTGTTCTATTCCATTACAAGATTTACCTTAGCTGGGCCTGTTCTATTCCACTCCAAGATTTACCTTAGCCTGGCCTGTTCTATTCTATTACCAGATTTACCTTAGCCTGGCCTGTTCTATTCCATTCCAAGATTTACCTTAGCCTGGCCTGTTCTATTCCATTCCAAGATTTACCTTAGCCTGGCCTGTTCTATTTCATTCCAAGATTTACCTTAGCCTGGCCTGTTGTATTCCATTCCAAGATTTACCTTTGCCAGACCTGTTCTATTCCATTACTAGATTTACCTTAGCCTGGCCTGTTCTATTCCATTCCAAGATTTACCTTAGCCTGGCAAGATTTACCTTAGCATGGCCTGATCCATTCCATTCCAAGATATAACATTACCTAGCCTGGTCCATTCCATCACTAGATTTACCTTAGCTTGGCCTGTTCTATTCCACTCCAAAATTTACCTTAGCCAGGCCTGTTCTATTCTATTACCAGATTTACCTTAGCCTGGCCTGTTCTATTCCATTCCAAAATTTACCTTGCTGGGCCTGTTCTATTCCATTCCAAGATTTACCTTAGCCTGGCCTGGTCTATTCCACTCCAAGATTTACCTTAGCCTGGCCTGTTCTATTCTATTACCAGATTTACCTTAGCCTGGCCTGTTCTATTCCATTCCAAGATTTACCTTAGCCTGGCCTGTTCTATTCCATTCCAAGATTTACCTTAGCCTGGCCTGTTCTATTCCATTCCAAGATTTACCTTAGCCTGGCCTGTTCTATTCCATTCCAAGATTTACCTTAGCCTGGCCTGGTCTATTCCACTCCAAGATTTACCTTAGCCTGGCCTGTTCTATTCCATTACAAGATTTACCTTAGCCTGGCCTGTTCTATTCCATTCCAAGATTTACCTTAGCCTGGCCTGTTCTATTCCATTACCAGATTTACCTTAGCCTGGCCTTGTCTATTCTATTCCAAGATTTACCTTAGCCTGGCTTGTTCTATTCCATTACAAGATTTACCTTAGCCTGGCCTGGTCTATTCCATTCCAAGATTTACCTTAGCCTGGCCTGTTCTATTCCATTCCAAGATTTACCTTAGCCTGGCCTGTTCTATTCCATTCCAAGATTTACCTTAGCCTGGCCTGTTCTATTCCATTCCAAGATTTACCTTAGCCTGGCCTGTTGTATTCCATTCCAAGATTTACGTTTGCCAGACCTGTTCTATTCCATTACTAGATTTACCTTAGCCTGGCCTGTTCTATTCCATTCCAAGATTTACCTTAGCCTGGCAAGATTTACCTTAGCATGGCCTGATCCATTCCATTCCAAGATATAACATTACCTGGCCTGTTCTATTCTATTACCAGATTTACCTTAGCCTGGCCTGTTCTATTCCATTCCAAGATTTACCTTAGCCTGGCCTGTTCTATTCCATTCCAAGATTTACCTTAGCTGGGCGTGTTCTATTCCATTACAAGATTTACCTTAGCCTGGCCTGTTCTATTCCATTACAAGATTTACCTTAGCTGGGCCTGTTCTATTCCACTCCAAGATTTACCTTAGCCTGGCCTGCTCTATTCCATTACAAGATTTACCTTAGCCTGGCCTGTTCTATTCCACTCCAAGATTTACCTTAGCCTGGCCTGTTCTATTCTATTACCAGATTTACCTTAGCCTGGCCTGTTCTATTCCATTCCAAGACTTAACTTAGCCTGGACTGTTCTATTCCATTACAAGATTTACCTTAGCATGGCCTGATCCATTCCATTCCAAGATATAACATTACCTAGCCTGGTCCATTCCATCACTAGATTTACCTTAGCCTGGCCTGCTCTATTCCACTCCAAAATTTATCTTAGCCAGGCCTGTTCTATTCTATTACCAGATTTACCTTAGCCTGGCCTGTTCTATTCCATTCCAAGATTTACCTTAGCCTGGCCTGGTCTATTCCACTCCAAGATTTACCTTAGCCTGGTCTGTTCTATTCTATTACCAGATTTACCTTAGCCTGGCCTGTTCTATTCCATTCCAAGATTTACCTTAGCCTGGCCTGGTCTATTCCACTCCAAGATTTACCTTAGTCTGGCCTGTTATATTCCATTACCAGATTTACCTTAGCCTGGCCTGTTCTATTCCATTACAAGATTTACCTTAGCCTGGCCTGTTCTATTCCATTCCAAGATTTACCTTAGCCTGCCCTGGTCTATTCCACTCCAAGATTTACCTTAGCCTGGCCTGTTCTATTCTATTACCAGATTTACCTTAGCCTGGCCTGTTCTATTCCATTCGAAGATTTACCTTAGCTGGGCCTGGTCTATTCCACTCCAAGATTTACCTTAGCCTGGCCTGTTCTATTCCATTCCAAGATTTACCTTAGCCTGGCCTGTTCCATTCCATTCCAAGATTTACCTTAGCCTGGCCTGTTCTATTCCATTACTAGATTTACCTTAGCCTGGCCTGTTCTATTCCATTACAAGATTTACCTTAGCCAGGCCTGTTCTATTCCATTACAAGATTTACCTTAGCTGGGCCTGTTCTATTCCACTCCAAGATTTACCTTAGCCTGGCCTGTTCTATTCCATGACAAAATTTACCTTAGCCTGGCCTGTTCTATTCCATGACAAGATTTACCTTAGCCTGGCCTGTTCTATTCCATTACAAGATTTAACTTAGCCAGGCCTGTTCTATTCCATTCCAAGATTTACCTTAGCCAGGCCTGTTCTATTCCATTACTAGATTTACCTTAGCCTGGGCTGTTCTATTCCATTCCAAGATTTACCTTAGCCTGGCCTGGTCTATTCCACTCCAACATTTACCTTAGCCTGGCTTGTTCTATTCCATTCCAAGATTTACTTTAGCCTGGCCTGTTCTATTCCATTCCAAGATTTACCTTAGCCTGGCCTGGTCTATTCCACTCCAAGATTTACCTTAGCCTGGCCTGTTCTATTCCATTCCAAGATTTACCTTAGCCTGGCCTGTTCTATTTCATTCCAAGATTTACCTTAGCTGGGCCTGTTCTATTCCATTCCAAGATTTACCTTAGCCTGGCCTGTTCTATTCCATTACCAGATTTACCTTAGCCTGGCCTGTTCTATTCCATTCCAAGATTTACCTTAGCCTGGCCTGTTCTATTCCATTCCAAGATTTACCTTAGCCTGGCCTGTTCTATTCCATGACATTTACCTTAGCCTGGCCTGTTCTATTCCATTACAACATTAAACTTAGCCAGGCCTGTTCTATTCCATTCCAAGATTTACCTTAGCCAGGCCTGTGATTATTCCATTACTAGATTTACCTTAGCCTGGCCTGTTCTATTCCATTACCAGATTTACCTTAGCCTGGCCTGTTCTATTATATTACCAGATTTACCTTAGCCTGGCCTGTTCTATTCCATTACAAGATTTACCTTAGATGGGCCTGTTCTATTCCATTCCAAGATTTACCTTAGCCTGGCCTGGTCTATTCCACTCCAAGATTTACCTTAGCCTGGCCTGTTCTATTCCATTACATGATTTACCTTAGCCTGGCCTGTTCTATTCCATTCCAAGATTTACCTTAGCCTGGCCTGTTCTATTCCATTACCAGATTTACCTTAGCCTGGCCTTGTCTATTCCATTCCAAGATTTACCTTAGCCTGGCTTGTTCTATTCCATTCCAAGATTTACCTTAGCCTGGCTGGTCTATTCCACTCCAAGATTTACCTTAGCTTGGCCTGTTCTATTCTATTACCGGATTTACCTTAGCCTGGCCTGTTCTATTCCATTCCAAGATTTACCTTAGCCTGGCTCTTCTATTCCATTCCAAGATTTACCTTAGCCTGGCCTGTCTTTCCACAAGATTTACTTAGCCAGGCCTGTTCTATTCCATTCAAGATTTACCTTAGCTAGCCTGTTCTATTCCATTACTAGATTTACCTTAGCCTGGGCTGTTCTATTCCATTCCAAGATTTACCTTAGCCTGGCCTGGTCTATTCCACTCCAACATTTACCTTAGCCTGGCTTGTTCTATTACATTCCAAGATTTACCTTAGCCTGGCTTGTTCTATTCCATTCCAAGATTTACCTTAGCCTGGCCTGGTCTCATTCCATTCCAAGATTTACCTTAGCCTGGCTTGTTCTATTCCATTCAAGATTTACCTTAGCCTGGCCTGTTCTATTCCATTACAAGATTTACCTTAGCCTGGGCCTGGTCTATTCCACTCAAGATTTACCTTAGTCTGGCCTGTTCTATTCCATTACAAAATTTACCTTAGCCTGGCCTGTTCTATTCCATTACAAGATTTACCTTAGCCTGGCCTGTTCTATTCCATTACAAGATTTAACTTAGCCAGGCCTGTTCTATTCCATTCCAAGATTTACCTTAGCCAGGCCTGTTTATTCCATTACTAGATTTACCTTAGCCTGGCCTGTTCTATTCCATTCCAAGATTTACCTTAGCCTGGTCTATTCCACTCCAAGATTTACCTTAGCCTGGCTTGTTCTATTCCATTCCAAGATTTACCTTAGCCTGGCCTGTTCTATTCCATTCCAAGATTTACCTTAGCCTGGCCTGGTCTATTCCACTCCAAGATTTACTTTAGCCTGGCTTGTTCTATTCCATTCCAAGATTTACCTTAGCCTGGCCTGTTCTATTCCATTCCAAGATTTACCTTAGCCTGGCCTGGTCTATTCCACTCCAAGATTTACCTTAGCCTCGCTTGTTCTATTCCATTGCAAGATTTACCTTAGCCTGGCCCGTTCTATTCCATTACTAGATTTATCTTAGCCTGGCCTGTTCTATTCCATTCCAAGATTTACCTTAGCCTGGCCTGTTCTATTCCATGACAAGATTTACCTTAGCCTGGCCTGTTCTATTCCATTACAAGATTTACCTTAGCCTGGCCTGTTCTATTCCATTCCAAGATTTACCTTAGCTGGCCTGTTCTATTCCATTCCAAGATTTACCTTAGCCTGGGCTGTTCTATTCCATTCCAAGATTTACCTTAGCCTGGCCTGTCTATTCCATTCCAAGATTTACCTTAGCCTGGCCTGTTCTATTCCATTCCAAGATTTACCTTAGCCTGGCCTGTTCTATTCCATTCCAAGATTTACCTTAGCCTGGCCTGTTCTATTCCATTCCAAGATTTACCTTAGCCTGGCCTGTTCTATTCCATTCCAAGATTTACCTTAGCCTGGCCTGTTCTATTCATTCCAAGATTTACCTTAGCCTGCCTGTTCTATTCCATTCCAAGATTTACCTTAGCCTGGCCTGTTCTATTCCATTACAAGATTTACCTTAGCCTGGCCTGTCTTATTCCATTCCAAGATTTACCTTAGCCTGGCCTGTTCTATTCCATTCCAAGATTTACCTTAGCCTGGCCTGTTCTATTCCATTCCAAGATTTACCTTAGCCTGGCCTGGTCTATTCCACTCCAAGATTTACCTTAGCCTGGCCTGTTCTATTCCATTACATGATTTACCTTAGCCTGGCCTGTTCTATTCCATTCCAAGATTTACCTTAGCCTGGCCTGTTCTATTCCATTACCAGATTTACCTTAGCCTGGCCTGTTCTATTATATTACCAGATTTACCTTAGCCTGGCCTGTTCTATTCCATTACAAGATTTACCTTAGATGGGCCTGTTCTATTCCATTCCAAGATTTACCTTAGCCTGGCCTGTTCTATTCCATTCAAGATTTACCTTAGCCTGGCCTGTTCTATTCCATTCAAGATTTACCTTAGCCTGGCCTGTTCTATTCCATTCCAAGATTTACCTTAGCCTGGCCTGTTCTATTCCATTACCAGATTTACCTTAGCCTGGCCTTGTCTATTCCATTCCAAGATTTACCTTAGCCTGGCTTGTTCTATTCCATTCCAAGATTTACCTTAGCCTGGCTGGTCTATTCCACTCCAAGATTTACCTTAGCTTGGCCTGTTCTATTCTATTACCGGATTTACCTTAGCCTGGCCTGTTCTATTCCATTCCAAGATTTACCTTAGCTGGGCCTGTTCTATTCCATTCCAAGATTTACCTTAGCTGGGCCTGGTCTATTCCACTCCAAGATTTAACTTAGCCAGGCCTGTTCTATTCCATTCCAAGATTTACCTTAGCCAGGCCTGTTCTATTCCATTACTAGATTTACCTTAGCCTGGCCTGTTCTATTCCATTCCAAGATTTACCTTAGCCTGGCCTGTTCTATTCCATTCCAAGATTTACCTTAGCCTGGCCTGTTCTATTCCATTCCAAGATTTACCTTAGCCTGGCCTGTTCTATTCCATTCCAAGATTTACTTTAGCCTGGCCTGGTCTATTCCATTCCAAGATTTACCTTAGCCTGGCTTGTTCTATTCCATTACAAGATTTACCTTAGCCTGGCCTGTTCTATTCCATTCCAAGATTTACCTTAGTGGCCTGTTCTATTCCACTCCAAGATTTACCTTAGCCTGGCCTGTTCTTTCCATACAAAATTTACCTTAGCCTGGCCTGTTCTATTCCATGCAAGATTTACCTTAGCCTGGCCTGTTCTATTCCATTCCAAGATTTACACTTAGCCAGGCCTGTTCTATTCCATTCCAAGATTTACCTTAGCCAGGCCTGTGATTATTCCATTACCAGATTTACCTTAGCCTGGCCTGTTCTATTCCATTACCAGATTTACCTTAGCCTGGCCTGTTCTATTCTATTACCAGATTTACCTTAGCCTGGCCTGTTCTATTCCATTCCAAGATTTACCTTAGCCTGGCCTGTTCTATTCCATTCCAAGATTTACCTTAGCCTGGCCTGTTCTATTCCATTCCAAGATTTACCTTAGCCTGGCCTGTTCTATTCCATTCCAAGATTTACCTTAGCCTGGCCTGTTCTATTCCATTCCAAGATTTACCTTAGCCTGGCCTGTTCTATTCCATTACCAGATTTACCTTAGCCTGGCCTGTTCTATTCCATTCCAAGATTTACCTTAGCCTGGCCTGTTCTATTCCATTCCAAGATTTACCTTAGCCTGGCCTGGTCTATTCCATCCAAGATTTACCTTAGCTTGGCCTGTTCTATTCCTATTAAGATTTACCTTAGCCTGGCCTGTTCTATTCCATTCCAAGATTTACCTTAGCTGGGCCTGTTCTATTCCATTCAAGATTTACCTTAGCCTGGCCTGTTCTATTCCACTCCAAGATTTACTCTTAGCCTGGCCTGTTCTATTCCATTCCAAGATTTACCTTAGCCTGGCCTGTTCTATTCCATTACAAGATTTACCTTAGCCTGGCCTGTTCTATTCCATTCCAAGATTTACCTTAGCCTGGCCTGGTTCTATTCCATTCCAAGATTTACCTTAGCCTGGCCTGTTCTATTCCATTCCAAGATTTACCTTAGCCTGGCCTGTTCTATTCCATTCCAAGATTTACCTTAGCCTGGCCTGTTCTATTCCATTCCAAGATTTACCTTAGCCTGGCCTGTTCTATTCCATTCCAAGATTTACCTTAGCCTGGCCTGTTCTATTCCATTACAAGATTTACCTTAGCTGGGCCTGTTCTATTCCACTCCAAGATTTACCTTAGCCTGGCCTGTTCTATTCCATGACAAAATTTACCTTAGCCTGGCCTGTTCTATTCCATGACAAGATTTACCTTAGCCTGGCCTGTTCTATTCCATTACAAGATTTACCTTAGCTGGGCCTGTTCTATTCCATTCCAAGATTTACCTTAGCCTGGCCTGTTCTATTCCATTACAAGATTTACCTTAGCCTGGCCTGTTCTATTCCATTCCAAGATTTACCTAGCAGCCTGTCTATTCCATTCCAAGATTTACCTTAGCCTGGCCTGTTCTATTCCATTCCAAGATTACTTTAGCCTGGCCTGTTCTATTCCATTCCAAGATTTACCTTAGCCTGGCCTGGTCTATTCCACTCCAAGATTTACCTTAGCCTGGCTTGTTCTATTCCATTCCAAGATTTACCTTAGCCTGGCCTGTTCTATTCCATTCCAAGATTTACCTTAGCCTGGCCTGGTCTATTCCACTCCAAGATTTACCTTAGCCTGGCCTGTTCTATTCCATTCCAAGATTTACCTTAGCCTGGCCTGTTCTATTCCATTACAAGATTTACCTTAGCCTGGCCTGTTCTATTCCATTCCAAGATTTACCTTAGCCTGGCCTGTTCTATTCCATTACAAGATTTACCTTAGCCTGGCCTGTTCTATTCCATTCCAAGATTTACCTTAGCCTGGCCTGTTCTATTCCATTACTAGATTTACCTTAGCCTGGCCTGTTCTATTCCATTCCAAGATTTACCTTAGCCTGGCCTGGGTCATTCCATTCCAAGATTTTCTTTTGCCAGGCCTGTTCTATTACAGTCCAAGATTTGCCTTAGCCTGGCCTGTTCTATACCATTACTAAACTAATCTTAGCCTGGCCTGGTCTATTCCACTCCAAGATTTACCTTAGCCTGGCCTGTTCTATTCTATTACCAGATTTACCTTAGCCTGGCCTGTTCTATTCCATTACCAGATTTACCTTAGCCTGGCCTGTTCTATTCCATTCCAAGATTTACTCTAGCCTGGCCTGTTCTATTCCATTCCAAGATTTACCTTAGCCTGGCCTGTTCTATTCCATTCCAAGATTTACCTTAGCCTGGCCTGTTCTATTCCATTCCAAGATTTACCTTAGCCTGGCCTGTTCTATTCCATTACAAGATTTACCTTAGCCTGGCCTGTTCTATTCCATTCCAAGATTTACCTTAGCCTGGCCTGTTCTATTCCATTACAAGATTTACCTTAGCCTGGCCTGTTCTATTCCATTCCAAGATTTACCTTAGCCTGGCCTGTTCTATTCCATTCAAGATTTACTTAGCCTGGCCTGTCTATTCCATTCCAAGATTTACCTTAGCCTGGCCTGTTCTATTCCATTCCAAGATTTACCTTAGCCTGGCCTGTTCTATTCCATTCCAAGATTTACCTTAGCTTGGCCTGTTCTATTCCATTCCAAGATTTACCTTAGCCTGGCCTGTTCTATTCCATTACAAGATTTACCTTAGCCTGGCCTGTTCTATTCCACTCCAAGATTTACCTTAGCCTGGCCTGTTCTATTCCATTACCAGATTTACCTTAGCCTGGCCTGTTCTATTCCATTCCAAGATTTACCTTAGCCTGGCCTGTTCTATTCCATTCCAAGATTTACCTTAGCCTGGCCTGTTCTGTTCCATACCAGATTTACCTTAGCCTGGCCTGTTCTATTCCATTACAAGATTTACCTTAGCCTGGCCTGTTCTATTCCATTCCAAGATTTACCTTAGCCTGGCCTGTTCTATTCCATTCCAAGATTTACCTTAGCCTGGCCTGTTCTATTCCACTCCAAGATTTACCTTAGCCTGGCCTGTTCTATTCCATTACAAGATTTACCTTAGCCTGGCCTGTTCTATTCCATTCCAAGATTTACCTTAGCTGGCCTGTTCTATTCCATTCCAAGATTTACCTTAGCCTGGCCTGTTCTATTCCATTCCAAGATCTACCTTAGCCTGGCCTGTTCTATTCCATTACAAGATTTACCTTAGCATGGCCTGTTCTATTCCATTCCAAGATTAACTTTACCTAGCCTGTCTATTCCATCACAGATTTATCTTAGCCTGGCCTGTTCTATTCCACTCCAAAATTTACCTTAGCCTGGCCTGTTCTATTCTATTACAGATTTACCTTAGCCTGGCCTGTTCTATTCCATTCCAAGATTTACCTTAGCCTGGCCTGTTCTATTCCATTCCAAGATTTACCTTAGCCTGGCCTGTTCTATTCCATTACAGATTTACCTTAGCCTGGCCTGTTCTATTCCATTACAAGATTTACCTTAGCCTGGCCTGTTCTATTCCATTCCAAGATTTACCTTAGCCTGGCCTGTCTATTCCATTCCAAGATTTACCTTAGCCTGGCCTGTTCTATTCATTACAAGATTTACCTTAGCCTGGCCTGTTCTATTCCATTACCAAGATTTACCTTAGCCTGGCCTGTTCTATTCCATTCCAAGATTTACCTTAGCCTGGCCTGGTCTATTCCATTCCAAGATTTACCTTAGCCTGGCCTGTTCTATTCATTACCAGATTTACCTTAGCCTGGCCTGTTCTATTCCACTCGAAGATTTACCTTAGCTGGGCCTGTTCTATTCCATTCCAAGATTTACCTTAGCTGGGCCTGTTCTATTCCATTCCAAGATTTACCTTAGCCTGGCCTGTTCTATTCCATTCCAAGATTTACCTTAGCTGGGCCTCTTCTATTCCACTCCAAGATTTACCTTAGCCTGGCCTGTTCTATTCCATTCCAAGATTTACCTTAGCCTGGCCTGTTCTATTCCATTCCAAGATTTACCTTAGCCTGGCCTGTTCTATTCCATTCCAAGATTTACCTTTGCCAGGCCTGTTCTATTCCATTACTAGATTTACCTTAGCCTGGCCTGTTCTATTCCATTACAAGATTTACCTTAGCCTGGCCTGTTCTATTCCATTACAAGATTTACCTTAGCTGGGCCTGTTCTATTCCACTCCAAGATTTACCTTAGCCTGGCCTGTTCTATTCCATGACAAAATTTACCTTAGCCTGGCCTGTTCTATTCCATGACAAGATTTACCTTAGCCTGGCCTGTTCTATTCCATTCCAAGATTTACCTTAGCTGGGCCTGTTCTATTCCATTCCAAGATTTACCTTAGCTGGGCCTGGTCTATTCCACTCCAAGATTTACCTTAGCCTGGTCTGTTCTATTCTATTACCAGATTTACCTTAGCCTGGCCTGTTCTATTCCATTCCAAGATTTACCTTAGCTGGGCCTGTTCTATTCCATTCCAAGATTTACCTTAGCCTGGCCTGGTCTATTCCACTCCAAGATTTACCTTAGCCTGGCCTGTTCTATTCCATTCCAAGATTTACCTTAGCCTGGCCTGTTCTATTCCATTCCAAGATTTACCTTAGCCTGGCCTGTTCTATTCCATTCCAAGATTTACCTTAGCCTGGCCTGTTCTATTCCATTCCAAGATTTACCTTTGCCAGGCCTGTTCTATTCCATTACTAGATTTACCTTAGCCTGGCCTGTTCTATTCCATTACAAGATTTACCTTAGCCTGGCCTGTTCTATTCCATTACAAGATTTACCTTAGCTGGGCCTGTTCTATTCCATTCCAAGATTTACCTTAGCCTGGCCTGTTCTATTCCATGACAAGATTTACCTTAGCCTGGCCTGTTCTATTCCATACAAGATTTACCTTAGCCTGGCCTGTTCTATTCCATTCCAAGATTTACCTTAGCCTGGCCTGTTCTATTCCATTACAAGATTACCTTAGCCTGGCCTGTTCTATTCCATTCAAGATTTACCTTAGCCGGCCTGTTCTATTCCATTCCAAGATTTACCTTAGCCTGGCCTGTTCTATTCCATTCCAAGATTTACCTTAGCCTGGTCTGTTTCCACTCCAAGATTTACCTTAGCCTGGCTTGTTCTATTCCATTCCAAGATTTACACTTAGCCTGGCCTGTTCTATTCCATTCCAAGATTTACCTTAGCCTGGCCTGTTCTATTCCATTCCAAGATTTACCTTAGCCTGGCTTGTTCTATTCCATTCCAAGATTTACCTTAGCCTGGCCTGTTCTATTCCATTCCAAGATTTACCTTAGCCTGGCCTGGTCTATTCCACTCCAAGATTTACCTTAGCCTCGCTTGTTCTATTCCATGCAAGATTTACCTTAGCCTGGCCTGTTCTATTCCATTCCAAGATTTACCTTAGCCTGGCCTGTTCTATTCCATTCCAAGATTTACCTTAGCCTGGCCTGTTCTATTCCATTACTAGATTTACCTTAGCCTGGCCTGTTCTATTCCATTCCAAGATTTACCTTAGCCTGGCCTGTTCTATTCCATTACTAGATTTATCTTAGCCTGGCCTGTTCTATTCCATTCCAAGATTTACCTTAGCCTGGCCTGGTCTATTCCATTCCAAGATTTACCTTAGCCTGGCCTGTCTCTATTCCATGTCCAAGATTTACCTTAGCCTGGCCTGTTCTATCCATTCCAAGATTTAACCTTAGCCTGGCCTGGTCTATTCCACTCCAAGATTTACCTTAGCCTGGCCTGTTCTATTCTATTACCAGATTTACCTTAGCCTGGCCTGTTCTATTCCATTACCAGATTTACCTTAGCCTGGCCTGTTCTATTCCATTCCAAGATTTACCTTAGCCTGGCCTGTTCTATTCCATTCCAAGATTTACCTTAGCCTGGCCTGTTCTATTCCATTCCAAGATTTACTTTAGCCTGGCCTGGTCTATTCCACTCCAAGATTTACCTTAGCCTGGCCTGTTCTATTCTATTACAAGATTTACCTTAGCCTGGCCTGTTCTATTCCATTCCAAGATTTACCTTAGCCTGGCCTGTTCTATTCCATTACCAGATTTACCTTGGCCTGGCATTGTCTATTCCATTCCAAGATTTACCTTAGCCTGGCTTGTTCTATTCCATTACAAGATTTACCTTAGCCTGGCCTGGTCTATTCCATTCCAAGATTTACCTTAGCCTGGCCTGTTCTATTCCATTCCAAGATTTACCTTAGCCTGGCTGGTCTATTCCACTCCAAGATTTACCTTAGCTTGGCCTGTTCTATTCCATTCCAAGATTTACCTTAGCCTGGCCTGTTCTATTCCATTACAAGATTTACCTTAGCCTGGGCCTGTTCTATTCCATTCCAAGATTTACCTTAGCCTGGCCTGTTCTATTCCATTACCAGATTTACCTTAGCCTGGCCTGTTCTATTCCATTCCAAGATTTACCTTAGCCTGGCCTGTTCTATTCCATTCCAAGATTTACCTTAGCTGGGCCTGTTCTATTCCATTACAAGATTTACCTTAGCCTGGCCTGTTCTATTCCATTACAAGATTTACCTTAGCCTGGCCTGTTCTATTCCACTCCAAGATTTACCTTAGCCTGGCCTGTTCTATTCCATTACAAGATTTACCTTAGCCTGGCCTGTTCTATTCCATTCCAAGATTTACCTTAGCCTGGCCTGTTCTATTCCATTACCAGATTTACCTTAGCCTGGCCTGTTCTATTCCATTCCAAGATTTACCTTAGCCTGGCCTGTTCTATTCCATTCCAAGATTTACCTTAGCCTGGCCTGTTCTATTCCATTCCAAGATTTACCTTAGCCTGGCCTGTTCTATTCCATTACAAGATTTACCTTAGCCTGGCCTGTTCTATTCCATTCCAAGATTTACCTTAGCCTAGCCTGGTCTATTCCATCACAGATTTATCTTAGCCTGGCCTGTTCTATTCCATCCAAGATTTACCTTAGCCTGGCCTGTTCTATTCCATTACAAGATTTACCTTAGCCTGGCCTGTTCTATTCCATTCCAAGATTTACCTTAGCCTGGCCTGTTCTATTCCATTCCAAGATTTACCTTAGCCTGGCCTGTTCTATTCCATTCCAAGATTTACCTTAGCCTGGCCTGTTCTATTCTATTACCAGATTTACCTTAGCCTGGCCTGTTCTATTCCATTCCAAGATTTACCTTAGCCTGGCCTGGTCTATTCCACTCCAAGATTTACCTTAGCCTGGCCTGTTCTATTCCATTACCAGATTTACCTTAGCCTGGCCTGTTCTATTCCATTACAAGATTTACCTTAGCTTGGCCTGTTCTATTCCATTCCAAGATTTACCTTAGCCTGGCCTGTTCTATTCCACTCCAAGATTTACCTTAGCCTGGCCTGTTCTATTCCATTACAAGATTTACCTTAGCCTGGCCTGTTCTATTCCACTCAAGATTTACCTTAGCCTGGCCTGTTCTATTCCATTCCAAGATTTACCTTAGCCTGGCCTGTTCTATTCCATTCCCAAGATTTACCTTAGCCTGGCCTGTTCTATTCCATTCCAAGATTTACCTTAGCTGGGCCTGTTCTATTCCACTCCAAGATTTACCTTAGCCTGGCCTGTTCTATTCCATTCCAAGATTTACCTTAGCCTGGCCTGTTCTATTCCATTCCAAGATTTACCTTAGCCTGGCCTGTTGTATTCCATTCCAAGATTTACCTTTGCCAGGCCTGTTCTATTCCATTACTAGATTTACCTTAGCCTGGCCTGTTCTATTCCATTACAAGATTTACCTTAGCCTGGCCTGTTCTATTCCATTCAAGATTTACCTTAGCCTGGCCTGTTCTATTCCACTCCAAGATTTACCTTAGCCTGCCTGTTCTATTCCATTACAAGATTTACCTTAGCCAGGCCTGTTCTATTCCATTACAAGATTTACCTTAGCCTGGCCTGTTCTATTCCATTCCAAGATTTACCTTAGCTGGCCTGTTCTATTCCATTCCAAGATTTACCTTAGCTGGGCCTGTTCTATTCCACTCCAAGATTTACCTTAGCCTGGCCTGTTCTATTCCATTACCAGATTTACCTTAGCCTGGCCTGTTCTATTCCATTCCAAGATTTACCTTAGCTGGGCCTGTTCTATTCCATTCCAAGATTTACCTTAGCCTGGCCTGTTCTATTCCACTCCAAGATTTACCTTAGCCTGGCCTGTTCTATTCCATTCCAAGATTTACCTTAGCCTGGCCTGTTCTATTCCATTCCAAGATTTACCTTAGCCTGGCCTGTTCTATTCCATTCAAGATTTACCTTAGCCTGGCCTGTTCTATTCCATTCCAAGATTTACCTTAGCCTGGCCTGTTCTATTCCATTCCAAGATTTACCTTAGCCTGGCCTGTTCTATTCCATTCCAAGATTTACCTTAGCCTGGCCTGTTCTATTCCATTCCAAGATTTACCTTAGCCAGGCCTGTTCTATTCCATTACTAGATTTACCTTAGCCTGGCCTGTTCTATTCCATTCCAAGATTTACCTTAGCCTGGCAGTCTAGCTGCCTGATCCATTCCATTCCAAGATTTACTTAGCCTAGCCTGTTCTATTCCATTCACTAGATTTACCTTAGCTTGGCCTGTTCTATTCCATTCCAAAATTTACCTTAGCCAGGCCTGTTCTATTCTATTACCAGATTTACCTTAGCCTGGCCTGTTCTATTCCATTCCAAGATTTACCTTAGCTGGGCCTGTTCTATTCCATTCCAAGATTTACCTTAGCCTGGCCTGGTCTATTCCACTCCAAGATTTACCTTAGCCTGGCCTGTTCTATTCTATTACCAGATTTACCTTAGCCTGGCCTGTTCTATTCCATTCCAGATTTACCTTAGCCTGGCCTGTTCTATTCCATTCCAAGATTTACCTTAGCCTGGCCTGTTCTATTCCATTCCAAGATTTACCTTAGCCTGGCCTGTTCTATTCCATTCCAAGATTTACCTTAGCCTGGCCTGTTCTATTCCACTCCAAGATTTACCTTAGCCTGGCCTGTTCTATTCCATTCCAAGATTTACCTTAGCCTGGCCTGTTCTATTCCATTCCAAGATTTACCTTAGCCTGGCCTGTTCTATTCCATTCCAAGATTTACCTTAGCCTGGCCTGTTCTATTCCATTCAAGATTTACCTTAGCCTGGCTTGTTCTATTCCATTACAAGATTTACCTTAGCCTGGCCTGTTCTATTCCATTCCAAGATTTACCTTAGCCTGGCCTGTTCTATTCCATTCCAAGATTTACCTTAGCCTGGCCTGTTCTATTCCATTCCAAGATTTACCTTAGCCTGGCCTGTTCTATTCCATTCCAAGATTTACCTTAGCCTGGCCTGTTGTATTCCATTCCAAGATTTACCTTTGCCAGACCTGTTCTATTCCATTACAGATTTACCTTAGCCTGGCCTGTTCTATTCCATTCCAAGATTTACCTTAGCCTCAAGATTTACCTTAGCCTGGCCTGTTCTATTCCATTCCAAGATTTACCTTACCTGGCCTGTTCTATTCCATTCACAGATTTACCTTAGCCTGGCCTGTTCTATTCCATTCCAAGATTTACCTTAGCCTGGCCTGTTCTATTCCATTCCAAGATTTACCTTAGCCTGGCCTGTTCTATTCCATTCACAAGATTTACCTTAGCCTGGCCTGTTCTATTCCATTCCAAGATTTACCTTAGCTGGGCTGTTCTATTCCATTCCAAGATTTACCTTAGCCTGGCCTGTTCTATTCCATTACAAGATTTACCTTAGCCTGGCCTGTTCTATTCCATTCCAAGATTTACCTTAGCCTGGCCTGTTCTATTCCATTACAAGATTTACCTTAGCCTGGCCTGTTCTATTCCATTCCAAGATTTACACTTAGCCTGGCTGTTCTATTCCATTACAAGATTTACTCTTAGCCTGGCCTGTTCTATTCCATTCCAAGATTTACCTTAGCCTGGCCTGTTCTATTCCATTCACAAGATTTACCTTAGCCTGGCCTGCCAAGATTTACCTTAGCCTGGCCTGTTCTATTCCACTCCAAGATTTACCTTAGCCTGGCCTGTTCTATTCCATTCCAAGATTTACCTTAGCCTGGCCTGTTCTATTCCATTCCAAGATTTACCTTAGCCTGGCCTGTTCTATTCCATTCCAAGATTTACCTTAGCCTGGCCTGTTCTATTCCATTACCAGATTTACCTTAGCCTGGCCTGTTCTATTCCATTCCAAGATTTACCTTAGCCTGGCCTGTTCTATTCCATTCCAAGATTTACCTTAGCCTGGCCTGTTCTATTCCATTACAAGATTTACCTTAGCCTGGCCTGTTCTATTCCATTCCAAGATTTACCTTAGCCTGGCCTGTTCTATTCCATTCCAAGATTTACCTTAGCCTGGCCTGTTCTATTCCATTACATGATTTACCTTAGCCTGGCCTGTTCTATTCCACTCAAGATTTACCTTAGCCTGGCCTGTTCTATTCCATTCCAAGATTTACCTTAGCCTGGCCTGTTCTATTCCATTCCAAGATTTACCTTAGCCTGGCCTGTTCTATTCCATTCCAAGATTTACCTTAGCCTGGCCTGTTCTATTCCATTCCAAGATTTACCTTAGCCTGGCCTGTTCTATTCCATTCCAAGATTTACCTTAGCCTGGCCTGTTCTATTCCATTCCAAGATTTACCTTAGCCTGGCCTGTTCTATTCCATTACATGATTTACCTTAGCCTGGCCTGTTCTATTCCATTCCAAGATTTACCTTAGCCTGGCCTGTTCTATTCCATTACCAAGATTTACCTTAGCCTGGCCTGTTCTATTCCATTCCAAGATTTACCTTAGCCTGGGCCTGTTCTATTCCATTCCAAGATTTACCTTAGCCTGGCCTGTTCTATTCCATTCCAAGATTTACCTTAGCCTGGCCTGTTCTATTCCATTACAAGATTTACCTTTAGCCTGGCCTGTTCTATTCCATTCCAAGATTTACCTTAGCCTGGCCTGTTCTATTCCATTCCAAGATTTACCTTAGCCTGGCCTGTTCTATTCCATTCAAGATTTCCTTAGCCTGGCCTGTTCTATTCCATTCCAAGATTTACCTTAGCCTGGCCTGTTCTATTCCATTCCAAGATTTACCTTAGCCTGGCCTGTTCTATTCCATTCCAAGATTTACCTTAGCCTGGCCTGTTCTATTCCATTCCAAGATTTACCTTAGCCTGGCCTGTTCTATTCCATTCCAAGATTTACTTTAGCCTGGCCTGGTCTATTCCACTCCAAGATTTACCTTAGCCTGGCCTGTTCTATTCTATTACAAGATTTACCTTAGCCTGGCCTGTTCTATTCCATTCCAAGATTTACCTTAGCCTGGCCTGTTCTATTCCATTACAAGATTTACCTTAGCCTGGCCTGGTCTATTCCATTCCAAGATTTACCTTAGCCTGGCCTGTTCTATTCCATTCCAAGATTTACCTTAGCCTGGCCTGGTCTATTCCATTCCAAGATTTACCTTAGCCTGGCCTGTTCTATTCCATTCCAAGATTTACCTTAGCCTGGCCTGTTCTATTCCATTCCAAGATTTACCTTAGCCTGGCCTGTTCTATTCCATTCCAAGATTTACCTTAGCCTGGCCTTGTCTATTCCATTCCAAGATTTACCTTAGCCTGGCTTGTTCTATTCCATTACAAGATTTACCTTAGCCTGGCCTGGTCTATTCCATTCCAAGATTTACCTTAGCCTGGCCTGTTCTATTCCATTCCAAGATTTACCTTAGCCTGGCCTGTTCTATTCCATTCCAAGATTTACCTTAGCCTGGCCTGTTCTATTCCATTCCAAGATTTACCTTAGCCTGGCCTGTTCTATTCCATTCCAAGATTTACCTTAGCCTGGCCTGTTCTATTCCATTACAAGATTTACCTTAGCCTGGCCTGTTCTATTCCATTCCAGATTTACCTTAGCCTGGCATCTTAGCTGGCTGGTCTATTCCATTCCAAGATTACCTTAGCCTGGCCTGTTCTATTCTATTACCAGATTTACCTTAGCCTGGCCTGTTCTATTCCACTCCAAGATTTACCTTAGCCTGGCCTGTTCTATTCCATTCCAAGATTTACCTTAGCTGGGCCTGTTCTATTCCATTCCAAGATTTACCTTAGCCTGGCCTGTTCTATTCCATTCCAAGATTTACCTTAGCCTGGCCTGTTCTATTCCATTCCAAGATTTACCTTAGCCTGGCCTGTTCTATTCCATTACAAGATTTACCTTAGCCTGGCCTGTTCTATTCCACTCCAAGATTTACCTTAGCCTGGCCTGTTCTATTCTATTACCAGATTTACCTTAGCCTGGCCTGTTCTATTCCATTCCAAGATTTACCTTAGCCTGGCCTGTTCTATTCCATTACAAGATTTACCTTAGCCTGGCCTGATCTATTCCATTCCAAGATTTACCTTACCTGGCCTGGTCTATTCCATCACTAGATTTACCTTAGCCTGGCCTGTTCTATTCCATTCCAAAATTTACCTTAGCCTGGCCTGTTCTATTCCATTCCAGATTTACCTTAGCCTGGCCTGTTCTATTCCATTCCAAGATTTACCTTAGCTGGCCTGTTCTATTCCATTCCAAGATTTACCTTAGCCTGGCCTGTTCTATTCCACTCCAAGATTTACCTTAGCCTGGCCTGTTCTATTCCATTCCAAGATTTACCTTAGCCTGGCCTGTTCTATTCCATTCCAAGATTTACCTTAGCCTGGCCTGGTCTATTCCACTCCAAGATTTACCTTAGCCTGGCCTGTTCTATTCCATTACCAGATTTACCTTAGCCTGGCCTGTTCTATTCCATTACAAGATTTACCTTAGCCTGGCCTGTTCTATTCCATTCCAAGATTTACCTTAGCCTGGCCTGGTCTATTCCACTCCAAGATTTACCTTAGCCTGGCCTGTTCTATTCTATTACAAGATTTACCTTAGCCTGGCCTGTTCTATTCCATTCCAAGATTTACCTTAGCCTGGCCTGTTCTATTCCATTCCAAGATTTACCTTAGCCTGGCCTGGTCTATTCCATTCCAAGATTTACCTTAGCCTGGCCTGTTCTATTCCATTCCAAGATTTACCTTAGCCTGGCCTGTTCTTCCATTCCAAGATTTACCTTAGCCTGGCCTGTTCTATTCCATTCCAAGATTTACCTTAGCCTGGCCTGTTCTATTCCATTACCAGATTTACCTTGGCCTGGCATTGTCTATTCCATTCCAAGATTTACCTTAGCCTGGCCTGTTCTATTCCATTCCAAGATTTACCTTAGCCTGGCCTGTTCTATTCCATTCCAAGATTTACCTTAGCCTGGCCTGTTCTATTCCATTACAAGATTTACCTTAGCCTGGCCTGTTCTATTCCATTCCAAGATTTACCTTAGCCTGGCCTGTTCTATTCCATTACAAGATTTACCTTAGCCTGGCCTGTTCTATTCCATTCCAAGATTTACCTTAGCCTGGCCTGTTCTATTCCATTACAAGATTTACCTTAGCCTGGCCTGTTCTATTCCATTCAAGATTTACCTTAGCCTGGCCTGTTCTATTCCATTCCAAGATTTACCTTAGCCTGGCCTGTTCTATTCATTCCAAGATTTACCTTAGCCTGGCCTGTTCTATTCCATTCCAAGATTTACCTTAGCCTGGCCTGTTCTATTCCATTCCAAGATTTACCTTAGCCTGGCCTGTTCTATTCCATTCCAAGATTTACCTTAGCCTGGCCTGTTCTATTCCATTCCAAGATTTACCTTAGCCTGGCCTGTTCTATTCCATTCCAAGATTTACCTTAGCCTGGCCTGTTCTATTCCATTCCAAGATTTACCTTAGCCTGGCCTGTTCTATTCCATTACAAGATTTACCTTAGCCTGGCCTGTTCTATTCATTCCAAGATTTACCTTAGCCTGGCCTGTTCTATTCCATTCCAAGATTTACCTTAGCCTGGCCTGTTCTATTCCATTACAAGATTTACCTTAGCCTGGCCTGTTCTATTCCATTACAAGATTTACCTTAGCCTGGCCTGTTCTATTCCATTCCAAGATTTACCTTATCCTGGCCTGTGTCTATTCCATTCCAAGATTTACCTTAGCCTGGCCTGTTCTATTCCATTCCAAGATTTACCTTAGCCTGGCCTGTTCTATTCCATTCCAAGATTTACCTTAGCCTGGCCTGTTCTATTCCATTCCAAGATTTACCTTAGCCTGGCCTGTTCTATTCCATTCCAAGATTTACCTTAGCCTGGCCTGTTCTATTCCATTACAAGATTTACCTTAGCTGGCCTGTCCATTCCATTCCAAGATTTACCTTAGCTGGCCTGGTCTATTCCATCCAAGATTTACCTTAGCCTGGCCTGTTCTATTCCATTCCAAGATTTACCTTAGCCTGGCCTGTTCTATTCCATTCCAAGATTTACCTTAGCCTGGCCTGTTCTATTCCATTCCAAGATTTACCTTAGCCTGGCCTGTTCTATTCCATTCCAAGATTTACCTTAGCCTGGCCTGTTCTATTCCATCAGTTTACCTTAGCCTGGCCTGTTCTATTCCATTACAAGATTTACCTTAGCCTGGCCTGTTCTATTCCATCTCAAGATTTACCTTAGCCTGGCCTGTTCTATTCCATTACAAGATTTACCCCTGGCCTGTTCTATTCCATTACAAGATTTACCTTAGCCTGGCCTGTTCTATTCCATTTCAGATTTACCTTAGCCTGGCCTGTTCTATTCCATTCAAGATTTACCTTAGCCTGGCCTTGTTCTATTCCATTCCAAGATTTACCTTAGCCTGGCCTGTTCTATTCCATTCCAAGATTTACCTTAGCCTGGCCTGTTCTATTCCATTCCAAGATTTACCTTAGCCTGGCCTGTTCTATTCCATTCCAAGATTTACCTTAGCCTGGCCTGTTCTATTCCATTCCAAGATTTACCTTAGCCTGGCCTGTTCTATTCCATTCCAAGATTTACCTTAGCCTGGCCTGTTCTATTCCATTCAAGATTTACCTTAGCCTGGCCTGTTCTATTCCATTCAAGATTTACCTTAGCCTGGCCTGTTCTATTCCATTCCAAGATTTACCTTAGCCTGGCCTGTTCTATTCCATTCCAAGATTTACCTTAGCCTGGCCTGTTCTATTCCATTCCAAGATTTACCTTAGCCTGGCCTGTTCTATTCCATTACAAGATTTACCTTAGCCTGGCCTGTTCTATTCCATTCCAAGATTTACCTTAGCCTGGCCTGTTCTATTCCATTCCAAGATTTCCTTAGCCTGGCCTGTTCTATTCCATTCCAAGATTTAACTTAGCCTGGCCTGTTCTATTCCATTCACAAGATTTACCTTAGCCTGGCCTGTTCTATTCCATCCAAGATTTACCTTAGCCAGGCCTGTTCTATTCTATTACAAGATTTACCTTAGCCTGGCCTGTTCTATTCCATTCCAAGATTTACCTTAGCCTGGGCCTGTTCTATTCCATTCCAAGATTTACCTTAGCCTGGCCTGTGTCTATTCCATTCCAAGATTTACCTTAGCCTGGCCTGTTCTATTCCATTACAGATTTACCTTAGCCTGGCCTGTTCTATTCCATTCCAAGATTTACCTTAGCCTGGCCTGGTCTATTCCACTCCAAGATTTACCTTAGCCTGGCCTGTTCTATTCCATTACAAGATTTACCTTAGCCTGGCCTGTTCTATTCCATTCCAAGATTTACCTTAGCCTGGCCTGTTCTATTCCATTCCAAGATTTACCTTAGCCTGGCCTGTTCTATTCCATTCCAAGATTTACCTTAGCCTGGCCTGTTCTATTCTATTACAAGATTTACCTTAGCCTGGCCTGTTCTATTCCATTCCAAGATTTACCTTAGCCTGGCCTGTTCTATTCCATTCCAAGATTTACCTTAGCCTGGCCTGTTCTATTCCATTCAAGATTTACCTTAGCCTGGCCTGTTCTATTCCATTCCAAGATTTACCTTAGCCTGGCCTGTTCTATTCCATTCCAAGATTTACCTTAGCCTGGCCTGTTCTATTCCATTCCAAGATTTACCTTAGCCTGGCCTGTTCTATTCCATTACAAGATTTACCTTAGCCTGGCCTGTTCTATTCCATTACAAGATTTACCTTAGCTGGCCTGTTCTATTCCATTACAAGATTTACCTTAGCTGGGCCTGTTCTATTCCATTCAAGATTTACCTTAGCCTGGCCTGTTCTATTCCATACCAGATTTACCTTAGCCTGGCCTGTTCTATTCCATTCCAAGATTTACCTTAGCCTGGCCTGTTCTATTCCATTACAAGATTTACCTTAGCCTGGCCTGTTCATTCCATTCCAAGATTTACCTTAGCCTGGCCTGTTCTATTCCATTACAAGATTTACCTTAGCCTGGCCTGTTCTATTCCATTCCAAGATTTACCTTAGCCTGGCCTGTTCTATTCCATTCCAAGATTTACCTTAGCCTGGCTTGTTCTATTCCATTCCAAGATTTACCTTTGCCTGGCCTGTTCTATTCCATTCCAAGATTTACCTTAGCCTGGCCTGTTCTATTCCATTCCAAGATTTACCTTAGCCTGGCCTGTTCTATTCCATTCCAAGATTTACCTTAGCCTGGCCTGTTCTATTCCATTCCAAGATTTACCTTAGCTGGGCCTGTTCTATTCCATTCCAAGATTTACCTTAGCCTGGCCTGTTCTATTCCATTACCAGATTTACCTTAGCCTGGCCTGTTCTATTCCATTCCAAGATTTACCTTAGCCTGGCCTGTTCTATTCCATTCCAAGATTTACCTTAGCCTGGCCTGTTCTATTCCATTCCAAGATTTACCTTAGCCTGGCCTGTTCTATTCCATCCAAGATTTACCTTAGCCTGGCCTGTTCTATTCCATTCCAAGATTTACCTTAGCCTGGCCTGTTCTATTCCATTCCAAGATTTACCTTAGCCTGGCCTGTTCTATTCCATTACAAGATTTACCTTAGCCTGGCCTGTTCTATTCCATTCCAAGATTTACTTAGCCTGGCCTGTTCTATTCCATTCCAAGATTTACCTTAGCCTGGCCTGTTCTATTCCATTCCAAGATTTACCTTAGCCTGGCCTGTTCTATTCCATCCAAGATTTACCTTAGCCTGGCCTGTTCTATTCCTACAGATTTACCTTAGCCTGGCCTGTTCTATTCCATTCCAAGATTTACCTTAGCCTGGCCTGTTCTATTCCATTACAGATTTACCTTAGCCTGGCCTGTTCTATTCCATTCCAAGATTTACCTTAGCCTGGCCTGTTCTATTCCATTCCAAGATTTACCTTAGCCTGGCCTGTCTATTCCATTCCAAGATTTACCTTAGCTGGCCTGTTCTATTCTATTCCAGATTTACCTTAGCCTGGCCTGTTCTATTCCATTCCAAGATTTACCTTAGCCTGGCCTGTTCTATTCCATTCCAAGATTTACCTTAGCTGGGCCTGTTCTATTCCACTCCAAGATTTACCTTAGCCTGGCCTGTTCTATTCCATTCCAAGATTTACCTTAGCCTGGCCTGTTCTATTCCATTCCAAGATTTACCTTAGCCTGGCCTGTTCTATTCCATTCCAAGATTTACCTTAGCCTGGCCTGGTCTATTCCACTCCAAGATTTACCTTAGCCTGGCTTGTTCTATTCCATTCCAAGATTTACCTTAGCCTGGCCTGTTCTATTCCATTCCAAGATTTACCTTAGCCTGGCCTGTTCTATTCCATTCCAAGATTTACCTTAGCCTGGCCTGTTCTATTCCATTACAAGATTTACCTTAGCCTGGCCTGTTCTATTCCATTACAAGATTTACCTTAGATGGGCCTGTTCTATTCCACTCCAAGATTTACCTTAGCCTGGCCTGTTCTGTTCCATGACAAAATTTACCTTAGCCTGGCCTGTTCTATTCCATGACATTTACCTTAGCCTGGCCTGTTCTATTCCATTACAACATTAAACTTAGCCAGGCCTGTTCTATTCCATTCCAAGATTTACCTTAGCCAGGCCTGTGTATTCCATTCCAAGATTTACCTTAGCCTGGCCTGTTCTATTCCATTCCAAGATTTACCTTAGCCTGGCCTGTTCTATTCTATTACCAGATTTACCTTAGCCTGGCCTGTTCTATTCCATTACAAGATTTACCTTAGCCTGGGCCTGTTCTATTCCATTCAAGATTTACCTTAGCCTGGCCTGTTCTATTCCATTCCAAGATTTACTTAGCCTGGCCTGTTCTATTCCATTACAAGATTTACCTTAGCCTGGCCTGTTCTATTCCATTCCAAGATTTACCTTAGCCTGGCCTGTTCTATTCATTCCAAGATTTGCCTAGCCTGTTCTATTCACTCCAAGATTTACCTTAGCCTGGCCTGTTCTATTCCATTCAAGATTTACCTTAGCCTGGCCTGTTCTATTCCATTCAAGATTTACGCCAGCTGTTTCTTCCATTACCAGATTTACCTTAGCCTGGCCTGTTCTATTCCATTCCAAGATTTACCTTAGCTGGCCTGTTCTATTCCATCAAGATTTACCTTAGCCTGGCCTGTTCTATTCCATTCCAAGATTTACCTTAGCCTGGCCTGTTCTATTCCATTCCAAGATTTACCTTAGCCTGGCCTGTTCTATTCCATTAAGATTTACCTTAGCCTGGCCTGTTCTATTCCATTCCAAGATTTACCTTAGCCTGGCCTGTTCTATTCCATTCAGATTTACCTTAGCCTGGCCTGTTCTATTCCATTACAAGATTTACCTTAGCCTGGCCTGTTCTATTCCATTCAAGATTTACCTTAGCCTGGGCCTGTTCTATTCCACTCCAAGATTTACCTTAGCCTGGCCTGTTCTATTCCATGCAAGTTTACCTTAGCCTGGCCTGTTCTATTCCATTCCAAGATTTACCTTAGCCTGGCCTGTTCTATTCCATTCCAAGATTTACCTTAGCTGGCCTGTTCTATTCCATTACAAGATTTACCTTAGCCTGGCCTGTTCTATTCCATTCCAAGATTTACCTTAGCCTGGCCTGTTCTATTCCATTCCAAGATTTACCTTAGCCTGGCGCTGTTCTATTCCATTCCAAGATTTACCTTAGCCTGGCCTGTTCTATTCCATTCCAAGATTTACCTTAGCCTGGCTGTTCTATTCCATTCCAAGATTTACCTTAGCCTGGCCTGTTCTATTCCATTCCAAGATTTACCTTAGCCTGGCCTGTTCTATTCCATTCCAAGATTTACCTTAGCCTGGCCTGTTCTATTCCATTCCAAGATTTACCTTAGCCTGGCCTGTTCTATTCCACTCCAAGATTTACCTTAGCTGGCCTGTTCTATTCCATTCCAAGATTTACCTTAGCCTGGCCTGTTCTATTCCATTACAAGATTTACCTTAGCCTGGCCTGTTCTATTCCATTCCAAGATTTACCTTAGCCTGGCCTGTTCTATTCCATTACAAGATTTACCTTAGCCTGGCCTGTTCTATTCCATTCCAAGATTTACCTTAGCCTGGCCTGTTCTATTCCATTACAAGATTTACCTTAGCCTGGCCTGTTCTATTCCATTCCAGATTTACCTTAGCCTGGTTCTATTCTATTCAGATTTACCTTAGCCTGGCCTGTTCTATTCCATTCCAAGATTTACCTTAGCTGGCCTGTTCTATTCCATTCCAAGATTTACCTAGCTGGCCTGTTCTATTCCATTCCAAGATTTACCTTAGCCTGGCCTGTTCTATTCCATTCCAAGATTTACCTTAGCCTGGCCTGTTCTATTCCATTCCAAGATTTACCTTAGCCTGGCCTGTTCTATTCCACCCAAGATTTACCTTAGCCTGGCCTGTTCTATTCCATTCCAAGATTTACCTTAGCCTGGCCTGTTCTATTCCATTCCAAGATTTACCTTAGCCTGGCCTGTTCTATTCCATTCCAAGATTTACCTTAGCTGGCCTGTTCTATTCCATTCCAAGATTTACCTTAGCCTGGCCTGTTCTATTCCATTCCAAGATTTACCTTAGCCTGGCCTGTTCTATTCCATTACAAGATTTACCTTAGCTGGCCTGTTCTATTCCACTCCAAGATTTACCTTAGCCTGGCCTGTCTCTATTCCATTACAAGATTTACCTTAGCCTGGCCTGTTCTATTCCATTCCAAGATTTACCTTAGCCTGGCCTGTTCTATTCCATTCAAGATTTACCTTAGCCTGGCCTGTTCTATTCCATTCCAAGATTTACCTTAGCCTGGCCTGTTCTATTCCATTCCAAGATTTACCTTAGCCTGGCCTGTTCTATTCCATTCCAAGATTTACCTTAGCCTGGCCTGTTCTATTCCATTCCAAGATTTACCTTAGCCTGGCTTGTTCTATTCATTCCAAGATTTACCTTAGCCTGCCTGTTCTATTCCATTCCAAGATTTACCTTAGCCTGGCCTGTTCTATTCCATTCCAAGATTTACCTTAGCCTGGCCTGTTCTATTCCATTACAAGATTTACCTTAGCCTGGCCTGTTCTATTCCATTCCAAGATTTACCTTAGCCTGGCCTGTTCTATTCCATTACCAAGATTTACCTTAGCCTGGCCTGTTCTATTCCATTCCAAGATTTACCTTAGCCTGGCCTGTTCTATTCCATTCCAAGATTTACCTTAGCCTGGCCTGTTCTATTCCATTCCAAGATTTACCTTAGCCTGGCCTGTTCTATTCCATCCAAGATTTACCTTAGCCTGGCCTGTTCTATTCCATTCCAAGATTTACCTTAGCCTGGCCTGTCTCTATTCCATTCCAAGATTTACCTTAGCCTGGGCCTGTTCTATTCCATTCCAAGATTTACCTTAGCCTGGCCTGTTCTATTCCATTCCAAGATTTACCTTAGCCTGGCCTGTTCTATTCCATTCCAAGATTTACCTTAGCCTGGCCTGTTCTATTCCATTCCAAGATTTACCTTAGCCTGGCCTGTTCTATTCCATTCCAAGATTTACCTTAGCCTGGCCTGTTCTATTCCATTACAAGATTTACCTTAGCCTGGCCTGTTCTATTCCATTCCAAGATTTACCTTAGCCTGGCCTGTTCTATTCCATTCCAAGATTTACCTTAGCTGGCCTGTTCTATTCCATTCCAAGATTTACCTTAGCCTGGCCTGTTCTATTCCATTACAAGATTTACCTTAGCCTGGCCTGTTCTTATTCCATTCCAAGATTTACCTTAGCCTGGCCTGTTCTATTCCATTCCAAGATTTACCTTAGCCTGGCCTGTTCTATTCCATTCCAAGATTTACCTTAGCCTGGCCTGTTCTATTCCATTACCAAGATTTACCTTAGCCTGGCCTGTCTTCTATTCCATTCCAAGATTTACCTTAGCCTGGCCTGTTCTATTCCATTCCAAGATTTACCTTAGCCTGGCCTGTTCATTCCATTCCAAGATTTACTTAGCCTGGCCTGTTCTATTCCATTCCAAGATTTACCTTAGCCTGCCTGTTCTATTCCATTCAAGATTTACCTTAGCCTGGCCTGTTCTATTCCATTCCAAGATTTACCTTAGCCTGGCTTGTTCTATTCCATTACAAGATTTACCTTAGCCTGGCCTGTTCTATTCCATTACAAGATTTACCTTAGCCTGGCCTGTTCTATTCCACTCCAAGATTTACCTTAGCCTGGCCTGTTCTATTCCATTACAAGATTTACCTTAGCCTGGCCTGTTCTATTCCATTGACAAATTTACCTTAGCCTGGCCTGTTCTATTCCATTACAACATTAAACTTAGCCAGGCCTGTTCTATTCCATTCCAAGATTTACCTTAGCCAGGCCTGTGATTATTCCATTACTAGATTTACCTTAGCCTGGCCTGTTCTATTCCATTACCAGATTTACCTTAGCCTGGCCTGTTCTATTATATTACCAGATTTACCTTAGCCTGGCCTGTTCTATTCCATTACAAGATTTACCTTAGCTGGGCCTGTTCTATTCCATTCCAAGATTTACCTTAGCCTGGCCTGTTCTATTCCACTCCAAGATTTACCTTAGCCTGGCCTGTTCTATTCCATTCCAAGATTTACCTTAGCCTGGCCTGTTCTATTCCATTCCAAGATTTACCTTAGCCTGGCCTGTTCTATTCCATTCCAAGATTTACCTTAGCCTGGCCTGTTCTATTCCATTCCAAGATTTACCTTAGCCTGGCCTGTTCTATTCCATTCCAAGATTTACCTTAGCCTGGCTGTTCTATTCCACTCCAAGATTTACCTTAGCCTGGCCTGTTCTATCTCTACCAGATTTACCTTAGCCTGGCCTGTTCTATTCCATTCCAAGATTTACCTTAGCCTGGCCTGTTCTATTCCATTCCAAGATTTACCTTAGCCTGGCCTGTTCTATTCCATCAAGATTACTTAGCCAGCCTGTTCTATTCCATTCCAGATTTACCTTAGCCAGGCCTGTTCTATTCCATTACAGATTTACCTTAGCCTGGCCTGTTCTATTCCATTCCAAGATTTACCTTAGCCTGGCCTGTTCTATTCCATTCCAAGATTTACCTTAGCCTGGCCTGTTCTATTCTATTACCAGATTTACCTTAGCCTGGCTTGTTCTATTCCATTCCAAGATTTACCTTAGCCTGGCCTGTTCTATTCCATTCCAAGATTTACCTTAGCTGGGCCTGTTCTATTCCATTACAAGATTTACCTTAGCCTGGCCTGTTCTATTCCATTACAAGATTTACCTTAGCTGGGCCTGTTCTATTCCACTCCAAGATTTACCTTAGCCTGGCCTGTTCTATTCCATTACAAGATTTACCTTAGCCTGGCCTGTTCTATTCCATGACAAGATTTACCTTAGCCTGGCCTGTTCTATTCCATTACAAGATTTAACTTAGCCAGGCCTGTTCTATTCCATTCCAAGATTTACCTTAGCCTGGCCTGTGTTATTCCATTACAAGATTTACCTTAGCCTGGCCTGTTCTATTCCATTCCAAGATTTACCTTAGCCTGTCTATTCCACTCCAAGATTTACCTTAGCCTGGCTTGTTCTATTCCATTCCAAGATTTACCTTAGCCTGGCCTGTTCTATTCCATTCCAAGATTTACCTTAGCCTGGCCTGGTCTATTCCACTCCAAGATTTACCTTAGCCTGGCTTGTTCTATTCCATTCCAAGATTTACCTTAGCCTGGCCTGTTCTATTCCATTCCAAGATTTACCTTAGCCTGGCCTGTTCTATTCCACTCAAGATTTACCTTAGCCTGCGCTTGTTCTATTCCATTCCAAGATTTACCTTAGCCTGGCCTGTTCTATTCCATTACAGATTTATCTTAGCTCGGCCTGTTCTATTCCATTCCAAGATTTACCTTAGCCTGGCCTGTTCTATTCCATTACAAGATTTACCTTAGCCTGGCCTGTTCTATTCCATTCCAAGATTTACCTTAGCCTGGCCTGTTCTATTCCATTACTAGATTTATCTTAGCCTGGCTCAGTCCATTCCATTCCAAGACTTACCTTAGCCTGGCCTGTGTCATTCCATTCCAAGATTTTCTTTTGCCAGGCCTGTTCTATTACAGTCCAAGATTTGCCTTAGCCTGGCCTGTTCTATACCATTACTAAACTAATCTTAGCCTGGCCTGGTCTATTCCACTCCAAGATTTACCTTAGCCTGGCCTGTTCTATTCTATTACCAGATTTACCTTAGCCTGGCCTGTTCTATTCCATTACCAGATTTACCTTAGCCTGGCCTGTTCTATTCCATTCCAAGATTTACCTTAGCCTGGCCTGTTCTATTCCATTCCAAGATTTACCTTAGCCTGGCCTGTTCTATTCCATTCCAAGATTTACCTTAGCCTGGCCTGTTCTATTCCACTCCAAGATTTACCTTAGCCTGGCCTGTTCTATCTCATTACAAGATTTACCTTAGCCTGGCCTGTTCTATTCCATTCCAAGATTTACCTTAGCCTGGCCTGTCTCTATTCCATTCCAGATTTACCTTGGCCTGGCATTGTCTATTCCATTCCAAGATTTACCTTAGCCTGGCCTGTTCTATTCCATTACAAGATTTACCTTAGCCTGGCCTGGTCTATTCCATTCCAAGATTTACCTTAGCCTGGCCTGTTCTATTCCATTCCAAGATTTACCTTAGCCTGGCTGGTCTATTCCACTCCAAGATTTACCTTAGCTTGGCCTGTTCTATTCCATTCCAAGATTTACCTTAGCCTGGCCTGTTCTATTCCATTACAAGATTTACCTTAGCTGGGCCTGTTCTATTCCACTCCAAGATTTACCTTAGCCTGGCCTGTTCTATTCTATTACCAGATTTACCTTAGCCTGGCCTGTTCTATTCCATTCCAAGATTTACCTTAGCCTGGCCTGTTCTATTCCATTCCAAGATTTACCTTAGCTGGGCCTGTTCTATTCCATTACAAGATTTACCTTAGCCTGGCCTGTTCTATTCCATTACAAGATTTACCTTAGCTGGGCCTGTTCTATTCCACTCCAAGATTTACCTTAGCCTGGCCTGTTCTATTCCATTACAAGATTTACCTTAGCCTGGCCTGTTCTATTCCATTCCAAGATTTACCTTAGCCTGGCCTGTTCTATTCTATTACAAGATTTACCTTAGCCTGGCCTGTTCTATTCCATTCCAAGATTTACCTTAGCTGGGCCTGTTCTATTCCATTCCAAGATTTACCTTAGCCTGGCCTGTTCTATTCCATTCCAAGATTTACCTTAGCCTGGCCTGTTCTATTCCATTACAAGATTTACCTTAGCCTGGCCTGTTCTATTCCATTCCAAGATTTAACTTAGCCTAGCCTGGTCTATTCCATCACTAGATTTACCTTAGCCTGGCCTGTTCTATTCCACTCCAAAATTTACCTTAGCCAGGCCTGTTCTATTCTATTACCAGATTTACCTTAGCCTGGCCTGTTCTATTCCATTCCAAGATTTACCTTAGCTGGCCTGTTCTATTCCATTCCAAGATTTACCTTAGCCTGGCTTGTTCTATTCCACTCCAAGATTTACCTTAGCCTGGCCTGTTCTATTCTATTACCAGATTTACCTTAGCCTGGCCTGTTCTATTCCATTCCAAGATTTACCTTAGCCTGGCCTGTTCTATTCCATTCCAAGATTTACCTTAGCCTGGCCTGTTCTATTCCATTACCAGATTTACCTTAGCTGGCTCTGTTCTATTCCATTCCAAGATTTACCTTAGCCTGGCCTGTTCTATTCCATTCCAAGATTTACCTTAGCCTGGCCTGTTCTATTCCATTCCAAGATTTACCTTAGCCTGGCCTGTTCTATTCCATTACCAGATTTACCTTAGCCTGGCCTGTTCTATTCCATTCCAAGATTTACCTTGCTGGCCTGTTCTATTCCATTCCAAGATTTACCTTAGCCTGGCTCTGTCTCTATTCCATTCCAAGATTTACCTTAGCCTGGCCTGTTCTATTCCATTCAAGATTTACCTTGCCTGGCCTGTTCTATTCCATTCCAAGATTTACCTTAGCCTGGCCTGTTCTATTCCATTCCAAGATTTACCTTAGCCTGGCCTGTTCTATTCCATTCCAAGATTTACCTTAGCCTGGCCTGTTCTATTCCATTCCAAGATTTACCTTAGCCAGACCTGTTCTATTCCATTACTAGATTTACCTTAGCCTGGCCTGTTCTATTCCATTACAAGATTTACCTTAGCTGGGCCTGTTCTATTCCATTCCAAGATTTACCTTAGCTGGGCCTGGTCTATTCCACTCCAAGATTTACCTTAGCCTGGTCTGTTCTATTATATTACCAAGATTTACCTTAGCCTGGCCTGTTCTATTCCATTCCAAGATTTCACTTGTCTGGCCTGTTCTATTCCATTCCAAGATTTACCTTAGCCTGGCCTGTTCTATTCCACTCCAAGATTTACCTGAGCCTGGCCTGTTCTATTCCATTCCAAGATTTACCTTAGCCTGGCCTGTTCTATTCCATTCCAAGATTTACCTTAGCCTGGCCTGTTCTATTCCATTCCAAGATTTACCTTAGCCTGGCCTGTTCTATTCCATTCCAAGATTTACCTTAGCCTGGCCTGTTCTATTCCATTACTAGATTTACCTTAGCCTGGCCTGTTCTATTCCATTACAAGATTTACCTTAGCCAGGCCTGTTCTATTCCATTACAAGATTTACCTTAGCTGGGCCTGTTCTATTCCACTCCAAGATTTACCTTAGCCTGGCCTGTTCTATTCCATGACAAAATTTACCTTAGCCTGGCCTGTTCTATTCCATTACAAGATTTACCTTAGCCTGGCCTGTTCTATTCCATTCAAGATTTACCTTAGCCTGGCCTGTTCTATTCCATTCCAAGATTTACCTTAGCCTGGCCTGTTCTATTCCATTACAAGATTTACCTTAGCCTGGCCTGTTCTATTCCATTCCAAGATTTACCTTAGCCTGGCCTGTTCTATTCCATTCCAAGATTTACCTTAGCCTGGCTTGTTCTATTCCATTCCAAGATTTACCTTAGCCTGGCCTGTTCTATTCCATTCCAAGATTTACCTTAGCCTGGCCTGGTCTATTCCACTCCAAGATTTACCTTAGCCTGGCTTGTTCTATTCCATTCCAAGATTTACCTTAGCCTGGCCTGTTCTATTCCATTCCAAGATTTACCTTAGCCTGTCCTCTGATTTCCTAGCCTGGCCTGTTCTATTCCATTCCAAGATTTACCTTAGCCTGGCCTGTTCTATTCCATTCCAAGATTTACCTTAGCCTGGCCTGTTCTATTCCATTCCAAGATTTACCTTAGCCTGGCCTGTTCTATTCCATTCCAAGATTTACCTTAGCCTGGCCTGGTCTCATTCCACTCCAAGATTTACCTTAGCCTGGCCTGTTCTATTCCATTACAGATTTACCTTAGCCTGGCCTGTTCTATTCCATTCCAAGATTTACCTTAGCCTGGCCTGTTCTATTCATTACAAGATTTACCTTAGCCTGGCCTGGTCTATTCCATTCCAAGATTTACCTTAGCCTGGCCTGTTCTATTCCATTCCAAGATTTACCTTAGCCTGGCCTGTTCTATTCCATTCCAAGATTTACCTTAGCCTGGCCTGTTCTATTCCATTCCAAGATTTACCTTAGCCTGGCCTGTTCTATTCCATTACAAGATTTACCTTAGCCTGGCCTGTTCTATTCCATTACAAGATTTACCTTAGCTGGGCCTGTTCTATTCCATCCAAGATTTACCTTAGCCTGGCCTGTTCTATTCCATTCCAAGATTTACCTTAGCCTGGCCTGTTCTATTCCATTCCAAGATTTACCTTAGCCTGGCCTGTTCTATTCCATTACCAGATTTTACCTTAGCCTGGCCTGTTCTATTCCATTCCAAGATTTACCTTAGCCTGGGCCTGTTCTATTCCATTCCAAGATTTACCTTAGCCTGGCCTTTTCTATTCCATTCCAAGATTTACCTTAGCCTGGCCTGTTCTATTCCATTACAAGATTTACCTTAGCTGGCCTGTTCTATTCCATTCCAAGATTTACCTTAGCCTGGCCTGTTCTATTCCATCACAAGATTTACCTTAGCCTGGCCTGTTCTATTCCATTCCAAGATTTACCTTAGCCTGGCCTGTTCTATTCCATTCCAAGATTTACCTTAGCCTGGCCTGTTCTATTCCATTACCAGATTTACCTTAGCCTGGCCTGTTCTATTCCATTCCAAGATTTACCTTAGCCTGGCCTGGTCTATTCCATTCCAAGATTTACCTTAGCCTGGCCTGTTCTATTCCATTCCAAGATTTACCTTAGCCTGGCCTGTTCTATTCCATTCCAAGATTTACCTTAGCCTGGCCTGTTCTATTCCATTCCAAGATTTACCTTAGCCTGGCCCTGTTCTATTCCATTCCAAGATTTACCTTAGCCTGGCCTGTTCTATTCTATTACAGATTTACCTTAGCCTGGCCTGTTCTATTCCATTCCAAGATTTACCTTAGCTGGGCCTGTTCTATTCCACTCCAAGATTTACCTTAGCCTGGCCTGTTCTATTCCATTCCAAGATTTACCTTAGCCTGGCCTGTTCTATTCCATTCCAAGATTTACCTTAGCCTGGCCTGTTGTATTCCATTCCAAGATTTACCTTAGCCTGGCTGTTCTATTCCATTCCAAGATTTACCTTAGCCTGGCCTGTTCTATTCCATTCCAAGATTTACCTTTGCCAGGCCTGTTCTATTCCATTACTAGATTTACCTTAGCCTGGCCTGTTCTATTCCATTACAAGATTTACCTTAGCCAGGCCTGTTCTATTCCATTACAAGATTTACCTTAGCCTGGGCCTGTTCTATTCCATCCAAGATTTACCTTAGCCTGGCCTGTTCTATTCCATTACAAGATTTACCTTAGCCTGGCCTGTTCTATTCCATTACAAGATTTACCTTAGCCGGCCTGTTCTATTCCATTACAAGATTTACCTTAGCCTGGCCTGTTCTATTCCATTCCAAGATTTACCTTAGCCTGGCCTGTTCTATTCCATTCCAAGATTTACCTTAGCCTGGCCTGGTCTATTCCACTCCAACATTTACTTTAGCCTGGCTTGTTCTATTACATTCCAAGATTTACCTTAGCCTGGCTTGTTCTATTCCATTCCAAGATTTACCTTAGCCTGGCCTGGTCTATTCCACTCCAAGATTTACCTTAGCCTGGCTTGTTCTATTCCATTACAAGATTTACCTTAGCCAGGCCTGTTCTATTCCATTACAAGATTTACCTTAGATGGGCCTGTTCTATTCCACTCCAAGATTTACCTTAGCCTGGCCTGTTCTGTTCCATGACAAAATTTACCTTAGCCTGGCCTGTTCTATTCCATTGACAAGATTTACCTTAGCCTGGCCTGTTCTATTCCATTACCAAATTTACACTTAGCCTGGCCTGTTCTATTCCATTCCAAGATTTACCTAGCCTAGGCCTGTGATTATTCCATTCACAAGATTTACCTTAGCCTGGCCTGTTCTATTCCATTCCAAGATTTACCTTAGCCTGGTCTATTCCATTCCAAGATTTACTTGCCTGGCTTGTTCTATTCCATTCCAAGATTTACCTTAGCCTGGCCTGTTCTATTCCATTCCAAGATTTACCTTAGCCTGGCCTGGTCTATTCCACTCCAAGATTTACCTTAGCCTGGCTTGTTCTATTCCATTCCAAGATTTACCTTAGCCTGGCCTGTTCTATTCCATTCCAAGATTTACCTTAGCCTGGCCTGGTCTATTCCACTCCAAGATTTACCTTAGCCTCGCTTGTTCTATTCCATTGCAAGATTTACCTTAGCCTGGCCCGTTCTATTCCATTACTAGATTTATCTTAGCCTGGCCTGTTCTATTCCATTCCAAGATTTACCTTAGCCTGGCCCGTTCTATTCCATTACTAGATTTATCTTAGCCTGGCCTGTTCTATTCCATTCCAAGATTTACCTTAGCCTGGCCTGTTCTATTCCATTACTAGATTTATCTTAGCCTGGCTCAGTCCATTCCATTCCAAGACTTACCTTAGCCTGGCCTGGGTCATTCCATTCCAAGATTTTCTTTTGCCAGGCCTGTTCTATTACAGTCCAAGATTTGCCTTAGCCTGGCCTGTTCTATACCATTACTAAACTAATCTTAGCCTGGCCTGGTCTATTCCACTCCAAGATTTACCTTAGCCTGGCCTGTTCTATTCTATTACCAGATTTACCTTAGCCTGGCCTGTTCTATTCCATTACAAGATTTACCTTAGCCTGGCCTGTTCTATTCCATTCCAAGATTTACCTTAGCCTGGCCTGTTCTATTCCATTCCAAGATTTACTTTAGCCTGGCCTGTTCTATTCCATTCCAAGATTTACTTTAGCCTGGCCTGGTCTATTCCACTCCAAGATTTACCTTAGCCTGGCCTGTTCTATTCTATTACAAGATTTACCTTAGCCTGGCCTGTTCTATTCCATTCCAAGATTTACCTTAGCCTGGCCTGTTCTATTCCATTACCAGATTTACCTTGGCCTGGCATTGTCTATTCCATTCCAAGATTTACCTTAGCCTGGCTTGTTCTATTCCATTACAAGATTTACCTTAGCCTGGCCTGGTCTATTCCATTCCAAGATTTACCTTAGCCTGGCCTGTTCTATTCCATTCCAAGATTTACCTTAGCCTGGCCTGTTCTATTCCATTCCAAGATTTACCTTAGCCTGGCCTGTTCTATTCCATTCCAAGATTTACCTTAGCCTGGCCTGTTCTATTCCATTACAAGATTTACCTTAGCCTGGGCCTGTTCTATTCCATTCCAAGATTTACCTTAGCCTGGCCTGTTCTATTCTATTACCAGATTTACCTTAGCCTGGCCTGTTCTATTCCATTCCAAGATTTACCTTAGCCTGGCCTGTTCTATTCCATTCCAAGATTTACCTTAGCTGGGCCTGTTCTATTCCATTACAAGATTTACCTTAGCCTGGCCTGTTCTATTCCATTACAAGATTTACCTTAGCTGGGCCTGTTCTATTCCACTCCAAGATTTACCTTAGCCTGGCCTGTCTCTATTCCATTACAAGATTTACCTTAGCCTGGCCTGTTCTATTCCACTCCAAGATTTACCTTAGCCTGGCCTGTTCTATTCTATTACCAGATTTACCTTAGCCTGGCCTGTTCTATTCCATTCCAAGATTTTCCTTAGCTGGGCCTGTTCTATTCCATTCCAAGATTTACCTTAGCCTGGCCTTATCTATTCCATTCCAAGACTTAACTTAGCCTGGACTGTTCTATTCCATTACAAGATTTACCTTAGCATGGCCTGATCCATTCCATTCCAAGATATAACATTACCTAGCCTGGTCCATTCCATCACTAGATTTACCTTAGCCTGGCCTGTTCTATTCCACTCCAAAATTTACCTTAGCCAGGCCTGTTCTATTCTATTACCAGATTTACCTTAGCCTGGCCTGTTCTATTCCATTCCAAGATTTACCTTAGCTGGGCCTGTTCTATTCCATTCCAAGATTTACCTTAGCCTGGCCTGGTCTATTCCACTCCAAGATTTACCTTAGCCTGGTCTGTTCTATTCTATTACCAGATTTACCTTAGCCTGGCCTGTTCTATTCCATTCCAAGATTTACCTTAGCCTGGCCTGGTCTATTCCACTCCAAGATTTACCTTAGCCTGGCCTGTTCTATTCCATTACCAGATTTACCTTAGCCTGGCCTGTTCTATTCCATTACAAGATTTACCTTAGCCTGGCCTGTTCTATTCCATTCCAAGATTTACCTTAGCCTGCCCTGGTCTATTCCACTCCAAGATTTACCTTAGCCTGGCCTGTTCTATTCTATTACCAGATTTACCTTAGCCTGGCCTGTTCTATTCCATTCCAAGATTTACCTTAGCTGGGCCTGTTCTATTCCATTCCAAGATTTACCTTAGCCTGGCCTGTTCTATTCCATTCCAAGATTTACCTTAGCCTGGCCTGTTCTATTCCATTCCAAGATTTACCTTAGCCTGGCCTGTTCTATTCCATTCCAAGATTTACCTTAGCCTGGCCTGTTCTATTCCATTCCAAGATTTACCTTAGCCTGGCCTGTTCTATTCCATTCCAAGATTTACCTTTGCCAGACCTGTTCTATTCTCATTAAAGATTTACCTTAGCCAGGCCTGTTCTATTCCATTCCAAGATTTCACTCTTAGCCTGGCCTGTCTCTATTCCATTCCAAGATTTACCTTAGCTGGGCCTGTTCTATTCCATTCCAAGATTTACCTTAGCCTGGTCTGTTCTTATTATATCACAAGATTTACTAGCCTGGCTCACTTATTCCATTCCAGGATTTACCTTAGCTGGGCCTGTTCTATTCCATTCCAAGATTTACCTTAGCCTGGCCTGGTCTATTCCACTCAAGATTTACCTGAGCCTGGCCTGTTCTATTCCATTCCAAGATTTACCTAGCCTGGCCTGTTCTATTCCATTCCAAGATTTACCTTAGCTTGGCTCTGTTCTATTCCATTCCAAGATTTACCTTAGCCTGGCCTGTTCTTATTCCATTCCAAGATTTGATCTTAGCCTGGCCTATTGATCTCCATTACTAGATTTACTCTTAGCCTGGCCTGTTCTATTCCATTCCAAGATTTACCTCAGCCGGCCTGTTCTATTCCATTCCAAGATTTACCTTAGCTGGGCCTGCTCTATCTCAACTCCAAGATTTACCTTAGCCTGGCCTGTTCTATTCCATGACAAAATTTACCTTAGCCTGGCCTGTTCTATTCCATGACAAGATTTACCTTAGCCTGGCCTGTTCTATTCCATTACAAGATTTACCTTAGCCGGCCTGTTCTATTCCATTCCAAGATTTACCTTAGCCAGGCCTGTTCTATTCCATTACTAGATTTACCTTAGCCTGGACTGTTCTATTCCATTCCAAGATTTACCTTAGCCTGGCCTGGTCTATTCCACTCCAACATTTACCTTAGCCTGGCTTGTTCTATTCCATTCCAAGATTTACTTTAGCCTGGCCTGTTCTATTCCATTCCAAGATTTACCTTAGCCTGGCCTGGTCTATTCCACTCCAAGATTTACCTTAGCCTGGCTTGTTCTATTCCATTCCAAGATTTACCTTAGCCTGGCCTGTTCTATTCTCATTCCAAGATTTACCTTAGCTGGGCCTGTTCTATTCCATTCCAAGATTTACCTTAGCCTGGCCTGTTCTATTCCATTCCAAGATTTACCTTAGCCTGGCCTGTTCTATTCCATTCCAAGATTTACCTTAGCCTGGCCTGTTCTATTCCATTCCAAGATTTACCTTAGCCTGGCCTGTTCTATTCCATTCCAAGATTTACCTTAGCCTGGCCTGGTCTATTCCACTCCAAGATTTACCTTAGCCTGGCCTGTTCTATTCCATTACATGATTTACCTTAGCCTGGCCTGTTCTATTCCATTCCAAGATTTACCTTAGCCTGGCCTGTTCTATTCTATTACCAGATTTACCTTTAGCCTGGCCTTGTCTCATTCCATTCAAGATTTACTCTTAGCCTGGCTTGTTCTATTCCATTACCAGATTTTACCTTAGCCTGGCCTGTTCTATTCTCATTCCAAGATTTACCTTAGCCTGGCCTGTTCTATTCCATTCCAAGATTTACCTTAGCTGGGCCTGTTCTATTCCATTACAAGATTTACCTTAGCCTGGCCTGTTCTATTCCATTACAAGATTTACCTTAGCTGGGCCTGTTCTATTCCACTCCAAGATTTACCTTAGCCTGGCCTGCTCTATTCCATTACAAGATTTACCTTAGCCTGGCCTGTTCTATTCCACTCCAAGATTTACCTTAGCCTGGCCTGTTCTATTCTATTACCAGATTTACCTTAGCCTGGCCTGTTCTATTCCATTCCAAGATTTTCCTTAGCTGGGCCTGTTCTATTCCATTCCAAGATTTACCTTAGCCTGGCCTTATCTATTCCATTCCAAGACTTAACTTAGCCTGGACTGTTCTATTCCATTACAAGATTTACCTTAGCATGGCCTGATCCATTCCATTCCAAGATATAACATTACCTAGCCTGGTCCATTCCATCACTAGATTTACCTTAGCCTGGCCTGTTCTATTCCACTCCAAAATTTACCTTAGCCAGGCCTGTTCTATTCTATTACCAGATTTACCTTAGCCTGGCCTGTTCTATTCCATTCCAAGATTTACCTTAGCTGGGCCTGTTCTATTCCATTCCAAGATTTACCTTAGCCTGGCCTGGTCTATTCCACTCCAAGATTTACCTTAGCCTGGTCTGTTCTATTCTATTACCAGATTTACCTTAGCCTGGCCTGTTCTATTCCATTCCAAGATTTACCTTAGCCTGGCCTGGTCTATTCCACTCCAAGATTTACCTTAGCCTGGCCTGTTCTATTCCATTACCAGATTTACCTTAGCCTGGCCTGTTCTATTCCATTACAAGATTTACCTTAGCCTGGCCTGTTCTATTCCATTCCAAGATTTACCTTAGCCTGCCCTGGTCTATTCCACTCCAAGATTTACCTTAGCCTGGCCTGTTCTATTCTATTACCAGATTTACCTTAGCCTGGCCTGTTCTATTCCACTCGAAGATTTACCTTAGCTGGGCCTGTTCTATTCCATTCCAAGATTTACCTTAGCTGGGCCTGTTCTATTCCATTCCAAGATTTACCTTAGCTGGGCCTGTTCTATTCCACTCCAAGATTTACCTTAGCCTGGCCTGTTCTATTCCATTCCAAGATTTACCTTAGCCTGGCCTGTTCTATTCCATTCCAAGATTTACCTTAGCCTGGCCTGTTGTATTCCATTCCAAGATTTACCTTTGCCAGACCTGTTCTATTCCATTACTAGATTTACCTTAGCCTGGCCTGTTCTATTCCATTACAAGATTTACCTTAGCCAGGCCTGTTCTATTCCATTACAAGATTTACCTTAGCTGGGCCTGTTCTATTCCACTCCAAGATTTACCTTAGCCTGGCCTGTTCTATTCCATGACAAAATTTACCTTAGCCTGGCCTGTTCTATTCCATGACAAGATTTACCTTAGCCTGGCCTGTTCTATTCCATTCCAAGATTTACCTTAGCTGGGCCTGTTCTATTCCATTCCAAGATTTACCTTAGCTGGGCCTGGTCTATTCCACTCCAAGATTTACCTTAGCCTGGTCTGTTCTATTATATTACCAGATTTACCTTAGCCTGGCCTGTTCTATTCCATTCCAAGATTTACCTTAGCTGGGCCTGTTCTATTCCATTCCAAGATTTACCTTAGCCTGGCCTGGTCTATTCCACTCCAAGATTTACCTGAGCCTGGCTTGTTCTATTCCATTCCAAGATTTACCTTAGCCTGGCCTGTTCTATTCCATTCCAAGATTTACCTTAGCCTGGCCTGTTGTATTCCATTCCAAGATTTACCTTAGCCTGGCCTGTTCTATTCCATTCCAAGATTTACCTTTGCCAGGCCTGTTCTATTCCATTACTAGATTTACCTTAGCCTGGCCTGTTCTATTCCATTACAAGATTTACCTTAGCCAGGCCTGTTCTATTCCATTACAAGATTTACCTTAGCTGGGCCTGTTCTATTCCACTCCAAGATTTACCTTAGCCTGGCCTGTTCTATTCCATGACAAAATTGACCTTAGCCTGGCCTGTTCTATTCCATGACAAGATTTACCTTAGCCTGGCCTGTTCTATTCCATTACAAGATTTAACTTAGCCAGGCCTGTTCTATTCCATTCCAAGATTTACCTTAGCCAGGCCTGTTCTATTCCATTACTAGATTTACCTTAGCCTGGGCTGTTCTATTCCATTCCAAGATTTACCTTAGCCTGGCCTGGTCTATTCCACTCCAAGATTTACCTTAGCCTGGCTTGTTCTATTCCATTCCAAGATTTACCTTAGCCTGGCCTGTTCTATTTCATTCCAAGATTTACCTTAGCTGGGCCTGTTCTATTCCATTCCAAGATTTACCTTAGCCTGGCCTGTTCTATTCCATTACCAGATTTCATTTTAGCCTGGCCTGTTCTCATTCCACTCCAAGATTTACCTTAGCCTGGCCTGTTCTATTCCATTACATGATTTACCTTAGCCTGGCCTGTTCTATTCCATTCCAAGATTTACCTTAGCCTGGCCTGTTCTATTCCATTACCAGATTTACCTTAGCCTGGCCTTGTCTATTCCATTCCAAGATTTACCTTAGCCTGGCCTTGTTCTATTCCATTACAAGATTTACCTTAGATGGGCCTGTTCTATTCCATTCCAAGATTTACCTTAGCCTGGCCTGGTCTATTCCACTCCAAGATTTACCTTAGCCTGGCCTGTTCTATTCCATTACAGATTTACCTTAGCCTGGCCTGTTCTATTCCATTACAAGATTTACCTTAGATGGGCCTGTTCTATTCCATTCCAAGATTTACCTTAGCCTGGCCTGGTCTATTCCACTCCAAGATTTACCTTAGCCTGGCCTGTTCTATTCCATTACATGATTTACCTTAGCCTGGCCTGTTCTATTCCATTCCAAGATTTACCTTAGCTGGGCCTGGTCTATTCCACTCCAAGATTTAACTTAGCCAGGCCTGTTCTATTCCATTCCAAGATTTACCTTAGCCAGGCCTGTTCTATTCCATTACTAGATTTACCTTAGCCTGGGCTGTTCTATTCCATTCCAAGATTTACCTTAGCCTGGCCTGGTCTATTCCACTCCAACATTTACCTTAGCCTGGCTTGTTCTATTACATTCCAAGATTTACCTTAGCCTGGCTTGTTCTATTCCATTCCAAGATTTACCTTAGCCTGGCCTGGTCTATTCCACTCCAAGATTTACCTTAGCCTGGCTTGTTCTATTCCATTACAAGATTTACCTTAGCCAGGCCTGTTCTATTCCATTACAAGATTTACCTTAGATGGGCCTGTTCTATTCCACTCCAAGATTTACCTTAGCCTGGCCTGTTCTGTTCCATGACAAAATTTACCTTAGCCTGGCCTGTTCTATTCCATGACAACATTTACCTTAGCCTGGCCTGTTCTATTCCATTACAACATTAAACTTAGCCAGGCCTGTTCTATTCCATTCCAAGATTTACCTTAGCCAGGCCTGTGATTATTCCATTACTAGATTTACCTTAGCCTGGCCTGTTCTATTCCATTCCAAGATTTACCTTAGCCTGGTCTATTCCACTCCAAGATTTACCTTAGCCTGGCTTGTTCTATTCCATTCCAAGATTTACCTTAGCCTGGCCTGTTCTATTCCATTCCAAGATTTACCTTAGCCTGGCCTGGTCTATTCCACTCCAAGATTTACTTTAGCCTGGCTTGTTCTATTCCATTCCAAGATTTACCTTAGCCTGGCCTGTTCTATTCCATTCCAAGATTTACCTTAGCCTGGCCTGGTCTATTCCACTCCAAGATTTACCTTAGCCTGGCTTGTTCTATTCCATTGCAAGATTTACCTTAGCCTGGCCTGTTCTATTCCTTTACAAGATTTACCTTAGCCTGGCCCGTTCTATTCCATTACTAGATTTATCTTAGCCTGGCCTGTTCTATTCCATTCCAAGATTTACCTTAGCCTGGCCTGTTCTATTCCATTACTAGATTTATCTTAGCCTGGCTCAGTCCATTCCATTCGAAGACTTACCTTAGCCTGGCCTGGGTCATTCCATTCCAAGATTTTCTTTTGCCAGGCCTGTTCTATTACAGTCCAAGATTTGCCTTAGCCTGGCCTGTTCTATACCATTACTAAACTGATCTTAGCCTGGCCTGTTCTATTCCATTACTAGATTTACCTTAGCCTGGCCTGGTCTATTCCATTCTATTCCAAGATTTACCTTAGCATGGCCTTGCCTGGTTGTTCTAGCATGATTTTGGTTTCCGTCCCCTATAGTAACGTGATAAATCAGTCATTCAAAAGTTTTCTAAAAACAGATACAAATGCCAAAGATTAACTTGCCGGATCTCCAAGAGGTCCTTTAGCTCCTGGTTGGCCGGATGGTCCTTGAATGCCCTGTAGTAGGAATAAGAAATAAAAACACCACTTTTAATTTCATGAAAGTAAGAACAGTATTTGGGGTATAGGAACTAAATACTGTACACTGTATGGGGCCAATGGCACAGTATAATTGTTTTATTCAGAACAAAAATGTTTATGTAATCAGATAGCCTTCAACACTTACTAGGAAGCCTGGTGGGCCAGTCTCTCCATGGTCTCCAATCTTCCCCTGTGAACATGCAGCAACCTGTATTAAAATCTGTATACATTGAAAAAGCTGACTATGATCTTTGTCAGAAGAAAGGATTTGAAGCTAAGTTGTGGAGACATATTTTTATTGATATTAATCAGTAGCGTTGAGATGGCTAGCTCCATTTCTGACAGGTAAAATAAAATTAAGTTCCACCAACCTGCTGTCCATCCAGACCAGGTTTTCCTTGCTCCCCAGGTTGTCCCTAGAGTTGAAAAACAAACAGGGTTTGAAAGGTAAGCATCACATCTACTGCCCTCATTTCAAAGTGAAATGTTTTAGAAAATGAGTTGTTTGAAGATGAGTTGGTCCTTGGAAAAAGGCTTTTTGGACAGTATGATTCCTTTTCTTGGTTTAAGAGAGGCATTATACACTGGTCCTATAGTTCACAAGATTTCTGAGCCACAATTATCTTCCATCAGGCGTTTACCTGGTAGTGGGACTTGCATGTCCCCAAAAACATGTGTACCGAATACCACCCTCTGTGCAATATCTATGCAGCTCCCTCTTGACAAGCATCACACCAGCCAGTACGGGCAGCCTTGAAATATTTTTCTTAAGAACAAGTCCAGGTAGGTTTTTCAACCACTGCTTGTGCTAGTGTCCAGTGCAGTGGCCGTGCACATGCGTGTGCATGTACACGCTGCCTTTTTGTGCTGCGCCTGCGATATCAGACTTATGAAAAAATATTTATGTACTGGGTTCTTTGAAACCTACAAGAGCAATCAGGATTAGTAATGTACCGAATTGTTCAACTCATGGAAACTTAATGTCCCACATACAAGTTGGTGGTGAAAAATGGCAGGGAAATTTATTCACATACACACTGTCCCACAGGGTCAAGTCCATCAGCGTGACACCAGTACTGAAATGAAACTGGAGGTCAAAGGTGGCACTGACTTGCTCCTGTGTAATACTTATAGTGAATGCCTGTGAGTTTTGAGAGTATTTTGCCCTTGATGGCTTTAGGCAATCTAGCCAGAAGAAGTTTTGAAGCCTGCTTATCTGTCCAGCAGCACGTTTTGGTTTGCACACGGTTTGAAAATAAAAGTCACAGGCAGAGGTCTGAGGTAAGACGTGCCCTCCTGTTTCATTTCTGTGCTAGTGACGGAATGACAGGCTTAGTCCTATGGGACAGTGTATGCTTGAACAATCAGGATTGTAAGAAGGCCCTGACTTTCATGCTCTAGCATGAAACATGTTAACGTGTTTAGGTTTTAGGGAGGCAGTATAGCGCAGTGGTTTAAGGCTCTGAGCTGCAACTCTGGTGACATCCAGCAGACCAGACCTGGGTTTGAATCCCATAGCTTCCACTTGCATACTGTGTGACCCTGAGCAAGTCACTTAACTTCCCTGTGCTCCCAGGTAGCTCCTGTAAAAAAGCTTTCAGCTTAGTGTGCTAATCCTGGTTAAACAAGTAAATAATCATACCTTCGATCAGACTGGCTCTCCCACCTCCACCAATATTTTTCTCTGCTAGTTAGAACTATTGTCCAGCTTCCTTTGACACATAGTCTCCTTATGTGCCAGTAACTGATACTATTTCTGCTTAGGAAAAGGGTAGAGAAAATTTAGCATTTTCATTGGCTGAGAACCACCCCAACTCGTGTAAATATCCCCCCCCCAGTTACACAGGTTGTAGAGCCAGCCGCCATGCCAGTCAGGTCACACTAAAATATCAATTTGCCACTTCTGAGAAAACTCATGGCAGCCATGCCCCCCAAGTTAAAAACCTGAACCCCAAACAGCACCAAACAACAGCTCCAGCAGTCCCAGCCACCCCAAATTACTTCCATATATTAATTAACACATATTGTGCTGCCTTTTATTTCAGCAAGTGCGCTCTCTCTGGCTCCCTGCTCTTACTCCCTCACCTGACATCTCTCCACACTGCCACAGCCATTTGACCCCGATCCCTTGTAAGTTTTTATTCTCGCTCTCTCTCTCTCGTACGCGCAAAAGCTGCTCCGTATCTAGGTAGCAATCACAATGACAGCCCTTGTGCTGACTACGCTGCAAAACTCAAATAATTTAGCTGCTTTGCTGCTTCATAAGAAGTACATTGGGGGGGGCACAGAGATAGAAGAAAGTGCTAGAAGTACTGCATGTTGAATTTTTCTTTTTCGTTGCTGGCAGTCCTGTAAGGCATTTGTAATAGGAGCTGCAATACTGTAAACCAAATTATTACCTCACTACTTCGAAAAGAATCACAGAACAACAGTACCAGTAAATTAAAACAGTAAGCAAACTAAAAGTAATATGTCTGTCCTTCCTGCCCATCTGTAATGGGGGACAACATCAAACGCACGAACAACTGCAGCCCAGCCAGCCTATCGGTGCAACAGAAAAGATATTGAACACGATGCCAGTGTCCTGAGTTTAGGAACAAGCCAGGATGTTGGTGGCAGGGCGGGAGGAGGAGGAGGACTGAGCATTCCATATGATGCTCTCTTCCTACTGGATAAGAGATCTTTGCCTCCCCTACAATACTGCCACCTGGATGATGACAGGTGGCAGTGCAGCAGAGGTACTGGAGGGGAATGGTGATGCTGGCCAGGTTACGTAGTGCATGTGCATGAAGTCCTGTGCATGCCAGGTGACTGGGGGGGGGGACCAGAAAGTTGAAAAGCTCTGGTGCATGCCGGATGACCCATGGCACATTCTGGCCGTGCCTCTTGCCACCAGTTAATCCTGCACCATGGGTTCACCTGCCCCAACCTCTGGCACAGGCAGGCGATATTGCTTAGCCATGATCAGGACCCACCTTGGGTGCTGAGCTGAGGGGAATGGAGGATGGTAAGTGCTGGGGATGCAGAGGGGGCTGGACCCAGCCAGTGGAAAGGGCAGCATCAAAGAGAAGAAGCATACAGAAAATATGTAAAACTGACTTTAGCTCTTCTCTTTTTCCTATGGACAGGGACTCTTTTCTCTTCTGGACACACTGTATATCCAATGACGACAGCTTTTTTTTCTTTAAAATAATAAATATCTCAACTTTAAATTTTTTTTAGCAGGACCCACTTTATTACCACAATGAGACACTTTAGGGTACGCAATTATGGTAAAAAATTGCACTTCTCTTGTGTGTTTAAAGGCACTCAGCCCAAGAGCCTTGTGCCTAACAGCACACTCGAGTGAAATGGGACTATTCACTTATATTTACGCACCCTGTCTGGTCTTATTGCTTACTTAGGAACTTTGAGTTACTGGCATAGGTGCATGGTGTCGCCCTGCCATATGGGAAATCCTGATTCAAAGACAATCTTGAACACTCCCTTACTGGGTTGCTGGTGGACTGAAGCATGTAAGTCTGTAGAGTTCCATGTGACCAAGCAATGAGCGGGACTTGGAGGGTCTTGAAGGAGACAACCGGTGGTACCCCTCATTGCCATGTGGCGAGACATTCTATGAACACTTTTGGGGGATAGAGTGATCAAAGATAAAACAGGGCATCTGCCCTTCTCCCCCACCAAAAGTATGGACGCTTGCTGTTACAGACAGCAAAGTGGATTGGCCCCCCATCAGGTCAGTTGAGTGAGTACATGCAGAGCCCCTTGGTCAGAAGCCCTCCTCTTCCTAACAAAGAATAGAATTGCAGTTTGAACCAACGATGCCAAACATGTCAGCGTGGCTCAGTTGGTAGCACATCCGCCTCTGGACCAGAAGGTCGTGGGTTCTCGTCCCACACCGGGATTGGACTTGCAACCTAAAAATCGCTGGCATCCGAGTGCAGTATTGGGGGGTGCTGTACTGCTGGGGTGTGCCATCCTTTGGATGAGATGTTAAACCGAGGTCCCTTCTGCCCATCCTAGTGTTGTCCTGATGGGTATCCAGGTGGAAGTAAAAGAACCCAGGGCACTCTTTGCAAAGAGTAGGGAACATTCCCGGTGTCCTGGCCAACATTTCCCTTCCCATAAACTGGTTCATGCAATTATCCAGGTCGTGTGTGGGTGATGATGTGCGATATGGCCGCTACCACACATTCAGTCACTTCACTACCAGTCTAGCATTGCTTGTAAAGTGCTTTGGATGTATGAAATGCGCTATATAAATGCTGATTCTTCTTCTTCAAACAGATTTCACAGTCCCATGTTAAAACTCTTTCATTGCGGGGATAGGAAAATCCATTCCAGTTTGGATTTAGATTGGAAGACTGTTTAAAAAAAGGTTTTTAGTTGCCAAACTTCTTCTGAAGTTCTTTTTATCAGTAGTATAAATTGGGCAGCGGGATGTCAAGATCCAAGTTCAGCAAGTGAAATTAGAAGTCTAAGTTTCAGCAATGAAGTGAGAAATGGCAGTGGCTTCATAAAATGTACCCCTAAATGCATAAAAGTGAACTGAATAAAACTGTAAAAACATGTTTAATGAGAAAAGTGTCCCTATACCCCTAAATATGCTCATTCCTATATCAAAGGCTGTGCCTCCCTCCCAAAGTGGTTATTTTTCTATTTCTACCAGGGTAAATATTAGTTGATAATTATCATGCACAGTTATGTTAACTACCTAATATGCCTATGCGGCTGGGTCTGTAACTTTAAAGCCAGACACGTTTAAAGGGCTCCAGATTGTCTCCAAACTAATCTGCCTACCCCTTTGAGCTCCCCATGTATTAAGTGACATCTCAGACAGCAGTCAAGCCCCTTCCTGCTCACCCACCTCTGAAAGTGTGAACAGTGGCACCATCATTGGCTATGCCAAGTTTATACTTCCTGCCCCCTCCCCATCCCCCAGGCTGGGGATGCTCCACCCTCTGCTGGATACCCTGAACAGCACCAGCTATAATGATGTTCAAGAAAAATAACCTCACCAGACACAGTCAACCTGTTATTTTCCAGCTTTTCTCTGATATTCCTTCCAGGATGGACAGGTGGTGGTGGTGAGGTCTAAACTCACAAAACACAATTTCCTAATTTTCACCAATATCCTCTTACCACTTTTCTGTGCATGGAGGGAGGGTTGCACATATTACAAACTGTCAGGAGAAAGCTCTCTCAATCATAAATAAGCTCTAATTTGCAAAGGTCACAGTCAGAGAAAGGAGGCGGGGATTAGCATGGCCACCCTGTCCTGCAAAATGGCTTGATGCATTGGGGTATGTGACAAGGAGCGAAGATAAGGGACCTCAAAAACCCCACTACTTGGAATCCACCGAACAAAACCTGATTCATCGGATTCTAAACTGAGTTTCGGATTCAGTATTTTCGGAACTGCAGTTCAAAAATCCTAATTCCTAAACTGAATCTTAAAACCTGTTTTTACAAAAGAATTTAGAATTTAGGATTTCTAATCTGAAGCCAGTTCTGATTTTGATGTCCTTTCAGGATCTGAATCTGAATCTGATTAGGATTTGGAAATTCCTAAATCCAAAAATCAGATCACAGTCACAATAGACCAACTCCAAGCATCCCTAGCTTGGAGAGAGCAAAACATAGCTCCTGATTTGAACGTACATTTCTGTAGGAATTTAGGGAGTTCATCGCCGGTCTGACGCTGGAGTACCCTAGGTGACTGGAAATGTGTGACTTCAGTGTTTAGGCTGATGATGAATCCCTTTTGCCTGGGCAGTAATTCCTCCAACAGATGGAACTGTTGAGCTTCACACAGGTTGTTACTTCCACTACTCATGATTTTGGCCACACCTTGGACCTGGTTTTCCCCCTTGGGCTCAAGCATTTTAATGTTGAGGTTGGCTCGGTCAGTTGGTCAGATTATCATACTGTGAGTTTCCAGATCAGGGCCCCCCTTAAAACATGTTAACCCCTCAGTGGTGTTAGTTCAGTACCGACCTTTAAAAGATGTGGACCCTTGCAGGTTGCTTTCGGTACTGGATTGCGCAAGCCTATTGCAGGTGTGTGCCAATGGGGTCAAGAAGGCAGTTGAAACTTATAATATGGCTATCGCTGCAGCTCGTGACTCACTCACACCTTTTTGTGTATGCCCGAGAGTCTCCCAACAGAGTTCTCCCTGGTTTAGATATGAGCTCAGATGGTTGAAGGCCAAAGGGTGGAGATTGGGGCATTCTTGGTGGAGATCAGGCTCGCTGGAGGATAGTAACCCCGAAACCCATTATAAGGCGTATAAGAGGGCAATCATTCTAAGAAAGGCAGTTCCTGTCACAGGTGATTGTTGCAGGGGTTAGAAGGCCAGCCCAGGTCTTCCCCACTGTGGACAGACTGTTGCATCCAGCCTGCCTACAGTCTGGAGGAGTGCTGGCATGTGAGTGATGCAAGGAGTTTGGCTAGTTTTTTCCTTGACGGGGTATCCTCCATTTGTTCCTCGGTCTCCTCAAGTGGGCTGTCATGGCTCAGCATGGTACAGTATGTGACTAATGGAGGCCTTTCGTCAGTCTGGGATGAATTTCACCTAGTGCCGGCTCAGGTTATTCTCCGGGCAATCATGAAGCTGCATCCCACCTTCTGGTTCTCTGGACCATGGCTGACCAAGCTTTTGTTTGAGCGCCGGAAGTCTATTGATCTGGTGATTGCTGAGATTGTCTGGTGTTTGCTTAGGAATGGTGTGTTTCTGGCAGCCTTAAAAAAGGGAAGTCATGAGACCCCCCCCCCCCCTTCTCAAGAAGCCCTCTTTGAACCCAGCTGTTTTGGTAGATTACAGGCTTATCTCTAATCTTCCCTTTTTGGGAAGGGTTATTAAAAGGGTGGTGGTAACACATCCAGCAATGCACCTGGAGCCTTCTTCTATGAGCCGTTCCTGTCTGGATTCGGTGGGCATCATGGCACAGAGACTGCGCTTACTAGGATGCCGAATGATCTTCTGGCTAGAGATAGAAGGGAATGTTCCATCCTGGTTCACCTCAATCTCTCATCAGAATTTGACCCCATGGATCATGGGATTTTAACAGCTTGACTGATGGACCTGGTGGGACTCATCGGGGTTGTGTTGAGGTGGTTCAAGTCCTTTCATTCCAGTAGGATGCAGCATGTAGTGTGGGGGAATTTTCTCTCACCCCCAGCTGCCCTGACCTGTGAAGTCCCTCGGGGTTCACTCTTGTATCCCATGTTTTTTTGTAGCGAACATGCTGCCACTGGGAGAAATTATATGGAGGTGCAGTTTGCAGTTTCACTGTTATGCAGATGATACGCAGCCGTATCTGTCATTTGCCCCTGGTGAGACAAATGCAGTGGGCATGCTTAATAACTGCCTATCTGTGATCAATGACTGGAAGGCCTCCAGCTGTCTAAAGATAAACCCAGATCAGACTGAAGTGCTGCTGGTGGACTCTGGTATCCGGAGGGCAGCTGGACTAAATGGAGGGGTGGCTAGATTACAACATGGCCACACTCTGCTTACAGACAGAGATAGGGTGAAGAATCTGGGCATCAGTATGGACCACAAGCTGACTATGGAATATCAGGTGTCTGCTATGGTCCTTAGTGTCACCTTCACCTTTGGAACATTGCCCAGCTCAAGCCCTGCCTCAACATTCAAGATATGAAGTTCCTGGTACACACCTTCATGACATCTAGGCTGGGCAAACTGTAATGCTCTGTATCTCAGGCTATCTGGAGGTTTGAAGCACCCCTTGTAGCTGGTGCAGAACACTGAGGCTAGATTGACTTCCAGAGTTCCTTGCTCCAAACATATCTCTCCAGGTTTTCAAATGTTCCACTGGTCGCCTGTGAGGTAGCACAGCTCCAAGATAGGTTTGTTAACATATAAACCTCTACATGAGAGGAGTCCTGGCTACCTGAAAGAGTTCATGTAATCATATGCTCCTCATCGCCCTCTCCGCTCTTCTCAGGTGGGCCTCTTGAAGGTCCCCAGGTCCTGTCTGGAGATCATGCCTTTGTGGTGGCTGCTCTAGTTTTCTGGAACCAGTTGCCATGAGAGCTTCAGGAATCCCATCAATTGACAGTTTTAAGTGGGGGCTGAAGCAGTATCTTTTTATTAGAGCTTATCCTAGTGATTCCTAAGTTGTTTTTATAATGTTATTATTCATATATTGAAATGTATTATGCCGTTGTATTTTTTCTTTGTATTGAATTGTTAGGCACCCAGAGCCTAAGGGATCGGGTGCCTAAGAAATACATACTACTACTACTGATAGTTGCAGCCTATCTGTATCATACAGCAACCCTTTAAAGAGTTGGTGTACTACCTGAAATTAACATTCATGTTCAAAAGTAGTCAACTAGTGCTTCTTATATCTGAAGTATTTTCCCCAGTTCCCTTTTGCTAGTTAGAACATTTACTTCCTGACATTGTTTGCTGTGATGTGTGTAACAGTATAGCTGGAGGCTGACATTGTTTGTATTTCTCCTTGTACATCATCAGAACCATGACCAATACCTACCATCTGTCCCACCATTATGAGGGACGTCCCTCATTTTCCCTCTTTAAACTGCCCTGTGCTAGGGTTACCACCTTTTAAGATGCCCAAAGTGGGACATTTCCTATCGAAACATGATTTTTCGCAGGACAATATGTATTGTCGACTAACGCAACAGACTTGTTTTCTCTAAACAATCAGAATTAAGACTAAGTGGTGCAGTTTTTTAGCTGTTTCTAGTGTTGCTTATCATTTTAAGGTATTTTAGTTAAGGCATTATATCGTTTTGCAGTATTCAGAGGAAAGTCAGAGAATATTTTTTTCTGCTATAAAGTCAGAACATGTAGTATTTTTCATGTTTTTTGCAGGACACAGCTGCCCAAATCAGGACTGTCCTGCGAAAATAGGGACAAGTGGTAACCCTAGCCCTGTCCCACATGGAGAAGCTGTTGACCTCAAAAAGCAGGTGCTGTATACTCCAACTTTAAAGCAGAAACTCACAATATTTTAAGGTGCATAATCCAAACGAAACTTTAAGTTACAGATGCTGGTTTTCACAGCATTCACAGTTTGTATCTCCATGTTTAATGGCGTGGCCCATATTATGAGGCCCAGTGTCCCACACGGTCCCACATTTTGTATGTCTGCATAACACATTTCAGTGACAGAAGGTTGAAAGGCATGCTGTGACCACACTCTTTGTGACATCACAAATGACCAAGAAGAGCCAATCACCTGCTGCGAGATCAGTCACTTGTATTATCACACACTAGGTCACAGTGTTGATGACATACGAAGAATGACAGAACTACATACAGCAAGTCAGCTCAGCATCCAGGTAGAGTACTGCTCTTCATGTCATAGTTAGCACTATCCATCAGAAACCTTTTTTTTTTTGAACTTGCTGTTTTTCCGCCTTCCTGCCCCCGGCGCTCTGCTTCTTCAGGAGCGCCTGGCATCTGCTTCGGTTCCTTCCATGCCTGGAGCCCCATGGAGGTCCCCCCATGTATCCTTGGATCTACCCCCCAGGTGGGGGCGAGGTGGGGGCCAAGCACCCCAACTAACTTTACTTGGCTGGGCTGCCGTATGGGACAGGCAGGGGACCATTGAGGTCTGTGCTGGCGCTCCGTCTACCCGGAACGACGGAGGCATTTTTCCCCCTGTTCTTTCTGGGTGTGCCATGTGCCCTGATGTCAAGGCAGAACTCAGCTGACGTCTGGCACACCCCACCCCTCCTGAATTGGTCGGCCCTTGCTGTACCCCAGGCCTCCGCCTGGGGTCAGTTAAGCTCCGAACCTTGTCCCCCCTCCCTCCCTGGAGAAGGCGAGCAGTCCCATGGATGCTCAGCCTTCTCCCCTCGGCTGGCCCTCCAGCTCCCCAGGCTCATTCCTGAACCTGGGTCGCCAGCGTCGTGAGTGGTAGCGCTACTGCCACGCCGTCGGGCCGGCCCAGAAACCTTTCTAATGAACAAAGGGAAAAAGAATAATACTTCGGAAATAAAAAGTAACATCTGCCTCCTTTTGACAATTATTGACATTTCTGCCTGCTATTTTTGGCAAAACTAGCTCTTTAAAGGGAAAGGAAAGCACTGCACCATCCCTAATTCAAATGTGCCCCCCCTTCTCTTTCTGTAAATATCTGTCTTTTTTTGTTTTCTATCTCATTGGTCTTTAAAACCAGCTCTGTATGATGCCACCCCCCATTACACAATTGTAGGGGCTCCAACCAGTGACATCATTAGCTGCAATTTGTCAGTAGCTCCTAGTGCTGATACTGCTACTTGCAAGGACACCTTGAAGCACTGTATGATGCCCCTCTGCCCCCACATTATGCATCAGCAGCAGTACCACCCAACCCAGTGCTTCTGCTCAGTCATCGAGTAAGAAGGGCAACAGTGAGTTTAGCTCTGGCAGACACTACGGCTGTCTTGTTACCAGGAGAAAAAGCGTAATTGTCCACGTGAGTATGGGGCATGGCCAGATACACCAGCTCTGCAGTTCTACAAAAGCAAACCAGTAGAACTGCCACCCAAGCAGCTTATGGGGCATGTCAGTGAGGAAAATATAGAAGTGGAGCTGTCAGAGCAGGGGAATGTGAGCAAGGTAGTAGAGGGAGAAGCATAAGACAAGGAGGAAGAGGAAGAGAAAGGACAGGGGAAGAGCACGATTCATGCAAGGAGAAGGAAGGGCAGGGGAAAGAAGAAGCACAAGAGGAGAAGAGAGGAAGCAGGGGGGAGGGAGATGAAGAGTAAGGGCATGAAGAAGCAGATGTGAGAGAGCAGGTTGAAAAATAAGAGAGGTCTGAAAGTTTCATGTCCGTTACATCACCAACTGCGACTAGTGGAGGTGATCAGTGTGACACGGAGGAGTGGAGGCCATCACAGAAAAAAGACTGAAATCTTCAAAAAAAGATCATGAAAAAGAGAAAAGCAAGTTTTCCAGGCAAGGAAATCTAAATACCAATCCTGCCCCACCAAGATCAGCCCCAGCCTTGTTGTTTGCCTTAGTACTGTGCCACCTGCTGCTGCCCTGCCTGTCCATCCCGGCCAGATCATACCATGATGGCAGAAAAAAAGAAATTATCTCATAGTTATCACACAATCCTTCCAAAGCCCCCCAGAAGTCCACCCATATCATGAAAAATCATATCTTCTGCAGTGTATTGTATTTTACAGATGACATCAGAAATATACTGAAACCATGTTGTAATTAGCATAGCAGAAAGATCAATGTGGGTCAGTCTACTTGAACATTGGAGACCAATGTTCTGGCTAATCATTTAAAATGTGAACAATGCATCTTCTTGACAGCCACTTCTATTTCCAGTCCCCACTCTGGTCAGATGGGCTAGCAGCAGCAGGGACAGTCGAGTACAAGAAGTAGTAGGATTATACAGGTTGTGCAAGTCAGGATAGATACCTTTCTCTCTGACACCAAGCCTGTGTGCTTAGGCATTCCACAGGGGTCAATACTGGGCCTCCTCCTCTTTAGCCTATTTCTGAATTGCCTTCCCCTAGCCAGTCAGTGCCGTATCCTCCTCTATACGGATGATACGGTTATCTTTTTCTAACGGCTCTGACTCCACTGCTTTTGAGCAACAGCTATAACGTGACTTCACCAGCATTGAGTCATGGTTCAAAAATCATAAATTGATAATGAACTACAAAAAAAACAAAACATATGTTGTTCACCAGCCTTAAGAACAAGCACAAAAACTACCCGCTATCAATATGTGATAGGGGTGGTGTTCCTCTTGAACGTGTTCATCACTTCAAATATCTTGGAATTACTCTTGACAGCTCGCTCTCCTACGCCCTCCACATAGGCATCACAGCTAAAGCAATCAACAAACGTTTAGGGCTACTTTATTGCCACAGGCAGAGCCTGACCCCTGAAGCCCTCAGCATAGCAGTCCACAGTTCAGTGGGTTCCCTAGTGGACTACAGACTGCCAATATATGGCTCTGCCACAGATACTGCCCTCCGATGTATAAAAACTGCCCTTAACAATGCCTGCAGGGTCACCCTAGGGGCACGCCGACTAACTCACACCTGCGATCTCTATGCAAAGGCTCACTGGCTAACGCTCTTTGGTCCCTTAAAATATCAATCCTGCCTCCTGGCCAAAAAAAGCTGCCTTGGTCAGCTCCCGACTGGGGTCCAACAACTCCTAGTTCCCAGCACTAATCTTAGGCCCTCCCAAAATTTGGAACTGCAGTCCTTTCTGACTCCAAGATGTCGGACATCTCAAGGACAAAGGTCCTTTGTCTATCGGGCACCGTTGTGGTTCAGCTCCCTCCATGAGAACATTATTAGCCTGCCCACTCTGTGGACCTTCAAAAAGAATCTAAAGAACCATTTAATACAGGAATCTCAGTGTGTCTGCCATCGCTAGCACCTGGCAAAAGCATCTCCTACCATCTGCCCTTCTGCCACACAGATCTCTCTCTCTCTCTCTCTCGCGGACACCCTGCACTTGGGGCTCAACCCTCCACCCTGTGTCTCCAGCACTTCTATGTGCCAACCCCCTCATGTTGCTGACAACTAACAGGCTCCCTGTTGGGCACAGTTATTTAGTCTGTTCCTGTATGTATTTGACTGTGTTTACCTATTCCAGTTTTAGTTTTCACTGTATTTTCTGCATTCCTTTGTTTAAAGACCAAGGGCAGGATTCACACAACAGATGCACTGGCACAAGTCAGAAATGCGCCAGAAGGCAATTCAGGCACAGGGAGGTGCAAACAAGACGACCTGCACCGAAAGAAATGCACCATAGGCTCAACGTAATGACATGCGGAGCATGAACAGGCGTCGTACCCATGCATACACCGCGCATCCCTATCCACAGCGCAAAACCAAGGAGCAGCAATGGAGCAACTCCAGCGCAAAGCCAGGATGTGCCCTAAAAAGGTAAGTACACAAGAAGGAGACTTAAGTCCAGCACAACAGCAGGCCATCAATGGAACGGCAACAGCAGGACACACACAGAGGGGAAGTCATAGTAGAGAGAGGTACAGACAGCAAGCCATATCGCAGGGCTGCAGCAACAGAGGGGATGAACCCAGCAGCAGTCGCCATTGCTGATGCCCCAATGAGGAGGAGGAGGCACAGCACCAGAAGTAATCGTAGGCTGTTGGCCCCACGGTGGTACCATGCCCGGCTGTCCTTCGAGCAGCTGACAGAGGTGGAGACAGTCGGGCGATACCACCTCAACAGGGCCATGCTGAGGCAGCTATGTGAGCTGTGCCATGATGTGATGCAGGCATCCACTGCATGAGGACACGCCATCATGGTGGAGACCAAGGTGACAACGGTCATGTGCCTGCTCACCACGGAAACCTTCCAGAGGCCTACAGGGGACACCACTGGCATATCACAGGCCTCAACATCCCGCCTCCTCACACAGTCCCTCACCACACTGCTACTGCACGCTTTGGAATACATCAGATTTCCCAGCACGCAGGCAGAGCGGACAGAAGCCATGCATGGGTTCCACAGGGCGGCACGCATGCCAGGTGTCATGGGGCCATTGACTGCACCCATGTGGCAATCTGCGCACCACCTGGTGAGGAGGGTGTCACGTACATGAATCAGAAGGGGTACCATTCAGTGAACAGCCAGGTGGTGTGTGATGCCACGGGGCACATCACCAATGTCTGCGCCACACATTCTGGGAGCGCACATGATGCATGCATATGGCACCAGTTGGCACTCTGTGCAAGGTTCGAGGCTGGGGACATCCAAACTGGACACCTGTTAGGTACATGTGGTATGTGTGCCAGCAGCCTGGGGGGGGCCACCATGCCCCGGACACCTGGGGCGGGCTTTGGGCAGGAGACCACAGGCTTGGGGTCACTGGGCCAGCAGGGATGTGGAACAGTGCCGGGGCAGCAGCAGGGTGGCATGGTCCTGATGTGTGCCATAGGATGGACGGGGCAGGCAGGGGCAGCAGGGGCAGGGGAAGCAGGACTGCCAGGCATGTAGCAGCATGGATGGGGGGCAGGACAGGGGTGCACAACACAGGGCGAGACAGGGTTGGGTCACATGCCACAGTGTAACACCATGTACTAATGGAGACACATCTACCCCCCCCCAGGTGATGCTGCATACCCATTGCGTCCCTGGCTCTTCACCCCCTTCCGATGACCCGGAACAGTGGCAGAGGAACGCTACAATGAGGCACATGTTGCGAAGCGTGCCATAGTAGAGCATGTCTTCGGCACGCTGAAGATGGGTTTCTGGTGCCTGTGCCGGTCAGGCAGTGCCCTACAGTACAGCCCTGAGAAGGCCTGTGGCATATTCCTGGCCTGTTGTATGCTACACAACATGGCCCAAGACCATGGGATACCTGCCGAGGCCAGCGAGGGCAGCAGTTCTGGTGAGGAGGGGGGGAGGGCGCAGCAGGGGCACACCCGGAGGAACATGGAACCAACGATGGACATGGGTGCAGGGATCCAAGGCTGGCGGTCAGGGCATGGGCATACTGCAGCAGAGTGGTGGAGGAACACTTCGGGACATGCAGGTGAGTATGCAGGTTGGTACATGTGCAGGTGTGGGCACCACAGTGTAGGGACAACATGGTGGGGGCAAGGCAGGCACCGTATGCCACACCGGGGTGCACATATGGGCGCATGCACATGGTGGGACACACACACACACTGCATGCACCACACCAGAACCACATAGGCCACGCCCACACTGTCACGGGTCAGCGTGCACTGCATGCACCGTAACACACTCATCATACCCATAACACATGGCATGACTGCAACAAACACACACACACACACACAGCTGCACAAGCAGAGGTGACATGGAGGTGTGCCAGGGCCACTGTGTGGCTGGAGACCACCACGCACAGCAGCACTGGCACCACCTACAGGGCAGCCAGTGGACACGACCATGCCACCCACCTCCACAGACCCCTGGCATGGACATCACAGGCCACCCCATGACTGCCATGGACAACACGTGGGCAGCCTCTGCCATGGCCACTGGTGATCAGGGTGCCACCAACAGCCACAGGGGGTATCCACAGGGACCCCATGGGGTGCTGCATTGAGACTGTGAACGGGTGCTTAGTGGGGTGGCCGAACCATGCCCCCTGGCTGAGCCATGGCCGGTGGGGGTGGATGCCAGTGGCGACGGGGTCAGCAGCAGGAGGGCCACCCGGTCCCATCAACAGGGTGTCCGGGACGTCCTCCTGGGCATCTGACTAGATGCATAATTTATGAATTCTGCCCCCCCTTACTTGTAAAAAATCTGAGATGACCCTAGATGCAGATGCTGCAGTCACTTTTAATGCTGCAACACAGTCTGAGGATGCTCCAAGGACTGGGCAGAATGATTTTAATTCTTTTCAGAAATGACTTCTGTCAAGGCGTATGGTGTTAAACACTAAAAAAGGAAAGGCCATGGTCTTTTCTGGACTGTGTAAAAAAAGAGAACTGAATCCCTTGATAGTAGATTTAAAAGGAGAACCTATTAAAGCAGTTGAAAGTTTAAATATTTAGGAATTGTTTTGGACAATAAGCTATCCTTTGAACTTCATGTCAAAAATGTTCTCAAATTGGTTCATCAGAGATTAGGGCTTTTGTTTAGAGTACGAACCCAGCTTGCACTGAGTCTCGTAGACTATTAGCACACAGTTTTTATTTAGTGTTTTTGATTATGGGTTGAGTATGTGTTTGGCCACTAGCAACAACATTTTTGATAAGTTATAAGTTGCAGATAACAGTTTATGACTAATTTGCCAAGCAGGACCCATCATTGTAATTTGTCAAAGGATGCTGGTTGTTTATCACTTGAAAATAAAGCCAGTTTAAAGATGGGTACCACGTTATGTAAAGAAACATTAGGTCAATTATCTCAGACAGTCCTATTTGCAAGGGACTGGATCCCAGAGTAAATATGTGTATTTTTTTTTTATTTTTTTATTTTATTGAAATCTAGGATTACAAATACATTTGAGCAGGAACTGCTCATTTACAAAGGTTCCACATCGAAGGAATGGGGGGTACACATACATACAAAGGTCAACATAATAATACATAGTTACACAATAAAAAGAAGTAAGAGACTGAGGCTTAGGAAATTCCAGTAATTCAAAATGTGCCAAATGTTAGGTAGCATGACATACCAGCCAAGGGCAATCTTAGAAATAAGCACTGCAGGTGAGAGGGAAGGGGGCATGCAGGTAGGAAGGCCATTGTCGGAGGGTAGAGGGTGAGGGTAAGAGCCTAAAAGGGAGGGAGGGAGGGATAATAGTCAGAAAATGCCCGGGGGGGAGGAAAGGGAGAGGGGGCAAAGGGGGTAGGCAGGTAGAAGGGGGGCAAGGCGGGGAGAGATAGCTGTCAAGACTGAAGTGGAGGGCAGTGAGCGGTGGGCCCCTGATTAGGCCCCTGATAAAATTCCTTTTTAAAACAAGTGATTGGGCAAAAGTCAGTGTTATATAGCGCAACTAGATTTTATAACTCTGTACCCAATGACATTGTGAACTGCACAAACATTAGAGCATACAATACTAAACTTGAACATTGGTTGTTAAGGAATGACTGTATGTGCGCTTACTGTTTATTGTCTGTTTCATTAGTATTGACATGTTTTTATACTGTGTTTTGGGGGTCTGCACTGCATTGTATTGTATTCATGTTATATGGCTTTTAAAACAAAAAGAAAACTTGTTGCTTATGAAAGTGGGCAAAACTGCTCATTAGCTAACAACTATAAAAAATGAAAATGAAAACTGAAATACAACAGCAGACACCCCCCCCCCAGTAAAATTAATATACAATTCAGGGGGGCACAGAAAGAAGCAGAGGAAGAGCCAGACACAAATCTACGTCAGGTCCCGCAGCCCAGGCAAAGCCCAGATTTGTCCATGTTGCAATAGACTCACTGCCAGTGGGACGGCGCATCTCATTACTTTGAGCTGGAAGCAACTGTCGTATAGAGCACATACCTTCATTCACCTGAACAGACTGAGCCAACAATGAGCTGTGGAGAAAATGGCCACAGCAATGTATTTATTAATCCATTATCAATAGTTACAGTAAAATCAGCATGATGTTCGCAGCTAGGTAGCCTTGGTAGGTAACATCAATCAATTAGATATAATAAATGTTATTGGTGGTCGACTCTCCCCTTCAAACCTGAGGTGAGGAGAAATGAAGAGGAATTCCTCCTGTACAGCCCCTCTTATGGGCTTTAGTCCTCCTCCCCTGGCCACAACCTCCTCTTCCCATGGGAAAACCTACCTCCTTCCCTCCACCCATAGTGGACAGCACCTACTTATCCTACCTGCCCATCCAGGTATCCTCCAGTCATGCTCACCAGACAAAGTCCTGCCTCCTGCGATGCCTTGTAGGCTCCTTCATAAGAAAGGGCTTAAGTTTTTAATTTGTCAAATTTCCAGTTAGACAAATTCAGCACCTTTCTGCTTCAATTTACAGGGCAAATCTCCTACTGGAATTGGAGGAAAGAAATTTGTTGTTACAGTGGTAGTTGTGCAGATGTTGATCAGTTTGGTAAAACGCAGTGTTTGCAGTACTGCAATACATGTTACACTAACACTGCACTGCATCACCTTGTACATTATACCACAATACTAGACGGTCAACTTTTGTGCAAGTACCACTGTAAATGCTGTGGAGAGGGTTCCTGTTTCCCAGCTGAGAAAGGTTTTTTTTCTCAAAACAATTTCTCACTCTAAAGTGAAATGGGAATGATGACCCATTCTGGAATTAAGGTTGCCGAACAGGCAACAGAAATATGAGAAGATTAGAATGTTAATACTACAAATACTAATTCCCCTACCTACAACAAGGGGATTAGCTGGGGTCACTGGACTTTAGGGATGTCTATTTTCATATACCAATAAAACACCGACACAGAAAGTCAGAGAGCTTTAAATCTGCTCTTAAAACTCACCTGTTTGGTATGGCTTTCCCTACCTTCGTTTAACTGTTTCTTTTTAATAATTTTAGGATTTTACTGTAATTGTCTGTATTTATATTGCAGTTTTTAAGATTATTTAATTGTACAAGCACTTTGATCTTTTTGGAATTGCACTTTCTATAAATAAATGATTGATTGATTGAAGTATTTGTAGTTCAGAGCAGGGGCATGTTCAGCTTTAGTTCAAAGCAGTGCCCTTTGGTCTAACAGCTGCACCCATGGGGCCCGATTCTAGAAGGGTGGCACAAGTCACTGCCAAAGGTAACTTGCGCCATACCCCATTACGCCAAGGACCCTGCGCCCAATTCTGTAAGGGGCAGGGTCCCTGTAAGCAGTCCTGAGACTCTGGCGATTCCCCACAGGTATGCCCAACAAAGGGTGTACTTGCAGGGTATGTCGCAAGCCACAGTCCTGTATGTGTAGGGCACAAGTGCCCCTCCATGCCACAATCCCCATAGCCCCAAAGGGCTTGATAATTCCCCCGACCCCCAGTACCAACACAATAGCCCCCAAACCATGTTCCTGCAAAATATGCCCCACAGGGCTGGATTGTGCCCCCAACCCCCATTCCTGCATTTATGTCTCACAGGGCTGGAATGTGCCCCCAGCCCCTATTCCTGCATTTATGCCCCACAGGGCTGGAATGTGCTCCGACCCTGTTCCTGCAAATTATACCCCTCAGCGCTTGCCTGCACCCAGAACCCCCACAAGTTGCAAACCCAATCTGACTCAATCTCCGCAGTGTGTACAATGCAAAAAAATCCCTGGTAGTCTAGTGGCCCCCCACCCAGCATTGTCAGACCACCCTGCACCCCCTCACCCAGCTGGTGACTGGCACAGCCAACCTCTCACCACTGCGGCCAGCCGCCGACTGAGCTTTGTCTGAGCGCATACTGTGCATACGTGCTCAATGAATGAACTGTCATCCATACATTGAATGCACATGTACAGTATGCACTCAGACGGAGGAGGTCAGTCGGCAGGTGGCTGTGGTGGTGAGAGGTGGGCTGTGCCAGTCGCCAGCTGGGTAAGGGAGTGCAGGGTGATTTGGCAATGCTGGGTGGGGGACTGGGTACCAGGGAGTATGGGTCAGGGTTTGTCTATTGTCTACTATTTTTACAGGAAAGTGTCATTTGCGGGCAGCTGGCATCGGGGATTGGGGGTGCTTGAGTAGCCCTGTGGGGCTATTTGTCGAGTACTGGGAGTTGGGTGCATACAGAAGCCCTGTGGGCTACTCTTCACATACTGGAGGTCAGGGGCATGCAGCAGCCCTGTGGGGCTATTCTTCACATGCTGGAAGTCAGGGGCATGCAGCAGCCCTGTGGGGCAGTTTGGTATTGGCTGGGGCATTATCATATTGTTTCTGGGTCGGGGCATGGGGGGGAAGAATTAGCCCTGCAGGCTTTTGTGTTTTGGGGTCAGGGCAGTGTTGGGGGGGGGGATGGTGGCATACCATCGTGGGGATGGGTGGGCTGCACATGCAGGCAACCTCCAGGGGCATAAGTACAGTTACGTCAGCTATATGCTGGTGTAACTTAGGTTGACGGTTTTCCCCAGGGGGTTGTTGGAGAATAGCATCCTGGAGAACTTTGCTGCTGCCCTTCCAGAATAGGGCGCAAATGCTGCTGTAAACCTCCTAGTGCCATGTTGCAGGGGGTTAACAGCGTAACTGGTGGCATAAGTCCACTTTGGCGCAAGCAGCATGCAGCATGTTGCAGGCTGCTTTGCAGAATACCGTATGTCGCAACTGCTGGCATAACTTACTACTTGCACCATTTTCTTTGGCGCAAATCAAGTTATGCCAGATGTAACCTTTTGGGAATCGGGCCCATGGTGTTCACAAAGTGCTTGTCAGTGGTGACAGCCGACCTGTTCAGGTAGGGTACAGTGGTATTTTCTTACCTAGATGACAGGTTAGTGTGTTGAAAAACAAAAGAGGAAGCCATGTGCTCAACTCAAAGAGTGAGGAGCACCCTGCAAAGGTTAGAGTCTCTCCTAACATAGAACAGTCACACTTAGAACCCAGACAGAATCTGGAGTTCATAGTCATCGACTTGAACATAGCAGTGGGTAAAGTTTTCCTTTTTCTGCAAAGGGGAGAAGCCCTCAGTTGATGTGCAAACACATTCCAGGCAGGTTGAACAAGGACTGCACAGGAATTCTTGACACTTCTGGGCCACGTTGCTTCCACTATAGCAGTGCTGCCACGGACCAGATTGCAAATGAAGGATGTCCAGCGCCATCTCAGAAGGCACTGGCATCAAAGACGTGCACCGCTACAACAGCAAGTACCAATATCAAGCAGGTTGGTACATGCAATGGACTGGTAGCAAGAAATGGGCAACCTCAGAGAGGGTATTCCTATTTGTCAATCTCGGTCTACAACGGTTCTGATCACAGAGGCATCCCTACTTAGATGGGGAGGACATCTAGAGGGAAGAAAGGTAAATTAAACTTTACTCACTGAAGAAAGAAAGGGCCACATAAACTTGCTGGAACTCGGCACAGTACTTGTTCCCATGAAGTCCTTGTCCTCACTGTTGCAGGACTAATAATAATCGACAATACAACTATGTAATGTGTGAGCGTCATTTTTTCCCATGGGGAATTAGTGACATCAGAAACTCATAATATCATCACTCTGACATCAGAAACTCATAATACACTTTTTAACATCAGATCAGTGGTACTATGAGAAGGAATGTTTGGAGCATTCCATGTATTACAAAACATAACACATAGGAAACCAGCAGTAACTAGGCTTGTCATTCCATCTCAGAATTCTGGTGACATCACAAACCACTTGAGCTTTGCTCTCATGGTTATGATGTCACTAAAATTCCTTTATGGAATTACAGCCTTGTTACCGATGATTTCCTATGTAAGCAATAAGGCATGATGGGGTGTGCGCTAGGCACTTCTAGCGCATGGCCAGGGGTGTAGTAAGACAAGAGGCTGCACGCCAAGTGCCTTCAGCCCATGACCGTGCACTACAAGTGTCTGGCGCACACCCCTGGAGTGTCATACTGCACTTATGAAATGGACATGTTAATTGCACATGCATGTCAAAAGTAAAATTAATAGGGCTGAGAAACAAAGCAGTTAAATATTTGTTTATTTGAAATAAAATAGTTTTCTGTTTCATTGTGTGTTATTTGTATTTTGCTTCTATCCATTGTATGCTGTTTCTATCCTGTAACCCCCCCTGCAAATGGGAGTTCCCAAAAGTCTTCCAGGAGCTTGCCTGAATGCTCCAAGCCTGGGTGGTGTTCAGCGCCTGAGCTGCTTAACTGTGATTGCAAGTGAGTGCTATTTGAGCCTCCACGTACTGTCTCTTTAAGAGCTGTCTGCCTGCATACTTAATTAGTTTGTATGGGGGGACTGTGTATTTAATGCTTGAATCCCACCCGAGCTGTGGAGTACTCGCTGCATTTTGCGGTCGCTGAAGGTGAAAAGGGAGCCCATCTGAAAGCTATAACTATTTGCCTGTAATCATTTAAAGCATTAGCAAAATTGTAGTTTGTCTAACCTGCCATTATTACAGCTGGGACTCTGTATGTGTTACCTCTCCACTTTGGACCTAAACTGCTGTGCTGGGCAAATTGGGTTAAGGGAGCCCTAAAATGGAGCCTGTGGACAAATCAGAACATGGACTCTTAATTTGAGCCAGCCACAAGGGGATTGGATGGGCAGTGACTCTGGGAAATGTAGTTTTTACCTTGGCGCCTTCTTCCACCAACAGAGGGAGTCTTATTGTGAGTGACAGCTGAATCAGCCAACAGAATAGTGTGGAGCTAAAGGAAATGCCCTGCTCTGTGACTGGAAAGATCAGATCAGTTGTGACTGTGAAGGAAGAAGGAGCTCTGTCCTTCTGCGGTGTATAGTTTCGTGCAGGAAGCGCGTGTGAGGCCCTGAGTTTCAGAATGCAGCCTGTGTGAGTGGCAGTTTGGACTGAATCTGAGTTGTGAGGAGAAAGAAGCACTAGAAGTGTGGAAACCAGGGTCACCCTGTAGAAGACTGGAGAAATTGCTAAATCGTGCTCGGTCTGTTAGGAACTGAAGCTGCTATGTGTGCTCCCGGGTATTTTGCAGTAATTGCGATCAGGATCGAGGAGCAGCCTGCCTGGTATAGTACTTTCCTTTTACATATGAATGTGTGTAGTGCTTGTGGGGAATCGCTATTTCCAATCCCCTGTGCTGTATGCTGTGTGTTGAAGCTGGAAGCAAACCCCAGCTTGTCTCGAACTAAATCCATTTGCTATAAAACTGCAGCGGGGTCCAGTCACAAGGAGCTTGTCTCCATGCCCTGCTGTTTCTGACAGTCCAGAAGAACATCCACCATCCAGTTCTCAGCTTGGGTATTGTGAGTACAAATCAGGGTATTCCTCTGCTGCCATTTGACCCAACAGATGAAGGAACACTCTGGCTGGTACTTGACAACTGGAGGATACTAGCCAGGCCTGCGCTATCAAGCACGCTGCCCCGTTTTCCGTCAGGAAGGCTTTGCCATGGGACGAGTCCAAGACTGCATCTATATACTAGAGGAACTGGTTCAGGTAGAGACAAGATTTTGGCAGGTTGATCATTATCCCCAGGATCAGGAAGAGCCAAAAGGTGCCTTCCAGGTCACAGAGGCAAGCGCCACAGAGGTCTGCTGCTGAGGCTGAGAAGATCTGGGTACCAGAACTGGTCAACCAGTCTGGAGCTCCCAGGATCATCTGTGCCTTGTTCTGCCACACCCTGATCAACACCTTGTGGATCAGGGGAGAGGGAAGGATGGCATACATGAGGCCTGGGGCCCAGGACCTCACAAAGGCATCCCCCTACAGTGAGTCACACTGTGGGAGGCAGGCACAAAAAAGTCTCAGATTTGCATTCTCCCAGAAGGTGAACAGGTCAACCAGAGAAGTGCCCCATTGGGAGAACAGGTGATCGACTGCCTCCTGGTGAAGAGAACATTCATGTGACACTTCGTCCACCCAGCCAAGGGCATCTGCTAGCTGGATGGAGGCACCAGTGACATGGATTGCCAGGAGATCGGCATCCAGACTGCATACGAGGGTCCAGGTGTGGAAGGCTTCTCAAAACACTTGGAGGGAATGTGTCCCACCCTGCTTGTTGTGGTAGCATACAGTTGTGGAGTTGTCCATCTGGACCTAAACAACCTGACCGTGAACAGATGGAGTGAAGGCCATCAGAGAGAGATGCACTGCATGGAGCTCCAGCAGGCTGATGCGACAAAGAGACTCTGTGGGTCCAAAGCCCGTGGGCCCTGTGGGCCCCCAGGTGGACTCCCCATCCTGCCAGAGAAGCATCAGTCACCAAAGTGACCATCAGTTCTGAGTGGACAAATGGGACTCCTTCCTCCAAGTGTTCTGGGATGAGGTACCACTGGATGGTATCCCACACTGGTTGCATCACCATGACCAATCAGTCCAGCTGACTGAGGTGCTGGGACCACTGGTAAGCCAGCTCCCAATGCAGGGGGAGCATCCACCAGTGGGCCCACTGGACCACACTGGTGCAAGAGGCCATGTACCCTAGCTGCCGCAGGAAGTCCTTGGCAGGGCACAAGTGCCCAACCTGAAATGATTGGGCAAAGGAGCTAAGATCTGCCACCCGGTCCACGGGGAGTTGGGCCTTGGTCGCTGGGAGTTAGGCTCTGCCCTGATGAAGTGGATAACCTGCGGCGGGCTGAGTTCCAGATTGGCTGGGTTGACTAGCAAACCCAGGGCTGAACACATCTGGCGGGCCAAATCCCTGGACTGCTCCACATCCTCCTGAGAGGAACCGCCAATCACCCAGTCATCCAGGTATTCATTTATTTGGTAACTGGGTAGGTACACACTGGTTCTCGGGACCATTTTCAGGTATGACCCAAGCCATATAGATGGCACATATAGTACATGGCAATACAAAAATGCAAGAGAATGCAGCAAAACAATACAAGGAAATACAATACGCAAGATTCAGCATACAACACACTGGTAATAAAAATCATCTAACTGTAGCAGAGCACACCAAAGAGTAGAGGACAGAGTGGACTGCATCAACGATGATGCCAGACAGACTGACTGGTCAGTCTCCCTAGCATTATTAATGAAATGGATGTCTTCCCCTCCCATTCCAGTCAGATATACTTGGACCCCCCGGCACCGTAGGAACACTGCCATTACTGCAGTGCACTTAGTGAAGATCCAGGGGGCCAAGGAGAGGCTGAATGGCATGGCGCAGAACTCGTACAACCCTCTTTCCATGTGGAACTGAAGGAACTGCCAGTGGGACAGATGGATCAGGATGTGGAAGGAGGCATCCTGGAGGTCCAGAGAGCAGAATCACATGTGCCACTCCAGGCATGGGGGTTTAGGGTGACAATCCAGAACTTACGCTTCCTCGGGTACTGATTGAGATTGTGAAGATCCAATATGGGTCACTAGTCCCCCTTCCATTTGGGAACCAGAAAATATCTGGAGATGAAGCCCTGATCATCTGCAGAGTCCAGGACATGGGCCACAGCAACTTTCGGAAGGAGTTGAGTGATGTCCTCCTGAAGGGTGGACAGCATGTCCAGGGACACCATGGCCTCCCGCGGGGCATGGGCTCAGTAGGTTGGGACAGTCCTGAAGTCTAGAGGCTGACCACGACACACCACATGGAGCACCTATTTGTCCGAAGTAATGACGGACCAGGCATGCAAGAAATGGCGGAGCTGAACCTCCATGGGAACCCAAGACTGGAGCAGGACAGGCAGGAGAGTGACACCCCCTTACCCATCACTGGGTAGGATGAGTAGAATCTCCAGTGCTGCCTGATGGGGGAGCACTGGCTCCATGACCTCTGGCATTATTAGAGCTGGATAGGGTGGACTTAGACTTATGCCTCCAAGCTTGAGACTGCCCTGCTTGGGGCTGTGGCAGTCTGGACTGCGATGCCAGGTAGGGCCAAAACTAAAAGGTCCTTTTCTTCTGTTTCTGGCCTTTAGTGTCATTCTGAGAGGACATTATGGAATCCAAGATGGCATTGGATTTCTCGATCCAGGGAAGGTGACCATCCACTCCTGGACCAAACAGTTTGGTACCCAAGAAGGGGATATTCGCCAACTTATGTTGTGTATCTGCTGTGAAAATGAAGATCCATAATCACACCCGACGGTACATGAAACACAGAAACATAGACTTTGATGGCAGATAAGGACCACTTGGCCCACCTAGTCTGTCCATTTCCCTACCTAACAGATAAGCTGCAGATCCTAGTTAACCAACAGCCTACTTCCTCCTACCCCTCACTAGAATTGCTTTATGTCTGTCCCATGCATTCTTGAATTCCCCCACTGTTCTTGACTCTATGACCTCCTCAGGAAGTCTGTTCCATGCACTCATCTACAACCCTCTCCATGAAGAAATACTTCCTCACATTACCTCTGAGCTGTCCCCCCCATCTTCAAATTGTGCCCCCTTGTTCTTGTACATCTCTTTTTCTGAAAGATGCTACCCTCTTGGACTTTGTTGATTCCCTTGAGGTATTTGAAAGTTTCTATCATGTCCACCCTCTTCCCTCCTTTCCTCGAGGCTATACATCTTAAGCACATTTAGTCTTTCTTCATATGTCTTCTGGTGCAGACCCTGTACCATTTTGGTTGCCCTCCTCTGGACAACCTCCACCCTGTCTATGTCTTTGCAGAGATGGGGTCTCCAGAACTGTACACAGTACTCCAGATGTGGTCTTACCAACTGCCTGTACAGAGGGACAACAACTTCTTGTTTTCTACTGGTGATGCCTCTCCCTATACATCCCAGTATCCCCCCAGCCCTCCTTACTGCCTTTCACATTGTTGGCCCACCTTTAGGTTGTCTGATACGACTACCCGCAGGTCCCTTTCCATTTTTGTTGTTGTCAGTATCTCACCCCCCATTGTGTAGTTACATAGTAACTGCAACAGTCATGGACTGGGCGCAGCAGTCGCCAATGTCCAAGGCCATTTGGAGCTGTTGTTTGGCAACAGAATGTCCCTGATCCTGGATCAGCTTAACCGCCAACTGCAGGTAATAAGGGAGGTGGGGAAGAACCTCGTCCAGGACACCCATGAGAGCATGGGTGAAGTTGGCCATTATAATGGCAGAACTAGCCTGCTGAAGGCTAATGAAGGAAGTGCCGTAGACTTTCTTGGCCATATGGTCCAGCTTCTCAGACTTCTTGTCAAGGGGCTTACTGACATCCCTGATGTTGCCCATCTGCTGAAACACCAATTCTGCCACTAATCCTTCAGCCAAAGAATGGTCGGTAAACCTGGGGTGAGACCTGGTAGGGACCACGTATTTGCAGACCATACGGGTCAAGGGCACCTGACAGGAGGCTGGATGTTGCCACAGCCCAACAGCAGGGTCGAGAATGGCTTCCACAACCAGGAAGGCAACCCCTGGGGAGTCATCCCTGTCCAGAACTTCTATCAGGGGGTACTTGGCCCGCTTCTGGGCCAGTTCTATTGGGGATCAGGGAGGGGGGCCACTAGACCACCAGAGAAGGAAGTTTTTATTACTTATTACTGGCAATATCAGGGATTGGGGGGGAATTGACCACCTGGAACAGGAATGAATTTATTTTATCAGGGAATCGGGGATGGGGGAACCGCTAGCTTTGCCACATGGAGCCTGTGGCAAACCCCTCCCATGTGCCTTGTGTCTGTCACATGGGAGAGGTTGAGGCAAGTGTGGGGACTCTGATGCCAGGACCCATCTTGTGCCAGAATCTGGTACAGGGTCCCTGGCACACCGGGCTTCAGTGCAAGCTGCTGTTTGCCATAGCTTGCACTGATCTAAGCCCCTTTTTTGAGAATCGAGCCCATAGATTATACTGAATGGAAACTGCTGTGTACACTTATGGTGGAGCAGCAAAGACACCTTGGAGACACCAACCAGAATGTGCATACACAACTTCCTGGTCATACTCCTCCTCCAACTCTTCCACTGACTTCGCATGGTGCTAGTGTCAGGTATCAGTATGCCATACAGAAGATTTGGATAGTGTGATCCTGTGGCAACCAAGAACATCTGGGTGCTTTTTGATACTGAATGCTGATGTTGCATAGGACATTTTGGAGGAAGACTCAGACCTGCAACCAAAGTACATGAAACAGGCTTATCTGGCAGAGCCACTGACAATTAAGAAATAGCGATCAAATCAAATTCTGGCAAGAGGGCGAGTCTTCTGGGCTGCACTGGGTAAAAGTTGGTTTGTGTTTTCTTGGATGCCTTCTGACACTGTTCACTTTGCTAAGATGTTACAGTACAGCTGGAGATACTGCCTCGCCACATTGCTCAAGGCTATATCCCAAGAATCTTGAATTTTAAACTTTCTCAGGCTCAACTTACTAAGAATCAACTTTGTTCACTGGATTACTTACATGTCCAACAAGTGAAATATACTACTATTCCCATTCCTACACCTCTAGGTGATGAGTCTTCCCAGATTTCCAGGGGCACTGGCACCACAGTCCGGCACACCATTCCCAGCACTAGCAGTGCAGTTCCTCTTGGTGATACTATGAACCTTTCGCATTGTCACCACCAATAAGCTCAATACGGTCAGGTGTCCCTGTGCACACAGAGTCGGTATCAGTTAAATAAGACCCACCACCCCACCCTCCATGAACGGGATGGCAACGGAATGAGTGAGTAGTTAACTACTACAGCTTTGGCAGCCAGCAGGCAGGTCTGTGTTCAAAGGAAGTTTAATTAATGTGAAAAAAAAAGAGCATTTTAAAATACATAAAGAAAAAAATATATATTCATCCATAGATTGAAAATATTGTGAAGGCAGTGTAATACCCTAATGTTAATTTCATTACATTTATTATTTTCCATTATCTGCTTCTACCCCTACGTCCCCTGGTCCCTGCGGCACCCCCAGTCCCATCACCAACCTTCTCATGGATCTACCCATTATCCTCCACTTGCCCAGGACCGCACATCGTGGTGGGTGGCCTGCCATGCTGGCCATGCACTGCCTGTGAGGCGTGCTGCAGAGGGCTTGAGAATTTGCCCACGGTTTTCTCCGCTGGATGCTGGTGTGCAATGATGCGCACTCTGGCGTGCGTACATGCACGCTGGCATCTGTCGGCAGCCTGTCCACCTCTTGTGTGCTCACATGTACTGCTACACAGCCTCAGAGCAAGATGCAGAGTATCCCCACCCAGAGGGAGGACAGCTTTCCCTGGGATGTTTGATCCTCCATCCCTGGCCAGCCCCCCCACAACCTTGTTCCTGAGCCTGGGTCATCCAACATTGTGAGCAGTAGGCCTTTCACTGTGCCAACGTGCTGGCTATATTTCTTTCTTTCTCTCTTTTTTTTTTAATGTTTGTTGATGCATACCGTAACCCATTTTTCATTTTTTGGGGTGGTGGGTTTGTTATATCTAATTTGAAAGTCAATGAGGCCAGAGAGGCTATGGTAATTAGCATGGAGTTAAACCAGAGACTACAGGGCCGGGGCATACACACCTTGAGGTAATCAATGAGTAGTAACTATTTCTGTAGTTTAGACATGGCCATTGTGGTCTTGGTTGGTTTTGTAGACTCTTTCACAAAACCAGAAATAGTACTCCACAGCAGATGAATTTCAACACCACATGAGCTCCAGTATCTAGCATCCACTGCTGACCTCAAGGCTTTTTTACCCTCCCTTCCCATTCGTAGTCTGTTTTGTCCCACGCAAATTACTGCACTCAGGGCCAAAGTGCTTCTGCCCAGTTCTCGAAGACAAACCAAATTTGCGGGGCTCAATCTGAAGCCAAATTGAAGTTGCCACTGGCCCACTTCTGTCACCCCCCCCACGCACACAAACACAGGTTCCTTCATCAGGTGTCTGTACCCGACAAAGTGACCTGTGTGCCCACCAAACGTTTGCAAACTATAACACCTGTGAAAAAAATCTGTCTTGGTAGTGTAGAAGGTATCATGCTGTCCAACAAGATTAGTTTTCCTAGAAGGACTATGATTATGAACATTTTTTTTTTTCTTAATGAGTTGGAAAGCCTCCAGAGATATGTCGTGGCTAGCAGTCATACTGGTACGCACCTTGGCACCTGGTGACCCCCGCTCTCCGACTGGTCCGTCAGGCCCTCTGGCACCCTGCAAAGAATAAAAGAAAGTCAGAATGAATATTCGAACAGCAGATGTCTCCCTTGCACTGTTCAGCCTGTGCTGAGGATCTCAGTCACCAGCAGGCACAGGAACAGCAGTGCACAGCTTGCAAAATCAGCTACCAGCGGAATGCAAGCAGCATTTCCCACATGGTTCGATCGCCTCCTCCTCTCATGAAAGAGATACCAAATCAGATCTCAAATAATGGACAAGGGGGGTGGGGAGGTGGAGAGGCATGCTCTTCTCACTAGAGGAAGCTGCAAAGCAGCTTCTGACTTCTGTCATGTGTCCCCAGCTGTTTCCATCAGAGACGGAAAGCTAAACAAAGATGGACTTTTGAACTCCTGATACCAGCTTTTTATACAACAGAAAAGTAAACAAATCCAACAGTACAGAACTGCTGCCCTGAAAAAGAAAAGCGTGGCCTACACAGGGAACATTCCTCTCTGTAACAGACACAGATCCATAAATGTAAAATAAACATAAGCAGCAAGGACTCTAAAGGAGTACTTTTTCCAAACGGCCTGCCTCTAGGTTAGACAGACTCCGCGATTAGAGTCCCTGTGGTTTTGGGGTTGCCCATAGATGTAACATGCAAGGTTTCAAGACTTCAAATTCCACGTGACACAAGTGACCTCCTGACTGTAAATCTCTCACAAATACCACAGTCAGTATCACACTAAAAGCAAGGTCCTAACCCCCTGAAACAGCCTCTGCTCTGGTATCCTCCTTCTGATCTTGCAAATTTAAAGTCTTTTCAAACCCCCCCCCGCCACACACACACACAATTTATTTGTGATGCCCGCTAAAATCCAATATGTCATTTTCAGTTGGGGGGTGATGTTTCCACTACTATTTTACAGCTGGGAGAACTGAAGTGCAGGGAGGCCAAGATACTTGCTCAACAATGTCACACACAGAGTCAGTGGCTGCAACCGGACTCCGACTCGTGAATCTGGGCTACCAACTGAACTAGGCAACTTGTTGTGCACTTCTGTACTGGCTATCTGGGTTCAGAAGTGGCTGAGCTGAGAAACAGTGCTACCAACGGCAGCACCCACCTCAGGGAGGGAAAGGCGCAGCAACCATTGCCACAGAGACCACTGCTGAAAGCCGTGTAGCTTGCTTCCTCGTAGGGTTAGCTGTGATGTCAAAAGCCAAGGACAAATCCAAAGACTGGCAGTGTTGTTCTGCAGGTAGATGGTGACTGGTGAGAACAGTAAATAAACCGGGAAGAAAAAACCCTGGCACTAATAGAATGGTGGTCTGAATTTATTTGTGTTCTACGCCACGGATCCTGCTGCCTGTAAAACTGCACTGATAGGTAGTGGTAGCTGGGTCTACGTGGTTGCCCAAGACCCAAGGAGGGTAGGCAATACCACGCCGGGGAGAACAAGCTATGGGGGAAAAAACTGAATCCATGGTGGTTTGTTTAAAAAGGGAGATGGAACAACAGTGGACAAGCCTCCGTGCAGCAGTCCTTCCCATCACCAACATGTCCTTCCATCCTCTCTCTCTCACTGCTATGCACAGAGGGTGCCCACTTTTCAGAAGGTACTAGCTGGGTTCTGTCTGAGAGCACCCTCACCTTCCCAGGGCAGACACTGACTGCCTGTTTGTACAGGGTGCTTGGCTCCTCATGGCTACCACTTAACCAAAAGTGCTGCCTCCCCTTCAGGGTTTTCAAACTTTGTTTTCAGTCTAAAATGTAAAATGTAGCTAGCAGATATAAATTTCCTCAGGATGGTGGCTGTAAAGCTAACTAATCAGATTCTAGAGAATGTACTGGAGCTCAAGCTTTGTTGTGGATTTGTGTGTTGTTTTGTTTAGGCATTTTCTAGTTTTCACCGTAAAGCCTAGGCTCTTCGATCTCCAGTGCCGACATCATTGCCTTTTGGCAAAAATGGAACTGGGGTGGCAGCAGCCCTCCCTGGATGCCTGTAAAAGTACCTGCTAAAATTAAACAATAACACACAAACAAGTGGGCATGCCCTGGTGACTAACTGGCTGGGGATGTTCGTGGAAGAGGCATAGCCAAAGGCCATTAACCCTTGCAAGAGGTTAAGCCCAGGAAATGCCCTCTTGTGAGACAACTCTCCAGTTGGACATAACACCCAGGAAATGTCCACTTGTGAGAAAACACTCCCAGCTGGGCATTAATCCCCAGGAAATGCTCAAATTTGAGACTGTTACTGTGACTAAAAGTTGCGTTAGTTTTTTTAAAACCATTTTTTTTAAAGAAGAAAATGCAATTTAGACAAGTACACGATGCTGTGCTCTAAGCTGTACTAGGCATTTCTGAAAGATTAACAGCCAGCAAAGCAGCTAATTAGGGCAAGCAGTGGACTCATTACTAATTAATTAAACTTATACTGTATTATATGTCAGTCAAACATGAAGCCAAAAATCACTGCCTGCTTGACAACAAGCAGGAATCAAACCTCTGTCCTTTACAGTTCAATTTGTCCTGATGCCAATCAGATGCTAAGGTTATAATCTTTCTTCATGACATCACACTCTGTTGCTATGAAACTGACTGTGATGTCAAAAGCAGAGGATTATGACCTCAGCCTCTGAGTAGCATCAGGGCAAAACTGTAAACTGTAATGGACAAGGATCCTGCTTTGATGCATATAATCTTAGTTTTAAAGGCCAGAATGGCTTGCAATGCAATTATTTTGAGATGGTTGTGTTACTGGGATCTGCTGATACTTTCAGTTTTATACTGGTAACCACAGCTCCACTGTCAACAAACTACAGCCCCCATATTCACTCGCTAAGTTGCAATCCTCCTTGCTACTCTACCTCTCTGCCTCTTCACCTTGCTCCTGCTTCCGATGACTCTTGTTCAGCTTCCCAAACTATGTATAATTATCCCTGCTCTATGTACCTTTTATGTATAAGTATTCCTGCTCTCAGACCCTCTTATCATAGAATGTTGTCAGCAGAAAAGGACACCAGTGGCCCATCGAGTATGGCGCCCCCAGTTATTACATCCCCATGCTTCCCTACCCTACTAATCTTCTTTGCCTGGCTAATCCCTTAAAGGAAAGCTGTGGTTTGTAGAGCCCCACCCCGCAAACCTACCTCCGGTTTGACATAGTAAGGAATTTTTCTGTCAAGGGAAAGTGAGTTGACTTAGTTTTAAAAGTCCACTACCCGAAGCGCCATGGATGTTAGAGGTTTCTTATTTATTGTTAGGTGCGCGCTGCACCATGCGCTTGCACCAGCTACGGCAGCGCTCAAGACCTTAACAGTAAATGGAGCCTTCCACAGCACTTCTGTAGCGGACTTTAAAACTAAATTAAACTACTTTCTCATGCAGAAAAAGCCGCTTTTTTTTGGGGATGTAATAATGGGGGCGCTATACTGAGATGGGCCACTGGTGTCCTTTTTGTTGACAAATATTCTATGATAAGAGGGTTTGAGAGCAGGAATACTTTCCTTTCCTTTAAATCTGTCCCATGCCCTCTTGAATCCCCACACTGTTTCAGCTCCCACCACCTCCTCTAGTAGCCCATTCCAGGAATCCACCACCCTTTCGGTAAAGTAATGTGCCCTTAAACTCCCCCTGACTCTTCCCCCCTCCAACCTGAGACTGTGGCCCCTAGTTCTATCCGCAATTTTCTCCTGAAGAGGCTCCCCTCCCCTGTCTTGTTTATTCCTTTCATGTATTTGAATGTTTCAATCATGCCTCCCCTCTCCCTTTGGGTCTCCAGCGAGTACAGGTCCAGCTCCCTCAGCCTCTCCTCGTAGGACAGCCCATGCATGCCCTGCACCATCTTAGTAGCCCTCCTCTAGACCCTCTCCACCACATCAATAACCTTACGCAGGTGCAGCCTCCAAAAGCTAACCCCATACTCCAAATGCGGCCTCACCATGGTCCTGTAGAGGGACATAAGTACCTCCCTCTTTCTACTTGTTATTCCCCTCCCTATGCAAGCCAGCATTCCATTTGCCTTGCCTACTGCTTTCCTGCACTGGTTCCCCACCTTGAGGTCATCCGAAATTATAATCCCCAGGTCTCTCTCCTGTTTCAACCCTTTTATTACCATCCCTCTTAGCACGTACTTGGCCTGTGGATTGATATGCCCCATGTGCATCACTGAACACTTCTTGGCATTAAATCCCAGTTGCTATGCTTCTGACCACTCTGTTAACTTCTTCAGGTCTCCCCTCATTGTAGGTGCATCTGTACATGCTGTCATTTATAAATCTGCGAATGATGTAGCTGGAACTACTGTAACTGCACTGTACTTGTTGATGTACTGCACCACCTATCTATATGTAATCTGTAATTTGTAAGTGTACCTGTAAATAATGTAATCTTGTAAATCTGTGAATGATGTAAATGTAACCACTGTAACTACCATGCCTCTGTCAATGTACTGCACTTCCCGGGTCACCCCTGAAAAAAGGACTGCAATAGCTGGCCCGGTGGTACTTAGGGCTGAAGCACTGGACATCACACCTCACGCCACACTGGCGACCTGGGTTCGGGAACGAGCTCGGGCCACCGGGGGTCGGCAGGGGGGGGAGAGAGGATCGAGTATCTGGAGGACTGCTCTCCTCTCTTGGGGGGGAGGGTGGCATGTCGTCCCACTCACTAACTGCCCCCTGGTGACAGCCAGAGGGCAGTACATTTCTGATGTGCCTGCATCAGTGCAGAGGAAGAACAGTGGAAAAAGGGAAAAGTCCTGGCCGGCACTCACTGATGGCTGCCGCACCCGAGGGTCGGCCCTAGTTTCTGGATTGAGTCTCCAAGTGGAAGTGTAGTGTGCCACCTCCCTCCTGGCTCTGTCATGGGGGAATCTGCATGGGAAACTCCAGGATTAGTAGGCATGATTGTGGGCAGAGCCAGAGAGAGTGTCCCTCTGGTAGGAGGGCCGACACCACTAGTTGGAAGGATAAAAGTACGTATGAAAAAAAAAGGGACTGTAGTGTCTCAGCAGGCTCAACCGATCACCCATGTAGATTATATTAATCCAATCCCTGGTATCTACTAGTGGCCCCCCCATCCCCGATCACCCATGTAGATTATATTAACCCAATCCCTGGTATCTACTAGTGGTCCCCCAACCCCCTGATCACCCATGTAGATTATATTAATCCAGTCCCTGGTATCTACTAGTGGTCCCCCACCCCTGATCATCTATGTAGATTATCTTAATCCAATCCCTGGCATCAACTAGTGGTCCCCCACCCCTGATCACCCATGTAGATTATATTAATCCAATCCCTGGTACCTACTAGTGGTCCCCCATCCCTGATCACCCATGTAGATTATATTAATCCAATCCCTGGTACCTACTAGTGGTCCCCCACCCCTGATCACCCATGTAGATTATATTAATCCAATCCCTGGTATCTACTAGTGGCCCCCATCCCCTGATCACCCATGTAGATTATATTAATCCAATCCCTGGTATCTACTAGTGGTCCCCCACCCCTGGTCGCCCATGTAGATTATATTAATCCAATCCCTGGTATCTACTAGTGGTTCCCCACCCCTGAACACCCTTGTAGATTATATTAATCCAATCCCTGGTATCTACTAGTGGTCCCCCAGCCCCTGAACACCCATGTAGATTATATTAATCCAATCCCTGGTATCCACTAGTGGTCCCCCCACCCCTGATCACCCATGTAGATTATATTAATCCAATCCCTGGTACCTACTAGTGGTCCCCCACCCCTGATCACCCATGTAGATTATATTAATCCAATCCCTGGTATCTACTAGTGGCCCCCCCCCCTGATCACCTCTACTGTAGGTAATATACCTGTTTATTCCTATTCCTGGTGTCTAGTGGTCCACCCCCCCACCATCTCCAATATAGATTACATTAATCCAGTCCCTGGTGTCTAGTGGTCCCCCTACCCACTGATCATCCATGCTGTAGGTATTATTCCTATCCTTGGTATCCAGTGGTTCCCCACCCCAATCTCCCATATAGATTATTTTAATCCAATCCCTGGTTTCTAGTGGGCCCATCCCCCAACCAATTGTTAACTCCTCACTCACCCACCCTGACTAGCAGAGCCCTCAACTCACCGTCACACTCTCAATGAAAGCTGTTTCTATAGTACATGTAATTCTGCTCATTGACAGTCAGACAGCGACCAGCCAAGGAGGTGCGTGGAGGGCTGTGCCAATCACTGTCGTTGGAGGTAATACAGGTGACTGGGGTAGGGGTTTGTGGAATATGAGGTCCTAAGCAGGTGGGTGGTTGACAATTGGGTGGAGTGGTGGAGGATTGATTAGATACCAGGGATTGTATTAATATAATTTACATTGGTTGTTGGGAGGGTGAAGGGACCACTAGACACCAGGGACAGGAATAATACCTACAGCATGGGTGACTTGGGGATGGGGGAACCATTAAATGCCAGAAACTGGATTAATACAATCTACATCAGTGATCGGGGTTGGGGGGAACCACTAGACACCAGGGATATTAACTAGCATGGCAGCATGGGTGACCATGGATGGGGGGCCTACTAGACGTCAGGGCTGTTCACTGTAGATAGGCAAAATGGCACTGCACAGCATGCTTATGCACCAATAAAGGGCACGCAAACGGACCCTTAGCAGCCTGCATGCCCAATGGGCTCATTGGCGTGCTAGGACCGAATATGGGCCACAGGAGCCCTGGTGCTATCCCATTTTTGGCACGCTATCTCCATTGGACTCTCCTGTGGGCCATATTCAGCCTTTGGCCATGTTAGAGCAGCGCAGTCACTATGCGCTGTGCTGACACCGCCCCATATTTAGACACGTACTGCAGCGGAATGAGCTAACTGTTTGAATATTGCTCAGGGCCAACTGTGCACTATCTGCCATGCAGCACTACTCACTACACAGTGCCAATGGCCAGCTCTTACCATCAGGGTCCCAATTTCCTTTGATACTGTAATAGTTGGACAGAAAATATTTACAAATGGACAAACTGTTGTGAGATAGCAGATGTGGCTTCTATAGCCCCATGCACTGCAGAGGGAAACTGCAGCTTGTATAAAGGGTAATATTACCCCCCCCCCAAAAAAAAAAGAAGCTGTACTGTCAGTTTGGGGAAGTGGCACTCCCTTCCTTCAAATCCATATCTGCAGGATATGGCAATATGCAAGCGATCAGGCCAAGAATCTTTTCCAGAAATGTGAGTTACACACACATGCAGGGATTCAGAATCGAAGCTGGATGCCACGGCAAAACAACTTGTGTTGTGGGTCCTTGCATCTCTTCTGCGACCCCATACATTACAGCAAGTGGAGCATGCAGGCAAATGGAAAGGATCAAAACACTTCCATCCAGCTGCCTCTAGTTTAACTTTCTTTTCATTTTATTTTAAGGTCTGTATAACAACACACAGATCTGTGTACTGGACCTCACAGAAACACAGGCTAAGAGGTACAGTACATCTTGTTAAAAAGACTGTGTTAATATAGAGACCTACCGGGTTAATATGTCATGCACTCTACAGCGCATGACGTGACCGCAAGGTAGGAACAGCGCGGTAGAGAAGAGCGAGAAGGTGCAAAACCGCAAAAGGAAGTATGCATGGTAGTGCACCCTCTCACTCTTCCCAGTGCAGGATAAGAATCCTGCTGGGACGTTGGTCCACCAAGCAGCTGCCATGGCTCGATGGGATGAGCCACTGGCAGCAAGGGAGGCAGGCAGTGCGTCTGGGACCGGGTTTTGATTCCTGGTCACAGGCGTGAAAGCCCACTATTTTTAGCACTTTGTGCGATAGTAACTGTTAACCCCTCCCGAATTTAGTTATATTAGTTGGGGAGGGTTCAGAACATAGCCCCCTTAAAACAAAACCTATGCTGCTGGCAATATATTGCGCATTACATGGCAGCGAGGTATATTGCTGCAGCATAATATCTTGCGACATTGTGACCCCGTGCCCTACAGAGGCTCTTTAGAAAAAGACCTCACTCACGAAACAGAGAGATTCAAGGCAGAATGAAAAGAAATCATGATTATTAATACCAACACATGAAGAAAGAAACAGAGAAACACAGAACGTGTTGGTAGAAAAGGATCGCTAGGCCCATCTAGTCTGCCCTATTTTTTCTGCCCATTACTGCAGCCTATTCGGTCACAGGTGTCCCTCCCTTACTTCTATTTGATATTACCATGTACTTATCCCATGCATGCTTGAAGCTCCCCACCATCTTCGCCCTCACCACCGCTTTTGACAGGCTGTTCCAGGCATCCACCACCCTTTCCGTAAAGAAGTATTTCCTCACATCCCTCTTAACCAACCAACCCCGGCCCCAGCTTCAAAGATCAAGGCTACACTTACATCAATTACCTGTCCATTTAATAGCTCAGTGATATATTATTTTGGTGACAAAAGGAACTTTGGATACACCTTGTCTGTTCTTTCTGCTGCATGGCAGTGCTTATATCAGATTTCACTATGGACACACACATACAAACTTGTCAACTGAACTGCCACCCCTACTCATGATATAGCTAGACAGATGAAGCCTAAAGCCTTACTATCTTGAAGCCTGGTTTTGTTTGATCTCAGAAGCTAAGCATTGTTGGGGCCTGGTCTGTAGGACCTCAAAGGAACACCAGAGGACCAATTATCACAGGGCTTCATTTCATTTCATTTTTATTTTACTATCGGGTAAGGTACACTGGAACATACATACCTTTTTCAGGTAGGACCTGAGGTCATGGCTCAAGTATAATACATAAAGAGATTCAAAACAGAGATACAAAATCCTACAGTTGATAAGTTATACACCGGTTGTAACAACAATCAATCAATCACAGGAACGTGAATTAAGATTCTTAAAGTAATTTAGAAACAGCAATCAAAATCAGTTATAATTGCAACACTGATCTGGTAAAGAGTTCCACAAGGCTGCTGAACAATTAGTTCTTTTACCTGCAACTGTGTGAACAAAGGGTTGAATCAGAAGGGATACACATGAAGACCGTGATGCAGAAGAGGAAACTGGCATGGCCCAAAGCATGAATCTCCCAATTCCTAGGGAGAGATATCTCCAGTAGAAGGTGAGAGGTGATGTTACCACTATATCGCTCACTTGTGAGACCCCACCTGGAGTATTGTATCCAGTTCTGGAGGCCACAACTCGGAAACATAGGATGGAAGCAGTCCAGAGGAAGGAAACTAAAATGGTGCAGGGGTTGCATCAAAAGCTCCATGGGGAGAGATTCAGGGGTTTCAACAGGTACACCCTGGAAGAGAGGGGAGCGAGAGAGGACCTGCTAGAGACCTTCAAGTACCTCACAGGAGTGAATAGGGTACAGGAGGGGAATTTCTTTCAAATGAAGAAGCGCATCAGGACCGGAGGACATGCAATGAATATGAGAGGGTACTACTTCATTGAAAGAGTGGTGGATGCCTGGAACAGACTGCCTTGGAAGTGATGGAGGCAACAACCGGAGGGGGCTTCAAGTGTGCATGGGATAGACATAGGAGAATATTAGTAAACAGACAGGGAGAGGAGGTTGCCAGGCCCGGAGACCAGTTAAGGGTCTGCAGAGAGACTAGGCAGGGACCATCTCAAATAGTTAGATTGGGCGAGGCAGTTTTAACTGACAAATTCTGTGTTTCTATGCATGACTCGCAGGTGCAGGGAAAGACTCACATAACAGCATAAATATTATTTTCAGCATTTTGGAGAGCATGAGAAGCAGGTAGAACATTAGAGGAAATGAGGAAGGATTTTAATACCCAGCAAGTGACCTCTGAAATGGAGAAGGAAACTTAAAAGTGCATTAAGACCGGCCACTATATGACTGTCTCCACTTCTCTCCTGACCAAATGGAAAATATTTGTTGCCTCCCCCCTCCGATAACATGTAAACTGCTGGTTTCTCTGTTACTTATGGAGCCTGGGTTGGAAATGCTCCTGAATGATTTGCGGTGGTATGGTAGAGAGGGCATCAAATACTGACTGTGATTAAGGAGGAGGTGGACTATTCGCCCTAGTGGGAACACGGTTTGGGGGGGGGCAAATGGTTGCTGCCTCGTGCTTCTGGATTTTTAGTGCGGTATATGCACACCTATCACTTTCTCACATGCAGCAGTATTTTGCATACAATCCCACCCGGCTGCAAAAATCAAAACGCTGCTCAAAATCAGGTTGGTATACCAATTATCCTGCAATTTCTTGTTCACACTAAAGCAGCAGTACTTGTTAGCCAGCAAAATAATTTAATCATATAGTTTTTTAGTAAAAATGTATTTCTTACATCCTTAGATTCATCCTTGGTATACTTTTAATTTTCTCAGATAGTTTTCAAACAGCCTTTTTAACTAATTTAGTAATTAAGGACTCATGTCATTAAGGATAGCTGCCACTCGCAATTTTTAATAATCTCTTCTGTTGACGTTACCTGTTAAATGTACCTACTAGATTCTTACTGTGGATATATTGGGATTGTTTTAGCACGTGTTTCACTGTACAAATAGGTTATTCACTTGGAACCGTAATTCTAGGAGTGGTATATGGTTCACAGCCACACAGTGGTACTTCTTCCTTAAGAGCTGTTTCACTGGAATGTCTTTAAGCAAAGTTCCTCCCATCACCCGAGTAGTGTATTTCTCAGCTCCGCCCCACGGACGTCAGATCTTTGCACCCTGAAAGCAGGGATCTGTGCACCACTTACTAGGGGAGGCTGGGCCGGTGCTGTGAATGTGCACCATATGCCGCTTATAGAACTTCAGTTACAGATGAGTGACATATTTTTCTAAGGCATGGGTATAGTTCACTTATCCATGCAATGGCAGACTTCCAGCAGTTCTCCAGGAGGAGGGGGCAAGGTGCACACCCCTGCCTGACAAACAAAGATGGAGAACAGAGGCCCCAAAAGCAGCATCTCGGTGAGATTCTAGGTTGATGCTGTAAAGGGAGATGAAGGTGGATGCTTATTTTCAGGTGGCAGCCCTACAGATCAACTGGATGGGGACGTCCCTGAAAGGAGTCAACAAGGCAGTGGTATGTCTGGTGGAATGAGCCCTAAGCCCTGAAGGAGGCTCCCTACCAGCCAACCTATAACACAGAGATTTATGCAGGACGTAATCCAGCTACTAATATTCTTCTTAGCTGCTGGTCTGCCAGGTGTAGTTTCAGCATATGTTACAATGAGCTACTGAACCTCACCCCAAACTCCACATTGTGTGCTCTGCAAACAGAAGAGCGCTCATCACAGGTCCAAAGTATGGAGCCTGCAATTGGCCTATAAAGATGGATTGGTGAAGAAGACCAGGAGGTTCATCACCTGGCTAAAGTGGAACTCCGAGACAACCTTCAGGATGAACTCTGAGTGAGGGTGAAGGATGACTTTGTCTCTGTGGAAGACCAGGTATGGAGGCTCCACCAAGAGAGCCTGAAGCTCACCGATCTTGCTGCCTGACATGATAGCCACCAGGAAGGTCATCTTCCATGACAGACGTAACATGTCATACCTGTGCATGGGCTCAAAAGGCTTGCCTGTGAACAGAGCCAGAACTAGCAACAAGTGCCAAGGTACTGGTGGTTCATGCACTGGCAGGGCAAGTGTTCAAGGCCTTTAAAAATGCACCCGACCATCTTCTCCTGAGCTACCATCAGAATACCAGCCCACACCCGGGTATGCAGAGATGGCTGCCAGGTGCACCTTAAGGGTTGTTGATCGCGGTTCCAGCTGGGATAGGGGCCAGAGATTCTTCACCGTACCAGCTACAGCGCAGGTAAGGAGATCAAGCTCCTTGCCCTGACAACAAATGGAAAACCATTTCCATTTAAAGATGTAGGACTTGTGAGTCGACTTTTTTTAAAATTTCTATTTTTCAGCCCCATTACCATGTCCAGCCCCTCTCTCAGGGCTCCCAATGCACCACCAGGCTATGCCGAGAGGACCAGGGATTGCGCTATTAGTGCCCCACTCCATTACATCTAGAGGCTTGGATGCCTCCTGGGTGGGGTGGAGGAGGCCTCCCCTTAACCCCTCCGAACTTTCAGGGAAGCATGCAACTGGAGTCCCCCCCTGGATCCTCTGTGGTCATTTTAGTGTGGGAGCCTGCCGCCTGGCCCAGATGCAGGGTCTTTTTCCTTGATCTGGTCCCGGCCCCCTGCAGATGTTAGCACTCGGGGAGGGCCAATGAGTCAGAGGCACATTAAGACATACCTCCACTCCAGTCCTTGGCCAGCGGTAGCCCCTCCCTAGCATTCTGCCTCCTCAGCTGCACCAGAACCCTCTGTGGTTACCCAAGTGGTGGCAGTATTGCAGCAAGAAGAGCAGCCCAACCCTCCTGAAGGACAATGGCCCATCAGGTGCTCAATCCTTCTCCCCCAGCTGGCCCTCTGATGACCCAAGCTTGCTACTGAACCCGGGTTGCTGGCGTTACAAGTGGTGGCACTACCGCTGTGCCGGCAGGCCAGCCGTGAGTCTAATTTTTTTGAGAGGCCTCCACAACATTGAAGCACATTCTCTGAAAGACCCAAAGCCTGGAACTCTAGCTGCTCAGGAGCCAGGCTGTGAGGCACAGGGATTGAAGGTCCAGGTGCAGGACCTTCTCCTGTTGTTGGGTAAGCAGATCCAGGAGAAGAGGCAACCGTCATAGGGCTCTGCTTCCGAGGTTGAGGAGATCCAGGTACCTGAACTGGTGAGGCCAATCCAGCACTATGAGGATTATCTGTGCCTTGTTCCTCCATAACTTGACCACCATGTTGTGAATCAGGGGAAAGGAAGGAAAGGTACACAGAACATCTGAGGTCTAGGGCCTTGTGAAGACATTCCCCACCAGTGTCCTGGACTCTGGGTGACAGACACAGAACAGCCTCAGTTTTATGTCCTCCTAGGATGCAAACAGGTCCACCACAGGAGTTCCCCACAGGGAGAACAGGTGGCTCACCACCTCCTGATGCAGGGACCACTTGTGCGATGTCTTGCCCACCCGGCTGACAGCATCTGCCTGATGTCTGCTACTGCGACATGGATCACCAGGAGATCTGCACCCAGGCTGCGCACAAGGGTCCAAGTGCAGAGGGCCTCCTGACACAAAGGAAGAGAATGCGTGCCATCATGCCTGTTCAGGTAGGACATGGTCATGGTGTAGTTTGTCTAGACTTGCACAACCTGACCCCTGGACTATAGGAGCAAATTCCATCAGAGCTAGCTACACTGCATGGAGCTGTAGCAAACTGATGTAGTGACAGGACTCTGTGGGTCCTGTGGTCCCCCAGGTGCACTCTCCACTCCACTAGAGACATGTCTGTTGTGAGAAGCTCTACGTGCACAAGAGGGACTCCCTCCTCCAGATGTTCTGGGATCAGCCACCACTGGATGGCATCCCACATCAGCTGGGTCACTGTGACTGGCTGGTCCAGAGGCCCTAGGTGTTGGGACCACTCATGGCTGAACTCCCACTGTAGGTGCTGCATCCATTGGACCATACTGGTGCAAGACACCTTGCACCCCAGAAGCTCAGTAAGTAACAGGCAGGCGCGAGTGCCCAACCTGAAATGATTGGGCAAAAGAGGTAAGATTCAATGCTCACTCCTCAGGGAGGCAGGCCTTGGTCTGTATGCAGTCTAGCTCTGCCCCAATTAAATGAATCACCTGCAGGGGGATCAGTTGGAACTTGGCTGGGTTGACCAAGAGGCCCAGATCTTTTCAGATCTGGAGGGCCAGGTCCCTGGACTACTCAACCAACTCACTGGATGGCCTGGCTATCAGCCAGTCCTCCAGGTAGGGATAAACCTTGATGCCCTTGTGCCTCAGAAAAGCTGCCACCACCATCATGTACTTAATGAAGACCCCAGGCACAGAGGAGAGGCAAAATGGCATGACTTGGAACTGATAAAGCACCGCTTCTACGTGAAACTGGAGGTACCACCAGTGGGATGGATGGACTGGGATGTGGCAGGACATGTCCTGGAGGTCTACAGAGCAGAACCACATGCCCTGCTCCAAAGATGGAATAATTTGATTCAGTGTGACCATCTTGAACTTGCGCCTCCTGAGGAACTAATTTAGATCGTGAAGATCTAGTATGGAATGCCAGACCCCTCATCCGTTTCAGGACCTGGATGTACCTGGATACATACCTCTGACTTGCCAAGGTGTCTGGGACATGGTCGATGGCTCCTTTTGCAAGGAGTTGTGCAATATCCTCCCTGAGGGCAGACAACATGTCCTGTGACACTCAGGATTCCCTAAGAGTATGGAATTGGTAAGGCGGGAGAGCCTCAAAGTTGAGAAGCAACCCTCTGGCAACCACCTTGAGAACTCACTTGTCCATAGTAATGGTGGACCAGTGAAGCCAAAAGTAGCAAAGCTAAACCCCCACACACAGCTGGGTCAGGAATAGGACAAGACAGGTGGAAGGAGAACCCCGGCCAGGGGGCACCACTTCCCCTACCCCCACCTTTTTTGGGTCCCTGGCTGGAGAATTTGGCCGTGGGGTACCAGACTTTAAACTGCCCCGACTGGGGCTGTTGCTGCCAAGATTGCTGTGGCTAAAAGTGCCAAAACTGAAAGGCCTTCTTCTTTTGCTTTTGACCTTTTGGATCCTTTTGGGGCAAAGCCACAGAATCTAGAGTGGCATTGGAATTTTTGATTCTTATGAGATGCCCATCCACCCCTGGGCCAAAGAGGTTGGTGCCCAGGAAAGGGACATCAGCCAGCTTGCACTGAGTATCCACCTTGAAGGTGGAGATCCTTAGCCAGGTCCTGCGATGCATCGCAACAGCTGCTGCCGTGGCACAGGCAAACGAATCGCCAATGTCCAAGGCTCTCTGGAGCTGGTGTCTAGTCAGCACTTGACCTTGGTCTCGTATGACCTTTACCTGGAGCTGCTTATAAGCAGGCAGGTAAAGGAGGACAGTATTGAGCATGCCCAGCAGGGAGTAACTGAAGTGGGTCATCATCAAGGCTCAGCTTGCCTGGCAGAGACCAAGGGAGGATACAGCATAGACTTTCTTAGCCACGGGGTCAAGCTTCTTCGACTCTTTGTCAGGGGGCTTGTCCACATCCCCAGTATTGCCAGATTTCTGGAAAACAAAACTGGAGACCAGGCCCTTGGCCGAGGAGTGGGAGAATCCAAACAAGGAGCCTGCTGGGACCGCATATTTGCAGACCATATGGGCTGAGGGTGCCAAGCAGGATGCTGGATGCTACCAAAGCTCCAGAGCTGGTCCCATAATGGCCTCAGCCATAGGAAAGGGAACCACCAGGGATTTGTTCTTATCCAGAATGTCAGTGAAAGGGTATTGAGCCCTGTTTTAAAATGGCTCCAAAGAAACACTCAAGGACTCTGACATAAGTTGGAGGAGCACCTCAAATGACACTGGCCTGTGGCCTACAGTCAGTTCCTCACCAGTTCCTGGTTGAATGTATGCATCTTCATAGACTGCATGGAGGACCCATTGGAGTTGTCAGAGGATTCATCAAAGATGGCCTTCGAACACTGATCACCATAGAGCACCCTGGAGTCATCTGAGTGGGTAATTTCCACTGATAACTAACTGATCTGGCAAGCCAGTCCCCGGATGGGAGTCCTTCAAAGGAGCACCCCACATGGGCTGCTGTGGAGGCAGTTCTGCCAACAAGGGTGGAGAGACACGTGCTGGAGACAGCTGTCTCAGGTGGACCAGTATGGGCTTGACTGGCACTGGCTAATTGACTGCAGGGGTCAGTGGGTGAGCCTTACCCAGCCCTGCCAAGGTCCACTGCTGCCAGAAGAGCTCTTTGTAACACCACCACATCCACTGGTGGAGTCCTTCCTCATGCAAAGATGAAGAAGATGAGGAGCATTGATGGCAACACCTTTCAGTCCAGCAAGATCAAGAATTTGAGAAGCCCTTAGACCTGAACCTCGACCGTCGACCAGGAGGATGATGTTGAGAAGATGCAGCTGGAAGTGCAATTTAAATCACTTGCACTGGTCTTGACTGCCTGACCTCTGGTGGAGGCTGAACCCAAGCAGGGATGGCCCAGGATACCAACCACTCCACTTCCTCCTGAGCGAGGATCAGAATGACCAGGGTCTTGAAGATCGACTCATCATTGGGCCTCTCTCACAACAATTTGATGGGATCGAGAAAAATCTCCACCACTTGACTGACCAGAGGCATGCTCAGCAAGCCCAATGGGAGTACAGTGGAGTTAATGACTCACCCCTCGACCAACTGTGGCTCAGAAAAGCTGAGCACTTGACAGTCATCGAGTGGTCAGTGGAGTCAAGTGAGCAGAAGGAGCTCTCCCAGTTCCATTACTGATGACAGTGTTTTTTGCTTTTATGCTTCTTACTGTGGCACGCAGGGCTCTCTCCAAAGGTAAGAAAAGCCTGACACGTCATGAAACTTCCATGAGAAGGATACTCCAGTGCTAGCCCCAAGTCAAAAAGGTGTCTGCCATGGCCTTTGCCACCACCTCTTTCACAGCTGCTAGTTGGGCCACGGGCCCTGCTGCAGTGAAGACTGCCTTGCAATCCCCCTTGACCCCCCACAGTTTAGGGTCTTGATCAGCTGGCCAGTCAAGGAGAAGGTGAGCCTTACAGCCTTTAAGCAATGACAGGAGCACTGTCTGGCATAAGATGCAACCAGCAACATCATGTGTCATCCCAAGGCAGTACAGACATGACACAAGTGTCCATCTGCAACATCTTCTGCAGGTACATGATGCACTGTTTGAAGCCAGGAGTGTGATTCATTTTCTCGTGTTCCATGTTTTTGATCGAGTGCTGAAAGCAAGACCAAGGAATATACTAGATATCAATAAGCAGAGAAAATGTCACTAAGCTTGCCAATGGTGCACTTAATGGGCCCTACAACATACAGAGCTGTGAACATGGAGAGCAAGCTCTTCCAGTGAAAAGGAATATCTGACACCATGGGGCGGAGCCAATGGATATACCACTCAGGTGGTGGGAGAAGCTTTGATTAAAGACATTCCGTTGAATCAGCTCTTAAGGAAGAACTGCCATCATACTAAGGCTCATACTAAGGATGGATAAGGAGTGAGAAGGCAGATTGCCCACTAATGTTCCTATAATATTCTTTCTCAGTATAGTAACCAAGTTTTTCACCTGACAAAATATATTTGTCCAACTTGTTTTTGGACTAATTTTTTTTTCCTGCAGATTATAATATGGGTAGGCAACTTATTCCATAAGTTTATGATTCATACAGTGTAAAAATATTTATGTTTATCCATTCTAAAAGCCTTTCCTTGAATCTGTAGTGGATGTTCTCTAGTATCACTGATGGAGCTCTTAAAATCTATACCCATCTCAACTAGAAGGTAGGGGCCACCCACAATGTCTAACATCAAGTGGATAAGTGAACCATATGCATGTCCCTAGAAAGTGCAGTTATGTAAAGTCTTATTGTAACAGTAGATCTTCAAGGAATGTCTCTTGCAGAAGGTAATTACTTCTGGGAGTTTCCAGTAGATGGCACTGTCACACGGCAGTTCTTCTAGCAGTTTTAACCAGAGACCGCCCACACATGACATCATCTTCCTGCTTCCTATATAAGTGTGAGTGGTCCCTGGTATCCTCAGTTCCCCCGCTGGATTCAGCTCAAAGCGGGAACCAAGGGGAAGCTGAGGTACAAAGGAGTTTCAACCCTCAGTCATTGGATCAGAATTTGCTCTGTTAGAGATGGAAGGGGACGGAGGGTGGGATTGCACCTACTACAAGAGACATTCCTTGAAGATCTACTGTTACGGTAAGACTTTATATAACTGCACTATATTCCACGGAATGGTCTCTTGCAATAGGTAATTACTTCTGGTAGAATCCACAGCAGTTATGTCCATATGGGAGGATGATTATGATAGGAGACCTTTCAGGACTGCACAGCCGAAGGCCGTCCTATGTCATGAGGCAATGTCAAGATTGTAATGCCTTGTGAAGGTATGGATTGTGGATCAGGTAGCCGCATTGCAGATATCTGAAATGAAAGCTCCTTTAAAGCAAGCCACAGTAGTGGCCATAGCTCTAGTGGAATGGGCTTGGACAGGTCCAGGTAATTTTTTGTAACAAAAGGTAATACAGTTCACCAACCAAGAAGATAGGGTTCGTTTAGCAACAGGAACCCTTCTCTGCCAGAGGCAAAGGTGGCGAACAATTGAGACATTTTCCTAATCGACTGGGTACGATTAGTGTAGTAGCGTAGGATACGATGGACATCTAAGGTATGTAATAGATGTTCACTGGTAATGGAGTATTCTGGGTAGTATACTGCAAGCTCCAAGGACTGATTCAGAGTATGTTCGGAGACGACTTTAGGAAGGAAGGAAGGGTGGGTTGGTACAAAGGACCGCTCTGTCCTTGTGGAAAACCAAGTAAGGTTCCCTACACATGAAGGCATGAAGCTCAGAAATACAGTGAGCTGAAGTAATAGCCACTAGAAATAATGTTTTCCATGAAAGGAAATGGAGATCACAGGTGGCTGCTAGCTCAAAAGGTTTGAGGGTCAGTTTTTCTATAATGAAATGGAGATCCCACGGAGGAGTGGGTCTTCTAATAGGAGGCTTACTACGTATCATTCCTCTCAAAAACATCTTGGCTAAATGATGTTGGTACAGAAGTTTGACACCTAAAGGTTCATGGAATGCTGATATGGCAGCCAGGTGGACTTTGATGGAGGAGTAACTTAAGCCTGACTTTGATAATGAGGCCAGGTAATCTAAAACCTTCATCAGTGGACAAGAGTAAGGGTCCAGGGAGTGAGAGGCAGACTATATGGAAAAGCGTTTCCATTTGGGATTATATGTTTCTCTGGTTGCTGGTTTACGAGAAGCCAGGAGAATGCTGTCAATAGGAGAGGACACTTGGAGTCTATTTATGAATGTGTCATCAGGAGCCAAGCATGAAGATGAAGGATCTTCAGGCTGGGGAGCAGGAGGGATCCGTGACACTGAGTCAGGAGGTCCAATCTGACTGTCAACTGAATGGGTCCCCTTACTGACAGTTGTTGAAGAAGAGGGTACCATGGTGACAATTCCACATTGGTGCTATGAGAATCATACTGGCTGGCTCCAGCTGAAGTTTCAGCAGAGTCCATTGCAAGAGAGGGATGGGGGGAAGGCATAAAAGTAGAGTCCTGTCCAAGGTTGGGACAGGGCATCTACAGATCGTCTCTTGTTGCACAGGATAATGGAGAAGTAACTGGGGAGCTGATGATTGACTGGGGAGGCAAACAGATCCAGCTGTGGAGTTCCCCATAGGTCAAAGATTTATTGAAGTACTTCTTTGTGAAGTGTCCATTCATGAGCAGATGACTGGAGACTTAGCCGGTCAGCTAATTGATTGCTCTGTTCCGGTAGGTGGATGGCCATTAGCGTTAGGTCTTCTTTGATGGCTTCCTGCCAGACTGCAAGAGTCTCCATGCAGAGGGTATGCGATTTCATGCCTCCTTGCTTGTTGTGGTAAAACACCACTGCAGCACTGTCTGATTGAATCAGCAACAGTCCTGGCTCGAGGTAGGGCTGGAATGCCTGAAAGGCTAGACGGACTACTTTCATCTCGAGGAGATTGATGTAAGAGTGATGGAAAGAGGTGGTTCACTGGCCTTGGGTCTGATAAAGACCCAAGTGGGCACCCCATCCATCCAAGGAAACATCCGTGGTTAACATCTGCATGGGAGGGAGGGAACAGAAAGGCATTCCTTGGCACACATTGGTTTTGATTGTCCACCAGGGCAGGGATGACTTCAGAGAAGGAGTGACCCTGATCTTGTCATTGAACTGTCCAGTGCTTTGAGACCATTGATTCTGGAGGGTCCACTGGATAGGTCTCAGTGAAGGTGGGTGAATGCTACCATCAAGATGGTTGCAGACATGTGACCCAGAAGTCTCAGTATTTGTCTGGCCGTGACTATTTTCTGAGTCTGTATTCACGAAGCCAGAGATATAAGAGTGTTCTGATGAGCAGGCAGAAGGTAAGCTCTGGCTGTGACTGTGTCTAGAACAGCTCCGATGTATTGGAGAGACTGTGTTGAGTTTGGACTGGACTTTGACCAGTTGGCTGTTATTCCTAGGTTGCTGAACATGCTCAGAGTAGCAGCTAGGGAAGCAAGCAGAGCTCTTCTGGATTCTGCTTTGATTAGCCAATCATCTAGGTATGGGAAGATGAAGTGCTCTTTTTCCCATAAGGCTGCTGCCACCTCCGCTAGACATTTGGTGAACACTCTTGAGGCTGATGAGAGGCCAAAAGGGAGTGCTCAAAACTGACAGTTTTGACCCAGAAGGTGGAAGTGCAGAAATTTGTACTGGGCAGGATGAATGGGGATATGTAAGTAGGCGTCCTTCATATCCAGGGCACACAGCCAGTCTCTTTTTTTTAGGATAGGCATGATGGCAGTTGGAGTTATCATTAATATTTTTGCACTGAATGTGTTGATGCTGGTGTCTCAGGTCTAGTATTGGTCTGAGATCTCTGGTTTGCTTGGGTACCAGAAAAAAGTTGGAGTAAAATCCAGTAGGACAGCCTGTTTGGCTAAAAGTGCCTTCAATTCTTCTTGAAGGATGGGGACAAGATCTGGAGGATAATGGACTACCCAAGGAGGGGAGAGGGGGAGGCAGAGAGAAATTCCAGAGTGTGTCCCCTTTGGATGATCTGAAGTACCCATTTGTCTGAAGTGATCATTGTCCAGGCCTCCAGATGGAGGGCAAAATGACCCCCCACAGCCTCCGAGGCCTGGTTGAGGAGGCATGAGGAAAGCCCCGATAGGTCACTGAGTACTGGGTTGCCCGGCCCCTCCCAAGGGACAGGCATGGGAGCCATGGTTGGCCAAGGTGTTGCCTCTTGCTGCTTGAGCACAACCTCGAAAGCCACCTCTGTTAGAGGCCTTATATTTTCCGCCTCTTTTAGAATAAGAGGAATATTGCATGTGATAGGTGGGCTGCAGAGTATGGTACATGCCATGTACCGTACAAAGGGTTCTGCCTGATGCCTGCAGGTCATTTAACAACGTTTGAGTACCTGGTCCAAATAGTTTAGACCCATTAAAGGGTGCATTAGCTACTTTATGCTGTATATCAAGAGCAAAACCTTAGACGTGAAGCCAAGCATGGCGACGCACAGAGATTCCAGTAGCTGAGAGTCGGACTGAGGTATCTATGGCATCATATCCCAACCTGAGAAGGTGATGGGAGATAGAGTTGCTAGTGGACACTGTGGCCAATAACTTGTCCTTTTCCTGGGAAGGAGGAAGTTCACTGATAATGTCTACAGCTGAAGCCCCAAGGGTACGCTGGTATTTAACCATATGTCCCATATAGGGTATAGTTCAGAATTTGAATATTCATGGTACCTGAGGCAAAAACCTTTTCCCCAGGTAGTCAGTCCTTCGAGATTCTTTATCAGGTGGCAAGGAACTCGTGTTTGGGTTTTTTGGTATGATCATGAGCAGCAGTAATGACCAATGAATCCGTTTCTGGGATGGTGGACAGAAAGAGACGATCCAGGGGATCTAAGAGATCTACTTTTCATGTGACAGTAGTAATAGCTGACGGTTGATGCCAGGCAGCCAGCACGGCATTTTGATAGGTCGGAATCAGTGGGGGTACCACTAAGGCCAGCTCCTTTGGCAGTTCCAGATATTCTGTCATATCCTTATCAATGTTTGTTTTTTCATCTATGGGGATGGGGACTGGGGCAGAGGAGGGACATTAAACTACCAATGTTTCATTTTTAACTGGTGGTGGGCCCAGGCCATCAGGTGGAAGGGGCACAGGCTGGACAACTGACCAGGCTTTGGCTTGGTGGTAACCAGCTAGTGTCCTCAGACTGGGTGCAAAATTTCGGCATGATTCTTGAAGACGGATTGACTCTTAAGGCTCAGGTGTCATCCATGGTCAAGTCCTCCTCTTACCATCTGAGAAATCTCACCTGGATAAAGCACCTGGTGCCCCTGGTGATCAGAAATGATTGGGCAAAGGAGGAAAGGACCTCAGCCCTGTCCGCCGGGAGCTGGGCTCTGGCTTGAAGACAGTCGAGCTCTGCCCCAATTAACTGAATCACCTGAGATGGCACGAGTTCAGATTTGGCCTCGTTGATCAGGAGGCCAATTTGAGAGCAGACCTGGAGGGCCAGATCCCTGGACCACTCCAACTCCAACCTGGAGGGGGCTGCTATCAAAACTGTATTACTGAACAGGTATAAGCTTTGGAAAAAAGCACGAACTACCAAGGCATCGCTGGATTGGTGTAAGTTTAGGAAAGCCAGGAATGCACGCACCAAGAAGATAAGAGATGCAAAGGCATCCATCTACCACCTGGAGCTGGATTCTGCTTCTAAGAGCTCCTCCAATTTTTGGAAATCCATTAAGAATATATCTGAAAATACCCCAGGAACTTCACTGCCTGCAAAGATTATCTCTGGCAACACCACCATCTGTGATAAAATGGAAATCATGGACACCTTTAATAACCACTTTGCCACCACAGGTCTTCCTTTTGACAACCCCCCGGCTTATTCCCTACACTCTCAATTGGATGTGCAAAGCTCAGAGCTTCTTCCAACCAGTTCAGTCTTCTCCCTTCAGCACACTTCCCTGGAGGAGGTCGAATAACTCCTCTTAAAACTGAACACCAAGAAAACTGCGGGGGCAGACTCCCTGGATCCTTACTTTGTAAAGGTTGCCTACCACATCTTGTCTGCACCATTTACCCAATTATTCAATCTTTCATTGTCCCAAGGAATTCTCCCACCAGTATGGAAAACAGCTCATGTCATCCCTTTGTTCAAATCTGGGGATCCTGGTGACCTAAACAATTATAGGCCAATTTCACTACTACCTATTCTAAATTACTGGAAAAAATCATAAGCAGACAGCTAAAAACATAAGTGGAAAATATGAATCTTCTAAATCCTGTGCAATCCGGCTTTAGAGCACAACACAGCACCATCACGGCCAGGGGTGTAGCCAGGAATTTTAAACTTGTACTCAGAACGATGCACTGTTGCCCCCCCCCCCGTTATGTACACATAAACCAAAATATGCGTTGCCACACCAACAATAGGCCCACCCATTTGCCATGTCTGAGTTCAAATAATCAGTTTTTTCCTGTAATCCTCCTTCCTTTGTTTTTCTGTCTGCCTGGCAACTTGTTCTTGTTTGTGTATTTGGCTGGTGGCATCACTGCCCCATAACGAACAACAAAGGCAAAAGGGCTCAGCGCCACACAGACACAATGCGACTCACAATGTCCTTGCTTTCCTGTTTTTGTTGCCACTGCCTGAATTTTTTTTACTGTACTCTGCTGAGTACAGTGCGTATGCCTTCCGACACCCCTGATCACAGCCCTAGCTAAAGTGATGAACGACTGGCAGCGAGACCTGGATGATAGGAAATATGTCTGTGCTGTATTTCTAGACTTGTCCAAGGCCTTCGGCACTGTCGACCACGACCTGCTCCTCTCCTCCCTTAAGTCAATAGGTCTGGATTCTCTCTCATTACATTGGTTTGATGATTACCTTTCTGATCGGTGGCAGCAAATAAAGGCAGATGGTGAACTTTCTCCCCTTAAACCTTTACAAAGAGGGGTCCCTCAGGGATCGATTCTGGGTCCTTTACTGTTTGCAATTTACATAAACAATATTGACAATAATATATCTAAGGCTAACATTCATCTATTTGCAGACGACACGGTCCTCTGTCTAAGCCGCTCTTCACCAGATACAGCCTGTAAAGACCTTCAAACTGAATTCAATCTTCTTCAGGACCAACTCCTAAACAAAAAAACTGTTATTAAATGCAAAGAAATACAAGGCTATGCTATTTTCTCCCTTTCCCCATGAAGCAAACCCATCCATTGTTGGTACCATACCTCAGATTACCACAATTCTGGGTGAAAATCTAGAATTTGTTAGCACATTTAAGTATCTAGGAGTGTGGCTGGACCACAAACTCTCTTTTATGGATCACACTGAAGACCTACTAAAGAGATTAAGACAGAGGCTTGGCTTATTATTGAGGATTAAAAAATACCTTACTAGCAACGCTAAAAAATGGCTTGTACAAACCACATTTCTCTCCCTGGTCAACTGTGCTGACTTTTTTTTTTATAGTCACTGCCCCTCCTCGCAGCTAGCTAAATTGGACACATTGTACCATAGAGCCTTGAGATTTTCTACCTCATGCCACGCACCATTATGCCCTTTATACAACGGTGAGGTGGACCTCCCTTCACTCCAGGCGAAATAGAAATGCGTTACTCTGGACATTCAGAGCCATCTGTAAGAAACTCCCCCCGTACATCTCTGATTGTCTCCCTCTATGCAAACCTGGAACATATGCACTAAGAAGCTACTCTTTTATTTACTTAAAGGCTCCTAAGCTAAAATCTCGCCTTGGGAGAATGACTATAAGCTTTGCACTACTATCCCTGTGGAATACAATACAAAAAATACTGAAGCTTAGCTCTCTCATCAGCATTTCATCATTTAAGACTCTATATGACCACTCGGTCAAAGAAATCTGTAATTGTTTCTCCCACTGCTAAAACCCTCCACACGATGGCTGTCTTCGTTACGACGGGCCCTTTTTTACATCTTGGATTGTGTGACCCTTACCTCCTTTGTCTGCTACCTACTCTTGTGCTCTATGTCCGCCGGCTGCAAGCCCGTTCGGTGGCCCCCCTGCCCTGAGACCACCACCCTTCTACTCTGCCTATGCCATTCTCATCTTAAGTCTTAACCTCCCTTTTGATGCCCCCTCTTGACTTTCTCCCCCCATTCATTCGTTTCGCCCGGCCCCCATTGTAAATGTTAGTTACCCGAATATTTTCTAACTGCTATATCTCATCTCGCCTCTTACACGAAGGTCATAAATTCACATTAATGAACTGGTCTCTTATCTATAGTTATTTATTTTTTATTATATGTCTGTTAAGGTATACCACTTGTGGTATATCAACACTGTTCTATTGCTTGTAACTGAAGATACTGTACATTGGATTGACTGTATTTCGTGTTTACTCTGTATACTATGTGTAACAGGTCCATCTTGTAAATGAGCTTGCTCAATTGTGTTTGCCTTGATAAGTAAAGATTTTGATTGATTGATTGATTGATACTAAGGGACATTATCAGCTAATTTTATCTAGATTATGTCCATGGTCATGGTACCTATTAGCCGTCTACTATTAGTGTTGGATACACTGCAGTAAATGTAAAGCTATACCCCCAAGATGGGTGACACTGGAAGACAGGAAAGTTCTCCTGTTGATATACTGTACGTTTTGAATGTTTTTTATGTCCTAGAACCAAGGTTCTTTGAAATATATTTGCATTGTATTATGTGAATGGATAAAAATAAAGTATAAAATAAAAGAACCACTGATATTTCAGCCAAATGCAATTTAAGACAGCAATAACGCAGACCAGCGTGTGACAGAGACAGCAAGTATTCCAACACAACATTTACAGGACATGTAAATGGGTCTATGTAACCCCTAGGTGGTGCTATCCTATGGGCTACTACCTCTGTCTGTGCACAGATTGAGGGGCCTGAGCTCAGTGAACGGGTGCCTCCACCTGGAGGTATGGTCTTAGGGTAGTGTAACTGCTGTTGGCATAGCCCTCCGGGATGCTATAACCCCCCCACCAACCCCTCTAGTGGCCTCAACAGTATAGCAATGAAACATTCACATGGACCATACAGCAGTAATGACTTGCTCACACCCCTTGCACTTACCACCAGGGCCAGATCCTCTGCAACTGCCCTGGAGACCCCCTGTAAAATGAGACCAGTGATGCAACAATACACTAACAGTACTGTATCCTCACCAAGAAGGTACACACTAGCCAGGATTAAATGTAAAACACAACAATCTGATTTATTCAGGGGAATGTGAACAGGGGTGGGGCATGGATATAGCAGAATATTAACAGATCTGAATAACTCGGGCTGAACAGCATGCACAGTGAGCCCCTTTGGTACAGTCACTCAACCCTGGGTACTCAGTTTGGAAGACAGGCTAGCCTGAAGCGTTGCCCGGGGTAGGCCGGCATTGCAGCTGATCGTTGACGCCATTAGGAAAGAAAACAATTAGCAAGCACAACAACCTAGAATTTGTAATCTGGAGCCAGATGGCTCAGTCCGTTGCAAACAAATCCAAACAAGCAAAGTAGATGGCACACACAAATGATTGCAGCTTTGCTGCAGGGAGCTACCCTGTCTGTACTCACGCTACCCAGACCGAAGGATGATCCGACGAAATGAGACCTGGTGCAGATGGCTTGGTGAAGCAGGAGGAAAATTCCCTCATGGTCCTCATCGAAATGCTGGTCTTCGGGATGCAGGAGCAATTCAAACACCAACTGAATATGCACGGGCGGATGCCACGGAACTGGTCGGCCGCGCAAATACTCCGGCAAACTAAACACATTTATATGTAAGGCTCTGTCCTACTCTGGTCCTTCCAGCTAGCTTGCAGGCTGATTCTTCTTTTCAGCTTGATTGCTGCACAAATCCCTTGCTGCTGTGACCCCAACATGGGCCAACTAGACACTTGGACCTGCAGACTGACAGCCAAAAAAGTCTAGGCTTGGCAGGCCTAACCCCTGAGAGCTGGCAAGCTCCCCAGAGGCACACACACACACTGAACTCTTGGGCAAATCTCTTAAATCTGAACAAAATGAGCAGTTTCCCCCTTTTATATGGGGCTAAGTTCCAGAAATCCCATTGGCTGCCAAAGCTGTCTTAAACAGTTCTCAGATGTTAACTGGTTCCTTTTTTGGTGCCTAGGAATTGTCCCAGTTAACCCCCCACAAGTCTCTGTCATTGTCCCAAGAGCTCCTTTGTTAAATCCTGGCTCCCAGTTGGTGGATAGGCACACAAACGGTGGCTGCAGTTTAAGTCTAGGCAGTCTAAATTAGGATTCTCCCAGGTTAAAGTTCTGGTGCAGCCAGCAGTTTTACTTTTATTTAATAAATTCCCCATTGGCTTGTAGCCCCAACAGTTCTCTCTTAAATGAGTTCACTCTTAACTAAATGAAAAGTACCCTTAGGGAGTCACTGCTATCATAACACACTGCCCCTAGAACACATGCACAGCATATGAATATTTATGAGGGCTACACTGACCTGACTTTTGCCCTTTGACTCTCTGATGCCCTGGAGGCAGCACTTCAGGCATCTGCCTGTTTATTTTAAAACATTCTCTCCTGTTTTTACGTGTCCCCCAGTGCCTTTTTAACTTAGGCCCAGCACTGGGAACCACTGGAGACACACTTTCGGCTTCTGTACCGCAATAGCAGTCAGATGCACAGTGCGTCTTCACGGCAGTGCGAGCGGTGGCCTAAAAACATGCTGACCACTTGCAAATAGATTTTGTGGCCCCACAGGGCTCACTAGCACTGGGGGATATGGAAAAAATGGCAGAGTGCCGTGGAGGAACGGGGACGCCAGGAGACGGCGAGAGAACACCCGGAGGCATATTTAATGTATGCCCCCACATGGTGGTGGTGGGGGACATTACATCTAGATTTCTGGAAGCAGCCCACAAAGTGAACTGCTTCCATTTCAAAGAACAATTATGCCTGGTAGAAGGTTTTCTAGCTGCGATCAGAACATCAGCATCCTTGTGGGATACCCCAAAACAGGCAATGGCTATGCCTTCAAGAGCTATGCCTGCAGATGTAGGGACATCAGGTCCAGATGGACTGGGGATCTCTTGTCCTGTGACAACAGACCCTGACACAGAGGTAGGGGGATGGGAGGCTCCACTGCCATCTGTTGCAGAAGTGGAAACCATATCTGACAAGGCCATAAAGGAGCAATGAGGATGAGTTCTCCATCCACAGTTTGAGCTACACCCTCTGTATTAGAGGAACTGGGGGAAATGTGAATAAGAATTTCCCTTTCCAAGAGACAACACGTCTTGCCAGAAAACTCCAGGCCCTGGAGTGAGCAAGCAGAAATGTGGCACCTTTTCATTGTGTAGGGACACAAAAAGGTCCAACTCTGGATGACTCCGTCTTTTTTTTTGTTTAACCAGGAGAGATACTAAGCTGAATCTTGTTTACAGGTGTGACCTGGGAGCACAAGGAAGTTAAATGACTTACTAGGGTCACAAAGTACGCAAGTAGGGGTGTGGGATTCAAACCCAGTTCTCCAGGTTTGCAGCTCAGAGCCTTAAACTACTGCACTATACTGCCTCTGACATTGCACTGTGTTATGTGAATGGATAAAAATAAAGTATAAAATAAAAAGAAGCTGATATTGCATAGAGGTCATCTACCACAGAGGTCAGCGGTTCCTATTGGTGAATCTTGGACTGTGACCTGTTTTGCCAGCCTGCTAAGATGCTTTGGAGACCTTGGAGATGCATGGCTGAGAGTTGTAGGCCATGGGACAGAGCCCAATATCATCCTCTCACTGCTTTCTTGCACAGGGGATAGGAATAAATCCCCCCTTGTTTGTTGATGAAATGCATCACACTGGCATTGTTCATCTGTATTAACAGAGGACCAGGGCACAGATGCTCCTGAAATGCTTGGAGGCTGTACAGGACAGCACTCATCTCCAGGATATTTATATGCAACTTGGACTTCCCCTTGGTCCGAGGCCCCTGCATCTGATAAGGGCCAAGATGAGCACTCCATCAGGAGCCCGAAGCATCCATGGTAAGGATTCTCACATGGGCTAGTATAAGGAATGGAACGTCCCTTAATAGGATGTTGTGATCCATCCACTACAGCAATGCTTTGCGAAGCGGGACATGATGAGCCATCTGATCCAGCTCGCCATCAGCTGAACCAACTGGACACTTAGTGCCCACCGATGGGTTCTCATGTGTGGTGGGCCAGTGGCACCATCACAGTGGCTGCAGCCATGAGACCCAGGATATGTAACACTGTTCTTGCAGAGACACAGCAACACCTGCATACTAACTGTGCTTGGGCAATGCATTTTCTGCTCTGTACTCTGGCAGGAAAGCACATCCCTTCTCTATGTCCAAGACTGCCCCTGTGTATTGCAGTCTTTGACATGGAATCAGTTCAGATTTTGGCACATTTACTGTGATCCCTAATTTTTCGAATAACTGCCTTGTTTGAGACGAGGTATGTAGGAGAGCTTCCCTGGAATGGGCTTTCAAGTGCCAGTCATCTACATAAGGGAACACATACTGGCCTTCCCCGAGGAGGGCTGCTGCCACTACTGTGAAGCATTTGGTACTGACCCGTGATGCAGAAGACAAGTCAAAGGCCAATACTCTGACCTAGTAATGTCCCCCTCCAGCACAAAGTGGAGGCATTGTGATTTTCTGATCCTGACATGAAGGTACAGTATGCATCCGTCATGTCCAGGGAACAAATCCAGTCCCTTTTTTGCAGAAGGGGAATCAGAACTTGCAGGGATACTGTTCAAAACATTTTGTATTTGACGCAGAAGTTGAGGTCCCCGAGATCCAATACAGGATGCAGATCTCTGTCCATTCTGGGATCAGAAGGTATCTGGAATAGAACCCTTTGTTTCTCTGTCAAGGAGGGACTGGCTCTATAGCTGGTTTTTGAACTAATGACTGAACTTCTTCCTTAAGAAGGGGCAAATGGTATGGAAGATAACTGGAAGGAGGCGGATGATGGTATGGAAGGGTCTCTAGCAACAACAGAGCATGTCCTCTTGCAATTATATCCAGTACCCATTTGTCTGTTGTGATCTCCCTCCACTGTTTGAGATGCAGGGAGATTCTGCCCCCCCCACCACAAAACCACCCCCGGAGGTAACAGTGGAGGTGTGGGTATCTCCAGAAGAGAGTCATGGAGACGGTGGTGGCAGTGCCACTGGTACCAACTGCTTTGGGTGCTTCATACATAGCATCTGGGGGAGGGTCCCGCAGTGGGCCACCTCCTCTGCCACAGCCTTGCTGATGGTAGGCAGAGCCGCCCCCGGCAGCACACTGATGAAAGGATCCTCTCCCATGCCCCCTGGCAGGAGTGGGATACAGGGATCCGACAGACCTTAGGATCATATTTCTGTTCTGAAGACCTCTTAAGGCCTCTTCAACATCATAGCCAAAGTGTTTTGTCCCTCTAAAAGGGACATTCAAAACTGGCTGTTGTACATCATTGGCAAACCCAACCAACTCTGAGCCAAGAACATCTTCTCATACAAATGCCAGAGGCTGCATTCCTTGCAGAAGCATCGGAGACGTCATTTGCTGAGTGCAGCAAACGCTTACCAACCTCAGCCCCAGATGTTGAAGGTTTTCAGTAACTCCTTCTTGGCAGAACCATTTGGAAAAGCCTGTGCTGCAGTTTTGGCAACTTTCCACAGACTGTTCTGATATTTTGGACTTGATAGTTTGTAATTCTTTTTCTATATAGCTGTTTTCCTCCTGAGAGCCCTGGCAGGTGGCTGCAGTCTCTCCTTGCAGGGAGGCTCACTCTCTAGCTTCTTCCCATGTCCCATATTGCCAGCCCGGCCAATCCCCGTGGTGCCCCATGGTGGAGCCAGGGAGGAGGACACCGGCATCTCCCCCAGACCAAATCCAGACACACCAGGGTTGACCTGCTGGCGCAGGAACCATAATGGAACCTGCCAGGCTCCATTTTCCACTTTCTCCCGCCCCCACCCCCACCAACGTGGTGATGTCGGCATGTGTCTCCTGACCGCACTGCCCTCCAGCAACCACCAGAGGGCAGTCAACGAGTGGGATGACAGGTCTCCCTCCCCCCGAGAGAGGAGGGCAGTCCTCTGGATGCTCGATCCTCCCTCACCCCTGCCAACCCCAGGTAGCCCGAGCACGTTCTCATACCCGGGTCGCTGGCATGGCATGAGGTGTGGTGTCCAGCACCTCAACCCTCAGTGCCATTGGGCCAGCCATAGTTTGTAATTCTAAAGCCCAATGTGGCAGAGGCATATGTATGCTTGTCCATCACATCCAGCCTCCTAGACTCTTTATCAATAGGTGAAGTACTCATATGTTCAGGTGCTCTGGACCCATCATGAGCAACCATTATGACTACAGACTGCATAATAAGGCTTAGCAAATGCAGCAGGATACTGCTCATCAGCCTTTCTGGAAACAGAAGGCACTGAGTTTGGTCTGTACCATGCAGCAAAGGTGGCATCCTTTAATGCAGGGTATGTAGGTGGAATTATGGAGGGTGTGCAAGGCACCTCCAAAAATGTCATCAAATTTCTTTTTGTGGAGTCTTCCTCTTCCACAGCAAAGCCCATGGCAGTCTGCATTTGCTACATCATGACTTGAAAAGTAGGCTCTCAGGAGGAGACCTTGAGGTGTAAACCACCGAGTCCTCACTGCAGGATGGGAGGATGGAATTAGAGCATGGTGCCATATACTGTTCACCCTCATACTCCTCCTCTAAATCCTCCTCCAGAACCATGTGGTCATGATTATATTCAGTCTCGTTGTTGATGTCTCTATTGATGACGAGCAGCACAGAATGCAGGGTCACGCCGACGGCAGCTGAGAAGTAGGAATCTTCATGGTCCTTGAAGATGCCATTGATGAGGGCTGCATAGCAGGAGGCCCAGTCAATGGTACAACTGCCTGTAATGGTAGACCAGGCAGAATGCATTGCATCATTTCTGAGAACCATGCCAGCCTGAGAGTACATGGCTTCCTGTAAAGGAGCCAGGACTATCTGCATCAATAGGCCTTGGTCCAATGACAATGGCACTGCAGCAGTGCCTCAGCCAAGCCCTGACCTTGTTCTCTCATCAACAGTGGGGGGGAGCTGTCATTACCGCTGGCAGAGTGGGCGATGATGCAACTGAATTACTTTGTCTCACTGGCAACTGGGACCTCGCCAGCAAAGACGATCTCTCTTTGTCTTTGTGCTTGTGGCCTGACAGTGAAGAGGGCCACAATGCCGACCATTCCCTATCCCGGTCGTTGACTTCACAGTAGCCCTAATTATCCAATGGTGAGGAGCTACTGCTTTTGTCCCTTGTTTCCTCTCCATGGCTGTTGTGCAGTTTTAAGGAAAGGTCATTTCTGCTGGAGCTTTCTTGTGGCGTCACCTTGTAGCCTGGTTGAAGCTCTGGCGAGAGTCTTACAAGTCCTCACGTTGTGAGAGAAAGGCCACAAAGCCATACTGACCTTGCATGTGTCTTCTTGTAAATATTCTTTCTGCACTTACGGTACCGAAGGAAAGGGGTCTTGACTTCTGCAGCATGCAGAGACAACAAAAATACACTTATAATAAAATTAAAAGTATAAATGGCAGTGGCTAATTGACATTTCCTTCTGCAGGTTCGACACGGATGATCACTAGCAGGAAAGGAACACTGGAGAGATAGGACTGCCCATGTTTATACAGACGCCTGACACACGCGACATTGTCATGTGGCCCTGGCTAGCAAAGTTTTCTGTGTGGTCCCACTGCCTGGAGGCTATAGTTCCAAAAGGTATGGACTACTGGAGGAGATGGTGCATGAATTGCATCACAAGTCCTATGAAGACAGGTTGAAGGAACTGAACATGTACTCCTGGAGGAGAGGAGGAGAGAGGGATATGATACAGACATACAAGTATCTCACAGGAGGAACAGGGTGCAGGAATACACTATTTTTAACGAAAAGTTGTTCCAGGATTAGAGGACATGGGATGAAGTTGGAGGGAGGACGATTCAGAGGAAACATGAGGAAGAATTTCTTCACAGAACGGGTGGTGGATAAGTGGAACACCCTGCCAGAGGAAGTGGTGGGGGCTGAAACAATCACGGGATTTAAGAATGCATAGGATAGACATAAAGGAATTCTGGTGGTCAGGGGTAAGGGGCAACAGACTTCTAGGAAAACATAAACTGAACTTACAAGCTCAAATGGGCAGACTGGGTGGGCCATAGGCCCTTATCTGCCGACACTGTCTATGTATCTATGTATCTATGTATCTATGTATATCCTCGAAAAAGATAATTTACAAAAAAAAAAATTCCTATTTTTAGCATTTCATGCACATGGGCAGCAAACACACTGCAGGCACAGCTGTGCAGGAATGCTATGCCTGTTGCTGTGGCAGTTTGGCGCAGCTGCCCATGGAATCTACGTGCAAGCCGACATAAGCTGTGTAAATGACTGTGAAATGGCTCCCCACATGAAAATCACGTGCACGTAGAAAAACTTGCAGTTGCAAAAGGGAAGTGTCCCTTGCGCACCAATTCTGCCGCCTGCACGCACTATTTTAGATGTTTGAAATTTAGGCCCAAGATGTTTTTGTTTATTTATTTATTTATTTGATATATCGGGTTTACAACCTTTGAGCCAGAGGCTCATTTACAAAGGCACCTCGTCACATGTAAGACAGAAACTAATACAGACAGGGTATAACCTTTTTTGTTAGTATTAGCATAACTTTCAAATAGTTCTGGATCTATCATTTAGCAACTCAAGAAGGCTCTGAATGCTGATAGCATTTTAGTTCCTTGTCTAAGGCCCCGTCCGCACTACACCTCTCATACCCCGTAATGGACAGAAACCGTTACAGCCGGGGAGCGGTACAGTGTGTCCACACTTCAGCGGTGACCGGTACAAGACCGATACCACCAGTCCACACTTCAGGTACCGGGCCACTGTTACCGCGGCGCCTAATCCCACAGTGGTGTCATACAAAGTTACGGCCTGCAGGGGACCGCTATATTGCCTATCCATACTACCGCTGATAATGTTACCAGGGGACTGCTTTCATAACCATTGTTGAAACCACCTCATATGCGGTTTCAACAACAGTTCGAAACGCCTTCTGTAACGTTACAGGTGTAACGCAAACCATCGCGGTAGCGATTTGGGCACTCTGTACGTCTACAGAGGCGTATTGTGGACAGGGCCTTTAGGGTCTGAGATGAAAGATACCATTCTAGTTGTCCCTGAATTTCTGTCAGGAAAGTAGGCGATGGGAGAGAGAGGTCTACTTCCACATGCAATAGTAGTAATCTGAAACTACTGAGAGGCTGGGAGCTGAGAGCTGAATGAGGGACATAGTGCCTCATACAGCTTCTCTCCTTATGCAGCAACAGCCATAGAAATCTCATTAGCGGAGCTCGATAGCAGATAAACACATAGTTGGGGGTGGATAGCTGTTGATGTTCTGTAGCTTGTAATGCAGAGGCCCCTGCTGGGCTGAAAATCCATGTTCCCCGCTCCATGGGCATGTGGCACAACCAGTAGGCTAGGGTAAAGCGAGTCCGGCACTGCAAAGCGCTGTACTGCAGCTCAGTAGATGTATCACAGGGTAAGGAAGCAGAGAATCATGGTTTCAGTGCTCACAGAAACTCTATATTTTGTATTTAAGCAAGAGGCCAGGGTTCAAATCCTGATTGGAGCTTTACTATGTTTTTATAACAGTAATTTTTTTATTCTAATTTCGCCAGAGTGGTGCTCTATGGCAGTTTGCATTAAACTACAGAAAAGGGATTTAGTTATCCGAGACAATTGTGCAAAAAAAAGTGGAATATGCCGCTTGAACATTAACATTTGTTTTATTTTCAACAATTTAAGTTTCTTTTCCTTCTAATTTCACCAGAGTGGTGATTTGTGACAGTGTAGCTGCAATAGTAATTTCACAGAAAAAAACCTGTAATTATGAACAATACATTTGTACAAGGAGGACATGTGCCTATTAGGAAAGGTCCCTGGCAAAATATTTAATGGTACCTTTACTACCTGTGTGTTTCCACAGGCAGAATCCTGCTCTCCTGCTGCTTCAGCTGTGGAGCAACACTGCTACCATGTGGTCAGGTAACTGTATATTCCCCAGGGATTTTCCAAAAGCCAGTGAGGGCCTTTTAAAGAGGCAGGTATTTCTCTAAAACAGAGATGGCTGTAGCTCATTTTTTCATTAAAGGGGGACTATGGTCACAAATTACTGGCATCAATAAATTCAGAATATGGATCAACATAGCCCAAATCAACCTCATGCCAAAACTGAGATCCCTAGGCTACTTTGTTTAAAAGTTACAAATCATTTTACAACCCTACATAGAAACATAGAAACATAGAAGTTGACGGCAGATAAGGACCGCAAGGCCCATCCAGTCTGCCCATTTCTTTTTCTACCTTATAAATGTGCCATCGGCCTTTGCTCTGTCAGTGACCTATCTATTCATAGTCATTTGTATTGCTCCCTTATGCCTATCCCATGCCTGTTTGAAGCCCTGCACTGTATTCATATCCACCACTTCTTGTGGTAAGCCATTCCATGCATCTACCACCCTTTCTGTGAAAAAGAATTTCCTCACATTCCCCCTTAATCGGCCTCCCTCTAATCTCATGCTGTGTCCTCTTGTCCTGCTATTTTTCTTATATTTAAACATGTTAGACTCTTTCACCCTGTTTATGCCCTTAAGGTGTTTAAATGTCTCGATCATATCACCTCTCACCCTCCTTTGCTCAAGGGTATACATATTGAGCTCCGTTAATCTGTCCTCATATGTCTTCTGATGCAGTCCTTGCACCATTTTGGTTGCCCTTCTCTGGACTGCCTCAATTTGGTTAATGTCCTTGTGAAGGTGTGGCCTCCAATACTGCACGAGTACTCCAGATGGGGCTCAACAATGTCTTGTACAGAGGGATTATTACCCTCTCTTACGACTTGTGATACTCCTACTAATACACCCTAACACCCCCCTAGCCTTACCTACTGCTTTAGAGGTCTGCTTGGATGATTTTAGGTCATCATTCTCTGCTTGTTCAAAAAAGCCAGTTTCAGTGAAGAGGTGCTGATGATGTCATCTCCTGAACTCACAGTCTAGCCCTCCCTGCCAGTAAGCTTACATGACCTGCATCTCCAAAGTTTAAAAACTATGTGCAAATTGTTTTCTCCAGTAAAACAGGCAGCACCATTCAATAAACATTGCTTTAAAACCTATGTGTGTTTCAGGTTTTGTAACAAAGTTGATAAATTCATATGTTTGTTTTTGTTGCATTTTTTGTTGTCGTCCTTTTCTCCTGGGTTGCTGGATGCTGAGTTACAGCACACTAAGTAAGCTTTAATCCCCAAAGAGGAGGGGCTCTACGGTGGATTAATGCCTGGCTGGGGGCTGGCGCGAGGCGCGCAGGTCAGTGCTCCAACTCACCAGCGGGTATTAATCCACTAGTAGAGCCCGACTCTTGAGGGGATTAATGCACTTGTAACATGGCAAGTGCAACTGGAATATTGTGCGGCCACTATTTCACTTGACAGTACAGAGACGTTATATCAAAGTAGTATTGCTGCATGCTAAACTATCCACCGCTTCTTTGCTTACAGCACAGTGAGATGATCTCACAATGTGCGCGTTCATGCTTGCCGATACAGATTCATTTATATAGTGTCCGGTATTTTACACTTCCGACCACGTCACTACTACTATATCGAACACACAAACTACAGTACAATTCAGTGATTCGCACTGACCGTTTTATTGCTTTATTGTTTCAGCTTCTTACATCCTAAATGCTGTATAGCAGCAGTGCAATCGTGGGACATTTCTTTGTGTAAATACTGACGCACAAATATACATATATTCAGTTGTGATTGTCTCAAGGTACTCTCCCAATTTTTGAACACTTGTAACCTAGATACAGAAACAGACATGGAGGAAACAGTGAATGTTTTACTTATTGTGTTTCTTTTCCGGCACTTGCTGTGCTCCTTCTATCTGTGAACTCATTCACTATTTCACCATCTCACTTTCTGCTTCTGTTGTGGCCATTCTATTGGTTTACAAGCGCCATCTACAGGCACAGAGACTCTCATACACAAACACACATGAGAGCACATGCTAATTCTTTGACTTCTAATTTTCCTTTGGTGCAATCCCGATACCGAGCGGCCTCTACTGCTGGATTGGATCTCCAACCTCTTCATTGCCATCGCAGTGCTGCACTGTGTGGCTACTTCTGGTAGGGCGCCAGCGGGCTCTACTGGTGGGTTAATCACTGCTCGTTTTGCATCACCTGACACATTTCGACCAATCTTTTCTCTCCATTTGAGTCATTTGTTTCAGCCCATGTTACAATGTGAGATTTGCAAGCTGGATATCCCTGATGTGGAGAAAGGCTGAGATCATTCACACCTATCATTCAATTGAGGTGATTTCTCAGGATGGCACTTTAAATCAATTATTTCATCATCCTGTAAATGGGAGTGGGCGAGGTACTGCTGTTTTGAAACCTTACCAAGAGTTTCAATGCAGTAGCCAGCTCAGTGCTTAATCAATCAATCAATCAAGAAATATTTTATTCATCATCAAAGTATGAATGAATGGGATACTCAGTTGAGCAGAGCTCATTTTTGTTTTCTCATCGACAGGCAGTTACTTGAGCTATATTCTGGCTCATCTGTGCTTGTACTCAAATTACAATAATTGTTTTACCAGGGCTAACAGTTCCACTCTAGCAGGAATTCACACATATAAGGCCCCTATCAAAACCTATTGTAAAGCAGACACTGACAAACAGCAATGCAGTTACCAACATTTCAACACCTGTAGCAATACAACTTCCAAACAGGCACTGCAAGTAGCACTTCACATGGTATTAGCAGCCTGGAGGCATACTGACAGCATCCTGCAACTCTGAAAAATGAACCACACCAAAAGGGCATTAAAATACAAATGTTTCAACCTTGTTACAAAACCTGAAACACATATATTATATAGCACTGTTTTTAGGATAGTGCTGCCTGTATTACTTGAGAAAAACATTTTAGAATTATCATTTAACTTTGGAGAAAAAGGTCATATACGCTTGCTGACAGGGAGGGCTAAACTGTGAGTTCAGGAGATGACATCAGCAGCACCTCTTCACTGAAACTGGCTTTTTTGAACAGGAAGTGAAATCAGGGTTACAAAATAGCCCATAACTTTAAAATGAAGTAACACAGAAACCTAATGTTTGGTATGAGATTCACTGGGGGGGGGGATGATTATTCTAATTATGCAATGTAGCACTTTTGGCCAGATTCCCTCTTTAATTGTCTTCCAACTCCCTACTGGCCCCCTTCCGACCTGGTCCTCCCAGTCCCATCACCTATCTACTTTATAGCTTGCCTCTACAAATGACTGCCCCACTGATTACAGGCCCCCATGCCCAGGGCAGTAGTGCTGCCCTACTCTCCCTGGAACATAATCCAGATCCTGGAGGATGTGCTAAAGTCAGTGGTATGGGACTTGTAGAGGCCCAATCTTCATCCCGCCATGGTCAGGAGTTTTCCTCCTGGATTTCTTCCTGGGCCATACTGTGGAGTGGCCCACAAGGTGCACACATCACCAGGCAAAGTCTCCGCCCAACTGCTTGAGGGCTCCAGCTGCACTATGACCCAGTGTGTGCAAAGTGGAGTACACTGCCCTTCCCCCCAAGAGCTATCTACTGGATGATCAGTCCTCTTTCCCCAAGCCAGCTATCAATAACTTGACCTCACTCCCGAGCCTGGGTCACCGACATTATGAGAGGTAGCGCTACAACTGTGCCAATGGTCCAACTTTGTCACCCATTTCTAACTGGAAATATTCTTAACATGACTGAATATGAACAGGAGATATGTTGGTCAATTCCTCCCACCAGCAGTCTCCCTTGACAGGAACTCTGCCTTCTTCGGGTGATTGCCCCTGATACTCACGGTAGTGAGTCCACAGGGCTAGTTTATCCACCTCCATCAGACGTTTGCCAGCAGCACTCCAACCTGCAACCCATAATCTTCATCGCCTTGAGCTCCCCATCAAACCAGGGGGGATCTCAAGCGAGAGAATTTGGGTCGTACACAGATTGGTGCGAGAGAGTCAAGTGTTGCAGTCATCACTCTATTATAGGTGGCAACTGTTTCGCCTGGACCAGGTCGGCCAGCGCCAGAAATCCCTCCGGAGTCAAATCCCACAAAGGGCGATAGCTTACAATCTCTGCAGGGGAAGGGGTTCTTGGGGGAAGGCGGGGCGAGCGAAAACTCCACTGTGCAATGATCAGACCAAGTGACCAACTCAGTCTTAAGGTTAGTAACCTCAAGCCCCAGAGAGAAAACCAGGTCAAAGGGTGTTGCTAGTTGAGCAGTGGCCTTGATTTTTCTGAATTGGAACGTAACAATATTAAAAAAAAAAACACTTTAAACTTATCCCTATAGTACTCTATGGAGCGTGTCCGTGTTCTCCCCATATTATTGTATCACATAACATGCTAGAGCGAGGGCTTCATGGAGGCAAAATATGATCCTTCTCTTCCAAAATAGCTATAGAAAATTAGGAATTAGGCAGCAGTGGGCTTGGGACTAGGTAAGGGTGCACATAAGATTTTGGAGGGAGAACCAGAAAATGTGTTCTTTAACATCTGAGGTTCATCACAGCCACATTCCTGCTCTCATCTGTTTAATTCATGGGGCAAAACTGCCACTCCTAAACAGCTGTAATTTCTGAGCAAATGTCCTATTCCCCTGTCAGTCAATCAGGACTCCTTTCATCTGAATGATGTTGGCTTTATATGGAGGCCTCCCAACATTTGTGTCTAGGCTGAGTATACCTTTATACTCGCTTGGGTTCAAGATTAAATATGTGTTCAAACAAAATGTTTAGGGATCAACCTCTCTACTAAACTTTGTTTCATTTTCCACGCCACAAATCAGATTAAATTTAGCTTGATCTTTGCCTCTTTGAAAGGAGTCCTGATTGACTGACAGGGGAAAAGGACACCCTTGGACCTGGTTTTCTCTCTGAGGCTTGAGGTTACTAACCTCAAAACTGATTGGGTCACTTGGTCTGATCATTGCACAGTGGAGTTTTCGCTCGCTCCTCCCCTCCCCCCGAGAACCTTCCCCCTGCAGAGATATTAAGCTATCACCCTTTGTGGGGTTTGACTCCAGAGGGATTTCTGACGCTGGCCGACCTTCCTAGTGTGGGCAGTGCATGCATAGAGGGTCCGGACGAAGCAGTTGCCACCTATAATAGAGTGATTACTGCAGCACTTGACTCTCTTGCACCAATCTGTGTACGACCCAAATCCTCTCATTTGAGGTCCCCCCTGGTTTGATGGGGAGCTCAAGGCAATGAAGATTATGGGTTGGAGTGTTGCTGGCAAAGGCCTGGCCTGGAGGTGGATAAACTAGCCCTGCGGACTCACTACCATGAGTATCAGGGGGCAATCACCCAGAAGAAGGCAGAGTTCCTGTCAAGGGAGACTGCTGCTGGGAGGAATCGACCAACAACGCTCTTTTGGACTGTGGATAGACTCCTAAACCCAGCCTGTCTCCAGCCGAAACAGACTTTTTCTAACACTTTGTGTGAAGAGTTTGCTCGATTCTTCTCGGACAGGGTGTCCACCATCTGGCAGGGAGTTCTGCCAGTGGGCCTCATTGAGACCGACAGTGATCGCCTTGAGTGCCCGGAGAGCACTCCACCTAGTTGGGGGGCGTTTAAGCCTGTAGAGGCATCAGAGGTCATTGGGGTTGCATCCAAGCTGAAGTGCACCTATTGTGAACTGGATCCAGTGCTGACATGTTTCTTAATGGAATGTGTAGACACCGTAGACCCCAAGTTCTTTATCTAAGGGAATTTTTCCTGATGCCTTGAAGGAGGCACTGGTGCATCCCCTGCTGAAAAAAAACATCTATAGACCCTGACATTGGGCAAATTATCATCCTATCTCTAATCTCCCATTTTTAGGGAAGATTGTTGAGAAAGTGGTGGCACTTCAGCTGGAAAAGCACCTCACGGCCTTTGATCTTTACGAGCCTTTCCAGTCTGGATTTCATGTGAGGCACAGTACAGAAACCGCACTTGTGAGAGTGCATAATGATCTCCTTCGGGCTAGAGATTGAGGGGAGGGGACAATTCTTATTCTCCTCGACCTCTCCTCAGCATTTGATACAGCAGACCATTGTGTATTGCTTGACCGCCTGAGGGAATTTTGTGGACTCATTAGCACTGTCATCTACTGGTTTGAGTCCTATCTCATGAATAGGAGGCAATGGGTAGTGTTGGGGAATTTCTCCTCCTCCCCTAACATCCTGCCATGTGGAGTACCTCAGGACTCAGTCTTGTCTCCAATGCTGTTTGCCATACACATGCTGCCCCTGGGTGAGATCATTAGGAAGTACAGTCTGGACTTTCATTGCTATGCTGATGACACCCAGCTGTACTTCTCCTTTGCACCAGGGACATCCAGTGCAGTGGAATTACTAAACAACTGCCTTGCAGAGGTCAGCAACTGGATGGCCTCCAGCTGGCTATGACTGAACACCGATAAGACAGAGATACTGGTGGTAGAGTCGAACAGAGGGCGGAACAGGATGGCCTCTGGTGCGGAAACTGGTTTATTTCTGGGATCCATGCCATTGAAGGCCTCCTCAAGGGTGTGTAACCTAGGCATAACCTTTGACAGTGGATTGACATATGAGGCTCAGGTGTCATCCACTGTCCAGACCAGCTTCTACCATCTAAGGAATATCACCTGGGTTGGACCCCTTGTTCCACCCATGGACCTCCCCACCATGGTACATGCCTTTGTTTCGTCAAGGCTGGATCACTGTAATGTGCTCTACCTCGAGGTCTCTGGGGGATGCCTCTGCCAGCTGCAGCTAGTGCAAAATGCAGCAGCCAGGTTGTTGGTGGAGGAGTCAAAGTTCTGCCACATCACCCCGGTGCTGTGTGAATTGCACTGGTTGCCGGTTAGATGGAGGATCCTCTTCAAGGTGGGTTTACTTACCCTTAAGGCCTTACATGGGTTGGGCCCTAGCTATCTGTCAGACCTTTTGCTGCCTGCTGCTCCCTCTGCTCCTCCTCCTCTGGGTGCCTTCTAGTGATTCCCAGGATGAGGCTGAAAATGGCTAGTGACAGAGCATCTGGTGTCGCCAGCCCCATCCAGTGGAATTCACTTCCATCAGCTATACGTGAGGCCCCTTCAGTTGAGGTTTTCAAGGCCCACCTTTTTGGCCAGGCTTTCTCTGATCTGGTATACTGATTCTTGGGGACCCGTTCCCCTCTCTCCCTTTTCTGGCTTTTACTGCTGAAATTATATTATATCAAAAGGTTTATATATAACTGTATGTAATTTGTATGATGTTGATTTTGTTTTTATCAATTTTTATTAGTAGATTAGCGTTTTTGCTGTGCGGCGCCCAGGGTCTCCAGGATTGGCGCCTGGAAAAATAAACCTTGCCTTGCTTTGTTAATTGGAACCAAATAGTATTTAACAAAAAACACTTTAAAACCCATCCCTCCAGTACTTCATGGAGTGCATCCCTACACTCTCCATGTTATTGCATCACATAATGTGCTAGCACAGAGATGGCACTCAGGACTAGGAAGTGGAAGGGTTCAGCAGCCTGGCTCCACAGAGCTAAAATACGATCCCTTCCCTTCCAAAGTAGCAGCAACAAAAATTATGAATTAGGCAGCAGTGGACTTGGGGCCAGGTTAGGGTGCATATATGGTTTGGGGGGCAGTTAACAAAAGAGCAGGAAAGTTGCTCAAACAGAGCTATCTAAAAACAGTCACATCTCTAGGATGCTATCTACACATCTTACACTGGATGCCATACCAAACGAAGAGGGTAGCCAGGACGTCACAAGAAGATTAACACCAATTGAGAGTCACAGACTTTTACCTGTTGTTTTACAATAAAAAAAGCTCTTGATTTTGTATCAGGTTATTCATACAAACCGCATCTCAGAAAGGCTTTACAGGACTTGCACTGTATCGGTGGAAAAGCAATCCAAGGGTGATGGATGAAAAAGACACCAGTGCGCATTTACAAGCTGTTATACATTGGCCATAGCCCTATAATCCCTGTGACCTTCAGTTTGCACACTTCTGAGTGGTCCTTCCTACTCTGGATCAGCGGTGAACAGAGATGTAATATGGGGTGAAGGAGGAGATGTGAAGATTGGCAAAACATGTCTTGACCTGCCAGCATGTAGGCAAATATGAGGATGTAGTCCTCTAGATGGTTGCACCATTTAGCCTGTTAACCCTAACCCCCCCAACCTGAGTGAAGCCCCAACTTCCAATACCTTCAGCTCTCTGAACCATAAATGTTTTGCCAGTGGTGCATCTCCTGGAACACCATGGGGCAGTACTGCAGCAGAGGTTCTGACCTACACCACTGAGAGAAGGTTGACGCCCTATGGGATGCTCAATCCCCTCCCTGCAGCAATGTTCTGTGACAGAAACAGAAACACAAACCTCTAGCATGGGAAGTCAATCCCAGTTCTTGCAGTATCATGTGATCTTTGTGGTTTATCAAATGGTTTCAACCAAGCCTCAAAATATCTCTGTAGCCACATAAAATAGCACTGGTGACCACATGGGTGGGAGGGAGGAAGGGAGGGAGGGGAACATTTTTTAAATACTGAAGTTTATACAAACTGTATCCCAAAGTGCTTTACAATCTGTTAACAGCCTTTAGGTGTGCGCAGTGAGGTTACATGAAACTGAGGGAGTGGAAGGAGGGAGAGGGAGGAAGGAAGGAATGAGGGAGGGAAGAAAGCAAGCAAGAAAGAAAGAAAGAAAGAAAGAAAGAAAGAAAGAAAGAAAGAAAGAAAGAAAGAAAGTAAGTTAACTACTGGGAGGATAACTGATATGCTCAAGGTCACACAGTGAGTAACTGGTAGTAGTGGGATTCAGACTTGGGTCTCTAAGTTCAGAGCTCAGTACTCTAAGTACTGGACCACTTGATGAAAAATCCTACTGTATATTTCCAGAACAGGTAGAAAAACTCTGGATAAGATCTAACATTTACACTGATCACCTCAGCAGTGACCTACAGGTTCAGTAACTGTAACTGTAGCAACAAATAAAATATTCTGATTTAGATGACCTTTTTAATTTTATGACATGTTTTTACTTCAAAGAAAATACCCAAAACATGATGTTTCAGCACCTTAGTCTTTCTGGACCTTCCTCGGAGAATGGGATTTTGATGGAACCTCAGAATCAGTACATGTTCCAAACTGGTCCTGTTCAATAACAGTATCCTGAGAGTACAAACTGACTGAGGATTGATGTTGTCCCCACTGAAACGGAAGGGGCCCCAGTCCTCTTGCTCTGCCATTCCTCCTAGATAGTCAACACTCCTATCTCATCAGATTACACAGCTGTACAACAAAGCTGTGTTCCATCTCTCTATTTTGGTGGTTAAAAGCCAACTTGTTCCGACTCTGTCAGTCATGTTTGCCTTCTCTGACCCCATAGAAACAATAAGTGCACTGTTTGTCCACCCCCTCCCGACTAAATGAACTCCCAGCATAATCAGCATATCCATCACCACCCAACCAGAATCCCAGCACAGGAACCACATGGCCACAGAGGACAGAAAAGCCCCTCATGGGGGCTGCGCTAGAAATCAGCCATAGGCTTAGGATAGATAGGCTCACAAGTATCCAAACAGCAACTTCTTTCTCCCCCTCTATATGGAAAACAGATGAGCTATTGCTGGCAAAACATTTCTGAGTCTGTCTCAAGACACAGGAAAGGTCCCATCTATCTTTTTAAATTACTATTGTGTTTATATTCCCTTCAATCTCTGGCTTTGGTCTCTCTCAGCAACACCTACGGTGCATCCAATCCCGCTGTACCCTGTACCTTGATGCCTGGCCTCCACAAGCCTTAGTTACTCCCGAGCTGGGTCAGGTGGGATGTACCCTACTTCGTATGTCATCAGGTGGCAATCTGGAGGCAGAGCAGTGCCACATATACCAGCATCTCGTCCCAGAAGCCAGGCCATTTGTCTCAGTTTTCTCCCATCCCTGGGTCGCCACATCAGGAGACGTCAAGGGCGCACGACACAATGCATGCTGTGCACTGATGGCTGTAAAGGCCCCATCTTCCTGGGCCCTTCAGCTGCAAGTGTTGTAGTGGAGGATACTACCACCTCTCCAGAGGAGAAGAGCCTCTCTGGGAATCCCAATCCTCCACCCCACCCCCCTCGCCTACCCAGGCTCATTGCCAAACCTGGGTCACCAGCGTACCAAATGGTAGCCCTGCATTTTTAAGACCAAACTGCAGATATTCATTTAAGAATAAGGCACTCTAGGGTGTGTGTAATTTAAGCAATAAGGCATAACAGGGTGTGGGTTATTGGGGATTTACCCACACCTTGTGTGGTGTGTCATGAGGTGCAGCCGAGTGACTTAACCACACAAGAAGCGGGTAAATCACCCAATAACTCACACCTTGGAGTGCTTCATTGCGATTATACAATGGACCCATGTGTAAAATAAATTTAAAATGGGTTTAATTATGTTTTTTTATAAATGCCATTCCTCAGCCGTGGGTTATGCAGGATTTACTCACAGTCATGTGACATGTTTTGACCAATGAGGTTACAGGATTTTCACACACCATTGTATAATTTGTAATAACGTCACGCCTCGGGTGCCTGAATCACAAGGCCACAGACCGAGTGCATTCAACACCCAAGAAGTGATGTTATTACACAATAACACACACCCTAGAGTGCCTTATAGCTATTATATAATGGGCCATTTGTTGAAAAAAAATAAAAGTGGGAAAATATGTGTTATTTTTCATTTTATTTTTTTGTTAGGGCAGGTATACCTATTGAAAAAAGTGTCCATACTTTCTCTTTTCTCAAGCAGGTATAGCTGCTGCTACATGCTTTCCCTTTATGTCCTTTCTGGTGTCTTGCTGCATTTCTGTCTGTGAGCCCCCTCCAATTCATCTGTTGCTGCAACTGTGCTGTTATGTTAAAAAGAGAAAAAAGTATTTCCACCTTCTTAGGTGGGCCATTGAAGTCCTGTACTGCGTTACTGTGGAGCTGCAGGCTTGTGTGAGGTGATGTGCTAAAAGGGGAAGTGGGTGAGAACGGAGACGGGAGCACCACAGAGGAAGTTTGCTTTCTCATTTGTCTGCTGATCTTCAGAATGGCATTTGCTGTTTGTTTGGGAAATCTGCCTCCATTGTCTGGTTATTTGAAATGGAGCAGGGTGGTGATTTCAAATGGAGTGGGGTGGTGAAGTGTGAGGGAGCGTGCACTCAGTTCAGTATACTGAGCTGCATCTGTGAAGGTGCTCCTAGTGGCAATTTGAGAGAAAAAAAAAAAAGAAACAGATTTGCGTTTTATCTTTAACAGTTTTGGTTTGCTTTGGCAGTGCTTTTGATGGTGTTCTGATACAGTTTATTTGGGTGGGGTAGCTGTATGATATGATGGGAGGTAAGTTTGTGGAGTGATATCTTTCGTGTGTCAACATGTGAGAGGGTCATGTGTGTACCTCAACCTGGTACAGTGATGTTTTGCTCAGACGACATCACTTTCCCGTGCTCATACTGATCAGAGCCCAGGAAATCTTCTTGCCATTGTAGTCAACTGGTTTAATAGCTATCTGACCGATAGGTCTCAATACGTGAAATTTAACTCCACCCTGTCTGACAAGGTTACTAACAATATCAGTGTACCTCAAGGCTCTATCTTAGGTCCTCTGCTGTTCTCAATTTTTATCAATAGCATCACCTCTAGTCTCCTTAAAACTTTCTCACTATTATATGCGGATGACATTGTACTGTATACCAGTTCTAAAAGTACTGAGGATATAAACTCTCGACTATCTTGTGACTTTCAGCTTATCCAAAAGTAGCTTGTAAATTACAAACTTATTCTAAATAAATCTAAGACCCAAGCTATGTTATTTGGCTCCAGACTCAAACTTAAACTCTCTCAGATGCACTTTAACGTCTCCTCCCCTGATGGTACATCGGTAGGGGTGGTAAATTCCTTTAAATATCTAGGAGTCACTCTTGACCCATCACTGAGTTTTGACCTCTGCATTCAATTTACCTGTAAGTAGGTAAACTCTAAACTTGGTATCGCCTACCGCACTAGTTATGCTCTCACCCTCTCTGCCAGGTTTGCTATTGCCCGTGGGATATTACTTCCCTCTCTCACCTATGGGATTCCCAAGTGTGCCTCTGCCTGCAACTTGAGTCCACAGAAGTGGGATGTTACCTTTAAAAATATCTGTCACTTTGCATCCTGCTCCCCCAGGCTGAAACATCACTGTCTTCTCTACACAGATCTGGGATGACTTCCTCCCCAAGAACTAAGGTCTTATGCACTTGGTTCTATTACTGATAACATCATCAGATCTCGTTCACCAAAACCCCTGACCAGTTTCCTTCCCTACCAGAAAACCAACTATTCTTTGTGCTCAGCGGACAATGACCCTGTTCTTATTCCAAGGCATTGAACTTCAAAAGGCGGTCATGCCTCTGCCTGTTATGCACCTCATTTCTGGAACACACTCCCTTTAACCCTATGTCAAGCTGCATCCCACATCTCCTTTCAGAGAGAACTATGCCACTATCTCTTCTCCTCCTATTTATGCTCCTGTTTCAAACCACCCTAGCCCCAACTCTGTAATCCCACCCCACCTCTGTAGTCCCTAGAGCCTGGGATCCACTCCAACAGGGAGCACTTCCTTTCAATCTCACTTCCTAACTTCTAGCATTTTATTCTTCCATTTACTTTTCCCTTTCTGGTTAATTCTTGAGTGCTTTCTCTTCTCAAACTTCACAGCCTTCTTCTTTCATCATCAACTGAACCTTACTAGGTAACCGGTACTTTACTAAACCATACCTACCCCCCCCCCCAACTCTACAGCCGGCCGCCATCTCTTGTTGCACTTTTGCACTTTGTTAAATAGATAGTAGGAAATAAGTAATCCCCCACCTCCCACCCCAGCAGTAGCACCTCTCCAACCTCCCCCACCCAGCATGTGATCGGCTGTTTTACTATGTCCAGCAAGTGCAGGAGCGCTTTCATTCACAAAAGGCTGCGACTGTGGGGAGGCAGGTTGCGTCAGTCGCCTTTCTGCACCTGGGTGGGGGGGCTTCATAGTATGAAAATGTGGGTGCTGTGGGGGAGGAGGTTGGGAGCTGGTTCCGTTGTCAGGGTCACAGGGTGAGGGGGATTATTTATTTCATATTATTCATTCTATTTAAAAAAGCACAAACGTGCTACAAGAGACAGCAGCCAGCCATGGAGGAGGGCAGGTTGTGCAGGTCACCCATTGTGGGATCATTGTTTAAACAACAAATTGTGGGTGCTGGGGGGGGCAGGGTATTGTAATCTTTAGACAGCTGGGCTGGGGAGGAGGGTGGGGGGGCTGCTTTTTGCTCCCCCCACCCACAGGAACACTAATAACAAATATGGATACCGAATTCCAAATATTTGGGACCCGAATAGGAAAATTCAGCTGAGTAGTCAAAATAAGGTATTTACCTGCCCCTAACTGATACCCCCAGCCCCCACACAAACCACCTTGTAACCCAGAACCTCCCTCTTCATCCCTAAGCCCATGTATAGAGTTAAATAATTATGCATTTACTTTTCCTTACATAAAGATAGGAATATGTATCACCGGTAAACATCTCCCCCAATAAATCACATTCTGTCTCCCCCAACCATAGCACAAGACAAAAGGACCCCATTCCCCAATTTAATAAAGAAGCCCCCAACCGATACACTCTCTGGCCCCCACCTTCCTACTCCCCCTCCATAGCATCCAAAGTAGTGAAACTTGTCGAGTCAGGCGCTCGGCTCATCAGGTCCCATGGCAGAGCGACTTGCTCTCATCTTCATTCCAGCATGTATGGATGACATGATGCCCTCCTACAGTATGTATGGATGACATGCTGTCCCTCCTATGGTATGTATGGATGACATGCTGTCCCTTCTACAGTAGTAATACCTGACTGATAGACTGTCAAAATATGGTGAAAAAATTAGACCAACCCATGTAGGGGACGTATGATGAGTGTCTGTAAGAAAGATTTCTAAAATCCAGTTGATAATCCAATGTTCAAAGTCTGAACTTTACTCAAATATTACCCCCACATGTCTGTTCTATTTGATCACACAGAATTACAAAACACAGGCTGTCTTCTGTACATCTCATTAGGTCTTTTTTCACTGGGGTGGCTCATGGGTAGGAGGAGGAGGAGGGTAATGCGGGGAACTACTAACCAGTAGTGAAAGAGAAACCCTTCTCAAAACTGATTTGCAGATCATGGTAGCTGCCTGTTGGCCTTCACTGACTCTATGATGTGTGTGTGTGTTTTTGCATTTGCACACGAGCGTGTACGCATGTGCAAGGGAGCAGCAGCAGCAGAAGATTCTAGTGTATATTCTTGGTTTGACAGGTTCACATTCCTGTGCAAGCCCAGAACACAATCACATTTATGTACAACAAAGCAAGGAGGAAGGGGGGTTGCCTTAATCCATCCTGACAGAAATGACTACATTAAGTCAATTAGTAAAAACCAAAGCTCTTAAATGGCACTACAGCTGACACACTCAATTAGCAATTGCTGAAAGAACAGTTTACATTCCTGAAGGGCTTCCATAGGTCCGTCAGTGCCACAAAAGAAAATGCTTCCTCTCATTACTATCATGGAGACTCAGCAGACATGCCCACTGGATCAATGCATACTGACCCCACAGACGCATTCGCCACTAGCACAACTGGCACACACAGGGGTTACCAGATGGCCTTGTTTTTTCTGTGGACTTATCTTTGCACTAAATGGGTAATGTTCTGTCCTGTTCTGAAATAAAAGTTGTTTTATTATGTTGCAGTTTTCTGCCTTAGTACGGGGTGCTCAACCCTGTATGGAGTGCCTCAGTGCCCATTGACTCAGCACTTTCCCAGGTGTTTCTGCATACCCACCCAGGGGTTATAAAAAGGGGCCTCGGTCCTGCCAAAAGTGGTTCCACAGAGCCTACAGCTAATGTATTAGTATCAGAGACTGTGGGGCTTGGGTACCTAAGGGTGCATTCTCCACAAGCTACTGATTAGAGGTGGCATGCAGGCTCTGGATAGTGGCAGGGTCCTGGGTCTGGAGTGGCACCAGCTCCCTTCAATTGAGTCTCTGTAGGTTCAGATCCCACTCAGTGTCTGGGGTTAGGGATAGTGAGGGCCTGTTGGAGGTTCACCCTCAAGAAGGGATGCCTAATGGTTTTTGCACCAAATGTCCGGGTTCAGAGACAAAGATAACCTGTAGCTGTCCTGTCACCTGGCTTCTGTGTGGAGGTGCAGAATTTGAAAGCTCAAACCCAAGGACCTGCAGAAGGCCAGAGGAAGTGGTGCTGTGTGACATCCAAACCCGAAAGCATAAAGATGCTGTGAGCCTGATAACCTGACTGCTTGGCATTGAGACACTAAGACCCTCAAAAGGGGCAAGGTGTAGTGGTTGTTGCTACCTCAGGTGCATTAGATGCCCACACCCATGTAGCTTGGCCTAATACTCAGGAGGGTATATGACTCCCTCTGCTACCACTGTTCAGGGTTCTGTGTAAATTGCTGTGCCTTCAAGGGCATGGGTACATCCTGGTGCACAGTCCCCATGACTGCGTAGGGGATCAGTGATTAAATGTAAATATGTTTAGAATACTGCTAATCCTCTACCTGTGGCTTACCGCTTGGGATCTGTAAATATGGATCTGACTGGACCCTGGGGCAGGGATGTAGTTGGGGCTCTGATCACGGAAGCCCATCACTAACTGGGGTCCTGTACTGCACCCCATAAATAAAGGTTGGTGTGCTGCTAGCAAATTATGCCTCAAGTCTGGTGTTCTGTGTCCGTATGATTCTGTAGGAAGGGAACAGATTTTAACTAAACTAAAGCAGGCCTGAAAATGAAGTTGCAGTCTCACGTTAGTGTGCACGCCACGCTTAAGAGATACACAGCCAAACTGGATTTCTTCAGAAAGACTGCAATTTATTTTGTAAATAACAAATTACGGCTGTAGCCAGCATCTAACAAAGAAATACTGTACCCCAGGGCTTCACCTCCAAAATAAGACTTTGTCAGGCCCCCTCTTCTTTATCAGGCATTCAGCAAGTGTATACTTTTCCTCTTCATCATCAACTCAGCAGGTACATCTCCATCTTCTTTGTCAGACACCCAATAGATCAGTTCCCATCCTCTTCATCCCAAAGACCCTGCAAACACATCCTTCAATCCTCATCACTGTCATACAGTACATATCAACAGTCACCGCTCCTCTTTAGCAGACACCTAGCGGATATGTGCCCCTCCTACTTGTCACAATCAGCATGTACATCCTCAACTTCCTTATCATTACAGCCACCCAAGAAACACACCTGTTCCTCCTCATTACACACTCAGCCTTGCAAGAATATATTTTTACAGACATAGCACCCATGTTCCTTGCTCTGAGTTGGATATCCAGCAGGCATATCCCTTCCTCTTCATCTCAAATGCACAGCAGATACACACCCCTCTTCATCACAGGCATCTAGTAAATATGCCCCATCCTTTTCATCACTAACACCAAACAGACACGTTCCCCTTCTCTTTGCTATAAAATCCTCAACAGAAACCCCACTCGCTGTTCATCACAGACAACCAGCAAACGTGTCCAAAGCCTAATCATCGCAAACACCAGCAAACTTTCTCTCCATGAAAGACATTCAGCAGGGACATGCTCAGCCTTTTCCTCACTATCATCCCAGATACTTGCTGCCCTCTTCATTATAAATACCCAGTCCCCATCTCTTCAAAACAGACTCCTTTTAGACATCTACCCTTCTATTGCTCACAAATACCTAGCAGCAACACCCCCACCTTTTTGTTACAGACATTAGGTGACACATCCTTCACCTCTTTGCCACCAATGTCCAACCTACAAGCCAACATCCTCTTTGCCAGACACTAGAAGGCACAGTCCTCCTCTCTATTACAGACACCCAGCAAACACATGTATTTTACTATCACACACAGACACTCAATGGATGCATCCATCTCCTCATGGTGTCAACACATATTGCCTGCCTCATTACTATGAACAGCATAATGTCTCATACTTCTTCATTACCAGTAATAATGGCTCATTTCTGAGTACTGTATAACGACTTACTGTATTCATGCTTTTTAAAATGAATAAACATTAAATAAAGACATGTTTCTTCCTTATGGTCAATGAACCTTAACAAGCACCCCTTTCTCCTCATTTGTTTCACCCAGGAAAGGAACCACAACCTCGTCACCTAATACATCAAACATGTTTACTGTATGTGAGAAATGGCAGTCTGTGCTAAGCAATGCCATCTAGTGGTGAAAGCTGTGAATAACAGTCCGCAGCAATACAGCCATCTAGTGGTGGTCTACAGGGCTGCAAGTATATGAAAGTCATATGAAGCACTCTAACCTCTGAGCTAGAGGGACTTCACCTTTAGCTTAATGGTTAGAGTTTCTGGCTTTGGGACTTGGGTCCTCTGTTTAATTCCTAGCAAGAACTTGAGGTGCGTCCGCCCAAGCAGAGGGGACAGAATTAACAATGTCCTCTTCATCACAGTCACTGGAACACAACAATCATGCCCTTCTCAACTAACCAGACACACAGAAAATAATTCCCCCTTTCTAATTATCACCAACACTCAGCATGTTATGCATCTTGTGATTCTTTGTTGTAACAGCAAACATTTCCACCTCTTCCTCATCAACAAACCTTTCAACCTTTTGTCACTGAAACAAGGAACAAGGGCACTCAAAATGAGTGACAAGGAGGGACAATGACTCTCATAATGAGGGACACATCCTTAAACATGGAGATAAAACTCAGAACACTGTGGAAATCATTGTCTGTACTTGTACAACATTTATTTTTGATTTAACATCTTAAAATATTATGAAAGTCTTCTTCAAAGTCTGCATTTTATCACCTTCTCTGTATGGGTAGTACCTTTTTCACGAAGGCTGGGTGAGGGACAAAGCAATTCTGAGGGATAAAATGAGGACATCCCTCATAGTCAGGTATGGTTGAGAGGTATTCTCTTCAGTAACAACCAACAAACATTCCCTAGGAACCTCTGTCTCACCAGGTAAATATTTTCATTTCTTCATCATCTACAAGAACCTGCAAATATGCCACATATTAATAATCACAGACACCGAAGCAAACATGCACCTTCATCATTATCACTGCCACCACCACCGTCCTTCGGCACCCAGCAAGACATCTGTCATTCATCTTCATCAGTGCCACTCTAATCATCTGCACCAACTGACATATGTCCCCCTTCATCACATACCCACTAAACATTTCTAATTTCTCATCAAGAATGACATTCAGCACACACTCCTCCATCCACAACATGACTGCTCAATAAACATGCCAGATTTCTCATCGTTAACAGCCAGCCAATATACTCCTCATAATCAGTGACTTTCATAAAATGTGTTGGCGTCATTGGAAGCATTAATTCCTAGTCGGAATATCGTAGCTCCCATCATCAATGACATCCAGTAAATATGACCCCTTATAACCATTAGGCTTGCCTTTTAAATACCCTTTTGCTCATTGTCACTAACATTCAGAAGACAGGACTTATTATCATCACAAGATACCCTGCAGACCTCTCCTCCTCATCACTGACAGTGATACCCAGCAGTAATGCCACTCTCTTCATTGGCAGTTATATCTATAAAATATATCTACCTTTTCATTATCAGTGCCACCTAGTGAAAAAGCCACCTTCTTAATTGTTAGTGGAGCCCCGGCAAATATGCCTGTTTTCCTAGTCAGTGACGCACACAAAATGTTTTACTCCTAATCAACAGCTACAGAACCAAGTACATCCAGTGTCAAACCACTAACGATACCCAGCTAACATGACCTTTTCTTGTCTTCAGCAAACACGCAAATCCATCTGATTCCTTAACACTAGCAATACCCAGTAAAAACATTCTCCACAGTGTAAATAAAACTGAGTTAAAGAGCCGCTGACGCCTCAAAGAAAACTTTGAAAAACATAATATTTAGTTACAATTTAGCTTACATTCCACATGTATTTGTTATATTTCACCTCTCCATTACTCATTACTGAGAAATGTGCATGGAAACATGTTCTATATCCATTAGAGTTCATCTGCCTCTTTAGCTTACTGCCTACTTCATGTCATAGTCCTCTGCTGTGACATCACAATCTGTTGCCATGGGAGTAACTGTGATGTCACAAATAGAGCATTATGACATTTGGTAGGGAGAAAGGAATAGCGCTCTTCAGGAGCAAAGATCCCACTTTCATGCAAATGGTCTCAGTAATAAAACATGGGGAGGAGAAATACAGAACTAATGTGAAATACAAGGTGAACTGTGTCTAAATATTACATTTTGTTAAAGCTGTGCTAATGGTGTCAGCTGCTCTTTAAATCTTCTCCTTCCTCCTCCTTATCATCATCAGGAACTCAGCAACAAACACTCACTGTGTGACCTTGAGCAAGTCACTTAAAGGAAAACTACACCCAAAACCTGAAAAAATATATGTTGTGCAGAGTGTTTTAATTTGTATGTGAAGTTCTAGTGTTTCCTTCCCTCTGACTGGTATTAGGAGTTTTTCCCAAATTAGCCTGCTAGCTTTATGCTAGTTTTACGACCCCTGGGGATCTCCATACCTGATAGTGTAATTGTATTTCTGGTTCCCACAGTGCATTTTGTCTCATGTGACTGTGATGTAAGAGAGACCCAACATTCAGCACACGCATGCCAAACAAACTAAATATCTTGGAAGCTTTACAAGCTGCACAAAAATTACCAGCAGCAAAGTTTTTCAGGACAGTAAAACCTTTAGGATGAGGGTGGTCACCAAGCTGAATTCTACAGATTTTAAAATATAGCCATCTCTGTTGTTGTGAACTGATTGTAATGCAATGCTTTCTGCTGGATTGATGGGCTCTGCTACATCACCATTACATGAAACAAGGTGCACTGTAGGACAAAGAAATGCAATAAAATTATTTGATATGGTGATCTCCAGGGGTCGTAAAACTACCCTAAAGCTAGCAGGCTAATTTAGGAAAAAATCCTAATACCAGTCAGAGGGAAGGAAACAGTAGAACTTCACATACAAATTAAAACACTCTGCACAACGTATATTTTTTCAAGTTTTGGGTGTAGTTTTCCTTTAACCTCCTAGTGCTCTAGCCAGCCTAGCAGTGAAAAGGGGTAGAGGCAAGAATTCATTGAATAGAATATTTTGCATCTCAGCTGGGCTATCCTGGCTGAATAAACTGCAAAATGCAATAAAGTCACACTTAGCAACCGTGGTCAGTATCTCTACATTAGGAGTAACCTAGGGCTCAGTCTGGGGTCCCACCGTGGTCAATGTCTCTACATTAGGAGTAACCTGGGGCTCAGCCTGGGGTCCCACCGTGGTCAAAGTCTCTACATTAGGAGTAACCTGGGGCTCAGCCTGGGGTCCCACCGTGGTCAAAGTCTCTACATTAGGAGTAACCTAGGGCTCAGTCTGGGGTCCCACCGTGGTCAATGACTCTACATTAAGAGTAACCTAGGGCTCAGTCTGGGGTCCCACCGTGGTCGGTGTCTCTACACTAGCAGTAACCTAGGGCTCAGTCTGGGGTCCCACCGTGGTCGATGTCTCTACACTAGCAGTAACCTAGGGCTCAGTCTGGGGTCCCACCGTGGTCGATGTCTCTACACTAGGAGTAACCTAGGGCTCAGTCTGGGGTCCCACCATGGTCGATGTCTCTACACTAGGAGTAACCTAGGGCTCAGTCTGGGGTCCCACCGTGGAAATGTCTCTACATTAGGAGTAACCTAGGGCTCAGTCTGGGGTCCCACCGAGGTCAATGTCTCTACATTAGGAGTAACCTAGGGCTCAGTCTGGGGTCCCACCGTGGTCAATGTCTCTACATTAGGAGTAACCTAGGGCTCAGTCTGGGGTCCCACCGTGGTCAATGTCTCTACATTAGGAGTAACCTAGGGCTCAATCTTGGGTCCCACCGTGGTCAATGTCTCTACATTAGGAGTAACCTAGGGCTCAGTCTGGGGTCCCACCGAGGTCAATGTCTCTACATTAGGAGTAACCTAGGGCTCAGTCTGGGGTCCCACCGTGGTCAATGTCTCTACATTAGGAGTAACCTAGGGCTCAGTCTGGGGTCCCACCGTGGTCAATGTCTCTACATTAGGAGTAACCTAGGGCTCAGTCTGGGGTCCCACCGTGGTCAATGTCTCTACATTAGGAGTAACCTAGGGCTCAGTCTGGGGTCCCACCGTGGTCAATGTCTCTACATTAGGAGTAACCTAGGGCTCAGTCTGGGGTCCCACCGTGGTCAATGTCTCTACATTAGGAGTAAAATAGGGCTCAGTCTGGGGTCCCACCGTGGTCAATGTCTCTACATTAGGAGTAACCTAGGGCTCAGTCTGGGGTCCCACCGTGGTCAATGTCTTTACATTAGGAGTAACCTAGGGTTCAGTCTGGGGTCCCACCGTGGTCAATATCTCTACACTAGGAGTAACTTAGGGCTCAGTCTGGGGTCCTACTGTGGTCAATATCTCTACATTAGGAGTAACTTAGGGCTCAGTCTGGGGTGGTCAATATCTCTACATTAGGAGTAACCTAGGGCTCAGTCTGGGGTCCCACCGTGGTCAATGTCTCTACATTAGGAGTAACCTAGGGCTCAGTCTGGGGTCCCACCGAGGTAAATGTCTCTACATTAGGAGTAACCTAGGGCTCAGTCTGGGGTCCCACCTGGTCAATGTCTCTACATTAGGAGTAACCTAGGGGCTCAGTCTGGGGTCCCACCTGGTCAATGTCTCTACATTAGGAGTAACCTAGGGCTCAGTCTGGGGTCCCACCGAGGTCAATGTCTCTACATTAGGAGTAACCTAGGGCTCAGTCTGGGGTCCCACCGTGGTCAATGTCTCTACATTAGGAGTAACCTAGGGCTCAGTCTGGGGTCCCACCGTGGTCAATGTCTCTACATTACGAGTAACCTAGGGCTCAGTCTGGGGTCCCACCGTGGTCAATGTCTCTACATTAGGAGTAACCTAGGGCTCAGTCTGGGGTCCCACCGTGGTCAATGTCTCTACATTAGGAGTAACCTAGGGCTCAGTCTGGGGTCCCACCGTGGTCAATGTCTCTACATTAGGAGTAAAATAGGGCTCAGTCTGGGGTCCCACGTGGTCAATGTCTCTACATTAGGAGTAACCTAGGGCTCAGTCTGGGGTCCCACCGTGGTCAATGTCTCTACATTAGGAGTAACCTAAGGCTCAGTCTGGGGTCCTACCGTGGTCAATATCTCTACATTAGGAGTAACTTAGGGCTCAGTCTGGGGTGGTCAATATCTCTACATTAGGAGTAACCTAGGGCTCAGTCTGGGGTCCCACCGTGGTCAATGTCTCTACATTAGGAGTAACTTAGGGCTCAGTCTGGGGTCCCACCGTGGTCAATGTCTCAACATTAGAAGTAACCTAGGACTCAGTCTGGGGTCCCACCGTGGTCAATGTCTCTACATTAGGAGTAACCCAGGGCTCAGGCTGGGGTCCCACTGTGGTCAATGTCTCTACATTAGGAGTAACCTAGGGCTCAGGCTGGGGTCCCACCGTGGTCAATATCTCTACATCAGGAGTAACTTAGGGCTCAGGCTGGGGTCCCACCGTGGTCAGTGTCTCTACATCAGGAGTAACTTAGGGCTCAGGCTGGGGTCCCACCGTGGTCAGTGTCTCTACATCAGGAGTAACCTAGGGCTCAGTCTGGGGTCCCACCGTGGTCAGTGTCTCTACATCAGGAGTAACCTAGGGCTCAGTCTGGGGTCCCACCATGGTCAATGTCTCTACATCAGGAGTAACCTAGGGCTCAGTCTGGGGTCCCACCGTGGTCAATGTCTCTACATCAGGAGTAACCTGGGGCTCAGTCTGGGGTCCCACCGTGGTCAATGTCTCTACATCAGGAGTAACCTGGGGCTCAGTCTGGGGTCCCACCGTGGTCAATGTCTCTACATCAGGAGTAACCTGGGGCTCAGTCTGGGGTCCCACCGTGGTCAATGTCTCTACATCAGGAGTAACCTGGGGCTCAGTCTGGGGTCCCAGCGTGGTCAATGTCTCTACATCAGGAGTAACCTGGGGCTCAGCCTGGGGTCCCACCGTGGTCAATGTCTCTACATCAGGAGCAACCTGGGGCTCAGCCTGGGGTCCCACCGTGGTCAAAGTCTCTACATCAGGAGTAACCTGGGGCTCAGCCTGGGGTCCCACCGTGGTCAGTGTCTCTACATCAGGAGTAACTTAGGGCTCAGCCTGGGGTCCCACCGTGGTCAATGTCTCTACATCATGAGTAACCTGGGGCTCATTCTGGGGTCCCACCGTGGTCAATATCTCTACATTAGGAGTAACCTAGGGCTCAGTCTGGGATCCCACCGTGGTCAATATCTCTACATTAGGAGTAACCTAGGGCTCAGTCTGGGATCCCACCGTGGTCAATATCTCTACATTAGGAGTAACCTAGGGCTCAGTCTGGGATCCCACCGTGGTCAATGTCTCTACATTAGGAGTAACCTAGGGCTCAGTCTGGGGTCCCACCGTGGTCAATATCTCTACATTAGGAGTAACCTAGGGCCCAGTCTGGGGTCCCACCGTGGTCAATGTCTTTACATTATGAGTAACTTAGGGCTCATTCTGGGGTCCCACCGTGGTCAATATCTCTACATTAGGAGTAACCTTGGGCCCAGTCTGGGGTCCCACCGTGGTCAATATCTCTACGTTAGGAGTAACCTAGGGCCCAGTCTGGGGTCCCGCCGTGGTCAATGTCTTTACATTAGGAGTAACTTGGGGCTCATTCTGGGGTCCCACCGTGGTCAATGTCTCTACATTAGGAGTAACCTAGGGCCCGGTCTGGGGTCCCCATCCTACATTATGCACTCATACACAGATAGCACAGTGCTGCATACAAGCTCCAGTTCTACACATTATGAGCAAACTTTAAAGAGATTTACTACAGTGGTGAATCAGACAAAACTGTCTACAGCTGAATGCCAGTAAAACATGTACTACAGTGTCTGGCTCAATATCAGAGCTGAACTGAGATGCAGTCACATGCCAAACATTAAGCAGCAGAAAGCTGACTTGGGCAGATTGCTTTAAGCACCGTGGCATCTGTCTAGTCTCAGGCGTAACATGATACCTACATTGACAACTGGATGCTGAAAGACAGCACGACTCTTAGTGCCTTTTGTAGTTCAAAACACTGTCTGCCCCAAGATGTCACTAAACGCAGTCTGAACCAACCAGTCCAACCCCTAGCTCAATTCAGAATACAGAAGGGTTCCATGTAGTCAACAGTGCAGGCATGTTTTTACACCGTGCCATTATTACACCACTCTGTGGCTTACACTCAACCCTCAATTAGAAACGCTTAAGTAACTGAAGGCAACTGCGCTGCTTTACTTTTCTTAACAACTGTGTGAGATGCAAAACTCTACCTTCTCTCTCTAGCTGTCTCACTGAGGTTCCACACAACTGCTTTTGTTGAGTGACACTGGCATCAACTTTCTTCAAAGCACAATGTTAAAGCAGAAAAACATGCAGACCTTTATGATGCTCGTCTCACGCACGTGAAATACCTACCCAATCATTTAAAAAATGCAAACATGTTAACGTATAATAATACTGTACGCCATCAAATGATGGAAAAGAAATGTTACTTCCTGCAGCTTTAGATCTTTAAGAATATTATCTCCATAGAGCCACACTTTTCGATCTTAGAGCCGAAGACGATAGTACCCCACGGGAATAAATTGTTTTTGTCAGGACAGCTGGCAATGTTGTTGGCACCTGCTCTTGCATGTCTCCATGTGCTGGAGCCAAAAACATTGTCAACAGCCTCAACCACCTCAGTCCTCTAAGCAAGGAGAGTAAAACCTTACAGGACAGAAAGAAAACTGAAGGATATAAACAAAAAAAAACCCCAAAAAACCCAACTAAATAAAAATGAGTACAAAATTGAATAAGGGGTAGAGGATGATCCTCCCTCCACAAGGAGAACTGCCCCATAGGGCAAAAGAGCTACAGTATCTATCCCAGCAGGAATGGATAGGGAAGGGGGAAGTTTTTTTCCTCCCCAATTGTTTAACCAGGGTGGCACACTAAGCCGAAAGCTTGTTTATAGGTGCGACTTGGGAGCACTAGGAAGTTAAGTGACTTGCTCAGGGCCACACAGTATGCAAGTGGGGACTGATGGGATTCAAACCCAGGTCTCCAGGTTTGCAGCTCAGTGCTCTTAACCAATACACTATACTACCTCCTATGTGCCAGAGCAAGAGACTGTCTGTTGTCTGGTCCAGAGCAATTGGAAAGAAGTAAGCAATAAGCCATGACAGGGTGTGCGTTAGACACTTTAACACATGGCTAGGAGGCTTAGTGAGGCACGAGGCCACTGGCGATGCGTCAACTCCTAACCCGTGTCATTAAGAATCTAATCACACCCTGGAGTGGCTTTATTATGCTATGAAATGGCAATCTTTAGTGCAAATTGCATTTGGTAGGTTAAATTTCAATTTAAAGTAGGAAAAAACATGTATGTTTGTGTAATTTTTAATAAAATAGTTCCTCCGCCTATGTGTCCTGTGGGTTTTTTTTTTGCACTTAAGGACTTTTGTCCTAGAAAGGCTTCTGTACTTTAGGTCTGGTTGTAATGGCAGTATTCACCTCACCCCCCCCATGTTGTGTGGAGACAAGTAAGAGAAAAAAAAAAAAGTAAAATGCATCTGGCTTGTTTTTTTCATAATTAAAAGTTGAAACTTCAAGATCAGGTGGGCTGGTAGAGAGAGACACACACAGAGCGAGCAGGAGGGCAGGTACAGAGATAGAGTGAGCGGGCGGGTAGCGAGATCGCGGTTCCGTTTTAAAAAAAAATAGATGGACAAGCAGGCAGGTTGGGAGAGACATTGCAGCTGTATTTTACAAATAAAAATTAGAATTTCAACAGCGAGTGGGCTGGCTCGAACAGAATTGAGAGGAGCAGGCGGGCTGGTGTACAGATTGCGGCTGTTCTGTTCCATCCCCCCCCCCGAGGAACGAGCGTGTATGCAGTTCATTTCATGCTATGTTAAAACACTGGGTCAATCTGAACAGGAGGACACTGGGGCAATCTGAACAGGAGATCAGAGGTATTTATTTTATTTGTTACAGTTCGGCTGGCACCACTTATGGCACAAACAAGATGGCTGCTTTTTTTTTGTTAAGGTTCTGAGTGGGCAGCATCACCTATATCAATGCCCACTGCCCAGTTTTAGACCTTTTTCCTGTGCATCAGACTGAATATCACATCCCTAGCAGCCAATCATAGCTCCTATTTTATGATGCCCATTTCATAAAGTGTCTTAGCTCTGTGTTGTCATTACTGGACACCCAGGATCAGATGGCGAAAATCTAAAAGTGCTGCAACAATGCCTTATGAATGACTAATTGTAGTGTGAGGAATAAACCAGGTGATTCCAGAACATAAACACTTAACAAAGGATTACTCAGTGTACTGTTGCCAAATTCAGACTGCAGGAGCAAGACACACAAATAGAAAAAGAAAAACTTGGCCCAGGAGTTCAAGAAGTAGCTGGCAGCACGGTGATGTTCAGTGTTAGGCTCTCTAATGCTGTGAGACTTCATGACACCACTGCCACAATGATGCCCTGATGACTAGTCATAATGGGCCCTATGCACGACGCTTGCACAAGTATGCAAAATCTACGTGAACCCCGCCTGTGTAGCTGTGCACCTGTGGACAGGTGTGCCCATACCAGCATTTACTAATGCTGGCCACCTGTCTGTCCCGGCGTGCGGGACTCCGCGCCAGGCGGCAGAAGAGTCGAGGTCCTGGGTGGGCATCCGAAGGGATGCCCCACCTAAGACCCACAGTGGATCCCTCACGTAGCAGGACGTGGGTCTGGGGCAGTGTATGCCTACAGCAGGCACCTGGACCCACACGGCATAGCCCCGTCCTAGCTAGTGGCACTCAGCACTCTCTCGGCGCACAGAGAGACCCCAGCGGTAGGCACTGCTCCCATCCCGCAGGGCACACCTCCGCACTACTGCTGTGCCCCAACACACTCCTGGCCATGCCCCCTGCCACTACCCTGCACCCCCAGTGGTAGGCAACGTCAACCCCTCGCACCGACCAGCGCTCCCTCAACAGCCGTCAGTGACAAGCACTCAACATCACAGCAGCCGCTTCCCAGTATGTCCCAGTGGGCCATGGCAGTACGGGGGATCATGGCTATGGTCCACCATGCCTGATGGGTGGCATCTATGGGAGCGTGCACCAGGTTACGCCTGGTCCTGGCTGGCGTACCAGACGCCACCCTCTGCATCCATGCGGCCAGCACTAGGTGATTAGTGAATACCGCATAGTTCTGACACATCCCTGGAAAGCCCCCGACGTGCTGCAGTCTGTAGACATGGGGGAGCAGGTGCATTGGGTCCACACACACCCCCCAGTTGTGCATCCCACGGTGGGGGGGATGCAATGAGTGCGGGGTGGCTATGCGCCCAAGTTACATGGCACATAGCCACTCCACACCTTCGTGCATACAGCCCAATAGTAGGATTTATTAGAAACACTCTAGTTAAAATAAATTTGGCAAGTGATCAATCTGAACATGCTTGCCAGGGACTAGATAACAAGGACATAGAAAGTGGGCACCACCACAATTAGATCCATATACAGGTGTACATACAGAGACCTTATATACTAGAGGTTTCATGTCAGGGAAGTGTGACTGCTGTACTGAGAGTTGAAAAGCAGGAGGGAAACAAGTGCCTGCACCAAAAACAGTATGATAAATGCCCATATTTAGCCAGAGGGCTGGAGGCGGCCGATGGAACGATTTACTGCTGATGCATGTAATCACTGCTCCTGCTAAGTTGTTTGCCAAACACAGGCAGGCCAGCTGGCAGTGTCAGAATAACGTATACCATCATCCCATTGGCACTGCCAGTCAACCCACTTTCGTTGGTTGCCAACTAAGCGGGAATGGAGATTACATGGGTTGGCATGTAAATCGCCCCAATGAGAAAAACCTGAGTAAAAAGAGAGATAGAGACAGAGAGAGCAAGCGAGAGAGAGAGAAAGAGGAGAAGAGACAAGGATTTATCCCACTGACTGTCATTTTTTGTTTGCTTCTTTTTTATTTCTGCTAGACCTTAGCTGTGGAGAGCTGAAAATAGTCCTAGACAAAACAAAGAAAAATAGAGAAGAAAAACCTACAAGTTCCACCATACTGGCTGCTCAAAAAATGATTGAGCCATAGCATGATGGCAGGTACTCACAACAGCAGAGAGAAAGGCCTTACAGTAAACCAGAAACCGAAGACACCAAAGTTTGATCACAGAATAACTCAAAATAGTTTACTGTGGCACAGCTGAACAACAGACCAATACCCCACACAGACAGCAACATTTTGTGCAACATACCACGTATGCATTCTCAATGCTAGCGCCACCTACACCAGTGTCCAGATTTATATTAAGCATTTAAAGTGACAGTGCAAATTATTTAAGCAACAATACATGACAGGGTGACGGTTGCACTGGGATAAGCTCACACCTGGGGTGGTTGGGCATGAGGCCACAGGCCGAGTGGGTCTAACACCCCAAAAGTGAGGTTATCCCAGCACCAACCTACACCCTGGAATGCACTATTGCTATTATACAATGGCTGGGTTTTTAACTACAAAAAATATTTGAAAATAATATTTTAAATGCATTTTTTTAATTAATGTTCTGATGTGCAAGTACAGCTTTATAAAAAAAAGTCCAAAGATCCTGATTTCCACACACTAGGTGGTGCTGCTTCTATATACTGCCTGATGCCTCAGTCTGCACAGCTCTCACATCATTGTTTTGTTGTGTGGGCTTGCAGTTTCAACCCTCCCAACACACACACACTGGAGTCTAACTGTGTTTCTTTTTTTTTTTTCACCTCTGCCTGAGTTTCACTGCTGTGGATCGGTGCCTTCTCTGGGTCCATTTGAAGAAGCATTTGGTGGCATAAACTGCGAAACTTCTGGAAGTAGAGTAGAGACTTCCAGCTTTCCACTCACTCATTTAACTGTGCAGCCCACCGGACAAGTTATAGGGAGGGAAGAGGGATCGAAACTGTAAATGTGAGGGTAAATAATATGCTGTATGCAGCTTTGTGAAGGAATGTTCTAGTGGCAAGGCGGTGCGTAGCATGCTCCATTATGGCACTGATAGTGACATGTAATGCCGTTTATCTACTTTTGTTTCAGTTTGTGCTTGTAGTAGTTTTAAGCACATATTAGTGAACAGAGTACTCCCTCTACATTTCTGGTAGTTTGGGGGTTATTAGTGAACAGAGTACTCCCTCTACATTTCTGGTAGTTTGGGGGTTTAAGAGCTGGGGACAGAGAAGTTGTCTTGTGAGCAGGGTGCAGAGCGAGGAATCACTGAAGCCAGCTTTGACAAGGAGCAGGGGGCCCGGATGGAGTGATTTTTTTTTATGCTGCAGCAGTCAGATGTCTGACCTTGATACAGTGAGGTTACCCAATCAGGTCCAAGCATTCTTTCTTGCCATTGTATAATTAATAATTACAAACAGTGGCAATATACAGTTCCAACACATACTGCTTCATTATCACTAATCCCTAGATTTGCTGTGTAATTCATTCAAATACAGGAAAACGCAGTTGCACGCAGTGCAGCTTTCTACAAGGGAAGAATGGGACTGGGAAATGGAGGAGGGAGAAGAGAGGCGTGAGGAAAAGGGGACAGAATAGAGAAGGGCTACCATACCACATTTCTGGGAAAAAATACATACCCGAAAAGCTGCATTTTGGGCTTTGTAGCAGGTAGCTAGAGCTAGACAGGACAGGCTCAGCCTAGACATCCATCTGACTCAAACAGCAGAAAACAACCAGCCGGGGGCCATCTCTGAGGCATCATTAGAAGCTCTGGTCTCATGCCACCTTGCCTTCACTCCCTTGGTAACAATCCCAGGAGGTTAGCCCATACTTGGATGCATGCATGCAACTTGGATGGCAGAGTGTGCACTCAGGACCACAGACATTACTGGCATGCCGCCATGTGCACCTAATATGATGCTATGGTAAGGGAGGACCTGAGCAGATGTAAACCTTTTTCCTCCTTAAGGTGTCTATCTGTCTAGAGTCTCTTGACTTATGGCATGGCCTGTCTATGGAAATGGCCTGCTCCTCACTGGAGTCTGTAGAGACATCAGCCCTAGCACAGAAGACTGAGTTTCCCAGGAAACCCAGTAGGAGCCCAAAACCTGGTAAGGAGGCATCTCAGAGCAGGGACACCTTCAAACTACTACTGCAGCAGTCTCTCTCAGCGCAGTATGCCAGGGAGGTATCACACCTGTGTCCTTGTTGGCAAAGTCAGGAAGTTCAGAGGCATGGGATTAGGGTTTGCACCCAAAACAGGGTCATTTCAATGCCTCCTGCATATCCTTTACAAATCACTGCAAGAAAACATCTGCAAATGGTGGAGGAAAGACAGATATGTACTTGTTCTTTGAGGAGGGAGAGGAGGCTGAAAGGAAATGAGTGGATGAAGGAGAGAGAGAGAATGCTGGGAACAATACAAGGGTAGCTTCCCTGAACCAGCGCTTCACATGCTCCAGCCACTCATGGAACTGTTGCAGAGACAAAGGCCCAGGACGCCTAATGATCCCCAGTACCCTATTAAACATGGGCTGGGGCCAGAAGGGGATGTTTTTGGCCTGTGAATCCATCATACCCAAGTCCAGTTTAAGATGCTGTGACCCACTTGGGTCCTCAACCTAAAAGAACTGCAAATGAAACCTCCCAGTCTGGTACTGCCGTTATCACAGAACTTGTCATAGCCACCTGGCATTACTGTTGTTGTAAGGCTAAAATTCACAAAACAGCCCCCTTAATCAATTTCGAGCATGCACCTTCACCTACTGATCTAAGCTCTGGCAAGATTGTTTTCTTTTTTTGTGCTTTCCCATGCCCCTTGGTGCCACAAAGACCCGATATCTGTCCAGACTTACCCCTTGCTGCCTACCTCAGTCCCCTCTCCCTAGGTCCTCCAGTACCTTGGGACCAAAGTTACCCTTCTTCAGGAACCTCACCCCTACTCTTGACTAGGGGACTGGAAGCCTCTCCTTGTCAGTGGTGCTGGCGGAGGTGACCACACCAATGTGCTGCAGGGCGTCAGGCAGTGTGGGGGGGGGACTCAGGAACTGTCATCCAGCGAACTCAGCTGGTCATTTTTCCCCTGTTCTGAGTCCCTCCTGCTATCATCCTGGGCTATGGCGCCAGCTAAACTGTGGTCACCCACATCAGCCAAAGCACCATACAACCACCAGGGCCACTTTCCAAGTGGTGCATTGCTCTCTCACGCAGGTGGATGCTCGTTTGCTCTCCCTAACAGCCTCGGTTCCTGTCCAGCTGGTTTTGAACAGAAGAACATGAATGACATAAACCACAGAGCATCGACTACAACCCCAAATATTTTGTGGACACATTCAGAGGCAATGTACAGGAGTATAGGAACGCAAGAAGGAGGTAGCAGAATAATTTAAGTAAGGAAGTAAGGAAAGGACTCTTTGTCCATCATGCCCCCCCCACTTCATAAGTGTGTAGGAATAATTTGTCCAGGCTTAGCCTGAAGGCCCATACTAACATACTAACATACTAAAATGCCAGCAGAATAGGCCTAACGGTCTTTCGTGTCTGCTCATTTGGTCAGTCCCCAACCTGGTGCTGACCTTGCTGTCCCCCTCGCCTTCTCTGGCTTCTCCCTTCCCAGTTCCGGATATTCTTGCTGCATTGGATTTTGCTTCCAGAACCCTTCCCCTGTACCTGTCCCACTCCCTCTTGAACCCCTCCACCAGCCCCCTAGACAGTGCATTCCATGGCTCCACCACCCTCTCAGTGAAGTAGCACCTCCTCCTTTCTCCCCTGAATCTTCCCCCCTCCAGCTTCCAGCCATGCCCTCTAGTGGCCCCTTCCTCCTTCCTTCGAAGCACCCGACTGTTCCTCCCCTATTTACCCTCTTCATGTACCTAAAGACCTCTATCATGTCCCCTTGGTCCTTCTCTCTTCCAATGTGTACATATTTAGCTCTTGAGCCTCTCCTCATAGGTCCTGTCCCCAAGCCCCAAATCATTTTGGTTGCCCTCCTCTGGACCCTCTCCAGGAGGTTAATGTCCCGCTTTAAGTGTGGCCTCCAAAACTGCACAGTACTCAAGGTGCGGCCTCACCAAGCAGTTATACAGAGGAGTATCACTTCCTCCTTCTGGAGGTGATCCCCCTAGCGATGCATCCCAGCATCCTGTTGGCCTTGGCTGCTGCCCTCCTACAAGTCTCAGAGTTGTTCATCTTGACATCCACCACCACCCCCAGGTCCCTCTCAGCCATCGAGACTTGTAGCATTTCCCCCCAGGGTGTACACTTGACCTGGGTTTCTGGCCCCCAGGTGGAGTACCTTGCATTTCCCTGCATTGAACCTCAGCTTCCACTTTCTAGACCATCTTTCCAGAGCCTCCAGGTCCCCCTGTAGGGCCACCCTCCCCTCCTCCCCATCCACCACTGCCCCCAGTTTCGAGTCATCTGCAAAGAGACTCATCTCACTCCTGATTCCTGTCCTTATGTCCGATCGTGGGCGTTGAACAGAAGGGGCCCAAGGACTGATCCCTGTGGGACCCCACTAATGACCCTCCTTGGGGATGAGACTATCCCCCCAACTTCCGGTCCTGGAGCCAATTGCCTATCCATCTGATCATCTGGTTCCCCACCCCCATTTCTCCCAGCTTATCCAACAGGCCCACGTGAGGAACAGAGTCAAATGCCTTGCTGAAGTCTAGAAAGAGGACATCCACTGGTCTACCCATGTCCAAGGCACTTGTCACCCAGTCACAGAACTCCACCAGGTTTGTCTGACACGATTTCCCCGGGATGAATCCATGCTGTCTATTGTCCAGGCACCCTGACTTATCCAGGTCCCCTAGCCTCTCTCTTGACAATGCCCTCCATCACCTTGCCCACTACCGAGGTCAGGCTGACAGGCCTGTAGTTCCCTGCCACCTCCTTGATCCCCCTTGTGGATAGGCACTATATGCACCACCTTCCAGTCTTAGGGCACCCACCCTGTCCTCAGAGAGATGGTGAAAAGCTCTGCCAGGGGTTTGCCAGGACATCTGCAAGTTCCTTCAGCACTCTGGGATGTAATTTATCCGCCCGGTGCTTTCTCTGTCTTAAGGGAGCTGAGGGCTTCCTCACTCTCTGCTGTGATTTCCACTTCCGTACCCTTCTCCTGCTTAGCCCTCCCTCCACCTGCCAGTGATGCCTCCCCCTCTCCCCAGACCTGCCGATCGGTAAGGGTCCCCCCCTCCTCAGTATCTCTGTCTCCTCCCATGTATGATGCAGCACCCCATTTTCCCTGGTGAAAACTGAGGTGAAGTACTCATTTAGTACCTCAGCCTGCTCCCCCGGGTCTTGTGCCCATCTCTCCCCTGATTTAATCCTGCTAATCTGCCCCTTCACCCTTCGTTTTTTCCCCAATGTATCTAAAGAACCCCTTGTTCCCTCTCCTAATTTCCCTGGCCAGGTTCTGCTCCTTCCTTGCCTTAGCCGCCCTCACCACTCTAGTGGCCCTTCTAGCCATCAGCTCGTACTCCCTTGATCCCTTTCACTCCTTGAGCACTTGAATTGCTTATAGGCTGCTTCTTTCCTCCCACCACCTCCTGGACCTCCCTGGTCCACCAACAGGGTTTTGGGCCCACCGCATTTGTCTTACTCTTGCACAGGTGCTGGTAGCATCCTGCACCCCTCTCCTGATGATTTCCACCTACTATCAGTGTCCATTTCTGACCCAATCCCATCCAAATGCTCCTTAAGGATCCTTCCCATTTCCTTAAAATCCGCCCCCTGAGTCGGTTACTTCCGTCTTTGTGTAGCCTTCTACCCTCCTAGGTCCAGGCAGAACCAGACCGTGGCATGGTCACTCCCGCCAATGGGTCCCTTACCTCCAGGCCCCAATCTGGTCACTGTCTGCCAGGACCACATCCAGTACCCATGCCTCCCTGGTCAGTTCCTCACCTGCTGAGTTAGTAACACGCCTTGAAAGACATCCAACAACCTCTGTTCCCTGGTCACAGAGGATGTCATAGTCTCCCAGTCTGTTCCTGGCATGTTTAAGTCCCCCTGGCTACTGGGTACATGTCCACTAGTTCAGCTGGTATGCTGTTCCATAAGGTCACCATCCTCTGGGAGGAGAAGTGTTTCCTAACATCACCCCTGAATTTTCCACATCTGAGCTTTAAAGTGTATTCCTCTGTCCTGCTGGAGGACAACAGGTCAACCATCTGTCTCTGTCCATTTGATCCCATCAATACACAGGCAGGTGGAAGACTGAGATCACGTCCCCTCTCAGACTTCTTTTTCAACACTAACAATCACTAAAGTGATTTCAGCCAATCAATGCACAGAGCCACTGTATGTCTTACCCTGTGTACAGTGTGCTCTTGTGCAGGTGCCTTAGGTGAGTGCGCCACTTCAGCCCAGCGGAGAGAGAGCATAAAAAAAATTAAAAAAATAAACAGCTCTAAACCTATTATAAATTGCTTGACTTTAACTCAAGTGATTTATAAGAGTTTAATAGTGCCTCTGAGGGGTGTCGCTATGGTATAAGAGACACAGGCTCCATCGCCCACTTTGATCCTCCCTCACAAATTCAGGCTCGTGTCTCTTATACTATAAGAGACACCGCCCGGAGACCTTATAAACTTATATTAACATGTTACAGGCAACCAGCCTCTTCTCACAGCTCTCGCCTTTCATGCCCTGATCATTCTGGTGGCCATGTGTTGCTCTCAGTTGCCTCAATGTCCTTGTCTCAGGCCATCGGCAGAATCTGTTTAGAATTTCAAGAAACATTCTACAAAATTTCTATGACTCCCCACGCAGTTTCTGATACAACACACAGTGGTTTAGCAAAATAATATCATAAATCGCTATTGTGATTTCAACCAGTCAGCATGCAGAGTTGCTGTAACTCGTATCTGGCGTACAGTGTGCTCCCACGTGGGAGTGTTTGGCAGGAGCAATGCCACCGCACAGCTAGGGGGAGAATGGCACAGTGAATGTAAACAAAAAAAGGAGAGAATATAAACTTATTATAAATAATTCGGGCTAAACTCAAGTGATTTATAATAAGATAATAGGGCCTCTGGGGGTGGGTTTTTTTTTTGGTGTAAGAGACAACCTCACACCTTCACTTCACAGTCCTCTCGCCCAAGTCTCATGCTTGGACAAGCCATCAAGTGGACAATCCAAAACAAAACTCAGGTGTGCTCAGGTGGAGGAGAGACGGTGCTGGGTGGGAGCTGCTAACTCCCCAAACCTGCCACACAACACATAAAAGAACCAGGAGGATGTCTACCAAGGAATAATAGCTGACACGCCAGAAAGCAGGTGCCTAAACTTTTATTATTACAAATTCCCAGGCAGTACACAAATAGAGGCAAGAGGGGGTCGGAGACCATTAAACGCCCCAGCACTTCAACCATGTAGGTCTGCCTCAGGGGCGGAAAACATGCAAGTTTTTCTCCCACGCTATCTCCATGGCCCTTCCACCTCCCTGGTGTCAGGTGGAACATTCCTGGTGGCCCTGACTGCACCCAGTGACATTCTTTGGTGGGAGCAAGCATCACTGTGACACCAGAGCCTGACACCAGTCCTCCCTGCCTACAGCACACTGCTCAGCGGCAGCTGCTGTGGTCCAGCCTGCCTCCCAAAGTGGCTGTCCGCACTCACAAAACAACTCCCATTGTGCTACCACTGGGTCACTGGAGCAGCCACACTTCCTCTGTTAAACTGAAAACAAGACAATAAAACCCAGAAAGTATAACTTGTTATTCATCACTCCAGCCCAGTTGATTGCTTTGTAAGTGGAAATATACTGTTAAGAGATGTCTAATGGTAAAAGAACATTACCTTGCACAGTCTGGGCCAACAGAACCCACAATGCACAAGACGACACTCATACCATATCTCTCACAGCTCATATAATCTAAGAAAACAGGCTCCACATCCCAATCGACTAGGAAAGTATGTTGGCAGTGAGGCAAATCTCAGAGGGGTACTGTGTTTCAATTGGCAGAAATTGCTGCTTCAGATCAAGGCATCCCAAAAAAATTTATAGTTATGCCTAACGAGAGAGAGATTTACTGGGGGAGGGCTTCCACATGTTGGTTACTTAGGCAGTCGGTGTAAGAATTTCCTTGACTCCACTACATATGTTCCATGGCTTTGGAGGTGGTCTTCTTTCCTATTACTGCTAAGTCTGTTTCCTGGTTACTATGGTAACCAATTTTTGAACACCAGGCCAAAACCTCAAATTATAGTACATTATTTTATTTTAATAAAGCACAGACCTTGAAACAGTGAATGCAGGAGTGTGATAGTGAGTAGTGTGAGCAGTAAATGAGTGTGTGCTCATCAGTGAGCACTGTGTGTGACTAGACAGAGTATGTGAGTCTAAGCAGTGTGTGTATTTATATACTGAACCAAAGTTGTGTGTGTGTGTGTGTGTGTGTGTGTGTGTGTGTGTGTGTGTGTGTGTGACAGTGTATGTGACTAAGCAGTGTGAATGGGTACATGTGAGCATGTATACGCAACAGTGCATACCATGTCACCAAGCAGTGTATGTGTGTGGGTGTTCTCAGCAGTGTGCATCGTGTGCGCGTCTGTGTGTTCTCAGTGGTGTGCACTGTGTGACTACTGTAAGCAGTGTGTGTGAGTGTGTCTAAGCAGTGTGTATGTGTGTTCAGAAGTGTGTACTGTGTGTGACTACTGCAAACACTGTGTATATGTATATTCTCTACCTATGTAGTGAGTGTGTGAATGTGTGTGGCTAAGCAGTGTGTGTGTGTGTATGCTCAGCACTGTGCATTGTGTGTGACTACTGTAAGCAGTGAGAGTGTGTATGCTCAGCAGTGTGCATTGTGTGTGACTACTGTAAGCAGTGTGTGCGTGTGTGAGTCTAAGCAGTGTGCATGTGTCTAAGCAGTGTGTGTGTTCGTTCAGAAGTGTGTACTGTGTGTGACTACTGCAAGCACTGTGTATATGTATATGTATATACTGTACCTATGTAGTGAGTATGTGACAATGTATGTGGCTAAGTAGTGTGTGTATATGCTCAGCAGTGTGCATTGGGTGTGACTACTGTAAGTAGTCCGTGAGTGAGTGAGTGTGTGTTCAGCAGTGTGCATTGTGTGACTACTGTAAGCAGCGCATGAGTGAGTGTGTTCAGCAGTTGAATTGTGTGTGACTACTGTAAGCAGTGAGTGTGTGTTCAGCAGTGTGTACCGTGTGTGACTACTGTAAGCAGTGCGTGAGTGAGTGTTCGGCAGTGTGTATTGTGTGTGACTACTGTAAGCAGTGCGTGAGTGAGTGTTCGGCAGTGTGCATTGTGTGACTACTGTAAGCAGTGCGTCAATGAGTGTTCAGCAGCGTGCATTGTGTGTTACTACTGTAAGCAGTGCGTGAGTGAGTGTGTGTTCAGCAGTGTGTGTTGTGTGTGACTACTGTAGGCAGTGTGTGAGTGAGTGTGTTCAGCAGTGTGCATTGTGCGTGACTACCCTTACCGAAAATAAGGCAAGAACTTTGTAAGTATTTACAGCATGCAAGAATATATGCTGGCATCTGCAAGCTACATGCAAGTTTTTTTGAAAGAATTATAAGAAAGGAATATGTAAAGACTTGGACATTTTCCTTGCATTAAAAATTCTTTGCTCCATAGAAGAAAAAATCCTAGCCAATATCATGAAATGCAAGAACACTTGTCTGTATAGGGGGTATTAGTTTCCATCCTGATGCAGGTGTAGAACTTAAGGAGGTTGTGCAACCTACGGAGCCACCAACACTCAGCTGTTAAAGTGCCTTGCAAAAAGCATAGAAACAGATACACAAGCAATAATCTTGATACATTCTGCATATTTCTTGCATTTTTAAAGGAAATGTCTTCATTCTGCTCCGTGTTCATTATTTTCATGACACAAATTTTAAAAGAGACTTTGTTTTCAATTTGCCTCCTCTAATCAATCTGAATTCACCCAGAGGATTGGACTCTGCAGTGCATCTCTTGGTTCATTGTTTTGCCCTCCCTCTAATCTGGGAGCAGAATAAAGACATGTCCTTTCACAAATGCAGAAATACATAAGAATATATCAAGATTATTGTTTGCTTATGTGTTTTTATACTTTTTTGCAAGACAGCTGAACAGAACAGTGTCAGTGGCTCAGTGGGGTTGCATGTCCTCCTCTAGAGCCTGAGGGCTGTAGGTCCTCAGGATGTAAAACCAATATTGTAGTGCAGTAACCCCACACACAAGTTTTCATACATCTCATCACACTGGCAAGGAGTTTTCTTGCATGAATTTTTCAGCAAATGTCACAATCCTTACATATTCCTTGCACGAAATTCTTACATAAAACTTACTATGGAATGGCGCCATACAGGTATACAGCGCTCCATTCTATACTAAAGTAAATCTGAAGAAGGCCTGGCTCTTCCGAATTTGAAACATTACTATCTTGCAACACAGGCAGCCCCAGTTCTTACCTTTCTAAAATCTACTTCGGACACCGGGTGGCTGGACTGTGAGGAGGAGGATGAGGAGCAATTTTTGAGGATGGCCTTGAGTCTTGCCCCCCTTCTCCCTCTGTTCCAACTCTTTACTTCATCCTATGAATCCTTGGACTAGACATACCCTGGTGGAATGGGTGAAATTCCGTTCTTTGGTTGGGGGTGCAGAAAAACTGTGTCATTTATTCCCGATCTTGGGCAATCAGGATTTTTTGTCTGAGATTATGGATTCTGGTTTCCGTCTTTGAGCTGAGCAGGGCACTTACACAACAGGGCATCTGCTAGACCAAGATACCCTGATGAGTTTTGAGCAACTGCAGTATAAATTTCATATTCCTCGAAGTGAACTTTTTCATTATTTTCAGCTTCGGCATTTGCCTTATCTATTCCTAATGTTTCACACACTTCTGGTCAGCTCATTACATTAGAGAAATACCTCCAATGTGAGAGGAAGGTATTTGCAGAAAAGTAGAGTTATGTAAGAACTTACCATAACAGCAGACTTTCGAGAGAGGCTCTTGCAGTAGGTAGTTCTGGTGCGTCCTGACCCAAGGAGTGCCAGTCCCACATGTTATTACTCACTGCAAGAGCCCTCTCAAGTAAGATCTCATATTATCTCTTCTCTATATGTTTTTCACAACATAAAGCCCATGTTTCTCAGCACCCTGTTTGGTATGGTGGGAATCAGCCCTTTCCAGTGCTTTTGATCCTCAACTTAAAAAAAAAAACAACTGGAAAATAATACATAAAACTACTGCTCCTTTTTATTAGAGAGAATTCCACTGGAAGGTTCTGGTTAACTTTTTCAAGACCCTGTCACTTGCCATTATTATGTGGGTGGGTCGGACTTATGCTGGTGACAATGTGGGACTAGAGGAGACCGGTTTCATATATTTTGGTCATGCCACAAGATACACCATTTTTGGAGAATGGTGGCCAGTGCCATCTCTTCCATTCTGGAGGTTCCACTTCCTTTTCTTTTTGAATTTTTTTCCCTTGGCGTCCTTCCAGAAAACATTAGTTCCTCTCAAAATAATTATCACCGCATTTTTGTGGTTGCGGCTTTTAAAACTATTATCAGAAAATGGCTGACTCCCACTTCACCCACACTAGCACAACGGATAAGTATTCTAAAAGAAATTTGTGTAATGGAGAACGTGTAGGCGAGTTTGCACTTTCAGTAAGATGGTAACAGCCTTCATATATTGACTAGATGGCGAGCGGATTCCTATTTAGATAAGTTTTGTCTGCAGGGACGTTTTCAGTCTCCACGAGTCACCATGGTAGTTTGGCCTCCCCTTTGTTTCGTTCTTTTTAGTTTTCACCTATGTTTGGCGATCATATTGGAACAGGATTACGCACTTATGTAATGTATTAATCAGTTTTTAATACTGTGCCTTTATTCTTGTTATGTTTATATTTCTAAAGTTTCTTTCTGTTTGTATACTATGTTGAGGTTCATGTCTATCTGTACTTCTTCCCCCCATTTTATTTGGAAAATTTCGAATAAAATATGCGCTATACAAAAAAATCCAACTTGCATGTAGCTTGCATGTGTCAGCATATATCCTTGCATGCTGTACCAGTCAAAATACTTTACAAAGTGCTTGCCTTTTTTCAGTAAGTGTACGGTAAGCAATGTGTGTGCATCTGTGTTTAACTGTGTGTGACTACTGTAAGCGGTGTGTATCTACTGTACCTACATAGCGAATGTGTGACAGTGAATGTGACTAAGTAGTGTGTGTGGCTACATGTGAGCATCTATGGGCAACAGTGCATACTACATAACTAAGCAGTGTGTGTGTGTGTGTGTGTGTGTGTGTGCACGCACGCACATGCTGAGTAAGTGAGTAAGCTCACGAGTGTGCTACAGTGTGCCCATAGGTGGTGGATGGGTCTGACAAGTGGAAGGGCCAAGGATGTGAACAGTAAATCCTCTCCCCCCATGAATAGATTCACTCACACCCTTATTTTGTTCTCAAACAAATTTGTAATATGGAGTAGCACCCCACTACCACTGGCGCCATCACCTCGCTAGTTCCTTGCACCCCGAAGGTTTGGCCTTTTATTTTCATCTTTAAAATTTGACCACTGTACTTTAACTCAGTAGGCCATGAACCCAGTCATGGTCATGAGAAGACTGCTAAAAGAAATACAGCACGGGCGATGAGAGCGTAGATAAGATGCCAACACCAAAAACTGTGCTTCAGAAATGCAGTGCAAGCTAACGACAGCGTGGCAAGTCGGGAGGGCAGATTTATGATTGCCAGCTCTGGGAGGGTGAAAGTCAGTTGGGGGTGATTTCGATTGCTGACTCTAGTAGGGTGAAAGTTGGTGGGGGGCAATTTATGACTACCGATAATGGGAGGTGAAGGTCAGATGCGTGTGCTATAACATTACTACCCTGTTATGTACATGTTGCTGTTTTACTTGTGCTATTTCTACAGCGTGCATTTCTACTGCGCTGTTATTCCAATGCAGTGTTAACAGTATATACCAGCCCACCCCACCAACACTACTATGGCCTTCACTTTATGACATTCTCCTGACACTCTGCAAGCCATAACGGGGGTGATTAGTAAGTAGCACTATTTACTGCATATGCTGCATTTTAAAGGCACAGACCTTTAGCAGAAAGGGGGATTGTTTACCCAGGAATGGCACACTAAGCTGAAGCTTGTTTCCTGGTGTGACCTGACTGCACAAGGAAGTTAAGTGACTTGCTCAGGGTCACACAGTATGCAAGTGGGGGCTGTGGGATTCAAACCCAGGTCTCAAGGTCTCCAGGTTTGCAGCTCAGTGCCCTACTACAGTGCTATACTGCCTGTTTAGAGTAATACATTAACATGACTGCAAAAACTGACAGGGCCAGGCCCTACCACTTATAAAAGTGGTAGGGCCATGGCCACAGTGGGCACCCCCACTCCTTTCTGGCACCTATGAATGTGCACTGTGCTATGCAACTAAGCAGTGTGTGTCTCTATCCACCATGACAGGTGAGGACATTTTGTAGGCCCTTAATCTGCAAGAACTGTTTTGTGAATAAAAAGTCAACACAAGACCAAAAGGGCAGGACAGCTATGCAGCTGGAGAGTCAGCACCATGAAGGTAATGCTACATCTGCTGTTCATGCAACAGAGCACGAAGCTTAACTAAGGACCCCACACCAACTGCATATGTTTTAAGTGTCCTGCACAAAGAGAATAGAAACATATACTGTAAATGGTCTGGCAGTCAGTCCATTGAAATTCACCCTTCTAGTGTCTACCCAGGTAATGCCTGCAGAGTTGCTGCCTTCTTCATGCAACCGACCCTCCAATCCCATAGAACCCCCCAACTGGCAACTTCAGATACCCCTGACCATTCAGTGATACTGGCCATCACTGCTTATATGGTCACTGGACATCGATACCCTGCTTGAAGAACTGACATTTCCCAATCTGTAACCAACTGATACTTTTAACATTTCTTTACCCAGCATAGCCTAGCTGAGATGCAGTATCTCATTTTCATAGGGGTCCTACTTTTTTTTTACACATTTTTGCAGCTGGATGGACAGAAGCACCAAGAGGTCACATGACTCTCATGGCCACTGCTAGGCGAGGAAGTGACTCTGGCGAGATGTGAGGCTTGGTCTCCTGGTTCACACCACACAGTAGGGAATTCCCAAATATCTTACGTTTCTCTACAGAAAGAAAAAGATTTGGGGCAGCAGCAGGTTCTCCAATGGTAATGAAATCCAATTCAAGAAATAAGATAACTGTATCACTCACCACTCGATCATTTAACCATTGTAGTTTATTATATGTGTAAGATATCGGCTGCAGCATGTCCATAAACCAGCCAACCCATGTTTCGTTGTCGGCTGGCCACTTTTTCAAAGTATGTGATCCTATGAAGTATTCGATTGTGATAAAATCAAAATTGATTTTACTTATCAGCTGTAAACTTGATGGCATTAAAATAACATCTTGGGGTTGGCCTGGTGGCTTGAGGGTTGAGATTCTGGATGCCACACTGCGCCACTCTGGCGACCCATGTTCTGGAATGAGCACAGGTGCCGTGGGTCAGCAGAGAGGAGATGGACTGAGCATCCAATGGACTGGTCTCCATCTCCGGGAAGGGGGGATTCCAGCAGCTGGTGCTCGCTTGACCCCTAGCCGAGGCTGGGGCTTGACGGCATGGAGCCGCACATCAGGGGGCACGGGACAAGGCAAACATTTGACAGGGGCACGCACAGGAGTGTGCACAAACCCAGTCACTGGTATCACTGCATGCTGCACTCCCACAAGGGGGAGAAAAGTGGAAAAGGGTGCCCCAGTCACAGCAGCTTGACGGTCACGTGTGAGCACCCGCACCGGCTCCTGGATGGGATCACCATGTGGATCCGGACTTGGTGGGGAGTTGGTTGCCCCTGCCACCCTGCCATGGATGGAGGGTAAGCTGTGGGTAATGAAGGTGATCACCCTCTGAGGAGACTGGTAAGGGTCAGGACGGGTGGCCAGAGGAAACAGGATGCGAGGACCTAACGGCCGACTGGGGGCCCCCAAGGAGAAGCAATCACAAAAAAAAAAAAAAAAAAATCAACATCATCTTGACATCCTCAATATTTCTTACTAGTACTCTTCTACATATTCTGTCACCCCGCAAAAAAGCTGCCATGTGAAAATAAATATAAAAAGGCCACCATTCTGTAGTATGTAGGACAACGGGTTGTCACAGAACTGATAATTTATGCTGCATTGTTACACTGGTGAAAAGAAGAAAATTCAGCAAGCATAATAATGCCATAGGCTGATTTAGTTTAACTTTCAAATGTCATGTTGGCAACTAAATAACTGATGGTATTGCCAGGGGTCTCATTTAGGGGTAACCAGAGGTTGCTATTGAGACCCCTAGGATTTCTTTGCAACCCCTATGGTGACTCCTGCAACTGTAATGAACTCCTAAAACAAGGTTTCCATAGGGCTTGATCATATAAAATGTTGTAAGTGGGGGAGTTTTGCAGCCCCTGTGATTCTGTGGAAATTAGACTTTGCGACCTCATTTGGTGTCATTTGCAGTTTAATTACCTATCCTATATCAAAATATGTAATATATTGTTTGTTTTGCTTAGTATCATAGCACTGATCTTATTTTTTATTGTTTACTGTAATGTATTATTATTACCTATTTTTGTTCATACTGTGTATATTTATTCTGTTTTTCCATTTTTCACTGTGTTTGCCTTTTGCTGCTGTACTTGCTGTGTATCCCATTTCCCCTCTCCCCCGGGATGCATCTGGAAACGAGCATGTCTGCTCTGTATGTCTTTCCTGGTGAAACTTTTAAAGGGACACTGTCAGCCTTTCCCCTTTGTTGTATGAGTAAAGTAAGCAGTGTGCCTCTCGGCACCCATCTATCTTAGATGCACCCACAATGTCCCTACACGCACAAATTTACAGCCTTTTGGCTGGTTTTAGATTTGTGCAAAATATGTGGACACTGAAGTCAATTAAACTCACCCATATGTCTCGGAATCACAATGTGATAGAAACGCCTCTAACATGTTGTCCCAAACAGTATTTTTTAGAGCGGACCTCAGATAGAGATAATAAGCCTGCTCCTCGTATAGAAATAAAACGTTGCTAGTATCTCCATTGAAAAACAGAGCGCTCTACAGTGTACAATTTTGAATTTCTAGTAGTTGCTGAAATCTCGCGCCTGCGCTTCAGAAGCGCGCTCTTGCGCATGCGCGGGATCTCTGTTCCTGCCTCTGAAGCGCATGCTGTGATTTCGCAACTACAGAAATTAAAAATTGTGCACTGTAGAGCTTCGGTTTGTCAACGGAGATACCGCAACATTTTATTTCTACATGAGGAGCAGACTTATTATTCTATCTTGGGTTCGTTCTCAAAAAAATCACTGTTTTGGACAGTGCTCGTGCCAGAGGTGCGTTCCTGACCTCATTGTGCTTCTGGGACATGGGTGAGTTTTCCTCTGACCAAGTGTATGAATATTTTTGCAGATATTTCAAAAGGCTGTAAGTTTATACATGTAGGGGCATTCTGGGGTGCATTTAGGATAGTTGGGTGCCAAGAGGCACACTGCTCGTTTTACTCATAAAATGAAGGGGAAAAGCTGACCGTGCCCCTTTAAATAAATAAATATGTAACCTCTATGATTCTTGTGAAATGCTGCCAGTGAGCAATAATTATAATCTGAAGCCTTACTGTTGTTTTATTTTCAGTATAAGGCACTGAGTGTAACCAAGTTAAATTCAAAACCTATTTTTTATTCTTTGGCAACCGGATATGGCCCCCTAGGTATAATGCCTGTTTTCTGAGGTGACCAGGGAGAACTGGGGAGGTTAAGTGACTTGTTCAGGATCACACAGTATGCAAATGGAGGCTGCTGGAATCAAACCTAGGTCTTCTGGATATATCAAGCTCATTCACAGCTTGTTTCTCTAACCTCTAGCCTAAACTGTAAACTTTGGAAGATCATCATGCTCAGGTGGTGATAAAAACTGCCATTATACTCCGGTGTGGGGGGTGATATAAACTTTGATGTGGGCTGTACAGACACCAGAGAATAGCTCCAAAAGTTGCAGCAACAGGAACTGCTTAGAAAAAAGTGGCCTTCTGTTCACCACTGGCACAAAGCCAAGGCTCCCTAAAACACAGGGACAAGGCAGTGGTGTTCCGCTAGGGAGTAGCCTTAGAATTTCACACTTACGTGAGGCAGAGGACTTCACTTGACATATTTACATTCTTTCTAATTTTAGCATCTCCACCATGCATCACAGACTAACGATTCTACTGAGGATTCTGCGCAAAGAGTGATGTTGCCCTCCCAACCCCTAATGAAGGTGGGGTTGTGTTGTAAAGGCGGTCTGTGGTTTAACCACTGGGGTCTCGGAACAGTAATGTTGACAAGTGTGTTTTGGTGTGTGTGGCTGGAGGGGGATGGGGTTATAGCCACAGAGGGCACCTCAGAAGTTCCAAACACACTGAGCCAGTGTCTGCCTATTGCTTAGATCTGACATCACTTTATCAACAAATGGAAACAGGGTCCCAGGGCAGGGAGGTTACAGTGAGTTCATTCAGATACCACAGCCATTTCAGGAGATCAAGATCTTTCTCACTGCGTAAGAGACCCTCCCCTTCCACCACAGAGGAGCTGCTGGGGATTATCTGATGACCGCTCTGCTGTCCCAGGAGAGGTCTCTGGTAAACACCACCAGCTTCAGAGCGGTTCTGTTTCTGGCCATGAACATGACAGTGTGTGTGTGTGTGTGGGGGGGGGGGGAGTGCTAGAGATGCTTATCCCAAGTTCTAGAGGAAGACACAATCCACAGTGCAGCCTGCTGCAAGTTGATACTTTGTACTTTGTGTCCTGTTCTCCCATCAAAACTTTCTGTTCTCCCAGCTTAGCCTCATATTATTCTTCATCTGTTAGACAGATCTGAGGACCACAAAAGTTTTCCACACAACCAAAGAACCCCTACAGCAGCTGTAATTAAAAGCACAAAAGAATGTAGACAAGTTCAACGGTGTCACATTTTTTTGTGTGTAATTTCTTTAGTCGCCTATTATGCCTCTGTCAGTCTACACCTTCAGGTCTTTCCTAGGAAGGTCCCCACTGCCTGCTGGGACCGTAATCCACTACAGGAGTCACCAGAGGCTTCCTCTGCTCCGCCCTTGTTCTGTGATGTCTGGTGTAACCCAAAGAACTCCCTGCTACCATGGGTAGCACATGAATATACATCATGGTAACTACAAAAGCAGCTAATGGTATGGAAGTGCTGGCTACGGCACAGTGTACAGCTACTACAATCCCAGCCTCTCCCAGAAATAACCACGACAGACTATGGTGTAGGAGTGCTGGCTACAGCAGAATCTCACAGATACTACAATCCCAGCCTCTCCCAGAAATAACCATGACAGACTATGGTGTAGGAGTGCTGGCTATGGCAGAATCTCACAGGTACAGCAATCCCAGCCTCTCCCAGAAAGAGCCACGACAGACTATGGTGTAGGAGTGCTGGCTACGGCAGAATCTCACAGGTACTGCAATCCCAGCCTCTCCCAGAAAGAGCCACGACAGACTATGGTGTAGGGAGTGCTGGCTATGGGGAATCTCACAGCTACTGCAATCCCAGTCATTCCCAGAAAAGCCACAACAGACAATGGTGTAGAAGTGCTGGTATGGCAGAATCTCACATGCTGTAATCCAAGCCTTTGCTGGATGCAACATCAACAGACAATGGTGTATAAATGCTGGTTATGGAGGAGTTTAAAGAGCAGCTTTTTACTTTCCTACTATTGCCCCCAAATAATAATATATGTTTATACAGTTAGTGAGTAGTGTTTATGAGATAAGAATGTTATCTCGCGCTGGTTTGGGTGAGAGGACGCAGTGAAGCTGAGCGGTTCTGTCAGCTCAAACCAGTATGAGATAACATCTTATCTCATAAAACAACCATCACTGGGCCTATAAACATATAATAAAGTGGTGGAACATCGTTAGGATATTTAGTTACACGGATGTCCATTTTATAGTATGGCATTCCCGCTTCTGGCGTTTCCCTGGCTTTTCAGTATGGACTGGTATGTTCTTGCGTCGGGGATGTGCATCGTTATATGTTTTACAGCAGGCAACAGCAGTAAAATCACACAGACAAGAATTTTCTGTGTGTGATTTTACTGCTATTACCTGCTTTTACTAAGCTTTCATTTTTATTTGTGAGAGGAAGATTTAGTCAGAAATATTCCTGGTGAACTGGTTCAATAAATAAACTTCTCGTACACAGTGACAATCATTACTGTTGGACAAGAATTACTGTGGCGCGAATCAGCTGTCTGACGGTGCGCGAGGCGCCTATCATATGCTAGATAAGAGGTACAGTAGATGCCGAGTCCTGAGTGGTGGAAGCAGTTCCACCACTTTATTATAAGGCTTACATGGCCCCAAGTGGACTGCAATACAAATTTTCATTTATTTCCCCAGTATCAAAAAGTGCGCAAAAGACTGTGTTTTTCTCCGTAGAGCCTAAAGCCAAACACTGTCACTTCCTTATTGTGAGGTACACCCCCATGCTGGCACTGTTTGTGATCTCAGCAAATGAAGAGTGCAGGGGCATGCTCCACAGAGTAGAATAGGGATCTTTGCAATGCTTTTACTACAGTTTAGAGTTCCGATCATAACAAATTAAGGTCACTGCTTGACTAACAAGGTCCTTGTTAATCAAGCAGTGGCCTAGATTTGTTATAATAACTCTAAACTGTAATAAAAAGCATTTCAAAAATGTTTCTATTCTACTCTACTCTACAGAGCATGCACCTACACCCTCCATTTACTGACATCACAAAATGTGCTAGCTTAGGGCCATATCTCACAATAAGGAAGCGGCAGCATTTTGGCTTTTGGCACCATGGAGGAAAATACGATTCCTTACCTTTTACAACACTGTCAGAAATAAATGAAAAATTGTATTACAGTCCACTCTGGGCCATGTAAGCTTTAGTGTATGTTGGGGAAGGGGGGCAACAGTAGGAAGCTGCTCTTTAAAAACACTGCAATCCCAGCCTCTTCCAGAAAGAGCTACAAGAGACAATGGTGTAGAAGGGCTGACTATGGGGAAGCTTACAGCTACTGAAATCCCTGCCATTCCCAGAAACACAAAGCACTAATGGTGCTGCCTGTGGGGCACCTAACAGCTACTGTAAACCCAGCCTCTCCCAGATGTAGCATAGACAGACACTGGTGTAGCCGTACTGGCTATGGAACAATTTAAACACACTGCAAACCCAGCCTCTTCCCAGATGCAGCCCAACTGGCAGTGGTGTAGGAATCTGGCTATGGGCTCACAGCTACAGCAATTCCAGCTCCTCCCAAAAGGACCGCTATGGGTAGTGGTGCAGGAATCTGGCCATGGGGAGCACACAGCAACTGCAGACCCAGCCTCTCCCTGAAGGACTTGCTGTGTGCAGAAGTACAGTACTTGAATGGATACATGATTCATCAGATACACAGAGGCACAGATGAAGAAGCAACATCTGGTGGCAGAAACCACTGCATTTTAGTATATATAAGAAATGCACATGCCACATACAGTATTTAGGGAAGAACGATGATCATGAGTCCATCAACGGATGAAACAATCTTATAGAAAAAATGATACAGTATTTCTTTTGTATTTGTTCCTTGCTGGAAAGATGTCTTTGGAATGTGTATAAATAAACAGAAGTCTGGCTGCCATCATGAAATCAGACAGATGCAGGGCTGTGGGAGATTTCCTTTGAGGAGTGGAGGAGGCCTGACTTGGCACCAAGCCCGCACTGAGACTTCATACTAGTGTGAAATACTGAGCACAAACCAGAAGAGGGCAGTGCATGATTTCAGACCTCCAATAACCAACTACAGCAACACAGCATGTGCCGGGCAATGGCACACACAGTACAGCAGTAAAAAAGGTAAATACATTGCAGTATGTTGAACGGCGGCTGGTACCTTGGCAGCTGTTGCCACAATATTTATATTTTATTAAGAGAAGTTTGCAAAAGCAAAGCACAAATTGCATTACATTCTCATGCATTACTGTATCACACACTGCAGGTTTTTTTTTCATATAGCTTTTGACCTCGAGGCATCACCTGCTCCTTCCTTTGACTCCTCCCCTAGCAACATCTACCATCCTAGGCAGCAAGTTATGCCACAGAGTGGGGCTCAAGGGTGGCCACCACACCACCATCTTTGAGACAACTCATGCTGCACAATATCTATTCCCTGGCTTTGTCCCTTGTGTACTGCCCCCCCACCTCCCAGTGGAGTAAGCACTAGCCATCTATTGACCTATGCACACACATAGCATTCTGCAGGGGCAGGGCTCCCTGGCCCTTCCTGCAGGTGTTGCTGTAGTGCTAGAACCTGTTGCAAATCCTCCCTGACAGAGAGGCCCTGCTGAGTGGCACCTGACTCAGCCACGGCCTGCCCACCCGGATCCAGCTCCCTGAACACACTATTGGACCTGGGTCACCAGTACTGAGCCATCGGGCTGCCCTACACACTGCAGGTTTTTAATGAACAGCAGTGTGTAGGAAGTTTTTTTTTTTAATTTAGGCAAGCAAGACAAGTCATTTTTATTTATATTCTTCCCTATCCCCAAGGACATGGGGCATGTCACAAAATAGATATAACTAATTAATTATAAATAAATGACCACTATTTATGATGCAGTCACAAAAACACTGAGATATCATGTTAAAGACGGCTGTCAATGTGGATTGCTGATATAAAATGATAACATTTCTGTGTCCACTGAGAAGGAAGTCCTAAGGTGAGGTCCTAAAGAGTTCTAAATAGAGGATCACCACCGAGAATAATCTGTTTCCTGATAGCCTTAGATGTGATTTTGATATGGCCAGAAAAAAACTACTCAGCGGAGTGGAGTGAGTAGTTGGAAGTATACCAGGCCAGGAGTTCTTCAACAGCAGGGCTTGTAAGTTAACAAAGCAATCTTATAGGGGGTGTACCACCTAACTGGTAGCCAGTGCAGCTGCTGCAGCACAGGGGTGTAATATATTCTGTGTAGAATGAGCCAGAAGTAAATCTGGCTGCAGCATTCTGCACCAGCTACAGACAGTGTACCAACCTCCTTGTGAGCCCAAGACAGACTGCACTATACTAGTCAAGCCTTGAGCTGGCAAATACATGTACCAGGGTTATTCTTGCATCAGAAAGAGTTTAATACAGGAGACATTCCTCAGTTGGAAAAAATCCAGTGCAGGCCACAGCTGACCCATAATATTCCAATGTCAGCCATGAGACCGTGATGATTCCCAGATTTATAGAGTGCTCCTCCACAGTAGCAATTAAATGGAGAAATAGGGCAAACACAAAATACAAGTACAAATACTCAGACACATTACATATAGAATAATACATGGGTAGGTGTGCATAACGAGAATTTTATACACTCTCGAGGTGTGTGATGCTTCATAAACCCCGAGAGTGAAGCTTGAGGGGTTTATAACAGCATCACACACTAAGGGTGTGTATAAAATTTGAGTTTTTTTTGCACCTACCCATGTGTTATATAATTACTGGGGAGTGTTTTCTTGCCTGCATCCTTCTAGTAAAAAAAAAACCCATCAGTTTGACCAGTAGATGGCGCTGCCCTTTAACGCATGAAAGCAGCAGCTGCAATAGTGTTTAATCCATGCTCCCCCACCCCAACAACACACATGGGTTTGAGAAGTTATTTCTGTTGTGTACCTCTCTATGCCTCTTTGTCAATCTTTTCCTGCAGCCTCTCCAGCCCCGCCCCATCGTAGGCTGACCTGTAGAGGTAGTGGTAGCACTTGGTCAAATAAGGTTGGTTTTCGTGCCATTTTTACTTTTACTTTTTTCCTGTCAGAGATTACAATCCCGATCTTGCTATGCACGAAAGAAGTGGAGTCTGTGGTACTGAGAGGCAAAGTAGTAATATGTCCCTATAAATCTATCTATCCCTAAATGTTGAAGGAAAGTGTAGTAGAGACGTAGTGTTAGCAGGCAACAAGCAGTGTGCGCATGCATGGAAGGCGAGAAACCCGATGCATGTTCGCCATTATAACCTGCAGGTTATAACAGTGAATTCTAACCTGCTTCCTCTATTGAAGAGGACACTCCTCCGTTATTACAGCCATATGAAATGTGAACAAACAGTGCAAACCACAATAACAAACAGTTAATAAAAAATTCTGGCTTTCTATTAGTAAATATTCTAAAATAGCCTGTGTACAATCCAGGAAACCCTGACTAAGCACACAGGAACGTTCCAAGTCATGATTTTTATAGTCTACTGGAGGTAGACAACAGCTGTTCGACAGAAGAGAGTTCCATGGAATACGGGCTGCAACTGCAAAGGCTAGATTGCCCCAGAGATTTCAAGCATGAGTAAGGCTACTATGGGAGCCCCTGTCCTGTAAACTATTAGGCCCCGCCCAGACTATCGCTTGTAAACTGGGTTTGCAAAGATAACCTGGTTTAAAAGTGTCTAATTCAGTTAGTGTCCAGACTGTAATGTCTGTAGAACTGTTCTTGGGAACTGTTTTCTAGTCCAACTAGGGAGGCAGGCTAGAGAATGTTTCTTCCCCCTGAGGAAGACCTAGCTCAGGTCAATGCACTGGGGTGATAGCCCTCCAGACTACTCTTTATTCAAAATAAAAGTGCTGTGTATACTTCAAACATTTTTTTCAGAGAGTTTTCGTGGCTCCTGAGGGCAGTTTCTTGTTGGATGTTATGTGTGGGGCTGGCAGCCTCATACACCACCACCTGTGTTCCAGGACACATTTCTCATTTTCGTATTTCTAGGGAATGTTTCTATACTAATTTCTGCAATGATTCTTGAGTACAGTTCTAACAGTTTCCATATGTCATTATGGGAATTCCCAGAATACAACAGAGTATGAACTGTACAACTAAAAAGCATCCATCTGGACACTGTGGTACAGTCCAGTTCTCCCGTTTTCCTGCTTGGACTTACTAAACTGGTTCAGTTCAGCTGGTTTTTGGACCTGTTCTTGGCACCTGAACCCGAGTTCAGAACAGCAGAAGAGGGTGAAGGAAGATGGCAAAGCTCCTTTCTTCGGTATATTAGGGAGAAGAGGAAAAACAAGGGAGGAACTGAAAAGTTGAAGAGGGGGGAGGATATGGACGGAGGAAGACAAGCAAAAAGCAGATACACTAAAGGAATATTTCTACTTGGTTTTCATGGTCGAAGGAGGGAGGTCACTGCCAGAATGCTGCATTAAAGTAGGGAGGGCAACAAAGATGGTGTGTGCTCAAGCGTCTGAGGGGGTTAAAATGTGGGGAAGTTACAGGGACAATCCCCCAAAGTCAAAATCCTGTTTGTGATATCACAGTTTGTTGCTGTGGAAACTATTATGATGTCACAGATGGAGGATTAAGACGCCAGAAAAGGACTGAGCAGCAGGAGCAGAGGAGACAAGGATCCTTTTACAATGCAAATTAAGTACGCAATAATGCCTGATGAGGGTATTATTAGAAATACCGGACCGCCCAGGGGCACTCTTGAGGCCCGATGCTACAGGCGGAGGGCCTTAGCCCCTGGAAGGTCTGTATTTCCCAATAATGCCCACCCTGGATGGTATTATTGCGCTTAGAAAATGGCCCATTGGAGAATGTTACTCTGTGAAGAGGCACTTGACTGGTTTATTTTAGCTGGGCATCTACTGAAAAATAAATGCCCAGCTTGGAGCCTGTCTCAGCCAATCAGGTTTAAGAATTGATTGTTGCCATTTTCTAACTGAGAAATAAAGAATAAAGGGAACAGAACAATAAAAATCCATAGCATATTAGCAGACTTGTGTCTAAATATTGTGCGTTTAAAGTTTTCTAAAAGTGACAACACTCACTTTAACTTGACTGCTGTGTGCTGCATCTGCATTCTTTGGATACAGTGTCTGAATCCTATTATGTATGGAGTTTACTGTTTACGTATTTTATATATTGTTTATTCATTACTGTGTTTGAACCTTATTATGTATGGAGTGTTGTTTATGTTTTATATTCTTCGTTTATTGTGTATGCTGTTTAATGTGTGCAACAGCTTGTTTATTTAACAGCACTGTTTGTATTACTTTGTTTATGCCATAGTCTGCACTCATGTATCTACCCTCTTGTCATTAGCTTTGTTAGAAACGTGGACGGTGTAGGCATGAAAAGACCCAGCAGTCCATCCAGTCTGCCCATTTCCTGCCTAGCCCCATGTCTGGCCTAATTCCAGACTGGATTTAGAGATCTGATTGCCCCAGTGGTTGACAGTCACCTCCATCCACAGTAACATGTACTACTGATTAATTCTGCCAGTATTTTGTTTTAACTCGTTGTCACCTGGGTGGCCATTTTGTATCAGGTTAAGCAATGGGTGGTTCAGACTTCATATGGAGTTACTGAAAGTAATGGGTTAAACTGTTTTGTTTTTCTCCTCTGCAACTCCTGCCCCCTCGTCACACCTGAAAACAACTTTGGGCTCAGTGTGCCTTTCCACAGCACCAGGGTTCAAATAAATAAAGTTATGCTGTTATGCTATCCTGTGCATGTACAAATTTTCCCATTGGCGTTTCAAGAGACAAATGTGTGGACAGCAGAGTGGGAACCCTCCTCCATCAACATGACATTAGTGAGATGATACGTCTTCATCGGCAGGAAAGCAGAGAAATGTACACTCCTCCATTGCAACTAGAATAGAGAAGGGACTGTCTTCTGTCTGTGACAGTGTGCTTTTCTTCTGTATTCCAATAATACCATTTACTACAGAAGTATATATGATCAGACAGACCAGGGAGAAACGCTTCAATTATTACACTCACAAATGAAACCAGGAGTCAGTGACCAAAGAGACAACCTTCTGGGAACAAGATAATTAAACCTAAGCAGAAGCTTCCTTTGGCAGTTTTAATTTGCCCCATTTTACTAGCCATTTTTGCACCAGTGTGGAAGGTTTGGAAAGCCACACTGGTGTATATTTTGTATGTGTACACTGCACAGGCATCAAACCAGTGTGGTTCTTCTGCTCCTCTCCCAGACAGAGAAGCTGACCTGGTGTAGGTTGTTTCAAGTGCTGTGTAAATGGTGGCTATTTTTCACCTCACTGGCTGAGTGGTAATTTAGCATCACAACACAAAAGCCTCTTTTTACACACGAGCTCTGCACTGCAGCAGCAGTGCAGAGTAACTGGAACGTTACCTCTTTGCTGTGATAGGGACCCCCACCACATCCAAAATAAATGCTTACTGATCTGGTGTTCCCTGTTTTCCTTGGTTCATCATTATGTTTTCCATTGTATGCCACTGTAATTGTAGTGCAGCGTTCACACTGATCTCGGAGAGGGTCTTGTGAGACCCTCCAGGATCCCCTGTTGCTTACTCATGCAGCACTTCCCTGTACTGGGTCCCGAGGCTCATGTGTGGAATACTGTAGCCGAGTTCAGCTAAATATATTTTCAGTTACTAGAAGGAAAGCTGAACTCGGGAAACTAGTTGCTTTTCAGAAACGGGTGCTAAAAAGGACTTTAAAAGTGCTCAAAAAGTGGAGCCGTGACACTGGGCATACGCAAATGCATATTCATGAATATACATACGCACATGCACAGTATCACGGCTCCACTTTCCGAGCACTTTTAAAGTCCTTTCTCAAGTTCAAGTTCAAGTTTATTGCAGGAAAGACTCCGTTGAGGAAGCTCATTCACATGAGGTCCTGAGTCACATACACATACAATTCGCTATTACATTGACAGGAAAATTGAATGTGGAACAAGCAAAGACTATATATATAATACAAGAGGTATACAAAATAGAAATCCTTGTGCTATTTATGCAAATACATTTTTAGCACCCATTTCTGAAAAGCAACTGGTTTCCCGAGTTCAGCTTTCTTTCTAGTATCTGAAAATATATTTAGCTGAACTCGGGTACAAAATGTAAAGTGAACGGGAAGTCTCGGGCAAGTCTTGGTCAGAAATGTGGCTGAAACCATGGAACAACCCAGGATACTGATGTATGGGCTGCTGAATATAAGCAAAGGCTGCAGTGCAGACAGAGTGGGTGTGAGCACGACGACAACGTTATGATGTAGGTAGGGCACCATGTAGAAGCGCCTAAAGGGAACTCCTTGCAGGATGGGTCCCACAATGTAGTTCCCAAGAAACCGGTGAGGAAGCCAATGTCCCTAAGTGCTGTACACCACTGATTTCATAAATGACCAGCTGCAGACTGACACCAGTGTCAGCCACAACAGTGTGTAACTGCTTGGTCAGTGAAAAGGGATCTTTGGTTACAGTTACATGAATAAAGAATCGTAGTTTGGGTCTTCACCAAGGAAGTAAAGTCCTTATAAAGTTGGGTGGGGGGGCAGGGACTATCTGAGCCAAGAGGCAAGACTGGGAAACAGATAGCTGTATTCTTTGAAGAAAACAGAACTATGGCTTATGAACAATGGTTTGACTGATGCAAATTATTTTTATTTATTTATTCATTGAAGTCTCTGAATTACAACCTTTGAGCCAGGGACTTTTACAAAGGCTCCACATCACAGATGGAGGAAACAAGTACAATTCACATGGTACAAAAACTGAATGAGTGTACAGAGACACAACAAAAAAATACATAGTAACAGAAAACTCCAGGCCCTGGAGTGAGCAAGCAGAAATGTGGCACCTTTTCATTGTGTAGGGACACAAAAGGTCCAACTCTGGATGACTCCGTCTTTTTTTTTGTTTAACCAGGAGAGATACTAAGCTGAATCTTGTTTACAGGTGTGACCTGGGAGCACAAGGAAGTTAAATGACTTACTCAGGGTCACAAAGTACGCAAGTAGGGGCTGTGGGATTCAAACCCAGTTCTCCAGGTTTGCAGCTCAGAGCCTTAAACTACTGCACTATACTGCCTCTGACATTGCACTGTGTTATGTGAATGGATAAAAATAAAGTATAAAATAAAAAAAGAAGCTGATATTGCATAGAGGTCATCTACCACAGAGGTCAGCGGTTCCTATTGGTGAATCTTGGACTGTGACCTGTTTTGCCAGCCTGCTAAGATGCTTTGGAGACCTTGGAGATGCATGGCTGAGAGTTGTAGGCCATGGGACAGAGCCCAATATCATCCTCTCACTGCTTTCTTGCACAGGGGATAGGAATAAATCCCCCTTGTTTGTTGATGAAATGCATCACACTGGCATTGTTCATCTGTATTAACAGAGACCAGGGCACAGATGCTCCTGAAATGCTTGGAGGCTGTACAGGACAGCACTCATCTCCAGGATATTTATATGCAACTTGGACTTCCCTTGGTCCGAGGCCCCTGCATCTGATAAGGGCCAAGATGAGCACTCCATCAGGAGCCCGAAGCATCCATGGTAAGGATTCTCACATGGGCTAGTATAAGGAATGGAACGTCCCTTAATAGGATGTTGTGATCCATCCACTACAGCAATGCTTTGCGAAGCGGGGACATGATGAGCGCCATCTGATCCAGCTCGCCCATCAGCTGAACCAACTGGACACTTAGTGCCCACCGATGGGTTCTCATGTGTAGGTGGGCCAGTGGCACCATCACAGTGGCTGCAGCCATGAGACCCAGGATATGTAACACTGTTCTTGCAGAGACACAGCAACACCTGCATACTAACTGTGCTTGGGCAATGCATTTTCTGCTCTGTACTCTGGCAGGAAAGCACATCCCTTCTCTATGTCCAAGACTGCCCCTGTGTATTGCAGTCTTTGACATGGAATCAGTTCAGATTTTGGCACATTTACTGTGATCCCTAATTTTTCGAATAACTGCCTTGTTTGAGACTAGGTATGTAGGAGAGCTTCCCTGGAATGGGCTTTCAAGTGCCAGTCATCTACATAAGGGAACACATACTGGCCTTCCCCGAGGAGGGCTGCTGCCACTACTGTGAAGCATTTGGTACTGACCCGTGATGCAGAAGACAAGTCAAAGGCCAATACTCTGACCTAGTAATGTCCCCCCTCCAGCACAAAGTGGAGGCATTGTGATTTTCTGATCCTGACATGAAGGTACAGTATGCATCCGTCATGTCCAGGGAACAAATCCAGTCCCTTTTTTGCAGAAGGGGAATCAGAACTTGCAGGGATACTGTTCAAAACATTTTGTATTTGACGCAGAAGTTGAGGTCCCCGAGATCCAATACAGGATGCAGATCTCTGTCCATTCTGGGATCAGAAGGTATCTGGAATAGAACCCTTTGTTTCTCTGTCAAGGAGGGACTGGCTCTATAGCTGGTTTTGAACTAATGACTGAACTTCTTCCTTAAGAAGGGGCAAATGGTATGGAAGATAACTGGAAGGAGGCGGATGATGGTATGGAAGGGTCTCTAGCAACAACAGAGCATGTCCTCTTGCAATTATATCAGTACCCATTTGTCTGTTGTGATCTCCTCCACTGTTTGAGATGCAGGGAGATTCTGCCCCCCCCACCACAAAACCACCCCCGGAGGTAACAGTGGAGGTGTGGGTATCTCCAGAAGAGAGTCATGCGGAGACGGTGGTGGCAGTGCCACTGGTACCAACTGCTTTGGGTGCTTCGTACATGCATCTGGGGGAAGGGGTCCCGGCAGTGGGCCACCTCCTCTGCCACAGCCTTGCTGATGGTAGGCAGAGCCGCCCCCGGCAGCACACTGATGAAAGGATCCTCTCCCATGCCCCCTGGCAGGAGTGGGATACAGGGATCCGACAGACCTTAGGATCATATTTCTGTTCTGAAGACCTCTTAAGGCCTCTTCAACATCATAGCCAAAGAGTTTTGTCCCTCTAAAAGGGACATTCAAAACTGGCTGTTGTACATCATTGGCAAACCCAACCAACTCTGAGCCAAGAACATCTTCTCATACAAATGCCAGAGGCTGCATTCCTTGCAGAAGCATCGGAGACGTCATTTGCTGAGTGCAGCAAACGCTTACCAACCTCAGCCCCAGATGTTGAAGGTTTTCAGTAACTCCTTCTTGGCAGAACCATTTGGAAAAGCCTGTGCTGCAGTTTTGGCAACTTTCCACAGACTGTTCTGATATTTTGGACTTGATAGTTTGTAATTCTTTTTTTCTATATAGCTGTTTTTCCTCCTGAGAGCCCTGGCAGGTGGCTGCAGTCTCTCCTTGCAGGGAGGCTCACTCTCTAGCTTCTTCCCATGTCCCCGTATTGCCAACCCCGGCCAATCCCCCGTGAATTGCCCCCCATGGTGGAGCCAGGGAGGAGGACACCGGCATCTCCCCCCCAGACCAAATCCAGACACACCAGGGTTGACCCCTGCTGGCGCAGGAACCATAATGGAACCTGCCAGGCTCCATTTTCCACTTTCTCCCGCCCGCCCCACCCCACCAACGTGGTGATGTCGGCATGTGTCTCCTGACCCGTACTGCCCTCCAGCAACCACCAGAGGGCAGTCAACGAGTGGGATGACAGGTCTCCTCCCCGAGAGGAGGGCAGTCCCTCTGGATGTCGATCCTCCCTCACCCTACTCAACCCCAGGTAGCCCGAGCACGTTCTCACATCTGTCGCTGGATGGCATGAGGTGTGGTGTCCAGCACCTCAACCCTCAGTGCCATTGGGCCAGCCATAGTTTGTAATTCTAAAGCCCAATGTGGCAGAGGCATATGTATGCTTGTCCATCACATCCAGCCTCCTAGACTCTTTATCAATAGGTGAAGTACTCATATGTTCAGGTGCTCTGGACCCATCATGAGCAACCATTATGACTACAGACTGCATAATAAGGCTTAGCAAATGCAGCAGGATACTGCTCATCAGCCTTTCTGGAAACAGAAGGCACTGAGTTTGGTCTGTACCATGCAGCAAAGGTGGCATCCTTTAATGCAGGGTATGTAGGTGGAATTATGGAGGGTGTGCAAGGCACCTCCAAAAATGTCATCAAATTTCTTTTTGTGGAGTCTTCCTCTTCCACAGCAAAGCCCATGGCAGTCTGCATTTGCTACATCATGACTTGAAAAGTAGGCTCTCAGGAGGACACTGAGGTGTAAACCACCGAAGTCCTCACTGCAGGATGGGAGGATGGAATTAGAGCATGGTGCCATATACTGTTCACCCTCATACTCCTCCTCTAAATCCTCCTCCAGAACCATGTGGTCATGATTATATTCAGTCTCGTTGTTGATGTCTCTATTGATGGCGAGCAGCACAGAATGCAGGGTCACGCAGTGCAGCTGGAAGTAGGAATCTTCATGGTCACCCATAGAAGATGCCATTGATGAGGGCTGCATAGCAGGAGGCCCAGTCAATGGTACAACTGCCTGTAATGGTAGACCAGGCAGAATGCATTGCATCATTTCTGAGAACCATGCCAGCCTGAGAGTACATGGCTTCCTGTAAAGGAGCCAGGACTATCTGCATCAATAGAGCCTTGGTCCAATGACAATGGCACTGCAGCAGTGCCTCAGCCAAGCCTGACCTTGTTCTTCTATCAACAGTGGGGAGCTGTCATTACCGCTGGCAGAGTGGGCGATGATGCAACTGAATTACTTTGTCTCACTGGCAACTGGGACCTCGCCAGCAAAGACGATCTCTCTTTGTCTTTGTGCTTGTGGCCTGACAGTGAAGAGGGCCACAATGCCGACCATTCCCTATCCCGGTCGTTTGACTTCAGTAGCCCTAATTATCCAATGGTGAGGGAGCTACGGCTTTTGTCCCTTGTTTCCTCTCCATGGCTGTTGCAGTTTTAAGGAAAAGGTCATTTTCTGGAGCTTTCTTGTGGCGTCACCTTGTAGCCTGGTTGAAGCTCTGGCGAGTCTTACAAGTCCTCACGTTGTGAGAAAGGCCCAAGAAGCGCACACGGACCTTGCATGTGTCTTCTTTGTAAATATTCTTTCTGCACTTACGGTACCGAAGGAAAGGGTCTTTTGACTTCTGCAGCATGCAGAGACAACAAAATACACTTATAATAAAATTAAAAGTATAAATGGCAGTGGCTAATTGACATTTCCTTCTGCAGGTTCGACACGGATGATCACTAGCAGGAAAGGAACACTGGAGAGATAGGACTGCCCATGTTTATACAGACGCCGACACACGACATTGTCATGGGTGGCCCTGGCTAGCAAAGTTTTCTGTGTGGTCCTACTGCCTGGAGGCTATAGTTCCAAAAGGTATGGACTACTGGAGGAGATGGTGCATGAATTGCATCACAAGTCCTATGAAGACAGGTTGAAGGAACTGAACATGTACTCCCTGGAGGAGAGGAGGGAGAGAGGGGATATGATACAGACATACAAGTATCTCACAGGGAGGAACAGGGTGCAGGAATACACTATTTTTAAGCGAAAAAGTTGTTCCAGGATTAGAGGACATGGGATGAAGTTGGAGGGAGGACGATTCAGAGGAAACATGAGGAAGAATTTCTTCACAGAGCGGGTGGTGGATAAGTGGAACACCCTGCCAGAGGGAAGTGGTGGGGGCTGAAACAATCACGAGGATTTAAGAATGCATAGGATAGACATAAAGGAATTCTGGTGGTCAGGGGTAAGGGCAACAGACTTCTAGAAAACATAAACTGAACTTACAAGCTCAAATGGGCAGACTGGGTGGCCATAGGCCCTTATCTGCCGACACTGTCTATGTATCTATGTATCTATGTATCTATGTATATCTCCGAAAAGATAATTTACAAAAAAAATTCTATTTTAGCATTTCATGCACATGGGCAGCAAACACACTGCAGGCAAGCTGTGCAGGAATGCTATGCCTGTTGCTGTGGCAGTTTAGCGCAGCTGCCCATGGAATCTACGTGCAAGCCGAGCCATAAGCTGTGTAAATGACTGTGAAATGGCTCCCACATGAAAAATCACGTGCACGTAGAAAAACTTGCAGTTGCAAAGGAAGTGTCCCTTGCGTACCAATTCTGCCTGCACGCACTATTTTAGATGTTTGAAATTTAGCCCAAGATGTTTTTGTTTATTTATTTATTTATTTGATATATCAGGTTTACAACCTTTGAGCCAGAGGCTCATTTACAAAGGCACCTCAGTCACATGTAAGACAGAAACTAATACAGACAGGGTATAACCTTTTTGTTAGTATTAGCATAACTTTCAAATAGTTCTGGATCTATCATTTAGCAACTCAAGAAGGCTCTGAATGCTGATAGCATTTTAGTTCCTTGTCTAAGGCCCCGTCCGCTACACCTCATACCCCGTAATGGACAGAAACCGTTACAGCGGGGCGGTACAGTGTGTCCACACTTCAGCGGTGACGGTACAAGACCGATACCACCAGTCCACTTCAGAGTGCCGGGCCACTGTTACCGCGGCGCCCAATCCCACAGTGCAGCTCGCGCTGTGCTACGGGCCCTGCAGGGGACCGTTATTGCCCATCCACACTACCGCTGATAATGTTACCGAGGCGGGACCGGTTTCATAACCATTGTTGAAACCACCTCATATGCGGTTTCAACAACAGTTACGAAAACGCCTTCTGTAACGTTACAGGTGTAAACGCAAACCATCGCGGTAGCGATTTGGGCACTCTGTAACGTTACAGAGGCGTATTGTGGACAGGGCCTTAGGGTCTGAGATGAAAGATACCATTCAGTTGTCCCTGAATTTCTGTCAGGAAAGTAGGCGATGGGAGAGAGAGGTCTACTTCCACATGCAATAGTAGTAATCTGAAACTACTGAGAGGCTGGGAGCTGAGAGCTGAATGAGGGACATAGTGCCTCATACAGCTTCTCTCCTTATGCAGCAACAGCCATAGAAATCTCATTAGCGGAGCTCGATAGCAGATAAACACATAGTTGGGGGTGGATAGCTGTTGATGTTCTGTAGCTTGTAATGCAGAGGCCCCTGCTGGGCTGAAAATCCATGTTCCCCGCTCCATGGGCATGTGGCACAACCAGTAGGCTAGGGTAAAGCGAGTCCGGCACTGCAAAGCGCTGTACTGCAGCTCAGTAGATGTATCACAGGGTAAGGAAGCAGAGAATCATGGTTTCAGTGCTCACAGAAACTCTATATTTTGTATTTAAGCAAGAGGCCAGGGTTCAAATCCTGATTGGAGCTTTACTATGTTTTTATAACAGTAATTTTTTTATTCTAATTTCGCCAGAGTGGTGCTCTATGGCAGTTTGCATTAAACTACAGAAAAAGGGATTTAGTTATCCGAGACAATTGTGCAAAAAAAAAAAAGTGGAACATGCCGCTTGAACATTAACATTTGTTTTATTTTCAACAATTTAAGTTTCTTTTCCGTTCTAATTTCACCAGAGTGGTGATTTGTGACAGTGTAGCTGCAATAGTAATTTCACAGAAAAAAAACCTGTAATTATGAACAATACATTTGTACAAGGAGGACATGTGCCTATTAGGAAAGGTCCCTGGCAAAAATATTTAATGGTACCTTTACTACCTGTGTGTTTTCCACAGGCAGAATCCTGCTCTCCTGCTGCTTCAGCTGTGGAGCAACACTGCTACCATGTGGTCAGGTAACTGTATATTCCCCAGGGATTTTCCAAAAGCCAGTGAGGGCCTTTTAAAGAGGCAGGTATTTCTCTAAAACAGAGATGGCTGTAGCTCATTTTTTCATTAAAGGGGGACTATGGTCACAAATTACTGGCATCAATAAATTCAGAATATGGATCAACATAGCCCAAATCAACCTCATGCCAAAACTGAGATCCCTAGGCTACTTTGTTTAAAAGTTACAAATCATTTTACAACCCTACATAGAAACATAGAAACATAGAAGTTGACGGCAGATAAGGACCGCAAGGCCCATCCAGTCTGCCCATTTCTTTTTCTACCTTATAAATGTGCCATCGGCCTTTGCTCTGTCAGTGACCTATCTATTCATAGTCATTTGTATTGCTCCCTTATAGCCTTCCCATGCCTGTTTGAAGCCCTGCACTGTATTCATATCCACCACTTCTTGTGGTAAGCCATTCCATGCATCTACCACCCTTTCTGTGAAAAAGAATTTCTCACATTCCCCTTAATCGGCCTCCTCTAATCTCATGCTGTGTCCTCTTGTCCTGCTATTTTTCTTATATTTAAACATGTTAGACTCTTTCACCCTGTTTATGCCCTTAAGGTGTTTAAATGTCTGATCATATCACCTCTCACCCTCCTTTGCTCAAGGGTATACATATTGAGCTCCGTTAATCTGTCCTCATATGTCTTCCTGATGCAGTCCTTGCACCATTTTGGTTGCCCTTCTCTGGACTGCCTCAATTTGGTTAATGTCCTTGTGAAGGTGTGGCCTCCAATACTGCACGCAGTACTCCAGATGGGGCCTAACCAATGTCTTGTACAGAGGGATTATTACCTCCCTCTTACGACTTGTGATACTCCTACTAATACACCCTAACACCCCCCTAGCCTTACCTACTGCTTTAGAGGTCTGCTTGGATGATTTTAGGTCATCATTCTCTGCTTGTTCAAAAAAGCCAGTTTCAGTGAAGAGGTGCTGATGATGTCATCTCCTGAACTCACAGTCTAGCCCTCCCTGCCAGTAAGCTTACATGACCTGCATCTCCAAAGTTTAAAAACTATGTGCAAATTGTTTCTCCAGTAAAACAGGCAGCACCATTCAATAAACATTGCTTTAAAACCTATGTGTGTTTCAGGTTTTGTAACAAAGTTGATAAATTCATATGTTTGTTTTTGTTGCATTTTTGTTGTCGTCCTTTTCTCTGGGCTGGATGCTAGTTACAGACACTAAATATTTAATCCGAGGCTCTACAGTGAACAATGCCTGGCTGGGGGCTGGTGCAGGACGCGGGTGGTGCCAACCCGCCCAGGGTATTATCACTAGTAAACCCGACTCGGTTAATGCACTTGTAACATAGCAAGTGCAACTGAATATTTATGAAACTATTTCACTTGACAGTACAGAGACGTTATATCAAAGTAGTATTGCTGCATGCTAAACTATCCACCGCTTCTTTGCTTACAGCACAGTGAGATGATCTCACAATGTGCGCGTTCATACTTGCCGATACAGATTCATTTATATAGTGTCCGGTATTTTACACTTCCGACCACGTCACTACTACTATATCGAACACACAAACTACAGTACAATTCAGTGATTCGCACTGACCGTTTTATTGCTTATTGCTTCGCCCTTACATCCCAATGCTGTATAGCAGCAGTGCACCGTGGGACATTTCTTTGTGTAAATACTGACGCTGCCAAATATACATATATTCAGTTGTGATTGTCTCGCGCGTGTACCTCTCCCAATTTTTGAACACTTGTAACCCAGATACAGAAACAGACATGGAGGAAACAGTGAATGTTTTACTTATTGTGTTTCTTTTCCGGCACTTGCTGTGCTCCTTCTATCTGTGAACTCATTCACTATTTCACCATCTCACTTTCTGCTTCTGTTGTGGCCATTCTATTGGTTTACAAGCGCCATCTACAGGCACAGAGACTCTCATACACAAACACACATGAGAGCATGCTAATTTCTTTGACTTCTAATTTTCCTTTGGTGCAATCCCGATACCGAGCGGCCTCTACTGCTGGATTGGATCTCCAACCTCTTCATTGCCATCGCAGTGCTGCACTGTGTGGCTACTTCTGGTAGGGCGCCAGCGGGCTCTACTGGTGGGTTAATCACTGCTCGTTTTGCATCACCTGACACATTTCGACCAATCTTTTCTCTCCATTTGAGTCATTTGTTTCAGCCCATGTTACAATGTGAGATTTGCAAGCTGGATATCCCTGATGTGGAGAAAGGCTGAGATCATTCACACCTATCATTCAATTGAGGTGATTTCTCAGGATGGCACTTTAAATCAATTATTTCATCATCCTGTAAATGGAGGGTGAGGTACTGCTGTTTTGAAACCTTACCAAGAGTTTCAATGCAGTAGCCAGCTCAGTGCTTAATCAATCAATCAATCAAGAAATATTTTATTCATCATCAAAGTATGAATGAATGGGATACTCAGTTGAGCAGAGCTCATTTTTTGTTTTCTCATCGACAGGCAGTTACTTGAGCTATATTCTGGCTCATCTGCGTTGTACTCCAAATTACAATAATTGTTTTACCAGGGCTAACAGTTCCACTCCTAGCAGGAATTCACACATATAAGGCCCCTATCAAAACCTATTGTAAAGCAGACACTGACAAACAGCAATGCAGTTACCAACATTTCAACACCTGTAGCAATACAACTTCCAAACAGGCACTGCAAGTAGCACTTCACATGGTATTAGCAGCCTGGAGGCATACTGACAGCATCCTGCAACTCTGAAAAATGAACCACACCAAAAGGGCATTAAAATACAAATGTTTCAACCTTGTTACAAAACCTGAAACACATATATTATATAGCACTGTTTTTAGGATAGTGCTGCCTGTATTACTTGAGAAAAACATTTTAGAATTATCATTTAACTTTGGAGAAAAAGGTCATATACGCTTGCTGACAGGAGGGCTAAACTGTGAGTTCAGGAGATGACATCAGCAGCACTCTTCACTGAAACTGGCTTTTTGAACAGGAAGTGAAATCAGGGTTACAAAATAGCCCATAACTTTAAAATGAAGTAACACAGAAACCTAATGTTTGGTATGAGATTCACTGGGGGATGATTATTCTAATTATGCAATGTAGCACTTTGGCCAGATTCCTCTTTAATTGTCTTCCAACTCCCTACTGGCCCCTTCCGACCTGGTCCTCCCAGTCCCATCACCTATCTACTTTATAGCTTGCCTCTACAAATGACTGCCCCACTGATTCAGGCCCCCATGCCCAGGGCAGTAGTGCTGCCCTACTCTCCCTGGAACATAATCCAGATCCTGGAGGATGTGCTAAAGTCAGTGGTATGGGACTTGTAGAGGCCCAATCTTCATCCGCCATGGTCAGGAGTTTTCCTCCTGGATTTCTTCCTAGGCCATACTGTGGAGTAGCCCAGAGTGCACACATCACCAGGCAAGTCTCACCAACTGCTTGAGGGCTCCAGCTGCACTATGACCCAGTGTGTGCAAAGGGAGTACACTGCCCTCCCCAAGAGCTATCTACTGGATGATCAGTCCTCTTTCCCCAAGCCAGCTATCAATAACTTGACCTCACTCCCGAGCCTGGGTCACCGACATTATGAGAGGTAGCGCTACAACTGTGCCAATGGTCCAACTTTGTCACCCATTTCTAACTGGAAATATTCTTAACATGACTGAATATGAACAGGAGATATGTTGGTCAATTCCTCCCACCAGCAGTCTCCCTTGACAGGAACTCTGCCTTCTTCCGGGTGATTGCCCCTGATACTCACGGTAGTGAGTCCACAGGGCTAGTTTATCCACCTCCATCAGACGTTTGCCAGCAGCACTCCAACCTGCAACCCAGAATCTTCATCGCCTTGAGCTCCCCATCAAACCAGGGGGATCTCAAGCGAGAGGATGTGGTCATTACTAGATTGGTGCGAGAGAGTCAAAGTGTTGCAGTCATCACTCTATTATAGGTGGCAACTGTTTCGCCTGGACCAGGTCGTGCGCGCCAGAAATCCTCCGAGTCAAATCCCACAAAGGGCGATAAAGCCCACAATCTCTGCAGGGGAAGGGGTTCTTGGGGAAGGCGGGGCGAGCGAAAACTCCACTGTGCAATGATCAGACCAAGTGACCAAATCAGTCTTAAGGTTAGTAACCTCAAGCCCCAGAGAGAAAACCAGGTCAAAGGGTGTTGCTAGTTGAGCAGTGGCCTTGATTTTTCTGAATTGGAACGTAACAATATTAAAAAAAAAAAAAAAAACACTTTAAACTTATCCCTATAGTACTCTATGGAGCGTGTCCGTGTTCTCCCCATATTATTGTATCACATAACATGCTAGAGCGAGGGCTTCATGGAGGCAAAATATGATCCTTCTCTTCCAAAATAGCTATAGAAAATTAGGAATTAGGCAGCAGTGGGCTTGGGACTAGGTAAGGGTGCACATAAGATTTTGGAGGAGAACCAGAAAATGTGTTCTTTAACATCTGAGGTTCATCACAGCCACATTCTGCTCTCATCTGTTTAATTCATGGGGCAAACTGCACTCCTAAACAGCTGTAATTTCTGAGCAAATGTCCTATTCCCTGTCAGTCAATCAGGACTCCTTTCATCTGAATGATGTTGGCTTTATATGGAGGCCTCCCAACATTTGTGTCTAGGCTGAGTATACCTTTATACTCGCTTGGGTTCAAGATTAAATATGTGTTCAAACAAAATGTTTAGGGATCAACCTCTCTACTAAACTTTGTTTCATTTTCCACGCCACAAATCAGATTAAATTTAGCTTGATCTTTGCCTCTTTGAAAGGAGTCCTGATTGACTGACAGGGGAAAAGGACACCCTTGGACCTGGTTTTCTCTCTGAGGCTTGAGGTTACTAACCTCAAAACTGATTGGGTCACTTGGTCTGATCATTGCACAGTGGAGTTTTCGCTCGCTCCTCCCTCCCCCGAACCTCCCCTGCAGAGATATAAGCTATCACCCTTGTGGGGTTTGACTCCAGAGGGATTTCTGACGCTGGCCGACCTTCCTAGTGTGGGCAGTGCATGCATAGAGGGTCCGGACGAAGCAGTTGCCACCTATAATAGAGTGATTACTGCAGCACTTGACTCTCTTGCACCAATCTGTGTAGACCCAAATCCTCTCATTTGAGGTCCCCCTGGTTTGATGGGAGCTCAAGGCAATGAAGATTATGGGTTGGAGTGTTGCTGCAAAGCCTGGCCTGGAGGTGGATAAACTAGCCTCTGGACTCACCACCATGAGTATCAGGGGCAATCACCCAGAAGAAGGCAGAGTTCCTGTCAAGGGAGACTGCTGCTGGGAGGAATCGACCAACAACGCTCTTTTGGACTGTGGATAGACTCCTAAACCCAGCCTGTCTCCAGCCGAAACAGACTTTTTCTAACACTTTGTGTGAAGAGTTTGCTCGATTCTTCTCGGACAGGGTGTCCACCATCTGGCAGGGAGTTCTGCCAGTGGGCCTCATTGAGACCGACAGTGATCGCCTTGAGTGCCGGAGCACTCCACCCTAGTTAGGGGCGTTTAAGCCTGTAGAGGCATCAGAGGTCATTGGGGTTGCATCCAAGCTGAAGTGCACCTATTGTGAACTGGATCCAGTGCTGACATGTTTCTTAATGGAATGTGTAGACACCGTAGACCCCAAGTTCTTTATCTAAGGGAATTTTTCCTGATGCCTTGAAGGAGGCACTGGTGCATCCCCTCCTGAAAAAAAACATCTATAGACCCTGACATTAGGGCAAATTATCATCCTATCTCTAATCTCCCATTTTTAGGGAAGATTGTTGAGAAAGTGGTGGCACTTCAGCTGGAAAAGCACCTCACGGCCTTTGATCTTTACGAGCCTTTCCAGTCTGGATTTCATGTGAGGCACAGTACAGAAACCGCACTTGTGAGAGTGCATAATGATCTCCTTGGCTAGAGATTGAGGGAGGGACAATTCTTATTCTCCTCGACCTCTCCTCAGCATTTGATACAGCAGACCATTGTGTATTGCTTGACCGCCTGAGGGAATTTTGTGGACTCATTAGCACTGTCATCTACTGGTTTGAGTCTATCTCATGAATAGGAGGCAATGGGTAGTGTTGAGAATTTCTCCTCCTCCCTAACATCCTGCCATGTGGAGTACCTCAGGACTCAGTCTTGTCTCCAATGCTGTTTGCCATACACATGCTGCCCTGGTGAGATCATTAGGAAGTACAGTCTGACTTTCATTGCTATGCTGATGACACCCAGCTGTACTTCTCCTTGCACCAGGGACATCCAGTGCAGTGGAATTACTAAACAACTGCCTTGAGAGGTCAGCAACTGGATGGCCTCCAGCTGGCTATGACTGAACACCGATAAGACAGAGATACTGGTGGTAGAGTCGAACAGAGGGCGGAACAGGATGGCCTCTGGTGCGGAAACTGGTTTATTTCTGGGATCCATGCCATTGAAGGCCTCCTCAAGGGTGTGTAACCTAGGCATAACCTTTGACAGTGGATTGACATATGAGGCTCAGGTGTCATCCACTGTCCAGACCAGCTTCTACCATCTAAGGAATATCACCTGGGTTGGACCCCTTGTTCCACCCATGGACCTCCCCACCATGGTACATGCCTTTGTTTCGTCAAGGCTGGATCACTGTAATGTGCTCTACCTCGAGGTCTCTGGGGGATGCCTCTGCCAGCTGCAGCTAGTGCAAAATGCAGCAGCCAGGTTGTTGGTGGAGAGTCAAAGTTCTGCCCATCACCCGGTGCTGTGTGAATTGCACTAGTTGCAGGTTAGATGGAGGATCCTCTTCAAGGTGGGTTTACTTACCCTTAAGGCCTTACATGGGTTGGGCCCTAGCTATCTGTCAGACCTTTTGCTGCCTGCTCCTCTGCTCCTCCTCCTCTGGGTGCCTTCTAGTGATTCCCAGGATGAGGCTGAAAATGGCTAGTGACAGAGCATCTGGTGTCGCCAGCCCCATCCAGTGGAATTCACTTCCATCAGCTATCGTGAGGCCCTTCAGTTGAGGTTTCAAGGCCCACCTTTTGGCCAGGCTTTCTCTGATCTGGTATACTGATTCTTGGGGACCCGTTCCCCTCTCTCCCTTTTCTGGCTTTTACTGCTGAAATTATATTATATCAAAGGTTTATATATAACTGTATGTAATTTGTATGATGTTGATTTTGTTTTATCAATTTTTATTAGTAGATTAAGCGTTTTTGCTGTCGGCGCCAGGGTCTCCAAGTTGGCGCCTGGAAAAATAAACCTTGCCTTGCTTTGTTAATTGGAACCAAATAGTATTTAACAAAAACACTTTAAAACCCATCCTCCAGTACTTCATGGGTGCATCTCACACTCTCCATGTTATTGCATCACATAATGTGCTAGCACAGAGATGGCACTCAGGACTAGGAAGTGGAAGGGTTCAGCAGCCTGGCTCCACAGAGCTAAAATACGATCCTTCCTTCCAAAGTAGCAGCAACAAAATTATGAATTAGGCAGCAGTGGACTTGGGGCCAGGTTAGGTGCATATATGGTTTGGGGGCAGTTAACAAAGAGCAGGAAAGTTGCTCAAACAGAGCTATCTAAAACAGTCACATCTCTAGGATGCTATCTACACATCTTACACTGGATGCCATACCAAACGAAGAGGGTAGCCAGGACGTCACAAGAAGATTAACACCAATTGAGAGTCACAGACTTTTACCTGTTGTTTTACAATAAAAAAAGCTCTTGATTTTGTATCAGGTTATTCATACAAACCGCATCTCAGAAAGGCTTTACAGGACTTGCACTGTATCGGTGGAAAAGCAATCCAAGGGTGATGGAGTGAAAAAGACACCAGTGCGCATTTACAAGCGTTATACATTGGCCATAGCCCTATAATCCCTGTGACCTTCAGTTTGCACACTTCTGAGTGGTCCTTCCTACTCTGGATCAGCGGTGAACAGAGATGTAATATGGGGTGAAGGAGGAGATGTGAAGATTGGCAAAACATGTCTTGACCTGCCAGCATGTAGGCAAATATGAGGACGTAGTCCCTCTAGATGGTTGCACCATTTAGCCTGTTAACCTAACCCCCAACCTGAGTGAAGCCCCAACTTCCAATACCTTCAGCTCTCTGAACCATAAATGTTTTGCCAGTGGTGCATCTCCTGGAACACCATGGGGCAGTACTGCAGCAGAGGTTCTGACCTACACCACTGAGAGAAGGTTGACGCCCTATGGGATGCTCAATCCCCCCTCCCCTGCAGCAATGTTCTGTGACAGAAACAGAAACACAAACCTCTAGCATGGGAAGTCAATCCCCAGTTCTTGCAGTATCATGTGATCTTTGTGGTTTATCAAATGGTTTCAACCAAGCCTCAAAATATCTCTGTAGCCACATAAAATAGCACTGGTGACCACATGGGTGGGAGGGAGGAAGGGAGGGAGGGGAACATTTTTTAAATACTGAAGTTTATACAAACTGTATCCCAAAGTGCTTTACAATCTGTTAACAGCCTTTAGGTATGCGCAGTGAGGTTACATGAAACTGAGGAGTGGAAGGAGGAGAGGAGGAAGGAAGGAATGAGGGAGGAAGAAAAGCAAGCAAGAAAGAAAGAAAGAAAGAAAGAAAGAAAGAAAGAAAGAAAGAAAGAAAGAAAGTAAGTTAACTACTGGGAGGATAACTGATATGCTCAAGGTCACACAGTGAGTAACTGGTAGTAGTGAGGATTCAGACTTGGGTCTCTAAGTTCAGAGCTCAGTACTCTAAGTACTGGACCACTTGATGAAAAATCCTACTGTATATTTCCAGAACAGGTAGAAAAACTCTGGATAAGATCTAACATTTACACTGATCACCTCAGCAGTGACCTACAGGTTCAGTAACTGTAACTGTAGCAACAAATAAAATATTCTGATTTAGATGACCTTTTTAATTTTATGACATGTTTTTACTTCAAAGAAAATACCCAAAACATGATGTTTCAACACCTTAGTCTTTCTGGACCTTCCTCGGAGAATGGGATTTTGATGGAACCTCAGAATCAGTACATGTTCCAAACTGGTCCTGTTCAATAACAGTATCCTGAGAGTACAAACTGACTGAGGATTGATGTTGTCCCCACTGAAACGGAAGGGGCCCCAGTCCTCTTGCTCTGCCATTCCTCCTAGATAGTCAACACTCCTATCTCATCAGATTACACAGCTGTACAACAAAGCTGTGTTCCATCTCTCTATTTTGGTGGTTAAAAGCCAACTTGTTCCGACTCTGTCAGTCATGTTTGCCTTCTCTGACCCCATAGAAACAATAAGTGCACTGTTTGTCCACCCCCTCCCGACTAAATGAACTCCCAGCATAATCAGCATATCCATCACCACCCAACCAGAATCCCAGCACAGGAACCACATGGCCACAGAGGACAGAAAAGCCCTCATGGGGTGCTGTGCTAGAAATCAGCCATAGGTTTAGGATAGATAGGCTCACAAGTATCCAAACAGCAACTTCTTTCTCCCCCTCTATATGGAAAACAGATGAGCTATTGCTGGCAAAACATTTCTGAGTCTGTCTCAAGACACAGGAAAGGTCCCATCTATCTTTTTAAATTACTATTGTGTTTATATTCCCTTCAATCTCTGGCTTTGGTCTCTCTCAGCAACACCTACGGTGCATCCAATCCCGCTGTACCCTGTACCTTGATGCCTGGCCTCCACAAAGCCTTAGTTACTCCCCGAGCTGGGTCAGGTGGGATGTACCCTACTTTCGTATGTCATCAGGTGGCAATCTGGAGGCAGAGCAGTGCCACATATACCAGCATCCGTCGTCCCAGAAGCCAGGGCCATTTGTCTCAGTTTTCCTCCCATCCCCTGGGTCGCCACATCAGGAGACGTCAAGGGCGCACGCATACAATGCATGCTGTGCACTGATGGCTGTAAAGGCCCCATCTTCCCTGGGCCCTTCAGCTGCAAGTGTTGTAGTGGAGGATACTACCCACCCTCTCCAGAGGAGAAGAGCCTCCTCTGGGAATCCCAATCCTCCACCCCACCCCCCTCGCCTACCCAGGCTCATTGCCAAACCTGGGTCACCAGCGTACCAAATGGTAGCCCTGCATTTTTAAGACCAAACTGCAGATATTCATTTAAGAATAAGGCACTCTAGGGTGTGTGTAATTTAAGCAATAAGGCATAACAGGGTGTGGGTTATTGGGGATTTACCCACACCTTGTGTGGTGTGTCATGAGGTGCAGCCGGTGACTTAACACACACAAGAAGCGGGTAAATCACCCAATAACTCACACCTTGGAGTGCTTCATTGCGATTATACAATGGACCCATGTGTAAAATAAATTTAAAATGGGTTTAATTATGTTTTTATAAATGCCATTCCTCAGCCGTGGGTTGTGCAGGATTTACTCACAGTCATGTGACATGTTTTGACCAATGAGGTTACAGGATTTTCACACACCATTGTATAATTTGTAATAACGTCCGCCTCGGTGTCCTGAATCACAAGGCCACAGACCGAGTGCATTCAACACCCAAGAAGTGATGTTATTACACAATAACACACACCTAGAGTGCCTTATAGCTATTATATAATGGGCCATTTGTTGAAAAAAAATAAAAGTGGGAAAATATGTGTTATTTTTCATTTTATTTTTTGTTAGGGACAGGTATACCTATTGAAAAAAGTGTCCATACTTTCTTTTCTCAAGCAGGTATAGCTGCTGCACATGCTTTCCCTTTATGTCCTTTCTGGTGTCTTGCTGCATTTCTGTCTGTGAGCCCTCCAATTCATCTGTTGCTGCAACTGTGCTGTTATGTTAAAAAGAAAAAGTATTTCCACCTTCTTAGGTGGGCCATTGAAGATCCTGTACTGCGTACTGTGGAGCTGCAGGCTTGTGAGGTGATGTGCTAAAAGGGAAGTGGGTGAGAACGGAGACGGGAGCACCACAGAGGAAGTTTGCTTTCTCATTTGTCTGCTGATCTTCAGAATGGCATTTGCTGTTTGTTTGGGAAATCTGCCTCCATTGTCTGGTTATTTGAAATGGAGCAGGGTGGTGATTTCAAATGGAGTGGGTGGTGAAGTGTGAGGAGCGTGCACTCAGTTCAGTATACTGAGCTGCATCTGTGAAGGTGCTCCTAGTGGCAATTTGAGAGAAAAAAAAAAAAGAAACAGATTTGCGTTTTATCTTTAACAGTTTTGGTTTGCTTTGGCAGTGCTTTTGATGGTGTTCTGATACAGTTTATTTGGGTGGGGTAGCTGTATGATATGATGGGAGGTAAGTTTGTGGAGTGATATCTTTCGTGTGTCAACATGTGAGAGGGTCATGTGTGTACCTCAACCTGGTACAGTGATGTTTTGCTCAGACGACATCACTTTCCCGTGCACATACTGATCAGAGCCCAGGAAATCTTCTTGCCATTGTAGTCAACTGGTTTAATAGCTATCTGACCGATAGGTCTCAACAAGTGAAATTTAACTCCACCCTGTCTGACAAGGTTACTAACAATATCAGTGTACCTCAAGGCCTCATCTTAGGTCCTCTGCTGTTCTCAATTTTTATCAATAGCATCACCTCTAGTCTCCTTAAAACTTTCTCACTATTATATCACGGATGACATTGTACTGTATACCAGTTCTAAAAGTACTGAGGATATAAACTCTCGACTATCTTGTGACTTTCAGCTTATCCAAAAGTAGCTTGTAAATTACAAACTTATTCTAAATAAATCTAAGACCCAAGCTATGTTATTTGGCTCCAGACTCAAACTTAAACTCTCTCAGATGCACTTAACGTCTCCTCCCCTGATGGTACATCGGTGGGGTGGTAAATTCCTTTAAATATCTAGGAGTCACTCTTGACCCATCACTGAGTTTTGACCTCTGCATTCAATTTACCTGTAAGTAGGTAAACTCTAAACTTGGTATGCGCATCCGCACTAGTTATGCTCTCACCCTCTCTGCCAGGTTTGCTATTGCCCGTGGGATATTACTTCCCTCTCTCACCTATGGGATTCCCACGTGTGCCTCTGCCTGCAACTTGAGTCCACAGAAGTGGGATGTTACCTTTAAAAATATCTGTCACTTTGCATCCTGCTCCCCCAGGCTGAAACATCACTGTCTTCTCTACACAGATCTGGGATGACTTCCTCCCCAAGAACTAAGGTCTTATGCACTTGGTTCTATTACTGATAACATCATCAGATCTCGTTCACCAAAACCCCTGACCAGTTTCCTTCCCTACCAGAAAACCAACTATTCTTTGTGCTCAGCGGACAATGACCCTGTTCTTATTCCAAGGCATTGAACTTCAAAAGGCGGTCATGCCTCTGCCTGTTATGCACCTCATTTCTGGAACACACTCCCTTTAACCCTATGTCAAGCTGCATCCCACATCTCCTTTCAGAGAGAACTATGCCACTATCTCTTCTCCTCCTATTTATGCTCCTGTTTCAAACCACCCTAGCCCCAACTCTGTAATCCCACCCCACTCTCTGTAGTCCCCTAGGAGCCTGGGATCCACTCCAACAGGGAGCACTTCCTTTCAATCTCACTTCCCTAACTTCTAGCATTTTATTCTTCCATTTACTTTTCCCTTTCTGGTTAATTCTTGAGTGCTTTCTCTTCTCAAACTTCACAGCCTTCTTCTTTCATCATCAACTGAACCTTACTAGGTAACCGGTACTTTACTAAACCATACCTACCCCCCCCCCCAACTCTACAGCCAGCCGCCATCTCTTGTTGCACTTTTGCACTTTGTTAAATAGATAGTAGGAAATAAGTAATCCCCACCTCCACCCCAGCAGTAACACAACTCCCAACCTCCCCCACCCAGCATGTGATCGGCTGTTTTACTATGTCCAGCAAGTGGGGCGGCTTTCATTCACAAAAGGCTGCGGCCGTGGGGAGGGCAGGTTGCGTCAGTCGCCTTTCTGCACCGCAGTGTGGACTCATGAGTATGAAAATGTGGGTGCTGTGGGGAGGAGGTTGGGAGCTGGGTTCCGTTGTCAGGGTCACAGGGTGAGGGATTATTTATTTCATATTATTCATTCTATTTAAAAAAGCACAAACGTGCTACAAGAGACAGCAGCCAGCCATGGAGGAGGGCAGGTTGTGCAGGTCACCCATTGTGGGATCATTGTTTAAACAACAAATTGTGGGTGCTGGGGCAGGGTATTGTAATCTTTAGACAGCTGAGCCAGGGGAGGAGGTGGAGGCTGCTGCTCCCCACCCACAAAAGTACTAATAACAAATATGGATACGAATTCCAAATATTTGGGACCGAATAGGAAGAATTCAGCTGAGTAGTCAAAATAAGGTATTTACCTGCCCCTAACTGATACCCCAGCCCCACACAAACCACCTTGTAACCCAGAACCTCCTCTTCATCCCTAAGCCCATGTATAGAGTTAAATAATATGCATTTATTTTCCTTAATAAAGATAGGAATATGTATCACCGTAAACATCTCCCCAATAAATCACATTCTGTCTCCCCAACCATAGCACAAGACAAAAGGACCCCATTCCCCAATTTAATAAAGAAGCCCCCAACCGATACACTCTCTGGCCCCACCTTCCTACTCCTCCATAGCATCCAAAGTAGTGAACTTGTTAGTCAGGCGCCGCTCATCAGGTCCCATGGCAGAGCTGATTTGCTCTCATCTTCATTCCAGCATGTATGGATGACATGATGCCCTCCTACAGTATGTATGGATGACATGCTGTCCCTCCTATGGTATGTATGGATGACATGCTGTCCCTTCTACAGTAGTAATACCTGACTGATAGACTGTCAAAATATGGTGAAAAAATTAGACCAACCCATGTAGGGGACGTATGATGAGTGTCTGTAAGAAAGATTTCTAAAATCCAGTTGATAATCCAATGTTCAAAGTCTGAACTTTACTCAAATATTACCCCCACATGTCTGTTCTATTTGATCACACAGAATTACAAAACACAGGCTGTCTTCTGTACATCTCATTAGGTCTTTTTCACTGGGGTGGCTCATGGGTAGGAGGAGGAGGAGGTAATCACGAGAGACACTAACAGTAGTGAAGAGAAACCCTTCCAAAACGGATTTGCAGATCATGGTAGCTGCCTGTTGGCCTTCACTGACTCTATGATGTGTGTGTGTGTTTTGCATTTGCACACAAGCGTGTACGCATGTGCAAGGGAGCAGCAGCAGCAGAAGATTCTAGTGTATATTCTTGGTTTGACAGGTTCACATTCCTGTGCAAGCCCAGAACACAATCACATTTATGTACAACAAAGCAAGGAGGAAGGGGGGTTGCCTTAATCCATCCTGACAGAAATGACTACATTAAGTCAATTAGTAAAAACCAAAGCTCTTAAATGGCACTACAGCTGACACACTCAATTAGCAATTGCTGAAAGAACAGTTTACATTCCTGAAGGGCTTCCATAGGTCCGTCAGTGCCACAAAAGAAAATGCTTCCTCTCATTACTATCATGGAGACTCAGCAGACATGCCCACTGGATCAATGCATACTGACCCCACAGACGCATTCGCCCACTAGCACAACTGGCACACACAGGGGTTACCAGATGGCCTTGTTTTTTTTCTGTGGACTTATCTTTGCACTAAATGGGTAATGTTCTGTCCTGTTCTGAAATAAAAAGTTGTTTTATTATGTTGCAGTTTTCTGCCTTAGTACGGGGTGCTCAACCCTGTATGGAGTGCCTCAGTGCCCATTGACTCAGCACTTTCCCAGGTGTTTCTGCATACCCACCCAGGGGTTATAAAAAGGGGCCTCGGTCCTGCCAAAAGTGGTTCCACAGAGCCTACAGCTAATGTATTAGTATCAGAGACTGTGGGGCTTGGGTACCTAAGGGTGCATTCTCCACAAGCTACTGATTAGAGGTGGCATGCAGGCTCTGGATAGTGGCAGGGTCCTGGGTCTGGAGTGGCACCAGCTCCCTTCAATTGAGTCTCTGTAGGTTCAGATCCCACTCAGTGTCTGGGGTTAGGGATAGTGAGGGCCTGTTGGAGGTTCACCCTCAAGAAGGGATGCCTAATGGTTTTGCACCAAATGTCGGGTTCAGAGACAAAGATAACCTGTAGCTGTCCTGTCACCTGGCTTCTGTGTGGAGGTGCAGAATTTGAGCTCAAACCAAGGACCTGCAGAAGGCCAGAGGAAGTGGTGCTGTGTGACATCCAAACCAGAAGCATAAAGATGCTGTGAGCCTGATAACCTGACTGCTTGGCATTGAGACACTAAGACCCTCAAAGGGCAAGGTGTAGTGGTTGTTGCTACCTCAGGTGCATTAGATGCCCACACCCATGTAGCTTGGCCTAATACTCAGGAGGGTATATGACTCCCTCTGCTACCACTGTTCAGGGTTCTGTGTAAATTGCTGTGCCTTCAAGGGCATGGGTACATCCTGGTGCACAGTCCCCCATGACTGCGAGGGGATCAGTGATTAAATGTAAATATGTTTAGAATACTGCTAATCCTCTACCTGTGGCTTACCGGCTTGGGATCTGTAAATATGGATCTGACTGGACCCTGGGGCAGGGATGTAGTTGGGGCTCTGATCACGGAAGCCCATCACTAACTGGTGTCCTGTACTGCACCCCATAAATAAAGGTTGGTGTGCTGCTAGCAAATTATGCCTCAAGTCTGGTGTTCTGTGTCCGTATGATTCTGTAGGAAGGGAACAGATTTTAACTAAACTAAAGCAGGCCTGAAAATGAAGTTGCAGTCTCACGTTAGTGTGCACGCCACGCTTAAGAGATACACAGCCAAACTGGATTTCTTCAGAAAGACTGCAATTTATTTTGTAAATAACAAATTACGGCTGTAGCCAGCATCTAACAAAGAAATACTGTACCCTAGGCTTCACCTCCAAAATAAGAGACTTTGTCAGGCCCCTCTTCTTTATCAGGCATTCAGCAAGTGTATACTTTTCCTCTTCATCATCAACTCAGCAGGTACATCTCCATCTTCTTTGTCAGACACCCAATAGATCAGTTCATCCTCTTCATCCCAAAGACCCTGCAAACACATCCTTCAATCCTCATCACTGTCATACAGTACATATCAACAGTCACGCTCCTCTTTAGCAGACACCTAGCGGATATGTGCCCCTCCTACTTGTCACAATCAGCATGTACATCCTCAACTTCCTTATCATTACAGCCACCAAGAAACACACCTGTTCCTCCTCATTACACACTCAGCCTTGCAAGAATATATTTTATGAACATAGCACCCATGTTCCTTGCTCTGAGTTGGATATCCAGCAGGCATATCCCTTCCTCTTCATCTCAAATGCACAGCAGATACACCCCTCTTCATCACAGGCATCTAGTAAATATGCCCCATCCTTTTCATCACTAACACCAAACAGACCGTTCCCTTCTCTTTGCTATAAAATCCTCAACAGAAACCCCACTCGCTGTTCATCACAGACAACCAACAAAGCGTGTCCAAAGCCTAATCATCATAAACACCAGCAAACTTTCTCTCCATGAAAGACATTCAGCAGGGACATGCTCAGCCTTTTCCTCACTATCATCCCAGATACTTGCTGCCCTCTTCATTATAAATACCCAGTCCCCATCTCTTCAAAACAGACTCCTTTTAGACATCTACCCTTCTATTGCTCACAAATACCTAGCAGCAACACCCCCACCTTTTTGTTACAGACATTAGGTGACACATCCTTCACCTCTTTGCCACCAATGTCCAACCTACAAGCCAACATCCTCTTTGCCAGACACTAGAAGGCACAGTCCTCCCTCTCTATTACAGACACCCAGCAAACACATGTATTTTACTATCACACACAGACACTCAATGGATGCATCCCATCTCCTCATGGTGTCAACACACATATTGCCTGCCTCATTACTATGAACAGCATAATGTCTCATACTTCTTCATTACCAGTAATAATGGCTCATTTCTGAGTACTGTATAACGACTTACTGTATTCATGCTTTTTAAAATGAATAAACATTAAATAAAGACATGTTTCTTCCTTATGGTCAATGAACCACAAGCCCCCTTTCTCCTCATTTGTTTCACCCAGGAAAGGAACCACAACCTAGTCACCTAATACATCAAACATGTTTACTGTATGTGAGAAATGGCAGTCTGTGCTAAGCAATGCCATCTAGTGGTGAAAGCTATGAATAACAGTCGCAGCAATACAGCCATCTAGTGGTGGTCTACAGGGCTGCAAGTATATGAAAGTCATATGAAGCACTCTAACCTCTGAGCTAGAGGGACTTCACCTTAAGCAATGGTTAGAGTTTCCTGCTTTGGGACTTGGGTCCTCTGTTTAATTCCTAGCAAGAACTTGAGGTTCGTCGCCCAAGCAGAGGGGACAGAATTAACAATGTCCTCTTCATCACAGTCACTGGAACACAACAATCATGCCCTTCTCAACTAACCAGACACACAGAAAATAATTCCCCTTTCTAATTATCACCAACACTCAGCATGTTATGCATCTTGTGATTCTTTGTTGTAACAGCAAACATTTCCACCTCTTCCTCATCAACAAACCTTTCAACCTTTTGTCACTGAAACAAGGAACAAGGGCACTCAAATGAGTGACAAGGAGGGACAATGACTCTCATAATGAGGACACATCCTTAAACATGGAGATAAAACTCAGAACACTGTGGAAATCATTGTCTGTACTTGTACAACATTTATTTTTGATTTAACATCTTAAAATATTATGAAAGTCTTCTTCAAAGTCTGCATTTTATCACCTTCTCTGTATGGGTAGTACCTTTTTCACGAAGGCTGGGTGAGGGACAAAGCAATTCTGAGGGATAAAATGAGGGACATCCCTCATAGTCAGGTATGGTTGAGAGGTATTCTCTTCAGTAACAACCAACAAACATTCCCTAGGAACCTCTGTCTCACCAGGTAAATATTTTCATTTCTTCATCATCTACAAGAACCTGCAAATATGCCACATATTAATAATCACAGACACCGAGCAAACATGCACCCTTCATCATTATCACTGCCACCACCACCGTCATCGGCACCCAGCAAAGACATCTGCTTCATCATCTTCATCAGTGCCACTCTAATCATCTGCACCAACTGACATATGTCCCCCCTTCATCACATACCCACTAAACATTTCTAATTTCTCATCAAGAATGACATTCAGCACACACTCCTCCATCCACAACATGACTGCTCAATAAACATGCCAGATTTCTCATCGTTAACAGCCAGAATATACTCCTCATAATCAGTGACTTTCATAAAATGTGTTGGCGTCATTGGAAGCATTAATTCCTAGTCGAATATAAGTAGCTCCATCATCAATGACATCCAGTAAATATGACCCCTTATAACCATTAGGCTTGCCTTTTAAATACCCTTTGCTCATTGTCACTAACATTCAGAAGACAGGACTTATTATCATCACAAGATACCCTGCAGACCTCTCCTCCTCATCACTGACAGTGATACCCAGCAATAATGCCACTCTCTTCATTGGCAGTTATATCTATAAAATATATCTACCTTTTCATTATCAGTGCCACCTAGTGAAAAAGCCACCTTCTTAATTGTTAGTGGAGCCCGGCAAATATGCCTGTTTTCCTAGTCAGTGCCGCACACAAAATGTTTTCTCAATCAACAGCTACAGAACCAAGTACATCCAGTGTCAAACCACTAACGATACCCAGCTAACATGACCTTTTCTTGTCTTCAGCAAACACGCCAAATCCATCTGATTCCTTAACACTAGCAATACCCAGTAAAAACATTCTCCACAGTGTAAATAAAACTGAGTTAAAGAGCCGCTAGCGCCTCAAAAAACTTTGAAAAACATAATATTTAGTTACAATTTAAGCTTACATTCCACATGTATTGTTATATTTCACCTCTCCATTACTCATTACTGAGAAATGTGCATGGAAACATGTTCTATATCCATTAGAGTTCATCTGCCTCTTTAGCTTACTGCCTACTTCATGTCATAGTCCTCTGCTGTGACATCACAATCTGTTGCCATGGGAGTAACTGTGATGTCACAAATAGAGCATTATGACATTTGGTAGGGAGAAAGGAATAGCGCTCTTCAGGAGCAAAGATCCCACTTTCATGCAAATGGTCTCAGTAATAAAACATGGGGAGGAGAAATACAGAACTAATGTGAAATACAAGGTGAACTGTGTCTAAATATTACATTTTGTTAAAGCTGTGCTAATGGTGTCAGCTGCTCTTTAAATCTTCTCCTTCCTCCTCCTTATCATCATCAGGAACTCAGCAACAAACACTCACTGTGTGACCTTGAGCAAGTCACTTAAGAAAACTACACCCAAAACCTGAAAAAATATATGTTGTGCAGAGTGTTTTAATTTGTATATGAAGTTCTAGTGTTTCCTTCCCTCTGACTGGTATTAGGAGTCTTTCCCAAATTAGCCTGCTAGCTTTATGCTAGTTTTCGACCCTGGGGATCTCCATACCTGATAGTGTAATTGTATTTCTGGTTCCCACAGTGCATTTTGTCTCATGTGACTGTGATGTAAGAGAGACCCAACATTCAGCACACGCATGCCAAACAAACTAAATATCTTGGAAGCTTTACAAGCTGCACAAAATTACCAGCAGCAAAGTTTTTCAGGACAGTAAAACCTTTAGGATGAGGTGGTCACCAAGCTGAATTCTACAGATTTTAAAATATAGCCATCTCTGTTGTTGTGAACTGATTGTAATGCAATGCTTTCTGCTGGATTGATGGGCTCTGCTACATCACCATTACATGAAACAAGGTGCACTGTAGGACAAAGAAATGCAATAAAATTATTTGATATGGTGATCTCCAGGGTTAGTAAAACTACCCTAAAGCTAAGCTAATTTAGGAAAAATCCTAATACCAGTCAGAGGGAAGGAAACAGTAGAACTTCACATACAAATTAAAACACTCTGCACAACGTATATTTTTTCAAGTTTTGGGTGTAGTTTTCCTTTAACCTCCTAGTGCTCTAGCCAGCCTAGCAGTGAAAAGGGGTAGAGGCAAGAATTCATTGAATAGAATATTTTGCATCTCAGCTGGGCTATCCTGGCTGAATAAACTGCAAAATGCAATAAAACCACACTTAGCAACCGTGGTCAGTATCTCTACATTAGGAGTAACCTAGGGCTCAGTCTGGGGTCCCACCGTGGTCAATGTCTACATTAGGAGTAACCTGGGGCTCAGCCTGGGGTCCCACCGTGGTCAAAGTCTCTACATTAGGAGTAACCTGGGGCTCAGCCTGGGGTCCCACCGTGGTCAAAGTCTCTACATTAGGAGTAACCTAGGGCTCAGTCTGGGGTCCCACCGTGGTCAATGACTCTACATTAAGAGTAACCTAGGGCTCAGTCTGGGGTCCCACCGTGGTCGGTGTCTCTACACTAGCAGTAACCTAGGGCTCAGTCTGGGGTCCCACCGTGGTCGATGTCTCTACACTAGCAGTAACCTAGGGCTCAGTCTGGGGTCCCACCGTGGTCGATGTCTCTACACTAGGAGTAACCTAGGGCTCAGTCTGGGTCCCACCATGGTCATGTCTCTACACTAGGAGTAACCTAGGGCTCAGTCTGGGGTCCCACCGTGGAAATGTCCCTACATTAGGAGTAACCTAGGGCTCAGTCTGGGGTCCCACCGAGGTCAATGTCTCACATTAGGAGTAACCTAGGGCTCAGTCTGGGGTCCCACCGTGGTCAATGTCTCTACATTAGGAGTAACCTAGGGCTCAGTCTGGGGTCCCACCGTGGTCAATGTCTCTACATTAGGAGTAACCTAGGGCTCAATCTTGGGTCCCACCGTGGTCAATGTCTCTACATTAGGAGTAACCTAGGGCTCAGTCTGGGGTCCCACGGTCAATGTCTCTACATTAGGGTAACCTAGGGCTCAGTCTGGGGTCCCACGTGGTCAATGTCTCTACATTAGAGTAACCTAGGGCTCAGTCTGGGGTCCCACCGTGGTCAATGTCTCTACATTAGGGGTAACCTAGGGCTCAGTCTGGGGTCCCACGTGGTCAATGTCTCTACATTAGGGTAACCTAGGGCTCAGTCTGGGGTCCCACCGTGGTCAATGTCTCTACATTAGGAGTAACCTAGGGCTCAGTCTGGGGTCCCACCGTGGTCAATGTCTCTACATTAGGAGTAAAATAGGGCTCAGTCTGGGGTCCCACCGTGGTCAATGTCTCTACATTAGGAGTAACCTAGGGCTCAGTCTGGGGTCCCACCGTGGTCAATGTCTCTACATTAGGAGTAACCTAGGGCTCAGTCTGGGGTCCCACCGTGGTCAATGTCTCTACATTAGGAGTAACCTAGGGCTCAGTCTGGGGTCCTACCGTGGTCAATATCTCTACATTAGGAGTAACTTAGGGCTCAGTCTGGGGTGGTCAATATCTCTACATTAGGAGTAACCTAGGGCTCAGTCTGGGGTCCCACCGTGGTCAATGTCTCTACATTAGGGTAACCTAGGGCTCAGTCTGGGGTCCCACAGGTAAATGTCTCTACATTAGGAGTAACCTAGGGCTCAGTCTGGGGTCCCACCGTGGTCAATGTCTCTACATTAGGAGTAACCTAGGGCTCAGTCTGGGGTCCCACCGTGGTCAATGTCTCTACATTAGGAGTAACCTAGGGCTCAGTCTGGGGTCCCACCGAGGTCAATGTCTCTACATTAGGAGTAACCTAGGGCTCAGTCTGGGGTCCCACCGTGGTCAATGTCTCTACATTAGGAGTAACCTAGAGGCTCAGTCTGGGGTCCCACCGTGGTCAATGTCTCTACATGAGGAAACCTAGGGCTCAGTCTGGGGTCCCACCGTGGTCAATGTCTCTACATTAGGAGTAACCTAGGGCTCAGTCTGGGGTCCCACCGTGGTCAATGTCTCTACATTAGGAGTAACCTAGGGCTCAGTCTGGGGTCCCACCGTGGTCAATGTCTCTACATTAGGAGTAAAATAGGGCTCAGTCTGGGGTCCCACCGTGGTCAATGTCTCTACATTAGGAGTAACCTAGGGCTCAGTCTGGGGTCCCACCGTGGTCAATGTCTCTACATTAGGAGTAACCTAAGGCTCAGTCTGGGGTCCTACCGTGGTCAATATCTCTACATTAGGAGTAACCTAGGGCTCAGTCTGGGGTCCCCGTGGTCAATGTCTCTACATTAGGAGTAACCTAGGGCTCAGTCTGGGGTCCCACGTGGTCAATGTCTCTACATTAGGAGTAACTTAGGGCTCAGTCTGGGGTCCCACCGTGGTCAATGTCTCAACATTAGAAGTAACCTAGGACTCAGTCTGGGGTCCACCGTGGTCAATGTCTCTACATTAGGAGTAACCCAGGGCTCAGGCTGGGGTCCCACTGTGGTCAATGTCTCTACATTAGGAGTAACCTAGGGCTCAGGCTGGGGTCCCACCGTGGTCAATATCTCTACATCAGGAGTAACTTAGGGCTCAGGCTGGGGTCCCACGTGGTCAGTGTCTCTACATCAGGAGTAACTTAGGGCTCAGGCTGGGGTCCCACGTGGTCAGTGTCTCTACATCAGGAGTAACCTAGGGCTCAGTCTGGGGTCCCACGTGGTCAGTGTCTCTACATCAGGAGTAACCTAGGGCTCAGTCTGGGGTCCCACCATGGTCAATGTCTCTACATCAGGGTAACCTAGGGCTCAGTCTGGGGTCCCACCGTGGTCAATGTCTCTACATCAGGAGTAACCTGGGGCTCAGTCTGGGGTCCTACAGTGGTCAATGTCTCTACATCAGGAGTAACCTGGGGCTCAGTCTGGGGTCCCACCGTGGTCAATGTCTCTACATCAGGAGTAACCTGGGGCTCAGTCTGGGGTCCCACCGTGGTCAATGTCTCTACATCAGGAGTAACCTGGGGCTCAGTCTGGGGTCCCAGCTGCAATGTCTCTACATCAGGAGTAACCTGGGGCTCAGCCTGGGGTCCCACCGTGGTCAATGTCTCTACATCAGGAGCAACCTGGGGCTCAGCCTGGGGTCCCACCGTGGTCAAAGTCTCTACATCAGGGTAACCTGGGGCTCAGCCTGGGGTCCCACCGTGGTCAGTGTCTCTACATCAGGAGTAACTTAGGGCTCAGCCTGGGGTCCCACCGTGGTCAATGTCTCTACATCATGGGTAACCTGGGGCTCATTCTGGGGTCCCACCGTGGTCAATATCTCTACATTAGGAGTAACCTAGGGCTCAGTCTGGGGTCCCACCGTGGTCAATATCTCTACATTAGGAGTAACCTAGGGCTCAGTCTGGGATCCCACCGTGGTCAATATCTCTACATTAGGAGTAACCTAGGGCTCAGTCTGGGATCCCACAGTGGTCAATGTCTCTACATTAGGGTAACCTAGGGCTCAGTCTGGGGTCCCACCGTGGTCAATATCTCTACATTAGGAGTAACCTAGGGCCCAGTCTGGGGTCCCACCGTGGTCAATGTCTTTACATTATGAGTAACTTAGGGCTCATTCTGGGGTCCCACCGTGGTCAATATCTCTACATTAGGAGTAACCTAGGGCCCAGTCTGGGGTCCCACCGTGGTCAATATCTCTACGTTAGGAGTAACCTAGGGCCCAGTCTGGGGTCCCGCCGTGGTCAATGTCTTTACATTAGGAGTAACTTGGGGCTCATTCTGGGGTCCCACCGTGGTCAATGTCTCTACATTAGGAGTAACCTAGGGCCCGGTCTGGGGTCCCCATCCTACATTATGCACTCATACACAGATAGCACAGTGCTGCATACAAGCTCCAGTTCTACACATTATGAGCAAACTTTAAAGAGATTTACTACAGTGGTGAATCAGACAAAACTGTCTACAGCTGAATGCCAGTAAAACATGTACTACAGTGTCTGGCTCAATATCAGAGCTGAACTGAGATGCAGTCACATGCCAAACATTAAGCAGCAGAAAGCTGACTTGGGCAGATTGCTTTAAGCACCGTGGCATCTGTCTAGTCTCAGGCGTAACATATGATACCTACATTGACAACTGGATGCTGAAAGACAGCACGACTCTTAGTGCCTTTTGTAGTTCAAAACACTGTCTGCCCCCAAGATGTCACTAAACGCAGTCTGAACCAACCAGTCCAACCCCTAGCTCAATTCAGAATACAGAAGGGTTCCATGTAGTCAACAGTGCAGGCATGTTTTTACACCGTGCCATTATTACACCACTCTGTGGCTTACACTCAACCCTCAATTAGAAACGCTTAAGTAACTGGAAGGCAACTGCGCTGCTTTACTTTTCTTAACAACTGTGTGAGATGCAAACTCTACCTTCTCTCTCTAGCTGTCTCACTGAGGTTCCACACAACTGCTTTTGTTGGTGACACTGGCATCAACTTTCTTCAAAGCACAATGTTAAAGCAGAAAAACATGCAGACCTTTATGATGCTCGTCTCATCGCACGTGAAATACCCTACCCAATCATTTAAAAAAATGCAAACATGTTAACGTATAATAATACTGTACGCCATCAAAATGATGGAAAAAGAAATGTTACTTCCTGCAGCTTTAGATCTTTAAGAATATTATCTCCATAGAGCCACACTTTTCGATCTTAGAGCCGAAGACGATAGTACCCCACGGGAATAAATTGTTTTTGTCAGGACAGCTGGCAATGTTGTTGGCACCTGCTCTTGCATGTCTCCATGTGCTGGAGCCAAAAACATTGTCAACAGCCTCAACCACCTCAGTCCTCTAAGCAAGGAGAGTAAAACCTTACAGGACAGAAAGAAAACTGAAGGATATAAACAAAAAAAAACCCCAAAAAACCCAACTAAATAAAAATGAGTACAAAATTGAATAAGGGGTAGAGGGATGATCCTCCCTCCACAAGGAGAACTGCCCCATAGGGCAAAAGAGCTACAGTATCTATCCCAGCAGGAATGGATAGGGAAGGGGGAAGTTTTTTTCCTCCCCAATTGTTTAACCAGGGTGGCACACTAAGCCGAAAGCTTGTTTATAGGTGCGACTTGGGAGCACTAGGAAGTTAAGTGACTTGCTCAGGGCCACACAGTATGCAAGTGGGGACTGATGGGATTCAAACCCAGGTCTCCAGGTTTGCAGCTCAGTGCTCTTAACCAATACACTATACTACCTCCTATGTGCCAGAGCAAGAGACTGTCTGTTGTCTGGTCCAGAGCAATTGGAAGAAGTAAGCAATAAGCCATGACAGGGTGTCGTTAGACACTTTAACACATGGCTAGGAGGCTTAGTGAGGTACGAGGCCACTGGCGATGCGTCAACTCCTAACCCGTGTCATTAAGAATCTAATCACACCCTGAATAACTTATGCTGCTATAAAATAGCAATCTTTAGTGCAAATTGCATTTGGTAGGTTAAATTTCAATTTAAAGTAGGAAAAACATGTATGTTTGTGTAATTTTTAATAAAATAGTTCCTCCGCCTATGTGTCCTGTGGGTTTTTTGCACTAAGGACTTTTGTCCTAGAAAGGCTTCTGTACTTTAGGTCTGGTTGTAATGGCAGTATTCACCTCACCCCCATGTTGTGTGGAGACAAGTAAGAGAAAAAAAAAAAGTAAAATGCATCTGGTTTGTTTTTTTCATAATTAAAAGTTGAAACTTCAAGATCAGGTGGGCTGGTAGAGAGAGACACACACAGAGCGAGCAGGAGGGCAGGTACAGAGATAGAGTGAGCGGGCGGGTAGCGAGATCGCGGTTCCGTTTTAAAAAAAAATAGATGGACAAGCAGGCAGGTTGGGAGAGACATTGCAGCTGTATTTTACAAATAAAAATTAGAATTTCAACAGCGAGTGGGCTGGCTCGAACAGAATTGAGAGGAGCAGGCGGGCTGGTGTACAGATTGCGGCTGTTCTGTTCCATCCCCGAGGACAGCGTGTATGCAGTTCATTTCATGCTATGTTAAAACACTGGGTCAATCTGAACAGGAGGACACTGGGGCAATCTGAACAGGAGATCAGAGGTATTTATTTTATTTGTTACAGTTCGGCTGGCACCACTTATGGCACAAACAAGATGGCTGCTTTTTGTTAAGGTTCTGAGTGGGCAGCATCACCTATATCAATGCCCACTGCCCAGTTTTAGACCTTTTCCTGTGCATCAGACTGAATATCACATCCTAGCAGCCAATCATAGCTCCTATTTTATGATGCCCATTTCATAAAGTGTCTTAGCTCTGTGTTGTCATTACTGGACACCCAGGATCAGATGGCGAAAATCTAAAAGTGCTGCAACAATGCCTTATGAATGACTAATTGTAGTGTGAGGAATAAACCAGGTGATTCCAGAACATAAACACTTAACAAAGGATTACTCAGTGTACTGTTGCCAAATTCAGACTGCAGGAGCAAGACACACAAATAGAAAAGAAAAACTTGGCCCAGGAGTTCAAGAAGTAGCTGGCAGCACGGTGATGTTCAGTGTTAGGCTCTCTAATGCTGTGAGACTTCATGACACCACTGCCACAATGATGCCCTGATGACTAGTCATAATGGGCCCCTATACCTGACGCTTGCACAAGTATGCAAAATCTCGTGAACCCGCCTGTGTAGCTGTGCACCTGTGGACAGGTGTGCCCCATACCAGCATTTACTAATGCTGGCCACCTGTCTGTCACTCGGCGTGCGGGACTCCGCAGGCGGCAGAAGAGTCGAGGTCCTGGTGGGCATCCGAAGGGATGCCCACCTAAGACCCACAGTGGATCCCTCACGTAGCAGGGCGTGGGTCTGGGGCAGTGTATGCCTACAGGCACCTGGACCCCACACGGCATAGCCCGTCCTAGCTAGTGGCACTCAGCACTCTCTCGGCGCACAGAGACCCCAGCGGTAGGCACTGCTCCCATCCCGCAGGGCACACCTCCGCACTACTGCTGTGCCCCAACACACTCCTGGCCATGCCCCCTGCCACTACCCTGCACCCCCAGTGGTAGGCAACGTCAACCCCCCCTCGCACCGACAGCGCTCCCTCAACAGCCGGTCAGTGACAAGCACTCAACCGTACAGCAGCCCCTGCTTCCCCAGTATGTCCCAGTGGGCCATGGCAGTACGGGGGGGGGGGGATCATGGCTATGGTCCACCATGCCTGATGGGTGGCATCTATGGGAGCGTGCACCAGGTTACGCCTGGTCCTGGCTGGCGTACCAGACGCCACCCTCTGCATCCATGCGGCCAGCACTAGGTGATTAGTGAATACCGCATAGTTCTGACACATCCTGGAAAGCCCGACGTGCTGCAGTCTGTAGACATGGGGAGCAGGTGCATTGGCCACACACCCCCAGTTGTGCATCCCACGGTGGGGGATGCAATATATGGGTGGCTATGCCCATGTTACATGGCACATAGCCACTCCACACCTTCATGCATACAGCCCAATAGTAGGATTTATTAGAAACACTCTAGTTAAAATAAATTTGGCAAGTGATCAATCTGAACATGCTTGCCAGGGACTAGATAACAAGGACATAGAAAGTGGGCACCACCACAATTAGATCCATATACAGGTGTACATACAGAGACCTTATATACTAGAGGTTTCATGTCAGGGAAGTGTGACTGCTGTACTGAGAGTTGAAAAGCAGGAGGAAACAAGTGCCTGCACCAAAACAGTATGATAAATGCCCATATTTAGCCAGAGGGCTGGAGGCGGCCGATGGAGCGATTTACTGCTGATGCATGTAATCACTGCTCCTGCTAAGTTGTTTGCCAAACACAGGCAGGCCAGCTGGCAGTGTCAGAATAACGTATACCATCATCCCATTGGCACTGCCAGTCAACCCACTTTCGTTGGTTGCCAACTAAGCGGGAATGGAGATTACATGGGTTGGCATGTAAATCGCCCCAATGAGAAAAACCTGAGTAAAAGAGAGATAGAGACAGAGAGAGACAGCAAGCGAGAGAGAGAGAAAGAGGGAGAAGAGACAAGTGATTTATCCCACTGACTGTCATTTTTTTTGTTTGCTTCTTTTTTTATTTCTGCTAGACCTTAGCTGTGGAGAGCTGAAAATAGTCCTAGACAAAAACAAAGAAAAATAGGAGAGAAAAAAAACCTACAAGTTCCACCATACTGGCTGCTCAAAAAAAATGATTGGAGCCATAGCATGATGGCAGGTACTCACAACAGCAGAGAGAAAGGCCTTACAGTAAACCAGAAACCGAAGACACCAAAGTTTGATCACAGAATAACTCAAAATAGTTTACTGTGGCACAGCTGAACAGCAGACCAATACCCCACACAGACAGCAACATTTTGTGCAACATACCACGTATGCATTCTCAATGCTAACGCCACCTACACCAGTGTCCAGATTTATATTAAGCATTTAAAGTGACAGTGCAAATTATTTAAGCAACAATACATGACAGGGTGACGGTTGCACTGGGATAAGCTCACACCTGGGGTGGTTGGGCATGAGGCCACAGGCAGTGGGTCTAACACCCAAAAGTGGTGTCAGCACTACTTCTACCCTGGAATGCCTATTACTATTATACAATGGCTGGGTTTTTAACTACAAAATATTTGAAAATAATATTTTAAATGCATTTTTTTAATTAATGTTCTGATGTGCAAGTACAGCTTTATAAAAAAAAGTCCAAAGATCCTGATTTCCACACACTAGGTGGTGCTGCTTCTATATACTGCCTGATGCCTCAGTCTGCACAGCTCTCACATCATTGTTTTGTTGTGTGGGCTTGCAGTTTCCCAACCCCCCTCCCCAACACACACACACTGGAGTCTAACTGTGTTTCTTTTTTTTTTTTTTTCACCTCTGCCTGAGTTTCACTGCTGTGGATCCGGTGCCTTCTCTGGGTCCATTTGAAGAAGCATTTGGTGAAAAAGGCAAACTGCCGAAACTTCTGGAAGTAGAGTAGAGACTTCCAGCTTTCCACTCACGATCGCCGAACTGTAAGTCGACCGGACAAGTTATAGGGAGGGAAGAGGGATCGAAACTGTAAATGTGAGGGTAAATAATATGCTGTATGCAGCTTTGTGAAGGAATGTTCTAGTGGCAAGAGCGAGGGTGCGTAGCATGCTCCATTATGGCACTGATAGTGACATGGTACGGCCGTTTATCTACTTTTGTTTCAGTTTGTGCTTGTAGTAGTTTTAAGCACATATTAGTGAACAGAGTACTCCCTCTACATTTCTGGTAGTTTGGGGGTTATTAGTGAACAGAGTACTCCCTCTACATTTCTGGTAGTTTGGGGGTTTAAGAGCTGGGGACAGAGAAGTTGTCTTGTGAGCAGGGTGCAGAGCGAGGAATCACTGAAGCCAGCTTTGACAAGGAGCAGGGGGCCCGGATGGAGTAATTTTTTTTTATGCTGCAGCAGTCAGATGTGTCTGACCTTGATACAGTGAGGTTACCCAATCAGAGTCCAGCATTCTTTCTTGCCATTGTATAATTAATAATTACAAACAGTGGCAATATACAGTTCCAACACATACTGCTTCATTATCACTAATCCCTAGATTTGCTGTGTAATTCATTCAAATACAGGAAAACGCAGTTGCACGCAGTGCAGCTTTCTACAAGGGAAGAATGGGACTGGGAAATGGAGGAGGGAGAAGAGAGGCGTGAGGAAAAGGGGACAGAATAGAGAAGGGCTACCATACCACATTTCTGGAAAAAATACATACCCAAAGCTGCATTTTGGGCTTTGTAGCAGGTAGCTAGAGCTAGACAGGACAGGCTCAGCCTAGACATCCATCTGACTCAAACAGCAGAAAACAACCAGCCGGGGCCATCTCTGAGGCATCATTAGAAGCTCTGGTCTCATGCCACCTTGCCTTCACTCCCTTGGTAACAATCCCAGGAGGTTAGCCCATACTTGGATGCATGCATGCAACTTGGATGGCAGAGTGTGCACTCAGGACCACAGACATTACTGGCATGCCTGCCATGTGCACCTAATATGATGCTATGGTAAGGAGGACCTGAGCAGATGTAAACCTTTTCCTCCTTAAGGTGTCTATCTGTCTAGAGTCTCTTGACTTATGGCATGGCCTGTCTATGGAAATGGCCTGCTCCTCACTGGAGTCTGTAGAGACATCAGCCCTAGCACAGAAGACTGAGTTTCCCAGGAAACCCAGTAGGAGCCCAAAACCTGGTAAGGAGGCATCTCAGAGCAGGGACACCTTCAAACTACTACTGCAGCAGTCTCTCTCAGCGCAGTATGCCAGGGAGGTATCACACCTGTGTCCTTGTTGGCAAAGTCAGGAAGTTCAGAGGCATGGGATTAGGGTTTGCACCCACGAAACAGGGTCATTTCAATGCCTCCTGCATATCCTTTACAAATCACTGCAAGAAAACATCTGCAAATGGTGGAGGAAAGACAGATATGTACTTGTTCTTTGAGGAGGGAGAGGAGGCTGAAAGGAAATGAGTGGATGAAGGAGAGAGAGAGAATGCTGGGAACAATACAAGGGTAGCTTCCCTGAACCAGCGCTTCACATGCTCCAGCCACTCATGGAACTGTTGCAGAGACAAAGGCCCAGGACGCCTAATGATCCCCAGTACCCTATTAAACATGGGCTGGGGCCAGAAGGGGATGTTTTTGGCCTGTGAATCCATCATACCCAAGTCCAGTTTAAGATGCTGTGACCCACTTGGGTCCTCAACCTAAAAGAACTGCAAATGAAACCTCCCAGTCTGGTACTGCCGTTATCACAGAACTTGTCATAGCCACCTGGCATTACTGTTGTTGTAAGGCTAAAATTCACAAAACAGCCCCCTTAATCAATTTCGAGCATGCACCTTCACCTACTGATCTAAGCTCTGGCAAGATTGTTTTCTTTTTTTGTGCTTTCCCATGCCCCTTGGTGCCACAAAGACCCGATATCTGTCCAGACTTACCCCTTGCTGCCTACCTCAGTCCCCTCTCCCTAGGTCCTCCAGTACCTTGGGACCAAAGTTACCCTTCTTCAGGAACCTCACCCTACTCTTGACTAGGGGACTGGAAGCCTCTCCTTGTCAGTGGTGCTGGCGGGAGGTGACCACACCAATGTGCTGCAGGGCGCAGGCAGTGTGGGGGGGGGGACTCAGGAACTGTCATCCAGCGAACTCAGCTGGTCATTTTTCCCCTGTTCTGAGTCCCTCCTGCTATCATCCTGGGCTATGGCGCCAGCTAAACTGTGGTCACCCACATCAGCCAAAGCACCATACAACCACCAGGGCCACTTTCCAAGTGGTGCATTGCTCTCTCACGCAGGTGGATGCTCGCTTGCTCTCCCTAACAGCCTCGGGTTCCTGTCCAGCTGGTTTTGAACAGAAGAACATGAATGACATAAACCACAGAGCATCGACTACAACCCCAAATATTTTGTGGACACATTCAGAGGCAATGTACAGGAGTATAGGAACGCAAGAAGGAGGTAGCAGAATAATTTAAGTAAGGAAGTAAGGAAAGGACTCTTTGTCCATCATGCCCCCCCCACTTCATAAGTGTGTAGGAATAATTTGTCCAGGCTTAGCCTGAAGGCCCATACTAACATACTAACATACTAAAATGCCAGCAGAATAGGCCTAACGGTCTTTCGTGTCTGCTCATTTGGTCAGTCCCCAACCTGGGTGCTGACCTTGCTGTCCCCCTCGCCTTCTCTGGCTTCTCCCTTCCCAGTTCCGGATATTCTTGCTGCATTGGATTTTGCTTCCAGAACCCTTCCCCTGTACCTGTCCCACCCCCTCTTGAACCCCTCCACCAGCCCCTAGACAGTGCATTCCATGGCTCCACCACCCTCTCAGTGAAGTAGCACCTCCTCCTTTCTCCCCTGAATCTTCCCCCCTCCAGCTTCCAGCCATGCCCTCTAGTGGCCCCTTCCTCCTTCCTTCGAAGCACCCCGACTGTTCCTCCCCTATTTACCCTCTTCATGTACCTAAAGACCTCTATCATGTCCCCTTGGTCCCTTCTCTCTTCCAATGTGTACATATTTAGCTCTTCGAGCCTCTCCTCATAGGTCCTGTCCCCCAAGCCCCAAATCATTTTGGTTGCCCTCCTCTGGACCCTCTCCAGGAGGTTAATGTCCGCTTTAAGTGTGGCCTCCAAAACTGCACAGTACTCAAGGTGCGGCCTCACCAAGCAGTTATACAGAGGGAGTATCACTTCCCTCCTTCTGGAGGTGATCCCCCTAGCGATGCATTCCAGCATCCTGTTGGCCTTGGCTGCTGCCCTCCTACAAGTCTCAGAGTTGTTCATCTTGACATCCACCACCACCCCCAGGTCCCTCTCAGCCATCGAGACTTGTAGCATTTCCCCCCCCAGGGTGTACACTTGACCTGGGTTTCTGGCTGGGTGGAGTACCTTGCATTTCCCTGCATTGAACCTCAGCTTCCACTTTCTAGACCATCTTTCCAGAGCCTCCAGGTCCCCTGTGAGGCCACCCTCCCTCCTCCCCATCCACCACTGCCCCCAGTTTCGAGTCATCTGCAAGAGACTCATCTCCTCCTGATTCCTGTCCTTATGTCCGATCGTGGCGTTGAACAGAAGGGGCCCAGGACTGATCCCTGTGGGACCCACTAATGACCCCTCCTTGGGGATGAGACTATCCCCCAACTTCCGGTCCTGGAGCCAATTGCCTATCCATCTGATCATCTGGTTCCCCACCCCCATTTCTCCCAGCTTATCCAACAGGCCCACGTGAGGAACAGAGTCAAATGCCTTGCTGAAGTCTAGAAAGAGGACATCCACTGGTCTACCCATGTCCAAGGCACTTGTCACCCAGTCACAGAACTCCACCAGGTTTGTCTGACACGATTTCCCCGGGATGAATCCATGCTGTCTATTGTCCAGGCACCCTGACTTATCCAGGTCCCCCCCTAGCCTCTCCTTGACAATGCCTCCATCACCTTGCCCACTACCGAGGTCAGGCTGACAGGCCTGTAGTTCCCTGCCACCTCCTTGATCCCCCTTGTGATAGGCACTATATGCACCACCTTCCAGTCTTGGGGCACCCACCCTGTCCTCAGAGAGATGGTGAAAAGCTCTGCCAGGGTTTTGCCAGGACATCTGCAAGTTCCTTCAGCACTCTGGGATGTAATTTATCCGCCCCCGGTGCTTTCTCCGTCTTAAGGGAGCTGAGGGCTTCCCTCACTCTCTCTGCTGTGATTTCCACTTCCGGTACCCTTCTCCCTGCTTAGCCCTCCCTCCACCTGCCAGTGATGCCTCCCCCTCTCCCCAGACCTGCCGATCGGTAGGGGTCCCCCCTCCTCAGTATCTCTGTCTCCTCCCATGTATGATGCAGCACCCCCATTTTCCCTGGTGAAAACTGAGGTGAAGTACTCATTTAGTACCTCAGCCTGCTCCCCCGGGTCTTGTGCCCATCTCTCCCCTGATTTAATCCTGCTAATCTGCCCCTTCACCCTTCGTTTTTCCCCAATGTATCTAAAGAACCCCTTGTTCCCTCTCCTAATTTCCCTGGCCAGGTTCTGCTCCTTCCTTGCCTTAGCCGCCCTCACCACTCTAGTGGCCCTTCTAGCCATCAGCTCGTACTCCCTTGATCCCTTTCACTCCTTGAGCACTTGAATTGCTTATAGGCTGCTTCCTTTCCCCACACCACCTCCTGGACCTCCCTGGTCCACCAACAGGGTTTTGGGCCCTACCGCATTGCCTCTTACTCTTGCACAGGTGCTGGTAGCATCCTGCACCCCTCTCCTGATGATTTCCCACCTACTATCAGTGTCCATTTCTGACCCAATCCCATCCAAATGCTCCTTAAGGATCCTTCCCATTTCCTTAAAATCCGCCCCTGAAGTCGGTTACTTCCGTCTTTGTGTAGCCTTCTACCCCTCCTAGGTCCAGGCAGAACCAGACCGTGGCATGGTCACTCCCCGCCAATGGGTCCCTTACCTCCAGGCCCCCAATCTGGTCACTGTCTGCCAGGACCACATCCAGTACCCATGCCTCCCTGGTCAGTTCCCTCACCTGCTGAGTTAGTAACACGTCTTGAAAGACATCCAACAACCTCTGTTCCCTGGTCACAGAGGATGTCATAGTCTCCCAGTCTGTTCCTGGCATGTTTAAGTCCCCCTGGCTACTGGGTACATGTCCACTAGTTCAGCTGGTATGCTGTTCCATAAGGTCACCATCCTCTGGGAGGAGAAGTGTTTCCTAACATCACCCCTGAATTTTCCACATCTGAGCTTTAAAGTGTATTCCTCTGTCCTGCTGGAGGACAACAGGTCAACCATCTGTCTCTGTCCATTTGATCCCATCAATACACAGGCAGGTGGAAGACTGAGATCACGTCCCCTCTCAGACTTCTTTTCCCCAACACTAACAATCACTAAAGTGATTTCAGCCAATCAATGCACAGAGCCACTGTATGTCTTACCCTGTGTACAGTGTGCTCTTGTGCAGGTGCCTTAGGTGAGTGCGCCACTTCAGCGCCAGCGGAGAGAGAGCATAAAAAAAAATAAAAAAATAAAACAGCTCTAAACCTATTATAAATTGCTTGACTTTAACTCAAGTGATTTATAAGAAGTTTAATAGTGCCTCTGAGGGGTGTCGCTATGGTATAAGAGACACAGGCTCCATCGCCCACTTTGATCCTCCCTCACAAATTCAGGCTCGTGTCTCTTATACTATAAGAGACACCGCCGAGACCTTATAAACTTATATTAACATGTTACAGGCAACCAGCCTCTTCTCACAGCTCCTCGCCTTTCATGCCCTGATCATTCTGGTGGCCATGTGTTGCTCTCAGTTGCCTCAATGTCCTTGTCTCAGGCCATCGGCAGAATCTGTTTAGAATTTCAAAACATTCTACAAAATTTCTATGACTCCCCGCAGTTTCTGATACAACACACAGTGGTTTAGCAAAATAATATCATAAATCGCTATTGTGATTTCAACCAGTCAGCATGCAGAGTTGCTGTAACTTCGTATCTGGCGTACAGTGTGCTCCCACGTGGGTGTTTGGCAGGAGCAATGCCACCGCACAGCTAGGGGAGAATGGCACAGTGAATGTAAACAAAAAGGAGAGAATATAAACTTATTATAAATAATTCGGGCTAAACTCAAGTGATTTATAATAAGATAATAGAGACCTCTGGGGGTGGGTTTTTGGTGTAGAGACAACCTCACACCTTCACTTCACAGTCCTCTCGCCCAAGTCTCATGCTTGGACAAGCCATCAAGTGGACAATCCAAAACAAAACTCAGGTGTGCTCAGGTGGAGGAGAGGCGGTGCTGGGTGGGAGCTGCTAACTCCCAAACCTGCCACACAACACATAAAAAGAACCAGGAGGATGTCTACCAAGGAATAATAGCTGCACGCCAGAAAGCAGGTGCCTAAACTTTTATTATTACAAATTCCCAGGCAGTACACAAATAGAGGCAAGAGGGGTCGGAGACCATTAAACGCCCCAGCACTTCAACCATGTAGGTCTGCCCTCAGGGGCGGAAAACATGCAGTTTTTCCCACGCTATCTCCTATGGCCCTTCCACCTCCCTGGTGTCAGGTGGAACATTCCTGGTGGCCTGACTGCACCCAGTGACATTCTTTGCGGGAGCAAGCATCACTGTGACACCAGAGCCTGACACCAGTCCTCCTGCCTACAGCACACTGCTCAGCTGCAGCTGCTGTGGTCCAGCCTGCCTCCCAAAGTGGCTGTCCGCACTCACAAAACAACTCCCATTGTGCTACCACTGGGTCACTGGAGCAGCCACACTTCCTCTGTTAAACTGAAAACAAGACAATAAAACCCAGAAAGTATAACTTGTTATTCATCACTCCAGCCCAGTTGATTGCTTTGTAAGTGGAAATATACTGTTAAGAGATGTCTAATGGTAAAAGAACATTACCTTGCACAGTCTGGGCCAACAGAACCCACAATGCACAAGACGACACTCATACCATATCTCTCACAGCTCATATAATCTAAGAAAACAGGCTCCACATCCCAATCGACTAGGAAAGTATGTTGGCAGTGAGGCAAATCTCAGAGGGGTACTGTGTTTCAATTGGCAGAAATTGCTGCTTCAGATCAAGGCATCCCAAAAAAATTTATAGTTATGCCTAACGAGAGAGATTTACTGGGGAAGGGCTTCCACATGTTGGTTACTTAGGCAGTCGGTGTAAGAATTTCCTTGACTCCACTACATATGTTCCATGGCTTTGGAGGTGGTCTTCTTTTCCCTATTACTGCTAAGTCTGTTTTCCTGGTTACTATGGTAACCAATTTTTTGAACACCAGGCCAAAACCTCAAATTATAGTACATTATTTTATTTTAATAAAGCACAGACCTTGGAAACAGTGAATGCAGGAGTGTGATAGTGAGTAGTGTGAGCGAGTAAATGAGTGTGTGCTCATCAGTGAGCACTGTGTGTGACTAGACAGAGTATGTGAGTCTAAGCAGTGTGTGTATTTATATACTGAACCAAAGTTGTGTGTGTGTGTGTGTGTGTGTGTGTGTGTGTGTGTGTGTGTGTGTGTGACAGTGTATGTGACTAAGCAGTGTGAATGGGTACATGTGAGCATGTATACGCAACAGTGCATACCATGTCACCAAGCAGTGTATGTGTGTGGGTGTTCTCAGCAGTGTGCATCGTGTGCTTGGCGTCTGTGTGTTCTCAGTGGTGTGCACTGTGTGACTACTGTAAGCAGTGTGTGTGGTGTGTCTAAGCAGTGTGTATGTGTGTTCAGAAGTGTGTACTGTGTGACTACTGCAAACACTGTGTATAATATATTCTCTACCTATGTAGTGAGTGTGTGAATGTGTGTGGCTAAGCAGTGTGTGTGTGTGTATGCTCAGCACTGTGCATTGTGTGTGACTACTGTAAGCAGTGAGAGTGTGTATGCTCAGCAGTGTGCATTGTGTGTGACTACTGTAAGCAGTGTGTGCGTGTGTGAGTCTAAGCAGTGTGCATGTGTCTAAGCAGTGTGTGTGTTCGTTCAAGTGTGTACTGTGTGTACTACTGCAAGCACTGTGTATATGTATATGTATATACTGTACCTATGTAGTGAGTATGTGACAATGTATGTGGCTAAGTAGTGTGTGTATATGCTCAGCAGTGTGCATTAGGTGTGACTACTGTAAGTAGTCCGTGAGTGAGTAGTGTGTGTTCAGCAGTGTGCATTGTGTGACTACTGTAAGCAGCGCATGAGTGAGTGTGTTCAACAGTTGAATTGTGTGTGACTACTGTAAGCAGTGAGTGTGTGTTCAGCAGTGTGTACCGTGTGTGACTACTGTAAGCAGTGCGTGAGTGAGTGTTCGACAGTGTGTATTGTGTGTGACTACTGTAAGCAGTGCGTGAGTGAGTGTTCGGCAGTGTGCATTGTGTGACTACACTGTAAGCAGTGCGTCAATGAGTGTTCAGCAGCGTGCATTGTGTGTTACTACTGTAAGCAGTGCGTGAGTGAGTGTGTTCAGCAGTGTGTGTTGTGTGTGACTACTGTAGGCAGGTGTGTGAGTGAGTGTGTTCAGCAGTGTGCATTGTGCGTGACTACCTTACACGAAAATAAGGCAAGAACTTTGTAAGTATTTACAGCATGCAAGAATATATGCTGGCATCTGCAAGCTACATGCAAGTTTTTGAAAGAATTATAAGAAAGGAATATGTAAAGACTTGGACATTTTCCTTGCATTAAAATTCTTTGCTCCATAGAAGAAAAAATCCTAGCCAATATCATGAAATGCAAGAACACTTGTCTGTATAGGGGGTATTAGTTTCCATCCTGATGCAGGTGTAGAACTTAAGGAGGTTGTGCAACCTACGGAGCCACCAACACTCAGCTGTTAAAGTGCCTTGCAAAAAAGCATAGAAACAGATACACAAGCAATAATCTTGATACATTCTTGCATATTTCTTGCATTTTTTAAAGGAAATGTCTTCATTCTGCTCCCGTGTTCATTATTTTCATGACACAAATTTTAAAAGAGACTTTTGTTTTCAATTTGCCTCCTCTAATCAATCTGAATTCACCCAGAGGATTGGACTCTGCAGTGCATCTCTTGGTTCATTGTTTTGCCCTCCCTCTAATCTGGGAGCAGAATAAAGACATGTCCTTTCACAAATGCAGAAATACATAAGAATATATCAAGATTATTGTTTGCTTATGTGTTTTTATACTTTTTTGCAAGACAGCTGAACAGAACAGTGTCAGTGGCTCAGTGGGGTTGCATGTCCTCCTCTAGAGCCTGAGGGCTGTAGGTCCTCAGGATGTAAAACCAATATTGTAGTGCAGTAACCCCACACACAAGTTTTCATACATCTCATCACACTGGCAAGGAGTTTTCTTGCATGAATTTTTCAGCAAATGTCACAATCCTTACATATTCCTTGCACGAAATTCTTACATAAAAACTTACTATGGAATGGGCGCCATACAGGTATACAGCGTTCCATTCTATACTAAAGTAAATCTGAAGAAGGCCTGGCTCTTCCGAATTTGAAACATTACTATCTTGCAACACAGGCAGCCCCAGTTCTTACCTTTCTAAAATCTACTTCGGACACCGGGTGGCTGGACTGTGAGGAGGAGGATGAGGAGCAATTTTTGAGGATGGCCTTGAGTCTTGCCCCCCTTCTCCCTCTGTTCCAACTCTTTACTTCATCCTATGAATCCTTGGACTAGACATACCCTGGTGGAATGGGTGAAATTCGTTCTTTGGTTGGGGTGCAGAAAAACTGTGTCATTTATTCCGATCTTGGGCAATCAGGATTTTTGTCTGAGATTATGGATTCTGGTTTCGTCTTTGAGCTGAGCAGGGGCATTTACACAACAGGGCATCTGCTAGACCAAGATACCCCTGATGAGTTTTGAGCAACTGCAGTATAAATTTCATATTCCTCAAGTGAACTTTTCATTATTTTCAGCTTCGCATTTGCCTTATCTATTCCTAATGTTTCACACTTCTGGTCAGCTCATTACATTAGAGAAATACCTCCAATGTGAGAGGAAGGTATTTGCAGAAAAGTAGAGTGATGTAAGAACTTACCATAACAGCAGACTTTCGAGAGAGGCTCTTGCAGTAGGTAGTTCTGTGCGGTCCTGACGCCAAGGAGTGCCAGTCCTACATGTTATTACCTACTGCAAGAGCCCTCTCGAAGTAAGATCTCATATTATCTCTTCTCTATATGTTTTTCTACAACATAAAGCCCATGTTTCTCAGCACCCTGTTTGGGTATGGTGGGAATCAGCCCTTTCCAGTGCTTTTGATCCTCAACTTAAAAAAAAAAACAACTGGAAAATAATACATAAAACTACTGCTCCTTTTTATTAGAGAGAATTCCACTGGAAGGTTCTGGTTAACTTTTTCAAGACCCTGTCACTTGCCATTATTATGTGGGTGGGTCGGACTTATGCTGGTGACAATGTGGGACTAGAGACGGTTTCATATATTTTGGTCATGCCACAAGATACACCATTTTTGGAGAATGGTGGCCAGTGCCATCTCTTCCATTCTGAGGTTCCACTTCCTTTTCTTTTGAATTTTTTCCCTTGGCGTCCTTCCAGAAAACATTAGTTCCTCTCAAAATAATTATCACCGCATTTTTGTGGTTGCGGCTTTTAAAACTATTATCAGAAAATGGCTGACTCCCACTTCACCCACACTAGCACAACGGATAAGTATTCTAAAAGAAATTTGTGTAATGGAGAACGTGTAGGCGAGTTTGCACTTTCAGTAAGATGGTAACAGCCTTCATATATTGACTAGATGGGCGAAGCGGGATTCCTATTTAGATAAGTTTTTGTCTGCAGGGACGTCTTCAGTCTCCACGGAGTCACCATGGTAGGTTTGGCCTCCCCCTTTGTTTCGTTCTTTTTAGTTTTCACCTATGTTTGGCGATCATATTGGAACAGGATTACGCACTTATGTAATGTATTAATCAGTTTTTTAATACTGTGCCGTTTTATTCTTGTTATGTTTATATTTCTAAAGTTTCTTTCTGTTTGTATACTATGTTGAGGTTCATGTCTATCTGTACTTCTTCCCCATTTTATTTGGAAAATTTCGAATAAAATAGCTTATACAAAAAATCCAACTTGCATGTAGCTTGCATGTGTCAGCATATATCCTTGCATGCTGTACCAGTCAAAATACTTTACAAAGTGCTTGCCTTTTTCAGTAAGTGTACGGTAAGCAATGTGTGTGCATCTGTGTTTAACTGTGTGTGACTACTGTAAGCGGTGTGTATCTACTGTACCTACATAGCGAATGTGTGACAGTGAATGTGACTAAGTAGTGTGTGTGGCTATGTGAGCATCTATAGGGCAACAGTGCATACTACATAACTAAGCAGTGTGTGTGTGTGTGTGTGTGTGTGTGTGCACGCACATGCTGAGTAAGTGAGTAAGCTCACGAGTGTGCTACAGTGTGCCCATAGGTGGTGGATGGGTCTGACAAGTGGAAGGGCCAAGGATGTGAACAGTAAATCCTCTCCCCCCATGAATAGATTCACTCACACCCTTATTTTGTTCTCAAACAAATTTGTAATATGTGGAGTAGCACCCCCACTACCACTGACGTCATCACCTTACGCCTAGTTCCTTGCAACCCCCCCCCCCCGAAGGTTTGGCCTTTTATTTTCATCTTTAAAATTTGACCACTGTACTTTAACTCAGTAGGCCATGAACCCAGTCATGGTCATGAGAAGACTGCTAAAAGAAATACAGCACGGGCGATGAGGCGTAGATAAGATGCCAACACCGAAAACTGTGCTTCAGAAATGCAGTGCAAGCTAACGACAGCGTGGCAAGTCGGGAGGGCAGATTTATGATTGCCAGCTCTGGGAGGGTGAAAGTCAGTTGGGGGGTGATTTACGATTGCTGACTCTAGTAGGGTGAAAGTTGGTGGGGGGGGGCAATTTATGACTGCCGATAATGGGAGGGTGAAGGTCAGGTGCGTGTGCTATAACATTACTACCCTGTTATGTACATGTTGCTGTTTTTACTTGTGCTATTTCTACAGCGTGCATTTCACTGCGCTGTTATTCCAATGCAGTGTTAACAGTATACCAACCCAGCCCACCCCCACCAACACTACTATGGCCTTCACTTTATGACATTCTCCTGACACTCTGCAAGCCATAACGGGGGTGATTAGTAAGTAGCACTATTTACTGCATATGCTGCATTTTAAAGGCACAGACCTTTAGCAGAAAGGGGGATTGTTTACCCAGGAATGGCACACTAAGCTGAAGCTTGTTTCCTGGTGTGACCTGACTGCACAAGGAAGTTAAGTGACTTGCTCAGGGTCACACAGTATGCAAGTGGGGGCTGTGGGATTCAAACCCAGGTCTCAAGGTCTCCAGGTTTGCAGCTCAGTGCCCTACTACAGTGCTATACTGCCTGTTTAGAGTAATACATTAACATGACTGCAGTCTCGATACGGCCCCTACCACTTATAAAAGTGGTAGGCCATGGCTTACAGTGGGCACCCCCACTCCTTTCTGGCACCTATGAATGTGCACTGTGCTATGCAACTAAGCAGTGTGTGTCTCTATCCACCATGACAGGTGAGGACATTTTGTAGGCCCTTAATCTGCAAGAACTGTTTTGTGAATAAAAAGTCAACACAAGACCAAAAGGGCAGGACAGCTATGCAGCTGGAGAGTCAGCACCATGAAGGTAATGCTACATCTGCTGTTCATGCAACAGAGCACGAAGCTTAACTAAGGACCCCACACCAACTGCATATGTTTTAAGTGTCCTGCACAAAGAGAATAGAAACATATACTGTAAATGGTCTGGCAGTCAGTCCATTGAAATTCACCCTTCTAGTGTCTACCCAGGTAATGCCTGCAGAGTTGCTGCCTTCTTCATGCAACCGACCCTCCAATCCCATAGAACCCCCCCCCCCCAACTGGCAACTTGTGATACCCCTGGACCATTCAGTGATACTGGCCATCACTGCTTATATGGTCACTGGACATCGATACCCCTGCTTGAAGAACTGACATTTCCCAATCTGTAACCAACTGATACTTTTAACATTTCTTTACCCAGCATAGCCTAGCTGAGATGCAGTATCTCATTTTCATAGGGGTCCTACTTTTTTTTACACATTTTGCAGCTGGATGGACAGAAGCACCAAGAGGTCACATGACCTCATGGCCACTGCTAGGCGAGGAAGTGACTCTGGCGAGATGTGAGGCTTGGTCTCCTGGTTCACACCACACAGTAGGGAATTCTCAAATATCTTACGTTTCTCTACAGAAAGAAAAAGATTTGGGGCAGCAGCAGGTTCTCCAATGGTAATGAAATCCAATTCAAGAAATAAGATAACTGTATCACTCACCACTCGATCATTTAACCATTGTAGTTTATTATATGTGTAAGATATCGGGCTGCAGCATGTCCATAAACCAGCCAACCCATGTTTCGTTGCCGGCTGGCCACTTTTTCAAAGTATGTGATCCTATGAAGTATTCGCATTGTGATAAAATCAAAATTGATTTTACTTATCAGCTGTAAACTTGATGGCATTAAAAATAACATCTTGGGGTTGGCCTGGTGGCGCTGAGGGTTGAGATTCTGGATGCCACACCTCGCGCCACTCTGGCGACCCATGTTCTGGAATGAGCACAGGTGCCGTGGGTCAGCAGAGAGGAGATGGACTGAGCATCCAATGGACTGGTCTCCATCTCCGGGAAGGGGGGATTCCAGCAGCTGGTGCTCGCTTGACCCCTAGCCGAGGCTGGGGCTTGACGGCATGGAGCCGCACATCAGGGGGCACGGGACAAGGCAAACATTTGACAGGGGCACGCACAGGAGTGTGCACAAACCCAGTCACTGGTATCACTGCATGCTGCACTCCCACAAGGGGGAGAAAAGTGGAAAAGGGTGCCCCAGTCACAGCAGCTTGACGGTCACGTGTGAGCACCCGCACCGGCTCCTGGATGGGATCACCATGTGGATCCGGACTTGGTGGGGGAGTTGGTTGCCCCCTGCCACCCTGCCATGGATGGGAGGGTAAGCTGTGGGGTAATGAAGGTGATCACCCTCTGAGGAGACTGGTATGGGTCAGACGGTGGCCAGAGGAAACAGGATGCGAGGACCTAACGGCCGACTGGGGGCCCCCAAGGAGAAGCAATCACAAAAAAAAAAAAAAAAAAATCAACATCATCTTGACATCCTCAATATTTCTTACTAGTACTCTTCTACATATTCTGTCACCCCTCAAAAAAGCTGCCATGTGAAAATAAATATAAAAAGGCCACCATTCTGTAGTACGTTAGGACAACGGGGTTGTCACAGAACTGATAATTTATGCTGCATTGTTACACTGGTGAAAAGAAGAAAATTCAGCAAGCATAATAAATGCCATAGGCGTGATTTAGTTTAACTTTCAAATGTCATGTTGGCAACTAAATAACTGATGGTATTGCCAGGGGTCTCATTTAGGGGTAACCAGAGGTTGCTATTGAGACCCCTAGGATTTCTTTTTGCAACCCCTATGGTGACTCCTGCAACTGTAATGAACTCCTAAAACAAGGTTTCCATAGGGCTTGATCATATAAAATGTTGTAAGTGGGGAGTTTGCAGCCCTGTGATTCTGTGAAATTAGACTTTGCACCTCATTTGGTGTCATTTGCAGTTTAATTACCTATCCTATATCAAAATATGTAATATATTGTTTGTTTTGCTTAGTATCATAGCACTGATCTTATTTTTATTGTTTACTGTAATGTATTATTATTACCTATTTTGTTCATACTGTGTATATTTATTCTGTTTTCCATTTTTCACTGTGTTTGCCTTTTGCTGCTGTACTTGCTGTGTATCCCATTTCCCTCTCCCGGGATGCATCTGGAAACGAGCATGTCTGCTCTGTATGTCTTTCCTGGTGAAACTTTTAAAGGGACACTGTCAGCCTTTCCCCTTTGTTGTATGAGTAAAGTAAGCAGTGTGCCTCTCGGCACCCATCTATCTTAGATGCACCCCACAATGTCCCTACACGTACAAATTTACAGCCTTTTGGCTGGTTTTTAAGATTTGTGCAAAAATATGTGGACACTCGAGTCAACTAAAACTCACCCATGTCTCGGAATCACAATGTGATAGAAACGCCTCTAACATGTTGTCCCAAACAGTATTTTTTAGAGCGGACCTCAGATAGAGATAATAAGCCTGCTCCTCGTATAGAAATAAAACGTTGCTAGTATCTCCATTGAAAAACAGAGCGCTCTACAGTGTACAATTTTGAATTTCTAGTAGTTGCTGAAATCTCGCGCCTGCGCTTCAGAAGCGGCTCTTGCGCATGCGCGGGATCTCTGTTCCTGCCTCTGAAGCGCATGCGTGTGATTTCGGCAACTACGAGAAATTAAAAATTGTGCACTGTAGAGCTCTCGGTTTGTCAACGGAGATACCGGCAACATTTTATTTCTACATGAGGAGCAGACTTATTATTCTATCTTGGGTTCGTTCTCAAAAAAATCACTGTTTTGGACAGTGCTCGTGCCAGAGGTGCGTTCCTGACCTCATTGTGCTTCTGGGACATGGGTGAGTTTTCCTCTGACCAAGTGTATGAATATTTTTGCAGATATTTCAAAAGGCTGTAAGTTTATACATGTAGGGGCATTCTGGGTGTATTTAGGATAGTTGGGTGCCAAGAGGCACACTGTCGTTTTACTCATAAAATGAAGGGGAAAAGCTGACCGTGCCCCTTTAAATAAATAAATATGTAACCTCTATGATTCTTGTGAAATGCTGCCAGTGAGCAATAATTATAATCTGAAGCCTTACTGTTGTTTTATTTTCAGTATAAGGCACTGAGTGTAACCAAGTTAAATTCAAAACCTATTTTTTATTCTTTGGCAACCGGATATGGCCCCCCTAGGTATAATGCCTGTTTTCTGAGGTGACCAGGGAGAACTGGGGAGGTTAAGTGACTTGTTCAGGATCACACAGTATGCAAATGGAGGCTGCTGGAATCAAACCTAGGTCTTCTGGATATATCAAGCTCATTCACAGCTTGTTTCTCTAACCTCTAGCCTAAACTGTAAACTTTGGAAGATCATCATGCTCAGGTGGTGATAAAACTGCCATTATACTCCGGTGTGGGGGTGATATAAACTTTGATGTGGGCTGTACAGACACCAGAGAATAGCTCCAAAAGTTGCAGCAACAGGAACTGCTTAGAAAAAAGTGGCCTTCTGTTCACCACTGGCACAAAGCCAAGGCTCCCTAAAACACAGGGACAAGGCAGTGGTGTTCCGCTAGGGAGTAGCCTTAGAATTTCACACTTACGTGAGGCAGAGGACTTCACTTGACATATTTACATTCTTTCTAATTTTAGCATCTCCACCATGCATCACAGACTAACGATTCTACTGAGGATTCTGCAAAGAGTGATGTTGCCCTCCCAACCCCTAATGAAGGTGGGGTTGTGTTGTAAAGGCGGTCTGTGGTTTAACCACTGGGGTCTCGGAACAGTAATGTTGACAAGTGTGTTTTGGTGTGTGTGGCTGGAGGGGGATGGGGTTATAGCCACAGAGGGCACCTCAGAAGTTCCAAACACACTGAGCCAGTGTCTGCCTATTGCTTAGATCTGACATCACTTTATCAACAAATGGAAACAGGGTCCCAGGGCAGGGAGGTTACAGTGAGTTCATTCAGATACCACAGCCATTTCAGGAGATCAAGATCTTTCTCACTGCGTAAGAGACCCTCCCCTTCCACCACAGAGGAGCTGCTGGGGATTATCTGATGACCGCTCTGCTGTCCCAGGAGAGGTCTCTGGTAAACACCACCAGCTTCAGAGCGGTTCTGTTTCTGGCCATGAACATGACAGTGTGTGTGTGTGTGTGGGGGTGCTAGAGATGCTTATCCCAAGTTCTAGAGGAAGACACAATTCCACAGTGCAGCCTGCTGCAAGTTGATACTTTGTACTTTGTGTCCTGTTCTCCCATCAAAACTTTCTGTTCTCCCAGCTTAGCCTCATATTATTCTTCATCTGTTAGACAGATCTGAGGACCACAAAAGTTTTCCACACAACCAAAGAACCCCTACAGCAGCTGTAATTAAAAGCACAAAAGAATGTAGACAAGTTCAACGGTGTCACATTTTTGTGTGTAATTTCTTTAGTCGCCTATTATGCCTCTGTCAGTCTACACCTTCAGGTCTTTCCTAGAAGGTCCCCACTGCCTGCTGGGACCGTGAATTCACTACAGGAGTCACCAGAGGCTTCTCTGCTCCGCCTCTTGTTCTGTGATGTCTGTGAACTCAAAGAACTCCCCTGCTACCATGGGTAGCACATGAATATACATCATGGTAACTACAAAAGCAGCTAATGGTATGGAAGTGCTGGCTACGGCACAGTGTACAGCTACTACAATCCCAGCCTCCCAGAAATAACCACGACAGACTATGGTGTAGGAGGCGTTGGCTACAGAATCACAGATAATACAATCCCAGCCTCCCAGAAATAACCATGACAGACTATGGTGCAGGAGTGCTGGCTATGGCAGAATCTCACAGGTACAGCAATCCCAGCCTCTCCCAGAAAGAGCCACGACAGACTATGGTGTAGGAGTGCTGGCTACGGCAGAATCTCACAGGTACTGCAATCCCAGCCTCTCCCAGAAAGAGCCACGACAGACTATGGTGTAGGAGTGCTGGCTATGGGGAATCTCACAGCTACTGCAATCCCAGCCGCTCCCAGAAAAAGCCACAACAGACAATGGTGTAGAAGTGCTGGGTATGGCAGAATCTCACAGCTACTGTAATCCAAGCCTTTGCTGGATGCAACATCAACAGACAATGGTGTATAAATGCTGGTTATGGAGGAGTTTAAAGAGCAGCTTTTTACTTTCCTACTATTGCCCCCCCCAAACAAATAATATATGTTTATACAGCTAGTGGTAGTTGTTTCTTATGAGATAAGAATGTTATCTCGTGCTGGTTTGGGTGAGAGGAACGCAAAGTGAAGCTGAGCGGTTCTGTCAGCCCAAACCAGTATGAGATAACATTCTTATCTCATAAAAAACAACCATCACTGGGCCTATAAACATATAATAAAGTGGTGGAACTGCGTTAGGATATTTAGTTACACGGATGTCCATTTTATAGTATGGCATTCCCCCGGCTTCTGGCGTTTCCCCTGGCTTTTCAGTATGGACTGGTATGTTCTGCGTGCCGTGGGGGATGTGCATCGTTATGTGTTTTACAGCAGGCAACAGCAGTAAAATCACACAGACAAGAATTTTCTGTGTGTGATTTTACTGCTATTACCTTCTTACTAAGCTTTCATTTTTATTTGTGAGGAAGATTTAGTCAGAAATATTCCTGGTGAACTGGTTCAATAAATAAACTACTCGTACACAGTGACAATCATTACTGTTGGACAAGAATTACTGTGGCGCGAATCAGCTGTCTGACGGTGCGCGAGGCGCCTATCATATGCTAGATAAGAGGTACAGTAGATGCCGAGTCATGAGTGGTGGAAGCAGTTCCACCACTTTATTATAAGGCTTACATGGCCCCAAGTGGACTGCAATACAAATTTTCATTTATTTCCCCCAGTATCAAAAAAGGCAACAGATTGTATTTTTCTCCGTAGAGCCTAAAGCCAAAACACTGTCACTTCCTTATTGTGAGGTACACCCCCATGCTGGCACGTTTTGTGATCTCAGCAAATGAAGAGTGCAGGGGCATGCTCCACAGAGTAGAACAGGGACTTTTTGCAATGCTTTTTACTACAGTTTAGAGTTCCGATCATAACAAATTAAGGTCACTGCTTGACTAACAAGGTCCTTGTTAATCAAGCAGTGGCCTAGATTTGTTATAATAACTCTAAACTGTAATAAAAAGCATTTCAAAAATGTTTCTATTCTACTCTACTCTACAGAGCATGCACCTACACCCTCCATTTACTGACATCACAAATGTGCAGCTTAGGGCATCTCACAATAAGGAAGCGCAGCATTTTGGCCTTTTGGCACCATGGAGGAAAATAATGATTCCTTACCTTTTACAACACTGTCAGAAATAAATGAAAAATTGTATTACAGTCCACTCTGGGCCATGTAAGCTTTAGTGTATGTTGGGGAAGGGGGGCAACAGTAGGAAGCTGCTCTTTAAAAACACTGCAATCCCAGCCTCTTCCAGAAAGAGCTACAAGAGACAATGGTGTAGAAGGGCTGACTATGGGGAAGCTTACAGCTACTGAAATCCCTGCCATTCCCAGAAACACAAAGCACTAATGGTGCTGCCTGTGGGGCACCTAACAGCTACTGTAAACCCAGCTCTCCCAGATGTAGCATAGACAGACACTGGTAGCTGTACTAGCTATGGAACAATTTAAACACACTGCAAACCCAGCCTCTTCCCAGATGCAGCCCAACTGGCAGTGGTGTAGGAATCTGGCTATGGGCTCACAGCTACAGCAATTCCAGCTCCTCCCAAAAGGACCGCTATGGGTAGTGGTGCAGGAATCTGGCCATGGGGAGCACACAGCAACTGCAGACCCAGCCTCTCCCTGAAGGACTTGCTGTGTGCAGAAGTACAGTACTTGAATGCATACATGATTCATCAGATACACAGAGGCACAGATGAAGAAGCAACATCTGGTGGCAGAAACCACTGCATTTAGTATATATAGAAATGCACATGCCACATACAGTATTTAGGGAAGAACGATGATCATGAGTCCATCAACGGATGAAACAATCTTATAGAAAAAATGATACAGTATTTCTTTTGTATTTGTTCCTTGCTGGAAAGATGTCTTTGGAATGTGTATAAATAAACAGAAGTCTGGCTGCCATCATGAAATCAGACAGATGCAGGGCTGTGGGAGATTTCCTTTGAGGAGTGGAGGAGGCCTGACTTGGCACCAAGCCCGCACTGAGACTTCATACTAGTGTGAAATACTGAGCACAAACCAGAAGAGGGCAGTGCATGATTTCAGACCTCCAATAACCAACTACAGCAACACAGCATGTGCCGGGCAATGGCACACACAGTACAGCAGTAAAAAAAGGTAATACATTGCAGTATGTTGAACGGCGGCTGGTACCTTGGCAGCTGTTGCCACAATATTTATATTTTATTAAGAGTAAGTTTGCAAAAGCAAAGCACAAATTGCATTACATTCTCATGCATTACTGTATCACACACTGCAGGTTTTTTTTTTCATATAGCTTTTGACCTCCGAGGCATCACCTGCTCCTTCCTTTGACTCCTCCCCCTAGCAACATCTACCATCCTAGGCAGCAAGTTATGCCACAGAGTGGGGCTCAAGGGTGGCCACCACACCACCATCTTTGAGACAACTCATGCTGCACAATATCTATTCCCTGGCTTTGTCCCTTGTGTACTGCCCCCCCACCTCCCAGTGGAGTAAGCACTAGCCATCTATTGACCTATGCACACACATAGCATTCTGCAGGGGCAGGGCTCCCTGGCCCTTCCTGCAGGTGTTGCTGTAGTGCTAGAACCTGTTGCAAATCCTCCTGACAGAGAGCCCTGCTGAGTGGCACCTGACTCAGCCACGGCCTGCCCACCGGATCCAGCTCCCTGAACACACTATTGGACCTGGGTCACCAGTACTGAGCCATCGGGCTGCCCTACACACTGCAGGTTTTAATGAACAGCAGTGTGTAGGAAGATTTTTTTTTTAATTTAGGCAAGCAAGACAAGTCATTTTTATTTATATTCTTCCCTATCCCCAAGGACATGGGGCATGTCACAAAATAGATATAACTAATTAATTATAAATAAATGACCACTATTTATGATGCAGTCACAAAAACACTGAGATATCATGTTAAAGACGGCTGTCAATGTGGATTGCTGATATAAAATGATAACATTTCTGTGTCCACTGAGAAGGAAGTCCTAAGGTGAGGTCCTAAAGAGTTCTAAATAGAGGGATCACCACCGAGAATAATCTGTTTCCTGATAGCCTTAGATGTGATTTTGATATGGCCAGAAAAAAACTACTCAGCGGAGTGGAGTGAGTAGTTGGAAGTATACCAGGCCAGGAGTTCTTCAACAGCAGGGCTTGTAAGTTAACAAAGCAATCTTATAGGGGGTGTACCACCTAACTGGTAGCCAGTGCAGCTGCTGCAGCACAGGGGTGTAATATATTCTGTGTAGAATGAGCCAGAAGTAACTGGCTGCAGCATTCTGCACCAGCTACAGACAGTGTACCAACCTCCTTGTGAGCCCAAGACAGACTGCACTATACTAGTCAAGCCTTGAGCTGGCAAATACATGTACCAGGGTTATTCTTGCATCAGAAAGAGTTTAATACAGGAGACATTCCTCAGTTGGAAAAAATCCAGTGCAGGCCACAGCTGACCCATAATATTCCAATGTCAGCCATGAGACCGTGATGATTCCCAGATTTATAGAGTGCTCCTCCACAGTAGCAATTAAATGGAGAAATAGGGCAAACACAAAATACAAGTACAAATACTCAGACACATTACATATAGAATAATACATGGGTAGGTGTGCATAACGAGAATTTTATACACTCTCGAGGTGTGTGATGCTTCATAAACCCGAGAGTGAAGCTTGAGGGGTTTATAACAGCATCACACACTAAGGGTGTGTATAAAATTTGAGTTTTTGCACCCTACCCATGTGTTATATAATTACTGGGAGTGTTTTCTGCCTGCATCCTTCTAGTAAAAAAAAAACCCATCAGTTTGACCAGTAGATGGCGCTGCCCTTTAACGCATGAAAGCAGCAGCTGCAATAGTGTTTAATCCATGCTCCCCCACCCCAACAACACACATGGGTTTGAGAAGTTATTTCTGTTGTGTACCTCTCTATGCCTCTTTGTCAATCTTTTCCTGCAGCCTCTCCAGCCCCGCCCCATCGTAGGCTGACCTGTAGAGGTAGTGGTAGCACTTGGTCAAATAAGGTTGGTTTTCGTGCCATTTTTACTTTTACTTTTTCCTGTCAGAGAATAACCCGATCTTGCTATGCACGAAGAAGTGGAGTCTGTGGTACTGAGAGGCAGTAGTAATATGTCCCTATAAATCTATCTATCCTAAATGTTGAAGGAAAGTGTAGTAGAGGCGTAGTGTTAGCAGGCAACAAGCAGTGTGCGCATGCATGGAAGGCGAGAAACCCGATGCATGTTCGCCATTATAACCTGCAGGTTATAACAGTGAATTCTAACCTGCTTCCTCTATTGAGAGGACACTCCTCCGTTATTACAGCCATATGAAATGTGAACAAACAGTGCAAACCACAATAACAAACAGTTAATAAAAAATTCTGGCTTTCTATTAGTAAATATTCTAAAATAGCCTGTGTACAATCCAGGAAACCCTGACTAAGCACACAGGAACGTTCCAAGTCATGATTTTTATAGTCTACTGGAGGTAGACAACAGCTGTTCGACAGAAGAGAGTTCCATGGAATACGGGCTGCAACTGCAAAGGCTAGATTGCCCCAGAGATTTCAAGCATGAGTAAGGCTACTATGGGAGCCCCTGTCCTGTAAACTATTAGGCCCCGCCCAGACTATCGCTTGTAAACTGGGTTTGCAAAGATAACCTGGTTTAAAAGTGTCTAATTCAGTTAGTGTCCAGACTGTAATGTCTGTAGAACTGTTCTTGGGAACTGTTTTCTAGTCCAACTAGGGAGGCAGGCTAGAGAATGTTTCTTCCCCCTGAGGAAGACCTAGCTCAGGTCAATGCACTGGGGTGATAGCCCTCCAGACTACTCTTTATTCAAAATAAAAGTGCTGTGTATACTTCAAACATTTTTTTCAGAGAGTTTTCGTGGCTCCTGAGGGCAGTTTCTTGTTGGATGTTATGTGTGGGGCTGGCAGCCTCATACACCACCACCTGTGTTCCAGGACACATTTCTCATTTTCGTATTTCTAGGGAATGTTTCTATACTAATTTCTGCAATGATTCTTGAGTACAGTTCTAACAGTTTCCATATGTCATTATAGAATTCCCAGAATACAACAGAGTATGAACTGTACAACTAAAAGCATCCATCTGGACACTGTGGTACAGTCCAGTTCTCCGCTTTCCTGCTTGGACTTACTAAACTGGTTCAGTTCAGCTGGTTTGGACCTGTTCTTGGCACCTGAACCCGAAATTCAGAACAGCAGAAGAGGGTGAAGGAAGATGGCAAAGCTCCTTTCTTCGTATATTAGGGAGAAGAGGAAAAACAAGGGAGGAACTGAAAAGTTGAAGAGGGGAGGATATGGACGGAGGAAGACAAGCAAAAAGCAGATACACTAAAGGAATATTTCTACTTGGTTTTCATGGCAAGGAGGAGGAGGTCACTGCCAGAATGCTGCATTAAAGTAGGGAGGGCAACAAAGATGGTGTGTGCTCAAGCGTCTGAGGGGTTAAAATGTGGGGAAGTTACAGGGACAATCCCCCAAAGTCAAAATCCTGTTTGTGATATCACAGTTTGTTGCTGTGGAAACTATTATGATGTCACAGATGGAGGATTAAGACGCCAGAAAAGGACTGAGCAGCAGGAGCAGAGGAGACAAGGATCCTTTTACAATGCAAATTAAGTACGCAATAATGCCCGACAGAGTGGGCATTATTAGGAAATACCGGACATGGCCGGGCATCATGAGGCCCGATGCTACAGGCGGAGGGCCTTAGAGCCCCCTGGAAGGTCCAGTATTTCCCAATAATGCCCACCCTGGATGGTATTATTGCGCTTAGAAAATGGCCCATTGGAGAATGTTACTCTGTGAAGAGGCACTTGGACTGGCTCTTATTTTTAGCTGGGCATCTACTGAAAAATAAATGCCCAGCTTGGAGCCTGTCTCAGCCAATCAGGTTTAAGAATTGATTGTTGCCATTTTCTAACTGAGAAATAAAGAATAAAGGGAACAGAACAATAAAAAATCCATAGCATATTAGCAGACTTGTGTCTAAATATTGTGCGTTTTAAAGTTTTCTCAAAAGTGACAACACTCACTTTAACTTGACTGCTGTGTGCTGCATCTGCATTCTTTGGATACAGTGTCTGAATCCTATTATGTATGGAGTTTACTGTTTACGTATTTTATATATTGTTTATTCATTACTGTGTTTGAACCTTATTATGTATGGAGTTTGTTGTTTATGTTTTATATTCTTCGTTTATTGTGTATGCTGTTTAATGTGTGCAACAGCTTGTTTATTTAACAGCACTGTTTGTATTACTTTGTTTATGCCATAGTCTGCACTCATGTATCTACCCTCTTTGTCATTAGCTTTTGTTAGAAACGTGGACGGTGTAGGCATGAAAAGACCCAGCAGTCCATCCAGTCTGCCCATTTCCCTGCCTAGCCCCATGTCTGGCCTAATTCCAGACTGGATTTAGAGATCTGATTGCCCCAGTGGTTGACAGTCACCTCCATCCACAGTAACATGTACTACTGATTAATTCTGCCAGTATTTTGTTTTAACTCGTTGTCACCTGGGTGGCCATTTTGTATCAGGTTAAGCAATGGGTGGTTCAGACTTCATATGGAGTTACTGAAAGTAATGGGTTAAACTGTTTTGTTTTCTCCTCTGCAACTCCTGCCCCTCGTCACACCTAAAACAACTTTGGGCTCAGTGTGCCTTTCCACAGCACCAGGGTTCAAATAAATAAAGTTATGCTGTTATGCTATCCTGTGCATGTACAAATTTTCCCATTGGCGTTTCAAGAGACAAATGTGTGGACAGCAGAGTGGGAACCCTCCTCCATCAACATGACATTAGTGAGATGATACGTCTTCATCGGCAGGAAAGCAGAGAAATGTACACTCCTCCATTGCAACTAGAATAGAGAAGGACTGTCTTCTCTGTGACAGTGTGCTTTTCTTCTGTATTCCAATAATACCATTTACTACAGAAGTATATATGATCAGACAGACCAGGGAGAAACGCTTAATTATTACACTCACAAATGAAACCAGGAGTCAGTGACCAAAGAGACAACCTTCTGGGAACAAGATAATTAAACCTAAGCAGAAGCTTCCTTTGGCAGTTTTAATTTGCCCCATTTTACTAGCCATTTTTGCACCAGTGTGGAAGGTTTGGAAAGCCACACTGGTGTATATTTTGTATGTGTACACTGCACAGGCATCAAACCAGTGTGGTTCTTCTGCTCCTCTCCCAGACAGAGAAGCTGACCTGGTGTAGGTTGTTTCAAGTGCTGTGTAAATGGTGGCTATTTTTCACCTCACTGGCTGAGTGTAATTTAGCATCACAACACAAAAGCCTCTTTTACACAACGAGCTCTGCACTGCAGCGAGCAGTGCAGAGTAACTGGAACGTTACCTCTTTTGCTGTGTACAGGGACCCCCCACCACATCCAAAATAAATGCTTACTGATCTGGTGTTCCCTGTTTTCCTTGGTTCATCATTATGTTTTCCCATTGTATGCCACTGTAATTGTAGTGCAGCGTTCACACTGATCTCGGAGAGGGTCTTGTGAGACCCTCCAGGATCCCCTGTTGCTTACTCATGCAGCACTTCCCTGTACTGGGTCCCGAGGCTCATGTGTGGAATACTGTAGCCGAGTTCAGCTAAATATATTTTCAGTTACTAGAAGGAAAGCTGAACTCGGGAAACTAGTTGCTTTTCAGAAGCGGGTGCTAAAGGACTTTAGTGTCTTGGGGTGAGTCATGGACACTGCGCTTAAATGCATATTCCATGAATATATACATACGCACATGCACAGTATCAATGCTCCACTTTCCGAGCACTTTTAAAGTCCTTTCAAGTTCAAGTTCAAGTTTATTGCAGGAAAGACTGCTGAGGAAGCTCATTCACATGAGGTCCTGAGTCACATACATACAATTCGCTATTACATTGACAGGAAAATTGAATGTGGAACAAGCAAAGACTATATATATAATACAAGAGGTATACAAAATAGAAATCCTTGTGCTATTTATGCAAATACATTTTTAGCACCCATTTCTGAAAAGCAACTGGTTTCCAGGTTCAGCTTTCTTTCTAGTATCTGAAAATATATTTAGCTGAACTCGGTACAAAATATAAAGTGAGCGAAGTCTCGGGCAAGTCTTGGTCAGAAATGTGGCTGAAACCATGGAACAACCCAGGATACTGATGTATGGGCTGCTGAATATAAGCAAAGGCTGCAGTGCAAGACAGGTAAGGTGTAAAACACAGCGACAACGTTATGATGTAGGTAGGGCACCATGTAAAAGCGCCTAAAGGAACTCCTTGCAGGATGGGTCCCACAATGTAGTTCCCAAGAAACCGTGAGAAGCCAATGTCCTAAGTGCTGTACACCACTGATTTCATAAATGACCAGCTGCAGACTGACACCAGTGTCAGCCACAACAGTGTGTAACTGCTTGGTCAGTGAAAAGGATCTTTGGTTACAGTTACATGAATAAAGAATACATGGTTGGGTCTTCACCAAGAGTAAAGTCCTTATAAAGTTGGGTGGGGGGCAGGGACTATCTGAGCCAAGAGGCAAGACTGGAAACAGATAGCTGTATTCTTTGAAGAAAAACAGAACTATGGCTTATGAACAATGGTTTGACTGATGCAAATTATTTTTATTTATTTATTCATTGAAGTCTCTGAATTACAACCTTTGAGCCAGGGACTCTTTTACAAAGGCTCCACATCACAGATGGAGGAAACAAGTACAATTCACATGGTACAAAAAACTGAATGAGTGTACAGAGACACAACAAAAAAAATACATAGTAAGTGTTTCACAGGTATCAAGAGTTATACAGATGTTGTACATGTTGTAAGAGCAGCCATAGGGATGACCTTGTCATGGACCTCTAAGTTGCGGAGACCAAAGTAGGTGAGTACAGGAGTTTGTAGAACCCAACAGCAGTAAAGGAAGTGAGCAGCCAGAGGTACGCATTGCACAGGGAAGGGTAACTGGTCCTAATCCAAATAACATAGGTGCAGAGATAAGGAGAGAAGACTGAGAGTAGGATACAGAGTATACAAGGGGGAGTTGACTGAGATTAGGAGACAGAAAATACAAGGGGGAGTTACTAGGGGTGGTGAATGGGAGGGGGAGGAGGGTGTTGAATACTGGGGAGGGTAAGATGAGAGATGTTTTGAGGATACAAGGTGAGGTAAACAAGAACTAGGTACTATGCCAGAGTTGGAGGGGGAAGTATTGTTTACCTGAAAGGAGTAATGTAATCGGATGATGTCAGAGCACAAAAATTGAAACACTGCTCAGTATTTGTTCCGCAAACTAATCTACAATAGTCCTGTTCTTATCATTATCCATGAGCCAGTACACATATGTTCTAGGCAGACACCTGCACACACACCTATACATCCGATAAGACTACATGAAGAGAAAGTCTGGGAATTCCAGTCCCAGTTGATAATAGTATACTGGAGGTAATAAGAGGGGATACGAGCTGGGATGACAAACTCTGTGGCTAGCAGGAGACAAGAGAGGAGAATGTCCTCCAGTATCAGTACATCATAGAGATAAATGTCCTCAGCAACAGACAATCAGAGTGGGATATGTCCTTCAGCATCAGGAAATCAGAGAGGACACTGTCCTGTACCATCAGGAAATCAGAGAGGACAGTATCCGCTACCATCAGGAAATCAGAGAGGACACTGTCCTCTACCATCAGGAAATCAGAGAGGACACTGTTCTCTACCATCAGGAAACCAGAGAGGACACTGTCCACTACCATCAGGAAATCAGAGAGGACACTGTCCGCTACCATCAGGAAATCAGAGAGGACAGTATCCGCTACCATCAGGAAATCAGAGACTGTCCTCTACCATCAGGAAATCAGAGAGGACACTGTTCTCTACCATCAGGAAACCAGAGAGGACACTGTCCACTACCATCAGGAAATCAGAGAGGACACTGTCCGCTACCATCAGGAAATCAGAGAGGACACTGTCCGCTACCATCAGGAAATCAGAGAGGACAGTGTTCTCTGCCAACAGGAAATCAGAGAGGACAGTGTTCTCTACCTTCAGAAAATCAGAGAGGACAGTGTCTGCTACCATCAGGAAATCAGAGAGGACAGTGTCCGCTACCATCAGGAAATCAGAGAGGACACTGTCCACTACCATCAGGAAATCAGAGAGGACAGTGTCCTCTACCAACAGGAAATCAGAGAGGACAGTGTCCTCTACCTTCAGGAAATCAGAGAGGACAGTGTCCTCTACCATCAGGAAATCACAGAGGACACTGACCTCTACCATCAGGAAATCAGAGAGAACACTGTCCTCTAACATCAGGAAATCACAGAGGACAGTGTCCTCTACCATCGGGAAATCAGAGACACTGTCCTCTACCATCGGGAAATCACAGAGAACACTGTCCTCTGTCATCAGGAAATCACAGACACTGTCCTCTTCCATCAGGAAATCAGAGAGAGGACAAAACAGTTTTAGTAATCATCTCAGGAAACCTCTTTTATGCCCCAAGTTTTGGGGATCTCTTATTCCTATCATCAATTGGGGACTTCATGTTTAGAAAAATCCCTGTCCATGGAATCCAAATAAGCAAGTGCTCCTCCTTGGATGGAGCTTAACTTTTACATCCTCACCGGTGGCACACATTTTACCAACAACCCTCATCCCAGCTTAGGTAGTGGGGCATTCAGGGTGAGTGTCAGCAGCTGGACTGAGACTGGACAGAAGGTCCCACAAATGGGGGATCTTCATATTTATTTAAGACTGTGGCCATGAGCAAGAGCCTGCCCATAAAGGGGGGCTCCTGAGTGGGGGTTTTAAAACTGGCGCCTTACACTCCATTTAATGGGTAGCAATAATTAGTGTTTTCCCATCAAGGGACAACATAACTCAAACATTCCTGATGAGGGACTGTCAGGGCCAGTGCAGCCAGCAAAAACAGAGGGAAGGATACAGACAGACAAACTGTTAGAAACATTATATAATCTACAGAACAAACCAATGAATGGGCTATTTTCTAACATCATGCAAATTACAGGTAAAATAAAAGTCTTAAGACTTTAGGAAAAAATGCAAGTCTACCCCAGATTTGTTCTTTTAATCAGACCATTCTGTAGGTTCCACAATATTGTGTTTTATCAAACATTTAATAACAACTTACGCGTCTGCCTTTTTCTCCCCTTGTTCCAATGGGGCCACGATTTCCTTGGAGGCCCTGAAACAAAAATAGTTAAAAAACAGTTATTTATCTTACCCTGCTAAGACATTCTGATGTAACTCAGAAACCAAGGTTATCTCTGAAGTCTGCACACCCTGTAGATGAAAAATCACCTTCTCCAGTGCCATTTCCCTCTGGCAAAACAGTGTCAAGCCAATGAGTCCCTTGGACAAAAGTTGTAACAGGCCTGTGACCAATACAGAATTCTAGGAAGCTGCAGACAAACAAAGAGGAAGAGGACACACTGTTCCCCTCTACTTTATTGCAAGAAGAGAAAAGACAAATTCACTGCAGCATTTGTAAAGAAAAATAGATATTAGAGGGATGGGTCCCACTTTATTTTAAGTGTCCATTTCAATGTAACTGCAGGGTAGGTAATCATTATTACATGTAACAGGGGTAATTACACTGTTGTTACACATTTGTTGCATGTAACAGCATTGCAACTGCCATGCAGTTACAGTGTCATGTAACTACAGTGTAGTTAATCTGCAGTAACCCCAAACGACTGTAGCATCTTTCTAGGAATGTGTGGTACTTCAAAGCAAATAAAAGACACTTAGATTGCAGCCTGTGGCCTAGTTCATTTCTGGTATAGCGTTTGGAGCCATCAGAATTTATTGCTGTATGAAGACCAGGCTCAAGTGTTGAAGGAAAGGTACAGTAACAATACAGTTCTTATGAGAAAATATTATTCATTAGAAATTACTCCAACTGGGATAACCACATGAGATGCAGCATCTCATTTTCACTAGGGTCCCAGAGAGAAGAGAAGCAGTGAACTGGTTACCATGGTCCAGTAGGAATAGTTACACACAGGCCAAAATATGCAAAAAAGCAAACGGTAAAGGTAAAGCGCATCCAAACAATAATTAAAGCAAGTGAATAAAGCGGAAGGTCGATGCCCTAATTAAAGGCATAACAAGGAGTCCAGGTTGTAGCTAACTGTCCTGCAAACTGCAGGTTAGCTGGCAGGAATTAAACTTTTTTCGAGGTTTCAAGTACAATGTAACTACTCGACTCAAATGATCTGCCTTGTACTATCAGTGGGGTAGTTTATCGGATAGACATCAGATTCAGATAGATGGGGACGTAAGACAGAGAAAGAGACTAGGAAGAGGGCCATAGATGGAGAGTCAGGGATGGCAGAATAATAGCATGGAGTGATCGAGGGGGCACACACGGAAAAGGGAGAGGGAAAGAGTACAGAATAGAGGAGTCAGGTGGAAAGACAGACAGCACAGGACAGACAAGAGATAGTATGGAAGAGAACCAGAGAGCGAGAGAGCAGGTAAGAGAGCAAGGCAACAGTGAAGGCAATTAAGGGAGAAGGAATGAAGGGACACAAGAAGAAAAGCAAATTATTAGGGGAAGGCAAGCAAGAAGGCAGAGAAGTGAATGCTGAGGGCAGGTAACAGTGGGAAGTCAGGACAGAGAAAACAACAGACTTCAGGGACAGAGGAGAGAAAATAGAGAGGAGGGACAGAAAAGAGGATTAGAGAGACAGACAGGCATACTAGCGCTACTTGAAAGAAAAACTAGCTTTATGCACACAAGGTTTCCCCTGCATGTGGGCTGTAGTCATAGCACCTTTCTATATCACGATGACTCAGACCAATGATAACACCAGGTCTTAAACCAATGCTAGCACCAAAGAAACAGCTGACAAAAAAATCTTGCACCGTCTAATCTTTTTTTCCCCATATACGGCAAAGCCAGCCACGTTGCAATGCAGTAACTTGCAGTAAATGGCATGTCACAAAATGCTGCAGTGAAAAAAGGTTTCCAACTGTAGGCGGCTTAAAAAAGGTCTTAAGTGCCATTGAATTACACTGTTCCCTGCAGCATACTGCAGTGTTTTGTGATATATTTCAGCATTACTCCATTGGATCCTGGCTGGCAATACTGCATACGGTAGTTTATCCTCCTGGGTCAAAGGTCACACGTTCCCATGGTATCAGGAAGGCAACCAACCAGCCTCATCACCAGACAGCACCACTCCCATTCCTCCATGGAGTACCCCACCTTACGGTTAGACTGGAGGAGAAGGCAGGCGTCTCACGGAGCACAATCCAATATGGAAGTGGGATAACCAACCCAGGGCTCAAGTGTGCTGTCACCGTCATTTGGTCAACCACCATTTTCCTCTTGCATTTGTGTCCCGTAGGCACTCCCACACTGCTGAGCACTACTCCCATGGGTCTATGCACACAAGCACACAGTGCTGGACCACTAAAGTGGCTGTTGTAGCTGAGGAACTTGGCATCAGTCCCAACTCCTGGCGGCAGCACTGTGACACAGCAGCATCATCCCAGCCCCCTTGGTTGCCCGGTCTGGCTCCTGAGTCCACTCCTGAACCCAGGTCACCTGCATGGGAGCCCAGTGCATTACCCACTGGTCCATAGGGCAGTCAGCATCTTTTTATTTTTTTTTATTTTTTTTTTTAAATCAGAATTATTGCTCCAGATATATTGGTCAATAAAAATGTCAGCATTAACATGTTAGGAGGCACGTTTCTTTGACGGGGCGATGAACCTAAGGAACAGCCTACCAGTGGGGACAGAAGACATGAAGATGTTAAAAGTCTTCAAGGTAATTTTTGCTCATTAAAGGAATTACTGGGAACCCTGGGCAGTAGAGTGGGTAGGGAACCCCTTTAAATCAGCACCTTTGTAAAATATGTTTATTCAACCATGCTTGTGATGCAGGGCGAGGAGGAGGGGCAGACGAAATGGACCTACATTCTTTCCAATCTGAAATTACTATGCTACAGAACAGCTGGTGCAGAACTGGACCTTTGATTATTAGGTGCTGGGGCCAGCCCAGTGGTGCTGAGGGTTGAGGCATCTAGCCTTACTTTGCATCACATCAGTGACCCAGGTTCGGGAACAACCTCGGGTCGTCAGGGAGCCGACCGGCCGGGGGGGGGAGGGTGGAAGCAGGATTGAGCTGCCTACTGGCAGCTCTCCTCTCCTGGGGTTGACGCTGTCCCTCTCATAGTCCCATCACCACCACGTGGAGGTCCGGTGGTAGAAGAGTCAGCTAGTAGGGTGGGGAGTCCCACAGTGCGTGGCATGCATGTGCCTCCACACGTTCACGTCCACGCCAAGGACCAGTGGGTAGGAAAAGGGAAAAAACTGAATAACGAAATAATAGGAAAAAAATTATTAGGTGCTATGGGGGGGAGTGGTGGTGAATCTGGAAGCAGGGGATTGTGAGATGTGAAAATGCTGCTCAAATCTCTGTTTGCAAGAGAATGCTGTCAGCCCTTAGAAATTCCTGAAAGCATAAAGGTCATCTCTCCAAATGTTGGATTTTTTTTTTTCATAACATCCAGGTGAGAAACCTCCATGTATCTGTAGGATACTGAACAGTGTTGTATGTGAAGAGGTGCTGAGAATACAGGCCCTCTTGTTACCAGCCAAACTGACAGAAGCGCGTAATAAAGATGAAATCTGTCACTCAGAATAAACTAGTCAAAGAAAGCAGATTTGCCCAACTTGTCCTTTGAACTCTTCCAGTCTTGCATCGACAGGCTGGCCTGACCTTCACTCTTGGGTCAGAGGAACATTAAGTGCTGGGTTACAAGCAAGAAAGCCTAAAGCTGTTTGCCAAAAATGTAATTTGTGACAACACCCCTGCTTTGGAGCACAGGAGAGTTTGCAGCTCACTGTGTAATTTCTGGGGAAGCTAGACAGAAAGGAATAAATCCTCCTAACATGGTAATTAGGAAGTTGAAAGGACTCAAGGTCTGTTATGCCCACGGCCACCCCAAACTTCACTTCATAAGCAGCGGTGACATGAATATGATGTACAAACAGTTGCCAATTTATAGGGTTTCTCTACCTGCCCTACTACCCAGGGTGCCCAGTGATTCCCTTGGTAAACAGAATTTTGTTCAGGGTTACCATAAAGGCCTGTATTGTTTCATGTTCATTATCTCCACTGGTGGACTGTGCTATAAGTTCACCACCATCTGGGAGAAAAACTGCCTCCTAAATTTACCCCCGAATTTACCACCTCCAAGCTTCGGGACGTTTTCCCATGTACTACTGCAGGACACCAACTGAAACATCTCTGACTGCCTGATCTCATTGATTCACTTGATACTTCATCAGCCTGTGAGGTAGTGGTTAAAGCACCAGGATTCAAGCCACACTTTTTTGATTTTTATAAATATGTTTTATAAATATGTTTTCTTCACTTTTATACATATTTTCTTCACTGAGTCAGTGTAGGCTAGTAGTAAAAGAGGTACATTCATGTCACCTAAACTAAAGTGCTAGGACACTAAGTTCCCGATTGAGGGATCTGCAGCAATACATCTTTTTCCAAACTTACTTTTTCTTTAATCCACTTTTTATATCTGGTTGCTCTTGTAAATACTTGTCGCCGTGACACTTCGCAGGAAACCCCACAGCTGAGCCTCTGAGAAAGTATGCAACTGGTTCAGTCCTGGGGACCAGCTACTTCCCAATACATGTGTTTTAACTGTTAGCTGGGTATCATACTGCATTTCCACCTTGACAGCGATGATCTCGATCTCTCATATGCTGTGAGACTTATAGCATCACTGTCAGCACAGAAATGCACCATGATGCGTAATTCACAATTAAAACAGATATGCAGGCACATAGCTGACCCGTGCAGCTGAACCACTTGCATGTGTCTTCAGAGGCTCAGCCCCGAAGTTCCAGGGAGCTGTCATGATGAGTGGGGTAGGGGTCACAGGATCAAGCACATAAAAAAGGATTAAAGAAAAAGTAAGTTAATAAAAATGATTTATTGTTGCAAATTCCTTAATCAGGACTTTGGGGCCACAGCACATTAGTGCAGGGGACATAAACATTCCCCTTTTACTATTAGCCTATACAGACTCTGTGAAAAAAGATATATTTAAAAAAAATCAAAAAAGTGTGGCTTAAAATCTGATGCTGTAACCACTACCTCATGAGCATTCCCCTGTAAGAGCACAGAGCTGTAAACCTGGAGACACAGGTTTGAATCCCACTGCCACATACTCACTGCGATGGGGGAAAAAGCCATTTAACTTTACTGTGCTTAATCTTATTGTGTTTAACCTTCTTAACCTCCCTGCATTTTACTGCTTCCTTCATGTGTGTGCTTAATGACTGCCGTACAACTGGGCATGGTTTGTAGTGGAAGAAATAATACATTTGTTTCCTTACATTCTCACTTCCAAGACCGCTACCTTTACGAAAGAGTACTTTTTTAAAATTTATAATGAACAAAATGGTGGATTTTAGAGATGGAGAATGTGGTTGTGACCCAGCTCAGATTTTATCCTGGATCTCAAGGAATCTGATCCGAAAGACTCAGGCCACTCTTAGCCACCCCTCCTTAGATTTTGTCCCAGATCTCAGAATCTGGGCCCATGCCAGGATATAGGCAGCTGCATAGCAAACCAGTTCCTGCTCAGATCTAGAATGCCTCCGCTGTATGCTGCCACGGATGTTGTAGGAGGGCGGATTGGAATCTGGACCATTTCTCCATCCCAGATTTTATTTATTTTATTTAGTTTTTGTTGACCGGGTAAGTGCACTAGACAAATCCTGCCTATTTTCAGGCACGACCCGGGGGAGGGGGATATAGATGAATGCCAACTGACCTTGAAACAGATTAAGCTGTTGGTGGTATTTTTAGTTAGTAGGACTGTGGCAAATTTTTTATTTCATCGACAAACTGGCCGCCCAACATAATACACCCAGCAGCTTCTGGAGAAGTCTCAGGGAATCCCTGGGTCACTTGAACCCTAGCACCCCCTCGGACTTCGAAATCAATGGAGTCAACAGTAACAACCCTACTACTATATCCAATGCTTTTAACCAACTCTTCTCAGACCTCTCATCTATTTCTGCTGAGCTGAACTCTCTGGCAGACACCGCTGCTTCACACATGCCAGACCTCCCCCCAACACCCACCCCCCTGTCCACTTTAAATCAGTAACCAATACTGAAGTGCGAAAACTCCTTCTCTCACTACCCAAAAACCAAGTCCAAAGGTCCTGATGGTCTTGACCACAAACTCCTGAAACTAGCTGCCTGGTGACTTACCCTTCCCCTTACCCACATTATCAATCTCTCCTTCGCCGCAGGCTCGGTACCAGTGGGATGGAAATGTGTCAATATCATACCTATACTGAAAAAAGGAAATCCCAAGTCCCTATCCAGCTACTGGCCAATAGCCATAATCCCTACACTCAGCAAAATCCTCGAGAAAATTGTCGCTGCTTAACTAACAGCCCAGCTGGAAAAGCATAATCTGCTGTACTCTGCACAACATGGCTTCAGAAAGCATCACAGAACCACTACAGCCCTACTCACCCTGGCTAATGCAATTTACTCTGCATCTGGTCGAGGGCACCTCACAGGTGCCATCTTCGTTGACTTAACGAAGGCCTTTGACACTGTAAACCATTCCATACTTCTTAACAGACTAAGGTCCTTAGGACTCTCAGATAGTGCACTCCCTTGGTTTTCCAGCTGTCTTCCCAATAGACAATAACGCACCAGAATTGGCTCCACCTTCCCTGAATAACTTCCCACCTCCCTCGGTGTCCCCACAGGGATCCATCCTCGGCCCTCTACTGTTCCCTCTTCACATCAACTCAGTCACATACTGCTTTAACAAATCAACCCCATCCTCTATGCAGATGACCTGGTGTTCTGTCACTCCCCCGACCTAACTCACATAAATCACAACCTTGCCTCCGACCTGGCTGCAGTGCAGTCCTGGCTCAAGGACAGCAAACTTCTTATAAACTACTCAAAATCCCAAGCCATGCTTTTTGGAACACCACATAAACTAAAAAAACCTATCGATACCCCTGTTAATTACTACGGATAATGGTACCCCTCTGAATACAGTCACCTCTTTCAAGTACCATGGAATAACACTTGATCCCTCCCTTGATTTCTCAATCCACATCCACTTGGTTTGTAAGGGAGTCAGGTCCAGTCTGGGTGTTGCCTATCATGCAAAAAGCCATCTCTCCCCCTTGGCACGAATTGTAGTGGTGCGAGGCCTTCTCCTTCCCAGACTGTCTTACGGCCTGCCCATATTCTCTCTGTCCTCTGCTTCTCTCTGTCACAGGTGGACTGTAAGCTATAATAATAGCTGCAGATTCGCCCTAGCCTGCAACCATCTCACACATCACTGCTCTCTCTACAGCAAGCTTGGTTGGCCCTCCCCTACAGCCCTACTTGACTCCTCACTAGGCAAACTGGCTCATAACAGCATTACCTCACAGAAACCACTTTCACTGGCTGCCCTCTTAGTTCCCAGTTCACACCACTACACCCTCAGATCCTCTGACACGGTACAACTAGCTATCCCCAGGTCATGGTCCAAGTATGGTTCTGTGGCTTTCGCCTCGGCAGCTCCTGCAGAATGGAACTCTTTCCCGATTGCACTTCCCTCCTGTGTCACTAGAAGTGCGTTCAAAAAACAACTCCACTCCCTACTAATTACCCAATCCACCTGCACCTGTCCATAATCCTACCATTTTCCCCTCCACCACTCACACCTCACCTGCTCTCCCCCCACCCCACTCACCCTTCTACCCCCGATCTTGTTTCTCCCCTCCTGCCCAACTTTGCTACTTAACAATCCGTGGCTGCACTGGCTCTTGTATACCACAATTTGCTGCCTCTCTATATAATATGTGCTGATCCCTATCGTCTTCTAATTTTCAACTCCTACTGCAACGCCTTGGTTAAAATGGTACTGGCTAACTGTACAGTCTTTTCTCTTACTCGATTTGCTACCTTGTCCTTTTCTGTATGCATGGAATCACATTACATTGCATTGTTTTGAAATGTACTGTATTGTATTGTACTGTATCTCTCCTGGGTCATAGCTGAAAATAAGCAAATGTGTACCCCACCTGGTCAACAAAAGCTAAGCAAAAATAAAAAACCGTTGGCAAAGTGCCAAACTTCATGTGACACATAACTAATGCAAAGTTAGCACTTCTCCAGCAATTCGCACTCCTTCCCCCTCCCTCTTAAACCTCCCTATCACATTTCTCCCTCCTGCCACCCTTCCTGCTTTTCATAAAAAGTGTAAAAGACCCACCATCCTCCACTCACTGGGAAGCATCATGCCACCCTCCTTGGCCTTGGCCAAATCCGACAAATAAATAACCCTTACCCCTCCTCCCACTTACACCCAGTCCCAACCTCCTCCCTCCTCCCCCCCAGCTCTGATAAAAAAAGAAAGCACAAGAATCCCTTAATCAAGCACATTCTCAGCACCCGAGCCACCCTACGCCGACCATGCCACACAAAATATAGGATGTCGGTCCTCTCTTCCCTTTACTGGTGTGGTCTGTGCAGAGAGGGATGGCCATCCTCTCACCATCTTGGCTAGTCGCAGCACGAATGAACGGGAGCATATTTATGGAAGTGCCTAAGGATGGGCAGGGGGCGGAGTTTGGTATTATGATCAAGAAGGTGGGAAGGGGAAGAGAATCTATTCTTTTTTAATACAGTGAAAGCACGCCACAAAGTGGCAAGGAGTCTTTGCAAGGAAAAATGCTAGTGCCACTTCGCATAATCGTTACCTGACAAAGTTGGCACTTCCCTATGTGCAGGGCCATGTGAAGTAGCGGCATGTCACGTAGCACTCCAGGTAATGAAATACTGTCACTTTGCACATACCTACAGTACTGTGAGTTCCAAGGCAAGGCATGGGGGTTCTGCAGGAGGATGGCAGTCTGTGGCAGCAAAACGGCAGAATTCCAGGGGCCTGCCCACGTGACAGCTTGCAACAGGATGGGGAAAATGGGGGGGTGGTGGATTTTATTGTTCACAAATCTTTAGTGCTGACTAACGCAGCCTCCTTTACAAAAAAATGCAACTGCCCACCCCCAGCAAATTATTTCCAAATATTTAATTACAAGACTGTTTCACCAGCACAGTACAAAGTAATTGCTGTGGTAAGTTCAGGAGTGAGCACATGGAAAAGTCAGAGATTGGTTTCATCTGTTCCTACAGTATCTTGTAGAAGAGGAAAGCACGTAGAGCTGGAGTCTGAGAAAAGCAGGGCCTAGCTTTTAGTACAGCTGTAGAGAGCCTGCTGCAGCTTCTATGACCTGGTTGCTTTGAAACTGGAATTCCTACCTCCCCCTTCCCTCTAATAATCAGCCTATTACTGACTGATTGTTGCAGAGCTCAAAAGAGACTTCATGAACCTCTCTCTGGACAGACCCAAACAGGACTTGAAAGACTTCTGAAAAGCAGAAAGAAAACCTGTTTATTAGAGCAGTCCAGAATTTTCAGGTTCTGCTTCTGGTGGAATTCTGAGGAATTTCAAAAATTATGCCTAATTTTGTAGAATTTCATTACAAGTGGCAGTCCCAAAACCTAAAAGGGAACTTTTTAAAAGTTTACACAAACCATGTAATACTGTTCAGTCAGTAGTTTATGAAGTGTATGGATTCATGTTCTGCAAAAGGTGACATATTTTGAGGACTACGTAATCCATAGAAAATTATTCCACAGTTTGCAAAGAAATGCTTTTCAGAATTTAGTGGAATTAAAAATAGAAATTCCAAAAAGCATTTTTTTTTTATATTTTCTATTTTTGCCTCCTACTCACCCCCTCGGCTCTGGACTTCATCGGGAGTGCATGGAGTCATCCCCCTACAGCACACACCCTACCCGGCCATCCTCCATCACCGATAAAGCCCCAGTTATACCAAATGGGCTGGGACAGGGCGGGCCCCTATGTCCCGACATAGCAGTGACGTCGGTCAGGAGGATGCCGGGTGGCCGGCCGTAAATCAGGGGCAAGCTCCTGATGCTCCATCTCTGCCGGAGCCGAGAGGCATTTTCCTGTTTTCCCTGGGGAGTGGCTGGTGCCCTGATGTCAAGGCGTATCCGACGTCTGCCACTCCCCCCCACTCCTATTCTCTCATTGTAGTGCCTTGCTGTATCTCCAGCCTCCGCCAGAGATCAGAAGAGCACCGATCGGGACCCTTGTCCCTCCCTGGAAGAGGAGAGCTGTCCTCCGGATGCTCAATCCTCTCCTTCCCCTGCCAACCCCCAGCAACCCAGGCTTGCTCCCGAACCCAGGTCGCCAGCATGGCGCGAGGTGTGACATCCAGCGCCTCAACCCTCAGTGCCACCGGGCCGGCCCCAAAAAGCATTTTGAAAGCAGAATAGCCATTCGGAATGAATTCTGTTGTCTGAATAGATAGGTTACTCATTTTTAACCGTAGTTCTAGTAGTGGTATATCGTTCATATCCACATAACAGCAGTTCTTCTTTAAGAGCTGTTTCGCCATAAGTTAGAACTTCTTTAAGTAAAGCTCCTCCCACCAACAGGGTGGTACATCCCTCGACTTTGCCCTGTGATGTCAGATCTTGCATGCTGGAAGCAGGAATCCGTGTGCCACTTGCCAGGGAAGGCTGGGTGGTGTGGATGTGAACCACATAACACTCCTAGAACTATGGTTACAGGTGAGTAACCTATTTTTCTAGTGATGTGGATATGGTTCACTTATCCACATATTGTCACACTTCCAGCAGTTCTCTGGGAGGAGAGGGCAAGGTGTGCACCCCTACTTGGCAAACAGAGATTGGAGAACTGAGGCCCCAGAAGCAGCATCCCTGCAAGACTCAAGGTCAATGCTGTAATGGGAGATGAATGTTTGTGCTGACTTTCAGGTAGCAACCCTGCAGATCTCCTGAATAGAGTGTCCCGGAAAGCAGCCACTGAGGCAGCAGCAGGTCTAGTGGAATGCACCCTATGGGAGCCTCCCTACCAGCCAACCTGTAGTAGAGGTCGATGTAATAAGTAATCCACCTGCCAATCATCCGCTTAGCCTCTGGTCTCTGCCAGGTGTGGCTTAAGCATATGCTAAAAAGAGCTGGGGAGCTGCACTTCAAATTCCAGCTGTACGCTCCGTGTAGTAGGAGAGTGCTTGCCGCAGGTCCAAAGAATGGATCTTGCGTTTGGCCTTTGAAGATGGGTTGGTAAAGTAAACTGGAAGGCTAAGATGGAACTTTGTGACAACCTTCAGGAGGAACTTTGGGTGGGGGTGAAGGACTACCTTGTCCCTGTAGGAGACCAGGTAAGGAGGCTCCATTCAGAGTGCCTGGAGCTCACTGATCCTTCTGGTTGATGTGATGGCCACCAAGAGAGCTGTCTTCCATGATAGGTGTGACATCTCACACCTGTGCATAGGCTCAAGAGGCTTACCCATGAGCATTGCCAGTACCAGAAATAAGTCCCAAGGTGGAAATGGCTCAGGCACTGGTGGGGACAAGTGGTCAAGGTCCCTAAAGAAGCAGTCAACCAGCTTCTCCTGCACCACTGTCGGCATACCAGCCTGCGCCTGGTATGCAGAGATGGCTGCAGGTACACCTTAAGGGTCATCGATCACTGTCCCAGTTGGGATACGTGCCAGAGGTATTCCAAGATGCTAGCAAAGGGACAGAAACACAGAAACATAGACTTTGACGGCAGATAAGGACCACTTGGCCCACCCAGTCTGCCCATTTCCCTACCTATTGGATAAGCTGCAGATTCTAGTTAACCAACAGCCTACTTCCTGCAACCCCCCACTATAATTGCCTTATGTCTGTCCCATGCATGTTTGAATTCCCCACTGTTTTAGACCCCACAACCTCTCCAGGAAGGTGGTTCCATCGCTCCACCACTCTCTCCGTGAAAAGAATTTCCTCACATTACCCCTGAGCCGTCCTCCTCTAACTTAATTGTGTCCCCTTGTTCTTACATCTCTTTTCTGAAAGATGCTACCCTCCTGGACTTTGTTGATTCCTTGAGGTACTTGAGCGTTTCTATCATGTCCCTCCGTCCCTCCTTTTCATCAAGGGTATACATATTAAGCTCTCTCAGTCTCTCTTCATATGGTTTCTGATGCAGATCCTGCACCATTTTAGTTGCCCTCCTCTGGACTGCTTCCATCCTGTCTATGTCCTTGCGTAGATGAGGTCTCCAAAACTGCACACAGTACTCCAGATGGGGTCTCACCAACTGTCTGTATAGAGGGATAATCACTTCCCTTTTTCTACTTGTGATGCCCCTACCTATGCATCTCAGTATCCCCCTGGCTCTCCTTACTGACTTCTCACATTGCTTATGCACCTTTAGGTCATCTGATATGACTACACCCAGATCCCTTTCCATTATTGTTGTCGTTAGTACCTCCCCTGCTATTGTGTACTCTTCTCCTGGATTTTTATTTCCCAGGTGCATTACTTTGCTCTTCTTTGCATTGAATCTAAGTCGCCATATGTCTGACCATTCCTCCAACCTTGCCAAGTCTCTTCTCATCCTTTCTACCCCCCTTGTGTATCAACTCTGTTACAGATCTTTGTGTCATCTGCAAAGAGGCATACCTTTCCTTCAGACCCTCTGCAATGTCACCTATAAAGGCGTTAAAGAGGACTGGACCCAGTACTGAGCCCTGAGGTACTCCACTAGTAACCCCCTTTCTTCAGAATGTTTCCATTCACTATTACCTTCTGTGTCTTGTTGTGCAGCCAATGCTACCCAGGCTACCACCCTGGGACCCACTCCCAGGCTGGCTAACTTGACTATTAATCTTTTGTGGGGACTGTGTCAAATGCCTTGCTAAAGTCTAGGTAGGCCATATCCACAGCCCCCCTGGTCTATTACTTTGGTCACCCAGTCAAAGAAATCGATTAGATTCATCTGACATGACCTTCCTGCTGTGAATCCATGCTGCTTTGGGTCCCAGTGCCCACTGGCCTCTAGGTACTGAACAATTCTTTCTTTCAAAGTGATTCCATCATTTTCCTCACCACTGAGGTCAAACTAACAGGTCTGTAGTTTCCTGCTTCTGCCTTGCTCCACTTTTGTGAAGGGAATCACATCTGCTCTCCTCCAGTCCTCAGGTACCACCCCATCTTCCCATGATTTGTTAAAAGTGTGGTTAGTGGTGTCACTAGGTCCTCCTTAGCTCTTTTTAGGATTCTAGGGTGAATCCCATCAGGCCCCATTCTTGTCACCTTGAGTTTTAGGAGTTCTTTCAGGACTCTTTCTTCTGTAAATGGACTGCATCCACCCCCTACCCAGAGTGCTTCTACTGTTTGGTTTAGGTAACTCCTCCTCTTCTTCTTTTGTGAATACTGAGCAAAAGTATCCATTCAGTATCTCTGTCTTTTCACTGTCTCCCTCTGCCCACCTCCCCTCTCCTTTATTAATCTTCACTATCCCTCCCTTAACCTTTCTATGCTCCCTAATGTACCTATAAAAGGTTTTATCCCCCTTCTTTACTGAGTTGGCTATCTTTTCCTCGGTTTGGGCCTTTGCTTTTCTAACTGCCTTCCCCACTTCTTTCTGCTTTAATTGATACAGCTCCCTGCCGTGCTCCGTCTGTGATTCCTTATACTTTTTGAATGCAGCCTTTTTCTCCTTAACCTTCCCTGACACCTCTTTTGAGAACCATAGTGTTTTTTTTTATTCCGCTTTGTTTTCTTTATTTGTTTCACACAAAGGCTTGTTGCCTCCATGATGGCAGTTTTGATTTTTCTCCATTGTTCTTCCACCCCTCCTTTCTGGCCATTTACTAATGCATACCTCAGGTATTCACCCATTATGCCAAAGTCAGCCCTTCTAAAGTCCAGTATCCTTGCCTTTGTATGGCTTGTCTCCATGGTTGTGTTTATTGTGAAGCACACTGTGCAGTGGTCGTTTGTTCCCAGATGTCTACTGACTTCTAAATGTGTGATCCTCTCTCCATTTAAGAGTACCAGGTCTAATATTGCTCCCTCCCGAGTGGGTTCCACCACTAGCTGTCTAAGGCATGCCCCCCTGTAGGGCATTGAGAATGACCCTGCTCTTGGATGTGGCTGCAGTCCATGTTGCACAGTTAACATCTGGCATATTCAGATCCCCCATCAACAGTATTTCCCCTTTTTCAGCCATTTTGAGAATGCCCTCTATCATTTTATTGTCCATTTCCTCCCCTTGAGACGGGGGTCTGTATACAACCCCTGTGCGGATTGTGATGTCATTCCCTGTCTCCAAGGTGACCCAGAGTTCCTCTTGTCCTCCCCCTTTACTTTTTAGTTCTGTAGCTTTGATCCCTTCCCTTATGTAGAGAGCTACTCCACCTCCTCTTTTACTCTCCCTGTCCCTTCTGTAGATTGTGTACCCTGGTATGTTGACATCCCAGTCATGGTTCTCCGTGTATCATGTTTCTGTGACTGCCACAATATCCAAGTGTTCCTCTTCCATCAGGGCTACTAGCTCTGGAAGCTTGTTTCCCAGACTACGGGCATTGGTACTCATTGCCCTCCATTTAATGTTGGCTTTACTTTTTACCCCATCCTGCTCTTATTGCCTTGTCCATTTTCCATTTACCCGTCCTGCCCTCTGTCAAGCTCTGTACCTCAGTGTTTACCCTACTACCTGCCATGTTTTGTGGGGGGAGGCTTGAACTTTCCTGTTTCCTATCAGCACCTCCCCTTGGCTAGTTTAAAAGCTTGCTAAGGAAGCCTTTAAACCTGTCACCTAGGAGAATGTTTCCCTTCCTGGACAGATGCAGACCATCATGCCAGTATAGACCTTCATCTCTCCAGGTGGACCCCAGTCCCCAATAAAGCCAAAGCCCTGTGCTCTGCACCAGTTTTGCAACCATTCATTAAACTGCATGGTGTGCAGCCTCACCCCTGCCATAGACTGGCAGCACCTCAGAGAAGGTTACCGTGCTTGCTACCTGTCTGAGGCCCCTCCCCAACTCCACAAATTCATCCTGCACTGCACTGATCTCATGCCTAGCTAGGTCATTTGTCCCAAGGTGGACAATGATATCAAGCTCCTGGCCTTGACACCAAATGGAAAACCACTGCCAGACATAGCACTTGTGAGCTGACTCTTTTTTGAGAAGCCTCCACAATGTGGAGAACATTCTCTGAAAGACCCAGGGCCTGGAACTCTAGCTGCTCAAGAACCAGGTAGTGAGGTGCAGGGACTGAAGGTCTGGGTGCAGGACTTTCCCCTGTTGTCTGGATAGCAGATCCACATGAAGAGGCAATCGTGACAGGGGTCTGCACTGAGGCTAAGGAGATCCAAGTACCAGAACTGGTAAGGCCAGTCTGGAGCTATGAGGATCATCTGCACTTTGTCCCTACACACCTTGACCACCACCCTGTGGATCAGGGGAAAGGGAAGAAAGGCGTATAGGAGGCTAGGGGTCAAGGTCCTTGAAAAGTCATCACCACCAGTGTCTTGGACTGGGCAGGCACAGAACAGTCTCAGTTTTGTGTTCTCCCAGGAGGAAAACTGGTTCACCAAAGAGGTACCCTACAGGGAGAAAGAACAGTTATGTAAGAACTTACCTTAACAGTAGCTCTTTGAGGGGATCTCAGTCATTAGGTTACACCATACAAACCTTCACAGTTAGTGAAGCAGGATCCACAAGGAAGATTTTCAGCAGTACAACTGGGGCCGCCCACGCCATTGATGTTCGGCGACATCACCAACTTTATAAAGGCGTGAGCAGCCCCGCTCACCCCTCAGTTCTTTCCCCCAGAGAGAAAGGGAACATAACACTATCCATGGGGGACTGATGCAAGACAGAGGTCCCCAGACCTATATGAAAGGCTGGATACACCAAACAGCCAGTTCCTAGACAACAGCCCCAAGAAGGGGGATGGTGAGAGGGAAAGTAGACCTGATGACTGAGATCCCCTCAAAGATCTACTGTTACGGTAAGTTCTTACATAAATGTTCTATCTTCTTCAGGGTATCTCAGTCATCAGGTTACACCATAGGAACGAGTCCCAAGCAGTTGCAGGTGCAAACAGATAGTCTGGGAGGAGGGCTCACCATAAACTTAAATCACATGAGGCCCTGCAGCACAGCCCTGTCAAAATTTGCACAGGCTCTTGAGGCAATGTCCAGACAGTAGTGCTTGGTAAAAGTGTACTCCAGGTGGCAGCTGCACAGATGTCAGTGGCTGTGACCCCTCAGAAACAAGTAACAGAGGTAGCCATGCCTCTTCTGAAGTGAGACTTGACAGCTCCAGGCAACTCTTTGCCATACTTGTAGCAGAACACAATGCAATTTGCCAACCATTTGGACAGACATTGCTTAGAAACAGAAGTGCCCTCTCTATCTGGAGCAAAGGAAACAAACAACTGCTTCGATTTTTGATCTTCCTCGGTCCGAAGCAAGTAGTACTTCAAAGTTCTGTGCACATCTAATGTATGGAGTAGTGCTTCCCCTGGATTGGCATACTCAGGAAAATAAACAGGAAGGTGGATAGACTGGTTAAGTGTAAACTCAGAGATCACCTTGGGGAGAAACTTAGGATTTGTGCACAAAGTCACCCTGTCTTTGTGAAAAATCAAATAAGGCTCCTCACACCAGAGGGCCTGAAGCTCAGAAATTCTTTGAGCAGAAATAATGGCAACTAAAAATAATGCTTTCCAAGACAGAAAGCACAAATTACGAGTTGAGATTTACTCAAAGGGAGGCAAGGTCAACTTCTCCAAAACAAAGTTTAAGTCCCAAGCCGGGACAGGAGAACAGATTGGAGGTTTCAGATGCAGGATGCCCCTTAAAAAGGTACAAGAGACATCCAGCTGGCAATCATGTGGTTACCCATGGGCTCATGCAAGGCAGAAAGAGCCGAAAGGTGCACCTTGAGGGAGGAATACTGTAGACCTGAGTCAGAGAGAAATATCAGGTAGTCCAGGATGTGGTTCACCAATCAGGTAAAAGGGTTCAGAATATGCTTGGCAGCCCAGATGCCAAACCACTTCCACTTCATGGCATATGTGGCACGGGTGGAAGGCTTCCGGGAGGCCACTAGCACGCCCCCCACTCTGTAAGAGACTCAAATCTGGCTATGTCCTCAGGAGCCAAGCATGCAGATGGAGGGACATGAGGTTGGGATGGACTAGGGTCCCTTGATCCTGGGTCAGCTGGTTCCTGCAGAGAGGAAGACGTAATGGAGGTTCCTCTGCCAACTGCTGTAGCAGAGGAAACCATATCTGCCAAGGCTAGAATGCAACTACCAGAATCATGCTGGCCCCCTCCATCTATAGATTGATTAGCACACTCTGAATGAGAGGAAATGGAGAGAAGGCATAAAAGAACCTCCCACTCCAAGAAAGGGACAATGCATCTCACCAGAAAACTCCAGTCCCTGGATCTAGATAGCAAAATTGGGCAGTTTTGCACTGAGTGGGGACACAAAAAGGTCCAACTCTGGATGACCCCTTCTGTCAAACGGACCTTCTGTGACAGATGAGAGAAGCTCCCATTTATGCATGCTGGACTGAGTCCATCTGAGGCTGTCCTCCAGAGTGTTTAGCACGCCTGGCACATGGACCACTGAGAGTGTTAGACCATGATACAATGCCCAGTACCACACTCTCATGACCTCCATTCATAGGGGGCATGAATGAGTTCCCCCCATTTGTTGATATAGTAAACTACACATAGATTATCTGACTGCACCAACAGCTGACCTGTAGCAAGGTGTTCCCAAAAGGCCTGCATGGCATAGAGCACCGCCTTCATCTCCAGGACACTGATATGTAGGGACCAAGAGTCTTGTGTCTGGAAGGGACCCAGGTGCACTCCCCACCCGGACTTGAGGGATCCATTGTAAGGATCTGCTGTGGGGAGATCTGGAAGGGAACACCTTGAAGCAGATTCAAGGGGTTCATCCACCACCGCAGAGCCCTGCGGACTGGGTAAGAGACTAGCACTAGACAGTCTAACTCATCCAAATGCTGGTTCCACTGAACCCGGAGGGTCCACTGGAGAATGCGCATATGAAATCTGGCCGGTGGATTCGTGGGTATGGCAGCTGTCATCAGGCCCAGCAGCCTCAAGTACACACTGGCAGAAGCGTAGTAACTTCCTGAGCTTGGACTATAAGGCACTTCACCCTGTTTTGGGGCAGAAAGGCCTTTCCCTGTGCCGAGTCCAGAACCGCCCCTATATACTGCAGCCTCTGGGATGGAACAAGGACCAACTTGGGCAGGTTGATGGTGATGCCCAGGGAGTAGTATAACTGGGGAGTTCTCTCCAGAGTTAGCAGAAGCTATTCCCTGGACAGGGCTTTTAAGAGGCAATCATCCTGATAGGGGAAAGCATACAGTCCCTCCCTTCTGAGAGCTGCTGCTACTGCTGCTAAGCACTTGGAAAAGACTCGCAGCACAGAGGACAAACCAAAGTGCAGCACCTTGAACTGATGATGCTTCCCCTGAAAGGCAAAACGGAGAAACTTCCTGTGAGGAGGAAAGACCGAAATGTGCAGGTAAGAATCCTGCATGTCCAGTGAGCAGAGCCAATCCCCTGTTTTGAGGAGAGGCAAAGTTGCCATTCAGAACATTTTGTACTGGACATACAGATACATGACCTTTAGGGCTAGAATGAATCTCAAATCCCTGGTCTTTTTGGAGATCAGCAAAAACCTGGAATAAAATCCCCTATTTCTCTGGTGCCTGAGTACTGGTTCGATGACCTACTTGAACAGAAGGGACTGTACCTCCTCCAGAAGAACAGACAGGTGAGCTGGGGGGGTAACTGGAGGGTGGGGGAGGGATTTCTGGAGGCTGCTCGATGAGCTCCAGGGTGTGCCCCTCTCTATGATTTGCAGAATCCATGCATCCGAAGTTATGGTTCTCCACTGATTCAGATGGAAGAAGAACCAACCTCCGACCACCACCACCTGGTCCGGGACCAGAAGGGGGGGGTCACGCAAGGAGTGAAGAAGAGGCAGATCCAGGTGTAGGAGATGATTCTTCACTTCTGGGGCGCTTGGCCACAGCTCCAGCGTTGGAGGGGACAGCAAGGGCAGCCAGAGCTCTGCACTTCCCTTGGGGCTGAGAGGCTGCACCAGGTCTATTGTTTGCTTTGTGAAAGGGAGGGCATCCTCTACCTCTCAGTTGAGTATGGTAGAGGGATTGGACAGATTTAAGAGCCCTGCCCGAAGCTTGCAAGTCATTGATAATATCCTGGACATCAGGGCCAAACAGCTTACTGCCGTTAAAAGGGGCATTAGGCACTTTTTGCTGAACAGCAGCAGCAAAACTAGATACCCTCAGCCAGAAGTGCCTGTGTAAACATACGCCTATGTCAGCAGCCCTGGCAACAGTGTCGGCCATGTCATGGAGGGCTCTGAGGAGATGCTTGCTAATGTCCTCAGCTGCCTGAAGACACTGGAGCAGCTCCTGCTTGTGTGTGCCATCTGGGACGGCTTGGGCAGTGGCCTTGCCCTTCTTTCAACTGACATTTTGGTACTTTACCATGTGAGACAGGTAGTTTGTAATCCTGAAACCCAGTGTAGAGGAGGTATACACCCTTTTACCCCAGAGGTCAATTCTACGAGACTCTTTGTCCAGGGGAAGGGAACTGAGGTGCTTAGGCACCTTAGACCTGTCATGGGCTGCCTTAATGACTACTGAGTCTGTCGCGGGTTGGGCAGCATAGCAGGAGAACCCCTGGGGAGCATGATAAGAGTTTATCCACCATGCGGGGCGTAGCTACCACCATGTCCGGTCTGTGCCAGGCTGCTGTGGCTTGCATTCCTCAAGGCAGGCAAAACTGGAGGAATGATGTTAGGGGGAGATTCTGGGATCTCCAGGAAGTCTACCAGCTCTTTCCTGATGACATCCTGTTCCTCAGTGTGGAAGCCCACGGCTGAGGACAGCTGCTTCATCACATTGAAAAAAGGGTGGTCCTCAGGAGGAGACCTAGGAGTATGTTTTACTGAATCCTCACTGACAAAGGAAAGCAGTACACCTATCAGAGACCAGTATTTCTTCCTTTTCTTCCTCTTCATCTTCAGGAGGAATGAGGTCTGGATGGTACTCCTCCTCAACGTTGACCTCTTCTACATCTAGGTCCAGCATTGGGTGCACTGCCAAAGGCGAGTTTCCCGCTGCCAACGAGTAGGCATCAATGATGAAGGGCCTAAGCATTCCCAGCTGCTGCACAATCATGTCAGTGAACTTTATCAGGACTTCGTTCAAGTCAATGGTGTTTGTCGACGGAGGAGGGGGGGGTCCACAGCACTGGTGTTGATGACACACCAGCTGGGTCCAGAGTACCTGAAGGGCCTATAGCCCTGGAGGGAGAAGGGGCAGGCCTCGATGGGAGAGTCATCGACAACGATCCTGTCATTGACGAAGAAGGGGTCGATGACCCAGAGGTCATCAGCCAGCCACCCTGAGAATCAGGCGGAGGTGCTGTCGGTATGGGTCTGGAGGGCACAGAGACCTGGACAGCAGTTTTTTCATGTCAGTGCAGCCGCAGCCGATGAGGATCCCCTAGAAAAAGGAGAAGAGGCCATCAGGGAATGAGATTGATGCCCGGGGGGAGCCGTCGCAATCTCAGTCTTTTTTATGACTTTTCCCCTAGGATTTGTCTCGGGCCTTAGAGGCCTGGGAGCTTGGTGACTCAGAGGCTGGGACCCCGGAGGACTTCTGCCTGGAACAGGCTGTGATGCTTGGCCCCCTGCTTATGGTTATCTGTATAATATTTGTATTATAAATAAATAGTATGTGATGGTCTGCCTAAGACACTCCAGTCAGCAAGTAAGCTTGACCTTTGACCTCAGGTGTCAGTGTGACTAGAGCAGCAGGATGTGAGAAAAAGACTAGGGAAACCACTAATTAAGACATCCTTCCAGAGGGACAGTTTATTACCTCTTATAACTTGCTCCTGCTTTTGAAGTTGGTTCCCATGTATGCATTTTGTGACATAGCAGGAAGGGAAGTAATTGGCAGAGTCCTCTTGGTTTTCTGACCTAGAAGGGAACTAGTGACAGGATGTGGGTTTATGAGCCATCAAAGGAACCTGCTTGCAAAGACTGTCACAATTTTTTTTTTACTGGTAACTGCTGATTCCAGCCAGCAGAAAAATAATATCCTTTTTTGATATCCATACTCAGATTATAGATTTATCACAGATCTAACAGTGACCTCATGGGTGACATCACCAGGAGGTAGAGAAAACTGACTTTTGAATATTGCTTGCAAGAGAAGTTGGTGCAGAAGGACTCGCTGAAAAGCAAAGACACACTTAGTTCTCTGGACTTAAGATGGCACTTTATGGTAACATCTAGCTAGGCAAGAACTTTTAAGTATTTGTGGTAGGCGTATCTGTGTTCTGCAACTTCCCATTTATTTTATGTGACTGTAAGTTATTGATATAATTGTTTGTGTTTGATTTCATCTGTTTTACAATTTTTAGTAAACAATATTTTCCTTAAAATATTGCCTGTGCTTTTTCTCAGTTCTTTTACATGTGAATGCTGAACCTGTGTTTAAGTCTGACAGCTGTTAAGGGATTGAATGTGTTACTAAGCTTGCTAAAAAGTAAGAATATACCTATGTCTCATATTGAGTCATACGGTGCATTTTGGAAACCTGGCTGGGTGCCACCGGGTGAAAGATAATATTGCATTTCCCCAAAGAGAATATATGTCTGAGCCTGTTAACTGGGTATGCTAGCACAAGGTTCACATTTTGACCCCCAGAACTCGAGGCTAGTAGGTGATTTGGACCCAAAACAGACAGGAGGGTTACCCTGTCTGTCCTCTGTTCACACTATCGCACTTTGAGGTTGGCACTGTGGGAGCAGAGGGCCTGACCTGCAGAGTATGTTTGTGACACAGGCTACCTGCTGATCCATCAGGAAATTTTTGAGAGCCTTTCTGTCTTGCCCAAGGGTTATTTGGTTAAACTTCTGGTATAGCTCACAGTCAGAAACTTTGTGGTCAGGCTCAAGACAGCAGACACAGAGAAAATGTTCGTCTGTGGAAGCAATCTTCTTTCCGTAGCGGCAGCGACAGAAGAGAGAGGTCGAAGGATCAACTCTCGACATAAACAAGGTGGAGGAATCTCTTTTACAAAAGAGATTCTGAAAAAAGGCTGAAAAAAAGCCATAGGTGAAAAAAGGCATGAATACTGTGTCAGAGCTTCCGCTGAGACCCATGCGAGCAAGTCGACGGTGGAAAAGAACTGAGGTGGGGGCGGAGCCACTCATGCCTTTATAGGGTTGGTGATGTCGATGGTGTGGGCAGTCCCAATTGTACTGCTGAAAATCTTCCATGTGGATCCTGCTTCACCGACAGTGAAGGTTAAAACAGTGTAACCTGATGATTGAGATACCCCTGAAGAAGATCAGGTGGTTCGCCACCTGCTGATGGAGGGGACCACTCCTGCAATGTCTTTCCCACCCAACTAAGAGTGAATGCCAGCTGACTGTCTGCTCCTGCAACATGAACTGTCAAGAGATCTGCACCCAGGGTCTGGGAGTGGAGGGCCTCCAGACACAATGGAAGGGACTGTGTTCTACCCTGCCTGTTCAGGTAGAACATGGTCATGGTGTTGTCCATCTGGACTTGCACAACCTGACCCCTGACTAGAGGAGCAAATTCATCAGAGCTAGTCACATTGCATGGAGCTCCAACAGCTTGATTTGGTGATGGGACTCTCTGGGAGACCAGAATCTGTGAGTCCAGAGGTCTCACAGGTATGCTAACCAACCCCATCACAGATACAGCCATCGAGAAAGTGACAGTCGTTTCTCAGCAGACAACTTCAAATGTTCTGGGATCAGCCACTACTGGATGGTATCCCATATTGGCTGGTTCACTGTGACCAGCCGGTTCAGGTGTTCTAGGCGCTGGGTCCACTGACAGCCCAACTCCCACTGCAGATGCTGCACCTGTCAGTGGGCCCACCGGACTCTGCTGTGCAAGATGCTATGTACCCCAGCAGCCTCAGGATGCCACAGGTAGGGTTTGAGTACCCAACATGAAATGACCAAGCAAAGGAGGTAAGATCTGATGCACAGTTCACCAGGATATGGACCTTGGCCCATAGGGAGTCTACCTCTGCCCCAATGAAGTAAATCACCAACTAGGGGTTCAGTTCAGGCTTCACCGAGTTGACAAACGGATCCAAGACTCTGCAGGTCTGGAGGGCCAGATCCCTGGACAAGCTTCACTGCCTCTTTGGATGGCCCTAGTATCAGCCTAACATCAGTGCTGGGCAATGTCCTTGGAGCTAATTTCAAGGACAAAGTAATAAAACACTTGGTTGATGACAAACCTCGTATCCCCTCTCAGTATAGCTTTATTATGGGGCGGAAATCATGCTAGATCAACCAGATTACCTCTTCTGAGTTGGCAACCAGGTAGGTGGACAGGGGCATGGCTGTAGACATAATCTAGCTAGACTTCAGTATGGCCTGTATTGGGGCTCTCCTCACATCTAGCTCCACTCAGGAAAAAACAGATTAACTGGATTCTGTCAGCGGCCCTGGCCCTTAAGAGGCTTTTACTTTCTAAATGGAAAGAACAAGCTATGTCTTCTCTGTCTGAATGGCACAATAATATGTAAATTTTAGCACAAAATGAGAGAATTTGTCACCTACTGTTTAATCAGTCATCTGAGTTTCTTGATACTTGGGCCACCTTTTTAGAATTAATAGTGTGACATCCTGTATGTCTTCTTTATCTACTTTGTAAGGTTATGTATTATCAGTTTACTGCATGTTATGGCTGTGTCACTCAAGCACACTCCTTAAATTGCTGTTTATTAGTCTGAGTAAGTTATGGTTTATATAACCTTCTGGTAATCTGTTAATGTTTCTTTGCTTTTATTGATGACTTTGTATCCGATAATCTAATGTTCATTATATTGTATTTTTATGTTTTGAAACTAATAAAATATTAATACAAAAAAAAAGTAAGGTCTTTGACATCCTACTTGGACTTCAGTATGTCTAACACTTAAAGTAGAATGCTAGCTAGCTTGGAGGCCGGAAGCAGAGGGTGATGGCTTGATGGGTACTACTCTTGAGTGGAGTGGAGCACTCAGCAGCATTCCTCAGGGACTGGTTCCAGGGCCACTGTTCAACTTTGTCATCATCAGCCTGGAAACTGGAGTCTCTAGCAGGCTACCTAAGTTTGTGGGTGACATTAAGTTGGCCATGGTGATGGCCCCCTTTAAAAATGGGGAGAAACTTTAGGAGGACTTGAATCAAGCTCAGTGATTGGTAGGACTCCTGGAGCCTCAGATTCAGTGTTGCCAAAGACAAGGTGCTCTACTTGATGAGGAAAAATAGTGGTAGGATCTACACACTACGAGAGCTCCTCTTGCTGCTTGGGAAGAGGAAAAGAACCTTAGGGTCATAATAGACAATTGGACTAAAGTACAACAAGCAGTGTGAGGCTACTGTCAACGAGAGAGCTAGCAAAACACTGGGGAGTATCAAAATGGGGATGACCAGCAAGGCAGGGGCAGTAATCCTGCATCTTTACAAGGTCTTGGTCTGGCCCCACCTGGAGTACTGCATGCAGTTCTGGTCTCAGTCCAAAAAGGACACGGAGGCAGGCAACACTAAAATGATCAAAGGTATGGTAGACAAAAGCTACAAGAGGCTGATGGCTTTCAATGCTCTCATAAGAGAAAATGAGGATGAGAGAGGACCTGATCTCAGTCTTTCACATACTCAATGGTACTGACAAGATCAAATGAGGAGCATTTAATGTGGTGTACTCCAGCAGGATATGGGGACATGACCTTATGAAGCTCACAGCTGGTAAATTCAATGGTAACATTAGGAAGTTCTTCTTCTCCCAGAGGGTGTTGAACTTATAGAACAGCCTACCAGCGGACATAAAGACAATCCAGGCCTTCAAAGAAAGCCTGGACACTTTCCTGCTCACAAAGGCAATCATTGGAGACACTGAGAAGCAAAGAAAGTATAGGGAACCACATGTGTGCACAGAATTTTTTATATTCATACCTGCTTTTTTTTATTTACTATGGTTTATGGTGGTTCTGCCAAGGGCTCAGCCCCTGTTCTCCCCAGGCCCCCAACTCACCCCCGGGACTAACCACCATCCATCGATGCCCCTGCCCCCCCCCAGGGAAGGGCTGCCTTGCAGATGCAAACCCTTTACAATGCCGATACATGGTTAGTGGCAGGGGTCACCTACCGGCATTGCCTCCCTGGCTTACCCCACAGGGTGGGGCATGGAGTCAGGCCGTATGAGATGGACGATGGGACTAGGTCGCAGGAGGAGTGCCACGAAGGGCGAACGGGGCCGGAGGAGTGGGGCATCATTAATGGCAGCCACAAGTTTGAAACAGGGATCCCACAGGGGGCATGGCATGCAATGACGTAATGCGCCAAAGTGCCAATGTCTGACATGCACCCCCCCCACTCTAGGCATCGGTAGCTGTTGCTGATCTCCCAGTCTCCACCAGGGGTCAGTCAGGCACCGAGTACTCGGCAACCCTCCCCCCGGAGGAGGAGGAGGAGAGCAGTCCAAGGGATGCTCAATCCTGCTCCCCTGGCTGCCCTCTGACTCTCAGGTCCGTTCCCAAACCCAGAGCGTCAACAACGTGAGCGGAAATCTAACCACTGCACCGGCAGGCTGGCTTATTCATACCTGCTTCTGAAGCAGGTGTGGACATAATTAATCTAGAGCCCCTTCTGACCTTACATTACTGAGTTGCTACTTTATTACTATGTAACTCAACTTCTTTTGCTAGCTGCCTGCCTTGCTGTTGAAATTAGATCACAAAAAACGTACTTACCGGAGGACCTGGTGGTCCTGGAGGGCCAGTTTCACCCGGAGCGCCAGGGTGCCCCTGGAAAGAAGAAGGACAGAGCTTTGTCAGTTTTTTTTTTTAATGCAAAAGTCAAACGTCACAAAGACAAATGATGCAAAAGCAAAGCCACTTTGTAATATTTTCTGCAAACAATATTCAGGTTCTGAGCTGGGCAAGTTCGGGACTCTACAAGATAACAGTCTGCTGGTGGTCTGTGGTTGGAGTGAATGAAGTGAGAGGGGGCACCTTTATTTCCACATTGTAACCAGCCACATCTAGATGTGGCTGAAAATGTTGAAAGGAAAAGGATATGTGTTATCTCCCTCTCTATAGCAAAGGACATGTGCCCCATACTTTACTCAGTGGGAACAAGGACCAAATGCAATATCTGGCCTGGGTGCAAATAAAGACCATTCATGTTACCCTCTAGTCTATAGGAGCCCAATACCTTGCACAGAAGACTCCAGTCCTGGGAAACAAAGGTCGAGAATCCTGACCACAAGAACAAAGGCAGCACATGCCACATGCCATTCAAGGGGAATTAAGGTAACACCGGTCACACTCCTGTCCACTGGAACGAAGGCAGCAAAGGCAACACTCCTGTCCACAGAAAGAATGCAGCATGCAACACCCTCCCATCCACCTGAATGAAGGCAGCACAGGCCACACTCCATTCCTTTGGAATGAGGCCGCCAATACCACATTCCTGTATATGTGAACAAAGACAGCACATACCACCCTCCTGTCTATGGGAACAAAGGCAGTACAGGCCACACGCCTGTCCAAGGGAATGAAGGCAGCACCAGCCACGATCATGTCAATGGGAATGAAGGAATCACAGGCCACACTCCTGTGCATGAGAATGCAGGTAACACGGGTCACACTCCAGTCCACGAGATCAAAAGCTGCATGTACCACTCTCCTGTCTATGGCAATAAAGGCAGCACATGCCATACTCCTGTCCACAGGAATGAAGGCAGCACAGACCTCACTCTTGTCAACGGGAATGAAGGCAGCACAGGCCTCGGTCTTGTCAACGAGAATGAAGGCAGCACAGGCCTCGGTCTTGTCAACGGGAATGAAGGCAGCGCAGGCCAGACTCTTGTTAATATAAAAGCAAAACTGCTGTTGTCACTTTTGTGCTCTGTGTATTCTTATAGCTTTTTGGATGTAGGGCAGGGTAGAAGGGAGGTGAGAGAGGGCTGTAGGAGGAATGAATGGGGGCACAAATGTGTCTACATGGGGTGCCATAGTGTCTAAAACCATCTGTGTTGTCCATATAAATGGTGGCTGTACAGGCCCTGCAGCAGTCCACAAGAATGAAGGCAGCAAATGACACATTCCTGTGGATGGAAATGAAGGCAGCAGACAACGCACTCCTGTCCATGGGAAATGAAGGCATCACATACTCCACTTCTGTCAACACGAATTTAGGCAGTTCAGTCCACACTACTGTCCAAAGGGAGGAAGATGGCACAGCTCACACTCCTGTCCATAGGATGAAGACAGCATGCACCAGACTTCAGTCCATCAGAATGAAACAGCAAAGGCCACATTCCTGCCCACAGGAATAAAGACAGCACAGGCCACACTCCTGCCCACAGGGAATAAAAGCAGCCTGGCATAGACTGCACAAGCCACACCGCTGTCCATGAGAAAGAAGACAGCACACATCACACATCACACTCCAATTAACAGGAACCAAAGTAGCACAGGCCACTGTCCTGTCCACAGGAATAAAGGCTGAACACACCCACTCCAATCTACAGGAAAAAGGACACCACAGGCAACACTCCCATCCATGGGCCTTAAGACAGCACACATTACACTCCTTTCAACAAAAAAATCAAGGCAGCACAGATTACAATTCTGTCCACAGGAAGGAAGGCTGCACACACCACACTCCCATCCGCAGGAATCAAGGTAGCACAGGTCACACTCGTTTCCATGGAAACAAATGTACAGGCAACACAAATGTCCACAGTGAAAGAAGACAGCACACACCACAGCCCACTCCACAGTACTGAAGGCAATACAGGCCACACTCCTGCTCATCAGAGGCAATGTTTGGCACAAGGAAAGCAAGTGGCCATTGGGGCACTGGCATAGGTGGAGGGTTTCAAAGTAGAAGTACAGCTCAGCCTGAAATGTAAAAAAGTGTTAATAAAAACAAAACTGCTGTTGTCACCTTCATGTTCAAAGTATTCTTTACCACTCTCGGGAAGTGGAGTGGGGTTGAAGGGAAGAGAAAGGGCAGTGGGAGGGATGAACAGAGGCACCAAAAATATGTCTGAATGGTGCCAATATATTCCAAAATACTCACTCTGCTGTCCATGGGAATGAAGGTGGTATGGGCCACCGGTTCCATGGGAATGAAGGCATCACACAGCACACTACTGTCAATGGGAAACATGGCACCACAGGCCACAAATGAAAGTTGAACAGGCTACACTCCTGTCCACAGGAATGAGGGCAGCACAGGCCATACTCCTGTCCACAGGAATGAAGGCAGCAGAGACCACACTCCTGTCCTTAGGAATGAGGGCAGCAGAGGCCACACTTCTGTACATGGGAATAAAGGCTGCAGAGGCTACACTCCTTTCCACAGGAATGAGGGCAGCAGAGGCTACACTCCTGTACATGGGAATGAAGGCAGCAGAGGCCACACTTCTGTACATGGGAATAAATGGCAGCAGAGGCTACACTTCTGTCCACAGGAATGAGGGCAGGACAGACCACATTTCTTTCCACAGGAATGAGGGCAACAGAGGCCACACTCCTGTACATGGGAATGAAGGCAGCAGAGGCTACACTCCTGTCCACAGGAATGAGGGCAGCAGAGGCCACACTCCTGTCCACAGGAATGAGGGCAGGACAGACCACATTTCTTTCCACAGGAATGAGGGCAACAGAGGCCACACTCCTGTACATGGGAATGAAGGCAGCAGAGGCTACACTCCTGTCCACAGGAATGAGGGCAGCAGAGGCTACACTCCTGTCCACAGGAATGAGGGCAGCAGAGGCTACACTCCTGTCCACAGGAATGAAAGCAGCAGAGGCCACATTCCTGTACATGGGAATGAAGGCAGCAGAGGCTGCACTCCTATCCACAGGAATGAGGGCAGCAGAGGCTACATTCCTGTCCACAGGAATGAAGGCAGCAGAGGCCACTCTCCTATACATGGGAATAAATGGCAGCAGAGGCCACACTTCTGTCCACAAGAATGAGGGCAGGACAGGCTACATTCCTGTCCACAGGAATGAGGGCAACAGAGGCCACACTCCTGTACATGGGAATGAAGGCAGCAGAGGCTACACTCCTGTCCACAGGAATGGGGGCAGCAGAGGCTACAATCCTGTCCACAGGAATGAAAGCAGCAGAGGCCACATTCCTGTACATGGGAATGAAGGCAGCAGTGGCCACTCTCCTGTCCACAGGAATGAGGGCAGGACAGGCTACATTCCTGTCCACAGAAATGAGGACAGAAGAGGTCACACTCCTGTACATGGGAATGAAGGCAGCAGAGGCCACACTTCTGTACATGGGAATAAATGGCAGCAGAGGCCACACTTCTGTCCACAGGAATGAGGGCAGGACAGGCTACATTCCTGTCCACAGGAATGAGGGCAACAGAGGCCACACTCCTGTACATGGGAATGAAGGCAGCAGAGGCTACACTCCTGTCCACAGGAATGAGGGCAGCAGAGGTCACACTCCTGTCCACAGGAATGAGGACAGCAGATGCCACACTTCTGTACATGGGAATAAAGGCTGCAGAGGCCACACTCCTTTCCACAGGAATGAGGGCAGGACAGGCTATATTCCTGTCTACAGGAATGAGGGCAGCAGAGGCTACACTCCTGTCCACAGGAATGAGGGCAGCAGAGGCTACACTTCTGTACATGGGAATAAGGCTGCAGAGGCCACACTCCTTTCCACAGGAATGAGGGCAGGACAGGCTATATTCCTGTCTATAGCAATGAGGGCAGCAGAGGCTACACTGCTGTACATGGGAATGAAGGCAGCAGAGGCCACACCTCTGTACATGGGAATAAATGGCAGCAGAGGCCACACTTCTGTCCACAGGAATGAGGGCAGAATAGGCTACATTCCTGTCCACAGGAATGAGGGCAACAGAGGCCACACTCCTGTACATGGGAATGAAGGCAGCAGAGGCTACACTCCTGTCCACAGGAATGAGGGCAACAGAGGCCACACTCCTGTACATGGGAATGAAGGCAGCAGAGGCCACACTTCTGTACATGGGAATGAAGGCAGCAGAGGCTACACTCCTGTCCACAGGAATGAGGGCAACAGAGGCCACACTCCTGTACATGGGAGTGTAAGCAGAAGAGGCCACATTCCTGTACATGGGAATGAAGGCAGCAGAGGCTACACTCCTGTCCACAGGAATGAGGGCAGCAGAGGCCACACTCCTTTCCACAGGAATGAGGGCAGAACAGCCTATATTCCTGTCTACAGGAATGAGCGCAGAAGAGGCTACACTCCTGTCCACAGGAATGAGGGCAACAGAGGCTACACTCCTGTCCACAGGAATGAAAGCAGAAGAGGTCACATTCCTGTACATGGGAATGAAGGCAGCAGAGGCCACACTCCTTTCCACAGGAATGAGGGCAGGACAGCCTATATTCCTGTCTACAGGAATGAGCGCAGCAGAGGCTACACTCCTGTCCACAGGAATGAGGGCAACAGAGGCTACACTCCTGTCCACAGGAATGAAAGCAGAAGAGGCCACATTCCTGTACATGGGAATGAAGGCAGCAGAGGCTACACGCCTGTCCACAGGAATGAGGGCAGCAGAGGCTACACTCCTGTCCACAGGAATGAAAGCAGCAGAGGCCACATTCCTGTACATGGGAATGAAGGCAGAAGAGGCTGCACTCCTGTCCACAGGAATGAGGGCAGCAGAGGCTATACTCCTGTCCACAGGAATGAAAGCAGCAGAGGCCACATTCCTGTACATGGGAATGAAGGCAGCAGAGGCTGCACTCCTATCCACAGGAATGAGGGCAGCAGAGGCTACACTCCTGTGCATGGGAATGAAGGCAGCAGAGGCCACACTCCTGTCCACAGGAATGAGGGCAGCAGAGGCTACACTCCTGTCCACAGGAATGAAAGCAGAAGAGGCCACATTCCTGTACATGGGAATGAAGGCAGCAGAGGCTACACGCCTGTCCACAGGAATGAGGGCAGCAGAGGCTACACTCCTGTCCACAGGAATGAATGCAGAAGAGGCCACATTCCTGTACATGGGAATGAAGGCAGCAGAGGCTACACTCATGTCCACAGGAATGAAAGCTAGGTTTGTAACACTCCTATCCTAAGATAAAAAAATGGTTCCATATGGGGGTATCTCAGAGGTCATCATGTTTATCCTGTTCTCCAGATTAATTAACTTATTCTTCAAATGTCTGTGTAGAGTTTGTTTCAAATTCTTACTTACTGAGTGTATTGTGTACATTTCTTGATATTCATATCAGTATTAATGTTTGTTTCATAGTCAATTTTACACTTGTATTAGCGTATCCTGTGCTGCTTATGTAATTTTTTTAAATGTTATAACCTGTGATATTTTGTATGAAAGGGCCTCATTGGAAATGAGCTTGTCTCTACTGAATCTCCTATTCATTTAAAGATGAATACAAATTTTACTACTACTATTCACAAGAGCAAAGGTTGAGCAGTTCTATCCAAGGAAATGAAGGCTGCACATGCCACTGAAGGCCGCACATGTCACACTGCTTCTGGCGACTAAGCCAACCACACTGCATTCCTGTCTGTGGACACACAGGTGGTCCCTTATATCAGGCACTTGCCTCTTAGTACTAAAGCTAAAGATGAAGATACTGCATGTCTGTCTGTAATGTAAAAGGGTGCACATTTTTTTTTTCGATTTTCTTTTGCTCCGGTCGTGGATCATGAGGACCTCTCTCAGGCATCCGGTCCTTGTCCTGCCCGCCAGAGGCTCCCTTGGACTGTACCTCCTCTCCCCCCCCGTAGTCGGCACCCCCCCAGTATCACCTGCCAGGGGAGGGTAGCCCTATGCCTCTTGGTCTCCTTGACAAGGCAGACTCCAACTGCAGGTGGGCCCTGGAGGGAGGATGTTGGAAGGCCATCCGAGGAGTAACCCGGCGGAGGGCATGGGGGACCGGTGCCGTCACCTGCCCCACAAGCCGGGTTTTTCCTGTGTTCTGTTCTGCCCACTCCCCCCCCACGGTGCACCCCCCAACACTGTCAGGTGCATGGCAACCCTGCCTACATCAGGCACGCCATTATGTGTAGCCCCTGCTACTGTGGCACATCTGATCTCCACCAGGGGCCGCTGGAGTGCCGAGCTCCCCAGTACCCTCCCCCTGGGACAGGAGAGCAGCCCAGCAGGTGCTCAATCCGGTTCCTCCCCTGCTGACCCCCAGCACCCGAGCTTGCTCCCGAACTCGGGTCGCCGGCCAGCAAAGAACGCACATGTTGTGCTGCATTCTGTGGTATGAAGGCCACATTACTACACCCTTGTTCACGGGAGTGAGGGCCTCAAACATCATTATCTTCCTGGGACCAAAGTCCATGCAAGTTGCTATTGCTTTACAAGTTAAAATTCTATGGGAAGGTAGCAAAATCTGTGCTTCTGTTCATAGGAATGAAGGCCATAGGGTATAAAGGCTGCAAATGTGTCATTCCTAACCAATGTAACAAGGGTCGAACACACTGTGCTCCTCCCCAAGGAAGCAAAGCAAATATTATGTTCCTGTCCACAGGAATGAAGACCACACCAGTAGTACTCCAGCACCTGGGAACACAGGCCATGCACACTGCACTACAATTAGTGTGAACCAGGGCCATGAACAGAGGCTGCCATGAGCCACTGACACTGCACCTCTGGTATGTAGGAACAGAGGCCATGCAAGCTGAGATTCTGTCAAAGGAAAGGAAGACCACATGATTTATGCTGTGGTCTGTAGGATTATACACTTGGGCATTGGACTTCTGTCTGTGGGACTGAAGGCTGTGGGAATTGTACTCGTCTCTGTGGAAATGCAGACATCACAAGCTATGCTCCTTTTTGTAGGAACAAAGCCTTTGAACCGGATTTAAAAAAAATTCAGCTTTGTTACAGACTGCAACTGTGCCACAGTTTTGGTGCCATTCCATTTTGCTGCAGAGCTGAGATGTTCAAGCTGCAGCACTTCAACACTGTAGCCATATTTCAGCCATGCCTACCATCTGTGCCAGAAGTCTGGCACTCCTGGGAAACTCTTCTTGCACAAGACCATAAGAAGCCTCTTACGCAGTGTGTGTGGTCTTGTCACTCATAGCCCTTTAACATGGCAAGCTCTGCACTGCTGGCTGCAGTGCAGAACAAGTACAATGTTATCTTTCTTGTTACCTACAGGCAACTCAAACTGCATCTGTAGGTAGTGTTCACTGTACTGGTGTTCCTTGTTTTTTGTAGCTTGTCATTGCAGTTTTGCATTTCGCAGCTCTCCGTGGGGCTGCGTAATCAGATGACAGCGTTCACCTCCATCTGTGGACAGCCTCTCGCAAAAGACTCCTCAGTCCATGTGAGGTCTTTTGTTTCGTTTGTTACACCCTTTGCTGTTTATTATGGGTACTTCATTTAAAAAATGATTGCAAATACATTCAAAGTGCTTTCCGTCGGGGGGGGCTATCTTGTTTGAGGTATCATCCTCTGTGAGATGTTAAACAACATTCCCTTGTGCTTGCATGGTGTTTTCTCTGTGAACATAAAAATCCCAATCACTACAGTTTTGTGCAAGCATCTTATCATCCCCACATCACTAAAGCACTTCAATAAATACATCATGTCGTGCTACTCACCCCCCCCCCCCAACAAGGAAGTCTCATGCTCTCAGATGGCAGGAAAAATGGACTAGCCACAGGATTGGTGTAATGCACATCAGTGTCAAAGCAGGAGGTAGCGGCGCAGATGGAGCAGCGCAAGTGGTCAGAAACCGTTATGAAGTGAGTACAGCTCCATGTAAAAGGGTCTTTAATCTCCCTTTGCATCAGAGTACCCAGACTGTAAAATGAGAAAATAAAGGACCCCACTGAAAACGAGATGTAGCACTTCTCCACTGGGCTATCCAGTGCACAAAAATGGTTAAAAAAAAATCAGCTACCTGTGCCTTAACTACTGTATGTGTTTAAGCATCAGTCCAGTGAGTTGGCAATTTGAGGCTTTTAGAACTTTTTAAGACCTTTAAAATTCATCCCGTTATGTGTCATGCTTTCTTTCATGGGAACTGAAGGCTGCACATGTTACAGTGCTCACCCCAGCAAAACACGGTGCCCTACACTGACTATGATGAAGCTTTGACACTGATATTAATTGACTCCATGTGGTCCATCTGATTATCATCAGAGAATCAAGTGAAGGGGTTTCAAGTGAATTCTACGTGTACCGCAAAGTTTTTAAAATCTGATTTACGATGAGTTGTAAATATGAAGTCTCTTTCAAATTCCACTACCATTTCCTTATAACCTCATTTGTATTCTCAATAATTTTTTTTTTTATTATTAAATTATTCTCAGCCTACTGAAAATGTTCCTGTGTGCCAGGACCTCACAACATTGCAATCCCCCTTTTCCCAAAACCCTCCATACTAACATCTGTGTTTCTTGCCTGCCTGTTTGCCTGTCTGGAAAGCCAGCTCAGGAACAACATGCAGTATACTGTATTTTAGTATTCATGGATGCACACCCAAACAGATTAGCAGTGAATTTAAAAGTACTCCTTCTAAAAAGAAAATGTAATTCTGGCGTATTTATCTCGTTATACTGGTGCAGTCTAGGCTCTTGTTGCCGATAAAGTCACATAACTGCTTGGTCCATCCAAGAAAATGCAGCACTCAGGAAGGAATCACCAGACTAGATGAATTGAAGATAATTACTCCATTTATTCCATTATGGTGCATCCGCACAAGAAATACAATGGCCAATCAAAGGCCGGAATAGCCAAAGCACTGGAGCCAACAACTAACTGTAGCTCGTGTTTGTTTATTTGGCATTGCAATCTGATTTGCCACTGTATTTTTTGTCTGGACGCACCATAATGGAATAAATGGAGTAATTATCTGCAATTCATCTAGTCCGGTGATTCCTCTCTGAGTGCTGCATCTTTTTCGATGGAGTTTGTTATATTATGAAGGGCTGGCTGCCCCTTGAATGTCCAGCCCCGACCCTACACCAGAGCCGAGGCTTTTTGCCTGAGGAGCTGAGTCATGTAACTGCTTGGTAGTGAGGTTTTGGGAATAAATTCCAGACACATACCTCTCTGCTTTAAAAGGCTGAGTAATGTTAACTTTTCTGAAGCAAACTGCGAGGTCTCTATTGCCTTTAGTGAGGCTGAGGGAAGCCCCTACTGCCAAGAGTAGGGTTCCTACTGCCTTAGGTAGGGTTCTAACGACCTTGAGAAGAGGGGATTGATAGGAAGGTTAAAGGAGGTCCTCCTTACTGCTTTGAATGAGGCTGAGTGATGAATATCTTACCTTGAGAAAGACTGAAAGCTGTCTCTAAACTGTCCTGAGTAATGCTGAGAGAGATATGTGCTGTCCTAAGCAACTTTTGTGAGGTCCTTACTGCCTTCATTGGGGCTGAGTGACATGCTAGCTGTCCTAATGACGACTGAGGTCCTTCCTGCCTTGACTGACACTAAGTGAGGTGTTTGCTGTCCTCTTGCTGCTGATCTCTGCACTTGTTTTAATCCTCCTTAATCCACTCACCGAGCAGATGCTTCCTCACCTAACTTTCACCTCCCTACCTCATAGCGCTTCTTACCCTTAGTGTCTCCTTGAGGGCTAATCTAACCCCCCCCCCCCCCAAGTACACCTGAGTCTTGTCTCGGAGGCCGTGATAATGCATCCTGCCCAGTCAGGAATTTGCCCTTGCTTTATTTTGCTGCCTATTTGAACCTTCATTGTTGTAACTAATTTGACCAATATTTCTTTGCTGCTATGTTGTGGTATCTCCTCCTTGACTGTGTGGGGTTTTATGCCCAAAATTCTATGTGAATTTCATTAACTGTTATTGTCCTGACTGCATGTATTCATTACTACTAACTGTTTCGACCTATACTATTGTAATTTCACTGTACTCATGCCATGTACCTGTCTTTGATTGTAGTACTCTCCCGTGCTGTGCCTGAAAATAGTCATTTCATGGCTAGTGCACCTACCTGGTTAACAAAAACTAAATAAATAAAATAAGCAAGGCCAAGTGAGGTACCGGATGCCTTGAGCAAGGCTGAATGAGGAGTGTGCTGCACTGAGCCAGACTAAGTGAGGTTCTTGTTGCAAAAAAAAAATGTTCCACATGGTCCGCTCTAGAAACCCGGTGCTGTGTACAAACCAGTTGCACAGGAACTTCAAATAGTACATGGCACTCCCTGGTCAATTATGCAGTCCACACAGTCTGGTTAATCTGCAAATTCCATATTTTACTAGCACACGTAATGATGAACAAAACAAGCTCTACTGGTGCAGAGACGCACCCAACATTTTGCTGTCTATGCTTGAGCTGTGAGCGCTGTACACTTTTTGGCATTCCTTGGAGTCCCTAAGCAACTAGTTTGTACACAGGCACTGGGTTTCTAGAGTGGCACCTGTGGAACTGTTTTGGCTTGTTGGGTTTGGGGTTATGCTCAACACAACTGCATTGCAACATTTTAAAGATTAGCACCATCGCTCACATAACACTGAAGTTAAGGCACAGGCAGCCAAGATGTTAAGCAGAGCAGCAATACGAACGGTGTATCACATATAACCATTAGTTTGTTTAAGAGGCAAGATAGGATCCATTTCCAGTCATAACAGGCTGCAACCAGAAATAGGCCCAGAACAGAAGACTGGAACCATCTTGGATGCCTCCCGGAATTATGAAAAGGCCACACTAAATGCAAGGAAGTTGCACTGGCAACAGTCTCGACAGAAGCATATCTGAATGTCGAGACAGTACCTTGAGGCCTAAGGATCACCAAATCCCCATTGTATGGACAGGAGAAGGAGCATCTAATTACTAGGTAGAGAGACATTATATATTAGGCCTTGATCCAGCTGACTCAACGGATACTGGACAACATTAGGGAACAGCAAGCAGAAATACTGCAGGTACTAGACGAGAAAGATAAAAATCTGAACAGATACCAATGTGATCCACATTTTGATCAATTCAAGAAAGAACTACATGAGCTGGCCCAGTGGTGCAGAGGGTTGAGGCACTGGATGCCACACCTCATGCCACGTTGGCGACCCGGGTTTGGGAATGAACCGGGTCATTGGGGGTCGGCAGGGGAGAGAGAGGATTGAGCATCCAGATGACTGCTCTCCTCTCTCAGGGAGGGAGAGTCGGCCGTCCTGCTCGTCGATCACCCTCTAGCAATGGCTAGAGGGAGATGCGAGTCGGGAGGCACATTGTCGACGTACAACATTGGTTGGGGGGGAGAAAAATGGAGGAGAAATGGAGCTGGTAGGCTCTGTGATGGCCCCATCAGCACCCATACCAGCTCCCCGACATCTGAATATTTGTCCGGGGGTGGAGGAAAGCCAGCACCCCTTCTCCTCGGCCCTGTCATGGTGGGGAAAACCATGGGGGATTGGATGGGTGGTCAGATGGGAAACAGTGGGGCTGGAGACCAAGTCCTTTCTGAGGGAGGGTCCGGAGCCACCTGCCAGGCTCCCTGGAGGATAAATATACAATAGAAAAACAAAAAAGAAAACTACAGGAGGAGATTAAATTGTATGACTAAAAAAATAATCATTGCTACTAAGAAATGGAAATTCCTCAGAGATGAAGCAGACTATAAGGCTGGAAATATCTTTGGCTAGGGAAAGAACACAAGTAGCAATAACAAAATTCAGCGCAAGGTCTGTTTCGAACCAACGTCCATTTTAAAGAAGAGTACCTCTGCAGAAGGAGTGGAATCAACTGATGCCAAAGACAATAGTAACATCAGTGGCTCAGAAACCTCAACTTTGTCCATTGTTTTTTTCAGCAAGGTACAAACCAACTAACAGTTCAGGTGGAGCCCAAGAGGGAACAAATACGAAGCGACACCAGAAAAAAAAACAAGGCAGGGCAGACAGGGCTGTGGCAGGCGCACGAAAACAGCACAGCAAACAGAAATATTAAGCACAGCAGAAGACGTTTTGACAGGTGAAATCAAGACAACAGAGAAGCTGCAAATACAGCTGCAGAAGTCAGTAATATCATACCTCTATCTGTTTACCAACTATTTCCGGATGAAATAAAAACATTAAACAAGGGACTGTTCTTTGTACAGACTTTAATATTTTTCAGGACTGTGATAGATCTAAATAAGTTCTGTCGCAAACTAAGCCTTAAGTGTTTTTATAATACTAAAGAAAGAAATATGGGAGGACAAACAACTAATGAGGGAGTCACCAGAGCCAATACCGATGCAAGAAGTTCTACAGACACTGGCAGCTGTGAACATGAAGGATGCAGGTGCTGGTGCCAGGGTCAAAGTGGCAACAGGTGAAGGTGGGAACAGCATACAAAAAAGAAAGCAATCCACCTTTATACCATTTATAAGTTAAATGTCTTCCAAAAATTGTGTGAGGAGGACTTGAGGGACCTGGCTTGTGAACTGCTCTATCCGGAGTATGTTAATCTGTCAAATGCAGAGAGGAAGCCATTACATACCCTGAAAAAGAATGCTCAAGTTACAGTAAAGCCAGCAGACAGTGTTCAGTGTGGGGGGGTCATGAAATGAGTACTGATGACTAGATTGCTAAAGTTACAAGGCAACGTGCCAATACTGCTTTTTACAGACATGTCGGACATGACTCCATCTACCCCTGAAAAAGAGGGTGTATGACTTCCCTAAGTGGGCTTATGGTATGTGCCTCACTATTGAAAAAGAAAGAGATTTCATTACCATTGATTACCCGTTGAGGGCTCAGATCTATATACTGCTCAAGGGACATGTAATCCTGCAGAACCCACCAAGGAGGCCCATAATTTGAGGGGGTGGTTCACTAGCAGAATCCCTTTCACACTTTATATATAATGCCATTAAAGAGCCCCTGACACCATTAGAAAAATGTAAAAAAAAAATGTGAGGTTTAGACACAATTCAGTTTATATTTCATCTATTTTCCATAATTCTTTCCCTTTTCTTCTTTCTTACAGAGGACAGTTGTATGAAAGAGGATTAGTGTCCATTAGACTGTATCTGCTCTTTCTGCTTGCCTTCACCTGACATTATAATCCCCTGTTTATGGCATCATAGTTATCTCCACAGCAACAGACTGTGATGTCATAAACAGAACTGTTATGTCAGGTGTAGGCAAGCAGCTAGAATAGATAGGACAGCAACTCTATGATAATAATAATAAAAATAATAATAAACTTTATTTGTTTCATGCGCAATTCAATAAATACCAAAGCGCTTTTACAGAACACCTAAAAACAGTAAATAATTAAAAAACAATTAAAATGACAGAATTCCATGAATTAATAATCGGGTGGTGGACAAGTGGAACACCCTGTCAGAGGAAGTGGTGGGAGCTGAAACAATCACAGGATTTAAGAATTCATGGGATAGACATAAAGGAATTCTGGAGGTCAGGGTTAAGGGGCAACAGACTTCTAGGAAAACATAAAGTAAACTTACAAGCTCAAATGGGCAGACTGGGTGGGCCGTAGGCCCTTATCTGCTGACACTGTCTATGTATCTATGGATAAGCAAGAGAGAATGAAAATGTTTTAAGAGCAGATTTGAAGCTCTCCACAGTCAGGCACCCCATTATCCAAAGAGGTAGAGAATTCCACAGGGTAGAAGCCACAAAGGCAAATGCACGGGCTCCAGAGGTCTTCAAACGGGCCCTGGGAATCTCCAGCAATCCCTCATCGGCAGAGCGGAGTGGTTAGAGGGGGCAGTAGGGACAGAGGAGCTCTTGCAGATAACTCCTTGCAGATATCCTGTTTACATGCAAATGTCCTTAGTAATAAAAAAAAATAAGGATGAGAATTACAGAAAAAAAAAAATTAAATATAAGCTAACTTGTGTCCAAAGATTACATTTTTTCAAAGCTGTCACAATGGTGTTGGGGCACTTTAAGGGACTGGTCCTTAAACTGCCATCACATGTGACTGATATTGGGGACATGATGCATGTATTAGAGGGACTTCACATAAGGGGCAATGACCTGTTGGTCACCCTTGCTGTGGAGTCCCTATACACCACCATATACCATGATGGAGGTCTAAGAGCTCTGAGATATTTTTTTGTCCAAAAGAGGAGGGTCGCTACCCCTGACACAGACCTGATTGTGGAAATGACATGTGCTGTACATGAGAGCAATGCCTTTGCCTTTATGGGTGAATATTACATCCAAGAAAAGGAAATGACTATGAGGGCATGTTTCCCCAAGTTTTGCCAAACTTTACTTGGGGCACTGGAAAGAGCAAGTTATTTGGGAGGGCTCAGGGAAATCATTTTTGGAGAAAGTGGTTACGTGGCATTGTAATATTATTATTTTTTTTTATTTTAGTTGTTTAACCAGGTGAGACACACTAAGCTGAAAGCTTTTTTACAGGTGCAACCTGGTAGCACAGAGAAGTTAAGTGACTTGCTCAGGGTCACACAGTATGCAAGTGGAAGCTGTGGGATATATCGATGATGTGTTTATGGTGTAGTAGGGGAGTAAGGAGGAGCTGGTTCTTTTTGTGGACTACCTTCACAGCACAAACAATCATCTGAGATTCCCAGTTCATGAGACTGAAAGTGAAATGCCTTTCTTGGGCTTATTTATCAGGAAGGATAATGAGGATAGGATCACAATTGGGACATATCGGAAATCTACCGATAGGAACACGGTTTTGTTAGTCAGCTCCTCTCACCCCCACCATACCACTGACAATGTTCCCAAGAGCCTCTACTATAGGGAGAGGAGAAACTGCAGTAGAGATAGCCAGAGAGGGAATCAAAATCAGAGTCTGAATTTGGAGAGGAGATTTGAACAGAGGGGCTACTCTAACAGGGTAATCAAACAGACCATTCAAAGGCAGTAGATAGGGGGCCTTATTACAAGTTAAATCCAGAGAAAAAAACATAATGATAGGATAAATTTTATCACAGTGTTTTCCTCCAGAGCTAATAAGATCCAGGAAGTTGTTCAGAATCAATTAAGGGTGCTGGGGTTTGACCCCAGACTAACAGAAACTGTGAATAATCAACTGAGGATGGTTTTCAAGAGGTCCAGGAATCTTAGGGATGAACTAGTGCATTCCACACTACCTATGCAAAACCCAATACATGGTGGCCAACTCCACCTGCCGGCTGTAAACAGTGTACAAGATACAAATACTGAAAGGATATAAATGAGTGCACTAGTCTGTCAACCCTGGGGGAGAACAGGACTACGTCGGTTTGTGATCTAATAAAATGTGACCCAAAATATGTGATATACTTGGCCATGTGTTCTTGCGGGGTGTACTACAGTGAAGCCCACCAGGATGTAGCGCAGTGTCAACAGTTTCCTGCATGACAAAAGGGACTAATTCCCATTGAAATGGCATTGTTTACTGCAGTAACTCTGTTGCAGTATGCTGCAGAATTGGGTTTAATCCTGGCGAGCATCACTGTATGTAAGCAAGATGAAACATAAATTTAAGAAATGCTCTGGAGATCATACGAGGTCTGCAGCCAACAAGAATCTTGATTATGCCTTAGCTGCTCATGTACACTCCACAGGTAACTCAAACAGCCATACCCTAAAATTTACAGGGATAGAAAATGTGAAAGTGGGACCAAGAGGTGGAGGACAGGGATCTGCTACAGGCCAGAAGAGAGAATGTCTGTTTTTTTAAAATGGGGGCCTACAGATGGCCAGGACTGAATAATCAGCTCTTGATCACTCTCTTTCTAACTGGCAGAAGATGACCTTAAATAGTTTAAAGGCTTAAACAGTTATTAGATTTAACAGACGGTAGTGTTTGTTAGCATATACAGTATACGAATTGTGTAATTGTCTTATTCTTTCTTCTCCTGCTTGTCTTCTTTCCAGTTTGGTAGCTGGGTAAGTCCCAATGACTGTTATCAGAGTGACCTGGGAGCACTGGGAAGGTTAACTGACTTGCTCAGGGACACACAGTATGCAAGTGGAGACTGTGGGACTCAAACTCAGGTCTGCTACATATACCAAGCTCATTCACAGCTCATTCCTCTAACCTATAAAAAATGTTGTTTCTCCTAACAGATCCTGCCAATAGAAACAGAACTAAAAGAAGGACTCTATCTAGAAGATAACAAGCTAAATGTCAATACACACAGTTCTTGGTCACAGCAGCACATGCATCTAATCTAACCGACATTAAAACATGAAGGGATATGTCCAGAGTTCTATTTTGACCCCCAAACAAGGGGTTTTACAGAGCGTAGTGTGTCTTTCCAAGTGACTGCTCCTTCAGGTGTCACAACAGCAAATGGCTTATTATTTGTCATGAACAAACAATCTTTACCTGCATTGAACCATACGACAATCAAGTAAATGTGTGTTAATAAGCTGCTGTCCACTGGTATATGGTAAAACAACTGTTATATACTTTTTAAACAATTTTCAATTTTTGCACATTTGCATGTTTTTATGACCACATAGCAACAGCTATGCAACATACTGCTAACAAGAGGAGATGGAACAGGGCAGACAAGAACAGGACCAGATGTATATTATCATCTACTTCCACAGTAGAGTTTCATCACCTCATTGGTATGCATGAGATCCCTACTCTTCTGTCTGTGCCCCATCTTCTCCCCTCCCCTTACTCCATCAAGATCTACTTTATTCTTGAATCTAAGGTTTTGATACTTTTTTTTTGTTTTCTGTGACCCATCTGCAGCACAATGAATGCTTCTGAGGACACACAATACTTAACACAGCAGGGCAAAGTGTCACTGTCTGAAGAGCAATTCTATTGTCAACTAATGTAGATCTGACATTGCAGAAAATTTTTTTTTACCTCCACAATATGTACTGTGCTGAGAGAATAAATGGTAGAGAGAGAATAAGACCATTCATTATGCTACTGACACCAATTTACACAGGTCTGCAGAAAGTGACAATGTAAACTGAAATCTGAGCTCTGGATTCCTCTGCTGCCTATCCGATCACCAAGGAACACTACCACTTACAACTAATGTTGGGCAGCTACAAATGTGATCGCAGTATGCCATCAAGGAACCGTACCGATCTAAGACCACAAAAAAAGTAATCACACTGCTTTTCATCAGAGTAGATGAAAAAAGAACATATATGTTACAGGTGGGATATACCTTTAATTGTACTTTTAACTCCTGAAACTAGTCTCAAAAACAATTTTGTTAGTCCAATAAAAGGTATCACCTGCAACATATTTTTATTTTTCCTTCTACATCATAGCCTGGACTAACAGAGCTGCCACATTTCTCCATCAGAACAGACCAAACTAGACCCATATTGTTACGCACAATGTCTTCTGCAGAAATCAGTGGCAGTGGGGGGTGGGGGTGAAGAAGGGATAAAAAGTGAGTGCAATACTTTTGTTGGGAAAATCCACTTCAGCACCTGTGTCTTAATAGAAGCAGAACAAACCCTTGTTTAACCTGTTGCAAAACACCATACCAACCCCTGATATCTCATGAACCTTTGTTCTTGCCCCTTAGTCATTGCAGCTTGCTCAGGATAACAGTGAGTAAGTGGTGCTGGTGGTATTTGAACCTGAACTTGCTGGTTCCCAACCCTATGGTCTAACCACTAGACCCCAATACCATCCATCTGTCACATTTTTAAAGTTGCTTAGTGAAGATTAAAGCAGACAGTAGTGGAAATGGGAGGACCCAGGGAACTCAGTTTTGGGAATGAAATTAAAAGTCTGACAGTTCCAGTAGTAAGATGAGGAAGGCCTGGTTTTATGTAAACTACACACCCCTAAAGGTATAAAACTGACTAAAGTGTAAAAATACAACATATAGACCCCTGTAAGATATGCTCACTACTAGATTATAGGTGATGGTTCCCTCAGTGAATCTTTTCCATTTCCAACACTGAAAGCAGACTTTTTGTTAGCGTTCTGCTGGGCATGGCTAAAATCAGAAAAGGTGAACTTTGCTGTTTTAACCCTCCAAGGGAAAAAGTCAGCAGGATGCTGACCACAGCAGAGCTGTAATTCAGTTCTACAGATTGCACAGGAATATATACTGCAGCATACCAGCTGCTTGACCCACCCCCTCCATTTCAAGTAATTCCTGAAAGGGAGCTGAATCCATGCCCCATAAAATGTTTCCCTGCTGTCCAGTAAATGTTAGTTTTTTTTTCCATCATGATAATACAAGTAAATTACAACTGAGCTACATAGTTATCTATATCCCTTATCAAGCTAATACACTAGCAGCCATATTGGCTCTGACCAGAATTTGTTTAGTTCCTGAAGATAAAGTCTGGAATAATGCATTATCACTTTACTTATGAGATTAGGCTACTCACCAGAGTGTATATAAACAGGTAGGCAGCAGGGATTGCTCACCCTTGAGAAAGCTTACACAGCGAAACGTTGGGAGAATCACTGCACCAATGGTACTGGTTGTGTTCATCACTAAGTGTGCTGATAATAAAGTATGGAATTTGCAGATTAACCAGAAGATGTGGACTACAACATTGAGCAGTGAGTGCCATGTACTTTCTGCAGTGCCTTTGAGCTTCTTATTGCCTTGTGTGAGGGTGAGACCCTCTGGAGCTGAGTGAGATGTTTGCTGCTTTGAGCAATGCTGTGAAATACGTACTGCCTTTAGTGAGGCTACAGTACATGAGGTTTTACTGCCTTGGCTGATGCCGAATTTGGTGTTTGTTGTCCTGACAAAGGCTAACTGCTATCATGAGCATGGTTAACTGAGATATTTGATGTCTAAGATGAGGATGAGCAAGGTTCTTCCTGTCTTAAATTCTGAATGGGCAGTGTTCTGAGATGGGGTAAACTAGGAATATTCCACCCTCAATGAGTCAGAGTCAGATCTTTATCTCTTGCAAGACTAAGTGAGGTTTTTATTGCCCTGAGAGGAGAAAAACATGGCGTTTGCTGCCCTAAGCAAGGCTAAGCTTATTCTGGCTTCATGTGAGGCTGAATGAGATCCTTGGAATCCTAAGCTGGGTTGAGTGAGATATTTATTGTCAGTAAGGGGTTTGCCGCACCAAACAGCCATGCATGAAGTTCTTGCAGTTCTGAGACGAGATATGTAAGGAACTTGCTAAGAGACACTGAGTGATGTTCTGACTATCTTTCTTGACTAAAGTTGAATGAGGCTTTTATTGTATTGCAAACAGTAACATCCTTATTGCCTTAGACGGGATTCAGTGACGTCCTTATTCCCCGATGCGAATCTGAGTAGGGCATATTTTTTTTAGCTTTGTTTTTATTCAGGTATGATGAAAGCATTATATATGTATTATGTTTGGTTCCGAGAACAGAAATATTTTTAATAAGAAATATAACAGGTTCATGAACTCCGTATCCTATGTTACCACAAGTGAAAGTCTCTGTTAAATTATTTGTCCACCACAGATCCACATAAGCATATTGTACCATAACAGTAGACAAAGTTTATAAATCCAGTCTGAAAAGTCTGCTAGGTGCCAATCACTATAACATCAACTATTTGATGTATATGTCCACACTTTGAAATAAATCCCACCAAAAAAATGACGTGAGACAGCCTCCAAATTTGTGCTTACAAATATTTTATCAACTTTATGGTTTCTAATCGCTAGATTGATATAAAACTACAAAGACCTATTTTTAGAAGTCTTATAAACATTTAACCAAGAACGTTTGTATTAATTTCCATTTGTGTACCATTTATATGAACTCATGCAACATTGTCTATTATTACCAAACTGATAATGTGCTCTTTTAAAGAAAACACATGACTTGCTTAGGTTCCATATCTCACGTACCTGCTTTGCCCATAATGCTGAACTAAAGGAACTGATAGCTGCAACTCAAACACTCAGAGTTCAGGATGGGTTTGCACCGGGATGCATGTGTGAAGCTGAGATCATGGTGTGTTTAGCACCTCAGATGACTTGAGCACATGGTGGCAGCCATTTTGACCCCACTGCATTTGCATCAGGACCAAAAGGTTTAATCTCAGAGAGTCACTTAGGCAATTTTAAAGCAAAAAATAGATCCCATTTGAGCAATCATCAACTCCCACATCTAAGCAAACTGCTAGTGAGTTGAAAGAAGGAAGTGCTTACCCCACCTCAGCACCGAGTTACCAAGCAGTCGCCCCAAATTTCAATAATGAAGATATAATACTGTGTCAACAAAACACTTATTGTCCTCTGCTAATTAAAATGTCCCATCACGCAGCTTCCTCTGAATCTGGGGGATTTTGACGCTTGGCAGATGTCTGGCTTTAGCTGTTCAAGCTTTTTACTGGCATCAGCAGGACTGAAATAGAAGTAGGTCTCCAGGCATGGTTGAGTCTCAGTTTGGTCAGGAACTGAAGTATGTTAGCTACTCTGAGTGCTCTTGGCCCCGCACTTACGGTGCTGAAATGTTTCCGGCATTGTCTCGCTTTGTACCTTGAAACTGGAAAGCAGTAAATTTGTTGTCCATTCAATATAATTAACGGCCCTTTCTCTTTTGCTGCCTGGAGAGTAGTGTCGTTTATATGTGGCTCTCGAGTAACCAGTAAGATGGTGCAAGGCTGGTTAGCATTCATGGATCTTTTACGAGGCGTGATTCTGTACTCCCGGTAAAACTGGTCTGTCAGATTCATGTAAGGTAAACCTTGAAATAATCCAGCCACAAAACAGAGCAGATCCTGCCTCTCACTTTCCTCGGGCACTCCTAATGGTCTTACATTAGACAATCTTGCACCATTTTCCAGGTGTTCTAGTCCTGATGAGCCAACAGTTTGATTTCTTTTGCAAGTCCTGCTGTAACTACCACTGACAGTTGCCAAATCATTTGCATTTTTAATATCCTGCACCACAACATCATTTTTGTCTTCACCATTGGACAAGTGAGAATTAAAGCTTTCCACCTTATGGTCCAGTTCTCTAACTGCCTGCAGGAGGGCTATATTGGTGCATTCAAGCATGCTGCTTGTCTCCTGTTTTATGCCCCCTCCCCATGCTGCTCCATCAGTTTCTGTCCTTTAGATTATGCAGTCCCCTGTCTGGGTGGTTGGCATGGCTTCCCCACAGAGATTCTGGAATACAGTTTAGTTCCTTCAATAATACTCGACAATTACTAGATGATGAGCTAGACGAAGCTGTAAGTTTCAGACTTTAAAGTTCTGTTATTCTCATTTTTTAAGTGACCTTTGCATAGTTCTCTGGAAACACATCTAAAGTTGTTGGCTGCAAGCTCCACTCCTGAGGCATAACCTTCCCAGAGGTACTGAAAGGTGAATAAGATCCTAAAAGTCCAGATTATTACCAAGAAAGGTGTGTGCTACCCTTCTGAAAGGCTGAGCAAGTTGCAAACAACTGAGTAAGGAGCGCACAGCGGAAGCACAGCTAAATCAGACATTTAATACCCTGAGCGAGGCAAAGTGAGGCCCTTTCTGGTATACAGAAAGCTGAGTGTGATCCTTCCTGCCAGGAATAAGACTAAGCAAAACATTTAGTAGCTCCATGTAAGTTTTTACTACTCTGAGTGAGAGTGAAGGAAGTCTCCTTTCCATGAAAAACACTGAGTAAAGTTCTCACTGCTCTGAGTACAGCTGTGTGTGGTTCTTACTGCACTAAGATCCTTACTGCTCTGAATAAAGCAGCATGAGCTTTTCCTGCCCCGAGTTAGATCTTAACTGCTCTAAAAAAGGCTAAGCAAGGTCTTTACTGCCCCAAGCAAGGGTAACACAGATCTTTACTGCCCTGAAGAAAAATGACAGAGGTCCTCATTGCACCTGGCAAGGATAAGTGCAAGCCGTACCTGCTCTGAATGAGGTTCAGTGAGGCCTCTTCTATTTCAGTTGAGGCCCTAAAGGCTGAGTAAGGTCTATTCTGCTCCAAGTAACTGACTGTGGCCCCTTATGCTCCATGTGAGGATGAGTGATGCCCCTTATGCTCCACGTAGGGCTGTCCCGTCTGCTCCATATGAGGCTGAGTAAGGCCCCTTATGTTCCAAGTGAGGCTGAGGGAGTCCCCTTATGGTCCAGCTAAGACTGAGTAAGGTCCCTTCTGCTCCATATGAGGCTGAGTGAAGCCTCTTATGCTCCAAGTGAGGATGAGTGAGTGAGGCCCCTTATGGTCCAAGTAAGGCTGAGTGAGGTCCTTTCTGCTTCATAAGAGGCTGAGTGAAGCCCCTTATGCTCCAAGTGAGACCCCTCATGCTCCAAGTGAGGCTGAGTAAGGTTTCTTATGTTCCATATGAGGATGAGAAAAGCCCCTTACGCTCCATATAAGGCAGAGTGAAGCCCATTATGCTCCAAGGGAGGCACTGGGGGCCTCTTCATTGTCCTTGTTAAGCCTTTAATCAAGCAGACTATTCAGAGTACATTCTAACAGTCAGACTGACTCCGCATCTGTAGAAATAACTTCTTTCCACAACTTGGGAACGACTCCCATCTTGTCAGGACTCAAAAGTGTGAATTTGAGAACTGGCAGCCCATGTAAGGGATGTGAGATTTTCTCATCAACTGTAAAGTAAACCATGGCTTCCTTCTGTTTTGGCTGAGTAACAGCAGTAATGCAGTCAGACACATTCAGAGACCAGTTCCCATGCAGTAACTCAGTATCAGACCTTCATTACTGCATGGTTTTGACCTTTCAAACAATTGGAAATTTCCTGATGAATATTTGTAGGAAGTACTGGTTTGCATCATTTTCAACACATCACTCTTGGCACCATCTGTCAATAAAATCTGCACTACATAAGCTCCCAGTTTAGAGGCAGTGTTTTGCTTAATAATTAACACATTGAATAAGGGCTAAGCTACTACAATACTATCAAGTTATGTAGGTTTGATGAATGGAATAAAAACTTCTCAGAACAATGATGTGTTGTGATGCTTCAGACCAGAGTGGTTGCTTGAACAGAGAGCTCCCAACATTGAGTGTTTATTTATTGAGTTCAGTGAACTTGACTAACTTTTACAGGCCTCTTGCTATGTAGATATATATATATATATATATATATATATACACACACAAAATATAAATTGCAAAAAACTTCAATTAGAAAATAAGCTGGGTGGGTACAGTATAGGAGACTGTGGTGAGTGTAAGAGCTGGCACTCCAGTGCTATCTAACACCTCTTGGTCTGTGCAGGGTAGGGGTGGGGTGTTAGGGTTGGAAGCCCTAACACCACATTTCCTACTTTGTTGCTTTAACCCTAACTAATGCATTAACAAATTTTTTTTTTTTTTTTACAATTTATTTCCTTACTTTTTGAGATAGTATAATAGTATCTTTATTTTACTGTGGGAGTGCACGGTCCTTTGAACCCTTCCTGCCATCCCTCCATAAATCTGTGTCTATAGATAGAGAGATAGACAGATATATATGTAGCTGTGGAAGCACAGGGCCCTCTGGGCCCTACGCTTCCATTTATAGGATAACAGTGACCAAGTTGTCAGCATAGCCATCTTATTACCCCACCTCATGTACCCCAGTACAGAGAATTTTCTAATCCACTCCAAAACACAATTCTGCACAACTGCAATGCCACTGTGTGCCACAGGTGTGAAAATACATTCTGAACAGGTTTGGAAGAAAGACAGCTGTGGCATACATCAGGTCAGGTAATAAGATGGCTATGTTGAAAATCTGGGGTCAACATATTTAAAATGTCTGTAGTTAATTCAGTACAGTTTATTGTGAAGGGATAAAACTCCATTGAGAAAGCTCATTTGCAAGGACATCCCTTATGACACATACTTAGTAAGAGAACTAAATCAAAGAAGTAACATTAATCATAACGGTACATGGAGTTCAAAATTAAAGTACACAGTACAGACAATGACAACTACTAATGTACTAACATGCATATGAGTTGCTATCTTGACAAACATATGTAGTACGTAGCGCAAAGTATAACCGAAAACCCACTAAATACAACAATAAAGTATGAGTGTAAGCTGTTTAATACAAAGGCAGCTCAAGGAAGGGACACTGGAGAAAAACAAAGAAGGAAGTATAGGCTTAGGAGAGTGAGAAACAATGGCAAGATTTGGAAGTAATGTCATTGATCATCCTTTTGAATGTACTGAGGGGGATTAAGGTTTGCAACTTTAGTGTAGCTTGGAGCTTATTCCACACAGTAGGGAGGACGTACAGTAGCTCATGGCCGATCTGCCTTGATGAGTGCAAGTTCTGGGTACATCCAATGAAATATATGCACATCTCCAAAGTGCATGGGAACTATGTAACCGATGGATAACAGAGGTAATATAACGCTTGTGTAGAAGAGCTTTGTATATCCAGAGATAAGTGTGAATTAGTCTCCTAGTAGCCAGCAAGGTCCAATTTGCTTTGTTGTACATGGTGCATTGGTGAGTCCTATATGGAACATCTGTAATGAAGTGGATAGCATGATGGTAAACAGTGTCCAGTTTTTGAAGGCATGTGGTTGCACAGTTGTTGTATGTGAGTTATGAGCTGGCGTAGCAAAACTGCAACAAATGGTCATAACTTTAGCATTTTTCATATTTTGACCCCAGATTTTGAACACAGTGAAAATGTTAAAATCCCTGCCAAAATGCCATTCTGCATCACAGGTGCAAAAACACATTTTGGGCAGGCTGTGAGTAATGACAGCTATTCATGATGGTGTGAAAAAATGGCTATGCTGAAAATTTGGACTCAAAATATTTACAGTTACCAAAGTTATGCACGTGCATAGAAACATTTCAACGAGCGTGTGTAACTTGGTCATTTTTAAGAATTTTTTCACCAGATTTTCAACATGGGCTTTTGGGACCCCATCTCATGTCATTTCGTTAATCAGTCCCGAAAGGTGATTTCGCGCAGCAACCACAAAATCACCTGCCAGGCCCAATTAACGAAACAACAGTGACGGTGTTCAGGAGGTGGGGTCCCAAAAAGCCCATGCTGAAAATCTGGTTAAAAAAAAAACTAAAAATGGCAAAGTTATGAACATAAGTTCAAAACCCCATTGAAATACATTATACAGTACTTACCTTGATTCCTCAGTTTACGGTTCAGCCTTGAAGAGACCAGACATGTCCCGGTCCACAAAGGATGACAGCATAGACCTCTGGAGGTAAGTATAGGGTAAGGGGGGAGGTGCGGGGTGGTGGGTTCTCAGTGGGGATGGGGAGGGGGACATGGGGACAATGAGGGCCAATTTTCTTTACTGCAGGTTTAAAAAAAAAAAAAACAAGACGTCAGGGGACGGTGTTCTTTTTTGCAGGTGCATATAAATAAATGTATTTCAAGACACTGAGGTTGGGCTCTCCAGTGTCCCAAACTGCTGGGTAGGGGGGCTTCAAAATGCCAACATGGGGATTGGGCACCCCGATGTCAGCTAATGCAAATAAAACAAGGGGCTGCGGGGGGGGGGGCATCCCGGTGTCAGATTATAGAAATCAATATTTTTTTAAAGTAGGGAGGTAAGGGACGGGGGTTGCCAGTAGACACCAATGAACTATAGTACAGCACGGGGGAATGGCACAGAATTCATGAGCAAAGATCCTTTCTCGTGACTCATGATATGAAAATGGATTCATTTTTTGTATCACGTGGTCATAAAAAAGGATTCTTAACAGGAAATAAAACACATTTCTGGCCGTATCTCTAGCATTGAGGTGCAGATTGCACCTAAGGGGGTCCTGATCAGCCAGCTACATATGGCGGTCTCTCCAGGATGTCATTTTGTGTTTTTTTTTTTACATTTTTTTAAAAATTGAAAACAAAATGACTCGCGAAAAAGGATTTTTTTTCTCAAGAAAAAGGATTTAGTGCTCACGTAAAAGGAACGGGTCTCGCAAGAGTGAATCCTTTTTCACGAGAACAAATCCTTCGTCAGTTTTTCTCCCTCTATCCTGAAACATAATCTTCCCTTTGAAAACAACGTGAAATCCAAAACATAGTAATTTTGCGACAGATTAATGTTTTTACACAAAACTAAGCATGCCAATTCTGTTACCCAAGCTGGTTCTACCATAAAAAAATCATACCAAAATTCCACACCATCTGGACCCAGGACAATGAGGAATAATCTGCAAAAAGTGGCAACTTTATGACTTTTTACACTGTCCAGATCTCAAATCTGCACACCCAACTGAAGCGAAACTTACCACATCAAGAGATCTACCCCACGGGGTGGTGCATGCCATAATTTAAGCAAATCCATTGATCAGTTGGCAAGTTATTCAAGTGCAAAATTTGAGGTTTAACATTAAACATGCTACTCAGCCCTAACTATAGGGGTGCTACTGCGCCCCTATAATATATCGATATTTACTTATAGATATTTTTTTATTGCTTTTTTCCACCATTGCCTCCGGCCTACCCTGTACCTGACAGCAACCCTACCAGACCCATCACTTACCTTCTCATAGAAATACCAGTTATTCACCACTAGCTCAGGACCAACATGGTTGTGGTTGGCCTGCCATGTCATCATGTGTGGGCCTGTGGAGGGTGCCGGCTTGGTCTTTAGTGAACCTGGGGCATTTTTCCATTTTCTTCCCCATAAGAATGCTAGCTGTGCAATGACATGCACGTAGTGCCTGCATGCAAGCATGCCAGCATCTGGCAGCATCAAACTTTTTCCAAGTGACCCCAACTGTGATGCCACGTAGCCTCCACTAGGTGGCAACATGCTGCAGGGCTGATACTCCCCCTATCCCGAAGGAGGAGAGGAGTCCCTAAGATGCTTGGTCCTCTTTCCCTCAGCTGGCTCCCGACAATCTGAATCGGCTTCTAAACCAAGGTAATCTACGTTGCAAGCAGCAGTGCTCCTGCTGCATCAGCGGGCCAGCCCCTCTTGCTTTATGTAAAGAATAGTTATGTAAGAACTTACCATAACAGCAGATATTCAAGAGAATCTCCTCTGTTAGGCCACATGTTTGGAACTGTAAACCATCAGCGACAGGACCACACGGAAACTTTATAATAAGGGCGGCCCCATCACTCCTCAGTTCCCTACTGAAGATTAGCCTCAGAGGACTTCTAACCATGAGGAAGCAGGAAATGATACCAGTACTAGACATATAAGGAGGGGCATGGGACTGGCAACAGGATGCAGGGAGTAAGGTTTTAGGCACAGCATCTGATATAATCCTTAAGGAGATCGAAAGGGGGAATCGAAAGGGGGAAGGAAGGTGAGTATGGCATGGATTAATGCAGGAGATTCACTTTAAGATCTACTGTAATGTTAAGTTCTAATTTAACTGTTCTATCCTCATCGAGGCTATCTCCTCCTTTAGGCCACACCTTTAGAGTGACTCCCAAGCAGCACAGTGCAACAGGGAGGGTGATATGTAATCAAGACAGGAGGTCTTGAGTACAGCAAGCCCTAAATCGACACACCAGTGAGAGACGATGTCCAGATCGTCATTTTTTTTTCAATTCTTTTTTTGTTGCTGTGCTGCAGGCGGGGATATTCCCCGACTCATTGCCACCAAGTTCCAATGACAGCATACCCCAATGGCCCACTCCTCCCTCAGAACTAAGGCCCACAGCTCACCCCCTGTGGTGGGGCCCCTGGAGGGGAGACCAAGATCCACCATGTATAGTCCTGAGGCTAGCCGCAGCGTCATTTGGCGCGGGAGCCAATGCTGTCAAACTGCACTGCTGCACAAGGTTTTCCTTTGTGTTAGTGGTTTCCCCCCCCTGAAGGCACAGACATGCAATGATGTCAGTGCAGGTCAGGTGCACTCCCACACCTGTCCTACAGATGTCCACCGTTGCCTTCCCCTCTGAAGAGTGACCCTGGTTGTTGCACAACTAGCCTCCATGGGATGTCGCTGACTTGCTGGGAAACCATGACCCTCCCTTCCCCTCCCCCAAGGAGAACTGTCCATGGGATACTTACCCTACCTCCCCCTGGTCAACCCGTGGCACCCTGCACTCACTCTTGAACATGGGTCATCAGCACTGCAGGCAGAAGCTCCACTGCTGTGTCGGTGGGCCAGCTCCACACTGTAATGTGCAGTGAAGTGTGAACAGCGCTCCATGTGGCTGCAGCACATACATCGGCAGCGAGGACATTTTTGAAATAAGCAACAGAAGTGGCCATAACCCTTGTGGTTTGACCACGAACAGCACCAGGAAGTTCCTTACCATACTTCCTACAATAGAACATAACACAATATACCAGCCATTTGGATAGGCATTATTTAGACACAGAAGCAGCCTCTTTCCCAAGGGTGAACAAAACAAAAAAAGCTGAGAGGACTTTCTGCAGTCCTTGCTGCGATCAATATGGTATCTCTGTATTCTATGTACATCTAGAGTACAGAGCAGTGCCTCACCCTGGTTGGCATACTCTGGATAACAAACAGGAAAGTGTATCATTTGGTTCAGTGTAAATTCTGATACCACCTTCGGCAGAAACTTAGGATTCGTACTCAAAAAGACTCTGTCTTTGTGAAAAATCAAATAAGGAGGCTCATGCATCGGAGCCTGAAGTTCAGAAATCCCTCAAGCAGAAATCATAGCAACTAAAAATAATGGCCAGGATATTCAAAGGAGATGTGCCCTGCGCAACTGAGTTGTGCTGGCGTATCCCCAAAATGCACCCTGGGCCATATTCAAAAGGGGCTGATGTGCCGTGCAACTCCGGATGCGCCACAGTGCAAAGATAATGTATGTGGTGCATCTGGAGGGGGCATTCCCCTGCATATGTGGCACATCTCCATATTCAGCCGAGATGTGCAGTGCAGCTGCCCTCACATCACGGAGATGTGCCATGCAAAGACAGGCATGAAAAAAAACATGCCAAAATCATAGCCACCCACAGACTATGGCCTGCACTACTCCTTTCAGGGTGCCCTGCGCATCCAAGCGGGTGCATCCCTGCACAGGACATGCAAATGGGGCCATAATGACATACAAAAGGCCCCATATACACTTTGCATGGCTAATGGCCCCATTTGCATGTTTTGGTCTGAATATCTGGAATGTGCGTTCACTGCATCCACCTAGGTACCGCGCGCATTCCCATTCCAGGCTGTTCCAGACTGGCAGGGGATCACTTGAGGTGCATCGTTGAAACTAATTTGCACCGCATAATTCAGTATATTCAGATGAGATGCGCACCGCGCATCCTGTTTGACAATACCACTTTTGTGCTCCAGTGCATCTCAGCTGCATAGAGCAGCCACTTGCGCCCTTTCAAGGCATAGTTTGAAAATCCTGCCCAATGTTTTCCATGACAGGAAATGTAAACTACAACTCGCGGCAGGCTCAAAAGGAGCCAACGTTAACTGCTCAAGCATGAAATTCAGGTCCCAGGTGAGGACTGGATTACAGATGGGAGGTTTTATGTGAAGAATACCTCTCACAAACGTACTGGAGACTTCTAACTGGGCAACCATACTACCATCAATAGAGGCATGGAAAGTTGATATACTGGTCAAGTGCACTTTAATGGAAGTCAGATGGGGAAAGCAAGTATTCTAATACAGAATTCACAGGACATATACAAGGGTCTATATTTCGGAAAGCGGACAATAAAGTGAAACACTTCCATTTCATGGAATAAGTATGTCTGGTAGAAGGCTTCCTAGTCACAAAGCAGGACTTCAGCAACCTTAGAGGATGCCCCAAAATGTGCAGCTGCTATGTTCTCAGAAGCCATGCATGCAAGTGTAGGTTCTTCAAGTCCAGGTGGACCAGCGATCCCTTGCCCTGTGACAGCAGACCCTGACCCAAAGGTAGAGACACAGGATGCTCCACTGTCAGAAGCTGAAGGAGTGGAAACCAAATCTGATGAGGCCAGAACAGAGCAGTGAGGATGAGAGTGACACTCTCCACCGGCAGCTTGAGAAGAACCCTCTGTATTAGAAGAATGGGGGGAAATGCATACAGGAATTTCACTTTCCAAGACAGGGACAATGCGTCTTGCCACAAAACACCAGGCCCTTGAGCAAGCAAGCAGAAATGTGGTAGTTGTGCATTATGTGGGGACGCAAAAAGGTCCAGCTTTGGATTATCCCATTTTGCAAAGAGGTTGTTTAACACAGAGGTCAGCAGTTCCCATTCTTGACTTCAGGAATTCCTCCAGCTTATGAATTCTCTGGGCTTCACACAGGTGATTACCTCTGCGACCCATAAGCATGATCATTCACTGGACCTGGTCTTCCTGCTGGGGATGGAGACTTCCGACCTGGTGGTGGAGCTGGTTGGTTGGTCTGACCATCACACTATAAGGTTCAATTTCCAGGCTCTCCCTTATAGACCTGCCTGTATGGAGATGGTCCAGTACCGCTCTTTAAGGGGTTTGACCCCAGATGGCCTGATGGCGGTGCTGGACCTATCAGGTCTTTTTGGTGCAAGTATGGATCCAGACAATCTGTTACTGGCTTATAATATGGCCATCACAGAGGCTCTGGACTCCATAGCTCCTGTCCGGGTTCGTCCCCTCACCCTTTGCCCTCGGTTCCCTTGGTTTGATTGGACCTTGAGGGAGTTGTAGAGAGTGGGACGAAGGTTGGAATGGCATTGGCGGAAATCAGGCCTGGAAGCCAACAGGAAGACTGATGGTCCATTATAAGGACTACCAATCGGCCATCTCCTGTAAGAAGGAAGAGTTTCTCTCTAAGGAGATTGCACTGCACAGAACCAACCAGCCAAGCTCTTCTGAACTGTGGACAGATTTTGCAATCCAATCTGTCTGCAGTCCCAGAGTGCGCTGTCACAGGAGAAATGTGACGAGTTTGCTCAGTTCTTTGCAGATAAGGTTGTCGACATCAGGTCTGAGATCCGATTAACATGTTCTAATGGGTGTAGCAGAGGTCCGTGAGAGGTTACTGGACCTCGGTGTGTCTGGTCCAACTTTGACCAGCTAGAGAGTGATGATATTGTGAGCATCATCCAGAGTATGCAGCCGACCTGCTGTAGTTTGGACCCAGGCCCAACACACCTCCTTGTGGGGTGTGTTAAGGTCATTGGCCCAGTCCTAGCTGAGATAGCCTGGAGTTCCTTAGAGACAGGTGTGTTTCCAGACACCCTGAAGGAGGCGGTTGTTAGACCTCTCCTTACAAATCTTCTCTGGACCCAGACCGTCTTGCTAACTACACCCTTTCTGTGAAGAATTTCCTCACATCCCTCTTATCTACCCCTCAGCTTCACAGCATGCCCTGTGTTCTGGTGCTCCTCCTCATGAGAAAGAGGCTCCCCTCCTGCACGTTGTTTACCCCGTGAGGTATTTATAGGTCTCAATCATGTCCCCTCCTGCTCTCCTCTCCTCCAAGGAGTTCATGCTGAGCTCCAGAAACCTCTCCTCACACGACTTCTTGCGCAACTTCAGCACCATTTTAGTAGCTCTCCTTTGGATGCTTCCACCTTATCAATGTCCTTGCAGAGGTTTAGTTTCCAGAAGTGAAACTGTGTGGTACAGCGTCAAAGGCCTTACTGAAGTCCAGATAGGCCACATCTCTGACCTCCCCGATCTACCTCCACAGTTACCCCATCAAAGAAATCTATGAGATTTGTTTGACATGACCCCCCCCTTCAGCCATGCTGTCGGTGGTCCTGCAGCCCATGTGTCTCCAGGTACTCCATCAGTCTCTGCTTCAGCAGGGACTCCATTAACTTCGTCACTACTGATGTGAGACTGACAGGTCTGTAACTGCTGGCCTTCTCCTTGCTGCTGCTCTTTTGCAGAGGAACACATTAGCCCTCCTCCATTCCTCAGGAACCACCCACCCATCTCCAGTGAGGTGTTAAATAGTATTGCGAGAGGGGCGGCAAGCACCGTGCTCAGTTCCTTATGCACCCTTGGGAGAATTCCATCTGGCACCATCACTTTGTTTTCCCTAAGGGCTTCCAACCCCTGGCGGACTCTCTGTTCCATAAATGGACTTGTATAAACTCCTACCCCTTCGGCTCCCGGTAACTGCTAATACATGACGGCCCATCCCCCCATTCACTTGTTTACATTATTTGACCTCACCTACACAGGCAGTATAAAATACATAACATACATTTATCAGGATACCAATATATCAATTAAAACAATTACATGCACATTGTTCAAATATTGTGTGGCTTTCTTCTGAAAAGAGGTAGGGCTATCAATCTTGCACAAGGAACCTGAAAGCCTGTTCCACATGACTGTAGTAATTTGGTTCAGAAATTAACACTTTATCAAGCCTAAAATCCGTAGGACTGCTCTTAAACAGTAGAATGTCTGAGGGTGGCAATGAATTCAGAAAAAAAAACTTGTGAATGAAAAAAACACAACCATTTTAAATAATGAACATACATAATCTGCTTTCCAGAGGATGCAGACAGTCACAATACTATTGATTGATTTATCTGTCTGTCTGTCTATCTATCCATCCATCCATCCAACTTTACACTTTATTTCCCTAGGATAGCCTAGATGAGATGCAACATCTCATTTCCAGTGGGGTCCTACATCTACCTACTTCTGCAGCTGGGTGGAATGGAGCACTGAGAAGTTACATGACTTGCCCAAAGTCACACACTGAATATTTGGTTCTAGAGGGGTTCAGAACTGCAGACTCCCAATTCCAAGCCAGTGCTCAAACTACTAGCCCACACTGCCTCTGAGCAGTTTCTCCAAGGCTTTCTCCAAGCTACTTTACCAGATTTGCTGTCCCTTGGAGCAAAGCCTCTCTCTTTTTTTTTTTTTTAACTCTCCATATTCTCCTTTGCTGACTAGGGGATATACCCTTTTCAGACTCCTTTGCAGGCACAACAGCCATGTCACCCACCTTCTCCAGGGATTCACTGCACCTCCAAGGACTCCGTGGCTTGCCCCCCCATGATGCCCTTTCCCAGAAACCCATGCCCTGAAAGATCCCAAAGAAGAGACTGAGATAAAATCAGAGGACATGCCAAGATCAGCATAGCAAAAGTAACATCAAATATAAAGTGCCGGCCTGCTGGCGTAGCGGTACAGCTACCTCTCACAATGCTGACAACTCGAGTTCAGAAATTAGCCAGGGCCTTCAGAAGGCCAGCAGGAGGTGGGGGATCAAGTGTCCCAATGGACACTCTCCTCCTCGGGTGGAGGGGGGTTGCTGATCTGCTGCTCTATCACCACCTACGTGACCACAGGCAGCAGTGCAGGGCATAGCATCAAACGAGGTCATTGCAGTGAGCATCGTGGTCAAGTGGGTGTGTCAGCAAGCTGGCACCCAGTGACACAATATGCTCCTGGGGGAGGGTGGGGCTAAAGGACAAAATAGGGAGCAGACTGGGCAGATAAAGCCTCCACCTGCCCACGATGCTCAGATCCGGACTGCACCCTCAGCCTGCAGATGGAACCTCCAAACCTTCATCTCTGCTGTGGGTGGCCAGATGGATGGTGGGCAAGTAATGCCAAAGTGGCTGTAGGTGTACCCAGTCTGGGGGAGGCAAGCCAGGGGGGTGCACTGCAGTGAGTCACGGATGGGTCTTGAAGGCCTAGCAAGTATGTGGAGATATCTCAACAAATGGGCAACAGGGCTTGACAGATGGTGGAAGAAGGTCCCAACTGAGCACCCAGGGGTATAAAATATGTTGAAAAAATATATAAAAATAAAATGGCTGAATTTAATCTATGTAACACAGAATATGCTGTGTGACCATTGCTCAGTATGTCTTACATAATGAATGCAAAAAGACTAAAAAGGCAAATTAAAGAGTATTTTGCTAGAAACAGAACTCAGACTTTGCTAATTCAAGGGAAAGTTGGAAAACCATTAATTCATTACAAAATAGGAAGGTGGTACCTGAAATAAAGGCATTAGGAGGCTCAGTTTGGCTCAATCATGGATGCCACAGAAACCGATTCTAAATTTAGTGATTATTTTGTTAATATAACTAAACCCGTTTGTAATTCTAATGGTTCATCTACTAGTGAGATCAGTTACATCTGACAGTACTTTTACTCCCCTGTCCTTTACGTTTTATTTTTAAACGACTGTTAATTTCACCTTGGATTTTATTTATTTAGCTTCTGTTGACTGGGGAGGTACACTAGACAAGTACATGCCTATTTTCACAAACAACTTGGGATTATTTCAATAAAACGAAGATAAAGACTATGGTTTACAATGACGAAGTGAACATGAGACTATTATTTGCTAAGGAGGAAAAAAATTATTCACCTGTAACCGTAGTTCCAGTTGTATATAATTCACATCCACATTCTGGCAGTTCCACTGTAAGAGTCGGATTTGCCAGATGTCTTCAAACTAAGCTCCTACCACCACCACCCTGGCAATCTATCCCCTGGCTCTGCCTTGTGATGTCAGATGCTGCACGCTAGAAGCAGGGATCAATGTGCCACTTGCCAGAGAAGGCCAGGTGGGCTGTTGGATGTGAACTATATACCACTCCTAGAACTATGATTCTAGGTGAGTAACTTAGTTTTCTAGGGGTGTGGATATAGTTCGCCATCCAAACTCTGGCAGACTCCTAGCAGTTCTTCAGGAGGAGGGGTCAAGGCGTGCACACCTACCTGGTGAACAGAGATTGGAGAACCAAGTTCCAAAACCGGCATCCCGACATGAATCAAGGTTGATGCAGTAGTGGGAAATGAAGGTGTGTGCTGACTTCCAGGTAGTAGCCCTGCAGATTTTCTGGATAGGAACATCCCTGGTAGCAGCCACTGAGGCAGCCATATATCTGGTGGAATGAGATTTAAGCCCTGCAGGAGGCTCTCTACCAGCCAGATTATAACAGAGGTCAATGCAGGATGTAATCCACCTGTTAGACATCTGCTTCGCTGCCAGTCTGCCAGGCATGGCTTCAGTGTAAGTGACAAACAGCTGGCAAGCCTCTCCTTGAACTCCAGCCATGTACTTGACATAATAAGAGATCACCGCCCGCAGGTCCAGAGTATGGAGCCTGTGTTCGGCCTCTGAAGATGGATTAGTAAAGTATACTGGTAAGTTAATCACCTGGTTAAGGTGAAACTATAATACAACCTTTGGGAGGAACTTCAGGTTGGGCATAGGATGACTGTGTCCTTGTGGAAGACCAGGTAAGGAGACTCCACGGAGAGGGCCTGGAGCTCCTCAATCCTTCCAGCTGAAGTGATGGCCACCAGAAGGCCATATTCCATGACAGGTGTGACATCTCATACCTGTGCATTGACTAGAAAGGCTTGCCCATGTGCACAGCCAACACCAGCAGTTGGTCCTATGGTGGAGGTGGCTCGCACATCGGAGGCTACAGGTGGTCCAGGCCTTTGAAAAAGCACCAGACCACCTTCTCCTTGGACATCATCAGCTTACCAACCTATGCCTAGTAAAGCAGAGATGGCTGACAGGTGCACCTTTAAAGGTTGTCGCCTGCAGTCCCAACTAAGAGATGGACCAGCGGTAGTCTGGGATGCGAGCCACAGGGTAGGCAAGGGGTCAAGCTCCTTGCCCTGACACCAAATGGAAAACCTTTACTATTTAATAACATAGCATCTATGAGTCGGCTCTTTTCAGGAGGCCTCCCCAACATGGAGCACATCATCCGAGAGACCCAAGGCTTGGAATTCTAGCTGCTCAGGAAACAGGCTGTGAGATTCAGGGACTGCAGGTCTGGGTGCAGAACTGCCCCTTGAAGTCTGGTCAGCAAATCTGAGTGGAGAGGCAGTCACTACAGAGGTCTGCTGCTGAGGCTGAGAAGAGCCAGGTACCAGAACTACCTTGGTCAGTCTAGAACTATCAGGATCATATGTGCGTTGTCCTTCTGGCCCTTGGCCACCACCATATGGATAAAGGGGAAGGAAGGAAAGGTGTACATGAGGTCCGGAGCCCAGGGCCTCACAAAGACATTCCACAACAGTGTCCTCATCTATGGGGGGGTGGAAAAAAACAGTCTCAGTTTGATGTTCTCCCCAGAGGCAAACAGGTCCATCAGAGGAGTGCCACAAAGGGAAAACAGGTAGTTCACCACCTCCTGATGCTGGGAACACTCATGCAATGCCTCTCCATCACATCTTAGAGTGTCCTCCAACTGACTGTTGTCTCCTGTGACATTAATTGCTAGGAGATCTGCACCCAAGCTGTGCACGAGGGTCCAGGTGCAGACACAAGGGAAGAAAGAGAGTTCCGCCCTGGCTGTTTAAGTAGAACAAGGCTGTGGTGTTGTCTGTCTGGGCCTGCATGATCTGACCCTTGACTAGAGAAATTAATTCCATCAGCACAAGATGCACTGCAAAGAGCTCCAGCAGGTTTATGTGGTGACAGGACTCTCGGGTGACCAGATCCCATGGGCTCTGTGGTTGCCCTGGTGTGCTCTTTACTGCACCAGAGATGCATCTGTCATGAGCATTACAGTTCTGTGCAGACAAATGGGATTCCTTCCTCCAGGTGTTCTGGGATCATCCACCACTGGATGGCATCCTATACTGGCTGGCTGGTCCAAGTTGTCTATGCACTGGGACCACTGATAGCCCCAACTCCAACTGGAGGTGGTGCATCTGCCAGCTCGTCCAACAGACCACGCTGGTGAAGAACACCATGCACCCCAGCAGCCTCAGGAAATCCCGAGCAGGGCATGAGAGCCCAACCTGAAATGATCGGGCAAAGGAGGCAAGATCCAGTGCCCAGTCCGCTTGGCCCACTGGGAGTCTAGTTCTGTCATGATGAACTTGATCACCTGCATGGGTACTTGTCTGGGTTGACCAGTGGGCCTAAGCTGCAGCATGTTTGGATAGCCAGATCCCTGGTCCACTCTATGGCCTCTCTGGATGGACCATTTAACAGCCAGTCATTCAGATAGGGGTACACCTTGACTCCTATGTGCCGCAGGGTATGCTGCCACCACTGCCACGCACATGGAGCAGACCTGGGATGCCAAGGAGATGCCAAATGGCATGACCTGGAGCTGATACAGGACCCCTTCCACTCAGAACCAGAAGTACCAGTAGTGGGGCTGATGGGACTGGGATGTGGAAACATGCATCCTGGAGGTCTAGGGAGCAGAACCACATGTTCTGCTCCAGCGATAGAATAATAATCTGATTCAGAGTGACCATCCGGAACTTGCATTTCCACATGAACATGAACCAGTTCAGATTGTGCAGATTCAATATGGGGCACCAGCTCCCATCTGTTTTGGGACCAGGAAGTACCTGGACACATAACCCTGACTGGCCAGAGCGTTCCCGACACGGACTATTGCTCCTTTTGCAAAGAGTTGAGCAATGTCCTACTGATGGGCAGACAGTTTATCCTGTGGCACACTGTACTCCTGAGGCATGTGGAGGCAGTAAGGTTGGACAACCTTGAAGTTCGGAGGCAACCCTATGCCCACTATGTCCAACACCCACCTGTCCATTGTGATAGCTGACCAAAGTGGCAAGAAGTGATGTAGTCAACCTCCAACAGAGAATGCAGACAGGGACAGGATAGGTTGAGGAATGACATCCCCAAAGCCACCACTGGGTAGCTTTTAGGGAGGCACTGGTGGCAGCAGCCAAAGGGGCACCACTACACCTGCCCCCCCTTCTTAGGACTCTGGCCCTCTGATTTGGGGTTGGACTGCTACAGCTAGTACTGCCCCTGCTGGGGCTGCTGCCAAGGAGACTGCGGCTGAAAGGACCAATACTGGAAAGTCTGTTTCTTTGGCTTCTTTTTTGGATCTGTCTGAGATGTTGCCACAGAATCCACAGTGACACTGGACTCACCAATACAGGTGAGATGTCCTTTCACCCAAGGGCCAAATAGGTCAGTGCCCAAAAAAGTAACACTGGCCAGCTTGTGCTGGGTATCTGCCATGGAGGTGGACAGACACAGTCAGACCCTGCGACACATGGGAGTGGCCACTGTCATGGCATGGACACATGAATCCCCCATGTCCAAGGCCATCTGGAGGTGGTGTATAGTCAGCGACTGACCTTGGTCTCTGATGACCATCACTGCTGCTTACTGAGCAGCTGGAAGGTGAGAAAGGATGGAACCAAAAACTTCCATCAGGGAGTGACTGAAGTCAGCCATCATCATGGCATAGCTAGTCTGATGGTGACCCCAAGACCCTGCAGCATATATCTTTTTAATAGTGTGGTCAATCTTATGGGACTACTTTTCCAGATGCTTGTCCACACCCCCTGGTGTCCAAACTTGTGGAACACTGAATCCGTGACCAACCCCTCTGTGGAAGGGTGGTCCAAGAACTCAGAAGGGGACCCAGTAGAGACCGCAAACTTGCAGACCATATGGGTAGAGTGTGCAGGGCAGGATGCAGGATGCTGCCAAAGCTTCAGCGCCAGTCTCAAAATGGCTTTAGCCATGGGAAAGGCAACCCCCAGGGAATCTCCCTGTCCAAAATGTTTGTAAAAGGCTACTTAGCTCTTTTTTTGGACTGGCTCTAGTGGGACTGATGTGGAATCCAAGATTAGGCAGAGAAGCACTCTGAAGGACATTTTGACCATGCTTGTGGACAGATCCTCAACTCATCCCCGGTCAAGGAGGGCAGTCTCAGAGGAGGCCATGGACTCATGGTCTGAGCCATCTGAGGATTCTTCAAAAATGGCCGTCAACCGTTTCTAGCCACAGACCACCCAGGTATCCTCCCTCGGAGTGATCTGCATAGACAACTGGCCTGGCAAGCCAGTGGCTGAACAGGTTTCCTTGATCAGAGCACCCACCTTTGACTGCAGGGGTGGTGGTTCCACCCAACAAAGTGGAGAAGCAGTTGTGGGGAGCACCTGCATAGCATGGACTGGCAGGTTCACCAATAGTGTCTTCCAGGTGATTGGAGGTCCAGGTTGTAGAGCCCAACCCTGCCCTGTGATGACCCACTGTTGCCAGAAGAGCTCTTTGTAGCTCCAGTGAGGCTTGTGACAATGCCTCTCCTCACCCGAGGACAAGGAAGTCAAGGAACAGCGATGCCTCCAGGTCGAGCAGGATCAAGAGCAGGAACGCCTCGATCGGGATCTTGACCATAACCTCAACTGGTGACCAGAGGATTGATGATAAGAGGAGGCTTCCAGCTGGTTTTCCTGTACCATGTGTCTGGAAGGCTCAACCACTGGTGGAGGGTGCTCCCACTGAAGGCCGGACGGGACACCGATCAAACCACTTCCTCTTAAGTGAGGATCAGGAGCACCGGGGTTTGTGAGCTGGATTCCTCAACCTTATCTGACAACTGGTCAGCAGACTACAGGAAAATTTCAGAGACTTATTCGAGATGAGTTGAAGTTGACTAGCTCGATGGGGAAACCAAAGAGCCCATGACTTACTCTTTGACAACAGGACACTCAACCACTATTGAGTGGTATGACAAATTGAGAGACTGGAAGGATCATGATCTCTCCTGGTCCAATGGTCAGTGCTGGTGGTGCTTGTGCTCGGTACCATGGTGGGCAGGGCTATCTCCCAGGGTCTGGAAGGCCAAACATATGTCCCAAAAGCCTCCAATGAATGACCCCCTGATGCTTGCTCCAGCTGGAAACAGGATGAAAACCAAGGAGGTGCCTGTTGCAGCAGCCACTGCTTCCACCTCAAGGGCTGTAAGCTGCTGGGCAGACCCAGCTGCAGCCGAGGCCTTCTTGTGGCCCTTATGGTGGTCCTTCAGATCCTGTTTCAAAGGCTGACCTAGCAAGAGCCATAGCTTCCTGTCCTCAAGGGACTCAGGAAACATACTGAGACAAAGGTCACACATGGCCACATTGTGCTACCCTCCAAGGCAATACATGCATGTGTCATGCACATCAGTGGCTGACATCTTCTCTCGGTAGCGAATGCAGAACTTGAACCCCAGCTTCCGTTGTTCCATTGAAGATGTATGAGGGGGAGTCAAAGGAACCAAAGAAACAATTCAAATAACTTGAAAAACTTTTGAAAACAAAGTTCACCTACGGCCCACTAAATCCTAAGTAGAAGCCACGAAGACGGTGATCTGTTCTTTCAGTGGAAAGAAAGACCAGACATCATGGGGCAGAGTTGGGGGATATACCACTTGGGTGGTAGCAGGAGCATAGCTTGAAGACGTCCAGCAAAATCAGACTGTTCAGTGGAACTGCCACAGTGTGGATAGTGAACTCTATCCACACCCCTAAAACTGGCCCATTCAGTAAATATTTTGTTTAATTCATCATTCTGCACCCATCAGGTTCCTGGGGGTTGGAAACAAGCAACTGTGCTTCCAATTTTTAAGAGCAGGTATGTGGCCAAGTTTGAAAATTACATGTCTATCCTTTTACTATCCCCTTCATCTAAGATTTTAGAATGTGTCACCTATGACTAGCTCCTGACCTATTTGTTGGATTATAATTTGCTGACAATGGTCCACCGTTGTTTTAGAGCTGGGCACTGCACCCAGATAGCTTTGCTAACTTTAATTAATCACATATGGCGTAAAACTCTGGAGACATGGCTGTTGCCATGTTTTCTGATTTAACCAAGACATATCGATTTGGTGAATCACGGTTACCTGCCGTCCAAACTTCGAGGATTTAGGTTGCCACATAATGTGACAGAAGGGTTTTATGATTATTTGCGGGACAGAAGAGAACATATTAAACTTGAGAGTATAATGCCACCTTTTTCTGATGTCAAATTAGACATCCCACAGGGGTCCATTTTGGACCCTTGTTGTTTAATTTGTGGGTTAATGATCTTCCAGATGTTGCTGTATCTAACACTGAATCTTTATTATATGCTGATGATGATGTCACTGTCGTGTTCACCTGGGTTGGAATTTGAATAATATTACAAAAATTGTACAGGAACATTTTAGAAGTATTCAATCACGGTTGATAAACAAAATATTTGGTGCAGAATGTTAATAAAACTAAAAGTAAGGTTTTCCATAGCAAAAGGCAAATTACATTTATCTATATCCTCCTGGTGATCAAAACATACAACTTCAATGAATTTAAACTGCAACATTTTAACAATTTGGGGTTAGTTTTAGACTATAAATTGTCTTACTTTTTTTACATTAATTCCCTAAGTAAGCAATCACATTCCTGCCTTGGTCCCATTTATTATATACACACTTGGTCTTGTATATTGTAAGCAATAACCTACGACAGGGTGCAGGGTTATAGGCATTTAATCCATGCCTGGGGTGCGTTGTGAGGCACAAGGCCACAGGCCGAGTATTTACACAGTGTCCCAGACGTGGATTAAATGCCTATAACCCCACACCCTGTCGTGGGTTATTGCACTTATTACATGGGTTACCATTCGGATAGGGTACAGGTTCTCAAAGCCAGCTGGCCTCCTGGTTTTAATGCCAAAAAGGGATTTTATCCTTCTGCATTGCAAAGTAGTCCCTTTCAAAAGATGCATTCTGTGACTTGTTATGGATCTACAAGTCTCAGAATCTCCCTTTACTGTTGCTTTCTTACATTTGTGATGGCTTATAAAGTAGCACAATGCATGCGAATCCTAAACACTTGTACACCAGTATCATATCACGATGTACAAGACTGAGACCGACTGTCTGTGGGCAGCTGCTAACTGTGGATTAAACTAAGAGTTTAATCCACAGTTGGAGCACCAGTGTAAGTATTTGGGGGGAGAGGAGAAACACACACTCACCTGGCAAGACAAAGCGGAGTAGGACGGCAAGGAAACACAAACACTGACTGTGAAGACCTGCAGGGATACTTCCCTCTTCTCCTTCCCCCCCCAAAGCCAGGATATATTCAGCCACCTGCACAATAATACTTCTTATTACTTACTCGGGACTTGGGATGTCTGTGAGTCCTGTCTCTCTCTCGGTCTCTGTCTCTTTGCTGTATCTACTGCAGAGGCACTGTGCACAGAAACTTTCAGTACGGGTCTGACAACAGCCGGTGTTTGAAGCCCGATCTCAGTTCTACCGAGTGCTTGTCACTCTCCTGCGTGCCTTTTGTGCCCTTGTGTCAGGGCTTGTAATACAGAGTAACAGCAGTAGTGCACACAGGGAGAGAAAGCTTTATTGCAGGGGCTGCACAGGGAGAAGGGGCCATGAGAATGGTTACTGTTCTAAGCCAGATCTCGGTACTACGCAGTGGGTGGCACTCTGCTGTGTGCTTTCTGAGCTCTTGTGGCATGTAGGACTCACTGCATGCTGTTTGTGGAGCACACATTGGGAAGAGTGTCAATGGTTCCATTACTGTGCTGCATTCTGAGGGCTGACAGTGTAAATACCACCATGCTTCACTACTGCTGAGGAAACCGGTGGTTGTTTCTGTGCTGCCAGGGTGGGGGGCAGTGGACAAAGGCACTGCATGGAGAAAGCAGCCATACTTTCCGGATGTTGAGGGGGACTGCAGCAAATGGTCATGGCATTGCCCGCTAAATATCGGTCACAGCACTGGTATAAAATTGTGAAGCCCAATATGCCTACTACTACCTTACTGTGTGGTGTTCTCAGTCATGAACTCCTTGCCTTTCTGCTGTGTGGGACCTGCTGCTACCTTCCTTCTCTACCCTTCTGCCATGAAGGAGGCACCGGACCACATGCTGTCTTGTTCTGTACCCACTGCCCAACTACTCCAACTAAATGGTGGAACCAGAGATTGCAAATGTGTGTGTACCGGGGTTGCCTGTGTAGGTAACAGGAACTTTCAGCATTCTGTGCACCTCGCACAACTCGTGGGAATTGCCATCAGACTTGCTGCCCCTTAATGTGGAGTTCTATCACTGTTCATTGGAACATGACATGAGTACATCTGGGACACCATGGGACATCTTGGGCAGGAGCTTCCCCATTGGGAAATATTACATTTAGACACTGGGTCACATTAAGAGAGCCAAACAAAGAAATTCACTTGCACTGCACCGTGCTGGGGACACTCTCTGCACTGCTCGCTAACAGGAACAAGAACAACGGCTGCTGGCAAAAGTGAGCTGAGCAAATCCATGTATAGTGTGATGCAGTCTTTCACACTCTGCAAAGTAGATCAGGCACAGAAACTGTGGATTAAATAGGGAATTTAATCCACAGTCACCTGCTGCCCGTCAGCCAGTCCCTGTTATTGTTTCCGTGAACCCATGTTATAAATATATTCGTCCCACTTTTGAAACAAGAAAGCCGACTGCACAATGCCTGACAGTTTCTCTGAGTGTGGAATTGCTATCTAGTCTGCTGCTAATGATGCCTGTTTGGCAAGACTGCATGTTCTTTAAAACAGCAACTGCAGGTTCATATTACATGTTGATCACAGAACTCATCACTGCAGACTATACTGTTGTTAAATTGGGTATCACTTGAAGGTAAGTGCATGTACTTTGGTCTGACAAGTCTATGGCAAACTTTATTTCAATGCAGTCCATCCTCTGCACATAATTTAGTTACATTACCCTCTTCCTCCCACTGTACCAGTTCTAAAGATCGGTTATTTGTATCTGTTCCTCCAAGGAGCAGAGTCCAGCCATAAGACTTTTTAGCTTTAAAGCTATTAAACTCTGGAATGCTCTGTCCTCTAATCTATGCCATATTGCTGAGTTTGAGCATTTTAAAAACAGTGCAAGCATTTTTATTTGTCTCTGCTAAATGTAGCTGTTGTGCATGAGTCTGTAAGGAGTTTGTTTATATGTCCAGGTCCCCCTTAAAAATGGGCAGATGTTGCCCTTGGGTTCTTACATGGGTTACAGAGTTTTAAATAAATAAAATAAAATAAATAAATAAATAAATACTTGGTCTCAGTAGAGCAGCAGGACCAGCAGTGGGCAAAGCAGAGTTAGTAATAGCTTTGATAATCACCAAAGCTAGTTGAATATCCCATGGCTGATGCCTGGCCATTATGCCAGGCCCAAGGGATTCTGGGATACACCTTTAATGGTGTGGAACCTGAAACGTTGGGTAGGAATAATGTCAGGATCAACCAGATAAATATAACATGAACAACAGAAGGTCAAAATCTACAGTACTTTTGCATTTAAGGTGCTATTTGAGGCTGCCCCACCCTAAGACATTGTGGCTTTCAGGGACGGACAATTCCCTTTAAAGAGTAAAAAGAAAACCAGTGAGGCTAAAAAAAAGAAACAAAAGAGAGGCATCGAAAAAAAGAGAGGTTGAAAAAATGTTTCGCTCAGCTCAGAGTAATTTAATGTGGTATAATTTGGATATTTAGTGCCACTAAGATATTCGAATATTTCAGTACTATCCCATACCTGGGAACGGGGAGGTCAGTTTGAATGGGGAACATTTAAATGAGAGCTCTCAGCTGGAATGCACTACATAATGAAGTGACAGAGAACTGTAAAGTGCTGGGGTTTTGGACATCTCGGTGGTCGTAAAACAATAAATATTTCTATTTGTTATACTTTATCCAGACTTTACTTGGATTTTTTGTGTGTGTGTGTGTGTGTTTTGGTGGGGGAGAGTTGCCCGCAGTGTTTAGCACCTTTTGTTGTCCAGTTGAAAGTCCGTTTTATGCTTTTCCAAGTTATTAGTTACTATAACATGATACCGACTGTATATAAAATTGTTTTCTGTTACAGAATCTCAGTTTTTATTTTCACTTCTATGTGTATGCTGTAAACATTTTTTGAACAAGAAGCTTCTTTTTTTGTTTAGATTGAAAAAGGTATGAAACTGCTGTATCTAGAGAAGAATGCTCTTTATGCATTACGTACCTCTATTTGGGCCCAAGACTGGCTTATTCTGGATCATTACAGCACACAACGTCAGTGGCAACAACCCTAAATCAGAGTGAACAAAGCAGTCTGCAGGAACCAACGCTTAATCAGCTTCTGTTTTAAATGGGGACAGAACAAGCTTAAACAGTTGTTGTCCAGGAGGGTCCACTCCTGAACCAGTTGAAACTGACTAGGGGTGAAAGAGGGTCTGGCCCAATGTCACAGAAGAACAATTGGTCATTGTGGGTTATACTATGTCACAGGTCCCGTGGAATTCTGGGTAAAGACACTGACTTTTATCCCAAGATGCGCAGAAAAGGCACAGCAGACTCTCTAGGCCCCCTTTACATGCAGTGATCTGTATCAGAATAACTGGTACAGACACCCTGTAATGTTACCTGTCCAGCCATGCACAGGGGTTCCGTGCCACAACCAAAGGAAGTGCTCCCTTAAAACACATTCCCCGCTCTCCTGGGTTTGCAGTGTTATGTTTTATTCTGCCTAGCCATGTGGAAGTGCCCTTTCACTCATTTCTGTCTCCCGATAAAAGGAAATCCCATGTTCTCCTGGCTGTTGTGGAGCAGAGTGCCAACACATGGCACAAAAGGGTAACATCACTGTTGATCTGTACCGCACATTCCGATACAGATTGCAGCACATAAAGACGATCCGCTTCACAACAGACTAAGGGAAACAAAGCGCCATCACGTGTAACCCTCTGTCACCCGGGGTTACAAGAATCCCACTTAGATCTAGTGGCAGGCAAGGAAAGGCAGCTTGTGAAACACCAGTTAAATGGATTTCACACTGTCTCACTCTATCCTCGGTCTCAGCTTAGCTGGAGGGATGACATCATAGAATTTTCGCAGCAGCATAAGCCACTTTGGAATGTTGCAGCAGGGAATTAGTTAGAATGTTGGGAGGTTTTGAATTCAGTCTTCAAGAGAGTATGGAGCAGTCTAATAGGAGACTCAGTGGAGTGAGGAGGTGCACTGCAGTGTGCAGTCCCTCAGAGCCCTCAGCTCTGATCAGCGCTACCAGTTGTAGTGGGTGTGTGTTCTCACCCCAGAAAAGGACATAGAAGAACATTTGTGAAGTGGTTAAGACCGTCTCCCAGTTGTTCCAGGGACACATCCCGGAGAGGGATGGGGGGGAACCAGACCAGCTCTTCAGGGGCAATCGTCTGGCCCTGCTGGAAAAAGAGAAGCTGCCTAAGAAGATTTGTGCTGAGGCACCGAGAAGTATGTTTGTGTTTCCTGTGAGAAGCCTGTGGGCACCTGCAAATGAGGGTGAGTCAGCTCCGCCAGAGAGCTTATGTTTCACCAAGACTGTTGTGTTAAGTATCTGCTCCTGTGGGTCAGGAAAGGACAGCTAAGTGCAGTACTTAAGTTGTGTATGGCTTGAAATGCCTCTAATCAGTGGGGATATACAGGGTTGGACATAGTCACTTAAAGAACATTACAAGTCAGGACACTATTTTCAAGAGACTGTTGATTGTTAAGTGTGATTTACATTTCTAGATAGCAATCTACAACCAGAGAGGTTCAAATGGAAAGGTGTTGATTCCAAATGAATGGCCAGGTATACATTTGGGAGCAAGAGGTGGGAGACCCCCCATCTGGAGTAACCAGATTTACCTCTACAGGTTCAGTTTGGGCACCTTTAGCTTTCTCCCGGGCACTTGGCCAGTGTTCGCAGAAAGTACCCAGACGTGGGATTAGATGGAAGGTTTTCCCTTTGTGGAGCCAGTATGTGCTCATGGGTGGTGTAGGGAGCCATCAATAAATATCCATGCTATATAGAAAGTAGTCCAAGTGCTGGCCGGATGTGCCACACAGGGAAATCCAGAGAAGAGTACAAGTTCAGGCTGAGAGACCAGTGTGTTTCAGAACCAGAGGGTTACAGTGTGTAAGAAGATGTGTTCTGGTCTCCATTTGTCTATATTACCAGGAGTGTAGCCCCGTGGGGATCACTCCATGCTTTATTATTCTGCTGCTGTTGTGAATAAAAGCCACGCTCTAGAATCCCACTCCTGGTTTGGACATTACAGTTATTGCTTCCTGTGTCCAGAGTTACTTGGGTGCCCCTGACTAGAAGTCAAACCTAGCCAAAATGCTGAGCAACAGTTTTCTCCCCAAACCCAGGCAGCCAGGTAGTGGGTTACAAAATGGAGTCAACGCACAGTGCTAATAAAACAAAAAATAACATCAACCTGAGCCCTGGCTGGTTACACATGGAATTAGTGGTACCAGTAAGCCCCGTGTAAAAGTTTCTTAATCTCTTTAATTTCTTTGTGCCTGAAGGGTCAGGAATCCCTACAGAGAAAGTTGTGTGTATCAGAGAAGGAGCCAGTTCTCAGCTGCTGTGTGCTGGAAATTGATGCAGAGAGCATACAAATCCTATGTGGAAGTTCTTGTCTAAGGAATCTTACAAGCTAAGACCAATTTAGCATTTAGTTCAGTTAATTTCTTTGGTTGTTTTTACATTTTCTATAATTTATAAAATCTTATTTTGGATTTTCTTAGTGTGTTCTGTATTTCCCCATTTATTGTTTGTAAATCTTGTGAACAAAAAATATTTTACATTTAATATATCTGTGACTGTGCAATGTTTTAAAAGGTACAGACAATTTGATTTTATAGGCAAACTCTGTGGTATCTTCTCTGAGAGCACATACCAAATTAAAGTGATTTACAAGGTTTTGCTTTGGTGTAAGTGCTCCCTCTGTGAGGAAACTTACTGCAGTAAAAACCTATCTAGGTAGGTTTGATTATTTTTATCTGCCCCCTGGTCTGGAGGGAATGAATTGTATTTTTACCCTGAGGGACCACTGAGCCTTCCTGGTGCTTGCCCTGCCCCTATGCTATAAAAAAATTGCATATTTGAATGAAAAATCAGTCAAAGCACAGAATTCCATTGCATTACATATATTCTGTGGCATACGAGATCTGTGAAAAATTCTGTGCCTGTGGAACCACAGAATTGTAGCGGCCATGCCTATAGGTATCATCAAGTGCTGAGAACGGTGCTAGCAAGAGCAGACGTTAGCAGATTGTTAATGAAACCAGTCACTTGTTTCTACGGACAGATTCTGAAGTTAACAGTATTATAATTACCACGTGATGTTCTCATTGCCAGGGAGTACTACAACCTCTCCCTTAGAGCTCTAAAGAATGCTTTCTACCTATGGCTGATGCCCATTAAACCCCGAACTGGCCTATTATGACTGACTACAACACACCCTTGCACTTATTTCCCCTAGATATTATGAGCAGCTGGTTACGGCAGTGTTTTCACTGTCAGAAAAAAAAAATCAGTGCAAAGGTAGGAACAGAGATACCAACGAGCCCTAGCTAGTGGTCTTGAACCAGGGTAGGTGCACCTTTATATTTTCAAAGATACACCAAACTCAGCACCCCTTCTGCTAAAACAGGAAATGGGACAGCCCAGTTACCATCTTGCATGATATACCATTTTTAAATTTTTTCTGTAGCCGGATAAGGTCCACTGCACACACAGTCCATTTACAGGGGTGACCCATCAGCACTAGGTAGGCTAAGTGACTTACTCAGAGTCATACAGTATGCAAGTGGAGGTTGTGGGAATCAAACCCAGGTCTGCTGGATGTACCAAGCTCATTCACAACTCGTTACTCTAACCTCTAGGCTATACTGTCAGCCCCTAGATTTGGAGTGTGGATTTTTCTTGAAATATGGATTATTTGATCTGACATTCAGTTTATTAAATGTAGACGCTGGATTGTTCCATTTGTGGATTGGATTTTTCAGTTTTAAATTTGGTTTATTCAGACCAGATTGTGGATTATTACATCTGGAGTGCTGATTTTTCAATTTGGTTTTGGGTTCCTGCCCCTATGGATTTTTTAGATGGGAAGACAGAAACACAGGGAGGTGATGTGACTTGCACAAGGTTACACAGTGAGTATGTGACTCTTAGGGGTTTCAAATCGGGGCCAAGTTAGAGTCTAGGTTATTCATCTTGGAGTGAAGACTGATTATTTGGACTGTAATATGGATTATTCTGTTTGGAGTGTAGATCATTCAGGTTATAGTGAGGCTTGATTATTCACTATTCAGATGGGAGTATGGGTCATTTAAGCAATATACCATGACAGGGAGTGGGTATATTGGTGGATTTACCATGCCTGGTGTGGTTTGGTCACGAGGTACAGCCGGTGACAACTCCACCAGAAGTGTATCCATCCATACCCACTCTGTCATGTTACTGTTATACAATGTTAACCTTTGTTTTTTGTTTTTATAGTGATATAAAACTTTTACAGCGGGTGTACTGGAGGATTTATCACGGTCATGTGATGTGTTTTGACCAATGAGGTTACAGGATTTTCATACCCCATTGTATAATCAGTTTTTTAACAGGGGTAGGAATATTCTTGTCGCCTGACTGGCTAAAAGACAATTAGCAGAGTGTAAGGCAGCATAGACTTTTTTAGCTGTGTGATCCAATTTTTTGGACTCCTTGTTTGGTGACTTGTCAACATTCCCGGTATTGCCTGAGCACTGAAACATGGAGTCAGTCACCAACCCCTTGGCCAAGGGGTGCTCCATGAAACCTGAGAGGGTACTGGTGGGCACCGCTTATTTGTGGACCATCTGGGCAGAAGGCGCAGGGCAGGTTGTGGGGCACTGCCAAAGCTCCAGGGCAGGGTCAACACTGGACTAGGCCACTGGGAAAGCCACCATTGGAGAGACCCCTTCATCCAGAATCTCTAAGAGGAGATAGCGAGCCCACTTCTGGACAGGCTCCAGTTTTATCCCCATAGACTCAGAGATGAGGCGGAAGATGCCCATGAAGGAAGTGGGCCCTTTCTCCATCAAGAGATCCCCCATGGACTCCACGTTGACTGGACGGGAGTACAGTGAGGAATCCTCGGACACAGAGGAGTCTGCATAAAGCGGCCAACCACCTGAGTCACCTTCAACCCTCCATGGACAGTCAGGTGTGAAGGTGACCAACAGCCAATGTGGAAGCCCCCTGGCCAACTGAGACTCCTTAGTTGGAGTGCCAGTTGATGGCTGCTTGAGTAGCAGCTCCAACATGATTGGTGGAGAGGCTGGCTTTGGACGAACTGAGATGGTCTTGATTGGCTCTGCTGGGGAAGGGATGGTCTCAACTGACCCCACAGGGGGAGTCACTGTCGGCATGTCGGGTGACAGCCAAGTGATGGCCTGTGTGGGAGCCGGGGTCGGCTTCGGACTGGCCAGCACCAACTGTTGCCACATGAGATTTTCATAGTATTGAAGCAATTTGCAACAAAGCCTCTCCTCACCCAAGGAGGATGAAGAATACTGCTGGCGACGCTTCCTGTGGCATCAACAGTAGAAGCGCCAATGATGGCAGAAGCTGCTCGGACTGGAGAAGGATGACCCATCCAAGACCTCAACCTCGGCTGCTGGGGGTGCCAACAGGGATCTTTGAGGGAGATGGGGAGTGCTGCGGCTCCTTCTGGTCTGGGTCAGTGACTGGAGGGATCAGCTCAGCGGATTGAGCAGCCCCTTCTAGGATGACAGGCAGGACTGAAGTCCTGAAAAGAGAATTATTGGCCTCTAAAGATGACAACCGGTTGATAGGGTTGGAAATATTCGCGGCCGCATCATCGGCTGGTGTCTTGACCAATTGGCCTGATGGGTCTTCATGAAGCCTTGCGGTTTTGACCATGGTTAAAACCTGGAAGTCCTGAGACTGAAAACGTTCCCAGTCCCAGCAATGTCGACAGTGAGTCTTCTTCTTGTCCTTGTAAGATCATGGGCTGTGAGACCCAGAAAGGCCCAGCCCCTTAGTCAGGAGGGCCTGGCACAGTGGAGCCCAACTGGAGTGGAATGAAGGCAGCAGCTGTGGAGGGCTGAGTGGTGGATTGAGCTGCCTCCTCCTCGAAGGCTGTAAAGTGTTACAGCTGCCCAGCGGACCCCGCAGCCATGGAGACCCCCCCAACGGGCATCCTTGGACTTTACCGGCAGAAGTTGTTTTTCCTGGTGGCCCAACATAAAGCGGGTGAGGTGGCCCTTGATGACCATCACATGAAATGACTGACAAATGTCGCAGGCTTGGGTATCGTGATCGTGGCCGAGGTAGTAGATGCACGGAGCATGCAGGTCAGTATGTGACATCTTCTGCCCACATGGGCACCGGTGAAATCCAAGAGCAGAGTTGTTGTCCATTGCAGTCACAATCGAAGATTGAGTTGAAGACAAAAATGTGTATGAGATAGTTTGGAAGTAATTCCAAAGAATTTAAGTGCTAGGGTCTACTCAACATGGGAACGGTAAGGAGGGAACCTGCATCTTCCAATGGAAAGGAAGCTCTGGTATCGTGGGGCGAAGCTAAGGGATATACCACCTGGGTGGGTGGGAGGAGCCAGCTTGAAGACTTTTTGGCACATCTTAAAGGGAAAGGACACGCCACATCTATGAAACTAGTATTGCAAGGTAACATTTTCTGAAGTTTTGAATCATTATTAGTATTGACACTTAAGCACTCCAGATACTAGATGTGAGTTGGATTTTCTTCACAAATGCTGTAATAGCCCATGTGTCTATGTTTCTTTGAACGGCATGGCACAGGTACCGTTCTGAATTGCTGCAATATTGGAGATTGATATTTAACGGACTTTTATAAGTTTTTTCATTAAGAATCACTGCAAGCCATTGGTACCACATTTATGCACTTTAGATATGGGCTATGTGCTTTGATTATTAACTATGATAAAACAAACATTAAAAAAAAAAAATCTTTCTGGCATAATTAGTTGTTTGTTTTTTTTTACCTTCCTAGGCATGCTGACCTCAAAAAATTGTTTCTGATGACTACTGTTACATAAACAAAAATGTTTTGGATTATTTTACATAGATAAGGTATGTTGACCTTTTTCAGGTGTGCCAACCTCCTCCAGTTTCACTGGAACCTGTGTTCATATAGTTTACATACACTCCTAGGTATGTGCACCCCCTTACAGGTTAGCCCCCACATGTGCATTTTGATTTAACATGACGCGGAAAGTGGGGCTTATACCGGGCACACGCTTATACATATATGTATATATTAGGGCATGCCCAGTATAACTCCCACTTTCCAAGTCAATATAAAGCATTTTTACTAACGTTACACAAAACTGATCACTTGCCTGAGTTCAGCTTGCTTTGTACTGTCAGAAAATGTAAGTAGCTGAACTCAGGCACAATACTGTTCGTACGAGCATCAGAAGGCAGTGACAGTGAGAAACCATAGGGATCCTGGTGGGTCACGCAAGACTTTTGTGGGCCAAGATGCGAGTGCTGCCATTTATTACGCAGGCACTAGATGCGTTTCACAACGATGCGCTGAAATGGCAAACCCAGAAAAACAGGGAACGCCGTTTCAGCGAACGCTTGTTGCGGAAGCAGTGCAGGTTGCCTTCACACACAAAAAAAGGCAGCACTGCAATTGATCTCCACCAGTCAGTGCGGTGCTGAGCCTGGCGTACAAAGGCACCTTTAGACTGAAGTGTGTTCAGTATGGAGAGTGGTGAGTCTTCAGAGTGATGTGTGGAATCTGGAGCATGATCAGTCATTCAGACTCAATTGTTGATTATTCGGTTTAGAGCATAGGTTTAAAATGGAGTGTGGATTATTAGTTTGGGACCATGGGTTAATCAGATTCTGACTCTGAAGTTCTTATTCATAATCTAAAGCAGAGCAGAGCAACAATAACCACAGCCACATCACAGCCATTAACAGTGACCCTCTGTCCAGAGTACCTTTGCATAAATGCTGTAATCGGAGTTTCAGGGAGCATGCACAAATTGTACGATGACACAGGGGACATTCCGCCTGCAGCCATATCTGCACACTCACTGGCACAGGCAGTCTGAAGGAAGTACACTTGACCATTAGTCAAACTGAAGCAGAGAGAGAGAGAGAGAGAATCCAGACTTACTCCTTACCATCGATCCCTTATCTCCTGGGGGGCCAGGAGGGCCAATCTCACCACGATCACCCTGTGAAGATAAAATAAAAGCAAAATGGCAGACAGAACTCCACAGGCTAATGAAACAGGACATTAATACGTGACTATCAGATCAGGGTCTGTAAACTGCAAGGTCCATTCTAAAAATGGGAGTCGGCAGGTGGCACACAGCTAAATGTAGGTGGGGACGGAGAGGGATAAGATTTACTACCCTCGGCCCCTGCTGAGCATTTCCCATCACTGCAACACCTTTCTCAGTCAAAAGGATGAGGCATTGCAGCTTGTAATCTTTGGTTCTAAACACAGGACTCTTCTGATGGAATGAAATTAACAACAAATATTGGAACACCTGTGTCTTCACTTCATGAGAAACAAAGCTTCTCTCCACCCCAATGTGCGTGGCACCGTTGTGGGGGGGGGCAATCTTTCCTACAAACTTGAGTTTCCCAGGTAGAAGTGCAGAGTGCTAACACTGCACCACTGCACTGGCTCTTTCATAAGAAACAGTTTTGTGCAACATCTTTCTTGCTTTAAGTAACAAAAGTATTTTTTTTTTCATTTCCCGGTTTTGAAGACAGCTTACCTTTTCACCCACAATGCCAATCTCTCCAACAGGCCCAATAAATCCCATCAGCCCCTGGAATAAAAAAAGCAAAGGAATCAGTTGGTTTATTTTCAGTGTTGATCACCCAATGTGGCCGATACCTGGGCCTCATACACAACTGCAAGGTATAGCAGCAAAGGGTTTGAAAGAATGTTATGGCTTTGTTCTATATTATAAAATGGCTAAGAGAAACCAAGACCTGTGATTGGGCAACTGTAATCACATGATCATTCATTATTCCAGCACAAAAACTCAGCTCAGAAAATCTTAATGTTTGGAACCTCATTACACAGTTTTTAAAATAAGAATCAATGGAACCGTTTTATAATTGCAATAAGGCACTAAAGGTGTGTGTAACTGTGGGATAATGGCACTTTCTGGGTGCACAGAGCACTTTGTGCTGCTTCGTGCCTCACTTCCCGAGGTGAGTTATCCCATTGTAATGCACACCCTGTCAAGCCTTACTGGTTAAATGTGCTCTGTTGTGCCATACACAATGGGGTCAAAAGCCTTTCTCTGCTTAGTTGCACAAGGCACTGCAAGCATGTGGGGAAAACGGCAGAGGCCAGCATGCAAACAAGGTGCTGTGCTATACACAGAAGATTGCCAGTCCCACACAAACACACAGCTGTATTCCAGAGAGCCCACAGGTCATGTAGAACTCTGACAAGTAGTTCTTTATAGAGCCACAGGTGTGCAGCACTTCCCAGAAAATCAAGTGGGGGACAAAGATCGACGAGGGACCAATACATTGCACTGCTGCTACACTGGGAACAGGGCCAGGGAGGTAGATCCACTGGATGCCAGAGACACCAAATGGACTGGAGGGGGCAGTGGACAACAGGGATGTTGGAACGCAACCAGTAGAAGTCAGAATGACAATGGCCCAGACATGGGAAATAAGGTAAGGGTTGGACTGGTGGAAAGACAAGCATGGTAGTGTCAGTGCCACGGGGGTCTACATGGCATAACACCATGCATGCACAAACCTCTATGGAAGTTACAACTCGTGTGTCAGCAGTCAGAGCAGAAACTCAATTTACAATCGCTAACATCTGGTGACCATAATTTGCTTGGTGATTTAGTAACCAAGGAGACTTCTCCCTTGAGTAACTTAGATTTATTTTGTGTATGACTGTTTTTGTTAGTGGTGGCACAATACAGAACCTTTGCTCCATTAAACAGCACCACCGTTAACAGAGACGTTGCATCAGGCAATTGTTTTCAGCAACTTGGTACATTCAAGTTCATAATTATCAATACTTAATGCAGTGGAGGGGGAAGGGAAAGGGGAAATTGTTTAACCAGGACAGGCACACTAAGCTGACGCTTGTTTCCAGGTGCAACCTGGGAACATAAGGAAGTTGAGTGACTTGCTCAGAGTCACACAGTATGCATGTGGGGGGTGTGTGATTCAAACCCAGGTCTCCAGGTTTGTAGCTCAGACATACAATAGGATGTGCATTACTGTGGGATAACATCAGTGATGAGGTCAGACCTTTGCCTTAGGAGCATGAGCCCTGGGTGTGATGAGATATAAGAATCATGGACAATATTGCTAAGCCACCAGAAAAAGGCTGACAGTACCACTGCACCACCAATGAAAGGCTGACGATCTCACTGTATGACCACAGAAAGGCAGCCAGTATCACTGTACCACCAATGAAAGGCTGGCAGTATCATTGTACCACCATAGAAAGGAAGACAGTATGACTGTACGATCAGAAAAAGGCAGACAGTATCGCTGTATGAACAAAGAAAGGCAGACAGTATCTCTGTATCGCCAGAGAAAGGTTGACAATATCAGTGTACCACCAGAGAAAGATGGACAGTATTACTGTACCATCAGACAGGTAGACAATATCACTATATCACCAAAGAAAGGCTGATAGTATCACTGTACCACCAGAGACAGGCTGACAGTACCACTATGCCACCAGAGATCGTCTGACAGTATCACTGTACCACCAGTGGAAGGCATACAGTACCACTGTACTACCAGAGAAAGGCTAACAGTATCATTGTACCACCAGAGCTAACAGTATTACTGTACCACTAGAGACAGACTGACAGTATCACTGTACCACCAGAGACAGGCTGACAGTATCACTGTACCACAAGAGACAGGCTGACAGTATCACTGTACCACAAGAGACAGGCTGACAGCATTAATGATCCACCAGGGACAGGCTGACAGCATCACTGTACCACCAAAGAAAGGCTGACAGCATCACTGTACCACCAAAGAAAGGCTGACAGTAGACTGACAGCATCACTCCCTAGTGTAATGCCCTCCTCCTCCTGCCACTAGGTGGAGGAGGTCATTACTACTGTGGGGAACAGTTTATGTAATTAGACAGTTAGGGGTTAATAGGTAATACTCCTCATGGGAGGAGCTTAAGGGTATAACTAGATGGGGACCAGCCATTTCAGGGGTTTGGTCCCCTGGGAGCCGTGTAGGAGAGGGTTCCACAGGGACCCAGAAGAACAGCATGTCAGGGTTTTGTCCCTTGTGGGAGGCCCTGAAGGCTGCAGACAAGCAATGCTGAAAAATATCTCTAGAACTAGGTAGAGGAGTGTGAGCTCCATGCAGACTGGAGGGGTAGGAAGAATCCCAGATCAGTGCCAGGACTATCAGAGAGTGGGGCCTTGGACACATGTAAGTAGACTTTATAGTCGTTTCCCACACAGGATTTTGGAATGGAAATGCCCATACTGTAACTGTCCTTTGGGGATAGGTGCAGTGGGATTGCTTGTAACCTAATTGACTGATCTATGAGTAAACAGGAACTGATGCACCTTACATCATGTGTTTGGCTCAGTTATTATAGACTGTCATTAAACTGCCTGCATGTAACCAGATGTTTCACAGCGAGATCCTGCATCCTGGTTTTGAGGCACATAGATTTTGATTTAGAAGAAGAGGAACTGTTGGAGGAAGATGGAGAAAGCGGAGGTCCTGGAGCCGTGCCCAGTAAGTCGGGAAATGCCTCAGGCCCAGTTAAAATATAAATGTTCGCCATAAATCCCCTCCACTTGAATCAAGTAGACACCTAGTGGGGGAAGGGGCACATGCCAGTATCACTGTAGCACCAGAGAGTGAGAGAGAGACTGGGGACATATTACTGTACCACCAGAGAAAGGCTGACAGTATCACTGTACCACCAGAGAAAGGCTAACAGTATCACTGTACCACCAGAGAAAGGCTGCCGGTATCACTATACCACCAGAGAAAGGCTAACAGTATCACTGTACCACCAGAGAAAGGCTGACAGAATCACTGTACCACCAGAGAAAGGCTGACAGAATCACTGTTACACCATAGAAAGGTGGAAGGTAGCAACTGTAGTACCCAAAACAGTCTGACCATGTCACTGCATCACTAGGGAAATGCTGACAGTGACAATATAACACCAGAGAAAGGCTGATAGCATCAGTGTACCACCAAAAGGAAGGCTGGCAGCCTCACTGATGTATCACAAGAGAAAAGCTGACAGTATCACTGAAGAAGCACAAAAGGGATGACATTATTACTATACTGCAAGAGAAGGTCTGATAATATCAGTGTACCACTGGAGAAAGACAGACAGTATCACTGTACCACCAGAGAAAGGTTGACAGGATCACTGCACCACCACAGAAAGGCAGACTGTATTACTATAATACCAGAGAGAGGCCGATATCATCAGTGTATGACCAGAGAAGGCTGACAGCATCACTGAACCACCAGAGAATGGCTAACAGTATCATTGTGCCACCAGAGAAAAGCTGACGTTTTCACAGTACCGCCAGAGAAAGGCTGGCATTATTACAATACCACCAGAAAAAGGCTGACAATATTACTTGTACTACCAGAGAAGGACTGACTGTATCATTGTACCACCAAAGGCTGATGACAATATCACTGCACCACCAGAGAAAGTCTGATAGTATCACTGTACCACCAAAGACTGATGACAAGATTATTGTGCCCCCAGAGTAAGGATAACAGTATTGCTGCACCATCAGAGAAAGACTGACTGTATCACTGTACTATCAAAGGATGATGACAATATCACTCTGCCCCCAGAGAAAGGCTGATGACAGTATTACAGTAGCACAAGAGAAAGACTGATCACAATATCACGATACCATCAGAGAAAGGCTGGTGACAGCATCACAACACCTTCAGAGAGAGGCTGATGACTATCACTACAGCAGCAAAGGTTGATGACAGCATCAGTGTGCCACCAAAGAAAGACTGATGACAGTATCATTGTACCACTAGAGAAAGGCTGACAATATCAGTGTACCACCAGAGAACGGCGGATGACAGTATCATAATAACACCAGAGAAAGGCTCATGATAGTATCACTATAGCACTACAAGAAGGCTGAAAGTATCATTGTACAACCAGACAAAGACTGATGACAGTATCACTGCAGCACCAGCAGCCAACAGTATCACTATACCACCAGAGAAATACTGGCGACAGGCTCACTGTACCACTAGAAGAAGGCCGATAACTGCATAACAACCCTCTTCTACCAGTAGGGGGAGGAGGTTTTTCACCAACTCAATGCTACTGCCTAAGTAAGGGTCTTCTTAGTTAAGCAGTGGCCTTGATTTGTTCAAATCAAGTATTCAGAATACTGAAATTTGTAGTTTACAACTAAGCCCCACTGAAGTCACTGGAACACACTCCCCTACACTCCTGACTAGTGCATCACAAAAAGTGCTAGCACTGGTCGGTGCTTCAAATACTGAAGTAGAAGGGATCAGACTCTCAGCTCCATAGAGCCAGTATAAGATCCCCTCCCTCACTTAAGCCAGGTACTGGAAGATTTTCATCAATGCAGCCTGCAGTTCAGAGGAGGGTAAGAATCCTTCTGAGGTTATGGGGGCAATTTGAGAAAGGGCACTAAAGATGCTCTTTAAAAGGACATTCTAATTGGGTTTCTTGAATAGGCTTAGGGCTTCAGCAGTGCACAAATTTCTGTACTTTATTTTCTTGGCACACACTCTAAACTGCTCCAGAACATCAGGACCCTCTCAACCCCACCTTGCTGAAGCCACTCCCGTTTCTAATAGCATTTACCGGGACCAACTGGTGGCAGTGGTCAGTACCAGCACTAAACAGCAGCGGATTGTGATACAAGGAAGAGGGTGGGCACTAGAACTTTGAAAGGTGAGCTGGCTGCACTCTCACTGGTGGAAACAGCATAAGAAGTAGGAGTCAAATGTGTTTTTTTTTTCTGCTCCTTCCCCGGGCACCCCTGACTGGCCAATCCCTCGGGACTCCAAGGTGCACCCCAGCACCACTCATCCCCTACCGCCATCCACTGCCCCTATTAGCAGCCATCTCCCCGGATAACCTGATGTATCCCTTCATCAGGAGGGTCCCTCTCTTCTGGGGGGGGGGAGAGAGCCCATTAGGTGCAACTATGTATCCCGGGTGCTGCGGGGTCGGTCTGGACACTTTCCGGGCTTCATGGTGTCGGGGGATCAGAGACTGTCATCTGGTCGCCCGGGGGATGCTTTTTCATTTTTCTGCCTTCCCCACTCCCTCCACCCTGATTGGGCCTGAACATGATGACAACCTGAGAGGGGACATGTGGGAGCATGTCGAGGCTTCACGCCACCTTGCCATGTCACCTAATCCACCCCCAGGTGCCAAGGCCCTGCCCACCCCCAGGAAGGAAATGTCCAATGGACGCTCTGGAATCCCTCCCTGCTGGTCTCCACTCCTGACATCCGGACTCAGGGCGTGAACCCAGGTCACCAGTGTGCCAAGCAAACCCCTTCATTCAGTGCCACAGAGCTGGCTCAAATGTGTTTTTAAGGGCAGTTAACGTTAACGCGTCAGTGGCTGCGGCTAAGTGGGGGAGGTAAAGTGGAACATTAAGAGTCTGACTGGAGTCAGACCAGATCAGACCAGGACACAGAACACTGCTGGGACTGAGTGGATATTGATTGTAAGAGTTAAATTTTTAGTAATTGTTTAAATAGGTTGTAGCTGTATGAAGGTACAATGGCTTTAAAGAGCTTATCCGTGGGGGTAGTACAGATAATATGTGTACTGTCCTCAGATGTTGCAATTGCTAAACTTAGTGCATCTGACAATCCACGCATGAGTAAAATCCCAGAAGCTGCAATGGATGGTATTTCATATAACTACGTGTTAGATCAATGCCATATAATGGGATGAACAAATAAACTATTGGGTTACAATCTGGGGTATGTCTTAAAGAAATAAACGGGTTTGCTTTCGATGCCACTGCTACTTGGACAAGCATATTGCTTACTAATTTTGATGTTGGCTGGTGACATCAAGACAAATCCTTGTCCTGAAGATAATAACCTGGCTGATACTGATTATTTTAAACTGAATTCTTCTGGACTCTGGATTGTGCATTTCAATGCCCAAAGTTTGGTATCAAACTTTCATGAAGTGGAAGCTTGGATTGGTATGTACAATCCGTATATCCTGGATCTGAGTGAAGCATGGTTGCATCCATCAGTCACTAATACAGAAATAAGTGTACCTAGATATAATATGTATAGGAAAGACAGGGTTAAAGGGAGCGGAGGGGGTGTTTTCTATGTAAAGGATGTTTTGTCGGTAGAAGAGAAATGTATAGTGAAAGGAAATGGATTATTGTGAACTTCTGGCCATTCAAGTAAAATTGGGTTTGGTAAAAAACTGTCTGCCTGTTGTGTTTATATTGCACCTAAAGTGGGAAAAGAGGGCTTTGCAGACCAGTTGGATAGTAACACTGTGGGTGAACTCATGGTGCGTGGAGAGTTTAATTCCAGTTGGTCAGGAGCTGAGATTACAAGGCTGAGAGGTGTTTTGGCTCAAACAAGCCTTCAACAGATGATTACGGTGCCAACTAGGGTGAATGTAAGGACCAACAGACAGTGTTAGATTACTTATTAACTAATAGGCCTAATCACGTTTGGAAATGTGGAATAATAGATACTAACATACTAAAATGTCAGCAGAATAGGCCTAACGGTCTTTCGAGTCTGCTCGATTGGTCAGCCCCCACCCTGGGTGCTGACCTGGCTGCCCCCCTCGCCTTCTCTGGCTTCTCCCTTCCCAGTTCCGGATATTCTTGCTGCATTGGATTTTGCTTCCAGAACCCTTCCCCTGTACCTGTCCCAGCCCCTCTTGAACCCCTCCACTGTCTCTGCCTCCACCAGCCCCCTAGGAAGTGCATTCCATGGCTCCACCACCCTCTCAGTAAAGTAGCACCTCCTCCTTTCTCCCCTGAATCTTCCCCCCTCCAGCTTCCACCCATGCCCTCTAGTGGCCCCTCCTCCTTCCTTCGCAGCACCCTGACTGTTCCTCCCTATTTACCCTCTTCATGTACTTAAAGACTCTATCATGTCCCCCAGTCCCTTCTCTCTTCCAATGTGTACATATTTAGCTCTTTGAGCCTCTCCTCATAGGTCCTGTCCCCCAAGCCCCAAATCATTTTGGTTGCCCTCCTCTGGACCCTCTCCAGGAGTTTAGTGTCCCTCTTTAAGTGTGGCCTCCAAAGCTGCATGCAGTACTCAAAGTGTGCCCTTACCAAGCAGTTATACAGAGGGAGTATCACTTCCCTCCTTCTGGAGGTGATCCCCCTAGCGATGCATCGCAGCATCTTGTTGGCCTTGGCTGCCGCCTTCGTACAAGTCTCCGAGTTGTTTATCTTGACATCCACCACCACCCCCAGGTCCCTCTCAGCCATCAAGATTTGTAGCATTTCTCCCCACAGGGTGTACCCTTGGCTCGGGTTTCTGGCCCCCAGGTGGAGTACCTTGCATTTCCCTGCATTGAAACTGAGCTTCCACTTTCTAGACCATCTTTCCAGAGCCTTCAGGTCCCCCTGTAGGGCCATCCTCCCTTCCCCCCATCTACCACCGCCCCCAGTTTTGAGTCATCCGCAAAGAGACTCATCTCACTGCTGATTCCTGTCCTTATGTCAGAGATGTAGGTGTTGAACAGGAGGGGCCCAAGGACTGATCCCTGTGGGACCCCACTAATGACCCTCTTTGGGGATGAGACTATCCTGCCAACTACGACCCTCTGGGTCCGGTCCTGGAGCCAGTTGCCTATCCATCTGATCATCTGGTTCCCCACCCCCATTTCTCCCAGCTTATCCAACAGGCCCACATGAGGAACAGAGTCAAATGCCTTGCTGAAGTCTAGAAGGGACGTCCACTGGTCTACCCAGGTCCAAGGCACTCGTCACCCAGTCATAGAACTCTACAAGGTTTGTCTGACATGATTTCCGGGATGAATCCATGCAGTCTATCATCCAGGCACCCTGACTTTTCCAGGTTCCCCTAACCTCTCCTTGACAATGCCCTCCATCACCTTGCCCACCACGATGTCAGGCTGACAGGCCTGTAGTTCCCTGCCACCTCCCTTGATCCCCCTTGTGGATAGGCATTATGGCGCACCTTCCAGTCCTGGGGCACCACCCTGTCCTCAAGAGATGGTGAAAAGCACTGCCAGGTGTTCCGCCAGGACATCCAAAGTTCCTTCAGCACTCTGGGATGTAATTTATCCGGCCCCGGTGCTTTCTCCGTCTTAAGGGAGCTGAGGGCTTCCCTCACTCTCTCTGCTGTGATTTCCACTTCCAGTACCTCTTCTCACTGCTTAGCCCTCCCCCCTCCTGCCAGTGATGCCTCCCCCTCTCCCCAGACCCACCAATCGGTAAGGTCCCCCCTCCTCAGTATCTCTGTCTCCTCCCATGTATGATGCAGCACCCCCATTTTCCTTGGTGAAAACTGAGGTGAAGTACTCATTTAGTACCTCAGCCTGCTCCCTGGGTCTTGTGCCCATCTTTCCCCTGATTTAATCCTGCTAATCTGCCCCTTCACCCTTCGTTTTTCCCCAATGTATCTAAAGAACCCCTTGTTCCCTCTCCTAATTTCCCTGGCCAGGTTCTGCTCCTTCCTTGCCTTAGCCACCCTCATCACCCTAGTGGCCCTTCTAGCCATCAGCTCATACTCCTCTTGATCCCTTTCACTCCTTGAGCACTTGAATTGCCTATAGGCTGCCTTCTTTCCCCGCACCACCTCCTGGACCTCCCTGGTCCACCAGCAGGGTTTTCGGGCCCTACCGCATTTTCGTCTTACTCTTGCACAGGTGCTGGTAGCATCTTGCACCCCTCTCCTGATGATTTCCCACCTACTATCAGCGTCCATGTCTGACCCAATCACATCCAAATGCTCCTTAAGGATCCTTCCCATTTCATAGAAACATAGACATAGACTTTGACGGCAGATAAGGACCGCTAGGCCCATCTAGTCTGCCCATTTCCCTACCTACAGGATAGGCCGCAGATCCTAGTTAACTAACAGCCTATATCTTCCTGCCCCCCGCAAGAATTGCCTTATGTCTGTCCCATGCATTCTTGAATTCTCCCACAGTTTTAGACCCCACAACTTCCTCAGGAAGGCTGTTCCATGCATCCACTACCCTCTCTGTGAAATAATACTTTCTCACATTGCCCTGAACCGCCCTCCTATCTTTAAATTGTGTCCCTTGTTCTTGCAAGTCTCTTTTCTGAAAATGCTACCCTCTTGGACTTTGTTGATTCCACTGAGGTACTTGAAAGTTTCTATCATGTCCCCCTCTCCCTTCTTTCCTCAAGGGTATACATATTAAGCTCCTTTAGTCTCTCCTCATCGGCTTCTCTTGCAGACCCTGCACCATTTAGTTGCCCTCCTCTGGACTGCCTCTATCCTGTCTATGTCCTTCCGGAGATGGGGTCTCCAGAACTGGACACAGTATTCCAGATGGGGTCTTACCAACTGTCTGTACAGAGGGATAACAACTTCCTGTTTTCTGCTGCTGATGCCTCTCCCTATACATCCCAGTATACCCCCGGCCCTCCCTACTGCCTTCTCACATTGCTTGCTAACCTTAAGGTCATTTGATATGATTACCCCCAGGTCCCTTTCCTTTTCTGTTGTTGTTACTACCTCCCCACCCATTGTGTATTCTTCCCCTGGGTTCTTGTTTCCCAGGTGCATTATTTTGCACTTTTTTCCATTGAATCCTAGCTGCCATACGTCTGACCATTCCTCCAACCTTGCCAAGTCCCTTTTCATCCTTTCCCTGCCTCCTTGTGTACCAACCCTGTTGCAGATCTTTGTGTCATCTGCAAAAAGGCATACTTTTCCTTCCAGTCCCTCTGCAATGTCACTGATGAAGACATTAAAAAGGACTGGACCCAATACTGAACCCTGCGGTACCCCACTAGTAACCGCCCTTTCTTCAGAGTGGACTCCATTTACAATTACCTTCATTGCCTGTTGTCCAGCCAATGTTTTACCCAGGCTACCACCCTGGGACCCACTCCCAGGCTGGTTAATTTGACTAATAATCTTTTGTGTGGGACTGTGTCAAATGCCTTGCTAAAGTCTAGGTAGGCCATGTCCACAGCCCCTCCCTGGTCTACTACTTTGGTCACCCAGTCAAAGAAATCTATTAGATTCATCTGACATGACCTTCCCACTGTGAACCCATGCTGCCTTGGATCCTGTGCTCCACTGACCTCTAGGTACTCAACTATTCTTTCCTTCAGAAGTGACTCCATCACTTTCCCTACCACAGAGGTCAGACTGACAGGTCTGTAGTTTCCTGCCTCTGTCTTGGTCCCACTTTTGTGAAGGGGAATCACATCCGCCTTCCTCCAGTCCTCGGGTACCACACCATCCTCCCATGATTTATTAAAAAGAGTAGCCAGTGATTTCACTAGTTCCTTCCTTAATTCTTTTAGAATTCTGGGGTGAATTCCATCAGGACCCATTGCTTTGTCCACCTTCAGTTTTAGGAGTTCTTGCAGAACCCTTTCTTCTGTGAAAGGACTGGGATTGACCCCCTATCAAGAGTGCTTCTATTAATTGGATTAGGCACTTCCCCTCCTCTTTTGTGAATACTGAGCAGAAATATTCGTTCAGTATTCCTGCTTTCACTGTCCCTCTGCCCACCCACCGCTTCATTCTATTCAGCCTCACTATCCTCCCTTTGTCTTTCTATCGCTGATGTACCTATAAAAGGTTTTATCCCCTTCTTAACTGAGTTGGCTATCTTTCCTCAGTTTGGGCCTTTGCTATTCTGACTTCCCTCCTGCTTCTTTCTGCCTTAACCGTACAGCTCTCTGTCCTGCTCCTTCTGTGTTTCCTTATACTTCCGGAATGCTATCTTTTCTTCCTGACTTTCACAGCCACCCTCTTGAGAACCATAGTGGCTTTTTCTTCGTTTTGATTTGTTTATTTGCTTCACACAAAGGCTTGTTGCCTCTGTGATGGCAGTTTTGATAATTCCCCATTGTTGCTCCACACCTCCTTCTAGCCTGTTTGCTAGTGCTTTTCTGAGGCACGCTCCCATCTTGCCAAAGTCAGCCCTCTTAAAGTCCAGTACCCTCACTTTTGTATGGCTTGACTCTGTAGCTGAGTTTAACGTGAACCACACTGTTTGATGGTCAATTGTCCCCAGATGGCAACCCACTTCTAGATCTGAGATCCTCTCACTGCCCCCGTTTGAGAGTATGAGGTCTAAGATTGCTCCCTCACGAGTGGGTTCTGAAACTAGCTGTCTAATGTCTGTCACCTGTAGGGCGTCAAGAATGGCCCTGCTCTTGGATGTGGCTGCAGCAAATGTGCTCCAGTTAACATCTGGCATATTCAGGTCTCCCATCAACAGTATCTCCCCTTTCTCTGCCATTCTAAGAATGCCTTCCATCATATCCTTGTCCATTCCTTCCCCCTGACATGGGGTCTGTACACTAACCCTGTGCGGATTGTGGTGCCCTTTCCAGTCTCAAGGTGACCCACAGTGCCTCCTCTCCTCCCTGTTTACTCTTTTGTTCAGTTGCTTTTATCCCTTCCTTTACATGAGAGCTACTCCTCCCCTCTTCTCCCCTGCCTGTCTCTCTCCTGTAGGTTATGTACCCTGGTATGTTAACATCCAGTCATGGTTCCTCTGTGTACCATGTTTCTGTGACTGCCACGATATCCAGGCATCCCTCTTCCATTAAGGCCACCAGCTCAGGAGCTTGTTGCCCAGACTACGGGCATTGGTACTCATTACCCTCCATTTCCTGATGGCCTTACCCCTTTGCCCCATCCCTGTCCTTCTTGCATTTGTCACTTTCTCCATTTACCACTGCCCTTCTCCTATCGACACCTCCATGTTGGTGTTTGCCACACTTACTACCGTGATTGTTTGGGGCTAGGATTTTCCTGCTCCTTTCAGTGCCTCCCTTGGCTGGTTTAAAAGCTTGCCAATGAAGCATTTAAACCTATCACCTAGGATCCTGGTTCCCCTCCCGGACAGATGCAGCCCATCATGCCAGTATAGGCTTGCATCACTCCAGGTGGACCCCCAGTCCTCAATGAAGCCAAATCCCTGAGCTCCACACCAGTTTTTCTTTTTTTTTTTTCCTTATTATTTATTTATTTTCCAAAGAAACCAACATACAAGCACACAAATAACCCAGAAACCGGGCGCACACCCCAAAACTGGCTGTGCAAACTATATACATCCCCTATTTACAGACACACGGGATATCACTCCTCCCATACTAAACTCAACTCCCGGGAAGCTCTCAGTAACCCCTGTTAATAGTACAATGCCTCTTCTCAAGCTCAAGCTTCCCCATAATAACACTCATCTTGTTAACGTCCAAGCTGCTTGGTTATCTGTCCTTCCCGAGTGAATATCCAGTGTGACCCCAGAAAGAGAGAGAGTCCTGCCCCCGACAAAACTATAACCTCAAAAATTCCTCCTCATCCAGCCTACATCTCTATCCGTCCACATTATACTCTAGCCCTAGATAATAGATATACCAACCCATGCTATAGGGGATTTTCATGCAAAGTTGGACAAGGAGAGATAAGAGAAAAAAAAAGAATCCTAAATCCAACTGTACCTGCCCGTTGAGATGACTCCACACCAGTTTTTCAACCACTGATTGAATCCCATGGTACGGAACACCCTAGCCTCTCCTATGCCATAGATGGGTAGCACCTCCGAGAAGGTTACCGTGCATGCTACTTGACTAAGGCCCCTCCCCAATTCCACAAACTCTTCCTGCTCTTCTCTAATCCCTTTCTTAGCCAGGTCATTTGTCCCTAGGTGGACAATGACATCCAGCTCCCTCCCCTGCAGCTGCTCGGCAATCCTGAGGATTCGCTCCCTGTCCCTCAAGCCATGGCGCCAGGCAGGCACCTTACCTCCCTCTTCCCTTCCTTGCCCAGTTCTACCTTCCTAACAATGAGTCCCCACCAGGAGTTGTTTCCTTCCTGCAGGGTCCCCTGCCACCCTCCTGTGGGTCTCCTTTGTGGAGGTTCCCAGCATCCTCCTTGGTCTCCACTCGTAGGTGCTCCATAGAGGAACCACACTTTGCCAGAATGGCATAGGGAATTGTGAGAGGTACAACTGGAGGGATGTGCTCTGTTCCACCACCCTCACCTCCTGAGCCCACTGTGGTCCAACCGCTCCTCTTTCTTGGCAACCTCTGAGGCAGCAGCGGCAGTGGCACTGGTGGTCCCTGGATGGAAGAGGAGGTCCCACAAATCCTGGCCAACTCAGCCTGGAGATGAGCAACCTCCTCCCTCAGCCCAGAGAGGTGCCTGCAGATGGGACAACACCGCATCCTCCAGAACATCTCCCGGAAGACTGCTGCTCCACAGCCACTGCACTGCACCACTCCAATCATGTCTTACTTCTGGCCCCTTAACTGTTTGCAATCCTTACTCTTTCCTCTGTTTTTTCTCTCTCTCTCCTTACTTTCTGCCTGTGTTCCCTTTAAGCTCCTGATTGTCCTGTTCTGAGACAAGAATATCCTATATTTCTCAGTAGACCACTTACTTGTTCAGAGGCAGACCTCCAGCAGCTAGAGGGCGGGAGGAGGCTACTCTTGCCCTTCTAGGATGGTGGGTCCTTGGTGGTTCTGTGATCCTCACTTCCTGCCCCAAACAGGAAGTTCCTGTTGTCAGTCAAATCCTGTGCCTATAAAAATAGAACTAGCTTTGGGTGGGGGGAGGGAAGGAGGGCAATATAGTCCCAGTAGAGAAGTTCAGTCACACAGCAGTCCTTTCTCCTGGTGTTTTCTGCCAAGCTATTAGCAGAATCTTTCTAAGGCAGTCTTTAAATGTAGCTTCCTTCTAGCTAAGCCACTCCCCCTACTTACCAGATCTTTCTACAAGTAATTTAAACCTCACAGCAGTTAAGTCCTTTCAGTCACCTGAGATTTACACCTAGATGACTTTTCAGTTACCCATTCAGTTCAGTTAACCCAAACACACACTTTTTTTTTTTTTGTATGTTAGTTTTTCACCCTAAATTAAAGGTCCAAATACAAAAGTTCTTCTACTTTAGTCCCAGCAGAGAGTTCAGTCACACAGCAGTCCTTTTCTCCTGGTGTTTTCTGTAAGCTATTAGCAGAATCTTTCTAAGGCAGTCTTTAAATGTAGCTTCCTTCTAGCTAAGCCACTCCCCTACTTACCAGATCTTTCTACAAGTAATTTAAACCTCACAGCAGTTAAGTCCTTTCAGTCACCTGAGATTTACACCTAGATGACTTTTCAGTTACCCATTCAGTTCAGTTAACCCAAACACACACTTTTTTTTTTTTTTTTGTATGTTAGTTTTTTTTACCCTAAATACAAAAGTTATTCTACTTTAGTCCCAGCAGAGAAGTTCAGTCACACAGCAGTCCTTTCTCCTGGTGTTTTCTGCCAAGCTATTTCCTTAAAATCCGTTCCCCTGAGGTCGGTTACCTCTGTCTTTGTGCAGCCTTCTAGCCCTCCTAGATCCAGGCAGAACCAGACCGTGGCATGGTCACTCCCCGCCAATGGGTCCCTTACCTCCAGGCTCCTAATCTGGTCACTGTCTGCCAGGACCACATCCAGTACCCGCGCCTCCCTGGTCGGTTCCCCCACCTGCTGAGTTAGGAACGTGTCTTGAAAGACATCCAACAACCTCTGTTCCCTGGTCACAGAAGATGTCATAGTCTCCCAGTCTGTTCCTGGCATGTTTAAGTCCCCCAACACCACCACCGTTCCTCTGGCCAGTCTGCAGTGTCTCCCAACATCTGTCACCCAGACTCTCCTCCACCTCCTCCGCCAGGGCAGGGAGTCTATACACCACTCCTATTTTTACTCTCTTGCCCCCCCCCCTTGTTATCAAGGTGACCCAAATCATTTCCACGGTTCCCTCTGCCTCCTCTACTCCCCCTATGCCAATGCAGTTTTTAACTATCATTGCTACCCCTCCCCCCTGTCCTTCCTGAACATAGTGTAACCCTCCAGGTTCAGGTCCCAGTCGTGTCCTGCAGTGGCCCAGGTCTCAGTGACCACTGCCACATCCACTGCTCCCTCAGTTAGCATTGCCTGGAGCTTGGGCATTTTATTTCCCAAGCTCCTGGCATTTAGCAGGACTACCTTCCACCCTTTCCCTATACTTCCATTTCCCCAGCTCATGTTCCCATGGGGATTCTGTTTTCCCCTGGTCTGCACTTTACCAGTCAGCCTTTTCCCGCATTCCTCCAGCTCCCAAGGGGGGTGGAGACAGAGTCCCTCCTTTATCGGCACCCCCTTGACAGCCTTTTCTCCCATCCCTCCCCCTCCTTCACTGAGTGATCACCACCCCATATTTTGTTTGTGGAAACACACTAGCCTGGAAAAACACAAAACCCAGAATACAAATGTTTAGGAATTGTGCTGGTTTTGATTTAATAGATTTTGGTGAGACTTAGAAATGCAGATTGGTCTTACTTGAATTTGATACCAGATGTTAATTGTGCTTTAAATTGTTTTACTTCTGAATTTACACCTGTGTTGAATTAGTTTGCCTCTTATGTTAGAAGACGCAGAAGTGGAAAACAATCTAGGTGGCTTTCTCCCACTTTGTTTAAATTAATGAAAGAATGCAATAAAGCATGGAAAAGCTACAAACAAGATGGGACAGCAGTTAAGTTACAAAATTAGCAATGTTTAAGGAATAAATGTAAAACATCAAATAAAACTGGCAAAAATGGATTACTTAAAAAAGAAGCAAACTGAGGGACTATTAGATAACAGAAAGTTCTGGAAATGATTAATAGTCTAACAAATCCTGTTAATGAAACTGAAAGGACAATGAGCAGGGGGATAAAATAATGTCATGTCCTCAGGCCATAGTGAATGAATTTAACAAAAGGTTTTGAGATTTGGATTCGTATAGAAAGGAAGTTAGGGGCTGTCCATCAGGCAAAGTCATTGGTGGGACTGGGGAGAGACCCAACTTTTAGTTAAAAGCTACTACACCAAAGGAAGTGCTAAAATTATTGAGGCAAATAAAACCAGATAGTTCAGGAGGGTGTGACAACCTTGCACCAAATTTATTAAGAGATACCTCTATTAAATTATCATATCCTATTAGCATTATATTTAATTTATCATTCGCTGTTGGCCAAGTGCCTGATCTGTGGAAACATTCTCTGGTAGTACCCATATATGAAATCAGGTTTTGTCCACCATTTTGGAAATTACAGGCCTATATCCATATTGTCTGCTCTAGAAAAGGTTCAAGAAAACATTGTATATGAACAGCTTAAAGACTACACAGAAAAGTATGGCTTACTGTCTCAAAACCAGAATGGGTTTAGAAAGGGTCACGGGACAGAGACTCCTTTGGTTGAGTTCATGAGCATGGTCCTGGAAGGTATGAAGATGGAGTGTATGACTGGGGCTGTGTTCGTGGGCTTGACCAAGGCTTTCAACCTGCCTGATCATGGGCTTCTGATTAAAAGACTAGATTCCTTGGGAGTGGGTCAGTCTAAGTTGGAGTGGTTTGCTGATTATCTCAATGAAAGGTATCAGATGGTTAAGCATGGCGGTTGTATTTCTGACAAGGCACGAGTGAAGTATAGAGGTAAGGTTCTTGCTAGTTAAGTAGTGGCCATGATTTATTCTGATTGGCCATCTAAGCTACTAAACTTTAACTTTTAAAAACAGCCCCATTCATTTCAATAGACACTCACCCCCACGCTCTTCATATAGTGATGTCTAAAAACGCGGTAGCGCGGGGGTGAATTGGGGGCAGATCACACTTGGCAGAGGTACCAGAAAATGGAAGGGATTGGCATGGTGAAACTTCAAGGAGCAAAAATATGATCCCTTCCCTTCCAAAATGGGGGCACTCTCTAAAGGAAGTATTTGAAGAATTTCATTTGGGGGTAGATAAGGGTTATCTGTGCTTCTTGGCAGGAAATTTTAAACAAAGGATGGCAGTTGCTCTGTAACAAAACAAAAACAATGTTTTTTGGCATTACAGCCAGGTTTGGGGATAGTGAGCAAAGCCTTCATGTTACTGCACTTGATGGCACAACTTTTGAAAATGTTAGTGCTTTCCAATGTTTGGGAGTTATATTAGATCCAGATCTGAGTTATGAACCTCGTATAGCAAAAGTAACATCTAAAATCCATGCCAAGGTGACATTATTTTATAGGCTACAAGCCTTCTTGACTGTTGAATCTAGGTTGGCCATAGTAAATTGGTGCTTAATCCCAACTATTAATTATGCTGCACTTGTAGCTGACAATGCTTCAATTTATATCTTATCAAAAAAATCCTCACTGTTACGCACAATTGGAAAAGTTGCCTTGTCAGTACCACAAAGTGCACATCAATGTTTGGTTTCAAAGCAGGTAGACTAGTTACCAGCCCACCCATTTTTTTAAATTCTCGATGGTCTGTTTTACCTACAGGATAAAAAATCTGGGACCCCTTCTAATTTTCGTAAATATTTGCAGAAATATAACCCAAATTATTGTTCTAGTTCCCTGGAAGATAGTGCTGCTTTGAAACTCCCTTTGATGCGAACATCTAGTGAGCAGTGTGCTTTTGCTCATGCTGCACCTAGCACATGGAATAATATATCTACTAAGATTAGGTGCATAGCAAATTATAAATCCTTCTTAAGTACCTTGCTGCAGCATCATAAAACTCTGTCTGACTGTGAATGTTTTTAAACTGAATTTTAGTATTTGTAAAGACGTGGAATGTACATTCCTATATATATATGTATGTATGTTAATGTTATAATATAATGAGCCTGTATTGTATTGTTTGGGGGTCACACCTATAAAAGGAATTAATTTCCAGTGTGTTTATCCATTAAGTAAATAAACAAGCAACGCCTAATTGCTCACACTGACCACCTCCAACACAGGGTTTTGTATAGTGGTCTGAGTAAGGGCAGACCATACTCTCTCTCTATCCACTGGGACTCAACAGCTAAATTCAGTAAACACTTCAGAAATTTCAGCACACTTGAGCCATTTCCTGTGCTCAGAGTGAAGATGCTAGCAGCAGGCATATGGCTTGTGTCTGAAATTTGTTTCCAGAGAACCAAAGAGAGCTCCTTCCAACTGATCTCAGTGATATGAGATGCTACAGAATCCCACAAATTCGGTTTCCAGTTACAAGTCTGCAAGTGGGGTCAGGGGGTAGGGAGTATTCCGCAGTGCCTTTTTCAGAATATCCCTAACCTGACCACCAGTTGCGCTGCAGTCAATATATCCTGCATGCCCTAGATAGACTTCTGTGAAGTACGTTAGGAACAGCACTCGCCTCTCTCTCTCTCTCTCCCTCTCTTTCCCTCTCTCTTTCTCTCTCTCTCTCAAGTGTTGCCAAGGTCAGGGCAATCCTACAAGGGAAAATTCTGGAACTAAGTTTTTTTTTCTGCTAGCACAATGAACTGCATTGTGGGATACTTAATCAAAGAATGAGTACGCTTAGCACCAGATGTCTTCTTGGGCAAAAAAAGTGTGATTAGTTTATTTCTTTATGTCCTCTGTACCTGACTGAACAGTGACCAATTCAACTCAAACCTGTGACTATCTTCGGCCTAGTGAGCCATATCACAGGCAGCCTTCTAGCTAGAACACAAGGGTAGCATTTGGTTACACAAAGTACCTTTCTTGTGTTATTCAGTACTGTATCCCAAAGCACTTTACAAAGAAATTAGTTAAATCAGTAGTTCATGTAAAGACTAGAATTCATGTGACAAAAAAAAACACCTTTTTCTATACTTCACTCTGCAACCTCTGATAATTCTGCTCTTCATTTTAGTTTCCAGGTCCATTTATAGGGTGCCACATTTCTTCTGTGTTCACCAAGTTAAAGCTTGTGGCATGGAGTTTCCTCAGATGTTCCCCTGATGTCTGATGTGGTCAGGGGGAAGCAGTGTCTGATGCATGCTACTTCATATTTTTTTGTTGTTTGTTTTAATCAGTATACCAGAGAGTAATTAATGATCAGGTGATGAGTTTAGTCCAATGAAGTTGCTGGGATTCTGAAGGATTCTGAAGTCCATTTTATAGTGTTTTTTAAAATGTCATGAAAATCCCTATACAGTGTGGACAGAGCTTTAGAATGCAGTATACTGAGTTCTTCTGATGCCAAGTGATTTGTTTTGTTGGGGGTTGGACCCCCTCTTCAATGTCTCATCAACAGGACTACACCTCCTGCAGGGCAGCACACCAACCAACCCAACCCCATTACTGCACTGCAATGTCAGCTTTGGTTCCAGCAGTAGTAGGGTTCAGCAAAACTGAGGTGCATTTTTACAAACATTTTCTCATAAAATGCCCAAACTGCAAAAATTGATGAGTATCATGAAAATAAGTACCGTGCAAAAAAAAGAAAAAAGCCAAATTTTAAAGCAGCAGTGCAATGAAAAATGTTTTTCCAAAAAAGCTTGTTTCAGATACAGTTAAGAAAAATATTAGCATACCTGTCATATGTTCTTGTCTAAGTATCTCCTATACTGTGTCGCATGAGACATTTTTTTATTTTACATTTTTTTCAGTCCTAACCCTTGCCAGATCTACAATGCTATTTCTATGCAAAATGTTGCAGACATCTTTTTTTCTTAAGAAAAAACTAAAATAAAAATGATAAAATACTCAAATTTTGATGGAATTAGAAAATTGTACCAACAAATTAAACTGGAAGATGCCTGGAATCTTTTATAATAAAAAAGGTAGGATCAAATTTTTTGCCCAATTTAGTTGCACTACTGCTTTAAATAAAAAGCCCACTTTTCACATGACATTTCTCTTGGTATATTTCATGCAAAAAAAAAATAATTTTCTGGAATCTGGCAAATTTCACACAATCCAATCTGATTTGGAAAAATCACCCAACTGCCACTAAAGTTGGTATCACCTCGATTGGCTAATTAGAATATTTGGTTACGCATATCCCTAAACTGCTACATTGAATGAGTACCTGAGTTTCCTACCCCCAAATGATTGCTAACCTTGTACGAGGACATTTATGAACTCAAGACCATTTTAGTACTCCAATCACCATGACCCAACTTCCACCTTGAGCAACCCCCAAAGAACCCAACAACAAACAGTATGTTGAGTTCCTTGACACACAATGTTCATCCCTCCATGTAGAATAATGGTCACTGGTTTTAACTAGCTATCTCTTAAGGCCTCCTCATGACCCCTATTCTTTCTCTGACCATCTCGTAGTCCACTCTGAAAGCGACTCCTTATTCATGTCACCAATCAGCTCTTACCTGGCTACTTTCTGAGTCAAACTAAACTTCTGAGCAATCAAGTAATCCAAACTTAGAACTGAATTAACTAATATTTTTAGTGAACCATATAATAGAGTGCCCTGAGTCACTAACAAATCCATATAATCAATCCTTAACCTCATTCTAGACAAACTCTCCTTTCCCAGGTCATCCAGTGTTTCCTTTCACCCTCCAAACCCTTGGTTCTCCTCTCAGCTGTTACAAGAGAAAAGGAAAAGTAGACAATTGGAGTGAAAGTGGCAGAAATAAGGTCTAGCCATGTTTAAGGAAATGTATCACTATCAGTCCTAGAAATATATGTAACTACTTCAGGAAGCGATAAAGTACTATAAGGATCTGATCAACACTCATAAATCCAATCCTAGGCAAGTTTTTCACACTATTAGTACCCTACCAAGCCTCATAATTCCTCATCTGCCTCACTGTTAACTGCCTCGGCCCTCCACTTCTTTTAAAACAGCAAGGGTAGAAAGAGTTTCATTACGTTCCAGTAACAGTAGATCTTTGAGAGAATCTCCTCCATATAGATACACCTTTGGAAATGTAAGCTACTGTGCTAAGGACCATTCAAAAACACTTACCTTGCTGGGGCTGCCCATGCTGACATACTGTATGTCAGCACTACCTCGATGATGTGGCCAGCCCCATACCTCCTCAGTTTCCCACTGGCAATAAGCTTGGAGATGTACCATATTGACAAGAATGGGAAACCAGAGCCCTGACCATTCCTACAGGAGAGGTGGTGGTCCTGGAAAGAAAAACCCATTTGAAAGGGCACAGAAAAGGAGAAGACAAAGCTGGCAGTAATGAACACATGTCAGAGAAAGCCACATGAAATACAAAAAGGGGAAGGAAGGAGGGTGAACTGTGACTTTGTGGAAGAGATTCTATTGAAGATCTGCTGTTACTGGCAACTAATAAAACTATCTCAGAAATGTAGACAATTATGGCAGAAAAAGACCATAGGTCCATCCAGTCTGCCTATAAACCCTAACAAACCCAGGACCTGTTGATCTTCTTTGAGGGCATCTCCCTCCATGGATCCACCTTTGGAATGATTCCCAGGCAGTACAAAACAGCAGAGAGTGAGAAACGGAAGACAGCAGGGAAATACAAGACCTACAAAACAGCAGACCTTAAGACAGCAAACCTTGGAGGATGGCAAGGCCAAAGCCACCACATCTATGGGAACCCAGGTCCAGACTGTCATGTTTAATGAATGCATGGACAGAAGTCCATGTCAAAGCAGACCATATGCCAGCAGTCACAACTGAAGAAAACAAGCCACAGCAGTGGCCATGATGTGCCACAGACAGGACCAGGAAATTTCTTACTGTGCTTCAGGTAAAGAAGAAAGAAATTCAGGATGCCAACCATTTGGAAAGGCTCTGCTTTGAAATGGGGCACCCACCATCTGTGGTGGTGGGTGGGGGGGGGAGACAAAAGAAAAATCTGCAAAGGCTCCGTAGTTTTTTGTGTGGTCCAAATAGTTGTTGAAAGCCCAATGGATATCAACAGAATGCAGGATAACTTTGCTGGCATTCTGAAAGGGAGTAAAAAACACAGAGAGATGGATAGCCTGGTGTACTGTAAAATCCAAGACCCCCTTAGGAAGGAGCCTAGAATGGGTACGTAATAAAACCAGATCTTCATTAAATAGCGTGATCACTGAAAAACTCCAAGCTTTGGAGCAAGCGAGCAAAATCATGTCCATCTTTTGCTGTGTTAGAATACACAAAGGTCTAACTCAAGATTACCCAAACTGGTAAAAAAGTCTTTGACAACAGCATCCAGGTGCTCCCACTTGTGGTACTGAGCAACACACCTACTGTGAGTGTCCCCCAGGACATTCAGAGATCTGGGCAGAAACATGGCAACAAGGTACTGTATGTGGTCTGTGAGAGGGCTCACTCTCACATTAGCATGGCTTCTCTGCAGAGGGGACTGGACTGTGTGCCTCTGTGGGGAGAGCCAGTGGGATGCTAGGGTGCATAGGGAGAGGTATCACCAGCAGAAAAAAGGGAGGTGGTTATGCCAATGTACAGATCACTAGTGAGACCTCCTCTGGAGTATTGTGTCCAGTTCTGGAGGCCGCCATCTCCAGATGGACAGAGACAAAATAGAGGCAGTCCAGAGAAGGTCAACAAAAATGGTGCATGGACTGCACTAAAAGTCATATGAGGAAAAACTAGAGGACCTCACTATGTATTACCCGGAGGAGAGGAGAGAGAGGGGATATGATAGAGATATTCAAGTACATCAGTGGTATGAATGTACAAGGTACAGGAGGGTAGCAGCTTTCAGAAAAGAAGGTGTACAAGAACAAGGGGGCATGATATGAAGTTAGAGGAGGGTAGGCTCAGGGGCAATGTGAGGAAGTACTTTTTCACAGAAAGAGTAGTGGATGCTTGGAATAGCCTCCCTCCGGAGGTGGTGAGGGCAAAAATGGTAGGGGAATTCAAGAATGCATGGGATAGACATAAGAGTACTCAAGCAACAGGGAAGAGAGGGTAAGCTGCAGATCAACTAAGGTCTGCAGTAATGCATTAGGTAGGGAAAAGGGACAGACTAGGTGGGCCACACTTTCCTTATCTGCCATCACCTTCTGTGTATCTGTGTACCTCTTGTTTGTTGAGGTAATGCATGACACAAAAGTTGTCTGTCTGCACCAGCAAAGGATGAATCTGAATGTGAGGGACAAAAGCCTATAGGCCAACAGGAACAGCCCTCATCTCCAGAAAGTTGATATGGAGAGAGCTGTTTGAGGGGGGACCACACATCCTGGGTCTTGAGTACATGCAAAAGGACCCCCAACTCATCCCAGATGTATGCATGGTGATGACAGGGAGGAACTCATAGGGGAGCAGTCTTGACACTAGCAAAAAGCCTACATAAGGTTTTTGTGACAAGAACAGGGTGATTCAGGGACTGGAAAGCCTGGGATAACTTGGCAAGAAGTATCCACTAAGCATGGGGAAGTGGGTCATGGGAACAGCCATATTGGCAGTGGCCATAAGGCCCAGAAGCTGAAGCATGGACCTCACAGGGACCAAAGCATTGGAAACAGAATGACCCATTTTTCCAAGACAGTATACACTTTGGTCACCTGGACCAATATATGCTCCAGAGGGTAGTGACAACTACCGGAAGGATGCACAGGAGAAAATGTAATCAATTCCTGCACATTATCCTCTCAAATAATATTGAAGACCCACACAGCTGATGTGATCTCTTACCATTTTGTGAGAGAAAGGGCAATCCTGTCCACTACTTGAATCCAAATGAGATGAGTAGGGAGTGCAGAAGGGAGTCAGAAGGCGGAGGGAGTGGTGGGGGTACTGCTACTACTTAACTTTTAAGGATCTTAAAATGAGCACCCAAAAACTGAGACTTGGGGGCAGAAGCCCCAACAGCAGACTAACCAGGACCCCGTGGGTGCCCCTGTGAACAGAAATGCCACCACACCCACATGAGGGCTGAGGAGTACAGGACTTCATGGTATGAAGAGTCATCGTAAAAGACTGCAAGTCCTTTGATGTGAGCCTCACATCATTTCCAAATAATGTCTGCACATGAAAGGATGACTTACGCACTGATTGGTGAGTGCAAAACCAGAAAAAATGCAGCAGTGAATAGCAGTGATGGCAGATGTCAGTCAGAGCTGCATGAGAGTAAGCATCAGATATGTCATACCTCAAACACAGTAAATGTTTACTGTCCTCCAAACTATGTGTAGCCTACTGAAACACAAAAATATGGAATTTGATGGCAGATAAGGACTGCTTGGCCCACCCAGTCTGCCATTTGTCCCTACCTATACTGTCACAGCAGATTCTACTCAATCTCCAACCCCCCCACTCCCCAGTTAAGATTCCCTTGTGCCTATCCCATGCATGCTTGAAGCCCACCACTGTTTGTTTGTTATTTCTTTTTATGCCCTCCTCAAGCCCTGGCACTGCCACTCAACCATCCACCTGTACTGTGAGCTTGGAAGCACCCCCTTCAGAGCCATAGCTTACCCCCCAGGTGGGGACAGAGTGGGAGTGGGCAGCCGGGCCCTTAGCCACCCCCTCCAGTTCCATACTTCTATGTCTCGGCCCATCTTATCCTCCTGTTGGTGACGTGCCGGGCCAAGGAATTTTTCTGAAGTACTCCCTCCTGGAGACATGATGTGCACGGATACCAGGCCTTACTGGTGTCCATTGCACTCCACCCCTTCTGTGTGGCTCGGGCATGCCAAACCTCCAGCCACTGCTAGAGGTTGGTCATGCGCCAAACCATAGCTCCCTCCACCACCTGGAGTAGATAAGTGGCCCATTGGATACTCAAGCCTCCTGCCCCCAGCCGGCCCTCCAACAACCCAAGCCTGTTCTTGAGCTCAGGTTGCCGGCGTCATGAGCTGTAGCACTACCACTACGCCGGCAGGCTGGCCTAGCCCACCATTGTTTTTGCCACCACTACCTCCATTGGCAGACTGTTCTAAGCATCAACTACTCTTTCAGTGAAGAAGTACTTCCTCAAATCTCTGCTAAAATTTCCCCCTTCCGACTTCAATGCATGTTCCCTTCTTCTTAACTTCAGTCTTAGCAGAGCCATCTGGCAATTTATCCGCCACAACAGATAAACAGTTCGGCAGGCTACTCTGATATTTACTCATGAAAGCCTGGTAGTTGGCAATATGGAGGCCAAGTAAGTCAGCAGCATAGGTCCATTTGCCATAACGTCCAATTTCCTGGATTCTTTGTCAGGCTGCAAAGAGGTCATATGATGAGGAACCTGGGATCTCTCATTAGTGGTCATTAATACCATCAAGTCAGTTTAAGGCTGGTTTGTACTAAAAGCCCTTGCTAGAAGGTTCAGGACGTTGTTTATGTGCTTTGTGAGGGAGAATCAGCAATAAACTTGGCCTGTGCCAGGCAGCCATGGTAGCATCCTCAAAAACAAAAATTCCCAAATCTAGCACGCTTTATCCTTGTTTAATTCACAAAGTTCAAATCACATTTCTCATGAAGGGTACTTCTGGTTTTATAGTATGTAACAACAAACCGAGTCCAGTGCAAACCCCTCCCCCCATGGAAATCTTTGAAAAGTTAAAATTTCTTTCTGCATAACTTGGCTTGTAGCATCCTCCAAAGCAGGGTAAAAGGGAGTACTGATCACGGAAGGATGGTCACATGGATGCCCAGGCGTCCATAAAGATTCCATTAAGTGACGTTCTCATTCTCAGTAACAAAGCCTAGCTGGTCTTGCAAGAGGCACAGGAATGCTGAAATGATCTGTCCTTATGAGAGCTGGCTGCATAGCCCATAGGGATTTCATTACAGGAAAAAGACAGTGGGGCTACCGTTAAACCCATAAGCAGACTGCCTTTCCTCAACATCCCCTTCTTCCATACCCAGAAAACCAGGATTACCAGTATCTTCTTCCTTCTCTGCCTGATGAAGAGGAGGGGCTACAGGCTGATTGGCAGTGACATGGCAGCATAGGGTCAGGGACAGCAGTCCCAGAGGAACCAACTGCCAACGTAGATGGGGGTGACAGTATCGGCTGAGCCGACAACACTGAAATTATTAACATTAGGGATGGCAAAAATTGTTGATATAATAGAGACAGTAGACAAAAACGTAGCACTAGTGTCGAAAAATCCAGCCAGCAGAGTCAAACAAGAAAGCGATGAGAGCTGCACACCTCCAACAGTGGGACAGCCAGAGCCTGCACTTAACCTTGGTGTCTGAATGACAGCCAAGCTGGCTACAGAGGCAGACAACACAGCCTAAAATTTACTCTTACAGGGATTCAGCAGTGACCAGGACAGGGAGGGAAAGTAAACATGTTTTCGGTGATGCTCCTGCAAAGTGGCCCTTTTCGACTTCTCCTTTGACAAATGGTATTTGTCTGCAATGGCAACAGTGTGGCCATCCAATGAGGAGACATGTGGGGTTCTCAAGAGGCAGATCTGGTGGACTGAGCTGTGGACCTTGTGGTAGATGCCAATGCTGACTGCTAGGCATTCTCCATTTTCTGCAGAAAATTTTCAAAAATCTTTCGACAATGACTCATCACAGCTTGGCTGAAGCCTTGACAAATGGCACAGTTTTTCATGTCATATGCGAGAGGCCCAGGAATCAAACACAAAGTGTGTATGTGCTGTATCTAAATATCTTCACGCTGTACTGACAGAAGTAAAAACATGTAGAGGCTCCTTTTGGGGGAAATAAGTGATGAAATGTAATAAAATTTAGAAAATAAGCAAAATAAGGAGACCGAAATAAAATTGACAAAAAATTAACATAGGCATTTTCCATGATCCAACGAGCAGTTGATGGAGGGAGAAATAACTGAGGCAGTATGGGGCTACTCACATAATACGAACAAAGAAGACGTACATCAAAGAGGGCAGCCCCAGCTAGGCAGATGTTTTTGAGTGGTTCTGATGCTGACAGCATACAGTTCCAAAGGTGTGGCTCTATCAAGGGAGATGTCCTCAAAAAAAGATGCGACTCTGTCCCTTACTTGCACAATTCCCACAGCACCAGTCCACACTTGCCCTATAGCTCCTTTGTACTTCAAATTCCTAACAGAAGCTGATACACTTACTACTTCAAAAGGTCATCTACCATAGATCCTGCACTCTTTGGGTTGAATCAAGATTTTGTTTCACACTCTACCTTCTCTTTTTTTTATTTATTTTATTTTAGTCTTTGGTAACCGGGTAAGGCCCATGTGCCTGTTTTCAGGGATGACCTGGGAGCACTGGGCGGTTAAGTGACTTGCTCAGAGTCGCACAGTATGCAAGTGGAGGTTGTGAGAATCAAACCCAGGTCTGGTCTGCTGGATGTACAAAGCTCGTTCACAGCTCATTACTCTAACCTCTAGGCTGTACTGACAACCCAAATTCCTGTTCTGGGGATGCCAGGGATTGAACCTGGGGCCTCATACATCACCAGGTGTATCAACTCTTCATTATCAACTAGTGTTTTCCCTACCTCCTTCAAGATGGCATCTATCTGACCTACCTTAAAGGAGTTCTACTGGCTTACGTGAAGCCCCGACCACTTCACAGATCAGGGCTTCACTGCACAGATTCCCCCTGCAGTCACCCTAGAAAATTAATATTTTAGTTAGCTCACCGCTAGTAAAAATCCGGGAAGCCGCTGGTGCAGCCGGCATTTTCAATCATGGTGCTCCAGTCCGGTTGCGATCTCGCTAGTGATAACACGAGATGATGATGTGCCACTGCCCCTGCCATATGGTTGTCCCTATATACGGAACTCTAATCCATGCTGTGTGTCTAATGCCAAGCGGTATTTTTACACACTTTGCCTAAATGCTATGTTCCAGTACATCTTCATCCAAGCTAATGATAGTTGGATTCCCACAAGGTTCTGTGTTGATGGTTCTTTTGTTCGTACTATACATGGCACCCCTGGCAGATGTTGCAAGACTGCATGGTCTGTCCTACCACAGCTATGTGGACAACGCTCAGTTTTATGCTCCTGTGACAAACTCCTTGTAACTGATCACCGCTTGAATGTCTCACTGTGCCACCAACATCCAATCACGGATGACTGCACTCATGCTGCTTAAATGCTAGCAAGACTGAACTCCTCATACGTAACATGAACAAAAGTCAAATCCCTCAACCTCTCTGACCTTGGCCTACACTTTGACCCTTCTGTCATCCATCCTACCACAGATGTCCATAATCTTGGGGTCCTTTTCTGATCTTCCACTATGTCTGGAGTCCCATATCCAGAGCACTCTTAGCTCAGCATTCTGTCATCTACACACCATTTCTAAGAACTGTCCCTACCTAAATCATAACAATGCATCTACTCTCGTCCACAGTATTTTTTTAACTGATTACTTACTGCAATTCCTTTTTAGCTGATCTCCCAGCTGGAACACTACATCGCCTCCGGCTTGTACAAAACACCGCTGCCCGATTACTCACTGGTTCTAGGAAGTTTAAAGATGCTTCCTGCTAATGGCTTAATTTCAGTGGCTACCAATTTGGCACTGAATAGATTATAAGATTCATCTACTTGCATTTAAATGCTGTGATGAACTACCCCCTCCACAGTTATCTGAACAATGTCACGACCATTCATCAACACACAGACTTTGATCTTCTTACACTCACCGTCTCAGTGCTCCCACTGCAGGACTGGCCACATTTGGTGATGGGGACTTTTCAACCTGTGGCTGACATCACTGTAACTATCTTCCACTTGAAATCTGGTCTTGTGCTGACCTCGCGTTATTTAAAAGCAAGCTGAAAACCAATCTACACCAACTAGCTTTCAATGTCCCTTTGTTATCCTTTGTGTTTGCATTTAGTATTGTTCAGCACCTTGAGAATTTTTTAAAGGCATTAAATAAATTACATTTATTACTATTATTCTGCATGAAAATAGCCAGATCATTCTGGTAGTCACAGTAAGACTTAGTATTAGGGTTGTGCAAGTAACAAATAGTAATTCCCCAAATGCCGTGGATAACAGAGTGCTCGGTACAGAATACAGAGTTTTTTTTGTTATTTTGGCTATTCGGCCTTGGGTTAAAAAAACATTAAAAAACTAAACAAAAACCAAACTGTCTAGCCCTCCCCGTGACTTGGGGGAGGGGATTTTTTTTTCAGAGTTTACATAGCCTCCACCCCCACTATAATCAAGCCAGTATTGTTCTGCTGGTGGGAACAGGTTGAGCAGTAGCTCTTTATTCCTGGCTGACTTAAGGAAGAAAACAGTTTAGTTTAGTGTACAATAACATACATGCCATGGAAGCCATGGTTTACAAGAAAAATCTGGAGGGTGGGATACTGTGCTCTGGTCGTTGATTTCAGTTGCTCCCACAGCACGATTCCCACCCCTACCCCCGTCATAATCTGATTGCTGTGTTCTAAAATAACATATAATGCTAATTAAATGCGTAAAACTAAGTACAGCTGTATTTGTTTGCTTTTGGTAGATGCTTTCTGAAGTATCCAGTGGGGGTATACAAGGGGGCAGGGCAACAGACAATACAGCTATGCATACAGCTGAGAGGGGTTGCCAAAGAGGGGTCTGGGGTATGCATTTTATTGCTTCTAGCTATACCAGCAAACAGTAATTAGTGCGCTCAGGCAGCATGAACTATCCTTGACTGGCAGGACCGCACTATACCCCCATCATGTCAGTACATGCTGCAGTTTTATGTTGAACCTTAGACTCTTATGAACTACTCGTGCCCCCCCCCCCAGTTGGAAAGTGGATAAGATGCACATTCTGCTTTGCCCTTTAACTGGTCCATGAGTATGGGAAACATACTGGAAGCACATTCCTGCTTCAATGCAAGCAAGTTAATAGTATGTATCTGCAATCACTTAGAGGCAACTCACTTGCACAATAAAACAAAACTGATACCAGATTTCATATTTTAATTAATATAGAATGTAGTTGCCCCACCCCTATCCCCGAGTAGCTCAACAGAGATTAAGCATCTCATTTATAAACAGGGTCCTCCTGCTACCCTGCTGGAGGGCTGGAAAAGCCTAAAGCCCGGATTTGCCCAAAGTAACCCAAGAAACAGCATCCCCCTCTTAAAGCACAGCTGATACATTTTGTTTGCTCCAGGCAGGCAACTCATACATGTAGTTGCCTGCCCTAGGAGCTTTTTCAGCTATAAATTAATATTTTGTTCTCTGTGGTTTTAAAGATATTTCACTCTTAAAACCCAGCTCACATACTTCCTAGTACGAGCTGGGTGTACCGTGCTGCAGTCTTGCCCCTGAGAAGCAGCATAATTATAATGCAAGGTTGGGAGCAGGGCTGCAGCGCTGTCTATGGAGAATGTAATGGAATCAGTGGAGGGGGCTGCCTAAATGCACTAAGATTATCTTTGCTGGCATGCTTGCATGTATAGGGTTAATAAATAAAATATATATATATATATATATATATATATATATACATATATATATATATATACACACATAGATATTATCTTCTAGCCCCATACATGTAAGCATGCCAGCAAAGATAATCTTAGTGCATTTAGGCAGTCTCCCTCCCCCAATCCCATTTCATTCCCCACATACAGCGCTGCAGCTCCGTTCCCAACCTCGCATCATAATTATGCTATTTTTATGGGCGGGGCTGCAGCGCCTGGTGATCACCCAGCTTGTGCCAGAAGTCACGAGCTGGGTTTTAGGAGTGAAATATCTTTAAAACCACAGGGCACAAAATATTAATTTATAGCTGAAAAAGCTCCCAGGACAGGCAACTACACGGTGTGAGTTGCCTGCCCGGATCGTGTCAGCAGCTCTTTAAGAACACATGGTGAGGTAATGAGTCACACTGGGCATCAATGAATAAGTTGGGCTTCTGCAAGCTACTGTACAATCATGGTCTGGGAAACAGTTTCAGGTAGTGTCTATAGTACAGAGCTATGAACCCTGAGGCCCAGGTTTGAATCCTACAACCTCCAGCTTGACACTGCATGACTGTGACCAAGTCACTCAGCCGCTCTGTAATCTCACTTTAATAATGTGTCCCAGTGCTGTCTGAATTGCTCTGTGCACTTGAAGTGTCATCAGCATTCTCTCCCCTCTAACTCCTGGAATGTAAAAGATGTTAGGATTGGCTGTATGGAAACATGCTAGTTAAAACTAAATTTCTTTCTCTTTCATTGCTGAAACCATCACAAGAGACTGCCAGGGAGCTGGGATTTGAACCAGGATCTTCTGGCACACAGGGCTTTATGCCAGTCATTCAAACATACACTGCTGGGAGCTGGGATTTGAACCAGTATCTCCTGCCTCACAGTGCTGTGATCCAGTCACTTGACTATGCACCGTCTGGAGTTGAGATATGAACCAGGATCTCCTGGCCCAGAGTGCATGCTCCTGTCATTCGAACATACAATGCCGGCAGCTGGCACCTGAACCAGAATCTCCTGCCTCCCAGTGCTTTACTCCAGTCATGAAATGCACAATGTCAGGAGCTGTGATCTGAACTATGATCTCCTGGCTCACAGAGCTTTAATCCAGTCATTCGAAAACACACTGCTGGGAGCTGGGAATTGACCTTCCAGCATTTTCACACAAACATTTGAACAACATGAACTGTACCTTTGCTGTTCAGAGCTTTCATAGATTCATAGAAGTCTGACGGCAGAAAAGGACAGAACTAGGCCCACCAAGTCTGCCCATTTGCCCAGCTATCTGCCTGGACCTGTGCCTCCCCCCTTTAACACTCCCATGTGGTTGTCCCATGCCCTTTTCACTTCATTCACTTTTATTTTCCCCCCATACAGGTGCTTATCTCTCCCCGCTTGTGTCAGCCATCCATACCAGGAATCTATGGTCATTTGAGGTCACCCCCACTCAGCCTTGGCAGAACCACTGGAACCGGCCTGGGGGCATCATGCAGCTGCAACCCCCTTGTTTTTCTGCATTTTCTCCCCTTAATCCCTGCAGCCCCAGACAAGGTCAAGCATGCATGTAGAGGCCTTGGCCTGGCTGATTCCGCTCCACCCACCCCTGGCCTAGTGCCCGACTCCCACTCACGTCTGCACCACCATCACGCCTCCACAGGGTGGTGGCCTTATGCCAGGACAGCTGACCTCCCAGATCCGGGAGAAGAGAGCTCCCTGGTGCTGCTTTATCCTCTCCCAGCCCCCCCCCCGGCTGACCCCCGGCAGCCCGTGCTTGTTCACAAACATGGGTTGCCAGCATGGCGAGAGGTTAGGCGCCCATTACCTCAGCACCACTAGGCCGGCCTTCATTCACTTCTTATGCAGAAGTAAGAACAGTTGTCATAGATCATGGGATCATCCCCAACCAATCACAGCTCTTCCTTCAACTGCATGTGAGGCTTCCTTTATTACTACCAGAGTATCTCACGTGAGAAGTGACCGTAATGGACTTCTTTTCTTGCTGACTGCTCACAAAGTCAGTGTTTTAAATAAACAAAAAAAAGGATTTTTTTAAGGTGTTTTTTATTTAAAAAAGCTAGCAATCTATAATAGTTTTATGGGTCCATTTGGAGGTCCTCTTATGGATCTAAGAATGTCACCTCTTGCATCCTTAGGACCACAGAACTGCTTGCCTTTAGTTCATAGCCCTATAGTATGAAGTATGCACAAGGTGACACTCCTGTATCCATAAGTGGCCCTCTAACCAGACCCATAAACTTATAATACATCTCTTGTGCTGAAACAACCAAAAACATCTATCCATCACTGGGCAGACACTCAGTCTTATTGTCAGTGAAGATTTCCGGAACACAACAGGCAGATTAACGGGAAACCTTTCTTACCTACTGAAAGAAATTCATTTTCCCAAGAATGAGCAAGAAGAATAGGCATGTCTCTCTCTCCCTCCCCCCAAGAGATGAAAGAGCTTGCAGGCTCCCTACTTCAACACTCTGCAACAGGTTATTGCCATCAGAATCCTGCAATGCACTGCCCCAATCACCAGCTCCCATATCTCACAGCATGTCACAGGCTCCCAGACACACTGCCACTCATAACACCCAATCCCAGTTCCTATAAAGTTAGTTACACGAAGACTTTTGCTGTAACAGTAGATCTTCTAGGAATATCTCTTGCAGTAAGTCATTACTTCTGTGAGTTCCCGATAGGTGGCGCTCCAGGCACGGAAGTCTCTTCCAGTAGTCACTATACCAGGGACCACCCACACTACCTCACTTCCTGGGCTGTACCTATAAAAGTGGGCAGTCCCTTGTAAGCTCCGTTCCCTGCCGGTTTCAGCTCAGAAGCGAGGGACCGAGGGGAACCGAGGTACAGAAGCTTCCCAGCCTTACCTCGTTTTTCCAATTACATAAGGCAGGGGGAAGGAGGGAGGGGAAACTACTTATTGCAAAATACATTCCTAGAAGATGTACTGTTACAGTAAAAGTCTTTGTGTAACTAACTATCTTCCACGGAATGGTCTCTTGCAGTAAGTCATAACTTCTGGGACATTCCCAAGCAGTTACATGGCAGTGGGTGGCCACAGACGGCATTCTGCCAGAGGTAAAATGTGGTCCTGGGACCAGCAAATGCTAAACTAGCATAGCAGTGGAATAAAGGAATACATGATTCACTGTGAAGCATTGTGTTAAAAAACTAGAAGGAGTATGTTAAGTGCACTGAGCAACTATAAAGCTTCAGTGATCAGTAGTGAAAGCACAATCTGAGGCAAATGCAACTTTGTTACGAATTGTAACAGGAGGTTGAGTAATACAATGATATTTTTTAGAAGTGCTACAAAGTAGCAAGTGAAGACCTCTCTTTTTTTTTTTTTAAGATTGTCTAGTCAGTAATTAATGTATCCATTTGACAAAGGTAGGTTACTGAAGTAACAGATAATGTAGCAAGTGAAACAATGTATTTCTGACCAAACAAAATGAAGCAGTGGTCAAAACATAATCTCTGTATATGTACTCACCCTTTTCGATATGATATTTGTTCATAATAAAGGGAAAGCTGCGAATAGCAGTGAAGGAGAGAAGAATATATTCCGTAGTGGAATTGACTGTATCTCAGCATGTGAGTTAATAGTATATGGACTTGGTGGAGGGAGGGACAGGACGTCCGGTGCATCACAGGTCAACAGGCATCTCGATGGAATAGTCGTGATGGTCTGTAAACAGTGATACCTGAGAAATTGGCTAGATGGATCGAGCCAATGTGAAAAAAAGGCCTCAGTCTTTGTTGTGGCCCCAAAAGGTCCCCAAGGCCAAGAAGAGGGCACCAGGGCTGAGTGAAGAGTCTTTAACAAGGGGCAGAAGCCCCGGGGAGGCCGGATGGACGGCCAAGGGTGGGCTTCGCTGGGGTCCTTGTTACTTGTTCTCTGCCCTTAGAGGTGTCACGTGGGGTATAATTAGTTCCAGTTTTGAATGAATAATTATACATAATTATACTGTGGGTGTGGTTTTTGGTACATGTATTGTACTGTTTTCAGTTGTCTGTCTGAGGCTTGTAGGTTCTCCAGTATCATTTGAGTTCCTGGCCCAAAAAGATGGTTGCCTGAAAAGGGTGTGTTAGCCACTTTGTGTTGAATATCAGGTGCTAGCCCTGAAAGTCAGAGCTATTCCTTGTGACGCATAAGGATACCGACTGTAGAGGCCCAAGCTGAAGCATTGGCAAGATCGTATCCTGATCTTAATAGATGTCGAGACAGCGAAATAACTGTATTATTTATAGCTGTAAGTTGCTCTCTTTCAGGGGATGCAGGTATTCTGTTTATAACTTCTCCAGCAGAAGTGCTCACTGTACGTAGGTATTGCAGCATGTGTCCCATATACTGTATAGCAGTTAATAGTAGCACCTGATATATTTAGCGCAATAACTCCAGTTGTACATATTAGCACCTGATACATTTAGTGCTCAGTGCTTACTGCTGCAGTACAGTTAGCATGGCAGATTATATTAGTGGTCTGTTTCTATTAGCGGTTCTTTGCTTTCAGCTAATATAGCTAATATAAACAGAAAGCTAATATAATCTGCTATACGGTAGTTAAGTATTCTGATATTTAGTGTGTTTAGAGCAAATACTCTCTTCCCCATATGGTCAAAATGTTTAGAGTCTCTATCTGGAGGTATCGTGCTTGTATGTTTAGGTTTGCCTGTGCGGTTGTGAGCCGCTGCAGTAATCACAGACTCTGCTACTGGCGTATTCGTTAAATATTGATAATCAGGAGAAGCCAGATATAGCCTGTGGGCCTTTCTAGGTAACTTCTGCGCTGCTATGGGTTGGCTCCAAGCTTCAGTAATAGCATTTCTGAACATAGGTATAAAAGGAGGGATAGCCCTGACTGGGTCTTCTGGTAAGCCCAAATATTCAGCCATATCTTTACTTAACCTGTCCTATTCCGTTGTGTTAAACCCCATTGTTTTTTGTATTTATAGCATCATTTTGGGGAATGGAGGGTCATCCGGTGGAGAAATTACTTTTCGTGGTTGTAACAGCACTTTGTCCCAGTAGGAGGGCACCTCCGAAGGGGATTCATATCCTCTTGTGTCAGGGGAACCATCATAGGTCCTATGGAGGTTCGGATTCATGTGATAATCTGAGAAATATTTGTCTGAATATTCAGGAGGAGGTAGGACTGGGAAGCGTTCTAGCTCCATGCGTGCCTGTTTTGATGGAGGTGGCGATATCATTTGTGTTTGAAGGTTATATTCTGGAGTGAGGCTATGGTCAAAACCCATAGAATCCAGTACTCTGTTTACTATTTCTTCAATATTTGGAACTTGTGATGATGGAATTGCCATTGAAGCAGGTTCTGAATCCAGCATACATGGGGACGGGGGATCAATTTGTGCCTCTCGGTAAAGTGATCCGGTATTTCTTTGTCATCCTGCTGTCTTCTTGTACTGACCTTGTTGTTTGATGCACTTTAAATGTAACCTTACTTGTTTTGCCTGTTCATGAATGTACCATTGTAATCTCCCGGGTCGCACCTGAAAATAGGCACTTGGTTGTCTAGTGTGCTCACCTGGTTAACAAAAGCAAGCAAATAAATAAATCTTTGCTCTTTTCCAAGAGGGTTGTGAGCCCCCCGTGGGAACAACAAGGAGGCTTGTGGGCCTCTGTGTTCTGAAGCATATAGTTCTTTATTTTGTAGAAATGCAGCTCCATATGCATCTTTCGATACATGTTTTTGAGAATATTCTAGGCTTTTCATGGTCGACCTTCTATAAGGATCATCCATAGCTGTACTATATGTAGGCAAGGGTGTTCTATGCAGCAGTGATCGTCTTGATGATGGAGGCATCAGTCCCGTCGACGGGAGAGGCAGAGAAGCATGCCTCGTCGCTGATGTAATGCGTCTTACAAGTGGAGGTTCAGTAATAGCATGCCCCGTCAATGGGGGAATATACTCCCTTGATGATGAAGAAGGCAGAGCCTGTGTCATCGACGGTGGGATATGGTCCATCGACAATGGGATAGTGAAGGCAGGCTCCGTTGATAATGGGAGTGCCATCGTCGATGATGGGGGAGTGAAGACATGCTCCGTCGATGATGGAAATGCTGTCAATGATGGGAGAGTGGAAGCATGGCCCATCGATGGTGGCAGGCCTCTCGTCAATAAGGCAGCATAGGGAGCATGTCCCGTCGATGGGGGAGGCAGCTCCATCAACGAGGAAGCACGTAGCATGTGCTCCATCGATGGAGGAGGCATTCTCATTGATAGGGATGTAAGTTTGCCTTGGCAGTCATACATGTCATTGATTCCATGACATTTGATGTTTATTCAGGACTTTCATGACTTTCACTAGTGTCATCAGAATGTAGCAATGATGACAGTGCCACAACATTTACTACTGTTTACTAATGATTTCATGAACAAACAATGAGTCATTAAAACCTCATCCATGACAAACTTACACCCCTACTCATTGATGATGCAGTCTTGTAGAGCCCTCCCGTCAATGGGGGGTTATGCCCTGTCAATGGGGAAGGCAGCAAGACCTCTGTCGTTGACGGTGCAGGAGTTCTGGTTAACGGGGGAGCTGAGGAATGACACCCCATTGATGATGAATGCTCCTTTCTTGATGGAATAGATCCTGCCATTGATGGGGGTGAAGTGCCCGTCGATGATGAATATCTTCTTGATGATCCAGATTTTGAAGGTATGACCATTGAAAGGCAGTCAGGCAGGACTTTAGGTGAAGGGGGTTCCTTCTCAGTATTATCTCTTGAAGAGGATTCAACATTTTTTGAGCCCTTTGGTTGAGCACCCTGTGTGTGTGACAGGGAATCATCCATTGTATATGGTGTCTGTATGAAGCCCAGGCACCCAGGCTATGGGTTCAATCCACATCGTAGACTGCTAATAGGAGAGTTGCTACCAGAGCTGAAGCTGGCAGGAAAATGAATGGAGCTTACAAGGGACCACCCACTATTATAGGTACAGCCCAGGAAGTGAGGTAGTGTGGGTGGTCCCTGGTATAGAGACTACTGAAAGAGACTTCTGTGCTGGAGCGCCACCTATCGGGAACTCCCAGAAGTAATGACTTACTGCAAGAGACCATTCCGTGGAAGATCTACTGGTACATTTCACATTCTATTTTTGCTTGTTTTATTCTTTAATATTTTTTTTCTCTCTGTGGGAAATTAGTGCTCATGAAAGATTCTGGATTGACTGCACTGGAATCTGAAGTCCTCTACTTATCCCCATGACATGTAAAGCACAGGAGAGCACAGTGGAAGCTTCCCTACACTGCTCTGCCAATGATCCTAAACCCTGCCTTGGAGAGACCACCATGTAGGTGAGAGGGTAGTTTAGACTCCATGCCCATTCAATCCTTGGCCTCTCACATGAGACTGGCAGAAAGGGTGCCATGGTTCATAGTTGCTCCTCTGAATATTTTGTATTTACCTGTATGAAGTAAATAGTGCATCTACTGTATGTAGACATAGTATGTATATTAGTTGAATCACTGTTGTGTAAAATTAAACTGTATTCCTGTTCTCCCACCCCACCCCCGGACGCATCTGGTAATGAGCTGTTTCAGCTCAGTATGCCTTTCCTAGTGAAACCTTTCAAATCAATTAGTCAACCAATAATATGGGCGAAATAAAAGTAATGTCCCTCCTCTGTCAGAGAAGGAGGACCCAAACCTCTCAACAAACAAAAGGAAAGAAAGAAATCAGTGCCAATTGTGTTGGAGGTTTTGTGATGTGGGCATCTGCCCACTAGAGACGGGACTGAAACCACCATGAACAATTTCACATACTCCACTGAGCAGATCTCAGGTGACGTGGCTTTCAGCCACTACCGACCTGTGCTGGATTTGAACCAGGTACCTAGAGGTGAAAGGCTCCTTAACCCGCTACCAATCCAATAAGACTCCCAATGCTCTTACCGTAAGACATGACAAGTTGTTCAATGGGAAAAATTATGAAAACAGAACTCACCAGTTCACCAACTTTTCCAGCCTTGCCAGTTTCTCCAGGCTCCCCCTAAATCAAGAAAAGTGACAGAGTTAGTTTATTTAGACTTCATTAATCTAACTTTCTGGTTACAATGGTAATATTCTGTCACTCTCATTGCCTCCACAGGAGCTCTCTGAAGTTGCACAACTTGTCTCCTGTATACTGTTAACAGTAAATCCTGGGCCTTTCTAAGCAAAATCAAGCTATAGTCAGCATGCCACAAATAAATCCTAATAGCTCAAGAACCATAAGTGCTAGACACAAAGTATGAGTGGCAAAGTTATTCAGCACACAATTACCTTTCCAATGGTGGAATGCAAATAATAGTATGCAATTTCATTTTTTTCTTTGCTAGTTGAAACAGCAAAAAAAAAAATAAATATGTTTTTCACTAAAATAGGCAACATAAGCCACACACACCATACCATAAACAAATACGAATAACTCCTAACGTATACATGATACATAGACAGCAGGGGTCACTGTGTGTGAGGTTAGTGTAGGGAGGGATACAGCAGGGATCACTGTGTGAGGTTAGGGTAGGGAGGGATACACCAGGGATCACTGTGTGTGAGGTTAGGGTAGGGAGGGACACAGCAGGGATCATTGTGTGTGAGGTTAGTGTAGGGAGGGATACAGCAGGGATCACTGTGTGAGAGGTTAGTGTAGGGTGGGATACAGCAGGAATCATTGTGTGTGAGGTTAGCGTAGGGAGGGATACAGCAGAGATCACTGTGTGAGGTTTAGGTAGGGAGGGATACAGCAGGAATCACTGTGTGTGAGGTTGGTGTAGGGAGGGATACAGCAGGAGTCACTGTGTGTGTGAGGTTAGGGTAGGGAGGGATACAGTAGGGATCACTGTGTGTGAGGTTAGTGTAGGGAGGGACACAGCAGGGGTCACTGTGTGTGAGGTTAGTGTAGGGAGGGATACAGCAGGGGTCACTGTGTGTGAGGTTATGGTAGGGAGGGATACAGCAGAGATCACTGTGTGTGAGGTTAGTGTAGGGAGGGATACAGCAGGCGTCACTGTGTATAAGGTTAAGGTAGGGAGGGGTACAGCAGGGATCACTGTGTGTGAGGTTAGTGTAGGGAGGGATACAGCAGGGATCACTGTGTGAGGTTAGTGTAGGGTGGGATACAGCAGGGGTCACTGTGTGTGAGGTTAGTGTAGGGAGGGATACAGCAGGGATCACTGTGTGTGAGGTTAGTGTGGGAGGGATACAGCAGGGATCACTGTGTGTGAGGTTAGTGTAGGGAGGGATACAGCAGGGGTCACTGTGTATAAGGTTAAGGTAGGGAGGGGTACAGCAGGGATCACTGTGTGTGAGGTTAGTGTAGGGAGGGATACAGCAGGGATCACTGTGTGTGAGGTTAGTGTAGGGTGGGATACAGCAGGGGTCACTGTGTGTGAGGTTAGTGTTGGAAGGGATACAGCAGGGATCACTGTGTGTGAGGTTAGTGTAGGGTGGGATACAGCAGGGAACACTGTGTGTAAGGTTATGGTAGGGAGGAATATAGTAGGGATCACTGTGTGTGAAGTTAGTGTAGGGAGGGATACAGCAGGGGTCACTGTGTGAGGTTAGGGTAGGGAGGGATACAGCAGGAATCACTGTGTGAGAGACTAGTGTAGGGAGGGATACAGCAGGGATCACTGTGTGAGAGACTAGTGTAGGGAGGGATACAGCAGGGGTCACTGTGATGTTGTACAATGGCCAGTATCTCATAACCCTAATGGTTGATTAGGCAAAGCTCAGGTAATGATTCAGAAAGCTAGCATTGCACTCAAGTGCAAATCCCCTACATCAGAGTTATGAATTCTCTTCAACACTTCGGTTACAACAGGAATCAAGTGCTGTATACTGGTTCCAAAATGCTGTGTGTGAGCTTAGTGTATGAAGCAATACAGCCGGAGTCACTGTATAAATTTAGTGTATAGAGCAATACAGAAGAGATCACTGTGTGTGAGGTTAGGGTAGGGAGGGATACAGCAAGTCTCTGAGTTTGAGATTACAGTAGGGAGCTATAAATGATTATTTGAAGTGTAGAAATAAATGAAACAGAAACAATAAATTACTCAGTGGGGGACAACAGTTTTTCTGCCCCTGACATGTCGCAGTAATGATTCCAGTTGCGAAACCATGATTGCTATGTAAGCCTACTAGCACTAGCCCTATGCTGAGGTCTCGCTATTTGACTAGGGTTGTCTCGGTGCCAGACTGCTCATTTAATGTTTAGTGTTTGGGTTTTCCAAGTGTGGGGGAGTGCAGGAAGGTTCCATTCCAAGCCCAGGCTCCTAGCTGGTTCGGTAGAAGATGGGAAGCAGTCCCCAAAGGATATACTATAGCTCTGAGGAGGTGGTGCAACATCTGTCAATACATGTCTGTCCCCCTGGCAGCCAAGGGTGTGAGGAGGAATTCAGGAAGGCACCCTGCCCCACCCCTTGACAATCACCTAGAATCTGAAGCTGGACGGCACGGGCAAATACCAGAGTTCGTCTTTAGCTGGCTGTGGGGAAGGGTGGCTAAGACTGCAGTGGTTGCAGGCTGTGGGTTTTTGGGTGGGGCTAATATGGGGTATACGCACATGAGAGTTGGGGGAGGAGCAACTAGGGTACAGAGATTTGGCATAAACAATATTTAGAAAGCACCGCGAGTGGCAAACACAGAAAAAACAGGGAATCGCAAAGAGCTATTTTCAAATTGTATTGTTTTGTTTCTGCACTGGGATAATCTCACTGGCACACAGCACAGATTTTTAAGAGGGTCCCAGGGGGAGGGGGATATACACTAACAACTGCATCTGTTACTTCACAGTAAACGTCAATATTAAGATACATGGCATTTAAAATCATATGATACAATATATCACATCATAGATATGATATGGCATCATAAGATACATCATAGTGCCATAGTTCCACAGTACGCAGCAATCATTGAGTAACTGGGCCCCTCCTGCCTGCGGCAGACAGCTCACTGCGTGACTCAACAGCTGTACCTTTTTAAACAAGGACACAGCTGTTGTGAACTGCACATCTGCAGCAGCTTTCCTCCCATTTTTGTTTTCTAGGAACTCCGCCTTTGTTTTAAAAATAGCTGAAAATCTTCTGATCTTCATCCAGCAAATTAATATAAGACAGAGAAGGAACCCTGCTGGTGTCACTCAGGGGCAGAAGTTAGGCAATAATAACTATTATTGTTTTTTTTTTTTTTGAGAAAACAATTTCTGAAATGCCTCAAAATGTGTCTTGGTTTAACCAAGGCACAGCTGTTAAGAAGAACAAGCAGTGGTTTTCAGCACATTTGTTTACTCGCACTCCCTCTCTCAGGAAATAAGAATCATCTAAAATGGAGTACAGATTACTGTTGGGGGACGTGGAGGGGAGTGACGCATATGAATGCAATGTTAAGTACATTACATATCAAGGCCACATTAGGGGATACACTAAAACTGAAGTGAAATATAGTGGAAGGGCTGTTAAAAAGTACTTCCCAGTAACAACAGATATTTGAGAAAATCTGGTCTATTGAGCGGCACCTTTGGAACTGTAAGCATTCGGCATCAAGACCACTTGTGAACATTTGTCTGGCTGGGACCACTCAAGGTTACATATATCAGTGCAGACTGTATAATGTGGGTGGCCCCACACCTCCTCGGTTTCCAGCTGGAAACAAGTTTAGAGTTATAACAGGCAGGCAGGTACGGGAGACCAGAACCTTGACAAGACTAAAAGGAGAGGGAGGAGTAGAAACCAGACCAACAGGAGAGGCAGAGGTTCTGGAAAAATGACCCTTTGGAATGGTACAGAAAAGGAAAAGAATAAGACCAAGCATGTAGCAATGGACACCTCTTCCATGTATGCCACCAGAAAATACAGACAGATGTAGATGGGAGGGGAAGCTGTGGCTCCGTACAGGACAATCTCTTGAAGATCTGTTGTTGCCAGGAAGAAATAATCTGTCCTCTTCAAGGACATGTCCCGCCATAGAGCCACACCTATGGAATAATCCCCAACCAATACAAAACTACAGAGCAAGAGAAAAGTCAGACATTAGGGACATTGAAGACCCTCAAGACATAATGCTTGGTGGGTGGCAAGACTGAAGCCAGCCTATCTACAGGATATTAGATCCAAACTAGTGTTTAGGGAAAATATGGCTACAACTCCATGGGATGGATGAGCATGTCAACTGTCAAGACTAAATGAAAACAAGCCAGAGGTGGCTATGCCACAGGTGGCTTTTGCAGTGACAGGACCAGGAAGTAATGGGTGTGCAGGGGTCGAACAGTATTTCCTGAATACTGTGAACAGTAGGGATCCCAAATGTGCCCAGTTCTGGAGCCCGAGCTAAGAAAAGACAAAGACAGGCTAGAGACAGTACAGCTAAGGCTAGGATTCAGGGTCAGCAGGGTAGATCCTACAAGGATCGGATTAAGGCCCATAGCATGTTTATTTATTTATTTATTTAGCTTTTGTTTACCAGGTAAGCACACTAGACAGTCAAGTGCCTATTTTCAGGTGCAACCTGGGAGAGTTACAAAGATACAGGCAATAACAGTACAGAGGCTAGCAACAAATTACACAAGGTACAGTCAGAATACTGCAAGAAGGACCAGCAGAAACAAAGTACAGAGGCTTGGGTCCAACTGTCAGGCATGGTACAGACAGGTATAAGCAATCAACTACTATCAGATAACAAGCAGTGAACAATTTTAATGCAGTTCAGTATGAGGGAAAACAACCCAGGGAGGGCAGCCAGGAAAATTAGAGCCAGTGTCAGCAGCAACAATATTTGTGAATTTTGTTTATTTGTTATTTATTTTTGGAATAAGTGCACGCTCACAGCCAGGATTTTTTAATTACAGGCACTTCACGGAGGGAAGAACTACAGGGGACAGAGGCAGCTTGAGGCTTGTTTTAGGTAATCCCAAAGGGAGGACCTGAAACAACTGTGGGTGGGGGCAGTTCTTACGTGAGGAGGTAGGAGGTTCCAGGTTTTTGGGGCAAGAGCCGCAAATGCTCGATCCCCCGCAAGGGAGTGAGTCTTCGGAACCATAAGTGCCTGGGATTCAGTGGACCTCAGCTGATAGCCAGAGGGGACAGGCTGGAGGAGGTCAGCAAGTGCTGAAGGAGTAGTATTCTACTGGTACTCACTGGAGACCAGAAGGGAGAGGGGAGATATGACAGAGACCTTCAGTGCTCCTGAAAGGAATGAATAAGGTAGATTGTGAGGCATATTTAGCAGGAGTGGTGATTCAAGGACACATGAAATAAGTGGAAGCTGGTAGGGGGAGATCCAGGAGGGATGTAAGACAATTTTATTTTGCAGAGAAAGTGGCTGAGCCATGGAACAGCCTACCAGCAGAAGTGGTGGGTGCAAGAAGCGTTAATGGTTTTAGTAATAATAATAATAATAATAATCTTTATTTATTCTGCACCTTTCAATTATTAAGGTGCATTACAAAACTTAAAACAAAGGATAAAAATTCAATTTATAAAATACAATATGATCTGAGAATAACAATAGTAATTACAGTAAGCTTTGCTCCACAAATGGGTCTTCAATGCCTGTTTAAACTCCCCCATGGACGCACACTCCCGAAGCTGGCATGGTAGAGAATTCCAAAGGGCAGGGGCCACATACATGAATGCACGGGCCCCTGAAAATTTCAAAACTACCCTTGGGATCTCTAGCAATCTGTCGTCGGCCAAGCTGAGCATTCAGTCGGGGCAGTATGGACACAGAAGCTCTTTCAGGTAGTCTGAGTAAAAGGCTTAATACTTATACAGGAGGAAAGCAGCAGGGTGGGGGGTGGCAGGTGAGGGCAATAACCCAACTAGACATTAGGTCCTGGGGTTAGGAAGCATTAAACAAGGAAGACCAGATGGACGAATGGTCTTTTTCCACTGTTTTTATGTTTCTATGTAATAGGGGACTATTCATATCTTATTCATATTCGGGGGAAATATTATAGTTAAAGCCCCCCACCCTTCTCCCACAGTCCAAATCCCAATAAATTCAACCCCCCATCTCCCCACCCTCTGTCAGAAATCCAATCCCACCCCCAGCACCCACAATTATTAATCTGTATAATATATTTGAAAAATCCCACAATGGGTGACTGGTACAACCCGTATGCATGCATGGCCAGCTGCCATCTTTCTTAGTGTAAATAGCACATGTCTGCACTTAATATTTAAATGTCTCCCCCACCCCAGCAGTACTGTACTTCCACACTCCTCGCCCCCCAGCACCTAATTCTTATGGGAAGATGACCGGCACAACCCCCCTCCTCCAAGGTCCTCCACCTCCTCTTGAATAAAAGTGCTTGCACGCTTGCTCGCTCTGTAATAGTAAAACTAGCGAATCACATGATAAGCTGACTTTACTATTACAGAGCGAGCGTGTGCATGAGTGCTTTCATTAAAGAGAAGAAGGACAGGCACTGAGGAGGGGGTTTGTGACAGTCACCTTTTTCATAAGAATTAAGTGCTGAGTGGAGGAGGGAGGGAGGGAGGAGGGTACTGCCAGGGTAGGGGGACATTTAAACAGTATTTGTTTTAGTGCAAATGATCAATACTTACAGTAAGAAAGATGGCGGCCAGCCATGGCGGCAGGTGGGTTGTGCTGGTCCCCCATCGTGTTTTACTTTTTCAAATAAATACAAATTATCCAACTGTGGGTGCAGGGGCGAGCGGGATTGGGACTCTGATAGAGGGTAGGGGGATGGGGGTTATAGCTAACAGGATTTGGACTGGGGTGGAGGGTGGGGATTGTTTCTTTTCTTTTTCATTAGTCACCCAAACACCCAATAACTTGTCCCGAATATTTGGCCGCAGATTAAGGATTGTTAGGCTGAGTATTCTGGAAAAGGTATTTGCACACACCCACCAGGAAAGCTCCTCCCCATGCTTCCAGTAACAAAAAGAAATGCAAGCTGTTAACCATTTGGAAAGTCACTGCTTAGAGACAGGAGTGCCCACCATCCTGGCAGCAAGCAAAACAAAAAACTGATTTTCTGCAGTCAAAGTAGGCGCATAAAGCCCTACAGACAGTGAGAAAATGCTGGAAAACTTCTGTATTCTGTTTGGAAGAGGACATATGAAGGTAGGAGGTCTTTTTTATGCTTTAAGTTTTTATTAAGAACAAAGACATACATTCTTGTGGTAGCAGACATATCAGCATCATAGCAAAGATATCTGTACTACAGTATGGAAACTACTGCATATCCTGCTATCCATTTTTCACCGAATGACAAGCACAAAACAGGAAATGGACTGAAAAGGGAAAGGTATGCTGTTATAAAATGTTCACAGTAATCACCATATCCCTGCTGTATATATATATATGTGTGAGAGAGTCATGTCTATTAAGGATGTGACTGGGAAGAGGACAGTGATAGAATGCATGGTAGAGAAAAAGGTCAAAAGGGGTATAATTCTCTGCTCCTGGAGAAGGGGAAGAATCAATCCCGGCACTATGAAACAGCCAGCAAGTCCATCAGTCTCTACCCTGTTGCTCCCTGTGTATTAGAGCAAAGGAACGAGTTTTCATCTGATATATGTCATGACCTATACTCACCATTCAAATACTGTATAGACGGCCCAGTCTGACACAGCCAGTGTAGGGCAAGACACTTCTTAGCGGAAATGAGGAGATGCTAAAGACATATCATACTATCCCAGCCTTACAATTATCCAAAAAGTGTAGAAGGAGAAACAGGCAAGTCAATAAAGAACAAGAATATAATGCGAAAACATTTCAGACAGTCCATCCTCCGAAGACTTCAGAAAGGGCTGAAGTACTGGACACTTCCAGAGGATGTAAAAATGTGTGGCTTGTGGGGTACCACAACCATACCAGCACGTTGGAGTGGCAGCTGTTCCACAGTGTACCTACAGCACATTTTTTAGTCTTTGGTAACCAGGTAAGGCCCACTAGGCACAAGTGCCTGTTTTCAGGGGTGACCTGGGAGCACTGGGCGGTTAAGTGACTTGCTTAGAGTCACACAGTATGCAAATGGAGGCTGTGAGAATCAAACTCAGGTCTAGTCTGCTGGATGTACCTAGTTCATTAACACCTCATTCCTCTAACCTCTAGGCTATACTGCCAGGGATACATAACATAACAGGATAATGAAGAAGCATATCGAGTACTTCCATGCATATTCCGCCACTCCATGGAGAGAGTAACTTTGTGTGCTACAATGCAATAGTCACAGGGACACTAAGATAGGAATATTAACCCTTGCTGTGCCGCAGACTGATATATCAGTCCAGAATGCCTATACATTCTAATTCCATTGGCAGCCCAAAGGGTTAAGTTTCTGTGACCATTTCACAAGGACTAAAAGACTTACTTCCAGTTTAGATCTGATTAACGGTATCAGGCAGAAATAATGCAGCCTTGTTGTGGTTGTAGGATAAAACAGATTATCTGCCCTGGTATGGGGTGGGGGGAAGACAGTGTCCTCCTTTGTGGGGTAATGCAGATGAAGAGATAGTAGGTAGCCCTAACTTGAAAATTCCATACAGATCCATACACTCTAGAGGGTATATGTCACAAAGTTTCTGAAAAAGAGCGAACACTGGAAGAACTGAAGAACTGCACTGGTAACCCTAAACCCAGTCTAAGCCAGAGTAGGAGACTGGGATCCAAAGTGGCTGGAAGAAAGGCTGAGTGGTAAGCAACAGGTAGTAAAGAGAGTGAACCTATTTTAAGATGATGTTTATGAACTAGAGACTACCGTATGGAACCCAAGGCGGCCAAGGTAGGATTTGTATGCTGAGTCCATGCGCTACGCCTCTTCTCATCAAGGAACCAACAAACTAATGGGTAGTCAGATAAGAGATCTAATTCAGTACTGGCCCAAATATGAGCTAGGGAGGGACAGAACCAATGGACATGTCAGAAAAAGTGAGCGCTGTATGATAATCTGCCAGATTAGGAAGGCCGAAGCCTCCGTGACCCTTAGGAAATTGAGAGTGGACAATGTAATCCGTGGAGGATGACCTAGCCAAATAAAACCTGGAGATTTGGTGGTGCCAGATACTCCATTCTCTGGATGGTATGAAAGGGGGAAGAGACTGAAAATAGAACAAAAGGAGGGGCCACACCATCACCTGGACAACGTCTCTTCAGCAACCTAAAGAAATGGGGAGCATCCATCAACAGTCAAAATCATGCTGCATCCGACATGACAGCAGTATAAAATTCTGTGGCCAAATAGTGTCTGGACATAAAATGGGAATTACGAACAGATTGTTGAACATTTGTAGCAAAACCAGTAACAACTCAGCCATGAATATCACAAAAGGTAGATTAGACCAAAAAAGAACTATTTAGTCCTTCCCAGGTAGCGAGCGCTAGCTGTGCAGTCACCGCCTCCTCACCCCAGCAATTTTACCCCTTCCCCCCTTTCCCAAAGAAAATGAATGACAGTTGTGTCAGACTGCCTAGCATCATCAATGATGCAACTAGCTCCACTCCAGCAGTACCAGGCCAAATTAGAAAAATCCATTTCATGCAATTTTGGTGGAAATTGTGCCTTTTTTAAAAATCACTTTTTTTTTTAAAAAATGTGCAGTTTGGAAAAATGGTGTAGGTAGAAATTAACTATTTTTTTAAGAACTCACATTTTTAGAAATGTGAAATTTGGGGAAAAATGGTGCTATATAAATAAAAACGCAATGATGAAATTATGCCAGACTTTTGTACAATTTCGCAAAAACTGTGCAAATGCAAAATCGGCAATTTTGAAACTGTAATAAAAATTTCATCCAGCACTACCCTTTAGTCAGTGCCTATTCTCACAATGATGCAGGTGTATTTGGAATGACAGGCAACTGAGTTAGCCTGGACATGAACTACTAAATTGGTGCCCCCCTCCCCCCGTAATCATGGATTGGGGGTCAGGAGGAGAGTAGTCCCTCCTTTTAAACATGAATATTTGAGGGACTGAGGGTCAAGTTAAGGAGATATGTTAAGAGACTTGGTTGATTTCTGGCACAGAGCTCGAGGTGTGCATGTTTTTAAACAAGTCTGGAAGAATGGGGATGGTAGAGGGCAGGAAATTACTGGAGCTGGGAAGTGGGTGTCATATACCCCTATTTGTAGCTGGCTTGATTTCAGTGACAACTATTAGATTGTGAGCCAAAGTTTTTTGGCAAAATTCCCAACATAGAACTGAAGAAAAGGGCCACAAATGGAAGCCAAATTGAATTTACTACTGGCCACGTTCACTCACCAATAGGCCACGCAAACCAGTTCCCGCTACTGCCAACTGTAGGACTGTCACTGAATTACAGATGAAACACATGTCAAACTATGAAAGACCATGGGATGGATTTTCAAAGGATGATGCAGTGCCTGCTTCAATCCTTGCATCAGTCCTGTGCACTGCTGCAACTGCACCAAATGGTTTACCAGGAACCACACTTGGGAGACTTCAGTACCTGGCTATGTACTGTTCAGAAGAGATCGAGGTGCATGGGGGGGGGGGTGGAGTGGCCTTGTATGTCAATGAAAATATCAAAGCTACAGAAATTCAGAATACACATAAGGAACCAGAAGAATTGTGGGTCACTCTGGAAACAGGAAATGGGACAGTCATAAGAACTGGGGTTGTCTACAGGCCCCCAGACCAGGAAGAGGACATAGACACATTACTGTTAGAAGATATACAAAACATGATAGCTAAAGGGGAGGTTCTGATAATGAGAGACTTCAACGTGCCAGATACAGACTGGTCAATACCAGCAGGAACATCTGCCAGAACTAGACACATGGTGGATTCCCTGCAGGGCGAGGGCCTCAAACAACTGGTACAACAACCCACAAGAGACACGGCTATCCTAGATCTAGTACTAACTAACAGGGAAAGGTTCACAGATCTCCAGGTAGAAGGTCACCTGGGGGCCAGTGACCATCACATGGTATGGTTCAATTTGGCCACTACAACTAAATCATCCCATTCCAAGGCAAAAGTATGGGACTTCAGAGGAGCTGACTTTGATAAGATGGCCAACAGAGTTAAGCTAGCCCTGGCAAAAAGAAATACAGGTGAGGGGGTACAGGCAAAGTGGGCAAGCATTAAGGATGCAATACTTGAAGCAACATCCTACTGTGTTGGAGAGAAAGGAAGTGCAAAAGAAGAAGGAAATCACTTTGATTCTCAAAAACAGTAGCAGAACAGGTCGGAGCCAAAAGGCTGGCCTTCAGGAAATATAAGGGAATGCAGTGGGATGAAGATAGGGAGGCATACCAAACTTCCCTAAGAGAAGCAGGGAAGGCAGTAAGGCAGGCAAAGGCCCAAACCAAGGAAATACTAGCACAAACAATAGAAAGAAGGTGACAAGACTTTCTATAGATACAGTAGTGAAAGGAGAAAGTCCAGAGGGGGTATTGCTAAGATCAAAGGAGATAAGGCGGCGTGTGAGGAGGAGGACCATGTATCCTAAATAGATACTTCTGCTCAGTATTTGCTGAAGAGAAGGTAGAGCACGGCCCACAGCTCAGCACCATGGACATTGGGGGGTGGAGGTGAGCACTAGTCCGTGCACAAAGGAAAGGGTCCTACAAGAGCTCGATAAGCTCAGGGTGGACAAGGTAACGGGACCTGATGGCATATATCCCAGGGTGCTAAAGGAGCTAAGGGTGGAACTAGCAGAGCCATTATCAGAACTGTTTAGTGAGTCTCTGAGCACAGGAGAGGTCCCAGAAGACTGGAGAAGGGCTCATGTGATTCCTCTCCACAAGAGTGGTAGCAGGGAGGAGGCAGGGAACTACAGACCAGTCAGTCTTACCTCAGTAGTGGGCAAGATTATGGAAACACATCTTAAGGAAATAATAGTGCAGCACCTGGAATCCTTAGGAGCACAGGATCCAAGACAGCATGGGTTTACAAAAGGAAGGGCCTGTCAAACTAATCAAATAGATTTCTTTGACTGGGTAACCAGAGTGGTGGACCAAGGGGGAGCAGTTGATGTCGCCTACCTTGACTTCAGCAAAGCTTTCGATACTGTTCCACGTAGAAGATTGATTAATAAGCTGAGTAGGCTCGGGGTGGGTCAGAAGTTGGTCAACTGGGTGGCAAACTGGTTGACGGGCAGAAAACAGAGAGTGGTGGTAAATGGGTATACAGTCAGAAGAGATGCAAGTCACAAGTGGTGTACCTCAGGGATCAGTCCTGGGGCCAGTCCTCTTCAATATCTTCATCAGTGACACTGAAGATGGACTGGAGGGTAAGGTTTGTCTGTTTGTGGATGACACCAAGATCTGCAACAGTGTAGATGATCCAGATGGGGTGGGCAGAATGAGAAGAGATCTGGATAAACTAGCAAAATGGTCGGAACAGTGGCAACTGGGGTTTAATGCAAAGAAGTGCAAGATCATGCACATAGGGAAGAGAAACACTGAAGCCACCTATAGGCTGGGAGGGGAGTTGCTGGCAGTCACAAGGAAAGAAAGAGACTTGGGCATCATCATCACCGATGACCTGAAATCATCCAAGCAGACCACTAAAGCAGTAGGTAAGGCTAGGGGGGATGTTAGGGTGTATCAGTAGGGGTATCACAAGTCGGAAGAGGGAGGTAATAATCCCTCTTTACAAGACACTGGTTAGGCCCCATCTAGATTACTGCGTGCAGTCCTGGAGGCCACATCTTCACAAGAACATTAACCAAACTGAGCAGTCCAGAGAAGGGCAACCAAAATGGTGCAGGGCTGCATCAAAAAACATATGAGGACAGATTAACGGAGCTCAATATGTATACCCTAGAGCAAAGGAGGGAGAGAGGTGATATGATCAAAACATTCAAACACCTTAAGGGCATTAACAAGGTGAAAGAGTCTAACATGTTTCAATATAAGAAAAATAGCAGGACAAGAGGAAACAGCATGAGATTAGAGGGAGGCCGAGTAAGGGGTAATGTGAGGGAAGTTCTTTTTCACAGAAAGGGTGGTGGATGCATGGAAAGGCCTACCTCAGGAAGTGGTGGATATGAATACAGTGCAGGGCTTCAAACAGTAATGGGATAGACATAAGGGAGTGATACAGATGAGTATGAATAGATAGGCCATTGACAGAGCAAAGGCTGATGGCTCATTTATAAGGTAGAAAAAGAAATGGGCAGACTGGATTGGCCTTGCAGTCCTTATCTGCCATCAACTTCTATGTTTCCAAATGCTGCAGCAGCACATAATTTTCTAATCTTGGACACACTAATGATGTTTGGAACTCAACGGCAGCTGCTTGTGGCTGGGAATGACCACAAGCTGCTTGCAAGAGGCTCTAACATTGATGCAAGCTAGACCACAAAAAAGTGGCCTAACAGGCATCTAAATGACGCATGGGCTGGACAATCCCATTTTTTTGCTGCAAGTCTAGTATGGCATATCCTTGAGACACTCAGAACTTGCAGTAAAAATCTACGTTTGAAAATCTGGCCCCAGAACTCTACCGCTATGCTAAAGGAGAAGCTTCTTTAGCATAGCTAGTAGAGTCTGGGTTATGATCAGCCAAGTTGATGACTGTACAGAAACTTAGAAACACAGAACTTGTTGGCAGAAAAAGGCCCCAGGGCCCATCAAGACTGCCCAATCCTAGCTTTCTGATGTTGATTATAAGGGCCCCAGGGGCCCTTCACTGATCCTACCTCCTCTTTTGCCGCTGTCTTTACCAACCCCATTTGTCTGTCCCACCCATGTTTGAACCCCTCCCCCCACTGATTTTGCAGACTACCTCTTTTGGTAATCTATTCCACCCCCTTACCACCCTCTCTGTGAAGTAATGCTTTCTAATGTTCCTCAAATATCCAACCTGTCAGCTTCATTGAGTTTCCCCTGGTACTTGTGTTCCCAATCATCAAGAACAACACCCAGATACCTAGTTCATTCATCCCATGGAGGTCTTCATACAACTCTGTCATGGCTGCTCTCTCTTCTTGCCTCCAGTGTGTACATGTTGAGATCTTTGAACCTCTCCATTCAAGTCTTTTCCTGCTGACCCTGGATCCTTTTGGTTACCCTCCTCTGCACCACCTCATCCTGTGTTTCTTAAAATGCAGGTCCCAGAATTGCAGGCAGTATTCCAGAACCAGAGTACTGTACAGTGGCAGAACCACCTCACTTCTCCAGCTACTGATTACTCCTTCCTATATATCTCACCAGGCTCCACCCCCGCTGCACTGCACTGATGTTTTAAATTGTCCAATATTATCATTCTCAGGTCCCTCTCCTTAGTCAAACTTTCACCTGCCCCACCCCCATTCTGTATTCTGTTTTCAGATTTATTACCCCTATGTGCATTACCTTGGACTTTTTAGAGTTAATTTTCAACTACCAGACCTTTGACCACTTCTTTAGACTTTTCAGGTCCTACCTCATATTTTGTACCCCTTCATCACCATCCATTCTTCTACACATCTTAGTATCATCTACGAAGAAGCAGACCTTCCTCTGGATTCCTACTCCAATATCACAGACACAGATGTTGAAAAAGACTAGACCCAAGACCGATCCCTGTGGCACACCAGTTGTGATCTCCCTGACTTCTGAGTGTTCCCCATTAAGGATGACTCCCTGGGTTATGTCACTTAGCCAATTTCCCACCCATCTTGTGATCTTTCCCCCAACTCCTAGGCAAATTTTTGACCAACTATCCATGTGGAACACAGGCAAAGGCTTTGCTAAAGTCAAGACACAGTGGGCAGGATTTTCAAATGAAGACGCAGAGCTTGCGAGAAGCCCTGTGACAGGGGTCTTTGAAATCAGCTGTGCACTGAACCCCTGTGCTGCAAATGCACCCAATTTTCCAATCTTGGGTGTAGTTGTGACAATTTCCCTGATTTATGGCAGCTTGGGCCAAATGTCCAGCACAGGCCCCATGCCTTAGACCATATAACCGTGGTCTAAGGTCCCGTGATAGCCGCAAGAGATGCAAATTCCCGTTTGACTGCCACAAGCCCCGTGCACCATATGTTCGACACACAGGGGGCTTACGACAGTCTGGAAGCTCTAAAAATCTGGCCCAGTATGTCCACTGCCTGACCCTTGTCCACTAGCTTTGTCACCCAATCAATGAAGTTGATCAGTTTGTCTGACACAGCCTCCCCCCCATGAACCCATGCTCTCTGATATCTTGGAGGCCGCCTGCCACCTGAAAACCCACTAGCCTACCCTTTAGTAAAGTCTCCAGAAACGCCCCACTATGGCAGTCAGACTGACAGGTTCTATAGTTTCCTGGCTCATCCCTACTTCTACTTTTATGCAGGGGAACTACATCCACTGTCCTCCACTCCCTAAACACTGCTCCCATTTCTAACAAGCTGCTGAAGAGCTCAGCCAGTGGTGCAGCTGGATCCAGTGGTGCAGCTGGATCCTGTCTGATCTCTATTAACACATGGGGATGCAGCCCATCAACGCCCAATGACCTGTCTGCCTGACATGTGTTAAATCCCTTTAAGACCCTTGCCTCGGAAACTGGATCCTCTCTGATACCCTCCCCTTTGTTCCATGCCTTGATGACACAGTCAGGCAATGGCCCCTTAGCCTCCACTGTGAATGCCAAACAGAAAAACTTGTTCTGTATGTCCGCCTTCCTTTTGTCCCTCTCCTCCCACCCTTCCCCTCTCTGTAATCTGACAATCTCCTCCTTTGTTTTGTGTTTATCCCATATGTAACTAAAGCATGTTTTGTCCCCCTTTGTCCTTCGCTTATCCATCCTCAACACAGCATCATATTTTACCCTCCCCACAGCCTTCTTGGCCTCCCTTGTTTTATTTAAAAACACTACCCTATCTCTCTCCACCTGGCTGGTTTTGTATTTTTGAAGGTCATCTTTTTCTCTTTCACAGCCTTCCCCACCTGCCTTGTGAACCACAGTGGTTTCCTATACCTCCTATTCTACTCTACCACCTTTACATAGAGACTTGTGACTTCTAATATCCTGTTCTTATTCAACTGCCATTTCTTTCCCACCTCCTCTACTGCCCCTGCCCCTTCCAGTTTCTCACGCACCAGCTCCCACATCCTGCCAAATGCTGCCCTCTTAAAGACCAGGAGTTTTGTATACAACTGGTTTCCTCTTCGCTTCTACTTTGAGATTAAACCACATGGTCTAGTGATTGCTGGTTCCCAGTGGGTCCTGCACTGTGGTCTCTCCTATACTGTCCTTGTTTGTGAGGTCTAGGACAAGGATGCCCCCCCTAACCTGCTGGCTCCTGGACCTTCTATATCAGGAATGTTTCCTGAAATGCCTTTACAAGCAGCTGATTTCTTGCACTTGCTGTTACTGGGATCCTCCAGTCTATATCTGGCATGCTGAAGTTAACCTTTAGCAGCACTTTCCCTTGTTCTGCTGCCCTTCTGAGCTCGTTCCCCCCCTCCCTATCAGCCATCAGTCACCTTGCACTAAAACTCATTTGTTTGTCTCCCTTGATGGAGGCAATGCCAGACCACTGAGGTAAGGCAGCTTTTCACGTGGCAGACAGCTGCATATTTAAATGAAGCTGGAACTGTGATCCCAAGTGAGATCGGTACTGACAGTGAAAGCATGAATATGCACTATTATACTATATCTGAAGACCAAAACGTTATTAAGGCACCCAAACACCCCCCCACCCCCAATGGCGCAGTCCGCCATTCACACCATCAGAGACTCAACTGGGGACACTAAGTCTACTGTCATGGTGGGAAGGGGAAGTTGAGGGGGTCACAGGATCAATCAGATAACATAAACTTATTTGGTAAGGAAGTTGTGGATTGCCCCCCAAAGTCCCTGCACATTAGTTTATGAAAGCTGAGAGTTTCTCTTGAAACGAACACTTTAATTGGCAATGTGGTTGTATTGACACATCTTGTCAATGCCTATCAATGTATTGTTATACAGGAGATGTTGCACTAGAGAGAGGTTTAAAAACATTTTTGTAAACACTGTTTTAACGTTTTCAGTTTACTGGTTGACATAGTAGCAAATCAAATCTCAATAATATGAATTTTGCCTTGAAAATGTGTCTCTGTAGTGTTCTAATCACTGTAAAATCCTTATTTCCCAATCAGGTAAACCCACAAATCTTTTCCTGCTTAAGGCAACAGAAGATAACAAACAGGGAAAGGCAGAACTTGTAAAAAAAGAACCTCCTAGAACCTAGCTGGCTGGTTCTAAAATCTTTCTTTACAGAACAGTTCTAGACAGTCAAAATGCAAATTTATCACTAGCAACCAATCAGCATATGGGTAATGTGTGTAAAATGTACGCAAACTGCTTGGTTTGAACACAAGAACTGTTTATACAAATTTTTGGCTCTAAATAAAACTAGAATATACAGTCCCATCCATAATAAAAATAAAATTCAAAGCATGAAAAAGGGGAACCTCTCCCATAGGAACTACTTCATACGCCTTTTCCACTACCTGCAATTTCAAACTACTACTCTACCCTTCTGAGAGCCAGTAGAAAACATTGAGAGGAGAACACTGTGCTTGCTTCATTTACATTTTAGAAACATGGTTTGATATGGCCTTCCTGGAGTAGAAACAGAGAGAGGCAGCCTAACCAGGTTCTAGTAAGTCCAAGCATGCTGGCCTATTCCCATGACCTGTGGCTTTTCTGTTTTCCTGTATGTTGTCTTCTCAGCACCATACAGGTAGTACACCATTACCTGAACATATGGGTTACTACCTACTTTTAAAGCCTGGAAACATTAAGTGTTTATCTGTGAACATGAATAAGGTTGAAAATCTGCCTGACTCATGAGGAACCTTGCAACTCCATCAGGCAGACATAGGGTCTGTGCCAGCTTCATCGGGCATATTCTGGGTTCATGTCACTTTTTTATTTTATTTATTTAATAACTGGGTAAGTACACTAATCCCAGGGACCATTTTCAGGCACAACCCAGGCTATCTAGATGGTACATAGAACACAGGTTTACAGCATCATACAGGAATAGGAACAGAGTGGAATTACCAGTAGTTACAAGTAAGTCACAACAGAGTTAACACAAGTTAGTTAGTAAGTAATGCAGCAGTTGTATACAATTAATTCAGAGACACGAATGATACAGATAACTCTTGTCAATAGACTGAGGTCTGTGAGTTTTAGAAGATACATCAAATACGGACCTAATGGTATCAGCGTCCACATTTACAGTATGTCTTAGATAAAAGTACCTTCAAGAAGTGCTTTTTAAAGGTTGAGGCTGAGTCAAGGGTATGTAGTTCATCCAGAAGGGAATTCCAGAGTTTTGGCACAACACAGGAGAAGGCTCTTTGACCTATATTCATTAGTCGCCTGGGACATTCGAGGAGGCGACTAGAAGCAGACCTTAATTCACGCATGTTAGTTTTAAGGGTTAACAGACTTGACTGTGGAGATTGTATCCCCGCATGAAGTGTTTTGAAAATGAGTGAACCTAACATCAGTTCCCTACGATCCTTGGGGGGGGGGGGGGGGGGGAGAGCCATCCGTGTGTCCTGTATAAAGAGCAGTGGTGGGTGCCAAAAGGGACCTGGATAACGAATCTGCAGATATTATTGTATACCATGTTCAGTGAGGGAGAATACTGGGGAGCAAAATTCTAGTATGGGAAGAAGGGTACCCCTCCCCACTGCAAGTCTTGCTTCAGGAGACATGAGGTGTGTTTAAGGCTGTAGCATACCCCTAGACGCTGGTTGACTTTTTTGACTGCCAGGCCTATGTGGGTAGTGAGGGATAGCGAGGGATCTGGATGGCCTTCTTCTACAAACGTTATTTCTCTTGGGAAGAAGCAATTCTTGCTGAATCAAATAAAATGGACTTCAGCCATCAAGTCTGTCCTCTACCAATACACGTAACTGACATAGATATTTTTATAGCTATTGCCGAATTGGCATCTAATAAAGCTCCTGGACCAGACTACATAATAGGTGACATCTACAAATATTATTCTGACTGGTGGGTACCCATTTTTAAAAGAGTTTATAATATCTTTATACAAGGACATAAATTCCCCAGAAGTTGGGCAGGGTAGTACGATTTTCTCCATTTTCAAAAAAGATAACCCACACGGTCCCAAAATCTACAGACCAATTAGTTTGATAGATGTTTCTCGAAAAATAGTTACAAAAAATAATTCTGACTCATTTGCAGACATGGCTGGTGGAACATGACATCATTAGTGAGACATAAAATGGTTTTAGGAGCAATAGGTCAACAATACAACATTGCTACGTGTTGAAACATCTCATATGGAAATATGTAAAAATTAGAATGGGGAACCGCTATTGCTGTTTTGTGGATTTCTCATCTGCCTTTGATGGCATGAGCCGCTACCTCCTATGGCAGAAGCTGAATAATTTGGATATACCGCAGGAATTACTTAGCATTTTAATCAGACTTCATGAAAGTACATGGGCCAAAGTCCAATATGATCAATTTGGACATACAACTGCTGATTTTCAAACTAACATTGGAGTCCGACAGAGATGCCTGTTGGCACCCACCTTATTTAATATTTACATAAATGATATTCTGAAGAATTTAGGTGATCCAGAATTCCACTCCCCTAAACTAGCTGATAGCAGGATTGATTGCCTGGCATATACACCGATGATTTGGTTCTTTTCTCACTCTCTGTAGTACGACTTAGAAGTAAACTGGAAGCATTTTCTACTTTGTGTGCTTCCCATAAATTAAAGATCAATAGAGATAAAATAAAGATTGTAATATTTGGAAACAACTTAAAAAAAAACAAGTTTCTAGATTAAAAAAGACAAAATTGAAGTGGTTAAACATTATGACTACCTGGGAGTGAGATTCAAACAAAATCGAGGTTGGAAAGAACATCTACAATATCTGCAGACTAAAATGATAACTGCCATTGATGGCTTTAAAATCTTTAACACTAAAATGGGGCGAAGTACAGTAACAGGTGTCCTAAGAGTCCTTAATGCAAAAATTAAAACCAACACACTTTATGCTGCGAAGTCTGGGGAAATACTAATTTAGAGAAACTTTAAATAATCTTCAGCAAGTTATATAGGTACATCTTAATGGTAGCCCGAGCTGCCTCTGATGCCATTCTTAGGTTAGAGTTAGGACAGTTTTCGTTTCAAACCCTGGTTATAGAAAGACAACTTCTTTTCACATTAAAACTTTTCCTCTCGGAGGAAAATCGTTTACCTAGGAAATGCCTAGGAGAGGAGATAAATTACTCCTCACTAGGGTTTGCTACTCCAACCATACAATTAATCAGAAAATCATTTTTTCCCAGTGGTTTGGGACATGTGTTGTGGGAAATTTATCTTGCACCATGGAAGGATATGGCCACCACGATCAAAACTAGACTTAGAGACATTGATATAACCAGAAATTATAGCTGCCTAGGGGAAACTAAATTCTATAGGTGGTTTAAATTAATAAAAATTCATCATGGTTTAGAACCATAATTGATTAAAATCCTGAACCCAAACCTTAGAAGGCTTATAACTCAATTTCGGCTAGAAATCTATGATGCACGTTATATCCACTTTAGACAGAAGAGATCAGATGTGTCTACCCCATTTTGTAAATGTGGAAATAATACTGAGGATGATTTAAAACACATTTTAACAGTATGTCCTCTTTACAATATGCAGAGAACTAAGTGGTTGGGTGACATCTTGGGTGGTCTTGACCTTCCTCCTAAAAAATGGCAGAATTTTTTCTTTGCTCAGATAAGAAATAGATTTTAGATAAAATAGCATGTTTTTTCAATACTGTATATTTGTAAACTAAATAAGGGTTTTTTCTCTGACTATATACACGCTTCTGAACAAATTTCACCACCAGCCTTAGGGTGATATAATGTGTTGCTAATGATGGTAAACATGTAAAACAAAAAACAGAATGGTAATGAATTATATACACCATCAAAACTACAAACATCAGGTTTTACTGGAAATATGTTTTAACCCTGATTGGATGCCTGTATATATGATTGTATATTTTAATGGTTACTACTGTAAAGGCTTTTAGCAGATCAATAAAAACTTTTGAACTTGAACTAGTAAGGGATCAAGAGTTACCCCCAGGTATTTAAAGTCCTTTGCCTGCTCCAGCATGGATCCATCTGGGGATAGGATGTTGAAGGAGTTGAGTGGAAGAGTATTTAGCAAACCTTTGTTTAGTGCCGAACAGCATACATTTAGGTTTATTTGCATCAGCGATTAGCCTTTGTTTCATGAACCACTGAGCAGCCAAGGAGAAATCCTTGTTCATTGTTTGAGACAGCCTAGAAAGGTTGTTGTCACTGTAGTATAAGATTAAATCATCAGCATACATTATCCTATTGCTAACCAGTGACTCGGAAAGCTGAAGGTTGACAAAGAGTGAGTACAGAAGAGGACCTAGTATGGACCCCTGGGGTACTCCACACAGATTCACAGATACACTGATAACAGATACACAGAAGGTGAAAGCAGACAAGGACTGTGTGGCCCACCTAGTTTGTCCCTTTTCCCCTACCTAATGCATTACTGCAGACCCTAGTTGATCTACAGCTTACCCTCTCTTCCCAATTACTAGACTACTCTTATGTCTATCCCATGCATTCTTGAATTCCCCTACTGTTTTTGCCCCCACCACCTCTGCAGGGAGGCTGTTCCAAGCATCCACTCCTCTTTCTGTGAAAAAGTACTGCCTCACACTGCCCCTGAGCCTACCCCCATCTAACCTCATATCATGCCCCCTTGTTCTTGTACACCTTCTTTTTTGAAAGATGCTACCCTCCTGTACCTTGTTTATACCCCTGATGTGCTTTAATGTCTCTATCATATCCCCCCCTCCTCCAATGAATACATATTGAGGTCTCCTAGTCTTGCCTAATATGACTTTTAGAGCAGTGCTTTCACCATTTGTATTGCCCTTCACTGGACTGCCTCCATTTTGTCCATGTCATTCCAGAGATGTGGCCTCCAGAACTGGACACGGTACTCTACATGAGGTCTCACTAGTGATCTGTACAGTAGCATAACCATTTACTTTTTTCTGCTGGTGATACCGCTCCCTATGCACCCTAGCATCCCACTGGCTTTCCCCACAGCCTTCTCACATTGTTTGGTTACTGTTAGGTCATCAGATATGATTACTCCCAGGTCCCTTTCTTGAGTGATGGCCATCAGTAACTCCCTCCCATCTTGTACTCCTCCCTTAGATTTCTGCACCCCAAGTGCATGATTTTGCACTTCTTTGCACTGACTCTTAGCTGCCACACTCTTGACCACTCCTCAAGTATGTTTAGGGCCTTTCTCATTTTTTCCACCCCCCCCGGAGTTTCGACCAGTTGCAGATGATGGCACACCTTCCCCTCCAGCCCCTCTGCAATGTTTCTTATGAAGACATTAAAGAGGACTGGCCCCAGCACAGACCCCTGTGACACCCCACTGGTCACCCCCCTCTCCTCAGACTGAATGCCATTTACCACCACCCTTTGTGTCCTGTCACTCAACCAGTTTCTGACCCAGTTTACACCTTGGGGCCTATTCCCAGGCTGTCCCAACTTATTTATCAACCTCTTATGTGGGATGATGTCGAAGACCTTGCTGAAATCTAGGTAGGCCACATCCATCGCCCTTCCCCTATCTACTTCCCTCATCACCCAGTCAAAGAAGTCTATCAGATTTGTTTGACAAGACCTTCCCGCTGTGAATCCATGTTGCCTTCGATCCTGTGCTCTGCTGGATTCAAGAAATATCACAATCCTTTCCTTTAGCAGTGACTCTATTAATTTCCAGTATGAACCATCAGTGGACTGGACAAAACACCCCCTATGCCAACCATTTGAGTCCTGTTTCCCAGGTAATTCTGAACCCAACTTGCTGTATTGGGGGAGAAACCAAGGGGGGGGGGGCAGCTCATTCAAGCAGGATCCCATGAGCCACCATATCAAATGCCTTTAATAAATCCAGAAATATAGCTGCAGTGAGACATCCCCTGTCAGCTTCATGGAGTACAGTACATGATCTGTAAATTTTGCAAGTGCCAAGGTAAGGCAAGGCAACGCACATTTTATTTAAAAAGACGCCCATCCTGGAGGCTCTAGGCACCATACATCAATCAATAAACACAACACATCACAGTAATAATCAATTAAATAAAATACTCTGAACAAGTTAAAACAGAATTTGCTATATGATTAACTACCCTCAACTTCAGCTGCATTTAAAGTCTCTAAAACTAGTTAGCATCAGATTTATCTTTATTAAAAATACACGTAAGGAACTATAAAGCATAGTCTGGGAAGGCCTGATTATACAAAAAGGCCATGAGATGGGCCTTATAAACCTCCACAGATGGGGCCTTCCTAACAATCAAAGGCAGCGAATTCCACAGGACAGGGGCATCAATGCCAAATGCTCTGTCACCAGCAGTTCTTAGCTTCATCCTGGGAATCACTAGGAGGCCCCTGGAGGAGGAGCGGAGGGAGCGGACCGAGACAGCAGGTGCAAGAAGGTCCTTCAGGTAGCCAGGGCCCAGGTCATGTAGGGCCTTAAAGGTGAGCAAACCCACCTTAAAGAGGACCCTCCACCTAACCGGCAGCCAGTGCAGTTGACACAGCACCAGGGTAATATGACAATATTTAGACTGTCCTGTCAACAACCTTGCTGCTGCATTCTGCACCAGCTGCAGTCAGTGCAGGGTACCCCCAGAGACCCCGAGATAGAGTGCATTACAGTAGTCAAGCCTGGACGTCACGAAGGCATGCACCAATGTGGGGAGGTCCAGTGGCAGAACTAGGGGCTTTATCCTGGTGATATTCCTCAGATGGTAGAAGCTGGTATGGACAACGGACGCCACCTGAAACTCAAGTGTCAAACTGCTGTCAAGAATAACACCAAGATCACGCACCCTAGAGGAGGCCTTCAATGGTACAGAGCCAAGACAAAGTCCTGTCTCTGCACCAGAGGCCAACCTATCACGCCCTCTGTTCGACTCCATCACCAGTACCTCCATCTTACTGGGGTTCAGTTGCAACCAACTGGAGGCCATCCAGTCATTGCTTTCAGCTAAGCAGCTGTTAAGCACTTCTACTGTGCAAGATGTTCCAGGGGCAAAGGAGAGGTACAGCTGGGTATCATCAGCATAGCAATGAAAACCCAGATTGTACTTCCTAATGATCTCTCCCAAGGGTAGCATGTACATGGCAAACAACATCGGTGACAGGACTGAACCCTGGGGAACTCTGCACAATAGGTTGACAGGGGAGGAGGAGAAATTCCCCATCACTACCCTCTGCCTCCTGTTAGATAAAAAGACTCGAACCAGCAGATGACAGTACTGGCAAGTCCACAGAATTCCCTTAGGTGGTCAAGTAACACTCGATGATCCACCGTGTCAAATGCTGAAGAGAGATCGAGAAGAACAAGAATTGTCCCCTCCTCTCGGTCGCTAGCCATAAGGTGGTCATTATGCACCTGAACTAGTGCAGTTTCTGTGCTATGCCTCGCATGAAACCCAGACTGGAGCAGCTCATACAAATCATAGGCCATGAGATGCTCCTCAAGCTGAAGCACCACCACCTTCTCAACAATCTTACCTAAAAATGGGAGATTGGAGATAGGACGGTAATTTGCCTTGACGTCAGGGTCCAACGATGGTTTTTCCAGAAGTGGTCTCACCAATGCCTCCTTCAAGACATCAGGGAAGACCCCCTCTGACAGGGAACACTGCACAATTGAGGCAAACACCGGGCCAACAGAGTCAACACATCTCATTAAGAAACGAGTTGGCACTGGGTCCAGTTCACAAAAGGTGTGCCGCAGCTTGGAAGCAATCTGACTGACCTCAGCCACCTCCACCAGTCTAGACTCACCCCAGCCAGGCAGAGTGCTCTCTGGTCACCCATGGTGACCACTGTCAGCCAGATTCTGGTCCACTGGTGGAACCTCCTGCCTGATGGCAGACACTCTGTCCGAGAAGAACTGGCAAACTCCTCGCATAATGTGCTTGAAAAAGCTATCTTCGGCTATAGACAGGAAGGATGAAGAAGCCTGTCCACAGTCTGAAAGAGCACAGTTGGTCGGTTCCTCCTGGCAGCAATCTCCCTGGGCAGGAATTCTGCCTTCTTACAGTTGATTGCCCCCTGGTATGCACAATAGTGCACACGTAGGGCCAGTTTGTCCACATCCAGGCTGGACTTCCACCAGCATCACTCTAATCTCTGACCCAAGGTCTTCATCACCTTGAGCTCCCCATCATACCAAGGGGACCTCAAGTGAGAAGACCTGAGTCATACACGGACTGGTGCGAGGGAGTCGAGCACACCAGAAATCACCTTGTTATAGTTGTGCACTGCAGTGCACACACCCCCAACGCATGGACTGTCCACACTAGATAGGTCAGTCACCACCAAAGCCCTTTCTGAAACCTTGCTGGTCTTTAGATAACAGATTATATTTCTCAAGATGCTCAGAGGCCAGATGATATACCACCTTCTCTAGGATTTTACCCATGTGAGATAGAATCAACACCGGTCTATAGGTCTCTAGAAGCTGTGGATCACCTGCTTTAAATTAGGGACTATTCTAGCTTCTTTCTAGAGTGACAGGACTGTGGATGATGACATAGATAGGTTTATGATCGCAGAGAGTGGCTTCGCGATTAAGTTAGCAGCAAGCCTCAAACTTCCACCCAAAATAATCTGGGTTTGTGCTGGTTTTACTGGGTACACTCTGGGTCTCACGGATTTAACTGGGCAGACTCTGGGTTTGTGCAGATTTCCATAGGTATAAACTGGTTCTTGTTGGCTTAATTGATAAGACGCTAAGTTCATGATAGTCTCATTTTTTAATTTTATGTACTTGATTTGGTTAGTGGGTAGGTACACTGGGACACGTGTGATTTGGTTAGTGGGTAGGTACACTGGGACACATGTGATTTGGTTAGTGGGTAGGTACACTGGGACACGTGTGATTTGGTTAGTGGGTAGGCACACTGGGACACGTGTGATGTGGTTAGTGGGTAGGCACACTGGGACACGTGTGATGTGGTTAGTGGGTAGGCACACTGGGACACGTGTGATGTGGTTAGTGGGTAGGCACACTGGGACACGTGTGATTTGGTTAGTGGGTAGGTACACTGGGACATGTGTGATGTGGTTAGTGGGTAGGTACACTGGGACACATGTGATTTGGTTAGTGGGTAGGTACACTGGGACACATGGCCCTTTTACAGGCACAACCTAGCAAGATGCAAACACAATAAACATATTTGCAGACTCTGGGTTCATGCTGGATATACTGGGAAGTCTCAGGGTTCATGTTTGGATTTATGGGACAGATTCTGGGTCAATGCTGATTTCACAAAGTGGATTGGTTTATGCAAGTTTCACTATGCAAATTGGGTCCAAGATAGTTTTACAGAACAGAGTCTGGGTTTATGATGATTTCACTGGGAAAATTCTGGGATCATGCAGGATATGCGGGACAGACACTGGGATTAAACTAATTTCACTGGGCAGACTCTGGGTTCATTTTGGTTTTGCAAGGTAGATGCGTCTTCGCTGGTTTCACTAGGTGGATTCTGGCTATGCAGATTTCACTGAGCTGGCTCAGCTACGGTACTTAACCAACAAAACTCTGGTTTCATTTCAGTTTCATTGGGCAAACGGTAGGCTCATACTCATTTCAGTGGATTAATTTTGAGGTTACAATAGTTTCCCTGGAAATACTCCAGGTCTGTATATCATTTTTATGAAGCAAGCTTTGAGTTCTGTTTCACAAAGCAGACTACAGCGCAGATTATAAGACAATAGGATAATCAGAGTTTCACCTGGCAGACTTCAGATTTATATTAATAAACTGATCTCAGTTCCAGACTCACCTAACATGAAAACCTTTGTAAACATTTTCCACCAGGTATACATTAAAAGGAGTCTCAGTCTTCCATGCACTGTTAGTCCTGTCGTTATCAGGTGACACAGTATTAGGATTAGGTAAGGGGTTCTAAATTATATCACTCCTGTGGCCTGAGTCAACAGCTAAGAGAATTTACCTTTGGGCCATCAGGACCGGGTTTTCCAGGAAATCCTTTTCTGCCAGGCCGACCCTATAATAAAAAACAGAGCGGTGAGAAATTCAGATTTTAGTTTCCATAACAGTGGCTATTCACAGTTCTTTGCAGTATAAGCACTATACTGACCTACAGGCAAGCATGCAGCATTCATCCCTGCTGACATGTAATGAGCACTGTCCAGTCTATGGCATCATGCAAACCAACAGGGGGATAAAGCAGGGATTCAACACTGAGCACCTTCCGCTCTAACATATTCTTGTAAACAAATGGCGCTATCCTATTGGCCCAGTGGCAGGGTTGATGTTGGCAATGCCAGCCGGTTGGGTTTAGGAATGAGCCCAGGACACTGGGGGACTGCTAGGAGGAGGAGGAAAGAGCAACCTACAAGAGGCTCTCCTTCTCTGGGCAGGGAGGGTGCCAGCATCCTCTGCACTACTGCCCCCGGGTGATCACAAGAGGCTATGCAGCCAGAGCTGCTGCATGGGTGGGGAGGTGCTGATTGGCTCTGTTGCACAGGGTATGCTCTGCATTTGTGCACCACTGAACCACTTGATTGACTTCTCACGGGGAAGGGAGACAACATGTAAATCATGCAACATTGCAAGATATGTCACTGGTACTCTTGTGTCCTATGAAGCTGACTGCCCACCCCATCAGCCAGAACTGGACTGTCCTGCAGAGGTAAGTCAAGCCTCTGCAGACCCCACCGCAGAGGGGCTAGTCTGTGGAAAGAGGTGGTGTGGCCATAAGTGCCAGAGGAGGCAGGATTGGTCTAGGAAGTTACCTGATTGAAGCAAGAACTGCTCCAGAAGGAAGGAAGGAGCAAAATAAAAAAGTGTGTAGGGGGTGGGGGGGACTAGGATTCATACAGTCCTACTCAGCAAGGTCCAGTACTGCGGGATCATCGCAAATATACTAGGAACCAAGGATTTCAGCCAACCTGCTGAGCATCATCTAACACTACAGCATTATCACACACACACAGGAGAACTAGGGACTCAAATCCACTGACTGACCACTGTCCAGTCAGTGATATCTTCACAAGCGTACCAAAGAATCACAGAATCCAACCCACCTACCCAGTTGTGTCCATACTTTTGCACCATCAGAAACTAACTGGAGACAAGGGACTCCAACCCACCAACTGAGCACCATTCACTCTATGACAAAGCTAAATTTCTTGTACAATCTGGGATGTTCAGTTGATAACATATTACAGAGACTCACCAACTTAAATTGTTTTGTTATTGCACCAGATATATCAGTGCCTTACCTCCGGGGGAATCTTTGTAGCGCCACATGTCTGTAAATATTGCAATAGTTTAGTTGAGTCTTGTTAGGGTCTTGTTAGTCGACCAGTGCCCACGTTTCACTGCAAACTGACCATTATAATATATAAAACACTCGGAAAGCTGCCACTCATTCACTATAATGGAGTGCGCCCCCGTGCTCTCCCAAGCATCACGTCATAATATTTCTGAGCATGGGGGTGGAACTTGGGGGGCTCTTCAGACCGTGAAGTCCTCCAGGACCCGGTTTAACTAAATTACAAGCATTTTTTCCACTAAACTATTGCAATATTTACAGACATGTGGCACTACAAAGATTGCTCCTGAGGTAAGGCACCCATCTATCGGGTGCAATAACGAAAGCTGGTGAATCTCTTTAAGAACAAAATATCTATCTCCACTATTTAGTGAAACTGAGTTTAGGAAAGAAAGCAGAGTACTTAGATCTTCTCCCAGCTCACATTTACAAATTCCAAAGATCTCAACTTCTATAGGGGAGCGTGCTTTTTATGTGCAGGCATCTAAACTTTGTAATACACTACCTCCATCTTGCCCTAATGTAAGCAGTCATTTAAATTTTAAAATTCAGCTAAAATCCTATTTGCTGCAACAAACTAATTGTGAATGTTTTTAATGTTGTCTGTAGTACAGTACATATGTTGCATGTTATATATTTTGTATTGTATACTGTTGGTCCATCTTAGCCGCACTTGTAGTGGCTCCAGGTCGTTCCTGAAAAGGGGCCTTTGGCTCAGTATACTTACCCGGTTAAGAAAGTAAATAAATAAATAATTTAATAATCACAAACACACAGGGGAACCAGGGATTGAACTCCATCCACTGCGCACTGTCCAGTCTACATCAGAAACGTACACAGGAGCAAAGTAATCCAGCCGACCTACTGAAAACTGTTGAGTATGACTGAATCATCACAAACACAATAAGAACCAGGGACACAGTCCAGTACTGGAAACCAGGGACTCCACACCAGCTACTGAGCACCGCTCACTCTACAACATCATCATAAGCAGACAGGAGAATGAGCAATTCCAACCCTCCTTTCAGCAGTGTCTAGTCTACATAATCAGAAACATTCAGGGGAAGCAAGCATTCCAGCCCACCTACTGAGCACTGACCAGTGCAACAGAATCATCACAAACATACTGAAAACCAAGGACTCAAACCACATACTGAGTACTATACCATACTTCTGCATTATCAGAAACAAACAGGAGACAAGGGACTCCACCTCACCTACAATATCATTACAAACACACTGGGGAACCAGGAAGTCAAAACACACGAGTGTATTGAAATTTAAAAAAATAATTTGTGGATAAACAGTCTGGTAGTATAGCCTACAGGTTTGAGTAATGAGCTGTCAATGAGCTTTGTAAATCCAGTAGACATGGGTTTGATTCCCTCAACCTCCACTTGCATACTGTGTGACCCTGAGCATGTCACCTAACCTCCCCGGGGCTCCCAGGTTACCCCTGTAAACAGACCTTGGGCCTAATGGGCCTTAATCAGTTGCCAAATAATAAAAAAAAATAGTCTGACCTATTTAACCTAATGCTACCATCTGTGGGCAAGAGCTTTCCCATCTGTACAGGCACAAGTTCTGACACCTGCCTTCCATGCCCAATAAGTCTCAAATGCAACAACCTCACAAAATGTGCATTAGACACAAACTGATACTACAAGTAACACTGCCCCCACCCATACCACACCAATATAACTGCAAATGATATCATTTAAGGACATAATGCAACCCAGCAAACATGTTAAGGTAAAGCACCAGGTCCGATGCAGGGTGGGGTGAGTGGAGAGGATTATTTGAAGCAGTGCCAACACACTCAGAAGCACCACGAAAGCTGGAGGATAACCAGGTAGAGAATGGGGCTTATCATGCCCTGATTACGCCAAAGCAAGGTTATGGGGAAGTTGGTTGCCACTAGCAGGGCAGTAGCATGCTGAGAAAACACACAGAACAGTGCAGTCCTTCCAGAAACAAAACACTGCACAGCGCCGCACAGAAGGCTACTCTATGCCACATAGAAGGCTGATTAGGAAGTTGCCCAGCTTAAGAGTGGAGTTTACATTGGTAGACTGGGTGTGAAACTGGTTACTGGATAGGAGTCAGAGGTTGGTGGTTAACGGCACACACTCTAGGGATGGCAGAGTGACTAGTGGGTTATCACAAGGTTCTAAGTACTAAGTACCAAGTACTAAGAATCGTTTTCTTCAAAAGCTTCACTGGGGACACTGCAAAAGAACTGGAGGAAAAAGCATGCCTTTTTGCCGACGATACCAAAATCTGCAATAGGGTGGACATTCAGGAGAGGGTCAAAAAAATGTGCAGGGATCTAGGGAATCTTGAGGAGTGGTCAAAGACATAGCAGTAGGGATTCAATGCCAAAAAGTGCAATATTATTTACCTAGGGCACAGGAACCATATAGGCAATCACCAGACTGGAAAGGGACCTTGTAGGTATTATATCAGAGGATCTCAAGGTGGCAGCACAATGTGACGAGGCCGTTGGCAGGGTTAGTGTGATGCTGGGGTGCAAAAGGAGAGACATCACCAGCAGGAGGAGAGAGGTGGTGGTGCTGCGGCTGTATTGCTCTTTGGTATGCACCCACCTGCAATTCTGTTTCCAGTTCTGGGGACTGTACCTCAGATGGTGTACTACTATCCTTGTTTAAATATGGATTGTATAACATGTTCTTGTTGGCTTCCAATTGTGCATGTTTTAATGTATTTTCATGTACTGGTCACTGTGAAAAAATTGCATTTTTGTTAATATGCTTACCAGTTTAAATAAAAATGAAATGAAAATGAAATGAACAGACATAGACTGGGTGGAGGCAGTCCAGAGGTGGGCAACTAAAATAGTGCAGAACTTGCAAGAGAACCCCTATGAGTTTTAATATAGTTACTTAGTAGCTGTACTTATTTATGCTGCTATTGTTATTGCTTTATTTATATTAATTTATTTTTATTGTTAGTATGTTTTTATTGTATGGCGCCCAGGGCCTCCGGGATTGGGCGCCTGAAAAAATCAAATTTGCCTTGCCTATGAGGAAAGACTGAGGGATCTCAACATGTACACACTGGAGGAGAGGAGAGTGACAGACAACATGACTGAGACCCACACGTACCTCACAGGGGGAGAATGGGTGCAGTAGGGGAGCTTTTTCCAAATGGGAATCAGTTCCAGGACTGGGGGCATGCGATCAAGATGGAGAGAAGAAGCTCTGGGGTGATGTGAGGAATTATTTCGTCACTGAAAGGATGGTACACATATGGATTCAACTGCCAGCCAAGGAGGAGACAGTTACGATGCCAGAGAACTTCAAGCATGCATGGGATAAACATGGGGGGGGGGGGGTTTATCAGATCCGAGGTTGGAGGGAGTAACTGGAGACCAGGTACGGTATGCAAAAATAGAACAGGCTGGGAACACTTGGGCAGACTGTGTGGGCCAAGCAGTTCTTTTCTTTTGACAGATGGCACGCTCTATGCTTCTAACATCAAATCCTAGAGATTAATGCAGCAAAGTGTAGATGTTTAATGCAACTCTTGGGAGAAGAGCGAAAGACTCAACCCAGCACTTTTTGTCACGAGGTGGCACCACATTATAACACTTTTTAATACTGACTAAAGAAACAGCATACAGATATGTGTAACAAAGCTGATTAATTCACCAGTTAATAGAAATAAAGCACTTTGACTAAAGTTTTGAAAATGCAATCAGACATTTGCGTAGGCTGGTATTTTCCAAACCGGCACTTCTTACTACTCTGATGTTAAGGAAAAAGCTACATCAGGCGATCTGAAAGAGTGAGCTATTGTACTGTACCTCAGCTGAGCCAGTAGGAATGGCTTTATACTCCGATCACTAACAGCCAAACACTAATCAGGATAAATAACAAAATCATGTCAATTTCTTGGGGGGGGGTGCACACTGAATATATTCCATCCACCACCCAATAGTTCTTGTCCCCGGGATGACAGGTGTAAGGTAAGAGTGAAATCTGGCTTTGATTTACAAGGGTAACAGAAACAGCTCCAGTTTCAAGGCTTGCAGCATCACTGTTCATAAAACCTGTTGAGTGCCAGCACTCTCTGCCAATGAGATTTACAGGTCTTGTAAAAGCAGGCAATAGTTCCATGATTTATCACGGCAGACAGATGATCACAATTAGAAACATATTAAGAATATTGCTCTGGAGGGAATCCACCCAAGTCAAATGTCAGAAAGCACAGGAAGCACTGCTCCCCAAACATGCAGCCACAGGGCATAGTTGGAGCAATTCAGTCTCTCTCTCACTCTCTTTCGCTCACTTCTGCAGGTCAGAGTATAAGCACAAGGAGTTTTATGCATGGTTTCCAGCACTGTCATACAGAGGCTGCAGGATCTCAACATGTACACCCTGGAAGAGATGAGAGCGAGAAGGGACATGACAGAGACCTACAAGTACCTCACAGGGTTGAACAGGGTGCAGTAGGGGACTCTTTTTCAAATGAGAAAGAGCACCAGAACCAGAAGGTGGGGGAGGGGAGTTTAGGAGGGATGTGAGGAAGTCGTACTTCACTGAAAGTGTGGTAGATGCCTGGAATAGACTGCCAGCAGAAGTGGTGGAGGTGAAAACAGTAGGGGGCTTCAAGAATGTATGGGGTAGACATAGAAGAATATGAGGAAATGGGTAGGGAGGAGGGAGTGTCACTGGGTATCAGTTATGGTCTGCAGAGATGGACTAAACAGGGACCATCTGGGCAGACTAGGTGGGCCAAGCAGTCCTTTTCTGCCAATAAACTGTATGATTTTAGAACAGTATTATTTTTTTTTATAACAATGTCTGTCCATCTCTACTCTCTTCGAGATGTTCACCTACATCAGGTACCAACCTACCTATAGTACTTACCCACTCACATGCCTATCTGTCTGCCTGTCTGTCTGTCTATCTCCAGCCTCTATCTATTTATCTATCTACAGACAGTATCTATCTATCTATCTATCTATCTATCTATCTATCTATCTATCTATCTATCTATCTATCTATCTATCATCTATCTATCTATCTACCTCTAACATCCCACCCATTAAATGGCTTCTTTATTTGCCAACATAATAATGATAAAAACAACAACACTAATAATAATAATATTAGCCCTGGTACTCAATGCCCAGTCACATCAACAAACTGAACTAGCAATTGATAGACAGGCTGTACGCATTACCAGTAACTAAAAAATTGGTACTATGAACCAAAAAAAGCAAGTCATCACATGTGACCATGTGATCAAGTGTTGTTCCAGCACAGTAGCACAAGCCAGAAGTATTTCATTTTCTGAAGCTCATTTTTCAGCTTTTAACATTAAAACTCAGGGAAGCGGAGCTGTCCAACAGCACAGTGTCAGCAGTGCAACTTGTAGCATTGGGGACCTGGGTTCAGCAGATGAAAACAAAACTATACACACTGCTCTAGAAAGATGTGCAGTATTAGTTCCTGTTTTACTGAGACAAGCAGTGTTGACTAGGACATCATGGGTAACCCCCCTACTCTTGTTGGTTTATCTTTAACTTACACCTGAGCAGCCATGACAGATGGGTGGAATGGGCCTCAGTTGAGCAATTCAACACCACACCACCTACCCCAAAACTGAACTGCAGCATCAGTACTGCATATGAGCCCAATTCTACTGTATCCAACAGTCTGTGTCCGCCGCAGGACATCACTGTGTGCACCTGAGGCCTGAGATGACTGTGCCACAGCAAGGGAAAAGCAAGGAAAACCCACGTATCATCTATTATAAATTACTAGTGTGATTTCATCCAATCAGCATGAAGGGTCGCTGTGCCTCTTATCCTGTGTACAGTGTGGTCTCCTACAGGAGCATTTCGGGGTGGGGGGGGCACAGTAAAATAAAAGACTATAAACTTATTATAAATCACTTGGGCTAAACTCAAATGATTTATAAGTTAATAGGGCCTCTGAGGGGCTCTCTTATGGTATAGGAGACTCCTCTTGTGCGGTTTAGGCAGACAGAATCACTCAGCTTCGCTTCACTGTCCCCTTGCCCAAACTTGACTCTTGGATCTCTTACACCATAAATGACCCCCCCCTCCCTTGGAGGCCCTATTAACTTATATATGATGTCCTGGTTTCCTGGATCCCCCTGCATCCTAGTGCCTGCCCAACACTAGATCCTAGCTGACATAGTGGTATGCCTCGGGGGGGGGGGTGGCCCTTCCCCAGAGTCCCTGCCATGAAAGAGGAGTTGTGGGAGACAACAGGGGTTGTGCTGGACTTGGGGGGGGGGGGGAGTTCAGAGGTCAACAGACCAGAACAGAGTCCATTGCTAGAAAGACAAACATGACCACGGAGCAAAACCTCCACAGAGAAAAAGTATCCCACCTCAATGAAATCTAACACATTTCCCCCTTAAAAATAAAAAGACTGTGAAGCATTAGGTCATGAATTGGGGTAGAAAGTTTTGGTGCCCTGTTTGCCTGCACAGCATCACTATAGTGTCTGACTTGACTGCATGCCAGGCTGCCCGTCCATCTGTCTGTCTGTCTAGCTGTCTCTCTTTCTCGATTAAGGGATTTACTATATAGTATATACGAGAAGTGTCATATAAAACCAATCTACTGTATTCTACAGGGTAAGAACTTTACAGATGGTGGTAATGCTTACAAAAAATAATTAACAGACTTCTAACAAGAAACAGCAGATTTAAGGGTCAGTTAGTAGAGATCATGCTGGAACTGCTGGCAGACAGGAGAGTAAGCAGCCAGCTTAAAGATTGTGTGCAAAGATTTTTGCATATTGTTCATAAAGCTTGAATTCAAGTACCTACGCCATTGATTAGTGTTTCCTGAAAATGTCATGCCGTTTGTGGTTTTGTGGTTTTCTTTAAATCAGCATTTGTTAACCTGCTCTACAGTGGCTGAAAACAGTAGAGTTATTTGTGTCTCTCTCAGTCAGGCTTGGAGAGCGATGACATCATTTTGGAGTACTGTAGCTTCCTGCTTCAGATTCCCAGTCACAGCAGGCTGTAGAAATAATGGTATGCTCTCAATGTTTCTTACAAACTCAGTCTGTGGTTTGTGTTTACATAGATTAGCTTAAAAGCTATCATTCTCTTCTTATAAAAGTTGATCATTTGAGTTTCAATGCTGAATTGAAGTAATGGAAATCTTTCTCTGTGAGAGATCAGCTTGTCTGTATCACAGCTCTCAGTTCTTTCTCATCATAACTCTTTTTTTCTAACTATATAACACAGAGTTATTTAATGAATATAAGATAAATCTAAATTTTGTTCATTCATAGAAATAGTTTATCCTTGATGTCACTTTCATAAATACAATCATCTAAGAACTTTTTTTTTCCATGTCAGATTGGCAAACAATTACATTCCACACACTACTATTTCAAGCACAATCTGAACTCACAGATTTGAGTTCTTTGGTGGTTTCTGTGTGAAAATACATCATGTATGTGTATAAACAGAAACACCATATAGCATCCCGGTGCACCATGGCTCTTCCCCACAGTTGAGGCAGCTGCACTCTGCCACCTGTCCCATGCCCCACAAGCCACCTACCTTCTGCTCCACATTTAAGGCTGCTGCACCCTGCTGCCCACTGTCTTCTTCCACACAGTTGGGGATTGTACACCCTGCTGCCCCATCCTCTGCCTAAAGAATCAAGGGTTTCTGCACCCTGCTGCCCCCTACCCAAATAGTTGGGGTTGCTGCACCCTTCTGCCCTCTCTCCCCACCCCCACAGTCAGGGACACTGCGCACCTGTTGCACTGTTCCTGTCTCTACAGTCATGGCTGCTGTCGTCTGCTATGCCCTAGAGTCCCAGGTCCCCCTGCCTCCACAGTTGGGGCTACTGCACCATGCTGCCCTAGGCCATCTGAGGTGGGGATTTTGCTGCATCCTGCTACCCACTTCCATTGCCCCAAATGGGCAGGGCTGCTGCAACCCACCCCGTCTCACAGTCAGGGCTGCTGTACCCTGATGTCCCCCTGTGTCCATGCCCACAGTTGAGACATCTGCACTATGCTTTCCTCTGCAAAAAAAATTTCTTACATGAATGTATTTATGAAGGCTATATCAAAGACAAACTATTTCTATGAATGAACTGAATTTAGATTTATTTTATGTTCACTAAATAACCCTGTGTTATATAGTTAAAAAAAACAGTTCTGATGAGAAAGAACTGAGAGTTGTGATGCAGACAAGCTGATTTCTCACAGAGAAAGATTTCCACTACTTCAAGTCAGCATTGAAACTCAAATGATCAACTTTTTATATGAAGAAAATTATAGATTTTAAGCTAATCTAGCTAAACACAAACCACAAACTGAGTTTGTAAGAAACCTGGTGAGCAAACCATTAATTCTACAGCCTGCTGTGATTGGGAATCTGAAAAAGCAAGCTACAGTACTCCAAGCTGATGTCAACGCTCTCCAAGCCTGACTGAGAGAGACAGAAATAACTCCACTGTTTTCAGCCACTGTAGAACAAGTTAACAAATGCTGATTTAAAGAAAACCACAAAATTAAACAGCATGAAATTTTCACAAAACTCTAATCATGACACGGGGACTTGCATTCAAGCTTTATTAACAATATGCAAAAACGTCTGCACATGTTCTTTAAACCTAATTTTCTCTCCATTCTTAAAGGAGCCATTTTAGTGGGCAGGTGGAGGAAAGATATTTTTAGTCAGAGTTTAGGGGCACTTTGACATTGTTGTTTACATTTATAACAGGTGGTGTGGGGAAACGTAGCTCAGGAAATTAACGTTGGGGGTGAGTAGATTAAGAATGCCCTGTGAATCAGGTGTGTGATTAGGGGAAGGAGCTGCTGGAGGCTTAGTGCTTTCGAACAAGAGACAGTCAATGTAAGGGTCAGTTATTTGGGAACCTGTGTTGGAACTGCAGACAGTGAGGAAAGTAAATAGCCAGCTTAAACCTAGAGGTATATATTTATATTTTCTGTCCATACTTAAAGAAGCCTTGTAAGTGGGTAGGTGGAGGAAAGAGATTTTTAGTCAGAGTTTAGGGGCACTTCGAGATTTTTAAGTTTGTAACAGTTGGTGTAGGGAACTGTGCTCAGGAAATTAATCTTGGGGGGGGGGGTGAATAGATTAAGAAGGCTCTGTGAATCAGGTGTGTGATTGTCGGGAGGAGCTGCCAGAGGTTGGTAACCACCATCCCAAGTGCCAAAACATAGGTGCAGTATGGGAGGGGGTGAGGCAGCAACAGCGCGTACTGAAAGTGCGACAACACAGCATGGCAGAATGACAGCTCAAGGGTGAGGTGCACCGGAGGTCGGCATGGGCAAACGTACATGCAGAGGGACGGTGCACAACAGCTCTGAGAGGGTCAACAGGCAGAGGGCCGAACATCTGTAGGACACCGCAGCCACACAGCGGGATGTAGACACACTGGAGCCCCAGCCCACAGCACAGGGGCGGCATGGCCTGTGCACCACAGCAGTGCAATGTGATGGATGGTGAGCAGGCACCCAATGCCCCTCCCAAGCAGACCACCACACCGCACACCAGGAAGACAGATACTCACCAAAGCAGGGCAGAGGATGTGCAAGGGTACCAGGGAACAGGCACTGGACAGGGAGCGGGGGGGCAAAGGATACACGCCTGATACAAAGGCTGGACAGGAAGGGTCAGCAATGGCCCACAGTGGGTGAGGGTAGGGGACTACACACATAGGGGGTACCGGCACAGTGCAAGCAGAAACGCCATCTGAACTGGAGGATGTCCATACAATACATACAGAGCCAACAAGGCAAGCCATTGCCTGTGCATGACCGCTACATCTATCACAAGGACAAGGCTGGCCCTGAAAAGGTATATTGGTGTTGCACTGAGGCACACAGGTATAGCTGCCTCACCTGCCTGCACACAGTTGATGACACTATGGTGGTCACCATAAGAGAACATAACCATGCTGCCGTTGCGGCGGATGTCAGTGTGCGCCGGGTACTGGGTATGCTATGGGACAGGGCAAGGAGGTCAATGGACAGTGCTTCATAAGTGGTTGCAGCGAGCACTTCAGGGATACCTGTGGCCACTGCAGGTCGATTGCAAGGGGTGCGTTTACTGTGGTGGACTGTGCAGCACATGCGTCATATGGCTCAGGGGGTTCTCACAACACCAGCCACAGTCACCAACCTGGCCATACTGTCCGAGTTCACCATGGCAGGGGAAGGAGGCCGGTTCCTGCTCTATGACAGTGGCCAGGAGCAGGACTGGATTGTGATCTATGCCAATGACCTGGGTCTGCAGCAGCTGGCGGACTGCCCAGACTGGTTTATGGATGGCACCTTCAGGGCATGCCCAACACTGTTCGGGCAGCTCTATACCATACATGCTGTCCAGTCAGGTGCAGTCCTGCCAGCTCTATATGCCCTCACTGGTACCAGGAGGGCGCAAACCTACAAGCGGCTGTTGGGCCAGCTATGCCTCCACCATTTGTCACTCACCCCCGCCACTGTGCTGCTCGATTTCAAGCATGCCGGCTGGCGTGCAGTGTCCACCATCTTCCCAGATGCCATCATCAGGGGCTGCTTCTTCCACTATTCGCAGGTCATCTGGCACAGGATACAGCAGTGCTGAGGTCCTGCGCTGGTACTCCAAGGACCTAGACCTTGCCCTGCACCTCCGGATGCTGATGGCATTGGCATTTGTACCACCCAGTGATGTGCCGGCAGTATTCCAGGAGATGCAGGAGTGGGAGTACATGGTGAAGAACAAGGAGGTACTGCAGCTAGTCCTCGACTACTATGAGGACACCTGGTTTGGTCACCCCAGCGCCCAGCTCGGCTGCTGGCATGCAAAATTCCCTATCAAGCAGTGGAACTGCCATGTGGTGACTGTCCAGGACCTTGTCAGGACAAATAATGCGGTGGAGGGGTGGTACTAGGCATTTAATACCAGGCTCGGAGCATGCCACCCCAGTATCTGGAGGCTGCTGGACTGCCTACGTGAGGAGAAGTGGCTGACCATGGTCCACTCTGAGCAGTTGGTGTCAGCAGCAGAGGTGCCACATGCCTGGCACTGCTATCAGGACTTGAACACCCATATCACCACTGTGGTCACCGAGTATGAGACCAGGAGCCATTATGACTACCTCTGTGGGCTGGCACACAACTTCACCTTCCATGTGTGACCAGCCACGGCCTGGTAGTGCTAGTGCCCAATGTTCCCTGCCACCCGTAGACCTCTTCCTGTCCCTGTGCATCTGCACCTGCATGCCATGGGCTCTTGGCTGGCTCCATGCCCAGCAGTCAAGCAGTGCCGCCCTGTACGGGTGCCCACTCCTCCTTCCCTATTCCCCGTAGTCGCTCATTTGACATACGCTCTCCATGCGGTCGCCTATTGCTGCGTTTGCCTTTTCTGCACACTCGCCCTTGGCATGTGTTCACCCTGATTGTGTGCTCGCCCTTTCCATGGTCATCCACTGTCAGTCTCTCTGTGAGGACTCGCCCTTGGGGAGTTGCCCACATCACATAAATCCCCAGAGGCTTAGTGCGGACAGACAATTGGGGTACACCAGCAAGTAGGAAGAGGAGAATAAAAGAAGTAACACCCAATGTGTCAGATCGCATGAGTGGCAAAGAGCAGGATTGAAGCATCTGCCTTAGGAGCATCTGTAGAGCAGCCATAGATAGTGTGTAATCCACAGGAGACTCTGCAAGGGAGATGCCAGGCCAAGGTATGGAGATAACACTTTACTGGTGGCTGTTCAGACAGCTAAGGGGAAGGTAAATGCAGGTTGTAATCTTTATTACAAGTGGGAAAGGAACAGTACATCTCCAGAATAAGGCAGGTAGAGGTAGAAGGGTTAAAGAAGAGGGAAAACAAGAGACACCCTATCTAGGGTAGGGTAAAAAGTTAGATTCAGGAAAGCAAAAGGGAGGGGTAGGAGTACAACAGTAGTAGGAAGAAGAGAAATGGTACAGAGGAATTTAAACAGACACTAGGCAAATGAAAGGAAAACTTATGGGAGTGGTGCAGAGGACCACAGTCTTCCAGGACACCTTGTGGAGACGGAGGTGCTGCCCCACTTGTACTAACCTCTCTGGGTTGTGGGAAGGGATTTCTGAACTTCCGGGCTGAACTGGCAAGAGCAGAGAGGACCTTCTGCCCCATCAAGGAGCCACCAAGTCTGCCACCACTCCCACAAAGTGTGCCTAGGCACAGGCAGAGTGGCTGAACCTTGGTGGGCTCTGGGAGAGTAAGGGTGGCAGGAAAGGTGCATGCTCCTTGGCCAATACTACTATGGAATTCCTTCATCATTCTGGAGGGATGAGGCAGATAAGAGCAGGAACCCATAGCAGTGGAAAGGGATGAAGTGAGGATCCTCAGAAGTGGAGGCCCAAGGAAGGAGGAAGAGGCCTCCTGACTGAGGAAAAAGCAACTGCTGGTGGGGGACTCTATTGTTAGGGGGACGGACTTGGAAGAGGGAGGTGAAGTGCTCCTGTTGCTTTGGCTTGGGGGGATGGAAAGTGTATCCAGATCACTAGTGCAGCAGCTGGGAGGGGAGTAGATGTCAGTGTCCACCTGGGGACAAATGACCTAGCAAAGGACATGGTAGGGGTAGTGCAGGGTAACTTCATGGAGTTGGGGAAGGCCCATAGGCAGGTAGCATGCACAGTGGATTTTTCGGAGGTGTTATGTGTGAACAGCCATGTGGAGATGCAATAGTACTCCACATCAGGGCATTTAATGACTGGTTAAAGACAGGGTGCATGGAGGAGAGCTTCAGCCACATCGGGCACTGGGGCCAGTCTGGAAGAACGTAGGCCCCTATAAGGGAGATGGCCTGCATCCTTATGGGAAGGGGACCACAGTCCTTGGTAGGAGGTTTAAATGTTACTTGACTGAGCATTGAAACTAGCCAGGGGGGATGCAGTAAAACAAAAGGAGGCAACAATGAACCCCCCGGATGATGAAGCAGCAGGAAGGGAGGGATGGGGAGGAAACTTCCTTAGGGCAGGGATGCAGAATGTCAGGGATGGGGACAAGGCAGAATAAAACCGAGGTAAGTGAGGGTAGAGGATTGTAGGAGTCAAGGAATGAGTAAATTAAAAAGGTAGGAGGAAAGCCAGGAAGAGCTTCAGGGAAAAAAACATTCAGGAATGAGAGGGAATAACAGGGCAGTGAGCAGGGTGGAAGTAAGATGTGGAGAGCCATGTGCGTTGATGCAAGGAGTCTTGGAAACAAAATTCCAGACCTGGATGCCATCGTGTCGAAAGCTGACCAGGATTCAGTGGCCATTACAGTCTTGACGCACAGAGTACCACAAATGGGACATGGCCATACCAGGCTACTCTATGTTCAGGAGAGACTGGGAAGAGAGGAGGGGTTGTTTTATATGTGAGGGAGGGAGGGAATCAAGGCCATGGAGGGACAGGGGCACCAGGAGGAAAAGGAAGGGCTGGAGGTGCTGTTGGCCCCTGCTGCTATCCGTACTGGGGGTAGTGTACAGGCCTCCACCACAGGGGGTGGAATTGGATAATGCACTTTGGGGACCCATCAGCAAAGTGGCAAGTAAGGGGCTAGTTGATTACTTTAATCTGCTAGATGTGGAGTGGAGCCTTCCAATGGCAGTTTCTGCAATGAGTAGGGCATTCCTGGACTCCCTACAAGGGCCTTTTCTCAGACAGCTAGTCACAGAACCGACTAGGGAGCTCGTGCTTAAAACAGTAACAGCACTGCAAACTTTATGGTGGGCAGTCCCCTGGGAACCAGTGATCACCGTACAGTGTGGTTTAACATTAAGACAGGAACAGAGGCTAACCACATGAGGATGAGGGTCCTGGACTTTAGGAGGGGGATTTTAAAAAAATTGGAGACTGCCTCAGAAATTGCCTCAGGTGGGGTTGGGGGGGCAATTGCCAGGAAGGGGTGGAGACACAGTAAGCAAAAACAGGTGAGGTTAAAACTAAAGCACCTATCCTCTGAATGAAAGAAGTGAGTAAAAGCAGAAGAAAAAAAGAGGCTGCTATGGTTCTCTAAGGAAGTGGTGAAGGAAAGAAGGGTGTCAATCAGGAAGTATAAGGAAACACAGAGGGAGGAGGCAGGGAGGTATACCCAGTAAAGCAGAGGGAAACAGGTAAGGTGCTGAGGGAAGCAAAAGTGGAGACTGAGGAAAGAATCACCAAAGGGGTCACTAAGGGGGATAAGATTTTCTTCAGACACATACTGTAAGTGAGAAGGAGAAAGCAAGGGGAGGCATAGTGAGGATTAAAAGGGTGGTGGGGGAACACACTTTGCAGAAGACCACCAAGAAAAAGCAGGCATTCTGTACAGGTATTTCTGTTTAGTCTTCACATGGGGATGGGGGAACAGACCACCAGGGAACAGTAGGAACATGGGGAAGGGAAGTGGACTCAAGTCAATTTTCTTTTTTTTTTTTTTTTTTACTCTTATTTCTGCACCCCTGGATGGCCCCCATCCTACCAACTCCCCCAGCCCCGTCTCCCAGGATCGCTGTGGCTTATCTTACACCCAGCCTGGGAGTGGTGCCTGTGGGGAATTGGTCGTCATCCTGCCGCTGGTATTTTCTCCTCCTGTTTTTCTCACGAGAGCCCAAGGAGAAGGACACATGTGCCTTGCAACCCCGGTAATGACCCCCTTCCACCCACCCCATTGGCCTAATGCCTGGTACCCTACAGCCTGTGCTGTGCCCTGGCCTCCACCAGGGGGCAGCCATTAGCTGAGGGATGCCACCCCGCCACCCCCAGAGAGGAGAGTTGTCTGCCAGCAGCTCCATCCAGCTCCTCCCTCCCTCCTCCCCGTGTCGACCTCCGATGACCCAGGCTCATTCCCAAACCTGGATCGCCAGCATGCCGTGAAATGTGGCGTCCAATGCCTCAACCCTCTGTGCCACTGGGTCAGCGACTCAAGTCCATTTTCAGAAGAAAGAGTCAGGAATGGATTTGCAGCTCTGAAGGTGGTCAAAGCCATGGGACCAGACAGGATACATCCAAGGGTTCTAAAGGAACTCAGCAGCTCACTGGAAACAGGCATGATTCCGGAGGACTGGAAAAGAGTGGACATGGGTCCTCTACATAACAGTGACAGCAGGGAGGAGGCTAGCAACTATAGGTGGTCCGTCTTACTTCAGGGATCTACTATTGAATCCCGACAGTCAGTCCCTCGAACTCCATAAGCCCAAGTTCAGGAGATCGACTGCCAGAAGACCGACAGGGTCTTAGTGCAATGCAGGGGGCAAGCCCCCCACACCCCCATAAATAAAATAACCAACTCCGAGGGGGATCGGACCTTGGAGAAGGTTAAAAACATACGGGGTCAACAACAGTGCTAACAAAAAATGTTCCTTCCCAGGAACAGAACCCAGGTCAAGAGCACCATACTGGCTGAGCTGCCAGTGGCCTAGCCCTCCATGCCACGGGAGCAGCTCAGCCAGCTTCCACATTTTCCCTTTCCTTATGGTGCCTAACTAGGGGTAGAGTAGCGGTTCGTCACATCCACTACCTTACCCTTGTCGGCACCAGCTTCTGTTCTGTCGGGCGGGTGTGTGTTGGGCTGCCGAACTCGGGATCCTGAATGTCGGGATTCCAAGTGTTGACATTAGGTAATGCTCCCTACTTCAGTGGTAGGAAAATGAATGGAAACCCTGATAAAAGAAAGATTAGTAGAATATCTTGAATCCAATGCATTGCAAAACCACAGGCAGCATGGATTCATGGTGGGGGGTGGTCATGCTAAAAAAGCTGAATACAAATCTTTGACTGAGTGACCAGAAAATGAGATAAGGGGAAGGCAGTGGATGTGGCCTATCAGAGTTCGATACTGTGCAGCAGAGATGGCTGATAAAGAAACTGAGCTGTCCGGGGGTGAGATCCAAAGTGGTGAATTAGGTTAGAAACTGGTTAACAGATGGGAGCTTGAGGGTGGTGGTAAACGGCACTCACTTGAATTGAGTGATGGAGGAGTGACCAGTAGGGTGCCACAGAGCTGAGTATTGGGACTGGCCCTCTTCAATGTCTTCATAAGTGACATTGCTAAGGAACTGGAAGAAAAGGCATGCCTTTTTACAGATGATACAAAAATCTGTAATAGGGTGAACACTCTGGAGAGGGTGGAGAGAATGAGCAAGGAAGAGTGAGAGATGACATGATAGAGACCTAAAAGTACCTCTCAGGGGCATCTAGGATGTAGGAGGACAGGGTGCAGGAGAGATGTCTCTTTCAAATGAGAAGAAGCACCATGACCAAGGAGCATGCAATAAAGCTGGGTAGAGGGAGTTTACAAGAGATGTCCGGAAATATTATTTCACTGAAAAGGTGGCAGATGCCTGGAACAGGCTGCCAACAGAAGTGGAGGCGGCAAAAGCAGCAGGGGGCTTCAAGCACGTGTGGGACACACATAGGGGTGAAAACAGACAGGGTGGAGCGAATGTTGCCGGAGACCAGGCAGGGTCAATAGAGACAGAATAGATAAGAAATATCTGGGCAGACAGAATGGACCAAGCAGTTCTTTTCTGACTACAAATTCTGTGTTTCCAAATGTTAACAGAACTCCCAGATGTGACATCAGTGAAGTCAGCCAGAATTCTGTGAGTATCCCATTACAGAGAACACACTTACCATGATGTTGTGATACGCGTGTGCGCGTGTGCCTGCATGCGTGCCTGCATGTCTGTGTATTGGGGAGACTACATGGGCACTTATCAGTGCTTTGGGCTCCTGGATGGAGTCTGATATAAAATCTGGATGTCTTGGACTCACAGACAATCCCTTATTTTCAAGGGTCAGCTGATGATTTCAAACAAGCCTTCAAGGCTGTGCACAGTGGGTCTCTTCATCAGGTGGTTGTGTGAAAAACAGACGAAAAAGTTGTTTTTCCTCCTAAAATACAGTACAAGCCTTCTCAGAAGCCTGTTCAGTTCGGTGCTACAGTATGCAGGGCAGGGCTGTGCATGGGGTGGATTTCTGATACTTGTATCTGAGGCTCTGGTGTTTGTTTGCAAAATATTTTATTTTACATTTCAGACTTGTTTCTGTTAATGATGACACAAGACCAAGGGTGTGAAATGATTCAATAAACTATGCAGTTATCAAGAAAATATGCATTCATGTAGTGAGGAGTAGTAACCACAGGGTTTTCATATCAGCCTACACCTAGGTGTAATACTAATTGATACAGTTTAACACAAATATAAATATTTAACTGTGATTGTAAAAAGGGTAGTATTTACATGCATTGGTCCCGAATAGTATTTGTTTTGCACAGCCCTGATGCGGGGCCTTCAGGGTAGTGCCTACTATACTGTACATTCAGAGGCTTCCGTTATTAGTGGGAGACCCCCAACGTCTGAGGCAACAGACTGATCTCCACGCTACCACTCAGTATTGCCCTCCAATCCCTTTCTTGGGGGTTTCAAAAGCCCCCCCCAAAAAAAAACCTGAAGTAACAATGTTTGCCACTGCAATCCTGAGCATGAATGACAGAAACATTTGTCACAAACAAGCACATCACTCATGTTGAGTACTACTGTGCCAAGCACCACTAATGAAACTATAGTACGGCACATCGGCCATCCACTACACGGCTGGTGCATGATGACATACAGTACTGCTCATAGAAAAGTTTCCTGCTACCGCAGTATTACCGCACGTGTGGTAAAAATCTACCACAGTACCGCAGTAAAAAAAAAAAACAATGATAGTCAATGGGATTTTTTACCACGGTAGCAGTATTTTTCATTACAGCAGTAGCGGGAAACTTTTCTATGAGCAGCACTGTACCTTACATCAATGCTGCAGTATTACGAATATGACGGAAGAGGCCAGCCTGTCGGCACAGTGGTTGGATTTCCGCTTGTGGTGCCAGTGACCCGGGTTCTGGAGCGAGCACAGGTTGCTGGAGGGCCGGCTGGGGGAGAAGACTCAAATGACCCACGACTGCTCGTCTTCTCTGGGGGGAGGGAGGGGACCAAGGTCCGCAGTTTACCTGACCCCGGGTGGAGGCTCGTGGTACAGCAAGTCCTGCAGCTGCAGGAGGGGCTGATGGGAGCTGTGTGGTGGACATTGGCGCATAGCGATTTGATGTCAGGGTGCACACCACACAAGGGAGAAAATGGGAGGAAAATGCACTCCGGAGCATGAGTAGACGGAGCGCTAACACCGACCCTCATTACGACTGCCTGCCTGATCACCGGGGGATCTGATGAAATTGAAGAGATCGGGGCATCTGGGCTCGCCCAGTACCCATCTGGGGTAGGCCACTGTTCATGGAGAACCCCAGGATTCAAGGTAAGGCAATTAGTGGTGGTGGTTCAGGCGACTCCCAAAGAAGCATAGCTGCGGGTTCGGGGGAGGAGGATAAACAAAAGGAAAAAAAACCAAATATGATAGAAGCAAAACTCACCTCTGGTCCTGGGGCTCCAGGTGGCCCTATGGGCCCTTCATCCCCCTGGAGAAGAGACAGAAAAAAGAGATTATACTTATTGGGTGTCATGAAAATATATAACAGCAAAGGCAAGGCACCTGGATTTGCCCCACAGAGAAACACAAGCAAACCTTTATATTTATTTCTTTATTGGTCATGTTTGGACAGACATGTCTGACATGTTCCCACATGATATGTTTCTCCAATCATCTAGGAGTGCTGGTTCATAGGGGTAGTCAAATACCTTATTTCAAATATCCAGCTGACTATCCGTACTTGGGTCCCCAAATATTCTGAATTTGGTAGGGGTGTGCAAATACCTTATCCCAAATATTCAGGGAATATTATATTTAGGCTCCAAATATTCGGGCATTCATATTTGTTATTTAGGTTGCAATGCAAACACACACACACACACACACACACACACACACAAGAAACAGCCCCTGTGATAAAGAAAAAAAAAACCTCATTCGTCTCCCACGTTCTGTAAGAATCCATCCCCTCTCCTTCCCCTTGATGGGCAGCGGTACTACCCCCTTGCCTCCATGGCTGGCTACCATCTTTGAGCACTTATTTGCACTAATCCATTTCACTACTATTTCCCCCTCCCACCCAGCGGCAGTACCTCATGTGATCAGCTGGTTTTACTATGAACATGTGCCCCAGACCAGTCGTGGTGGAGGGTGGGTTCCGTGACCATTCACCTCCTTCTTCTTTACTTGCATCAGCTCACCACCGCCATGCGACTGCATCGCCAGATTTTGGGTGCTGGGGTGGGAGGTGCCTCTGCTGGCTGGGGGGGTAGGAAACATATTAATGAAATGGATTAGTGCAGATAAGTGCTCAAAGACAGTGTCCAGCCATGGAGGCAGGGGGCTTATGCCAGTTGCCCATCGTGGGATTTTTTCTACTAGTGGGTGCTGGAGGGTGAATGGATTCCTACAGAGGGTGGGGGACAAGGGAGTTTTTTTATTTTTTTTATTCAACCTCCTCCTACCCCCTGGTCAGTCACCCCTTCAGGTTCTCCAATGTCTCCCGTCTGCTCACTCTCCCTCTTCACCAGCTACTCACTTCACATCGTGGCCCCCTCAGGTAACCTAGCATATCCTTTCACCAGACGGGTCCCTCTCCTCCGAGGGGGAAGGCATCAGTGGGGGTGGCCAGAGCATCTTATTTTGGCCCAGGGGTGCCACTGAGGTAGTGCCAGTTGTCAAGGTCTGGCGGAAGCGGGGGACCGGGAGGACTGTCATCCGGTCAACCAGGGCAGTTTTCCTGATTTTCTCCCCAGGGAGTGGCGTGCCACTGATGTCATGGCGTACACCAACGTCCGCCACTCCCCCATCAATTTCATCTCAGGCATCCATACTATGCTCCTGGCCTCCGCAGAGGGGCCAGCAGGCACTGAGATGCATCCCTGCCCTCCCGCCGAGAAGGCGAGCAGTCCTGGGACACTCCTTTCCTTCTCCCATGGCCGGCCCTCCAGCGACCAGAGTCCGTTCCCGAACCAGGGTCACTGGCGTCGCAAGCAGAAATCCAACCGCTGCGCCGACAGGCCAGCACAAAGGAGTTTTTAATCACAGGAGCCATTTCTTTTTTTGGGGGTAGTATTTTCTGAATACGAATAGTGCCACTATTTGTTATTCAGACCCAAATAAAGAATAATGTGCATGATTCATTAAGTTATTCAGGAAATACTATTTATTACTCCCCCTAAATTTGGTATTCATATTCATTATTCATGTTCCTGTTGGGGGTAAAGCCCCATCCTCCTTCCCAGCCCAACAGTTTAAAGATACAGAACCCCATCCCCACCCTTCTCAGCCCCAGCACCTAGAGTTTAAAGTTAAGAACTGATCCTACAATGGGTGACCAGCACAACCCACCCACCTCCATGGCCGTCCACCATCTTTATTAGTGCTTTTATACTTTGGGTCCTGAAAGAAAGAAAGAATCTCCCCACTGCCCCATCCCAGCAGCAGTACCCAACCCCCAACCTCCTCCCCTCCCCCAGCACCCACATTTCATCATTATGCCCTTCCTCACCAGAAGGCGAACAACACAACTCACCCTCCTCCATGGCTGGTTGTCTTCTTGTGAATGAAAGTGCTGATTACTGTGCGAGCAAGCACAGAATCATTTACATTCACAAAAAGGCAGCCAGCTGTGGAGAAGGGTGGGTTGTGTTGGTCACCTTCCTGCATCGGGGGGGGGGGCACAATAATGAAATGTAGGTTCTTGGAGGGAAGGAGATTGGGAACTAGGTGCTGCTGCTGTGGTGAGGAGGTGGGGATGGGGAAGTTATTTCTTTCTGTCAGGGTCTGAATCACAAAATGCTAATAGAGTCAGCAGCTGGCTGTGGAAGCAGGTGGGTTATGCTGGTCACCCACTGTGGGCTCAGTTTTTAAACTTTAAATTGTGGGTTCTGGGGTGAAGAGGGTAGGTGTGGGGACAGCAGTTCTGTATCTTTAAACTGTTGTGTTGGGTGGGTGGAGGCTGTTTTGTATTTTTCCTTAAATTATTTCTTTAATATGAATGACTGTGCCACTGTTCATTATTCATATCCGAGTAACAAATAATACATTATTCGTGGATTCTGGAAATAATATTTGTCCCTTGCATACCCTCACTGTTTCACTTGTCCTTTCTGACTGGTTTTGCTAGATACTTAAAGATCCCCTGACACCATTAGAAAAAACAATTGAGATTTGGACACAAATCAGTTTATATTTCATATATGTTCTATTATTCTTTAACTTTTTTCTTTATTGCTGAGGACAGCTGTATGAAAAAGGATTACTGTCCCTTAGACATTATCTGCTTGCCTACATCTGACATCATAATCCCCTGTTTATGGCATCATAGTTATCTCCAGCAACAGACTGTGATGTCAGAAACGGAACTGTGATGTCAGAAACAGAACTGTGATGTCAGGTGTAGGCAAGCAGCCACAGCAGACAGGGCAGCGATCCTGTTTATATGCAAATATCCTTAGTAATGAAGAAGTAAAGGTAAGACTTAAAGAAAAAATATTAAATATAAGCTGAATTGTCTAAATACAGCATTTTTTCCAAGTTGCCACAACAGCAACAGGGGCTCTTTAAGTGGCTTGGTAGCAGAAGCAGGATAACTCATTTTATTTATTTACCCAGAATTAATTAATAGAGAGAAGCAAGCATTTGAAATATTGTCATACATTCAAAAACAGAGACAGAACTTTGGTAAACTAAGTGCATCATGGAGATATTCTACAGATAGTTGCGGTTAAGGAGAAGATAACCCTGTTTACATTTTTCAAAATAATTGTAAATTCAGCCATATGTGAAGTTTGTTTAGTTACCCCAGTGTATTATTTTGTATGTGTATTTTTAAATAGTCCTGTTTTCCCCTTATTTGAGGTCTCTTGTTAATGCCAACTATTTTTTCCATCCAATATGTATTTCTTAATCACTTATGAGTTATGGAACCATCAGCTGAGCAGAAGCCTACAGTGACTCCATTGAGATCCTACAGAACACTAGAGAGCTAACTCTAGAAAGTTTGGATGTTACGCATTGCCATCTTAAATTACAGATATGAATGGAGATTTCCATAGGCAAAAGTTCTAGTGGTGGAGGGGCAAAATGTGTCTATGGGAATTCCCAGTCTTTGTCCTAATCAAAGATGGCTTCCCGTCACGACATCTGGGCCAACAGTAAAGTTGCATGGTTAGCACGCTTAGCTTTTTAAACGATCTCTGCAAGTTCTTTTTCCATGCAGGGACTTCATTTAGCTGATATCCCAAGGTTCCAGACCTGCAAATTACAATGATTTATGGGCAGAGAAAAGGCTACATTAACAAAGGAGCCTAAATCAGGGAAAATTCGTTCTTTTTCAAAACAAACACACAAAATAATACAATTGGATTACTAAACAAACCATACATGATCACATTTCTAATTATATTAAAATGTAAATAGCTGTGTTTATGAAATTCACAGTTGTGCATGCACACAGAGAATAAGTGAATGAGACAAAGCAGCACAGGGCTTACCTCCTGACCAGGCTGTCCCCTCGGACCAGGTAATCCCCTCGCTCCCAGCTTCCCCTGCAAAGGGTTGAAATGAAAGCATCTCAGGCAACTGAAGCTCAGACCAATAAGGCCTATCAAAGCATGGCTGGTGAAGGTCTCTCTTCCAACTCAAACTACTTTGGGATAGGGTCCAACATTCATTACTTACACAAGCTCTTGGAGTAGTATCAACACAAACAGAGGGAGCAGTAGACAGCCAGAACAATCTGCAGGGAGTCTGCTCAGCCTTTACTTTCTTTGGCTATAATATCCCCGTAACACTAAGCCCCATTGCACTTGCAACTCACCTTTGGGCCTTCAGGGCCATTTTGTCCCGGTGGTCCGATGTCCCCTGGAAAACCCTAGACAGGTGACAAAAACATGAATTTTAACTCATTTTCAGTGAGGTATACATGAGGCATACACCAGGTGGCTTGAAGTAGGTTGCAGTGGATGGGCAGTACTCCAAGTGGAGAGAGGTAATCAGCAGCGTCCCTCAGGAACAGGCGCTGGGGCCACAGCTGTTCAATATTTTCATCAATGATCTGGAAACTGTGATGTCCAGAAGGCTGATAGGTTCACTGGTGACACTAAGTTGGCCTGGGTTATGAACTCTCTTAAAGATGGGGATAAACTTCAGGAGGACCTAACAAGTGGAGTGATGGAGTGTACTCCAGAGGCTCAATTTTCAGAGCCCCAAGAATGCTGAAATACCCCTGGGGTGCCGACTGTTTGGCACACTGGGCTTGCGGCATTCCCCTGGCTGGTGATTGAGATTCTCAATCCCAAGCATCAAATGCCAAAAGTTAGACCAGTTTTTCCCCGGTCTAACTTGCGCCATTTGGGGGACCCTGTCTATGGGTCTTGCGCCAAATCTTTGGCACAAGCTTCCGTAAAGTATGGAAAGTGTTGCAACTGTGCCTGACGTACTAAAATCAGATGGGTGCAGTTGCGTCAAAGGAGTCTGGCACAGCTGTGCCAAACAACGGGGCTGATGCAGGGATTGATGCAAGTCTGCATCACCCTTTGAAAATCATGCCCCTGGAGTCTCAGAGTCAGTGTCACTAAATACAAGGTTCTACACTTGGGGAGGAAAGACAGAGAAGGAACTACACACTGTGGGGCTCCTTGTACTACTGTGGAGAAGGAAATGGACCTGAGTTTTTTTTTTTTTTTTTACTTGCTGTTTTATCCCCTGGTACCTGGCAGATCTCCACCAACCCACCTCGACCCATGATCCACCAATCACGCACCCCCATGTAGCCTTGGTTTCCCCCCAGGTGGGGTTGGGGTGGAGGTAACCCCCAAATCCTTCTTGTTTTGTTGGGCCCCCCATTGTAGCCTCACAGGTCGAGAGGTGAGGGGCACCTTCTTCTGCTGGTGTGCTCCGCCAGGTCCTGATTTTTCCCCCACCGCCCCTGGAATCGCAGATGCACCATGGTGTCTATATGCTTACACCAATGTCCTGCCGCACTCCTCCCCATCTGTGTGGCACTGGGCTACTGTGCCTCTGGCCTCCACCAGAGGTCAGGCCAGCACTGCGCCATCATCCCCCTCCCCAGGGGAAGCAAATTGTCCGTTGGATGCTTGAGCATCCCTTCCCCGTCCAGCCCTCCAGCTCCCCGGGCTCGTTCCTGAACCTGGGTTGCTGGTGCCATGAACGGTAGTGCTACCGCTGCACCAGCGGGTCGGCCATGGACCTGAGATTTATCACAGACAAGGGGCTATAATATGGCAAACAGTGTGCACCGCTGTTAAGAGGGATGGCAGAATGACAAATTGCATGAAAAGCAGATGACCAGTAAGGCAGGAGAAACATTCCTGTCACTTTACAAGGCCCTGGCAAGGCCCCACCTGCAAATACAATTTACACTTTTGGGCTCCCCAAACCAAAAAAGACACTGAAGCAGTCACTGTGCTGCAATACAGTGGCACTACAATAACCAGGGGTATGGGGACAAATCCTATGAGAAGTGGCCAAATGCTATGACAAGCGACTGTCAACCTGGGACATGGTCACCTTGGAGAAATGGATGCTGAAAGAAGACATGATCTCAGGTTTCCTCACACTGAAGGTTAGAAACAAGCTCTAATAGACTGAGATGTCTACTTTTGCGTGCTCCAGCAGGAATCCGTGACAAGCCCTGGTAAATATAGGGGTAAAAGAGCCTGCCAGGGGAGACAGTGGACATGAAGGCAGTAAGGTTTCCAGGTAGGCGTGTACAAATGTCTGCTTGCCCAGGGAATTACAGGGAATGCTGGGTAGTACAGTTTGTAAAGAATCCTTTTTAAATTAGGATGTTTGCACAGCTTAATAAGTTATGTAAGCAATAAGACACAACAGGGTGTGCATTGTGTTGAGATAACTGCACACCAAGGGGTGTAATCCTTCAGCCCTTGGAAGTGCTGTTATCTCAGCACAGTGCACATCCCTGGAGTGTCTTATTGTGTTTATAAAATGGGCTTTTATTCTTAAAACAAGTTTTTTTATTAATTTACAAATGTTAAAACATGTAAACATCTAAATGCATGTTTGCATTTCACCTGAAATAGTTCTTCCACTTGTCGGTACTATATTTATCTAACTGCTTTGCTTTTGGTCTTTTGACCCAACTCTGGTTCCATAGTTGTAGGTTTTTTTTTTTTTTAATACCACTTGTCCTACCTTGTGTGCTCAAAGCTACAAGTATTATAGAGGGCTATGTCTGGAATGAGCAGGAACTCATTCCACCTCCTCTGACACTTTTCTCCATTGAATACCATTAGAGTTCCACTACATAGGGATGACAGTTCCAGCTCCTCATTGTAGAGATTACAGTTCCACCTCCTAAACATTTCCAATTTACTGTAACCCCTGGGAATGAGTACACTTTTTTTATCTAATATTTCTTATGCCAAGCTCTTATTAGGCTCAGATTGGTGACAGCAGGAACACGCTCACTCCAATTTAAGTGTTCGTCCTCCTGCCTGCTTGCTTGTTAACACTGCCTCACAGAGAGCTAAGTTTGGTGAGTGTTACTCTCTATTTACATTAATGGAAGTGTATAATAATCAGTGCAGCTGCAACAATCATGGCTTCAAACTTAAGCAGACTTTTGATCTGTGGGGGTGGCTGTGGGTGTTGAGAGAGCGAGAGAATGAAAGGTACTGTGATTGTGCAGCTGCTATACTACGGTGAAAGAAATGCACCGAGTGTTAGAAAAGTAATAGAAACACCACAGGCTTTGGTGGTAGAACAAAGATTTAATCTGTCGAGAGCAAGTGTGAGGTGCTATTATTCAGTTCTGTCAGTCAGCTGTGCCCGCTACCCTGCCTGCTTGTTTGGATGGCATCACAACAGTGCAGGCGTTGTGACCCCCCCCACTCTCTCCTTAGGATGCTTCCCAGCTACTTAGAAAAAAGGGTCTGTCCGTAGAATTGATAGTTTTTCAGTCATTTTAATTTTGAGAAAGGTGCAGGTCCGAGAGCTTCATGGAGTATAGCACCAAGTGTTGTGAGCGCCGACCCAGAACAAGTGAAGTGACAGCCAGAGCCAGGTGACCGTGGGAAGTAGAAATTAATGGATTGTTTGCTGATCTTGACAGTTTTTTTTTAAATTATTCTGTGTTACAGAACACTTATCCATCGACAGTGAGTTTGGGAAGGGGGAATGCTTGTGGGGTTGAATGCAGGCTGCTAGTGGAACAGACAGTGAGGCTGAAGTTTGTGTGGGCTGTTAAGAAAAAACACTTAAAATCACTGTGTAGAGGTTGTGTTGTACATATAGCTGTGTTCCTCTTGTGATGAAGTAGAAGAGAAAAGGTAAGGGTGGTGATTTTTGGCACTTGTCTTTTTTCCAGTTTAGGGTGTGTGATCCAGTGGGGGACAAAAAATGGCTGCCAAACATTTTCTTAAAATTCTATGATGTGAAGTGATTTTGTGATGAGGCTAAATACCATGATGACTGTGCATTGTGCAGTATTAATGCACAGTCAGGTGACTGGGTCCATCCAATAGGGACACAAGGATTTTCCTGCTCATTTTATAACTCTGCTTATAAAACATGGGGGTGGACATGATACATCTAGAGTACCTTCTGGTCTACAATTAGCAAGTTAAGAGACAGCACCCTTTGTTTTGGTTTTTTTGTAATTCTCCTTTTGTTCCCTGTTGTTCTTACATCTTGTCTCTCAACAGCTGTCTTGCATTCCACTTGCAGTTTCCCCCTAACTGAGCTGGTGTTTCCTTCCACTTCCTAACCTGACTGATCTGGCACCCCAGAGCACCACAGTTTGTCCCCTTGAGAGGCATGCCCCTCCTTTCACTTAAACTGCGCCCTAATTACAGGGGATAAGGGCATGGATCATGCCCTAATAAGAGGGGATAAGGGCATGGATCACGCCAGGCAGCCAGTGTAACGGGCCAGCCTTTCATGGTGCCATTTAGAGTGGGTGGGAATTTGCTTCGGCCATAATGCTGCAGACAGTCTGCAGATTTCATCCACTTTTTTGGTCCCTGCCACCATCTCAGTGATGACAGTGTGCACACACATTACCTGCCCTACGGCAAGGGGTACCTAGTGTAGGGTGGGCACCCACACTACCAGTGGCACCTTCAGAGGGCCACCCTGGGAGCTCCCAGGGTCAGCCTCCTCTCCTGCTGGTGCAGCTCAGGACATTAATCTGAAAGGATGCTTCAGTACTGATGTCCCAGCACTCTTTGGCAAATGAAAGTGTCTCAATGGCACATTCAAAGGGCCACCCAGGGAGCCCTTCCCACCAGCCACAAGCTCAGAGCATGAACCTGGATCTTCAGCCTGCGGAGTGGATGCCCTACTGCTTGTGCCATGGCACTGGCATGTGACAGCATCTCTGAGACTGATGTCCAACAGACAGCAACCTTCTAACTAGTGTATCTGAGACAGGGGTGCATTAGACGGAAGCCTTGTAGTGAATGTGTATGGGGGGGGGGCATCCAGAGACACTCAGAAGTTTTGCGATCAGACTGCCGACATTTTCTGGGCTTTGTGTGATGGTACTCTGACTGTTAGGGCTTTACATCACGTCTGTTGCCAAAAGAACTAACGCTGATAGCACAGACCAGAATGCAACTCCGGAATCAGGTCTTCAAAACAGTTCCCTTTGTGCAACAAGATGGGAGCCTGGATTGGATCAAACTCCGCTGTCAATCTCAGACCCAAAATGCAGGCCATCAGAGCCCAAAACTGCTGACTGTCTTGCATCCCCATTTCTCATATTCAGTTTCATATTGCTTCTTGGTTATTTAAAGGAAAATTGTCCAAATCTGCAGTTCCCACCCCACAAGCCTTACCTCCCCCTCACCGATTAAGCTTTTTGCAAGGAAAAGCCTTTCGTTTTATGTGTTGGAACTCACTTTATTTCAATGTTGTAAAGTCCGGGAGTCAGAAACATGGCGGCTGTTCCGTGGTTCCATTTAGTGTAAAAGTGTGGCGCTGCACCACTCACTTCAATACAAACACTACTGTCCATATAGTATTCTCTATATAATATACAGATATTGAAAATAATGCTATTGTAAGTCATACAAAAAATTCCCTGTAATAACATCGTTGGAGATCCAGCAACAGTATTACGAGATCTCATATTGATTGAGCTCCACCGATGGTACTACAAGAAAGAATGCTTGAAGAAAGTGTGTCCGCACTCCAACATTTTTGGATTAAGATAAAATTTATTAAAATAAAAAACAGCAGCAGTGACACCTCCCACTACCATTAACATTTTGCACCAAGAATAGCACCTCTTCAAGGCGTGACACATACAACATCCAACCATTATTGAATAACACTATAACTAACCACTATAGCTGTCCGTTAAAATTGGACATATTGTATATTTGGTAAATAAGTTGTCCCCTTCTTATTTCCTTAGTCCCCCCCCCCCAACTAATACCAAGTTTAATTGTTCAGTCAAGTATCTGTTGTCACCCATCTGAAGAACCAATCAAAATGAAGTACTGTTTCTTTAAGATAGGGGTTTAAATAATAGTTGGATATTGTCACACCTTGAAAAAGCGTTATTTGTGGTGCAAAACTTTGGTGGCGGCAGGAGGAGTCACTGCTGCTGTTTTTAATTTGAATAAATACTGTCAATTCAACATTTGTGGAGTTTGGATGCCCTTTCGTTAGTTGGCCCAGCTTTTTGGAAATTTTGCTACATGTTGTTTATGCTGCGGCTCCTGAGGTCTTAACCAGTGCTACCTATTTGGACATTGAGAAAGAATGTTGTCTCTTGCACTGTGTGCAGTACTTCAGCCGAGCATGAGTCAGCTTTTGTTGTAAGCGCAGCATATAGCAAAAGCCGACTGGCTCCTGACCAAATGGCAACATCATTAAAAAAGGCACAAAGCAAAGTGCACGATAAATTATGTATGTGCAAGCAGCTCACCATCTGCATCATTATGGGCCCAAATGGCATCAGAGAATTCCCCCTCATTTGCCTGGTCCCTCTGGCCCACCTCTGCCTCTGCACACTTCAGTCCAGGAGAGGGCCAGAAGTAGAGGAAACACGCAGCTCGGACCGCAGAAAAAGCTGCTCGGTGGAGAGCTGTTGGCTGTAGTGCCACGCAGGAGCAAGGAGGTAAGCTGATTTATGGATACATATATTACATAGTGAATAATGCCTGTGCAGGTGTGAGTTATGAGGATTTTTTTATACACTTGAGGTGTGTGATAATCCATTCGAGGAGTTTATGAAATTTTCACACACCGAGGGTGTATGAAAAACCCTCATAACACACACCATACACTGGCATTATTTTTATAATTACTGGTGCAAAGGTGTGAATGCCAAAGATACTGAAGCAGTTTAGGCAATTCTGTCACACATACACACACACACACACACACACACACACACTCATTCAGTACATGCATTGTTTTCTTTCTTTTTTTACTTTTTTTTTTTATTACACTTTGAATTGCAATAAGGAAGGTAGCCACATTCTGTTCCCAATGAGCCGCTGACGCCCAACGCTGCGCTCGAAGGGTAGGAATGGCAGCATCAACCAGATGGATTTCGAAAAATGTACAGACAGTATCAACCCAATAAATATTGTAAAATATTTAAAATTTACCTCAGGTGAGAGCAAAAGGCGAAGGATCAGAGCGGTTCCTCGGTAACGGAAACACGGGGCCGCCATGTTTCTTCTGGTGTTTGGCCCGCTCACACACAGAGTAAGAGCAAGTGAGGTGGCATGCGACACTGCTACTGAAAGAAGTTCCGGCAAACGTCATAATAACCGGTTTTCGGGTTATTACGGCATTTGACAGAGGCTTGTGAACCATGTGATAAGGGGGGGGTCACCAGTAATTATTAAATAGTAACAAATAGGGGACTGTGAATTTCTCAGCTATATTACCATCTCGAGGTTCTGGTGACATGTTAGAACACCTCAAGCTTCACTCTCAAGGTTCACATGTCACCAGAACATTTCAACAGTATTATAGCCTCATATTACACAGTCACCTATCTTTTATTCTATTTATAATGTCTAGATTGAGCATGTAGATCAGTTCTACAGTTCAGTTCACAACCTGCTGTATTCTGGGAATTCCTATGATGGCCTTTACTTATCATTGCAAATTGGTAACTGGGAAAGGCGCACTGAGCTGAGGTTCATTTCCAGATGCGACCCATGGGGAGAGGAGAGGGTGGGGGTACAAGCAAAACAATACATCAGTCCACATCAGTAAATAATTCTGTGACAGCACAGATTGCAGGGCACACCAACAGGAAGTAGCTACTGGAGGAAGTACAACAGGCAACAATTTACAATTGGTCATGACCAGACCGAGATAAATACAACACAGTCATACAAGTACAGAGTAAAGTGCATACTGCCTGAGGACCCTTAGGAGTTAGGAGAAATGTTCTCTAGTATGGTTTCACGTTCTCTGTCCAAACTGTGCAACCACCAACTTAACTAAATCAATTTAAAAAATACAGCTTTGTAGACTAGAGCCTAACCCCACAAGGTGGTCAAGAGATGAGTTCTCAGAAATGGTCATACAACCTTGATACTACTGACGCTAACCAATCTAGGCACATTTATTTATTTATTTAGACTTTGGTAACCAGGTAAAGCTCACTGTGGCAATGTCCATTTACAGGAGGAAGATAATGACACAACACAAGGCAAGACAGTGGCACAGATAAGGATAAGTGACCGAATAAGTTGCATGCCTGTTCAAGTAAAACAATTGCATTTGCAAAGGTCAAGAAGGTACTGTTTGTACAAACGTTTAAAGAACTGCAGAAATATTGCCTCCTTCAGGTGGGCTGGTAAGGTGTTCTGGGAAGAGAAGAGGGCGAGAGGGGACAAGTGTTCCAGGAAGAGCGGATAGTGAGATGGGGCATGATAGTGCCCTACAAGTACTTCATGGGGTGAACAGTGTGCAGGAGGGGAGTCTCTTTCAAATCAGAAAGAGCATCAGGAGCAGGGGTCTTGCAAAGAAGCTGGGGGACGGGGGAATTTAAGAGGGATGCAAGGAAGTTCTACATCACTGAAAGAGTGGTGGTGGACACCTGGAAGAGACTGCCAGCCGAAGTGGTGGAGGCAAAAAGCGAAGGGGGCTTCAAGCATGTGGGGGATAGACATAGGGGAATATTAGTAAATAGGCAGTGGGTAGTATGATTTTCCATGTAAGAATCCAGGGCTGTCAATAACTATTAAAAATTTGTTATTCACAAAAGTTGCATTATTTCTGAACAAAAAAATAGTGTGTGAAAGTGTGAGTAAGAAAGTTTCTCATTTCACTGAATTCAGTGGATAATAAGGGTCAAGTGTGTAATATAGTGTTATTAGACCTTGGTGGAGGATAGTATGACACTCATTTGTTTTTAATTACTATTTTGTCCCCTGGTCACTGACTAGCTGCCACCTCAGATAGCCCCTAGACCCATCACCTGTCTTCTCCCGGATTTACCCGCTCCCTGGTTATGCCAGTGGTTGCCCTCACTGGCTGGCTGTGGAAATCGAAAAAGTGCGAAGCCTGTGAGTGATCACAGGTTATTATGTGTCAGTTGGGGGTTTTCCAGCTTTAGTGCCACTCCCGCAGGATGTCAGTGGCTAAGGGTGCACACGTACATGCAAGCGTGCTTGTATGGCACCAGCCAACATCCTCTGTCCTCAAGCAGAGCCATCTGCAGTACTACCTGTAGTCACCCAGGTCATGCTTGCACAGCAGTCACTCTCACCTGCCCCCCCCAAGAAGGAAAAACATCCATTAGAACACCCACTTTAACCTCCCAGCTGGCCTCCGAAGACCCAGGCCCATTCCTGGATCCAGGTCACCAGCATCGTGAGTGGTGGTGCTACCTCTGTGCCGACAGGAAGACAATGGTGTGACACTCAGAGCTACATGTACTACTGCTAATAACATGAATGCATATCATATTAATACCTCTCAAACCCTTGGAGTTGTGTCATCAGTAGCTACACAAGCCTGAAAGTTCAAATCCTACCACAGTAACACTGTCACGGGCTCACAGTGTCACAGTGTCACTCTGAGAAGTCATTTGGCCTCCCTGTATTTCAGTAGTCCCCCCCCCATTTTAAAACTGGGTAGAAGCAGGACTCCCCACTGCAAATGAAACGCTGCATCCCAGCTGGTCTATCCTGGGCAAATAAATTGTAAAATATAATGGAATATAAAACAAATGCTCATATACATCAGAGCTTGAGATGCTTTAATGTGTACCTTTCTATAAAATCAGAGAATTGAAAGCCACTGCATCGGTGCAGCAGTTGCACTGCCACTCACGACGCTGGCGGTCCTTGTTCGGGAACAAGCCCAGTCATGCTAACGGCTGATGAATTGTCATGCAGGCCCTTGTCTGAGGGTCACAGCCAAGGTTTTGTGGAGGGCATGGGCGCCAGCTTAAGTGGTGTGTTGGGGCATGGAAATGTGCCACGGGAATACCCAAAGGTGGTCTGTACTGGAGTGAAGGGGGCGCATAAAAAGTAAAAGAAAAAGTAGATCATTAAAATGCAAAGAGGTACAGTAATCTCCATGTGTCTGGCTCTACATAGTGGCCTGGCTACCATCAGAAACATTCAGCTACAGTGTGCACTGTTCTGAGAAACATTCCTCGCACAGAAACAGCCATCTTACTTTTGGCTCCTTCAGCCTTATTACGCACTTGGCAGTCTTTGAACTTAAACAGGTGCATCTCACAAAGCCTACAGTGCTGTCAGAGCAGAGTCCTGTTTACCCAGCATTGTTCTACTCAGCACTTTCTCCAAGCAAGCTGATGTCTCACTGAGCAGTCCTTCCTCTAATGCACAGTAAAGCTGTTAACAACGTGCTTCGTTCTCGGACAGTAATCCAGGATCCAGCCTAAGGCTGCTATATCTAGCCTCCTCTGTTGCTCTGCCACACCTACCAGCATAAGGAAGCTTTCTGAGGGTAGAAAGTGCATCTCAGCAGGGTTTCAAAATGTACTGAAGTTTGTTTTTCTGATCCCACACACTACAGACAGTCACAGTTCCCTTGTGATACTGCAATCAAGATGTCATTCAACCATCTTCTACTCTATCTGTCACTCTGGACATGTTCTTTCCTCACTGCTGGTGGCAGAGAATCAGAAATGAACCTGCTGTCTGGTAGATAATGGGACATGGGTGTCTGGGACTTCCTTTACAGATAAGCAGTGGGTCTCCTATAAATTGTAGATGTCTCATAACAGACAAATATGTTTGTATGGAAGTAATTAATAGAAAACTCAAATATAAATGTGAGTTTTAAAATATGGGTGCATTTAGATCAAGAATCTCAGGAAAATTTCAGGTGTACTTCGACCCCTTCTATGGGGTGAACAGAAGTTTGGACTGTACGTGTATACCATGAACATTTTGGAATTATTTCTTCTTCCGCTAGTTTCGTTAGTGGTAACGGGGTAAAATGGGGTTAAGATTTTGGGAGCTGACCTGTTGGACAACAAGGCTGCTGTTGAAGAACATTTGGTCTAGCTAAACTGACAGACAGATGCTAATTCCAAACTTCACACCTAAGACTAGTTTCAGTAAACTATATTGGTGTTTATTAGTACTGTTATCTGGTCTGAAGGATGATTTGAGTGGCATGGAGGGCAGATAGTGAAACAACTGGTCTAAGCTAGTTCTCCAGTAGAAAAATAAGCAGAAATCCTCACATTTTTCCCAAAAGTCCTATGCCAAGTTATAGACATGGTGACAGCTCTTACCAGTCGGGGGTTGGGGAGGGGAGTAAGCATCTTCAGAAAAGAATAGTGCCTCTTCTACCAAGGAATTCTCAACGTCATCTAGAGAAAGAGCGAGAGAGTATCTGAGAGGCAGTGGGAGTGAACTGAACAATAAGGAGCCCAAGTTAAACATCTAATCCTTGGAAAAATAGCAAATGCTGATTAGCAAACTGCTTACAGCCTTTCACTTATGGACTTGATGGACCACTGGCTCTTACTTCGATGAATGCTCTTGCAGCAGGCCACACCAGTAGGACTAAGCTGTCAGGCACTAGGACCACATGGAAAACTTCTAGCTAGTAGTCTATCACAGGGGACCGCCCATCGTCTATGTCAGTCAGCTGACATCAGTCTAGCCTATACAGGTGGTCGGCCTCACACACTCACCTCAGTTCTTTCCCGCCATCATCCCACACACACCAGACCTTAGCGGGTGCCGCAACTACAGTTGATCGCCATTTCCTGCGCTTACCGCAATTTTTTATTTTTCATTTCCTTCTGTGTAAAACATCGAAGTTTCAGTGTTCTTTTCGACGAGTTTGTCTTTTCCACCAGCCTTGTCGTCTGACTGCTCCTTGAAGTGTGCCTGTGGCAAACAGATCACTGAAGAGAATGGTTACTCTGCGTGTCTTATCTGCCTAGGCCCCAGCCACAACACCGAAGCCTGCCAGTTTTGCCAGAAATTCAACCAGGCCACTTGGAGATGTCATTTAAAAACTCTGGAGAGTCACCTTTTGAAGCAGAAGTTGGTCGCAATGGAGAAGGAGCTGCAGGCCAGGAGCTCGGCCTCGCTGGCACAATCCTCTGTGGCCTCTTCATCTTCTCATAAGGAAAAATCCGGGAAGCACAAGTACCAGGATAAACACCGGGAATGGGCCCAGTCAGCTTCCCATTTGTGGTCGCCCCACAATCAGTCGACTGTGATGAGGTTGGGCTCCTCCAGACTCACCAGCCTTCTCTTCTGCCAGGCTCCTGGTGGCTCCACCACCCATCCTTATTTCAATTTCAGGTGGTGGCTCTGTGGGCAGGGGACTTAGTCTCCTGCTCCCCAGCCCATGATGCTCAGGCCCATATCTTCCATGGGCTCTCAGCCAGGTGGCTTGGTCAGTGTTGGTTTCTCAGACATTGGCTCCATAACCTCCATCCCTCCCCCAGCCATGGAGCTGCCTTCATCAGTTCCCACCTCTGGGACCAACATCAGTCCTGTCTGGCAATGCCCACAGCAGGCTACTACCATCTGTTCCTCTCTGGCGTCGCCTCTGCCTTTGACTTGAGGTGTCTCCATCCCCTCAGGTGCCAGCTTCTCCTGCTGGGCCTGCGCAAGCAGATCCTTCCCCTGGGCACTCCAGGCCCAGTCTATGGACCAGAAGCCATTGTCGCCCCTGCTGCAACCTGTGCCACAGCCAATGCCTGCTGGGCCATTACCAGACCCTCAACCAGCGCTGGGTGGACCTACATCGGGATACTCATTGCTGGCTCCTCTGCTGTCATACCCTCTGTGGTGCCCTTTTTCCCATTCCTGCTGGTGCACAATATATTACCCCCGGTGGATTATAATGCCCTCTTTTTGGCATGGCTGTCCTTCATGTAAAAGCAGACCCCCGCCCCTCAAGGGCCGCCTATGGCATCTTCCCTCCACCCTCCCCAGGACCCCCATCCCCAGAACCCAGACCGGGCTGGTCTGAGTGAACCCACATTAGGGCTCTCAGGGCATACCTGACATTAGCTCAGGTTCTAGGAGGACGACATGCATCAGTCCCAGATAGTGATACTACTGAAGATGACTCTGATTCTTCGTGGTCTTCCTCCTCTCCTGGTGAGTCTTTGAAGGAGGATGAGCAGGCTAAGGAGGTGCCAAAATCCCCCCCGACAGTAAATCCTTCATGGATGTCATGCACCACACCCTATCCATTATGGGCTGGGAGACAGAGGAGCAGTACCAGGAGAGACGCCGTTTGGCCATCTATGTCTGTCAGTGGGATGCCCTTTCCTTGGTGGTGCTTCCTTTGATTGACACCTATCAAGATGTCACTAGGGTGGCCTGGAATCACCCTTCTACCATCCCTCCTCCGCCTAAAAAGGTGGACTGCCTTTACCATGCCCCAGCTGGCAAACCCTTTTTGGGGAGCCACCCTAAGGCAGATTCAATGGTAATTAATGCTGCACATGACCGAACTAAGAAGCCCATGCACCTTAATACCCTTCCCCCAGACTGGGAGTCCAGGTAGCTGGATCATCTTGGCAAACGTGTTTTTGCCTCTACCACTCTGGCTATCCAGGCCATAAATTATCTAGCCCACATGGTCCAATACTGGAATGTTCTTTGGGACCAAGCGAGGGACCTGGTACAGATCTTACCAGAGGATCCCACTAAGATGCAACTCACCCAACTTAAGAAGTCGGGCTTGAATGTTGGCAATCATGTCTTCCGGGCAGCTTATGATGCTGTAGATGCCTCCGGGCATGGGGCCGCTGCTGGAGTCTGTTTCTGGCACCATTCTGGGCTCTGGGTATCTGACTTTGCCTCAGACTTGCAAGCCAGCATTTTGGATGCCCAATTCTGAGGATCTGTCCTTTTGGGGGGGAATGTCCAGGACATCATTTCTACCCTGCAGGAGTCAGGGCGGGCCCTCAGCTTGGTCCATTCACTCTATCACACCCAACCCAGGGCAGGCCAATGTCAGTCCTTTCGCAGGTCCTCCCACAAGCAGTCTCGGAACCAGCCTGCCAAGGGTCAACACGAGTGTAAGGCCCCAGCGGTCCCTGCTGCTACTGCCGCCAGAGCCTCCAGGCCCTCCGCAGCCCCCCTGCCTGTGCCCACCCCTGCCTGACTTCTTAGCCACCCCCCCAGCAGATGATCAAAGGGAGCTGGTCGTGGGTCAGTTCTCACTCCACCTACGGGGGCAGCAGGGGGTGACCATGGACAACTGGGTGTTCTAGATCATAGAACATGGTCACACTCTGGAGTTCCTAGAGTGGCCACCAGAAAACTCTCCTGTTCACTCCACATACCCCCCCCCCACACACACACACCAGTCTCTGGTTTGGGAGAAAATTCAGGCTCTTCAAAAAAGAGTCATACAGCCTGTCCCTCCGGCTCACTGGGGAAGGGGATTTTACTCCCACTTCTTCCTCATCCCCAAAAAGACCAGAGATCTTCGGCCCATCCTGGACTTGAGCCATCTGAATCTGTACATTGAGTACAAGTGCTTCAGGATGATCACCCTCCAGGAGCTGTTACCCATTTGGCACCAGGGGGACTGGCTCTGCTCCCTGGACATGCAAGATGCTTATCTGCACATCCAGGTCTTTCCCGCCCATCATTGCTTCCTCCACTTCCACTTTCAGGGAGCCCATTTCTCATTCTGTGGCCTCCCTTCTGGCCTTTCCTCAGCCCCCTGGGTATTTACCAAATGCCTGGCAGTGGTGGCAGCCCCACTGAGGAGACAGGGTTTCTTTGTGTTCCCCTGCCTGGATGACTGGCTGCTAGAAGCCCCCTCCAACAGCCACTTAGTTCAGACCCTGGAATATACCTTCCGGCTCTTCCAGGCCTTGGGGTCACTATAAATCTGCCAAAGTCCTACTTCTCTCTTTGTCAGCACCTCCAATATATTCGGGTGATCCTGGACACTAGTCAGGGCAAGGCTTTTTTGCCCGAGGACAGAACGGAGCGACTGATGGAGTAGGCCCATCTGGTTTCCTCCAGCCAGCAGGTCCCCACCAGGGTTCTCCTGCACCTTCTAGGCCACATGGCGATGGCAACTGCCATGGTTCCCCTGGCCTGTCTGCATATGTGGGTTCCTTAGTGGACATTGAGGGTCCAGAGGGACCAGCACACAGATGACCTGGACCAATTGGTCCTGGTCTCCGACCCGGTCCGAAGGGTTCTGTTATGGTGGTTGGATCTGGCCAACCACCTTTGGGGTGTCTCTTTTCAGTTCTCAACCCCTCCCATCAGATTCTCATGACAGACGCCTTCGACCTGGGATGGGGTGCTCATCTGGCCAATCACCAGACTCAGGGCACCTGGACAGACGTGGAGCAGGGTCTTCATTTCAACATCCTGGAGATGCAAGCAGTTCTTTACACCCTGCAGGCCTTTCAGACTCATTTCCTCCCTGGTCCACTGCAAGTGCAGATGGAAATGTGTGCGTGGTGTATTATATCAAGAAGCAGGGAGTGACACATTCTTACCCCCTGTGTCAGGAGGCGATGACAGTCTGGTATTGGGACACTGAGCATGGACTGGAGCTCTTGGCCATACATGTTCCAGGTGTTCAAAACATATTGGCTGACAGTCTCAGCCGCTCCAGGTCATGGACTCACAAGTGGAAGCTTCTAACCTTGGTGTTCGAAGATCTCTTCCGACCGGTGGACCATCCAGAGTTGGATCTCTTTGTGTCCCCACTCAAAGCAAAACTGCCACTTTTTTGCTCACTCGATCCCAGGCCTGGAGTTTTCTGGTGAGACACATTGTCCCTCTCCTGCAAGGGGAGGTTTCTGTATGCCTTTCCTCCCTTCCTGTTCCTGCAAAGGGTTCTGCTCAAGCTCCAGTTGGAAGGGGTGGAGATGATCTTCCTAGTTCCTGTCTGGCTACACCAGATTTGGTTCCCTTGCTGCAGCAGCTGGCAGTGGAACCTCTGGTACCCTTTACCCTTTGCACTGGCTTGCTCTCTCAGAACTGGAGCACCCTGGTCCATCCAGACCTGAAGTTCCTGCATCTCCATGCATGGCTCCTGTGGACCTAGCTATTGCCTGCTTCGAGGGTATCCTCTAGTGTCACAGATGTTCTGGTAGCTGCCAGGAAACCATCCACCAGGGCTACTTATGCTATGAAATGGAAGTGCTTCTCCATTTGGGCCACTGTTTGCCATTTGGATCCTTTCACCTGCCTGGTGAATCAGATGTTGGAGTACCTTCTCTCCTTTCGGATTCAGGCTTGGGGTACTCCTCACTTAAGCTGCATCTTTCTGCCATCTCTGCGTATCATGCACCTCTCGAGGGCAAAGCTGTCATCCAGCTTGAGGTGTCCTGCATGTTCCTGTGGGGCATTTTGCATCTAAAACCTCCCATTTGGGATGTAGTCCCTCCATGGGACCTAAACTTTATGTTGAAGGCCCTCACTTAACCTTCCTTTGAACCAGTCGCAAGTTGCAAGCTGCGTTTTCTGTCATGGAAGATGCTCTTTTTAATTGCTGTTACTTCCGCTTGAAGGATTTCTGAGCTCCAGGCTCTTATGTGTAAGGAACCTTATTTGGTTTTCCGCAAAGAGAATCCTAAGTTTACTCGTAAGGTGGCGTCAGAGTTTACTTCGAATCAATCCATTCACGTTCCAGTTTATTTCCCTGAGTATTCCAATCAGGGAGAGGCGCCTTGCTCCATACTTTGGATGTACATAGGATTTTGCGGTACTACACGAACCACACAAAGCCTTTCAGAATATCTGAACAGTTGTTTGTTTCATTCACCCCAAAGAGAGGGTGCTCCTATTTCCAAAAGGTGTTTATCTAAGTGGTTAGTGAACTGCATTGTTTATTGCTACTGCAATTACAACAAACCCCTTCCAGGGGTGGTCAAAGGCCATTCCACCAGGAGTATGGCTGCTTCCATGGCTTGCTTTAGAAATGTGTCTGCTGTAGAAATCTGTGCAGCTGCCTCCCTGAGTTCTGTCCACACCTTCACCAAGCATTACAGTCTGGAAATCGCCTCTAGGCACAGGGCCAATTTTGGCCTAGCAGTTCTTCAGGGCATTATATCTTGACCTCTTGGCTGCTGATTTATCATCCTCCCAGTGGTATTATCTTGTTGATACCTGGTACTGCTTGGGACTTAGTCCTACCAGTGTGGCCTGCTACAAGAGCCTTCCTCGAAGTAAGATAGTGCAGTTACGTAAGAACTTACCATAACAGTAGCTCTTCGAGAGAAGCTCTTGCACCAGGCACTATTTTCCCTCCCTTCCTCCCTCCTGCCCCCCCTCCTGCTGCTCTTATTCTCTTACACTGCTCCAGCCTTTCTTTTGGCTCTTGGGAAACCTCCTCAGTTCCCCTTTAGCTCCCCGTATGGGGTCTCTAGCTGGAGAACTGAGGTAGGTGTGGGGGACTGCCCACCAATATAGGCTAGGCTGATGTCAGCTGACTGACGTCAGCGGTGGGTGGTCCCCCCGTGATAAGACTGCTAGCTAGAAGTTTTCATGTGGTCCTAGAGCCTGGTGGCTTAGTCCTACCGGTGTCGCCTGCTGCAAGAGCTTCTCTCAAAGATCTACTATTACGGTAAGTTCCTACGTAACTGTCCTATTTCTTCCTTCCCATAAAACACCTCTGTACCCAGGGGGTTCAGATAATTTTGGGGGGAACAGAGGTAAAAATATTCTATAGGTCCAAATGTGCAGGTCATTTCAATTTTGAAAGTCAAAATACTTCCCACAATCCAAATTTTGGAAGTCAGTGTTACAACAGAGGCCACCTTTCAGAAGTTATTATATCTGTTAAAATGTCCCCTTCTTTCAGAAAACTCAACCAATTTTGACTTGCCAAATTGGATTTCACCTTCCCCCCCCATTTTGGGAGCCATATACTTCCTCACTTTGATTTTGGATATTTTTACCTTATTTTTGAAACTTAGTTACTTTCAAAATAGAGTTAAAGGAAAACTACACCCAAAACTTGAAAAAATATATGTTGTGCAGAGTGTTTTAATTTGTATGTGGAGTTCTAGTGTTTCCTTCCCTCTGACTGGTATTAGGAGTTTTTTCCAAATTAGCCTACTAGCTTTATGCTAGTTTTACGACCCCTGGGGATCTCCATACCTGATAGCTATATTGTATTTCTTGTTCCCACAGTGTATCTTGTCTCATGTGACTGTGATGTAAGAGAGACCCAACATTCAGCACACACATGCCAAACAAACTAAATATCTTGGAAGCTTTACAAGCTGCACAAAAATTACCAGCAGCAAAGTTTTTCAGGGCAGTAAAACCTTTAGGATGAGGGTGGTCACCAAGCTGAATTCTACAGATTTTAAAATATAGCCATCTCTATTGTTGTGAACTGATTGCAATGCAATGCTTTCTGCTGGATTTATGGGCTCTGCTACATCACCGTCACATGAAACAAGGTGCACTGTAGGACAAAGAAATGCAATAAAACTATTTGATATGGAGATCTCCAGGGGTCGTAAAACTACCCTAAAGCTAGCAGGCTAATTTAGGAAAAACTCCTAAAACCAGTCAGAGGGAAGGAAACACTAGAACTTCACATACAAATTAAAACACTCTGCACAGCATATATTTTTTTAAGTTTTGGGTGTAGTTTTCCTTTAAGAGGAGAGGCACAAATAAGCCATGCACATATATATATATATAGCTTTAGGTAGGAAAGACCACCGTTTGAACATCAAATTCCTCCTTCTTGCCAGGTCAGTAGGAATTCCCCATCACCCCTTTTTCTTCCAATTATGTGAGTTTGAAGGTGGCTGCAGTGTCAGCTGATGTCCTCCGTGTTGGAAGTCTGCTTCAAGTGTCCACCGCATGTTGTGTGAAATAATGCTTCAAGATGTTACCACTTGAATCTTCCTTCTTTCAGTGACGTCATGTTTCCCCTCATCCTTTCATCCATAAGCATCCAGAAAGCTGCATTTGGTCCAACCATGTTATCCTTTCAGATATTTGAAGACCGTGATATGATCACGGCAACAGTGATGTAACATGGCCACTCTAATCCTTCTTTTTCCATAGGAGACAACTGTTCTGTCAGTTGGTCCTCACAACTCATGTTTTTCAAACCTTTAACCAGAGGGAAGACAGGTGCTTTTAAACCATTTATAAGGACGACGTCTCTTAAGCCCTGTAAGAGTCTCATCGCTTACATCATTAGGGTGCCAGATCTGTCCCTCACCCTATCAAGGCATGATGAGACATTTACAGGCATAAGAGACACTCAAGTCTCCTTATAAATGTATATCCCAGTCTGCCAGCCTTTGTGTACTTCCTAGATTGGAAAGCTGTACCCCCCAACCAACTACAACAGCCAGGCAACTCTATCAGCTCATTATGTCATATTATTAAGAGACATGAGGATGTGTTTACAATGCTCTGGTGTGCATGGAGTGCATAACACGCCACATAAAATTCTTGTTTTGGATAACATTAAGCCAAATGTGTCATGCAGAAGAGCTCAGTCTAGTTTAACTAAGGTTCCATCTGCCTCTAATAAACGTCCCGGAAAAAGCAAACTGCCTGATCCAAAAGTTACTCTTCCATGCCAGAACACAGGGAAAAGCAGATTTGAAAGACTTACGATTGCCATGTTAGAGTCGTCTGACTATAAGCATGGCCACTGGTTTTCCTTTTCTTACTGGAAAACCCAGCAAAATTCCAGAATATGAAATATCTGCACACCGGTAAAAACAAAGAATTTCATGGAATTCACCAGTTTATACCAGATCGGTGAAGCTACAGAACTTGTATTTTTCTTATACTTGCTTCCTGTACTAGATTCAGTTTGGTTTACTTAATGCCCTGCACATTAAGCCTTCTTTCATTCTGATTATTTATCCACGTACTAAAAGAAGGATGGCAGAATCCCAGTAAAATCTGGAAACTAGACTTACAATCACCAGTGTAACTCCTGGAATTTCAAGTCTTGAAAATGGAATTTTATTATTTTTAACCCTGTAGATCAATGGCATTGGTATAAGGCTTCCTTTTATGCTGAGCTGGAACCCTCTCAACCCAGAATCCTCAAGAGAAGACAAAACTTGGTCCTTCATTTATATGTGTGTCTCTTTTATAACGAGGCAGTGTTGGCATGATGATGAGGAAAAGTTAAACATTTGTTTATATTAAGCAGAAATTTGGAGGTTGGTATTTTAATGGAGAGACTGGTTCCAAAGAGAAGAAAATGCATAAAAGGAAAAACTGAAAAAGCTGAATGAGTTAAAATATAAAAGATGGTCACTCTCACTCATGGAGGAGACTTGTCCATTTCCCATTCTGTTGCTGATGGAGGCAGGTACTGTTTATGTAAATCCTGATGTGTAATTAAGAGCAATTGGATTAGAACTGGGGGTTAGAAAGAGTCAGAGAGCAAGCCTGACCTCCACACAGAATGAACTGCCATGAACGAAATCACAACAAACGGGATTTTGAAATGGATCTCTTTGGGACCACTCCACCCTTATTTTTCAATGCTGGATGTCTGTCCAACCTGGTAGACTATTAAGTAGATGGCCTACAGCCATGCGGAAATCTGGCCTAGCTGCATCCCCAAACTGTTGCATGCTGCAGCAGAAAATGACACAAACCCCAGGTCTGCATAAACTGTTAATGCCAACTGCTTCAAATAACGTTTTGTTGAAAATGGACAGAGCTCAAAATGGATGAAGCCCTTTGAAAACCAGGTAGATGAGAATAGATGGATTTGGTTGTATGCAGAAGCTGGTACAGTATACTCCTGTGTCTGCACTGGACCCCTCTGAAAATTCTGCTCAACATCTCTTTTTACTCTCCCTATCTTTCAGTCCCATCTCTCCCTCTTCAGGCTACTATATGTCTCTTGATTTTCACTCTCTCACTTTTTCTTTCCATTATTTTTAATCATCTTTTTTGACCCTGAAGGATCCCCCTTCCTACCCCCCTGCAGTTATCTGTTTGTGGCCTCAAGGGGTTTGTGCAAATGGTCCCCTAAGAGGCTGATACTATGTCCGTCTTATAAACTGGCCATAGAAGGTGCTACTGAGTGAAGTACGCAGTACCCTGGCCCAAAGAGAATAGGCACTCCTCTACAAAGTGCCCTCTGTCTCCCATCCTGGGATGGGGAGGGAGAGACACACACACACACAGGTCACTTGTAAACCTAAGTCACCTATGCACTGCACGATGATCAGTTGCTGCCATGCTCCAGACCAGCCCATGTATCACTGTACCCTTCCCCTGACTCTTTCCCTTTGGCTTGGGATGCAGTCAGAAGTGGCTGATGCAGGCTTCCCTGCAGCATTTAACCAGTCCATTTCATGGGCCTTTATCAAATAAAGTATTCTTTCAGCCCACGTCTATAGACCTTCAACATACCGCAACGTCACGAAAATGCAACTGTTTGTAGACTCTGGCATCGATAGAGAGGATTGCCTCTGGACTGTACTTAAGAACCAGACATCTTGTACAAGTGTATCCTTGGGAAGGTGATTGTTACGCACATCAGTGCAAATGGCAGCCAAGATGGACAAGTGCTGTCTGGCTTATAGATTCTCACATAACCATCAGCCTGCTAGTCCCTTAATTGTCATGAAACAAGCTGTTACTTGGGGGTAGCAAACCTCTTGCATCACTTTACTAGAACATATCGACATCTGTTTTCGTATTGAACCAGAAAGGCTCCCCTTTAACATTTTGCATGTCACAATGCCATCACAAAGTAAAAATGATGCAAATTGTCATATGCTGCCACGCCATGGGCTTTTAAACTTGCAAGCAAATACATCTGGGTAAGTAATTAGTTCTTATAATGTCAGTCAATGACATCGACAGTATGCAGACTACAGCAATACTTTGCACACCATTTCCTCTACAATTTTATTAGAGCCTGCAAGAAGGGGTATAATCTCTTTTTATTTTACAAGTTATTTGCTCAGCATAACTGAGTCAAGACGCTTCATCTGGGGAAGTGATTAATTCTTGTCATATGGTGAATGACATCTGTAAAAACTACAGTAATATTCTGCACACCATTTTGGGTCCAGCTTCTAGACAAAGACTTAAAAATTAGTTCTTGAATCTAACTGACCCTTCCACTGTCCAACCCATATCTAAAATCTTTAAACTACCACTCATCTCATCAACTCTACCTGGAATTTGGAAGGAGTCCCATGTTGTGCCTGTACCCAAGGGAGGAAACCCCCTCACTTGTTAAGAACTACTGACCAATCTCTATCCTATCTCCACCATGTAAACGCCTTGAAAAAATCATTTTCACACAGCTCCAGTCCTGTGTGAATGAGCATGACCCCCTCACCTTGAGCAGCACAGTTTTAGGAAGGGACATAGTACAAACAGTGCCCTAATCAGTTTTACTGATCACATCATCCAAGCCATGAATGACAGTTAACTTACAGGATATTACTGGTATTCGTGAATCCGATGACTGCCAGAATTACATCTCTAAAGACTGCAATTATACTTTGCACACCATCTGGGGCCCAGCTTTTATTAAACAGCTACAGACAAGAGACCTATACATGGATCAGACCTGAAAGTAATCCAAGCAAAAATACCTCTTACAGAGGTTATAAAATTGGTGGGGAAAATACTGAATCCTATTTGACGATGACATGTGAGTTAAAAGAGCACAACACACAGCTAAAAAAGTGCCTGCATCAGGACACAGCACACAGCACACTAACAATAACTTTTTAAAAATTCCTGATCGCCGTTACAAATATGGCTGCCACATTTACTCAAAAAAATCACCTAGGCCCTAAAAATGAAACCCCTTCAAAATAAAAAAGAATAAACAAAATTAAATGTTCTTTTCCTTTATAGTCCCTTTCTTGCACACATTTTAAATGAAGTACTACACACAATTTCATTTTGAAGATTCTTTTCTGACCATGGACCCCTCCCCCCACAGAATATCCTTATCTGCCTACCAGGTAAATCTTTGCTACTTGCCCTGTCCCAGATACAACTGAATTCCTGGCTTTACCTGCATAACTGTGTGACCCAGAGCAAATCACTTCACTTCCTTGTGCTCCCAGGTTGCACGTTGAAACAAGCTTCAGCTTAGTGTGCCTTTCCTGGTTAAACAGTTTCCCCTTTCCCTTTACTGAGGCCATCTGTTGCGAGTGTTTGTGTGGGGAGAGGTGAGCATTCAGTCAGTAAAATTCTGCACAGGTTAGAATTCCTGCATTCCAAGATAAGTAAACATTCCATCTACTGAATGTGTGGCTAGACAGATGCTTGACAGCTAGGCACAGTCTACTTTTTACTAGTTACTTTTGGCAAATGTAAATACCTGTTTTTAATCACGAAAAATTAACTTTTTTGTTTCTTACATTTTCTCAGTTAACCCATTTTATAAGTGAAATAAGTCAATTCGGGGTGAGCGTAATACTGGAGCAATGCACTTCAAGGGCCTGAAGGCACTCTGCCCGCATCGTCGTACCTCACTACACCCCTGGGCTTGCACTGTGATAGCACAAAACACACACCTTGTCATGTTTTATTACTTATATAATGCATGGGTAGTCATGCACAACAAGCATGTGTTGGCATCAAGAGGTTGCCATGCCAACCACATAAATTCAAGAGTGATACTCGAGAGGTCTGGCTGCCATGGCAGCTTTGAGATACCAACACTGGCTTGTCTGTGCATGGCTGCCCATACATTGCCTTTTATAATGTATTGGCGCATGCAATTTCAACTGACATTTTTTTTCCCTCAATTTACCCAGTGTAAACACTGACCACAATTAGTCGATCTGCACTGGGTGAATGCTGGTTCCACTTTCTTCTCAATCGAGTACACCTCGTGTCATCTCATCACCAGCTGATCCCAATTTTTTTTAATTTAAATTCAACCCTCTTGATCTGCAAGTGTGTTCCCATCTCCGTTTGCACCATGTATGGCAATGGCCTACCAGTGGAGTTGGAAAAAAAGGGACGTGAGCAGGGAGCAGGGTTGTTTATGCTGCCTGCCCCAGTCTAAATGATAAAAAAAATGGCTGCTATTGTTTCCTCCTCACAACAAGAGGAGAGTTAGTTTTTCTAGTTCTGTGGCTTCATCAATTGCCTGCACTAATTCTTTTTTTTAAATAAGAAGAGGACTGTGTCAGCGATTGGAACCATAATGCAACCAGTGTAGCCACACGGCAGCATTCTGTGTTGCTGTGCTACAGCACTGACATCTGTACTGTGACACAACACTATTCTGACCTCACTACTGCAGCACTACAACCCTATTAAATCAATCAATCAATCAAACTTTATTTAATCAGGCAATTACATCATTGAGCAAGCTCATTTTCAAGATGGTCCTGGACACATAGGACAAAAACAATTTCAGTGCTACGACATAACACAGTACACCAGTGATCATTACAGTATGTAGAAAGTATACTGTCAGTAGGAGCAAAGTCGATTATAAACCTACACACAAGCACACACAGTCATTTCAGAGCGTACTGGTAGAGATCTGTATAGCACATAGGAAGGATAGGATGAAGACTCAATGTAGAGTAGAGTAACTGGGAAGACAATACACAAGGGGGTAGGGGAACTGGGAAGACGATACACAAGGAGAGAGAGAGAAGAGAGCATTCTATTCTCAGTGTGGGTTTCCATGCAGAACAATGTTCTATCATACACTACATCATCGTACACTACAGTAACATAGTAATTTAAGGTCAGAAGGGTCTCTAGATCTATCAGGCCCAATCCCCACTTCAAAGGCAGAGATGATTCTGTATGCTGTGTCACATGCACTGATTAACAGGGAATTTGTACCCATTCTGCTACCCTAGGAACCCTGTAATGCTCTTGGTAAGCAGAAATGTATCCAGACTTTCTTTGAAGGCCTGTGCTGCCTTCATGTGTACTATCGCCTCTGAGCTTCAAGGTGTGTCCCCAGGTCCTGTTGAAGGACACTAGATCAAACATCTCCTTCTGTTAAATCATGATGATGCACTCCAGTAACCACAACATAGAACAGACATGAACAGACATAAATTGTAAATGAATTTGTTTGAAATCAAGGTAACACTTGATGAAGTTTCAAAAGAACTGCTTGAGAAAAGATTGCTAACAAGCAAGAAAGTGGTGCACACACTGTAGCTGGAGGTAAAATACATTAATTTACTGTAGCAATCTTCCCAAACAAATACCCCTACATAACCATCTATCAGGGCCCCCTGATGAAGCCTGATAGAGACGCCACCCAGCGATGTTTGGCTGGGAAGACTGCTGCAATTAATTAATTTTTTTAACCTCTGGCTACAGTGTGTGCACCACTTTCTTGCGTGTTATTGATCTGGGGACCTCTGTACTTGGTAGTGGCACCTTTAGTGACAGTTGTCTGTGCATGGTTGTTGCTGTTTTTTATGAGAAAAGATCCCAACTGGCTCCACCGGTGAATACCTTGAACATCAAAGCCAGCATGCTTTATAATACAGTCATACAATCACATGGGCACATTGTGTAAGTATTGTGGAACACATTCAAACAATGGAGAAAAAGAAGTAAGTGCCTCAGCAACTCAGGCTGCCTGGAACACCATTCCAATTGCGCTACCAGCTTTCTCCAAATGCACAACCTGGTAGCTACACAGATAATTACATTTATACAATCACATGGGTGCGATGTGCATATATTATGGAACACGTACAAACAATGGAGAGAAAGAAGTAAGTGCCTCAGCTGGGATTGAACCCAGGCAGTTTGGAATACTGTTCTGATTGTGTCACTGAGGCAGCTGGAAACTGGGATGTCCCTGAGCACGTTACTCTTTCTCCAAATGCACAACCCAGTGGCTGCACAGATAATTACATTTATACAATCACATGGGTGTGGTGTGCAATTTTGTTTTTATTACCTCTGGCTACAGTAGGTGCATAATTTTCTTGCTTGTTATTGATCTGGGGACCTCGGTACTTGGTGGTGGCACCTTTAGTGACAGTTCCACTGTGCTTACTCAACTGGATGAGATATATGCTTGCGTGACTTTGATACATTGTGGCTGTTCACCTCTCTATCTGTGGGATATACCACCATGTAGGGGTACGATGCAAGGAACTCTAGAGGAGGGTTCCCCCCCATAGCTGCCACAGGAATTATTCCCTTGGCTAAAGGTAGCTTAGGAAGAAGCCCACAGGAAAGAGAGATGAGCCGCTGGAGCAGGAGGAGGGGTGGATAGTGGGGCAACGAGAAACAAATCCTGGAACAGTCCTGGACGAGTGGCCTTTTAAGGCCTGATGGAAGAGTGACGTTGGTGATCCGCCCATTGAACTCATGCCTTAAAGCCTTCCCATCCAATTGTGCTTACGTGAGTTTGATACACTGTTGCTGTTCACCACTCTATCCGTGGGATATGCCACCCTGTAGGGGTATGACTCAAGGAACCCTAGAGAAGGGTTCCCCCCATAGGTGCCGTGGGAATAATTTATAGGGGTAGTAGAAACATGGTGGAATCAGGACACAAATTGGAACTTTCAGTTACCTGGCTACCGTCTAATAAATAATGATAGGATAGTTAGACATGGGGGGGGTGTTGCCATATATATCAAGGATAATATTGAGTGTCTTTGCAATAACAATAGCAATATTGAGGTTCTTTGGGTGGATATGTTGGGGTTAACAGGAAAGAAAATTAAGTTAGTAACCTTTTATAGACCACCAGACACCCCAGGCAGTGACACAGAATCCTTTGTTGAACTTATTGCCACTGTGGCTGAAGATTCAGATATATTACTGATTGAAGATTTAAAAATCCCAGGCATAGATTGAGGAGTTTTAGCTAACAATAATTCTCTGGCAGCCGGAGTGCAGAACAATCTTTTATCAGTTGGTATGGAGCAGTACGTTCAGGAGCCCACTAGAGGACAGAATACCTTGGATGTTACACTAACTAACATACCAGATGATGTTTTAAATATCAGGATCTTCCCTCCCTTAGGTACAAGTGACCACAACATTATTACCTTCCAAATTAACAGGGCTAAGAAAAATATAAGGGGAAGAACAACACATACACTATAATGTATAATAAGGCTAACTATACAGCAATAAGGGAGGAACTAGCAGAAATTAACTAGAATTCTTTGTCAGAAGGTTTGTCTACCAAAGCATGCTGGGACCTGTTTGTAAGAATCATTAATCAGTTGGGGGCTAAACATATCCCTATAAGAACAGTGTATAACAACAGGGACAAAAACCCCTTATGGCTAAACAAAAGGATCATCAAATTGAGTTATAAAAAACAATCATATTATAAAAAATGAAAAGAACACAGTCTAGTGATAAGAACAAGTATAGAAAGACATTACGTCTACTCAAAAGTGAAATTAGGAAGGTGAGGAAACAAGTGGAGTTCAGACTAGCTGCATCAAAAACTGATATTAAGGGTTTCTTTTCCTATGTTAATAACAAAAGGGGAAATAATAGAAATATCAGCCCACTAAACATTGATGGTGTAATAGTCACCAAACCAGATGATATGGCTAAGGAATGCAACATCTTCTTTAGTAAAGTTTTTAATAAGGATGACCCCAGTGTCGAAAGTACCATACTTGAGACCAGGAATTCTGTGCAAATGGAGTATGTTACAGTTGAGAAAGTGTATAGCAAAATCCAGGCACTTAAAGTCGATAAATCAGTGGGCCCTGGTGGCCTGCATCCAAGATTTATTAAGCAGCTAGGTAAGGAACTTGCATCAATTATAGTAGACATAGGTATTAGATCCTTGAAGGAGGGTTATGTGCCAAAGGACTGGAGGACAGCCAAGGTGGTGCCAATTTTTAAGGGTAACAGGAAGGCATCTAATTATTAAACCGTAAGCCTGACATCAACATGTGGTGATGTTGGTAAACTGACTGAAGGGGTCACTTCAGATGAGATTAAGAGCTACCTGATAGATAGGAACCTAGCTGACAAGCTGCAATGTGGTTTCACAAAGCATAGATCTTGTGACACTAATCTATCTAGCTTTTACAATTATGCAGGTATCCGTGTAGATCAGGGGGCAGCAGTAGATGTGGTGATGTTGGACTTCAGTAGAGCCTTCGATACTGTGTCTCATGGGATTCTGATTTCTAAGTTATTGAGACTGGGTATTGATTGCACCCTAATTGCATGGATCAAGCAGTGGTTGAGGGAAAGGACACAAGCAGTGAGAGTGCATGGACATGTATCTGGGGAGGTGGAGGTTGTGAGTGGTGTGCCGCAGGGGTCTGTGCTGGGACCTCTGTTGTTCAACATTTTCATCAGTGATTTAAGTATCAACAGTGGGAACAAGTTACTTAAATTTGCTGATGATGTGAAACTTGGGGGAGTGGTGGATACTTTTGAGGACAGACTAATCCTTGGACAAGATATAATAACCATTAATGAGTGGGCAGTGAGTAATAAAATGAAGTTCAGTTTGCAAAAATGTATAGTAATGCACACGGGGAGAAATAATATTCATCAAGATTATTACATACAAAGGGTTAGATTAAGGGATTCAGTCTGTGAGAAGGACTTGGGAGTGTATATTGGGAGTGATCTGAGAAGTAGGGTACATAGCAGATTTGTTTCTAACAAGGCAATGCATCTTATAAACTGTATCCGCAGAACCTTTTTTCTCCCAAAATGAATGTATTCTATTACCTGTATTCAAAACATACATGAGGCCACATTTAGATTACTGTTCATCTAGTTGGAATCCTTTTTTAAAGAAAGATATAACAGTGGTCACAAACCTCAGAGGTCACTCACTAAATTATTAGTAGGGCTTAAGGATGTACCTTATGAATCTAGATTAAATAACTGGGTTTATAGCCATTAGAAGTTCATCATGCAAGAGGGGATTTGTTACTGCTACACAAGATTCTCAAGCAGGATGCATTGAGGAATGAGTTAGACCTTCGATATAGGGAATCAAATTATTTTTTAAGAGGCAATACTCAGCAACTAGTTGATGTGCACTGTAAGACTGATACATGGAGACATAGTTTCGAGCCATGAGTTTTTAGAATTTGTAACAGGTTGCCAGAGGAAATAGTTGTAGCATCCTGTTTCAATATCTTTAAGGCCAGGTTAGACCATTATATTTCAGTTGGCAGCCTTGGTTGCCTCCACTAAGAAGTGGGGACAATTGCTATGGGCTTATGCCTTCTGTTGTCTTACAACTCCAAGTATGAATCCAAGTATGAATTATTCCCTTGGCTAAAGGTAGCTTAGGAAGAAGCCCATGGGAAAGACAGACAAGCCGCTGGAGGAGGAGGAGGAGGAGGGGTGGATAGTGGGGCAATGAGAAATGAATCCTGGAACAGTCCAGGAGGAGTGGCCTTTTAAGGCCCGATGGGGAGTGACGTTGTTGCTCTGTCCATTGAACCTCAGGCTTAAAGCTTTCCCATTCAATTGTACTTACACAGCTGGATGAGATGTATGCTTGTGTGACTTTGATACATTGTGGCTGTTCGCCTCTCTATCCATGGGATATGCCACCATGTAGGGGTATGATGCAAGGAACCCTAGAGGAGGGTCCCCCCCATAGGTGCCGCGGGAATTAGTCCCTTGGCTAACGGTAGCTTAGGAAGAAGCTGAAAAAGAATACCCAAGAGGGTGTCGAGTGTTGAAGAGGCGAGAAATCAGAACATATGGAGACCAGAAAGTAAGGAGAGAGATGTAGATGGGAAGGACAGGAGAAGAACGAGATATGATGAGGACAATGAACGAAATGAAAGCTGACAAGATGCAGAAGGGCAGACTTCTTAAGGAGAGAGAGAACAACCAGGACCACCATCTGACCCCATCCAAGAGCGGAATCTAACTACATAACCTGGAAAAGCACTAACCCTGACTAATATTATGACCATTGGCACGGAGGAGAGGAAAACCCCCCCATTGAGGAAGGAACCTCTGGAGATCCAAGGCCTAGCTTACCTTCCCTCCAGGCTGAAGGACATTTTGATTAGTGACTGATCAGCTACAGCTATTTAAAGTCGAGATCGAGGAAGGAGAAAAAGTCCAATTTAGAGGAAGCTTTCGCTCTGTCTGTCTAAATGGACAGCTGTTGAGGGATGCGAGTGATGTCTCTGCAACTAGATGCTCAACAGCAAGAGAGGATGTAGGATGTAGGATGATGGAAATAAGCCTTGAAGGCATGAATGGTTTAAGGTGAGGAATGAAATGGATGATGTACGATTATGAAATGAGGCTTGGAAAGCCGGTATGGATAAGGTAAAATATGAAGTGGAAGATGAATGATGATGGAGTGAAGCCATGGAAGCTGGTACGGTTAAGGTGAGGTATGAAATGAACTATGTACACTAATAGAGAGAAGCCTGCCAGCCCCGAGCAAAGGGGCAACAGACTCGAAGGCATGTCTCCGAATGGAGAGCAGGTCAAGGTAGCATGGACCCGAGAGGGTTATGCATGAGTAGTAGTCGATATGAAGAAGTAGACTCACAAGAGGTCGGATGAGCGAGGGATACCCAGATGCAGTCATGAGAAGACTGATGGCGATAATAACCACGGAGTGCAGCAGTTCGATGAAGTAGCATAAGACCCAGTGCAAGGTATGCTCAATTAATCGATGTGAATGAGTAGACCCTGAGGCCAGACTGAGCGAAGAAGAACTGGACTCAGGCACCTGGACACCAGATGGACTAAGGTAAGAGGAGGATACGAATAGGGAAGGTGATGGCAGGATATGGAAAACCCCAAGAGAAAGCAAAGGTTACAGAAGGAGCAGAATGGAGGGCGGAGGGAATGGGAGGAGGGCAACAAGTGGAGTCAACAGGGGTAGACACCCCCAATACAGTGGACCTAGGTAGAGAGAAGGAGCTAGTCAATCAACCAAGGCCTGATGATGGAACAGGTTGTGCATTCACAAATAGCCCAAACAGCATGAGGGGTGTGAACAGAATACTGTACTACCGTGATGACACCATATCCATAACACAGCTATCCTGAGGAAATTGAGATATGAGTGGAAATGCCCATGCAACATGACAGGACGTGAGCAGTGGAAAACAGCAAGCGCCGTGGCTAACAAAATGACCAGTTCACAGAATAATGCCTCCAATCACAGGAGTTATGCACATGAGCAGACAGAAACACTGAGGCGATAATTTGCAGTTATAGATAACAAATAAAGGTGCACACACCGAGGACAAGGAACAAGCAAAGCACAGTGCAAGCCCAGACCAAAAAGGGGACATGGAAAAAAGACAAATGAGGGGTAGAATGCTCATCTAGAGGGACCTATGGAGTATCAGCAGGTGAAAAATGAGGAACGAGCGCACTCTGAAGAAAGCACAAATGAAAGCGAAGGAGACAAGCACAAGGTAGAAGCCAGGAAAAAGGGGAGGGGCCCGCCATACAGCGGCTCAGATGAATGGGGAGAGGGGGCGGGGCAGGAATGGACAAACGAGGAGAGAAGCAGAGGCTGACGTGGAGAAAGGAAGGAGGAGGAGCAGCAACGCTCACTCAGATGGCCGAATCCCAGCAGCATCAGGCAGAGTGGACGATCGAGGGCGGCGAAGAACAAACAATTTTTTATTTTTTTTTACAAAGGCAGAGGAGGAGGAGGAGGAGGAGGAGCAAAGTAAAGTGACTAAGTTTGGGGACAGAGCTACAGACTGTAATTATAGATCAAACAGTTCTCGCTCCACAAGTAACCACCATGCCAAGTCAGAAAACAGAAACTGCAAGCACAGGAGACTGGCACCAGTATAAGCTGCAATCTCCTTTATTAGTACAAAATGGAAAAATCCTACACAAAGGGTACTCACAAAACACTAAAGTAGCAGCAGCAACAGGAAAAACGTGTGGTGTCCTGAGTTAACAGGTTGAAAGCCAGGGGACAAAACAAAGGTGTGGTAGAGAGGGCTTGGGAGAATGCCAGGGAAAGTGACAGGTCTACCTTACTGGGACCTAAGGAGACCAAAAGTAGCCAAATATGTCTGCAGTTGAACAGTGCTACCACCTATTGTAGACTAAGTGGAAGCATCAGAAACAATAGCATGGAGGAAGTCAGCACACCCGCGCTCCGGTGGGTCGAGAGCGGGGAGGAGTGGGCAGCCGAGAGGTGGAAGAACAGACAGCAACAGGGCAGGAGCTGTGGACAGACAGGAAAGAGCACCGGAGCACTTCATGAAGAAGGCAGAAAGGAGTGGTGCAAGGATGAGAACAACAACAGGACAGAGGACTCAGCGCAGGAGAAGAGGTACCACGAGGCAGGAGAAAGGCGGGGGGAGCGGCGGGTTGGAGCACAGGATCAGGGTGAGAGCAGCTGCAGAGTGAGCAGCAGGATAAAGAAGGAGGCACTGGCCCCCAACCCCAGCCATGGCAGGCTCAAGCAGAAAAAGAAGCAAATCTAGTGAAGAATTCAATGTAGAAGGACGAAAATGGGAGACAAGAACGAGCAGCCGGAGGTCAACGTAGGAGAAAAGAAGCTCAGAGTAAAGGGAGGCAGCACCTCCAGCCGCAAAAAGAAATGAATCCTGGAACAGTCCATAAGGAGTGGCCTTTTAAGGCCTGATGGTGGGGGGACATTGTTGCTCTGCCCATTAAACCTCAGGCTTAAAGCCATCCTATTGTGCATACATGGTTATTTGTCATTTTGTATGAGAAAACATTCTGATCGGCTCCACCGCTAAATACCTTGAACATCAAAGCCAGCATGCTTTATCATATGGCCAGCAGAGTCTTTTTAGGTACATGTCATCAAGTTTGAAAAGAGCTGGCTGCTAAGAGGTGGTAAGAAATAACTTGGAAATATAATTTTCATCCTAAAGATTAGAGGTCACAGTCTCCTGGTTTTACAATCTGATAACAAAATCACTTAAAGCAGCAGTATTTGTTAATTGGCCAAAAATGTCATCTTTTTTTTGTTTTCAAAAAGGTATCTCTGATATCCTTAGATTCACTGCTTGTGTATTTTAAATTTTCTCAGATATTTTTGTGCCCAGTAGGTCCATTTGAAGTCAGAACCATACATTGCTTAACTAGATACAAAATGGCCACCCATGGCACAATGAGTTAAATTAGCTTTTATATCTAATTTCATCATTAATAACTAAAGATGCTAAAGATGGACACCACTAGCAATTTTTTAAAAAATCTCTTCCATTGAGGTTATAGCACCTGTTGAATGTACAAGTAGATTCATATTGTGGCTGTATTCGCATGGTGCCACCACGTTTCTGATGGTAAACAGCATAGTGCTAAGGCTGGCCCGCTGGCGCAGTGTTAGAGTGACCGCTTGCGATGCCAGTGACCCATGTTCAGTAGTGAACTCGGGTCACCAGAAGGACAGCCGGTGGGGGGGGGGCTCAAGCATCAAAGAGGCCTGCTCTCCAGGGGGAAAGTCGCACTGCTGGTGTTTGCCTGGCTCCCTAACGGTATGCCGGGGGACAGTACCCAGGTCTGCCTAGATTCAGCTACAGTGGTGGGCAGATGCCATTGCATAGTTTGTGGGAGTGTGCACCAAAGTCTTGGTGTGACTGCCATGTCCCGCCACTTGGGGAAACTTACTATGCAGGAGAACAACCCTCTGAGCCTCGGATCTCCATATGGAGGGGTGGGGGTTGAAGTCCCATTGCCTGGCACCTGCCATTACGGCGTAGGCTCGTGGGATTGGAAGTTCCCAAGGGTTTGTGGTGGTCGGGAGACTGGAGCAGGGTCTGACCAGGGGTGGAGCCATGCCAGAGTGACAAAATATAAATTTAAAACAAAAAAAAAAGTAGCGCTGTACCAGTTATTTATTCTTGTCATGGCGCATGGCACAAGAGCGGGAACTTTTAAAAACTTCAAAATCCAGCATCTTTGTTTAGGAATAAATTAAAAATGGAATATTGATGTTTTTGGTTTTTTTTTAACATGAAACAGTGTATTAAGTTTTCAAAAAGATACAAACTCATGAACTGGCAAACATAAGGAACACTTCCCAAAAATAGACAATATCAAACAACGACAACAAAAAAAAAAAATATGAACATGGGGTATCTAACGAACAAAATACCTTCAAATTTACCAGAAAATTACTGCTGGGGAAAAGCCAGACATGATGACTAACAAACACTGCTGCTATAGGTGTGTAAATATTACCAAACACTAAAGAAAGCAAAAGTGTGATGTTCAAGAACTGCAGAAGATACATATCTGAACTGACCTTTTGCACACAGGTCACATAGAGGAGAACGTTTTGCATATTACAGTATATTTAACGCTCCCCATGGAGGACATACAATACATAGGGGACGTGACTTGTCTTAGATATGCAATTTATTTTGAACTGTGAGGAGGCAAGACAATAACCCACAAATTAGGGTTACTCACCTGTAACCGTCGTTCTAGGAGTGATATATGATGAACATCCACACTTCTGACAGAATCCTTTCCTCTTTAAGAAAGGTCAGAAGGTCATTAATCTGGCTGCTCCTGTCCACTTGGGTGGTATCGTCCTTGGCACCACCCCATGACATCAGATCTTACATGCTGGAAGCAAGACCATTGTGCCACTTGCCAAAGGAGGTTGGTGGGTTGTGTGGATGTACACCATATACCACGCCTAGAAAGTACAGTTATATAAGAAATTACCGTAACAGTAGATCTTCTGAGGACTGTCTCTTGCAGTAAGTCATTACTTATGGGAGTATCTACCAGGTGGCGCTGTCACACGGCAGCTTCTTCCAGCAGTCTTCCGTGGGAGCCACCCACACTACATCACTTCCCGTGGATGTGTATAAGAGTGGGCGGCCCCCAGTACCCTCTGTTCACCATCGGCTTCGGCGAGCACAGCCTGAACCGAGGTAAACAAGGGCCAGAAAAACAGAGAACAGCAATCCCACCCAACATCCTGAGTTGCAGATTCGAGGTGACAAGGCAGGGAGATGGAGGGCGTTTGACTTACTGCAAGAGACAGTCCTCAGATGATCTACTCTACGGTAAGTTCTTACGTAACTGTACAATCTTCTATGGACTGGTCTCTTGCAGTAAGTCATTACTTATGGGAGATTACCAAGCAGTAAAATCCAAATGGGAGGAAAGGCAAGGCTCGAAGTTGGGCCAGAGGGCATGCCCAGTGGTTGAGCCAGTGCAAAGCCCAGCTGTCCACGATGCCAAAGAAGCTAACTTCATAGGCACTATGTCAACTGCAACCGTACCCACTCTGGCAGATAGGCCAAAGGTGGGAGGGGACAGCGTGTGTGATGTTTCATAGAAATGTCAACTCAAACCTCTTCCGTGCAGGTAGATAGGCCAGCGGTTAGGTGAAGACAATTGGCATGAAACTGAAGAGAAATGTCAACTCAAACCACACCCGCTCAGGCAGATAGGCTCAAAGATGGGTGAGGACAGCATGCAGGAGGCATGATGTAGAAAGAACTGTAGGTGGCCAGACTCAGTGATTCATCCTGACGAGGCAGAGGTCAACAGGCCCTGGCATAAAGTCAAATCCAGTAGTAAGACAAGTAGAGCAGATCAGAAAGCAGAAAGAGGAGCACCGAGGAAAAACATCCCAGATGGTCAGAGAAAGGAACAATTGAAGGGCTCCAGCAGGGAGAGTAGCAAGAGTTTCAATCAGATCCGCACGGAGGAGCGAAGCGTCCAGTCCAGGAGCTTAGAAAAGGTAAAGAGATCCCCAGGCACCTCTGAAGCCTGCAACTGGAGGCAGGGGAAATCCTGAAAAGTGGTTTAAGACACAGAAGCGGTCCCGCCCTGTGTGAGGGGTGGGCATGTCACGTAGAGGCAGACTGAACCCCCCCCCCAGAGGCCCTACTGCGGTCTCAAGAGGCACCCCAGTAGGGGGGCTGGGCATGAGATGACTCACCCATGGGGGCATAGGGGTGGGACCTGGGGGCGTGATAGAGGTCCTGAACAGACCGGAGAGTATGCCCTGAAGCCTGGAGGGAATCCAGGATGGACTGAGCACCAGGTCCAAACAGCAGGTTCCCAGAAAAAGGGAACCAAACCCAAAACCCGCAGCCAGAGAAGCACCGAAGGGCAATGCCAGATGAAATAGGAGAGAGTGCGTGAAAATACGCAGGAATCAAAGGTGGGACAACCATGGCAGGCTCCTCGGGAACATTGAGGTAGGCAGCCATGTACCGACGAAAGGAGTCCTGATCCGCAACAAGGAAGCCAAAAGCATGCTGGATCTGCAGCATGAGTTCCATGAAGGAGGGATCCAGGAAAGAGGAGGGATCTGGGAGGGCGGCCTCCAAAAAGGAGGACGAGATGGGGGAACCAAGGTCCCCAGGGTCCCGAGAGGTCCCACCAGGAACATCCCCATGAAAGGATTCCCCATCCTGGACTCTCCATAAAGGGAATCCACAGAAATGGGAGGGGAGGACCAGGCGTGAAGCACCAGATCCGGGCACAGGCACCCGGTCGGATTGGAGGGGGAATGGGATGAGGCCGGACCCTGGCTCATGGACCATAGGACCTCCAACACAACTCGGGTGATGCCCGGCACTTATGATGGGGGGGGAGGTCCAGAAATGGAGGGTGCCCAAGGATGGCGCTAGGAGGAGGGCGAGCCATCCTGGGAACCACTGATCCAAATAGCGAGGGAAGGCACTCCGACCCTTGTGGTCCAGGACTGGTAAAGGGGTAAGGGACTCAGGGTTGGGTCCTCTCAAGTGGGTCAAGTGCCTGGGAAAAGTCGCTACCCAAAGGGTGCAAACGGGCGACGGGGGAGACTCCCTGAGGATGCTGAAACAAGGTGTCAATGTCGGGACAAGTGGAGGGGGCATGAAAACAGAGCCCCAAGCAGGGGGAGTCCTGGGGTGAGAAGCCCCCATTGTCAATGAGGGAAGCAGCCCTGTTGACGAGGGAAGGAGAAGAGGCCTCTCCGTCGACGGTGGAATCATCCCCGTCGACAAGGGATCAGAAAGAAGCCTCTCCGTCAACAGGGGAAGCCATCCCATCAACGAGGCATGCAAAGCATGCCATTCCGTCGACGGGAGAGGCTGCCTCGTTGACAAGGAGTGCTCTGTCGATGGAGAATAAGCCTCTGTCAATGAGAGAAGAGCAGAATTATGTCCCGTTGATGGGAGAAGAGCTCCCGTTGACGAGGGAGAGCAAGGAACACGTATCGTCGACGGAGGAAGTATCTTCAGTGACAAGGAACGGTTAGTTGATGGGGCAACACTGCCCATCGATGGGAGACATTCAGAGACAAGCTCTGTTGATGGGATGAGGCCCGTCAAAGATATAACAAGCCCATCAGGCACCGTCAACGGGAGAAGCAGCCCCGTGAATGAGGAATGCACCGTCGATGATGGAGGAGCCATCATCGATGGACCAAGACGGAGGAAGTGTGAGAAGTGTGAATCCCGTTCCCTCCTATGCCAGGAATGAGTGCCCTTGGCTGGGGAGCCTTGAAGGTGACACCCCCGAGGTCCGTTCTGGCCTGGCTGATTGATCTGCCATGAGGAAGACCCAAGACCCAGCAAGAGTGCCTGGGCCTGGGATCAGCAGGTGTACCATGAGCACAAATGGAACACTGGGACTGCTGTATAAATGAAGTCCGGGGTTACTGTGTGGAGCACAAGCCTGGACCTAGGAGAAAGAAGATAGAGGAGCCGGGGACTGGTAGAAAGCCAGAGGCTCGATAGAGAGAAGAAAAATTGGGCTCGGCCAAGGAATCAGCCCTAGAATCCCCAGATCCAGCAAGAGTGCCTGGGCCTGGGATCAGCAGAGGTACTGTGAGTGGGTCACAGGCCTGCTTTGGAAGTCCAGGAGTGCTGAGAGCAAGTCCCAGGTCCCAGACCCGAAGGTAGAAAATCGGTTCAAGTTCGAGTCGAAGACTGCAACCCAGGAGGTCAGGAGAGCTGAGTGTGTGAGTTGAAACTGGCAGAAAAATGAACAGAGGGTAGTGGGGGCCGCCCCTTATACACATCCATAGGAAGTGATGTCGTGTGGGTAGCCCTCACAGAAGACTGCTGGAAGAAGCTGCCATGTGACAGTGCCACCTGGTGAATACTCCCATAACTAATGACTTACTGCAAGAGACCAGTCCGTAGAAGATTTATGGTTACAAGTAAGTAACTCTCATTTCTAGGGGTGTGGATACAGTGAACTTCCACACTTCTGGCAGACTCCTAACAGTTCTCTGGGAGGAAGGGACAAGGTGCACCCCCCCCCCATTTAAGGAAAAAAGTGTGGAAAACCAAGGCCCCAAAACCAGCATCCCAGCGTAACTCAAGGTTGATATGGTAATGGAAGAAGAAGTTATGTGCTGACTTCCAGGTGGCAGCCCTACAGATCTGGATATGGATGTCCCTGGAAGCAGCCACCGAGGCAGCAGTATGTCTCGTGGAATGAGCCTGAAGCCCAACGGGAAGCTCCCTACCAGCCAACCTATAACAGAGGTCGATGCAGGAGCCTATCCACCTGCCAATCGTCCACTTAGCTGCCAGTCTGCCAGATGCGGCTTCAGCGTAAGTGACAAAGAGCTGGTGAACCTCTCCCCAAACTCTGGCTGTATGCTCCTTATAGTAAGCCAGCACTCACCACAGATCCAACGAATGGAGCCTGTGCTCAACTTCCGAGGTTCAATCGGTGAAGTATACTGGGAGGTTAATCACCTGGTTAAGGTGGAACTACAAGACAACTTTCAGGAGGAACTTCAGGTTGCCGTGGAGGACAACCCTGTCCTTGTGGAAGACCAAGTAAGAAGATTCTACTGAGAGCACCTGGAGCTCACTGATCCTTCTGGTGGAGGCGATAGCCACAAGAAAGTGGTCTTCCATGAGAGGTGAGAGATGTCACACCTGTGCACTGGTTCAGATGGCTTCCCCATGAGCATCACCAACACCAGCAGCAAGTCCCAAGGTGGTGGAAGCTCATGCACCGGCAGGCACAAGTGGTCAAGGCCTTTGAAAAAGTGCCTGACCACCTTTTTCTGCACCACCGTCAGCATACCATCCTATGCCCAGTAACCAGAGATTGCTGCCAGGTGCAACTTGAGGGTCATCAACCAAAGGTCCAACTGAAAAAGGGACCAAACATAGTCCAGAATGCTTGCCACTGGGCAGAACAAGGGGTCAAGCTCTTTGCCCTGACACCAAATGGAAAATCTCTTCCATTTGAAGAAGCAAAACACCTGTGAGTCTACTCCTTCTTTACGACCTGAAGGACCTCGTCAGACAGATCCAAAGCTTGGAACTCTAGCCACTCAGGAATCAGACCATCAGATGCAGGAACTGAAGGTCTGGGTGAAGAACCTTCCCCTGGGAGCATGAGAACAAGTCCAGGCAGGGATATAGTCACCATGGAGGCCTGCGGCTGATGCTGAGGAGATTAGGGTACCAGAACTGGTGCGGCCGGTTCGAAGTCACCAGGATCACCTGTGCCTTGTCCCTCCACACCATGATCAGCATCTTGTGGATCAAGGAAAAAGGAGGGAAGGGGTACATCAGGCCCAGGTCCAGGGCCTCGTGAAGGATTCCCCTAGCAGTGTCCCGCACTGAGAGAGTGGGCACAAAACACTCTCAGCTTCGCATTCTCCCGCGAGGCAAACAAGTCCACCTGGGGAGGGCCCCACTGGGAGATCAGATGGTCTACTACCTCCTGGTGAAGGGACCACTCGTGAGATGCCTCACCCATTCAGCTGAGGGTGTCTGCCAGCTGATTGGACATGAAGGCCACACGAATCACCAGAAGGTCGGCATCCAAGCTGTGAATGAGGGTCCAGACGCGCAGAGCTTCCCAGCTCAATGGGAGGGAATGCGTCCACCCTGCTTGTTGAGGTAGTACATGGTCATCATGTTGTCCGTCTAGACCTGGATGACCTGACCCCGACCCTGAACATGCGGAGCAAAAGCCATCAGTGCAAGACACACAGCACAGAGCTCCAACAGGCTGATGTGGCATCAGGACTTCTTTGGGTCCAGTGCCCGTGGATTCTGCCGTCCCCAAGGTGGGCTCCCCAGCCCAGCAGAGGCGCATCGGTCATGAGGTTGACTGCTGGCTCTGGGCAGATAAATGGGACTCCTTCCTGAAGATGTTCTGGGATTAGCCACCACTGATTGGCATCCCACATCAGCTCCATCACCAGGACCAGCTGGTCGAGGTGACTGAGGCGCTGAGACCACTGCCGGGCCAGACCCCATTGCAGGGGGTGCATCCCCCAGTGGGCCCAGTGGACCACACTGGTGCAAGCCACCATGTAACTCAGCAGGTGCAGGAAGTCCCATGTAGGGCATGATTGCCCAACCCAACATGATTGTGCAAAGGAGGTAAGATCCTCTGCTCTGTCTGCCAGGAGACGGGCCCTGGCTCAAAGGGAGTTGAGTTCTGCCCCAATGAACTGAATCACCTGTGAGGGACTGAGTTCTGACTTGGCCTTGTTGACTAGGAGGCCCAGTGCTGAGCAGGTCTGGAGGGCCAGATCTCTGGACTGCTCCACCACCATCCTGGAGGAACCCGCAATCAGCCAGTCATTCAGATACGGATGCACCCAGACTCCTCGGAGCCTCAGAAATGTACCACCACTGCAATGCCCTTGGTGAAGACCCTGGGGGCAGAAGAAAAGCCAAATAGCATGGCTTGGAACTCTCATACAGGGTCCCTGCCACGTGGAACCTCAGGAACCACCAGTGGAATGGACGGATGGGGATGTAAAAGAAGGTATCCTGGAGGTCCAGGGAGCAGAACCACATGTCCTGCTCCAGGGACAGGATGATCTGATTCAGAGTGATCATCCAGAATTTGCATGGCATGAGATACTTGTTGAGGTCATGCAGATCCAGTATGGGGTGCCAGCCCCCCATCCGTTTTAGAACCAGAAAGTATCAGGAGACAAACCCCAGACCAGCTATGATGTCCTGGACATGAACCATTGCCTCCTTGTGGAGCAGCTGGGCAATGTCCTTCCAAAGAGTGGACAACATGTCCTCTCATGGGGCACAGGCTCAGCTGGGCAGGAGAGCCTCAAACTCTAGAGGCAGTCCCCGACCGACCAATTTGAGCATCCACCTGTCCGAAGTGCTATCAGACCAGGTGGAAGTGAAGTGGCAGAGCTGGCCCCCCACAGGAGGTTCTGGGGTGGACAGGGATGAGCAAGAGGAAGACACCCCCCTGACCCCTCACTGTGCAGGATTTGAAGTGACGGGGGGCTAGTCAAGGGAGCAGCTGACCGTCGCCCTCTGCTGGACTTCCTGATGGAAAAAGAGGTTTGCTTCAGCCGAGGCCATCAGGCCTGCTGTTGCCCTGCTGGGGACTGAGGTGTTCTGGCCACAGGTGCAGGGTAGTGCCAAAACTGGAAGGACTTTTTCCTTTGTTTCTGGCCCATAGCATCCTTCTGGGCAGATGTAACAGAGTCCAGGGTGGTGCTGAACTTCTCAATAAGGGTGAGATGGCCATCCATGCCCAGCCCGAACAAGTCGGTGCTCAAAAAAAGGGAAATCCCCCAATTTGTGCTGAGTGTCAGTTGTAAAAGTCAAAATCCTAAGCCATGCCCTGCAGCACATGGCCGCCACTGAGGCCAATGACCTGGCATACTAGTCGCCAATATCTAGGACCATCTGGAGCTGCTGTTTAGCAACAGCACAACCCTGGCCATGGACCAACTTGACTGACAGCTACAGGTCACCCAGGAGCCAGGTGAATAACCTGGTCCAGGGTACCTAATAGGCCATGGGCAAAGTTGGCCATTATAACAGCTGAATAAGACTGCCAAAGGCCTAGAGATGAGGCCACATAGACCTTTTTGGCTGCATGGTCTAACTTTTTAGACTTTCTGTTGGGAGGCTTATCAACCTCCCTGACATTACTCGTATGCTGAAACTCTGAGTCAGAGACCAACCCTTCGGCCAAAGGGCGGTCGGTGAACCCCAACAGGGACCCTGTGGGCACTGTGTATTTGCAGGCCATTTGGGCTAAGGGCATACGGCAGGATGCAGTGTGCTGCCACAGCTCCAGAGCAGGGCCAAAGATGGCCTTCCCTACAGGGAAGGCAACCCCAGGGGAGTCATTCCTGTTGAGGATCTCTGTCAAGGGGTACTTAACCTACTTCTAGACAGACTCCAGTGGGATCCCCATTAATTCAGGAATCAAGTGAAGCAGGGTCCCGAAGGAGGTAGGCCACTGATCCATGGAGAGATCCTCCTTGGACTCATGATCAAAGCCCGGGGTCCAATGAGAATGCATCAAGGAATGCTCCAAGTCAGAGGACTCCTTGAACACTGGCTGAGCACCTGTATCCCTGTGGATGATGTGATGTTCATCGGTTTGAGTGATTTTAATCAATGGCTGACCAGGAAGCCTGGGTGTCATGTGTGCAGTCTTGGGAGGAGGCCCATCCTTGGGCTGCAGAGGTTCCATCCGAATGGGTGGGGAGGCCGGTGTCAGCCTGACCAGCGGGGCTGACTTGGGCAGGGGTTACGGTGGCCACGGGAATGCTGGAGTGGGTTGAAGCATGGGTGGAGGCATGCAGCCTGTGCCAAGAAGCCACTGCTGCCACATGACCTCCTCACAACGGTGCCACATCTTACGGCAGAGCCGGTCTCTCCCAAGGAGGAAGAGGATGACGAGTGTCAGTGGCATCTCTTGGCCAAGGGTCAAGAGCAAGGCCAATGAGCACACCAAGAATCACTTGACCTCAAGCTGTGAGACCTAGACTTGGACCTCTACTGAAGGCACACCGGTCGGCGAGGGGAGGACAGGACAGCTGAAGGACACCTGAGCCCCCCCCCAAGAGGTCGGGCTCCTGAGGGGAGGGAACCAGCTCAGCAGGCTGCTCCAACCCTCCCTGGGAGAGATAAGGTAGGAATGGAGGTCTGGAAGAGGAGTCCTCCCCCTTGTCCTTCGACAATGGGTCAACCAGGTCAAAACAGATCTTAACCAGTTGGTCCACCCGTGTCTTAGCCGACAAGCCTGATGGGGACTCCATGGGGCCAGCAGCCTGAACCTGGTCAGAAGTGTCAGCTGAAGCCGATGGCTGTTGAGCCAGCAGAAGCCAGAAATGGGAGGAATGAGACCGCTCTTGGTCCCACAACCTGCGATGGGGCGTCTTACCTTTGGAGCCCTGTGAGGGCTTAGACCCCTGGGAAGGGCCCTCCCTGTGAATCAAAAGGGACTGGCACAAGTCCCAAAATGCCGAAGTGAATGAGGTGCCCAGGCCCACCAGAACCAAGGCGGACACTGACGAAGCACCTGCTGTGGCCTGGGCTGTAGCCTCCTCAAAGGCAGCAAGTTGCGCGTCCAAGCTTGCTGCTGTGGAAATCGCATTGCAGGCATCTTTGGATTTAACTGGAGGGTCCCGTTGATCTGGACGGCCCAGGAGGAGACGGGCAAAGTGGTCCTCCAAGGTGGAGGGCTGAAGGGTACAATACAGACTGCAAGCCTGCGGGTCATGCCAAGTGCCCAGACAGTAGAAGCAAGTGGAGTGCTGGTCGGTGCATGACATCTTCTGCCCACAAGTCACACACCATTTGAAGCTGGGACCGGTTTTTGGGTCTCCAGACTCCACTCTTCCAAAATGGAATTCAAAGAACAGTCGAATAGCTCGAATGCTTGAAGACCAAAAGTCGTCAAAAATAAGGGCATACACCTAGCATGGAGCTGCGATGGAGGGAGCCTGCTGCTTCCAGTGGAAAGGAAGATCTGACATCACAGGGCAGTGCGAAGGAGGATACCACCCAAGTGGGAGGGAGGAGCCAGCTTGAAGACCTTACAGCCATGTTTCAAGGGGAAAGGATTCTGCCAGAAGTGTGGATAGGACACCATATCCATGTCCCTAGAACTGATGATACACTGTATGTTTTGAGTCTTGCTGTAACTTGTTGGATTTTCACAACTTCAGTATATAAGCAGGGTTTGACTTTAATGAAATTCCCATGATTATTGAGTATAAAAAATTTTGCACAGCAATACCAAAATCATCCAGGATTCTCCTAAATCCCAGAGCTGGGAATAATTTATTATTGATAACAGTCAGACACATTAAATCATAAAATGCTTTCCTAGAGTCCAAGATGAGCTGGTTATGTTTTAACTTCTTTGAAATCTCAGTCATTAAAATGTCTTTCATGGTGTATTTCCCAGCTCACATATTTTTTAGCTACACTCATGAGTTAAGAGACTCTTGCGTGCTACTTAATTGTGCTAGTAGATGTCTAATTTGCTAAGTAATATATAAATGCTTTAAAACTGGAAGATTAAGACTACCTTTCTTGAGTGGCATTCTTAATTTCCTAAATGATGTTTTAGCTTTTTTTATTATTCTACGTGAAGGAAATAGTTTATTGATTTCTTTAAAGAGGGAGTCCTGCCAATATTTCTAACATCAATAAATTCAGAATTAGGATTGGGACATCCCATATCAGCTTTATGCCAAAAATGAGATCTCTAAGTTATTTTGTTTAAAAGTTACAAGTCATTTTTATAGTTCTAATTTCCCTGCCTGTTCAAAAAAGCCAGCTTCACTGAAAAGCTACTGATGATGTCATAACCAGAACTCATAGCCTAGTCCTTCATGCAAGTTACTTTATAGGACTTATTTGTCCCACGGTACATAAAATTGCAGTTGTAGTAAATAATTGAAAAAGGAAAGCTGATACCGGGTGGATACGGGTCATGTATTTCCATAATGTGCAGATGCAAGGTACTTAAGAATGGGGGGGGATGCAGCAGCAAACATGGCTTTAGAATGCCAAAGTTGCGCACAATTTTTAGAATACTACAGGGAGAGATTTCAAAACACTGCCAGGTTGCAATTGTGAAATGCAGCAATGACATAATCTTAGAAAGTAGCTGTGACTCACAATTTTGGAAAGTGGCAGGGGCACTGAAATTCATAATGTGGCAGTGTCAGAGTTTTAAAATGTGGCAGAGAAGCAATTTTGAAATGCGGGAGACACATAGTTGCAGAATGTGGCGGGGACATGCAATTCTATAATGTGACATGGCTGCATAATTTCAACATATGGCGGTGATGCACAATTTCGGAATTCTGTGGGAATGCTTGATTTCAGACTGTGGTGGCAACATGCAATTTCACAATGTGGCATGGACACGGAATCTCAAAATGTGGTGGTGATCATAAGCAATTCCAGAAGTAGCAGGGACGCAAATTTTTTGGAACGTGTTAGGACGCACAATTTTGAAGCGTGGCAGGGAAATGGATTTTTAGAATGTGACAGGTACACACAATTTTGGAACATGGCAGTGGCATGCACTTTGGGAATGTGGCAGGAAAGCACAATATAAAATGGGCAAGGAAATCCCTGTGTCCTGATTGGCTGAGACTTGGTTCTAGCCATGGCAGTAAGAGAGCACTACCAATGGATAAAAACAAGTCCCTGCCAACTCACAGAATCCATAACTCACTTACGTCCTAATTTTCATCACAAACATGGCTGCACCCTTTACTCGTATATAGAAAACTTCAACTAGGCCCTAAAAATAAAAGTCCTTTAAATTAAATGAAGTAAGTAAATAATTTCATGTTATTTTCACTCAAGAGCCCCTTCCTAAGTACTATTCAGAGTTTCCATTGCTGGTGTTTCTTTGATGACCATGAAAATTCCCCCTTCTATCCCTACCAGTTTGCCACAGAACTCCCTGCTCCTTACCTGGCAACAGATAAAACTGAGGTTCTGGCTCCACTTGAAACGTGTGTGTGTGTGTGTGTGCCACTGGAACGCTGAAGAATTTTGAAATTCATGCATTCCATGTTACCATTCCGTGTTTGTGTGTGTGTGGGGGGGGGGGAGACATTCTACTACTGGAATAATGCAGAGCTTTGAATTCTTCCATTCTATGGTAAACAATCACACAATGTACTGAATGTGAAGAAAGACAGATGGCCAACAGGTGAAAAACATCTGTGGAGGGACTATGTTACATTATTTAGCAATATTAAAAAATTTTTTTTGACTTTGAAAACTTTTAGAGTATTGTTTTTTTTTAAAAAGCCTATGGGCCCATTTTATATAAGCAATAAGGCACTCCGGGGACTTTGGTTGTACTAGGTTTACCCCACAGTCAGGGGGCTGAAGGCACTAGGCTTTGCCTCATGCCTCACACTATGCCCCTGAACGTGGGGTAAACCTAGTACCACCAATGCCCCATTGTGCCTTGTTGCTAAAATGGCAGAATGTGGCAGAGAAACACAATGTTGGAACGTGATGGGGATAGGATGCACAATTTTGAAATGTGGTGGGTGTGTACAATTCTGGAATGTGGCAAGGACAAGCAATTTCAGAATAAAATGGTGTGTCCTGCCATATTCTGACAGTGTGCATTCCCACTATATTCCAAAATTTTCAGTCCTCACCAAATTGCTAGATGTGTGTGTCCACTATCGCATTCCAAGACCAAATGTCCCCACCTCATTTCAAGATTTTGCATCCCTGCCACATACTGATGTAATACCCCGTTCCCTGGGGTTACTAGAATCCCATCAGTGTCAGTGTTAGGTAGGGAAGGCAGCTAGTGAATATCTAGTTAAATGGATTTTCACCTTGCCCCTCTCTGCTGCTTGGTCACTGCTAGGAGCAGAGAGGTGATGTCATTTAGAACTCTCGCAGCAACATAAGCCACACAGCTTGTGTGAGAGTGGGGAGTTTTAGAATTCTGAAGTCAGTGTCATCCAGCAGCTCGGGGAGTGAGCAGCTCAGTGGGTGAACAGTGTCAGATTTCTCCCCCTAGTGGAGGACATCCTTTCCTGACTTGTGAAGTGGTGGAAACCGTCTCCAGGTCTTCCTGTGTCTTTATCCCATGTGGGATGAGGGGGACTGCAAAGGATTTTAGGGGCAATCCCCTGATCCAACCTTTAACTTTTTGTGAAGCTGCCTTTGGTGTACAAACTGTGAGTAGTTTCTGTCTGAGTTACCAAGGATATGTACCTGCCTTTTTCCGTGGGGGGACTCTCTGATAAAGGGACCCTTTCACCCAACTTCTGTGAGGATTTTCTTAAGAAGATTTGTGTTTTAAAGTTTGATGACAACAGCGGATGTCCCAATATGCGACTTGCCCTTTGTTCAGGACTTTAATTTTACACCCTAGTGGTGTTCCTGATGTTAAATGTGCTAAACATTTCAAGATAGCATGATTTTCTACAGTTCAGTATTTGTGAGGTGTAACTCTGAAAGAATGGCTGGGGATGGACACAGAAGCAAAAGGTGGGAGACCCCCTCCCCCCCAATCTGGAGTGACCAGTTCTGCACTTCAGGTTCTGTATGGGCACCTGTTTTCTGTCCGAGCATGTGGCCAATGCCTGAAGATGTTTAGCCCTTGTATGTGGGTGTTTTGCTAGTTTTGAACCTTGAGTGCTCCGTCATGGCCAGGGTGCCACATTCCTATCCTATGCCATTTGGGAACTGTTCTAAGTACTGGTCTAGTGCATTTTCCAGAAGAGTTTGTGTGCGTTCACTGTGGCTAGTTCCACATTCCAGATTTCTAATCCTGTGTCATATGGGAACCGTTCTAAGTACTGGCCTAGTGCCATTTCAAGGACAGATTTTGTGTGTTCACCATGGCTAGTTCCACATTCCAGATGTTTAATCCTATGCTATATGGGAGGCTTCTGTTTCTACAGATGTGTTCTGCATTGCCTTCTGCCATGAAGTGTAAACCCTTGGGGGTTCATCTTTGCTTTTGTGTTTCCAACTTTGTTTCGGAATAAAGCCACACTCCAGAATCCCAGACTGGTATGGACAATCTAGTTACTGCTTCCTGTGTGGATTTACCGGGTACCCCTGTCCAGAAGTGCAAACCCAGCATAGCTCTTAGCAAACATTCTCTCCTCAGGACCTGGGTTTTGGTATAGATCTGTTTGTGTCTAGTACACACACACTTTGTGTTGTCTTCATTGCAATTGCTTTGTACCCCCACCCCTCTTTTCCCCTAGACAGAAGAAGTATGCGAGGTGTGCCTACTAGCTAAATAAGGGGCCGGTGGGGGGTTACACTGAGATTACAGATATCCCCAACGTTCTGAAATTATGCACCACCTTGACGTTCTATAGCTATGTTCAGTGCTGCATTCCAAAGCCACCTCCTGCTGTATTCAAAAAACATGCATCTAAACATTCTGAAAACATATGCATTGCATCCTATCCTGTGTCAGTTTTCTTTTCAAATGATTATTACAATTACAGTTTTTAAACCTTGGAGAAGTAAGTCTTATAAAGCTGATGACAGGGAGGACTAGGCTGTGAGTTCTGGTTATGATATCATCAGTAGCCATTCACTAAACTGTCTTTTTTTGAACAGGGAGTGAAATCAGGGTTACAAAATGGCTTATACTTTTTAAATATAGTAACTTAGAGACCTAATTTTTGGTATGAGGCTTATTGAGGATATGTTGATTCTAATTCTGCAATGCAGCACTTCTGGCTGGACTTCTTCCTTAAAGAAGCTTGACTCAACATTCAGAGGCATTCTTAAGCATATATACCCACTTATTGACACAATGGACTTTGTTATGGTGTCTACTCTTCCCCCATAGATTCAACAGTAGTTCAGACCAAGTATTATTATTTAATGTAGCAATTATAGGGGAGTTATTTACTGCTAGGTTTGTAGTTTAAATCCTTTGTTATGTGAATACTAAGGTATTTAAGAATCAGAAGTGGACACAAATTGAGAGAGAATCCATCAAAGTCTAATCAAGTCTAAAATGGCCTAAATGCATGGTTTCAGCTAATTCAGACTTAATGCTGAATTAATGATGAAAGAGGAATGGGGTTAAATAAGAGTTAAAAGGAGATACCCCATCTTGGGTGATAAGCAGAGAAACTTTTTTCTCACGCACTTAATTCGATCATAACATCCATAAGAGACAATCAGGGTAACACTCAGACAGAAACTTAAACCAGAAATAACATTTTCAAAAAAAAAATTATAAGACCTTTACGACTCCCAGCTTAATTGAAACAGTGAACATATTCAGTCCTACCTGTCTAATGTAAAACCTCACTTGCCTGATACGCAGGACAGGACCAACATGGACAGTCCAATTACAGTTTCAGAAATTAGAAATGCTATCAACTTGCTAAACACCAAGTTAACCACTGGGTCTAGATGGATTTTCTAACCAATTTTTAAATTAAATTCCATTATTCTAAGCCAGATCTTGCTCCAAACCAACAATCATACTCTTCTTAATATAAAGTCACCTCACTCCATGAATCAAGCCCTAATACCATTAATTTTCAAAAAGGACAAGGGCCCATCTGATAACAATGCTTTGAAGTCTAAATCAGCAATGCGGACAGATAGTAGATTCTAGCAAAATGTATGGCTAAAAGATTTCAAATCTATCTATTGGCTAATAGACACAAAAAGTTATTTGTAACTTAATATATCCAGACCAAACAAAGGTTCTTACATACTAACATACTAAGATGCCAGTAGAGTAGGCCTAAAGGTCTATAAATTCTGCTCAAAAAATAAATAAATAATAAATAAATATGTAAAAGTTTTCTGCAAACAGCACAAGGAAGCTGATAAATCTAATGTCGGGCAGTCAGAATGCATCTGACCCATGCACAGCTCTTTTCTTACATGCAGAAATTGCTTTTGACTATGTTAAGTGGGAATTTTTCTGGCAAGTACTTAGAAAAATTGGATTTTTGTGACAACTTCGTCAAACTCATTCAGACACTATACTCAGACCTAGTAGCACTGCTGTGAACAAGTAGGATTATCTTGGAGAGTTTTAGTTTAAAAAGGGAGTCTGGCCAAAAGTGCTACATTGCATAATTAGAATCAGCATTCCCCCAATAAATCTCATATAAAAAATTAGGTCTCTAGGTTACTTCACTTTAAAGTTATGAACTATTTAACGTCAGTTTCAGTGAAAAGCCACTCATGATGTCATAACCGGAACTCAGAGCTAGTCCTCCCAGCCAGCAACCTTAGAGGACCTATTTCTCCAAAGTTTATTTTTTATTTTATTTAAACAGCAGTTTGGAAAACCTTTGAGCCATAGGCTCATTTACAAAGGTACCTTGTCACAGTAAGACAAACGAAAATACACAGTATAACAGTACAACACATAAGTATAACAGTAACTTAAGACATAGACACAAACAAGCTGGTACAGGTAGGATTGATGCAAACAATACCAGAGTTATGTTGTCCTTAGCAGCTTAGTAATAAGCTTTGTCATAAGTATTAGTCGGACTTTGACTAGTGGCAATTACAGCATCGGTGTTAATAAGTGGTTACGTAATGAAGTTTTGAAGCACGATATAGTTGGAGCTTGAGGAGATGGAGGGCAGTGTGTTGAACCAGGAGGGGCCCTAAGCTGAGGCTCTTTGGCCGTGAGAGGTCCTAGCTCTAGGGATAACAAGAGAGTTTCCCAGAGGTCAGTATGAACTAGTGGGACAGAGCGGCGCATGGTGGTGGTCAATCCTGGTGGGGATAGCCCAAGGAGGGTCTTTTTTGTAAGGGTACAGGTCAGATATTTGAGGCGCTCGTCAAGATCAAGTACCAGCGCTTTAGCGTACAGTAGACAGATGTGTGTCAGCCTAGGTGCTCCAGTAATTAACCTGCAGGCCTTATTCAGAGTAGTGCGAATTTTATGGAGTGCGATCTGATCAGCAGCACCATACATTTAAGAAACTGTAGCTGAAGTAATCATTTAAAAAAACAAAACACTGACATTGGGTTGGCTGCGGTGTTTGTGTTTCCAGAATGTTCAGATGCATGGTAGTGCACTATAGAATATCTCAGCAAGTGGTTTTGGAATGCATTGCTGAACCAAGGTATAGAATGTCAAGGTGTTAAGACAATTTTAAAATGCTGGAGGAATATGCAGTTTCAGAATGTGGCAGGGATGTGCCATCTCGATATGCGGTAGGACACAATCACGGAATGCAACAGGAATGCACATCGAGGAATCTGGCAGGGACTGGCAATTTCAGAATATAGTGAGGATGCACACAGTCGGAATGTGACAGGACACATCATTTTATTCTGAAATTGCTTGTCTCTGGCACATTTCAGAATTGTACGCACCTGCCACAGTTTAAAATTGTGCATCAAATCCCCACCACATTCCGACACTGTGCATCCCTGCCACATTCCAAAGTTGTGTCTCTGCCACATTTCAAAATTGTACATCACTGCCACATTCTGAAATTGTGCATCACCACCACACTCTGGGACTATGCATCACTGCTACATTCCAAAACTGCACCACTGCCACATTCTGAAATTGTACTAACTCCCCCACATTCTAAAATTGTATCTTCCTGCCACATTCTGAAATTGTGTGTAAATTTCCACATTCCAGAACTGTAATTGTCACATTCTGAAAATGTGAATCCCTACCATATTCCAACACTGCACGTCCCCACCACTAAACTTCCACATTCCAGAACTGTAATTGTCACATTCTGAAAATGTGAATCCCCACCATATTCTGAAAATGAATGCACCACCACATTCTGAAATTGCATGTCCAAGCCACATTCTAAAATTACACATCCCTGCATAATTCTGAAATTCACAGAAAAATATTTTTGTTGCCATATTGGTCCTTGTAACAAAAGATCCAGAAAAAAGATTTGATACCTTTTATTGGACCAACATAGATGTTTCAAAAGAAATCAGGTGCTTAAGCTTTCTGACTACACACAGTCCTTCATCAAAAGCTAATGCCAGTTGTTTTCGAAGAATACATTTTATTAAAGTCCAGCTTATACATAAAAAACAAACAAAAAAGTTGTCCAATGTTGTTTTTGGCCAGTGGGATTTTTGACAACTTTTTTGTTTATTTTTTTATGTATGATCTGGACTTTAATAGAATCCATAACTACTGGCATTAGCTTCTGATAAAGGATTGTGTGTAGTCCGAAAGCTTAAGCACCCGTTTTCTTTTGTAACATCTATGTTCAGCCAATAAAAGGTATCAAATCATCTTTTTTTCTGGATCATTCTGAAATTGTATGTGACTACCACATTCCTGAAACCATGCCACCGCCACATTCTGAGATTCTGTGTCCATGCCACATTATGAAATTGCATGTTGCCACTGCAATCTGAAATCAAACATCCCCACCACATTTTGAAACTTACTAATCACCACCACGTCAGCTTTCTGCATCCCTGACACAATACGAGATTGCATATCCCTGCATCTCCCACATTTCAAAATTGTGCATCTCTGCTACGTCCTAAAAATATATGACACCACCACATTATGAATTTTAGCATCTTTGCCACATTCCAAAATTGTGTGTCCCAGCTGCAAGGCATAAAATAAGCATGTTTGCATGGCAATTTGCGACCCAAGATCAGGGAAAAGCGAGTCAAATGTGGCAATGATTAGCAGTCATTGCTAATAACTGCTAACTAGCACTGGGTCCTGTAAGAGTGTCTTACTGGGAACTGTCACTTTAACTTTTTTTTTTGTTCAAGGTACCCTTTTTCCATCCTCCTCCCCTGAACCTCACCCCATGTGCCCTGAGCTGTATTTTGATTCATCCAGTGATGCTCCTGTTCCTTCCCCCCAACCTGTGTACCCTCTGTGCAGGAGAAACATGAGGGAGTCCTTTCGCAGTGCACTCCAGGGAACAGCAAGCACGTCAGGAGCTCTAGCTGGAGTAAAAAGGTAATTTTTTTTTTTTATTTTGTTTATATATTTTTTCTTCATCATTGTTGGCATCTGGTTTATGTAATTTATCTGTAATTGTATCTGTTCTTTTGCAGGGAGCCCAAGAAGGAGTGACCAGAGGGCATGGGCCACACTGAGGAGGAGCCGGAGGGAGAAGGCTGAGACCACGAGAGGGGCCGGGACCGGAGAGCAGGCTGCATCGCACGAGGCACGCAGATTCGGCAACCGAGGCTGAGCAAGAACACATCTTCAGACAGAGCAGCACAAGAAAGCTGTTAACATTTTGAAATTTGGTACAACGAGGTCACAACCTGATATATATCGCCATATCATAACTGGTAAGTTTAAAATAGTGTGTGTGGGGGGAGGGGTTTAGGGGTTTGGATACAGACCTAAAACAATGTTAATTTATTTGCAGGGAGAGCTTTCGGTAATACAGAGGAACAGCATAGAATGATTCTAGGCAGGCTGATAGAGATCCTGTATATGATGACCAAAGAGGACATTCCTATTAAAAAGTCTGAAGCGATAGCAGAACAAGAAAAGCTCCATGGAGTTCATTTGGGCAATCAATACATTAATGCTGTTAGTGGGAAAGAACTCACAATGTGTATTGGCAAGAACCTGGAAGAAAACCTGCTGACAACTGTTAAAAATGCAAATTATTTTTCAGTGCTTATGGGCGGTAGTACTGACAGTGGTGTAATTGAAAAGGAACTGGTTTGCATAATTTATGTAAATCCCATCAATGGTCACGTGGAGACTAAATTTTTATGAATGAAAGCTGTATCAGATGGCACAAGTGAGGGACTGAAAAATCTCATTTTAGATATCCTTACAGACAGTGGCCTTAATATAAAAAATGGTTGGGTTTGGGCCTGATGGGGCAGCTGTCAACATGGGTGTAAGATAGGGTCTTGCTGCACTTTTAAGGGAAGACATACAGTGGTTAGTTGCTGTTCATTGTTTCTCACACAGGTTAGAAATGGCCATAAAAGAGGCTTTGGATAACACCCCCCCAATTGTTTAACCAAGTGAGACACATTAAGCTGAAAGCTTGTTTACAGGTGTAACCTGGGAGCACAGGGAAGTTAAGTGACTTGCTCAGGGTCACACAGTATGCAAGTGGCGGCTGTGGGAGTCAAACCCAGGTCTCCAGATTTGCACTTCACAGCCTTAAACCACTGCGCTATACTGCCTCCATTTCAATGAAGTTTCAGACTTTCTGATACAGCTGTTTTATCTCTATCAGAAAAGTCCTAAGCAACATAGAGAGTTGCGGTCCCTTGCCCAGGCCACGGAAATGTCAGATGAAAAGCCCAAGAAGACCCATGGCACAAGTTGGGTGCTGCATAAACCTCTTGCCACCCAGGCTGTTATCAAATCATTCCCCGTAATTTGTGCCCATTTAGGATCTATGGTCACAGACTCAACTCATGATCAGGCCAAAGCCACGGGAGTGTTGCAAATTATGACTAAATTCCAAATTGTAGCACACCTTTTGTATTTTGAACAGCTGCTTCAGCCACTTGCCAGGTTCTCACTAGCACTTCAAAAAGAAGTTGTTGAAATGCCAGAGCTACTTTGCTCTGATGAAACTTTGAGAAACACTCTTGACCATGCTAAGCAGAGTGGTCCCATAGGAGGCAGTGAACTTGACATTCTCTTAAAAAATGGGTCTGACGTTCTTTCAGGAGCATGTCCTGAAGTCACTTACTAGGGTGTAAAATTAACACATCTTAGTGGTCAATCAGTTAAAACTTTTAAACAGCAATGTGAGAAATACATTACAGATATTGAGAACTGTTTTGAACAAAGGTTCTGTTTGAATGATGAATGTAGTATCTATAACCATGCAAAAGTGTTAGGTACCAGACTTTGGCCAGCAGACCGAAAGAACAGGAGCTGTATGATAACAGTGTCATCACTATACTAGCTGACCATTTCCAGCTCTTTTGCAGCCTGTGACACCACTCAGGTGCTTGCAGAATGGCAAGAGTTTAAGATTTTTGCTCAAACCAACTTCATCAATCTGTCTGCCTCTGCTACCTGGACAAAGCTGGTATGCAACTTCCCAAATTCTTATCCAAATCTGTTGAAGCATGTCAATGTGTTGAGAGTATTTCCTGTGTCTAATGCAATTGTAGAAAGGTGTTTTTCAACTATGAACAAAGCAAAAACTGACTGGAGAGCAAGTCTGGCAGAGGACACTGTAGAAACATTGATTCGCATTAAAATGCAGGGTCCCCTTCCAGCTGAATTCAACCCAGAAAGGGCTGTAGACATATTTTTTGGTGCAAAGCCAAGACATCCTGGTGATTTGGCAGCTGATGGTGAATCCTCTTATCCCAAAACAGGCCAAAATTATTGACTATATGTCTGATGGAGAAGAGTAAAATATTGGACAGGGGACACAAAATTCAACCCAGTCTTTGTTGGTTACTGTGTCTGAGCTGAAGTCAGTCACGAATAATTGTCACGATCATCAATAATTGTCACGGTACATGAATAATAACTGTCACGGTCTGCTTTGCAGACATGGTCATATCATGCTGACTCTCTTGCTCATGCACTGATTGTCAGAAATGGCAAAATAAGACAGATAAAGGTCTGAAACTATGTGTGCAATGTGTATTTTATCAATATATAGCACGATAAGTAGATTTTATAGGGTTTAGAGCAAAAATATAAATGTTTGGTAATTGCTAATCAACTTCGGCCAACAGCTAATCATTTTTCACTTTGATTAGCGGAGGCCGCTAATCAAGTCTCCGACACTAGTTTATGCCTTGCAGCTACTTTCTCGGACTGTGTCATTGCTGCATTCCACAAGAGCAACCTGGTGTCATTCTGAAATGTCATACCTGCAGTATTCTAAAACTGCACACAATTTTGTCATGTTGTTTGCCACTGCATTCCACCCCCCCCCCCTCCGCCCAAATGGGGTCAAATTCTGAAGTACTGTACCTTGCATCTGCACATTATGGAAATACATGTGCAGACCCACCCGGTGTCAACTTTCCTTTTTCAGAAGTTTACTACAACTGCAGTTGTATGTAACATGGGAGAAATAAGTCCTAGAAGGTAGCTTGCATGGAGAACTGGGCTGAGTTCTGGTTTTAAACATTTAGGGTTACAAAATGACTTGTAACTTTTAAACAAAGTAAAACTTAGACTCTCATTTTTTGGCATGAGTCTGGCTGGGGGTATGCTGATCCAAATCCTGAATTTATTGATGCCAGAAATGTTGGCTGGACTCCCTCTTTAAGAGAGGTACTACACAAGGATATTCTCTCTCTCTGTTTCTGCTTGTCTCGCATCTAGAGTCACTAGCTGAAAGTCTAAGGAATGATGACTGAATAAACAGCATTGTCTGTAATAGGAAAACAGAGAAAAGAATGCTGCTCGTGAACTATGTCCTAGTTGCTACAAAAATCCAGAGCCATCTGCCAGTGCCTGACTAGACATCTTGAATAACTTTGGTCAGTACTCCGGCTACTCAGTAAACGAGATCAAGTCTGACGGGATTCCCCTAAACAAATTCTGCAAACTCTTAACTCATGTCGTTCCTTCCCATTCAGATGGCCCGAAAAAGGTTTGTGCCACCTTTCAAGGTCTGCATCAATACTGAGGCTACACCCCACCTGTACTAGAGAACAGATACATACAGCGTACCACATGTTCACTTTTGACAGAATGTCAGCAGTATCTGTATAATCCTTCTTCAGCTGGTAATAAAAAAAAGCGGCAACATATATCGCTGACTGTAGTCTAATTCGCATCTGTAAAAAGAGCAGATGGGAGTGCCGGTTTCTTAATTTATTCATTTACGCCCAACCAGCGAAATCCAATCTAACCATTGCAATTATACATTATTCAGATCACGAAAGCTGAAACTGCATCCACTATCTGACATGATTCAGAGTGTCTGTGGCAACAGTAATAAATCAGTCCCTCTAATACTGTGTGGCAGCCTTAGACACTACCAGGCAGCAATCTAATCCAGTCTGACAGCTATGCTGACTGTATTACTGGGGGAAACTTGGGAACCTGAAGACCAGAAGTCTCGTCAAAGCAAAGCTGGAGCACTTCCATGGCATGGCTTCTATCATGGATATACTGCCCTCATCAATTGTTTCTGTAAACTGTTATCTCATACAACATGGTTTGATCTTAAAACTGGATGTGTGTGTGGGCATCTCAGTTCGTACTATATTCCTACTGCAAGTAAACATGCTTCTGTGCTAGTTTGTGTGCGTATGCATGTCCAGTATGTAGGGTTGCTGTGTGAGATCATGTTTCTGATTGAGCAAGTGTGCATACTGAATGTGTGTGCCTTTGATGTGCATCACGTGTGTTGAAATATGCTCTGCATGTATACTGCATGTTTCTTTGTGTACTGTATATCTGTGTAAGCATGTTTCAGAGTGTGTATTGCACACATCTACCTCAGCCTGTTTCGGAGTGTGCACTACATGAATTTATAATACACTGGTAGTTATCTAAAAGTTGACTACCTCAAGGTACCACTGAGGCACTCAAGTTACAATTTGAATTGACTGTAATGTGATTCTGCCTCTGTAAACCCAGGTATGCCTCAGTACAGATCAAGTTTTGTATAACAACCACTGTATGTTTGAGCTTTTTATACATACCTTATAAGTGGAATAACTCACCCCAGGGTGTATGGTATGCTGTGGTAACTGCATTAGTTGGTGGTTTCAGGCCCTTGGTTTTCCCTTCTGCCTTGCAACCTATCAAGGGTGTGCAGTTACTACAGAATCACTGAACACTTCAGAGTGGGTTAATCCTTGTGTTGAAGTATGTTTGTGCGTTACTGCATTAATTCTAATTAGGTTTCTAAAAGTGAACTGCATGTCTGCTAATCACATTTCTGAGCATTCTGCAAGCCTGTAGAAGCGTGTGTGAGGGCTAGTATGTAAGTATGTGCATATTTCAAAGTGCACACTGCATGCCTGTATAAGCATGTTCCTGAGGAAGTATGACATATCTGTTTGAGTTTGTGATGTACTTATGTGAAAGCATGTTTTTGAGTATACACACACGTATACTATAATGATGTCAGTATGTGAGTATACTGTACGAGAGTGTGGAAGCATGCATAGCATAGTATATGTCAGCATGAGAGTATATGAGTGCACAAGCATGCATAGCACAGTGCATGTCTGTATGAGTGTACAAGCATGCATTGTACAGTGTTAGTCTGTATGTGAGCATATGAGAATGTACAGGCCTGCACAGTACAGTACGTACCTGCATGTGAGTACATGAGAGTGTACAGGTATGCATAGTACAGAGTGTGTTTGCATGTGAGTATGAATGTACGAGCATACATAGCAAGGTGTGTGCGCCTGTATGTGAGTGTACAAGCATACACAGCAAAGTGTGTTTACATGTGAATAAATGAGTGTACAAGCATGCATAGCACAGTATGTGTTTGTATGCAAGTATACTAGTATACACGCGTTCACAGCAGTGTGTGTGTGTGTGTGTGTTTGTGTGTGCATGTGAGCAAAAAAGTGTAGAACCATACATAATGTGTGCTTGAATGCAAGTATATGAGTACAAACATGCACAGCACAGTATGTGTCTGTATGTTAGTACATGAGTGCATACGCTTTACATAGAACAGTATGTGTTTGTATCTGAGCGTGAAGGTACGTGCATGCATAACACAGTATACATGTGTATGTAAGCATGTGTGTATACACCAAGGGTGTGCAAGTAATGAACAGTACTTCCTGAATACTGCAAATAATGCACTATTCATTATCCAGATTTGTAACATGGCAAGAAAACCTTCTGAGGAATACAAGAATTAGACAGGTGGAAACACATCACCTGACTCAAAAGCATGCAGGCATTAATTTCCCTAGTAATGCCCATTTGAATGGGTAGTACTACAAGTCTCCACAGTAATATCACTACGGTGCATCAATTGTGAACATTGTTATTTTCCATCTACCCTCCCAGCGGCCATTATCCTCTCCTAGTAAAACTGAGCAGCAGCAAAATGATGAATGAAAGCAGAACTAGTTATGTGACGTGTCAGCACACAGTTGCTTTTCAATTATGTGGCGAGTGCAGTATTTCTGTCTGGGTAGACTATCTGGGTATATATTTAGTATTCCAGCGAAAGCGCCGTCTACAAGTGACATGTCCGTGGAGGTCCCTGTAGCATCCTGATGTTGAAAAATAGCAGCTAACCTGATTATTGTTTTGTTCAAGGCACATGATGAATAGTTATGCCAATCTGAAATGAGTATTGTGCTCATTTAGCAATGTTGTGTTAGAAATTCTGTCTCGTAGTATGCAAATGAGCATTACCATCATTCATGGCGCTCGCAAGATGACCGAAAAAACTGTTTACAAGTGAAATGTTATGGAATGCAATGTTTTTCACTGAGTTTTAATGCTGAATATTGTATTAAACTGTATCAGCACATCATGTGCTTCAATTGTTTAACAGATGTCTGAATCAGCAGCCACAATATTAATAAATGTTGAACGGGAGAAAACCACAGTTGAACAATAAAAGCAAATCTTTCAGAAACCTGCATCACTGCATGTTTTTCAATGGTTTTGAAATTTAAGTCACTTTTACAGCGTTTGCCATTTTACAAGTGCATTAATACACTCCACGGTCGGTAACTACTAGGGAATTAATTCCTGGTGGTAGTTAGAGGCACAAGGCCAAACCCCCGCAAACGGGCATTAATTCCCAAGTAGAGCCCTCCTGTGTCATGCATTAATGCTTACATGAATAACGAATAGTGGCATTATTATTTGTATTTGAGAAATAATTTAAGAAAAAGCTTAAAAAAAAGCCCCCCACCCTCCTCTCCATCCCAACTGTTTAAACTTACACAACCCCCCATCCCCTCACCGACCCTCACCCTCACCCAGCACCCACAATTTATGTTTAAAAAAACAATTCCATGATGGTGATGGCACAACCCGCCCACCTCCATGGCCAGCTGCCATCTCTTGTAGTACTAATTTATTTTATTATTAGGTCCCCTACCAAAGTAATAAATAATCCCCCCCCACCCTACCACCCTGACAGCAGCACCCAACTCCCAACATCTCGTCCCACCCAGCACCCACATTTCCTTATTGAAGCAGCCCCCGATGCATGAAGCGACCAAGGCACCCCACCCTCCACTCATGGTCAGACGCCTTCTTGTGAATGAAAGCGCTCTTGAACTTGCTCGCATAGTAGAACAGTTGGTCATATGGGGGCTGTTTTTAACTTTTTTTCTCACAGGAACAATGATTAGGAAATACCAAATTCTGAATGTTTGGGGACCAGAATTTGAATATTTGGCAAAATATTTGAAATAACTTATTAGCCCACCCTTAGTATACACATGTGTACCACATTATGCATCTATATACCAGCATGAATATACACACATGCATAGCACACTTTGCATTTGTGACTGTGGACCCATGCTTCATTCTTTATCATTTGACAGAAAAGTAGTTTACAAGGAGGAAAATTATACTGTACCTAGCTTTTATAGACTTCAAAGAAGCCTTTGACCCCATCTCAAGGACGTTATCATGGAACGGATTGAGGCTGCTTCATATAGATAGTTCCAATTTATGTATGTATGTATGTACGTAAACATATTTTACCAGGTAAACATGCACAATCCAGGAGGCTAATTTCCAGTTGTGACCTGAGGGGAGGGAGGGAATAGGGTTGTCATAGGGAAAATTACACTCACATACATTAAACTTTACATTCACACACAATATACTTAATATGAAGGGGAACAGTGCACAGGGCACAAATAAATATACTTCAGTTAAGACCCCCTAATTAGCTACAGTGTTCAGTACACACAGCACAGTGCCGGTGTTATTGAATAGTTGTAACAGAGACTAACTCATTTGGAGGCAACTGAACTTAACATACAGGATGGCATGCAATCTTATTTTTATGGCTGAGACCCCAAGCCTAGGGACAGCTTCCAGCTCTAGAGACTGGTCTTCTGACATGTGGGTTGGGGGGGGGTCCGAGGAGTGGCTGGGGCAGTTGTGGCAGGACACCGTAGAGGAAAAGTGAGCCTTGATCAGCCTCTAACCCATGTGGAAGGTAGGAGATGTTGTAATTTTGGCAGGGAGGCTGTTCCAAATGCTAGGAAGTCTGTAGCTGATGGAGGCTTGCCCTTGATTGCACCTGCTTCATGGGATTTGGAGTCAGCATCCTTCTTCTGACCTTAGAGAGTAGTTAGGGCTTGTTGAGGGGTGAAGGGGTTAGAGAGGCAACTTGATGGTTTGCCAGCCTAGTATAGGACACCCACTAGGGCAGTGTGACATGAGTACCTTACAGTTGGAGGTACCCACCCAGGGATTGTACGTGGAGCAGTGATGCATTCAGGGAGGGGAGGCAGGCCAGTACAAATCTGCACAGGGCACTGAATAAGGTAGTAAGTTGGGCCAAGATGGAGGGACTGACACCAGAGTAAACAACATACCCATAGTCCAGCAGGGGAAGCATAGAGCATTCAACCACCTGTTTTCTAACATGTAACTAAAGACAGCTTTTAACCTGGCAGAGAGCACCAAGTTTTGCAAATCACTTGGCTACCGTCTGTGATATGTGGCCGGAATAGTCAATTTGTTGGTCCAGGTGGAGGTGTAGGTAGTTGTAGGAGGAGACAGAGTCCTGGCCGTCTCCTTTGGAGGAACATTGGTTCAGAGATTCTGGGTTAGAGCTTAGCCAATGACTGGAGCCTAAAAGCATGAAGACGGTTTTCTTTTCATTCATGACTAGCCAGTTGTCCTGGAACTATTTTTGTACTGCAAGGAAATCCTGTTGCAAGGTCTCTTCAATGGAAGGGATGGAAGAACCAGATGTGTACATGATTATATCATTAGCATACATTTGGATGCTGCAGGAAAACAAAGCCATGGGACAGTCATTAATGAATACTGTGAATAGGAAGAAATCCAGGACAGAGCCTTGGGGGAAACCTGAGTTTGACTGGGACGGGGAGGATGTGTTTCCACCTAACTTAACCAGCTGGGTGTGGTTAGTCAAGTAAGACTGGAATCAAGTAAGTGTTTGAGGGGAGACACCTGAGACCGCAAGTTTATCCAGTGGTAAAAATAATTAAAAATCTGAACATCGAAAGAAGTAAGAGACAAGATAACCAACCTATTCCAGGTGGTGGGCCCACTATCTTTCTATAACATGGCATTGGGGTTACCTCCAAGAGGAATTAGAGGAAATAGGTCATGCTATCTGTGGTACATTTGCATAGTAGCATATAACAAGTCAATATCTAGGAAGTAGACCGGCCCGGTGGTGCTGAGGATTGAGGTGCTGGATGCCACACCTTGCCCACCTTGCGCCACGCCGACAACCTGGGTTCAGGAGTGAGCCCAGGCCAATGGGGGTCGGCAAGGGAGGGAGAGGATTGAGCATCTGTTGGACAGCTATCCTCTCCTGGGAGGAGGGCCGGGGATTGTCTGGCATACCAGTGGCTCCCAGTGGAGATTGGGGGCACTGCAGTATGCAGGCAGCACAAGTAGCGTGGCTGGTGCCGACAGGGTTGCCATGCACATGGCTTCAGGGTGCCCACGCAACGGGGGGGCGGGCGGGGAATGCACAAGAAAATGGAAAACCGGCTCTGCAGGGGTGGGCAGCACCTGACCCCCATGCCCACTGCCAGATCCGTCTCGCCCGGTCTCTCAGTTCCTCTGCCCGCGCCCTCACCCGCAGCCAGGGTCTGACTATGAAGAGTGCCCAAAGAAGAGGGGCACCCCACCCCAGAGGGGTTAATCGGGGGGTACTGTCTGCAGGAGGAGAGGGAGGAGAGGAACCTTAGGGTCGAGAGGACCTCAGACAGGGCAGGAACAGGCAGGATGCCCGAGAGAGGCTCCGCAGGCTGTGACCGGAGCGAAAAATACCAGTAAAATAAATAAATAAATAAATAACTAGGAAGTGGTTAAACCTACTTCTCCCAAATATTCTTGAATGGAAGCAGATTATCACGAACATCCAAAACATGGAGAAACTAATGCATCGGGTGCAGAATAGACAGGAAAAATGTATTGAAAGATGGACTAGATGGAATGTCTTACAAGGATAGATCATATGGAGGGAGGAAGTTGAAATTTAAGGAAACCCACATGCCAGACAGCATTAGGTACTTGCTTGTCAGACCAAAACATACTGAATCATGAGCTGAAGCAATAGACATCAATCTGTTTATATATTAGAACACCTTAGAAGGTTTAAAAGAAGGACTGTCCCACCTGAGCAGCATCCATTTTATACAGAGCCAGGAATGTGTTAATAACCCCACTGGACTATTGTTTTATTATTGTTTCTTTTTTTTTTTTTTTTTTAATATATTGTTTATCAGCAAATATTATATAAGAGGACGTTATCATATGACATAGATGGAATAACTGAGAACAGTATTGTTTATTCAACAAAAGACCCTTGCCATCTATGACATGCTATTGTTATTCTGATATACTGTATATATATATATATATATATATATATATATATATATATATAAACTGGTTTGTAACCCTATGTATTGTAACATTGACTACATGCTGATAATAAAGTAAGTATATAAAAAAATCTGAACATCTACACGTAGAACAGTCTCCAAATATAGGGGGTGTCCCTGTGCTTGCATTAATGTATGCAGATCATTTTAGTTCTCACTGCTGTAACTCCCGTTGGTTTACCAAAAAAAAAAAAAAGCATAGCTGAAGTGGTATTGTGAAGACTGTGCCCTCCAAATCAATAGAAATAAGTGTAAGATATTAGTATATGCAAAGAAAAAAATTTAATAAAAAGCGGATACTGGGAGGAAATGTGCTGGAAGTTGTTCAATCATACTGTTACTTGGGGCTCCACTTTACTTCTAATAACAAGTGGGCAGTTCAGAAATGTCACTGCAAGACTAAGCCAAATTAAATCTGTCTCAATCAGCTTTAATATTAAGTATGGTGGGCTTTCTTCGTTTCCTTCCCAAAAGGCAGTAGAAGCCAAAATGAACAGCGTTGTTCTCTATATGGCTGAGAGCTGGGGACAAGGATGTGCAGGGGATGTTGAGTGACCTTTTGCAGCATTTTACAGGGCTCTTTTACAAATTCCCAAGGCTATCCCGGCAGAGATTGCAAGGGCAAAGTTAAGGAGAATAAAACTAAAAAAAATAGAAATAGTCACAAAGTTAAAAAAGAACTGCGCTGAACCTATAAGTCATGTTTCCCCACAGAAGTTGTTTTTTAAGTACTGGTTCAAATTCTGCTACTGTTCCGTCTACACAGGCACCTCTGTGAGTGTTTCTGCTTTACAAGGTGGTGGTATGTACAATTATATTTTATGGTGTAGTCTATGTTCCTAACAACCACAGAGTTCTACACTAGAAAATGGAGGAATTGTACTCACAGAAGAGCAAAACAGGGACATAAACTGCATCATACAGTTCCAGAAGTGTTCTTACCGGCAGCATATTATTCAGAAACACAACTAGGAGAACTAATATGTGTATACTGCTGGAGCAATAACAGAATTTGAACCAGTATTTAATCAAAAATAAAATGTTTCTACTGGGAAAATGACATACTGTAGATTAAGTATCATTTAGAGAGACTTACCAGCCTCAGCCACTGCACCTGATATATACAAAAAATGGCAACGCTCGTAAAATTAGAAATACCGGGTCCCAAGGACTTCCCGGTTTCTGGTGCTGCCCCCAAGCTGTGCAAAGTTATGACACGATGCTAGGGAGAGTGCGGGGACACGCTCCATTATACTCTATGGGTGGCACCTTTTCAATATATTTTTTTTATACTGTAATGGCCATTTGGTGAAAAAATGTGGGCACTGGTTGACTAGCGAGGCCCTTGTTAGTCAACCAGTGCCCACGTTTTATCATCAAATGGACATTACAATATAAAAACATAATCAAAAAGGTATCACCCACAGAGTATAATGGAGCGCGTCCCCATACTCTCCCTAGTATCGCATCATAACTTTGCAGAGCGTGGGGGCGGCACCAGAAACTGGGAAGTGCTTTGGTCCCAGTATTTCTAATTTTATGAGTGTTGCCATTTTTTACTACAGCGATTATTTTCATCAAGCTCTACATTAGAAGCAGCCCTATGAGGTACAGCGCCTATACATCAGGTGCAGGGGCTGTTTTGTTTAACTTGGTAGGTCTCTTTAAGAATGCTAACTTCCTGGATTAGACTGACGTACCAGGAGAATAACAAGCTAACAAAAAGATCCTGGTAGAGAAGTATAAATGGCCGATACTCATTCCCCTTGGTTATCTGCAGCAGAGGAGCAAGTGACAAATATAAATAGTGCACATATCTGGTTAGACTGGCAAAAAGGTATTTTAATAGACCAGACATACACCAAAAGTACTGAAGGCCAAATTATGGAAGACATTCATGGACAATGATATTGCTAGAATTAAAAATGTTAATTTCCCCTTGTTATGTTGAAAAATAAAAAAAAAACATGGGGTGAAATCCTATCTATTATTATTGTCTGATAATGTGGAATGTAAGATTTTCATTAGGTGTAGACTTGAAACTTAAAGCTAGGTACGGAAATGAAAAAAGGGATTATGCAAAAAGGAACCTGCTTTGCAACTACAATCAAGGTATGGAGGAAGACTTGCCTCACATGTTTTTACATTACCCAAAACACCAAACTGGCAGAGATAAATGGCTCAAGTCAGATCTCAGTGATTTTTTTTACCCCTTTCAAGAAATAGTTTTCACAGTTTTGATGAATCCTCCTATCAAACTTGTGCACGGGACACAGTTTCTGTCTCAAAAGGAGTCAAATAGTAAAATAAGACTAGGAACAAAGTAACTCAAAATGGCATATGCTGAAGCTGCAAAAGTGTGCATAGTATTCTACACTAAATGTTATTTATAGCTCATTATAAACTGTACTGGTGAAATAAGTATTATAGAATTATGTCTTACTGCTACCAATTTTTATATATTTTGTATCGTGTTTGTTTACATAATTGTAAAGGCTCAAAAACTGTTGAACAATAAACCCTTTCAAACTCATTATGTGTCAGTTGTGAGCACAAGTATGTAAACATGTCCAGCACAGTATGTGTCTGTATGTCAGTATGAGTATACAAACATGTACAGCAGAGTATGTGTCTGTATGGAAGTATGAGTATACAAGCATGCACAGCACAGTATGTGTCTGTACGTCAGTATGATTATACAACCATGTACAGCAGAGTATGTCGGTATGTCAGTATAAGTATACAAGCATATACAGCAGAGTATGTGTCTGTATGTCAGTATGAGTATACAAGCATGTACAGTACAGTATGTATGTGTATGTCAGTATGTGTGTACAAGCATGTACAGCAGACTATGCATCTATGTCAGTATGAGTATACAAGCATGTACACAGAGTATGTATCTGTATGTCAGTATGAGTGTACAAGCATGTACAACAGAGTATGTGTCTGTATGTCAGTATGAGTATACAAGCATATACAGCAGAGTATGAGTCTGTATGTCAGTATGAGTATACAAACATGTACATCACAGTATGTATCTGTATGTCAGTATGTGTGTACAAGCATGCACAGCACAGTATGTGTCTGTATGTCAGTATGAGTATACAAGCATGTACAACACAGTATGTGTCTGTATGTCAGTATGAATATACAAGCATGTACAGCACAGTATGTGTCTGTATGTCAGTATGAGTATACAAGCATGTACACAGAGTATGTGTCTATATGTAAGTATGAGTATACAAGCATGCACAGCACAGTATGTGTCTGTACGTCAGCATGATTATACAAACATGTACAGCAGAGTATGTGCCTGTATGTCAGTATAAGTATACAAGCATATACAGCAGAGTATGTGTCTGTATGTCAGTATGAGTATACAAGCATGTACAGTACAGTATGTATCTGTATGTCAGTATGTGTGTACAAGCATGCACAGCACAGTATGTGTCTGTATGTCAGTATGAGTATACAAGCATGTACAACACAGTATGTGTCTGTATGTCAGTATGAATATACAAGCATGTACAGCACAGTATGTGTCAGTATGTCAGTATGAGTGTACTGTACAAGCATGTACAGCAGAGTATGTCTGTATGTCAGTATGAATATACAATCATGTACACAGAGTACATGTCTGTATGTCAGTATGAGTATAAAAGCATGTACATAGAGTATGTGTCATTATGTCAGTATGAGTATACAAGCATGTACAGCAGAGTATGTGTTTATGTCAGTATGAGTATACAAGCATGTACAGCACAGTATGTGTCTGTATGTCCATATGAGTGTACAAGCATGTACAGCACAGTATGTGTCTATATGTCGGTATGAGTATACAAGCATGTACACAGAGTATGTGTCTGTATGTCAGTATGAGTACACAAGCATATACAGCAGAGTATGTATCTGTATGTCAGTATGAGTATACAAGCATGTACAGTACAGTATGTATCTGTATGTCAGTATGTGTGTACAAGCATATACAGCAGAGTATGTATCTGTATGTCAGTATGAGTATACAAGCATGTATAGTACAGTATGTATCTATGTCAGTATGTGTGTACAAGCATGTACACAGAGTGTCTGTATGTCAGTATGAATATACAAGCATGTACAGCAGAGTATGTGTCTGTATGTCAGTATGAGTATACAAGCATGTACAGCAGAGTATGTGTCTGTATGTCAGTATGAATATACAAGCATGTACACAGAGTATGTGTATGTATGTCAGTATGTGTATAAATCCCACAAATAGTCCATTTTTCTATAATATGTATGCATCACTTACTGCTTCTAACTTGGCTGCCCCTCCTTTCTCACCTCTGTCTTTCCTTTATCCTACCACCCCCACACCCTTAAAACCCTCAAACCTACCCCTGATCCTCCTTGATCCTGTTTTGATCCCTACTGAAACAATGAATGTGTCGATTGTCTGAACTGCACAGTTGTTGTTGCTGTGCCTATATGTAAATGGATCATGTAATCCTATACTGTAATTGAATGTAACTTACACTTTTTGTCTTAATCACTTTGTCTTTGCTTATCCACCTCATGCTGGGGTGTGCGTTTACTGTACCCTGTATGTACCATTGGTTCTGTGTTGTTGCCACCCCTGGCCTAGGTCATGACTGAAAACTGTCCTTTGGATCAGTGTACCTACCTGGTTACCAAAGACATAAATAAATAAACATGCATAGCACAGTATGTGCCTGTATGTCAGTATGCGTGTGTAAATGTGCACAGCACATTATGTGCATGTACAGTATGTCAGTATGAGTGTATACATGTGTATAGCACAGTATGTGCCTGTACAGTATGTCAGCATGAGTGTATAAATGTGTATAGCACAGTATTTGTCTGTATGTCAGTATGAGTGTATAAATGTGTGTAGCACAGTATGTGTCTGTATGTCAGTATGAGTGTATAAATGTGTATAGCACAGTATGTGTCTGTATGTCAGTGTGAGTGTATAAATGTGTATAGCACAGTATGTGTCTGTATGTCAGTATGAGTGTATAGCACAGTATTTGTCTGTATGTCAGTATGAGTGTATAAATGTGTATAGCACAGTATGTGTCTGTATGTCAGTATGAGTGTATAGCACAGTATTTGTCTGTATGTCAGTATGAGTGTATAAATGTGTGTAGCACAGTATGTGTCTGTATGTCAGTATGAGTGTATAAATGTGTATAGCACAGTATGTGTCTGTATGTCAGTATGAGTGTACAAATGTGTATAGCACAGTATGTGTCTATATGTCAGTATGAGTGTATAAACATGCATAACACAGTATGTGTCTGTATGTCAGTATGAGTGTATAGCATGGTGTGTGTCTGTATGTCAGTATAAATGTATAGCACAGTATGTGTCTGTATGTAAGTATGAGTGTATAAAAGTGTATGTCAGTATGAGTGTATAAATGTATGTAGCACAGTATGTGTCTGTATGTCAGTATGAGTGTATAAATGTGTATAGCACAGTATGTGTCTGTATGTCAGTATGAGTGTATAGCACAGTATTTGTATGTATGTCAGTATGAGTGTATAAATGTGTATAGCACAGTATGTGTCTGTATGTCAGTATGAGTGTATAAATGTGTATAGCACAGTATGTGTCTGTATGTCAGTATGAGTGTATAAATGTATAGTACAGTATGTGTCTGTATGTCAGTATGAGTGTATAAATGTGTATAGTACAGTATGTGTCTGTATGTCAGTATGAGTGTATAAATGTGTATAGTACAGTATGTGTCTGTATGTCAGTATGAGTGTATAAATGTGTATAGTACAGTATGTGTCTGTATGTCAGTATGAGTGTATAAATGTGTATAGCACAGTATGTGTCTGTATGTCAGCATGAGTGTATAAATGTGTATAGCACAGTATTTGTCTGTATGTCAGCATGAGTGTATAAATGTGTATAGTACAGTATGTGTCTGTATGTCAGTATGAGTGTATAAATGTGTATAGCACAGTATGTGTCTATATGTCAGTATGAGTGTATAAATGTGTATAGCACAGTATGTGTCTGTATGTCAGTATGAGTGTATAAATGTGTATAGTACAGTATGTGTCTGTATGTCAGTATGAGTGTATAGCACAGTTTGCATCTATATGTTAGTATGAGTGTATAGATGCGCACAGCACAGTATGTGCCTGTATGTCAGTATGAGTGTATAGCACAGTATGTGTCTGTATGTCAGTGTGAGTGTATAAAAGTGCATAGCACAGTATATGCCTGTATGTCAGTATGAGTGTATAGCACAGTATGTGTCTGTATGTCAGTATGAGTGTATAAACATGCATAGCACAGTATGTGCCTGTGTGTCAGTACGACTGTATAAATTCGCATAGCACAGCATGTGCCTGTATGTCAGTACGACTGTATAAATTCACATAGCACAGTATGTGCCTGTATGTCAGTATCAGTGTATAGCACAGTATGTGTCTGTATGTCAGTATCGGTGTATAAACCTGCATAGCGCAGTATGTGCCTGTATGTCAGTATGAGTGTATAGCACAGTACGTGCCTGTATGTCAGTATGAGTATATAAACGTACATAGCACAGTACATATCTATATGTAAGTATGAGTATACAAGCATGTACAGCACAGTATGTGTCTGTATGTTAGTATGAGTGTACAAGCATGTATAACACAGTATGTGTCTGTATGTCAGTATGAGTATACAAGCATTTATACAGCACAGTCTGTATCTGTATGTCAGTATGAGTATACAAGCATGTACACAGAGTATGAGTCTGTATGTCAGTATGAGTGTAAAAGCACGTACAACACAGTATGTCAGAATGAGTGTACAAGCATGTACTGCAGAGTATGTGTCTGTACAAACATATACAGCAGAGTATGTGTTTGTATGTCAGTATGAGTATACAAGCATGTACACAGAGTATGTGCCTGTATGTCAGTATGAGTATACAAGCATGTACAGCAGAGTATGTGTCTATGTCAGTATGAGTATACAAGCATGTACACAGAGTATGTGTCTGTATGTCAGTGTGAGTGTACAAGCATGTACAGCACAGTATGTGTCTGTATGTCAGTATGAGTATACAAGCATGTACAGCACAGTATGTGTCTGTATGTCAATATGGCGTGTACAAGCATTTACAGCAGAGTACGTATCTGTAGGTCAGTATGAGTGTACAAACATATACAGCAGAGTATGTGTCTGTAAGTCCATGTGAGTATACAAGCATGTACAGCAGAGTATGTGTCTGTATGTCAGTGTGAGTGTACAAGCATGTACAACAAAGTATGTATCTGTATGTCAGTATGAGTATACAAACATGTACAGCAAAGCATGTATCTGTATGTCAGTATGAGATACAAGCATGTACAGCACAGCATGTATCTGTGTCTCAGTATGAGTATACAAGCATATACAGCAGTGTATGTGTCTGTATGTACGAATGAGTATAAAGCATGCACAACACAGTATCTGTCTGTATTATGTTGAGTATACAGTACAAGCTGGCACAGTATAGTATGCATCTTTATACAATAAGTGTGATGCTGAAAGTGGCTAGGTAAAAGTGCTATCCCAGGCGATGATGAACCCGACTGATAAGACAGCAATTTTATCTTATGAATTGGGTTCATCATACCAGCTATCTCCACACTCCTGTACGTTATAATCAGCACTAATGCTAACTCGTGCTACAGTAGACCTGTAGCTTCAGACACAACGATAAAGAAAAAAATCATGTGCAGTATTCTGAATCCATTACATGAAGATACACGCTCATTGTATAAACCAGACACATTACATGTGAGTGTATCATTCCGTTATTTATCTTCATTCAAGGTCTGTGACCTCTTGATCCCTCACTCGTGGCAGTCAAGAGGTTACAGACCTCTCATGAAGATAAAATCCATACGATACGCTAACGCATAACATATCCCCTATGTATGTCGGAATGAGTGTATAAACATGTACTGCACATAAGTCTCTAACTGTGCTACTGACAGCACATGTCTCTGAAAACAACTGCATGTCTGTTGGCATGTTGCGGGTATGCAAGTGTGTGTATGGTATGAGTGTATGTATAAGTATGTTTGTGAATATGTAAGTGTGTATTATGTGTCCATGGAATAAATTCATAGAATAAATATGTGAGTTAATGGAATGCCACAGTTGTTTAGCTTCTGTCTTCCATTGGTGTAAAAGAGTCTGATTAATTTTAAGTTTCAAAAGTAGAGATCAAGAGTATTTTTTTTTCACAACTGAGTAAGATGGAGGTCTAAGCACTAAGGAATCAGATTTAGTTTTAATTTAATATTTTATTCATATGTATCTGTCAAGGGATTAAAGTAGAGAACTAAAGATACACAGGGAAAGAAACAACACTGTTGCTGGTTGGAATGCTTAAAGAGCTGCTGACGCCTCAAAGAAAACTTTGAAAACCATAATATTTAGGTACAGTTCAGCTTTTATTCTATATATATTCTATAGATTTCTGCTCCTCACGATTTATTGAGGAAATTTGCATGAATATATGACCTTTATCTCTCAGAGTTAATTTGCCTCTATAGCTTACTCCCTACTTCAAGTCATAATCCTCTGTTGTGATATCACAATCTGTTGCCATGGGATTAACTGTAATGTCACAAGCAGTGCATTATGACCTCAGGTAGGGAGGAAGCAGAAGGAATAGATGAACTCTTCAGGCGAGAAGATCCTGTTTCCATGCAGACGACCTCAGTAATAAACAATGGGGAGGAGCAAAGCAGGACTAATGTGAAATTTAAGCTGAAACGTGTCTAAATATTATGTTTTGTTGAAGTTCTCCTGAAGGCGTCAGCTGCTCTTTAAGGCAACTTAGTCCTGAGCCTACAAAAAAATGTCTTTTCCTTAAATAAACACAAAATGCACAGTTGAAAAGTGTTCACAAAATTGAAAGTTTTGAGCCTTATTTTAAAAGTTGGCTTGGAGGGTGCGAGTCTCAAATTCCCAGGCAGAACATTCCAGCATACTCGGCTGGCCAATAGAAGTACCGTGAATGTTATACAGTGCCTGCTGCTTATATTGGGCACTTTTGTGCTAAAGCATTTTGCCTGATATAGGAGATGGATGCTCTAGCCAAGACGGATGCTGCTGGGCACAGTTTCTCGCTTGTAACGTTCCGTTTGCAACCCTCCGGCATAAAATTAATGGTGAATGTTTAACTGTAGTGAACTTAAATTTTTATTAACAGAACAAACTTTATTCAGTTTAAATTTTTAAAATTGTAAATATAGCCAGCCAGTAATCAGTGCAAGTACAGTACTGTAAAACAAACAAATGTAAGCACTGTAGCACCACAGTTGCTTTCCGTTGTGCTACTCCTACTTGTGTTCACCAAAGAACTCCATGATTCGGGTCTGCACAGTCTGTTTATTGCAGTAGGGTCTGTGAGTTTCTTCCACCTTGTGGAGCATATCCCAGTTAGGCTGTACCTCGGTGTTCTGCTCCATGGCCCTCCGTAACATTAGCAAAGCCACCTGAACATAGTACGCATTCACAACCACCTCCTCCTCGGCCGTGCTGATTTCCAGATCCTCCTCCACGTCCACATCGCCGGATTCATTTCACATTGCCCCAGCACCTCCTCTTTGTCATCCTGCTCACTGTCAGGTGGAGCACCATTGTCTCCAAGGTAACAGAGCTCCAGAAATTCAGCAGTTGTAAGTCCATCCGGTGTCGTCAAACATTTACAGTGTCATTAGGGGCAGCAGGAGCTACAGGTTCAGAGACTGGTTCATCAGGGGTTGCCACTACAAATCCAGCTTTTTTTAAGCACTGCTGGATTGTCTGATCTGACACCATGTCCCAGGAATGTTTGAGCATATGGACAGCGCCAAGCAGTGTCATTTTTTTTTTTTACACACTGGGCACAGTTAACATCAGGGTTCACATCGAGCTGCTCCAAGATTTTCTCTCACATTGAGCAAACGTAATGTTGTTTTAGGCTGTAAATTATGCCCATGTCCAGGCCTGTATGAAGCAAATGGTGTTAGGAGGAAGGAACACTGATTTAAAGTTTCTGAGTCCCTGGACAGTGGGGTGCCCAGAAAAAATGTCAAGAATCAGCACGATTTTGTGCCTCCTCAGTCTCCTGTCCCACGCCATAACCCATTCCTGGAAAATGTCACTGGTCATCCACTATAACCAATTGGCACGATAAAGGACAGGCAGGCGATGAATTCCCCTGCGCGGATTGAGTGATTTGCCCACTACAAGTGGCTTAAGTTTCTCTGAGCCATCCATACTGCAACGCAACATGACATAGATTCTCTCTTTCTGTTTTTTAGACCCCAGCAGTGGCTCACTTTTGAACACAAGCGTACTGTACCCCACGCACCCAGTCTCATCACAGTTGAACAAATTTTTTGGGCTCATAACCCGCAAGTAGCCCAGAGAGAACATTAAGAAGCCACTGTTCAGCACTTGTGGCATTGGAATTAAGCTTTTCCCCATGAGCCCTTCTGAACCTGATGTTATTCTAGGTTTTCCACCTCTGAAGCCACCCCTCACAGGGTTTGAAATCCTCATGTCCCAGGGCAGTGGCTAGTTGTTGTGCTTTTTGGGCAAGTAAGGGTCCACTTATCAGTGCCTCTCTACTGGGTGCACTTGAAAACCACCTCAGGAGAGCGGCTTCTACTTCTCCATCCTTCCCTTCACTTTCCCCTTTTGTGATCAGGGTTGTGGTTTTCCTATCACTCAGTGTACAGCTGCTTTTGCTGTTTTAGCAAACTGGACACAGTAGATTTCGGCAGGCTTAGATGTTGAGCCAGGTCACGCTGGCTCATTTTCGGAAGTTTGTCTATTTTTTTAAAAACTTCAACTTTCTGGCTCAAGGACATTGCCTTGTGCTTTCCTGACATCGTGGCAGACTGGGAATCACTTGCAACACACAGACTGGAGTGAAGCAAACTGAAGCAAAGGTACGAAAGCCCTTTGCTATGCAGACTGCTTTTGCTTAATTGATCGTTTACTGTAACCGCTTCAGGCTAAGTGGGTGCTAACATTGCGAGCAGCTGGCAGACTGACAAGATTATCTGTCCACTGCAGCAGGCATGACAATATCATTGTGGGCAGTGGAAATATTGTGGAACTGCATAAGAAATGGCAAATGGTTTCTTTAAAGTGCCCGCTAAAAATGACTGCCTGCATTAACCATGGGTGGTTTTAAGAGGAGTGGACTGTATTCACCCATAAAGATCTCACAAAAATTTGCAATCCATGGAGATTTGTCAGAGTCTCCACCCCTTGCAAAAATTGGGTGAATTATGTGAAATGTCATTTCTGCTAAGTGTTTGAGAAAGGTTTGCAAAAATACACACTTTGCAGATTTTTTTCCCAGTCCACATTGCTAATTTCTGCAACTTCACACATCTCAACCTGCACCGTTGAAGCACAGGCTCTAACCATTTTTAGGGTCAGCTTGACCAGGAATAAGTAAAGTGTGACCTGCAGAGTACAAGGAACACTGTTGGTGGTAGGGAACAAGGAGCTCAGTACTGTAGGATAGGCCCAAACAGTTCGGGGCTATTCATGGGATTTGGGAGAACATGTGTTTTTATACATTTTCTAGCCAATTCATTATCCATGGTCTCTCCAGGACTGGAAATCCTGCAACATTTAGGACCTGTCCCGACTTATACTTTTTAACCTGTTTAGCAAAGTTAAACTGGTTCAATGGTCTAAATTGGCTAGCATCCAGTTACAGTGATAGAAACATCTCCAGACTACCTGCGGGGTGTTGTAGAAATTGGTTTCAAGTGGACTTGATTTAGTTAAAATGGTTCTAAAGTAGTCGGGACTGGGAAATTAAATACATTCTTAGTAGGGTTACCACCTTTTAAGAAGCCCAAAGTGGGACATTTCTTACTGAAACAGATTTTTTGCAGAACAATATGTAACTTCAACCAACACAATAGATTTTTTTTCTAAATAATCAGAATTAAGACTAAGTGTTGCAGATTTTTAGGTGTTCCCTAGTGTTTCTTATCATTTTAAGATATTTTAGTTAAGGTACTATAGTTTTTGCAACATTTAGAGGAAAGTCTGAAAATATTTTTTTCTACTATAATGTCAGGACATTTAGTATTTTTCATGTTTTTTCGCAGGACACAGCTGCTCAAATCAGGGCTGTCCTGCGAAAATAGGGACAGGTAATAACCCTAATTCTTAGGAACCATTCTTCTAATTCTAATGGCCATCATGGGAATTCCCATAAGGCAACAGATATGAACCACAATACGGTCTACAGCATTAACCAGTTTTGAGAACGAGTCCTAAAAACTATTATGTATTCAGGGCAGAGCCTTAAAGTCATAATACCAATATACTGAAAGCAATAATATGCACATCCCAGAATCAGACCTATAGTATCATAGCATGTGACATAAGTAAGTGACACCACCCAACAGGCATGTATCAAGCTCAACTGATGCACATGTCAGGTGTTGTGAGGCGTGCACCACAGCCAGAGTGCCTTTCAACAGCCAAGGAATGCACTTACTGAACTAGATGCACAACGTGTAGTATTTTACTATGCTTCTAAAATTTGTTTGTAAAGAACAGGTTCTTAGTTCAGAAGTCCCCTTCCCCCAAATGTATAAGGCAGCTTACCTGTCCCCAAATGGATTGTAACATAAAGTTTCATTTATTGCTGTCTGTATTTACAGAAAAATGCTTGTAATTTTCTCCGTGGAGCCCACAGCCAAAACAGTCCTAGCTCCTTATTTGGATGGCTTCTTTTATACTTCTGCATGCCGATTTTGACAAAGGAAGACCACCACTCAATTAACAACAACCTTGTTAGGTGAGTGATGGTCTTCCTATGTCAAAATCAGCACTCGAGAGAAAAAAAAAGGCTTTAAAAACTGCCCCATTATAGTCTATAGAGCACGCCCCTGCACTCTTCATTCAATCATGCCACAAAACATGCTAGCATGGGAGCGTGTCTCCAAATAAGGAACTAGGACCATTTTGGCTGCAGGCTCCATGGAGAAAACTAAAAGCATTTTTTTTCTCTGGAAACAGGCAGAAATAAATGAAACTTTACGTCAAAATCCATTTGGGGACATGTAAGCTGCCTTATATGTTTGGGGTTGGGGGCTGCAAACATTAAAACAAAGATGTTTACATGTTTAAAGCATCAGTATTACCCAACCAGGAAGTGAGCCGTTACAGCAGTTGTAGTGCCACAGAAAATATGGCGGGTGCTATCTAGTGAATGGAGTGGGCGGCAGAAATGTAAACATAAACAAAGGATAACTGAGCACATTTTGGGTTGATAATACATTGCCAGCGGGAAAGAGCACCCAGGACAAGCTCAGGAGAGCACAGGGAATAAACTGTCAAAAAAGTGCAGATTTTTTTTACATAGTACTGTTGCTTGAAAAATACAAATCTTTTTATCATGTATTGGTAAAGTAGTTCTTCTGTATGCTGGGTCTTGTTTTGCTTTTGGAAAAAATATTTTAATGAGGCTTCTACATGTGCAGTCATAGTTGATTTTATGCACCAGTGAACCTAGTGGCCCCGAGTTCATGGGGGGGGGGGCCCAGACAGAGTGCCACTTTACTTTCATGTCTTTTAAAATTATTGCAATTTTTAGAGTAAAAGATCCTTTAAGGGTATCACTGGGCTCTGGGGTCATAACGCTCATAGGATACTTAGATACCTGGCATTATTTCAATTTTAAGCATGGATTTTTTTTTTGTTTAACCAGGTGAAACACACTAAGCTGAAGATTGTTTACAGGTGCAACCTGGGAGCACAAGGAAGTTAAGTGACTTGCTCAGGGTCACACAGTATGCAAGTGGGGGCTGTGGAATTCAAACCCAGGTCTCCAGGTTTGCAGCTCAGAGCCTTAAACCACTGTACTATACTGCCTAATTCAGAAAGGAGAATAATTAATCCAGGTCATTATCTGAATGAATTATCCAGGGCTATCTGACCATTACAAAATGAACTTTCATCACATTGGCTGGATAACAGACGTATCTACTCTGGAAATAAAAATTCAGGTTACGCCGATGCAGGAGTCTCTATATCTGTATTACCTGCACAAGCCCAAAATCATAAAATCCAGGGGTTCATCTGAAAGTGTTGACAGCGTATCCAGTCATCTCTAATTTAAAATAAACTTTCATGAATAGAGAACAAACGTGAGATTAATTAAAAACCGGGATGGAATTTCAAAGGATGGCGTAGGGCTAGCCTCAAGCTCTGTGCCTCAACACTTTTAAACTGGCAGTGTGCCAAACATTTTGCCGTGACTGCATCTGACTTTAGTAAGTCAGGGTCAGTAGCAACAGTTTATCCAATTTACAACAGCCTGCACCATGTTTTTGGCACAAGCACTGTAAAAAGGGTCCCTGGGATTGATGTGAGGTAGACAAAAAAAAAGTTGGGTCTAACTTGCGGCAACTGCTGCATGGGATCAAAAATTCCATCAGATTGCCACAAGCTTGGTGCACCATATCTTCACCGCACCAGGGTCTTGTGGCAATCTATTGCCTTTGAAAATCCAGCCCCCTGTATTAATAAAATTACAAATTCTTTACTGATTAGCTGAACTGCTAGACTACGGAGAGCCACCAAATGTAAGTAGGTTGCGGTTTGATCTTGAACACTCCCTGAGGAAGTGGTGGGAGCAGAAACTGTAATGGGATTTAAGAAGGCATGGGATAGGTATAAAGGAACCTTAGAAGCAAGGAAACGGGGGGAGTTGGAGATCAAGTAGAGTCTATGGTGTGACAGTAGATAGGGAACATGGGCAGACTTGATGGGTCAAGCAGTCCTTATCTGTTGTCAAATTCTATATTTCTATGTAACATAAGGTCCTGAACCTAACAGAACTTCTGATTTAATTGGGTTTAAACTGAGCCAACTAGAGGCCATCTGAGTTTTAACATCTGCTAGGAGCGTCTGACAGAGCAGCTATGGCTATGGAGGAATCGAGATAGAAGGAGGCATACAACCGACGCTGGTCTCAATGGGACTGAAATGAGGCCAGAAGGTCACAGTGTTGGGTAGCATAGACAGGAAATATTGAAGGATGTCCAGTCGCTGCTTTTCTTTGTGTTTCAAGCCTGGGTTTCATGCCAGCTATACAACGCGTGCAATATAAGGTGTTATCAGCATAGAACTGAAAACCATTTCTCAGTTTCCTAATTATATCACCAAGCAAGAGGAGCATACAGGCAGCAAAATTATGTAAGAGAAATACATTTGTAGTCACTAACTCTTATGAAGTTGAAACTGAGGTACATACCTCTGGACCTGGTGGACCCGGAAACCCAGCTGGACCTTTCTCACCAATCTTTCCCTGGATAAGCAAACAGGAGAACATGGAATGAAAATAATGTCTTGTTTTAATTTCTGTATAGATTCATTAATCTTTGGTTATCAAGTTTTTCTGTTTTGCAGCTTGACCCTGAAGCTCCATTATCTTCACCTTGGGCACTGTAGTTCTTTCTGCTGATCAGTAACTTCCTAATTAAAGAAAGGAAGGAATTTCATTTTTTATTGTGTCTTTCATAAACAATGTATCCAAAGTGCTTTACAGCCCAAGACCAGGAGCACGAGTCAGTGGGGCACCGGGTGTCAGCTATTAACTGACATTAACTCAGGGGAAATGCAGTGGTCAGACTCAAAATGTGCAATTTGTATCATCAAGAGTGAGGGGGCTGGACATAACTCATGAGTGACAGAGCCACAGTCATTTATCTCATCATTTTTACCCCCATTCCGGCTGTATACACAGAATATAACTCAGTATACAAGTTCAGATTTGCTGTTGTAAAAGCTTCCTATGCTTTGCACTGTATCTTTTTTGTGTTTCTTGATCCTGGTCCCTTTCCAGACCAAGGTCATGAGATCAGGTACCTAGGTTCACATTCAGTCATGGGATCAAATGCTCAGGTTTAGGTTCAGGCATGGGATCAGGTACTGAGGCTCAGGTTCTGGTATGGGATCAGGTACCCAGGCTCAGTTTCCAATATGGTATCAGGTACACAGGCTCAGGTCCAGATATGGGATCAGGCACACAAGCTCAGGTTCAAGTATGGGATCAGGTACCCAGGCTCAGGTTCAGGTATGGGATCAGGTACCCAGGCTCAGTTTTCAGTATGGTATCGGGTACACAGGCTCAGGTTCAGGTATGAGATCAAATACACAGACTTAGGTCCAGGCATGAGATCAAATACAGAGACTTAGGTTCAGGCATGGAACCAGGTACCCAGGCTCAGGTTCAGGTATGGGAGCACATACACAGGCTCATGTTCTGGCATGGGCTCAGGTACCCAGGCTAAGGTTCAGGTATGGGTGAACAGTCAGATTCAGGAATGGGATAAGGTATCCAGGGTTTGGTTTCAGACATGGGAGTGGGTGCCAAGAGTTGGGTTCAGTCATGGGATCAAGTACCATGGTGCAGGTTCAGGCACAATATCTGGGACCCAAGCTCAGGTTCAGGCATGGGAACAGGCAACCAAGCTCAGGTTCAGGCTTGAGATCAGATTCCCAGGCTCAGGTTCGGGCATGAATTAAGATACCCAGGATCAGGTTCGGACATGAATTAAAGTACCCTGGCTCAGGTTCGGGCATGAGTTAAGGTACATAGGCTCAGGTTCAGGCAGGAGTTAAGGTACCCAGGCTCCGGTTCAGGCATTAGTTAAGGTACCCAGGCTCAGGTTTAGGCATGGGAGCAGGTAACCAGGCTCAGGTTGAGGCATGTGATCAGGTATCCAGGCTCAAGTTCAGGCATGAGGTCAGACACCCAGGCTCAGGTTCAGGCAGGAGATCAAGTACTCAGACTTAGGTTGAGATCAGGTACCCAGACTCAAGTTAAGGCATGGGATCAGGTGCTTAGGCTCAGATTCAGGCACAGGTTTAGGAACCCAATTTCAGGTTCAGGCATGGGTAAAAGGTACCAAGACTCAGGTCTAAGCATGAGATCAGGTACCCAGGCTCAGGTTCAGACTTGGGATCAAGTGCTCAGACTCAGATTCAGGCATGGGACCAGGTACTCAGGCTCAGGTTCAGGTATAGGATCGGGTACCCAGGCTCAGCTTCAGGCATGGATTCAGGTACCCAGGCTCTGCTTTAGGCATGGTCTGAGGTACCCAGGCTCAGTTTCAGGCATAGGATCAGGCAACCAAACTCATGTTCAGGCATGGGATCAGAAAATCAAACTCAGGTTCAGGCATAGGATCAGGCAACCAGGCTCAGGTGCAGGCATGACAAGTGGTACCCAGGCTCAGGATCAGGCATGGGATCAAGCAACCAAACTCAGGTTCAGGCAAGGCATCAGGAAACCAGGCTCAGGTTTAGGCATATGATCAGACAGCCAGGCTCAGGTTCAGGCATGGAATCTAGTACTCAGGCTCAGATTTAGGCATTGGTTCAGGTAATCAGGCTCAGGTTCAGGTTCAGGCATGGGCTCAGGTACCCAGGCTCAGGTTTGGGAATGCGATCAGGCAACCAAACTCATGTTCTGGAATGGGATCAGGCAAGCAAGCTCAGGTTTAAGTATGGGATCAGATACCCAGGCTCAGCTTCAGGCGTATGATCAGGTACCCAGGCTTAATCTCGGGCATGTGTCAGGTACCAAGGGCTCAGGTTTAGGCATGGTGTCATATATGCAGGCTCTGGTTTAGACATGGGATCAGGTACCCAGGCTCAGGTTTAGAAATTAGAACTGGTACTCAGATTTAGGTGTGGGGTCAGGTACCTAGGCTCAGGTTCAGGCATGAGGTCAGATACCCAGGCTCAGATTCAGGTATGAGATCAGGTACCCAGGCTCAGGTTCAGGCATGGGATCAGGTACCCAGGCTCAGGTTCAGGCATGGGATCAGGTACCCAGGTTCAGGTTCAGGCATGGGATCAGGTACAGGCATGGGGTCAGGTACCCAGGCTCAGTATCAGGCATAAGATCAGGTACTCAGGCTCAGATTCAGGTATGGGATCAGGTGCTCAGGCTCAGGTTCAGGCATGAGATCAGGTATCCAGGCTCAGGGTCAGGCGTAGGATCAGGTACCCAGGCTCAGGGTCAGGCATAGGATCAGGTACCCAGGCTCAGTGTCAGGCATAAGATCAGGTACTTAGGCTCAGATTCAGGTATGGGATCAGGTGCTCAGGCTCAGGCATGAGATCAGGTGCCCAGGCTCAGGTTCAGGCATGAGATCAGGTGCTCAGGTTCAGGCATGAGATCAGGTACCCAGGCTCAGGTTCAGGCATGAGATCAGGTGCTCAGGTTCAGGCATGAGATCAGGTACCCAGGCTCAGGTTCAGGCAGGAGATCAGGTACCCAGGTTCAGGTTCAGGCATGGGATCAGGTACAGGCATGGGGTCAGGTACCCAGGCTTAGGTTCAGGCAGGAGATCAGGTACCCAGGCTCAGGTTCAGGCATGAGATCAGGTATCCAGGCTCAGGGTCAGGCATGAGATCAGGTACCCAGGCTCAGGTTCAGGCAGGAGATCAGGTACCCAGGTTCAGGTTCAGGCATGGGATCAGGTACAGGCATGGGGTCAGGTACCCAGGCTCAGTGTCAGGCATAAGATCAGGTACTCAGGCTCAGATTCAGGTATGGGATCAGGTGCTCAGGCTCAGGTTCAGGCATGAGATCAGGTATCCAGGCTCAGGGTCAGGCATAGGATCAGGTACCCAGGCTCAGGGTCAGGCATAAGATCAGGTACCTAGGCTCAGATTCAGGTATGGGATCAGGTGCTCAGGCTCAGGTTCAGGCATGAGATCAGGTGCCCAGGCTCAGGTTCAGGCATGAGATCAGGTGCTCAGGTTCAGGCATGAGATCAGGTACCCAGGCTCAGGTTCAGGCATGAGATCAGGTGCTCAGGTTCAGGCATGAGATCAGGTACCCAGGCTCAGGTTCAGGCATGGGGTCAGGTACCCAGGATCCATGCTGCTGACATTTAGGACAAACCATGAGTATGTCATAGAGATCCCCACCTGGCTTCAGTTAAGACTGGTCGTAGTGCTGGAGGCATTATCTAACCAACAGAGAGGCCTGGCCAGGTTACTCTTCAAAGTATATGCAGACAACAGAGGGTCGTGTGTGTCGAAAAATGGCATGCAGTCCCTGAATACAAAGGTGGCAAGCCAAAGAAGAAGGTCTGCTTCAGTGGAGAGTGGTCATAAGCAGTGGAAAGGTGAGGGGAAACCAAAGACTTAAAACAAAGAGAAAAGAGAGATTAAAAAAATACAAGTTTGAGAGGACGGTGTTTTGTGTACTTACAGGTGGACCTGGCTTCCCTCTGGCTCCTGGAATTCCTGGTAATCCCGGACTGCCCTGAGAAATAATCATAAACCTTCATTAGAAACCCACACCATACTGCCAGAACTAGATAACGACGTTTCCTAGGTGTGTCAACCTTTAGAAAGCTGTTGTTGTAATCCTAATGTTCAATCTCCGTAGTGAAAGAAAAGTTTAATTCTAAAGTACAGTAAACTTAACAGATAAAACTCTCGAAACATAGAATCTGTCGGCAGGTAAGGACCTGATGGCCCACCTAGTTTGCTCTATTTTCCCTACCTATAGTGTCGCCGCAGACCCCACTCAGTCTCGCCCCCCCCCAACATGAGATGTTCTAGATAGCTTGTGCCCACAGGACCTGCTTCTGGGATCAGTTTCGCTCTTCTGTCTACTTTCATAGCCAAAACGCTCTGGGATTAGTTTGTGTATGACATATGTCCAACTAGCCTTGCAAGCCAAAACCCAGCATAGCCTAGTGGTTAAGGCATAGTACTGCTAAGTTCTGGATTTGAATCCCAGTTCTCCTAGGTTCCTCCTCCCCCCACCCTTATATTTTGTAAGTATTTTAGTTTACATATACATAAGTTCCCTTCAACTTAAAATGTTGCTGGAGTGGTGATCCTTGATAATGTGCTGTTACAATAGTAAGTTAACTGCAAAAAAAGAACAGCTGCTCATCCTTGGAAGCTAATTCCACAGCAGGTCTTGTGGGCCAAATCACTGCAGAATTAGCAAAGATGACCTTATAATGATGACCTAAACTACTGTTTTCCTTTCTTCCAAGCTACCGTGGAATGACTGGAAAACTCGGTTAAAATTTTCAGTGTGTGACTGCGTCTACTAAGGGTCTTGTAGCTAGAAAGAATTTTGATTAACAGAATGTGTGGAGGAAGAATCCTGGGACACATGCCGAGATTTCTCAGTACCCATGTAATGTGCATGAAAGCGAGTTTCACGCACCTTCTTCATCGTGCCCAAGAGTATTGTGGTTTCAGAGGAACTGCATGTTGCGATCTACAGTTGTGAGTTTGTTGTGGCCCTGTATATATTGAAATCCTAAGCACTGAGGTTTTGGAGTCCCTTATGTGTTGTGCTCTAGAGCAGTGGGGTTTCTGAGATACAGTGAATTGAGCTCGAGTAGTGTGGTTTTTGAGGCCTAGTGCATTGCATCCCATAGTACTCGGATTTTCCAGACCCTGTGCATTGTACTCCAGAGAAGTGAAGGTTCTGACAGCCTGTACTAGTTGTGCAGCTGTTCAACGTGCTTTACTGGAATGAGGTTTCTAGGACCAAGTGGACTGTGCTGTGGAGTAGTGTAGTTTCTGGGAGCCTCATGATACTCCACAGCAGTGAGGTTTCTGAGACACTGTGCATGTTGTGCTCTAGTTCTCTAGACTGTTGCGGTTTCCAAGAACCTATGTTACATGCTCTAAAGAGGTTTCGAAGATCCTATGGGTTGTGTTCTACAGCAGTAGTTTCTGAGAGCCTCTGCAAGGTACTCCTAAGCAACAAGTTTTTTTGAGGTCATGTGTGTTGTATTCTAGTGTACTCAAGAACCTGTGTGTTGTTCTCCAAAATAGCGAGATTTTGGAGTCTGTGAAACATCTCTTGAATAATACTGTTTCTAAGGCCCTACACATTGTGCTCCAGAGTAGGGAGGTTCCTAAGGCTGTGTTATGTTCCAGAGAGTATTGAGGTTGTTTGAAGCCCTATGTCATGTACTCTAGAGGAATGAATTAAATTTCTAAGGCCCTTGTGCAGTGCTCCAGAGTAATGGAGTTTTTGAGACCCTGTGTGTTGTACTCTAGAGAGCTGAGGTTTCTGAGGGTCCTTACAGTATGCTCTAGAGCAAAAAGCCTTCTGAAGACTTGTACATTTTGCTGAACAGTGAGGTTACAGATTCCTTGCGCAGTGGGCTGTAGAAAAATGAAGGCTGTATCAAGCATCTACAGCTGATGGGGCATACTAGTGCAATGTATGCAGATACTTATGTTTACACTAGGTCATGGGAGCATCATGTGATGCTCCTGATGAATCACAGCACCTGTTTGTGTAAGACACTCTCCTTTACATAAGAGTGTCTAACGTGCTGTACCCTAGCAATGGGCTTCTTGCTGGCTCCAGTCATACTGCAGAAAATGTTTACTTTTCTTTTGGAAAAAAAGGGAATTTAAAAAAAAGGTTTGTACAATCTATGATAACTTTATAGGGATCCTAAAAGGACCTCTTATGGTTAGGAATGTCTGCTTTTTCTGGCCCGATAGCACAGCTGTAGCACTATCACTCGCTAAGCTGGTGACCAGAGTTCAAAAACAGACTCAGGTCACTCAGAGGCAGGCCAGGGAGGACTGAACATCTCAGGGACAGCGCTCCTCCCTTGGGGGAGGGGGGGTACAAAAGGTTCTGCTGTTTGCCTGCCACGTGGCAGAGGCTAGGAGAGAGCACAGCAGGACTGTACCGGGGGTTGGATTTCCACTTGTGATGCCAATGACCGGGTTTGGGAATGGACCTGGGAGTCAGAGGGCTGGATGGAAGAAGAAGGATCGAGCATCCTGGGGACTGCTCTTTTTCTCTGGGGGAAGGGGGAAGAGTGTCTGGTGCTTTAAGAACCCATGGTGGAGGCTGGGGGTCCACTGTGGCCGGTGCTATCACCTTAGGGGGTGGGGCAGATGCTGGACATCATTGCACATCCTCACCCCCAGGGATCCAGTAAGCATCAAAAAGCCAGCCTGCTGGCATGATGACCTGCTCTGCCACCATCTCCACTGCCTTCAACATCTGCCAGGGGTGGGGTCCCACTTCCAGGGCCCTGACCCAGGGGTTAAGCTGGGGCTTGCCTACAGTGTCCGTTGGGGGAACCCCTCCCAGTAGCCCCACCGGGGGGGGGTAAGCCTGGGCATGGGGGGATGACAGGCAGGGCAGGTCTAACTTCTGAATGGAGAATTGGGGGACCTGGGACCAAAAAAAAAAAGAGAGAAAGGACTGCGTCCAGGGGAGAGACTGCCGCACCATATGCGTACTGTACATCACACTTACATTTTTAGTTATACTATGAAAAAAATTCCCAAAAGAACTAACTGATCACACTGCAGTACTGGTGAACCACTTCTTTTTATCAAACACAATACAGACATAAAATATTAGGAGTCCTTGAGATCATAACATCATCAGTCATGTTGAACAATTTATGAATGAATCTAGCCTTGTGACCAGCTGCTCCATTACGGCATACTGTATATCTTGCGAACCACTTACCTGATTGTCATGAAACTCGCCGTACACATCTGGTCTGATGCTTTTTTCGTGCTATCCCTGTGTTAGTTTTGCTGGCCTAATTATTATATTAATCAGTTCTGGGCTGATTGTACTCATTGAGTAGTGACTCAGTTTTCAGGGTGCTCAAATCCTTTACAGATGTTGCAGACCTTAAAAAACTGAGGCACAGCTGGGGAACTGTGCCGTGCTGTGGAATCCTACTCTCTGGTCACATATATACTATATTAAAACAGGTGGCAGCAACAAACCAAAATGGGGATCCAAAGCAATGAATTCCTAATTCATTATCCACCGAGTTTGTAATACCGAGTTCTACCAACCTTCATTACCTGATGGGCTGAGGATATGTGGGTGTTGCTTTAAAGAGAAGTAAAACTCAATAATTAATCTATTAAACAAACAGCGAGCACTGGTCACTCACTTTGCTTGACACAAAAAGCTGTGTTTCACTTAAAGGTACAAACTTAGAGAAGAAATGTCACTTACCCGGTCTCCCTGGAAACCGACCTCTCCTGGCACCCCCGGCAGTCCTTGATTACCCTGGGCACACATCACCAAAGAAAGTTAGAGCAGAAAACAGAAATCAGGGTCTTCCTCACTTAGTTACAGGAACATCCTTCATAAGCAGGTTTTTCTTCCTGCACTGGGGGTGGGGTTGGGGGCTACTCCTTTAAAACTGTGATGGGTTCTTGCAGGAGAAAACACCAGTTACTGTTCTTTACTTCCAAATCCCCAACTCCCACCTTCACAATCCTTTAAATTATGATGGGGTTTTGAAAGAGAGAGCACCAATTACTGTTTTCATAACCCAACTAGCTCCTCCAATCGGACCATGACACATAATGAGGGTGACTGTCAGAGCCACCCAGCACAGGTTCACTACTAGGGCTGTGATGCCTTTACAAAACCCTCCTGATCAGTTTTAATGCCTGCCATACTGGCATCACCTTCCAAGGGTAACCAGGGCAGAAAGCACACCCAACTCCCCACTCTGCTGATACTGAAACATTCACTTGACCTCACTTGTGGTACGAGGGATGGAACCACGGCTGCTTTTGCAGGAGGCTGACACGCGTGTTGCATCTCAAACCATGGCGTACCCTAGCCAGCCAACAAGCAACGCCAAAAATTAAAACAGAGGCCTCTCTCCAGCAGGCGGATGGGCAGTACCAGAAACTGATACTGTAGCCGGTATCCACCAGCCTGACTGGTAGTACCACGGACAGCGACAGTACCACAGCCTCTCTGTAGTAGGCTGATCATTAGTGGCAGAAATGAATACCACAGTTCCTATTCAACAGGTTCACTGGCAGCACCAAGAACTGATACTGCAACCCCCCTTAAGCAGACTGGCATGTGTTGCTACAAATCTGATACTAACTCCTCTACAGTAGGCTGACTAGTGGTGACAGGAATCATATGTCTTTCAACTGAGGCTCCTTATCACAGCAGTCTCAATCTTATTATTCTTTACGGCAGCTGGATAAATAAAAAACAGCTTAACTTCAGACACACATCCGCATAATACGCATACATCAGCCATCGTTGCCATACCCTCAAGAGTGCAGAAGGGATGGAGATTCCCAAAGGAGGAGGAGGAGAAATACAAAGGCACAGTCTGGCAGGTACCTTGTTCAGTGTTCTGCACTGGTTCAGTTCTGCAGCTTTGGTCCTCAGAGCACCAGACTGACTGTGCAAAGGAAATGAAGCTAGGAAGCTGGTCCACCCTTTTACAAGGAGGAGCAAACGACTATAGGCTTCAACAACAGGTATCTCAGAAACACGCTGGTTGATGTATACAGTCCATGTTATTGCAAAGTATGTCTGAAAGTTTTGGGGTTATTTCTATCTGGCTGCTGAAGTGAGTTAAAGACAAAGACAGCCATAACTCACTTCCCTGTCATTCATAAAACTGGGGCATTTCTTCAGGCTATATTTTCTTTAGTCTTTATTCTACCATTTTGTTCTTCCTTGACTTCTATCTGTTCAGCAGTCACCCAGCTCTGACACTGACCCTGACCACAGGAAGTTCAACTTAACTGCTCCTTGAGGAACCATCCCATAGTAGGGCCTTTGGGGTATGATCATTCCCCGATGGACTTTGCTGGATGTGGTGGAAAAGGAACTCTGCCATGCTGGGTGGGCAGGCAGCCGAGTCACAGTGATGCCAGTGCCATGCTGCTGGGGTTGTTTTTCCCCCCTATTCACCCCCCCCCCGAGATGCCTGGCTGTGAATGTGCAGCACGTGCTATGCAATTTGCATGTGTGTGCCATGAAGCCAGTGCATCTCCCCTCCCACAGCTGTCCCTGTCTGGCTTGCTTCTCTTGGGCACCCCCAGGAGATGCTCATGTAGCAAGGATCGGACATCCATCACCTGTGGAGAATATCCTTAGGGACGCTTTCCCTTCCTCTCCACCAGTAGTCCTCCAACATTCTGGGATTATTCCCAAAGCTTGGTTACCAGCAACGCAAGCAGCAACATTGCCATCTGCACCAAGGGACCCACCATCTTTATACTACCTTCTTGGAATTTCCCATTAAATCATAGTCTCTCTCAAAACATACCAGTAAATGAACCATAATTCTTCTCCAACAGACTAAAAGGTGGCGACGGGAATCAGGATGAAATCCTTCTCTGGCACACTGCTGAAGAGCACAGCCCAGATTCAAATGACAGCCCAGCAGACTGATCAGTAGTTCTGAGAATCAAACCGAGGCCCTTCTCCACATACTGAAAACCAGAGTTGTCTGAAGCCAACCCACTAAAGCCTCTCTCTACTTGAACTAAATGTGCACAGACAGGCGTCACTGGGAATAGCATGTTATGCTACCATGGGTTTGTAACCCTGTCACTAGAGCACGGGACATGCCGAGAAGATAGTGCATTCACTCTGTGGAAGAGGCAGTGCAGCAGTACCTCCTACAGTGGATTATGACTTTGGCAGAATAGGTGCTGCCAACCAGGCCCACCCGCAGAGGAGTGGTGCTGGAGGCATTTATTTCCCCCTAGAGGGAGATGAGGGGGTGCATCAGCATGAGCAATGAAAGGATGACCTGATGGGTCAGATGCTGGCTTCCAGCACCCACACACCCCTTCCAGACCCCAACATCAGAGGGCATACAAAGCCCTGGACCCTTTACAGCCACAATTATGCCAAACATACTGCTTCCCCCTAGTGGTAGGGGAAAAATGGATGGAGGACAGTGGAGGTACTAAAAAACTTGGAAGGAGGTTCCAAGGGCTTGTTAAGTGTTTGAAAGGATGTTGTACTGGGGGCCAAAACTGGAGCAAAAAAATATATTAGGACGATAGTAAAAAGTTGTGTTTTGTGTTCAAGCAATCTTTAAATGCCATCAGTGTTTTAGTATTTAATCTCCTGGGATTCCCATGTAGTGGAGTTAGGCTGGCAAAAAGGAGACACTGTAATACAGTTTGTAAGCAACCTTTCTGTAAACAGCTGTTGCCCTGGCACTGGTGCTGTGGTTGGCCATTGCTGGTTAAGATTCTGGAGAAGGGCCACATTTCAATTCTCAGCACTGCCTGTCAGTGTGCTGGAGAGAGGCTGCAGTTTTACAGGTCAGCACACAGACAGCTGTGTAGAACAGTTTACTGTTCTGGCATGGGACCACTTTTCTTGCACCACAGTTCTATAAGGAGGGCAGATTATGTCGGTGGCAAGAGCAGCAAGCCTGGGCTGGTAGAAGTACTTCTTTTAGAAACAGAGTCAATATTAGCACAACCTTCCTCTCAGATCAGCTTTTCAACACCAGAGGTCTAACTTGCAATGACAGACTGGGAGTCCTAAAACTTGCACAAAAAAAATAGCACATCACCAGGCCTTACTCACTTCCCAGACCTAAGTCACAGTTGCACTGAGTGGCAGTTGGAAATAACATACCATTTTTTGCATTTCATTTTTAATCCACCCTTGCCAGTCCTCACCCCTTCTTATTTGATGCACAACCTCCTAGCCCCATCCACTCCTAAACTTAAAGGACGTGTCCCTGCGAGGTCAACGCTGTGTCAGGGCACTGGAGTGTTGACAGTCATCATCGAGATGGTGGGGAGGCTTCTGCTTCCAAATAAGCGAGTATTCACTCCACATAAAGTTAATCAATTTTTCTTTTATTATGAATACAAATCCACCTAGCAATCTGATGATTACACACATATGTGAAAAGGGTTTGCAGTATTAGAAGTATCAATCAGAAGGGAGACAGTATAGCACAGTGGTTTAAGGCTCTGACCTGCAAACCTAGAGACCTGGGTTTGAATCCCACAGCCCCCACTTGCATACTGTGTGACTCTGAGCAAGTCACTTAACTTCCCTGTGCTCCCAGGTTGCACCTGTAAACAAGCTTTCAGCTTTAGTGTGCCACTCCTGGTTAAACAATTTGAAAAAAAAAGGTATTTATTTTATGGTATACACTTTCACTTTCTGAACACAAGTATAAAATGTTGTCTTTTGGATACAAGGGCCATTTAATATATGAATCAGTGGTTAATTCATTAACAGAATATGTACAACTTGGATTGTACTAGCTGGATTATAACAAGAAATGTGCAGGAGCATAGCGCAGTGGTTTAAAGCTCTGAGCTACAAATCTGGTGACATCCAGCAGACCAGACCTGGGTTTGAATCCCACAGCTCCCACTTACATACCGTGTGATCCTGAGCAAGTCACTTAACTTCCCTGTGCTCCCAGGTCGCACCTGTAAAAAAGCTTGCAGCTTAGTGTGCTACTCCTGGTTAAACAACTAAAAAAAAAAAAAAAAAAGACAGAATCAGCATTACTGGCATTTTATTATGAATGGTGACCGTGGCATCAGTGCTAATTTGCTGATTTTGTTTTTGTCTGTATGTCTTTCACTATTAAGGTATCACAACCTAATAAACTCTGAAAAAGTGGCACAGAGCCATGAAACACTGGCTTAAATTGTTAGGTGGAATTGCATTTCTAATAAAAAATAATGCGAGTTCTGTAAAACTAGTTATTTTCACGCAAAGTTAGCGCAAACACAAATGCAGCCATATTTGCACAAATTTAATTTAGCGCTAAGTCATCAGTGCCACATTCACTATAAAAGAAAATGTGCAAATCGCACTAAATAGCGCACATTTATTTTCATGCTGATTAGTGCAACAGCAAAAACAGCTAAAGGTAATAGGAACATTTTGAGTTTTAGAGTAATTTTAAAAAAGTCTTCAGATTTCTAGGTGGAACTGTATTCATTTTTTGTTTGATTCATTTTATTACAGAGGAAGTCAATTACAATGCAGCGTAAACCATGATACATTGTTATACATTACTGAGTGGAAATATGTTGGCCCATATTCAGGTCTACATGTACAACATATAATTAATTTCTTTGTAATCATAGGCAAATATTACTTATGCTCCTCCTTCTTTGGTTAGAACTGAAAACTGAAGGCACACTCTAATACAAAGACTACATATCAAAATGATGGAGTTAGGAGTTTGAGAGCCCATTTCCATCGGTATATACTGGGAATCAGAAGAAAAATGAGGCTCAACTGGTTAAGCTGCAAATTGCAAAATATGTTACCAGTCTTAACGTAGCTATTGAATGGTTCCCAGATTGTATTAAATGTATCAATTTTTTTATTGAAACTGTAGTGTATCTTTTCTAATTTATAAGTATCCACCATAAAATTAATTTACTTTAGATATTTTGTTTGGGGGGGGTCCTTATTCTTCAATTTTATTAGGATAAATTTTTTTGGCCAAAGTTAGACCAATCAAAATGAGTTTAATTTTATATTTAGAAATTTTGGGTTCAGTTTTGATTAGCCCTAAAATAGTTAAGATCTGCAATCTTTCAAACTAAGTTCTGTAAGCAGAGGTGTGTGCAGAGTCAGTGACGGGGGGCAGAATCTTCACGAAGCTAGGGGAGCCTGGAGCATGCCCCCCACCCCGGAAATTTTTTAAAACATCACTGTAAATGGTGCATTTTAATGCATTACAAAACTAAGTAATATATGTTACAGCCCACCAGGATTACCCATTCCGTGATAAGGATGTTACTGTTTCCTACAAGAATGTTTTAATAAATTTAACTATTTATGAAATTGCACTCTTTGCTTCTTTTGTAAAGTGGATTGTTTCTGACATTCCATCTCTCACACTCTCTGTGAAATGGATCCTTCAGCTCACAAGCAACTCCTTTGTTAATTATCCCCTTCTTCCACCACCACCAACCCCCTAGGATTTTTTGCCATCCCACTACCTGCAAGCCAGGCATCATACCCCAGTCACAGGAAGTGGAAAAGCAAAGCAGTTTAGGCAAAGGATTACCATATGAACTGCCATTCTGGTCTGAGCACAGGCAAAAAAGGGACACAGCAGCAGTGCACTAGAGCAGCAGGCAATAAAAACAGAAGGGAGAGGAGGGAACCCGGTCCACTGCTGCTGAGGGACAAATAAAAATATAACAAGTTACGCCCATTTAAAAACACGAAGTCTGAGTGGACAGGGTCCCCTCTGTTTTCATTGCTTGCTGCTCTGAGTCTAAAAGGTCACTATCATGGGGCTGCAGCTGTCTGTGGAGAATGAAATGGGATTGGGGGGGCTAAATGCACTATGATGAACTTTGCTGTCATGTTTACTTGTATGGGGATATATATATATATATATATACACACACACACATACATACACACACACACACACACACACACACACACACACAATAGGGGTGAGTGGTAAATGAGTGAGATAAAACAGCGTATCATCCACTGCAGGTGATATTTTCACCCTCTACTCTACTGTGATGATATCAGACATTTACACACACAGGTCACAAAAGGTCACTGATATCATCACCCTAGGCAGCTTTCCGCTCAGCATGCAAGAAACACCTGTGCTGTTACCATAGACACGAATGCAGAACTACCTGAGAGGTCTCACTGCTGCCTACAGCTAACTCAGTGAGCATTACAAAACACACCTATCCCCCTCCCCAACTTCTAGCTCATTACTGTGATGCTCTCAACTTGATGCAGCCAGAATTCCAAACAGCACAGCTTCACAGAACAGTCTAAACTACTGCCTGCAGCTAACTGAACTACCACTGAAACACACTCTCACTTGTTCCTCAAACTCTGATTCTCACACATTACTACTACTGTGACATTCTCAACTTCACTGGAGCCAGAATCCTAAAGAGCACAATTTCACAGAACACTCTGCACTCTGCCTGCAGCTAACTTAATTACCACTGAAAACAGTATCAGCTGTTCTGACACTCTGCCTCTCAGCTCATTACAATTACTGTGATGCTCTTAGCTTCACTGCAGCCAGACTGCTAAATAATACAGCTTCACGAAAGTATGTTTCTCACTCCTACCTAAAACTAACTCATTTAGCATTGCAAAACACACTCATGTGTCTCTCAGAGTTTATAACACTGCCAGCCCATTCAGAAAAGCTCACACACAGAATGAGCAAACACATAAACAAGAACAGAACACAAGGCAGCATAACAAAACTTCTGAAACACTTGGCCCTATTGTACTGTATATATCGAATACATGATGGGCAGATTGTGTGCTATGGCAAATATTGTCACTCCTGCATCGTGAGCTCTGGATATCTCACTCTGCAGGAGTGACAATATTTGCCATATCACACTCATGCCCATCATGTATCCCCTATGTATGCAATGGGGGTGAGGACAAAACTGGCAAATAAATACAGGTTACTCATCTGTAACAGGAGTTCTAGGAACGGTATATGTTGTTCATCCACACTGTCTGGCAGGTATCCTTGCCGCTTCAATTCTTGCCGGAAGGTCTTCAAGCTGGCTCCTCCCACCCACCCGGGTGGTAAAACTCTCAGCTCCGCCCCATGACACCAGATCTGGCCCGCTGGAAGCTCAGGTTGTGCGTCGAAGCCAAGGAGGTCGGGTGGGTCGTGTGGATGAACAACATATACCATTCCTAGAACTCCTGTTACAGGTGAGTAACCTGTATTTCTAGGGACATGGATATGTTGTTCATCCACACTGTCTGGCAGACTCCTAGCAGTTCTCCAGGAGGAGGGAGGCAAGGCGCACACCCCCAATACTTACTTGGGAAAGAGAGACTGGAGAACCGAGGCCCCAAAACCAGCATCCTGGCATGACTCGAGGTTGATGTGGTAGTGGGTAATAAAGGTATGTGCTGACTTCCAGGTAGCAGTCCTGCAGACATCCTGGATAGGGACATCCCTGGAAGCAGCTACCGATGCAGCGGTATGGCGGGTAGAATGAGCTCTTATCCCTCTGGGAGGCTCCATGCCCACTAACCTGTAGCAGAGCTCTATGCAGGAGGTGATCCACCTGCCTATTGTCCACTTTGCTGCAGGTCTGCCAGGTGCGGCTTCAGCGTAGGTGACAAACAGCTGGCGAACCTCTCCCCGAACCTCAGCCGTCCGCTCCTTATAGTAAGCGAGCGCTCGTCTAGGGTCCAAAGTATGGAGCCTATACTCGGCCTCCGAGCTGAGATTGGGGTAGAACACCGGCAGAGTCAACACCTGGTTAAGGTGAAACTCCGACACCACCTTCAGAAGGAATTTTGGGTGGGGGCACAGGACAACCTTGTCCCTGTGGAAGACCAGGTAGGGAGGCTCGATGGAAAGCACCTGGAGCTCTCCTATCCTTCTGGCTGATGTGATAGCCACCAAGAAGGCAGTCTTCCATGACAAGTGTGAAAGATCACACCTGTGCATTGGTTCAAATGGCTTGCCCATGAGCTTTGGCCAATACCAGCAGTAGATCCCATGGAGGTGGAGGTTCTCGCACTGGAGGGGAAATGTGGTCAAGGCCTTTGAAAAAGCACCCGACCACCTTCTCCTGTGCCACCGACTGCTTGCTGGCCCACGCCCGGTAAGCAGAGATGGCTGCCAGGTGCACCTTAAGGGTCGTCGACCAAAGACCTTGCTGAGAAAGGGACCACAGGTAGTCCAGAATGCTTGCCAAGGGGCAGTCAGAAGGGTCCAAGCCCTTCCCCTGACACCAAATGGAAAACCTCTTCCATTTGAAGGCATAGCATTTCCTGGTCGACTCCTTACGGGACGCCTCAACGACGTTGAGGACCTCGTCGGAAAGACCCAAGGCCTGGAACTCTAGCCGCTCAGGAACCAGGCCGTCAGGTGCAGGGATTGAAGGTCCGGATGGAATACCTTCCCCTGATTGACTGAGATCAGGTCCGGGTGGGCTGGAAGCCGCCTCGGGAGCCTGGAGCTGAGGCTGAGGAGATCTGGATACCAGAACTGGCGGGGCCAGTCTGGGGCTACCAGAATCACCTGCGCCTTGTCCCTCCTCGCCTTGAGAAGCACCTTGTGGATCAAGGGAAATGGGGGAAAGGCGTAGAAGAGGCCCGGGGTCCACGGCCTCGAGAAGGCATCCCCCTGCAGCGAGCCCTGCTGAGGGGGGCGGGCATGGAACAGACTCAGCTTCGCATTCTCCCTGGAGGCAAACAGGTCCACCTGAGGCATGCCCCAGTGGGAGAAGAGATCTTGTACTACCTCCAGCAGGAGAGACCACTTGTGAGGCGCAGTCCCTATCCGGCTTAGGGCATCGCAGGGTGTTGGAGCTCCTGCCACATGAATGGCTAGGAGATCCGCCTCCAGGGGCGCGCACTAGGGACTAAATATGGAGAGCTTCCTTGCATAACAGCATGGAGCGTGTCCCGCCCTGGCGGTTCAGATAGTACATGGTCGTGGTGTTGTCCGTCTGGACCTGAACCACTTGACCCCGTAGAAACAGAGCAAAGGCGGTGAGAGCTAGACGGACCGCTCGGAGCTCCAGCAGGTTGATGTGGCATCGGGACTCCCAAGGGAACCAGAGGCCGTGCGCTCAGTGTTCCCCCAGATGGGCACCCCAACCCATCAGAGATGCATCGGTCGAGAGAGAGACCGTCGGCTCGGGGCGGACAAACAGGATACCCTCCTGCAGATGTGCTGGAATGATCCACCATTGGAGAGCATTCCACATCTCCTGGGTCACTGTCACGGGCCGGTCCAACGGATCGCGGCGTTGTGACCATTGGCTGGCCAGTCCCCATTGAAGGGGATGCATATACCAATGGGCCCAACAGACCACGCTGGTACAGGCCACCATGAGGCCCAGGAGGTGCAGGAAGTACCAGGCAGGGCGCAATTGCCCAACCAGAAATGATTGGGCAAAGGAGGAAAGAACCTCAGCTCTGTCCACCGGGAGCCATGCTCTGGCTCGCAGAGAGTCAAGCTCTGCCCTGATGAACAGAATCACCTGCTTTGGCACGAGTTCTGACTTGGCCTCGTTGATGAGGAGGCCAACCTGAGAGCAAACCTGGAGGGCCAGATCTCTGGACCGCTCCGCCTCCAGTCTGGAGGGGGCTGCTATCAGCCAATTGTCCAGGTAAGGGTACACCCGGACCCCTCAGTGCCACAGGAATGCTGTCACCACTGCCATGCATTTGGTGAAGACCCTGGGAGCTAGGGAGAGGCCGAAGGACATGGCCTGGAACTCGTATAGGGTCCCTCCGCTCTGAAGCAGAGGAACCTCTGATGGGACGGACGGATTGGGACATGAAAGAACGCATCCTGGAGGTCCAGGGAGCAGAACCACATGCCTCATTCCAAGGATGGGATTATCTGAGCCAGAGTGACCATCCTGAAGGTCCGAGTCCTTAGGAACTTGTTCAGGTCCTGCAGGTCAAGAATGGGGCGCCAGCCCCCTGTCTATTTTGGGACCAGGAAGTACCTGGACACAAACCTCGGGCCTGGAGGAGGATCCGCCACCTTCCTGATTACCTCTTTTTCGAGGAGCAGGGCAATATCGGCCCGGCGGGCCGACAGCGAGGCTGCGGACCCCGTGGCCCCCCGAGGGGCGATGGCTCAAAAAGGCGGAACCTGCTCAAACTCCAGAGGCAGGCCTTTTCCTACCACTTCCAACACCCAGCGGTCCATGGTGATAGTGGACCAGGCGGAAAGGAAGTGGCGGAGCCATCCCCCCATGGGGGGAACCCAGGGGGGAATGACGAGGTTGGGGGCGGCACCCCTCAACCCGTCACTGGGCAGGCTTGGAAGAAGAACCAGCCGAGGGACCTCCCAGGCCTTTACCTCCTTGCTTCCTGTTGGAGGCAGCCGTCGGCTTGGGCTTGGGACGTCAAGTGCGAGCCTGCTGGCCCTGTTGCTGGTACTGCTGGGCCGGTCGAGGAGCAGGGACCGAAGAACGAAAGGACTTCTGCTGCTGACGGCGGCCTTTGTCCCTCTGGGTGGAGGTGACAGAGTCCAGAGTGGCATTGGACTTCTCGATCCATTGGAGGTGTCCCTCCACTCCAGGGCTGAAGAGGTCAGTCCCCAAGAAGGGGACGTCCACCAACTTGTGCTGGGTATCCGCCATGAAGGTGGATATCCTCAGCCATGCCCTGCGTCGCATGGCCACCGCGGCCGCTACTGACCTGGCACAGGAATCACCTATGTCCAGAGCAGTCTGGAGCTGCTGCTTCGTCACCACCCTACCCTGGTCCCGCACCTGGTGGACCATGGTCTGCAGGTCAGGCGGGAGATGAGAACAACCTCATCCAGGGAGCCCATGAGGCGTGGGAGAAGTGTGCCATCAGCACGGCGAGCTGACCTGTCGGAGGCCGAGGAGGACGCAGCATACACCTTGCACCCGCAAAGTCCAGCTTTTGGACTCTTTGTTGGGGGCTTGTCCACATCCCGAGCATTACGGAATGCGGAAAATGCTGTCAGTGACTAACCCCTCAGCAGAGGGGTGTTCCGAGAAACCGGGCAAAGAGCCGGTAGGGACCGCATACTTCCTGCCCATCCTGGCCGAGGGTGCAGGACAGGAAGCAGGCCACTGCCAAAGCTCCAAGGCTGGGCCGACAATGGCCTCAGCCACCGGAAAGGCCTCCGTGGGAGAATCCCCTCGGTCCAGAATCTCCATCAGGGGATACTTGGCCCGTTTGGACACGGGTTTGAGCTGCATTCTGGTGGACTCTGAGATGAGTCGAAGCAGACCCAAGAAGGACGATGGGCTATCGTCCACTGACTGGCCCCCGGAGGACTCCAGATCGCACTGCCTGGAGAACAGGGAGGAATCGTCGTCAGATTCCGAAGAGTCTGTGAAGAGCTGCCTTGGCCCTGAGCCACCCTCCACCTGCCGAGGATGGTCAGGAGTGAGGGTGACCGACAACCTGTGGGACAGGCCATGATCTGACTGAGAATTCTTGGTCGGTGCCCCCGACTTCGGTTGTGGAGACGGAGGTTCCACCACAATCGGTGGACCAGCTGGTTTCAGCTTAGCAACCGGCCCTGGAGCGGGCAACTCGACTGGAATGAGTGGTTGCTTCGGGCATTCAGGTGACAGCCACTTGATGGTCGGGGTCTTGGCCGGGGTAGGCTTAGTCCTGCATAACAGCAACTGCTGCCACATAAGATCCTCATAGCGCCGGCGCAACTTACGCCACAGCCTCTCCTCCGAGGAGGAGGACGAGGAAGAATGGCATCGCCGCTTACTTCAGTGACGAGACCGAGACCGCCGATGTCGGCAGGAACGGCTGGACCGAGAAGAGGTCCGAGACCTAGACTGAGACCGGGACCCTTGGGGGGACCAAGGGTGGGTCTGGGAAGGGGCGGGGGGAATCCTGCTCTTCCCTCGGCTCGGGAACTTTAACCAGGGACTGCGGTCCCGAAGGAGCAGGCAGATCCTCAGTATCCACTGGGGGAACCGGTGAAGTAAGGTTGTCGGCTTCTCCAGTCGACAGCCTGTCTAACGGATCGAGAAAAATCTTGACTTCATCGATGGGAGTCTCAGCAGGCTGGCCTGACAGGGGCACCTTGAAGCCAGCAGCCTCAGCCACAACCACGACCGAAGTTGATGGTCGGCTGCCCGGGGAAGGGGACCTCTCCCGCTCCCACGAACGCCAACGGTGGGACTTACCTTTCGACTCCCTTTTCTTGGGCCAAGAAAACTGTCCCAAAGGCCCCTCTCCTTTCGTGGAAAGGGACTGGCAAAGCTCCTTGAATGAAGCTGTATAAGAGGAACTCAGAGAGAGCGGGATAAATGCCGCGGCCAAGGAGGAGGAAGATGCGGCCTGGGCTGCCTTCTCCTCGAGAGCGATCATCTGCTTGAGCTACTCAGTTGAGCCAGCCACCGCGAACACTGCCCAACGAGCCTCTTTGGATTTTTCCAGCAGAAAACGTTTCTCGGGGCGCCCGAGCTTCAAACGAGCAGCGCGATCATCCAGAATGTTGGCCGAGAAAAGGCAGCACAACTCGCAAGCCCAGAAGTAGTGATCTAGGCCTAAGCAGTAGATGCGCGTGGAGTGCGGATCCGTTCTGGACATTTTCTGCCGCAGAGGGCACCTCAAAGCAGGAACAGATTTGTGCATCGCGGCCAGCGAGGAAGATGAAGACTGAAGTTTAGAAAACTTCAAAACCAATTTTAGACGAACCGAAGATTGGGATCCAGTCTAAGCATGAGCACTAAGGAGGGAACCTGAGCTCCAAGCGGTAAGAAGATCTGGCGTCATGGGCGGGCGAGTTTTACCACCCGGGTGGGTGGGAGGAGCCAGCTTGAAGACCTTCCAGCAAGGATTAAAGCGGCAAGGATACCTGCCAGACAGTGTGGATGAACAACATATCCATGTCCCTAGAACAGCAGTATTTTTGCCTGCACAGACCTACAGTGAGAATATCGCATTTATTTTCACTCTAGGTCATTTATTCTCACTGTAGGTAATTACCAGACACAAACTGCACTTCAGCACAACTGCTCACACAGCATCTGATTGGTTGCAGCTGGCAGCACGAGCACTACAATTAAAATTCACCTGCTCACTTGCATGCCAGCTCCACTAACAGTTTCATTTCTCCTGCACACCACACAGAACACTATCACTTTCTGCCAGCACCAAATACAGCTTTTAGGACACACAGTTCTGACCTTCTCACTGTGAAACTGGCATTCACACTAAGAGGTTAATTTCTTTCTTTCTCTTTTGCACATTATTCCATTTATTTTAAAAAAGAAAATTGCACAATATTAAAACCCAGCTTTCCCGAACAAAACATGAAATACCTCTCTCCCGTTCCAGCGCTGACTTTTACTACATACCTCCAAACGGCTCACAGTGACTCCGGTAGCTGGCAGCAAACTCCTCTTCCATAGTACCTAAACGAGCTGCCAATAACTAAAAGCAGGATCAACCAGATACATGTTTAAAACATTAATCTGCACAAAATAAAAACCCAGCAACCACAACACAATCCGTCTTGCTAAGCAGGACCTAATGCCGCCATTTAAAAAAAACTTCTCATCCTGCCCACAAAAAAAACTCAGCCAATCAAAAACTAGCATTTGGCAAGCAATGCGCGTTTGAACCCTAGATACCATGCTATCGCCCCTACCAACAAATATCAGCGCCATGGAAACCATGGGGGCAGTCAAACAGCAAAGTGGCACTAAAATTAAATTCACACAAATAAACAAATATAAAAGACGAAGAACTAAAGAACAAAAAACAGCCATTACATATATTAAATATGCCATGTCCCCAGTGTAAATATGCTTGATATTTCTCCTTGTGCATTTTGACCTTATGGGGTCACTCATGGCTCCGCCACTCGTGACCACATAAGGTCAAAGTGCACTCAGGAAAATATCAAGCATATTTTCACTGGGGCCATGGCATATAGGTTCATAGGAAAAGTACAAAGTTGAGGGAACTGGCCCATTATGACTTCACCATCCATTAACTAGGATGGAAGTAGTATTTATTTTCTCCCATATAGTTGTCCAAATTTATTTTAAATACATTGAATCTAGTACTATTTACTACCTCTGGTGGTAGAGAATTCCAAATGGGAATTACTCTTTGAGTTATAAAATTTTTCCTTTTATTTGTTTTTACATTAAATGTCTTGATTTTAACATTATGAGATCTGGTACAGCTTAAACTATTTCCCCATTCAAGACATAATGTTTCAAATAAAGACTCATTTTTTATGTCACGAAAAATTAGACATAAGTCTCCTCTCATACACCAGTATTCTAATGAGTAAAGGTTAAGTTTTTTAAGTCTTTCTTGGTAGGGGGTATGTTTGAGACCTTTAATTTTTTAGTGAATCTGCGCTGTACACCTCCCTATTTATCTTATCCTTTGTAAGTGTGGGTGCGCAGAATGGAGAACAATAGTCAAACTTTGACCTTATCAAACTGCTATATAAGGGAATTAATACCTCTGGGTCTCTGCTTTTTAAGTTTTTAAGTATACAGTTTATTAGACGATGACATTTTTTAACTATTAAGTTATTATGGTCAGAAAAGTTTAGGTCATTAGTAATCACTACTCCTAGGTCACTTTCAGAAGAAAATTCAGTCAGAGGTGCATTTTTTAGCATATAATGTGCTTTTTGGTTATTCTTACCAAAATGTATAACTTTGCATTTATCTATATTTAATGATAAGTTTTTATTAGTAGCCCAAGTTAATATATTATTTAAATTTGTCTGGAGATTATGAACTGAAACTGAATCATTAACAATGCAACCTAATTTAACATCGTCAGCATATTTATTTAACCATACCCCATTTGATGTAGACATACTGGAAACCACTAGATTAAATAAGATAGGTCCCAGCACAGAACCCTGGGGCACTCCACTTGTCACACTACTCCATGCTGAGTCATAACCTCTAATACTGACTTGTTGTTTTCTCTCTACTAGCCATGATACAATCCATTTGATTATGTTTGTGCATACCTTTTGAATAAATAAACATTCAATTATTGTTTTATGTGAAACAGAATCAAAAGCCTTTTCATAGTCTAGGAAAATTACATCCACTGGGAAACCAGTATCTAATGCCTGGCTCACTGGTTCAAAAAAGTTTATCAGGTTTTCTTGACACGATCTTCCCTTCCTGAAACCATACTGAAAAATGTCACTATCCTTATTACTTATAATATGCTCTTCAAGTTTTTGTAGGATGAGTTTTTCCATAATTTTACCAATACTAGGAGTTAAACTAATAGGTCTATACTGTTTAGTAAGGAATTTTGACCCATTTTTATGTATTGGTATAACTCAAGCTGATTTCCATTTCCTAGGTACAATACCATACTGCAAAGATTTATTAAAAAGTAAGGTCAGAATATCAGTCAACTCAGCTGCCAAATTTTTTATAAAGACAAAGGGTATATTATCGATACCAACCAAAGTTGAAGTTTTAAAGCTCATTAAAGCAGAAAAGACCTCAGTAGATGAAAAAATAATGTTTCGGTTATTATCAGAAACAAATGAAAAATCTAGTTTTTCCTGCTTTTTAAATACACTAGAAAATTGCTTATTAAAAGCGTTTGCCATGTCTGATTCTTTAGATATTAACAAATCATCAACTATCAAGGGTCCAACCTGAGTTTGTGAATTTTTTAACGAGCCAGTATAGTTAAAAAAGGACTTTTTATTATCCTTCTGTTTAACCAAGTTTTTTTCAAAATTCTTTTTGGCAATACGTATCTTTAGCTTTGTGCCTTTTGATTTTATTTTAAATCTTTGCCAATTTTCTTCAGTTTTATTCTTATTATACTTGTTAAAAGCCTTTTTTTTCTTAATATAGATTTCCTTATAGTATTATTAAACCAAGCAGGATTGCGTTTTTTATTTGTATATTTAGTTCTATCTGGTACCCAAGTATTTATGCATAGTTGAAGATTAGTTTTAATTTTTTCCCAAACTTCCTCAACAGACAGATGATTTAAGTCTTTTTCCCAGTCCCATTTTGATAAATAATTTTTTATTTCTGCATAATTTGCCTTATTATAATTTTTCATTTTTGTAATTCCTCTATTTTCCAACGCAGTAACAAATAATTCCCAAAAAAGTGTGTTATGGTCTGATAATCCAATAGGTTCAAGAATTATTGGATTTTTATAATATTGTTTTGTATTTGTAAATATCAGATCTAGAATATTATTATGTCTAGCAGGTAGTGTAACAATTTGATCCAAACCTAAAATCAAAATAGTTTCCAGGAAATCTTTCTCATTTTGAGTTACACCACATAAAGAATTCCAATCTATTCAAGGGAAGTTAAAATCTCCCATTATTATTGTATTAGCTGGCAATTTGATACTTTGAAAATAACGTAAAAAGGATTCAAATTTATCATTATCCAGAGATGGAGGTCTATAACATATTCCAAAAGTGAAAGTCTCAAACTTTAATTTAACAGATAGCCCTAATACTTCAACTCCTAAAGGATCTGGAATATCAAATTTTAAATCCAAGCAATCATAGCCCTCTTTTATATAAAAAGCAACACCGCCTCCTCTTGAAAATTCTCTATTTTTTTTATAAAGGTGGTAACCAGATATTCCTAGACCCCATTGATTATCTGAAAACCAGGTCTCTGTGATACCACAGATGTCAATATCTTTGGATTGTAGTAGAATCTGTAACTCAGAGATCTTATTTACAAGACTTCTAGCATTCAGTAATATCACTGTTAGGGACAGTTTTTCTTTATTCAATGTGACATCCAAGATTGTTAGGTCACTTTTTGGAAGTACCATTACATACTTTGGACTCAGAGTAGCGAATTTATTCCCCTTCCTCCCATTTAGTAGTTTAAACAGTCTGTGATTGCTGTATTGAAAATCTTTCCCAACATATTGGATCCTTTTTTATTCAAGTGAAGACCATCAGATGCAAAGAAATCTTCATGCTGCATAAATAATTCCCAGTTTGTCAAACACTTTAAGTTCTGCTTAACGCACCATTGTCTAAGCCAATTATTAATATGTTTAATTTGATTAATAATTATATCACTGGCTCTGAAAACAGGTAATATTTCAGAAAAAATTATCTGTGCTTCCTTTTCTACTAGTAAATTTGTTAATTCTACATAAGCTTCTTTAATCTGTTGGACAGTCTGGTATCGGATGTTATTTGTACCCAGATGTATAAGCACCAGAGGATCAGTACCACAATTATGTAATATATTTTTATTCATTTTTGTAACATCCTGTATTTTGGCACCCCTATAACTACAGAGGGTATGAGTGGTCTTATTAACATTACATATTTGTCGAGCAAGGTTAGAAATGATTGAATCTCCCAAAACGTATATTTGATTCTGATTTGTAGAAGTATAATCCATCAAATTATCTTGTTGGTCAATATTTGTACTCTGATCAAAATGTAATAAGTCATTTTGACTACTGTTTAAGACTGTTGGGGTAGTAGAAGTCAAAGCTGTTTTTCCATTCACCAAGAGTGGAGTAGGTTCCAAGTTTAAAAACTCATTAGAATTTTGTGAAACAGAAAGTGGGGCTAGTGGGTCAAAACTATTTGATAATGGCAATACAAATTCCCCTGCTTTTCTCCCTTTTTTTGTAATTTTTGATGCCTGAACAGCGAACCATTCATCTTCTCTATCTATTAAGTCAGATTCATTTCTAACTCTTTTTCTCTTGTTTGGTTCTTTAGTATCCTGAAGAATTTCTTTATCTGGCAAAGGGTTATTTATAATATTTGGCATTTGAAGCCTTTTTCTAGATTCAAATTGGCTAATTTCCAATAGTTTAAGTCGTTCGTCAAACTGTTTAATTTCCATTTCAAGTTCTTTGTTCCTTAAGCATTTTGAGCATTCAAATCTTTCAATTGAAACTAATTCCGGTGAAAAACTGTACACAAAACAGATTACACACATATGTCCCGTTTGCCCATCTTTTGTAAACAGTAGGGAAGTCATTACCCAGATTTATATATCTAACCAAAACTAAGGTGAGAAAAGAGATTGTTAGATACTAGGAAAGCAAGAAGTTTATAATTTTAAACTTGTTTTACCTTTCTTCAGGAAATGTAAGAATCCAGACTCCCTAAACTCACAAAACCACGCCAACAGCATGAAGCCTTGCGATATCTTTGTATCTTGACGATACATGCAAGTACATGCTCGCCCTGCTTGCCACAGGGCTTGTTTATATGGCAACTGAAACTGGAAGTAGTGCGAGGTGGCTTCCTGTACCACGCTACCTTACAAAATTAACTTTAATACAGTTAAGGTTTTAAAATATTCCCCCAAGGCAGAAATTGAGTAAAAATGTAATATTCAGTCTTCCTGAGCATTTGTAAGGAAAAAAAGTTTGTTAACAGCTGAGCTGTAGTCCAGTAATGTGCTCCACGGGACTACTGCTCCTCTACCTAGAGTGCTTATCACTCGCTCATCCCATATATATATATATATATATATATATATTTATTAGCCCCATACATGTAAACATGTCGGCAAAGATCATCGTAGTGCATTTAGGCAGCTCCCCCCCATCTCATTTCATTCTCCACATACAGTGCTGCAACCCCGTTCCCAACCTCGCGTCATAATTATGCTGTTTTCAGGGGCATTGCTGCAGTGCTCGGCAATTGCCCAACTCATACACGAAATTTATGAGCCAGGTTTTATGAGGCAAATATATTTACAACCACAGAGCAGAAAATTGTAATTTGCAGCTGGAAAGGCTCCCAGGGCAGGCAACTACATGTACGAGTTGTCTGCCTGGAGCACCCAAGACGTGACAACTGCTATTTAAAAGTACCAAAGCTGTTGTTAATACAGCATTGTACTATCTCAGTCAGTTCCAATAATTGCCATGTTTCAAACCCTTTGATTTGAGCTATTGGTGAAAAGAGACTGATATTGCTTTGCTGATACAATATGTCATGAGATTTAGTCCATAGAGTGCACAAGGTTTGTGCTACAATATTTCTACCCTTTTGTGAGTAATGTTTACACGTTAAAATCTGCTTCATGTTAGTTCATGGGTAGGTTGACTGTTCACTTTCACTAGGTTGTACTCATTCTATCTGATGCCACCATTTTGGGTCAGGTTAAGCAACGGATGGTTCTGACACCATATGGCACTAATGGGTATAATGGGTTTTAAGGAAATCAAGTGGGTTGAACCAGTCTTAGAGGGAGCTGGCTTGAGTTGCCAGCTAGTTAATGTGAAGTTCTGGAAGTCTGAATCCACCCCTAGTTCTCAGGAGAAAACATTTCTCTTTGTATAGTTGAGGTTTTTTTAGATTTCCATACGAAATGAGATATTGATTTCTTTACTTCCATAAAGAACCAATCCAGGACCGCAATGGGGCAAAACTGAAACAAAAACAGGCATCGGAGAAGACTACTTATTTTATTTGTGAAACTGTATTGATAACAAAAAGAATTGAATTAATTTTATATGGCGTGAAATGCCCTTTTGTTCAGAGGCCTTGCTTTAACTGTGGTGCATTTCCTCCACGAAGAGTACCAAGTCCACCTTATGCAGGGCCGGCAGCCTGGGATTGTTCTTTGTTTCTAAGGGAGGTTTCTGCCTCTAGTTTTTTTTTTTCCTCTGAGACCTCCCACCTCCCCCACTGCCTAGCCATGGCCTGTGTTGGCCTTGACTGCACCAGTCTCCCCAGTATCTAGTGGGTAAGAACTCCAAGGCCCAATCGCAAAGGTCCCTGGTGCCTCAGAAGCAGGTGTTTTCATCCCTGACCGAGGATGTCCTGTCATTAGCGGTGCTCACTGATCTCTGCCACCTGTTTGCCAGCATCCAGGGTTCAATTTTGAAAACAGGTCACCAGCAAAGTACCTCTGGGCTATCAGTTGCTTCTAGCAACATACTATTTAAACAAAATGTGTTGTTTTTCAACCTTTAAATATACCATTGAGCTCACAATGCTTGTTTTGCTAATTAATTACTACAGTACCTTTCATGCTGTCTCTCTCTACACCCCCAGGCAGGCACCATCTTTTCCCGTGTTTTTCCTCAAATCCCTATGTCCTGCACTCTGGCTGCTCTTGGAATGAAATCCAACTTCAGCTGCATGGGGCATGGGTGGTGGTTTCGTCCAAGACTCCAACTCCCACTCATAGCTTGCAACTGGAAGGCGAGAGCTATGGTGATGCGCGTCAGCCTGAGAGCCAGCACACTGTTCCTGTTAACCACCCAGCTGAGGGACCGAGCAAGCTGAGGTCGGCAGCATCTTTGCAGCCTTTAACATTTTAAACAGCACTGAGAATCTGTAGAGTGGGGGGTCTAAGTGACTTTCTGAAATAAAGAGGTGTTTATTACTAAACATTTAATACCTGAAGTGCACCCCCCTGAAGGAATACAAAGTACATAACAATGTCTCCACATAGAAGGACAGCTACACAAAACACGGAATGGGGACACCGTATCTCACAATTTGCCACACTTTTTGAGTTGCTGTGCTCAAACTCATAGGTTTGTCCAGTCTTCTCTTACTTTTTCAGCTCCACCCATTTCACTCAGCACCTGCATTTCTCTATCCTTGGTAATGTTTCCTTTGAGAATCAGGAATGGAAGAACTGGTTTCGATAATCTCAAGCTTTAAATGAGCTTGGTACATCCAGAAGACCTGTGTTTGAGTCCCACAACCTCCACTTGCACACTGTGCGACTCTGAGCAAGTCACTTAACCTCCCCAGTGCTCCCTGGTCACCCCTGAAAACAGGCGCTTGTGCCTCGTGGGCCTTAGCCAGTTACCAAAGGAAACAAAAAGTACAAAGCCACCAGTCAATTAACAAGGCCCATGAAGAAGAAGCATTAGCATTTTATATAGTGCTTTTCATACACACTGTGTCCCAAAGCACTTTACAAGCAATGAGTGACTGGTACTAAAGTGACTAAATGTGTAGTGGCGGACATTTCGCACATCAGCACCCACACACAGCCCTGGACAATTGCATGAACTGGTGTTACTGGAAGGGGGATGTTGGCCAGGACACCGGGGAAAATCCCCTATTCTTGCAAAAAGTGCCTTGGGTTCTTTTACTTCTACCTGGACATCCACCAAGACAGCACCAGCAATGGGCAGAAGAGACCTCAGTTTAACGTCTCAAGAAAAGGACGGCACATGATGACAGTACAGCATCCCCCTAGTACTGCATGCGGGAGCTAGCTAGATAGTATGAGTCCAGTTCTAATGCAGGAATATGGGGAAGATAAGAATAGGAAACACAGGAAATACAACTAGAACTGTGGATATCATCTAAAGTTATCCCTGAACCATCACAGACTTTTTAACACAGCAGTATCTGTCAGCTAAAACAAATTACATCACACAGTTTTTAGTAATAATGTATTTCTATCAAAAACAGCAATATATTCATCTTTCGTTTCATTATATTTAACTCCTGACAGAGATATAGGGTTTTAATAGTCCCTGCTTGCAGGTCACACCCACTATGAATTAATTAAATATTTTGTGTGCTGCTGTGCTGTTTACTATTAGAAATGTATGCTATCAACCCCTTCATAATAACATATTTCAAACAAAGGAAGAAAGTAATACATCCACAGTATGAAACCACAATGTAAAGTCAGAAAGTACCCTCAAAGGAAGGGATTTTTAGTGGCAGCCATCTTTAATGACTTGAGCCATTAATTATACAATTAGTAATAAAAGCTGTTTTAAAAACATCTGAGTGAAATTCAAAAATTCTGTTGCTGAATCTAATTATGACATAAACATAGCAATGCTAAAAAAAAAACTATAGGATGACATTTTTGCCCACTAACAACTTACTGCTGCTTTTAATAAGGATGGGTTGCAAATGCAACTGAGACTGCTGTAGAAATATGCTAAATGCAAACATTAATTGGAAAAAAAAGGTGGAGAGATCAGGGTTGAAGACTCTGCCACTGGTCTCATGCAACAAGATAATTCAGAAAGTGCTCAAGTACAACGAGCATAAGGAAAAAAAATTTACAGTAAATCATACTTTGATCATAGTCTTGGTAGCCACAACACATTTGTTTTTCCCCTGCTCTCAGCACTTCAGTGCCAGCTCAGCTTATGAAAATCAAGCTGTCTGTTTTGTTTCTGAATACTCATTATCATCATCATCAGCAGCAGCAACAGAAACCCCAAACCACAAACCAGCTCTGATTTCGAAATGTTTATTGTTTGGGATCACTGTTTATGACCAAGGATGCAAAAAACTAAGACAGAATGGCTTGGTTTTTCTAAGCGAGACCTACACTGCAATGCAGAAAAATGGTGCAGCTGTTATACTAAGCAGATCTGGCAATCATAAAGGGTGAATATGTGCAGTACCCGTCTATCTCTCTGTCTATCTATTTTTTAGTCTAGCTACAGTATCTATCTACAGTATATATGTATGTATCTGTCTACCTACCTACTTGTCTATATTTCCTTTAATCTATGTACAGTACTTATCTAACTGTCTATCTATCTGTCTGTCTATCTACTGTAACATGCTATATACAGTATTTATCTATCTAGGGAAAGGGGAAATTGTTTAACTAGGAAAGGCACACTAAGCTGAAGCTTGTTTCCAGGTATCACCTGAGAGCACAAGGAAGTTAAGTGACTTGCTCAGGGTCACACAGTATGCAAGTGAGGCCGTGGGATTCAAACCCAGGTCTCCAGTTTGCAGTTCAGAGCCCTAAACCACTGTACTATACTGCCTCATATCTACCTATCTCCAGTATTTCATCTCTCATCCCATTATACAGTCTATATGTAACTCTCCTGTTCCCTGGGGTTACTAGAATCCCATCAGTGTAAGTGTTAGGTAGGGAAGGCAGCTGGTGAATAATTAAATAGATTTCCACATGGTCCCTCTCTGCTTGCTTGGTCTCAGCTGAGAGCAGAGAGGTGATGCCATTTAGAACTCTCACAGCCTCATAAGCCACACAGCTTGCTGTGAGTGGGAGGGTTTTAGAATTTTCAGTTAGTCTGTAGTTGGAGTTCAGAGAGTGAGCAGTGGAGGAGTGAAGAGAGACAGTTTTCTCATCCTAGTCTGAGAACATCTTTTGCCTGACTTTTGAAGTGGTGGAAATCGTCTCCAGGATTTCCTGATGCCCTCATCCCCAGTGAGATAAGAGGGACTGCAGAGGATTTGAGGGGCAATCCCCTGATCCAACCTAGAACATTTTGAAGCTACCTTTGGTGTACAAACTGTGAGTAGATTCTGTCTGAGAGTTACCCAGGATATGTACTTGCTGTTTTTGTTGTGGGGTGTCATTCTGAAAAAGGGACCCAGTTCTTTTGAGACTGTTCTCAAAGAAGTGTGTTTAAAGTTTGCTGAAAACAGTGGAGTCCCAGGTGTGACTAGGCACTTTGTTCAGAACTTTAATCTTGCACTCCCTTGTAGTGTGTCAGATGCTTAATACGCTAAACAGTTAAAGAAAGCATAGCTCTACAGTAGCAGCTAAGGTGTAACTCTGAAAGAACGACAGGGGATGGACGAGGAAGCAAAAGGTGGGCAACCTTCCATCTGAAGTGACCAGTTCAGCACTTTGGGTTCTGTAAGAGTGCCTATTTATTCAGAGCATATGGCCAATGCCTGAAGAATAAAGTTTACCCCCAGGGTGTGGGTTGTTCTAGTAGCTTGAGCACCAGTGTGCTCCATCATGGCAAGATGCCACATTTCTTTCACTAAATGCGTATGCCATATAGGAACTGCAGCTACGTCATGGCCAGTGCCACATAGAAGAAGAAATGTTTGTGTACTCTATGGTGGCCATTGCCACAAGAAGAAGGGTTTTCAGCTTAGACTTGCTGCTGAAAAAGGTTTAAATCCTATGCAATGTGGGAAGTAGTGAAGTTCTGTCAGAGTACAGAGGATGTGTTTTCTGCATTTGCCTTGTGTTTCGAAGTGTAAACCCTTGGGGGTCCATCTTTGCTTTCGTGTACCAACTGTCTTGAAATAAAGCCACATTCTAGAATTCCAGCCTGGTATGGACAATCTAGTTACTGAGTCCTGTATGGATTTACTGGGTATCCCTGTCAGAAGTACAAACCTCGCATAGCCCTTAGCAAAAGTTCTCTTCTCAGGACCTGGGTTTGGTAAAGGTCTGTTTGTGTCTTGAACACACTCTGCAGCATATGCTTTGTACCCCCACCCCTCCTTTGTTCCCCTAGACAGAAATGGTATGGGAAGTGTGCCTACTAGTTAAATAAGTGGCTAGTGGGGGGGGGGTTACATATACATATTATATATGAAACACATATAGCATATGTACATGTAACGACTATGCAATGTACATTTTGTGCGTGTGCTTTTGTTTTTATTTTTATTTTCATATATGCCACTAGGAAGTATTTCCACCGAGGTGGGACATCTGGTAGAAACTGACAATTACATTTTTTTGTGGCCCAGCTTCAGGGCGCTCAGCTGAGAGTCTTTTTTGTGTAAGAAGTCTTTTGTACTCAGACTGCAAACAGTTTAGGTGGGTGACAGCCAGGAGTTCAGTTAATTAATTTTTAGTGGGAGTCAAACACTTCGATGAGTCAAAATGTGGAAGTCATTCCAATTTTGTGGAAGTCAAAATATGTCCCAGATCCCACAATTTGAAAGTCAATATTCTAGGAAGGATCAATTTATGGATGTTCATACAAACATTAGTGGTAAAATACAATTTATTGTAGAAAAAATCCATAATTTCTTAGCTTCTGTGCATTCAGTTTTGGAAGCTGTCCAGTTTTGTTTTTTTATATTTAGAAGTCAATGACTTCCTCCCCCTTTATTTTGGAAGTTTTTGCCTTATTTCTTTGGAGTCACATACTTCCAAAATGGACTTAAGTGAAGCCCTGGTGATGGCCACAGTTCCTGCCCTTTAAAGGCCCTTTGTTTTGGGTGAACTTCAGAGGGCTGATTCTCTTTTCATCCAAATAGGCTATGTTTTGTCCAGAAACACATGGCTGGTCCAATGAGATGGCATCCCAATGAGTAGTCAGTTAGGATAATAAAAGGGGACCAAGCTTCAATCCACAAATCCAGTTTGTACCAGTATGGGAAGAAAGTGGTCCTCAGAGATCCAAGGAAGAGACGGTGTGATGTCAGAGAGGCCTGTCCAGTGATGTGGGTGTAGTAGGCCAGTCAGCCAAGGGTATTTCTGGTGTATGTTTGTAATAAGAATTCAGCTGTGTCTGGGATTTTGGACTTATAACATCACGTATTCAAGTCTGCATTAACTCCCCAGTTCCCAGTTGCGGTGTAAGCTTCTTCTATTCTACTTAGAAATTTAGCTAGCTTTGAGTTGGGTTTTTCTGCGTGATATCTGTCTTTTCAAATGCATTAACTTTTATCTCCGTAGAATACTATATTCCCCATAGTCTTTAGTGTGTGTAATCCTGCAACATATATAAGTATTGTGGAGTATTCAATATTATTTTTATATACTTCATGTTTTCTGTGACTGAGTCGTTTAAGGTATAGATAACCAGAGGGAAACTGGTGGGTCTGTGATCCATTTCTGAAGAAAGAGGCTATAAAACTACTGTATCTAAAGCAAAATGGTTCTCAGCTGTGACAAAAGGGGGGTCATTTGCCTTTTGAGAAAGAGCACTGTACTGTGTGAGCAGTGGCTCTAGTGGGATTCAAACCTAGAGATACCACAAGTGAGAGTCCAGCTGGGTGGCAGCAGCATACCAAGGTGACCATTTCAGTAATCTGAAGGGTTGTGAAAACTGGTAGCAGTGCAGGCTGAGTTCTGGGAGAAAACCAGTCTGTGACAGTACAATATTAACAAGCTTCTTCTTTTTTTTTTTTTAAAGTTCCTGTTCACTGGTAAGAGCACTTTAAGCTGCAGTTCTTGTGAATGAGACTGGCTTCCCTGAGCTCTCCTGTCAGCCCAACTAGAGCAACTTGGAACAAAGCAGTAAGGGAATGGAGCTGCATTTCCCAGCAGACACTCAGGATGTGGGCTACCTACTGTATCTGTTGCTCTCCAACCCAACGCTCATTCATTACTGCCCCCACACCCCAGCAAGCCCCAGCAGTAGGAACAGGAATGAATGTGGATGCTAGGATCAGAAGGACCTGACTCAAAGCCAGTCGTACTGTGTTTCCACTCTTTACAGACAATGTGGGTTTTGCACTGTTCAATTTTCCAAAGGAATATCAGTTTCAGTGTAATCTTAGACGGCAGGAACGATGGAGAGTGCAAAGCAAGGGGAAGAAAGCCAAGGTCTGAACAGAAACATAAAATCATTTTGATGCCTGACACATGCAAATGAGAAAACCGGCCTCCGCTGTTTTCACTCAACACAGCTTTGCAGTTCCAGTGATGCAGAGACAAGAGCTGTATCTAGAAAAGGTGGTGAGATGGGAAGTGCCCTGAAGAAATGACAGAAAAAGGGAATACCTGAGTGGGAAGTGAGTGGTTAGCTTAGCTGGCATGCATGCAGAGGTTACAGAGCAGGGGAAGCGGACAGTGTCAGTGCTGACCTGCAGGGTTGCCACCTGTTCTAGTTAGATCAGGACAGTCCTGGCTAAGCTGATAGTATCCCAGGTGAATAAAAAAATGAAACATGACCTGGTTTTCATCAGTACCCATTTAGTGATTCCCACCAAGGAAATGCAGAAAATGTGAAGGAAATAAACATCTAATGAATGTATTTTTTCCTATAACTGTTTCTTTCCCAGCCGGTACCATGTCTCAGGGATATACCCTGATCAGGCCAAACCTGGCCGTCATTTTGATGGCTACTGGGTTTTTCTCCCTCTGTCCCCCTCCCTCCTCCCCTAGTGGGTGCAATGCCTGCGTTGGTCTCATATAGCCACAGCCTGCCCTGCGACAGAAGCATGCTCCCTAGCCCAGCCGCAGGGATCAGTGGGGTGGCAAAATCCACTGCCGGCCTTTCCCGGCCAAGACGCGCTGCTGAGCAGCAGCTGTGTCTCAGCCTTGGCCTGCCTCCTGCTGTGAGCGCCCAGGTTAACTTCAGAACCAGGGTCGTTGGCATGGCAGTGCATCTGCTATCAGAGCTGCCCACATCCAAACGAAAGTTTAACACAGATGTAATAATAATAAAGGCTAAGGAAGTTTGCCATTGGTTTAGATTTTGTTATTTTAGGATGATGGGGAAAATCAACAGACTGCATCATACACTGCTAGACAGGACCTTAAGTGCCCTTGTTGCAAAGGGGCAGTTAACCAGCCGAGGATGTCCTGATCTTAGCTTTTGAGAAGGTGGTAACCCCAGCACTGAAGAGGTGCAGTTTGCAACAGGTGAAGAGGTCACATGCTGAACAAAACACAGTGCAATAAGGGAGTATTCAGATCACCTTATCACCTTTCAGTCCTGGTTCTCCGGGGTTCCCCATCAGCCCCTGCAAGACACAAATTCAACAAACACACAGTTACCGTCGAATGTGCCATAGAACCCCTCATCCTCTTCCCCAAGTGTCACCCCCAGTAATCTGTACACTGCAGCCTACTGCTGTGTCTGTGCTCTGTCCATCACTTTCTCTGCTTCTCCCCATGGCAGAGAGCCACACTGCTACTTATTTACACAGAAACATAGAAAATGTCGGCAGATGCAAGGTCTACTGGCCCAACTAGTCTGCCCAAGCCTGCCTAGTTATATGGCGATGCCCCTGTTAACACTTTTTTCTTCCCTTCCCTACCTAATGCCCCATATGTCTGTCCCACCCCTTTTTGAACCCCCCTACTGCCTCAGTGCAGAAAACCTCTTCCTGAAGTTTGTTACTGTTAGCCACCATTCTTTCTGTACAAAAAAGTACTTCCTGACATCTATTTTGAGCCTCCCCCCACCAGTTTCACCGATTTGCCACTGGTGCCCATGTTGCCACTCACTGGGAACTCACTGCTGTCCACCTCATTTGTCCCGCTGAGGTACCTGAATGCCTCAGTCACGTTTCCCCTCTTCCACCTGTCTTCCAGCATGTACAACTCAAGATTCCCCCAAGCACTTATTATAAGACCTCCCTTGTTGCCCGGTATCATTTTTATAGCCCTTCTCTGCACTGCCTCCAGCCTATCCCTGTTCTTCCTCAAGTATGGACTCGGAAACTGCACCCAGTACTCAATGTACAGTCAAACCAAGGATCTATACAGGGGGAGTATTACCTCCCTCTTTCTGCTAGTGATGCTCCTCCTGTTTTTTTAACAACTGTGTCTTTTTCTCTCTTTTTTCCCTCCACTTGAATCCAGCATTTGCCATGGCCCCCCCACCTCCACTCCAATGATGGGCCATCATGGCGGCCCTCTTTCTCCAGTCCCATTTACATACAAACTGGGAGGTTCGCACCCTCGCTAGGAACTGAGCAACTCACCTCCATGACATGCACAGCCTTCACGCAGCCTCAGCGTGAGATAACAGGGCTGGACCATGAACCCAGGTCTTGCAGGTGGAACCCCAATGCACTACTGCTACACCATTGGGTCAGCCGACTAAACACTAATTTATGCCAACAGAACTGTAGGCACTACAAGAGTACAGCCTTGAGTGGGCTCTCATCTACCTCACCTACCCTACCCCCCAGCTTTCAGGCTGTGACTTAAATGTTCCCAACCCTAAAGAATGATTTGAAATGGGCAATGAAAACAATAATCCTAGTTTCTACCTTACCTTCTGTCCTTTGGGCCCAGGATGGCCCATTGTCCCTGTAGGGCCCATGTCACCCTGGAAAAGAGAAACACACAGGGATTCATTCGGTTGATCATACTTCTGTTTTTCAATCTGTTTGCCTACTGATAGCCCAGCTTGACTGCAGCATCTCTCAGTCAGGGGGTCCTGCTAATACCCGTATTATAGCTGAAGGAACTGAAGTATGGAGATGTCACGTGACTTGCTCAAAGTAATATTGTGAACCCGTATAACAGAGCTGATACAACTGGAAGGAGAAATCATGTACTGTGCTTGCTGGAAAACTGTCACGTGACTGTGAATTATTACCATATAACATCATAGGGCAGTTAAAATGCCTCTTCTTTTTAGTTTTTGAGGCTTTTATCACCATTTTATAATAGCCTTAACACACGGCAGGACATATGGTCATACAGTATTATTCAAAAAGTATCCAGTCAGAGTTGAGAAGCACCGCACAACATACTACAACCACTAACTACTTTTGTTGATGATTCACATGTAATAAACACCTATAGTTTATTCAAAATTAAAGGCACCCTCTGCTGCACCTTGTGTCTCCCAACCTATATGGGATGTGTGATTAATTAAGTAACATTTAGTTAGCTGTAGTATATACAGGAATAACGGGCTGATATGGGTGATTATACAACGGCAAGAAAAAATCCTGGTCTCTGATTGGTCAGTCTGGGACTGGACCCGTGATGTTATCCCAGTACAACATCACGGGTCTAGTCTCAGCCTCACTGTGAACCAATGCAGATGAGCTTATGGCAGATCTCTTTTTTGCATCTCCTCTTAAGAAACAAAAGTATTTTTCCACTCTATTAAAAACATTCTTTAAAACTATTTTTTAATTTTATATATAACAACGAGCCATTGTATAATAGCAATAATGCCCCCCAGGGTGTGTGTCATTTGGGATAATGTCACGCCTCAGGTATTGGATGCACTTGGCCTACGGCCTCAGGCCCAACCACCTGAGGCATGATGTTATCCCAGCACGACACACACCCTGTTGGGCATTATTGTTTAATTAAACACCTAAGGCTGAAGGCCGAAGCATTTAGTCAACTGCAGATGGCTTTTTTTTTTTTTCTGAGTATGACTGAATGTTAGCACTGTTGTACGACTAGGAGTTTTTAAACCTGAATTTTTAAGGTTTTATGGTAGCTTAAGTGGCCAGTGAGGGGTGCCCCCCCCACACACTTTTCTGTGGACTAGATGTGGATAAACTATTGCGGCCATGCTTACAATGTGGATAATCAACTATGGGAGTTGTTGTAGTAGTTTCTGGGGTATGAAATTGACTGTTTTCCTCTATTCTAATTGGCTCACAATAGATACCGGTCATAAAACACAGTAAACCTACACACCATGTCATGTGTTGTCAGTTACTCGGCTCACACACCTAGCATACTCTAGCTCTGGAACAACCTATTTTTGACAAATGATCTTTTTAAGAACAAACGTTCTATAGACAAGCTCTTCTCAAAAAATTGGGCAGGCAGTCAGGATGGACATTCAATAAATAGTTTATCTTTCTCTTTCAGGGTGGCTATTGCACACCTATCCAACACACATATAAATACTTGCACTCCAGCAAGAAATTGCACAGCGCTGTCTGTAACTGTGTTCAGTTTTGAATACTGAATGAACGTGACATCTATGAAGCAGTCAAGTTAAATTAGTATGCATGTACTGTGCGTTGCTATGATGATAGTATTTGTTACTCTATGATATGGAATATTTGTTACATATGTTTTACTGCTTAAAATTTGCTGGTTGGATCATTTTTCAGCCTGACAACTCGGTTGTAATCTTTCATTATACAAGAGTGTGAGTCACACTCACGTATAATGGAGAGCTTGAAAACAAACACTTACGTGTTTTTTTTTTTTTGACTCCTACCCAGCATGTAAACCTTCCACCCCCTCCCATAGTCATACATTATTAAAACTGTTAGAGTAGCCGCAGTGCAACAAGAAATGTTTTTCCTCAAAAAAGCTCATTTCAGTAACATTTAAGAAAAACATTAGCCTGGCTGCCAGACATGCTTGTTTAGGTACCCCCTATGTTGTGCACCATGAATCCCCCCCCCCAATTCTAACCCTTGTCAGACCTACAATGTTGTTTCCACACAAAATGTGGCAGGCATCTTTTTTCTTGAGAAAAAAAACTAAACTAAAAACATTTATAAAATTCTCAAATTTTGGTGGAATTAGAAAATTGTACCATCAAATAAAAATGGATGATGCCGGGAATCTTTTATAGTGAAGAAAAAGGTAGGGTCAAAATTTTCCTCCCAATTTCACTGCACTGCTGCCTTAAAAGCAAATTTTAAAACCTTATCTCTGTTGATCCTCCCTATATTGTCTGTTTCACAAAAATGCAGCACCTGACTCCGTCTGCGCTGCACTGCCCTGAGCTACATGAGTAAACAGTGACTCGGTGAGAAAAAGTAGCATGACACAGCTGGAGTTTAATGCTACTTTTTTTTTTCCCCCCAAACAAACAAACGTAGAAAGAGTAACCAGATAAGATTTAAATTCAGAATCCAACAGGTTTGTTTGTGTGTAGCTGTGGCAGTGGCAATAGTCATACAGTGTGTGTGTGTGTGTGTGTGTGTGTGTGTGTGTGTGTGTGGTTTACAATCTTAGTTGAGGTTGTTTTAATTTAAACTCCAAAAAAATGTAGAGAAAAAAAAAATATTGCCACCAGTAATTATATGGGTAATCGTGTTGACTTTTTTTCTTTATACACCCTTGGTGTTTGCTCTCTTAAATCAAGGGGGCAAAGTTCAAGTAATTAACTAAGGCATAATGCATCGAGGGTGCGCAAAGAAAAAAATAGCTCATTATTAGAGCTGCACCAAATGTATAATTCCACCCGCAGGATTCGTGTAGAATGGCAACTCTGCTGCTGAAATGCTTTTTAAAATGTATTTTTTAATTCCCTGCAGACTTAGAAAAAGCATTTCTATGTAAACTGCAAAGCACCTTCCTGCAGATCACATAAACTGCAGAACAATTTTCCACAGATAGCAAAAAATTAATCCATGGTTTATGTAAAGCAATCCAGGAAAAACGTTCCACATTCAAAATTTCAGAATTCTGCTTCTGAAGGAATTCTGTGGAAATTGGCAGAATTTTCCAAAATGTGGTAGACTTCTGTTGAAATTTCCATACAGTACTACTTGTATTACACACCTGGCACACATTATATTTCGTGTTACATCATATTAGGGACCACATTACATATTTGAAGTAAGCAGCAACATACAACAGGGTATGGGTAGGGTCGTGCTCGACTCCGAACCATGAGGCAAAGCCAGTTGGCTTCAATCACCCATCAAGTGGGTTTAGTAGATTACAACCCCCACACTATAGAGTGTGTTAATGTGCTAATAAAATGGGTATGGGATTTGATTGTTTATTTGTTTTAAATAAGAGGAAGCTGAAAAGAAAAAAATATAGTTTCTTGGGTGATAAAACAGTGCCCGACTGTGGGGTGTGCTCTAATGTCCCATGATTGTGTCATCAAATTGTTGTATTTAGGTCTGTCATGTCACGCTGCAGCTTTGTGGGTCTTCCTGGCCAGACAGCACTGTAAATGGGAATTTGTTTTCAGTGGCTACACCTGGTAAAAACATCAATTCTCAGTGCTTACAGCAATACTGGGGTTCAAACCACGATCCTCAGTGTTCAGCAGCCTCAGCTCTTGTTTTCACTTTATAACCAGTTTGCAGCCTTCAGCAGTTCCAGTTTCTTGTTACCTTCTTGGAGTTCTATAATTATGCTTAGTAGACACTGATTGGCTTTAAATATGTCACTGCTTTTTTTTTTTTTTTTAAAGAATCTGCCATAAAAATATGTTGATTGTAGGGCTTCCAAAAACGGTAGTGGAGTCCCTTTATAGTAAACTGGCATCATAAAATCCTACTTATAGTAAACTTTCACGAGGTTCCAATTTTCTGTGCTATATTTGATTATAGACCTCAAAATGTGCTCTAGCCAATCAGAGCACAGGATAATCTAGCTGTCTAGAAATAAAAGTCTTGCTGATTTAGAACATTTGTTTTGGCTACCTTGCTTTTTTTTTTTTTTTTTTTATTTCCTTTGTTTTAGGGGGGCCCGTTTTTTTTTTATGTTTGTTTTTATAGGCCAGCAGCTTTATAACAGCAGTAAGCCCCTTCTCATGGAGGCTGTTTTTCTAGATTTTAAGTATCCATATACAGTCGATATATTGCATACAGAGGTGGGCTGATCCACCATCTGTATCCAGACACTCCATTGCCTCGGAATCTGTGGTTCCACACCCCCAAAGCCCTACCGTCCACCACCAAGCACACCAGATAGCTTCCTCCAGGTGGTAGCACTGGACCCCCAAAGATGGGATACAATAAATGGCTCTGCTGGGGAAGCCAGTGGTGTATTGGAAAGAGGTTTAGGGGACAGCGGAGAGCCAAGATGGACAGTAATGTGTAGGGTGAGCACAATGTATTGAGGCGATGAGCTGGGGGGCAAACAGAACCCTGAAGGCTCCTGGGAGAGACCTCAGATTTCCCATTCACTGGGAGCTACCTCGGATCACTAGTTCGCTATGGCAAGCCTTGGAGCTCTCCTGCACCAGGAGAGACCTTGGAGCTCTATTTTACCTACACACATACATCAAATCTCATTCACTGGGTCAGCCTTGGTCCTCTCTTTCACTAGAAATGACCTCAGGTCTTTTGTTCAGTGGGAGAGGCCTTGCAGTTCTGGGCTCCTCAATGCACAAAGAACACTGAGGCAGTCAAGAGGGCAGCACACAGGGTCAGCAAAATGATCAGAGGTATGGTAGACTAAGCTGTGAGGATAGGCTGGTGGCATGGAATGTGCTCACCTGTAACAAAAGGAGGCTGAGAGAGGACATGATATCACTCAAGGGTTGTCAACAAGATTGAACAGATGGAGATCTTTGATCTAGTGTCCTCCTGTAGGACAAGTGAACACATGTTGAAGGTCAGGGGGGTAAATTCAAGGTTGATGTAAGGAAACACTTCTCCCAAAGTGTGGTGAACCCGTAGACCAGTCTACCAGTGGAGACAGTGAACACAGAACATGAAGACAGTGCAGACAAGGTTCGGCAGATTTCTGCTTACCAGGGAAATATGGATATCCTGGCTAGTACAGTGAGTAGGAAAACCCTTTGAGTTAATGCATGTTTGTACAGCACACTTATACATTCCTGCTCATGAAGTGGGGGGTGGAGGGTGCAATATGGACCTAGAGTCTCTTATTACTTTTTTTTTTTTTTTAATATTTTATTTGCTCATCTCTAGGTGATTCTCATCAGCGGTTACTATACCCAGCCCAGTACCCCAGCATCTTTGCTGCTTACAACCCCTTCCCCTTAAACCCCTTTGGCTTATTCCACTTGGCAGCTGCCCCCACCAACTGAGGCAGAGTCGAGGGAACACTTGGTCATTCTATCTATGCACCTCCAAAGCAGTGGGAGGGGATGGCCTGTCATCACAGCCTAGGCCCTAGTATGCCCATCATCCTGCCCGCTGTGTTTTTTTCCTTTGTGTCTGTTCACGAGTCTGGGTCCCTAAGCTGGAACTCAAGGAACACAAAGTGCACGCACATGCTACTGCATGCCGCTGCACAACACTCAACCAGGAGCCACCCCTACTTCTCATTCCCTGCTGCACAACCACCTGTGATCAGCTAGGTGGCGGTGTGATAGAAACCTAGAACTTGCTGGCAGCAAAGGCCACTTGGCCCACCCAGTCTGCCCAGATGCTCCTTGCCTATTCGGTCTCCTGCATACCCTAACTGGTCTCCGATGACCCTCCCCACTCCCTACTTATTTACCAGTATTCCCCTATGTCTACCCCATGCATGTTTGAAGCCGCACCCTCTTTTGGCCCCCACTAACTTTGCAGGCAGACTGTTCCAGGCATCCACCACTCTTTCACTTAAGTAGTACTTCCTCACATCACTCCTAAACTTCCTCCATTACAGCTTTATTGCACACCTTCTTGTCCTGGTGCACTTCCACATTTGAAACAGGCTCCCCTCCTGTACCCTATTCACCCCTGTAGTACTACTATGACCTCCTATAATTACAGCCCCCCCCCCTTCCAGGGTGTACATGTTGAGATCCTACAGTCTCACCTCATAGGGCTTCTTGTGCAACCCCTACATCATTTTAGTTACCCTCCTCTGGACTGCCTCCACCCTGTCTACTGTATGTCCTTTCTGAGATGCAGCCTCCAGAACTGGACAAAGTACTCGAGGTGGGGTCTCACCAACAACCTATACTGTGGTAACGCCACCTTCCTCCTCCTGCTGGTGATATCTCACCCTATGTATCCCAGCACCCCAGTGGCCCTGCCATATTGCATTGCCACATTCAGGTCATCAGATATTATAACCCCAAGGTCTCTTTCCTGCTTGGTGACCATCCAACCCCCATTTTATACTCAGCCGCTGGGTTTCTATACCATAAGTGCTTGATTTTGCACTTCTTGGCACTGAACCCCAGCTGCCATACCCCTGACCACTCTCACGTTTTCTAGGGTCTGTACTCACTCTTTCCATCCCCTCTCAAGTATCCACACTATTACAGATTTTAGTGCCATCTGTTAAAGGGACTGCAACACTCCCTCCTCAAGAAACAAGAGCATACTGCAGGACGCTCAATCCTCCCTACCCCGTTGAATCTTGGCCAACCCCAGCTCATTTCTAAACCCAAGTTGACAGCAATGGGAGTGGCAGTACTACTGCTGTGCTGATGTCTCTTACAACCTTAAATTACTATGGTGTCTGGACTTAAACACTCCAGTAAAACTGTCTGGCCCAATAGGCCCCTTGGTAGTGCGATGCACCATGATACAGGAATCCTGGGTATGCTTCCTGAGTCTGATTTTCCCTTGCTGTGCCAGTGGAGTCTGGGACATGCTGCACAAGCTGCAAACTTTAGACTTTGGTGGGAGACCAGCTCACACCACGGCCCATGCAGCTCTTTCAGTAGGGACAGGCAGCAGACTTTGCATCATAAGTTTCCTCGCAACGCCCACCCTCCCCCATCGAAGGTCAGACTCAGCGGTGTGGCCACATATGAGGGAAGGGAAAGGAGGTAAACTGGATAACACGAGGCTGCAGGACGCTGGCCAGCTGCCCATGCCCTACCTGCCTAGCATTTGACCTGGAAGATCCCACCCAAAGTTGGATTCAGGAACAAGGCTAAAGTGATGGTAAGGGATGCAGTTGCGGCTCTAGCCACAAATGGTTACCAGGGCACAGCTGTGGCACAATAGATGGCAGCCAGAGCACTGATATATTGTTACTAATGGAAGCTCTGCACCATATGGGGCACCAATATGGAGGAAGCTGTGCACCATATGGGGCACCAATATGGAGGAAGCTCTGCACCATATGGGGCACCAATATGGAGGAAGCTCTGCACCATATGGGGCACCAATATGGAGGAAGCTGTGCACCATGTGGGGCACCAATACAGAGGAAGCTCTGCATCATATGGGGCACCAATATGGAGGAAGCTGTGCACCATATGGGGCACCAATACAGAGGAAGCTCTGCACCATATGGGGCACCAATATGGAGGAAGCTGTGCACCATGTGAGGCACCAATACAGAAGAAGCTCTGCACCATGTGGGGCACAGCATTTTTTAACCAGGGCACGTGCCCTGGCGGGCCCTGGTGTAGAAGCCGCCACTGAAGAGATGGTACCTGAGTAATGAGCTGACTGAGGCTGGATGGTGTCGGGATGAGAATCAGACTGGGATGCATGGGGGGAAAATAAATGTTTAAAAATCAAGTCAAACGACATTCATCAGGGCATGACTCATAGGTAAATATCAACTCTGATTGTTGCCTTATTAAATCAGACCAAAGTGTGTGACTAACCTCTCCAGGAAAGGATTCAGTCAGTCAGCAGTCTGCAGAGGGTGTTGCTGTAACTGAGGCTGTGACAAGAAAAAAAAAACACCACCGCCATCCTACAGGGGCCTCAGTGACATGGCAGGAAGTTAAGCTACAGTTAAAATTCACAGCAAACAAATGCTCTGGGTATAAAGGAAGGCTTGTAGAGAACCTGTTTATTTATACTCGTTTCTGGTGTTAATTATGTGGGGTTTGAGGAGGGGGGGAGAAGGTCTGATTACATCTGCTTGCATTTTTGAATGGGGTTTAAAATGAGCCAGAGAATTTTTAAACAAAACCGCCTCCCTACAGTTTCATTCCTGCTGCCAGACTGCCAATTCTGGAGTTGACAGGCAGTGCCAGCACTTCTGCTTCCAAAACAAAGTTTCTGTGGGCACGCAGTATGTGCCTTTCATTGTTCTACACTGCAGCACACATACCATTTCAGGTCTCAAAATAAAGGAATACACAGGGTGAACTGTATCTCCTACAACAGGGAGGGACAAAGTTCCTTCCAAGTCCTGTATCCCTGTAAATGTCAAACAGGGTCACATGTCTTTACAGAAATATTTGGCTTTATTTTTAACTTTCTGTTTCTGCTCCTTTCCTGTCTTGAACCTCCATCTCTCTCAGGAGCTCCCAAGGAATAGCTCACTCCCTGTACCCTTACCTGTGGTTGCCATCCTCCATGGAGCCTTGATTTTCCACCCATGTGGGGATAGAGTGGCGGGGGATACCCAAAGTCTCTATGTCTCATCAGGAGGCGAAGAGGTATTGATGCCAGGTCCAGATACTCGGAGGTCTGTGTTGCAGGTGCTGGGGAGTTTCCAGCCAGCCCACCAGGACCACAGCATGCTAGAGGTGGAGTGCAGCATGATAACTGAAGTCCTACCATCCAACAACCTTCTGCTGCTCTGTCCCCTTTTTGTCACCCAAGAGGCAGCACTGTGGTGAAGGTATCGATGGAAGAGAGCCCCAGTAATCTTGGAGGAGAGAGAATCCTCTGGGCTGCTCAGTTCTCCTCTCCCATCCGGCTCCTCAAAAACCCGAGCTGTTTCCCAAACTCGAGTCACCAGCACCATATGCAATAGACCTACCATTGCGTTGATAGTCTGACCTTACCATTTTTTAACTTCCTGCATGGTCTTGAAATTTGACCTGAGGTTCCAGCAGCCCCTAGTAGGACTCACAGGGTTGGATTCTCAAGAGACTTGACATGCAGCAAGCCTCAGCTGCATGGAACACGCGGCACATGGGGCCTGCAACATTCACTGGCCAGCCATCAGGATTCCCGATCCCATGTGCTGCATGGTGCAAGTTAAACCAGCTTTTGCTGGTTTAACTTCATGGATCTTTTTACCAGGTTTGCACCTCATATTTGGTGCAAGCTGTGATAAAGAATGTAAAGTGCCGCAAATGCGGGCGACCTTTAAGAATCGAGTACATGGTGCGGCAATGCGTTCAGGGCAGTGCAGGGTCTGATGTAGGACTTGTGCAAGCCCTGTGTCCACCTCTGAGAATCAAGCCCATAGCCTCCACACGTTGATTTGCACCCAGACTCATGCCTCTTTAAATTAGCAATTCTTCAGTCTCTTGGAGAGATTTTTTTAACGCACAATATTTCGGCACAATTCAGTTTTTGATTCAATTTTGTTCTCTACTTTTGTCCCCTAACTCTATTACTTAGGACATCTGCATGAAAGAATGCTCTTCTTTTGGCTCAGACACCATCTCTTCATCCTCCTGCTTTCACTGAAGTTATATCTTTACCCTGTTTCTGTGACTGTAGTCATTTTCACAGCACCAAAGTGTGACATCACAGACAGAGAATTAAAGGACACCTAACCCATGTGTTTTTTTTCCATAATATATTTCCACAAACAGGTATCATAGACTTTAAGAAAACTGTCCAGTCATGTTAATAAAATGTCTTCTTACCTCAAAATCCGAGGCTCAATATAATTTTATCGCATTTTCAAACTAACAACAAACAGCTTCCCACAGCCAAACTTCACATCATGGTGTACCCTGAAAATGGTGCCAGTGCCATCATGCAGGATGCCATCATACAAATGAGACAGCCAGGCATGCCACGTAGAATTCTATGTGCGGTCTCTGTGTTTGACTAAATATGGCTCTTATTAAGCAGAACAACATATGAATCAGTACTTTACCCAAGTATTAGACTCAGTACCTGCAGTAAGCACTGATTCATATGTTGCTGTGCAAATAAGGGGCAAATATAATCACATATAGAGACCATATGTACTGTAGTATTCTACTAGGTATGCCTAGCGATCTCATTTGTAAGATGGCACTGTAATGTGCACACGTGTAATGAGCATTGTAATGTATACATGTGTAATGTGCACATGTGTAACGGGCACTGTAAAGTGTAATGTGCACATGTGTAATGAGCACTGTAATGTGTACATGTGTAATGTGCACATGTGTAATGAGCACTGTAATGTGTATATGTGTAATGTGCACATGTGTAATGTGCACTGTAATGTGTACATGTGCAATGTGTAATGTGCACATGTGTAATGTGTAATGTGCACATGTGTAATATGCACTGTAATGTGTAAGCATGACACTGATGCCATTTTCAAACTGCATCACCATGCAAAGTTTGCTGTGGGGAGATGTTTGTTGATATTTTAAAAATGCAACAAAATCATATTAAGCCTCAGATTTTGAGTTAAGAAGCCACTTTATTAACATGACTGGACAGTTTTATAAAAGACTATGGGAGCTGTTGGTGGAACTACAATACAGACAAAAAAATGGGTTAGGCGTCCTTTAATTATGACTTCAGTGGTGAGAAAACCAAGAGGATGAGACAAAGTCTGAAACATAAGGATCATGTTTTCATGCAAATTCCCTAAAAATGAAGTGGCACAAATAAAGAATAATGTATGGCATAGCGGAAGTTTCCCTGGATAGTACATTTTTAAATTGTTCTCCTGAATATGATTGGAAAATTGTTTTAATTTCCATGTTGGGACACTTTTCATCAGGTATTCATCTGGGTCAACAAACATGTTGCAGCGGAAGTTGGGACAGTGGGGTGAGATAATTTCTCAGGTCACTGACTCAGGAGGTTATCTTATACACCCCTAACCTGCAACCTCCACAAAACAATGTCAGGCACTATATGGGTAACGACATGATATTGGTGAGAAAGACAGTGTGCCCGGAGTTTCTACAGACAGTTCCAAGTTTCTTCTAGATTTGTTTTCAATTTGTTAGACAGGTCATCACATTTTAACCCTTACACTACCAACTGCACAACTTTGCTGTGCTGGCCAAATGAAATGGTGCCTAGTTACTTAACAGCAAAGGGGTAGGGATACGCTTGTTGCATATCTGATGGTAACTGACTTCAATGTCTAAGGATTCTCTATGTTTTCAGCATAGATGTGGACAGAAGCATAACTCTCAAGTGTGCCAAATGTTCTGGGATAACCCATTTTTTTATTTGACTTTTGCCCTACTGCCCCGCTCTGTGGCTTCCTGTCCTGAAAAGCTGGCATCTGGCACAGTCCCAAACTGTCACACTTTCATGGCCACACTCTAGAGCATCTTACGAGAATTTGCACAACTTTGGCAAGACTTTGCATGCTTGTGATATCTGGCACCCACTCTCAGCCAATCATGAGCAGCTCCCTTCGTTTAAGCCCAAGCGCACAAGTCAGTCTTTTGCTAGCAGGCATAAATATCCTGCATACATTTAAAGGGCTCACTTTTTTCTCAAAGAAACCCTCAATCCCTTATTGCCATTGCTGCCTGCTGGCACCGATGCCACCCATGCCATTTCGGCAACATGGCATGCCTGCCATAGATCCTTCAGCTCTTCCCTTTTGTGGGGCTCCTGCCCGCCTGCCTGTGCAGCTACTAAATGGTAGGACCAGACGGGACCCTAACTCAGAGCTCAGAGAATGCTGAGACTTGGAGAACTTGAGATTTCCTTATAAACACTCACAGATGAGAAAAACAATGGACTGGAGGCTGGAGGAATCACTGGATGACAGAGTGAGAGCTGCAGTAATCCAAGTCTTCAGCACAATCAAGGTACACAGGAATCATGAATGATTTGGTCTGGGAACATTTCTAAGAAGCAAAGCAGAGCTTCATGTGTTTGTTAGTTGCAAAACCTCGTCAGATGTAAACGCATTTATACAGTGTCCCTTGAGGTCTGCTGCAGTGTATCTGAATTTGGTTAGGTTGGGGAATTTATTAAAAAATATGCAAAGCTGGGCTGCTCCTGTCCCATAGGCTTTCTTGAAGAGTGCATTTTTTTAACATTTTATGATGCATGACTGATTCTTGATTTCAGCTCATATTCCCCAATTCTCCAACCCCCCCCCCATGCGAGTTGTGAAGCAGAAGCAGCACTACATCAGCAGTTGACAGTAAAATTAAATCAGTGTCAGACTAGGGTACAGGGGGCCCACCTGGAAAATCAGCAGAGAAGGGCCAAGGGTGACACACTCATATCAGTATTCCACTTAAAACTGATGTCCTAGCTCTTTGCACCTTACATTTACCTTCAGTACCCAAAATACCCCTATTTAGAGTTTAGACGGTGGCGGGGGGCACCTGAACATTTCCAGGTACATTATCCAGGTGGGCCGGTCTGATTCTGAATTAAATCTAATAGGCACTAGGATACATTTGTAAGGATTGCCTACAGTTTTTAGTCTCTTACAGATTACTGAGTGACTGCCAGGTTGGTAGTGTTTCATGTTCAGTTCTTAGTTCCTGGTAATTACTACCGGCTCTATTACCCAGCAACCCATCAGTAGTTTGAGGACTTCATCATATGAGCGGTCTGTTTATGCATAGTTTCTTAAGGCTGCCTAGCAAAGTGCTCTGTTGGTAGCTGTTTTTTATTCATCATTCGTGGCATATTAATGAGGCCCAAGAGGGTGGCAGCGGTGGGTATATTCAGTCTGTTTTTGTTATGAGAAAACATTAGAGGTTGTAGCCTTCCAGTTAGGATGCTTCTGTGTTAAGGATGAACTATGGGCTTACCATTAAAGAGGTTTATTGTAAGAGAAGCTGCTTCCCCTATAGAGCTGCTTGGACCTGCATATTGATTTGAAAATGGATGGAACAGAAACTGTGTTGTTTATTAGGAAATGGGTGGACAAAATCCTCAGATCTGATTGACTAAGACCACTTTTAGCCAGGATGATATTTCAGTGCTTAATTCTGATCTGAAAGTAGGTCATGCCATCAGTCAAAATACCTAAATGGGTGAGCTGGCCCGCTGGTATAGAGGGCTGAGGTGCTGTATTGCACCTTACCTCTCCCACGCCAGTCACCTGAATTTGGCAACAAGCTTGTGCCGCCAAGGGTCAGCCAAGGGGAGGGCTGGGAGAGGGCTGAGTGGCCACCTGGCAGCTCTAGTCTCTCAGATTGGGGAGGTAAGCTTTTGTGGCTCTTGGCTGCCACTGGGTGGAGGTCTGGTGGTAGCACCGATGCTTGGGGGGGCTGTTAGAATGCCGGATGGAAGGAGAGGGAGTTGGCGGTTCCTGAGCACATGTGCGCCTTCATGTTTGCCATGGCTCCGGGGAGAAAACTAGGAGGAAACTGGACAGGGGAACTGGGCTCATGAAGCCCTGCCCGAGGTGATGTGGTCTGCCCTGCCACTCTGGAGAAAGGAGGCGAAGTGGAGAGGTAAGTGGGCCAGTCAAAGTGATCAAGCCTCCCAGTTCAGCCCAGAAGCACAAAAATCAATATCGAAAAAAAGTAAATGGACCCATTTTATAATCACAGTAATACACACCAAGGTGTGTGACATCATGGGATATCATTCCTTCTCAGATAATTGAATTCACTTGGCCTCCGGCCTCATCCATCACAGCACACCAGAGGCAGAATGATATCCCATGATACTGCACACCTTGTCATGAAGTATTGCTTAATGGTACCATCAAAGTTGGACTTGCACTTGGAAAACATAGCAGAGGAAGGATGAGAACAGCGGAGGAGAGTGTGATATATTTTTAGATAAAATCTTCATTTTAAGTGCTGGTTTACAGGGGTCGTAACCCTGGTGGCATCTCACTCTAGAGGATTTGCCACTCTTGTTCTGGAGAGTGGGAACAGTCTATAGCAGACTTGAAATGTCCTATGCTGTCTGTAGACCGAGTTAGGGGCCTGTGTACATTTTCTACAGTATAGATTGAAATTCATAACATCTGGGCAATAAAATAATGAACTATGGAATTAACAGTGATTCAACACTTGATATGAGCAAATAGCTCACGATGTGTTAAATGTGGCCCACGTCATCCTGTGAATATGCAAACTGTATGCTAATTAAATGGTCCTGATAATGGTTATTTATCCATGTTTTTCAGCTGCTCTGTCCCTGAGTCACTCATCAAGGGGTTAAGAGATATGGTAGGAGATGTGATCACTTCTCACTACCTAAATGTTATATAAGATACTGAACTGCAATATACCTAGTTGAATTAAGCATTTTCATGAAGCTAGGTCTAATTCTATTAAAAGAAAAAAAAAGTCTGCAGCGGCAGTCAACCTAGTAACCTGGCAACATCACGACATGCTACGGTTCAGGAGAACCAGATCTGGATGAGACCTTGGGCTGGAGAAGAGTGGATGCATCATGGAAAGAACATGCTTTGCCCTCAGGGGTGGGGATGCCTGGCATGGGCTGCTTTGTTCAGGACAGCACCTCAAGTGGCCATCTCATGAACAGAAAAGCTAGCTGGCGCTGTTCTCGCAGGAGCGGCTGCCATGTGGGGTTGGTGATGCAGCTTGATGGGAGCGGCGGGGGTGGGGTGTGTGCTACAGGGGTAAACATGGTGCAAAAAGAAAATGACAACCCTCATAGAATGTTCAGTGCGGAATCCTGCATTCTGATTGGTTCACTAGAGATCCTTTCCCCACAGGTAATGAACTACTACAGTAGTGTAAACACAACACAAGGAGCATGTTCCTAGGAGAACACATAGGGATGAACATTCTGCACATGCTACTCTACAACTACATATGCATATATTTAGTTATTTGGAATTTATTCATACTGGGATATCCAGATTTAGGATACAAGTCATTTTCAAGAGTGTCTGGGCCGGGGGCAGCTACAGCAGGTGGAACTAAGAAATGTAAAATGGACAAGAAACATCCTGCTATCTGATTGGTCAGTCTGGGTCTTTACCAATGAGTGAATCTCACAATGCACAGTACACAAGGGCAAAATCCCAGCTATTTGCTAAATCTAATTAAAGGTTTTTTCTTCCTTTGGATCCATTTTATAAATCAAATTATACAATGGCAAGCAAATTTCCTGGACTCTGATTGGTCAGTGTGTGTCTGAGACAGTGATGATATTACACAATAACACACTGTGCTGATTTTATGGAGCCTGAGCCTTTTTTTTTTTTTTCAGAAACAAAGATACACTGCCTCACTAAAAATCTACTAAAAACATTTTCATTTTTATTTTTGTTTTGCATAACATCGAGGCATTGTATAATTGCAATAAGGCACTCCAAGGAGTGTATCATGTAATAACATCACTCCTGGGGTGGTGGAAGCACTCGGCTTCGTCTCGTGCTTCAACCCACCCCAGGAATGACGTTATTACATGATAACACACACCTTGTCATACCTTATTGCTTAAATAATGCAGTCCAGGGCATGTGTTGTTGGAGAGACCCACTTCTCATGTAGTTTATGGCAGTTAGCTGCACCTTGCACCACACTACACGAGACCTGAGTAACACCCCACCATGCATTGCTGCCTAAATATATAACACAATATGTGAAGACTAGTTGAGACAGCACAGAGATTAGGTTTGTAAGATTCTCATTTGTGGGTTAACCTTGGGGGAAGTAGACAGCTAAGGGGCTGGGGGTTCAAGGTTGTAGGGGTGGGCACAGCAACAGGGGAACTGAAATTTAGATACTCCAAGTTTGTATTTCCAGCAAATTTTGTATGTCATTTAGAAACTGAATAAAGTGTATTCAGTTAAAAACCAAAAACAGGAACTGAGATGTCTGCTCAAGACCCACCTGATGGTGCTGACGCTTGGCGCTTCTTTGGCGTTCAGTACAAGGATATGACATGCAGTTCGGGCAGCTACTGTGAAGGATTTTGTTTCAGCGGTCCTATGTGCTCTTGATACCAGGAGGTAGCTCATATATTGGGAATCACAGCATACATGACTAGCTAGACGGGCTAAATTCAAATAATGCTCCAATATCATTATTTTGATTTGAAAACCTAGTTGGGAGGTTAATTGTGGCAATATGAACTTCTGTACTGGTCCTTTATCAGTAACATAAGGACTGATATAGCTTAATTATTCCAATCAGTCATTATTTTGCTGATCAAGGACTGCCACATCTAGTCTTACTGCTTAATTATAAAATGGCTAAAAAAAACAAGACCCGTGATTGGTCAGATGTGAGTACATGACTATGTGTGTTTCCAGCACAACAGTACAGGTCAGAAAATTTTAATTTCTGTACCTCCTTACTCAGTGTTTAAAACAAAAATTCAAAGGAACTATTTCATAATCACAGTAAAGCACTCTGAGGTGTGCAGAATTATGGGATAAAAGCACTTCTTAGGTGCGCAAGGCCACACCTCTCAACTGTACTTGATTATGAGGGACGTCCCTCATTTTACCCCTCACAATTGCTCTGTCCCTCATCTATTCCTCATGGAAAAAGGTGTTAGCCACCAAGATAATGTGCTGTAAATTCAGACTTTAGGAGAAAATTAATAATATTCTAAGATGCTAAATCAAAAATAAACTCTGTACAAGAGAATACAGTGGTTATAACACTGTTCTGAGCTTGTATATCCATGCTTGAGGAGGTATCCCTCATTATGAGGTCAGTGAACTTCATTGTGATTGTATCTGTCCCTCATTTCAGTGACAAAAGGTTGCGAGGTATTTGTAAGGCACTTGGCATTGCCTCGTGCCTCACTTCCTGAGGCATGTCATTATCCCACATTATACTGAAAAAAAATAGTTCTTAGCCAATTAGAATGCAGAGTTACTGTATGGTTATTCTGTGATAACCGGACAGTAGACTGAATAACTGGACAGTGACTGTATTCTGATTGGCTAAGAACAATAATGGACAGTTAACTCTGCATTCTGATTGGCTGCTGTGTGTGTACTTAGCCAATCAGAGAGCAAACCAAGCTTACCCTCCCACTTCAACATGCAGCAGCCAATCAGGGATGTCTATCAATGCTACAGTGCATTTGTGAAAAACGATTCCTGCTTTTTAATGTGTTGTAGTGCGACAGATGGATTTTGGCAGTTTTTAGCCCCCCACCCCCAGTATAACAGCAACAATGTCAATAGTGGTCTGAGTCTCCTCAGTAATAACTGGACCAGGGAGTCAATAAACACCTCGGCCTTTGCCTCTGTGTTTATTGCCCCTGGTCCTGTTATTATCTTGTAAACCCAGATCATTATAGAGTTAGTTATAATAACACACACTCTGTCATGCCATATTATTTAATTAAACCACAACTAGGCAACCAGATACACACAACACACACCTTCTACCACAAAGTCTTTGGCTTGTTGATAAAAATGTCCCAGATTCTCCACCCCTCCTCCTTGAAACAGCGGTGCAGGAAAATACATTTAATGGCACTGAGGTGAGGAAGGGCATCTGTTGTGTACGCAGCCAGTTTGGATAGGAGCTACACTGCAAGGACTGCTTTAGGAAGCAACAAAGTCTGACTGTAGCTTTTCCAGTTCCCAGCTCTTCCAAGGCAGCAGGCTCTGTAATTCAAGGCTGCCCCGCACTCGGCTAGGGCTCCACCAGAGCTGTCTGTCAGCTTTTATTTCTGATTGCTAACACATTTTCTTCTAAACAACAACTCTGGGCATTAGCATGCAGAGGCAGAAGCCCCTCCAGCACTGAAAGGGTTACTGGTTACTTGTATACTTACGACAAGGCCGGGAACTCCGGGAGGACCAGGGGCTCCCAATTCTCCCTAAAAGGAAAAAAAAAAGTTCCACACGTTATTGGCTCTTTTCTAAACAAATAGAGTTTGAAAAGCAGCTTAGTGTTCTGAGGGCTGGAGGGAAGGGGAAGACCTCTCTCTTTCTTTCTCCCCCTCCCCCCAATGGCTTGGGTAATTTGCAGCTCCATCTCCGAAAAGCATGCTAATGAAAGGAGGGGTCCCCACAGACAGAGGGTTACTTGTTGTCCTGCCTTAGTCCCCACAGTTATGTGTGAGGCTGACTTCCTCTCATACCAGCGGCCAGGATAAAAGAAACATTTTACTCAGAGATACATTGGGCAAGCAACAGGGAGAAGGAAAGAGAGCGAGACAGAAAACAAACTGTCAGAGTCACATAGCTTTCATTGCCTTCATATAGAAAATTGGGAAGGAACTGATAAAAGAACAGAGACACCTTATCATGCCAATGATAGTACATCCAATCCCCGTGTGCATCTGGCTTGGAAAGGATTAGTCTGTTTAATACTGTAACAAACAGAAAGGTGAATTAGAATCCCTGAGTAAGTAATGAGGGCAGGAGGGTCTGGCTCTACTTACCCAGCATATTATTTCTATTACTTACGTTGGCTCAGCGTCCATGTCGAAACTACGCTAAACAGATAAACTAGTCGGTGGAAGTTAACCAGTAACAGCAAGCAGTTATGTTTGTGTCCACAAAAAAATGGACTGGATTTTCAGGATTCAAGATGCAAGTGCAAGTCCCGATTTCAGACGCATGCCTGCATCATGGCGAATACGCCAAAAGGCCTGTGTCCTATTTTTAAATGTTTTGAAGCATTTGTGGAATCTTCCTCACTTCAGGGTACAAAAATGATGCATGTATCATTCTTTTGGGGCATGCAGCACTTGGGGAGCACAACTCGTGGCACTTGCGAAATGAAGACAGACCACACTTTCTGTGTTCTAGCCGTCATGTCACAAATAGCACAAGTGTGCAAAAAATCACACTGCAAAGTCCTTGAAAAGCCAGACCGCTATCTCTTGAGATATTGTTCAGGAACTGACAATGCTCAACTGAAGCTATTCAAAAGGATGAAATCTTTGGGACTCCCTCTCAGTGATAATCTGTTCTCTCTACAGAAGGGAGGGGCTCGGCTCCCAGGTATGGAGGGCACAGACCACGCTTTGTTCATGTACCCCCTGTGGATTAATCACAGAGAGGCACTGGCATTGCCATCGACAATGTAGCAGGCACTCACCTGCCTTCCAGGCCAGAGGAAGGACGCAGCTGTGGCGCCTCAATCATTGAGGTGTGGGACAGTGAGAACGTGAGTGAAAACAGGATTGGGTGGGGGTCAAAAGGGAATGGAAAAAAAAAACCAGGAATGGGAGGGCCAGCCCTGTGCCAGAGCAGGATCCTCACAAACCATCTTGACTCCACTCTGGAAATCATTTGTGACTTGACTCTGATTTAACCATTCAGGTTCACTAACCAGGTATGGATTTGCCAGTGTCCCTGTTCTAACCCAGTCTGGATTACAGAAGTGATTTTGGACTTTTTTTTCTGTTAAGGAAAGCGAGTCATTGAGCTCACCTCAAAAGCTTTATAGCTATTAGGCTTTTATGAGAAAAAAAAATCCTGTGTTTTACTTAGTGTATTTTGCTTTTGAAAAGTCCAGTATTCCAAAAACATGGTGGGCGCTGCGCGTGCCATTTCATCTGAAAGTGTGGCGCCACTGCTCACCTCAATACATCTGTATTCAGGTGAGCAGTGTGGTCTGCGCACTTCAGACTAAATGGTACCGCACAGCCCACCAAGGCTTTGAATACCCACTTTCAAAAGTAAAATACAGTAAGTAAAAACGCAGAACATTTTTTTTTCTATTTCTCCATGAAAAGCCTAATCAGAGGGTAAAGCTTTGGGGAGTGGGATGCTTCCAATAATAACCGCTTTCCTTTAAAAGTTGCAAAGATTTGTGGAAAGACAAAAACTAACTATTTTAAACAGTAAGTGGCACAAGGAAAAGACTTGTTAAGAGGGAGTAGGTACAACCTGGTTCTGTAATTTGATCCAGTCCAGTTCTGCCTCTGACCCAGTTCTGCCACAATCTGAAGATTGTATGTTTTTGGTAAACCAGTGGAAATCTGAACCTTCTAAATAAAGATCAGTCAGAATTAGAACCGGGTCACAGTTGACCTTCCCGTCCTCGCCTTGCCCTTGTTTGTAAGCAGAGTAAGTTAAGGTCTGCTCAGAACAGCAGTGCAGTAGCCTGAGGAGGGGAGATCAAAGACTGGCCTGAAATATTTATCTTCTACTGTGGCGCAGAGCAGCAGCAGGAGCCAGAAACATCATGGACGCTCTGTTTTTAACTGCCACTAAATGGCCAGTCTATGAGAGACTGAGCAGGGAGCCACACCTTTCTAGCAGTGGAACATCGCAGCCCCTTTGGCATCGCCCTAAAATGAAAGAGAGGTGGATGGGTGGACAGACAGATAGGTGGGTGGGATCACTGTCTTGTACTTTTAAAGAGCAGCTTCATAGCTGCCGAGTTGCTGCTCCCCCAAACATATCCGATACCTAACCTGGCCCAGAGTTGAACATCATTAATACTTCCTTTATTTTCAGCCATTGTTAAAAGTTACATCGCTCGTAAACTTCTCGCAGTCAAAAACGGAGCCGCTTCCGCAAATTGCCGACATGCCCCCACGCAGGCACATGCAGCCTCTTTTGTGATGTCCCAAAATGAAGACCACATGGATGCGCCCCATTGAGCTGAATGGGGATGATTTTTCGAAACATTTTTTTAGCAGCCAGAGTTGCAATTTAAATAAATCAAAGCAACTGCTTGACTAACAGGGTCCCTATTACTGCTAAAAAAAAAATGTTTAGAAAAATCGTCCTCATTCAACTCAGTGGGGAATGCCCACATGGTCTTTGTTTTGTGACATCACAAAACAGGATTGCGCGTGCTGCGTGGGGGCATGTTGGCAACTTGCGGAAGTGGCTCCATTTTTGACTGTGGGAAGTTTACAAGTGATATAACTTTTAACAATGCCTGAAAATAAAGGAAATATTACTTGCATTCAACTCTGGGTGAGGTGAGGTGTCAGATATGTTGGAGGGAGGGCAACTCAGCACCTGCTCTTTAACCATTAGACTGCACTGCCTGGACATCAGAATTAGATTCAGGAAGTCCTGGCTCTCAGTCCTTTACTCTGGCCATTAGACCATGCTGTTCCCCCCACCCCAGGAAGAACAGACTGGTGTAGAAATGAAAGAACATGATAAATTAAATGGGATTCCACTGAACTGAACAGATGGGGCTGAGGTAGCAGTTTAGCTAAAACTTCTGTGAAGATCCTGTGGGTGGCAGCCTGCCAGACCAGTAAGAATGTAAATATTTTTTTTTTTTTTTTTTAATAACGCATCAAGTACTGATAATCAGAAAACAAAAAAAAAGAGTTCTTTTTTAATTTATTCATTTTCTCAAACATGAGCCAACAAAAGGTTTAAAAACTTAAATTTTCATACTAAATCAATGCCATCGAAGAAAGGGCACAAAATCTCATCTCAGTTTTAATCTTAGTTGGAACATACAACAAGGGGTAATATATGACCCCAGGTGCTCAGGATCATTTAGTGTGGGGAACAGATTCTACCCTTCAACTCCAAGACACTGTGGCCTCTCTAGGGCAGGGCTGAATTACACTGGCGAAGCAGTGTGGGGGACAGGGTCCACATTACACCTGCCCAGTGCAGAACCTGAACTGTGGATAAACAGAGAGCTCCAGTGTCCCATGAGGTCAGACCCTCCACTTCTATAAGCGCTAAAGTCATCACAGTACATGGTGAAGCTGTCACGGTGTCTGCCAGCCTTGTTTCTGGCATGTGGATATTCAGCAAGCTTCAATCTCCGGTGAGTCACTCACTACTCGTGAGTTTGGAGTTGTAACCGCATATAATAAGCAAAGAATTACACAGATGTGCATTTAACAAGTAGGAGTGATTGCAATACCCATCTAGAGACACTTGTGTTATACAAAGGGACCCTAATCACATCGAATTCTGATAAAATCTACCCCCTCCCCAACCTCTACTCTTCCCTTTTTTCTGTTTTACTCAGTAGAGAGAATGAAAGTGTCTTCCTGAGTACTTGGAAGTGCCTCCTCCCCTGAAATGAAAGATTTCCTCCTTTTCAAACTAAATGCTTATTCTGTAAGATGATCTGCATGCTTTTTAAGATGACATCTGCTCCCCGAGACCGCCCGCTGTCCGGTGCACTGCAGGACATTACAGTATGTATAACCCTATGTCCCCCACAGCTTAAATAGTAACAAGGTAATTTCAAGTCAGAAGGGACACTATATCCATTAAGTTTGCCCTGCTCCTGCTTCATGTTCTGGACCACCAAGTACGCTGTGTCAGCCTACTAAATTATAGGGTTTGCCTGTATACTCAACGACCCAGGGTACCCTGTGATTCCTCATGTAAGCAGAAGTTTATCCAGCCTTACCTTGAAGGCCTGTACTGTCTTCAGGAATCTTGCCCAGAAATGTACTAAAACCATCCTCAAGTACCAGCCTTCCGTTTATAATGTACTAACCCAGAACGAGCAGCTCAACCCTTGCTCGTTCACAGTCTTTAAATCGTTTTTTCTCATCAGGCTATGGCACAAATCAGTTAAAGCAGAGAGCCAAGTGTTCACCCTCCCCCATGGCAAATCACTCAGATTTGATGGATACAGCCCAAACAGGATATTGGTCTCAAACCATATCGGCTAATGGACCATTCAACTACACCAACCACTTCTGGCCAGAGCTCCAAGTAACCGAAGCATTCTCAGAAACAGCCATCACACCTACTGTACATGCATCTCTTCCTTTAGCACACCCCACTTACAACCAAAACAAACAGAACCTTATTTGCACATCTTTCATACTAGTACACCAAAAGGTATGCATTTGACTCCACTGATGGCCTCAAAAACCTGTAACACTTCATTTTTGTGGGGTCCTGTGGCACGATAGCAAGAAATGCAAATTGCTATACTGTTTGTTAGATCAAAATATTGCATTTCACTGGTACCTGTACATCATGTGACATATGTAGGAATGCTTAGACAATGTGACTGGAAAGATTGGTAGGATGAATGGTTAGGATATTAGGTACAGAGTCCGATTACTGAAGTTTGTGAGCTACTGTTGTGTTCCATTTTTGGATGCAATTATGGTGTCTCAATGGTTCCCTTAAACAATTAAAGATTGGGAGTTGCAAGCATGCCTATAAATATATGGCAGGGTAGTTAGTGAGGTAAACAAAAAGATAGAGCAGTTGGTAGGGATAAGGACAGAGGTAAATGGAGAAAAAGACAAAGGCAGTAAGAACAGGGATGGGGCAAAAAGAAATAAAGCCATAAAAAATGGAGAGTAACAAGTACCAATGCCCGTAGTCTAGATAAAAAGCTCCCCAAAATGGTGGTCTTGATGGAAGAGGGATGCCTGGACAGTGTGGCAGTCAGAAACATGGTACACAGAGAACCATGACTGGGATGTCAACATACCAGGGTAGACAATCTACAGGAGGGACAGGGAGGGAAGAAGAGGAGAAGGAGTAGCTCTCTATGTAAGGGAAGGGATCAAAGCAACAGAACTTAAGAGTAAACAGGGAGGAGAGGAGGCACTGTGGGTCACCCTGGAGACTGGAAATGGCTCCACAATCCACACAGGGGTTACATACAGAACCCCATCTCAGGGGAAGGAAATGGACAAGAAAATGATAGAAGGCATCCTTGGGATGGCAGAGAAAGGGGAGATATTGCTGATGGGGACCCGAATATGCCAGATGTTAACCGGAGCACCTGTGCTGCAGCCACATCCAAGAGTAGGGCCATTCTCAATGCACTACAGGAGGCATGCCTCAGACAGCTTGTTTTAGAACCCACTCAGGAGGGAGCAACCTTGGACCTGGTGTTCTGAACTGGGGACCAAGAGAGGATCTCTGATCTTGAAGTGGGTAGCCATCTGGGAACAAGCGACCACCAAACAGTGTGGGTCACAATAAACTTAGCTATAGAGTCAAGCCACACAAAAGTGAAGGTACTGGACTTCAGGAGGACTGATTTTGCCAAAATGGGAGAGTGCCTCAGAAAAGCACTAGCAAACAGGCATGAAGGTGGGGTGGAGCAACAATGGGGAAACATCAAAACTGCCCTCACAGAGGCAACAAGCCTTTGTGTGAAGCAAATAAACAAGTCAAAATGAAAGAAAAAAACACTATGGTTCTCAAAAGAAGTGGTGGGGAAGGTAGCATTCAGGAAGTATAAGGAAACACAGAAGAAGCAGGACAGAGAGCTGTTCCAGTTAAAGCAGAAGGAAGCAGGGAATGCTGTCAGAATAGCAAAGGCCCAAACCGAGGAAAAGATAGTAAACTCGGTTAAGAAGGGGGGGATACAACCTTTTATAGGTAGCTTAGGGAGCAAAGAAAGATGAAGGCAGGAATACTGAGGCTGAATAAAGAGGAAGGTGGTTGGGCACAGAGAGCAACAGTGAAAAAGCAGGGATACTGAATGAATATTTCTGCTCAGTATTCACAATGGAAAAGCAGGGGGAGATACCTAATCTATTCAATAGAAACACTCTAGATAGGGGGGATGATATTAGTCCTTTCACAGAAAAAAAGGGTTCTGAAAGAACTTTTTAAACTGACGGTGGATAAAGCAATGGGGCCTGATGGAATTCACCCCAGAATTCTAAAAGAACTAAGGGAAGAAACATAGAAACATAGAAGTTGACGGCAGATAAGGACCGCAAGGCCAATCCAGTCTGACCATTTCTTTTTTCTACCTTATAAATGTGCCATTGGCCTTTGCTCTGTCAGTGGCCTATCTAGTCACCCTCATTTGTATTGCTCCCTTATGCCTATCCCATGCCTGTTTGAAGTCCTGCACTGTATTCATATCCACCACTTCCTGAGGTAGGCCGTTCCATGCATCCACCACACTTTCTGTGAAAAAGAACTTCCTCACATTACTCCTTAAGCGGCCTCCCTCTAATCTCATGCTGCATCCTCTTGTCCTGCTATTTTTCTTATACTTAAACATGATAGACCCTTTCACCTTGTTAATGCCCTTAAGGTGTTTGAATATTTCAATCATATCACCTCTCTCCCTCCTTTGCTCTAGGGTATACATACTGAGTTCAGTTAATCTGTCCTCATATGTTTTCTGATGCAGACCCTGCACCATTTTGGTTGCCCTTCTCTGTACTGCCTCAATTTGGTTGATGTCCTTGTGAAGGTGTGGCCTCCAGTACTGCACGCAATACTCCAGATGGGGCCTAACCAGTGTCTTGTAAAGAGGGATTATTATCTCCCTCTTCCGACTTGTGATACCCCTTCTAATACACCCCAACATCCCTCTAGCCTTACCTACTGCTTTAGAGGTCTGCTTGGATGATTTCAGGTCATCGGTGATGATAACGCCCAAGTCTCTTTCTTTCCTTGTGATTGCCAGCAACTCCTCTCCCAGCCTATAGGTGGCTTCAGGGCTTCTCTTCCCAATGTGCATGATCTTGCACTTCTTTGCATTAAACCCCAATTGCTGCTCTTGCGACCATTTTGCTAGTTTATCCAGATCGCTTCTCATTCTGCCCACACCATCTGGATCATCTACTCTGTTGCAGATCTTGGTGTCATCTGCAAACAGACAAACCTTACCATCCAATCCATCTGCAATGTCACTGATGAAGATATTGAAGAGGACTGGCCCCAGGACTGATTCCTAAGGTTCCCCACTTGTGACTTGCATCTCTTCTGACTGTATACTTTTTACCACCACTCTCTGTTTTCTGCCCGTCAACCAGTTTGCCACCCAGTTGACCAACGTCTGACCCACCCCAAGCCTACCCAGCTTATTAATCAATCTTTTATGTGGAACAGTATCGAAAGCTTTGCTGAAGTCAAGGTAGACAACATCAACTACTTCCCACTTGGTCCACCACTCTGGTTACCCAGTCAAAGAAATCTATGAGATTAGTTTGACAGGACCTTCCTTTTGTAAACACATACTGTCTTGGATCCTGTGCTCCAATGGATTCCAGGTGTTGCACTATCCTTTCCTTAAGGAGTGTCTCCATAATCTTGCCCACTACTGAGGTAAGACTGACTAGTCTGTAGTTCCCTGCCTCCTCCCTGCTACCACTCTTGTGAAGCGGGATCACATGAGCCCTTCTCCAGTCTTCTGGGACCTCTCCTGTGCTCAGAGACTCACTAAACAGTTCTGATAATGGCTCTGCTATTTCCACCCTTAGCTCCTTTACTACCCTGGGATGTATGCCATCAGATCCCATTGCCTTGTCCACCCTGAGCTTATCGAGCTCTTGTAGGACCCTTTCTTTTGTGAAGGGGCTAGTGCACACCTCCCTACCCCCTGTGTCCATGATGCAGAGCTGTGGGCCCTGCCCTACCTTCTCTTCAGTAAATACTGAGCAGAATTATCTATTTAAGATAGATGCTTTTACATGGTCCTCCTCCTCACATGCCCCCGTATCCCCTTTGATCTTAGCAATACCCCTTCTGGACTTTCTCCTTTCACTAATGTATCAATAGAAAGTCTTGTCACCTTCTTTTACTGTTTGTGCTAGTGTTTCCTCAGTTTGGGCCTTTGCCTGCCTTACTGACTTCCCTGCTTCCCTTAGGGTAGTTTGGTATGCCTCCTTATCTTCATCCTGCTGTGTTCCCTTATATTTCCTGAAGGCCAGCCTTTTGGCTCTGACCTTTTCTGCTACTGTGTTTGAGAGCCAAAGTGGTTTCCTTCTTCTTTTGCACTTCTTTTTCTGTCTAACACAATGGGATGTTGCTCCAAGTATTGCTTCTTTAATGCTTGCCCACTTTACCTGTACCCCCTCACCTGTATTTCTTTTTGCCAGGGCTAGCTTAACTCTGTTGTTGGCCATCTTATCAAAGTCAGCTCCTCTGAAGTTCCATATTTTTGCCTTGGAAAGGGATGATTTTGTTCTAGTGGCCAAATTGAACCATACTGTGTGATGGTCACTGGCCCCCAGGTGACCTTCTACCTGGAGATCTGTGATCCTTAAACTAGTAACTAACTAGAACTAGTAATGCCACTGACTAGTCTTTTTAATAAATCATGGGAGGATGGTGTGGTACCCGAGGACTGGAGAAGGGCAGATGTGATTCTCCTTCACAAAAGTGGGAGCAAGACAGAGGCAGGAAACTACAGACCTATCAGTTTGACCTCGGTGGTAGGGGAAAATGATGGAATCATTTCTGATGGAAAGAACTGTTGAGTACCTAGAGGCCAGTGGGGTACAGGACCCAAGGCAGCATGGATTCACTGCAGGAAGGCCATGTCAAACAAATCTAATTGATTTCTTTGATTGGGTGACCAAAGTAGTAGACCAGGGAGGGGCTGTGGACATGGCCTACCTAGACTTTAGCAAGGCATTTGACACAGTCCCACACAAAAGATTAATAAACAAATTAGCCAGCCTGTGAGTGGGTCCCAGGGTGGTAGCCTGGATAAAACACTGGCTGGACAACAGGACACAGCGGGTAGTAGTAAATGGCATCCACAGTGAAGAAAGGAGGGTTACTAGTGGGGTACCGCAGGGTTCAGTACGGGGGCCAGTCCTTTTTAATGTCTTTATAAGTGACATTGCAGAGGGACTGGAAGGGAAAGTACGTTTCTTTGCAGATGGCACAAAGATCTGCAACAGGGTTGATATGCAAGGTGGGGTGGAAAGGATGAAAAAGGACTTACATAGATACATAGATACATAGACAGTGTCAGCAGATAAGGGCCTATGGCCCACCCAGTCTGCCCATTTGAGCTTGTAAGTTCAGTTTGTTTTCCTAGAAGTCTGTTGCCCCATACCCCTGACCTCCAGAATTCCTTTATGTCTGTCCCATGCATTCTTAAATCCTGTGATTGTTTCAGCCCCCACCACTTCCTCTGGCAGGGTGTTCCACTTGTCCACCACCCGTTCTGTGAAGAAATTCTTTCTCATGTTTCCTCTGAATCGTCCTCCCTCCAACTTCATCCCATGCCCTCTAGTCCTGGAACATCTTTTTCGCTTAAAAATAGTGTTTTCCTGCACCCTGTTCCTCCCTGTAAGATACTTTGTAAAAGCCATGTAAAAGACTTTACAAGGTTGGAGGAATGGTCAAATATATGGCCACTTAGATTCAACGCAAAGAAGTGCAAAGTAATGCACCTGGGAAACAAAAACCCAGGGCAAAAGTACACAAATGGGGGTGAGATACTGATAACAACAAAAATGGAAAGAGACCTGGGGGTAGTTATATCAGATGACCAAAAGGTGGGCCAGCAATGTGAGAAGGCAGTAAGGAGGGCTGGTGGGATACTGGCATGCATAGGGAGAGGCATCGCCAGTAGAAAACAGGAAGTTGTTGGCCCTCTGTACAAACAGTTGGTAAGAGCACATCTGGAGTACTGAGTACAGTTCTGGAGACCCCCATCTCCGCAAACACATAGACAGGGTGGAGGCTGTCCAGAGAAGAGCAACCAAAATGGTGCAGGGTCTGCACCAGAGGACATATGAAGAAAGACTAAAGGAGCTTAAGATATATAGCCTCGAGGAAAGGTGGGGGACATGATAGAAATTTTCAAATACCTCAAGGGAATCAACAAAGTCCAAGAGGGTAGCATCTTTCAGAAAAAGAGATGTGCAAGAACAAGGGGGCACAATTTGAAGACAGAGCTCAGAGGTAATGTGAGGAAGTATTTCTTCACAGAGAGGGTTGTGGATGCATGGAACAGCCTTCCTGAGGAGGTCATAGAGTCAAAAACAGTGGAGGAATTCAAGAATGCATGGGGCAGGCGTAAGGAAATTCTAGTGGGGAGCAGGAGGAAGTAGGCTGTTGGTTAACTAGGATCTGCAGCTTATCCATTAAGTAGGGAAATGGGCAGAGTAGGTGGGTCAAGTGGTCCTTATCTTCCGTCAAATTCTATGTTTCTATGTCTATTTGACTGTGCAATATTAGCACTTCATTTGTATTCCACGTTTGGGTTCAATTATGGTGTCTCAATGGTTCCCCTAAAAAATTAAAGATTAGAAATTGCAAGTATGCCTAAAAAGATATGGCAGGTTATTTGACTGTGCAAAATTAGGCAAGCGGTATAGGGACATAAGCTTCAATTAGTTTCCTTGTATTACAATGATGCATGAAATTTAATGCAGAATATATATTAAATACATTTTTTTTTACAATCAGGTTTCTCTGAGCAGACACTCACAATCTTGACTTATAACTCTGTCTAGGTTACCAGGCCTTGTGATGATGATGTTAATAAATTGGTGGACTTGCTGTGATAGCTCTACTAGCTGCAATTAGCATTTCAAATTGACTTGAATCAGTTTCCACAATTTCCAAATGAACTCAGCATGTGAATAAGCTTAAAGATAGAAACATTTTCTTATAATGGAAGTATTTAGCTCCCATTATTAAATAATTAGGTGAAATTTAAATTCATACTTGAATTGAAGCAACAAGGAAGATCACGTGCTGAGCTCAAATGGATGGTTTCTCTTTTTGGATGTTCATTTTATATTTGTGTATAAAATCTTGTTATTATTCACATAATGGTATTAAAATGTATTCAATATTAATGAGCGCTGGTATAAGAGGAGCACATATCTTTCATGTAGCCACCTCCCCCCCCCCCGATGAAGGGTTTAGAGACCCGAAGTGCCGGGGCTAGCTGTGGGTGCACGAGATGTCTGAGGCAGACTATGCTATTCACTTGCAATAAAGCTTATATTTGAATTTACTACAGAGTTTGTGCATAATTTCGTAGGAGTGCAAACAGAATTTGGTTTGGTTTTAGCCTATTTTGAGCTGGCTGGCTCGAGTGCCAGCTCGATTAGTGAACATTTGTGAAAATTACTTTTTCAGCATTGCAGCAACAGACAACAGCCTGGCTGAGACCACACCCAAAGGTTCTGCCCGGCCCTGGAGATTTAACTGGGGGTCAGCAGAAGCCTCAGACTGCAGTGAAACGTTATGGTGTGGAGTGTGCACAAATGTTTTTTGCTTTGCTGATTCTACCTGCTTATTGGCTGAAATAAAGTTAATGCTTTATAAAAAGGCAGTGGATAGGGTGGGACACATACAGATGTTTGATTAGTGAACACAAGCTGAACCAGAGGGCATGTATTCAAACTGAGAGTGAGCAGGATAAGGGGAGATGTTAGAAAGCAGTACAATATTTCACAGAGGGTGGTTAACAGCCACGTAGAATAGCCTACCCAGTGAGGCTGTGGAAACTACAGTAGCACTGTTCAGGCTTTTACAGCAGGTATAGACATATTCCTGACGGCGAGTGGCATGGATAATTGCACAGCATGAGTGTGAGTGTGTGTGTGTGAGTGTGTGTGTGTGTGTGTGTGTGTGTGTGACATTTTACATGTCAAGTTTCAATGTGGGTCCATCCTCAGACTGGTTATAGTCACTGTCATTTATCAGAAGGGGCACACAAGACAACCCTATGTCCCTTCTATCATCACAATACTTTGTTACTATGCAAGGACGACTGGGTGCCAAACAGCCATTTTCCTTGAACACCTTGAAACATACCATCGCACCAAAACCTGCTCCATCCAGTCTAAGCAAACAAAACCATCATGAGAAAAATACCCTAGCACCAAACTACACCCTGTGCAAGAAACTGCCCTTTGAGCTAATGGGAATTAGATTGTGGGCATTTAACACTGCATGTTAACTGATGTTATAAAGTGGCAAGAAAAATTCTAGATATTTCATTGGACAAGAGACATCAGCTGACTGTACATTAAAGCTCTATATACACACAGTCATCCTTGTCCTCAACCACATCACACAATGAGCAAATCAATCCTTCTACAACCAGAACTATCTCCAAGAGTCCCTCTGCAACCAGAACTGGTCTTCCATCACAAACCTGGCTGATACCTTTACACTGTAAAAACCTTCAACTGGGCCATAAAAATAAAACTACCTTTAGTAAAAAATAAAACAAATTAATTAAATATTGTTTCCCTGATCATCACACTCTCCTTTCACACATAAACAAATTAGAAATGTTAAGTATTGTTTATAGTTGTCATTACAACCATTTATTTACTAACAGTGAAAATTCCCCCTTCTGTCTTTACCTGCTCATGAGGGAAATCTCTTCTGCTTGCCCTGACACTGAGATAATTGAGTCATTGGCTCTAAAACAGGCCTTTGTTGTCTGTGTGTACAGTATGTTAGGAGTGTAACATTCAACCAGTGGAACTGAGCAGAATTTTGAATCCCTGTATTCCATGGTAAACATTCCATGATAAACATTCTATGTCTTGAATAAAGTGAAAAACAGAAAAGAAAAACAGGATTTAAGGAAGTAGGCAATACAATAATACTTTATAAACAAAGAGAAAAGGTGGGAAAACAGTTACACAAGCAAAGGCAGAGCCAAACTGTTCAAATAATACATTGCTGTCCCTCCAACTCACTGGTTTAGCATTTTTAGTGAGTTGCTATTCAATCAATTTTACCACTCCTCTGCCCAAGTCTGGGAACTATTTTTTCACCATATTTAAATAAAAAGCATACTGTTATTTAATCTTTAATAATGTGTCCAGAGTTTTGATTAATTGTTATAGAAATAGTTGTTACCCATTTTATAAGAGTGATAAGGCACTTCAGGGTGTGGGTTGTTGATTGATAAGAGCACTACCCAGCTGCTGTAGTCACTCGGCACAAGCGCCTCGTGCCTAACAATGCACTTGGGGGTGGGCTCTTATCAATAAACAACCCACACCCTGTCGTGTCTTATTGCTTTCATAATATTCTTCTACCCATTTTACTGCACTGCAAGAGATGTGCCACACATATTGCCTCCAATGACTGGCAATATCAACTGCTGTACTATAATGCACCCCCAGCATGAAGTTCTCTCAGTCAGCGGCTCTTGTGATCTACCCTCGTGATCTGATCCTCAATTTACATTGTCATTTCAATTAGTTATTCTTGCTGCCCCGTCGTATCAATGTGCTTCTAAATGCCGACCCAGGAATTAACTGTTCTTCCTGTCAGCCCTAGTTCTCCACACCATGCTCTGAATCAACCATCTTCATTCTCCTCTTCTGTCCCTATTCCTAAAATACTAACTTGTCAATCAGTTGTTGTTACGTGCTCTCCTCCTGCTCCAGTCTCAGTATGCCTTCCTCTCAAGCAGCTGTTAACATTCTCCCTCCCTACTACTCCAAAGATCTTGATGAGCCAGGCCTGTTTCTGAATCCCAGTTACTGGTGTCGTGAGTGGTAGTACTGACTTGTCTCAGCGTGGGCTCCGTTTAGCCCCCTTTTTTATTTTAATAATAGTTTAAACAGTCCCCCCGGTGGTGGTGTGTAGAGAAGAACCACATCCAGGAAAAAAAAGTGTCGGGCATCCGGAAGACCCACAAAGCCCCCAGTCATCCTCCTCCCTGCCTGCCTGCTCAAAGCCCTCCCTCTGCCAGCAAGTAATTCCCCCTCCCATGGGAGTCTCTTTCTCCCCGGGCTAGGGCGGTGAGTTGGTGGCAGCACAAGGAGAGTGCTGACTGCCTGAAGTTATTTAAAAAAAAATAATTGTTTTAAAGCACTTAGGGCAGAAGGAGAAATTGGCCAAGAGCTGAGGATGGGCTGGCCAAAGAGCCGAAATTTTAATAAATTATTCTAGGTGCGGTGACACCCATAGGAGGGGCCTAGCAGAGAGGTCCATGGGGGGGAAGACAAATGAATATTTATGAGGGGGATGGAGCTAAGGCTGGATTAGCAGAGGTGATGGACAGAGAGGCACTGCTAAGCCCAAACAATTAGTTAGAGGGGCAACATCAGGCCCAGAGTGTTAAAGGGGCAAAGGCAAGCCCCACAGAGGTGAAAAGAGGCCCATAGATTAAACGGGCAAACAGTAGAAAGGCCCCACTGTGCTAAATTAATATTTAAAGGGGCATTGTCAGGCCCGATAGTGTTTAAAGGGGCCCAGTCACAAGGCCCAGAGTGTTTAAAGGGGCAACTAGGCCTGATGTCAAGGGGACCCAGGACAGTGTAGTCCCAGAGTAAAGGGGCCCAGCCACAGTAGACCTGATCACTTTTCAAGGGGTTTAGCTAGCCATTTAAGCTTACAGGTGTTAAGGGGTTTAGCTAGCCATTTAGGCCCACGCTATTAAAGTACCTCACAGTCTAAAGGGGCCATTTAGTGTTTAGTCACCAGAGTACCCACAGTAGCAGGAGAGCCCGTTTTAGTTAGAGGGATCCCACTCCAGTAGGTCAACGCTTAGCAAGGGCTTCAGCAAAGAAGGTTACCTGTTAAAAGCACCCAAGTGCCTGTTATTTACTGTGGTCTGTACATCCAGAGACTGCAATATTGTGTGTAACTGTGACATTAAGAAACACTGTCAGAACTGTGACTTTTAATTGCATTGAGCCAACATCTTGTGCTAGTATGTTCAAATCAGTCTTTAGCAGACTTTGAAGGACGTTCCACAAATGAGTTCCCGAATCAGTCCTTGACAGTACCTGTGAAGTGTTCAGCAGGTGTCTCCACACCTTCAAGTCTCCGCCTGAAGAGTGAGATCCTGCTGTAAGGTTCCCTGAAGAGCCTGTCAACATCCCCTTGTCATCCACCGAGAGTCATAGTCCAGCGTAGTCCAAGACTGAGTCGCAGCTGCTGTTTTCTTGTTTTCTTAGTGCTTCTTCATCAGTCTCTCTAAGATCTTCTGTTCCAGTTTCTCCATACCAATGTCCCGTTTATTGTTTTGCGCTTGTCCTTGGCTCATCCGGCCTTTGTGCCCAGTACCCTGTCATTCTCCAATGTCTGAAGACTTCATCCTCTTGATTCCTAAATTCTGTGGGGTCCTCCCAACATCATCTTCTCTACCTGGCAGTACAGAAGTGGGCTGTGGCAGGGTGTTCTGCATCCTCTTCCGCACCCGGCAATCCAGAAGCAGGCTGTGGTGGGGTGTTCTGCATCCTCTTCTACACCTGGCAGTCCAAAAGAGGGCTGTGGCAGGGTGGCAGGGTGCATCTGTTCTTCATTCTTGGCTGCTCACTGGTGGGTTTTAGCCGAGAGTCTTTGCAATTGTCCTTAAATTCCAGTGGACCACCAGTGGGTTCTTAACCAAGGGAATCCTTTGTGTTGTGCTCTGTTTCTGGTGACCCAGGAGAGGTGGGTGTAGCTGATGAACCCATTGCCTGTTCATAAAATCTCTCCAGTCCCCCACTGCTTTCTCTTGTTTCCATCAGCTGTGTGTACGAAGATCCTCACCAGAGGTCAACTCAAGGTGTATTGAATTTATGAACTTATTGTAGTCTGATTATATTCTGCATTTTAGAAAGAGCTCATGGAGACAGTGGTCAACCAGTTGTTGTTTATTTAGAGTACTCAGTTTGATCTAGAAATACAGAAGTGCTAGTCCAAGGCGTTACTGTTCCTATAACCATAATACTGTCCACACTTCCTGTTGTTTTTACTGTGGGTATTTTCCTGTATGACCATATCCTCCTTCCCCTCCTGTCAAATAAACATCTTGGCATCATCCGACTTCTGTGTATGACTCTCCTTGTCGGGTGATTTCATCCACCCACCCCTATTCAAACCTTCAGCGGCCCCTCGCCATTCCACCTGCAGAGGGTGCCGCTGGTGCTGCTGGTAGTGAGACAGTTACATCCACCTCTTGGAGTAAAAAACCTCAAGTTCTACCAGTCCAGCACCATTACAAAACTCGGTGTAGTTGGCAGGACACAGAAAATGTTCTGAGGAGTCCAAAGCTGCAGAAGACACAGCAAGATGTTGGTGAGATCAGAAGGTGACAGTGGGCTATTAAGGGAAATCAGAGAAAGAGACCCAGGGTGCATCCCTCCTTCACCCTTAACAGTGCTGTATTACTTTGGAGTGACATGGCTTCCACTGTATACTGGGGAGCATGATAGTGGAGACTTCAGTTGCTTGGAAGAGTTTCGCTCAAGGATGCAGTCCTTGTTCCAGCTGTATCAGATTCCCAAGCACCAACAGATAGAGATATTGATTGGGTGGTTGAGAGGAATTGCCCATCATGAGGCCCAATCCTGGAAGGAAAGTGAGAAAGTCACTGCTGACCAGACCTTCCATCACTTGCAGTACACCTCCGACACGCAAACTCTTTCTGATCTAAAGTTAAAGTTCTTTTTGCACACTCAATGGCCCCAAGAAATGCTCTAGGAATATGCCTTAAGTCTGCAGGAGTCATCAAGAGAGTCAACCCAAGGGACATCCGGGACCCTGACGGAGAAGTTTTATAGAGGGAGTGAATAGTGAGTCCGTAAAGACAGACCTCTATTTGCTATATTTACAAGTTCCCAATGCTTGTTTTCTGGATTTTAAAGAAAATGCCATAAGGATATTGGGATTAGGAAGGATGGGAGAGGAAGTGCCAGCCTGTCAACAGAAGATGATACCCCAGAGTGCGGCGAGGCCAGAATACCCTATTGAAGGTCTGGTATGGGAGGATTCTTGGCAACCAGAGGCCTGTTCTGGAAGGCTACTTCACCCAAGGTCCATGTATGAGGGAGTATCGTTGGACAGTTACCCAAGTCATTTTCTGGAAACCAATAAGGCATACACCCAGTGGTCTCAACCCCAAGCCCCTCACTGGAAACTGAACCAGAATCCAGGTTATGAATGGATGAAACAGATCGAAACTCTCACCCGTAAATTGACCGAAGTCTTCCAGGAGGTGCAGGACCTTAAAGAAGGCTGGAAGAGAGGGCTCTTTACTGGACAACCTGAAGAGGGAAGAAGACCATATGAAGGTACTGCTCACTTGAGAAGAGGTGAAATGAGACGCCCAATGGATCAGTCTGATGGCCAGAGGAGACCCATCCGCAAAACACATGATGTCAATGGACCCAATCAATAGTGAGGCCTAAGGAAAACCACTGACAGACAAGAGACTGAAAGGGCAAAGTGCTAGCTGTACAAAGGCACCAAGAGGGAGATAGAATGAATAAGTTGGAGCAATGTAACAGTAAAAGAACCCTTGAGAAACCAGCTGGAACAGCAATCAGAGGAATTTGTTCAGCATAGAATGGAGCTGGAACAAAAACATGAATCACTCAAGGAGGCTCTTCGGCAAGAACAGAGGAAGGCTGAAGAATAGATCACATGGCTTCTCCAGTAAGAAAGAGAGAAACAGCAGCTCCACCAAGAAGTTAAAGTGCTCCAGTGCACGGTCAAGGATCTGCAGAGAAAATTAATGGAGTTACATATGGTATCACCTGAAGCCGAGTACTTCAAGCTGAACAATATACCCTCTCGGAGATTGTCAGATTGCCTCACCTCTGGAGTGCAGTCCAAGAGAGAAATGGTCATCAGCTGAACACAACCTGGAATGCTTGCTGGACAAGAAGAATGTGTTAACCCTGGGGACCAAAGAAAGTGAAAGGTGTTAAACCATAAAGCATCTCGCTGTCAGTGGGAGAACGTGTCATGTTAAAGAGAATCAATCAAGGGAACACATCGCTTTCGGAATGGGAACAAGAGCCTTATGTTGTGGTGGCAGTTCCGTACCTGGACCTCTCAGTTTACAAGATCCAGCTGGAAAATAGGAAGGGCGTTGAAAAGTTAGCACATTGAAATCGACTCAGACCTTGTACACCTCAAGGAATTCCGGAAGAACAGACTGACTTAGCGTTAAAGGAGAGGCAGGAGCATTCCATGGATGGACCCACTGAGCTAGGGTCACTAATGAAGTGGTGTGCTGATCCCTGTGTTCATCCATCCCACATGAACCTGCCCTACCATCCAGTTACTGAGCCCACAGCAAACCCCATGGCTGTAGATTTACAGGAGGTAGAGTGTGTTTCAGCTGATAGCATGGCCCCCCAGATCCTTGGGTCACAGAGCTCCACTTGTAGTGTTCCCTAAAAAGATTCATGATGGAAGCCCTCCAGATCCAATCCACTCTTGTACAGTAGCCTAGTAAATTTACAGCAGACAAGGTTATTTAAAGTTATAAGTTCTTTTAAAGTTCTAGGATCTATTTAGAGTTATACACTTCATTTAGAGTTTGAAATTTTTAGAAACAATAGAGATATTTATAGCTAATAGATGTTGTGCTAGTGGTATAAAAAGAAAGGTTTGGGGATATATGGGGTCATGTATCATTTGTCGGGCCCGATTCTGTAGTGACCCAGAGCTGGGGGCACAACAGAAAAGGTAAAGGTGCCCTAGGGACCCTATTTGTGGGCAGCATGGGGGAGTAATGGTGGGGTCCCCTCCTTCAGCATTTCCCCCTTGCCAAAGGCAACAGCTGAGAGAAAATCATTTTTTTTCCTGTACTGTTCCCTGGCCACATGCTCTGTTCTGGAACCCCCCCCCCCAGGAAGCAGCACGAGCCAAGGGAGCATTTTTCAAGTCCAGCCCATGCTGAGCTGTTAGAAGGCAGCCAGCATTGTCAGGGACATGGCGTCCTGAATGCTGGCTGCAGTTAGTGGAGCAGTGGCCAGAAAAGCAGTCGGGAGCCGCCACCACACTGAGGACATTGAAGAGCCCTAGTGAGGGCTCTTAGGCACCCCTGAAGACAGAGTTATCCGGTCGCAGGCAGAAGTGTGAGGGAGAGAGGGGACACAGGGGAAAGTTACAAAAAGGGCTTACTTGTGATCCGCCTCTCATCTCTCCTGGCAGCATCTGGTCCAGTGTGTGCGCCAGTTTCAGTGAGTGGTGGTCCCCAAAGTCCCGACTCATCATGGTGTGGGCTCCGTTTAGCCCCATTTTTGATTTTAACAACAGTTTAAACAGTCCCTCGATGATGGCATGTAGAGAAGAGCCACATCCAAGAAGAAACCGTCGGGTGTCTGGAAAACCCGCAAGGCCCACAGCTGTCCTCCTCCTCCCTGCCTGCCCGCCTTCCTGCTTGAAACCCTCCCTCTGCCAGCAAGTACCTCCTGTGACAGGGTGGAATAGGATCCTGCCCCATTTGTTAGAGAAAGTGTTAAAATGCAAGGATCTTTCCTTTTCTGTCTCTTCTTTGTTTGGTTACCAACCACATTTTCCTGTTAGATCTTAGATTTGATCACCCTGACAATCTAGCAATTCTTTGCCTCTCATTGTCTCTCAGTTTTCCCTTGCTGTCTGTTTTTCCTCCCTTGTATAGCTGCTAGTATAAAAATATGTGCAAATCACTGTATGAAAATATAACTGATATTGGGATTCCTTCCGTTTGGAAAATGTAGGGCATTGCTGTTGAAATGTATATAATTATAATTTGAGATGATTGTAAAAAGCTAATGGAAAACTCCAGAGGTTAATTGAGTGCAAATGTTTAAGAGCCTTTTGCAAAAACTGTGGCCTGTTCATAAAATCTCTCCAGTCCCCCACTGCTTTCCCTTGTTTCCATCAGCTGTGTGTACGAAGATCCTCACCAGAGGTCAACTCAAGGTGTATTGAATTTATGAACTTATTGTAGTCTGACTATATTCTGCATTTTAGAAAGAGCTCCTGGAGCCAGTGGTTGACCACTTGTTGCCTATTTAGAGTACTCAGTTTGTTCTAGTAATATAGAAGTGCTAGTCCAAGATGCACCTTTTTAGAGTTTATGGTACATTTTAGAGTTTAGGTTGGATATTTGTGTTGCTGTTCCTATAACCATAATGCTCTCCATAAGTCCAGTTGTTTTTACTGTTGGCATTTTTCTGTACAACCATGTCCTCCTTCTCCTCCTGTCAAATAAACATCTTGGCTTCATCCGACCTCTGTGTGTGACTTCTGCCTCTCCTCGTCAGGCGATTCCATCCACCTACCCCTATTTGAACCTTCAATGGCCCCTCACCATCCCACCTGCTGAAGGTGCCATTGGTACTGCTGGTAGTGAGACAGTTACATCCACCTCTTGGAGTGAAGAACCCCAAGTTCTACCAGTCCAGCACCATTACAAGTGTGATAAACTAGTGGGAGGGACAGACTGTACCCCACTATTCAGTGTGATAAACTAGTGGGAGGGAGAGACTGTGTCTCACTATTCAGTGTGATAAGCTAGTGGGAGGAACAGACTGTGCCTCACTATTCAGTGTGATAAGCTAGCGGGAGGAACAGACCGTGCCTCACTATTCAGTATGATAAACCAGTGGGTGAGACAGACTGTGCCTCACTATTCAGTGTGATAAACAAGTGGGCTAGACAGACTGTGCCTCACTAAGCTAGTGGGAGAGACAGATTGTGCCACACCATTCAGTGTGATAAGATAGTGGGAGGGACAGACTGTGCCTCACTATTCAGTGTGATAAGCTAGCGGGAGGAACAGACCGTGCCTCACTATTCAGTATGATAAACCAGTGGGCGAGACAGACTGTGCCTCACTATTCAGTGTGATAAACCAGTGGGCGAGACAGACTGTGCCTCACTAAGCTAGTGGGAGAGACAGATTGTGCCACACCATTCAGTGTGATAAGCTAGTGGGAGGGACAGACTGTGCCTCACTATTCAGTGTGATAAACCAGTGGTCGAGACAGACTGTGCCTCACTAAGCCAGTGGGAGAGACAGATTGTGCCACACCATTCAGTGTGATAAGCTAGTGGGAGGGACAGATTGTGCCTCACTATTCAATGTGATAAACTAGTGGGAGGGACAGACTGTGCCTCACTATTTAGTGTGATAAACTAGCGGGAGGGACAGACTGTTCCTCACTATTCAGTGTGATAAACTGATTTGCGGGACAGACTGTGCCTCTTTATTTAGTGTGATAAACTAATGGGAGGGACAGACTGTTCATCACTATTCAGTATGATAAACCAGTGGGTGAGACAGACTGTGCCTCACTATTCAGTGTGATAAGCCAGTGGGTGAGACAGACTGTGCCTCACTAAGCTAGTGGGAGAGACAGATTGTGCCACACCATTCAGTGTGATAAGCTAGTGGGAGGGACAGACTGTGCCTCACTATTCAGTGTGATAAACCAATTTGCGGGACAGACTGTGCCTCTTTATTTAGTGTGATAAACTAACGGGAGGGACAGACTGTTCCTCACTATTCAGTGTGATAAACTAGTGTGTGGGACAGACTGTGCCTCGCTATTTAGTGTGATAAACTAGTGGGAGAGACAGACTGTGCCTCACTATTCAATGTGATAAACCAGTGGGCGAGACAGACTGTGCCTCACTAAGCTAGTGGGAGAGACAGATTGTGCCACACCATTCAGTGTGATAAGCTAGTGGGAGGGACAGATTGTGCCTCACTATTCAGTGTGATAAACTAGTAGGAGAGACAGACTGTGCCTCATTATTCAGTGTGATAAACTAGTGGGAGGGACAGACTGTGCCCCACTATTCAGTGTGATAAACTAGTGGGAGGGACAGACTGTGCCTCACTATTCAGTGTGATAAACTAGTGTGCGGGACAGACTGTGCCTCACTATTTAGTGTGATAAACTAGTGGGAGTTACAGACTGTTCCTCACTATTCTGTGTGATAAACTAGTGGGAGGGACAGACTGTGCCTCAGTATTCAGTGTGATAAAATAGTGGGAGGGACAGACTGTGCCTCATTATTCAGTGTGATAAACCAGTGGAAGGGACAGACTGTGCCTCACTATTCAGTGTGATAAACCAGTGTGCAGGACAAACTGTGCCTCGCTATTTAGTGTGATAAACCAGTGTCAAGAACAGACTATTTTTCATTATTCAAGGTACTAGAAAGGACAGAATGTATGTCACTATTTAGGGTGATAAGTCAGTGGGAAGAAGAGACTGTAACTCACTTTTCAGTGTGAAAAGTGTGAGTGGCACAGCAGGTTGTACACTTGCCTATGAAACTGGAAGATCAGGTTGTTTGTGGGTTATAGCCCTACACCAGGAACTTGGGTTAGAATCCCTTTATTAACACTGCACTGCAGCATGAGGGGCTCCAGGAATGACATCTTTCAGATGAGATGTTAAAGCGGGGTCCCATCTGCCTGTTCTGGTTGTTGTTCAGGTGGCTGTTAAAGGTCCCATGGCACTTCTCAGAAACAGTAGAGGAACTTCCTCATTGTCCTCATTAAATTACTCCCATTCACTAAAAAATAATATCCACAGCTTAATCTGGTTCAGTTTCACTTGGTTTTCATCTGTATCTTTACCCCCTGGGACGAGGCTGAAAATAGGCAGAAATGCCTAGTTCTCCTTTATCATTCAAACAAAAAACTAAATAAATAAGCTAATGGGAAGAAAAGAATCTACTTCCTAATTTAGTACAATATTTAAGTGGCAAGAACAGACTGATACGCACTGTTCACTGTTATAAACTGGTGAGATGGACAGACTGTGCCTCACTATTTGGTGTAATAAGCTAGTGGAAAGGAATCACTATTTAGTATGGAGCAGAAGCTAATGAGAAGGGAGACAGGCTTTTCACATTGCTTTTAATTAAAGACTTTAATGTTCCTGAAGCAGTGGGTTCCAATTCAGGAAAGAATTTTAAAATAAACCACACCGAAGCCCAATATGACCTCCCAACTTGTAGATCCCTTCGTTTTTTTTTTACATGCATTTCAAGTGACATTAGCAGCTGGCGTGCTGCCTACAGTAACACTGCTGCGCCACATCCCCAATTAGTTAAACCAACTTTGCTACTAGAGAGAGTGAAAAATCAAAAGGCGTCTCTCAACTTACTGGGCTGCCATCTGGGCCTGGAGGTCCTCTTTCACCGAAATCACCTGGAAAACCCTGCCAAGGCATAAGAAAGTAGGTTAGAAGAGTACATAAACACAGTTCATTTAGGTGCGGAGTGTAGAAAGGCAACAGTGGTCTTTTACAGTAAGGACCATATCCATCCCCCCTCCCACACCGCCACTGCAGTATTCTCACATTCCTGGCATTATCAAAATTGATGGACAGGTCTCAACATCCTTCTCAACTTTGAGGCCCAGGGTGGAAATGAGTTGATCTTATTATTTGCCTGTGGCAGAAATTAAGAAAGGGAGAACAGCAAAATGTTTCATGGTTCTGAAAGGGTCAGGTGAGCCATGAAAAGTTCTAGACCTACGAGCCATTTCAGTACTTTCCAAAACCTATTTTTTGTGTAGATTTCAAAGTAGAAAACTGTTTCTTTACATGTACAGAGGACCCCTGAAGGCCCTGCAGTTCTCCAGTTTCCATGAACCCCGCCCCCCAAGCAACCCTACAAGTGCCCCCCCCCACCCAAACACATGCAATCCCACTCTAACGACTGAGCAATGAGTATGGCCAGGTCATGGGATTGAAATGATCAGAGCTGCACTCCACGGAATCCAGAAAGTGTGGTACATCTGGCTTTGGGTTAAGGAAGGGTGCAGACAGTACACAGGTAGGACTCCTGCTGTAGTTAATCTGTGCCCCACCCCCTGCCATGGCTCCATAAGGCTATCAGAGCCCTAAGCAGCCCCCTTACAAGCTTCCAGCCCTCCAGCTAAGCCACAAAGAACTGGAATGGAACACCTGAGGTCAACAAGAGCAGCTCTAAAATAACAAGACTACACCACAGAAAGGGAACACAGCTGTCTGATGCAGGCTGATCTGCCCCACAATCCCCTGCTCACACTAGGCAGGGGATCCATGGGATAACCAGCCTGGTGGCCAGCCCAGCTGCGCCCTCACTACTTCTCTGTTCCCATGGGGAGCTCCTCAGCAGCAGATGGAGGCAGCCGTCCACAAGCTAGATTCACTGAGAAGCACGGGAAGGGGCAGAGGGCAGAGTTTCACTAACTAACTCCTTGAATTTTTTGACTGGGTGACTAGGGAGGTGGATCAGAGGAGGGCAGTGGACATGGCCTATCTGGACTTCAGCAAGGCCTTTGACACTGTGCCACATAGAAGACTACTACACAAACTGGGGAATATGGGTGTGGGCAGGACAGTAGTGTGGTGGGTAGGTAACTGGCTGGGTGGCAGGACACAGAGGGTGGTGGTAAATGGCTGTCACTCCACAGAGGGAAGAGTGACCAGTGGGGTACCACAGGGATCAGTGCTGGGACCGGTCCTATTCAACATCTTCATCAGTGACATTGCACAGGACCTAGAAGGCAGAATTTCACTGTTCACTGATGACACAAAGCTATGTAACAGAGTAGACACACCAGAGGGTGTAGACAGAATGAGAAGGGACCTGGAGAAACTTGAAGAATGGTCAGGGGTTTGGCAGTTGAAATTCAATGCAAAGAAGTGCAAGGTAATGCATATGGGGCACAAAAACCCTGGCACAATATATCAGTTGGGGGGTGAGGATATAGCATGCACCAAGCAGGAAAGGGATCTTGGGGTTATCATCTCTGATGACCTCAAGGTAGGGAAACAGTGTGACAAGGCAGCAGGTAAAGCAAATAGGATGCTGGGATGTATAGGCAGGGCATCACCAGCAGGAAAAGGGAGGTCATAATTCCACTATACAAGACACTAGTGAGGCCCCACCTGGAGTACAGTGTACAGTTCTCGGAGACCATACCTATGTAAGGACATAGACAGGGTAGAGAAGCTTCAGAGGAGGGCAACAAAGATGGTACATGGATTGCATCACAAGTCCTATGAAGACAGGTTGAAGGAACTGAACATGTACTCCCTGGAGAGAGGAGGGAGAGAGGATATGATAGAGACATACAAGTATCTCACAGGGAGGAACAGGGTGCAGGAATACACTATTTTTGCAAAAAAGATGTTCCAGGACTAGAGGGCATGGGATGAAGTTGGAGGGAGGACGATTCAGAGGAAACATGAGGTAGAATTTCTTCACAGAACGGGTGGTGGACAAGTGGAACACCCTGCCAGAGGAAGTGGTGGGGGCTGAAACAATCACGGGATTTAAGAATGCATGGGATAGACATAAAGGAATTCTGGAGGTCAGGGGTAAGGGGCAACAGACTTCTAGGAAAACATAAACTGAACTTACAAGCTCAAATGGGCAGACTGGGTGGGCCATAGGCCCTTATCTGCCGACACCGTCTATGTATCTATGTATCTATGTAACTGCACCACATGCCAGCCCGTCTGTGGATCAGGTTCATGGTATGGTACTAAAATTCTTACATCACATGGTTAATTGATGCCCCTGCGCACGCATACTTGACAACACCACTGTGAACATGATCACTTACAAACAGACCTGACTCACTGGGTCCCTGCTTTACCACTAGGCTTCTTTCACTGTTTGTTATTCACCCCCAATATTCTCTTTGAGTGAAGACATACTTGGGGGTGGTGTGGTGGGGGGACGAGCTTCAAACTATTTTTTTTTAATTATCAGAACCTTTCAGAACTTGTATAAAGGGTTCTGCTAAGGTTCTTTTTTTTTTAAACTGGCCCAAGTTCTGAATTTATTTGAAGCTATCCTCCCATATCTTGCCAACACGTCTGAATAATAGTTCCCTAAACTGCTTGTCTTGTTCACAGATCTTCAGGATGTGGAGAAAAAAAAAAACTCATTATTGTTTTCTTGTCCCTTTCATCTCAGAGTCTCTCACAAGCTGTTTCCCATATGGACAGAGCTATCTACTGCAAAATGCCACGAGATAGTACAACACCCTGATGATCCACTTGGACACGTCAAAAAGTGACAGAAGCTGCAAGTACTGCCTGTCAGTCAGGAGAGTTACCAAATGGAATGTGCTCACACAGTGTTGCATACAGTACTTAGAAAGCTTGTGGTCAAGAATCCACAGGAGGAAGGCAACCTACTGGACGTGAACACAAACATCTGCACAAAGGAGGACGTACAGCCGACTACATCTGCACCGACAGCGTCATTTCATTAGCCCCCTACAGCTATTCGTCACGCTGTTTCAGTTGAGCCTGACTTTGTAAACCAGGCAGAGCCAGAAGGATAATGTAAAAAACTAATACGTAGCAGTGCCTGAGATGCAAAATGTTACTTTAACTGTGGCAGAAGGAATACAGTATGTAGGTGGAAACACATGACATGGTGTCTGTTTAGACTTACAATATATGATACAGTACTGATGAAAACACTGTGTAGTCAATCAGTGTACAGAGTTACTGTCCCATTATGTAAGCAATAATACACATCAGGGTGAACAGTATTGGGCTTTTTAACATGTGTACACAAACTGCAGTGATATCACTGGCTGAAAGCAGCTCAGAGCCATGTAATTATTGACCTATAACTACAAGCCTGCACTACGTTCAGTCATATGAACCTCACTACAGAAACACAGTAGATTCATGCCCTACTACTACTCCCCCGATTAATGCTGTTAAAAACTGAAAATGGAAAGACTGCTGAACAATGCTGTGTTCACAAAGCGTTCTCCCAACACTGCTCGGTTCCTCCCAGCCCACTGTAGCCGCCACAGAATGAGGGCTCCCTTCTTATCAGCAACTCACGGGTACTGCCCGCTGCTTCCTAAAACTGATGTTGTCCCCCAGCCAGCATCGTGGCACACTGCATGGTACTGACAGTAAAGGGACGAAATAATGTTCCTAACATAAATGATGAAATGCTCCTCTTTTCACCGAAGCATAAGTCATTACCTATGCTGTTTAACTGATGGATTTTTGAACACGTTATAATTGCAATAAAGCACTTCAGGGATGTGAGACTATGGTCAGTAATCACACTTCTCTCTTGGGTGTTTAAAGGCACTCGACACAAAAGCCTCATGCTTAACAACACCCTCAAGAGGTGTGTGATTACTGGCCTATGATCTCACAGCCTGCTGTGCGCTATTGCATACATAACTGCCCACCCTGGAGTGTATTACTGCCCTTACAAAACAAGTATTGGTTTAAAATATAATAACATTTTAAAAAGAAATAAAAACGTCACTCAAAAATAAATAAATGTTCTCTTGTGATGTAGTTCTGCCACTGGTACACTTGCCAGTAGAGGGCGCTGCCGTTTCTTAGATGTTTATTAAACTTCTGAGCCAGGCTATTTGTGCTTCAATGTCTTGTTCCGGCCCCCCAATCCCTGTGGGACTGTATTTAAATTTAAACCAGTCCCCATTTTCTAACAAGAAACAGCTTCAGCATTGTTTTAGTAGCAGTGACAAGCGCAATCCCTTACACACAAACGTCGTCACTCAGGATATGGTGGGGACTGAGGCTGTTAGGAACATTATGAGCACTGTACAGAATGGATGAGGACTGCCGTTGAAAACGTCACAGTGAGCACGGTTGGGAACAGCAGCATTGTCGGCAGGAAGCGGGGATCAGAACTAATAATACTAGGCGATTGTTTTTTGCTTAAATCCTTTTATTTTGCAGAGCGGGGGAAGCAACGGATGACAGCGTGGTGCCAGCTCCCTAAGTGAGTTAAAGAAAAAAGCCAACCATTTCAGACTTGAAGACTCTGTACGGACAAAGTGACTGCAGTAAAAAGGCAAGCAGACACAGGGACTCATTATTTGCTGGTCTTTGTTGCCTGATACCTGTCTGGGTACTGGCTGCTGTCAGCCAATCAGGATCCACTAATATCCTAACCTATTTTCTAATCAGCCATAATTGGACAGTGAACTGAACAATAGGACTGTATGCTAATGCCACTCAAAAAAAAACTAGTGAGACTTAGTTCATTGTTGACCACTCCTTTGACTATTTAGCCCAGTAATATTCCGGACTATTAACTTTTGGTACTGTGTTTCTGGTGCAAGCCACCAATGATGACTATGTCCTGGGTCAGTAGTTCAAATAGTGCCTTGTAGTGCATTAAGCACATTATTTATTTTATTTAAAATGCGTTGACTGGGTAAGAAGCACTGGGTCACATGGCCTTTTTACAGGCTTGAGCCAGGTTATAGAAAATGAAAGACATTACAATAACCATGCAGTACTGCACATCTCTCGGATGACAGATATTATACATACAAGACAGTATTAACAAGCGCACGGCCAAAGGTGCTTGCCTGGAACCCCACCACCACCACCACCACCACCACACACAACCACCACTGCTGGCTGGAAAGTGGCCTCAGCAGCTGACTACAAGCGCACGGCCAAAGGTGCTTACCTGGAAACCCCACCACCACCCCACACAGCCAGCAACGCCAGCTGGAAAGTGGCCTCAGGAGTGTGGACAGCAAATGCATGGCCAAAGGTGCTTGCCACCACCACCACACACAGCCACCACCACACACAGCCACCACCGCCAGCTGGAAAACAGCCTCGGGAGCAGACAGCAAGTGCACGGCCAAAGATGCTTGCCTGGAACCCCCTACCGCCACCACACACAGCCACCACCGCCAGCTAGAAAGCGGCCTTGGGAGCGGACAGCAAGCACACGGCCAAAGGTACTTTCTTGGAATCCCCCCACCACCAACACCAGACACACAGCCACCACCGCCAACTGGAAAGTAGCCTCTGGAGTGGACAGCAAGCGCACGGCCAAAGGTGCTTGCTTGGAGTCCCCCACCACCACCACACACAGCCACCACCACTTGCTGGAAAGTGGCCTGGGAGTGGACAGCAAGCGCGTGGCCAAAGGTGCTTGCCTGGAACCCCCACCACACACAGCCACCACTGCTGACTGGAAAGCAGCCTCGGGAGTGGACAACAAGTGCACGGCAAAAGGTAACTGATCCCTCCTGCACTGCAGGACTCTTGTGGGAGTGTCAGCGTACTGCGACTGAGGACCGTTTTGCTGTCACAAAACAGACATTTTTGAGCATTTCTAACAAGTCCCTTAAGGAAGTCACTTCAGATTCTAGCCGTAGTCTCTCCTTCCTCCTCTGTCTCAGAGCGGTGTATTGCGCATGCGCAGTTCTAGCCCCTCACAATCCCTTTATCTGGCTTCCCACCAGTGTGCTGTAACCTGACCTTGCCTTTGGTTTCCCCTACTCTAGGTGCTTGCCTGGCTCCCCACCATCACCACCACACATAGCCACCACCGCCAGCTGAAAAGCAGCCTTGGGAGTGGACAACAAGTGCACGGCAAAAGGTAACTGATCCCTCCTGCACTGCGGGACTCTTGTGGGAGTGTGTATCCGTCGACACTTTGCGGCTACCCGACACCAGTCACCCCCCCCCCCCAAGGTTGTCTCTCCTCTTTTTGCTGCCGTTAGGTCATGTGACTGCTGACATCATAGCTCCTTGTTCTACTAAGTGTCCATTTCCCCCTTTGCAGATTATCATCACTGGCCACCAGGAGTCAGTATAGAGCTGCAAGAAACCTATCAGCTCCACCTCTCTAGTCACACTCACTAACCTCTCTGTCCCTACTGCTAACCACCCAATCACTGTTTTTATCTAGGTATTCACATCCCCTCTCTCCCTGCATTTGAACCTGTGACCCTCTGCACCACAGACAGCAACCTTGCCACTGTACTACCCCATCTGCCCTCTGTACCCTATGCTTCTGCTCTACTTCACCACACTACCACTCCAATTCCACACTCTCAGCACTAACCGTCCATCTTAATATGCCGCCCCCTCAAGTAACATTGATGATTTCCTCCTGTCTTACCATCAGACCAACCCCTCCCACCCATAGCCTCCCACCAGTGTCCCCGCCTCCCTCCCCACCTCTTCCCTCACTGCCATGAACTGGTGCTAGCTTCTCCCAAACTCTCTTCCCAAAACTACCACCCTTTACCACCATCAAACCCCCAACATGCACCCTATCACCGCATACCACCTGGCTTTCCATGCAAAGGACATTACCCATCCCATTGGTAGGTAGCAAAACTGTACCCTCCCCCATACCGGCTGCACATGCCCATAGACTTCTCAAAACCACCCTCCTTCAACAAGTCCTTCTCCTCCTGCTGCTATCCAGTAACGTCAATCCAAACCTGGGCCCCACCCCCCCCCAACACACCAGGTGTCAAATCTAGGGGACTATTGTTTGCATCCCTAAATATCTGCAGTTTGCAGAAAAAGTTCGACCTCCTACAAGGCTGGCTGGCACAGCATAAACTTGACACCCTGGTGCAGACTGAAACTTGGCTGTCCCCCGAGGTCGAGGACTCTCATGTGGCTCTGAATGGCTACTCTGTTTTCGGACAGACAGACAGAACAAGAGAGGTGGGGCTATGCCCCACGCATAGGAGTCCCTTACTACCAACCATTGAGGTTCCTCCGCCGACTCATGGGACACAAATACTGACAGTAAAACTACTACTGGGAAACCCTGGCAAATCACTCTGTGTCCTGGTTGTTTACATTCCCCCACGCAACCAAAAGCTTGCTTTTAGCGCTGTAAACAGCTACATCTCCCAACTCCCTTCCAGTAATGAATTCCTAATCCTGGGAGAGTTCAACATCAATTGGTTATCCCCTAATGTTGCCCAATTCAAAGATTCGGCCTCTGCCCTTGACCTTACTCAAGTTGTAGTCTCCCCCACAAGACTAAACCACAAAACTGGGACATCCACACTACTTGACCCAATCTTTACTAACCGCCCGGATCGAATCGCTAAGATCAAGGTGCTTCCTGACTCTCTAAGTGACCACTCCCCTGTGCTTTGCTGGTGGTCCACTAAAACATCTAACCCTCCCCCCAAAGTTACTTATACTCATTGGTTAAAAAGGGGCCCGCTAGCCGCTTTTAAGGAGCACCTCCTTAACTGCAACTGGTCCCCATTGACACAGCCGGGTCCTCTGACAGTGCCCTCTCCTATTTCATCGCCACTTTCAACATAGCCTGTGATCTCTATTCCCCCGATCTCCAAACAAATCGTAAAAGACCGTGACATCCCATGGCTTTCCCAATACCTGCTTGACCTCATGCAGTGCAGGGACTGCCTATGGCAGAAAGCCCTTGACTCTGGACTACTGCAAGATAGACAGCGATACAGGGAAGCTAGGAACAAATGCACCTGAGCCCTGTGGCAGACCAAATCCACCTACTACTAGCAAGTACTCTCATCATCCAAGGGTCATGGGCACAAATTCTGGGATACCATCAAAGAGCTTAGCGATAAAGCTGTCTCCCCTCCCCCCCAACTCTCTGTCAATGGCATCCAGACACAAGACCCACAACATATAGCCAACACTTCAAACAGCACCTTCTCCAATCTCAGTAGTGTGCTCCCGCCAGATTTCTTCAATCCCCACTCCTCCAAATCACCCCCACCCGTGCCCTCCTTTCCGGTTTCAGGTCATATCTACATGTGAAGCCAAATCCTACCTTTCAAAGGTACTGAATAAATCTCGCCACAGTGGGGATATGCTACATCTTAAACTGCTACGCCTCACACTTGACACAGTTATCGTCCCCTTAACCCAAATCATTTACCTTTCCCTCTGTCTAAGACAGTTTCCTTCTCCCTGGAAATGGACATTCATTACCCCCATCCCTAAAACTAGTGATCGCACCTCTCCCAAGAACTACCGCCCAATTTCCATTTTGCCTCCCTTCTCCAAGGCACTAGGAAAAAGTAGTGGCTGACCAGCTCTCTGATTACTTATCTAAATATAATCTTCTGTGTCCCGAGCAACATGGATTCTGCAAGGGGCATAGCACAATGACAGCCCTCATGGAATACACCAACTTTATACACAAAGCCCTTGACCATGGACACTTAGTTGAGTCAGTCTACGGTGACCTAAAGTGTTCAATACGGTCAACCATGCTCTTATACTCAACTCTCTTTCCTCGATGGGTCTTGTCCCAGAAGCTACATCCTGGTTTGAGAGCTACCTAAGTAACAGGACCCAGCAAGTCAAGATTAACTTAACCCTCTCCACCAGCCTCCCAGTCTGGTCAGGGGTACCTCAAGGCTCCATACTCGACCCACTCCTTTTTAGCCTTTTTCTAAACTCCCTGCCCAGTGCCTGCTCAGGCCATTTTCTCCTCTATGCCAATGATGCTGTCATTTTCGCAAGCCACCCAAACCCTGCCTCACTACAGCAAACCCTACAAAAGTCCTTCAGCGAAGCTGAATCCTGGTTTGCAGAGCACAGGCTAGTATGTAACCTTAAGAAAACCAAGTCAATGGTATTCTCCCATTGCCAAAATCCACTCAGGGACCACCCCCTTCTTATTTGCAACCATCATGGTGCCCCAATTGAACAGGTAAACCACTTCAAATATCTGGGCATCACTCTTGACTCTTTGCTCACCTATCATCAGCACATCCACACCTTAAGTACCTCCATCAACACCAGAATTGAGATACTCTACCGGCTCAAACATGGCCTATCTCCAGATGACCTTCATTTAGCCATATAGTCCTCGATCCTTTCTGTCATAGACTATGGGATTGTTTTCTATGGCTCTGCTGATGATACCACCCTACGGTGTATAAAGACTGCCCTGAATAAGGCCTGCCGCCTTGTAATGGGCTCTGATAGAGGGACCCACACCTGTGATCTATATTACTGCCCAAACTGGCTAAACTTTGAAGGCTGGCTAAAGTGTCACACCTGCCTGTTGGCTAAGAAAATCCACTGCAAACTCTCCCGGCCCAGTCTACACTTCTTTATTCTGCCCATCACACAACAAAGAGTATCCAGGAGCTCAGCTAAAAATCCTCACCTAGTTCCCCGTTGTAGGACTACCCTTGGTCAAAGAGCTTTTTATCATAGGGCCCCTCAATGGCCTCCCTGTCTCTATCTCAGCTATATCTAAGATTGGCCTCTTCAAAAACTGCCTCAGGGAATTCCTCCTAAAGGGATCAGCTTGTGATTGTAACTAGTCTCCCCATCCAGAAGTTTTCACCCTCTTTCCTCTCACTCTGCTGACCAATTCAGCCTATCAGACACTGACTAGCCTCTCCTTCCTGTCCTCTAAGAAATAAACAAAGTACCTACTGATCATATTATCATAAGACCAGAACTGTCCTAATAAATGTTTCCTGTGTGTTACTGGACGCTGGGTTCGCATCATCCTTAAAAGTTATTTTTCTAGACACTGTGCTCAATGCCATCCTATGATGTTAACTGTATGTCTCCCATGTCAATTGCTCTGTACCCGTTGACCCTGTATCACCTGCATCCAACTGTAAAAATCTGTTTCTGTACCTGTTGACCCTGTGTCACCTGCATCCAACTGCAAAAAGCTGTTTCTGTACCTGTTGACCCTGTGTCACCTGCATCCCACTGTAAAAAGCTGTTTCTGTACCTGTTGACCCTGTGTCACCTGCATCCCACTGCAAAAATCTGTCTCTGTACCTGTTGACCCTGTGTCACCTGCATCCCACTGCAAAAATCTGTCTCTGTACCTGTTGACCTTGTGTCACCTGCATCCCACTGCAAAAAGCTGTTTCTGTACCTGTTGACCCTGTGGCACCTGCATCCAACTGCAAAAAGCTGTTTCTGTACCTGTTGACCCTGTGTCACCTGCATCCCACTGCAAAAATCTGTTTCTGTACCTGTTGACCCTGTGTCACCTGCATCCCACTGTAAAAATCTGGTCTGTACCTGTTGACCTTGTGTCACCTGCATCCCACTGCAAAAATCTGTTTCTGTACCTGTTGACCCTGTGTCACCTGCATCCAACTGCAAAAATCTGTTTCTGTACCTGTTGACCCTGTGTCACCTACATCCAACTGCAAAAATCTGTTTCTGTACCTGTTGACCCTGTGTCACCTGCATCCCACTGCAAAAATCTGTTTCTGTACCTGTTGACCCTGTGTCACCTGCATCCAACTGCAAAAATCTGTTTCTGTACCTGTTGACCCTGTGTCACCTGCAACCAACTGCAAAAATCTGTTTCTGTACCTGTTGACCCTGTGTCACCTGCATCCAACTGCAAAAATTTGTTTCTGTACCTGTTGACCCTGTGTCACCTGCATCCAACTGTAAAAATCTGTTTCTGTACCTGTTGACCCTGTGTCACCTGCATCCAACCGCAAAAATCTGTTTCTGTACCTGTTGACCCTGAGTCACCTGCATCCAACTGCAAAAATCTGTTTCTGTACCTGTTGACCCTGTGTCACCTGCATCCAACTGTAAAAATCTGTTTCTGTACCTGTTGACCCTGTATCACCTGCATCCAACTGTAAAAATCTGTTTCTGTATCTGTTGACCCTGTATCACCTACGTACAAATGTAATAACTCTTCTGTATGTACTGACGTGGAGCCTTTGCAAAAGAGTCTATGACTCAAAGGTTTGTAATTACGATACTTTTAAATAAATAAAAAATAAACAAACAGTAATTAAACAAGATTCCAAAACCTTACTAAAATCCCTGTCTACAACAAAGTACAAGTGAATACAAAAGCAGTATAAATAATCAACAGTGAATCAACAAGAAAATTCATCATATTGCTAAAATCCCAGTCTACAGCAAAAATCAAGTACATTTACACTGTGTCGCTTTTATGAGTAGCTCCTTTAAGGTGGTCTTAAAATTGTGACCATTCTGCAAGTTATGTAAATAATCTGGTAAACCATTTTTGTATTTTAATTGCAGTTTGCTTGAGTGCATTTTGTTTGTTTTTTTCTTGTGGTTTTACAAATGGGTATTGTTAAAGAGCAGCTGATGCCTTTAGGAAAATTTTGAAAAACATCATAGTTAAACACAATTCAGCTTGTATTTCATATATCTTCTATAGATTTCTCCACTCCATTATTTATTAATGAAGAAATCCCCCCCAACAAGATCTTGATACCGTACTTCAGAGTACATCTGCCTCTAAAGCTTGTTCACTACTTGAAATCATAATGCTCTGTTGTGATATCACAGTCCATTGCCATGAGAATAACTGTGATGTCACATGCAGAGTATTATGACATCAGGTTGGGAAGCAGCAATAGGAGCTGATGAACTCCCGAGGAACAACCCTCTTGTTTTCATACTTATGACCTCAGTAGTAAGTAATGTGGCTAAGAAATACGATGCTTATGAAAAATATAAACAGTTTTTTTGTCCAAATAATATGTTTTTCAAAGTTCTTTTCAAGGCGTCATGGCTCTTTAAGGTGACTGTATTTTGTGATCTTAAAGTTCTCGTGCTCAGTCTCTGTTCGAAGAAAGTTGACATGGGGTTATTGGGTAGACAGTGCAATAAATTAAACACAGAACAGGACATTTAGAATCTGACTTTTTGTTCTACTGGTAACCAGTTCAATCTACTATATAAGCTACAGTGGTGCTCTCTGGTTTTAGCTCACAGAAATCTGCATATAGTGTTGTACTGGCAGATTCTTTGTTTTCTGATGTCCTCCCCAAACTAAACGCCCGTACTCTAGTGTTAGAATGAGAAGTTTGTGCTATCATTTTTCTTGTTTCAGTCAGTAAGTAATCACTTACTGCGTATGGGGCTCTGATCTTCCTGTGTAGTTGCTTTACTATGTTGTCTACATGTATGTTGAAGTTTAACTAACTATCTAGGGTAACTCCCAAATATTTGAAATCAGACACTATGTCTAATTTCATTCCATCTCCGATCAGGATCTTAAATGGTTCTGTCATGGTTTTTTGTTCACGGTTAGAGCAAGATAACATCCCTTTTGTTTGTTTGTTTGTTTTTTATTCATTACAAGTTTATTTTCCAGTAACCATTTTGCCATGTTTTCAAATTTGTATTCTAAATTTTGTTTTAATATCTTAATGTCTTTGTTAGCCGTGTATAACACGTCATCGTCAGCGTATAATACCATTTGAGATCTTGAGCATGTTGCTGGAAGTTTGTTAATATACAAAGAAAACAACATGGGTCCCAATATTGAGTCCTGGGGTATCCCGTAATGTACATTTTTAAAGTTGGATATGATCCCATTTACTCGGACTTTATTTCTCATTTCTTAAGTAGTTATGTATCCAATTGAACGCAGGGTCCTCAAAGCCAATATTTGATAACTCTGCTTCCAGTAGGGGATGATCCACAAGGCTGAATGCCTTGGTCAGGTCCACGAATGCACGTAAATGTCTCCGCACCTTCTTACCTTTCTTCCCCAGCTTGGCGCCTTTTGAACTCAGCAGTGCAAAAAAGGAAGATGGGTTCTTACCATATGGTGAGGTAACTGAACAAACATTCTGACTCTGTTGTATAAATCCTACATGTTGACCTTTATTTCACATAATATGCACAATGACTTATTTTATACTCTTGAATGTGCTGCTTATTTTGAGGAATGCTTTACCTGCACACTCAAAGGTTGACTTGCAAGTTACAAGACTAACAGTTTGAAAGGTTATTAAATACATACTGTTCTAATGCTGCTGGTTTCTGCACAAACGTTTATTGCGTCTTGAAATAATTAGATCAGTGAGATGCTTAGTCGTGTCAAATACTAAGTTCACTGCCAGAATCTCGGCCAAGATGCTAAGTAATTTTGTTACAACCGATGGTGAAATAGTGGGATGTTTAGCCCCTGACATTTCGTGCACTGTGTTGTTTATCTGTATTAAAATCTTTGCTTGTGGCAGAAACTGGTCATTTCAATTCTCAGATGGCCAGATTTCCATAATTTTAATACTGTAATCTATTTTCTGGAAATCTATACTAATTTACTGGTAATCCCCTTAAGCTTGTACCAATTTACATGGACATTTCATATCCTTCCAGTAACAATGTTGAGTGGTTATGTACCATGTATCGAATAGTATGTCTGCCTGAAGGTAACTTTTATTGTATTGATTTACATAAATTCAATAAAACTGTCAATATTGGGGGGTGCTGTGGAGCTGTTAAGACTTGTACACGTTTGTTTGGAGCTCCATAATTTCATATCAAGAACTCATTCTAAATCTGCCTTTTTTTTTTTAATACTTTGACAGAAATCAACACTCTAGTTATTGGGTTCTTAGAGGAGAGTAAATGGAGAAGTTTGTCTCTCCCAAATTACGTGGAAGAGGAGCTATGGCGTGAAGGCCTGAGGGCTCTCTCATTGCCGCAGCAGGAGCCTCTCCCGGAATGCAGCCACGCTCTGATCTGGGCGCAAAGCCCAAAACTCAGGCAAAACCGACTCTGGCATCTATCCAGTCCCTCCTGGCTGAATTCCAGGCAAAGGCCCATCAGTCAACACTTCGGATTGAAACCTCGCTAGCTGAGATAAACAATAGGTGTGCAGCTATGTAGCTGAGGATCGAGAATGTGGAACAGGCTGCTAAAACTAATGAAAAGGAATTAAAAGTGATATCAGGTAGAACTCTTACTCTGGAAGGTGCGGTAAATGCTGCGCTGAACAAACAGATATCATAGGCATCTAGGTTGGAGTGGCTAGAAAATAATGCTTTCAGAAAAAAATTTACGACTTATTGGGCTCCTTGGAACTGTTCCTGCAGCTGATTTGAAAGTTACCATTGAAAATGCACTAACGGCAATGCACTTACAGTCCCCATTTGTGTTGGAGAATGTACATAGACCTCCATCTCGTTCAGCTAAGGACTCTACCACTGAGACTGAGAAGGCAAGATTTGTGATTCTTACTTTTACAAGTATCTCAGAACGAAATAAAATCCTTCAACTAGTATGTGCAAAAAAGTAATGTTTCTATGAAGGGCACCGTCTACATCTATATCCTGACTTCTTTGTACATACTCAGCGTAGAAAAAAAGCACTTTTTGCCGATTATGTCAGAATTTAGAGAAGCAGGATTAGCAGTTAGTCTCTTAGCTCCTACACGCTTGTGGGTGCAATTTCAAGGGAAAATGTACTATTTTGAAGATTTAGATACAGCAAAAGCTTTCTTTGAGACAAACATTAAGTTGCCACTGGATATAGGTTCTGAGTTGGAGGAAGATGATGCTGATCTCACGGAATATCATCCAGCTAACATCTGAAAACTATTGGGGACTGACTGTGTAAGACCCTGGACACACTACAGGACTGTTTTTGAAAACCATTTTTAAAACCAGTTTAGCTAAACCATTTCAGTGCAGTCACACTACTCAGTAACCATTTTTGATAACGGTTTAGTGTGGCCACACTGCTAGTGTTAAACCTGTTCTCCTTGTAACTATTTTGTGTTAAGTCCAACGCACAGAATTGTGCTTGCCCAGACACGCTGCAGCTAGAACTGTTTTAGTTAAACCAGTACAGCTTAAAATGTTTTTCTCCTGGACAGACCTGTGAGTAAAACCATGCTAGCTCCAAAACATTTTTAAAAATGGTTTTAAGACTAGGTATCTAGCAGGATTTAAAAACACTTTTGTTAAAACATTTTAAGGGGCTTGTAGTCTGTCTGCAAACAGTGCTAGGGGAATTTAAACCGTTTTAAGGCACTTAAATCGTTTTAAGTTCTCCAGTGTGTCCAGGGCCTTAATCTCTATTCTGTTGAGGACTTGTTGATTTTTTTTTGTGTGTGTGTTTCTTTTGATGCATCTGTAATGGATTCAGATGGGGAGGCACAGGATACTTGTAAATTAGGTAAACTTTAAAATATTGGATTTGATTTAAGGCTGGGAAGTAGAAGCCTTGAGCACCCTCAAACTTTATTTAATGAAAGAGTGTTTATTGCGCTCTGTGAGAAAAGTTAATTTTGGTTTCCTTTTTTAATCCCCTTAAAAAACTAAAAAAAGTCCTTTGTACTTTATTATGTATTATATGTTTGTATAATCTTTACTTAATGTTTTCTAAAGGATGTAAACTGTCTTTTCTCTCTCTCTTTTTTTTTAAAGGACTTTAAAAAATAAAGTATTAAAAAAAACTGTCAACATTCCGTCACTTTCCTTCACTGATGAGAACCGTTTAACTGAAAACTCATTTCAATGAGCTTTTTAGTGTATCAAGTAGATAGCTGGTGATTGACAAGTATGTACAATTATTAATTCCTGCACTTTTACAGAACCTGCCTTAATTAAATGAAAGTCACATAGTAAAACATTTTCTTTAGTCGGGGCTCTGTTTGTATTTTTTTCTCCCATGGTGTTTTCTGCAGTATAAAAGCAATAACGGTACAGCAAGCTGGGTTTACAAGGGAATACCTGTATTGGGATGCCAATAAAAACCAAGGCCTCAGGCCGAGGTATTTACTGGCACCCTAGTATGGTTTTTCCCTGTAAACCCAACTCAGTATACCATGATTGCTGTACTGCATTATAAAATGGGCAGGAAAATGCTTTAATATCACTGGCTATAACCAGTCAGCTGACTGTGCATTAATACAGCACAATGCACCGTCATCCTGGTATTTAGCCACTTCACATATCAATAGCCATTATAGAATTTTGGCATATCTAACTGGCAGACATTTTTCTCCTCATTAAACACTACTTCACAATACACAGAGAGTAATGGACTCTATTCGGTTCAGTACCTTTCCATATACTGTACTCAATAGGTCTCCCACTGCTCTGGTAACACCTTAACTTCCTTTCAGAGTGTTAAACAATATTTGAAAACCTCAAACAAAAAAGAAAATGTAGTGACTGTTTAATAGTATGTGTGTGTGTGTTGGGGGGAGGGTGAATCAGGACTCAGGACCCAGCAACCAGCTGGGCCGGAGCCGACTCTCGACCTAGTGATCATTTTTTGTTTGTTTTTTTAAAAAGCAGACTCTGCTCATTCCCTGATTCAAAAACAAAAACAAAACAACCACCACCAATTCAGCCATCTGTCCAAATCATGTCGGGACTCCCATCACAGGGTCATACTAGCATGTACTTGCCATCAGCCATTCCTAGCCTTGGACCTACATTTGAAAAGCTAAAAACAAAACAAAACAAAGAATACATACAGAAATGATGATGTGCCTCTGTCTCCCCACACTGCACCTGAGAAAATAAAATTTAAATAACGGGCTGCCATATTGTAGTGACACGTACAATATTTAGGTTTCAGCGGTACATGCGGCATTGTACTCGGGAGTGATGAGTGGTTCTGGGATTTCCTTTCCATGTTTGTCTGTGAAATGAATGTTCAAAATAAAAAATCTAAGAAACTCTTAATCTAACTAACCGACTAAGAAACACCCTTGCATCTCCCTCTCTCTTCACAGCACCGCTCTCTCAATGTCGCTCTCTTGTACCACTCCCTCACAGCACTTGCTCTCCATCAAATGCACTCCTGATTTAAGCCCCCTGGTATTAAAACACAAAAAAGAAATGCTAAAACAAGTAAATTACTTTTCATTTATTACTGTATTATTTTTTTTTCCAACAATATGATAAATGGGGAGGTGGCACAGGAACTACAAAACTACAACTACGGAATCTCCTTTAGGTCAAAACAGCTAAAACAAAGCAGTAAATTAAATTAAATTAAGTCCTAGTAGGTGAAAGAACTACTTTATGGTAAAACCACGTATGAATTACAACTTTTTTCTTTGCCTGCAGATAAAGGAGGAACCGTTGTAATCATGAACAATACACAATTCACAGCACACAACAGAAGCAGAAAAACAACTGTCAGACACAAAATTCTATATGCCATTACAGGAAGATTCAACAGAAAACTTTAGAAGGAAACTCCTTTCTTTGACTGATAAATATCCACCAACCATCAAATCAAAACTAATTGGATTAATTCCTCAAAATCCAAGAACAGGAATATTTGATACACTCCCAAAGACACATAAACCAGGAATTCCAGGATGGCTGATTATCTCGGGTATTGGCACTCTTACTGATCTAATATTGGGCTGGGTTGAGGGCATCCTCAAACCAGTGGCACAAAGAATTCCAAGCTTCATCCTGGACACAACCAATTACCTAAACAGACTTACAAATTAAATGCACTCCCTGCCAACTCATTTCTGGTTACAATGGATGTAGAATCTCTCTTTATATAGCAATATACTTACTACACTTGGATTGACTAAGCATATGCAAAGCATTACTACAAAGGGACACAGACAACTAGGCAATTACAGATGCCGTTTTGGAACCCAACGACTTCATACTGAAACATAACTGCTTCATCCTCAACAACAAACTATACTGACTGAAAACTGACACAGCTATGGGCACAAGAATGGCACCTTAATATGCCATCGTCTTCATAGCTTCATTAGAGGAGAGCTTCCTATCATAGCAGAGAACAAAACCACTGATCTACTACCATTTTATTAATTACATTTTGCTTATGTGGACAGACAGTGAGGACAAACTACATGAGTTCCATAGAGCCTTCAATAATTTGCATCCCCCAATCATTCTGAAAATGGAGTACTCCCAGCAAAAAATGAACTTTCTGGACATCACGATGGAACTGTAACAGGGCAAAATAAAAACATAAGTGTATAGAAAACCAACGGATCATTTCAACCCAACAGATCATTTCAACTAACTTCACCATTCTAGTGCAAACCTAAACCATACAAAAAGAGCAACTGTTTACAGCCAAGCCCTACAATACCACCGTAGATGCACGTCCAAGTCAGACAGGGACTACAATTTGGAAATACTACGAGAAGCTTTCACCAGCAAAAACTACCCCTCACATGTAATTGACAAACAGACTGCATGTGCTAGACAAATCCCATGAAAACAGCTACAAGCATACAAAGAGAAAAAAAGAATCAAATGCACACCACTGGTTGTGACTAAACCCATCAATCAGACCACTATACAAAATCATCAGAAAACTGCAAACAGTCCTGCACAACGATGACAGACTGTCCACTATATTCAATGAACCACCTATAGTACCATACAGACAACCACCAAATCTGGGAAGAACACTGGTCAGGAATTGCACCCCCACAATTCAAACAGACGCACAAGGAACCAGACCATGCAACAAGCCCAGAAGCAAAACATGCAGCATGACTGACCCATGTGACTGAAGGACCCATGTGACTGTTTATTCTCCATTTACCAAAGAAGGACACAAAATTAAAGGGTCTTTCTCAAGCAATACCAACAATATGACTTAACTAATAAGATGCCAAAAAATGGCCACATAGGTGGTATATGGGTGAAACAGGGCAAACGCTCTGTAAATTCATGAATGGACACCGATCTGCTATCTAACACTCTGACAAGCAGGCACCAGTGGCTGAGCACTTCTCGCAGAACAACCATTCTCTTGGCCTCGTGTCGCACTATGCCCCTGGGCATGCGGTTATCTCAGCACAATTTATTTTATTTAATTTATTTATTGCACACTCTATGTCTTACTGATTATGAAAACACCATGTAGCCAATCAGAATGCAGAACAACTGTCCCGTTGTTCAGCGATAACTGGACAGTGGACTGAGCAATGGGACTGTACACTTGTGTTAGCATTCTGATCATTTACCACTCAAATAATTATTGCTGTTAACTGCCAACACTATCACAAACCTCCACTGAGAAAAAACAGCAAGAAGAGCCTCTCATTGTCAGAGCCTCACAGAAAAAGATAGTTGCATTTTACTGTACCAGCCTGCATAATAACTGTATTCATTTAAGGGAAAGTCCCCTCAGCCGTTTTCTCTTTTTGCCAGTGTAGTGTGTAGGCATAAGCAATGATTCTCTCTCTTGCACCACCCTAATTCCATCCTAATTTAAATTTAAATAAAATTGCTTCACTCTGTTCTGCCCTGGTGAGAAAACCTGTTTGACGCCATTGCAAAGGACATGACCCCATGCATAAAAGGAAACATGGGAGCTGATAATGCGTATTTGCACATCAAAGGGACTGGAAGTAAGTAAAGAACTCCTTTTTCACACCAGGGCAGAACAGAGTGAAGCAACTTCATTTAAATTTAAAGGTCAACATTAATAGGGGTCTCAGAATCTGTCAAACAAAAACACAGCACTGTAGGTTTGAGCCTTACCTACACAGTGATGTGTTCTGTTTGCCTCGAAATGTGTGTTAATCCACTTTTGCTATGCTGTAAACATTTTTGTGACATGTAAACAAACCCATATCCTGTTCAAACACTGTACTTCAGTAGCTGTCTAAAATGGCCACTGCATGCTTATATGAGGACGTCAGTGTTCCGGATTGATAATACAATTTGCATGGGGACCTTAGTAATAAAACTATTGAAATAACATTAATAAAGCGCTTTTCCTCCAAATCCTTTACTGTGCAGGTGTGGCAAACTTTTCATACCTGCACAGTCAAGGATTTGAAAGAGAAGCGCTCTGTTAATGTTATTTCAATAGTTTATTACAAAGGACCCCATGCAGACTGTATTATCACTCCGGAGTACTGTCGCTCCACTCATGTCATCATGAAAGCATGTAGCAGCCATTTTAGGCAGCTGCTGAAGCATGATGTTTGGACAAGAAATGGGTTTGTTTACTTGTCACAGAAATATTTAAAGTGCAGTGACAATTGACTAACACAAATTTCGAGGCAAAGGGAGCATATAATTATGTAGGTAAGCCTCTAACCTACAGTGCTGTGTGTTTGTTTGGCAGATTCAGAAACCCCCTATTTATGTGTCCTTTAATTGAGAATGAAATTAGGAGGGTGCAAGAGAGGGAATCATTGTTCATGGCTACAAACTACACAGGTATACAGAAAACAGGTTGAGGGGACTTCCCCTTTAAATTAAATTTACATAGTAAAACTATTTCTTTAGTCCATGCTGTTTGTGTGTTTTAAACGTAATGCTTTGGTAGCGTGTATTTTTTTCTCCCATGGCGCTTTCTGCAGTACAAAAGCAATAATGACAAAGTGAGCTGGGTTAATATGGGGAATACATGTACTGGGATGCCGACAAACACCTCAGCCTGCGACCTCGATGTCTATTGGCGTCCCAATAGAGTCACTCCCAAACAAACCCAGCTCTCCATACCATTATCGTTAATTATACTGTAAAGGGTCCCCCGGCCAATGAGAATGCAGAGCTACTGTCCCATTATTCTGCCATAACCAGACAGCAGACAGAAAATAATAGGATGGTATGCTAACCCCTGCATTCTGACTGGCTTACACCTACAAATTGCTCCTTACTGTAAATATTCTGTCACTAAGCTGTATAGTAGCATTAGCAGCAGTAAGCTCATTTTAACATCGCTAAAGAGTTCTTCTAATTTTTTTTTTCCTAATTGTAACTTCTTGTTCAGTACAATTGGTATAATATCTATAGTGGTGGGGGTTAAACTCATTAATAACCTAATCTGGGACTTTATAAACACCTCAGCCTAGAGCCTCTGAGTTTATGTAGTCCCACATATAGTTATTACCTGATAAACCCACACCACTATAACATTATTGCTATAACAGTCATATGCCCCGAGTAGGCTCTGCGGTATGAGGTGAAGCCCTGTCCTTTCGGACACCTAAGAAGTGTGGGAATTGCAGCATATCCATGCACTCCGGGGTGTGTTATCACACTGTATCTAGTTATTTGTTTATTGATTTATTTATTTGAAATCATGCCAACTACGATGACCCCCGTGAGAGGCAGCATCTCGTTTTCATGGGGGTTCCCACGTAGGATAGCAGCAGTCAACAGGTTAACACAGACCAGTAGGTATAATCACACACAGACTAAAACATACAAGGCAAAGAAACAAACTGTAAAGGTAAGCACATCTAAACAGTAATCCAAACAAGTGAACAAAGTGGCGTCACAGCAAACAAACAGCATGAGCATTGTTATGCAACGAGAACATGTTAGGGAGAGGGGGATACCGGAACAAAACAAATACAGGGAGTTCTAAGGTGACTGGACATGAACACTGGCAAGCTGGAAGCAGTCCTCGGCAGGAGAGGGAGTTTGTTCCGGGTATCTGGTGCTGCAAATGCAGAGGCTTTTCTTCTTCACTGCTCAGGCTGCCTAGTGTCACCATTGATGCTACTGTCCAGCCCCTTCCTCATGATCTTTCATGCACCCGCTTGCACTCGCTCATTTATTCATGAATAGTGACAGGAGTGAATGGAGTGGGTTAAGTGTGTGGCGGAAAGGGGGCCAACTGACAAGCCGGGATATATTGGCACTACACCCCCCTCCTGAAAATCAAGGCTTGGGCTCAGTGGGGTGAGGAGTGGGCACACACCTTACTTTTTACAATTTAGTACTATGGGGGTCGTCAGGCTAGGGAAGGGGTTTCATTGCCATGGAGCTGGCCACCACATTCTTCATGTTAAACTCTGTGTAAGACACTAGGTAAGGGGGTGGTGGGTGGGTAAAGCTTGGAACTGGGAGACAGGGTGGCCAAGAGACCAGCCCTGGCCACCTGAGGAAGAGGAAAGCCTTTTTGTCCCCCCACCTCCATACCGTATACCAAATATCTGGGCCCTTGAATAGAATATTTGGACTGGATATTCAGAATAATGTATTTACACACCCCTAACTTGTGGTTAACATTCAAAATATTTGCTCAAGCTGTTTAATTGCTTCTGTAAATGTTGAGACACCTAGAGCACCATTTACAGTTGTTAATACCCCAATGTGGGGCTTACCTTTAAGGCTTCCTGCAGTTTGCACATCAAAGGCTTCAACCGCCACTGACAGAGCAAAGGCTACAGTGCTCCCAACTGAATTGGGAATCCCTTAATTGTTGCCCAGACTGAACCAGACACGTGCACACCCAGAGGACTTGACTGGGGCAGAGGCAGACGTTGTATAACTAAAGACATTTTGGAAAGGTCTGCTTGTGGAATAAAAATTTGGCAGCCGTCTTCATTATCTCTGATCTGTGACGGAATGGCAGTGGAGTCAGAGGGTGACTGGACAGCCAATCAGGCTCTGAAGCCTGCCAAAGGAGCCATAAGGGGGCTGGTGGACTTGAGTAGAACCTTGTTAATTCAGGTACAGTACCTTCACAATAGCCAATTGCCTGTGAAATGATGGACCTTCAGCCTTGCTGCAAATGACTTCCAGCTCGATAAGCCAACTGAGAGCTGGGTTTACCCTGTGAACAGCAAGGGCTATTCCAGGACTTTGAGCAGTCTGCACAGAGCTGTTGAAAGAGATAGATCACAATACCGAGTGAGAGAGAGAGACAGACCACATGTCTACCAGAAGCAAGCACCTTTCTGCAACTCAGAAAAGGAGGTAACTGTGTACTTGTACAGAGCAGTCCAAGAGACTAACAGTGAAATCGCAGGAAAAGTGTTGGCACTGAAAGCTGTCCTGCTGACACTTTGATAAAGGAAAAGATGCAGGCTTTGTACTCATACTACCAAGGTTAAAATAAGGCCTGGTACATCACCCTGCAGCCCAGCAACAGCCTCCCCGGGAGGCTCTTGCTGGGCTACGGGGTGATGTACCAGGCAATAGGCCTTCCTCCTTTTTATAAGTAACACAAATAAAACAGTTTATGTACTTTACTTCTATTGTTTAGCCTTACAGCCTTACATCTTAAACCTTGGTAATGTGAGGCCTGCATTTCTGCACCACTTACCAGTGGGCCATCCTTTTCTTGTATTGTCTGCCCACACTTTCCTGACTTTGATAAACATTCCCCTGTAACAGAGCAACTATGTGTTTGGGAAGCCACCCAGTCAGCACCACAGCCAGGGGCTGGTCGTTGTAGCACACTAAAGACTGGATGCCAGGATGTGGTGTGTTGGTCTCACGTGGTCAGGCTGAAGCTGCCCCTGTGATTTTCAGAAGAGGAGGATCGTCTGCTACATGTGAAGATGAGGAGAGACCTGATTGGACCTGCTGAAAGCAGCATTTGCATACCGACACCAGAAGTCTGAAACTGAAGGAGAGACACATACCATCCCAAAGAGGGACTCTTGACTACTGCATTACCTCACCCTGTGTATCGAGAGATCTTGCTGCACTGGGCAAGCCATGAGTAATTAAGGGCCTGTTCCTGTACCCCCACGGCTGTTCTTAATTGGGAAATCATTAAATGGACAAGGCCATCCAGATGGGAATACAAATAACCACTTTAGGTTTAGCTGAAGGTTGACTTGCAACAAATTAAAGCCATTATTTAAATCTTTACATGCACTGACCCCAGTCGGCCATGCACAGCATTCATCAGCTGTTCATTCCTCCTGGGGCTCGGTACCCAATGAGGCACAAGGAGCTCCCTTAGAACAGGGGTATACTGGTGCCAGTGGGTGGTGGGTAGTGCCCAACAGTATAACTGGGCAGCTGTACTGCGCACGTGTGGTTTGGGGGCGAAGACTACTGTTTGTTGGCTGCATCCAAGAGGGCAACGGAAGCATAGCCAGGTCACTTGCACGTAATTTAGACTGGGTCTAGACGGGTACTGAATGACCAGTCAGATGTATTCACTGCTACTTCAACTAGCCCTTCTTTCTCCTAAGACCTTGTCCTGCACCCCAATAAAATCCTTATGTTAAAATTCTTGTTTGAGAGTTTATCCTTCATAGAATAATAAGTATTGCATCATTATTGGGGACTGTTGTTGCAGTGTACTGCATCCAAGGAGTCTGTACCATACTTAAACCAAGCCGGCTACAGCCTTCTCTGGGTAAAGGCACCATGCTGTTTAACTGAAATCTTGGATATGAACCGTCCTCACAAGGAGTTAATGACCCAGGCCCCCCAAACTTGTTTGAGTCCACAAGGCAGGGGTAGTAACCATTAACATCTACAGCAACCTGGTTATACAGTAACACTTGGTGACTTTACAAATTTGGGATGTCAAGAAGACCCTTGCTAGACCAGCACTGAAATCTACCATATACAAGGCTTGGACTTAGCTTAGAGGAGAAGTCTTCCCAGTTGCTATAGGGAACTGCAAATCAGCCAGACGTTAGCACAAATGCAGTTTGTAACCGCTAACATGCTGGCTTACAGCGGCCACAGAAGCCTGAGCACAGCCCAATGCCAGTCATGTGGTGCTACTCCACATCCAGAGTTCTGGGTAACTGGGGCTGCACACAGCCCCACTCCCCTTGCCCTGCAGCTTTAGGCCCAGGTGCAGTACAGCTGAACTACAGTAGTTTCCGTTTTTTATGCCTTGTCTTGGTTTTTCTTTGTGGTCCTGGGGTCCCCCTTCAACTGCCTGGCCAATATCCAGTCTCTGGTATCCAATCAAGCCCCCCCCAACCCAGTTCCCCCCAAGCCCTGCATATAACAAACAGGTCCCACATCGACTGGAGTCCTCCACTGTCTCTCCTGTTCCTCACTGCAGAATAACACCACCCCTACCGCCTGCCCTTAACAGTTTAACAGACATGAGGCGTTGCTAAACTCAGCAGCAGCTCTAGGGGGATGTTGCCATGCTTTGTGCACGACCACACAGCTTAACTGCATGGCAATCCCACCCCTTTGCAACCCTACTATGCAAGGCACAAAACAAGGGACCGGCACGAAGTGGTCACTGTATGACTTAGCAACAGTCTGTTACAATTGTGTATGGGACCCCTGTTTTTGGAATATCAAATGTCTGACAATTTTTAGGGACATGATTCACAGTCACAAGGTTAAAACATCTGTATTAGGGTTATTCAGAATCTAATTAGTGGAATTGTTTTTGTTGAGATTCTAGTTTGTTTTTAGGATTTTGGATTTTTGGAACTGAAGACCAAAAACCATTAAAACAGCTAAATCAAACTCTGAATCAGAAGCCTGTATTTCTTATGTGTTAGAATTTTTAGGATTTCCTGTTTCAATATGGAACCAGATTTTCCAATTTTCCAAAATGAAAAAAAAAATTCCTTTTGGAATTCATTTCGGCAAATCTGAGCACTTCTAATTCTGACAACGTCACTCAAGACTCTAGACAGTCAACTGTCTGTCTCACCCTAAAAAAAGGGGGAAAAAATAAAATGCTTTGACATCTGAACAACCAAGCACACTGCAGACAAAAATATTTTTAAATGTCTGGTACTCTTTGTTTCATAAGAAAGTAGGCTCACATTACAAAAACAGGAGAAAACAGCGACACGTGTCCAGCTTCCGCTGCTCCCAAACCCTGAACCCATGGAATGTAACCCTCAGTGAAGACCAAGCTGAGAGGTCTCAGTGAGCATACCCTCACCTTCCGAGGACAGGGCCAACAAACTGATTCGTACCATAAGGAACATGAGCTATGAGGAAAGATTATAGAGAAGGCTGAAGGGGGACATAATCGTGATTTTCCATATATTAAAAGGGACAGATTAATTTCCGGTGATGTCGCTGGCATGGCAGGATGCTGAGTAAGAAGCTCCGATGGGAATCTCAAAAATATACCACCAAAAATGGTCTATTAATAGCCAAAACATGATTTTTAGATTTCTGCAGTGGTGGTGATTAGCTTACACACCAGGTAATGGGAAGAACAAGTACAGTAGACAGCAGTTCAATGGGATTCATGAGTGATAACCACATGGACAGTATGGATTTACAGACCCCGAATGGACCATGAGACACAGCCACAGAGAACACCATGGGGGACTGGAAGGCTATCCTCAAAGAGTTGCGGGACGTTTGGGGAGAAAACAGGAAAACTCTACAGGCTATACAAGCAGACTTCCAAAATGTGAAGCAAAGAGTCAACGCCATGGAGCAGTGAGTCAATGAGGTGGAAGACAGAGGGCTCAATTTTCAAGGGTTAACGCGGGGCTTCCGTCAAGCCCTGCATCAACCCCATTTTTTTGAGCTGATTGTGCTAACTCTATGGTGCAACTTTGCCCAACTTTAGTACATTGGACGCGGCTGCAACACTTTCTGCACTTTGCGGCGGCTTGCGCCAAATATGTGACACAGGCCCTGTAAAAAAGGCCTACAGCATGCTGCAAATTAGACCACAGGGAGCTAGTCTAACTTGCGGTATTTGATGAATGGGAATACAAATCTCAAATGGCGCCAGAAGAAGGTTGCAAGCCCCATGCGCCTATGATCAGTGCGCTGGCGACTTCTGGCATTTTCAAGCTTTAGAAAATTTAGCCCCAACACTCTCGCATTCAGAGACTGTTACTTCATCTGCTAGACACACAGGCATACCTCAAGTGCAAAAGCGTGGACCTGGAGGGCCGCTCCAGGAGAAAGAATGCTTGGATCTATGGGTTAAAGGATGGGCTAGAGACTGCAAACATGGGGAATTTATAGAGAAGGTGCTCAGGTAAACCCTGTCCATCATGGACCACTACCAATTAAATGTGGAACGAGCACACAGGGCACTTATTCTTAAGCTCTTGAACTCTGGGGCTCCTCCGAGGTCCATTGTGTTGCAATTCAACAGTTTCAGAACAAAGCAAGATGTCATAAGCAGGGCATAGAAACAATAAGTGCTCCAATATGAGAAGTGTAAGCTCACACTAGACCACAATTACCCTCAAGAAATTTTAGAACCGCAGTAAATGTATGGGAGTCTAAAAAGAACACTTCAAGAGCAGAACTTGAAATTCCAGATCCCCTAGCCAACAATGCCTTGGGTGGTGCTCCCCACAGGCCCCTGCATACATGACATGACAATCCAATGGAAGTTACAGCAGACTTATGCAAATTGAGCATAGTGTTGACCCTGAAGGAATCAGCAAGCACTAGCACACAACTCAGTGCAAACTCTCGGGACAGCAGATGGGAACAAAAAAAGCGGAGAAGGGAAGAGTGACACTGAAAGGCTGACTCGATCTGAGACAATAATGAAGTCCAGTGGAACTCCTGTCACAGTCACACTCCTAGGTGCTGAACACCACAGCAACAGCCATACCACCACCATAAAGAGGTAATCACATTTCTGATATCTGTGGACATTGAAAACAGACTGGTGAGTGATTAAAATCAGTTTTGATTATCAGAACTGGGACAAACTCAGCATATCTGTAGCAGGTGGGGGTGGGGAATTGCAGTGCCTGCCACAATGTATCTACACAGTAGTGATAGTAGCAATTGGGGGGACGCTTAACTTCCTGCCTGACTGCTTGAAAGGAATAATATTGAATAATGTGAGTTAATTATGCATAGCTAATGCCCTCACTCTCTGCGGCATCTACTGTGCTTGGAGGAAAGAGGGAGAGACCTGTGAGCAGCTGTTGGAGGATCTAGCATTTAGACATGAATGGCTGTAGCCACACTGGAGGTAGTAGTAGCTCCTGACGGAACTTGGGACAGTGGGAAACAGGCCCAGTAGCATGTCTCACATCCATGAGAGCATGCTAAATGCATGCAATGTGGAAGCTGACAGGACAACAATGCCCCTCAGTGGTGTCACAGACATAGCCCCTCAACCTGTGGATATGGTCGGACTTGGATGGATCTGGTAGAGTTTGCACACATAACAACACTAGGCTAGTTTTATATCTAGCCAGCTCACAACCAATCTTTTGTTTTATACGTAATGTGTTGTATACTGAAAGCCAGTTTACAGCTACTGAGTGTAAACAGAGAGGGAGGCATCCCCATCTAGAGTAGTGGCATGAGCATCCCCACCAAAACAACCCATCGTTCTTCCCCGAGGATCAACTCCCTACTGCACCTTAAATGAGTACCTCACAGAACGTCTTCAGAGACCCAAGGCCACACTGATGAACCATTGCCTCCCGCTATATAGGGATTTATACAGACAGATAACAGATTTATTTTGCTGTTGCTTAGTTGCAGACCTCAAATGAACAGGGACTGAACTTTCTTGAATCTGGCCTGTATCCAGCAGTGACTCTAACGTCTCCTATATAGTGCGTTACTTATAGAGGGGCGCTGTGTATGGACTAGAAGTGTGAACAACAAACTGTACTTAAAAAAGATAAACAAGTGGCTTTGAGTGGTCTAAAGGCTAAGGGGCAGACAGTGTATACAGGTGAATAAAACAAGTTATGCTACTGGGAATACTGGCCAGGACTCTGGCTGGGATCATGACTCCAGAAGTTTTCCTGGAATAAGGCCCTGCTTACCCTGCCGTAGGAAACGATATTATAATATTTATCCTAAGTAGTACACAGACCCTTTATGTCAAACTCTGTCTCCTGATCACCCTGCCCAGGTTCAAGATTCAAGATTGTTATTTAAAACAGGAAAGGTGTAACAAACCAATTCAGCATGCACTCACTTTCAAGGGCTTCCTGATTACAAATAGCACATAAAAAAAGGACAAAATAATAATAAAAGTTTCTGTTACAGATTAACACATAGCAAAAATAGTTTAGTTACAAAAGCAAAGAAAACATTTAAAGATAAATTAACAACAAACTTTATAACTTACAGTACAACTTTAAAATAACTATTGACAAGAGTTATAACGGACTGGACAATTGTCTTTTTCCTCTTTTCACAATGTATAATTTATTCCCGGAGACCGCTTGTGAGGCCAACAGCAACGCGGGATGTTCAATCTAAGACCCCTTCTCATGCCACCAGGGAGGGGCTTTCCTGCATCATGCCAGATGCTAGAGAGGCCCCAACTGGAAATAGCTGCTACCCTCCTTCGCATCAAGTCACTGGGGATGTATTGCTCTCCAGTGGGCTTGGCCACAGAGACTCCTACTTTATGAAGTCTTCTACCTTGGAAGATTCGGTTGCACCCAGTTAGGCAGTGGTTCTGGTTTCAGTTAATTATGTTTAATGTTGTTGTTCTGTCTGACCTAGGGATACACATATTGATACTCACATGTGGGGGAGGAGGGAAAAAGCAAAGCTGCTCTAAAAACTGCAAAATAATGGAATGCACCACACTGGGAAAATGAATATGCCAGACTATAGTGTATTATCACTCAGTGTAAATGGGTTACACAACCCAGTGAAGAGACAAAGTTTTATCTTTATTACGAAAGGAGCAGGGAGAATTAATATTTTTACAGGGAGCTCATTTGAATATGGTGGAGAGAATAAAATTAGACACACAGTATTTGGCTTTCAGAGAGGGCACCATGCCATTCCTGGGGACACCACCAGGAGGTTTCCATCTTTCTCCACCCGAGACTCCCATCTGAGGAAAGAGATCTTTTTAGACACAGAAGGAAGATACACTGTGGTAAATGGTAACCTGTATGGAGACACTTTTAAACATCTATGCACCCTCAAAGGCCCCTATCCAGGTCTTTAGGCAAATATTCGATCTTACTGCACCTAAGGAGAAGGCAGAATAATATGGGAAGGGGACCTCAAAGACATCCTCAACCCCAGTATGGACACCATGAACAAAAAACATGAAAGGATGTCCCCAGAGCAGAAATACAGTGGCCCAGATATTCAAAAGGGTTGCGCCATACGCACAAAGGTTCGCTTACGCGCAAGTCCAAAATGCCACCATTCTGCGATATCTGCAGCAGGAGGCTGTTACGCCCACTGGCACCAGGTTGCGCAAGAGAGCAATGCAAATGAATGCATGCTCAACAGGAGGGGAGGATCCATGCATAACCTGCGCGCAACCGATATTCAGTTGGGTTGTGCAGAGTTGTCGCATGCGCAACCCCAAGCTGCCGCTGACAAGCTTGAGCCAAAAAGGCTTAAGTCGAGGGCCACCCACAGGTGAGCTGCTGCATTGCAAGCAAACAGCAGCTGCCACCTGGCTGGCCCCCAACTTCGCTCCCTGTGCCCCCACCAGCCCGATCGCGGGCAGTACGTCTGTCCCCCACATCCCACAGCCCGATCGCGGGCAGAACCTGTATAAACCTCCCCAGTGCCCGATCGCGGGCAGAACCTATCAACCCCCCAGTGCCCGATCGCGGGCAGAATATAACCCTCCCCCAACCCGAATAACTCCCGGTGGTCCAGTGGACGTCAAAGCCCGATCGCGGGCAGAATGTCCTAGCACAACCCCCAAACATCTCCCTGGTGTCTAGTGTCCCCCACCCACCCACGGCTCCTCCATCCCCGTCCGCGGCCGGCGACAGCATCCACCCGCCTGCCGCCCCCGCCCGGCCGACTGACTGTCGGTGGGGCTGCCGCCCGTTAGTGCGAGCTACAGCCAATGGGCATGCAGCCCACATCGTACATGACAGTCCAGATTTGTGAATGATCATTCACAAATCTGGACTGTCATCTCTGTGTAGACTGCACGCCCATTGGCTGTAGCTCTGCACCAATGGGCGGCAGCCCTACTGGACAGTCGTCGGGCGGGCAGCGGGCGGCAGGCGGGTGGATGCTGTCGCCGCTGGCCGCGGGGAGCGGGTGAGGGGCTTCGTGGGTGGGTGGGGGACACTAGACACCAGGAGATGTTTGGGGGGTTCTGTGCCATTCTGCCCGCGATCGGGCTTTACGGTCCACTGGACCACCAGGGAGTTATTCCGGCTGGGGAGGGTTACATTCTGCCCGCGATCGGGCACTGGGGTTATACAGGTTCTGCCCGCGATCGGGCACTGGGGGTTGAGCAGGTTCTGCCTGCGATCGGGCTGTGGGAGGTGTGGGGAAGCGACATGTATGTGTTCTGCCCCATGATCGGGCTGTGGGAGGTGTGGGGGTATAGAACTGTGATGCCCGCGATCGGGCTGTGGGAGGTGTGGGGGGCATGAACTGTGATGCCCGCGATCGGGTGCAGTGTATGTGCCGTCCCCGACGGCTGCTGCCTGGCAGGGTGGCCAGGAGCAAGTCCTCGATCGGGCGCACCTACATGCAAAAGGCATGCAAATGGGGCCATAAAGAGATGCAAATGGCCCCTGCGCCTTTGCATAAATTATGGCCCCATTTGCATGTCACCTTGAATATCGGAATTTGCGCATGGCGCAATGGTACTGCGCCACCTCAAGTTGAATGCTCAACTCTGGCAACGCGGTGGCGCAAGTTCCACTGCGCATCATGCGCAAGTGTTGTAGGTTTGGGGCGAGATTCAAAGGAGTTGCCCATCAGCGCAACTCCTTTGAATATCACCCCGGCCACACCCCTGCGCAACTATTTTGAGCAGCGCAGGGGCTTGCGCCTCAGACTGGCGCAGTTTGAATATCTGGGCCAGTATGTTAAAATACAATTAGCAAATCTGGGGCACAAGGATAGCAATACCTCAAAAAAGTTAAAAGTACCCAAATGCTAAACAATATACATATTAGTGTTGCTCGGATAGTATTCTACAAATTCGGATACTGTCAGATACCATCATTTTGGTCATATATCACATAGCCTTGGATGGCATAGACATCCAACCAAGGATCGGACCTCCTAGGATCCACTGTAAGTATCCAAGGTATCCAATGGATCCAACCAGGGATCTGATGGATCTGACTACAGGATCCATTTGCTGCATCCTAGGTCGGATACCAGCACTATCCAAAGGAAGATAGTCGGATCCACACAAGCACTATCTAAGTAACACTAATACATATTATTCACCTGCACACAAAGTTTACTTTAGATATTCTCTTTCATTTCTCCAGATGAGATACACAGAGTGGAGTCAGTGGAAATGCTTCCTAAACATACTTCGGACCATGCAATACTCAAACTCAAAATTGATCTGGGGCAGAACCCAAACAAACACTCTGGAGGTTAATACTACCAGTGCTCCATTCTCAACTAGCAAGAGAAGAGCTTGACCTATATTTCGGAGATAACCACCTTTAGCGACACCCTGGTCATAAAATCCAAGACACTATGAGAGACCACCGAACTGACTAATTGGGGGAAACTGATATCCATGGCGGCATATCAGTACAGACAGAAAGCTAAGAAATGAAAAGACTTTGAGAAAAAGCTAGCAGATGAACACCAGGCTTATGTGACAGGGGACTCTGATGGTTGGGACCACATCAAAGGCCTGAAACAACAACTAGAGGACACTGCCTCTACAGAAACAGAGTACGCCCTCTGGCATCTTCCCCAAAGATACTATGGAGGAGGAGGCAGAGCAGCTAAACTCCTAGCATACCATCTTAAACAATAAATGGGAGTCACGCAAGTCACCCCACTGACCTGCCACAGACCAGATGAAAAGTCTTCACAACCAAGACAATTCTCACCTCCTTTACCAATTAGTACAAGACCCAATACATAGGACCATGCTGAGACTAAAATAGAAACACAGAAGTTGACGGCAGATAAGGACCGCAAGGCCCATCCAGTCTGCCCACTTTTTCTACCTTATGAATGTGCCATCGGCTTTTGCTCTGTCAATGGCCTATCTTTTCATACTCGTCTGTATTGCTCCCTTTTGCCTGTCCCATGCCTGTTTGAAGCCCTGCACTGTACTCATATCCACCACTTCCTGAGGTAGGCCGTTCCATGCAACCACCACCCTTTCTGTGAATAGAACGTCCTCACATTACCCCTTAATCAGCCTCCCTCTAATTTCACGCGTGTCCTCTTGTCCTGCTGTTTTTCTTACATTGAAACATGTTAGACTCTTTCACCTTGTTAATGCCCTTAAGGTGTTTGAATGTTTCGATCATATCACCTTTCTATCTGGACTACAGCTGCCTGCCTTTCAGGAAGAGCACACAAAACACTTAATGCAGGACATCTCCTCAGAGGAATTAGCACAGCCATATCAAAGCTGAAAGACAACACGAGCCCAGGGACAGATGGCTTTTACAGCTGAATGGTACAAAGTTTTTAAAGACCAACTTCTAGGACATCTGCAGAATTCTATGAATGAGGAATCAGGAACAGGAAAGCTGCCCAGGACCTGGTGAGAGGTGCTAATCTCAGCAATGCAAACGCTCAGAAAGGACAAATCCCTCCCTGAATCTCACAGACCTATCTCAGTTCTCAACCTAAACTACAGGCTGTTCAAAGGTATCCTAGCACACCGCCTGGAAAACCTACTGCCGACACTAATACAGCTTGATCAATGACTGGCTTTGTAAAAGCACAACAGGTACAGAATAACCTAAAAAAGGAAGCTGCATCTATTAAATCATATCATCACCAAGGGAAGGGGGGGTACTCCTAGTTGGAGTAGATGCGAAGAATGCATTTGACAGAGTGGCCTGGCAATACTTAGTGGCAGTGTTACAACGTACGGGCTTCCCACAGGAATTTATCCACCCCCTAAAGAGAATCTTCACTGACCCACAAACAAGAGTGAAAGTAAATGGCACCATAGGAGAACCCTTCACACTAGGCAGAGGAACCAGGCAGGGGTGCCCTCTCTCCCCTCTTCTGTCAGCATTTTATATCGTGCCGCTAGCACAAGCAATATGTGAAAAGGAACACATAACGGGTTTACAGGTAAATGGACAGGTGGATAAAGTTAGTCTTTATGTTGATAATATATTCCTGTACCTCTCAGAACCAGAGAAATCCCTCCCAAGAGTTCTACAACTTTTAAACAGAGTTGGTCACTTCTCAGGATGTAAAATAAACACGATGAAAACATAAGTCCTGGTATGTAATTATACTCCCTTCACAGACTCTCAAAGATAGTCACCCTCTTTGGTGGGATATGAACTCTTTGAAATACCTGGGGATTCAAATTCTGAAAAATTGGTACTAGGCGAAAAGAGCGAGTGCAACATAGCGTGAGTCACACTAGCGCATGTCACACATCGACTGCAAACACAGCAAGTGTCAATAAAAGCGAGATGTCAAAACAGTGAGGAACGAGGGAAAAAATAACCGCAAGCCACTGGGAAAACCACACACACATAAACAACTGAATCCACACAAACCTCTACAAGAAAAAACACTTAAACGTACCACTGAAAATCACAGTAAAGAAATATGACAACAGTATAACATGCAGAACCACTATTGGCATATGTAGCAATGCACAACTGTACATGCACAGTGAGACACACAGCAAACCTACATATTTTTTATCTGCCTTGGTGTTTGTTTCTTGCACTGTTTTGTCCTCGCTGTGACGAGGTACCTTTGTAAATGAGCCTCTGGCTCAAAGGTTGTTAAACTGATGTTCTAATAAATAAATAAATAAAATAAAATAAATAAATACACTGCAACATGTCATGCGGAGGGCTTTGCCCCCACACCCTCCACACGGGGGGTTTCAATGCCCACACCCCCCTACCAGAAATATAAACATCCTTCATGTCGTACACATCAGAGAGACAGCAGCACAAGTCACACACAGTGCCCAAATGCCCCACGCTGTACTTACACATTTGCTATTTGCCCCGGTGCTGTTCTTTCCTCACTGATAACACCGTGCTCTTATTCCCTCGCTGCTTTCACCTGACACCTGAGAAATCATAGAGGCCTATTCCAGATTAACTATGGCCCTCTGACTGCTCAAATCAAGCATGATCTGCAACATTGATCGACCGCCCCTATGAGTTTTAGTCACAGGATCCAGTCCATATAAATGAACATCCTCCCCAGATTACGTTACGTTTTTTCAGACCCTCCCAGTGAAAGTCCTGGTCAAGCACTTCTGAGAATGGAACGTGGCCACCTCCATATCCACCTGGACTCGACAGAAACCAAGAGTCCGGTCCAGAACACTGACCCTCTGAAAACTAAAAGGAGGACTAGCGCTACCACTACTAGAAATATATTATTGGGCAGATCAGACTAGAACTCTGGTTTACTGGTGATCACCTCAGGGAACTGGAAAGAAGCAGAATTATCAAGAACACAGGATCTTTTAATCCCAGATCTGTCATTCAGTGATAATGTCCCTCTACCAAGACGAACAGGAATAGAAACATGAATAGCGGACTTGATACTTCTCTGGTGAAAACTGCTACATAAGCACCAGATTACCAGATCTTTCCATCTACTCCTATGGTTTGCTACCAACCCATTACTCCCCCCTGCAGCCATAGGTCAAGGAGTTTGAGTCTGGCACAAGTTGGGGCTCATCTCCCTACTAAAGCTCCTGACTGGCACCCAAATGAAATCATTCAAGATGATATGCACAGAATGTAATCTCCCTAGATCACACTTCTACAGCTATTTGCAGATCAGATACCGGATGCAACAAATGAGTGACTATGAAAAGATACTAGAGAAGCCTCTCTCTACATACTTTTCTTGACACAGCTTATATCACATATAGACAAAAACTGGGAAGAGCTGGATCCACATAATATAGACTATATATGTCTTAAATGGGAGGTAGGACTGAATATACCAAATCCTAATGAACAATGGCAAGACATCTGTGCTGCACCACATAAAACAATATGCGCTAGCATAGGGAGGGAAATAGCATGGAAACATACTGCTAGATTTTGTAATACCCCACAGAAGCAAGCCAAGTACAAGGAAACAGCTACAGGAGAATGCTGGAGAGACTGTGGTCAATCCCTGGCCAAACACACTCATGTTATGTGGTCCTGCCCAAAAACAGAGACCTTGTGGAAACACTGCCTGGCAGAGATAGGCACAATTTTAGGCAAGAGCTGCCCAGCAGATCCAAGATTCTGCCCACATCCCCAACCCACTCCCCTGGATTCAAGGCCAGACACAAAAAGAAGCTCTTGGCCATCCTCCTAGCAGATGCCAAAAAATTGGTAACAAGAAGATGGCTCTCCTTGAAAATCCCCCAACTCTCAGGCGGCATGACCTAACAATACAGTTGTATCAGAAAGAAAACAATCACATACAAAGAGAAAACAATCTGATCCAGCAATCTCCCAATAAAGGGACAGGATGGTATTTTATTTCATTTATTTTCAAAAGATTCACCAGGAGAGACATAACGAGATGAACAGCCCGTTTCCAGGTGCGTCCTGGGAGAAGGGGGCAAAGGAGGGCAGTGAGAGCATACAAGGCAACAATTACATAGTAAAAACAAGTAACCTATACAAGCATCATAAAAAACAGTAAGATAAAAAAATGTAAACAGGCAAGGCCAAAGCATGAACTCCAAGTGATAACTGTATTCTCTCCCCATAGAAGATTTCTGGAACTATCTGCAAGTGAGGCATGACATCTCTTGCACGAAATTAATCTTGCATCTCACCAATTGGGTGAGGGCTGGCAGTATAGCCTAGAGGTTAGAGGAACGAGGTGTGAACGAGCTTGGTACATCCAGCAGACCAGACTTGAGTTTGAGTCTCACAACTTCCACTTGCATACTGTGTGACTATGAGCAAGTCACTTAACCACCCAGTGCTCCCAGGTCACCCCTTAAAACAGGCACTTGGGCATACTGGGCCTTACCCAGTTACCAAAGACTAAAATACATAAATAATAAAATAAAAAATTGGTCTTCATTTTCCAAAAGACATGGGGGATGGATGTACAGCTTCCTCTTAACTCCCCATTATGCTACTCTTGACAAGTAGAGAGCCGACTGGGGCAAAGAGATTGGCATGGATATCTCACCCGACAGGTGGCAAGGCCTCCTGTTAAAAGCTCACACAGCTTTTCACAATATTTGATATCAACTGATTCAAAAGAAGATTTTACATAGGTAGTACCATCCACCAGTGACACTGCATGAGCTAGGCCTTCTACACACTGACCTATACTGGAAATGCGAGTGCTCACAAGGCTCTCTCTTTCGTCTCTTAAGGGACTGTCCCGCCAGTGCGTCATACTGGAACACACTTTTCTCCTTTTGCAGCAGCATCTTGCAAATCTCCCTCCTGAAGGCCCACCAGTGTGAATTTTGAGGGATTATTCCAGGACAAGTCACCTTAATCCCTATGCATGCCAATGGATCCTTCCAGCCACCTTGGAAGCCAAACGTCAGCTGCTCTTCAGATGGCGCACAGACACCCCCCCCCCAGCCTTTCAGGATTGGCTAATGGTGCTCTCCAAATTAGCAGAGTGTGAGAGGCTTTCACATTTGGCAAATTATTCCCAGACTTTTGAAACAGTGCCTCCCCCCCGCTGACGCATGCTACATAACATGAACAGCAGGAGGGGGAAGAGAAACTACCTCATCCAGTTAATAACACACATTACCTCACAGCAGAAAACACCACTGGTGTCCTGGATATGACAAAGCCAAGAAACAGCAATGCAAGAATCTCCAAATTTCCGGACTCTGGTAACGAGGAGCTGGTTGATTTTTTGGCTCAGATGGGAAACACAGCCAAATATTTGTACCATTTACTTTCTCTAGTGGTTGACTTAAAGATCATGTGCAACAGTTTTTACATATTTTTTATAAAAGCTTGATAAGCTGAAATTCAAGTCCTTGTGTCATGATTAGTGTTTCCTGAAAATTTCATGCTGTTTGGTTTTGTGGTTTTCTTTTGATCTCTTTTAACTTGCTCTACAGTGGCTGAAAAGAGTGGAGTTATTTCTGTCCTCTCAGTCAAACTCAGAGTACGATTACATCATTTTGGAGTAGCTTGCTGTTTCAGAGTCCCAATCAGAGCAGTAGTTTGTAGAGTTAATGGTTTGATGAGCTCTCCAAATTTTTTATAAACCCACTGTCTGATTTGTGTTTAGATAGATCAGCTTAAAATATATCATTACCTTCTCATAAAAAGCTGATCATTTCAGTTTCGATGCTGAATTGAAGTGGAAATATTTCTCTGTGAGAAATCAGCTTGTGTGTCACAGCTTTTAGTTTTTTCTAATTAAACCATAGAAACACATTTTCTTAATTAAAACTCATTTCTTTTTCTAACTATATAACACTGGACTACTAAATGACTATAAAATAAAGCTAAATTTTGTTTATTCACAGAAACAGTCTGTCTTTGATGTAGCCTTCATAAATATATTAATGTAAGAACATTTGTTGATGTCAGATTGACAAACAGTACATGTGCTTGAAATACTGTAGCAGAGTGTGACAGGCACGAACACATGAACATACAAAATTTGCCAGCAGATAAAGGCCTAGAGGTCTATCAAGTCTGCTCGAATGTGCAGCTAGCACCCCTTATTCTGCAGCTGCCCCTCCCTTCCACCCTTCCCCTTCATTAACCCTCTCCCTTGTCCTGTCCCATCCCCTTTTGAAGCAGTCCACTGTTCTACTGCATACCACTTCTGCAGGTAACGCATTCCACCCAGCCACCACCCTCTCTATAAAAAAGTGTCTTCTCATCTCCCTCCTGACCCTTCCTCCCTCCAGTCTCATATCGTGGCCCTCCCCTCCCTTACTTTGAACAGCCCCTCTTTACCCGTCTTGTTTATTCCTTTCATATATTTAAAGGTTTCGATCGTCACCCCCGTCCCTCCTCTCCTCCAGTGAGTACATGTTCAACTCCTTCAACCTCCTCTCGTATGATAAGTCCCCCAACCCCTTGATCATCTTTGTCACCCTGCGCTGCACCCCCTCCAGTAACTTAATGTCCCTCTTCAGATACGTGCGCCAGTACTGCATGCAGTACTCCAGGTGTGGTCTAACTAATAACCTATACAGTGGCAGAATCACCTCCTCCCTCCTCGAGGATATACCCCTTGCAATACAACCCAGCATGTTGTTGGCCTTTGCAGCTGTGTTCCTACATTGTGCAGAGTTGTTCACTGACCTTGTAATGAGCACACCCAGATCCTTCTCCTCCTCTGTCTGGGCTAGCTGCACTCCCCCTAGCTGGTAACTCCTCCTTGGGTTCTTCATCCCAAAATGCAGCACCTTGCACTTTTTGGCATTAAACCCCAGTTGCCAGGTGTCTGACCAGGCCTCAAGCTTTGCCAGATCATCCTGCAACCCCTGCCATCCCCCTAGGTCATCCACTACCGCGCCTACCTTGGTATCATCAGCAAACAGACTGATCTTGCTCTTGATGTCCCATGATATGTCTGCAATGAATATCCCAAACAACACTGGTCCCAACACCAAGCCCTGTGGAACACCGCTCGTCACTGCCCTTGGGTGTGAGAGCTTCCCACCCACCACCACCCTCTGTTGCCTTCCCCGAAGCCAGTTTCCTACCTGTCTGAACTCACAAATTTCAGTTCTTTGGTGGTTTCTGTGTGAAAATACATCATGTATGTGTATAACTAGAAACACTATGTGGCATCCGGATGCACCGTGTCTCTGCCCCACTGATGAGGCAGCTGCAGTCTACTGCCAACTGTCCCTGCCCTACAAGCTCCCTGCCTTCTGCTCCACATTCGAGGCTGCTGCACCCTGCTGCCCACTGTCTTCTCCCACATAGTCGGGGATTTTGCACCCTGCTGTCTCCATCCCCTGCCTAAAGAATCAGGGCTGCTGCACCCTGCTGCCCCCTGCCCAAACAGTTGGGGTTGCTGCACCCTGCTACCCTCTGTCCACCACCCTCACAGGTAGGGAAGCTGTACCTGTTGCCCCTTGTTCCTGTCTTCACAGACAGGGCTGCTGTGCTAAGCCCTAGAGTGCCAGGTTCCCTGTCTCCACAGCTGGGCCTGCTGTACCATGCTGCCCTAGCCACCAGAGGTGGAGCATTTCCTACACCCTGCTACCCACTTCCATTGCCCCAAATAGGCAGGGCTGCTGCACCAACTGTACCCCATCTCACAGTCAGGGTTGCTATACTCTGATGCCCCGTGTTCTGCACCACAGTCAAGACTTTTGCATCATGATGTCCTCTATCCCCCGTCACCAGAGAGAGGGCTGCTGCACCCTGCTCATTTCTACACAGTTGGGGTTGCTGTGGCCTGCAGTGCTCTAGAGTCCCTTGTCTCTGTTTAGGCTGCTGCACCATGCTGCCACTGGCCACAAGATTCAGGGCATTTGCTGCACCCCGTTGCATGCCTCCACAGTTGAGGCAGTTGCACCCTGCTGTCTTCTGCCACTGGAGTCAGATCCTTTGCTACACCCTGCTGCCCACATTCCTTGTCCCAGACAGGCATGGCTGCTGCACCCTGTCCCACTGTTTGGGCTGCTGTATCCTGATGCCACCCCTATCTCCTGTCCGAACATTCAGGGCTGCTACACCCTGCTGCCCTCTGTCCCCACCCCCACAGCCAAGCCCATGGCACCCTGTTGTCCCCTGTCCCTATCTCCACAGTCAGGGCTGCTGTGCTGTGCTGCACCCTTGAGTCTCATGATGCCTGCATCCACAGTTGGGGCTGCTGAACCCTGCTGTGCACTTCCATTGCCCCAAATGGGCTGGGCTGCTGCACAATGTGCACCCTGTGCTATTGTCAGGGCTGCTGTGCCCTGATGCCCACCTGTGTCCTGCCCCACAGTCAAGGCTTCTACACCATGGTGCCCTTTGTTCCCTGCCACCATTGTGCCCAGCTGCACCACAGAGCCCCTTGCTTCCACAGGCAGGGGACAGGGTGCAACAAATGCCCTTACTTTTGTACTGCACCCTTCCCAAATAGTTGAGGTTGCTGCACCCTGCTACCCTCTCTCTCACTCTCACAGTCAGGGACACTGCACATGTTGCCCTCTGTTCCTGTCTCAGCAGGGTGTAGCAAAGGATCTGACTCTGGTAGCCAAGAGGCAGCAGGGTGCAACTGCCTCAACTGTGGAGGCATGCAACAGAGTACACCAAATGCCATCACTCTTGTGGCAAGTGGCAGCATGGTGCAGCAGCCCTAACTGCAGAGGTATGGTACTCTTGGGCAAAGCAAGCCACAGTGACCCCAACTGTGTAGAAAGGAGGAGAGTGCAGCAGCCTGTTCTGTGGTAACAGAATAGAAGACAGCATGGTGCAGGACATATGGGGCATCAGGGTACATCAGCTCTGAACGTGCGATGGGGTACACATGGTGCAGCAGGCCTGACCATTTGGTGCAATGGAAGTGGGTAGTAAGTGCAGCAAACGCCTCACCTCTGGTGGCTAGAGCAGCATGGTGCATCAGCCCCAGCCATGGAGGCAGTGAACCTGGCACTGTAGGGATTAGCACAGCAGTGCTGACTGTGGAGACAGGAACGGGGGACAGCATTACTAACTGTGAGGGTGGGGGAGAGAGGGCAGCAGGATGCAGCAGCCTCAACTGTTTGGGCAGGGGGTGGCAGGGTGCAATAGTCCTGATTATTTAGGCATGGGATGAGGCAGCAGGGTGCACAATCCCTGACTGTGTGGGAGAACACAGTGGGCAGCAGTGCGGCAGCCTCGAATGTGGAGCAGAAAGCAGGGGGCTTGTAGGGCAGGGCACTGGTGGCAGTAGCCTGCAGCTGCCTCAGCTGAGGGGCAGAGACATCTTGCATCAGGATGCCATGCTTTGTTTCTAGTTATACACATACATGATGTATTTTCACACAGAAACCACCAAAGAACTGACATTTGTGAGTTCTGACAGTACATGTGCTTGAAATACTGTAGCAGAGTGTGACAAGCACCTGTTTGTCAATCTGACATGAAAAAAAAATTCTTACATGATTGTATTTATGAAGGCTACACCAAAGAACAACTGTTTCTGAGAATGAACAAAATTTAGATTTATTTTATATTCATTAAACAGACCTGCATTATATAGTTAGAAAACAAATTGAGGTTTGATAAAAAAAATGAGCTGTGATATAAACAAGCTGATTTCTCACAGAAAAAGATTTCCACTACTTCAATTTAGCATTTAAAATGAAATAAGCTTTTTTTTGTGTTACATTTTTATTGATTTTATTAGTCATATCACTAACATTACGACATAGAAGAGGAAGGAGTAACATCCGAAATATATACAGTTCAAACCACACGTGTTAAACGAATGATAATACCCCTCCACACTCGTTACATCAAGGGGGGATGTTTCGTCATTAATAGCCAAAATTTCAATCCAGCAGCATACAGCCTAATAAGAAACTTGAAAAGGGCACCATTCTGTTAGACCTGGCATAGGGTCCAACAGTGCCCATAATTCAATATCAACAAAAATGTGTATATATATATATATATATGTGTGTAGGTATACATATATATAGATATATATATATATATATATACACACACAGTATATATCTATAAGAAACAAAGAACCTCTGTGCGCAAACACTGAGGCAAGGGTTACCCCAAAGGGCATTTGGCTGGGAAGCCAAGTTTCAAGAAAATAAAAAATCACACATGCCCCCACAATGCAAAGCATCATGGGCTGCATATGCAAATCACCACAGAATGTTATGCTGGTCCAACTTTAAGCAGAATTGCATGGTGCCGAAGGCCCCTCTCACACAGTTTGCAAAGCACCATGCAATTCTGCTTAAAGTTGACCAGCATAACATTCTGTGGTGATTTGTATATGCAGCCTATGATGCTTTGCATTGTGGGGATGTGGATTTTATATATATATATATATATATATATATATATATATATATATACACATACATATATAGCAGAGCCCTTCGACCTCCCAAATGCAGTGTAGCCCCTACACATAATAAAGAAAATTATAAGCATTAGTCCATTCCCCACAAACACAGCTCCCCAGAGAAAGTCCCATGGGAAAATTAGGATACATAAGGAAGGATCCCCATTATGCAATGCTCATCTTAAAATATATGCATTCAGTTTTAATTAGAAAGCAAACATTTAAACAGTTCAGGTATATAGCCGCAAAGCAAAGAGAACGCTGTAGTTCACTTGCCAGTCCAGACAAAAAAATGTCCGTAATGTCCCCGTAAAGCCATTTCAGTTCAGGAGCAAACCCCGAACCCAAAATCACGAAGTTCCATAAAACTGAGTTAGCAGACCTCAAAGGGCTTTTAAGCACTCACTGCCACAAACCCCACAATAAAGAGATATCATATAATCCTCAGTCCTCCCCCGATGAGGGATCACCATCTTCAGCAGTCTCCCCCGTACCCTTTTCCATCAAATGTAAGATTTTTTCCACGTCCTGTGGATCGTTGAACGAATACGACTGACGACTGTCCCTTCCAGCATAAGTGCAGCCGCGCCGGGAAGATTAACTGGTGATCCACATTCAAGAGTCTCAGTTTACCCCGAACCCCATCAAATGATTTGCACCTCTGCCTTGTACTGTATGCCAGGTCTGGATAGAGACTTATTTTAGCTTGGTTATAACGGAGCGCTCTCCTTCTACGAACGACCTGCAAAACTCTGTCCCGGTCTCCAACACCACAGCAGACTACTAAAATTGTTCCCAGGGTATTAGAATTCACTGGTGGCCTTCTGGGGTTAATACGATAGGCTTTTTCAAGTGCAAGGTGGGGGGGGGGGTTCCTCCTCATTGGTCCCCAAGATCATAGGCAAGAATGATTTAATAAAGCCCAGGCAATCCTCCCCTTTGATTTTCTCTGGTAATCCCAGAAGGTGCAGGTTTCTCTCTCTTGTCCAATTTTCGAGCAGTTCCATCCGCTGGCACAGTAGCCCATTCTCCCTCAGTAGCTGGGCAGTCGTGTCACAGGCCTTTAATACAGCCCCCTCGCTCCGCTGCACCGTGTCCTCACAGGCATCCATTCTAGTTTCCAATGCCGAGACCCGAGGGGTAAGCACGTCAAGTTTTTTATCAATATCCTGTACAGTTTTGACAAGTTAGTTCAACATAGCTTGAATCGTAGTCAGCGAGGCCCCTCCATCAAGATAGCATCCAAGGTCGAAGCTTCATCAACTCCACTGGGCCCCTCACCACGAGGAGGTTGCGTCCTCTTGGAAACAAAGAGAATTGGTTGCAGCAGCAGCATTTCCTCGATTTTTGCCCATATTCAGGTTCTAACACCCTTTAGGGATCCCTCAGAGTATTTAGAAGTAAGATCCCCAATAGAATAGCAAAGTTAGGCTTAAATAGAATAAAATGTCACAAAGCTTTGCAGTTTGGCTGTTTTTTGCAAGCTGCTTAGCAGCCCCTTCCCCCCGATAAGCTTTTTAAAGGAAGAGAATGATATATTTTAAGCAGATCTAAACACAAACCAGAGACTGGTTAGTAAGAAACCTGGAGAGCTCAGCAAACCATAAACTCTACAGAGTGCTGCTCTGATTGGGAATCTGAAACAGCAAGCTACTCCCAAATTATGTCATCGCACTCTAAGCTTCACTGAGAGGACAGAAATAACTCCACTGTTTTCAGCCACTGTAGAGCAATTTAACACATGCCGATTTAAAGAAAACCACAAAACCAAACAGCATGAAATTTTCAGGAAACACTAATCATGACACATGGACTTGAATTTCAGCTTTTTAAGCTTCTATAAAAAATATGTAAAAACCATTGCACATGATCTTTAAGACAGTCTGTATGCAGCAGTCCATGGAATTAATGAATTTTAACCCTGATGCATATGACTGTCAGTTTTGACTTGTTTCGTTGGCTTTTTGTTAGATATATAATAGTCACTTCTATGTTAAACCCCAAATTTTGCACTTTAATAACCTTGCAACCATTTGACCAATTTGCATGAATGGTACATGCACCATCGGGAACAAAGATCTCTTGATGTGGCAAGTTTTGTTCCGGTCATATGAGCAGGTACGGAGATGTAGAGTGTCAAAAAATGTTCACAGCAGGATGGTACAGATTCATGAGGAGGGAATAGTACTGATGGTGACACAGCATGAGTAGGAGTAGCATTCCCGAAAAGCCTGGATGTGTGTCCATAAATTGGGGTATAACCTCTTGCAGCCAGAAGAGTGGACAATATGGACCACAAGGCCTTTCTACCACGACACTACTATGCTCCCATGGTACCAACAGCACATATGAAGAACCACCTTTAATAATCAAATAGCCAGCCCAGTAGTACTAGCGCTACCTTTGCAGGTGACCCAGGTTCAGGAACAGCCTCAGGTTGCTCGGGAGCTGGTGGGGGAAGGGAGGATTAAGGGTCTCTTGGACGGCTTTCCTCTCTCGGGAAGAAAGGTTAGTATGTCCCACAGAAGAGCTGCTACCAGAAGGAACGTGGGTGGCAGCACATCGAGACTGCACACCACAGGGGAAGGGATCCCACACTTGGATGCCGGGGTGTCTGTGGAAGCAGAGCATGGACACTGCATCATTGCATGCTTGTAGATCCATGGGAGAAAAAAATGGAGAAAAATGCACAGACAGGCTGGGTGACAACCTGGTCCCCTGCACGCCCTGCACTGGTGATTGGGTGCCTCTGACGAGATCCTGTGGAAATAAATTGGAGTAAGGCAAGATCCAGAGATGTCTGATGATGAGGCTGGGGGACCAGTCTAGATGGTGGCAGAACTGTACACAGGCACAGAAAATACTGATTAAGAAAAAAAAATAATAATAATAATAGCGTGTTCTTTCCAACAGTATCACCTCTCCCTCTCTCTTTTGCACAAAGTCATCTCTCAGTGTATCAACACTATATTACGTGCACTGAACAAGCAGCATTTCTTGAGTTCCCCACTAGATGGTGGTGTCTGCGGTCAGATTAACGGACCAGGAGATGGTCTGCTCTGTGAAGAACAAGCAGACCTGCCAGAGACTGGAGGGGAAGTCTGGCTGATTTACAACACTAGTAACTGCTGCTGATGGTGACTTTTGGTAATCTAGTCTCCTTGGCTGGGGGGACTTTTCTTGCTGTGTCTGAGGGGTAATTAACAAGATCTAGGGAATTTCTCCTACACCATCCACATCAGAGACGGTATTTCTTTATGTCTGCAACCCTTGAATAAATACAGAGCACATGGGGCAAGCCACTGTGGCCCACTGAAAAGATGGGTGTGCGCCACATACAGGGTTAAAAACAGGACACTTGGCAGAGGGATTAGAAAGCACTCTGCATCTGTGCTGCATTTGATTCCAATTACAAAGCTATCTGTGACATGCTGCTGGGAAGATACCTCCCGAGAGCTATTAACATCCAGCCCTTTTCATTCAGCTTTCTACACACATTCTTAGCACAGGCCACTCCATGGACCAGGGACACACAATAACTGTGTACGAGAATTTCCTGCCCTGTGCCTGCCTGTTAGTGCAATGGGATACCTCATACAGTAATATGCTGCTTGAACCATCTTGGAATACCTCCAGGGTCAGAGACAATATGCATTTGCTCTCTGTATTGTCCAGCTAAAGCTAAGCTGGAAGCGGCTGCGCTCTCTGCTACGTGCAGCTGTAGAGATCACAACTTGACAGAATGCACACTGTGCTGGAAGTTCCACACGATCATGTGAAATATGTCTCTGCAGGGGAAATGTACTTAGTGCATGTGTCCATTATCAGAGGTAGATCGGTTCGTCTCTTAGTTGTTTTATCACACAACCTAATCTAGTTGCCATGACAATTAATTTTTTTTTTAATCAAACTCAACATTTTCCAAAGAAAGGCTTTTCTCAGCATGCGTTTTAGAATTAGTAACATACTTTATGCTTAATTTTTGCTGTTCTTTCAAATGGAATTACTGCTCATCTTTTCATAAACAAAAAAAAAGGTCCAGTTGCTATTCAGACTCTCTTAAAATGTTGTGAGATTAAATGGTAACACTGTTGGGTGCTCAAGTAGTTAATTGCCTTGTATAACATATATTTTTCAATCTTTAGCTGAAAAGGTTCTATTTTTGTGATGCCTTTAACTCTTACAGTGGGAAACAGTGCATTCTAATATGCAAACTAATTATGCAAATTGATTTTTGTCTCAGTTCATCGTGGTGCTTTACAGGTTCAGCAGCTTCATGAATTTAAGAGTTGCTGAAGAGCTCTTGAACTTGGCTCATAAACTGAGTTGAAGAACAGTTGCGGAACTATGATAGATGTTCATGAACCAAGCATTCATGAATGTTTATTACAGTTCATGAGTTGGTCAGCTCCACGGCACCGAGCAGAGACCAGCAAGGAGGGTTCGAAGCATCCGTTAGATGCTCTCCTCCTTAGGGGAGTGGGCACAAGCCTGCATCACTCTTGAGCGGCCCATTGTGGCAGTGCGCTTTGCGGCATGGGTGACCACATGACACTGTGTGTCCTGTTAGGATGCATGCATGCGGCCACATGGTGGGCGGGGTTGGGGCAATGGAGAAAAGGAAATGGCTGCTCAGTTGGCCGGATGATGGTCGCTGGGTCCCCTCCTGCCACAAAGCCCTGGTGGAATACCTTCTGTGTGCTGCTCCTGTTGCCCCATGCACCAGGTCAAGGTTGAACCCCCGTCTCCCCCCTCTCTCAGGGCCCATGGAGGGGAGGTCCTCGGCGAGTTGAGCCTCTGGCATCAGTTTGGTACTGTTCCTGCTAAGGCTGCTGCAGAGGCTGTTGTGGCAGAAAGGACCTGTATTGGAAGGTCATTTTCTTCATGCTTTTGTGCCTTTGGGTCCGACTGGGACAATGCCACAGAATCCAGGGTGACACTCAATGCTTGTGAGATGTCCCTTTGCCTCAGGGCCAAAGAGGTCGGTGCCCAAGAAAGGGACATTGGGGAATCTGTGCTGGGTGTCTGCAGTGATGGTGGAAAGCTGCAGCCACATGGCATGGACACAGGAGTCACCCATGTCCAGAGTGGTCTGGAGCTGATGTTTAGCCAGTGAATGACCCTGGACTCTGACCAACTTCACCAGTAGCTGATGGTTAGCTGAGAGGTGAGGGGAGGACATTATCCAGCACTCCCAACAGGGAGTGACCAAAGCTGGCCATCATCACGGTGCAGCTTGCTTGACGGAGACCTATTGACACAGCAGAGTAGACCTTTTTAGCTGCAATGTCAATCTTTTTGTATTCTTTTTCTGGAGGCTTGTCCATGTTCCACTGGCCACCAGATTTCTGGAAGGCCATGTCCGAGACCAATCCTTCAGCTGAAGGGTGATCAGAGAACCCCTGAGAAGACCTGGTAGGGACTGCATACTTGCAGATCATTCTGGTGGAGCGTGCCGGGCAGGATGCTGGATGCAGCCGAAGCCCAGGGCCAGACCAAAAATTGCCTCAGCCCCAGGAAAAGCAACTTCCGGAGATTCACCCCTGTCCAGGATGTCATTGAAGGGGGTATTTAGCCCTCTTCTGAACTAGCTCCAAGGGCACACTCACTGACTCCGATGTGACATGGTGTAATCCCCAAATGACACCAGCCCATGGTTAGTGGTCACATCCTGGACTAGGTCACAGTCGAAGGCACAGGTCCTCGAGGAAAGCGTGGATGGTCCCGCAGAGTTGTCCGAGGACTCCTCAAAAACATAGAATCATACAGAATCATAGAAGCCTGATGGCAGAAAAGGACCATACTGGCCCATCTAGTCTGCCCTTTTTTTTCCCTTTACACCTCCCCCTCCCTGCCAGCCCCCACCTTCCCCCCAATACTCAGACCCATATGCTTGTCCCATAACCTCTTGAATTCTTCTACCAATTTAGCCCCCACCACTCCATCTCGTAGTCTGTTCCAGGGCTCCGCCACCCTCTCCATGAAGAAATGCCCTCTCACATTACACCTGTATCTTTTTCCTTACAGTCTCAGGATGTGTCCTTGACCGTTTACTACCATGTGCCACCATTGTCCTCTGACTGGGTGATCTCCACCGATAAATAGCCAGTTAAGTAATTTATTTGCTGTTAAGCAAAATTGTCCAGAAGATGATACTCCCCATCTTTGACTACTGTGACACAGTCTATGGTGCTGCTCCCAAATCTTCCCTGACCAAGTTGGACACTCTCTTTAACTCCTTCTACCACTTTGCTATTGACTCCCCTTCCCGCTCCCACCACTGTGAACTCTATCGCTCTCTAACCTTCCTTCCACTATCTCACAGACGCATCTCTCGCTGTGCCAAACTAACCTCCAAATTCTGGTTCAGGGGGCTCCCCTCCTATCTCTCATTCTCTCTCTCCAGTCCATCTCCCCACCCACTCTCTCAGATCAAATGATGCCCACACCTTGATGGTCCTCCACTCCACCCTCATCGGTCAGACTGGTTTCACCATCACTTCCTAAAATCTGAATTCTCCCCTGAAATACGACACTCTTCTCCAACTACTCCCTTACCTCTTCCCTACACAATTACCTTTCCCTCAGCTGTTCCTGCTTTAACCCACCTTAATACCTATCCCCAGTTTCTGTCTTCCTACCATGACCCCCCTGGCAGGGTTCTCAACATCCTGAAGGGGGAAATCAGGAAATGGCTACCCCGTCTCCTCCTATTCAATTCTTGCCTCTCCCCCTTTCTTCTCCACCTGTCCTTCTGTGTCACCAGTGTGCACAACCTAATCCCATCTTTTTTTTACTGCAACAGCACTTGCGTACTACCTCGAGCCTACTCCAGGTACACTCATGCACTATAAATGGTTCTATCACATAATTACCATTTTGTACATTTATACATTCTTTTGTTATGATTTTGGACATGTATTGTAATTTACCCAATGTTCCACTTCTGTTTATTATACAATACCTTGTGTTCCAACTGTTGCACAATCTTACAATGTTGTATTGTTTGTACTACCCACATACTATTGTAACTGATCATCCTTCACAACCCTATGTAACCCTTCCCCCCAGGTCACACCGTGAGATGAGCAACTTGTTGTCCAGTGTGCCCTCCTGATGAAACATTTCAATAAATAAATTAAGCCAGCAGCAGAATGGGAACCCTTTGTAGGAGCACCCACCAAAGGCTGTGGTGGTGGCAGCTCCACCTTCAACAGTGGAGAAACAGATGCTGGGGACATCTGCCTTGCATGGACTGCATTACAGGCAGCTGCCAGATGATTGACAGTCCAGAGGGTAGAGCCCTACCCCACCTTAAAATGATTCACTGCTTCCAGAGGAGCTCTTCCTAGTGCCGACGCATCTTGCAACAGTGCCTCCCCTTGCCTGAGGATGAGGAGGTTGAGGAACGTCAATGGTTGTGCCTCCCGGTTTTGCAACATAGAGAGTGCAAATGGTGCCTCAACCATCGACCTGCTGGCCTATGTTGAGACAAGTCCTTCAGAGGGTTGTGGCCAAACACATGTCTTGCTACATTCAGAAGTATATTCTTTGGAGGCACAACCACTGGCTGAGGCTGGTCCCATGGTGACCCAGATGTGGACACCAGGTGACCCAGATGTGAACACCAGCTGCCCTATGTTCTCTTGAGTAAGGACCAGCAGCAGTGGGGTCTGTGAGATCTATTCCTCATCGAGCTCCTCCAACAACCGGTCAACAGGCTCGAAGAATATCTTTTTTTTGTATTTTTTTGTACAGTTTCTTTATGCACCTACCTAAAAGGGGCATCTCTCAGAGATCCATGCTCTGCTCAACGGCTCCACCGCCCGTCTGAACTGCACTCCCATCGCTACATCGGGTTCAGGACCGCTGGGGCAACTGATGGTCTCGGTTGCCTCACCCAGCGTTAGGGGATTTTCTCTTTTTCTTTCCCCCATTGGCTGAGAGTGCGATGCGCTCCAGCACGATGCATGCTTGCTCCCAAGCCTGCCCACAAGAGTGCTCTCCAGCCAAACCCCATTCTTCCTGGCTCTCGACTGCTGTAACCCCCCAGAACCACCAGAGGACACCAGACTGTGAGAGCGTGAGATCCCCCCACCCCAGGGAGGGAGAGCTGTCCTCCGGACGCTCAATCCCTACCCTCCCCTGCTGACCCCCAGTGTCCCGGGCTCATTCCCGAACCTGGGTCACCGGCGTGATGGGAGGTGTGGCATCCAGTGCCTCAACCCTCGAGGCCACCGGGCCAGCTTCGAGGAATATCTTGACTGCCTGACTGACAGGGGTCAAGGTCGACAAATCTGTTGGGGGTACCAAGGAGCTTTCACTTTCCCCTCAACTGAAGGTAGCTTGGCCAAAATTGAGCAGTCGGGGAAGTCGAGGGAGTGGAAGCAACATGTTCACACTCAATCCCACAACTTCTGCTGGCAGTACCTGTGTTTCTTGCCCCAGTGAGATGGGCTCTTTCTGAGGTCTGGAGGGCCTGAAACATTTCCTAAAAGTCTTTGGAAAAGGACTCTCCAGCACTGGCCCCAGCAGGAAGCAGCACCAAGATCGAAGCAGAACTAATTCCAGCTTCAGCTGCCCTCTCCTCAAGAGCCACATACTGAAAAGCCAACCTGGCAGTTGCCGAGGCCTTCTTGCAGCCCTTATGTCAATCCTGCTCCGAGAATTGACTGATGGTGAGCTTTGCCTTCTGATTTTTGAATAACGTTGGTAACAGTGTCTGGCAAAGGCTGCAACCTGCCATATCAAGTTGCATGCCTAAACAGTAGAGGCAAGTAATGTGAGGATCAGTGACTGACATTTTCTGCCGGAACTGGACACAGAATTTGAAACGTGGTTGCTTCCGTTCTTCCATCGTCTATCATCGATAAGAGTCACAGACGAATTTCGGTAAATGCACTTTAATTCAGTCAAAAGGTTCCTCTAGAAAATGCTTTGTAAAAGCATTGCTCTCAGATGCTGAAGAGCTACAAAGAAGGAGACCTGTCCCTTCCAGTAGAAAAAAGATATGACATCACGGGGCAGAGCCAGAGGATATACTGCCCGGGTGGTGGGAGGAACTTAAGTTTGAATATGTCCAACAAATCCGCCTGTTGCAGGGAACTGCTGAAGTATGGAGAGTAACCTTTATCCACGCCCTTAAAAAAAAAAAATGCTGTTTTTAACCATCAGGCATTTTTGTCCTACTGTCCATTTTTTCCAAAAAAGATGATACTGTGATCTACACCAAATCCAAGTGTCCATCTGACCTCACAAATAATATACTGTTTACTGCCTTCAATAACGCACAGAAGTGGATGTATGCAAATAAACTAAACTAACGTTATGGTTTTCAGTTGCAGGGCTGCTGCTGATACTCCCTATAGTTACTGCAATGTTCTGGGTCCTCCTTAGAAACAATCCAACCCGTCAAGTACCTTGGTCTTTCATTGGACCCTCAGCTAAACTTCACAGAGCACATTACATCATTAGAACTGTAAGAGGCTTACACCAGAAACTTGGGCTATATACTGGGTACAAAACTGCCTCTCACCCCATACATTAGAAGCTTACTTCTATGACAATCCTCTTGCCTGCTGTGGAATATGGCAGTGAGGTTTACAGATCTGTATCCACTATCTCACTGCACAAAGTAATAGCAGTGTTCAACGATATGTGTAGAAATGCCTTGAGCTGTGAAAAAAGAACGCACTACTGCCTGATGTGCACTGATCTTGGAAAAGAGAAGAGATGGACTACCTTAATACACAAGTGTTTGTGTTCAAACAGTGACCTGCCTACCTAACCAAGCCCATACAACCATACACACTTTTTTCTCAAGCTAAGGATCTACTTCACAAATCCCGTGCTCACAAGTTAACCGGTCATGAAGGCCTTTTCCTGAGCTACTTCATCTACTTGAAATTCCATCCCTAGTGATGTGAAGACCAGTACTGCTAGCCTTGTATGCATAATCTTCTTGTCTCCTGCTGCTGCCAGACACTCAAACCTGCGCAACCCCAAAGTCAATGACTACCCCGCTAATCTTCCCGCTATATACACTTGCGTTAATCATCTACACTGTATGGCATAACTGCATTAGTGTATACATATGTATATGCCTTGTTCACTTTATTAGTCTTGAAATGTTGGACAGTATCCTGCTGCTGTAATAAACCCCCGGGATCCACTTGAAAAATAGATGCTGTACCTAAATGTGGATTTCCTGGTGTGTCAAATTCTAGTAAAACATAGATACATAGATACATAGACAGTGTCGGCAGATAAGGGCCTATGGCCCACCCAGTCTGCCCATTTAAGTTTGTAAGTTCAGTTTATGTTTTCCAGGAAGTCTGTTGCCCCTTACCCCTGACCTCCAGAATTCCTTTATGTCTATCCCGTGCATTCTTAAATCCCGTGATTGTTTCAGCCCCCACCACTTCCTCTGGCAGGGTGTTCCACTTGTCCACCACCCGCTCTGTGAAGAAATTCTTCCTCACGCTTCCTCTGAATCGCCCTCCTCCAACTTCATCCCATGCCCTCTAGTCCTGGAACATCTTTTTCGCTTAAAAATAGTGCATTCCTGCACCCTGTTCCTCCCTGTAAGATACTTGTATGTCTCTATCATATCCCCTCTCCTCCTCTCTCCAGGGAGTACATGTTCAGTGCCTTCAACCTGTCCTCATAGGACTTGTGATGCAATCCATGCACCATCTTTGTTGCCCTCCTCTGAACCTTCTCTACCCTGTCTATGTCCTTACGTAGGTAAGGTCTCCAGAACTGCACAGTGTACTCCAGGTGCGGCCTCACTAGTGTCTTGTATAGTGGAATTATGACCTCCTTTTCCTGCTGATGATGCCCTGCCTATGCATCCCAGCATCCTATTTGCTTTACCTGCTGCCTTGTCACACTGTTTCCTGCCTTGAGGTCATCAGAGATGATAACTCAAGATCCCTTTCCTGCTTGGTGCATGCTATATCCTCACCCCCAACTGATATATTGTGCCAGGGTTTTGTGCCCATATGCATTACCTTGCACTTCCTTGCATTGAATTTCAACTGCCAAACCCCTGGCCATTCTTCAAGTTTCTGCAGGTCCATTCTCATTCTGTCTACACCCTCTGGTGTGTCTACTCTGTTACAGAGCTTTGTGTCATCAGCGAACAGTGAAATTCTGCCTTCTAGGTCCTGCACAATGTCACTGATGAAGATATTGAATAGTACCGTCCCAGCACTGATCCCTGTGGTACCCCACTGGTCAATCTTCCTTCTGTGGAGTGACAGCCATTTACCACCACCCTCTGTGTCCTGCTGCCCAGCCAGTTACCTACCCACCGCACTACTGTCCTGCCCACACCCATATTCCCAGTTTGTGCAATAGTCTTCTATGTGGCACAGTGTCAAAGGCCTTGCTGAAGTCCAGATAGGCCATGTCCACTGCCCTCCCTGATCCACCTCCCTAGTCACCCAGTCAAAAATTCAATGAGGTTGGTCTGACATGACCTTCCCTGGGAAACCATGCTGCCTTGGGTCCTGTAGTTCATTGACAACCAGATGTTCCACAATCTCTCCTTCAGTAGTGCTTCCATGATCTTCCCCACTACTGAGGTGAGGCTGACTGGTCTGTAGTTCCCCGCCTCTTTGTTCCCACTGTTAAGGGGACTACATCTGCTATCCTCCAGTCTTTGGGTACCTCCCTGTTTCTAGTGATCGGCTAAACAGGATAGCAAGAGGTTCAGCCACCACCTCTCTTAGTTCTTAAGGACCCTGGGTGCACCCCATCTGGCCCCATTGCTTTATCAACTCTTATTACTTCCAGTTCCTTCAGGACCCTTTCTCGTAAAGGGACTCTTGTCCATTTCTGCACCATTCTCACCCCTTGTACTCCATTCAGACCCATTACCCTCCTCTTCCTCAGTAAAGACTGAGCAGAAATACCTGTTCAATATGTCAGCTTTACTGTTGTCATCCTCCACACAGCCCCCATCCTCCACCTTCAGTCTCACTATCCCTCCCTTTGCCTTTCTTTTTTCACTTATGTACCTGTAAAAGGTTTTGTCCCCTCTACCCACTGATTTTGCAATGTGTTCTTCTGTCTGAGCTTTGGCTTCCCTTACTGACCTCCCTGCCTCCCTTTGCTTCTCCTGGTACTTCTCCCTATCCCCTTCTGCCTGTGTCTTTTTGTATTGCCTGAATGCAATCTTTTTGTCTTTCACTTTCTTTGCTACCTCTTTGGAAAACCATAATGGTCTCCTCTTCCTTTTCCTCTTGCTAATCTGCTTAATACATAATTCTGTTGCTCTTGTAATCCCCATTTTAAATACTTCCCACTGTTCCTCAACCCCTGATTCCTGCCCCATTCCCCTTAATGCCTCTTTCAAGTATCTCCCATTTTCTCAAAGTTTGCCCCCTAAAATCCAGGATACGTGTTTTGTGTGGTTTGGTTCTGCTCTTTCTGTGATTTCAAACCACAATGACTGGTGGTCACTGTTACCCAGGTGCTCCCCCACTGTTACCCCCATCACACGGTCCCTGTTTGTGAGCACAAGGTCCAGTATTGCCTTCTGCCGAGTTGGTTCCATGACCAGTTGCTTGAGGGAGGCACCCTGAAGGGAGTTCAGGATAAATCTGCTCCTAGTTGATGCTGCTGCTGGGATGCTCCAGTCCACGCCTGGAATATTGAAGTCTCCAACCAGTACTACCTCACCTTGTCTGCCATCCTCTGGATGGCTAGCATCAGCTCCCTATCTGTTTCTTCCTCCTGGGCTGGTGGTCTATAGACCACACCTGTGCGGATGGCTGGCCCCATTTTCCTTTCCAGCTTAACCCACAGTATCTCTCCCCCATTTTGTTCCTCCTGGATCTCTGTGGCCCTTATGTCATTTTTCACATACAGTGCCACTCCTCCTCCCTTCCTGCCTGCCCTGTCTCTTCTGAATATGTTGTAGCCAGGTATGGCCAACTCCCAGTCGTGGTTATCATTACACCAGGTTTCAGTGATGGCCACAATGTCCAGGTCTGACTGCACCATGACAGCCTCCAGATCTTCCATCTTAGAATGAACCTAGTTTCATTTAAAATTTTTAAAAATTTAAAAAAGTTTAAAACATAGAATGAACCTAGTTTCAGACCACTATAATTGCATTGTCAAAATGACAGGCACATTTCTGAGATACTACACTGGATCAATGACTGGTCAGATACATTAAAGCTGAAGACAGACAGATAGGCAGACAAACAGACAGATAGGCAAACAGAGAAAACATTTATTTATTGTATTTTTATTTATTTATAGCTAGGATTACAATACCTTTGAGTCAAAGACTTGTTTACAAAGGTTCCACGTCAGAAAGAGACAAAACACAACAGAGAACAAAAATTAAACCAGCAGCAAGCTAGCAACAAAGATCAGTAATATACGTATGCAATACAAACTGTTGATAATCAGGTTAAAGTGACAAGTGCATTAGCTAAAGGGAAAGGGAGATGTAACCCCTAGGTGGCACTATCCCAAGGGCTACTACTCCCGCCTGCTTGGCTAGTAGCAGGTTAAGGGGTCTGAGTTCTGAAACGGGTGCCTCCACCCGGAGGTCAGGGTTGGTAGTGGTCAAGCTAACCTGGGCACAGCCCTCTGTGACACTGTAACCCCCCTCTTTCCCCTCTAGTGGCCAGGTGAATCTGAACACTGTACAATAATCACTTTCACAATACCCCGCTACACCACACAAGTACCCACACTGTTTGCACTTATCACCAGGGCTGGTTCCTCTGGCTTGACCTTGGGGACCCCCTGTAAAATAAGTTTATGCACAGCAAATAGCAACAGTACAGTACTTTGAGCACAAACTGGAACCGCAGTCAGATTACATGCAGACAAAGTTAGATCTGATTTATTCAGGGGACTTGAACAAGGGAGGGGCAAAATCAGGTTAATTAGCTTAAAGGTTATATCAATCAAGCAGTTATGTATGCGCTTTGAGTCCCCCCACACAGTCACACCTCTGGGTACCCAGGTGAAGAAGAGATGGGCTAGCCAGGACTGTTGCCCGGGGATGCAGCTGGTTGGGGCCCTGTGATGGAAAACACAACATGCACAGTACACAATATTTGTAATCCAGAGCCAGAGGGCTCAGTTCGTAAAGGAAACGAAACAAGACAATCAGATGACACACTCAGATTCAGCTGTTGTTGCAGGGAGCTACCCTGGTATTTACTCACGATACCCAAGACTGGACATAGGCTGGACGAAAATTGAGACTGCAGGTGGTTAATCTGGAATGCCAGGAGAAGCAGGGCCCACACGAGTCGCAGAGGCGTCGTTCCTGTTCAAGCGTGGAGCAGGGGGCTGATCCCCAGGCAGGTCTCTCATCGATGGCTTCTCTATGCAGTGGGTAGTCTGGCTGGGCCAGTCTGGCAAGGCCCAGACCACATGGAGACAAATTCGGATGCAGTCCGTTTTGGGCTGGATACAGCTTCCAGAAAGCAGAACACAGTTCACACAGTGGGGAACTAACTCACAAGCCACTAGCAGCTCATAGCACATTTACATGTACGGGAATTCTACTGTACCAGGCAAAGCGCTCCCTGGTCACGGTTGCAAAGTCTCTGCATGCATCGGGAGCTTATGGGTAGCTGGAACTCCTGACAGGCCGATCGCATTTAGCAAAATCTTCGGTCTTCTTCAGGTTGAGCCTGGCCCACTTCAGTAGCTTACTTTAGTCACACAAACTTGGATTTAGTCCAAAATAATTATCTTCTCTCTCTCTCATGAGTAGCAGCAGACCGCAAGCCAAAAACTCAGCCCTTTTACAGTTTTCCCATGCGAATCCACTCAGGATTGCTGCCCAAAATACACTTGAGCTCTTCTCATTTCACTTCCCAGCTCAGAACTAACTGAAAACTGCAAGCAGTGTGGGATTTCCCCAAGATCCAAAAGGTATGGTTGGTTGATTTGGCTGTCAGTCAAAGCAAGAGCTCCCCCTTCAGTTGCAAAAAAGGCTCAAAAAGTTCAAAATTACAATTCCTACAGATTTTGACTGCAGATAGCTCCTGTAGTCCGGCTACATTTTAGATCCCACCAGAACTGATTGGTCCAATTTGCAGTCAGTCCAGGACCAAGATAGCGGAGATAAACAAAACAGTCCTTGCTACAAAGAAAGCAGGTTAGACAAACTACATTATCATTATCACTCTAAATGATTTTCAGCAAATATTTACATCTTTCAACAGAGCTCCCTCTCATATTACTTAGGCTGCAATCAGGCAGCTCTTAAAGAGACAGTACACAGAGGCTATACAGGCTCTGGTAATCACATTTAAACTGCTAAAACGCAGGACACCAGCCTGGCAGTGAGCATTTAGGCAAGCTCAAGGAAGACTTTTTGGGGAAACCCCATTTGTAGGGGGGTTACAGAGAGAACCAAAGAAAAGAGTTGGAGGAAGGTGCAGTCAGCAATCTGATATTGTCAGGAGAGTGCCAATGTAGTAGGGAGAGAGGGAAGGGAGTATGGTGTAAGAGGAAAAGCTGCCAGTAAGCGACACTGTCAATATTAGAAGTAGCCGAGAGGAAGGGAGAACAGAGGAAAGTAGAAAGGAGGGGGGTGAACGTGGGTACAGTGGTGGATTAAGCTAGCGGCAGCATGAGAAGCAAGAGGGGGGAGGCTAAGTGTGACAGTCACAATGGCTAAGAGCAGCAAGGTGTTGTCTGAGCTTGTGTTTGAAAGGACCGAGCTTAGGTTCATTAAGAATGTCCAAGGGTAGCCCGTTTAACCAGCTCAGGGCATGGAACGTGAAGGACCGTTGGGCAAGCGTAGTCCAACAGAAAGGGGCCTGATAAGCATGCCTTGAAACACTTCTGGTGCAGTGCAGGTTGGGAATGTGAGTGAGAAAATACAGGAAGGTCAAGGGGGTGAGACCCAGTGAGATTTTCTTCGCAAGCAGGCACATGTGATACATAGTTCTGCCTTTGAGGTTCAGCCAGTTGGTAAGGGTGTAGAGGTCGCATGTATGGGTCCGCTTACGAGCACCCATGACAAGGTGATAGGATTAATTGAGGGCAACATGGATGCTTTTGAGGGCTGTCTCAGGTGCAGAGCCATAGATGACTAATCCATAGTCTAAAATGCAGAGTAAGGAGCTGGTAACAGCAAGCCAAAGTGCTTCAGGGGCCAGACTCTGCCTGTGCCTGTATAGAATCCCTAGTCTGGCACTGACCACCTTGGAGACAGTGTTAATATGCTCACTAAAGGACAGGGCACTGTCTAGGGTTATACCCAGGTACTTAAAAGAATGGACCTGATCAATGGGATGCCATGCTTGTTACAAATTATCAGGGAGGCAGATTTTTGTTTATTATGGGGGCTGGCAAAAAGCATAGAGTTTGTTTATTTGTAATTCAGTACCAGCTTACATTGGGCAAACCAGGCCTCAATGACTGCGAAGCTGCACTGAAGGCTTCAGGCACATGCGAGAGGGTCTGAATGACTGGTATAAATCACTACATCGTCTGCATAAAGGAGGAGGAGATTACTAGTGCAAACACGAGGGAGGGAGTTGAGAAAGAGATTAAATAACAGTGGTCCCAAAATGGAGCCTTGGGGAACACCCGACAGAACTGGCCTGCTGGCAGATATGGTGTCACCTATTTTGACTTGTTGAGTTCGATCAAGAAGGTAGCTTTTAAACCAGGCCACTGTAGCACTGGATATGCCAGTACCAAGGAGGGACTCAAGTAAGACGGGGTGATTAACAGTATCAAAAGCTTTGGTGAGGTTGATGTAAATCGACCCCACTAAGTGACCCCGGTCAAAAGCCCTGTGTATAAAGTCAGTGTACACTAGAAGGGCTGAAGTTGTACTATGACTTTTCTTGAAACCATGTTGCTCAGCACACTGGATGTTATACCTGCCCAGGTAGTCAGAGAGCTGATCAGATACTATTCTTTCTAGGACTTTGGAGAGGGGTGGGCAGATAGACATTGGCTGGTAGTTTGAGAGAACAGCCCTGTCCCCACTCCTGTGTATAGTGCAGTGGGTTAAGGCTCTGAGCTGCAGCTCTGAGACCTGGGTTTGAATCCCACAGCCACCTAAGTGCATGCTGTATAATCCTGAGCAAGTCACTTAACTTCCTTGTGCTCCCAGGTTGCATCTGGAAACAAGCTTCAGCTTAGTGTGCTACTCCTGGTTAAACAATGTTCCCCTTCTCCCCCCCCCGTGAATGGGGGTATCTAACGCCGCTTTTCATAAGGCAGGGAATTGACTAAGGCACAGTGACAGATTTAGAATTTTTGTTAAGAGGCATCAGCACCGCACCTAAAGTCTTGTGTAGGAGCTTTAGGTCCAAAGAGTCACTACTGAAACGGACCTTGTCAAGTACTCTAAGGAGGTACTTTCTAGACTCTAAGTATGACCCTCAAAGTAGAAAGTGGGGTTGGGCAGAGGCTGACTGGACCTCTAGGGGTCATTCAACATGGATTGAGCGTCAAAAAAGTCAGGGGGGGACAGTACTCCACTTAGTTTGGTGAAGGCAGTGTTAAAGGTGTCTGCACTGCGCTTTTGGTCTAGAATAGTTACTCCATCCATGTTAAGCATTGAAGGGAAAGATTTACTGGGCCTCCCCGAGAGTTCCTTGAGATTGTCCCCAAATTTCTTGCTGTCTCCCCAGGAGTTCAAGAGAGCGTCCTTAAAGTACACAGCTTTGGCAGTGCGGATGGCATGGGTACAGGCGTTTCTGGCCACCTTGTACTGTTGTCAGTCGGTTGATTTACCAGAGGCACAGGCTTCATGCTGAAGATGGTCTTTAATGGACATTTGTTTTAGTAATGCTACGGTGATCCAGAGGTTGCTAGAGTTTTTAATTTTCCACTTTCTATGAGGGGCGAAAATGACACAGGCAGTGTTGAATTGTGAGATAAAGTACTCAAGGGTAAGATCAACGCTGGGTACAGCATCCAGTGGAGACCAGTCACAGTTTTGGAGTTGTGCTTGGAGTCGTTTAAGCTGCCCCTATTGAGGATGCACTGATATGACCATTTGCAGGGTTGTTTAGGGGTCTTATTGGACCAATAGCAGATGACAGGAGAAAGGTCACTGAGGGAGTTCAGAAGGACGGTTGTGCCCATAATCCTCGCAGCATGGTTTGTGAAGATCTGGTCAAGCAGGGTATTATTACCGGACCTAGGGTTGAGTCTGGTGGGGGTTGTCACGACCTGTGTGAAACCAAAGGCTGCAGTTGTATCCTTGTAGGGATTAGCATCTGGAGAGAACCAATTAATGTTAAAGTCCCCCTAGAAGTATTACTTTATTATGCTGTGGCAGGTTGGATAAGTAGTCAAAGACTGAGTTGAACCCATTGGCCGGGTCATGAGGGGGGATGTAAATAGAGAGAAGAGTGAGAGCATTACCACGTTAACCCAGGAGTAGTTTTACTGCAGGTGCTTGGGTGCAGCCACCAGTGACTATTTTGGGAAGGATGTGCCCTTGGAGTGAGGTCTTAATGTAAACTGCACAGCTCCCGCCCTTTTTCCAGACCCTATCTTCTCTAAATAAGGCGTAGCCATTGAGGGCGATGGCGTTGTCTGATACTTTGGGAGACAGCCAAGTTTCAACTACCGCTAGCACATCAGGATTGTGCTGGGTCACCCATACCTGTAGAAGATCAAGTTTATACATGAGGCTACAAATGTTTAATGAGGCAATTTTAAGAGTGCCGTGGCCACTGCTATTGGGGCGAGGGTGCTGTAGAGGTCCTGGGTTGGGGTGAATGTTCCCTGAAATGAGAAGAAGTAACAGGGCATTACGAAAGAGAAGGTGCCTAAGCAGTTTCATGAGGGGCATGGGCCTGTGATTCTTAGGCTTACAGGACATGGAGAATGAGGGAGGTATGGCATGGTGGGGCAGGAGAAGGAGGGAGTTAGATATGTGGGGTGGGGGGTTGTCAGGCTTAGACAGAATTTTAAGGTGATTTGGCAGACCACTAAGCATCCGAGGCTGTTGTGATGATTCTCAGTGGGGATAGTGGGGGGTTAACAAGGGTTCGAGATTGGAGGTGAGCTGGCAGGGTATTGTGGCAATCAAGAGGCTAAGGGGTAATAGGCATTTGGGGAAACTCATGACTAGAGTAAGGGAGTCAGAGCAGTAAATAGGGTTACCACCTGTCCTGATTTTCGCAGGACAGTCCTGATTTGGGCAGCTGTGTCCTGCAAAAAAACAGGAAAAATACTACATGTCCTGATTTCATAGTAGAAAAAATAGTTTCTAACTTTCCACTAAATGTTGCAGAAAACTGCAATACTTTAACTAAAATACCCTAAAATGATAAGAAAAAACATAAGCCACTAAGAAACTACAATACTTAGCCTTAAGTCTAATTATATAGAGAAAACAAGTCTGTTGCATTGGTCGAGGTTACGTACTGTCCTGCGAAAAATCATGTTTCGGTAAGAAATGTCCCACTTTGGGCTTCTTAAAAGGTGGTAACCCTAGCAGTAAAGTGTGGGAGATAATTTTGTGGTTGGGGCTGGGATGGCCACTGCAGCACATGGGCTGATGCAGATGGAAGGGGGGTTAAGGGTAAGCAGAGCGGGGATTAAGGTATGAAAAACTATAAGACAACTAACAGGACAGGTTCATTTGAGACCCTTTAGTTGGCATAGTGGATAGTGTGCACACCCTGGGGAAAGAGAGCCAAGGTTCAAATCCCAGTGGTAGAGAATAGAGGGAAGGTAAGAATAGTAGGTATGGGAGTGGGAGGAAAAGGTAACAAATTGGGAGAGGGAGTAAAGAAGAGGATGGAGGAAGAGGTGGTGATAAGGGTGGGTAGAAAGTTTAGGGGGCTTGCTAGTGACTCCTAGTGGTTGCAAATATAATCCGCAGAAGGAGACAAGGAGGGTGGCTATCAGGTTTAGGTATGGTAAGGACAGAGAGTAGAGATAGAAGAGGGAGGTAGAGGCGATGAATAGGAGCGAGAGAGTGCTTGGAGGACTTGCTAGAGACCTCTAGTGGTCACTTGATATAAGACGGATGGGATAGACAGACAGAGAGAGAGAGAGAGAGAGAGAGAGAGAGATAGATACATAGATAGATAGATAGATAGATAGATAGATAGATAGATAGATAGATTTGTAAAAACACCTTTCTAGCAAATTCAAATAAAATGTACTTCAGGTACAACAGAGTTGGGTCTCACTAAATGGCTAAGAAAGAGCTCAACATGTACTCACTGGAGGAGAGAAGGGTAAGGGGGACATGATAGAGATCTTTAAGTACTTGAAAGGCATAAACAAGGTCAGGGAGGGAGGACTGTTCCGCTTAAAGCAGGGTAGGGTTACTAGGGGCATAGTCTGAAGGGGGAAGGTTCAGGAGGGAAATGAGGAAGTACTACTTCACAGAAAGAGTGGTGGTGGGGTGGAACACACTGCCGGAGGAGTTAATCCAACTGAGGACAGTGTATCTTTAAGAGGGGCTGGGACAGAGTCAGGGGCAGGGTTAATATAGTCAAGAACACAACGGGGGGAAGAAACGTGAGAGGGGATGGAGTGAGGGGATTGGGTGGGAGGACAGCTGCAGTAGTATTAAACTGAGAGCCTCAAAATCGGGCAGACTTGATAGACCTGTGGGCCTTTTTCTGCCAGCAATTTTGTATGTTCGTAACTAGGCGTTGAATGCAAAAGCCTGGGTAAATAGTAGGGATGGGATAACCAGTTCACATAAGTTCAGAACCAATTAGATGACATTTTCTGTAAAAGAACCTAATCAGAACCCTTTTCAGGTTCTAATAAGAGTCTGATAGCTTCTAAAACATTGCTTTTGGGGCTTAATACACACCCTAATCTAGTACGAAGGCTGGTGACTGTTGTTGAGAGACCCAAAAGGAGGCTGGAGGTGGTGTAGTAAAACTCCATCTTGCTCTTAAATTCCTTTCCCTTCACTGACAATAGCTTAAGGGTGGGCAGTTATGGGTAAACAGTTTTCATACTTTCATCTTAAAGGTTATAGTTCTAGCATCGGTTGTGAATGAACTACAACCCACTGCCAAGCAGCCAAAACTAGAGATTGCTCACATAAATTGTGTTGCAGCACGGAAATTTAGGGTGTTTTGTCCTTTTAAGGGCTAAATAGTATTTTGGTCATTTTTTTAAACCTATTTTGGGCAGACGCTCACTCCAAAGGGTATCACGTGACGTAGGAGACTTCCTGGGTTGTAGCCTATTTAACTGGGGATTGGAGCGAGCGGAGCGCATGAAGACGCATGCAAAGACATGCTCATTGGTGCGTGGCAGGTGGGGAAGGCTGGAACCAGACCAGGGGGTTTAGACTCAGGTAGGACAAACAAACTATAGGCCCAAATAGGAGTACATCTGAAATGAACACCCAAGAAATCCGACTAGAAAATGGGGAAATGGGTATAAGGTGTTCACGGTGTGGGCTGTTTAGTACCAACTCATCCTCTAGCTTTGAAATATACACTTGTGAAGGATGTGTTGAGCTAAAATATCTAAGACTTCTAGTAGAAGAGAAAGAAAAGGAAATTGCTGCACTTAAAGAAAAAATGGAGACATGTAGGTCCACCATAAATAAAATTAAAGCTAGCAAGGGAAATAGCACAAAGAGAACAAGAGGAGAAGGTAATGATGAGGAAGTTCTTTTGGAGGGGTGGAAAACAGCTAAAGCGAATACCAGGATTAAGAAACAAAGGAGGAGAGCTCATGGAACCATCCCTGAAACCTCAAACCACTTTGAACCATGAATAACTCTGATGGATAGTACAGAAAAGCACACGGAGGAAGGTGTAACACAAGTAAATACAGATATATATGATGGCTCAGAAGGAACTAGTTCTACATTTGAAGGGGAAGTGATAGATAACAAGATTTGTAGAGACCAAAATGAATCACAAACTCCAGTAGCTCAGGAGGAACAGTTATATATTTTAGGAGATTCAGTGGTCAGATATACTGATTGTAATTCAACAAGGGGAAATAAATCAAACATAACATCTTGTTGCTACGGAGGTGCAAGAATAAAGGACATAACCAACATGACACCAGAAATCTTAAGAAATGCACAAGGATCGGCTACAGTTTTTATACATGCACATACAAACAATTTGGGAGGAGGGACAGTAGAGGATGTCATTGAAGAAACACTGGGAATATATTGGGCAGTTAAAGAAAATCAAGCGAAGATTATATTTTCAGAGGTACTCCCTGTACCTAGGGCAGGAACAGCACGAACAACGCGTATCAGGGCCTACAACTGGCTCAGAAGTTGGTGCCTACAAAATAAGATACAATGTCTAAAAACATATGAGGACTATATAGACTCTTGGGATTTATATAGTTACGATGGTCTGCATTTAAACAAGAAAGGAATAAAGAAATTGGGTAACTTATTTTACGAAACAATCAATACAAATGGATCAAAATCAAAAAACTGAATAGACGGGGGCAAAGGATTGCAGTAGAATGTGAAAAAGGGCAAATTAGTGGAAGTAAAAAGAAAGCATTAGGCCATACAAGAAAGTTAAAAGTACTACTGACAAATGCCCGAAGTTTAAACACCATTAGGAAGGCTGATTTAGAGATCCTATTGTTAGAACACAAGATAGATATAGTAGCCATTACAGAAACTTGGTGGCAAGGAGATATTACAAATAATCAACAGATTGATGGCTATAAAATTTACAATAAGAATAGATGCGGTAGAAATGGGAGAGGAGTTGCTCTAATAGTAAGACAGGACCTGATGAGCAGACAAATTGACAAGGAAGAAGATACACAATCTAATATAGATAGTTTATCGGTGGAGACATGTCTTAAAGATAGAAATAAATTATTAATTGGGATTGTCTACAGACTACCAGATACAAATGGTTCAGATCATTTACAGTTGATAAACACTATAAATAATATTGTTGATGATGGCGATACACTGTTATTGGGAGATTTTAACTTGCCCGGGATAAATTGGAAAACGGGCGAAACAGGAAATGGATCTGAACAAATATTCTAGGACACTTGTATTGGTAATGGGCTAACTCAGACAATAAAGGAACCCACAAAACAGAATGCGATACTTGATTTGATATTGACTAATATGGTAGATGATGTAAATAACATCCACATTGAAGAACCACTCCTTGGGAATGACCATAGGGGAGTAATATTTGATTATAATACTATAACTAAGCTGGCACATGGCAAAACATTTGTCAGAAATTATAATAGGGCAAATTTTGAAAACATTTGGAAGAAATTAGAGGACTGGTAATGGAAGCGTGACACTGAAACTACAGAAACACTTTGGATTAAAATTAAAAACAAATTACTAGAATTAGAGGAACAATATGTGCCGGGTAGGGAAATATACAACAAGAAAGGAAAAGTTCCAATTTGATACACAAAAAAATTGCACAGACAGATAAAAAAGAAGAGAAGAGCTTATAAGGATATGAGAAAGGATGAAAATCAATTTATGTATTTATACGTCCCTTGGAGCAACTTGTTGCTGAAAACGAGTGGTTGCACGTGCCTTCAGCTGGAGTGAGAACAGTGAAGCAAAGCTGAGCTGTTCTGGCTCCAGCTGAAGGCAAGTGAAACCACTACTTTAGCAACAAGGGTCTTAGGATTTATATTATTGATCGAGCGATCAATAATATATTTAAAAAAAAAAACTTCCCAGAATGTGCCCATTTCCAGGTCATCTGCTCGTGAGATGCTCTTCGCGGAATGAGTGCCTCATGTGCAGAGGAAAGGAGTGCTCCGACTGGTCGGGAGTGCTCCCTCGATCTATAATACAGTGTATAAGTACAAACAACAGTTGAAACTAACCAAGCGAATGATTAAAGTGGAAAAAAGAACACTAGAGTTTCAGTTAGCACTCCTTAAGGATGAGGGGAATCATTCTTTTCTTATATCAATAATAAATCTGCAGATAGAAATATTGGCCCAGTTAAAGTAAATGGGGATGATGTAACTAAGCCTGAGGAAATGGTGGAATTATTTAATTATTTTTTTCAGTATACGGTCTGGAAACTGTCTCCATTATTCCTGATAACATGGAAGTACCAGTTGAGGAAATAGATAAGCATGTGATTAAGAATAAATTAAACAAACTAGACATCACAACATCAGCTGGCCTTGTTACATCCTAGAGTACTAAAGGAAGTTAGAAGATGGCTGCTTGAACCTTTACATGTTCTGTTTAACCTATCAATAAAAATCGGGGATGTACCATAGGATTGGCGGACAGCTATAGTGGTTCTGGTACACAAGAAGGGAAATAGGTCAGAGTTAGGAAATTATAGACCCATCAGCCTGACATGTATTCTGGGAAAAGTGATGGAATCAGTTATAAGGTATAGACTGGAGATAGAATTGGAGGACATGGGCAACAACGATACAACTCAACATGGGTTTAGGAAACAACGCTCTTGCTTAACGAATATGTTGACCTTTTACAATAACATAAGTGAGCTACTAGATATGAAAAAACCTATGGAAGTGATTTATTTTGATTTCAAAAGAGCTTTTGATCAGGTTCCACATAATGTACTGGTAGAAAAAATGACATTGTTGGGTATAAATAGTAAAATAATCCTATGGGTAAACAACTGGCTGACAAACAGAGTCCAGATGGTAAGAATTAGAGGAAGTCTATCAAATAACGGTAGAGTGACCAGTGGGGTGCCCCAGGGGTCAATACCGGGACCCACAATGTTATACTTGTTTGTATCTGACTTTGGCACCAATATAAGCAGTAATTGCACTAAATTTGCAGATAACACAAAAATTAGTGCTGAGGTATCTTCTGAAGAACAAGTTATATCATTACAAAAGGATGTAATAAAATTGCACGACTGGGCAAGAAAAAACAGGATGGAGTTTGTTTGTATCTGACTTTGGCACCAATAGAAGCAGTAACTGTGCTAAATTTGCAGATGATACAAAAATTAGTGCCGAGGTATTTTCTGAAGAACAAGTTATATAATTACAAAAGGACGTAATACAATTACACGACTGGGCAAGAAAAAACAGGATGGAGTTCAATATCGAAAAATGTGTGGCCATGCATTTTGGAGTTAACAATGTTTGCCGGAATTACTTATTGGATAATACAATACTAAACACAGTTGAGGAGGAGAAGGATTTGGGTATCATAATTGGGAGAGATTTGACTTCTGATGATCACTGTATAGAAGTTGTAAACAAGGCAAATAGGGTAATAGGTGCTGTAAGAAGAACATTTGTCTCAAGACATAGATCCTGTATTTTGCCGTTGTATAGAAACCTGGTCAGACCTCACTTGAATTATTGTAGTCCACTATGGAGCCCATATTTAGAGAGAAACACTGACCTATTGGAGAGGGTATAAAAGGAGAATGCCCAAGATGATCTCAGGCATAGAAGATCTAGATTATAGAAAAAGATTGGAAACCATGGATTTGTATCTGTTGGAACTAAGGAGGCAAAGGGGAGCTCTCCTGTTGATGTATAAAATCGTCAATGATACCGAGCTGATGAACAGTTTAGGCCTCATATTTGCAATAAGAAGCGTGGGGCTGAGAAGCCATTATAAACAGCTGAGACTAACTTACCCCAATAGGAACCCAAGAAGAAATTTTTATACACAGAGAATTATCTCTTTATGGAATAAATTAATCAGCATTCATAGTAGAGGTAGACAGTTTTGAGATATTTAAAAACAGACAAGACAGTTACTTATTGGGTTTGTAGGGCTATTACACCTCTTACGGGGAGATAGGTTATATGGGCTTATGCCTTCTACTAATCTACTGGACCTAGTACAGTACCTAGTATAGTTATTAAAGTTCTAATAAGGTTCGGATAATGATCAGAACCTTTTATGGCTTATCAGAAACTTTTAGAACTTCATTATCTTTTGTGGTTCTCCCATCCCTAGTAAATAGCCAGGTTTTCAGCAAGGCCTTACAACAGTCCACTGTGGGTACTTCTTTGATATATCTTGGAAGAGAGTTCCAAAGTTTGAAGGCAGCCACCACCAACGCTTGATTTCCTACAGACCTCAGTGTAGCCAAGGGGATCTTCAAGAGCCCCTGACCACTGAACACAGATTTCTTTTGGGTCCCAATTTTTAACAACAGTGATTGACAACCCCTCAGATTTAGTGAGGGGTCCCAAGTCATTCAGGGCCTAAAATCAAACAGCAAGATCTTATAACCTGGTTACCAAAGACTAAAATAAAAATAAATAAATAAAAATAAACAGATCGCTACCTTACTGGCAGTAAGTCCACTTCAAAGGCTCCACCCATTTGCTACATTTTTATATACTTTATGATAATTTGCATCTAAATCACATTTTGAAAGTCAATTCTTTCTATCAGATAAAAGTGTCAGACTGTGTAAAACAAGGCCTAGACCATGTTTTTTTTTGCATGAATCACTTCCAAGATACTGGATTTTGTTCCTTAAAGAGAGTTTCCATTTTCAAGTACAACATTCACAAATTTCACCCAAAATTGTGAATTTCAAAACCTTCCTTTCTTAAAAGGGAACTGTCATCAGCAAGGTTTCTTAATGTCTGAAAGACCATAAACAGCTAATCTGAGTGAGCCATTGTGTTTATCTGTGAATCTTTGCAGTCCAGAGTGATTCATATGCAAATCAGCCTGTAATTAAGGGCTGGGGGCAGCCATATGTTTTAGGCTCCTGACAGGAAATGATGTCACCGAGGATCTTGGCCCTCCATTGACTGCAGGTTAAATAGGAAATTGTCTGTTTTATTAAGTGTGTTTTAAGTGCATTTTAAGGTGTTATTACAACACTTTCTACATTTATAATACTTATTTTGTATGTGCATTGAAACTAATGAGTTATCACCTTTACATTTCAAACTGTTAGTAAAAATAATCCATCTTTAGGATTGCTTTAACCTCTAGGCTATTCTGCCAGCTGACCATCAAAAACTACACATCTCAAGGCTGGCTCTGTGGTGCCAACAGGTGTTGGGGCCCCATATCAGAATTTCTAAATCTTGTCTGTGTTCCTGTCAGCACGGCTTGTTCCTGGGTGTGTTTTGGGAACACAGGGAGGTTAAATGACTTACTCTGGTAACCTAATATACAAGTAGAGTATGTTGGAATCATTCTGCTGGATGAACAATGCTGGTTCACAGCTCTTTGCTTTAACCTCTAAGCTGTACTGCCAGCTGTTAATCAAAAATGACACATTACAAGGCTGCCCCCATGATGCCAGGCCAGTAGGTATGTAGCCACATTTGCATCTTGTAAACCGGAGTTCACACCTGAAATTGTAAGAGAGGGAAAGGAAGAAGACATAAGTTAGTGCTATGGCAGCCCCAGAAATCTGCACTGACATGAACACAGCTAGGGTTTAGAAATCCTGATACAGTATGGGGCCCCAGTACCTGTTGGGACCATAGAGCTAGCCTTGAGATGTGCAGTTTTTGATGATCAGCTGGCAGTATAGCCTAGAGGTTAAAGCAATCCTAAAGATGGATTATTTTTACTAACAGTTTGAAATATAAGGGTGATAACTCACTAATTTCGATGTATATATAAAACAAATATTATAAATGTAGAAAGTGTTATAATAACACCTTAAAACACACATAATAAACATATGATTTCCTATTTAACCTACAGTCAATGGAGGGCCAAGAACCTCAGTGACATCATTTCCTGTCAGGAGCCTAAAACATATGGCTGCCCCTAGCCCTTAATTACAGGCTGATTTACATATGAATCACTCCGGACTGCAAACACTCACAGATAAACACAATGGCTCACTCAAATTAGCTCCAATGGTCTTTCAGACATTAAGAAACACTGTTGATGACAGTCCCCCTTTAATTATCAAAGAAATTCCTGTGACTTTATCTGTTCACATTGCTTATTCCTGCTGTGAAGTCATCCCCTGCTTATTACATCACAACCTGTTGCCACGGACGTGATTCTGATGTCACAAGCAGTGTCAGTGGCTCAGCAGGTTGCAAACTCGCCTCTAGGCTAGAAGATCAGAAGGCTGTAGGTTCTATCCCCACACCAGGCACTTGGGTTAAATCCCAATACTGGCACTGTAGTGCAACATGAGGGGGGTGCTGCACTCCTGAGGTGCCATCTTTCAGATGAGACAGTAAACCGAGGTCCCATCTGCCTGTTCTGGTAGTAGTTCAGGTGGATGTTAAAGATCCCATGGCACTTCTCGAAAACAGCTGGGGAATTTCCCCTGTGTCCTGGCCAAATTTCCCCCATTCACTAAAAAATGTCAGTTGGCATCCATCTGTATCCCCCTCCCCCGGGATGAGGCAGAATTGTCTAGTCCTCTTTTCCCGGTTAATAAAAAATAAAAACAAACAGAAGACCTTGGGGGGGGGGGGGTTTAAAAGTTCTGCTGCTGTCTTAACTCCTGATTTTGAGTTGCAACTGTATCAGAATAAATGTGCCAAAATGTTGGAATGCTATTGTCAATCATTTTGGCAGATCTAGGACAGTTTCCTCAGTTTGCGGCACAGAATTACGTCCTTTTGTTATGTGTAAACTGAGGCAATTACAACAAAAAAGTTAGACCATGTTTTTGGTGGTCTAACGTTTTGTTGCAGTTGTGTTGTAAACCATGTCGCAATTCAGCAAGGTGCGTCTGAAGCACCTTTGAAAATCTCGTCCTATGACTTTGAAGCAGCAGTATCTGTTAGTAACCACATTTTCTTTTGCAATAATGTTTGGCAAAAATATAATGATAGAAATTTTCGTTTCTGTTTTCTTTCATTACTGAGCCAAGATATGGCATTTGGAAGTTGTTAAAAAGTTCCCACTCCCTTTCCATGCCTACCATGAAAAAAATAAATATCTTGGTACAGAGCTGTGCTGTTTACCACCAGAAACATGTGATAACAATATCCTAATACATCTACAGTATGAATCTACGACGTACATTCAACAGGTAACCTCAGCGGAAGAGATTTTTAATAACGGCAAGTGGGGGCCATCTTTAATGACGCCAGTCATTAATTACAAAAGTGGCTATAGAACTGTTTTAACAATACTGGAGAAAACTAAAAATATACTAAGCAGGAATCTGGGGATGTCAGAAACACATTTTTGCTAAACAAACTATATATGATGACATTTTTTGCCAACTAACAAATATTGTACTGCTGCTGCTTTAAAACGGAAAAGAAGTGGGGACACATGAAGTCTAAGGAGCAAAAGCCCATTTTCATGCAGCGCTCATCAGTAATAAAGAATGGATTATTCAAAAATTCAAATTTTGAGGAATGTTATGAGATTTGAGACGTAATTTTTTTGCAGAAACATGTGATATCACTACAACCTTTTCAGTACAGGCTCTGTGACTATTAAATGAACTATAAGACAGTCACCATTTATTTACATAACAGTAGTGCAACCTTCCTCTACACAGCTACCTTTATGATGTATGAGCCTGATTCCAGAACGGGTTACGCATGGTGCAGGGTGACTTGCGCCAAACCCAATGGTGCAAGTCACACCTTGCGACATGCGTTGCACTACCCACTATTCTGAAAGGCGGCCTGCACCAGAGGTGGGCTATGTCACTGTCTACACCAGAAACCCCCTGCGATGTGGTGCAAGGGGGTTTCTTGCAGCAGTTATGGCCCGATTCCAGAATGGCAGCTGATTGAACTGCAAATCGCAATTCCCTGAGGGCCACGGTAGACAGTGGTCTAACCGTATGCTATGGCTACGGTGGGTGCACCTGTGTACCCGGTGCCCCACCAGCCATCCTCCCATGGTCTCACTGGGGCCCCCACCTGTCCCCCACTGGCAGGGCAGCCCTCTGTGGGCTGCTGGCACCCCCACACCCCTGTCCCCAGGCAGTGCCCCGTAGGGCAGTTTGCAGCCCGGAGCACCACCATGCCACCATTAGCATGCAAGCCATGCACAACATGGAGGTCCAGTGACCCCCTCCACCAGCCCTGCATGACATTTCTATGGTGTGACGGGGCAGGGAGGCATGCCATGCACCCTGCGCCCTGTCGGAGGGCTATAATGCTGCTTGCGGCACCGGGTGTGGATAAGCCCTTCCTGTGGTGCAATGCTGGAGGTGCTGCAAGTTGCAGGGCATAGTTGCTAGGGACCCTGCCTGTTCTGGAATCTGGCATAGGGCCCCGGCGTACCGGCATATGGCGCAACTCGCATACCCCAACGGGTTGCATCATACATCTTGGAATTGGGCCCCATGCATTTTTTATTGTTCTGTTTTATAGAAAATAGTTACAGTAAAACACTAGGTATAAAAAAGACATGGTCTAGCACTACTACGTGAACATAGCTCACCAAATTTGAATGCAGATAGTGTTTTCAGTTGCATCTATATTTGTACATCAGTACAGGTGGACTTAGCCTGGTTGCAGGGCTTTGAAACTACTGCCCCTTGGGGCCACCCAAGCTACCGGAAGCACAATACGCTTCCATTCTGGAGGATTAGGTTCAGGAATGGATTTGGGGAGCTGGGATCAGAGGGGCCAGGGCTGGGAGCCCACCTCGGGAGGGAGATGCTTAGTGCACACAGATGCAGTGACCCCTTGTAGTAGGTTAGGGAGCCTGTCATCCCACAAGAGGTTGAGTATGCACACGTTGCACTGCCCTAAGTGATGTCAATACGAGGCAGTAGTTGACATTGCAGGAGGTAGGGCAGGAGAAGAAAATGGGTGCAAAAACCCCTTTGTTGCCTGAGAAATGCCAGATGGGTGTTCTCAGGTCCTAAATGCATGGATCCTTACTGGTGTGAATGCTGGAACTTGCAGAGAGCAGGCTGGGGATACTATGATGAGGGGTATGCCCCCCCAAAAGGCTGGAGGACTGTGCAGACAACAATGGGAAACAAGCTGCATAGGAAAATAAGAAAATACTTCCCCGTGTATATGATCATGCAACATCTTTTTGTCTTCCCATTTTGTCACCCATCAAGTCTCACCTGAGGGACCAACACCTTCAGTCACAAAGAGCGCTGTGCCAACCAAGTATAAGATGGCCCAAAAGGACGCAGGGTATGGCCTCCCAATGCTCCATGAGCTACCCTCCAGCCCTCAAATAACTCCTGTCTGAGGTCCTAGCCAGAGCTCCTAAGGAAGACCAGCCAGGGGCAACATTTTCAATCTCTTGAATCAGATCCATATTTCTGTAAACCCCATACTCTTTTGCTTTCAAAAAAAATCCTTGGCCCAAACCAGCATTGGCAGGAAAGAGCACAGTTTCTACACTGCTCATATTTCCTCACAAATTTTTGGGAAGATGTAATGCAAGAGTAAAAGTCTCTTGAGAAACAAAGCCTTGGGGCCTCATTGTAGAAAAAAAGATGGCCTTGTGCAGGCTGTACACAAATGTGTCAATTGTATGTTTTTTTTTTAACAAACAAAGCTAATGATAATTGTAAACAAGATGTGAGTGAAAATGCATCCATGTAGTCTACCTACAGACTAGGGGTGATCAGAGATCCGTTTTCAGATCCAGATACCTCGGATTCCAATCCTAAAGTTAGGGTTTAGGATTTTCCAATTTAGGTGCTGAAAATCCTGAATTGCAGTATTGCTAATGAGATGTTTATGTTAGGATTTAGAATTCAGATTCTGAAATCCATATCCAAAAATGATGGATTACAGCAACTGAATCCAATTAGGATTTGGATTAGAAAAATACTAAAATCCAAAAAACAGATTGGATTTCAAGATATCTGATCACCCCTATCACAGACTATCCTCATATTCATCCTGGTAAGAAGAGGTCTTGCCCTTTTGGCCACACACCTGTTCATTTGTACCAACTTCAACACAGAGATCTTTGCCAATATATATTTTTTCAATCAAACTTTTTATCATCCGGGCTGAATGCTCCTCTTCAGATACTTGTGGCATACATTCTGCTCCAACAACTCACTACCAGCTTCTATGGTCCTCCACGGCTCACTCCTCCCAACCCAGTGTGGGTTAAGGCCATCACCCCTGTACAGGCCCATATCCCTCCAGGTGGGGCCCCAGTTCCCAATGAAACTGAAACCCTCCTCTCTGTACCATTTTATCCGTTTATCAGTACCAGGTCCAGCAATGCCCCCTTACGAGTCAGTGGGTCCTGGTACTGACGAACGGGGATAGTAGTAGTAGTAATTATTTTATTAATTTATAAATGAACAAGGTAGATAATCCCATTGAGTACACAAGTACACTCATTTTCAAGGGACACCTTCTAAAGTGCATTGCCTGGTTACAGTCCAAGGAGAAAACGATAACAAAATGTACAAAGTACTAAATTACAAATACACATATACATATTAAATACATTTCCACGTAATGAATCACATCCCATAAGCCACTAATTACCCTTCTATTAAAGCCTATCCATTTTCCACTGCTATATAACATTCATGCAATTGACCTCTTTGTTTATGATTCCACTGCCTGATCATAGACCAACTCACTTTGACACCATGGGATCTTAGATTAACAAGTAGATTATTCTAGGTTTTTGGACCCACATAGGAAAATATTACAGACCCACATTTTGTCCTACACTTCGGCACTTCAAACTCAGCATAGCTGAGGTCTCTGTGTGGGGACCACCTGGGGACCAGTAACCATCGTACAGTGTGGTTTAATACAAGAACCAGGTTAGCAACGAACCACATGAGGATGAGGGTCATGGACTTCAGGAGAGCCAATTTTAAGAAATGGGAGAATGCCTCAGAGATGCCCTGGCAGGGATAAGAAACTAGGGAGAGTCAAGAACCAGTGAGCAAAATAAAAGAGGGCATTGAAAGAGCTACAAACCTCTGTGTCAGGCAGGTTAGCAAGGGCAAGAGAAACAAGAAACCACTATGGTTCTCTAGTGAAGTGCCAGAAAAAGTAAGAGTAAAAAAAAACAAAAAAAAACTGACTTTTAGAAAGTATAAAAAACACACAGAAAGAAGAGGATAGGGAGACTTATGAGGAGAAACAAAGGGAGGCAGGGAAAGCAGTTAGGAGTGCAAAAGTGCTAACGGAGGATAATATTGCCAAATCAGTTAAAAAAAAAAGGGGGACATTTTTTAGGTGCATAAGAGTAAGACCAAGGGAGGGATAGTAAAGCTGAAAGGGGGAGGAGAGATGAGTGTGGAAGAGGACCACCAAAACCCAGACATATTGCATACATACTTCTGTTCAGTATTTATGGAGGACAGGGTAGGTAGCGGCCCAATGATAAAAGACAAGGGCATTAAGGGAAGTTAGATGGACACTAGCCCTTTTACAGAGGAAAGAATCCTTAGGGAACTGTCACAGTTAAAAGTAGACAAGACAATGGGACCAGATGGGGTGCACCCCAGGTTACTGAGAGAGCTCAAGGAGGAGTTAGCTGTACCTCTGACAGTGCTGTTAAACCTGTCACTAGAAATGAAAGAGGTCCTGGGAGACTGGAGGAGAGCTGATGTAGTCCCACTCCACAAAAATGGAAAAAGAGAAAAGGCTGGAAATTACAGGCCTGTCAGCCTGACTTTGGTAGTGGGCAAAGAATTGGAATCACTACTGAAAGAGAAGATTGGGAAATATCTTGTTTCCAATGGTCTTCAGGATCCAAGGCAACATGGGTTCCCAGAGGGGAGGTCTTGCCAGACAAACCTGATTGAGTTCTTTGACTGGGTAACCAAGGAAGTGGGTCAGCGAGGAGTGGCTGACATAGCCTACCTGGACTTCAGTAAGGCCTTCGACACTGTTCCACATAGAAGGCTGGTAAGCAAGCTGAGAAGCCTGGGAGTGGGTCCTAGAGTAGTAAGCTGGGTAGAGACCTGGTTGGACAATTTGAGTCAGAGGGTGGTGGTAAATGGCATGCACTCTGGAGAGGGGAAAGTGACAAGTGGGGTGTCACAAGGGTCAGTACTAGGTCCAGTCCTCTTTAACGACTTTATAAGCAACATTGCAGAAGGACTAAAAGGGAAGATATGCCTGTTCGTGGATGACACAAAAATCTGCAGCACAGTAGATACATCAGAGGTGTGTATGGAAAGAATGAGGGAAGATCTAAAAAAGCTGGAAGAATGGTCATGGGTTTGGCAGCTGGGCTTCAATGCAAAAAAGTGCAAAATCATGCACTTGGGGCACAGAAACCCGGGGGCAACGTATCAACTGGGAGGAGAAGTACTAGCAGTCACAAAACAAGAAAGGGACTTGAGGGTAATCATTTCTGATGACCTGGAAGTAGTTAAACAGTGTGACAAGGCAGTAGGAAAGGCTAATGGGATACTTGGATACACAGGCAGGGGTAATACCAGCAGAAAGAGGGAGGTAATAATACCCCTGTATAGATCATTAGTGAGACCCCACCTTAAGTACTGTGTCTAGTTCTGGAGGCCGCACCTCTGAAAGGCCATATACAAGGCAGAGGCGGGACAAAGAAGGGCAACCAAAATGGTACTGGGCCTGCATCAGAAATTCTACAAAGAAAAAGCTTAAGGAATTAAATATGTACTCCCTAGAAGAAAGGAGAGAAAGGGGGATATGGTAGAAACATTCAAATACCTTACAGGTGTAAACAAGGTACAGGAAGGGAGCATTTTCCAGAGAAGAAGATGCTCAAGGACAAGGGATCACACTATGAAGCTGGGGGGGGGGGGGTGCTGAGAGGAAATGTGAGGAAGTACTTCTTCACGGAAAGGGTGGTGGATGCTTGGAACAGCCTCCCAGTGGAGGTAGTGGGGGCTGTAATGGTTACAGGATTCAAGAAAACATGGGACAGACACAGGAGGATCTTAGAAATAAGGCAAGGAGGGTGCAAACCAGAGACCGTAGGGTCTGTGGTGGCACTGTACGTAGGGAAAATAGGGCAGACTAGGTGGGCTAGGAGGTCCTTGTCTGTCGACAACTTCTCTGTTTCTACGTAACCCCTACACCCCCTATGGTGGGCCATCAGGGAGGTACCAAGCTTCTCCTGCTGGACATACAACCTGCTGAGGATCAAGGAGCTGCAGGACGCTGAACCTGAGGGAGTTAGCACCACTACACTGGTGGCAGACAGTTTCCTCTGAGCTCGAACACCAATACAACCACCCCGGCATGCTGTACAGCACGTTCTCAGCTTTGTGATCACACAGTGTGCCCTTAATAGGGAAGCAAGCTCTCTGTCTCTCCACCAGGTATTCACCACAACGGCAGACCATGATGCCATTCACTCCCAGGCTGGGACATGCTGTCATGGGCAGTACCCTACCCAGCCAGCTGCCATATTGTAAACATCCCAGGTCCACGCATGAACTCTGGTTACTGCCAAGGCAGAATAGCTTGCAACTACTGGGTCATCGGATGTCCCCTGTTAGCAAATCTGAAAACCCTTTTTTGGTATCTTTTAAATACACTTTGAAGACTCATTGACCCCTGGGTAGGTGGAAGAATATTTTGGACAGGGGGTGGCATAAATTTATTTTGTTGTTTGCTTTTTAATTAAAAAAATGTTTAGACCTGGCTTGCTCACGTTCTCAGCTTAAAAATAATCGAAGTGCTTAAACAGTATGACCCACTGGAAAAAAATAAGATTTTTGCTCATAGCCTCTTGACAAATGACATTGCAGGGAATTATATCATAGTGGGCATTTTAATAAGCTGGGTATCATTTAACTGAAATATATATATATATATATATATATATATATATATATATATATATATATAGTATATATTGTTTATTTATAAATAAGTCTGAGTCACCCCTGAAAATAGGCTTGATTCCCTGTCACCTTATCCATTTACTAAAAGCCAACTAAATAAATATTGCATACTTGAGGCACAAGCAAATAGCAGTTTGTTCATAACAGTCTCAACTGGTGCCAAATGGCAGACTTTACAGAAACTAGGTAATCCCTTTGATTTTACTGCATTTGTGAATTAGATTAATATGTAAGTTCCCGGGGAGGGATGATTCAGTACAATATATTGTAATGGCAGGAGGTACGGAACAATCTTCCAATTATGTAACCCAGACGGGGGAATAACCACTGTATATAAACATGAACTGTAACTGGTTGAGCATAACGCTGCCCAGTTGTTCGTTCAACAGTGCTATTTGTACATATTCTTTAAAGTCACCTTTTGGAAACAAGCGGGAAGATACTGAAAAGCTTGCTGGATAACGTTTCCCTCCATTAAGAAAACATGCCAGTCCCGATCAGGGGACTGTAGCCCTGCACAAAATTCTAGAATATTCTCAAAGGGTGAAAAGATAGTTACAAGAAATTAAACAGCTTGCACACTCAGCATTAAAAGAGGTGGTAGTTTGTTTCTCAACACGGTGTCTCTGCAACAGGATAGCTAGCTGAAGAAAGCCTTTTGCAGTGAGGGAGTGCTTATTTCCCACAGTGGTGGCTTAACAAGCTAGGCAAGTCAATTTAGGGCTTACTGCAGTGAAAGAATTTCTAATACAATTCACAGTGCAGCGGGCAAACACAGAACAACCAGATGATGTAAAGCAATGGACAGTTATCATTTGACTCCCCAAGTGAAGCGTTAACAAGCTAGGCAGCTGGCTTCAGAGCCTACCACAACGAGAGAAAAAAGTTCCATTCTTGGCACCTTGTGTCACAAGTCAAAAACTGGTAATGAGGGGAGCAGTTACCCCAAAGAATAAGAAAAAAAGCAAGGTTCCAAACAGTATGCTGCTGAAGGCGTAGCCGACAGTTACAAAGTTCCAGTATAAAGAGGTCTACAGTGGCATCACTGCCTATCTCTACCCATGGGGACGGAGTGGGGCAGATCATAACAAAAGCCAGAAAGAAGCTACTATCAGAGCAAGGAAGGAGGGAATGGGGAGAGAGGCTGTAGGACTGAAAGCTTAAACACCTGTGCAGCCAACATCCTGAACCAGCATGAGATTCTAACCTACCCAACACGATGTGTAGCCAAGATACCCCCTACAGAGATCAGGCATCTTTGGAGTCCTCTGGAGCAGACCTCTTTGTGCAACCCATACTGACCATCAGCTATGAATGCAAACCAGTAAATGACTGGATTACACACATGGGGAAACTAGCAAGTAACAAGAGACTACGCTACTCAGTTCAAAATGAACAGAAACAATTTGAGGCAATCTGGAATTCATTTCTGTCTTTCTTAGAGACGACCTAAATCCTCCATGGAGGAGCCCGAATGTCTATTTAAAGCCAGTGCTATAGTAAATAGTAAAGATAACTGAATACGCAACTCATTAAAGACAAAGTAAGACAGTAAGAGAGAAGACTGAGATTGTGAATTGTTTACCATATGTCTGAATCAATTATGACTCTGTTAGACTTTTGTGATTACTTTATTGTTAACATGAATGTTTATCTTTTACTTTATCTGCACTATTATTTTTTGCACTGTTACTGTTGTATGTATTACTATTCATGTTCAATAAAAAATTCTGAAATAAAAAAAGCTATGAATGCAAACTTGGGCATTATGTGGAGTGGAGTTGTACATTAGATAAAAGGCATAAGGTAGTGTCAATAAGGTATGTTCTGTTTGGGCTTTAACCATTCACCATGAATAAAGAAAAAAACAACATCAGTTGGTTTCATATCAAAACATTCTGCAGTTAGTTTAATGTTCTCGGCTCCTCCTTTTCTGGTTTTGGCTCAAACAGTGGACAGGATTGCAATATCTTGCTTGGAACCGGCGATCTGTCATTAGAGACCACAGAACCCACGGAAGCCTGTGTCTGTACGTCAGAACTCAGACCACCAAACATTCGGAATAAATCGAGTGTGTGGGCATACATGTCAGATGCCATTAAATGGAGTTAAACTATCAAAGCCTCCGTTAGCTAATGAAGACAATTTGATATTGCTGGGATCACGTAACAAGGAAAACTGGCATTCTTCCACAGGAGAGGTCTTGAGCATCAATTAAGACCATTAAGCCTTGAAGTCAGCTATAGAATTTCAGACCCCTCAGAACTCCAACTACTGTAATTCACTTTCTCAAAGCACACAGCAGGCTGTTTAGAGATTTACATTTGATCCCAAAAGACACAGATTTCCTCTAAAGGAAACTAGAAATCCATATACCTGTGTGTGCATATGTGGATTAGGCCTGTTCTACCCTCCCACGCATTTACCATCCTTCTGTGTGTTAGGGTAGCTACTCTACCCTACCCGTCTTCACTCAAAAACTAACATTAAGAAATGCATGAGATACATAAGAGAAAAGAGAGAAAAATACAGAAATCCACTGGACCACTAAGGACGTCGTTTCACAAGGGAATGAATGTTAACAAAATTCTAGGACCAAAATTGTCTCATGACTTATCAATACGTCTTGAAAATTATACTCAGTAAGACAAATACGATAGGGTGCATACCGGACAACTGGTGGGAGAGCCATGAAGTCCCTGTATTCAAACCAGATTCTACATCACAACCAGGAAGTTAAAGATAAGTAAGACTGATTTTAGTTTCAGGAACACTGATGAAAGGAATAGCACCATCTGAGCAAAAAACAGCAAACACTGCTAAATAAATCCAGGGGTAGAAGTTAAGGAATACAACTGGCATCCTTTATGAAGTACTAAAATTGACACTTTGGTATTCGCCCAAGTTTCCGAATACCTGGCATTGAATATAGGCTCTCAGTCCATCTGAGACCTACCACCTGCCTCACCCAGTCTTCAGAAACCCCCCATTCACCTCAAAAGTTGTTTGTTCAAAAGTCCTATACAGTGCCAAAATCTGTTTAATCTTACCACCGGGTCCAAACGCTAGTAATGTTGTCCAATCACACAAAGTAAGGCAAGGCAAATGTATTTCTTAGGTGCCCATCCAGGGCTCTAAGTGCCATACACGGAATAACAATTTTTAACATAGGAAAAGAGTGGTAAAGATCAAATATGCCATTCTAAAATGTTCAGCAGACTAAGGGATACCAAAGGCCATGTTAAATAAATGTGCTTTTAACAAACCCTTAAAAGTTCCAGTAAGGGATCCCCTCTGATTTCCACAGGGAGAGAATTCTAAAACAAGGGTGCAGTCATGCAAAAGGCCCTGTTCCCTAGGAGATTTTAAGCAGGACTATGGAATTGCAAGGAGACCTGCCACAGAGGAACAGAGGGGATGGACAGGTGTGTAGAAGGTGGTCAGGAGATCTTTCAGGTAACTGGGACCCAAATCATGCAGGGCTTTGTAGGTCAACAAACCTATGCTGAAGTTGACATACTGCCATGCTGGCAGCCAGTGCAGTTCCTGGAGAACCAACGTGATATGCATGTAACAAGAGGTCCCAGCAGTCAGCAGGGCTGCCACATTCTGCACACACTGCAAGCAATGCATCAGCTTCACAGACAGCCCTAGGTAGACAGCATTATAGCAGTCCAAACAGTAGGTAATGAAAGTGTACACCAGAGTTTACAGCTCGATGGTTGCAAGATAGGTTTGGATCCATGAAATACTACACATATGGTTAAAGCCACTGCGGACAACAGCTGACACTTTCTGTTCTAAGGTCAATCTGTGATCCATAATGTTACTTAGTTCCCCTCTTTTTTTTCTTTTTTACAGTTTCTTTATTCTCTGGGAGGCTCGGGGCATCTCTCAGGAGTGCCCACACGACTACACCCTCTACTTCCCACCTGAAATCACCTCACCAGGGAGCAAGATTGCTGAGCACCCTCGGCCAACCCTTAGGGCCTTCCAACCCCCTGGATCACCCTCAGGGGAGGGTGGGGACCCACCCCCACCTCTTGGTGGCTTACCTGGAATTAGAAGGTTGGTCCCAGGGTGGCCAAAGGGCTTGGAAGAGCCCAGTAGAGGGTGGTCTGGCATTGAGGATGTGGGACGCAGCCCCTGGGGTCTCTGTCACCTCCCCCATAGTACCCAGGTGTTTTCTATGTTAAGCTACCCCCTCAGAGCTCAGACATGTAATGATGTCCCCGGCACAAATGTGCCAACATCTGCCGCATCTCTGCCTCCACACCTACAGCACCGGACATTCCCTGTGCTGTCACGACCATTGTCAGGGGCCACCCAGGAGTGGCACATACCCTGGATCCCTCCCTGGGAAGGGAGAGCAATCCTCCAGATGCTCAATCTCTTCCCTCATCTGCCAACTGCCAGTGGCCCAAGTCCGTTCCCGAACCTGGGTCACTGGCGTGGTGCAAGGTGTGGCGTCCAGCGCCTCAACCCTCAGTGCCACCGGGCCGGCTAGGTTCCCTACCTTTTTGACAGCTCATAGGGTAGTGTCACTTAACAATGGCAATAAGGCACTATCCCCATGCACTACAGAACCCACATGACCCGGTCTCACTAGTAACATCTCGGTCTTCATGTAGTTCAGCCTGAACCAGCTTGATGTCATTTAGTCCTCGATTTCCACAAGGCACTCATCCAGCACAGCCGCCGTGCTGACCCTGTCAGGTGCAGATGACAGATAGATCTGGGTTTCATCTGCGTATCGGTGAAAACCCAGACCATACCACCTAATGGTCTCTCTCAATGGTAATATGTACAAGGTGAATAACAGTGGCTAGAACTGACCCCTGAGGCATTCCACTGCAGAGAGCAGCAGCCTACGAGAAGTTACCACCCACTGCCACCTGCTGCACTCTGCTGGACAAATAGGATTCAAACCAGCGCAAAACTTCTAGGCTTCTAAACCTGTGTTGAGAAGCCTAAAACCTGTACTTAGACAATCCCAAATGAACTCAAAGCAATTTGGAACTGGATCTAAGTTTCAGATGTGTGTGATTTACATAGGGTAAGTAAGATTCAGTATATGCAAAGCTTTTTTCAGTAACTGTGTATGAAAAGTGTCTCTAGTATTTGTATGTGTAATCTGTGCACTGTAGGACATGTTAACTGAAATGCCTTTTATAAGTATATGTACACTGCATGTTTTTACATCTGACAGGATCACCTTGTAAATAGGGGTCTCTGTAGCTTTAATGGTGTTACAATTTTTCTACCTGTTTAAAAAATAAAGACTTTGCTACAAAAATCATGGCAGTGAGTCTCACATAGTGCCTCAAGCAGGCCAACAATGTCTTATGACCCACCGTGTCAAAAAAATGAGGAGAGATCCAGTAGTACCACGATGGAACACTGACCACTGTCTCTCGCCAGGAGATCACTGAACACCTTGACAGAGTGGTTTCTATGCTGTACCAAGGCCTCAACCCCAACTGGAACGGCTCAAGGATCTCAAAAATAGTAGCCCTGCGACTGCGCCGTTCTAACCTTCTCTATTACCTTTCCTACAATGGGAGGTTTGAGATGGTATACCAACACTACTGTGACAATTCTACAACACCCAACACTACAGCGACAACAGTGCCAGGTCACTGTAGTGTCGGTGCGGGACCCCGGCATTGCTTTCCGGGGGTATTGCACCCCCTCCCCGAGACAACTCTGACTTGGAGTTGATTATATTAGTAGTGGGGGTGCAGGGGGTCAGCGTGATCAACTTGTTCTCTATATAAGCGCAAGCAGGTGCAGTTTCATTCACAAGAAGGCAGCCGGACGTGGAGGAGGGCGGGCTGCGCTGGCTGCCTTTTTCTTACATTTATATATCTTATTTAGGTGCAGGCAAGGTGTGAGGGGGAAAGCAATGGCTGCTGCTAGCTACCGTGTGTGTGTGTGTGTGTGTGTGTGTGTGTGTGTGTGTGTGGGAGGAGGAGGGGGAGGACTGTTAACTTTTAAGTTAGTAGTGACTAAGTGGAACACCCTGCCAGAGGAAGTGGTGAGGGCTGAAACAATCACGGGATTTAAGAATGCATGGGATAGACATAAGGGAATTCTGGAAGTCAGGGGTAAGGGGCAACAGACTTCTAGAAAAACATAAAGGGAACTTACAAGCTCAAATGGGCAGACTGGATGGGCCATAGGCCCTTATCTGCTGACAGCGTCTATGTATCTACATTACAGTCACAGTTCTTGGATTTTTGTAACCTGGAGTGCTGAATCTTGTGCTTCAGGTCGATAGTGAGGGCTAGCAACCTTTTTTAAAGGGAAATGTCCATGTAGGATTAAATTAATCAGCATTGTTACCAGTGGAAATCTGCTTTACATAAGCTATTGACTGAACCCATAACACTTTTAGGGCCAGAATAATAACCCATTAAGTGCCCCTCCCTTTATAACTGCAGGCATCCATTTTCTAAATCACAGGCACAGGATATGACATCACATCAGGGGAAACACACATAGCCGATAAATAATTTAACCAGGAGAGGCACACTCAGCCAAAGCTTGAGTCCAGGTACAGCTGGAGAGCACAAGAATGTTAAGTAACTTGGGTCACACAGTAATGCAATGGAGGACTGTGGGATTCAAACCAGGTTTTCAAATTTGCAGCACAGAGCCTTAAACCATTGCACTATACTGCCTCTTTGAAAGTAAAAGGAAATGAAAAAAATAAATGTTTTTACCCAGTCCATGGGGATGTGAACTGGTCTCTAATCTTGAAGGCGTAGTTATGCATAAAAGTTGTGTGCTGCCAGTATCAACAGTTTCCGAGCTCCTTTGAGATTCTATTGCTTTGTACAATGTTCTGTGACATTTCGGTTTAGCAAAATGTGTAGTGCCTGTGTAATTTGCAGAATATTCTGCTACTGTGGTAACACTGTAAATCATTTTTTTTAATTTAGTATACTTTTGAGTTTTCACAAAGTAAACCAAACACAACCACCTGGCTTACAAGAATAGTTCCCCTCTCTTGTCACATACAATATAGAAAAACGGGTCATACAAAGAGGTGGGGAGCTAACTCCGCGAAAATGTAAGGCCTCCTTAAATAAGTTGATAATGAATAATAGCAGATTCAGCACGATGAGGCCCGATATTAAGAAACAAAACCTACCTAAATCTATACATCTAATCCTAAGCATCCTTTCCCCTACCCTCTCATCCCACCCTTCCCCTCTTCAGCATCCCATTTAGAGACATGGCAACAATATCATTCTTATCACACCTCACCCCTTATCGAACAGAGGCTGGGGCAATCCATCCTGTTTTGTTATTTGGGCGAGCGTGTCCCCTTTGACAGCTTGGATTCAATGCAAAGAAGTGAAAAGTAATGCACCTGGGAAACAAAACCCAGGAGAAGAGTACACAATGGGGGGGGGGGTAGTAACAACAACAAAAATGGAAAGGAACCCGGGGTAATCATATCAGATGACCTTAAGGTTAGCAAGCAATGTGAGAAGGCAGTAGGAAGGGCTGGGGGAAAAGTACGAATTATGAAGAATACGAAACTGCAGGAGCCAAAGCCAGTCCTGCTTTATGTATTTATACAGTCTCTGCAACACTCTTTTTCCACTCTGTATCTTTAAGAGTTAGATTTAACTCATGCTGCCAGTAAAAACAAACCCCCTGAGGAGGCTGAGGCTCGTGTAGTTGCAAAGTCTTATAAAACGGAGCCCCCATGGGGCTGGGTGGCAGTATCAGAGAGTGATTGCTTTAAGTGGTTTGCTGGGCACCGCCATGGTGGTGAAAATCATTTTTATTCCTTGACCTATTTAGTTCCAGTATTTGATAGCACTGAACTAGCTGTGTTTTAATTTGTTTGTTGGCATCATGTTCTGTCATTTGTAAAAGTGTGATCTAGTGGCCGGAGCACAAGCTTGGGGCCCAGGAGATGAGAGTGTCAAACGTCAGTAACGTCAGATACTAACTTTGTGACCTTGAGTAAGTCACGTAACCCCCCAGTGCTCCTGTCCGCCTAGCAGCAGAAATGAATAGCAGCAGGACCCCACTGGAAATCAGGTGGCACATCTCATCTGGACTATCCTGGGTAAATGAGTTGTAAAAAAAATAATTGTTTTACATTGGTGTGTGATAGGATAGATAGCTGTTAGTACAGGACCCTTCTGAACATAGGTGCCAGAACCTATAGGTGTGTGTGTGGAGGAAGAGGGTTACCCCCCCCCCACTTTTGCCCATGAGCATTCAGAGTGCCCCTTTAATGCATGCAATGTCAGAAGGGATGCAATCACTGTCTTATTACTACAGTGCCCCCCCCTCCCCACACACACACTCACTTTTCCCCATGTTCCAGCACTACTCCTTCTGAAGGTTGCAAAATAAAAAAAAATCTTTGCTGGAACACTATCCAGAAATAAGTTCCTTTTTGCCGCAGTAAAGGAAAAAATAAACAGATTTTATTTTTTCATTTCATGATTCCAACTGTTTCACTCTGTCTTTCCAGCAGGAAATCGCCAGTAGCCCCCTTCTTTTTGAGATAAAAACCTTTTCACTTCTCTGATGCTCCCAGGAGCAATCACTAAATTATTAAGAGCCTGGTTGTAACAGCTCATCAAGAGCACAACTCTTCTTTTCCTTTTACCTTGAAGGAGGCAGTATAGCACAGAGGTTTAAGGCTCTGAGCTGCAAATCTAGAGAACTAGGTTTGAATCCCACTTGCATTATGGTGTGACCCTGAGCAAGTCACTTAACTATCTTGTTCTCTCAGGTCACACCTGCACTCAAGATTCAGCTTAGTGTGCCTCTCCTGGTTAAATTATTTATCGGGTAGTAGGGATGAATTCACTCTATACAGCATTCAAAGCTGTTTGTGGATGTCTTTATTAATGAATCTGCATGATTCTCATACAGTATGTTACAGAACAGTCAAGGTCCCCCCCCCAAAAAAAAATAAAGGAACTAACAAAGTCTAGACTGTTCCCAAAAGAGTGGCTGTACTGAAAGCTCATCTTGACCAGTTTGTTTTCTTGCACTGTGAAAAAACATTGTTTTCATTTATTTTTAATTTAAAGAAAAACAGTGATCCGCAAGCCAGTGCTGAAGTAAGTCAAAACTCGCTTGTCGGTCAACTTTCAGTCTCCAGATTGTTGCCCTTGCAATACAAAACTGTATCACCTACTCAGAGCATATACTTGCAGAGGCATTGTCTCCAGATTGTTGCCCTTACAGTATAAAACTGCATCATCTGCACAGAGCAGTACACTTGCAGGGGCACAAGTTGGAGGGAATTTAAAAATAAACTAAAAAGGGTGCCCAATGTTGATCCCTGTGGTACGCCTAAGGAATTAACCAAAAATGGGGAAAGACTACTTCCCATCTTCACTCTGTTGTCACCCTTTAAGATAATCCCTAAACCACCTGAGCACTTCGGGAGACATACTCATTGCTGATAATGCCTGAAGTAATAACTGATGACAAGTCAAGGACCTAGGTGAGGTCCACAAAGATGGTGACAACCATGTTGCCTGTATCCAGAGCTGAATGCACATCTTGTGTGACCCTCACCAAGGTCATCATGGCACTATCTTTGGGCTTAAAACCATGTTGCGCTTCAGTCGAAATATTCATTTCTTTTAAGTGTCTTGCAACTGATCACATATAATTTGTTCAAGAACTTTGGCTTAGGGACGCAATAGAGCTGTAGGTCTGTAATTATTTACATTTGTATGATCTTCTGATTTAAAAATGGGGAAAATATTGGCCTGCTTCCAGGCAGTAGGGATGATGCTAGTACACAATGCTAAATTATATAATTTACTGATAGGAAGCGCAGCAAATTCAGCAACTAGTTTTACCATGAAAACATCAATTCCATCAGTACTCACTCTAGGACTTGGCTTCATATCTTATAAATATTTAACAACATCATAAACAGTTAAACTTTTAAAGTAAAACATTGGTAAATGGTCATCTTTCCTGTTCTTAATGTAATCTTTGATACTTTTACTTGGACTCTAAGTTGAAGCATGTGGAGAAAGACTTCAAAAGAGTTCACTGAATGATTCCGCTTATTTCAGTATTGGTACATATAATGTATCCTAATTTTAAACTAGTAATGTTAAAATTATCATTTTTCCCTAGTAACTTATTAAGGGCACTCAAAGCCTTGCAAGGGTCTCCTCCAAGTGATTCATTTTGACTCTCCTTAAAAGTAATTTATTTTTGCCCTTCTTATCCCTAACTTACAGGAGTTTCACGTTTGTTTACCAGCTAATAGAGATTTAGGAGTTGTCAGATTTCTATGTATTTTCCATTTTTACAATGTTCCCTCATGCTTTTTAATAGCTCAGGGTTTATCTATGACTGGCTGTCCCCTTTTAAACATAGCATTTTTTTCTGGAACATAATAGTCACAAAGTCTCTGAAGTTGGGATTTCAACAAATTCAGTGCCTGGACAACACTGTCACATTCAAATGTTCTTTCTTTATTTAAGTTTCAGATTAACACCTTTGAGCCAGAGGCTCTTTTACAAAGGTTCCATGTCATGTTCCATAGGTAGGTTAAGACAAGATGGTTACATAATGAAGGTAAGGAGATAACTTACTATATACACAGGGTAAAATGAGACATTAGAGCTATGGGAAATCCTAAAGCAACGCTAGAATAAAATTATGAAAGTGGAGTGGAGCAAGGGGACTCATATTATGCATTGATGAGTGCAGCCAAAGGCATTGTCATAAAAAACAAACAAACAAAAAAACCCACTGAATAATAGCATAGGTAGACTATACCAAGGCGTAACAAGGCTAGACTTAATGGAGAGGAGGTAATGGAAAAGTAGGATAGGTGATCAGCAAAAAAGTGGGAGAAGAAAGATGCCAGGCATTATCATGGAAGGATGAGAACGGTTTAAGGGTATGAGGGGATTTTAGATAATTTTTAGGAACTTGATCATACAACACCAACATTTCCTGTAGTCCAGACTCGTACAGTCCGGAAGTGGGGAGGAATAGGCAACAGCAATATGGAGATGTTGTGTATTACCTATAATAATATTCTTTGCAAAAACAATTTGTTAATGCATCAGTTAGGGTTCTAGTGACCAAAGTTTGAAATGTGGTGTTGGGGTTTCCAACCCAACACCGCACCCCATCCTGCATGCGCCAACAGGCGTTGGGGGTGTGCCTTGGGGTTGTCAGCCCTAACGCCCACTCCATTACATCAGTAAATAAGCTGAGATGGGTACAGTATAGGAGAGTGGGGTGCGCATTAGGGCTGACAACCCCAAGGGATAACTTTTGTTGCTGGAACCCTAACTGACACATTAATGAATTTTTTTGCAAAAAATGTTCCTTACTTTCTGAGATAGTATAATCGTAGCCTTATTTGCTTGTGAGAGTCCAGGGTCCTCTGGGCCCTGTGCTTCCACCCATCCATAATTCTTCAGAGATTGTAACTACATCCTTACTTCCCTGTGGGTGCGTAATGCTATCCATATTTGCATGTGGGAGTGCAGGACCCTCTGGGCCCTGTGCTGCCATCTATCTATAAGGCCTGCGCTTCCATCACTCCATAATGGTATTTATATATGCATGTGGTGCCATTCATTCACAATTTCTGAGGTATTGTAAGTGTATAAAGGTACCCGTATTTGCAGGGCCCTGCGCTTCCATCCCATGGTGTGCGGCGCCAAAGAAACACCTCACATTGCAATGTTATGCTATAGAAAACAAAGGAAAATTTGAAACTTGTGTAACTCAACATCAAATTAATATATTTTCATGAAACCAGCAAAAGGCACATTGGTAGGGCAAGCGCTTTGTATCCTGAAAATTTCAAAGCAAAATTGTAAACTGTTTATTCGCAGCAGAGTGACAAAGAAACAACTGTTTACACCTCACATTGCATTGTTATCCTATGGGAAATAAAGCAAAATGTAAACCCACAGAACTCCAGAGCAAAGTAATATTTTTTCACCAAACCAGCAAAAGGCACATCTGTGGTGCAACCCCTTTGTACCCTTAAAATTTCAGACCAAAATCACAAACCGTCTGGTAAATGTGCAGTGACAAAGAAACAGCAGTCTTAAAATTCGTTTTTCACAAATTGCAAAAAAAGAATCCTTTTTCACAGATAATTTTTCGCAATTTGCAGAAAAAGAAAATCCTTTTTCACAAATTGTGGAAAGGGATCCTGTTTTGTGACATTTCTTTCCATGGTTTGGGAAAAAGGATTTCCGCATCGTAAAAAAACATATTTGTAACTGAGTAATGAAAAAAATTAACCCCAGAATCTGATTCTACGGGGCCCAATTAGGTAGACAACCAATGTTGTCTACTAAACCTGTGTATTTTTTAAGTTAATTTTGTTGTCACCGCTAACTAAAAACAAGATGGCGGCAGCAATGGATTCCACATTTGCGACAAAGAATCTTTTTTCAAGCGAGACATCTAATTGGTCTCATAGGAAATAATGGGAAACTTTGAAATTTGATCACTTTGGAACAGATTAACATTTTTTCACCAAACCTTCAAAAGGCACATCTGTGACCCAAGACCTATATACAGTAAATATTTCAGACCAAAATTCCACACTGTTTTTACACAACAGCATGACAAAGAATTTCATCAAAACTGTAATTTTCACATTTTTGGGGCAATCCATGTCTCCACACCCACTCATCTGACCTGAACAAAACTTGCCACATCAAGAGATCTTTGGTCTCTGACAGCGCATACAACATTTCATGTCAGTCTCTTGAATGGTTGCAAAGTTATTAAAGTGCAAATTTTCAGTTTAACATAGAAGACTGAACCCTATTACCTTAATTATATTAACAGACAAATGCTCTACTTCTTCAGAGGACTTCTGTACATCCACAAATACTGCAGTAAGATTACTTTTAACATAAAGGAAGCACCCCCCCCTTACCTATCCTATCTCTCCTGAACACTGAGTATCCGGAGATGACAAGTTCAGTATCCTGAACTTTGGGGGAAGCCAGGATTCAGAAACTGCCATGATATCCCAGTTATACTGAGACATCCAGGCATTTAGAGAATTTTACAAAACAGAACCAAAAAAAAGGGAAGGAGGGAGGAGCAGTCCTAGAGTAACTGCACCATTTTAAACTTAAATTGTCCTTCCATATGTGGCACTCTCAAACTTAACAATTTTAAGATACTATAAACAATTCCCTCTGCATGGCCTTCCATAGTCCTATATTATCATCCTGCAATGCCATCATCCCCCCATAGAAACCTCCCACCGTATTATCCTAGCTGATAGGCAAAAACAGGTTACTCCACAGTCCCTCATGTTTCTGCATCTGAATAGTCTTCCATGTCCCGCTAATCTTCTCGCTCTTTCTCAATGCATCTCTCATCTCCATGTCTCCAGTATTTACCCGGTGGCATCCTTGGGGTCATTAGTATAGCCTTCTGTGTCTGGTCATCTGTGCCCTTCTTAGGCCCAGTCCACATTAGTCCCAGCCACTCGTCCGTGCCCTCCAAGTTGCAGACAAATTTAACGCTTTTCTTGGGCTGTAATTATGATCCTTTTAGGCAGGGCCTTCAAACCGTGCTCACCCCAAACCGGAGTAATCAATACAGTAGGTCTCTTACAGTCATCCTACACTGTGGGCACTACTCTTTCTCCACTGGTACCACTGCTTTTGCACCTTAAAACTTATAGGGCACTCCCAGTGCTTCATTGTGCACTCAGCCGAGGAACCGGTGTAGTCCCAATGATGCTGTATGTGGTTGGCCAGTTGTGGCACACTTAAAGTAAATAGTTAGCAATGCTTTGTAAAACAGCAAATTTCAAATCCAAATGCCATTCAACTTTAAACTTCCATACTGAGATATTGCAACTTCTGGCCAGCTGTCCAAGACCAGTAAATACTTTCCAACTATTTTACAGGGTTGTTGCAGGGCAAGCCCTGGATTTACTCATGATTCCCCGAGTCAGGGACTCTCCCTCACTGTGCAGGGGTCAGATGGCACAGTTTGCAGTGATCCCTCTCTGACTGGCATCTGTTCCCTTTTGATCTCTCCTTTCATTTGGGATGGTACTGTGTTGCAGAGGGTTTCGCAGTTCTGTAATCAGTCAGGCAACTGGGAGTCCACACTACCCTACATGCTCTGGTATCCAGTCCCAGGTCTGTTGGTAACCTGGTACCAAGCTATGGTTCCTACTGGGCTGCTCCCACAGTGGTTTTGGAAGGCAGCTTACCTAGTCTCTCTTCTCTCCAGTCACAGTCATCAGCTTCACAATCATGGCCGTCATTGAATCATGGTGCACACCAGACCACAACTGGGACATGGCTATACCAGGATACCTGCAGTTCAGGAAGGATAGGAAGGGCGGGAGGAAAGGTGTGTGTGTGTTATATGTCAGGGAAGATATAAAGGCAAAAGAAATGCAAGGAGGTAATTACGGGTTGGAGGTACTGTTGGTTACTCTGGAGACAGCAGCCGGAGACTCCATTTGCACTAGGGTGATTTAGAGACATCAGCACAAGGGGAGGACCTAGATGAAGAAATGGGAGAAGCTAATAGCAAGATGGCAGATAAGGAGGAGGTAGTGCTGACAGGGGGCTTCAATCTACTAGATATTGCTTGGACCTTCCCAGCCGTGGCTAAAAGCAGGTTCAACCTAGACTCTCTGCAACGGGTGTTTCTGAAGCAATTAGTCAAGGTACCCACTCATGATGGGTCAACAGTATGACCTTAGATCAGTTGATTAAGCCTTGCTATATATACCAAGGTGTAAAACCCCCAAGGGTGCCGGTGCCTTCTCGCATGCTGCCCCTAAATACTGGAACGGACTCCCTCTTGAGCTATGGCCTGCACCCTCCCATGCCCAGTTTAAGAAGAAACATCATTCTCTTCTCATCATCAGTGCCCAATGCAAATGCTTCAGTCCCCCTGAATTCTATCTTTCCCTCAACCTGCACCACAGAACTCTCCTTCCCACCCTATTAACCCCTCCACCTAGTTCTCATTCCTGGTCGCTCACGCTCTTGCTACATACCTCAACCTGCACTTGCCTAATTCTTCTCCTCTTTCTACCTTGTCTGACTGTTCAAATGCTTTCCCTCCCACTCCCTTGTGGATCATCTGTTGTTCCCTGCAGGTTATTAACTAACCACCTTATCACTATTGCCCTACCTGCTTTGTACTGAAGATCCTTGAGATGCTGTATTCAAAATGTTACGACAGCACTTTTCTTGTATAACATGCATCTTATGTGTGCTGCTAAGCTTTCCTCCCCCTCATATTGTTTCACCTTGCCCACTGTATTATGCATGACTTCTGCTTCTTCTGTTTTCTGACTTTATTGACTATATAATGCATTTACCCTGTTTGCTGAGCATTGGCAATGTTTTGTATTGTACTGAGTCCTGGCTTGCATTTGTGTTCCACAGCTTTGTAACCTCCCAGGTCGTGCCTGAAAAATAGTCACTTCTGTGGCTAGTGCACCAAACCTGGTTAACAAAAACAAATAAATAAACAGGGGAAAGTGCTGCAGATATCAGGATGGGATGCCACCAAGAGACCAGTGTTCACCGAACAGTGTGGCTTAGCATGAGTATGGCAACAGAGGTGAACCACACAAGAACGAGGGTCCTGAACTGCAGGGCAGATTTAAAAAACACGGGTGAATGATTCAGAGGCACTCTGGTGGTGGTGGTGGGGATTTCCCTAATGGGGTGGAGGAACAGCAGCCAGATTAAGGGATGGAATAGCGAAGGCAAAGAAATCTCTACGCAACAGAGGTGTGCACAAGCAGGAGAGAAAAAAAAGAGATCAATATGGTTCTCAAGGGAGCTGATGGCAAGGGTAAGGGCAAAAGGGCAATATTATTTAGGAGATACAAGAAGACATGGAGGGAAGATGATAGAAACAAGGTGTACCAGCAAAATCAAAGGAAAGCAGGGAAGGCAGTGAGGGGCACTAAGGCACAAACTGAGGAAAGAATAGTAAGGGAGGGCAAGACCTTTCTTAGGTATATACATGAAAAAAGAAACACAAGGTGAGGAATTATGAGGCTGAGGGGTGCAGAGGGAGACCGTGCAAAGGATGCTCAGAAAAAAGCCAATATCCTGAACAAATCCTTCGGTTCCATCTTTTACAGTGGAAGGAAAATGGGATGGGCGACACATAGGCTACAGAACCACCGGCAGGAGGGAGGAAGGACGACACAAGTCTATTCGAAGAGGAAAGAGTCCTTAACTCATTCTCTTCCAGTGGTCATTTTGGGTCGGGCTCAGCAATGGATGAGTCTGACACCAAATGGTGGCTACGGGACCAAAGAAGTTAAGGGACTTGCAAATCCGAGAGTGGATAAGGCTATAAGGCAGGATGGGATGCATTCAAGGGTACTGAAGTAGCTCAGGGAAATCCTGGCTGGCAACTACAGGCCAGTCAGTCTGACCTCAGTCTGACCTCAGTAGAGAGGAAACTAATGAAGTCACTTCTAAAGAAAAGACTGGTTTATTAACTTGCATCTGGTGGGTTACAGGACCCATGGCAGTATGGATTCATGACAGAGAGATCATGCCAGACATATCTGATAGATTTCTTTGACTGGGTGACCAAAGAAATAGATCGGGGGGCGGTGTATGTGGCCTACTTGGACTTCAGCAAGGCCTTCGACTCTGTGCCACTTAGGAGGCTTATAAAAAACTGGGAAGCTTGGGGTGGGAACCAAGGAGGTACTCTTGGCACAAAATTGGCTGACTGATAGGCAACAGAGAGTGGTGGTTAATGGCACTCAATCTGGGGAAGGGAGAGTGACCATGCAGGGTTCCTCAGGGCTCAGTACTGGGTCCAGTCCTCTTTAATCTCTTTATAAGTGACACTGCAGAAGAATTGGAAGGGAAGTTGTGCCCCTTTGCAGATGACACCAAGTTCTGCAATAGGGTGGGCACTCTGGAGGGGGTGGAGAGAATGAATAGACTTAAAAAAGCTCAAGGAATGTTCAAGGGTATGGCAGCTCGGTTTCACTGCAAAAAACTGCAAAATCATGCACCCTGGGTGCATAAACCCAGAGTATAAAATGGGGCCGGGGGGTTATTGACAATTACTAAACAAGAAAGGGGCCTAGAGGGAATCCCAATGGATGACCTTAAGGTGGTAAGGCAATGCAACAAAGCAGTAGGCAAAGCCAGTGGGATGCTGGGGTGCACAGGGAGGGTTATCACCAGCAGAAGGAGGAAGGTGGTGATGCCACTGTTTCGGTCCTTGGGGACAGTACCTGGACTACTGTGCCCAGTTCTGGAGACCACACCGAAAGGACATAGGGTACAGGCCATCCAAAAAAGAAAGGACAAGAAAACCAGTGCAGGGTCTGCATCAAATGTCCAATGAGGAGAGACTAACACACTGGAAGACAGATCAGAGTGGGGGGGAGACATGATAGAGACCTTTAAATGCCTCACGCGGGTGAATAAGAGACAGGAAGGGAGCATCTTCCAGAAAAGAAGGTGTACAACAACTAGGGGGCATGTAAATAAGCTGGAAGGGGAACTTTAGAAGGGATTTGAGGAAGTATTTCCTCACTGAGAGGGTGGTGGATGCCTGGAACAATCTTCTAGCGGGGGTGGAGGCGAATACACTGGTGGGCTTTAAGCATGCATGGGGTAGGTATAAAGGAAAACTGGTAAGTTGGGGGGGGGGGAGATGGCCAGAGACCAGGTAGGATCTGCGGTGGCAGAGTAGGCAGGGAAAAGAGGGGCAGACTTGGTTGGCCAAGCAGGCCTTATGTGCCGACAAATTCTAGGTTTCTATGCACTGCCCAGCAGGCAAATGCCTTGCTTTTTTCAGCAGCAAATCTGCTTCTCATCTTCTCTTCATCTTGACCGGATAGATGAGTAGTCTGCCCCTGCAGCACAGCTCTCAGCCCCATTCACCTCCTGTCTGCTCAAGATCTCCCGCAGATCTGCTTGGGGTCCAGAACAGTTCCTCCTGTTCACTATGGAACCAGCAGCCCCAGGCGGCTGAGCAGGCTTCTGATCAATCTATACGGGTTCTGAAAGTCTGTCACTTGACAGGCAATGGGCGGCTGGAATTAACACCTGAATTGATAAGGTCCATCATAAGTCATCAGTCTTGCCTCAGCCAAACAGTTCCTCAAACATCTAATTGTAGTCCATTGTGACTGCACCAGATGATGCAGTCTATGTTCTCATGTTGCACCAGCTGCTCGTGATGTTCCTTTCTTGCTGATCATGCTGTAAATATGTAACCTCCTGTGCTAATATTGAAAATTTGGTTATGCTGCTGTTTATTCATTTTACCCCTCCCCCCTTCCCAGGTCATATCTGTACCCAAGATTATTGTATCTCTGTATGTCACATGATGAAACAATTTCAATAAATAAATATATACAGTCAATCCATAACCGATGTAGCCCACTCCTTAGGCAGCACTAGCTGACTGGGTGGCATATTAGCCTCTGACCCCATTGCAATGACAGGGTCACCCAGAGGAGATGGAAATGGCTGCCTAATGTAGTCCAAAGACAGTTTTCCTCAAAAGTCCTTATCTATGCAAATGTTGCTGTTTAGGCACAGTTACACACCTAGAAACATAGAATGTGTTGGCAGATGGGGTCCACGTGGACCATCTAATCTGCCCATATTATACTACCCCCCGCTCAGGCCACTGTGTTAAGTTCTCCACAGTGCCTGTACCATGCCAGTTTGAACTCCCTGACCGTCTTTGGCTCCACCACCTGTGTGGGGAGGACATTCCAAGACTCCATCACCCTTTCTGTAAAGAAGAACTTCCTTGTGCTGCTCTTGAACCTGCCTTCCCTTAGGCGCATATCGTACCCCCTGGTCTGGGTGCAGTTGCTTACCTGCAGAAGATCCTGTGCCTGTACCTTGTTGATCCCCTTCAGGTATTTAAACATCTCTATCATATTCCCCCTATTCCTTCTCTGTTTCAGGGAGTACATATTGAAGTGTTTTAGCCTTGCATCATATGGCTCATGGTGCAGACCCTGCACCATTTTTGTTGCCCTTCTTTATTGTTTCTAGTCTATCTTTGTCTTTCTTTAGGTGAGGCCTCCAGAACTGGACACAGTACTCCAGGTGAGGCCTCACCAGTGACCTATACAGTGGCATAATTACCTCTCTCTCTCTCTTTCTACTAGTAATGCCACTTCCTATGCAACCCAAGGTGCTGCTGACTTTCTGTGCCACCTTTTCACATTGTCCGTGATGATCACTCCAAGATCATGTTTGTGTTTTGTTTCGGCTAGCTGCACCCAACCTAGGACGTAATTTTGTCCCTGGATTGCATCTTTCCAGGTGCATGACCTTGCATTTCTTGGCACTGAACTTCAACTGCCAAGTTCTGGACCATTTGTCCAGGTTCTTCAGGTCGGACTCCATCCTTGCGGCCCCTTCCGGTGTGTCTACCCTGTTGCAGAGCTTTGTGTCATCTGCTAACAGGTATGCTTTCCCCTCTTATCCATCCGCAATGTCACTGATGAATATGTTGACAAGTACGAGTCCCAGGACAGAGCCCTGAGGGACTCCACTGGTCATCTTGCCCTTCCTTAATAGTGTTCCACTTACTAGCACTTTCAGAGTTCTGCCCTGAAGCCAGTTTCCTACCCAGCTTACTATCTTACTCCCCACCCCTGTGTTTTCCAGTTTGTTGATAAGCCTTCTGTGTGAAACGGAGTCAAAGGCCTTACTGAAATCTAGATATATAATATCCATGGCTCCATTCTGGTCCACTACTCTGGTGACCCAATCAAAAAATTCTATCATTTTTGTTTAGCAGGACCATACAGTAGTAAAGCCATGTTCTTTCGGGTCTAATTGTCCGCTGGCTTCCTGGGATGCCACTATCCCTTTCTTTAGTATTGTTTCCATGATTTTTCCCATGATTGAGGTGAGGCTGACAGGGCGGTAATTCCCTGCCTCCTCCCTCATACCAGTCCTGTGCGTATGGAAGCTCATGTCTGGTTCAGCCAATGTAACAATCGAACAATTGTTAGTCTAGTTGGAAGCATTGCAAAGCCAGTTCTGTTGGTGGTGATGAATGCCTTTGATGTACTAGTAGCAACAGAGTCTTCAAGGTATAGTAGTAATCCCATGGGGGTAACACTTACAAGCAGGGAAAGTTCAGTACTAAATTCAGTTCCTTTAGGATGAGAGTGAGTAAGTTGGTAAGGGAAGTTGGACTTGATTTTAGAAGGTAGGGGCCTAGCGTTGATGACATACTGCTCGTCAGTACAGAATTGGGAAGTGTATTCCCGACTGCCCTGAAAGTCTTGTAAATAATGCGAAGAATTCCAAATGCAGGCACACTGGAACTAAAGAAAATAAGAGCCAGAACAGAGCCCTGGAGCACTCCATACAGACAGCGCAGCTCAGAGGTGAAATGCAAGAGAACTGAAAGTTACTTACAGCAACTCTGTATCTCCTTGAGTACCTCCGTCATTGAGCTACGCTCTTTGGTCTCAGCACCAGGTGCACAAGAACCCTGCAGGAGTTATATCTTTTGGGACTGATAGCACTGGCACATGACATAGCATGCTCTGCTGCCCTATTAATGGCATCACTAGTCCAACCTCCTCAGATTCTTTTTTTTACCAGGCAGACACACAGAGGGACAATGATAAGCAAGGAAAAGTAAGAAATAAGACACAATATGGTGTGTAATTATGGCCAATAACTGTACGCCATGGGTGTTTTGCTAGGCACTTAGTGGACCAAGATCCTTTAAACACACCCAAGAAGTGTGATTATTGGCCCTTATGTAAGTATGTATGTATGTCTTTGATAACTGGGTAGGGGCACTGATCCAAAGGACCATTTTCAGGCACTACCCGGGCCACAGGGTGGCTGAAACAGGAAAACAAAACAGACAAACTGTACATATAGAGTCAGGGAAATACCTACGCTGACCATGGGATGGTGTGGAAAACAACAAATATACAGGTGTATAAAAATATACAGTTGATGACATTCTTTACAAACAATATATAAGTGTATAATGCTCTATACAGACAAACAAGTGAAATAATATACAATCGATGAGGCTTATTCATTAATACAGAGACAGGGAAATACACACCCCGAGCATGGGATGGTGTGGAAAACAAAAAATATACAGGAGTACAAAAATATACAGTTGATGACATTCTTTACAAACAACAATAAACAAGTGTATAAGGCTCTATACAGACAAACAAGTGTATTAATATACAATTGATGAGGCTTATACATTGAGGAGTATACATCCTGGAAGTGTCTTAATGCACTTGTAAAATGTTTTTCAAAGCACAAAATACATTTAAAAGGGCACCAATGCATTATGGTAAATTACATGATCACGTGACCTGTTTCAGGCAATCAGATGGCTTAATTTAACCATGCTCATTTATAACAGCGGGCCCCGGTGCCCTGGCCAAATTTCCCCCCTTCACTAAAATGCCACCAACAGCTTAATCTGGTTCAAAGTCAGATGGTATTTATCTGTATCCCCCTCCCCCAGGTCATGCCTGAAAATAGGCAGAATTTGTCTAGTGCACTTACCCGGTCAACAAAAACTAAATAAATAAATAAATAAAAACAGTAAAATAGAACACAGAAAGATACACAAGACATCCAGGGTTACAGCTCTAGGAACGGATGAGTACTTAAAGATGGAGGAATACTATATATACTGTATATATATATATATATATGCATTTTGTTTTTAATTCCAAGGGAGACTGCACATAGAAACATAGACAATGAAGGCAGAAAAAGGTTCTGCAACCCATCTAGTTTGCCCAGCCCTACCTATATAGTAGTTGGATATGATGATCCTAGCGGCCAATCATGCCACAGTGACTGAAAATGCCCCAAGGAGAAAAGAAATAAACCACTGTTGATAGCACATCACAGCGTGCATGGCAGCAGTGTACAGAAAAGCCCCATTGCCTGTCACATCCTTCAGGAAGTGCTCGAGTCACACTAACCATCTAGGGGTTGTAGGCTATAACAGTGGAGCCTTGTGTTAGCAATAAATCTCGATTTTTACCTAAACTTGTATTTTGTGCATTGCTTTCGTTTGCTCCTGCCATTGTCTGTCACAGCGTACAGATAGACAATTAGCAGTCCTCAGTAAGGATAAACAGAGACTGGGCATTCTGAGACAGGAGCTGCAAGCAAACAAGTCAATAAGGAAGTCCACTTAAAATGATGCAAAATGTAGGAATAGCACAAAACACAAAATGGACTAGGCAAAAAAGAATGCAAGAAAAATAAAGTAATGAAAGAGTATAGTTACCTCAACAAAAAAGCATTCTCATCACATGACACTGAAGTGGCTCGCAAAGAGCCATCCAGTTACAAGAGGGTCCCTCTGAGAAAAAGTGAACAGGGGACACAGGGAGGGTTGAGTGTGGCTCTATGGAGGAGGTGCTCAAAACTATCAATAGTCAATCTCTCCCATTTTAGCCACAGACTTTAGACGAGTAACTAACAGTATCCCAAGAACCAGGGCTGGAGGTTCAAGACCACTACTTTTCATGGCCACCAAATTTGTGACATTGAGTAAGCTGGGTAATTTTTCACTGCAAGCACAAGCAGAAACTAAAATGTTTAGCATCAGCAGAGTTTTGCACCTGCTGCTGATTGGGAACAAGAGGGACACAGAGCCCAGAATATTTAAGAACATACACAAGCAAAAGAAATGAGAACAAGGGGAACAGAAGGAGGAGAAAGGGGGAGGATGAGGGAGGAAGAAAGGAAGGAAGGAAGATGAGGGAGGGAGGGAGGGGGAGGGAGGAAGGAAGGAAGTAAGTTCAAACACAACTTAGAATAAAGACCCCCTACTTGACATGCTGCTTAATGTGGCCCTCAGTGCAGTTACCACCTCATGGAGTTTGGCTCCTTGTGAAAATTTGGTGAGTACCACTACCATACAATAACATAAAAATTGGTACGGTTCCATGGTGCAGAGTGGTGATGGACTGCTCAGTCACACTGGTGAGCCCAGAACATCAAAAGTGGGAGGTAATGTGCACTGCTAGGAGAGCAGCCCCCAGGACGCCGATGTGGGTATGCTCCAGGTGGGTAGTGGTGATGGTGTGGTGGGTGGGTGGAACAGGGAAAAGGCCCATTGAGGGAGTCTTGGAAGATGGCCTCTCTGTGCTTGTTCCCTGATGCCACCAGGCCCTCATCAGCAGCGCACATTCTACCGAGACCCCAGTTCCTGGACATTAGCTTCAGTGGCCTGATTCTCCCTCTCCTCTAGTGGCCAAGCAGGAGGAGGAGGAGGGGGTAGGGGAAAAATAGAACTGACCAAGGCACTGGAGGGACAACACTGGGAGGCAGACGGCATGTAATGTTGGCAAGCATGAATCTGGCAGGCAGAGGAGCAGAACAGATGAGAGAACCTGAAAGAGTGAGGCTCCTGAGGCCAAGGATGGAGGTAACAAAATACAAAATTATATACAAAAAGATATGGGCACATGACTATCTAGGCAAGATATATGAAATGCAAGCTGAATTGTGTCAAAATGTCATGATTTCCAAGGTTTTTCCAGCAGCAGTAACAGCTCTATGAGTGCATGTTTTATTTTCAATGCCACTGGACTTGTAGCTAACCTGCTCTGTTACCTACCACAGTGGATAATCTCTGTGTTTGAAGCTGGCTTGCTCTGCTGTCTTCCATTTATGCTCCATTCACCCACTGTACTGTCCTCCATGTCTATGAAGTTTGCATGTTCTGCTCCTTACGTGAAACTGTCTTGCTCTAACCTCCCCATTTGGTTTAAACAGCCTCCTCTCTTTACTCTCCATGTACATGAAGTTCACCTGCCATAATCTCCTTCAGATGTGCGAAACCTGCCTGCTCTACTACACTACCCCTATGTGATTCAGAGTCAGGTCTTTAATGATAATGAACACGTAAAAAAAAAACACATAGTTTGTAATGTGCAAACACACAATACAATTTTAAAACAATGTTCGTACTAGACTTACCCTAAAATTTAAAATAGGTTATCCATTATCAGTCATTATCTAAAATCATTAAGCTCTCAGTAATCTATTCAATATAGTATACCCATACTGAGCAACTGCGAATATTATATGAGTATTACAAAGGGCAAGCAGACATTCCAATTTCTTTACATTAGAAGTACAATGTGTCATAAAAAATAGGAACAATCCATTTTTCCCTTTCATGCTTAAAAGTTGGGCAGTCCAAACAAAGTTGTTCTATCAAGACGAATTGTTCATTGTTGCACAAGCATTTAATTTTTTTTTCCAATTCAATTCAATTTTTATTTTACCAGGAAAATGCACAGTTGAAAGAACTCATTTACAATGTAGTCCTGGATGGACTGAAACAAGGATCTGGATAACAAGCGAAACAAGTACATAAGAAAAAAATGAAAAGATACGCTAAATGATACAGGATAAAGGCAATACACTAAACAATAAACACACAATCTTTACATACAATAGGTTCAGCCAGCAGCAGTCTAATTAAGTGAAATGCAAGTAATGGTTTAGAAAATAGTAGGGAAGTAAGGAGATACAGGGTCTGGAGGGGCTGCAGGCCAGAGGTGGCAGGGAGAGAGGTAGGATGGAATGGAGCGGAAGAGGGGAAGATGATAAGGGGAATAGAAGATTGAGTGCTAGAAGCAGGAGGTAAAAGTGTAGGAATCTAGGGAAGGTGAGACAAGTTATGCATAACAGTGACAATTATCCATTACATAGTGACAGAGGACAGCCTTAAAATGGGGTATCCCAAACCAGAGGGACAATTTTAAGGAATGTTGAGGGGTGTTCCATAGAGTTGGTATGGTACTGCTCAAGGATGAAGCACCAAAATGAGTTCTTACCTGGGGAACATCGAGTGTGATGTAAGTGTATTTTCTAAGGGGGTAGGCACAGGGGGTACATTTGAAGAGAGACGAGATATAGGAGGGAAGTTTGTTGGAGATAGCTCTATATGTCCAGAGCAAGGCATTCTGTGCCCTCCTAGTGTCAAGAGTCTTTGCCAACAAAATGAAGACCATAATTGTGTTTTATGTTTGGTAAATAACCTAAAAAATAGGCCATTAAAATTAGCCAAAAGTGTTCTATGTTTGTTATGTTCACATCTGATTAGATATTTTCTATTTTCCAGTTTATCAGTTATTCTGGAACATAATCCTAAATAATCCAGATCATGAATCCTTCCTAAATCTCTCTGTTTTATCACATCTTTTGCTCTTAGGACTGCATCCTTTATATAGGTCTCATTTCGATATTGGTTTGGGTTGAGCCATATATTGTATAACCCCATTTAAGTTAAAATGTTATTTAACATACTAAACCAGTTGTTAAATATCATTGTTTGGGCATCTGCCCAACACATTTTGGGTAACCTAAAATCATTCATATTAATAATTCTCTTAAACATCCTGGCAGCACTCTTAATTACATAATATTCCGATGGCAATAAGTTTGATTCAGCCCTCAAAATGCAGCTGGGAGTGTCCCTAGGTAAGTTAAGTAAGGTTCTAATGAAAGAATTTTGAATAACTTCCAACTCAGATTGCTTTTTATAGCTATCCCACACTTCACTGCCATGTAATATCTGGTTTATGACTTTAGCTTCAGAAGCAGTTTTTAATGCCTTAAATAAAATATATGCAAACTTTTGTGCAAAATTATATACGCCTAGAAAATATTTATTGGCTGTGTTCTTCACCTTTTTGTAATGCGTTTTTCAGTTTGAGAATTTATCAAATGTTACCCCAAGGTAACTAAATTCCAGCACTTCTTCAAAACTGGCATCATTAACCACCCAGTTTCTTTTTTCCTGGACCTGCCTATTTTCAGATACAACCCGGAAGACAGCACAACTGGGATGCGCCGGGGCCAGGACCAGGTGACATTCAACGGTGATGCGCCGTGGTGAAGCACCGTTGAATATGGCATGGACAGGACACTTACTGCGCATGGCGCAGTGGCACTGCGCTGGTGCAAGCCACAGATAGGGAGCACGGGGATGTGCCAGCGCAAATGCAGTTGCGCTAGGTGCATCACCCACAATATTTAGCAAAGGGCATGCAAATGAGGCCATAATATATGCAAGGTGCAAATGGGGCTATTTGCATGTCATTATGGCCCCATTTGCATGCCTTGCACAGGGTAGCCCAGCAAATTGCACCTGGCACCCTGCACAGCATGACATGTCCACAGTGGGAGTCCCGGGGCATACCCTGCCCCATGGCCGTGATTGCGGTAAATCTCCAAAATGTAATTCCCTGGTAGTCTACTGGTACCCCCCTCCCTCCAGATTCCCCAGTCGTGGTAACTGTAAAATAATTCTTTCCCTGGTAGTTTAGTGGTACCCCCCTCCCTTCCGATTCCCCAGTCGCGGTAACTGTAAAAAATGTCTTTCCCTGGTAGTCTAGTGGTACCTCCCTCCCTCCCAATTCCCCAGTCGAAGTAACTGTAAAATAATTTCCCTGGTAGTCTAGTGGTATCCGCTCCCTCCCAATTCCCTGATCATGGTAACTGTAGAATAATTCTTTCCCTGGTAGTCTAGTGGTACCACCCTCCTGATTCCCCAATCGCGGTAATTGTAAAATAATTCTTTCCCTGGTAGTCTAGTGGTACCTCCCCGCCCATTGTTGCGATCATGGTGAAATTTCCATACAGTAAGTCCCTGGTGATCCAGTGGCACCCCACCTCACCCACACAGAACCCTTTGCCCACCCTGCACCCCCCGTCATTGGCGGGCGGCTGCAACCCACCTGCATACCACCCGCCGAATGACAGGTACAGTATGGGCTGTAAGCCCATTGGTCCACAGTGTGGACCAGTGAACTTGCAGGGCATACTGTACTAGACACTCTCAAATATGTGAAGTCATTCACACATTTGGGACTGTCTAGTACAGTATGCCCTACAAGCCCATTGGTCCACATTGTGGACCACTGGGCTTACAGCCCATACTGTACCTGTCATTTGGCAGGCGGCATGTGGCGGGGTTGCAGCCACCCACTGATGAGTGGGGGTGTGGGGAAGGCAAGGGTTGTGTAAGGGTGGAGGGGTGGGGTGCCACTGGATCACCAGGGACTTATTGTAATGGAGATTTACCATGATCATGGCAACAGGCGGGGGGGGGGGGTACTACCAGGGAAAGAATTATTTTACAGTTACCACAATCGGGGAATCAGGAGGAGGGGTACCACTAGACTACCAGGGAGCCATGGGTGCTTATGGACGGTGTTCTGGGTGGGCGGGTGGCCACCCACAGCTGGCAGCTGCTGTGTTGCACCCTGCAATACAGCAGCCTGCTTGTGGGTGGTCAGGATTTGTTCTCACTTTTCACAGGCTCAACTTTGAGCCCCACTATGTGGTGCAATGCAGGGTTGCACCAGCATATGCGCTGCACATCCCGGGCTGAATATTGGGATGTGCCGCATATGCATGGGCATGCCCCCTGCATCTGCACCGCACACAATTGCATTGCGCCCCAGCGCATCGGGATTTGCACTGCACCTGGCAGCCTTTCTAATATCCCACTGGGGTGCACTGTGAGGTTGCGCCATGTGCAACACCTTTGAATATCCGGGCCACAGACATTGACTGCACAAACAGGCTCTTAGCTCATCCAGTTTGCCCACCTTAACTATTCTGCCTTGCCCTAGTGGCAATCTTCCCCTTTTTTACTGCCCCCCATGTAACTAAACCCACCTGCTTGTCCTATCCCTGCTTGAAGCTGCTGATTGATTTGGCCTGTACCACTATTTCTGATAGCTTATTCCACTTTTCCACCACCCTCTCCATAAAGACGTGCTTTGAGATGTCCTTTTAGAATCTCCCCCCCCCCCGCCACCTTTAGTAAATTCCCCTCTCTGCCCTGTGTCTGAACTCAAGGAGTATAGTTCCTTGGCATCTACTCTATCCCAATGTAGTTACTTATATGTCTTAATCATGTCACCTCTTTCCCTCCTTTTCTTCAGGGTGTATGGTACGTGTTTAACTCCTGCAGCCTCTTCTTGTATGCCAAATCTTCAAGGCCATGCACCATCTTAGTTACCCTGCACTGTACTGCCTCCACTTTGCTGTGGTCCTTCCTCAGGTGTCAGCTCTAGCACCTTGCACAGTACTCTGGGTGCAGCCGCACCAGTGACCTCTACAGAGGGTGGATCACTAACCACCTTCTACTGCTTCTCTCTCTCCCCCTATGCATCTCAGCATTCTGTCCACTTTGCTCACTGCTCTGTTGCAGTGTGCAGACATTCTTAGGGCCTCCGATATCATCACCCTAAATCCTTTTCTTCCAGAGTGCTATCCAATACCACCCCTCCCATTTCTCAATACACCCTTGGGTTCCTTTTTTTAATGTCCATTACTTCACATTTGTTGTTGAAGTTTAGCTGTAAAATCTTGGACCAGTTCTGCCAACCTGCCAAAATCCTCCCTCAGTTCCCTTCTCTCTTTCTCCATGTCTACCTTTATGCAGAGCTTCGTTTCATCTGCAAAGAGGCAAATCTTATCCTAATATACTTTCACCTATGTCACAGATGAAAATATTGAAGAGGACCGTTCCTGTTACTGACCCTTGGAGTACCCCACTGGTTACTTCCCTCTCTGAATCCCCCCCAACCTGAATACCACTCTCTGTGTTGCACTCCTCAGCCAGCTTTCTACCCAATTTTCCATTTTTTCCTCTACTCCGAGGTCACTAATCCTGTGGGGAACTGAGTTAAAGACCTTGCTGAAGAAAAGACATACTGCATCAACTGCCTGCCCACTGCCTGCTGCTGCGGTAACCCAGTTGAAGAACTCAACCAGATTCGTCTAGCAAGACATTTCCGTAATGAACTCAGGATGTCTGTGGTTGTGCAGCCCGTTCCCTTCTAGGAAATCCACCAGGTCTTCCTTCAGCAAAGATCCATGATCTTCCCCACTATAGACGTCAAGCTGACTGGCCTATAGTTCCCTAGGCCTATCGGGCCTATAGTTATCAGGGCCATGTATTTCATTTACCTTTAGCTTTTTTATGCTATAATCCTCCTTTGAATATACAATTTTAAAACTAAATTTGGGGATATTTGCTCTGTTTTCACTTTTGTCCGTGGGCCAGTCATCTGCCATAACCTGGGTTTTTTTGTTGTACCACATTGAACCTGTACATTTCTGTATAGTGGAACTAGATCAGCTGTCCTGCAGTCCCTAGGGACCACCCCATGGCTAGCAAGCTACTGAAAATGTATGCCAGTGGCCCTGCTACTGTCCCTGCTACCTCATGTAGCATCATTGGGTGTAAGCTGTCAGGTCCCATAGATTTATCTACTTGCAACCCTACTAGCTTTTTCATCACCCTTTTCTCCATTATCTAGACCTTTGCCCAGTGTCTTCGCTCTCTCCCATCCTAACCCCACAATCTGGCAGTGGCACATCCTTCTCCTTAGTAGATACTGAACAAAAGTAATTATTCAGTATTTCTGCCATCCTTTTGTGCCCCTTCTGCTACTCCTCATTGCTCATAAATCTCACTATACCCCTTTGACCTTGTGCTTCTCCCAGATGTAATGGAAGAATGCACAATTTGGGGCTATGTAGGGGTGTCTGTATTACTGGAGAAGATTTCTAAATACATGAAGTTTGCCTTCTAACCTGCGTGGTGTGTGCATCCTTTTTTGTCACTATGTATCGGAAGAATGCCTGAGTCCCTTTCTTCAGCCCTGTTGCCAACTGAAGCTCCATCTCCACTTTGGCCTCCTTCACCTTCCTGATGGTTTCTCTTGTTGCTTCCAGATACTTCACCCTGTCTTCCTCCCTTTCGCTACTCTTACACTGGCAAAATTACCTCCTTTTGGTTCTTATAGTCACCTTTACATACACCGTGAACCACAATGGCCCCTTAGCCCTTTTACCCTTGGATATATTTGTAATGAAGCTATTTGTCGCTTCTACAGTATCACTGCCTTTTTAAATGCTGCCCACTTTTCTACTGTGCTCCATACCTCCACTATGTCTTCCATGCTATTCTCCAAGTTTTCCCTCATTTCACCAAAGTCCACCTTATATATATATATATTTTATTTTCTCCCCAGGGCTCCAGTTGGTGTGGACATCCCAACCGACCCTCTAACCCTGACACCCGACATCAGGCCGACCTCATTACCCCCATGGATTACCCCCTGTGGTGGGGTGGTGAGGAGCTACCCAGCTCAACCCACTGGAGCAGGATCCGGATGAGGAGGTGCCATTCGGGTCGGGCAGCGGGGGTCGGAAGCTCATGCTGCCCAACCGGAGCCCCATTTTCAATTTTCCTCCTTGTGGAGTGCCAGCGTGCAGTGACGTCTAGGCATGTAGACGATGTCTGCCACACTCCACCCACCCTTGCTGCACCACTCTGGTAGTGCCCCCGGCCATCACCAGGGGCCACTACAGAGCAGTGGGACCCTGGAGCACTCCCTTGGATAGGACAGCAGTCCTTCGGATGCTCCATTCTATCCCTCCCCTGCCGACCTCTGGAAGTCTGGGCTCACGTCCAAACCCGGGTCACCAGCATGGCACGAGGAGTGGTGTCCAGTGCCTCAACCCTCAGCACCACTGGGCTGGCCAAAACTCCACCTTTTTGAAGCCCCATATCCTTTACCTATCCCCACCTGGACCTCCAATGTTTCTGTTCTGTGGTCACCTCTCATCCATTTGTGTGAAGTCAGTGTGTGTGTGTGTGTGTGTACATGCAAGTGTGTTATCTGATTGCTCTCCTTTCCGCCACGTGTGTGGAGCAAGCTTGTTACATTCTCCTCCCTGTGAGTGGAACCACCCTACTCAACTCACCCCCAAGTGTGTGGAATGACTCTCTTCTCCTCTCCTCTCCTCTCTTTTGTATGTGTGAAGACATCCTTCTCTCCTCTCCATGTCTATATGGAGTCTGTCTGCTAAATTGTTCAGCACCTTTGTGGAGTTAACCTACTGTGTGTGTGGTCAGTTTACTTTCTTCTCCTTCATGTGTGTTTAGGCAGCCTGCTATACTCTCCTCCATGAGTGCATAAGTGACCTGTTACAGTTATGTGTGCAGTTTACCTGTTCTACTCTCCTCATGTCTGGGGACTAAGCCTGCTCAACTCTCCCTCATGTGTGAGGAGTCAGCCTGTGCTACTGTACCACACAAGTGTGAAGTTAGCCTACTCTACTGTCCAACACAGGTTTGAAGCCAGCCTTCCCTCATCTCCTCCATGTGTGTGTGTGTCAGTCTGCAAGACTCCCATACTCTTCTCCATGTGTGTATCCTTTCCTCTGTGTGTGGAGCAAGCCTGCTCAACTCCCCTCCACGTGTGTGCAGTCAGTCTGCTACACTCTCCTCCATGTTTGTGGAATCATTTTGTAGTAAAATCTTTATTTTTATACAGGTAAAACAAGCACCATTAGGTCTCCAAAGAAGCCTATTTACAAGGTGATCCTGTAACATGTTGCCGCATACTTTTTACAGTTTCATGAATAAGACATTTTCATTAGACATGTACATCCTAAACAGACAAATATCTCTAGCCTAAATTTATGCACAGCATACATACAGAGAATGAGTAAAGATTTTTCAAATTAAATATTGCACACATTTATCTAAAACACATGCGCCTGAAGCTGAGCTCCTCTTTCACTGCAGTCCCAATTTGCCTTGAATTCATTTGGGACTGCCTAAACACAGGATGTAAGTTACTCCAGATATCTGAAGCTGCTGTATGTATTCAAACGTCAGTTCCCCATAGGCAGCTTTTATCTTAGGTACTTGTATTCCTCTTGTAGTTGTTCTTAGTTGAAATTATGCACAGGTTTTGAAAGTTTAGACACTAGTTGAACTGGTTTGCTTTGCTGGAAAATTTTTTAGATTTTTTTTTGTTAAGATACAACAGTGTTTTTTAATTTAAAGGAAGCCATCCTAAATTATTATACATATTACAGTGGTGTGCATTATACTCACGCCGTAAAACAAATCTAGTGAAATCTGTTATACAGCGTTTCAAGCTTTTCAAGATCCTTTTATTAGCAAAAGCACAGACATGACTTCCATAGTCATGCATAGGAACCAACATTTGGTTCACAAGGGGTACTCTCATAGGTCTATAAATACAATAGGGCACGCGTCTCATGGACCCAGCACGTGAGCTTAATTTTGAGCATAGGTTTTTTTATATGATAACTACATTTTTAATGTTGATCCACTCTTATTCTTAGGTATTTGTACTGACTCACTTGATGTAACGGTATTTATTTATTTAAAATTTGGTAACCGGGAAAGGCACACTGAGCCAGAGTTCGTTTCCAGGTGCGATCAGGGGTGGAAAAAGGAGTACAGCAAAAATTACATAGGTGATTTCATAGCAAGAAACAAAATAACATAAAACACATAATGTTGTACAAGCTGATCACAATAACGCACAGGAGTATTACAAGTTGCACCAACTATTCAATAAATACAAGGAAGGAGGTGATGTGCAATAGTGAAGGCATAGCCCTAGATACCAAGAAGCAGGATATTTTACAAACTATGTACAGAAATTAGCAAGAAATTTGAAAGTATGCCTTATTCACAATTATCTCAGATGACAATTAGAATGGTTCTAGCTAGGAGACAGTATAAGTGCATGGGGTCACATATTGGTGTCCATACTGTAAGATGGTAAGGGTGAGGGGAGGGATGGAATGTCTGGGGAGAAGGGGGAAGTGAGAGGAGGTTCAGGGAGGGAGGGTGTGGAAGCAGTCACAGGGGAAAGAGAAGGTATTTTATCAGCATTCGTTTTTATAACAATTTTAGGTTACTGTAGCTCCCCTTGCAGTTAGTGGTGGGGAAAAAATAATGACCTGAGGTTTTTGTTTTGTGTTCATTTCAAGTTTGGATTCCTGAAACTATGTTTGCACTCCAGTAAAATCTTCTTGTAAGAGTCTTTGGACTTTAGTGTCATCTTTGCCAGATTATACTACTATGGTATCATCAGTATAAAGCCAAATAAATGAATTTATTTTAGTATCTGGTAGGTTATTTGGATAGATAAATAATAGTGGGCCTACTATTGATCCCTGTGGGACTCCATGAATCAGAGAGCAGGTCAGATTTTACATCACCAGCACCAACTGACTGTGTTCTATCTTTTACATAAGAGATGCATCACAGGTCCTCCTCCCCTGCCAGTCCAGTAACTCTCAGACTTTCAAGAAAGATGGAATGATCTACCAGGTCAAAAGTTTTGGAAAGGTCCATGAACACCACACCTACTGCCTGTTCTCTTTCCAGAGAAGAGGCTACAATGTCAGTGCCCATGGAAAAATATTTCCTAAAACCGGCCTGGAATTTCATAATTAATGAATATTTCTCTAGATATTCATAAACCTGGCATGAGCAGCCCTTTCCTGTATTTTACATAGAACTGACAATAGCGCTATGGGCCAATAATTTGAGTGGGATACAGATACGCTGCTTTAAAAAATGAACACATTTGCCTTCTTCCATAGTTCAGTAAAGGTGCTTTCTTTTAAGCTCAGGTTTAATAATTCAGTCATGATTGGGGTTATTATATCTCAACCTTCTTTGATGAACCTTATTTTCACATTATCAGGGCCATGTGCTTCTTTTACCTTTAGTTTTTTTATGTTATAATCCTCCTTTAAATATAGGATTTGAAAACAACTAAATTTGGGGATATTTGCTCTGTTTTCACTTTTGTCCATGAGCCAGTCGTCTGCCATAACTGGAGGGTTTTTCGTTGTACCACACAGAACCTGTACACTAGGTAGATTGACAAAATAATCATTTAACACATTTACTGAGTTTGGGTGATTTTGAAGTATTCCTTGTTCTTCTGTCTGAACAGGACTATGTTTTTTTTTTTTATTGGAGTCTCAAATAGAAGTACTAAGACTCGCCATTGACTCATTTGTTCTGTCCCTAGTGGACTATGGACTCCTAATATATGGCGCAGCGGACAACACTGCCCTGGGCAAAATCAAGCTCTCAATCAACAGGGCCCGTCGGCTACTCATTGGGGCTGACAGGAAAACACATACTGTACCTGCACACTTTACACCTTGTCTAACATCCTCTCCCCTGAAGAGCGGCTAATCTACCAGACCTGCCTGCTCACCCAAAAAATACATGTCAGATTAACCCCTCAGACTGACTAAACTAATCATCACGGCCACCCCTCCTGTCCACACTTGTAGCTCTGCTAAGACCCTGCTAGTAGTCCCCAGGGTTAGGATGACCCTCACTCAGAGATCCTTTCCATACAGGGCACCCTCCCTCCCTTCTGATACCTCGTCTGAGCTCAGAATTGGACCTTTCAAGTCATCCTTGCGTAGCCACCTTCTAAGCTCCCATCATTGCAATTGTAAATAACTGCTCCACTACTGGTCCTCCGCCAGCCACCTAATCCCACACCATCCACCCTGTTTTTATACCAGTGTACATTTTCCACGATTGCTGAGCTACAATCACATATAAACCTCACCTGCAATCTTGAGCTCAGCACCACACTCTGGCCGTCTACCACCACTGTCCTCAAAGTATCCATGCCCAATGATCGCTCCTTCTTGCTTAGCTACCATCATGTACAGGCCTGTCTCCTGCAAGAAGGGGCCTTTTTCTCTTGCTGTTATGGACCTTCCACCTGTTTTCTCAACTGTACAAAGTGTAATTGTACATATTTCTGCCATGATACTGTTCCTACACTACTGCCTGTTAACCACTCACTGTATGTTTTTCGCCTCCTTGTCCTATTCTGTGTATGACAATGAGCCTTTGTAAATGAGTCTCTGACTCAAAGGGTTGTAATTCTGATACTGTAATAAATAAATAAATATTATTTTTTTTTGGATCTTGGATTTATGTTGATTTTATTTTTACAATAATCTTGTTTTGCCCTCTTTATATGTTGATTATTTTGTTTCACATTTCATTGAATTTTTGCCAGTCATCTGGGTAAAGTGCTTTGTTTGCTTTTCTCCAAACTCTCTGCTTTACTTTTATGTCCCTTTTTATTTTTTCTGTCACCCAAGGAACATGAGCTTTCATTTGCGTTATTTTCTTAAGTGTGCCAATTTGTTACAAACACAGAGAAACAAGGTACTGAATTCCTCCACTACCAGGTCCAGTTCCAGTTCCAGGATCAGGAAAACTCTATGCCATTTTATTTTAGTTCTCATTCAAAAGCAAGTCTACTATACTTCCTAAAACATCTCCTCTTAATTTGGCCAAGTGGTAGAGGGATTATACTTTCACTACCTATCTGCAAAGCACAGTTCAGGGTGTTACAGTCACCTAAATTAGGAGCTTTTACTTCCACATTTGTTTCAATTACATTTGTGGATACCAAAACTAGGTCTAATGTGTTTCCAGGGTTGGCTAATTTGCCCTTTCTTGTTGGGACATTTATTTAATTGTCTGAGGGCTAACTGCCTCAGATTATCCTCTAACTTCAATCCTCTCGGACAGCCCCAGGCCTCATTATAATCTCCAATAAGGATTAGGGACCAGATTTAGTAACTGTTTTGGAACCAAGTCCCATACTGCAACTCCAGTTGTGCACCGAAATCCCTGCAGCTGCGGAGATTACTATTCACAGCGCAGCACTTGTGGCAGAAGTTGCAGCTGGTCCCACCAGCTGTAACAGTTTTCCGCAGCTTCAGAGATTCCCCTAGCAACACCACCCGCAAGCTGCTGTAATCCGTGGAGCCAGTCGTAATCTGGCTCCACCTTTGTGAATACCTGCAGCTGCAGGAAAACCGTGGCAACCTGCAGGTGCGCAAGTGGCAACCCACTTGCACGGAGTTTTTCCCACAACCATGAGGATTTCGGGAGTATCATGAATCTAGCTCTAGATCTTTGTTTAATGAATGCCTCATTAAAATGTCAGCCAATCTTTCTGAATTCAGATATTTTAACTTTTAGGGTGAATAACAATATCCACAATCAAAATGTTAATTTACTTGAAGAAAATTAGCAATCTCAATACTTCCTATGAAGCCATTAAAAAAAGTCCTTTGTTGGTCCCAAATCCTGATTAACATAAGCTATAGTAGGCCACCCCAAAGTAATTTCTGATCAAAACAATGACAATTAAAAATTTTCTAGGGCAATTTCCCTATCATCTGTTTTTCCTGACAGCTAGGTCTCAGTTAGAGCAACCACGGGTCAGATATTCAAAACTTTGCGCTGAGTGCACACTGTTTGCACCGAGATCGCGTCCCACTTGCGCGGGACTGCTATATTCAAAAGACTGATTTGTGCAGTCAAACTGGAATAGCGCCATGCAAAGAGATAATGTATGCACTGGGCAAAGAGAAGGTGCGTGTACAGAAATACAGGCCCTATGCTATAGTCAGCACATTGGCACCGTGCAAAGTACATTTGCACAGCACTTAGGATGGCACAGGTTACCGCCCAGAAAAGGGTAGTCTTAACTCGGGGCAAAACAAGGATGGGGGGAATGGACACAGCAGCAACAGGGCAACAGGGCAACAGGGCGCACCTGATGACTGCTGTCATTGAGCAGGACAAGAGGACAGAAGGCCACCCTGGGCCACTCAATATGCCAAGGAAAAGATGAGCTGCAAACCGATGGTACTGGCCACGAGTCCTAGCACTGTATCCTGGCAGTGCCCATGACAACATCATCTGGCAGCAGTCCCAACTCAGCAGGGCAGCTGAGGGTGGCCTAGTACCCAGTGGATACCCTGCCAGTGAGTACATGCAGCACGCACCCCCACTCCCTCCATAAGGGGTAGACAAACACAATACAGCACACACATGCTGCACTGTGGGGAGGGAGGGAGGGTGGTGAGGGGAGGGTGTACAGGTGCCCAGGATGCACCATATAGTAGGTGGTACCCCACGGCTGGGGTAATCCACTCGGTGCACATGTTCTAATGGCAGGCATGCCCCCTGCCATCAGTGGGCCCATCTGTGGTATGTGTCAGCCCCCCCGGCACATACCGCAGACCTGCACATGCACTCAGTCACACACGGCCAGCCATGTGTGTGGGGTACTGTGAGCATCCCATGCCACTGGCACAGAGTTTGTGGGTCATAGGACAGTATGACTGCATTGTCCACTGTTAGTACACACCTGCCATCTGGGCCTGTGTATGTGTGGATAGCAGCATGCAATGTTACCTGACACATGGTCTGCATTGATGTGTCCCCCACAATACCGGCTACCCATGCTACTTAGCACACTTTACACACTGTAGCGGCCACAGTATGTCTATGGCATACAGCACAGTCACCCATGCCTGTGGTACTAGTCCCTTGCGGTACAATACTCTGTGCTGCTGTGTACACACTGAGCCTGCAGCTACTGACCTGTTGATCCAGTCTGACATACAGGTGGTGCTGTGTGCACCCTGAAATAACCCAGGCAATCGACACATGGAAATGCATGCAAATCAGGCCATAATGATATGCTGATGTGACTGTTTGCCCTCAGACTGCCTAAATAGGCTCATTTGTCTTTTGAATATGGCAAACTTTTGTCCTGGGCAAATGTGTTTACATTGGGCTAATGTGTTTGCACTGGGCAAATGGGTTTGCCCTAGGCAAACCTGTCTGACCTTGATTCTACAGTATTTGCCCTGCACTACTGTTTGCAGTTGTTATGCTCCACTTCCTTGCTAGCACCCACAGTGGCCACGTAGTTCTCCTTTGCCTGACTCCACATCTGTGTGCACTGGGCTGCTGTTGCAGTTTGCACTGCCCAGCTGCTGTATTCAGAGCTGTCTTCTTTGCCGGGTTATCTTTGGATTGCACTCACAGTCATGTTTGCCCAGCTTCATTTGCACGCTATAATCAACTGTGTTTGCTCCTGGGTTATTCCTTTGAATGTTGCGTGCTACTGGCTGTGGGCTAAACGCTGGGCAGTGTTAATTTTGCCCTGGGCAAAGTTTTACGTATTGGGCCCCACATCTCTTATTTCTGATTCCACCCCTGCTCTAAACAGATTTAGTTTTTTTTTATAAGGCTTCCTGCATTGCCAGGAACCAATTTTATTTTAACCTCCGTTTTCAATTAGGCTAGGATTTTCTTCAATGTCATCACAGAGAATCAGACCTAAAATTATCCAGTAACTGTTTGGATTTTTTTGCAGCTGATGGCTAAACCTTACAATTTCTCATGATTTAGACTTTCTCAAATTTTTGAGAAGGCATTTTTCCTCCTCTTTGGTTCAGCTGCATAGAATGGGCTCATTTACAGCACTTCAGTGACTAGTGTCCTACTTACATTGCCCTGTGTTTGCCTCAATTAATGTACCTGTAATACACAGCCCAAGATCATAGTTGCACGTAGAGAACCCACAACCACTACCCTGTTCAGATTCATTTTGATAAGTTATAAGCAAAGTCCCCAAAGTCATTATAAAAGCTTGTGCACCTGTTTATTAAAAAATACAAGTTAACTACCAAGAGATTAGCGACATATAATTTAGGTCCCACATTAAACCAGTATAAATATAAATTATATTGTTTATACCTTATTTTCCTAACAAATGAGGTAATTCTTACAAGAGCAATCAAACCGTAGTGTTAGTTTTACAAAGCTTACTATTGGCCAAATTTAAAATTTGCTAAATACAAAATGACTATCACCTTAATTTCTTGCTTTGGCTGTAAACAACTAATCAAAGGTTGTTGATTTTATCAGCATAACAGTTTATCTATGTGATAACCTGCAAGTGGAGCCAACACCATAATAGTAAGTAAGTAAGTAAGGTTGTGTTTCTTTAAGCACCCTTTTCCTGAGGCTCAAGGCGCGGTACAGAATACAGGCAGGTGGGAAAATTATAGTAAGCGCAAAACATAAAATAGATCAGCAACAAATAAGAGACAGTGTGCTAAGCCCTGAAGGCTTCTCTGAAAAGATGTGCCTTCAGACCCAGTTTGATAACTTCCACTGAAGGGACTTCTTCAAAGACCTAGGAAGTGAGTTCCACAGGACCTGTGCCACCACCTCAAAGGCACGATCACAAAATGTTTTTAGCCAGGCCCAGGGAAACCGCTAGGAGGCCATCTCAACAGAGTGGAGAGAGAGAGAGAAGGAGTCAGGAAGTCTCACAGACAGCCTGGATCTGAACTGTATAGGGCCTTATAGGTGAGCAAACTCACCTTGAAGGAGATCGTCCATCTAACTGGCAGCCTGTGCAGGCCATGCAGAACTGGGGTCACGTGACAGGACCACAAGAGGCCAATCAGCAACCTGGCTGCCACATTTTGCAACAGCCGCAGGCAGTGCAGGAGCCCTCCACTGACCCTGAGATATAGAGCGCTGCAGCAGTCGATTCTGGATGTCACAAAAGCATGCACTAGTGATGGTAGGTCGCCTGGATGGATTAAGACTTTAATCCAGGCAATATTCCTAAAATGGTAAAAACCAATCTGGACAACAGATGACACCTGAGCCTCAAGTGTCAATCCGCTGTCTAGGATCACGCACAGATTTTTTACTTTTGCCGATGCCAGAAGAGGAACCATCCCAAGCATCAAGCCCATTTCAGCCTTCATAGTGCCTGACTCCCTGTGGCAGCCAGGCTCGATCACCTGCACCTCCATCTTACCTGGGCTGAGTCTCAACCAGTTAGAGGACATCCAGTCCTAGATCTCAGCCAGACATTTGTTTGGTATGGCCACTGCATCCCATGACCCAGGCGCAAAAGACATGTACAGTTGGGTATCATCTGCATAACAGTGAAACTCCACACTGTAACATCTAATGATCTCACCCAGGGGCAGCATGTACACTGTGAACAACACGAGTGAGAGGACACAGCCTTGGGGAACTCAACAAAGTAGCGTCTTAGAGCAGGAGGAAAAACTTCCCATTATCATCCTCTGTTAGAAGAGACTCAAACCAGTTGACGACAGTGCCGGTGAGTCCACATAGCCCCCTCAGGCGATCCAACAGCACCGCATGATCTGCAGTGTCAAATGCTGATGAGAGATTGAGGAGAACAAGTGTTGACTGCTCCCCTCTATCTCTAGCCGTGAGGAGATCAATTTGCACCTTGATCACTGCAATTTCAGTACTATGTCCAGGCTTCAATCCTGACTGGAGGGGCTCATAGATGTCAAAGGCCATGAGGTGTGTTTCAAGCTGCAGAGCCACAATTTTCTCAATAACCTTACCCAAAAAGGGAAAATTAGATATTGGTCTATAACTTCACTAAGACGTCCGGGTTGGGAGTTTTTTTTTTTTTTTTTTTTTTAAAAAGGACTTTACCAGTGCCTCTTTCAAGGCATCAGGAAACAGCCCCTCTGAAAGTGAGCATGGGATTATCTTGGAGAACACTGGGCCAACAGACTCCACGCATCCCACTAGAAGACGGATTGGGTCCAGGACCAGTTCACAATATGTGGGCTTGAAAACACCTCACAGACCTCTTCCCACCCCCACTGGTCTAAATTCACTCCAGACATGGGGAGTGCTCTCAGAGATGTCTGCTGTGCCACCTCCAGGCCAAGATAGCCCGGTTGGGGAAATCACAGAACTGATGGAGAACACTCTGTCAGAGAAGAACAGAGTGAATTCCTTGCACTTTGCCATTGAAACTTCTCTAACCAGCTGCAGACAGGCTGGATGAAGTAGCCTGTCAACAGTCTGGAAGAGTTGAGCTCATCTGTTCTTCCCTGCAGCAATCTCCCTGGACAGATAAGCTGCCTTCATATGGGGGATTGCCCTCTGATACTCACTGTAGTGAGTTCTCAGAGTCAGCCTTTCCTCTGACTGCAACTTACGCCAAAAATGCTCCAATCTCTGACCTTTGGTCTTCATCTCCTTAAGCTCATCAAACCAGGGGGACCTCAAGCGAGAGGACCTGGGTCGTAGATGGACAGGCACGACAGACTCAAGCGCTGATGTGACAGCCCTATCACTGGCCATCACCGCTTCTCTTGAGCTGACCATGCAGGCAGCACTCACTGCAGAGAGGTCCTTTACCACCATTAAGCCCTCTGGAGACAATCCCCTTAAAGGGCAGTACATACCAACTCCACAGGGGAAGGGCTCATAGGGAGGACCCAAATGAGAACAGCACTGTGCAGTGATCCGATCAAATGACTGGATCAATCTTGAGATCACAAATCTCAAGCCCCAGTGAGAATATTAGGCCACTGAGAATACTAGGTCCAAGGCGTCACCGTGGCTGTGGGTCGCAGAACCAATTGCTTGTGCAAAGCCCAGTGATGTCATCAGCTGGAGGAAGTCATGTCCAAATTGCAACAATTCATTGTCGATCCAAGCACTGACGTCACCCAGGACCAACCACCTGGGCAACTCTAACACTCTTTCAGTGTCTCCAATGCTCACTGACTAATTCCATGACTTCCTGCAGAAACTCTTTCTTGTGCCCTGGAGACCGGTACACAAGAAGGATTCTCTAGCTTGCACCTGGACCCCCGTGCATGGCCACGCATTCAAATGATGAAGTAGATCCCACTGGGTGCACAGAGAAGTTCAAGTCTGATCTAAAACAAATGGCCACAATCCTGCCCCTGCATTCCCTCTCCTGGCAGTGTACTATGGAGGACCTGACTGGGATGGATGCTTCCAAAACTGGACTAGCATCGTCTCCCAGCCAGGTCTCCATAATGCAAGCCACACTGATCGAGAAAATCAAGTCCATTCTAACTGTGGCCTTGTTCCTGATTGATCTTGCATTACACAACACTGCCCACAGAAGACTAGCAGAGACTGCTGGTCCAAAGGCTACCTCTCCTCTTGGTCCGGTGGAAACACTGGGAATGGGCACCAAACATGATTGGCCTTTCTCAACATTCCATTTTGCTCCAGGGCCCCTCCTGGTCTTAAACACCCCAATGCGACTCTCTCACGCTACAACCCCATCACCCTCCACGCCACCTTCACTCAGTCCCAACCTCCCTACAGCGCCTGATAGCTGCTGTTTACAGAGGGGGATCGGCGAAGGGACGGAGGTCCTGCAACTAGGATCCTGAGTAAGTGATCCTATGGAGTCTGAAGCCTATGCACATCCTCTTCCACAATTATCAACCTAAAACATAAATTACCCCTGTCCTCCCCTAAAATCAACAATAAAACAAAATACAAAGTGAAAACCTCTAATCACTACACATGCAGTCAACCAATCAGCCACTCTAATGCAAATAAAGCTGTAACCTACATATCCCAGTAACCCCCACACCTCTGCTACTGAACTCCCCTCCCCACCCAGAATGTTTTCTTTTGTTACTTAAAATAATAACAAAACAATGATAAACAATAAAACAGGAGAATCCTAATAAGATACTGTTGAGGAGCACTGATCAAAGCGTCTAGCTGCTGTTACGGAGCAATGTCCAAAGAATTAGCTGCAACTAAATGTTCACAAAGTTAACTGCCAATAAGCTAGAGTCCCAACAGTTCACTAGCAGGTGCCTTCCAGCACTGCTCTCACCAATGCAGGAGGAAAGAAGTAGTGACTAATGACGAAACCATACTAGGAAAACGGTACACTCACTACCCTATTCCTGAAGCTGTAGAACAGGTGCAATAGTTGCAAGCTATTCTGGTGAGACAAAATCTTGGAATCGCAAAGAGTTCACAGTGAGACACTCTTCAACAGTGCTCTCAACAATACTGAAACAAAGCAGTTCAAGTCTTCAAAGCAGCTGACATATAACCAGGAAACGGTACTATACACAGTGGTATAATCAGGAAACAGCAGTTCAAGTGTTCAAAGTAGCTGACGTATAACCAGGAAACGGCGCTCTATAGTATATTCAGGAAATGCAGGTTACTCACCTGTAACAGTAGTTCTAGGAGTGGTATATGATGTTCATCCACACTTTCTGGCACTATCCTTTCCCTTTAAGATGTGCCAGAAACATCTTCAAGTTGGCTTCTCCCACCCACCCAGTGGTAACTCCCTTGGCTCCGTCCCATGATGCCTGATCTTGCCCGCTGGAAACAGAGTGTGTGCGCCGAAGCTGGGGAGATCAAGTGGCTCCATGTGGATGAACATCATATACCACTCCTAGAAAGTACAGTTGCATAAAAACTTACTGCAACAGTAGATCTTTGAGGGATATCTCTTGCAGCAGGTAATACATTTGGGTCATTGCCAGAGATCACTGTGGCGCACGGCAGCTCTTCTAGCAGTCTTTTCCAGGGGCCACCCACACTTGACATCACCTTCCTGTTTCCTATATAAGTGTGGGTGGTCCTTGGTATCCTCAGTTTCCCCAGCCGGATTCAGCTCGCTAAGCGAGGACTGAGGGGAAGCCAAGGTGCCATAGGTATCCCAACCCATAAGTCATTGGACCAGAATTTGTTCTCCTAGAGAAAGAGGGGGATGGAGGGTGGGATCGTACCTGCTGCAAGAGATACCCCTCAATGTTACGGTAAGTTTTTATGTAACTGTACTATCTTCCACAGGGTGATCTCTTGCAGCAGGTAATACACTTGGGATGAATCCCAAGCAGTAAACCCAAGAAGGATGGTATTATGACAGGAGGCCTATTAGGACTGCTCGCCTAAAGGCTGCCCTACGGCATGAAGTAACATCTAAGTTGTAATGCTTCGTGAAAGTATGAAATATGAACCATGTAGCTGCATTGCAGATATCTGTGTTAGAGGCCCCTTTAAAGCAGGCCGCTGTGGTGGCCATAGCTCTGGTAGAATGGGCTTGGACAGGCCCTGGTAACGGTTTGTTGCATTTTGTGTAACAAAATGTAATACAGTGTGCTAGCCATTTGGAGAGGGTACGTTTAGTGACCGGGAGATCTTCCCTGCTTGAAGCGAAGGTAACAAAAAGTTGAGAGGTCTTCCTAATTGATTTAGTTTGATTAGTATAGTATCATAATACACGATGGACATCTAGAGTATGTGGGAGATATTCTCCTCGATTGGAGTGTTCAGGGTAATATACTGGTAACTCCAAGGATTGCTTTAAGGTGTGTTCTGACATTACCTTAGGTAGGAAGGAAGGATTGGTACGAAGTGCCACTCTGTCTTTGTGAAAAATTAAGTAAGGTTCTTTACACATGAGGGCAAGAAGCTCAGAAATACACTGAGCTGAAGTCACAGCCAATATGAATAGTGTTTTCCCAAGAAAGAAAACGGAGGTCACAAGTGGCCACCAGTTCAAAGGGTTCAAGAGTTAATTTCTCTATCAGAAAATTGAGATCCCACGGAGGGGTGGGTTATCTGATAGATGGCTTAATATGTAATATTCCTCTTAAAAACATTTTGGCTAGATGATGTTGATACAGTAATCTGCTATCAAGAGATACATGGAATGCCAAAATGGAAGCCAAATGGACTTTGATAGAGGAATAGCTTAATCCTGTCTCGGCAATTGAGGCCAGATAATCCAATACTTTCATCACTGGACAAGAATAAGGATCCAATGACCAGGAGGCAGCACAAATGGAAAAGCATTTCCATTTGGTATTATAAGTTTCCCTGGTCACTGGTTTATGTGATGCCAGTAGAAAATTGGCCACAGGGGAGGACACTTGGAGACGTGCTATGAAAGCATCCTCAGGAGCCAAGCGTGAAGGTGTAGTGACTTCAGGTTGGGATGAAGAAGGGTCCCTTGATTCTGAGTCAACAGATTAGGTCTTATTGGTAATGGGAAGGGGTCCTCCACTGAGAATGGTTGAAGCATGGGGAACCACAACTGCCGAGCCCACAGAGGGGCTATGAGAATCATGGTGGCAGGTTCAAGTTGTAATTTCAGTAGAGTCTGTTGCAAGAGAAAGACAGGGTAGGAGGAGCAAATAAGAACAGCCCTGTCCAGGATTGGGACAGAGCATCTATAGACCGTCCTTTTTTGCTCAGGATAATGGAATAGTATCTGTGGAGACGGTGATTGACTGGGGAGGCAAACAGATCCAGTTGCAGGGTCCCCCACAAATGAAAGATTTTCTGAAGAACTTTGTGATGAAGTGTCCATTCGTGTGCGGATGACTGGTGACTGAGGTCAGCCAGGAGATTGTGGCATCCTGGTAGATGGACGGCTATCAGTATAAGGTGTTGCCATATGGTGTCCTGCCAGACCGCAAATGTCTCTCTGCACAGAGAACAGGACTTCGTTCCTCCTTATTTGTTGAGGTAAAACACTACTGAGGTGTTGTCTGATTGAATCAGCAATGGTTCCGGGGACAAGTGAGGTTGAAAAAGCCTGGCGGGCTAAGCGGACTGCCCTCATCTCCAGAAGATTTATGTGGGGAGGAGGAGTAGAAGTAGTCCACTTGCCTTGTGTCCTGTAAGGACCCAGATGTGCACCCCACCCTTCTAGAGATGCATCAATGGTCAATGTCTGCTGGGGTGGTGGGGATTGGAAGGGTATGCCTTGACATAGATTGGCTCAGAGAGTCCACCATAATAGGGCAGACTGCAACTTGGGAGTGACTCTGATTTGTTTTCAAAATGTCCTGTTCTTTGAGACCATTGGTTCTGGAGAGTCCACTGGACTGGTCCCATGTGAAGACGGGCAAATACTACCATAGGGATGGTAGTGGCCATGTGCCCTAGGAGGCATAACATATGCATGGCTGTGACTACTTTTTGGGCTTGTATATGAGAAGCCAGAGATAGTACTTTGTCTTATCTGTTGGCCGGGAGGTAAGCCCTGGTGGAGATGGTGTCTAGGACTGTTTCTATATATTGGAGTGACTGTGCAGGGGCTGGATTGGACTTCAGCCAATTGACTGTAATCCCTAGTGAGTGGAACAGAGTTAGGGTTGCATGTAGGGAGGAAAGCAGAGAGTTATTTGGTTCTGCCTTGATGAGCCAGTTGTCCAGATATTGGAAGACATAGTGCCCGTCCCATCGTACGGCTGCTGCTACTACCACTAGGCACTTGGTGAACACTCTTGGGGCAGATGAGAGGCCGAACGGAAGTGCCCAAAATTGGTTCTGTTGTCCCAATAGGTGGAAACGAAGAAACCTGTGATGGACAGGATGGAAGGGGGATATGTAGGTAAGCATCCTTCATATCTAGGGTACATAGCCAGTCCCCTTTTTTCAACAGTGGCATGATGGAATTTAGGGTAACCATGCGGAACCTTTTGTCCTGATGTGTAGGTTCAATTGTCTGAGGCCTAGTATCAGTTTGAGATCTCCAGTTTGTTTGGGCACCAGGAAGAAATGGGAACAAAACCCCTTTTGATGTTCTGCCGAGGGTACCGGATAAACAGCCTTCTTGGTCAGAAGAGCCTGGAGTATGAGATTGTGGTCAGGTAGTAGTGGACAGAGCCGGGGGGGGGTGAGGGGGAGGCATGGAAATAAGTTCCAGAGTGTGACATCTCTGAATGATCTGAAGTACCCACTCATCCGATGTGATCGTTTGCCAGGCCTCTAAATGGAGGTCAAAAGGACCACCCATGGATTCCGAAGCCTGATCGAGGAAGCGTAACAAAGCCCCAGTTGGTCTCTGGGAGGTGGGTTGACCAGCTCCATCAGAACGGTGGGAGCGGGAGCCCTTGGCAGCAGAGGTGTTGGTTCTGGAAGGCTGGGAATGACCTTGGGATATGTCTCTATGTCAGCATCTGTATTTTCCACCTCTTTTAGAATAAAATGAGGATTGAGGACGATACGATGGCTGGGATGTATGGTACATGCCATGTACAGTATGCAGTGCCCATCCTGAAGACTGGAGATCATCTATCAGTGTTTGGGTACCTGGGCCGAAAACATTAGACCCTTTAAAGAAGGCATTGACCACTGTATGCTGCAGATCTGGTGTAAAGCCTGAGAAGTGAAGCCAAGCATGGCAACGCAAGGTAATGCCGGTTGCTGACATACAGGACGAAGTGTCGACAGCATCATATCCCGAGCGAAGTAGGTGTCGGGAGATGGAATTGCCAGTAGATACTGTAGCCAATAATTGATCCTTTTCCTGTGAAGGAGAGAGTTTGTTGACTAATTTTATGGCAGATGACAAAAGTGTACACTGGTATTTGACCATATGTCCCATATAATTTAGGATTCTGAGATTCATGGTACCTGCTTGGAATATATTTTTCCCCAGATACTTTATCCTACTAGAATCTTTATCAGGAGCTAAGGAGCTCATGTGTTTCAGTTGTTTAGTATGATTATAAGCGGCAGTAATCGCTACTGAATTCGCTTCAGGAGTAGTGGATAGAAAAGGTGATCCAGAGCAACCTGGTAGTGGCTATCTGCCTTGCGAGGAATAGCCGTAACAGTGGAAGGCTGATTCCAGGCTGCAAGCATAGCATTTTGGTAGGTTTGTATAAGTGGGGGTACCACTAGGCCTGGCTCCTCTGGTAGTTCTAGATAGTTTGCCATATCCTTTCATTGTTTGCCATGTTCGGTAGTGGAGAATCCGATGACATTTTGAATTAGGACCATCATCTCATGGAAGGATGGGTCATCGGGAGGAGAGGCAGCTGCCTAGTGGGATAAATTCTAATTTAAGGAAGAAATATCCGTAAGAGGGGACTGGGGTTGGAAATCCAGGTCCTGAAATTCCTCGTCCTCCAAATCTCCGGTAAAATCTGCTGGAAATTTAGCCTCGTCTGATAGGCAGTCATCCACGTACGAGGGGGCTGACCAGGGTGGGAAAGGGTCTCTGTCACCCTGGAAACATTTAGGTGGAGGAGTAGGGGAATGGGACAGATGACTCGGCTCCCCTGCATCGGAGGGCTGAGTATGCCGAATGACCTGCAAAACCTGCTGTACCACTGAGGCAACGTCCATGGAGGGAGAGGGGTGCTTCTGGGAAACCAAGGGGATTGTTGAGGGGATGGGAAGCGCGGTATGAGCAGGTCTTACACCTGGGGGTAGAGCCCAGGGTCCTGATCCCAGTCTGCCTAGCCCCTATGAGAATACACCTGTGAGGGAGGGGGGCGGAATGCATAGCAAATGCAGTAGGGTTTCCCAATTGGAACATGACCCCTCATCTACGGGGCTGCTGGGGAAGTAGTAGTAGAATGCTGAAATGAAGTCACCATCAACGGGAGATAAGACTCCATTGATGGGACATCGATGGAACCCACAAAGGGTTCATCACAAACTGCCGTGAGGGTGCTAGAAAGCGCCGTCGACGAAAGGGTGAAACACCCCATAGACAAGGAGACAGTGTGTGAACACATCATCAATGGTGGGGCACTTGTGACAGTGGCTGTTGACAAGCGTTTAGGCACAGAGGTTGAGGAGGGCTTCTCCTTCTCTTTTTTGTGCCGTTTCTGAGAATCAGTGGATGGTGAGCTCTTAGGACGAGACCCCTAATTCTCCAGTAGAGACAATTTCTGCTCCATTAAATATGATTCAATTTCCTGCAGCCATCGTTAATGGGTTGCCTGGTTAAAATCCTGGCAATGTATGCAGGAGGTGTTGTCGTATGTGGGTCCCAGACACCAACACAAGTGGTGTGGTTGTTGAAATGGTAGATTTTTCTACCGCAATGACAGGAACGAAATAGTGCTGTCTTGCTTGTAGATTCTTTTGACATTTGTCAACGTAGAAAGTGAAACGGAAGAATTCTGCTTCTAAGCTCAAATTCTCATTGATAACTGCTACTCTGTGCACTAGCTGCTGCGTGTGAGCTGAAGATGGCGGGAAAATGAACGAGGATACCAGGGACCGCCCACACTTATGTAGGAAACAGGAAGGTGATGTCATGTATGGGTGACCCCTGGAAACGGCTGCTAGAAGAGCTGCCGTGCACTACAGTGACCTCTGACGATGACCCAAGTGTATTACCTGCTGCAAGAGATCACCCCGTGAAAGATCTACTGTTACAGGTGAGTGACCTGTGTTTCTAGGGATGTGGATATAATATTCTACCTACACTGTCTGGCAGACTTCTAGCAGTTCTCCGGGAGGAGGGAGGCAAGGCGCACACCAACTTAAGGAATAGAGATTGGAGAACTGAGGCCCCAAAATCAGCATCCCAGCATGACTTGAGGTCAATGTGGTAATCAGAAATGAAGGTGTGTGCCGACTTCCATATAGCAGCCCTGCAGGTTTCCTGGATAGGGATGTCCCTAGAAGCAGCCACTGACGCACCGGTATGATGGGTGGAATGAGCCCTTAGCCCTCTGGGAGGCTCCCTTCCCGCCAACCTATAGCAGAGATCAATGAAGAAAGTGAGCTACCTGCCAATCATCCACTTGGCCGCAGGTCTGCCAAGTGTGGCTTCAGCATAGGTGACAAACAGCTGGCAAACCTCTCCTCGAACTCCAGCTGTGCGCTCTTTGTAATAAGCGAACGCTCGCTTCAGGTCCAGAGTATGGAGCCTGTGTTCAACCTCCGAGGTGTGATTCGGGAAGAACACTGGTAGAGTCATCACCAGGTTCAGGTGAAACTCCGACACAACCTTCGGGAGGAACTTCGGGTTGAGGCACAGGACAACCTTGTTCCTGTGGAAGACCAAGTAAGGAGACTCCACCGAGAGTACCTGGAGCTCACTGATCTTTCTGACTAACGTGATAGCCACCAGAAAGGCAGTCTTCCAAGACAGATGAGACATGTCACACCTGTGCATCGGTTCAAATGGCTTGCCCATGAGATCTGTCAAAACCAGCAACAAGTTGCACGGTGGTGGTGGTGGTTCACACACCAGAGGGGAAATGTGGTCAAAGCCTTTGAAAAAGCACCAGACCACCTTTTCCTGTGCCATCAACTGCTGACCAGCCCATGCCCAGTAAGCAGAGATGGCTGCCAGGTGCGTCTTAAGGGTCATCGACCAAAGTCCCCCTTGGAAGTAGGACCACAGGTAGTCCAAAATGCTAGCCACAGGACAGGTCGAAGGGTCCAACCCCTTGCCCTGACACCAAATGGAGAATCTCTTCCATTTGAAGGCATAGTATTTTCTGCTCGATTCTTTCCTAGATGTCTCAACAATAGTGAGAACATCTTCAGAGAAACCCAAAGCCTGGCACTCTAGCTGCACAGGGACCAGGCTGTTAGGTGCAGGGATTGAAGGTCTGGGTGGAGAACCTTCCCCTGATTGACTGAGAGCAGATCTATGAGTATAGGAAGATGCCTTGGGAGCCTGTTGCTGAGGCTGAGAAGATCTGGGTACCAAAACTGGTGGGGCCGGTCTGGAGCTACCAGGATCACCCATGCCTTGTCCCTCCTGACCTTGAGTAACACCTTGTGGATCAAGGGAAGTGGAAGAAAGGCATAGAAGAGACCTGGAGTCCAAGGCCTCAAGAATGTATTCCCCTGCAGTGTTCCCTGTTGGGCGGGCACAAGACACCCTCAGCTTTGCGCTCTCCCTGGAGGCAAACAGGTCCACCTGAGGAGTGCCCCACTGGGAGAACAGACTGTGCACTACCTCTGGATGGAGGGACCACTCCTGAGACACCTCACCCACCTGACTGAGGGCATCCGCCAGCTGATTGGAGGCTTCTGCCACATGGATGGCTAGGAGATCCACCTCCAGGCTGCGCATGAGGGTCCAAGTGCAGAGGGCTTCCATGCACATGTGCAGGGAGTGCGTTCCACCTTGTTTGTTGAGGTAGTACCTGGTTGTGGTGTTGTCCATCTGGATTTGGACCACTTTACCTTGAACAAACAGTGCAAAGTCAGTCAGCACCAGCTGGACTGCTTGGAGCTCCAGCAGGCTGATGTGGTATCGGGACTCCTGAGAGGTCAAGAACCTGTGTTCTCTGTGTTTCCCCAGATGGGCACCCCAGCCCATGAGGGAGGTGTTGGTCATCAGGATGACCGTCGGCTTGGGGTGGACAAATGGGATCCCTTCCTGCAGATGCTCTGGGACAAGCCACCACTGGAGGGCATCCCACATCCTCTGGGTCATAGTGGCCAGCTGCTTGAGCTAACCTTTGCGCTGAGACCATTGGCTGGTCAGCTCCTACTGCAGGGAGCGCATATGCCAATGGGCTTATCGGACCACGCTGATGTAGGCCACCATGTAACCCAGAAGGCACAGGAAGTCCCAGGCAGGACGCAAGTGCCCAACCAGAAATGACTGGGCAAAGGAGGCCTTACTGATTGTTAATATTCACCGTCAGTCTTGTTTACATGTAATTATTGTTATGCTTTCTCTGCTATGTATGACTTCTTTTATTGTATATACCTGTTCTCTCCAGGACCACTCTGAAAATGAGCTTGCTCAATGGTGATATGCCTGGTTAAATAAAGTTTTGATTGATTGGAGAAGGAACTTCCACCCTGTCCGCCAGGAGCCGAGCTCTGCCCCAATGAAGCTGATCACCCATGAGGGCACGAGTTCTGACCTGGCCTCGTTGACCAGGAGGCCAAGGTCGATGCAGGTCTGGAGGGCCAGGTCCCTGGACTGCTCCACTTCCTACCTGGAGGGACCTGCTATCAGTCAGTCATCTAGGTAGGGGTACATCTGGACACTTCAGCACCTCAGGTAAGCTGCCACCACTGCTATGCATTTGGTGAAGACCCTGGAGGCTGAGGAGAGGCCGAAAAGCATGGCTTGGAATTCATAAAGGGTTCCCTTTGCTCGGAAACAGAGGAATCTTTGTTGGGACAGACAGATCGGGACGTGAAAGAATGCATCCTGAAGATCCAGAGAGCAAAACTACATGTTTTGCTCCAGAGATGGTATTATCTGGGCCAAGTTACCATCCTGAAGGTACGGAACCTGAGGAACTTGTTTAGGTCGTGCAGATCTAGAATTTGGCACCAACCCCCCCCCCCCACCATCTGCTTTGGCACTGGGAAGTACCTGGAGACAAACCCTGGGTGATCCAGAGGATCTGCAACTCTGACCACAACCTCTTTGTGGAGGAGTTGGGCTATGTCATCTCGAAGAGCCGACTGAGTGTCTATGGATACCAAGTCTTCCCATCAGGTGCGGGCTCGGCTTGGAGGGTACTGCTCAAATTCCAGAGGCAGACCCTGACTGACCACTTCCAGAATCCACATGTCCATGGTAACAGCGGACCAGGCAGAAAGGAAGGTAAAAAGCCGGCCCCCAATGGGAGGACCCAGGGGAGGCATGGCGGGCATGAGGGTGGCAACCCCCATACTGTCACTCAGCAGGCTTGGAGGAGGAGGATCTGGCTGAGGAGCCTTCCCTCTGGGCTTCTGGACCACCGAGGCCATGGACTTGGTCCGAGATTGCAAGGACTGAGCCTGCTGGCTAGACTGATGCTGGGCTGGTTTTGCTGAAGGAGTAGAGGACCGAAAGGGCTTGCGCTTCTGCTGCTTAGAGCCCTTGGGAGTCCTTCTGGGTGGATGTGAAAGAGTCCAGGGTAGTACTGGACTTTTCAGTGTGCTGGAGGTGACCCTGTACACCAGGCCCAAACAGGTCAGTGCCTAAGAGAGGTACATCCACCAGCTTGTGTTGGGTGTCTGCTGTGAAGGTTGAGATCTGCAGCCAAGCCCTATGGCGCATGGCAACCGCAGCTGCCATTGAACAGGCACAGGAATCTCCTATGTCCAGGGCCATCTGAAGTTGCTGTTTGGCCACAGCATGGCCCTGGTCCTGGACCTGCTTGACCATAGTCTGGGGGTCTGCAGTAAGATGAGGAATCACCTCATTCAGAGAGCCGAAAAGGGCACAGGAGAAATGTGTCATTATGACGGCCGAGCTTGCCTGGCGGAAGCCAAGTGAGGAGGCAGCACAGACCTTTTTAGCCACGCAGTCCAATTTCTTAGACCCTATCCGGCAGTCTATCAACATCCCCCATATTCCCCGAGCACCTGAACACAGAGTTATCCATAAACCTCTCAGCCGAGGGATGCTCCACAAACCCTGAAAGGGTACCAGTGGGCACTGCATATTTGCGAGCCATCCAGGCCGAGGGCACAGGACAAGAGGCGTTGTGTTGCCAGAACTCAAGGGCAGGTTTGACAATGGCCTCAACCACTGGGAAAGCCTCTGTCGGGGAGTTCCTTTTAGCCAGTATTTCTGTAAGGGGATAGTGAGCCCATTTTTGAACTGACTCCAGTTTCATCTCTGTGGACTCGGAGATGAGGTGGAGAATGTCCATGAATGAAATGGGGCCTTCATCCATCAACAGTTCCCTCATCGACTCAGTATCCAGTGGATGGGAGTGCAGAGAGGAATCCTTGGACTCCAAGGAGTCTGCGTAAAGTGGGCAACCACCCGCGTCACTCTCAACACACCACAGATGGTCAGATGTGAGAGTGACAGACAGCCGATGGGAAAGCCCCTTAGCTGACTGAGACTCCTTGGATGAGCCCTGGTTGATGGCTGCTTGGGTGGCAGCTCCACCACAACTGGTGGAAAAGCCGGCTTCGAAACAGTGTGGACTGGCTCCGCTGGGGGAGGAATGGTGTCGACTGGCCCTGGTGGCAGCGTTGGCCTCTCAGGTGACAGCCAGTTGATGGCCAGAGTGGTAGCCAGCATCAGCTTCGGCCTGGTCAGCACTAACTGTTGCCACATAAGTTCTTCATAGTGTTGATGCAACATGCGCCAAAGCCTCTCCTCACCTGAGGAGGATGAAGACGAATAGTGGCAGCACAACTTCCCATGGTGCTGAGATCGAGACTGCCGATGTCAGTGGGACCTGCTCAACCCAGAGGAGGAAGAAGACCAAGACCTCAACCCAGGCCATCGGTGATGCTGATGGGGGGCCTCAGAGGGAGCTGGGGAGATCCGTGGTTCCTCCTGACCTTGGTCAATGACCTCGGGGGTTGACTCGGCAAGCTGGGCCACCCCTTCAGTGGTCACAGGCAGGACAGGGGTTCTGAAAAGAGAGTTGTCGGCCTCTTCAGATGACAACCGGTTGACAGGGTTGAGAAAAATCTCGGTTGCATCATCGGCCAGTGTCTTAGCCGATGTGCCTGACAGAGTTTCCGTGAAGCCAGCGGCCATGGCCATGGCCACATGTTTCAACCGAAGTTAAAATCAAAGATTCCTGAGAGTGGAAATGCTCCCAGTCCCAGGACCGATGATGATGAATCTTCTCTTTATCCTTCTTGGACTCCTTGCGTGAGCGGGAACTGTGCGATTTGGTAGGGCCCTGACTTTTGGTTGGGAGGGACTGGCACAGCTCCTTGAAGGAGGCCAAAAAAAAGTGGAGCCCAACTGGGGCAGAACGAAGGCCAAGGCAGAAGAGGATTGAGTGGTGGCCTGGGCCGCCTCCTCATCGAAGGCCTTGAGTTGATCTAACTGCTCGGAGGACCCTGCAGCCGCGGAGACCACCCAATGGGCATCCTTTTACTTGAATGATGGATAACCTTTCTCCGACGACCCAACTTTAGCCAGACAGTGCAGTCCTCTAGGACCGTTGGGTGAAACGACCAAGAAAAGTCTCAGGCCTGCGGATCATGATCATGGCCCAAATAGTAGACTCATGCAGCGTGTATGGGTTGGTACACATCTTCTGCCCACATGGGCACCGGTGAAATCCGGGCATGGATTTATCCTCCATCGAAGACACGATCAAAGATCGAGCTGAAGATGAAACTCAAATGAGTTTTAGTTTAAGCTTTGGAAGTATATCCGTAGATTTAAGTGCCAGGACCTACTCAATGTCGGAGCAGTAAGGAGGGAACCTGCTTCTTCCAGCAAAAAGAAAGATCTGGTGTCATGGGGCAGAACCAAGGGAGTTATCACCCAGGTGGGTGGGAAGAGCCAGCTTGAAGATGTTTCCAGCAAGTCTTAAAGGGAAAGGACACTGCCAGAAAGTGTGGATAGACCATCATATCCACGTGCCTAGAAATAGCAGTTCAAGTGTTCAAAGCAGCTGAAGTATAACCAGGAAATGGTGCTCTCACCCTCCAAATCCTGAGGGCTGTGTAACTACAAGGCTGCTTGAACACACTGAAGAACATCCCCTTAGTCTGCTGATTCCACTAGTGCCCATAACATCAGCTCAAATCCTGCAGCCATGAATCAATGAAACTGCCGCCAGCAAAACCTCCACACCAGCTACACGCTTACTGCATTCAGGCAGGAGAACAAAATCCACAGACACGCTTACCGCATCCAGGCAGCAGAACAAAATCCACAGACACGCTTACTGCATCCAGGCAGGAGAACAGAATCCACAGACACGCTTACTGCATCCAGGCAGCAGAACAAAATCCACAGACACGCTTACTGCATCCAGGCAGGAGAACAAAATCCACAGGCATGCTTACTGCATCCAGGCAGCAGAACAAAATCCACAGACACGCTTACTGCATCCAGGCAGCAGAACAAAATCAACAGACACGCTTACGGCATCCAGGCAGGAGAACAAAATCCACAGACACGCTTACTGCATCCAGGCAGCAGAACAAAATCCACAGACACGCTTACTGCATCCAGGCAGAAGAACAAAATCCACAGACACGCTTACTGCATCCAGGCAGCAGAACAAAATCAACAGACATGCTTACCGCATCCAGGCAGGAGAACAAAATCCACAGACACGCTTACCACATCCAGGCAGCAGAACAAAATCCACAGACACGCTTACTGCATCCAGGCAGCAGAACAAAATCCACAGACACGCTTACTGCATCCAGACAGCAGAACAAAATCCACAGACACGCTTACTGCATCCAGGCAGGAGAACAGAATCCACAGACACGCTTACCGCATCCAGGCAGCAGAACAGAATCCACAGACACGCTTACTGCATCCAGGCAGCAGAACAGAATCCACAGACACGCTTACTGCATCCAGGCAGCAGAACAGAATCCACAGACACGCTTACTGCATCCAGGCAGCAGAACAAAATCCACAGACACGCTTACTGCATCCAGGCAGGAGAACAAAATCCACAGGCACGCTTACTGCATCCAGGCAGAAGAACAAAATCAACAGACACGCTTACTGCATCCAGGCAGCAGAACAAAATCCACAGACACGCTTACTGCATCCAGGCAGGAGAACAGAATCCACAGACACGCTTACTGCATCCAGGCAGGAGAACAGAATCCACAGACACGCTTACTGCATCCAGGCAGCAGAACAAAATCCACAGACACGCTTACTGCATCCAGGCAGGAGAACAGAATCCACAGACACGCTTACTGCATCCAGGCAGCAGAACAAAATCCACAGACACGCTTACTGCATCCAGGCAGCAGAACAAAATCCACAGGCATGCTTACTGCATCCAGGCAGCAGAACAAAATCCACAGACACGCTTACTGCATCCAGGCAGCAGAACAAAATCAACAGACACGCTTACCGCATCCAGGCAGCAGAACAAAATCCACAGACATGCTTACTGCATCCAGGCAGGAGAACAAAATCCACAGGCACGCTTACTGCATCCAGGCAGGAGAACAAAATCCACAGGCATGCTTACTGCATCCAGGCAGAAGAACAAAATCCACAGACACGCTTACTGCATCCAGGCAGCAGAACAAAATCCACAGACATGCTTACTGCATCCAGGCAGGAGAACAAAATCCACAGGCATGCTTACTGCATCCAGGCAGCAGAACAAAATCCACAGACACGCTTACTGCATCCAGGCAGCAGAACAAAATCCACAGATACACTTGCCATATTAGTCTCAACACCGGGCTTCCTAATCCACTCCAAACAGCAATTGTTTCATCCAAGTAAACTCTTCCTGTGAGTAACACCACCACACTGTTCTCCAGGTGAGCTCTCCCGCAGTCAGACTTTCCGTTAAGTGGAGAAATGGCACAACAGCAAACAGCAATATGTTGTAAACATTGTTTAATAAATGCTCCCCAACCGCATATTAACCGCCCTTCCTAAAAAAATAAAATGGCTGACTACTGCACTGTCTCGCCCCCCGACCCTGTTTAGCCTGAAACCCTACTCCTTGACCCCAGCTAAAACTTGCTTATATGTAAATGATAAAATAACTTAAACTTCACTCTAGACGGTATAAATTAAAGCACTTAGTACCAGAGTAAGCAGATGCTCCTAAGTCGTACAATGTGAAACTTACAATAAATGGCAATAAAAATATAAGGGAAAAATGGCAAAAACAGTGACAGAAAGGAGAGCATTTTGGGCTTCCTCAGAGCTCCTGCAGACACCAGCCTGCTGGTCATTTTGCCACTCCCCTAATACAGTTAAATGAACTAAAAAGTAAAATTAGGTAAAACATATGATGAAACCACCCCCCTCCATGATGTCACTGGTTCCGCCTCAAATCCCAGTTGCCCCCCTACTTACCAGAAACCAGGAACAAGAAGAAGGCAACAGCAGGACCAGGCATAAGGTGTGCACGGGAGGGAGGTTGAGACCCTGGAAGCCAGCACAGAAAATGGCAGTCTATGCATTTGAACTTTTGTTATAGCAGTCAGCGGTTTGTAGTCAGTGCAAGAAATGGCAGTGTTGGCTCTAACACAGGCATAGGCATTAATTCAAATGGTACAGTGAGAAGCAGTTCTTAGCATGTAATAACAGCTCAAAGTGTCAAATAGCCGCAGGTTTCATTCAAGGCAGCTGCTGTTTTGTACGGTCACCCACTATGATGTCACTGGCCTTGCCTCCATTGCTGGTGCCCCCCCGCGGGGAACTGGCAACAAGAACAAGGCAACAGCAGGACTGGGTGTCAGGTGTGCACTGAAGGGCAGTCAGGATCCTGGAAGCCTGCATGGGAAACGACAGTCTATGCAGATGTACTTTTGCTAAGACAGTCAGTGGTTTGCAGTCAATGCTGGAAATGGCAGTCTCAGCTCTAACACAGACACAGTGAGAGGCAGTTCTTATTATGCAATAACATAGCTCACCTTGCAGGCAATATGCTTAATAACATGAATTTTGTTCTCCTCTCCCTCTTTTGTATGGAGTCAGTCTGCTCTCATCTCCTCCGTGAGTGTGGAACTGACCTTATCTACTCTCTGCCACGTGTATGGTGTCTGCTTGACAATCTTCTCCATGTGAGTGGAGTCAGAGGAACATACTCTCACCCACATTAGTATTTAGCCCTAATGTCCCCATGTATGTAAAGTTTACCTGCTGTACTCTCCCCAACGTGTCCTTCATGCGTATGGAGTTTCCTCGTTCTACTCCCTTCCGTGTATGGAGTTTTCCACATCTCCATATATGTGAAGTCAGCCTACTGTACTCTTCCCCACATGTGTTGAGTTTACCTGTTTAGTTTCCTACATGTGTGACATATAGCTGTTTACTCTACCCCACCCCACATGTGCAGATGTTACCTGTTCTACCCTCCATCATGTGTGGAAGTTGCATGTTCTACTCTCTGCCATGTATGTGAAGTTTGCAGCTTTTATTCTCCCCTCGTGCATAGGGTATATTTATTCTATTCTTCTCCATGCCAGTGGAGTTGACCTATTCAACTCTCCCCTGTGAGTGTGGAATTTAACTGTTTTATTCTGCTCCATGTGTGCCAAGACAGACTGCACTACCCTCTTCTCATTTGTGTGAAGTTTACCCATTCTACTGTTCTCCATACATGTGCAATTTACCTGTTCTACACTCCTCCATGTAAGTTTGGGTTAACCATCTCCATCTGCTCTCCTCCACAGGTGTGAAGTTTGCCTGCTTTATTGGCTTCCACCTGCGTGCAGCTAGCATACACTACACTTCTGAATGTGCGTGGCACCAGCCTGCTCTCCTCTCCTCCATGGGTGTGGAGTTGACCGGTTTTATTCTCCCAAGTGCTTGATGTTTTCCTGTTCCACCCTCCTCCATGGGTGTAAAGCTGGCCAGTTCCATTCTTCCCCATGTGTGTGGTGTTTATGTCTTCTACTCTCCTTCATAGTGTGTCGTTTACTTGTTCTACGCACCTGGTGCCACACACAGTTGATGCACAAGGTGGGGTGGAAAGGATGAGAAGGGACTTGGCAAGGTTAGAGGAATGGTCAAATGTATGGCAGCTTAGATTCAATGCTAAGAAGTGCAAGGTAATGCATCTGGGAAACCAAAACCCAGGGGAAGAGTGCACAATGGGGGGTGAGTTACTAACAACAACAAAAATGGAAAGGGGCCTGGGGGTAATCATATCAGATGACTTAAAGGTGGGCAAGCAATGTGAGAGGGCAGTAAGGAGGGCTGGGGGGATACTGGGATGCATAGGGAGAGGCATCACCAGTAGAAAACAGGAAGCTGTTATACCTCTGTACAGACAACTCTTGAGATCCCATCTGGAGTACTGTGTGCAGTTCTGGAGACCCAATCTCCGCAAAGACATAGACAGGATGGAAGCTGTCCAGAGGAGGGTAACTAAAATGGTGCATGGTCTGCACCAGAAGACATATGAAGAAAGACTAAAGGAGCTTAATATGTATAGCCTCGAGGAAAGGAGGGAGAGGGGGGACATGATAGAAACTTTCAAGTACCTCAAGGGAATCAGCAAAGTCCAAGAGGGTAGCATCTTTCAAAAAAAGAGGTGCACAAGAACAAGGGGGCACAATTTGAAGATAGAGGGGGGGCAGCTCAGAGGTAATGTAAGGAAGTAGGCTGCTGGTTAACTAGGATCTGCAGCTTATCCATTAGGTAGGGAAATGGGCAGACTGGGTGGGCCAAGCGGTCCTTATCCGCCATCAAATTCTATGTTTCTATGTTTACCTCTATGTGTCTGTGTAGTTTGACTGTTCTGCTCTCCTGATTGTGTGGAGTTGGCCTGTTCTACTCTCCATGAAACCGTAGGATTTTCCAGCTCAGCCCACCTCAGTATAAACAGAGAAAACACCATATAAAATGGGCAGACTGGGTGAAGCTAAATCCAATCTAGGCTACACACAGTACTTAGTGCAGACCCAGGTGACATTAATCTAAGAAGTGCCTTTTGTCTAGTAAGCAGGTTTATATTTAATCCAATTTTTCAGCTGTAGCCAACCTGTCTGTTCATATAGATCACAGGTGCGAATAAGGTGACCAGACCCTGTAATTAACCTGCAGGCCTTATGTAGTGCAACAGTTATCCTGCAAAGCAAGGTGTCGGTAGCCGATTTGTAGATTACGAGGCCATAGTCAATGGCTGAGAGAATGGAGCTGTAGACCAATTTTTATACTTACTGCCTTTGCTACTGCTTCAATATGATGTGGGAAGGAGAGGTGATTGTCCAGTGTAACCCCTAAATATTTGAATTGTTCCACTAGATCAAGGGGGACACCTTGTTGATTTTTCATATTGAGTGCATGTGCTTCAAATTTATTTCTTGTGGAGCTAAACATTGTAACTTTAGGTTTTGAGTAATTCATAACAAGCTTTTGATTAGAGAACCAAATTTCGACTTCATCAAAGCCACTCTGAAGACAATCCTCAAGTAGAGCGGGGTTAGGCTGGCTTGAGTAAATGATGGCATCGAAAACATATAACCGCATATGCTGGTAGCAATGGAGGGGCAGGGCTGTTACAAAAATACTAAAAAGTAGTGGGTCAAGGATGGAACCTTGTGGCATGCCAGAGCAGACATTTCATTGGTCAGATAAGACGTTGGAAATGTTTAGACATTGAGATCGACTCTTACCTAAGTGTGTGTGGAGTTTACTTGTTCCACTTTCCCGCAAGAGCATGGAATTTCCATTTTCTACACTCCCCACAGAATGTTACATTTACCTGTTCTACTCTACCCAAAGAGTGTGGAGCTAAACTGTTCTGCTCTCCTCTCCTCCATGTTTGTTGAGTTTTTGTGCTCTACACTTCTTTATATTTACAGAGTTTACCTGTTCTACTGTTCCCATTCGTGTGGTGTGGAGTTTACTGTTCTGATCTCTCACATATCTGGAGTTTACCTGTCCTACTCTGCCCCATGTGTCTAAGGTTGGCCTGCTTTACTCTCATCCAGATATGTGGAGTTTACCTGTCCTACTCTGCCCCACGTGTCTAAGATTGGCCTGCTGTACTCTCATCCAGGTATGTGGAGTTTACCTGTCCTACTCTGCTCCATTTGTCTAAGATTGGCCTGCTGTACTCTCATTCAGGTATGTGGTTGTTTACCTGTCCTACTCTGCCCCATATGTGGGGTTTTCTTCTCTCCTCCATGCATACAGAGCTGACTTGTTCTATATCTCCTTCATGTGTGTGGAGGTTGCCTGTCCTACTGTCATTTGCCAATTTATTTCTAGAAGGTGAGAAGAAAAATTAACCAATGTTGCTCAAAGACTGATTTGAATCTATAAAGTAGGTGATTTGATACATTTTATTGGACCAACAAAAGATATTCAGTACACAAGCTTTCAGGCCTCACAGTGCCCTTCTTTGGGTGAAGAAAGGCACTGTGAAGTCTGAAAACCTGTGTACTGAAAATTTTTTGTTGGTCCAATAAAAGGTATCAAATCACTCTTACCTGTTCGTTCTCCCTTGTGCCTCTGGAATTCATCTGTTCTACTCTTCCCCATGTGAACCTACCTTTTCTGCTTCCCACATGTGTTCAGTTTTCCCATCCTTCTCTCATCCAATGTATGTGGCATTAACTTGTTCTTCTCTCCCCGTGTGTTTAGCTAGTCTGCTTTAACCTCATTCAAGTGTGTGGCTATTTAAGCAATAAACCACTACAGAGTGTGGATTATGCTGGGATTTACCCATGCCTGGTGTGGTTCAGTCACAAGGCTGCAGGCCGAGTGACCAAATCACAACAGAAGTGGGTAAATCCCAGCATAACTCACACCCTGTCATGGTTTATTGCAATTATGCAATGATTTCCTTCTTTTTCTTTGTAACAATAAATAAGGAAAAACTGTTTTTTGGCAGTTCAATTTTTTTTTTAATTTAAGTTATTCTTACACCACAAAATATAGTTCCTTGTTGCTAGGCAGAATATTGAGGATACACCCCTTTTATGTGACACAGAGGAGCAGTGGGAGAATGAGGTATGAAGGGGGAAGAGAGATACTATAGGTAGCATGGCTGTCAGTGCCATGTGGTATTATTAGTACTGGTGCTGAATCGTGAGCAGACTTTTTTGTTAAAACTATTATGATTACTTTTCAGATCGAGAGAGAGAGAGATAGCATGGCTGTCATCGCCATTTAGTATTATTAGTGCCGGCGCTGAATCGGGAGCTGCCTTTTGTTTTTTTAATGATTATGATTACTTTCTGAGATCGGGTAACATGAGGGTCCTATTGAAGTGTGTGCAGAGTTTCTTTACCTCGGAGTTGGACTTTGTGAAGTGAAAGCAAGCGGGTGAGCAACTGCCAACAGCTGGATGCACGTGACAGGCTGAGGAGCGGTATCACCAGCACTTTTGGTCGGAGCCTAGTACAGTGAATTAGCTTTACTTAAAAACCAAAAAACTAGTTATGGCAGTTAGTCTGAGGCATGGCAGAGTCAGGGCTCAATCAGAAATTCAAGTTATGTACAAGGTAGAAGCCACACTGCCATGTTTGAAACTCACGGTTTTGCGTACCACTTTAACAGGAAGTCAACATGGTAGTTTAACTGCTTTGGTGTTCGGGAGGAGTCGAATTGATATTAAAGAGGTGGTGACTGCAGATGCGGCCGACTGGCACCTTTTGCGTGGGTTATGCTGGGATTTACCACACTAGAAAGGTGCCAGCTAGCCAATCAGATTCTTTTATTTGAAAGACCATTGTATAATTTTTGTTTTACACCTCCCCCAAGTGCATACAGTGTACTCTGTCCCATGTGTCTGGAATTTAACTGTTCCCCTCTCCTCCGTGTGTGTGTGTGTGTGTGTGTGTGTGTGTGTGTGTGTGTGTGTGTGTGTGTGTGAAGTTCACCAGTTCAACTCTCCCTTATGTGTATGGAATTTACCTATTCTGCTCTGCTCTATGTGTGTGTGAAGTTGGCTCATGTGACTTTTCTTCATGTGTGGAATTTATCAAGTCTATTCTCTCCCATGTCTGAGGTGTGTGGAGTTTGACTGCTGCATGCTTCCAAATGTGTGTAGCGTTTATCTGTTCTACAATGTCCCATGGTCTGTTTATCTGTTCTACTCTCACCCATGCATAAAGAATTTGCTTGTTCTACACTCTTCCTTGTGAAAGGAGTTTACCTGTTTTATTCTTTCCCATGTGTGGAGTTTGCCTGTTCTACCCTCTGCCATGCGTGTGTGAAGTTTAACTGTGCTAATGTCTCCTATGCATGGACCGAATAGTATTTTCCAAATACCACGAATAGTAGACTTCCCGAATATTCAAATGCATTTTCCGAATAATTCACTATTCGGGAACAATTTGGTGAGATTTCCAAGTCTTGCAGAGCTTTGTTGGCCAATCAAAAACTGTTTCTTGAGCTCAAAGGCAAGCACACCATGTGACTTCCTCACTCTGAGCTGGTAGAAGACAGGAGACAGTGGTTTCTGAGAGCTGATCTCCAGTACTTTTGATACCTTAAACTTGCTAAAAAAAGAAACTGATTTTTGTTTCACAGGCTTTTTTGGGTCAGTATAGTTTTTTTGATCGGTGTCAGAAAAGCTATGTTTGGCTTTCCGACAGGTCTTTTGTCCTTATTGCTGTACTCAGTTACAGAGACTAGGAGGGCTATCTGCTAACACCCCTTCTCTGCTGCTGTCTGACATAGCTCCAGTGTGATTTTTTTTGGGTGAAGCACATTTTATTTTTGTGTTTTATTTTTTTGCTGTTTTCTGGTTCCAGGCTTGGTTCCCTGCATGACTGATGAGGGTGTCTGCTAACTCCCCCTCCTGCAGGTCACTGCTTATAATTTGCTGCTTATGTGCAAAATATTTGATTTTGTGAGGCTTCACCCTGCATGTGCATGATTAATATAATTTTTTCATGAGGCAGGGCCACACATGTGCACAGCTGTGTGCACACAGATATTTAAATAAACTTCTTTAGTTCTAAGCCAGTCAGGCTTGACTCACTGAATTAATATTGTTAGTGTCCTCTGGTTCTGGGGATAGATCCCCGTACACGAGGAGAAGAAGAAGAATCAGCATTTATATAGTGATTTTCATACACAGTATATCCCAAAGCTCTTTACAAGCAATGCTAGACTGGTAGTGAAGTGACTGAATGTGTGGTGGCGGCCATATCACACATCATCACCCACACACAGCCTGGATAATTGCATGAACCAGTTTATGGGAAGGGGAATGTTGGCCAGGACACCGGGAATTTCCCTACTCTTTGCGAAGAGTGCCCTGGGTTCTTTTACTTCCACCTGGACACCCACCAGGACAACACCAGGATGGGCAGAAGGGACCTCAGTTTAACGTCTCATCCGAAGGATAGCACACCCCAGCAGTACAGCACCCCCCAATACTGCATTCAGATGCCAGCGATTTTTAGGTGCAAGTCCAATCCCAGTGTGGGACGAGAACCCACGACCTTCTGGTGCAGAGGCGGATTTGCCACCAACTGAGCCACACTGACACGGCGGCTGACCCCCCCCTCCAATTCTACTGCCCACTGCACACAATTAAGCTGTTCTTGTGAAATATATCCCCCTGCGAGTCTGTGTCGTGTATGTGTGCACAGTTGTGCACATGCATTTTTTTTGTTTGTTTATTGTTGTTTTGTTAATTAAACCATTGCACTTAGTGGGGCAGGCTTTTCTCACTGAGTTGACTGTATGTCATCTGTCTGTTCCTGCTCGGTTCCATGTTTGACTAAATAGGTTGCCCTTTTCTTCCCTTCTTAGTAGCAGTGTTTTTCTTTGCTGCTACTTTTCTGTGGTGCAGTATAACTGGAAAGGTTGGTGTATTACTGTAGTTCCACAGGCACTAAGTAAAGCATCACACACACAGGTACTACGTAGTAATAGTTTGTGTTTTACCCAGTAACCAGTAGTGACCTGCTCCATCATGTCTTTAGCAATCTTGCAAACATGCTTGGTCCAGCCCCAGCAAAGCATCTACACTGCTAGCCCCAAGTGGTGAGGGACAGGATGATAGACCACAAACATACAGCACATCCACACAATTCCTGCTAGTGTTGTCCCTGGGCTGCCAACCCCCCAAACAATCTATGTAGAACAAAGGAAGCACTCAGCGGGGGAGGGGGGGGCTTGCAGTAACAAAATACAGTTAAGAGCAGTGCAGCATAAAGTTGCCACTACATTTGTTTGTGCTAAGGTTGGAGGATGCCAATAGAGCCCTGGTGCTTTGACCAGAACCTGCTCTTTGTCAGGGTGCATGTCAGGAACGTACAAACATGCTATGAATATACAATCCTTAAAGAAACACACACTATAAGTAAGTGAAGTTAAAATGAATGAGACTGAGATGCCCTTGTAACAAAACAATCCACAACTAACATACCCAAGGATGAAACACTGCATCAAGATTATAGAACATAATTTATACTGTGGTGCCAGACAGTACGCAATGCAGTATCTTGCAAAATTGCTGTAAAATGCTGCAGTATGTGCAAGGAGCAATGTAATGTAATGGCAATTAAGCCCTCCAGTCATCCAGTACTTTGTGGCATGTCATTTACTGCAAAGTACTGAATTGCATCGTGTCTTGCTCCACTGTATATTATCGATACATAATACAATTCCAGAGAAGGTGGTGAGATAGACTACATAGACGATGACATACAGGTGTCTCTCTTTATTCGATGGGCTCAAATATTGTTCTCCCTAAGCAAGCCTTTTAGTTCTTGTAGCATTGGTAATAGTACTACTACCACTAATACCATTAGCAGTAATACTACTGCTAGTGTCACCACCTGTCCATCTGTATGTTCACTGTCACATCCTGTTGTGCAGTAGTAGGGGGGGGAATTAGAGCATACATGCTTTGTGCAGCAAGCAGCAGACACCACCATCAGTGTCCCCACTGCTACCATTATGGCTGCTACATCCACAGCAAGTGTGCCTCCCACCACCACCAGTGCCATTCTTGCAGCAGCCACCCTTTCAGCTGTCACCACTACTGCAGCCACTGCCACCACTATTCCTATACCCTTGGCTGAAGCACCTTCTACCCCGTGTCTGTGACCATGAACACCCTCTAGTGCTGACCCAATGCAATGCTTGATATCGTTTTCAGAGTGCTATGTGTGTGTTGTGGTGGAACAAGTGTGCCACATGAAGCTTGTGTTGCATTAGCGAGAGCTCAATGTTGGTGGCTGAAGTGTCATTGAGGTGTATATGGTATACCAGGTTCAATGGATGATTAATGGTGTTAATGGTGTTGCTGAAGTGCTTTTTTAAAGTTTCCTTAAAAAAACACCTTTTCTGGCCAAATACCGAATACTTGGGACCCAAATACCGAATATTCGGGAAAAGGTATTCGCACAGCCCTAGGGTTTACCCATTCTGCTCTCCTCTATGTGTGTGTAGATAACCTGCTCCTCTTATCCAGATGTTAACCTGTTCTACTCTCCCCATATGTGTGTGTAGATAGCCTGCTCCTCTTATCCAGATATTACCTGTTCTACTCTCCCCATGTGTGTAGATAGCCTGCTCCTCTTATCCAGGTGTTAGGAGTTTACCTGTTATATTCTCCCCATGTGTGTGGAGTATACTGTACTGTATGTGTTCTATTTTTCTAAATACCTGTGGAGTTGGCCTGTTCACCTCCCCTCTCTTCCATGTGAGGAGTTTACTTGTTTTACTTTCCCAGATATGTGTGTGGAGTTTACCAGATCTACTCTCTCCAGGTGTATGGAGCTTATCTGTTCTTCTCTCTCTCCAATGCCTGTGAAGTGTACCTGTTCTACTCTCCTCCATGCATATGGAGTTTTCACGCTTTACTCTCTCCCTGGTGTGTTGAGTTCAACTGTTCTACTCTCCCCGTGAGCGTGGAATCTGCCTTTTCTATTCTCCTTCATGACTGTGGAATTTACCGGTTCTACTCTACTTCATGCATGTAGAGTTTACGTTTTCCACCCCCATTTGTTGACAGTACCTATTCTACTCTCATCCATGTACATGGAGCTGGTATGTTCTACTCTCACATACTGTAGGTGTGTGGTGTTTACCTGCTTTACTCACCTTCATGTGTATGACATTGGTATGAACATTCATGTGTGTGGAGTTTGCCTGTTCTACTCTCCTCTCCTTCATGTGTATGAAGTTGCTATAATCTACTCTTATCCAGGTGTGTGGTGTTTACCTGTTACACAATCCACCATGTGTATGAAGTTGGTGTGATCCACTGTCATCCAGGTGTGTGGTGTTTGCCTGTTCCACTCTCCTCCATGTGGGAACTACTCTCATCCAGATGTGTGGTGTTTACCTGTTCTACTCTCTTCCATGTGTATGAAGTTGATGGGCACTACTCTTATCCAGGTGTATGATGTTTACCTGTTATACTCTCTTCCGTGTGTATGAAGTTGATAGGAACTACTCTCATCCAGGTCTGTGGTGTTTACCTGTTCTACTGTCCTTCATGTGTATGAAGTTGATGGGAACTACTCTCATCCAGGTGTACAGTGTTTACCTGTTACAGTTTCCACCATGTGTATGAAGGTGGTTTGATCCACTCTCATCCAGGTGTGTGGTGTTTACCTGTTCTACTCTCTTCCATGTGTATAAAGTTGGTGGGAACTACTCTTATCCAGGTGTGTGGTGTTTACCTACTACACTATCCACCATGTGTATGAAGTTGGTTTGATCCATTCTCATCCAGGTGTGTGGTGTTTACCTGTTCTACTCTCTTCCATGTGTATAAAGTTGGTGGGAACTACTCTTATCCAGGTGTGTGGTGTTTACCTATTACACTATCCACCATGTATGTGAAGTTGGCTTGATCAGCTGTGTGGTGTTTACCTGTTTTAATCTTCTCCATGTGTATGATGTTGGTGGGAACTACTCTCATCCAGGAGTGTGATGTTTACTTGTTCTACTCTCTTCCATGTGTATGAAGTTGATGGGAACTGCTCTCATCGAAGTGTGTGGTGCTTACCTATTCTAATCTCCTCCATTTGTATGAAGTTGGTTTGATTCACTCTCATACAGGTGTGTGGTGTTTACCTGTTCTACTCTCTTTCATGTGTACAAAGTTGGTGGGAACTACTCTCATCCAGGTGTGTGGAGTTTACCTATTCTAATCTCCTCCATTTGTATGAAGTAGGTTTGATTCACTCTCATACAGGTGTGTGGCGTTTACCTGTTCTACTCTCTTCCATGTATATAACATTGGTGGGAACTACTCTCATCCAGGTGTGTGGTGTTTCCCTATTTTAATCTCCTCCATGTGTATGATGTTGGTGGGAACTACTGTCATCCAGGTGTGCAGTGTTTACCTGTTCCACTCTCCTCCATGTGTACAAAGTTGGTTGGAAGTACTCTCATCCAGGTGTGTGGTGTTTACCTGTTCTAATCTCCTCCATGTGTACAAAGTTGGTTGTAAGTACTCTCATCCAGGTGTGTGGTGTTTACCTGTTCTAATCTCCTCCATGTGTATGATGTTGGTGAGAACTACTCTCATCCAGGTGTGTGGTGTTTACCTGTTCTAATCTCCTCCATGTGTATGATGTTGGTGAGAACTACTCTCATCCAGGTGTGTGGTGTTTACCTGTTCTAATCTCCTCCATGTGTATAAAGTTGGTGGGAACTACTCTCATCCAGGTGTGTGGTGTTTACCTGTTCTACTCTTCTCCATGTGTATGAAGTTGGTGGGAACTTTTGTCATCCAGGTGTGTGGTGTTTTCCTGTTCCACTCTCTTCAATGTGTATAAAGTTGGTGGGAACTACTGTCATCCAAGTGTGTGGTGTTTACTTGTTCTCCTCTCCTCCATGTATATGGAGCTAGTCTACTCTACTCTCATCCAGGTGTGTGGTGTTTACTTGTTCTCCTCCCCTCCATGTATATGAAGCTGGTCTACTCTACTCTCATCCAGGTGTGTGGTGTTTACTTGTTTGACTCTCCTCCATGTATATGGAATTGGCCTAGTCTGTTCTCATCATGGGGTGTGGCATTTACTGTTCTACTCTACCCCATGTGTATGGAGTTTGCCTTTCCTACCCCGTCCCCTAAATGCGACATTTACCTCCTGTTCTACTCCCCTTCATGTTTGTTGAGTTTAACCTGTTCTGCTTTCCTCAATATGTAGGATTTGTGGAATTTGACTGTTTTACACTCCTCCATGTGTGTGAATTTCATCTGTTTTTCTCTTCCTCATGTGTGTTTATGGAGTTTACCTGTTCTACTTGCCTCCCTGTATGTGGAGTTAACCTGTTCTGCCACCCTAGATGTATGCCAAGTTGGGTCCTGTTCTACCTCTCCTCCATGGGTCTAGAGTTCATCTGTTTTACTCGTGTGTGTGTGTGTGTGTGTGCATAGTTGGCCTGTTCTACTCTCCTGCATATGTGTGGAGTCAGGACGTGTTCTGCTCTCCTCCATGTGTGGGGTTGGGGTCTGTTCTAGTCTCCTCCATGTGTATAGAGTTTAGCTTTTCTACTCTCCTCTGTTTGTGTGGAGTTGCCCTGTTCTACTCGCCTCCATGTGTGTGTGAAGTCAGGGCATATTCTACTCTCCTTCATGAGTGCGGAGCTCCGGCCTGCTTTACTCTCTCCATGTGTGCAGACTTGGCCCACTCTGCTCTCTTCCATGTGCGTGAAACTGGCATGTTTTACTCTCTTCCATGTTCGAGTAAAGTTGGCCTGTTCTACTGTCTTCAGTGTGTGTGAAGCTGGCTTGCTACTCTGCATCTGCAGAGAAAGCCTATCCCCCTGCTGGAGTACAAGGGACCAACTGCCAGCTGTAGATCCAGGGAATTCTGGCTTGCTTCTACCCCGACAGGAACTTCATCCAAAAATAGGATTTCATTTTCCTGTTGGCTTAAGGTAACATTTTCAAACAAAATCAAGGCTTGCCAGGAAAGAACCTCCAGCTTTGTCAGTAAAATAAAACAGTTGCCAGTTGGCTAGAGTCTGATGTAGTTGTTCCCAGTGTTTCTCTTTGAGGGAGAAGAGTTCCAAGAGACACTACTGTTTGTAAAAAAATTCAATGTATTGCATTAATCAAAGAAAAAAAAATATTAAATAAATCTCTGTTTTGCACGAATACAGGCATCCTTGGTATTGATGGGAGCCTTGTGCGATGTCAGTGTTTCCAGCAAGCATTCAACCATGAACTGTGTGCGTCTCACCACAAGCATTTCAACCCACTTCAGCTACAGACCACGATACAGAAATCTGCTGCAGGTCTTTTCGATTTTATTTTAGAGTGACATTTATAATCCATGAATAAACCTCTGAGATGCAACGTGCCATGACCCTGTCTCTTACTCTATAAATGTTTGTGGTAAGACTGGGAAAGACATAAGGCTAGTTAGTCATGCTCACCCTGACGTCTGAACTTTTAAGCAGTAACGTACTATTAGGGGATGGTTTAACATGAGTATATCATCCCTAGGGGTGTACTGAGGTATGAGGAGAAGCTGACTGCCTTGTGGATGGTGGTGATTTAAGTAATGAATACCAAACTACAGACTGTGCATTATGTTAGATTTCCTTCATTATTGGATTTAACTTTTAGGTAGTATTTTTCTCTCTTTGTTCATTAGATTTGTGTGACGTCTGCTTTTATGGTGCTTTGCCATGTGGGTTGCATAATAACCTTTTGTCCCCACAGGGTAATATTAACCTCCCCCTGAGGCAGGGTACAAGTGAGGTTATATAACCAAGGCTGCTGGAATCCTACAATTTTCTAGCCATGAAATTCTCCATAGAATATGCATTATCCCCACAGAATATATGTAGTGCCATGAAATATACTGCTCTTGGTGATTTTTCACTTAAATGTACAGTTATTCAATAGTGCCGGGCTCCCGTCCTATCCCTATTTATCCTGAAGCCCCTCCTTTATTCTTACCATTGACAGCCTTGTTCAGCAGCTCACTGTAAATAGGTGTGGTTCCCATTAGGGTCAATGGGTGTCCTCTGGTGGGTTGGTATAAACAACTCGCCTCAACAGGTCACGCATTAGAGGCTTTGGAGGCATGATCACCAGTGGAGGCTGCTCCCAATGTGACCCAGCAAAGGGTCACTGAATGGGCTATGTCCTCCTGACTGACAACCAGAAGAACCGGGGTCTGGGAGATCGACTCCTGTTGATCTCCTCCCAACAGTTGAGCAACAGGATTGAGAATGATCTTGACCACCTACTTGAGTAGAGTCGAGATCAATAGACCTGAGAGGGTTCCTGTGGAGTCCATGACCATACTCTCAACTGTAGGTAGCTCAACCAAGGCTTATCGGCTGGGGGAGTGGAAGGAGCAACAAGACAGAACAAGTACATGAGAACTTACCATAACACTAGATCTTCAAAAGAATCTCTTGCAGCAGGTCACACGTTAGGAACCTTAGCTGTCAGGCACCAGGACCACATGGAAGCTTTTTTTATAAGCAGTCTAACAGGAGCCAGCCACAGCGACGTCACTATGTTGAAGTTCCCCTATGTAGCCATGGGCGGCCTCAGGACCTCCTCAGTCCCCCACCAGGAACCATCCTACGAGGATGTCCCTCCGAGGGAACTGAGGGGAAGGTCCCACCAGAAGGAACATGAGAAGATGAAAGGTCACCATCCTAGACAGGAGAACCAGGGAAAAGGGAAAGGAGGAAGGACGGCATGACCTGCTGCAAGAGATTCTCTCAAAGATCTACTGTTATAGTTAGTACTTACGTAACTGTTTTATCTTCTTTGAGGTTTTCTCTTGCAGCAGGCCACACCTTAGGAACAAGTCCCAAGTAGTATTGCAGAGGAGACTAGTATGGGAGGAAGGAAGACAGACACCTAGAAGAGGAGGCCCTGTAGCACAGCCAAGCCAAAACTAACCCACCTTCAAGAGGTGATGTCCAGACTGTAGTGTTCTATGAAACTATGGACAGTACTCCAAGTAGCCACAGTACACAATTCCACTGCAGAGATGCACCTGAAGCAGGCAACTGAAACAGCCATGCTTCCAGTAGAGTGGCCCTGAACAACCCCAGGAAGCTCCTTACCAGACGTCCTGTAACAAAAAATGATGCTGTTAGCTAACCATCTGGATAGCAGTGCTTCGAAACTGGCATGCCCTCTTTCCCAGGGCAAAAGATATAAAGAGCTGTGAGAACTTTCTGGAGTCCTTCATATGGGTAACATAATAATGCAGAATTCTATGTACATCTAAAGTGTGGAGCAAGGCTTTCCCTGGACTGGCATGCTCCGGGAAAAAGACAGACAGGTGTATGGATTGATTGAGGGCAAACTCAGACACCACCTTCAGCAAAAACCTAGGGTTACTACGCAGACACCTTCTGTCTTTGTGGAAAATCAAATAAGGTTTCCCTCACATGAGCACCTGCAGGTCAGATATTCTATGAGTAGAAGTAATAGCAACTAAGAATAACGCTTTACATGACAGAAAGCGTAGCTCACATACCACGGTAGGCTCAAAAGGGAGCCAACGTTTCTCTAAAATAAAATTCAGGTCCCAGGCTGGAACAGGATTGTGGACCTTGGCCTTCAAGTGCAGGTTGCCTCTAAGGAAAGTAAAGGCCACATCCAGCTGGGCCACTGTACGGCCCTCAATGGGCACATGGAAGGCTGATATGGCTAACAGGTACACCTTAAGCAAAGAATATTTCAGGCTAGTATCTGATAGGGACAGCAGGTACTCCAGAATCTGGTTGACTGGACAAGTGAATGGGTCAGATGATGGCAAAGTGCCTACAAGGCAAAATGCTTCCACTTCATGCAGAAGGTTGCCCTAGTGGAGGGCTTCCTGGTGGCCACCAGGACATCATCCACTTGATGAGGGACTCCAACTCTGATGATGGTTACATCTTCAGGAGCTATGTGTGCAGATGGAGGAGGAGAGAATGAAAATTTGGGAGGAGAAGGTCCCCCGCTCCTGCAACAGAAAACCTGAGCACAGGGGGAGAGGTACCAGAGGTTCCACTGCCAACTGCTGTAATAGTGGAAACCAAATCTGCCAAGGCCAAAAGGGAGCCACCAGGATCATCGTAGCACCCTCCATCTGGAGCTTGATTAGTACTTTCTGGATCAGAGGAAAGGGAGGGAAGGTGTAAAGGAACCTCCCTTTCCAAGACAGGGACAATGCATCTTGCCAGAAAACCCCAGGCCATGGATTGAGCCAGCAGAAAAGCAGCAGTTTTGCATTGAGTAAGGACACACAAAAAGGTCCAACTCTGGATGCTGCTACCTGTCGAACAGGCCTTCGGCAACCAAGATCAGTAGTTCCCACTCATGTATTCTGGACTGTGATCATCATTGCTCATCTGCCAGGATGTTCTGGGCACCTGGAACATGGATGGCTGACAGCTCAAGACTGTGGTCCACAGCCTTGCACCAAACCCTCATCATCTCGCTGCACAGAGGGTAAGAGTGGGTGCCACCCCTGCTTGTTGATGTAGTGCACTACACTGACATTGTCCAAATGCACCAGCAGGGGGCTTGGGGACAGGTGGGACTGGAAGGCCTGCAGCCCATACAGAACCGGGGACACTTGATCTGTAACAAGGCCTCCAGAGAAGGCCACATCCACTGGGTCTGGAGCAGATCCAAATGGGCACCCCAGCCCATCCACAAAGCATCTGAGGTGAGGATCTGATGGGGAGAGGGGATGAGGAAAGTAACTCCTGCTAGTAGGTTACAGGGTTCCATCCACCAATGAACAACTTTACTGACGGGGAGGAGATCAGGACCATCTGCTCCAGATTATCGGTCCACTGATCCCACTGCACTCTCAAGATCCATTGAGGGATGCAAATATGGAGTCGTGCTAGGAGAACAGTCACAATAGCTGTTGCCATCAGCCCCAGCAGTCTGTGGTACATCTGAGTTATGACATACCAGCTGCAAAAAAAGTTCCCAGACCTGCATGATTAGGTGCTCCACCTGATCCAGGGGCAGAAAGGCCAAACCCTGAGTCATTTCCAGAATGGCCCCAATGTACTGAAGATGCTGGACAGGGCTCAAGACTGACTTGGACAGACTGACTGTAACCCCCAGCTGGTAAAATAGCTGCAGGGTACATTCCAGGTTGACAAGCAACTGCTCCTGGGATGGGGCCTTGAGCAGCCAATCATCTAGCTAAAGGAAGACAAAGAAACCATCCCTCCTGAGGGCCACTGCTACCACCGTGAGGCATCTGGTAAAGACCCAAGGTGCTGAGGATAAGCCAAAAGGGAAATCCCTGAACTGGTAGTGCTCCCCTAGGAATAGGAATCTGAGGTACTTCCTGTGGGCAGTACAAACTTTGATATCCAGATAGGCGTCCTGCATATCCAGAGAGCAGATCCTGTCACCCTCATGGAGCAAAGGTAACAGGCAAGGGAGGGTAACCATTCTGACCTTTTTGTACTGCATGAAGTGATTCAAGTGCATATGTCCAGGATGGGCCTCAGGTCCCCGGTGGTCTTGGGGATGAGGAAGAAATGAGAGTAAAACGCCATTTGCTGTTCCTCAGGAACCGGTCATTTGGCCTTTTTGGCTAACAGAACCTGAATCTCAGCTTGCAGCACTGGCACGTGAGCAGGGGAGATAAGTGGAGAGTCTCAGCGGCAGGTCCAGAGGCCTCTCCATGAACTCTAGACCATGGCCCTGTCATATAAGTTGAAGCACCCATGCGTCGGAAGTAATCTCCTGCCACCGCTCAAGATGTAGACAGAAGTCGGCCCAATGGCACTGAGGGCTGAGGTGCTGGATGCCTTGCCTCACACTGTGCCAGCGACCCGGGTTCAGGAATGAGCCAGAGTCATCAGGGTGCCAGCGGGGGGGGGGAGTGGAGCAGGATTGAGTGGTCATAATGCAGCTCTCTTCTCCTGGGCAGGTCTCTGCCACCACCCCATAGCTCCACTGCCCCCCAGGTGGAGGCCTTGGGATGGTGCAGGTGGATGGGGTGGCACGAAAGGGAGGGGCGATGTGGAGCTATGGTGTGTGCATGCCTCCACACATGTGCATCCATCCAAAGCAGGATCGGGTACAAAATCCAGTGGAAAAATCTGAAAAAAATGTATATGTATATATATATATATATTTATATATATCTATAAAAAGATGGAGGGAGAAACGAGCGCACCCTGAGGAACCAAATGGGGGGGGTCAGGCTAAAGCAGGGGCCCATGGCTTGGCCTGCTCCTCCTCCCCTTGCAGACTTGTTTGTGTTGGTGGGGGTAGGCAGGGCGACAGCCACCTGTTGGTGGGGCTGCTTGAAGGCAGCCCTTGGATGGTGTGTGGCATGTCGAAAGGAAACCTTCTGACCACTCTTCTGGTGGGTGTGGTAGAGGGAATGGCCAAATGTAGGGTTCTACCCAAAGCCTGCAGGTAGTTGAGAATGTTCTGCACATCACCACAGAAAAGTCTGTGGACCTGAAGGGGCATTCAAGACTGACTATTGGACATCAGTCGTGAACCCTGACACCCTGAGCCAGGAGTAGTGCTGAAGGCAAATGCCTACTGCCGAAGCTCTATCTGAAGCAGCCATGGCATCATAAGCTGCCCACAAGTGTCTCCCCACATCGGCACCAGATTGGAAAGCCTTATGCAGGGAGCCTTCTGACGAAGCATTACATGGCGAAGCGCTGGGGCACCTGACATACAGCAATCCAGTGTCTTTGGACCAGTTTTGGTGTGGTCCAACTTACTGCTATGAAAACAAATAAATTCATTTGGATGGAACCTAGACAATTTGTCATTGGTATCTTATTTATTGGTTCACACCCCAGCCTTGGAGTGAGAGTGTAAGTTTGTTTAGTGTTAATATATTGGGGCAGCAACCCCATACTCGCACCCTGCTCGGTCTCAGTGAGCCCAATATATTTGTCTATCGAGGAGAACAGGGCCTGGACATGAACAGTGACAGCCATCAATGGAGCAATGAGGGGCAGCACCTGTGAGAAGAGACACCCCTGCAACAATGAGACTGTCAGAGGAAGGTAGGAAGGGATGAGGACAGGCTAAGGAACCAGTTGAGGGGCCTGAACCCTCCGACGTCATAGGAAAGGGCTCTGACAGGCCCAATTGACCACACAAAAATAAGTACCCATCGTCAGCCGCAAGGTGACCGGTGATATGCCTTAACTGAGCCCCTTGAGGAGGAGGGTGGAGTGTTCAGCAGGGGTGACTGGGGGCAAAGGAGGAAGCTCCAGCAAAGAAGATTCATTGTCAACAGAGCTGACAGGTTGCACTGCCAGCATACCCTCTGTGGCAGATAGGGTGAGGGAGGCAGTGAGAATCATCAGTAGGAGCTTGGAGGGGCCCCGATGACTACGAGGTACCACTGGACTGGGTTACCCCAGCAGCAAGTTCTGCTAGAACCTGTCCTGTAGCCAAAAGGGCAGGAGAGGCAGCAGGGAGTGTCACCAACAAGTACAAAGATCCTGAAGTGGTTGGCGAAGGGCACGGTGACCAGGACTGCTCGCAGGAGGAATAGCTCATCTCCTCATGGTGGTACTTCCCCCCCAATGAGGACTTGTCCCAGGTTTTGCCTGATGACAGTGGCAGGGAAGCAGAGGAGCTTCTGGCCTGGAACTCCTTCTCTATGATGGCCACCTTCTGCTCCATGAGGTACGCCTTAAGCTCCTTCAGGCAGCGATGATGGGTGGCCTAGTTAAAACCACTGCAGATTTCACAGGCCTGGATGTCATGACCCGCACCAAGGCAACAGACACAGGAGTCATGGAGATCCTTGTCAACGATTTTCTGTCCACAGCTACAGTGACAGAAAAGTGAGTCTGAAGTGGGCATAAACAGAAAAAGGGAAATGGATCAAAGAGACACCAGGGAGAGAGAAAACAACAAACTGGGATTAGCGGTAGAAAGTTAGGTTTTCAAATGGTGGTTGACCTAAGCAATGGTAATCTGCAGAGTCTGCTGTGATGGGCGACAGTGAGACAAGAACTGAGGAGCGATATCGATGTGGGTGGCCCCAGTTAGACTACTTGCAAAAAAGCTTCCGTGTGGTTCTGGTACCTGATGGCTGAGGTTCCTAAGCTGTGACCTGCTGCAAGAGATATCCTCGAAGAAGATCATGATCTTTCCTGATCCAATAACCTACAAGGAAGTTTTTATGTTTCCTACTGCTGTGAGAAGGGCTCTTTCCAAAGATCTGGAAGGCCATGCACATTTCCCTGAACTCATCAGAAAATGACTGTCTGATGCTGGCCCCAGCCTGGAACAGTGCCAAGACCAAAGAGGAACTCACCTCAGCCATCACCGCCTCTTCATCCATGACCGCAAGCTGAACATCTGAGTCAGCAGCTGCCAGGGACTTTTTGCTATCTTTCTGCCAACCAAGGGCCAGTTGAGCCTTCAGATCCTTGATGGATGAGGGCAGAATGGCCCAGCACAAAATGCATCCCTCAACACCATGCTGGTCGCCCAGGCAGTACAAGCATGTGTTGTGCAGGTCTGTGGGTGACATTTTCTGCCTGTACTGGGTGCAGAACTTAAACCCTGTTTTTTTGCTCTCCATTGTCCATCATGATTGCGAAGCAGGGCCAGAACACTTGTGAAGTAACTTGTAGTGGAAATATGGACTTGAAAGTCAAAGAGTTACCAAAAAAAAGCACTTGAACAGCTCAAATTACTTCAATGCTGCATAGCTGCGAAGGAGAAGATCTGTCCCTTTCAGGGTAAAGAAAGATCTGCCATCACGGGGTAGAGCCAGAGGATATACCACTTGGGTGGTAGAAGGAGCTTAGCTTGAAGACTTCCGATAACTCACCCATCTCTGGGAAGACTACCAGAGTGCAGATGCAGACTGCATCCATGTTGTTAGCAATGGAACATCGATATGCATATACTATGAGACTTTAGCTGTTAGACACCTCTGCTGCTGCAACGCCCCTGCCTCCGGATGCTCCTGAAAACTAGGCATCCTTCCTAGATTTGGATATCCCTGTGTGCAAAAGTCTAAATAGTCAGATTAATTTACCCCCATAATCCCTTTTATAATACAGGTTCAAAAAAGCTTGGTTTCATTCATCAATACAAAAAACAGTTTATTAATTTCTAGCCAAGGTACCCTCTCCCAGAGGCGTTGTTAGGGTTTCAAAGATCTGGAGCCCAAGCTTTCAAAAGTTGGGGTAATCTGTAGCTTTTTCTGAAAAAGGACTAATTTCAGCAGTAGCATTCAGCAAAGGTTCCGGGCCCACATTAAAAAGTCTGGGGCTTAGGTCCCTAAAGCACAGTTGTAACAAAGCCCCTCCCCAACTCCAGCTTCTCCATAATACTAAAGGCAAGGCTGCACTGACTGAAACAAACAAACAAAACAAAAAAAACAACAAAGTGATTTTAAGACTTGCAGATATTCTTAGGGAAGGTGCTTTTTTTTTTTTTTGTTAAATTGGATCAGCCATACGTCTTCTGTTCTGATGCATACAACTGTGTCAGCATTCGGCAAAACATTTAGTACTGTTAGAAGCATGACCACTTCGTAGCCAACAGGGTACAGTGTTAAGGAACTTGTTGCCGCTGTGATGTGGGTGACCCAGGTTCGGGAATTGACTCGGGATGCCCGGTGGCCAGCCTGGGGTGGGAATGGATTGAGCGGCCACAGCATAGTCTCACCTCCGAGGGGGTGGAGGGGGGGTTGAGTGACTCCGGTTCGGTGCTCCCAGGTGACCACGGGACATGCAGTTACTGGAGCACCAGACAGTGCTGCTGTGAGGGGGGCATGTCAGATGCATAGCACAGGTTGCATTCGGGCGTCCATGTGACTTGCTCCACCCCACAAGGACCACAACGGAAAAATGCCTCCAGTGTATGCCCCTGCCCCATAGCAGATCTGGGTCCTTGTCACATCTGAGATCTAGATCCAAAAGGGTCATGCTGGAAGGCTCCAGAGGATCCGCCCGGGGGGGGGGTTATCCAGGGGGCACTGTGTACGGCAGATCCAGGGTCCGTTTGCGGAGGCAGGTGGCTGATGGGGATTCACTGCTGGAAGTAGATAAAGCAGAGTATGTAAAGAAAAAAAAAGAGAACTTGTTACCAGGGGACTGAATCTGCCAGACAGTTTTAATCAAAACAGAATGAAATGAATTTCAGTGTTTCACCAGAAGTGGTTGAGACCACAGTTCAGTAAGGAGGAGGGAGCATATGACAACATAATCCCCTATTAATGTTAGGGTGTCTCCCACTAGTGCAGGTTTGAAATTCAATAAAATGCTATTCATACAGGTTTTACAGCATCCATCTTCCACAATGTAATTTAAGGATGAGGATTCACTTGCTCAACAGAGATAAGAGTCTCCAAAATGAATATTTCAAGAATATTTGGGGATTTAAAAACAAAAATCGTATGATCTTTCCCTTCAATAGCTTTAAAGCCAATTCCACTATAGCACTTTTTGTTACAATCTGTTTACCCAGGATAGCTCAGCTGAGATACATTATCTTGTTTTTGATAGTGTTCTGCAACTGCTGGAAGCACTAAGGTCTCAGAATGTCAATGGACATGTTCAAGATCACACAGCAGGTCAGGGACTATGGTGGACTTTTGTAGTGTACACTGAATTAACAATCTGTAGTGGTTATCAATACAAAGTGAGATTGCAACCTGCAAAGAAAAGTCAAATTAAGTTTCTTCTAAGCTGAATGGTTAGAGTTGCTGCTGCCTCTGCAATCAGGCATAAAAAGTTTCAATCCCAGGATCCGGCACTTAACCTTTAAAACTAGTAATTCAGTTTAGGGAGGAAGCCCCCATACTGGGGGCTGGGGTGAAGACACTGCAGATTTAAACTTGGATCGACTGATTCCCAGTCCTGTGATGTAACCACTAGATCACACTGCCTTTCAGAAATATATTTTCTGAATGATAATAAAACAATTATTCAGTTTTGGGAATGCTCTGTCACCATGCCACGTTTTCAGTCAGAAAGGGTTAGCTAGACAGTGGAGCAGCAGGTAACCCACTGCACTGCCATGCGGCAGACGCAGGTTTGATCTTCGATCCCAACTTTCATACCTGCACTGGTACAGCACGGGAACACTTTACAGGTGGCATGCTCTAGCTTCGGTGTGAGGGACAGGCAAAACCTTCTTAAGCAACAGCATCACCCTTGACTATCCCTATGAGGCAGAGCTGGCATGCTACATGAAGAGGCAACAATGGTGAAAGCTGATGCAGCTTCACCATGAAATCATGTAGTACACGGCAACAAGAACTGCACAATCCATGACACAAGTGATCCTGAGGATGCACAGCAGCGCAGAACCCGTCAGAGGACCATGAGCTCAGTGGCAGCATCTCCCCGTGGTTTAACACTTTTTCGGCTGAAGCAATGTGAGGTTTTGCACTTCTATTCTTGAGCAAATAAAATTCACTATAGTGTTACTGTTGCCGTGAGCTGTGCAGTTCTTATTGCTATTCAGTACGAAGACACAGCATGCCTGATGCTGGGGAGGTCATAGGTTGGAAGTGTGGATTCAACACAGTGGGAGTTATACATAGGTATAACTGCAGGGGTTGATTTTAGCTGACAAAGCCTGGTGACCATCAGGCCAGTAATTCCACAGACCCCTAGTCCAGCTCTTCTCTGGGTGTATATGTACCTTTAAAATCAGGAAAGATCCTATTCTAGCTCCTCTCTCTGTGTAGATGTACCTTTAAAACCAGGATATTCAAGTTCCGTTCTGAGTGTGTACCTTTAAAGAGCAACTGACAAGTCCAGGAAGGCTTTGAGAAACAGTATTTAGATACAGTATGTATTTTATGTAATTAAAGTATATTTAAAGTTTTTTGACAAGTATTTTATATAATTAAAATATATTTAAATGTTTAATCTGCCCCTTGTTATTCATTATTAGGGATATCAGCACTAAAACTGGATATTTGAACTGGTCCCTACGCTTCCTGTTTATTTGGGAGGCAGTATAGCGTAGTAGTTAAGGACACTGAGCTGAAAGCCTGGAGAACTCAGTCTGAATACCACAGCCACCACTTACATATTGTGTGACTATGAGTAAGTCACTTACCTTCCCTGTGCTTCCAGGACACACCTGGAAACATGCTTTGGCTTACTGTGCCTTTCCTAGCCAAAAATGATAGGAAAACGTTTTTACATAGTTAACAGCCCCTTTCATTTTTTTCCAAGCCAGTTATGTGAGTTGATATGCATTGAATAACCTCAGAAATGACTGCCAGTGCCATTCCTTTTCATATTTCTACGACATTCAGTGACATCGGTGACACCATTCTATGCCGTTCATCTGAAATAGGTTATATAATTCCAAGCTCTTCATCTGAATGGCCTGGAATGGTGTCTGTGATATCAGAGAACGATGAGGCAGTATGAAAAGAGAGAGCAGTAACTGCTGAAGAGAGAGGGATTCGAGGTAGTTACAAAGGCAAAACATTAGATTATTAATTTAACAAAGAATGGTTAAAACAGATACGAATAATGGTTAGACAGAGGAAGAGGATTTGTTGGCACAAAAGTACTACTTGGCTCCTAACCCCCAGTCTACCCAGACAATCCCTGTACAGTCTGCCTTTACTAATATTCCCCTATGTCTATCCCAACCATGATTAAAGCCCTCTACTGTTTTTGCTTCCACCACTTCTGCTGGCAGTCTGTTCCAGGCATCCACCACTCTTTCAGTGAAGTACTACTTCCTCCCATATTTCTTAAACATTTTCCCTCCAGTTTCATTGTGTGCCTTCTGGTCCTTGTGCTCTTTCTCATTTAAAAGAGATTCCCCTCCTGCACCTTGTTCACCCCCATGAGGTACTTGTAGGTCTCTAACATGCCCCCTTCTCACCCTCCTCTCTTCTAAGGTGTACACGTTGAAATTCCTCAGTCTCCTCTTGTAGGGCTTTTGAAGCAACCCCTCACCATTTTAGACACTGAAAGGAAAATAGGAGGCGATCAAGAGAGTAAAGAATTTATTTCCTATATATGTTTAAAGCAATAATCTCCTCTTTGTGGCATTACAATTTGCTACCCGAGACGTGACTGTAATGTCATAGCCAAAGGATTATGACTTCAAGTATCCAAGTATCAAGTATATTCAAGTATCATCCATCCTGGAGGGGAATCCAAGCACTCAATGATAAGTTTAAATGCTACATTGACAAGCATTTAAACTAGCAAAGGGGGGGTGGCAGGCCAGCAAGGATGGTACCTACTTGCTCACCCCCCACAGCTAGTAATGGAACCAGTGAACCAGAGGAGTGGCTATCTCTGCAAAGCAGTGTGCAAAAGTTGGAGATTAGTGTCCAAAAGGTGGATAAGCAGAAAAGGGCAAAATTCAGCAGAAGGGCAGACAGCAAGGAAAACCAGGGATAAATGACAACCAAGGAAGGGGCTGGAGTAGAACAGTGAAGCAGTCTAGGGAGGTCAAATCATGGAAAGCCATGTGTGCAAATGCCAGGAGCCTTAGCAACAAGATGGAAGATCTGGAGGCTGTCATGGTACAGTCAGACCTGACACATTGTGGCCATCACTGAAACCTGGTGTAATGATAACCATGATCGGGAGATGGCCATACCTGGCTACAAATATATTCAGAAGAGACAGAGCAGGCAGGAAGGAGGAGGAGTGGCACTGTATGTGAAAATGACATAAGGGCCACACAGATCCAGGAGGAACAAAATGGGGAGAGATACTGTGGGTTAAGCTGGAAAGGAAAATGGGGCCAGCCATCCACACAGGTGTGGTCTATAGACCACCAGCCCAGGAGGAAGAAACAGATAGGAGTTGATGCTAGCCATCCAAAGGATGGCTGACAAGGGTGAGGTAGTACTGGTTGGAGACTTCAATATACCAGATGTGGACTGGAGCATCCCAGCAGCAGCATCAACTAGGAGCAGATTTATCCTGACTCCTTCAGGGTGCCTCTCAAGCAACTGGTCATGGAACCAACTCGGCAGAAGGCAATACTGGACCTTGTGCTCACAAACAGGGACAGTGTGATGGGGTAAAGTGGGGAGCACCTGGGTAACAGTGACCACCAGTCATTGTGGTTTGAAATCACAGAAAGAGCAGAACCAAACCACACAAAAACACGATCCTGGATTTTAGGGGCAGACTTTGGGAAATGGGGAGATGCTTTGAAAGAGGCATTAAGGGAATGGGACAGGAATCAGGAATTGAGGAACAGTGGGTAGTATTTAAATGGGGATTATAAGAACAACAGAATTATGCATTAAGCAGGTTAGCAAGAGGAAAAGAAAGAGGAGACCATTATGGTTTTCCAAAGAGGTAGCAAAGAAAGTGAAAGCCAAAAAGACTGCATTCAGGCAATACAAAAAGACACAGGCAGAAGGGGATAGGGAGAAGTACCAGGAGAAACAAAGGGAGGCAGGGAAGTCAGTAAGGGAAGCCAAAGCTCAGACAGAAGAACACATTGCAAAATCAGTGGTTAAAGGGGACAAAACCTTTACAGGTACATAAGTGAAAAAGAAGGACAAAGGAGGGATAGTTAGACTGAAGGGGAGGATGGGAGCAGTGTGGAGGATGACAACAGTAAAGCTGACATATTGAACAGGTATTTCTGCTCAGTCTTACTAAGGAAGAGGGGGTAATGGGTCTGAAGGAGTACAAGGGTGAGAATGGTGCAGAAATGGACACAAGTCCCTTTACACGCAGAAAGGGTCCTGAAGGAACTGGAAGTAAAAGAGTTGACAAAGCAATGGGGCCAGATAATGTGCACCCCAGGGTCCTTAAAGAACTAAGAGAGGTGGTGGCTGAACCTCTGGCTATCCTGTTCAGCCAATCACTGGAAACAGGGGAGGTACCCAAAGACTGGAGGACAGCAGATGTAGTCCCCTTATACAAAAGTGGGAACAAAGAGGAAGCAGGGAACTACAGACCAGTCAGCCTCACCTCGGTAGTGGGAAAGATCATGGAAGCACTACTGAAGGAGAGATTGGTGGAACATCTGGTTGTCACTGGACTACAGGACCCAAGGCAGCATGGTTTCACCAGGGGGAGGTCATGTCAGACCAACCTCATTGAATTTTTTGACTGGGTGACTAGGGAGGTGGATCAGGGGAGGGCAGTGGACATGGCCTATCTGGACTTCAGCAAGGCCTTGACACTGTGCCACATAGAAGACTACTACACAAACTGGGGAATATGGGTGTGGGCAGGACAGTAGTGTGGTGGGTGGTAACTGGCTGGGTGGCAGGACACAGAGGGTGGTGGTAAATGGCTGTCACTCCACAGAGGGAAGAGTGACCAGTGGGGTACCACAGGGATCAGTGCTGGGACCGTCCTATTCAACATCTTCATCAGTGACATTGCACAGGATCTAGAAGGCAGAATTTCACTGTTCGCTGATGACACAAAGCTCTGTAACAGAGTAGACACACCAGAGGGTGTAGACAGAATGAGAAGGGACCTGCAGAAACTTGAAGAATGGTCAAGGGTTTGGCAGTTGAAATTCAATGCAAAGAAGTGCAAGATAATGCATATGGGGCACAAAACCCTGGCACAATATATCATTTGGGGGTGAGGATATAGCATGCACCAAGCAGGAAAGGGATCTTGGGTTGTCATCTCTGATGACCCTCAAGGTAGGAAACAGTGTGACAAGGCATCAGGTAAAGCAAATAGGATGCTGGGATGTATAGGCAGGGCATCACCAGCAGGAAAAGGGAGGTCATAATTCGCTATACAAGACACTAGTGAGGCCCCACCTGAGTCAGTGTGTACAGTTCTGGAGACCATACCTACGTATGGACATAGACAGGGTAGAGAAGGTTCAGAGGAGGGCAACAAAGATGGTGCATAGGGTTGCATCACAAATCCTATGAAGACAGGTTGAAGGAACTGAACATGTACTCCTGGAGGAGAGGAGGGAGAGGGATATGATAGAGACATACAAGTATCTTACAGGGAGGAACAGGGTGCAGGAAAACACTATTTTAAGCGAAAAGATGTTTCAGGACTAGAGGGCATGGGATGAAGTTGAGGGAGGACGATTCGAGGAAACATGAGAAATAATTTCTTCACAGAACGGGTGGTGGATAAGTAGAACACCCTGCCAGAGGAAGTGGTGGGGCTGAAACAATCACGGGATTTAAGAATGCATGGGATAGACATAAAGGAATTCTAGAGGTCAGGGGTAAGGGGAAATAGACTTCTAGGAAAACAAACTGAACTTACAAGCTCAAATGGGCAGACTAGGTGGGCCATAGGCCCTTATCTGCCGACACTGTCTATGTATCTATGTATCTATGTATCTATGTATCAAGTAGGAAATTAGCAGCCAGAACAGATGAAGTCTAAGGGATAAAAGTCCTGTTTCCAAGGAAATACACTAAGTAAGAAAAAAGAAGGGCCAAGGAAATACAAAACATAGATGAACAATAAACATTTTGTCTAAATACTATGTCTTTGAACTTTCCCAGGGGTGCCCCTACTCTTTAAACCCAGGACTGATCCCTCTTCATGCTCCACTGTGGCTGTATACCTTTATTTGTCTGTCTAGTGTATTTACCTGGTAAAATACTTAAACACCAGACTGACATCTATTCATTTGTATCCCTCTAAAACCAGAACTAATACTTCTTCAGGCTCCACTACAGGTGTACCCCTTTAAAACGCAGACTGATCTCTATTTATTTTTATTTATTACTAGGATTACAGATACCTTTGAACCAAGGGTTCTTTTACAAAGTTTCCGCTTTAGCAATGGGTGCAAGCAAAACAGTGGTATACAAGGTCAGGAGGTTAATTTAGTAGCAAAAGACAGTACATGGGTATAGACTAGCAGAGTAGCAAACAGTCAGTGGCAACTAACAATACGCAATTAACAATACGGGGGTATATATAGCAAGACACAGATACAAATGAAAACCATCCTAGGGGTGGCATAAGTGGAGCAAGGGGCGGGAGATAAGAGGGGGATGGGTGGGGAAATTTAGGCTCCTATCTAAGTGTATATCTTTAAAACCAGGACTGATCCCTGTTCTGGCCCTTCTCTAGGTGTGTATGTACCGTTAAAACCAGGGCTACACCTTTAAAACCAGGACTGATCCCTTTTTGGCTCTTCTCTGAGTGTAAACAAGAAACAAAGCTGATGGCTACTAACGGACCACAAGTGAAAAGCAGGACTCCAAATAGCAAAGGGATCTCAGTTGTCAAGTCCAAAACTAAAAAAAAAAAAAAAAAAAACCTTGAAGTGGTTAACAAACCATTTATTAGTAAAAACGCGCAGATTGGAGAGGCATACCTGAGGGGGTACCACTCCCATCTGAGTGCTAATAAATGATTTGGTAGCTACTCCAAGGTTTTGGGGACTTTTTGTGAGTTTTGGACATGACAGTTGAGATCCCTTTGCCATTTGGTTTCTTCTCTGAGTGTATACCTTTAAAACCAGGCTTAACTGCTATTCATTCTCCTCTATGGGTGAATACCTTTAAAACCAGGACTGATCCTTATTCTAGCTCCTCTCCAAGTATATACCACACCTTTAAAAAGTAGATAGAAACATAGAATTTAACAGCAGATAAGAACTGCTTGGCCCACCTAGTCTGCCTATTTTCCTACCTGAGAGATAAGCTGCAGATCATAGTTGACCAACAGCCTAATTCCTCCTACCCCCCCACTAGAACTGCATTATGTTTGTCCCATGCATTCCTTGAATTCCTCCACTGTTCTTGATTCCATGACCCCCTCAGGAAGGCTGTTCCATGCATTCACAACCCTTTCCATGAAAAAATACTTCTTCACATTACCTGTGAGCAGCCCCCCCCATCTTCAAATTGTGCCCACTTGTTCTTGGCACAATTACATAAGAACTTACTGTAACAGTAGATCTTCGAGAGGAGCACTTGCAGCAGGTAACACCTTTAGGACTGAAGCCGGCAGGCACCAGGACCCACGGAAAACTTCTAGCTAGCAGTCTATAGTGGGGAACCACCCCCTGACGTCGGCACACTCATGACATCAGAAAATGGTATAAAAGGAGCGGTCTCCCTGCCTAACTTCAGTTTTCCCACTGCAGACCCCAGCAAATGTAGACATGGAGAACCAAGAAGGTTCCTCCAAAATGAGGAAATGAAAACAGCCAGTGGAGAAACAGTCACCAGGGGAAACGTGGTAGAGAAAGCAGCACCTGCTGCAAGATCTCCTCTCAAAGATCTACTGTTATGGTAAGTTCTTACATAACTGTACTATCTCACTTTGAGGGGAGCTGTAGCAGCAGGCTATACCATAAGCACTGAGTCCCAAGCAGTGGAAGGACCAACCCCCGCCAACCAGGAGGAGGTAGAAGTCTGCTGAAATTGCTCATGAGAGCATGCCCTGTAGGACAGTGAGGCCAAAACCTGTCCAACGACAAGAGGCAATGTCCAAACTGTAATGCTGAATAAAGGTGTGTGCAGAACTCAGAGTGGCAGCTGCACAGGTAGCTGAAAATACATTTTTTAATGGATGCAAAAGAAGCAGCCATACCGCTGGTAGAATGGCCTTTGACCAGTCCCGGCAAAGGCTTGTCATATGTACGGTAGCAATAAACAATACAGCTGACTAACCATTTAGATAAAGTTTGCTTAGAAACAGTAGCCCCTTCAGTCCTCAGGGTGAAAGAAACAAATGACTGGTCAGACTTTCAGACAGTGCGGGTGCAGTCTAAGTAGAAATAAATGACCTGGTGAACATTCAGAGTTTGAAGTGAAGCCTCCCCTCTGTTAGAATACTCTGTGCAGTGAGCTGGTAGGTGGATGCCTTGATTCAGCGTTTACTTAGCAGGGTTTTATTTAACTCTAAAAATTGATTAGCGTTTTTCTCATAAAAGTTCTAAAATGCATAGCATTTGCCTCACTGTGTTTAACAAACACAACACTTCTAGAAAATCTATATAAATGCTTTCTGTACAGTTAGTATTGTCCCAAGGAAAAAAGTGCTAATCAATTATTTAAAACCCTGCTTAGACACCACTTTAGGCAAGAACTTAGGATTAGTCTGCAAGAATACCTTGTTCTTGTGGAAAACTAAATAATGCTCTTTACACATCAGAGTCTGAAGCTCAGAAATCCTTTGAGCAGAAGTAATGGCAACTAAAAATAATGCTTTCCACGACAGAAACCATAGCTCACAACTTGTGGCTGATTTGAAGGGAGTAAGTTTTCCAAAACAAATAAAACGTCCAATAGGGGAACAGGGCCCCTGATCTGAGGTTTGAGGTGCAGAATACTCCACAAGAAAGTGTGGGAAAGAGCCAGCTGGGCAAGACTTTTGCCCTCTACAGGTGCATGATACGCAAAGATGGCCAATAAATGCACCTAATGGAGGAGTAGTTCAGCCCTGAGTCCAAGAGAGAAAGGAGGTACTCCAATATGGAATTCACTGGACAACTGAATGGATCAAGGTGGCGAGTGGAGGTCCAAATGCAGAATTGTTTTCACTTCATCACACTAATTGGCCCTCGTGGAAGACTTCCTAGTGGCCACCAAGACATCTGCCACTTTGAATGAAACTTCAAACCAAGCAACTGCTACTGTAGGTCTGCAGGAGCCATGCGTACAGGTGCAACGACTTGATGTTTGGATAATCCAGGGTGCCCTGCTCCTGGGAAGCAAGCCTGACCTCATGGGCAGGGAAATCGGGGGTTCCACAGCCAGCGGCTGAAGTAGTGGGAACCAAATCTGATGTGGCCAGTGGGGAGCTGCTAGGATCATATCTGCTCCCTCCAACTGCAATTTGAGAAGGACTTTCTGCAGTAATGGAAAGGGAGGGAAGGCATACAGAAACCTCCCTGTCCAAGAGAGGGACAATGCGTCTCACCAGAAAACACCAGGCCCTGGATCTAGTAAGCAAAAACTGGGCAATTTGGCATTGAGTGGGGGCGCAAAAAGATCCAACTCAGGTCAGCCCCACCTGTCGAATACCCCTTTGGCCACAGATTGAAGAAGTTCCCATTCATGTGCCTTGGACCAAGACTAGCTTAAGCTGTTGGCCAAGGTGTTTTGTATGCCAGGGACATGCACGGCAGTGAATTTCGGATGATGCTTGATGGCTCAACACTAGATTCTCATGGCCTCCCTGCAGAGGGAGTAAGAATGAGTGCCCCCTTGTTTTTTTATGTAGAAGACCACTGACATGTTGTCCATCTCAATTAGAAGAGGGCCTGGGACCAGATTCGTCTGGAATGCCTGTAGGGCATAGAGTATCGCCTGCATCTCCAGTTTACTGATATGGAGATGTTGCTCTTGGGGGCATCAAGTTCTCTGTGTTTAATGGTCTGGCAAATGAGCACCCCAGCCCATGCTGGACACGTCCATAGTCAGAATCTGATGAGGAGATTCCTGCCAAAAATGGACCCCTGTGGAAAGATTGGAGGGGTTCAACCACCAAGTCATAGTTTGGCACACTGGAGTGGAGACCGTCACTAGCTGCTCCAATTCATCCATGTGTTGGTCCCACTGGACTTGAAGGGTCCAATGAGGAGCCCTCATATGCAGGTGTGCAAGAGGGACAGTTGCAATGGCTGCTGCCATATGCACTAGCATCCTTGGGAATACTCTGGTTGGGGTTTGTCACGATGAGGAAACCGGGCGAACCTGGTCCTGAAGGCACTCTGCCCTGTCCAGGAGCAGGAAGGCTTTTCCTTTGGTGGTGTCCAGAACTGCCCTGATGTACTCCAGCCTTTGAGGAGGCCACAGAGAGGACTTTTGGAGCTTGAGAGTGATCCCTAGGTGAGTGCCATGATTTTTGTCTGTTCTGATATTGAAGTAAAATTGAGCACCACCTGCCCTGATGTGACTCTTCCTGTTCAAGCAAGTGATCCCCAGGTCTCAGAACAAGGTAAAGGTGTCTTCCATGGTGCTGATAAGCTGATCCCTGATGCAGCTATTAAGAGCCAATCATCCAGGTAGGGAAAGACATATTGACCTTTCCTACAGAAGGCCACAGTCAATACTGCTAGGCACTTTGTAAAGACTCGTGGAGCTGAGGACAGGCCAAATGGCAGAGCATGGAATTGGTAGTGACTGCCTTGGAAGTGGAAGTGTGGGGTTGAAACATCAATATGCGGAGGTAAGTGTCCTGCATATCCAGACAGCACAATCAGTCCCCCTGATGAAGGAGGGGAAACAAGTCTGGAAGGGTGACCATCCTGAATCTTTTGAATCCTGTGCACTTGTTCAGGTGGCTGAGATCCAGGATGGGCCACTAGACAAAAAAGGGAATAAAAGCCTTCCCCTCTTTGATCTGGCAGAACTGGCTCTATGGCCTGCTTCAGCAACAGCACTTTGATCGCATCCTGAATGAAAGAAAGATGTGATGGAGGGTAATGGGAGTTTATGGGTGGGTTGTCTAGGGGCATCTCTATGAACTCCAGAGTATGACATTTCTCTATCAGCTGAAGAACCTATTGGTTCCTGGTTATTCTGTACCATCCCTCTGGCTAGAGAGAAAAGCGACCCCCCCACCACTCCCCAGAGATTCTGCCAGGAGTGTTAGGTCGGGTAAGGAATCGGGCTGAGAAACCTGAGACAGACAAAGGAGTCTGGGAGGTTTTAGGGTCTCTGGGACCTAAGCCTCCTGAGGCCAGAGATGTGGCCTTATGTTTAAAGGCACCTCTGGTTTGTTGGCCTCGGGGTTGTTGCCTGGAGAACTGAAGAAATGGCTGGTGGCAATTCTGTTTTTGGTTAGATCTGTAGATGGTCTGTACAGATCTGACAGCCTTGCCAGATTCCTGAAGGTGAGTTATAATCTTCTCCGACTCCTTGCCGAACAGGACTGAACCCTTGAAAAGAGTATCCACGATGCTCGCCCAGATGTCTGGGGTAAAACCTGAGACATGGAGCCAAAAATAACAGTGAAGGTAGACACCGGTGGCTGCTGCCCCAGCTGCTGAATCCGCGGTATCACAGGAGGAACATAGGAAGTGAGTACCTATGTCCGAACCTGATTTTAGAATATGTAGCAGCTCAGCTTTCTGAGGACTATCCTGCTGAGTCTGAACCTGTGCCATTGCTTTCTCCCACAGGGCTTTCTCCATACTGGGCCATGTGAGCTAAAAATTTCAGGGAGCGAATGGCACAGGTGACCAAAGCATAGACTTTCCTGCACAGCTGGTCCACCTGCTTCAAGTCTTTGTATGGAGGCTGAGTGTTAAGATGCCAGGGCCTCTTGGACCTATCGTGGGCCAATGCAATAACCATGGAGTCTGCAGTTGGCTACTCTCCAAAGAAAGGCTCGTCTTGGGGAGCATTGTAAAGGTGACTTCTTGGAAATAGCAGTGGTGGGAAGACAGGCATTTCAAAGCAGACCTGGTAAAGTCCTTAAATTGATCCACCAGAGGAGGGACCATGACAGGCTTTGGATCCATTGATGGAGGAAAATAGCCAAACACCATCTCTCTGGGCCCAAATCTTCGATGTCCCAGCCCATATTGGACTGGATGTGCCGCATGACCGCTACGAAGGTTGGGTCATTGGGAGGAGACCTGGGAGTGACCTTCGGGTCTGCCAGAGGGGGGGGACATCCCAGAGTCAAATGACACCAAGGAGGAGGAAGAGGAACACTGGTCTGACTCCACCGAAAAGGAGGATCTAGAGAGATCGAACAATGGTGTCTACGGTCGTGTGACATATGTTGGTGCCTGCCCGAGGACCAGGAGGATGAGCGATGGTGCTTTCAGCTGTGATGCCTAGAGCAGCCCCTACCATGTTGTCTGGCTGCAGGGCAGGCTCTTTTGGCATTGGCATAGGGTGCCAAAGAAAAGCCTGAGGCTTTGCCTCACAGGGAAGAGGTTCCTTGGGAGGGAGCGTAGGAGGCCTTATCACATCACCCTTGACCACATTCCACCAGGATGTAAAGAAAGCATTGAGATCTAGCAGAGGATTCTGAGGCATAGAGGGGTTAGCCGGCATTGGTGGGGGGGGACAGACAGCCCTGGTATTGGTCTCTTTGGTGGCGGCAACCCAGACGTTAGGTCCTGAGGGTCTGGGTTGACCAGCAGTGGCCCAGCAGGTGTTTGGTTATCTGGTGTTGGTCTGGTAGGTGTCATCAGACTGGATGCTGGGCTCTCTGGTGTCAGCTGAGAGGTAACACTAGGGTCAGCCGGCGATGTTGGGTGTTTGAGCGATGATGGTATGGATGTCACTGCGGTCGACATCAGGGTAGCCGGCATCGACCAGATGGGCATGGACTGATGCCAGTCAGGGGAGCCAGTCAGCACTGTCTTGGAAAGAGCCTGCTGAGGAGAGCTAACTCCCAAATGGGGCAGAGGCACCACTCTCCTTGGGGAGGCAAGTGAATGCCTCTGACGTTGCTGGGTGGCATCGGCCCCGGAGCCAGGAGCCATCTTAGTAGACATTGAGACCAGGTGGATGAAGACCTGACCAAGCTACCTGACTGAGCACCCGCAGTCTGATGAAAGGACCTTACCATCAGGGGCTAAGAGGTCAAGGAAGAGGTCCCCGACCCTGAAGAACCACCACCCAATGTCTGGAAGAAGGTGGGTGGTTTGACCACAGGTAGCCCAGAGGATGAGAGGGCTGCCATGGAAGCCAAGTCTAACCTCCCATGGGAGGATGTCCTGGAGCTGGTCACCATTTGAAGAGGGGACTGGGAACATGAGGTTGACCGGGGTTTGTCCTTGTGTTTATCCCAGTGTGTGTGCCTTCTCTCCAACTTCTTCTCCCTATGAAAAGATGTAGAAGTAGGGGCCCCTGAAATCAGTGAGGAGGAACTTTTTCCCTGGATCTGTTTCTCCACTGCTGCCAATTTCGTTTCTAGTAAGAAGCTTATCAGGGCCTTCTGGCAGCGGATCCTGGTCCTCTGGTTAAACTTTAAACATTGTTCGCAGGTCTGTTTATCATGGTCTGGGCTTTGGCAGAAGAAGCAGGAAGCATGGCCATCCTTCAATGGGATCTGCTTGCCACAAGGACACTTAGACCACCGCGGGTCTACTGATGTGGTCGGAGAAGAAGAAATGCAGAGAAAATATGGAAAAATTCCTGTTTTTTAGAAAATAATAAAGCACGGGTGATCACAAAAAAAAAGCAGTCAACTAGAGCAGAAGGCGTCCGTGGAGCCAATGTGCATGGGTCAACAGCAGGAAAAGAAGTGAGGTTGGGCTACAGGACCACCCCTTTTATACCACTGGTCGATGTCAGGGGTGGGCCGATGTCAGGGGGTGGTCTCCCGCTATAGATTGCTAGCTAAAAGTTTTCCGTGGGTGCCTGACGGCTTCAGTCCCTACGGTGTAGTCTGCTGCAAGAGCTCCCCCTCAAAGTGAGATCACTCCTTGACTCTCACCACAATGGGACTCTAATACATGAGAGATTTAAATTTGGATTGGTTCTCAGCTTAATCAGACCATGTAAAATCAATCTCTGACACTTATGAGTTGGCTTAATTGATCATAAAACTATTAGGATTAAAATAAATAACTCTACTCCCTCCGCTTTGACTTATCTTATACTTTGAAAAAGTCCTAGAAAGTAACAGCACCCTAGAGTGTTTGATTATGGTATTAGTGACCTTAACATTGTGGCTACTAAAGAAGCCTATGTCTGCCCCTAAGTAGAGGTGACAGGAGTTTTAAATATTTCAATTAACGGGCCTGCATGATTTCACTACAGCTGACTGGGCTTACTTATAGCTAATACCCAGCACTGATGAGGCAACAGATCTGTTCAGTAAACTTTTCCTATCAATGGTTAATAAGCATGCCCCAGTGTATAGGAAGAACTCTAAACTAGAACCTGTCCACGGTTTGATACAAATTGAAAATTGCTCTATGAGAGAGATGAGCTCTGGACCAAATCTAGACATACTAAAACTGAGCCAGATTGGTTGTTAGTAAGTGAGAACAGGAATTATCACACATAAGTGGTTATAGACATAAAATCCAACTATTATCTAAATTTAGTTGAAGAATATGAAAATGCTTGAAGGCAAACAAATGTATTTATAATACCCCAACAACTGTTAGTGAATGGCATGACAATAACTGAAAAACATCAACTTGTAGATGAATTAATTTCCTACTTCTCTTCTGTTGGCCTGGTATTTGATAAATGTATGGACGCCAATGGTGTATAAACTAATAGTTGCATTAACACTTATCTTATAGATATCATTGTAACACCCAACTTCTACTTTAAAACAGTGACTGAGAAACAGTTTCTACAACTCGTACGTGAACCTGAAAGCAAGAAACCAGCTGGACCTGACCAGCTGGATCTGAAGCTGGACAGCATTATTATAACACCACCCTAACTATTTCCTTCTATTTTGAAAACAACATATATGAACTCGCCCCCTGTTCAAAACAGGCAGCAAATCTGAGCTAAACAACTAAGAGACCCTTTCCAATTTATTGGTCCTCACAGAAATGTTGGAAAGATTGGCCAACACTAAGGCAGGCAAATTCCCAATCTTAAAACATAATAAACCCACTCTGGTTGAGTGTCCGATCCAAGCACAATACCACAGCTGCACTTGTCAAGGTAACAGACAACTTGTCAACAATGTTACACCAAAAAAAGCAATTTGTAAGGCTTTTAACATTGTTGATCATGTAGTATTGCTTAAAAAGCTATCCAAGATTGAGGTCAGCCTTCACTCCTTAGACTGATTTATTTATTATACTACTTGTAGATTGAAACATGTAAAACTTGATTGCCTCATATACTTTGGTCCTGTACTTTCTTGAAGTCTCCCCGCAGTGTTCAGTGTTTGACTTGTATAAATGACCTGGGTGATGGTATTCACAGTGCAGAGTTTCACTTCAATGTGGACAATATTATTCTCTGTTTCACACCTAGCTGTCACCCTGGTGATCTAAGATCTACAAACTGCCTTCAATGCCCTTCAGTTGAATTTAATCAGACACAAGCTACTTCCAAATATCTTCCCCAAAAAACTTATACTGTTTACATCCATTGAGGAGTACTTCTACATTATCCCAGATTTTTCTATCACCAAAATGCTGGAAGACAAAGTAGAGGCAGTCTGGCACTTCGGTACAACTATCTAGAGCTCTGGGTTAAATATATTGTAGACTATCCTACCCCCAAAACACAAATTGTTTAAGATGCTAAGAATGAGGCTTTGGGATTTCCTACAGGAACAAAAAATGGTTCCCCTCTGACAGCAGGAAAAGGACGGTTCAGGCCATATTCCTTCCTCAAGTGGATTATTGTTATTTTTTTAAATATATGAATTGCTCCAGGGCCCTGCTACACAAATGTGATGTCCTGTGCCAAAGAGCCATAAGGTTTGTTACTGACGTGTTACACGAGTGCACCATTGCACCGTGTATTAACAGGCAGCATACTGGATTTCAACTGCAAAGAGAAGGTTAAAGTACCTCTATATAAGGATCTATAAAACTGGTGGTTTTCCGAAGTACATGACATATTTGTTTTGGAGAAGAAAGTGCTACCTATATTCTCAGAAGCTCCTCCTTACTGTAACTTGAAGTCCATAGAGACAGATATTTCCAGATGTTTTACAGTATTTCTAAAGAGAGCCTCTCTGGTGGCCCACAGCGGTACTGCAGGAAGGCAGGGAGTTTCTTGAGAGAGATCACAGAAACTGACAGGAACTATCTGGCTATGTCTTTGGCTGCAACTTTACATCTTGGTAAAAAATACATTCAGTTGTGCAGCTCTAACCCTCTAGAATAAATTATTGTGTACACTGAAAGTGGAAAGGGAACTGTTAACTGGTAATCACCGCACTGAAAAATGTAATTGTTGTTTCTGCCTTTTGATTATTGTAGTGCAGTTTTATTTGGGGTCTCAGTACACCTTGTGTGTTAGCTATTTCTGCATTTTACTAGCTCTTTCCTCACTGTGTTACTCATAGTGCTACCTTATACAGTTTAATCATCCTTGTCTTATTTTTGTGCAATTACCTTACTCTCCTTGGATTTCCATGAAAATAAGCCTTGTTCAACAAAGTTTTCTCCTAGTAACTTAAATAAACACAAATACAAAACCAGGACTGATATTTATTTAGGCTCCTCTCTGGGTGTATACTTGTAAAACCACAACTAATCTCTGTTTAGGCTCCACTTTGGGTTTAAACCTTTAAAACCTAGTCTCATTCCTGTTCAACCCCCTGTCTGGGTGAATACCAGTAAAATGAGGACTGATCCTATACAGGCTCCTCTCCAAGTGTAAACTTTTAAAGCCAAGACTGATCTGTATTTAGGCTCCACTCTGGGTTTATACCATTAAAACCAGCACTGACTCCTATTCAAGCTCTTGCCTGGGTTTGTATAAAATATTTTTAAAACTAGGAGTGATCCTATACAGGCTCCTCTCTGGGTATGCATACCATTAAATCCAGGATTGAGCCCTATTCTTTCTCAACTCTGGATATGTGTACCGTACCTTTAAAATTGGAATGATCTCTCCTTAGGGAGCTCTCTGGGTATGTACACCTTCAAAACCAGGACTGAATCAGGCCCTCTCTGGGTGCACATTAAAACCACAACTGCTGAGAATTCAGAGCAGTCTTATTTCTGGCTCTGTTCACGTTCAGCAAATTCTTCCCCTACATTCTTAAGTCCCCCCCAAACTCTTAGCATTTACTCAAGGCCTCTCGAGTTACACTGGCACTGACACAAAAATCAAACCAGGTAAAAATGAGCACTGATTATATAGACTACAATTAAATGGAAGAAGACAATCGCAGCAACAGAAATTTCCTGGAAATTTGAAATTCGGGCCAGTTAACCATATTCTGACCTTGCGACTTAATATAAAACCCAGCCAAGCTGAATGAGTAGACAAGAATGCAGGCTCCGCTGAAGCAAGAGTCTTTGGCAGTAGCACGAGATGGCTGTTGCTACAGTTATCTATTACTGATAAAGAGGACATGTTTTGTCGCAAATGTTTATTGAACAATATTGTGCCATTCTACTGTATAACCTCTTATTTTCACGCAACTTAATTTTTGTGATCCGGCCCTCTCTAGAAGTATTTGTGCAAATCAATTTCTGCGCTACTCACAGCCATTCACAACCCCCAGCAATTTCACGAGCTGTCAGTGGATATCTTACAATTGTGATGAGCACTGCTTATAGCTGTTCGTAACTGGGCTACTAACTACTGACTGACAGCAAACTAACACCTTACAGATCACTAACAGATAACAGTACCAATAGCTGGTACCAGGTCATAATGTCGCACACTTAATAGCGTATGACATTATGGCTAAGTGGGTACAGCGTAGTCTGTAGGCGCTAATGGTGCAATACCGCGAATACTGCTGTACGCGGTATTGCACCAGTAGCGCTGTCCCAGGCAGAGAATATGACCTTTGCTGGGAGTGGGTTCTGCCAAGCAGCTGCTGTGGCTCACAGGACTGAGCCACAGCAGCAGGAACCTAGGCACTGCGTCTTGGACTGGGTTTGATTCCCGGTCCCAGAATATTTTATTTTTTATTTAATTTTGCATTTTCGAGTTGAACCCCCCAGAGTTGAGAATCCTTAGTGGGGGTTCAGTCTTGAGCCCCCATAGCGAGGGGGGTGTGGGACTCTGCCCCTCATAGAAGATATGCCCCATGGCACAAATTGCGCTGTACTGGCAGCGCGATTTTGCCATGAGGCATAATGTTTTGTGACATCATGACCCCGTGCCCCAATAGCTACCCATTTACCACATTCCTCACTCATCAGTGCTGTCTCTGTATTAGAACAGCTTCCACCCTCTCCTCATAATGTGCAGTTTTGTTCAGAAATCACAGAGAGATTTTTACATGAAAGATGCCACTGGTACAGTGGTTGCAAAAGAAGGCAGTCAAGCATGATGGCAGCCCTGTTAGAGAGCCACTTGATCCTGCAGCAGTTCCCACATGAGCAGCTGAGTCTGCTGTGAAGGAGCCAACACCATCATCCCCTTCTACTAAGAAACACTGCACTGAGTATGCGGTATACTCAGGCATAAACTGGTTCAAGATCTGAAAATATGCAGCTAAGAACGTTGTTATGAAAGTCATGTGCTACAACAGTCACTACAAAACTTCAATAAATGAGAGCACTGTAAGCAATTTTAAGACAGATAATCTGGCTAAGCTAAGCCAGACCCCAGACTCGCGTCAAATCACACCAGAACTGCAAACCAAACAGCATAGCAGACTTGCTCTTATAGGGGAAACATAGACAATGACAGCAGAAAAAGACCATTGCTCTGTCCAGTCTGCTCATAAAATCCTAACAAACCCAGGATCTATTGTCCATACAGGGTTCTAACCCACATTATCCACCCCCATGTTCCCCACCCTACCGTTACCAACTGGAGAAACCACTGAGCCCTCCACTCTGTCCAAGCCATATTTAAAACAACTGATAGTCTTGGTGCCCACCTCATCGGCTGGCAGATTGTTCCAAGGTTCCACCACCCTTCTGTAAAATAAAACTTTCTCATTTACCTTCTGAGCCTCCCCTCCATCAGTTCCCACTTTTGTCCATGTTCTTGATCCACTAGTTATGCTAAATAGTTCCTCGCAATTTACCTTATACATTCCTTTCATGAACTTGAAAGTCTCTGGCATATCTCCCCTCTCTCGTCTGGCCTCCAGTGAGTACATTTTCAGTGCCTTGAGCTGATCCTCATAAGATCTGCCCTGCTGCCCCACAATAATTCTGGTCACCCTACATTGCACTGTCTTCAGCCTGTCCTTAGATTTTCTTAGGCAAGGACTCCAGAAGATGTTGAGGCTGAGCTGACAAACAGTATAAAAAGCCTTCACTCAAAGGGGGTGGTTGTCAATGCTTGACTGGTCTCAGCAATTGCCGTTAGAATAGTGAAGACTCACAATGTTGAGCGGCTTGCTGAAAATGGTGTCCATCTTTGTTTCAGTAAGCAGTGGGCCCGGATGTTACTTAATCACATGGGGTATATTACTACAAGTCTGAAGTCAAACAGATGGGATCTAAGCTTCACTACATTAAAAATGTTTGGAGGGGTCTGGCCCATTAGGCCAGAGGCAGACTGACACTTGTGACGCCATTGACCTGGGATCAGGAACAAGTCCAGAGTGGTAAGGGGCAGGCAAAGGAAGGAGGTTCAAATGTCCCAGAGGACAACTGCTTGCTTGCCTTGGGTGGTAGCCCAACTGATCCCCACTGTATTAGTGCCACTTGCTGGCTCACAAGTGGGAAGGTCAGTGGAGACAGCAGTGAGGGGGGAGATACAAGGCTCTGTGATGAGCACACCTTGTCATGTGTTCATGCCAGCATTTCAAAGACAGGGAGTTCAAGGGGAAAAACACCCCTTCTAGCAAGATGACACAATCAAGCAGCATGTTCAGGATCCACACTGCTCATCCACATAGCATAATAGATCCCCACTCGCCACCTGATCTGGACATCAGAGAGAGCTGTGGAAGGAAGCCATGAAGAAACCAGGTACAGGGGTCCTCAGCGGTGTAAAGTCAGGCAGTGAGGTTAGGTTGTTACTGTGGAAGGTGGCAGAAGGGGTCAGTTGGGCAGCTGAAGAGTATAAATAGTCACTTCAGAAAAAATTTTGAACAAACCTGTTTGCAACTTTAAGACTTCGGGTTGGTCCTGGGTTCATACTAAGATTCATACTAAGAGCAGACAGGAGCTCAGGGGCAGTGAGGCCCATCAAGTTCTCCTATATATTAATAATAATTTAATGGAAAATCTGAAAAGATCAATTTGTCCAACTGATTTTTAAATTATATTTTATTATTACTGCTAATAACTTCTATAGGAAGTGTGTTCCAAGGTTTAATAATACACAAAGAATAATAACATTTCCACAGAGTGAACTTAAATTGTTTCACCTGCAACTGTAAAGGATGACCTCTAAGACTTAAAATATCATCTTTAAAAGATAATCCAAGATTAACGAGCAGCTGTAGGTCTTTTATAATCTCATACATTAAAAGAAGATCCCCTCTCAATCGTCTAATGGATAAATCCATTAAATTAAGGGAAACCAATCTTGATTCATATGATACATCCTTTAAACCTTTAATTAGTTTAGTGTATCTCCTTTGAACTCTTTCCAATTTCCTTATATCTTGTTTCTTAAAAGGGGACCAAAACTGTGAGGAATAGTCAAAGTGTGATCGAACTTGACAATACGTAAATATCAGAAGCAAACTAGTCTATAGTTAAGAGTTTTAAGTACCAGTGGCCCAATTTTTCATATACCTCTTGGATGCACTGTTGATGATGCATTTTCTCCATTAAATGGCTATGCCCCCGATTTTCTAACAGTTGTCAATTTTTGCAATAATCAGAAGTGCTTTTCTGCAACTTGTGTCTAAATTTGGTGCTAAACCTCAAGGAAAGAGGTATAATAACAGGCATCACTTGGAGAGAAAGTAACAACCAAATAAAAATAGAGACTTACATCAAAACACATTTAAAAGATTCTGCACTGTGTATCTTCACTGTGGTTCTAGTCTGTGTAAATGCTCTGTATTCGTAATTAATTTTTATTTCATTTAGTGTAATCTACTGATTAAAAAAAAAAAAAACCTATGTGTGACAGCACTCATGGATGATACTAATGAGTGGTTTTGGTTAAGTGAGGGATAACATACTTCAGGATGTGCAATTATAAGGGAATAATACGCACCTTGGTGATTCATTTTGTACGGTAAATGGGATAACAGACTCTAGGGTGTATAGTCATTAGGAAAATAATGTACTTCTCAGGTGGTTGTTGCACTCTGCTATGGCATGTGCATAACAACAGCCCGAAGTATGCATTATTCCCTTATAATGTATGGGAGAGGCTTATTATTAATTAAATTCACACTCTTTACAATGTTATTATGCCATCGATACGACATCAGATTGTTGTTATACCCTCTTCACTATGTCATATCAATGGTATAACAAAATGGAACATTCACGCTGTGTAACATTCTGTAATGCGAATTCAGCACAAACTGGTGTCCATACACTATAAAAGCTAATGGATGGTCTTCAGGTAAAAACCGCTCTGCAATCCCTTATTGAGGTTGCCATGACAACAGTAAACATCTTGAGCTTTGCTCTCGAGGTTTACAATGTCATGACAACCTCTTGAAGTGATTACAGTGTGGTTATTACCCAAAGACCTTCCATTATCCTCTATACCACACACCCTGGAGTATGTTATCCCTTACATGTAATGAAAAAGCAGTGTAGCTCTCACCACCACCACCACAAAGGGAACCGAAACAGAAGACTGCTGCTTAAATAATTTATTAGCAGCCCCTGCCAAAAGCACAACAGTGCTGCAACACGGAGCATAAGTGCTATATGTTGATGCGCTTGTTTACCCAAGAGACATCTTGCTGACCCTATTCAATTTTTATTATTCATGTCTTTTTTCATAGTGTTGTCAAACCATGCAACACATGCGCACAGAATTTAGAGTCAAATATGCCCCCTGCTTCCTACATACAATACAAAATACATTCATTAACTGTGACCTCCAAGCCCAATGATATCCTGTATGTTTACACTGCTGCCCAGACCACTCTCACAGTTGTAAGAGTGGTCTCATGCATTCTCAGGGTATGAGGCGCCTGAGCAGAAGCTGAGCGGTTCTCACACCCGAAGAACGTAAGACCGCTCTTCTTGTCTCGGTGACAGTATCGATACATTATTGATGGAGACTTATGGATAATATGTTAATGTAAAAAATTACCCAAACATGCCTATTTCCAGGGCAGCTGCACTCACATGCAGAGGAAAGGAGAGCTCTGATTGGTTGGGAGCGCTCCCTCAATCAATAATTTTTAATTGCGGGTACAGCAGGAGGACAGAAGCCTTCAATAACTTGAGACCCACATGTCTTGGTTCAGGGATTAAATAAAGCAAAAGGAAAAAATGTGTTTATTGCAGATTTTGTTGTTGCTAACTGCTGATAGTGTTATCTTAAAAAAGTTGCTTCGTCGCTGCTGCTTTCAACTTACAGAACGGTCACAAAAACAAATCACATGCAGGGAGGTCCTAACAAAGCTGCACTTCAAGTTACCCTTTTTTGTTACCACCATCCTTCATTTTTACTGCAGCTTGTCATCTGGTTGACAGAGTTATAAACAGGAAATGTCCTGTTGCTGCAGCATTCTTTTAGTTTGCTTAGGCTGTAACTACTTCCCCAGGACGCTGGGCACGACACCAAAAGAATATAGGAGTTGGCGCTGTTCTCTTCAAAAAATACTTTATCAGACTTAGTCCATATTAATCATATTTTTATATTCAATTGTCGTGACGTTTGCTCCAGTTTGGGCTTCTTCAAGGGAGTTTTTTTTTTTTTGCGTAAAAATACATTACTTTCTGTACAAATGTAACAGAGAAAGAAATATTCGCAGACTTCATGAATAATCCATTAAAACACTGTATTACCACTTAACATTTTTTTAAAACCTCATAATGCTCAATATTTGATTTATGTTTCTTCATAACTTTTGCTGTGAACATACCACATTAAAATGCCATTACACATCTTTTTCTGTTTTAATGTGTCACTTTATTCCTTGTGTTTTAGTATTCAACTGCCACTACCATTTGAGTCTGAGAAAGCTTTTTTATAAGTTTATAGCGTCCCTAGGAGGGTTTCTTGTGGATAGAAAAATGTTGCCACATGCATTCTTAGGGTAAGGGAACTGCGAACCAAAGGTGAGCAGATCAGGTGCTGTAAAGACACAAGAGGTGACACTCTTATATCCATAAGAGGCTCTCTTAGTGCCCCATAAACTCATTATAGATCATGCCACGATTTTTTTAATGCCCTTTTTCCTGTCACTTTGTGTGTGGTATGAGCGGCACTAACCAGAGGCCCATTAGGCAGGAACAGGGTGTGAGACCCTCTTATAAGAGCACCTCACATGCAACCGAAGGTAGTGCTGTGATTGGAGAATCCAATGATGCTCCCACAATCTATAATGAAGAGAACAGTCCCAACCCAGATTTTTTTTGGTGTTATGTAGTTGATACTGCAGTTCTCAGCCTACCAAACTGATAGAAACCCCATGCCAGAATCCCCAATGGCTGAAAACAGCAAGGGATTACTGTGGCTAGTAATTTCTTTTTTTTAAGAATCGGTATATGGGAGAATGGGGGGGTGGTGGTGGTGAGGGTAGTTGGTGACTGGGGTAGGATAGGGGACTAGCCCTTGTGGGGAGGGCTAGCGGACTTTTTTTGTTTGTTTGGTGTACAGTTCAGGTAAGGGTTGTTTCTGAAACCAGAGAAGTGTCGGAATGCCACAACCTGTGTACGCTGTAAAATCCTAAACCACCGGAACCATGAGAATGCCCGAATGCAAGAAATAGAGACCACCCAAAATGATATACGTGACCAATCTGGTTACCTCTTTGGGGACACCCCCCCCCACACACACACACACTGTAGCCAGCTTACAAAATTTTCTGTCTATACCAGAACACCTTTCCGTGTCTGGCTTGAGATATTGGGGGCCTGTTTGACCCAGCACGAAGGCTTTACATATGGACTATTGCTTGGGACCAGGCTTTCTTCCCGAACCTAATGGGTGGAAGGGCAAAACAATGGCATCAGTGGGGCTTAAATATATATTAATCAGTTAATGGGACCCATGGGCGTGTTACCATTTGTAAGTATCCAGGCCAAATTCTTACTTTGCCAAAGAGATTTTTATAGCTATATGCAGCTGAGGTCATGTTTAGCTCCCCAGGAAAACAACTTGGCAGATTTAGTGGAATCACCTCCAGCCCTACTGAATATGATCTGTTCTACTTTAACAGACACCTCCATGGACTATTTGGTCAGCATGGTCTATGGAGCTCTAAGGGGAGCGCCCAAGGGACTCCACAGAGTCCATACAGGTAGAGTGGAATAGGGAGTTACACAGCCAAATCCACACAGCACAATGGGAGAAGGCAGCCCTTCCCCTCAATAAAGTGATTCAAGTTCCCTATTGGAAGGAGTTTGGGTGGAAGCTTAGACTTCAATTTTTTTGTACCCCCAAAATGATTTCTAAGTACAAGGGGGGCCCAACAGGGGTATGTTGGAGGGGCTGTGGTACCCTACAAGCCGGTCACACACATATAATGTGGGCCTGTCCAATTCTGGAGTAGTACTGGACAGGGGGTGTTGGCTGAGTTGGTCTCAATTTATGATAACCAAGATATAATAACTCCTACTTTCATCCTTACCTTTACTTTATTGGAAGTCTCTAAGATAGACAAACCAATTTACAAATTATAATTCTGCTCATGGCAGTCCACAAAACAGTTACTAGGCTCTGGGGTACTGCAAACATTCCAGCTAAAGCTGCTTAGGTTAAAACTGTTGGGCAAATCTATGAGACAGTCTGCAGGTCTTCTAGATAGGAAGGAAGCATTTGAGATCAAATGGAGAAAACTGGTACTGCATCAATTAGAACATTATAGAGACTATCTCTTAATCACCATTTTCAGCACTTTGACATATCAGTTTGTTAAACTCTCTGCCTCAGCCTTAGTTCAAAATCCTGAAATTGGCAATACTTGTATGCAGTAGATTGACTTCTTTTTATTTATTAATGTTAAATTGCACATGGGGAGTGCTTTACTTTTTATTGGAACAACATATAACTGTATTCCTGGAGAGAATTGTATGTATTGTAAGAGGTGTATCAAAGTTTCTCTTATGTCCATCTGTAACTTACTGTTTTTTTAAGGAAAAAACAAAAGAAAAATAAAGAACAAGATTAAAAGAAAAAAAAAAGAATGCCCGAATGCATGCAAAATTTGTGTGGGCTCCATCATTCTAGTGGTTCCACCAATTCCTGATGGTACCAAGTGCAGGGCTGAGAAAAAGCTGGAACTGAGCCAGAATGGCCACCCTGAATCCTAAAATGACCCCCACTGCAACAGCAGCTGCCCCGACTACTGCAAAGACCCTCGCCTCGCACCTGCTGGAACAGCCCCCTGACTGGCCACCCAAAGGCCAGAATGCTCACCCTAGGACATGAATGAACCCATGGAGTCCAAATACCCACTCTGTGTGCTGAAGTGCCCATCCTGGGGGTCTGGAATATCCATGATGAGGGGCACAGTGTCCAACCTGTGTGCCAGAATACCCACCATGGGGCTGGAGTGCCCACCTAACTGCCAGAATGCCCACCTTGAGAATCTGAATGAGCAGTTTTTGACCAGGATGCCCATCCTGTGTGCTGGAATGCTCACTGAAGGTCAGAACACCCACTCTAGGGCTGGTTTATCCACCCTAGGGCCATAACGCCCTCTCTCAGTGCCAGAATGTCTTTCCTGTCTGCCAGAATGTATACTCTTGGGATCAGAATGCCCATCCTGAGAACTGAAGTGCCCACCATAGGGCTGGAATACTCACTCTGGTAGCCAGAATGTCCAGCCTGAGAGCTATAATGCCCACTCCAGGGCTAAAATGACTACCATAAAGGGCACACTACCTACCCTGGAGGCTGGAATGCCCACCTTGTCCCCAATGAAATGCACAGTCAGCACCTGGAATGGACTCCTGTTCCCAAATAATCCCCACTCTGCACCCATAAAGGTTTCCTGCCCCCCCCGAAATGCACATCCTGCCAGAGAATGGCCTCTTCCCTTATGCAATGCCCAGTCTGCATCCAGAACGGCCTCCTGCTCCCAACAAAATGCCCACTCTGCATCCGGAATGGCCTCCTGTCCCACATGCAACACAATCCCTACCCTCAGAACAGCATGACACCCCCAACTGAACACCCACGCTGCTGCCAGAACTGCCTCCTCTCCCCCTGGAATTCCCACCCTACACCCAGATCTTGGTCCTGACCCCAGAACTGCCTCCTCTCCCCCTGGAATTCCCACCTTACACCCAGATCTTGCTCCTGACCCCAGAACTGCCTCGTCTCCCCTTGGAATTCCCACCCTACACCCAGATCTTGCTCCTGACCCCAGAACTGCCTCCTCTTCCCCCTGGAATTCCCACCCTACACCCAGATCTCGGTTCTGACCCTCATGTAATGCCCACCCTGCTCCTGGAATGGCCACCTTTCCCCACCCTGCTGCCAGAACAGCCTCCTCTTTCCATGAAACGGATTTGTTTGTTTTTTTGTTAACCAGGTAAGTACACGAGACAACTAACAGCATATTTACAGGTCTCCTGGCCCCTGAATGCCCAATCTACATCTCCCCCCCTCCCATGCAACACCCACACTGCTGTCAGAATGGACACTCACACCCCCACAAATTCCCTTCCACCCACCCAGAATGGCCCCCCACATTCCCCCAGTGTCTATCACCCACCCATCTGCTCCACGCCAGCTGCAATGGGAGAGAGAACTACAGCCAAATCCAGCACCCAAGCACACTGGTTTGCTGACATGCCAGACTGCCAGAAAAGGGAAGGGGGAGTGTTCTCCATAAAAGAGGCATGCCGGCATCTCCGGCACTTCAGCACACCACTTACAGGTACCCTTAGATACTGGCATGCCTGAAAAGGAGGGGGTGGTGCTTTTGAAATGCCAGTATTTCATCTGAGTAATGTATGCCTTGCTATAATTAAGTTATTTTTTGCTACTTCTCAAAAGATTGGATTATGGTGTCTCTACAATTTAGTTTTTGGTACCTTCAACCACCTACTCTTTTCAGAACTAACAGCACTTAACTTAATAATACAACACATGCCTAATCAGATGAAACACTGATGCTTAAATAACTCCGTCAAGCCTTTTCAGGCATGCTAGCATCTCAGAATGTCAGTATATGGAGGATAATGGATGGGCACCAGTTAACAACCACGCTGTATTCACACTGAGAGATTACCATGGCAACACTGTAAACCTCAAGAGCGCAGCCTCTAGAGGTTTAGGGGTGGTATGGTAGACATGAGACGTGAATGAAACGTGGTTGTTAACGGATGCCCGTCCATTATCTTGTGTAGTGTATAGGCACCAGTGACAGACCACAAGCAATGAAATGTGGCCGTTCACATTATCACCGACTTCAGAGAGGTAATTTGTAGAAAGTTTCACATCTGATTCTGTTTTTTTAGTGTCCACCTGTTCTGTTGATCAGCCACAAATGACTGTCGGTCTCACGCTAGGTATTTTGAATAGACTGCAGCTGCCACCACTAACACAAATTTTTTTTTTTGATTTTTTTGACGTGGCCAACCGTTGAATTTGTTTGAAGGTAAGTAAAAGGAATGAGCGATCAGCATTGATTTGTGGGAAGGCTGCACACGACTGCATTCTAAGTTGTTGTGCCATCGCTATGTCGTACCAACGATGGTACAACAGCTGCACGATGTCACAATGATGGGACAACAAGCTTGTCTTTACATCGAATTCTGACTGTAATAACCATCTTCCATACACTATATCACTTCTATAGAAAAAAATGCTCCCCTTCTGCAACTGCCCCTTACTCTCTGTAACCCTGAGCAGGTTACTGAACCTGCCTCCCTTTGGGATTTTACTACAATCCCTTCTCTGCTCTGCTGACAATCTAAACTTTGAGTTTCCCAACAATTCTACAGTACACCCACGCACTGCATCCCGATACCAGGTATGACACACCAATACCAGGCAATGCACCCCAATGCAGGGTTCAGCACTCTAATACCAGGCACTGCACCCCCATAGAGGGTGCTGTGCCCCGACCCACCAGTATCCAAAGCACTGTACCCTGACCTAGTGGTACCCACAGGCATTGTCCCCTATGTTCCAGTACCCCCAGCAATGCACCACAACTCTCTGGTACTCCCGTTACAGACCTGGATACCTATCAGACTACTGCATCACATCTCACAGTACTCCTGGCAATGCACCCTGACACTTCAGTATCGCAGCATTTCACTCCGACACTCCAGTACCCTGGGCACTACACTCTGATTCTTCTGTATCCCCGAGGCACTGCACCCAACCTTCCTGTACCCTGGCACTGCACCCTGACACTTCAATATCCAGCATTGCACCCCAACCCTCCAGTACCTCGGGCACTACACTCTGATTCTTTGGTATCCCCAAGGCACTGCACCCAACCTTCCTGTACCCTGGCACTGCACCCTGACACTTTAATATCCAGCACTGCACCCGACCCTCCAGTACCCCGGGCACTACACTCTGATTCTTCGGTATCCCCAAGGCACTGCACCCAACCTTCCTGTACCCTGGCACTGCACCCTGACACTTTAATATCCAGCACTGCACCCGACCCTCCAGTACCCCGGGCACTACACTCGGATTCTTCGGTATCCCCGAGGCACTGCACCCAACCTTCCTGTACCCTGGCACTGCACCCTGACACTTTAATATCCAGCACTGCACCTGACCCTCCAGTACCCCGGGCACTACACTCTGATTCTTCGGTATCCCCGAGGCACTGCACCCAACCTTCCTGTACCCTGGCACTGCACCCTGACACTTTAATATCCAGCACTGCACCTGACCCTCCAGTACCCCGGGCACTACACTCTGATTCTTCGGTATCCCCGAGGCACTGCACCCAACCTTCCTGTACCCTGGCTGTGCACCTTAACATTATGGCACCTCCAGGCAAGACATCCTGACTCCTGGGATTTCTATCCATCATCAGTAATGTCCACCAAGTGATGTGCACAGGGGTCGTAATCATTTTTGGCACAGGCATATCTTGCTGGCACGGTGGTGCAGGTGCCGAAAACTGAGCATCCACGCTGGCATGCTGGAACTAAGTGCCAGCATGCCCATGTGGTTGTTGGATTTCCACTACCTGAACTGGCATGACAGCAAGACATGCTGATGCTGGAAATGGTGTCAAAGAGTGTGGAGTTGGAGCATTAAAGGTTTTTTTTTTTTTTAGTTTAAATAGTGAGCAGTTGAATGTGAGAGTGCAGGTTTTAAAATGAAAGCGAGTGACTGGATGAGTGAGCTGAGTGCAGTGGAAATGAGACTGTGCTGCTCACACTGCCAGCTCCAACCAGCGAGGATCTACAGTGAGGATACTTTGTTCATGGGGACATAGAGTGAGACTATTGTGATATTCTCAGTCTAGGTCTGAAGTGAGAAACAATATCACTGGTAAGTAGCAGTAAATATCCTCACAAGCACTGTAAATAGACAGACAGACTTCACCTGGACTGAGACTGGGAGGGGGGCAGGGTGCTAGAGGGTGAAGGGGTGGAGCTGCAAAACCCTTAAGGACCTGGGTGGTGGGAAGGGGTGGGCACAGTATGTCACAGTGAATTGCCACTAAGCTCATTTTTTGCCTGGTGAAGGTCGTCACATCACCAGGCAAAAACTTCATGAAGTGCGGCCGTGGGTTAAGCGAAGCTGGGCATACTTCTTGAAGTTTTAAAAACATACAAAGAGACAATGACAGCAGAAAACTACAAAGGAACCTCTAGTCTGCACAGAGTTCCCTATCTGTCTCAGGATCTATTGTCCATACAAGGTAATTGAATTAGGTAATAAAGGTAATAAAACTGAAGGTGGACAAAGCAATGGGGCCTGATGGGATTCACCCAAGAATTCTAAAAGAACTAAGGATAGAACTAATGACACCGCTGACTACTCTCTTTAACAAATCATGGGAGGATGGGGTGGTACCCGAGGACTGGACGAGGGCAGATGTGATTCCTCTTCACAAAAGTGGGAGCAGGACAGAGGCAGGAAACTACAGACCAGTTAGTTTGACCTCAGTGGTAGGGAAAATGATGGAATCACTTCTGAAGGAAAGAACTGTTGAGTACCTAGAGGCCAGTGGAGCACAGGACCCAAGGCAGCATGGATTCACAATGGGAAGGTCATGTCAGACGAATCTAATAGATTTCTTTGACTGGGTGACTAAAGTAGTGGACCAGGAAGGGGCTGTGGACATGGCCTACCTGGATTTTAGCAAGGCATTTGATACAGTCCCACACAAAAGATTAATACACAAGATAGCCAGTCTTGGAGTGGGTCCCAAGGTGGTAACCTAGATAAAAATTGGCTGAGACAACAGGACTAAAGGGTAGTAGTAAATGGAGTACACAATGAAGAAAGGAGGGTTACTAGCAGGGTACCGCAGGGTTCAGTACTGGGACCAGTCCTTTTTAATGTCTTTATAAGTGACATTGCAGAGGAACTGGAAGGAAAAGTATGTCTCTTTGCAGATGACACAAAGATCTGCAACAGGGTTGATACACAAGATGGAGTGGAAAGGATGAGAAGGGACTTGGCAAGGTTGGAGGAATGGTCAAATATATGGCAGCTCAGATTCAATGCAAAGAAGTGCAAGGTAATGCACATGGGAAACAAAAACCCAGGGGAAGCGTACACAATGGGGGATGAGATACTGAAAACAGTAAAAATAGAAAGGGACCTGGGGGTAATTATATCAGATGACCTAAAGGTGGGCAAGCAATGTGAGAAGGCAGTAAGGAAGGCTGGGGGGATACTGGGATGCATAGGAAGAGGCATCAATAGTAGAAAACAGGAAGTTGTTATCCCTCTGTACAGACAGTTGGTGAGACCCCATCTGGAGTACTGTGTGCAGTTCTGGAGACCCCATCTCCGCAAAGACATAGACAGAGTGGAGGCTGTCCAGAGGAGGGCAACCAAAATGGTGCAGGGTCTGCGTCAGAAGACATATGAAGAAAGACTAAATGAGCTTAATATGTATACCCTTGAGGAAAGGAGGGACGGGGGGACATGATAGAAACTTTCAAGTACCTCAAGGGAATCAACAAAGTGCAAGAGGGAGCATCTTCCGAAAAGAGATGTGCAAGAACAAGGGGCACAATTTGAAGATAGAGGGGGACGGCCAGAGGTAATGTGAGGAAGTATTTTTCACTGAGAGGGGTTGTGGATGCATGGAACAGCCTCCTGCTGGAGGTCATGGAGTCAAGAACAGTGGGGACTTCAAGAATGCATGGGACAGACATAAGGCTGTCCTAGTGGGGGTTAGGAGGAAGTGAGCCGTTGGTTAACTAGGATCTACAGCTTATCTGTTAGGTAGGGAAATGGGCAGACTGGGTGGGTCAAGCGGTCCTTATCTGCCATCAAATTCTATGTTTCTATGTTTCTAAGGTTAATCCCTGACATTCCACCCCCTGTTCCCTTCCCTAGTACTACCAACCTGAGCAACCACTGCACCCTTCACTCTGTCCCAACCATGCCTGAAACCATTTATGGTCTTGGCACCCAGCACTTCCACTGGCAGACTGCTCCATGGCTTCACCATCCTTCCATAAAACAGAACTTACTCACACCCCTCTTAAACTTCCCCTCACCAGTGTCCACTCATGAACTCAGTTTGTTGACTCTGTACTCGTGCTAAACAGCCCTTCAGGTTTCTATCGTATCTCCCCCCTCTCTCACCTGGTCTGCAGCGAGTACATTTTCATTGCCTTGAGATGATCTGTGTAAAATCGTCCCTGCTGTCCCTGAATCATCTTGGTCACCCCGCATTGTATCATCTGCAACCTGTCCCTGTCCTTCTTTAGGTGAGGAGTTCAGAACTGAGCACAGTATTCCAGGTGTGGCCTCGCCAGTGACCTATGTAGAGGTAGTAGTGCCTCCTTTTTCCTGCTGTCAGTATCCCTCCCGCTCCACTCCAGCATTCTATTGGCCCTACTACAGGCCTTGTTACATTTGCTTGATTGTTTGAGGGGAATCACTAATGATGACTCTCAGTTCCCTTTCCTCTGCCGTAGTGCTCAATTTAACCCCTTCCAGTCAGTACTCTGTCCTGCTCCCCCCCCCCAGGAAAAACTCACGATGCACAGCATACGAGGTACTACAAGTAAATTTGATAGGTATGCTGATATTTTTATTAACTGTACCTGAAACTAACTTTTTTAAAAGACATTTTTCGCTGCACTACTGCTTTAAACGTAGTTTCAAATATGCGGTGTTGGGCTTTACAGCCCATTACTGTAAAGCAGTGCAAGTCCTCTGAGGCAGAAAATAACTTTTTTATTGGCCCTGTGAGGAAGGGAAGGAATCATAAATTGGACTGAGCCCGATGGTCCGCAATCCCTTCTACTTCCTGGTCCGCTGATCACGCCTCCATGCTCAGACATTTTGTAACATCTAATCAGGAGAGCGTGAGCGCACCTCACTGAAAGGTATGGGTTCAGTTTCAAAATGTTCTTTAAGTCATAAAGCAATCTTTAGTATATAAGAAAGCCACCACTCAAATAATACAGGGTCTAATATGTGAGCGGTGTTTTGAGCGGTGGCCTTCATATATACTAGAGATTGCTTTATGACTTAAAAAAAATTTTGAAACCGAGCCCTATACAATTCAATGAGGCATGTCCCCACGCTCTCACTGGTTAGATGCCACAAATCATCTGAGTGCGGGGGCACGGCCAGCGGACTAGGAAGTGGAAGGGATTACGGGCCATTGGGCCCAGCCCAATCTATGAGATCCTTTCCCCTTCCTTCCTAACAGGACCAGTGTAAAAAGGTTTTCTTGGCTCAGAGTGGACTTATGCTACTCTTTAGGTAATGGGCTATAAAGCCCAAAAGCCCCCCACCCCGAAATGTTTGAAATTCACTTTAAAAACCTGTACTAATATACCCCTCATCTGCACCTTACAAACTTCACTCAGCACTATCCACTTCAACTGCACCATAAAAACGTAACATTTAGCAGTGCCCGGTACACCTCACCTGCACCATAATAACTTAATGTTTAGCAGTGTCCAACACATTTCAAGTACATCTTAAAAACTTAACATTTAGCAATGTACAGTACACCTCACCTACACCTTACATTTAGCAGTGTACAGTACACCTCACCTATACCTTACATTTAGCAGTGTCCAATACACCTCGGCCCAGATATTCAAAAGGGTTGCGCCATGCGCAACAGGGTTGCGCATGCTCAAGTCCTACATTGCGCCATTCTGCGATATTCAGCAGGAGGCAGTTGTGCCACTGAAAACAGGTTGAGCAACAGCGCAATGCAAATGAATGCATGCTCAACAGGAGAGGGAGGAACCATGCATAAACTGCACAGCCCGATATTCAGTCGGGTTGTGCAGAGTTGTGCAGGCGCAACCCCAACCTGCGCCTGCACAACTTTGAGCCAAAAAAAGGATCAAGTTGAGGCCACCACAGGGTGAGCTGCTGTATTGCAGGGTGCAACACAGCAGCTGCCACAAGTGGCTGGCCCCCAACTCAGTCCTTGTGCCCCCACTCAGCCCGATTGCGGGCAGAACGTGAAAGAACCCCCTGCCCAAACATCTCCCTTAATGCCCGATCGCGGGCAGAATGTATAATGACAAACCCCCGCCCAAACATCTCCCTAATGCCCGATCCAGGCAGAATGTATACTGACAACCCCCTCAGTGCCCGATCGCGGGCAGAATGTACACTGACAACCCCAGTGCCCGATCGCGGGCAGAATGTACTCTGACAACCCCCAGTGTCCCGATCAAGGAAGAATGTATACTGACAACCTCCCAGTGCCCGATCAAGGGCAGAATGTATAATGACAACCCCCAACATCTCCCAATGCCCGATCACTGGCAGAATGCATAATGACAACCCCTGCCCAAACAGCTCCCTAATGCCCGATCGCGGGCAGAATGTATGCTGACAACCCCTAGTGCCCGATCAGCGGGCAGAATGTATACAACAACCCCCCAGTGCCCGATCGCGGGCAGAATGTATACTGACAAACCCCAGTGCCCGATCGGCGGGCAGAATGTATACTGACAACCCCGCCCCCAGTGCCTGATCGCGGGCAGAATGTATAATGACAATCCCCAAACATCTCCCAATGCCCGATCGCTGGCAGAATGTATAATGACAACCCCCAAACATCTCCCAATGCCCGATCGTGGGCGAGGTTCTTCACCACTCGCCCCGCAGTGCTGGCAGAGGTAAGACCATGCTGATGCCGGTTGTCATCGATGATCGTCCGTAGCTGTACGCTATTATGAGCCAGAGCCATCACGCAGTAGCTCTATATCGCGACATGATAGTCCAGATTTGTGAATGATCATCGATAAATCTGGATCGTCATGGGGACGGTATGGGCTGCATGCCCATTGGCTCTAGCTCTGCACCATCGGGCGGCAGCCCTACCGGACAGTCAGTCGGCGGGCGTGAGGCGGGCGGCATGGGTGGGATGCCGCCGGTGCCGAGGGAGCGGGTGGTGGGGCTTCGTGGGTGGGGGTGGGGCATTAGACACCAGGGAGATGTTTGGGGGTTGTCACTGGACATTCTGCCCACGACTGGCATTACGGTCCACTGACCACCAGGGAGATATTCGAGTTGGGGGTTGTTATTATACATTCTGCCCGCGATCGGGCATTGGGAGATGTTTGGGGGTTGTTATTATATATTCTGCCCGCGATCGGGCATTGGGAGATGTTGGGGGTTTATATTATACATCTGCCCGCGATCGGGCATTGGGAGATGTTTGGGGGTTGTTATTATACATTCTGCCCGCGATCGGGCATTGGGAGATGTTTGGGGGTTGTTTTCACATTCTGCCCACGATGAGCGGTAGGGTGCGCCGGTCTCGACGGCTGCTGCCTGGCAGGGCGGCCAGGGCGCAAGTCCTCGATCGGGCGCACCTACATGCAATGGCATGCAAATGGGGCCATAATCAGATGCAAATGGCCCCCGCGCCTTGCATGAATTATGGCCCCATTTGCATGTCACCGCTTGACTATCGAAATTTGCGTATGGCGAGAAGTTATGCCACCCGCAAGTTGAATGCTCCACTCCTGACAACTTTGGCGGCGAAGTTCCACTGCGCCATGCACAGTGGCTGTGGTTGGGGTGATATTCAAAGGAGTTGCTCATTGCAACCTTGAATATCGCCCCAGCCACACCCTGCGCAACTATTTTGAGCAGCGCAAGGGCTTGCGCCTCAGAATGGCGCAGTTTGAATATCCGGGCCCTCAAGTACATCTTAAAAACTTAACATAATTATAATATATTGACAAATGCTCATTTTGCTACCCACTTATAAATTTGTTTGTTGCTACATTTTACGTGGAACGTTTGCAAATGAGCACATAGCTCAAAGGTATTCTGATAAATAAATATAATAACGTAACATCTAGTAGTGTACAGCACATCTCAAGTACACTTTAATAACTTAATGTTTAGCAGTGTACAGCACACCTCATCTATACTGTAATAATGTTTAACAGTGTACAGTACACCTCAGCTACATAACTTAACAGTTAGCAGAATACAACTCATTTGCACCTCACAAACGTAACTTTTATCTGTATATACCTCAACCAAACTTCAACTTCTGCCTTCTGTTACTGAGTTGAAAGCTACCATTTTGGCACTGCAGGGACACCACTGGCAGTTCTGACTTCTAAACTCCCTTGCAGTACTTCCTGGTTACAGGCTGTTTTCTCTCAGACAGCAGCTGGAACTGTATGCCTAGCTGGGAAGTGCTTGCAAAATAACCAGCGTGTTTTTTAGAGTACGACAATTCCTTGTTTATAATAACAGTTTGATAATGCTACAAAAAAGCAGCAAGATCTTACTAGAGTCTGCAAGTTGTTTTAGTACGTTTAATTGTGTGCATCTTCTTTCAGAGTAGAGATGGAGGTGGAACAGAAATAGGCCATAATAAAAGAAGGGACTGACGGAGGCCACTACTGAGTGTGCCAAAATCAAAAGTAAGAAAGCCAAGGCCAGACAAACCAACTAGTTCAACAAGGTGCTTGCAAAAATGGGGAGAACAAGAGGACAGCCTTTAGAAAGTACAAGTGAACTCAGAACGAAGAGGACAGCGTGGACTATGCCACTAAATCAAGACAGGCAAGCAGGGCAGCAAGAGAGGCAAAGGCCATGAGACAGCTACAGCTAGCCCAAAGGGTAAAAGCAGGTGAGAAGGCTTTTTCAGGTATATAAGGGAGAAATGACACATAAAGACATGAGACATGAGACGTTAAACTGAGGTCCCATCTGCCTGGATTGGTGGTAGTTCAGGTGGATGTTAAAGATCCCATGGCACTTATCGAAAAGAGTAGGGGAATTTCCCCGGTGTCCTGGTCAAATTTCCCTCATTCACTGAAAATACCACCAACAGCTTAATCTGGTTCAAGGTCAGTTGGCTTTCATCTGCATCCCCTTCCCCTGGGTCGTGCCTGAAAATAGGCAGGATTTGTCAACAAAAGCTAAATAATAATAAAGGAAAAGACTGTCAGGCTACAAAAGGAGAGGGGATGGGCAGAGGGTAGTGAAGAAAAGGCGGAGGTGCTTAATGGTTACATCTATTCAGTCTTCAGTCAGAAGGAAGGACCAGTACCACAAAGGAGTGGGGGGACGGGGAGTCACAGACAGCACAATTTAAGCCAACAGGATACTCAAGGGCCTAAGGGCCCTAAAGGTAGACAAATCACGAGGGCCAGATGGGAAAACTCCAAGGGTCCTTAGAGAATTGGCTGAAATTCTGGTGGGTCCCCTTGCAGACCTGTTTTTAACACCTCACTGAGTCTGGAAAGGTGTCCCAGGACTGGAGAATGGCATATGTGGTGCCTCTCCATAAAAGTGGCCCAAGGAAGAAACCAGAGAACTACAGACCAGTCATCCTAACCTCAACAGTGGGTAAGCTGATGGACACTATCCTGAAAGAGACGGATTGGCTTTCTGGAGGAAACTGAGCTCCAGGATGAAAGGCAGTCCAGGAGATCCTGCCAAGCAATCCTAATTGTACAGGTCACCGCTAAGACCACACCTGGAGTACAGTTTGCAGTTTTGGTGCCCCTATCTTAAGAAGGATATCAACTTGATGGAAATGGTCCAGAGGAGGGCAACCAAGATGACCCCAGGCCAGCAGGGCTAACACCTATTAGGAGAGTCTCTGGGAGCTCAACATGTGCTCTTGTGAGGAAAGACAGGAGAAAGGAGATATGACTGACACCTTCAAGCACCTTAAGTGTATTAACAGGGTGAGCAGTGAGGACCCCTTCTGCCTCACTGGGAACAAGACCACAAGGGGACACAACTTAAAGCTTGGGGAAGAAGACTTGAGAGGGAGATGAGGAGGCACTTTTTCACTGACAGGATAGTGGCCAGGTGAAATGGGCTGCCAGAGGAGGTGGCATCCCTTAAAAAGGTGGACCAGTTCAAGAGGGGTGGGACAGGGTGAAACGAAAAAATTGCGGGTTGAAAGAGAGAGTGAGTGGAGGGTATGGAAAGTTGAAGAAAGTCAAAAGGGAAATGAGGAGGGGCAGTTCCCTTTATAAATACATGGAGAACTGCACAACTGAGCAGACTAAATAGACTGTGAGACCTTTATCTGATGCCATATGCATTTGTGTATGCAGTGGGGGGTGGGGATGGGGGCTGGTAACTCCACAGTACGTTTCCTGTGCCTTTAGTAAGACTCACTATTTCTGGTGACACATGCATAAAATAAATATCTTATGAATGTTGTTTCTGTAGACATTGCTCCATTTATGTATCTAATGCAGGAAATTTTGGTGTTTTGTTTATTCCTATAATGAGGCTAGGGTGCTGAAGCGGTAGGAAATTGCCCCACTTGTTAATACTTTTTAAAGTTCATTTCAAAATTAGTTAATTAAGCAAATACTATTTAGTTTTTCTTTTGCACAAAAGTTCTCTTCCCTGTATTTAGAGTTTATGTATTACAGCTACCCTGGCCATATTGATGTGTGTACCTCAACTGCACCTCCTGACTGTACCTCTGGTAGAAGTATACACCCCCTGGAGGATACCTAATCAGCATTTCTTAGATGCACATCAACTACACCTCTTGCACTTTAGGTCCAGGTGTACACCTCACCAAGGTGTACCTACTTAGTATTTTTAGACACACATGCACTACACCTTCAGCTGAGGTGTACACCACCATCAGCGATCAACGACTAGGGCTTCCGATCTCTCACAATGCTAACACACGCACGTGCGCGTGCGCACACACACACACACACACACAACTACTAGTGACACTGTGGACCATGGTGTGCTTTTGGAATGCCTGCGGTTCTATTGCGGACTGTCTGGTACGGTTCTGCAATGGTTTCAATCTTTTCTCATGGGTCGGAGACAGAGGGTTATCACTGGAATTTATTCCTCTGATGCTGTCTCTTTGCCCTGTGGGGTGCCGCAGGGCTCCATCTTGGCACCCATGTTGTTCACTGTCTATACGCTGCCATTGGGAGACATTATTAGGCGATACGGTTTGAGTTTTCACTGCTGTGCAGATGATACCCAGCTGTATTTGTCTTTTAGTCCCAGACAGGAAGATACAGTCTCTATACTTAACAACTGTCTATCTGAGATCAAGGATTGGATGAATGCCAGCTGGCTGAGGTTAAACCCGGATAAGACTGAGGTGTTGGTGGTGGACCCGGTCGCCTTGAGGTGGGTTATAGGGCTGGACTTCCTTCGGGCGTATGGATTGATGGTGCCCAGCTCTCAACCTCAGACTGGCTGCATAACCTGGGCGTTATTATTGATGACAGTTTGACCCTGAAATTTCAGGTGTCATTCGCTGTCAAATCTTCATTTTACCATCTTAGGAATATCGCTCAGGTGAAACACCTTGTTCCTCCGGCTGACCTTCCGACACTGGTCCATGTCTTTGTTACTTCTCGCCTTGATTACTGCAATGCCCTGTACCTAGGGCTACCGGGGGTTGATATTCACCACTTGCAGCTAGTGCAGAATGCAGCAGCCAGGCTTTTGACTGGGACATCTATGAGAAGTCATATTACGCCTGTGCTGCGCGAACTGCACTGGCTGCCGGTTCAGTGTCGGATCACCTTTAAGGTCGGGTTACTGACCTATAAAGCCCTACATGAACAGGGACCGCGGTATCTTCAAGATCTCCTTGTTCCCTATTGTCCCTCTCGCTCGCTCAGCTCCGCCGATGAGGGATTGCTAGAGGTTCCCATGGTTCGTTTAAAAACATCTGGAGTATGGGCATTTTTTTATGCTGCCCCTACCCTGTGGAATTCTCTACCTCGTCGGATACGAAGCTGCCTGACTGTTGAGAGCTTTAAGTTAGAATTAAAAACGTATTTATTTCAAAAGGCATATGGATAGCGATTTTATTGTAATGTTATTTTGATCATACTGTTATTGTTGTTATTTGTATGTATTTTAATTGTTTTTATTTGTACAGCACTTTGGTATTGAAAAGCGCTTAAAAATAAATTGTACTTACTTACTTACAGACTGAAAGGCAGGCCACAAGGCATAAATTAGTTTTGGAATGTTCATTAGCAGATTTGCTAATCAAAAACAAACTTGATTAGCAATCAGTTTTGAGGAGCAATTTCTAAATATGGTTATTTTTAACTGTAGCACATTAAAACTCACTGTATCTGTTACATATGAATAAAATAAAAATATTAGACTGTGACCTGTGACAGTTTTTTTTTTCTTTATCTGAGTTTTCTTGTTTCTTCTTGGTAAAGTCTTTTTGTATACAAAACTGCAGAGCTGGCACAAAATGACACGTCTAATGGCCTTCCTCTGGACTTACTCCCTAACTGACACCACTACTCACCCTCCAGTCTAAGCCGTATCACGGAACCCCTCTCAATGTGACCCAGGTAGTGCAGTCAGGTTCCCTGAAGACTACAGGCAGTGGACTTCTAAAAGATAAGTCCTGTAGGTTTAGAAAATTGAATTTTTTTTTTTTGGGGGGCGGGATTTTTATGGCCATTGTTCTGCAAGTGGCAGACATATTGAAAGTAAGCCATCTCTGATAAGTAAGAAGCTTAGTTTTCTTCCTACAGAAGAGGACTGGGTGCCAAAGAATTACTGCTGTCTTTAAATGTCAAAAAACGAACAAGGTTGATAACATTAAGTCCCAACCTTTACCGCGGCCTCTCCTCCCAGTTATTTGCTATCCTGTCACCTTACTGTTTAATCTGCTGTAGCTCTACCTTATGTGATGTTCCAAATGTCTAAAGAAAATAGCTCAACTAGTGCCGGTCTATTGAAACTGCAACAGCACTAACATTTCAAACTACAGACTAGTCTCTTTCCTGCCTATATTATCTATGATTCTTGAAAAAGAAGCTAGCATTCAGCTTACATCTTTTCAATCTGAACATAATTTAAGTGAGTTCAAGTCAGGATTTCGCTCAAATTACACATGAGCAGACTATGTGGGCCAGGCGGTCCTTATCTGCCGCAAATTCTGTGTTTCTATCCAACCATTCAAATATTGGAACACAGAACTTCATTATGCTCTGCAAATTGTTTTAAAAAAACCTATCCTTGTTCAGTGGAAAAGCACAGGGATTAGTACATTATACTAGACTGGACTAAAATGATACGGATGTATAGTCTTGAACTATGGGTTAAGGGTCATGCGGGTCGCACAAGACTTGTAGTCTCGGTCTGTCTGTGTGTGATATGAAGTTTACACATGCACTTTCAGATGAGATGTTAAATCATGTCCCCTCTGCCTGTTCTGGTAGTTGTTCACATTCACGTTAAAGATCCCATGGCGCTTCTCAACAAAAGAGGGGAATTTCCCAAGTGACCTGGCCAAATTTTACCCATTCACTAAGAAAGGCCACTAACAGCTTAACCTGATTCAATATGTCAGTTTGCACCTGTATCTTGCACCTCGGAACGCGGCTGCAAAGAGGCAGAACTGCCTAGCCCTGGTATGGTACTGCTGTGATCAAAGTGGAAGATAAGCCAGCAGGGGGATCTTTTTTAATTGAAAATGATGGTATACCAGGGGCATAGTTCTTAAGATTAAATGGCAGAGGCTAACAAGAATTTGATTGGCTAATGAACAATCCAGCCTGTGTGCTTATGTCACCCTAAGTACAAAGGGTAGGACTTTCTACACAGTAAAATAAATGTTTTATTTGGAACCAAAAGAACACATTTTTAATACATTTCTCTCCTTTTGTTTTTTTTTTTTAAAGCTGTCTTATGAGTAATAAGACATGACAAGGAGTGGTACTATGGGCCAATATTCCTACACCCATGGTGTATCATTAGGCGATATGTGATTATGGCCAACAATTTCACTCCTTGGTGCATTTAAGGCTACTCAGCTATGCCTTGTGCCTTACAATACACCAGAAGTACGTGAGTATTGGCCCAAAATAAGTCACCTTATCGTGTCTTGTTGCTTACTTATCAGCTGAAAAAGCTGACACACAGTGAGACTACAGAAGGAGGCTTTTGACAATACAGAATAATACATGAGGTGATGTGCATAACGAAAATTTTACACACACTCAAGGTGGTGGATGCTACATAAACCTAAACAGTGAAGCTCGAGGGGTTTCCACAAGCATCCAACACTGAGGACACCAAGGGTGGGTGTAAAATGTGAGTTTTAAACACCACCCCATGTACAGTTTTATATAATCACTGGGGTCACATTTCTTCCAATCAGCAGTTATATAAATAGTAGCCTGTTAATCCACTTCATTTGAAATAGCATCTACAGCGATGTTAATATACTCTGTTTGCAATAGCGTCCTAATAGCAGTTTGAGAGAGACTCGGTAAAGGAGGCATTTAATTTAAAAGATTTATTAAAAACTTCACCAAACGTGTAATTTATCAGAACTCACATTTTCACTCATGGCATTCAACACGTCAGGAAAAAGAAGGCAGACGAGCTAACTCATAACACACACTACGGTTCAATAGGAAAGTTGAAACTTCTTCAAACTTTTCAGAATATTAACTGTTTTAAACACATTTAGCTGAGGTTGGATTAATAAAAAAAATTGCTGTAGTCATGGCAACCGACCGTTTCCGAGGCAGTGATCTTGTGATCTGCAAAGGGAGAGAGTGAAGAGAGAGATTATTTTGTTTGTTTGTTTGTAAATCCTTAGATGCACCTGGTCAGTCACTGAGAAGAGCAGTCTGCTCCTCATGGAAGTGTCTCCCGGAAGAGGGAAGGCAAGAATGGGTAGGCATTTTAACACCGGCACCTATGATAAACTACAGTGTAGCGCCAGCCATAGACTGGCTTGCGACTTTCTTACAGAAAGACCGGCGCGTGTTTGCTGTTATAACCAACTGGTAATAACGACAAATTACACTCAGCTTTTTTGACCCAGTTATTATATGAATACTGTGAGTGGTATTTATCATCCCAAGTTTAATCAATGTTGTTTCTAAATAAATACAGCACCTTGGAATTAGGGTTGTGTGGAATCTGAATTCCACCATCAGCACTGGTGCAGAGTGCTAGTTCTGCTTCCAAAATATTTTCTGGAATTTCTTTTTAAATTCTGAAAACATTTCTGTGTAAACAGCAAAATCGTTTTCTGCAGATCACATAAACCACAGAATATTTTTCAAGGATTGCAGAAAAAGAATCTGCAGTTTATGAAAACCATTTCATATGCAAAATGCCAGAACTATGGTACCAACAGAATCCCGCAGAATTTTCCAGAATGTTGTTCTTTCGGGATTTCAACATTCTGCACAGCCCTACTTGGAATACATAAAATTTTAGAATTGGCTCCCCGGCACTGAGTGTCAAGGGACTACTCTGACATGGTGGCAACTCAGGTTCATGCCCGAAGCCTGGAGCGTCAAGAGCGGAGGTCAGTAGTAGAGAAGAGAGCATCCTATCGGACACTCACTTCCTCTGAGGAGGGAACTATGCAGATCTCACCGCTTGCCTCCCCCCTGCTGGCTGCAGAGTGTTGATGCATGTAAGGCACACAGGGGAAAGATGTCATCGAGATGTTACCCCATCAGGAGTCATACGGGGGTGCATGCTCAGCAACAGGTGAGAAGATCTGCAGGAAAACGGAAGGGTCTTAGGTGGGCAGATGAAGACTGCTTCCTTCCTGTATCTCAGTGGGCTGGCCTACTTGTTGACCAGCTACAATCTCAACCTACTCGGATTGGTTCCCTGTTCAGTATATGCCAGTGTGCGAAGGATGCTGTATAAGGGGGAAATCAAGGGTCACTGGGGGGGCCAGCTGTTAGTGTGGGTGCCAGTTGGATGCCAGTTACCAAAGTCAGCAGCATGGATTAGTGAGGTGGAAGAAGGTATCAGTAGGCTGTCCTCAGGAATGGTGGCACAGATTGTAAATCACTAACAAATAATATATATACAGTATATATGAATTTTAAGTCACTATGGCGGACCACAATCGCTCTGGGTAAAGATAAAGAGATGAAATAAGACCAAATTAACTAAGAAGCGCAAGTATTTTCTTTTCTTCTGAATTTAAACCAACATACAAAAATATTACATCTGATGCAACTTGAGAATAAAGAATATCAGTAAAAGGAATTACAGAAAGTTAACAGTCCCTAAGCACCTGGGCCCTTATCACAGACCTTATGTCCGCAACCACACCAGAGCTCCTCTCACACTGCCATGTTGGAGACCTCCTCCCTAGCTCACTCATTTTTTTGTCTTGCACCCACATTCACCTGTTTGCATAGTTGGCACATCCCAGACACCTGGATTCATGAGTCCCCATCCCCAGCTCCCTTTTGTCAGGCCAAATCCAATTCTCAGGTGGAGGCTTCTCAGTATCAGAAAGGATTACTTAAGCTCATTTATGACAGTTTGTCTCTACAGTAGGACAGATAATTTGGAGAACCATAAAATAACCTTTCTACAATGCACAATCACTTTAATATAGGGGAGCGGTCACGCCCCTATAGTTAGGGTTGAGTAGGCGCTTTAACGTTAAACCTGAAATTTTTAACTTTAATAACTTTGCAACTGTTTAACAGATTTGCACACAATTTGGTATGCACTGTCCTGTGGGCTAGGTCTTTTGACGTACCAAGGGTTATGTCAGTCGTACTGGCGGATTTTGTGCTACACATTGTGAAAAAATGCTAATTTCTTTTTTTTTTTTTTTAAACTGTTTTTTCCTCATTGCGCTGTTGCCAAACTATTTGGAATTGTGGTCTGAAATTTTCAGTGTAAAAAAAGTTTGCTGCAAAGAACAAGCCAGCATTGGGTTGGCGAAAAAATATTAATCCATTCCAAAGTTATTACATTTTGACATTTTGGGTTCTGAGCATGCTCAGTTCAGTCTTTTGGATAGCTGCATGGAACGAAAACAGATTTTGGTCTGACGAAAAAGGATTTTGACAGCTCATGAAAAAGGATCCTTAGATTCCTTTTTTGTGAGAAAAAAATCTACTTAGTCAGCTGCCATCTTGTTTTATTTTTTTAGCCCAAACTGTCATAACTCTGCCCAGGAATGTCTTTTGCAGACATAAAAGTATGTATCATGTTCATCAGGATGTCTTTCATTGTTGTTTGCCTTTACTTTAATTTTACGTGGCCTCAGAATGCTTATTTTTATTTTTAAAAATCCTTTTTCTTGACTCGCTTCCGAACCTTTTTCGGCATGACAAAAAAGGATTTTGACAGCTCACGAAAAAGAATTTATCTGATGAAAGAGGATTAGCAGCCAGGCCATCTGGTCGGAGAATCCTAATCCTCTTTCGTGATGATGACAAAGGATTTTGTTGTCTCAAGAGAAAGGAATCATCTGATAAAAAAGGATCGTGACAGCTCATGAAAAAAGGATTTAAAAAAATAATCTTTTCTTGTGAGCTGTCAAAATAATTTTTCGTGAAACTATTCCTTTTTCATGAGGTGACAAAATCCTTTGTCATCATCACAAAAGAGGATTAGTGGCAGGGCTATCTGGTCAGAGAACCCTAATCCTTTTTCGTGATGATGACAAAGGATTTTGTCATCTCACAAAAAAGGAATCATCTCACAAAAAAGGATTTTAACAGCTCACAAAAAAAGATTATTTTTTAAATCCTCTTTTGTGAGATGCCCTAATCCTTCTTCATGAGACAATTGCTGTTTGGTGAGATGACAAAATCTTTTAGAACTTTTCTGACCAGGGTCTCTGGGGCATTGTGCTGGTGCTTGGGATAATGTGGGAGTGCAGGGTCTGAAGGACCCTGCGCTCCCCTCCCCCCTAAAACTGTTGTAGTGTAGGGTCAGTGTGCCACTGTAATGCTGCCTGCATTCGGACCCTGTGCTCTAACTTGTAAAGATGTTGTAGCATATGGTTTATGGGCCATTGTGCTGGTGCCTGAGATACTGTGGGAGTGCAGGGTCTGAAGGACCCTGTGATCCCACCCCTAAAGGCGTTGTAGTGCAGAGTATGTGGGCTACTGTGCTGGTGCTTGAGATACTGTGGGAGCGCAAGGTCCGCCACCCCTAAACATATTGTAAGCACAGGGTCTATGTGGCACTGTACTGCTGCCTGAGATACTGTGGGTGTGTAGAGTTTCTTGTACATATATGTTCTATGGAGGAATTGGAGCGCAGGCCCAGAGGGCCCTGCTCTCTGACATGCACATTAAGATAGCATTACATTATCTCAAAAAGTAAGGAAATAAGTTGCAAAAAACTTCATTAATGCATCAGTTAGGGTTAAAGCAACAAAAGTAGAGAAATGTGGCATTAGGGCTATTAAACCTAACACTCCATCCCACCCTACACAGATGAAGAGGCATCGGGGGCAGCACTGTAATCATTGCCCCTAATGCTCACCCCATTCTCCTATGCTGCACCCACCCAGCTTATTTTATAATGGAGTAGGGTGAGCGTTAGGGTCTGTGCAGGGTGGGAGGGGGGTTAGGATTGGAAAACCTAACACCACATTTCCCTACTTTTTTCATTTTAACCCTAACTGATGCATTAACAAAGTTTCTTTTGCAACTTATTTATAAATATAAGTGACTGGCTATGCATTGTGAAACGGATATTTTAAGCATCTCTGAGGTAGCCATGTAAATAATTGTTGTTTATGTATAAGTAAGCAGTAAGACATGACAGGGTATGGGTTACTATTCCTGAACTGCACACCCAGGTGTGTTGTGAGGCACAAGGTGGTTCAGGAATAGTAATCCACACCCTTAAATGTCTTACTGTACTTATAAAATTGGTCCACTTTAAAAACAAAGTATGATAAATTTAGCAGTGCAGTTACTATTCCTGAACTGCACTGCTCTGGAACCTTCTCCACAAATCAGGAAGCAGGCTTTTCCCTACCCATGTTATAATCCAAAGTAAACAATAAACAGTGCAATCAGGAAAAATATATTAAAAAAAATTTAAACAATAAACACAAGTACTTAAAGCTAGGCTTATTTATACTAAAACATGTAGGTAGAAATGTTGCATCAGTAAACTAGAAATAGATGCTCAGTTCTTACCAAAGAATTATTTTGTTCTATGAACCCCAAGAAACTGTAGCCCAAAAGCATTAGTGTTATCTCCCTTCCCTGTTATTCTCCCCTTCCTGGAACAGTCACAGACCCCTTAGAATATCATTTTATTTGCAGAGATCAAAAGGGGCCCCCAAATCAGAGTTACAACTGTTTTTCAGGCAAGCGAAGGCACCATCAAACTTTCTCTTCCAAGACCCCCTGGTGAGGTGGCCTAGCTGCTGCTTGGGAAACTATCACCTTGCAGCTGCACAAACTAACAGTTCTTCAAGCTATAACGAATTTCACACTCAAAGGCATTTTCCCATTTCGCTTGCACAAAGATTACACTTAAACACACACACACACACACACACACACACACACACACACATAATTTAAACATTTCTTTGTACAATCATTATGCCACAGCCATAAACACCGGTCTTCCAGTGCTCAGGACCTTATGTGGTGCAAATGTTTATGCATGCAATGTTGGTTTTTGCACTCTACTGCATCCATCTGCACAATAAGATAAGTAGCAGTATTAGCTCTCGGATCAGTACCAAGCAGAACAGCAGCACCACCACCTCTTGTAGGTAGACAGCGGTCATGCTAATACACTTCTTGCTACTTTCCTAAGCGATTCTAACAAACAGCAAGCAGTCATTCATTTATCAGTTGACTGGATGATTTATAGCAGACGTTCACCACACATCCTGCTAAATAAGCCAACAGAGTCCAATAGAACTGGAAGGTGGTCAAAGTCTGACTCATGTTGCATCCCTATTTATATCTGCATATTATTACATCACTCCAGGGGCCCCCACATAAACTGGAGTATAAAATCCCAATGCACAATTTCTCCTGGCATGACAGCTCAACAAGCAAACGCTGTATTCATAATACATACTGGAACAGCATAATTCTGGCTGCTCCTCACATGGAAAATATTAATGAGCCCCGCCCTTTTTTAACAGCTCCAAGGAGCTGAGAAAACAAAGTTCTTTTGTTGCCCCCCCCCTCAGGTAAACCGATTAATTAAGGATGCAGCAAGCAATTCTGCCTCCACAGTGGGAACCACAGGGAGACCTCTTTCTGCCACAAAATGGTCATAGAAAAAGCCTTGGCAATCTCACTCTTGAACCCGTGCAGATCTGCATGTTGAGGAGGATCACATCATACTTAACCCTTCCCAGCCAGGACAGTGACAATGAATCTCTGATGGACAGCTCTCACTGTTTGAAGCTCCGGGAGTGTCCAGGACTTCAATTTACTCTATTTTGGAAGTATATAACTCCCACACATAAGGTAAAACTTCCAAAATAAAGTCAGGAGGGTGAGTATATGATTCCCAAAAGAGAATAATATAAAACTGAGTGACATCCAATTCTGTACCCATGAAAGTCAAACATGCTTGTTAAGCAGTACCAGTCTATATTATTTCATGGTGATCTGCATATACTTCCCATGATGCTCTGCATTACTGGGGTATGCATGATCTGAATTACTTTAAAACCTGGCTTTACTGGCAATGCCCCTACCAGGTAACCCCTGTCTCTGTGCTTTTGTGCTGAGGTTCTTTGTCTTCTAGATTGCTTTCCTATTTTTACACTCACCATGACCCAAACCCATAAGACAGGGCTAGTTCCCCCCTTCCACTATGCAGAGACAGATAAGCCACATTAATGAGTACTGAGAAGGCTGCAACATGTGTCTGTGTGTTCTGTTCTCAGGCACTGCAGACTGTATGAGAGGCCTTTAGGTACCATACACTCCTACTTAAAGCAAAATCAGTTTTAGTTCTGTCATGGTGATTGTATATACTTCCCATGATGCTTTGCATTCCTGGCATATATTGGAGTATGTATGATTCTGTATTTCTTGGAAACATGGTCACTACTTTTTTTTTGCTTTTTAAAGAAAACGTTATGTTACCAGTAATATTTCATAACTTCCAAAAACTCTCCTTTCTTACAATACAGACTTTCAGAATCAGGGAAATGGAATGTATTTTGGCTTCCAAAAATCTGGAATAACTTCAAAGTTTAGACCCAAGGAAGTTTTTCACTTCCAGCCCGAAACAAATCAACCAAACCCCTGCTTTCAATCAGCCCAATGCTCTCCCATTTCTCAGCTACACGGAGCAGGAGAAAGAGGATATCATTCTTAGACCTGTCAAATTTGCAGGCTTTAGGGTAGTGCCTCTTACTGAAGAATGGAGAGGTTAGGATATCTTTGATTAAGTCTGTAAAGTAGACGGGGAAAAACTTTACCGGCCTACCCATCTTGCCCCTCTTCCCTGGAACTCCTGGTATCCCCTGCACAGAGAAAAGAGAAGAAAATACAGTGTAACCAACATCACATACCAAGATACAAAGAGCGCTGGAGTAACATTTCTGCATTTACCGTACAAGCACCCTGGGATAGTTTATGTTAAAATATAAACAGTCTGTTGTATAATTACCCTTCCAGACCACACTCAAATCAATGGCTTTGATCCACCAACACCCACTTGTGGCTTCTGGCAGGGAATCATGTTTACAATTTGCTAAAGTGGTCAATCACAGCTAGGTATCATTATCGTCCCCCAGATTAGAAAACTGTGGTGATGGTCACACCCAAGTCTCTAGTTACTGGGCTTTTGATTATAGTTTGGGTTTCAGAAGCTTGACCTGCAATGCTGATTCACTTAGCTCAACAGCTCCAACACTTCTAAGGCAGACTGGCCTACTGGGATTAGCCACTTTTATAACTGGTTTCTTTTTGTGGTCGGGATGGTGGCATGGGGGCAGGATATTCTTGCATGATGGGGAAAAAAACCACCAATAATTTTCCATATGTTGCAAGGAGGCTAAGATAAGCTCTCCTTAAACCCAGGAGGTGAAGATAAGCCCTCCTAAAAAACAATTTTGGCTTTTAGATAATGGCCGAGGCAGGCAGGAAATTACTGCCAGCAGAGAAGTTTAACCCAAGCCAGATGGGAGCACACTTGGCCAGATTCCATTTGCTGGGGTCTCCATCCTGTCACATCTGCAATGCAGGTCCACGTGGTCATCTCTCTTTGAACCGCTATGGAGTTCCACTATGCTTCTGAATCCCAGTCCCAGAAACAATGTAATCCCTATAAGTAAGCCCCCCAAAGAACTGAACCCAAAGAGAATACTAATGGCAGGAACAAGATTCGAAGAGCTCTGGTGTACTTACCCGCTCCCCATCAGGTCCTGGCAGCCCAAACAAGCCTGGAGGTCCAATAAATCCCTGTGAAAAGAGCCGAGAGAGAGAGAGAGAGAGAGAGAGAGAGAGATAATGTCAGAAGATACAGATTTTTGATTACTACGCCTGATGAGAGTGACTCTCTTGTCTTTACTCCAGCGCTGGTCTACAGTTGATATGGAGATGAATCCGTGAAGAATTAAGCCTTGAAGCAAGTGTATATGCCCATGGACTGCATGGTGCTGGCTTCCACGATGTAGTCCAAGGGCACATACCCTCACACCAGGGATCAATACGACTTCCCAACGAACCAACACTCAGGATGTGGAGCGAACCAGCGACCAATCACCTTTCATGTCTTTCTGTTTGACCAGGATAACAGCTGTATTCACCTTAAGAGAGGAGGGAATTGATTGAATACATAGCGAGCGTGACTTGCATAATTACTGAAATGTTACAGCAGTGCACACAGGATTTAAACACAGAGATGAGACTTTAAGCAGCAAAGGTGCAAAGTAAATTACAGCACTTCACAGAGTATGCCCTTATACTACAACAAAGTTCCAGCAGCTATCTCAACATTGGCCCACATGGGTCACACGTCACATACCTGCTCGTACTTGCCCCAAAGTTATTTATTTGATTTCATTTAAAATAATGAAGAGGGTGATTTTCTCAATCATTTGACTTGTTCCATCAGAGTTCTGTAAATATGGCTTAAGAAGTGTGTCAGGCATGAAGGCCACCGATTGGCAGAAAAGCCCCATTACAACTCATAACCATTTCAGGCAGCTCAGATGTGTGTGTGTGTGTGTGTGTGTGTGTGTGTGTGTGTGTGTGTGTGCTTCACCTTCAAGGACTCTTAAGAACATTCCTATAGCATGAAACCTGCTGAGTTTGACTAGCAGTCCTTGAGTGTGCTGCAAGTGTGTTCTCTCCATTGCTCAGTGTTTCTGCAGCACCTGCTCCTTTTCTGTCTGCGCAAGGACCTGTGTGTTTCTTAGGTTGTTGGGGGCCTGCAGGGGAGAGGAGGACTGACAGTCCCAGCAAAAGTCAACCTCTTCATGGGAAGGTGGGCAAGTGTGTTCCACAGTTCTACTGCCAATTGAGCAATCACGGGTGGTGATGCAAAGTGGAGTAACTCGAGAGAGCAGGGATGTCACTCGAGATTCATGCAAACGTGTACTACATGCATTTATCAAGCACTGTTTCACTGGCAGTGTCCCTGAGAGATGGGCATTGAAAAGCAGACACTGGTTCTGGCTAACACAGGATGGACCTGCACTCCTCTAGCATGGCCCACACCACCAACTGTGGCACCCACCTCCACCACACAAAGAAGCCTGGGGGGGCTAGTGAGAAAGCCTGAATGACTCTGCCGGGGGGGAAGGGCAAGTCATGGGATCTCAGAGGGTAGGATAAGTACCCAGAGAAAGCAGGTGATGGAGTGGGAGACAAGCCAGCAGAAGGGAGCAGGCCACCGTGGTAATGGAGTCATCAACGGATAAAAAAAGAGAAAAAGAAAACACCAACAGTAGAAGAAAGGAGGGACAGCAAACTCCAGAGACACACCACACCCTCTCCAAACTTTACTTCCATTAGTGAAAGGTGATACAAAACTTGCAAAGCGACCAGCCGGAATGTTGCAACATCAGACGGAAAATTTCCCTGGTGCTTTGTCCAGCACTAGGACTTCTGCTGTCCCTCCTTTCTTCCCATGTGTTATGTGTATGCATACCTGTGTGTATGTATGTATGTATGTAGTCTTGTGAGTACAGGTACATAACTGTCTCCACGAAGAAAAATGTGCATGTCTGTAAAGTATATGTGCTCACGGTATGTGTGCAGGTGCTGATATGGGCGCACGAGCATGGGTAGGTGTGCATGTTTTGTCTGTACATATGAGTGAATGTCAGCATGTGTCTGTGCGTTAAGGTACAGTAGGAGCATGCACATGTATGTAAATGTGAAAGGCTGTAGTGCATACACATATGGCTAAGCATGAGACAATGCGTGCACATGCTTTTGTATGGCAATGCATGCAAAATGCATAAACATGTAACCAGGAGTAAGGAGAGCGGTATCTGCCTGTCTGCATGTATGAGTACATAAATGTAAGAGGTGTTACAATCCTGTGTGCAGATATGTGTTACTTTGTGGGACTACAGCCTACAGTATGTACATGCATCTTTGTGCAGATGCATGGCTATGCAAACGTGACTTTAGCAATGAGTCGGTGCATGCACAGTATATGGGATTCCCTTTCCACAAGGATGTCCGTGTGAGAATATGAATGTCTGCACAGCCATGTCAGTCAGTATGACTGTGCACATCTGTGTGTGTGTGTGTGGGGTGGGGGATTTTTGATTATACTGATCATTTTCTATACTGCTCTGCAGCTAGATTCCTATCTAATCGAGGGGCTCAACCAGCAACGAATCCAAACAAAAAAACAATCACTGCAAGATGCCCTTTTGTCAGATTAACTCTCATTTGCATATATCCTGAAGATGTTGGGTCATTTGGATCCGGAGTCATTTTAATTACTACCAAATATCCTTGGGAATTGGGGGTGCATGTACCTCGGAGCTTGCGAGGCTAATTGTTCTTTGCTTTGTGCCAGAGAGGTCACTTTAAGAATCAGGCTTCGCACATGAAAGTTCCCTTACTGCATTAATTATAGTATAGCAGGCTCTTGTTGAAGACTGTGGACTAGAGTTACAGACAAAGTTTGCAGCACAAAACCAGCAGCCTGTGCCAGTTCAGAAAGTACTTCGGTCATCAGCTGGAAAGCAAAACACTGAACGCCATCCAGATCTTTCTCAAGAGCATCTACAGTATATATCTTTATCAGCTCCGATCATTACCTGGCTGTTTCACAAGAAAATGTCCCACTGAGGATCTAATCCATATCTGACTGTTTCACATGAGAAAGGAAAGAGCACGGACTGATTCAACTTTTTCACAACCTGAAAGTGTCCCTGACTGCGACTTGACTTTCACAGCAGCACTGAAAGGGGTTCTGACTGATTCAGTTTTTCACAAGAGCTTTGAAAAGTGCTCTAATTTAACGTTTTTACAAGAGCACTGAAATGAATTGTTACCGATCAGACATTTTCACAAGAGCATTTAAGGGGGACACTGGCTGTTTTCATTTTTCCACAAGAGCAATGAAAAGGGCTCTGGCATATTTGACATTTTCATGTGAGCCTGAACATGCTCTGGCTGATTCAACTTTTTCACACGACCTCTGAAAGGGGCTTTGGCTGCGTCAGACTTTTTACAAGAGCACTGAAAGGGGCTCCAACTGACTCATTTTTTTACAGGAGCATCAAAAGCAGCTCTGACAGTGATTCAACTTTTACATGAGAGCAAATGATGTGGGGCTCTGTGATCCAAATTTTTCACAAGAGTATCAACAGTGTGATCGAACTCTTCCACCAGAGTATATCAAGTGCAAGATATAGTTACAGCTTGCATAGACATTTACATAATAACTGACTGCAATTCAGAACAACCATATACTGTACAACAAAGTTCATTCAGATATGAAGGACATGGTATAGTATACTGCTCTTAACCATAATGTTCACAAAAGCCACTTACCACCTCACGGCTGGTCAGTGACCTACGTGAAATGAATTGTGGTGGTCTCAATCCAGTTCACAGTGGGCAAATGTCCATATCACTGAACAACCAACAGTTGGCACTAACTGACACCCTTGTTGGCAGTCTCACATGAGAGGCCAAGGACTGAATGTGCATGGAATCTGAACTACCCTCTCACCTACGTGGCGGTCCCTCCATGGGAGGGTCGGGGCGCACTGGTGGGGCAGTGTGGGGAAGCTTGCACTGTGATCACCTGTGCTGTACCTGTCATGTGGATAAACTGAAGACTTCAGGTTCCAGAACGGTCAATCCAGCACCTTTCATGAGTACTGAATTCACACAAAGAAAAAAAACTGTTTACGGAGAATACAATCCTGTATTTGTTGTGCAGTCTGTACTCTCCTGTGTCATGCCTGAAAATCAGCCTGGTATGTCTAGTGCACTTAACTAGTTAACAAAAACTCAACAGACATACAAAAGGGCTCAGACTGTACTCCACACCTTTCATCAGAACATCAGAAGGAGCTATTCTATCAGGAAAGGTAAATGGTTAATCTAGGTATTGGCAATCCAGGTCAGTGCTTCAGACTGCCCAGTCAGTGAGGGAGCCCATATCTGCATATAGTTATCAGCATGGGCTGCACACCTATTTGTGCACATTTGTGAAAAAAATAATTACTAAATATCTATGTGTCCTGATCACTGAGAACCAAATATCCAGGTAAAAGCCATTGATTAGTGAGTATCACTTATCTATGTACTATAATAACGATGGGTCACACATTCTTGAACCATAACCTCTTGGGTTACCTTCAATGCAAGCAAGGATTGCTTTACAAATCATGTAATCTGCACCACCCAGTCACACTGCAGACTGGGCTGCACGGCATACCAATTTAAATCTGCATGTAAATCACTATCCCAGCATCATTCAGTCATAGTTAGACTGGGTTACATAGGACAACATTCTGTAATAAACTAATACAATACTTGACCTTACAAAGGAAACAGTCCTAAATGGTTTGATTTAGGGATGGAAGATAATTTGTTTAAAAAAAATTGTATCTGTGTTGCCTGCATCATTTTTGCTGTCATGTATACATTGCCCTGCATAATGGCAGAGGTCAGCTGGTTGCTTCACCATTCTCCGCATAGTGTTCATTTAGACAATGCTATACAGGACACAGAAGCTACTGGGAGAACACACAACAAGTTATGCTCAAAGACAAGAATTTGTATTGGTCTACAAGGAGTAAACAGCTGTGAGTCAATTGTCAAAGGAACTCACAAAAGACAAAAGGGTCGGATTCGGTTGACTGGCTGTGTGCTGGGTCACCATTCATTTATAATAATCTGCAGACTAACATACCAGTAGACTTCTGCACAATCATCACAAAACCAGTATAAGACCTGGTTTACCACAGGATATCTGCGACCAGCCAGGCCACTCCATGGAGAATCTTAGTAAGTCCACCTATTCATCAAATGCAGGTCTGAAACACATTAGCTTTTTCATCATTCAACAAACAGACCTGCGTTGAATTTTGAGGGGTTGAGAGGACATTTTTAACCTGCAACTAGCATGGCATGGTGCATGCATGAGCTGAGACTCAGTCCCAAACAATACACACGAGCAGTTGTTATGGCCTCCTGAACTGGGGTGCAGACATAAACACATAATGAGGAATAGACCATCTGTAGAGGGCAGAGATTGGATACTACCATCATCAGGGACAAACAAACACAGGCAACAGAGCACCAACAGAAAAGGCTTTTCAGAATACTTTGAGCCACATGATCTCTGCTTCTTTCATATTTTACAATCTGTTAAATACTCACTCCTGTCTTGTTCACTCTCCTCTCCTTCTTTCACCCTCCTCATTTACTCCTTATACTGTCATGCATGCACACATTCACTCATTTTCTGTCTTTTAGTCATCAAATCCCCTCTTTGTACATTTCCTCCCTCACCCTCCTACGCACAATCACTCTTACCCTCTCACATGCACTCTCCCCCTCTGCTCTCACACAATCATTCCTTCCCCTACAGACAGACACACACACAAACCTTCTTACAGTCTGTTATACACACACACATATACGTTTTCAGATTCACTTTCTCACATTCTGCTTTTCATACACACACACACACACACACTTTCTCATAATCTGTTACACACACATTTTCAGATTCAGTTTCTCACACTGTTTTTCACACACACACACACACATATACATTTTCAGATTCACTTTCTCACAGTTTTACACACACACACACACACACACACACACTCTCTCTCTCTCTCTCTCTCTCTAAAGAGGTTGCAAGTGATTTACTGTCACATTCTATGCAACATGAATGCAAATCATGTTTTCCACTGAAATACTATTTTTCAAAGTGGCTAATTAATGTACTTGTAAATCCAGAGAACTAAGGTTTGGCCAGCACAAATGGTGGACACAGCCATTTTCAGCACAAACAGTATACAAAGTCTCCCTACTTCATACATACTGTGTACGGTACAGTGTTGTAGGAGCACATACTGTACAACTTGACTGGGGGGGCAGTATTCTGGGCTCTGAGCGCTGATTTTGGTCACTCCTACTGTCTGATATCCATCCCTACTGGGGTATAATATGAATGGTGTGCTCTGACCGAATTAAGCATAATGTTAAATGCATAAAACTAAACACTGTAGCATGTTTTGATCTTATGCAGTTCCTGAAGTACAATATTGAATGTATAAGGGGTCTGGGTAACAAACACGGGCATGTCTACAGCGGGAGTTGGGAGACAAAGATGAACCAAAGGGTCCTGGCTAGGGGTGAGCAAATACCTTTTTAAGAATATTTGGCCAAATATTTGTATTCAGGGCCCCAAATATTCAGAAATTTAGAATTGGTATTCATAATTTGTGTGCCTGTTTTGGGGGGGAGTAAAAGAAACAGCCACCCACCCTCCTTCCAGCCCGATCATTTAAAATACAAACCCCATCCCCTCACCCTCTGCTACAAGCCCAATCCCACCCTTCCCACAACACCCACAATTTTAGGTTAAAATAAACCCTCCCACAATAGGTAGCCAGCACAACCCACCCCACTCCCTGGCTGGTCACTGTCTTGTCTAGCGCTTTTCGTGTTGTAAATCAATTTATCCCCCCCCCACCGGCAGCACTCAACTCCCACTCTCCTCTCCCCCCAGCACTCAAATTTTATCTAAACAGAAGTCCCTCCCATGCACAGCGAAGGTGACAGACACAACCCGCACTCTTCCACAGCCGGCCACCTTCTAGTGAATGGAAGAACCCCCGCCCTTGTTGCATAGTAAAATTTAGGTGCTGGGGGGAGGAAGGTGGAAGTTGGGTGCTGCTGCTAGGGTGGGGAGTGGGTGGAAATAAAATTGATTGACAACATGAAAAGTGCTAGATGAATAATGAGTAGCGCATTTTTCGTGGTATTCGGGAAATACCATTTGTTACTCACACACCCCTAGTCCTGGCTTACAAATTTTATTTTCCTAGCTATATCACTGATATAGTATACCTTACACTCAATCTGTCTTTCACAGTTTCTTCTAATACAAACACTCACACTCTCCCTTTTACACACATATTCTGTCATTCTTACAGACACAAACACACACACACACAATTGTTCTCATTCACCAGATACATCAGCAGAGCTCCATGCAGATCAGCAATATGTCAAAGCCACCTACCCGAGTTCCTTTTGGCCCAGCCACTCCTACTGGCCCTGGTAAACCCTGAAATATAAGACAGACATAAGAGAAGAAGAATATTGGAAAGGATTCTTTAAATACAGTTGCAAACATCAAAACACACACAGCTTGTCCTTGTCACTAATTGCATACAGTGTTTGGGACCATAAGCCACAAGGAATTCATAAGAGATAAACTGGTTCAGGAGGAGGAGATAATACTGAACATTTCAAACTGAAGTAGTTTATGCTTAATCATATTAAAACATCCCATACCCAACTGGGAGACAGACTGCAATCCCTGAAAGACATTCCAACAGCTCCGCATTCACTGTTTTGTTTTTTTTAATACATGCAAATTGGATATGAGTCATCACACTGATTCCCTGAAGGGACTAATTGTCAAATTGCTACCAGCTAATTTTTTCCTAATGATTACTCCTGGGGACAGCCCCTCTGCAAGCTGCAAAGAAGGTCTGCTTTATGGAATATTTACTGAGAAAACAGCTGCTAAAGAGTCAACTGAAGTGTGTGTATATGTGTGTGTGTGTGTGTGTGTGTGTGTGTGTCGTTTGTAGAACAGATTCCATTCCATTAAGCAGGCACCTTCAACCAAGCTATCTGTAGAGAAAATGTTTAGAATCCTCACAGCCTGGCAAAGGTCCTAAGCTAGTTAGTGCTAGAAAGCCCATCTGATCCCCTTAGAAGCAGAGCCCCTGTGAGTGGATAATTCATTCTGTAGCAAGTGGCATCCTTTTTCGTTGGCCCAGTATATGTGTGTGACCAGCACAGTAATCCTGCTTTGCAAAATGACATGCTGACAAGCCAGTTACGTCACTGGGGGAAACACTGATGAAAAATATAATATTTGGGCACACCTTACCATGTTACTTCATATATTTCTGTATTTCTCATATCTGTGCTCTGTATCACTAGAGAGATTTGCATGAAAACCGGAGTTGCCCCTTACAGTTCATTTTCTCCTGCTGCTCACCCCCCACTGACAATTCATAATCCTCTGCTTGTGATACAAATTCCCCAGCAACAGGTTGCAATATTACAAGCACAGAATTAATGACTCCTGGTGGAGAATGAACAACAGGAACACATTGATTTTATGAGACCAAGATTCTGTTCCATACAAATGTCCTTGGTGAAGGAGGAGTGGAAGGAACCCCCCCCCCCCAGCAAATATGCAGAATAAAATATAAATTAAATTGTTTCTAAGTATGGTGTTAAGATTTTCCCACGTGTATCAGTGGCTCTTTAAACTGTGCCTTCAGTGCTTTAGCAAAGTTGTGTAAACCCAATAAAGTTCTTTAATGGTTTACTACTGTAGCAAACTATTCAGTGGACTCAGCTTTTTTTAGGTTAAATAATTTATTTTCACCGTTATGGGTAACTGAGACTACATAACACAGCATTTCCACTTCCCTTTTCTAAGGCTCGATAAGATGACAGCTGAAGTAGCAGGCTCTTGTTAAAGTGGTCTTCAAAGGTTAGGTTTGAGGTGGGACAGCAGGCTGTTGGTTCTAAGGCAGCGGGTTCTATTCAAAGTGGTCTCCCATATGGCTAGATCGGACAGTGGGCTCTTGGTAAGGTGCACTTCCCCAGGTAATGGTTAGGGCAGTGGGCTCTTGTCAAACTGCGTCTCCATGGGTAAAGTTCAAGGCGGGGGCTATTGTCAAAATATGTCTCCATAGGTAAGGTTCAGAGCAAAGGGCTCTTGTCAAAGTGTGGTTACGTGGTCCATTTTAAGGGCAGCAGGCTATTGCCAATGTATGCTTCTACAGATAATATCTGGGGGCAGAAGGCTCCTGTCAAAGTGTGCTTCCACAGGTAAGAATGTCAGGTAGAAGGATCTTTCCAAAAATGGATTTCTATGGGTAATGTTCTGAGGCAGTAGACTCTTGTCAAAGTGTGGGAAACAAGAACGCTGTTCGAGGGCAAGGCTGTGCACATAGCAAGGACAACAGACTACATGAACATACAGCCAGGCACCATCGCCACATTATGTAAAAAAAAAAACCAAAAAAAAAACCACTTTGATCTATATGATTGTAAATACAGAAAAATATTTTTTGAAAGTGCCTTGTTTCTGGTGAGAAATGTTGGAAGAATACATGTGGAGTCTCTACTCCCTTGTTTTTAAATGTAGGTACATCTTGCTAATATAAACATATATATACACACACACACACACGTACATATATATATATATAGGTTACTGACTTGTAACTGTAATTCTATTAGTACTATGCAGTCCACATCCACACTCTGGCAGTTCTGCTGGAGACAGCAGAGTCACTGGAAGTCTTCAATCTAAGCTTCTCCCGCCACCTTGGTGGTATATACTCCAGCTCCACCCCGTGACGTCAGATCTTTTGCATGCTTAAAGCAGGAATCTGAATGCCACTTGTCAGGGCGGGTCAGGTAGGCTGGGTGACTGTGAACTGTATACCACTAATAGAACTAAGGTTACAGGTAAGTAATCTATATTTCTAACAATGCAGCTACAGTTCCATGTCCCCACTCTAGCAGACTGCTAGCAGTTCTATGGGAGGAGACTGGAGGACCGAGGACCCAAAAACTGCATCCCAACAACTCAATATACCAATGCTGCAATGCGAGATGAAGGTGTGCACATTACTCTAGTTTGCAGCCCTTCATATCTCCCCAGTGGGGATACCCCTGGAAGCCCAGTGGGGATATCTCTAGAAGCAGCCACCACGGCAGTGATGTCTGGTAGAATGAGCCCTAATCCCTTTGGGTGGCTCACTACCAGTCAACCTATATTAGAGGTCGATGCAGGATGTAATTCACTTGTTAATCATCCACTTTGCTGCCGTTCCACCAGGTGTGACTTCAACTTATGTCACCAACAGCTGGTCAGCCTCATCCCAAATTCCAGCCATGTGCTCCTCACAGTATGACAGCAACCTTATGCAGGTCCAGAGTATGCAACCTGCGATCGGCCTCCAAGGTCTGGCTGGTAAAATACACCAGTAAGATAATCACCTTGTTAAGGAGAAAACTCCAATATGACCTTTGGGAGGAACTTTGGGTAGGGGCGAAAGACAACCTTGTCCTTGTGGAAAACCAGGTAAGAAGAGTCCACCGAGAGTGCCTGGAGCTCACCGATACTTCTGGGTGATGTTACAGCCACCAAGATGGCAGTCTGGCTCCACCCCAAAGAGATGGAGAAGCAGATACTGGGAACTGCTGAGACGCAAATGTCAAGGGACTGAAGGTCCAAGGTGCAAAGCCCCACTCCTCCCAGCAATGGTTCCACTGTTGCCACAGGAGCTCCGTGTAGCACTGACACATTTTTCATTAATGCTATCATTACCATAGGACAAGGAGCATCGATGGTGATGCCTCCCTGTCAAGTGGGATTGAGAGAGCAAGCAACGGCTCAACCTCAACCTCAACCATTAACCCTCGAATGGTGTCCTCCAGAAGGTTTATGTAAACATCTAACTTAGCATGTGAAGAACTCGACATTTCAGAGGCATGACCACAAGCAGAGGCACCTCCCAAGGCAACTAAGCCGGGGTCACTAACTGGGCCTTGTCTTCTGAGGTGAGAACCGGGAGAACTGGGGTCTGGGAGATCGACTCCTCATCAATCTCCTCTGACAGCCAATCAACAGGCTTGAGAAAACTCTCAACCACTTGGTTGAACAGAGTTGAGGTTGACAAGCCTTATGGAGTTACTGGGGTGCTTTTGACGTCCCCTTGATGGTAGGGAGATCGACCAAGGTCAGAGGAGTTGAAGGTGCAGGAACAGCATAATCTTTCCCAATCCCATGACCTATGATGACATTTTTTTGTACTTTCTGCCGCATTGTGAAGGGCTCTTCTTGAAGGTCTGGAGGGCCAGATACATTTCCCTGAACTCGTTAGAGAGAGAGAGACACTTAGACCCTGGCCACAGTCACCACTGTTTCTTCTTCATGACTGCAAACTGAACAGCTGACCTGACCACCATCAAGGCTTTTTTGTGGTCTTTCGGCTGACCTAGGGTCAATTAAGCCTTCCCATCTTCGATGGATGCTTGCAGGAGGATCCAGCAAAAACTGCATCCTTTCACATAGTGTTGACAACCCAAGCAGTATAAGCATGTATCATGTGATTCCATGGCTGGCATTTTCTGCCTGCACTGGATGCAGAACCTAAATCCTGGTTTCTTGCTCTCCATCATCAATCACGACTGCAAAGAGGAATCCGAGGACTAGAGTAACTTTAAAGTGGAATACAGACTGAAACAGTTGAAGATTTGCCTGAAAAAGTGCTTTGAAAACTTGAAGTCCTTCAACACTGCAGAGCCACAAAGAAGGAGACCTGTCCCTTCCAGTGGAAGGAAAGATTTGATGTCATGTGGCAGAGCCTGGGTCATGGGAGGAGCTCAGCTTGAAGACTTCTGATGACTCAATTGTCTCCAGCAGAACTGCCAAAGTGTGGATAGTGAACTGTATCCACACTGTTAGAAGTATGTCTATAAACTTGTAGACCAAAGTATGATCTTGTCAAAGTGTGCCTCCATAGGAGGTCACATGATTCAGCCTGCTTGAACAGACAACTTTACATTGGCTCCACTGAAACCAGCCTAAAACAGGGTTTATACTATTTTAAATATTTTTATTTTACCCCCAAAAAGTAGTAGGGATACATTAAGGTTGCCTTTAATGCAGACCTCAGTGAGTGGATGATGGCTACGTGGTCTAAAAGCACCCTTGCTGATATGTCTGAGGTCCCGCTGGTGCCACCGTGACCTCACCCGCCAAAGCGGCAGCCACCTCCCGACTTTCTCTCCTGAAGGCTGAGAGGAAGCAATGAACTGGATAAATTCTTTCAGGAACTTATCGCAATAGAAGTAACATTTCTTGAAGTCGCAGGGGGCTTCAAACTATTCAAGCCAGTTCTTGAACAATTTAACCTACGGCTGGGGGACGTAGAGACAAGAGTGTGCGCCGATTCCTAGATCGATTCGTTTTTACTGAGCCTTCAGCTCATGGGTGGGATCCAGGCATGTGAGCTCAGTGCACGTACACTGTCTGATCGTTCTCCCGTAGTACTACGACACCCAGACAATACAGCACAAGATAAAGTGTGGAAAGTTAACAATCTGCTGCAGGATGACAGACACACAAAAAAATCTAAGGACATTACCTCTCACTTTTTTACAGAGAATGACGGCACAGTTGAAAATCTAAACATGGAGGGTGTACAAATGCACAGTTAGGGGTGAGCTAATCAGACCTGCCACCATTAGAAAAAAGAAGAGGGAGACAGAAAGTAGGACTCTGCTAAGGGAAATTGAAGACTGAGAAACAAAGTTCAGCAGCACCAGGTAAACCCCCTGCATGAAAAGCATGCTGAGACTCTCAGGGATGGGGCGGCACAATATTTGGATCTAAAATGCAGTATGTTCATCAGGCAAAGAAAGCTGGCAAATTGCTCACACTCAGGCTGAAGCAACATGAACATTTAAAGAGAATGCCTGTGGGACCAGTCAGATGGTTCGATCACTGCACCGTGGGGTTCAGTTTTTGTGCCCCCCCCCTTTGTAGGCCTACCCCTGTGGAGATGGTCAGGTAAGATGTAAGCTCTGAAGGCCTGGTGGCCATGCTTGACCTATCGGGCCTTCCAGTGGCAACCAATGATCCAGAGGCCTTAGTGATGGCCTATAACAGGGCCATCTCTGCAGCCCTAGATGTCATTGCTCCAGTCTGCGTTCGTCCGCTCTCCCTTCGCCCTCAGTCCTCTTGGTTTGATGGGACTTTGAAGGAGATGCGGTGACTAGGACGAAGGTTAGAGCATTGCTGGAGGAATCCACCCTGGATGCCGACTGCCTTAGATTGATGGATCATTATCAAGCCTATCAATATGCAATCACCCATATGAAGGCAGAGTTCCTGTCCGGGGAGATTGTGGCTGCCCAGAACCAACAAGCTCAGCTCTTTCAAACTGTAGACATACTGTGCAACCCAGCCTGTCTGCAGATTTGAAGAGCTTTATCGCAAATAGAGTGCGATGAGCTCACTCGATTCTTTGCAGCTAAGGTGGCTGACATCAGGGTGGTGCTCCAGCCAGCACACTCTATGGGCATTGCTTTTGATTGGCACTCAGTCACGGACCCTCATTTTTCCTGGAGTACCTTCAACCGGCTGGAGTTCATGGATGTCTTGCAGATTGTCCAGGGTACGTGCCCTATGTGTTGTAGTTTGGACCCAGGACCAACTGCCCTGATTATGGGCTGTAGTGACATCATTGACCCGGCCCTCACACGGATAGTCTGGTGCTCCTTGGAAACAGGTGAGTTTCCTAGCTCCCTGAAGGAGGCAGTGGTGACATCCATCCTGAAAAAGGCTTCTTTGGACCCAGATTGCCATGCTAACTACAGACCAATCTCAAACCTTCCCTTTATAGGGAAGGTGATCAAGAAAGTAGTAGCCCTACAACTGGAGAACCATTTGATCATCCATGATATCTATGACCCTCTCCAATCTGGTTTTTGAAAGAGGCACAGTACTGAGACAGCGCTGGTTCGGGTGCTCAATGATCTCTTGATGACTAAGGATTGGAAAAAATGCTCCATCTTGGTTCTTCTTGATCTCTCATCAGCTTTTGACACTGTGGACCATGGGGTCCTTTTCACTCACCTGAGATTCATCTGTGGCCTGTCAGGTACAGTTCTCAGGTGGTTTACATCTTTCCTCACCGGAAGAACTCAGAGGGTGGCGTTGGGGATTCATTCTTCTGACCCAGTTCTTCTGTCATGTGGGGTTCCTCAGGGTTTGGTGTTGTCCCCCATGTTAGTCACAGTGTACATGCTGCCCCTTGCAGACACTGTAAGAAAGTAAGGGCTGAGGTTTCACCACTATGCCGATGATACCCAGCTATACCTTTCTTTTGCACCTGACCAGTATAGAGCTCTCTCGGTATTTAATAACTGTCTTGTTGAAATCCAAGACTGGATGAATTCGAACTGGTTGGGGTTAAGCTCGGAAAAGATGGAGGTGCTCGTGGTGGATCCGGGGCGCCGGACAGGAGGATCGAGGGTGGGTTCGCCTTCGAGACTTTTCCTTGGAGGCCTCCCACTCCCTACCTCTGAATGGATGCAGAACCTGGGGGTGATTTTTGATGAGGGGCTGACACTGTGATCGCAGGTGTCGGCAGTCATCAAATCTTCTTTTTACCATCTGAGGAACATCTCCAGAGTTAAGTACCTTATTCCATCTGGCGATCTCCCCATGTTAGTCCATGCCTTTGTTTTCTCACGTCTTGATTATTGTAATACCCTGTACCTAGGGCTACGTGGGGTTGATATCCACCACTTGCAGCTGGTGCAGAACGCAGCAGCCTGGTTACTGACGGGGATTCATCAGTCCTGTCATATTTCTCCGGTGCTGTGCAAACTGCACTGGCTGCCAGTATGGTGGTGGATCACCTTTAAAGTTAGACTTCTGAGTTATAAAGCCCTACACAGACTGGGCCCGGATTACCTGAAAGACGCCTGGTTCCTTACTGCCCTGGGCGATCGCTCCGCTCAGCTGACAAGGGGCTGCTAGAGATTCCAAGGGTGTTTTTAAAATCTTCTGGGGCCTGTGTATTTATGCATACGGCCCCAACCCTATGGAATTCTCTACCCCATCAGGTATGGGAGTGCACAACCATGGAAAGATTTAAACAGGCTCTTAAAACTTTTTTATGGAACCAGGCATATTCTATATAACCCAACTCTGATTTTATTTGTATTTTATGGTATTTTATAATTGTATTTATGGTATTGTTGCTCATTTTGTTTTGTTATGCGCCTTGATTCTTTGAAAGGCGCACTATAAATAAATAATTATTATTATTATTATTTTTATCATTATCACAGCAGCACCCTGCTAATGAAGCCAGAGAAATTGTGCAGAGCTTCTGAGAGTACTGCAAACACCTCTATGAGGTAAAGCACACAGGCAACCAGGCTGACATTAAGGCCTTTTTACAGGCTGATGTTCTCATGAAGGTCACTGTAGCTCAAGCAGAGAATCACAGAAAATGTGGTAGCATGGGCAGTAAAAGAACTAAAACCTAACTAGGCACCTGACCCTGATAGCTTTTCACCAAATTTCTACAGGTTACTTAAGCTTGAAGTCATGCCTCATCTCACAAAAATTGTAACTATGTTTTTTTTCCTGAAGGCAAACTAAACACCAGAATGCAGAAAGCTTTCATCAACCTGTTACCCAAGCCCGGAAAAGATCAGGAAATTATCAGCAAGTACTGCTTTATCTCCTGGCTTAACATAGATATAAAAATCCTGGCAAAGATTCTGGCCTCCAGAGTTAACAGGGTGTGGGACACATTAATTGGTCCTGAACAGGTGGGATTCATACAGAGGAGGCTGCTGAGAGACCACCTGAGAAAGGTGGGACACAATTTTATGTCCAGGGATGCTGGTGCCCCTGCAGTTATGGTGTCCCTGGACGCAGAAAAAGCCTTCAATAGGGTGGCATGGGACTACCTATTCTACATCCTTGAAGAATTTGGTTTCCCGGGTACCTTCACTGAATGAGCCAACTTATTATTTATCATGGGAAGTTGAAAAAAGTCAATCTCTATGGGATCTGCAGGTAAATGGATTTAATGTGACCTGGTCATGGTACTGATAGTAGTTCTATCTCATTGTGTACAACATATTTATTCAGTGATGTACATATTTGTTTGCCTAGTACATTTTATCAAGAACAGCTTTTGGTGTTGGTCAGAAGTTATACCATAGCCTCTGGCTCAGAATGGTTTCTGGTTCTTGAAACATGTAAATCTGACCAATTTTCAACTTCTATCCCTTGTTTAGTAGAACAGGTATCGTGTCAAGAGCTTGGATTTTATTGGGTTTCCTTCTGAGTGGGGATATCTGCCCTAATCCTAGGCCATTGCCAAGTAATATAAAGAACAGAAAGGGTATTTCATCTATTCATTCCAACATCAGGAGTATTTTACTAAAGATGGACATAATTGCGGAATTTGTGGGTGATTTGTGGGTGACCAGCTTAATCTGGTTCATAGTCAGTTGGCATTCATCTGTATCCCCCCTCCTCCGAGTCGTGCCTGAAAATAGGCAGGATTTGTCTAGTGCACTTACCTGGTCAACAAAAACTAAATAAATAAATAAATAAAAATTATGAACCTGATTTTATGATTTTTACTGAAACATGGCTGAGTGGCAGGCATGAAGACACACTTTTGAAAATCCAGGATTATAATATGATGAGGGCGGATAGGAATAAATGGGGTGGGGGTATTTTAGTTTATTATTCTGTAAAATATGCCCGGAAGCGTTTGGTATTGAATATCAACCAAAATAGCTGTGAGTATTTAGTCTTGGAAATAAAATTACATTTAGGAAACCCGTTGCTTATCTTTGAATGCTACAGACCACTCCATTTCCCTCTGCAAGCCTTATCTTCTATTAATGATATTCTTCTCCCCTATACATAATTCAGGAACTTTTGCTGATATGAGACTTTAATGCTGATTGGCCGAATCCCACTAAATCCAAATGTTTGAAAACTATTGCTTAGGGTTTAGGGTTATCTTAGCTTTTTGAAGAACCCACTCTTATAAATTTAAATAACCCTAAGGATTGCTCCTTGCTTGACTTAATTTTAACTAATGGACCCCATTATTACATGGAGGCAGTGTTTTCCACTGATTTTTTCAGCTACCATAACGTAGTGCACTGCGTAATGGGAAAACAGAGTCTGGGGATCTGCTAAATATATAAGTTTTTGACTGTTTAAAAATGTTGACTATTTTAAGTTTATAGCAGTTCTTGAAAGCCTAAATTGGGAATGTCTGGAGTTAATACCTGACTTAGATTTAGCTTGGGAACATTTCTTGGACGAACTTACAAAAGTGTATAATAAACACATGCCTATGAAATCTAAAAAGGTTAAATTTAACTCAGCTGTATGGTTTTCTCCTAAACTCTAGAAACTAAAAAGGGATAAAAATAAAGCATGGGAAACGGCTTGATTAACCGGAACCTCTTTAGATTGGAAATGATATAGGAAACTTACAAAAGGTTATATGGTAGGAATAAGAGAAGCAAAGAGAAATTATTATAGGGCAAAAACTTCAGATTCTGTGGGAAATCCAGAGAAATTTTGGTCTATCATCAAAGACCTAAATGGCCATTCTAAATGTAATGATACTATTCAATTATCACCTGATGAATTGTTTGAACCTAGCAGTAGTCTGCCCAATAGATTTAATAATTTTTTTATTAACACTGGTAATTTTTTTGGTGATGAAACCCATCCTTTGCAGAATCCATGGGGCACACTAGATGAAAGCTTCCCAGCATTTTCTTTTAGGAGAATTGTTCTCCATGAAGGTCTAAAATATTGTTGGAACTAAAGATTAATGGAAGCTGAGGACCTGATGGTCTGTCCTCTATCATGTCGAAGTATTTTGCCTTCCAGATTACTGGACCTCTAACCTATTTGTTCAACCAATCCCTTTCACTAGGTTTTCTCCCACAGGTTTGGAAGCTGGTCAAGGTTGTCCTTATATTTAAAGGGGGCAGCCCTGGCCATCTCTCCAACTTTAGACCCATTTCCCTGCTTCCTATCATTAGTAAGATACTAGAAAGACTACTAGCTAAACAATTGGTGGGGTATCTTCAAGAGCATGATCTTTTTGATCAATTTCAGTCAGGCTTCTACAAATTGCATGGCGCTATGGTCTCCATGTTGAGGGTCTTGGATGACATCAGTAAGGCCAGTGATCATCGGCACTGCACTGGGGCCATATTGATTGATCTATCCAAGGCCTTCGACACAGCTGATCACCAAACTGGGAAGCAGTATAGTGCAGTGGTTTAAGGCTTTGAGCTGCAAATATGGAGACCTGGATTTGAATCCCACGGCCCTCACTTGCATACTGTGTGACCTTGAGCAAGTCGTTTAACTTCCCTGTGCTCCCAGGTCACACCTGTAAACAAGTGTTCAGCTTAGTGTGCTACTCCCAGTTAAAAAATCTAAAAAAAAAAAATTATGGTGCAAAGACTGTATGAAATGGGTCTGGGTAGGAAGGCAATATCATGGTTTTGTTCTTATTTAAGCAATCAATGCCAGATTATGACAGTTAATGGTTCTGATTCAGCCGCTTTAACAGTGGTTAAGGGAGTGCCCCAGGGCTCTGTCCTGGGGCCCCTCCTTTTTTGATATACCTGAAAGATCTTGGCAAAAGTGTGGGGGGAATCAATTATCGCCTTTATGCCGATTACATGATTATTTATACTTCCAAGTTATCAGTTTTAGAGATTCAGAATGTACTGCAAACAAGTTTTGATGGACAACAAAGGTTTTTTTCAGATTCAAAGCTAAAATTGAATACATCTAAGACTAAGTCTATGCTGTTTGGCCCCATGTCCAAAGTAAAATTATGCAATAAGCTGCTGATTCTGGATAATTCTGGAACAATATTAGAATGTGTGGAAACTTATAAATACGTAGGTTATTGGTTAGACCAGCTCGGGTCTGGTAATAAACACTTGGATAAGCTTATTACTCAGGTTAGCAAACGTATAGGATTTCTGTTTAGAAATCAACATTGTTTGGCTGTAGATACTCTGAAAAACATAATACAGGTTCAAATATTGCCTTTGTTCGACTATGCCGATATTTTATACGACAGTGCATCCCACAACCGACTTACATAGAAACATAGAATCTGACAGCAGATAAGGACTGCTTGGCCCACCTAGTCTGCCCATTTTCCTACCTAACAGATAAGCTGCAGATCCTAGTTAACCAACAGCTTACTTCCTCTTACCCGCCACTAGGACTGCCTTATGCCTGTTCCATGCATTCTTGAAGTCCCCCACTGTTCTTGACTCCATGACCTCCGCAGGGAGGCTGTTCCATGCATCCACAACCCTCTCAGTGAAAAAATACTTCCTCACATTACCCCTGAGCCGTCCCCCCTCTATCTTCAAATTGTGCCTTAATTAACTAGAAGTGATTTATAATCAATCTAGCCAGACTGATTTTAAAATATCCCCTGAATGTCCATCACTGTGAAATGTACAAATCTTTGGGTTGGGTTTCTCTGTCTAGAAGGAGGGACAATCATAAGTATGTGTTTGTATATAAATGTGGCTTGGGACTCATCCCAAAATATCTATGTAACAGGCTAAATTTTAGGTCAACTGATTCTTCTCTGAGAAATGCATAAACTCAAGAGTTATTGATTCCAAATACAAAAAGAAAAAGATCTTTGTATCTTTTTAGCCAATTTGTTTCTATTTTTTGAAATAAACTCTCACACGAGTTTGGAAAGTTGTATACCAAATCTCCATCTGTTTCTATGTTAAAACAGTACTTAACATCCTGGGCCAGATATTCAAACTGCGCTATTTTGTGGAGCAAGCCCTTGCACTGCACAAAATAGTTGCGAAGGGGTGTGGTCAGAGCGATATTCAAAGAAGTTGTGCACTTGAGCAACTCCTTTGAATATCACCCCCCCCCCGGCCACAGCCACTGTGCATGGCGCAGTGGAACTTGCACCACCATAAGTGGTCAGAGTGGAGCATTCAACTTGAGGTGGCGCAAGTACCAGCGCGCCATGAGCAAAATCCCGATATTCAAAAGGTGACATGCAATTGGGGCCATAATTCATGCAAGGCACGGGGGGGGCATTTGCATCTGATTATGGCCCCATTTGCATGCCATTAGCATGCAGGTGCACCGATCCCCGAGGACTTGCGCCTGGCGCCCTGCCAGGCAGCAGCCGTCGGGGACCGACGCCCCCTGCAGCCCGATCGCGGGCAAAAGAGAGTAAAATCCCCACCACCACCCCCACTGGCCCGATCATGGGCATAGTTTTTAATTCCCCCCCCCACCAGCCCAATTGTGGGCAGCAAAGTGTCCTCTCAACATATCCCTGGTGGTCCAGTGGACCAAAAATCCCGATCAAGGGATTGAGTAATAACCCCCCACCACCTGAATATATCCCTGGTGGTCCAGTGGACCAAGATCCCGATCGCGGGATGGAGTTTGCAAACACCCCCACCTCCCGATTATATCCCTGGTGGTCCAGTGGACCAAAGATCCCAGTCGCGGGATGGAGTGTCAAACACCCCCAACACATCCCTGGTGACCTAGTATCCCCACCCACCCACCATGAAGCCCCACCACCTCCCCCACAGCCCGCAGATCCCACCTGCTCGCCGCTTCAGACTGACTGCCCAGTAGTTGCACGCCATTGCGCAGAGCAGCGCCATCGGCATGCAGCTCATACCGCATAACACAGTCCAGATTTGTGAATGAACTCATTCACATACCTGGACTGTCTTGTACGGCAGGCTGCATGCCCATTGGTTCTGCTCTGCACCAATGGGTGCAGCCCTACCGGCAGTCGGCGGGCGGGCGGGCGGCAGGCAGGGATGCTGCCGCCCGCCGCTGCAGGAGGGGGAAGCGGTGGTGGGGTTCGTGGTGGGTGGGGGGACACTAGGTCACCAGGGATGTGTTGGGGGTGTTTGCACACTCCATCCCGCAATCGGATCTTCGGTCCACTGGATCACAAGGGACAAAATCGGAGGTGGAGGGGTTACTATTCAATCCCGCGATCGGGATTTTCGGTCCACTGGAACCACCAGGGATATAATCGGAGGTGGGGGGTGTATTATTTACCCAGCCCGCGATTGGCTTATCGGGTCCACTGACCACCAGGATATATGTTCGGGGAGGGAGACACTTTGCTTGCCCGCGATCGGGCTGGTGAGGGGGAATTAAAGCTATGCCCGCGATCAGGCCAGTGGGGTGGTGGTGGGATTTTACCTCTTTGCCCATGATTGGGCTGCAGGGGGCACAGGAGGGGTTGAGGCCGCCACAGGTGGCAGCCGCGTGTTGCTCCTGTAATGCAGCAGCTCACCTGTGGGTGGCCCTTGACTTGATACTTTTTTTTTTGGGCTCAAAGTTGTGCAGGCGCAGGTTGGGGGTTGCGCCTGCACAACTCTGCACAGCCCGGCTGAATATCGGGCTGTGCAGTTTATGCATGATTCCTCCCCCTCCAGTTCAGCATGCATTCATTTGCATTGCGCTGTTGCTCAGCATGTTTTCTGTGGTGCAACTGCCTCCTGCTGAATATCGCAGAATGGAGCAAGTTCGGACTTGCGCAGGCACAACCCTATTGCACATGGCTCAACCCTTTTGAATATCTGGCCCCTTGTGCACAAGTCTGTAATTGTTTTAATTATTTACTATGCATTGTTTTTTGTGTTCTGTATTGGTGTCATGGCCTTGTGTGTGATATGTATTGTTCTGATTATTGTATCTAGGTCACCATTGTTAAATGACCTTTTGTTCAGTGGTTATTCCTAAACAAACAAACAAACAAACAAACAAACAAACAAACAGTTATACTCCCAGCCATTGGCAAGTGTGGGATGTAATGGGTTGCAGTCATCTCCTTCAAACTAAAGAAGAGGACTAGGCAGGGTTGTTCCCTCTCCCCCTTGCTTTTTAATCTATGCTTAGAACCCATAACTCATATACTATTACTGGATGAGAGAATTAGGAGAGTCAAAGTGGGTGACCACAGCAACACCCTGTCTACCTATGTAGACAATGTCCTACTGTATCTGTAGCAGCCTACATGCTCAATCCCTGCTGTTTTTGAGATACTTGAATGCTTTTGTAGACTTCTCGGGTACACACTGAACTTAAGTAAAACCAAGATCATGCCTCTCAATGTGCAAGCCACACACGCTAAGGTTATGAGATGTGGTGGGACCTGGATGTCAAAACCCATTACAAATTTAGGGATTGGGATTAGCAGGTAAAAACTAGAAATGATGGAGTAGAATCTGACAAAATTACTAGGAACACTAAAGACAGACCTGGCAAGTGGTCAGCTCTACCTCTCACATTATGGGTCAGAATCAACATGATTAAAATTAATGTTCTCCCCAGGGTCCTATACCCACTGAGCATGTCAGGGTTGTAGCCAACCAAAGGGAAGTTTAAGAAACTGCAGGCCCTGTTAACGTCTTTCTTATGGGGAGGGATGCCTCATAAGAGGGCCTACAATAAACTAACTCCAGCTAAATCTAGGGAGGGCCTACAGTCACTGGATATCTTTCTTTATTATTTCACGAGCCATGCTTGTCATATTTCCTTCAGTGGAGAAGGGGTCTTAGATTGGAAGAGGAAACTGGGTATACCCTCCACATAAACTTCTTGAAATAGATCTGTGTAAAAGAGCAGGCATAGAGATTTGGTTACTACCTTGCTGTAATATGCTAAAGTTACCCTCTTTTATTACAAAATGGTACCATTGGAATATCTGTACAAATGCCAGGCAGTTCCAGATTTTTTTTAGATACAAAGTATCTGCCTGATGTCACCTAACCTTTCCCTTCAATCTGTCTTACAGGATTTGTCTTTGAAATGCTCATAGCAGGTCCAGAGCATCACATGGTCATGATATCCTCCATGGCCAGGTGAATAATCACCAGACACTGGTTTGATGACTCTGTGCCTGCCTTTAGGGAATAGAACTCACATGGAAAAAAACAAGGTTAACCTAAGGCACGACTAAAAATCTTCACAAATAGATAGGAAAAGCTGCAGGTCCTGCTGCAACTTCTGGACTGATCAATCCCCTTTGTTTCTTTTAATATGCATTCAGAATGTCTGTATTAAACTGTTTTCTGTTTGTTAGTCACACTGAGTACATCTCAAGCAATTATTTGCGCTTCTCAGATCAAGTACTGGGTAAATCTGTTCTCAAGGAATCCTGACTAGGATCCTGCTGGAAATCTGCCCATGTTCTTCCATTCTTCAAATCAGGAGATCCTTGTGAGTTAAACAACTACCGACCTATCTCTATCTTGCCCGTTCTCTCCAAAGCACTGGAAAAACTTATCTACAACAAACTAAATAAATCACCTTGAAGCGCACTCACTCCTAAACCTGGCCCAATCTGGCTTCAGGTCAAAGCACAGTACCATCTCAGCCTTGGCTAAAGTCTCTAATGACTGGATCCATGCTATGGACACCAAGAAGGTTACTAGTACAGTTTTCTAGACCTCAGTAAGGCCTTTGACACTGTAGAACATCACCTCCTAATCACCTGCCTTGCCTACATAGGTGCCACTCCACTTATCTTACAGTGGTTTAGCAGTTATCTCACTGGAAGGATACAAAAAGTCAAAGCTGATGGCCTACTATCTGCCCATCTTCCAATTGCCAGAGGAGTCCCTCAAGGCTCCATCCTAGGACCAATCCTTTTTTCCCTGTACATCAACAACCTTGACTCCCACATAAAGAACTCTAGCATACATTTCTTTGCAGACGATACAGTTTTGTACGCATCAGGCTTGTCCTTAACTGAAGTCAGGGAAGCACTCCAAGCTGACTTTATCCAGTTAGAAAGCAACCTTATCAATGCCAAGCTTCTCTTAAATGCCAAAAAAACCAAGGCAATGATTTTCTCGAGACTTGCTTTGTCTGGTGCCCTACCTACCCCACCTAAAAACATCATAGTTACCTTCCTAGGTGAACCCTTGGAAGTCGTATCTAAATTTAAATATCTAGGTATGTGGACAGACAACAAGCTTTCTTTCAACGACCACATCAAGGATCTATCAAAGAGGCTTAAAGCACGCTTGGGTTACTTCTTTAGATATAGGACCCTCTTTTCTCTTGTGACCCGCAAAAGACTTGTCCAAGCAACATTCCTTCCTTGCTTGACTACGGAGATATTATCTTTATCTCCTCCCCAACCTTGAGCCTATCTAAACTGGACGTACTCTACCACTGTGCTCTTCGCTTCATTACTAACTCTGCGTACAGGACCCACCACTGTGATCTTTATGCAGCAGTTGGGTGGACCTCTTTCACCACCAGACGCCTCCTGCATGTTGGCATTTGGACCCTCAAATTACTACTCCACAAACTGCCTGTCTATTTAACGTCTCTCATACACATCTCGCATAGTGCCTACTCCCTAAGGAAATCTGACCTTATCCTATTAGATGTTCCCAGGACTCGTACCACAACTGGCCAAAGAGCTGTCTCATATGCCCTCCCAAACATTTGGAACCAACTACAAGCCATGCTGAAGCTAACCAGCATCATATCAATTAACTCCTACAAAACACTAGCTATCTCTAAATTAAAAGACATATGTAGGTGCTACTAGGCCCCCAACTCTAAGTCAACTTCCTAGGTACCAACTGGCCCTCTACTTATTAAGCTGAAATGTGTTGCATAATTTGGCGCAAGGTTAAAGCTGGAATGTATTGCATATATAGCATAACGACTTCTATTTTGTATACCTCTTGTATTATATATTTTTTTCTTTTGTGGTTCTACATTTCATATCTCCTGTCAATGTAATTGTGAACTGTATGTGTATATGCCTCAGGACCTCCTTGTGAATGAGCTTGCTCAGCGGAGTCTTTCTTGCGATAAACATGAACTTGAACTAGAGGACAGATCTGATTGCTTTCTGTTGTTTCTTGTTTGGTACTGTATGTCGATCCCAATGTTGTTTATGCTGTATGTTTCATGTATGAATTTCTATAAAATATATCCAGTTTAAAAAAAAGTGTGCCTCCACAGATATGTTTTAGAGGTAGAAAACTCTAGTCAAAATTAGCACCTATAGGTAAGGTTCTTGTCAGTGTGTCATTCCAAGAGCAAGACTTTTGTCAGTGTGGCATTCCAAGGGGTCAGTGTGCCATCCCAAGGGCAAGGCTCTTGTCAGTGTGACATTCCAAGGGCAAGGCCCTTGTCAGTGTGTCATTCCAAGGGCAATGCTCTTGTCAACGTGTCATTCCAAGAGCAAGGCACTTGTCAGGGTGTTATTCCAAGGACAAGGCTCTTGTCAGTGTGGCATTCCAAGGGCAGGGCTCTTGTCAGTGTGGCATTCCAAGGGCAAGGCTCTTGTCAGTGTGGCATTCCAAGGGCAGGGCTCTTGTCAGTGTGGCATTCCAAGGGCAGGGCTCTTGTCAGTGTGGCATTCCAAGGGCAGGGCTCTTGTCAGTGTGGCATTCCAAGGGCAGGGCTCTTGTCAGTGTGGCATTCCAAGGGCAGAGCTCTTGTCAGTGTGACATTCCAAGGGCAAGGCTCTTGTCAGTGTGGCATTCCAAGGGCAAGGCTCTTGTCAGTGTGACATTCCAAGGGCAGGGCTCTTGTCAGTGTGGCATTCCAAGGGCAGGGCTCTTGTCAGTGTGGCATTCCAAGGGCAGAGCTCTTGTCAGTGTGACATTCCAAGGGCAGGGCTCTTGTCAGTGTGACATTCCAAGGGCAGGGCTCTTGTCAGTGTGACATTCCAAGGGCAAGGCTCTTGTCAGTGTGACATTCCAAGGGCAGGGCTCTTCTCAGGGTGGCATTCAGAGGTCAACACTCTCAAGAAGCAGGCTCTTATCAGTGTGCTGTTCAACAGGCTAGGTTCTGGAGCAGCAGGCTTTTGTAAAAGGAGGTTTCCATGGGAAAGGTTAGTCTAGCAAAGTCTAGCTGGTTGAACCAATTACATGGACTACACAGCCTTCTGTCTTGATGGCCTCAGATCAATTTTTAGAGAAGTCTAAATAATTTTAAGTCTCCAGTTGTTTGCATTATAAAAGATTTGGGAAACACTGCAACATTTTACTTGACCTTTCTGCTATAATGAATGCAGTAATTCATGAAAGAGGCACTCTTAAATATCTACTTTCCAGCTTTAGTCAATTAAAATATTTGCATACCTGTGAAATCTGCTTTTCTTTTTTTCAGCATAGCTATTTGTCCTCCAGTACCAGTCCTCCCATCCTTTGGGTCAGAGTTTCTCCAGTGACCTGCCAAGATGCTACCCCTGCCGTCCCCCTGACAGATGTCAATGTGGAGCAGAGCTCGAGAATGGCACTAGGGTTTTACCGTTTACTCCCCAAGCCCACTCACCTCCCAGTGGGGTGTTACGCTATGCCTTCATCATCCTTGTATGTACACAGTGAACCTCATGCAGAGGAGGAAGATTTCCGGCCCACCACAAGAGGTGCTGTGGTGCAGAACTCTGCATCACCTCTCCCAGCTGGGAGTACTGACATAAAGCAGTGCCATTCCACCCTCCCCATCTGCTTGTGCCAGCTCTCAAGTCCTCTTCCAAACCTGTGTTGCTGGCCATTGGGCAGCCTCTAAATCTGCTCCTTGAAGTGTTTCCTATGCTGTGTACTATATATTTATATCTATCCACTGCGTGTGTGTGTGTGTGTGTGTGTGTACGCGCACGCATGTGTGTGTAAATTATACTGGCACAATAGTGCCAGTATAGTTAGGGTTCAATGCAAACCTCCTAATTCTGCACCTTAATTTTGGCGGCGTTCAACGAAATTGCCCCAAATGTCCACGTGGCAAGTTCTCAAGATGTGGGAAGTTTCATGATGGGCACTCATCTGGTGTCCTAGATCTGGATGTTTCTTTTATTTTAGTCTTTGCTAACCAGGTAAGGCCCACTAGGCACAAGTGCCTGTTTTCAGAGGCGACCTGGGAGCACTAGGCGATTAAGCGACTTGCTCAGAGTTGCACAGTATGCAAGTGAAGGTTGTGAGAATCAAACTCAGGTCTGGTCTGTTGGATGTATCAAGCTCATTCATGCCTCATTCCTCTAACCTATAGGCTATGCTGTCGCATTTGCAGAAAACGCTACACTTCCTTTTTTGCTCTCACCTGGGGCATAGACAGTATGGAAATTTGTTCTGAAACTTAAAAGGTTGAAGGGGATTGTGCCAAGGGTGTGCCTTTCAAATGTTTTGTGATAAAATATTAATTGGTTCCAAAGCTAAAAGGTTTTTAAATTTTTCTTCTAAGCATGCTTAGTATGGTTTCAGGATAACCCTCTGATACAACACAAAAATGGTGCTTTTGAAAGCATTTTACTTTTGCAAATGTTTTGCCTTGATGGCCGCCATCTTTTTTTTTACTGACTAAACACAAAAGTGTGAAAACACATAACTTTAAGATGGTCATCAGCTCTGCCCTTCCTAGGCAATCTGTATGGCTTGAGCTACTTCCACCTCCTTATCCCACAGGGTATTCTGTTACTGAACCATGTGGGCAAGGAAATTTGGAGAACATACAGCACATGTGGCCGAAGTATATATCTTCTTGGTCAAGTAGTCAAATTGTTTGGAACCCTCGTCTGGAGGTTGCTTACTCGAGTGTCTAGGATGCCTGGAGCAGTCATAGGCTGCACTAATCATGACCAAGTCTGCCTCTGGTTGCTCCCTGTAAAAGGGATCCTCTCTGGGGGTGAAACATAGCCAGTCTGACTTCTTGGAGATGGCCAGCATAGAAAAGGGGTGCTTCCAGGCTGCCCTGTTGACATCCTTATAGGACTCCACACGTGGAGGAACCACCATAGGTAGGGTGTCCTTTTTCCTAAGAAAAGTGGCCAACCAGTGCCGCTATGGTTCCAGGTCTTGCGTATCCCAGCCATTCAGCTGTTATATGTGCCGCATTAAAGCCATGAATAATGGAGTCATCAGGTGGGGAACGAGGATTGTCTTTACCACCCTTAGGCTCCGAAAGAAGGTCGGAGTCCTTGCCACTGGAAGAAGAGGAGGAGTACCCATCTGAGTCCCCCGAGTCTGGGAAGGGGGAGGACAAACGTAGCTGGTTATGCGGCTGTCCTTTGGGAAAGGGGGTTATTGCCCCCATCTGGCATCAGGGTGGTCCCCCTAGGTGCAGGAGTAGGGGGCATGAACTGGAACTTGTCCGGAGGTGGCCCCAGGGGAGTAAGCTTAGAAGATTCCCTAGGTGCCTTTTTGTCTTTGAAGTAGACCCACCAGGCTGCAAAAGGCTTGTTGAGGGCTTGTGGGGGATTTTGTGGCAGGGCTGGTGTGTCTAGCATCTGGGGAGTAGGCTCAGATGGCCACAGCATCTGGTCATCAGGCTGGAGTAACTCTGGGTAGGCCGAACCAGGTTACCAGAAGTTGGACCCAGAGGAACAGTGCCGTGTGGTGTCAGACAGATTAGATCTGGCTTCGGGCCCTCAGGCATTTGGCTGAGGGTGGGTGTCAGGCCCTGCTGGCGACGTAGGAGGGTTAGGTGGCCACGGGTTCACCCGAGGAGATGAGGAAGCTGCATCAAAGGAACCGCCATAGGCTGTGGCCCAGGCTGGCGATTCAGCTGTGGCTGTCTAGGAGGAGTCCCTAGGATCGCGGAGCTGACTGCTGAGCAGGATGCACACCCCTCTTTTCCAGAGGATGAGGGCATTGGTCCCAGGTGTCACCTGTTGGAGTCATCCCCTGACATTGGCAAGGACTCGGCAGACACCTTGGCCAGGAGAGTGACAGGTAAAGGCCTTCAACCCGAAGATCCACCCACCAAGCCACTCAGCTTAGAGCCCGTGATGACTATGGGCTTAAGCTTGAGAGGTGGGGGATGAAGTCCCACACCTCAAAGAACCTGCTCTCACAGCAGTGAAAAGGGAGGAAGGTTTGGTCACCAGGAGCCCGGAGGGAGAGAGGGCAGCCATGGTGGAAGGATTTGACCTCCCTCAGGGGGAAGACGCAGAGGTTGTTGCCGATTTGGTCGTAGACCACAAGCTGGTGTCTTGCCAGGGTTTCTCTTTATGCTTCTCTAGGTGCTTGTGTTTGCCACTCAATTTTTTCTCCTTATGAGAAGAAGAGGAGGAAGAGGCCCCAGAGGCCTGTGAAGAGGATGAGCTCTATCGGTGAAGCTCCTTCTCCATCTCAAATAGCTTTCTGGTGAGCAGGAAGGCTTCAAGGGTCTTCTGGTGAAGGAGCAGAGTGTACTAATTGAAATCTTGGCAATGATGGCAGGCCTGTATATCGTGGCCTGAGCCTAGGCAGAAGAGGCAGGCCGAATGGCCGTCCTTATGAGGAATATGCCTGCCGCGTGCACACTTTGAACGCTGCCTCTCAATTGAGGAGGATGGAGAAGAAGAAGACATACAAGTAGAATTTTTGAAGCTTGTTTTAAGGCAAAAAGATAAAACGCAGGTAAGCACGATGTAAGATGACGGTCAACTAGCTGAAGGTAGCCGCGGTGGTCCGATTTGCGTCGTTGATGAAGGGAAAAGAACTGGAGATGGGCTAGGGGACCACCCCTTTAATACCAAATGTGACGTTGGGGGGTGGTCCCCACTGAATACTGTTAGCTAGAAGTTTTACGTGTGGTCCTGACATCTGATGGCTTCAGTCCTAAAGGTACTACAGGCTGCAAGAGCCCCCTTGATGTAAGATATCAGATTTTTGTCTAGTATGTCTTATAGAGAAAGTTTAATTGAATTAAATTTGTATTCACTGAGTTACAGGAGACTAAGAGGTGATCTTTGTCTAGCATATAAAGCTGTACAAAATATTGACCTCTGGGAGTGTGTTGAACCGGTGGGTAGGTTTAGTTTGAGAAATAACAGGTTTCATGGCCAACACTTTCAAAGTGAATTGTATAAGACGAAAAAGAGGGGTGCGTGGTACAATAAAAGGATACTTAAAAGTTGGAATAATCTCCCTACTGAAACAGTGGAGTGTAATACTCTAAGTAACTTCAAGAAATCCCTGGATACTTTTATGAGCTCTAAGAAATTTGATTTTTTTGGAATGAACTTGGCGAGTCATATGGGCTCTTGGCCTTCCGGCTTGTACACTCCTATGTTTCTATGTTCCATGTTATCTCATAACCACACCTCCAACTGCAGACACCAGGGCAGCATTACTGAGATCCCTTGGCACCTGCAAGTAGTGTAATGGCTGGGGTAGTCAGAAATTCTACTAGATGGGAGATATCCTCCCCCCCTGCAGGAGCAAGAGTTTGTAGAGTGTCTGGGAGCGAAGGAAACTCAGCTAACAGATAAGGGGGCTTTTGTTTCTTGCAATTTTGTTTGTAAAGGGTTTTTAACAGTAGAAAACACAAACATTGTAAAAGTAAGTTTTGGGTTTTCTTTGATTCTGGGGGAAGTGAGGTAACGGAGGGCTGGTGACTAACTGGAGGGTGGGGAAGGGCGAAGCATGCAGGTATTAATTCAGGGAAGGTACAAGTGAGCCCGAAGCATGTGCAACCCAAAATGTGAGTCCCATGATGCAGGAGTGGGGAATCTATCTAGAAGCATCTGTAGGACTTCCACAGGGATCGCTACCCAGTAGAGACCAGGTAAGCAGACAGTTAAGGGAACCTGAGAAGCTGGAAGAGGTGGAAAAGTATCGTAGAGATGAGGTGATGAGGATAAGCATGCATTAACATGATAGGCCTGAGGGGACAGGTTAAATGTAGGATTTAGCTACTCCCTATCAGGATTAGACCTGGTGGAAGTAGGTTCGGGGTAAGGTTTAAACTACTCCCTATCTGGGGATAGGCCAGAGAGAGAACAGGTTAGCAGTAGGATTTAACTACTACCTATCTAGGGTAGGCCAGTGGAGCCAAGAAAAAGGCAGGAGTTAACTACTCCCTATCTTGGTAGGTCTACGAAAGTCTGTTTGGGCTAAGATTTAAACTACTCCCTATCTGGGGTAGGCCTATGGAGGCAGGTAAGAGGTAGGATTTAACTAGACCCTATCTAGGGCAGGCCTGCATGGGCAGCTAGGAGTAAAACTACACCCAATCGAGGTAGGCCTGCAGAGGCAAGATATTTAAAGGTTGATCTACAGCACATTCTGTCTGGGGTAGACGTGCAATGATGATGGCATGATCAGGCAAGAGGCGGGGGGGGCAGTAGTGAGCTGCAAAGGGTGTGGGGCAACAGTTTTTCCAGGCACATTCTGGGATGCTGTTAAGATGTCTAGTGTGCAGGAGATGAGGTTTATGAGGGCCGAGGTGCAGATGCTTTGGTCAGAATTACACAGGTTATGGGTGAATCAGGGGATGGGTATTGGTGGGCCTGTAAGGAGTGGGAATAGTAGATCAGAAAGAAGGTATAGTAGTAGGCGGGGGAGGATACAACAATGGGGGTATCTGGTGGGGGTGAATAAGAACCAGGGGAAAATAACAGAGTTCTGATGATAGGAAACTCAACTACAGAGACAGTCAGCTGGCCACAGAGGAGAGGGGTACCACTTTGAAGGAGTGTAGTCTGCCTCCCAGGTATGACAGTTGATAGGATCTTAACAATGGCACACATGCTACTGCAGGGAGGAGGGGGGGGACCAGATGTGATCCTCCACCTGGACACAAAAGATCTGGCAGAGTGTGAGGTAGGGGTGGTAAACAATAGGTTTAGGAAATTTAGGCAGAAAATTAGGGCAATGTCAAGGTCAGTGTCATTTCTGAAGGTGCTATCGGTACAGGGCCAGCTCAGGTAGGAAGATCAGGATCTCCAGGTTCAGCCACTGACTGACAGATTAGTGCAAGGAGGAGAAATTTGGTTGTGTGGGGGACTGGTAAAAAGTCTGGTATGAGACATCCTTGTACTCATTAGACAGGCTACACCTAAGGAGAGGGAGAAAACCAGGGTACTATGTGACAGGATAGCGGTAGTACGTCAGGGACAGCCTAACTTTAAACTCAGTGGGAAGGGGGACTACATGGGAGGCACGCAATCCAGAGCTTACAACAGGAGGAGGCAGTCAATTAAAAAACTATCCAGGAAAAAGGAAGACATACCTTACATTAGATCTTTTACTGAACACCTTTGTGACTTAAAAATGTGACCATATTTTAATGCAGCACCTATACAGAATGGTAAGCATGTTCATAGCAGTAAAGGAATCTGATCAGTTGCACCAAGCTTAAATAGTTGTTTCAAAACTTTAATGCAAAACTTAAAACATCTGTATTGAACCACCAGCAAGAAAGCCAAAATTAGTCATGGCATAGACCTATATTATTCTACTAATGTGACCCAAAATAAGGAAAAGGAGGAAAACAATGTTCCAGACCTTTGACACCTTTTGTTTGATTTGTTGACATTGTTTAAGAATTTTGCCCAAGTGGACATTTCTTGGACCAAATCTCATATAAACCTTGAATAAAACAATGGGTAACGGGAGTATACAAGGATACCCATCGAGGGGGTGAACAGGGCTATAAGGCCATGAGCCAAAACAGCAAGTGGCTTTATTACCCAAATTAGCCCCCAAGAAGGGTGTACTTCTGAGTGTGCCACCCTCACCCATTGTTTGTTGAATATAATACAGTACATTAGGAAAGTTATTATTATGGAGATCATATCTGTGATACTTTCCGGGTTTGCGTTCTTGTTTTTTGGCCACTATGTGTTTCCACAGCGTAGTGGGGTTATTGCCTCTGCATTTTTATTTGTACCCATTCATTTTCCATAGTGTAGAGGTTCCCTATATAAGGGGGTATGGCAGAAGGCGCCTGTCCCTTTACTTGGTGGTCTGCATGCAGCAGTATACCTGAGCAGCACTGTGGAGTGGTGGGATGGCCATCTGTGGGGTTTGCAGTCAGGAGCAGTGGTAGCGTGGCAGTAGCTCTGATGAGCAACACCACGGACGTCCATGGGGTTTGCAGTCAGGAGCGGCAGTAGCGTGGCAACAGCACGTAATCTGCAGAGTGAGGGTGTTATGGCATCTGAAGGCGTCTTATGCAAGAAGGGAAAGGCATATAGTAAGTTCAGGTAGGAGTTTGGGAGATTTCTGGGTTTGGGAGGATTTTGTGTGTCTTTTTTTTCCCCCTTTTTTTGTAATTTGTTAATTGGTTTGGCTAGCTTCCTAATGATTTGTTCATTGTGTTATTAGAATTGTCCCATGGAGGCCGGACCAGTGGTGCAGAGGGCTGAGGTGCTGGTGCCTTACCTCAAACCACACCGGCGACCCGGGTTCAGGAACAGACTCGGGCCGCTGGGGGTCGAGTGGGCAGGAGAGGATTGAGCGTCCAGGGACCGCTCTCCTCCTGGGTGGGTACGTGATGCCTCTCTCTGTAGCGGTCCCCGGTGGAGACTGGGAGCACTACAAGATGTGGCGCGACATCAGAGGTGCCAGGAAAATGGAAAAACCATCCCGATTGGACAGGATGATGGCAGACGATCTGCCGACACCGCCAAAGAACTCTCGAGGAGCCTAACTGCCTCAGCAGTGCCCTGGGGCTGAGAGAAAGAGTATGCTGGCTGCCCTACTGGTGCCTTCCCCCTCAGAGGAGGGGGACCCACTCAGTGAAGGGTTAGGCTAAGCTACCCCAGGGTCGGCCAAGCATCTAGGTAGGGATCCCAAGGGAGGACAGTAAGTGGATGTTGGGGATCGTAGCTGCCTGAAGGAAATGGCAGATTGGAGCACGTAGGAGGGGATAAAGAAATAATGCAAATAAAAAAGAATTGTCCCATGGTGTTTAATGTAGTGTAGGCATATACTTTTTATCAATGTGGGTATATATTTTTAATTGTTTGATTAGTGTAGGTGCTGTATATACTTTTAATTGTTTGATTAGTGTATGTATTTGGTTCACAGCACAACCAGACACCCTGAGGTGGATTATCTGTTACATGTACAAACATATACATATTTATACCATGGGGGTGAGACCAATTCCAGTGAGATAAATGATGTTATTTTCACTAGAGTGAAATAAATTCTCCTGACGTCAGCAGAGTTAAAATAAATACCGTTTATACCTACTCTGCTGACGTCAGCCACCTGCATCTGAAAACACTAAGAAACACCCCTGTAATTTGCTGAGTTCTAAAACAGTCCCTACACTGAAATAAAGACGATTAACATAGATAATCACAGTCAGCTGCAGCACTCCTTCTAAATGCAACAATCTCCAAATCTCTCATGCTGCATTTCAAAACCCGAGTTTAGTACATCACTGAATCCTGCACTGCCACACACTGACCTACAAAACGAACAACAAATAACCAGTATATTGCAAACATCCAGCTTCCACATTGTCAACACACTGCTATAATGACGCCACGGAGCAAAACGCTGAACATCAGAAATTAAAGCAAACAGTAATATAATCGGATTCTCACTCACACTGACGCACACGTCAGTAAACATGAACAATCATGTCAGTGATGTCTCCAGACTTACAACATCATGTTTACCATTACTTTTACGTTAAAATGATTTAACTACATAATAAGCACTTCCTTTAATCTCACACACTTGTTCCAGCACTCAGAAATAAACGTATAACTCTCACAAAATGCTGAAACTAGTATACTAAACGTTCCTATCAAAATAACAGAGCGAGCAGCAGAACAAATCTCAAATGTGCACCAAGCATACAAACAGATGATGCCTGAAATGTTTAAATAAACGTTAAACAGCCAAACATGAACACACAAACCTGCCAAAATAAATCATTACCATCTTCCTCACTGCCACAGAACAGAACCTCCCTCCCTCAGGCAACCAATTACCAAAACACAGCACACCCAATCAAGACACACGCACACACCAACCAACAACAGCTCATTACAACAACCCATTCATAAAAGTTCACGCACACACACACACACTACCACGGCACCAGCATCACTTAAAGTGACATGAGCCTCATAACAACAAACATACCTCTCTCACTGAAATTGGTCTCACCCTCATGGTATAAATAGCACACATGATGGGCAGATCATGGAATATGGAAAATATTCTCACTCCTGCATCGTGAGCACTGTATATTTCACTTGTGCCTTTGGCACTCATGAAATATCTAGAGCTTACTCTGCAGGAGTGAGAATATTTCCATATTCCACTCCTGCCCATCATGTATCCCCTATTTATATATATATATATATATATATATATATATATATATATTCATATTCATTGCAAAACAAAACAAAAAAAAACTGTGTTAATGCACCACTTAAGGTTCAACTTAATGCCAGAAAAGTAGGGAAATGTGGTGTTTGGATTTCCAATCATGACTCCCTCCGCAAGCAGTAAAAGGACAAGACCACACAAGCAACCACAAGCAACTATTATCAGGTAAGACAAACAACATACAACTGTTTCCTGATGTCACAAGTACCACAAGTACAGTAGCACAGGCCTGTTACACGGGGACCTGCACTTCTGCAGACAGAAGCAGTGGGATTTGAGTATTGTGGATTTCTATCTGCAGCCAGAAGTGGTACATACACCTTGCAGTGTGCATGTGTATCCATGATTGCAGAAGTGCTGGACTCCAATGATGAGTGTCTTTTGTGTCATCTGGAAACAGTTGTGTGTTGTTTGTTTGTTTGTCTTACCTGATGATGGCTGTCAGTGGTTGCTTGTGTGGTCTTGTCCTTTTGCTGCTTGGGGGAGATCAAGAGTTAGGGTTGGAAACCCTAATGCCACATTTCCCTACTTTTGTGGCATTAAGCCAAACCCTATCTGGTGCATTAACACAGTTTGTTTTCAACAAATTTCCTTTCTTTTTGAGAAAGTTAATAAATTCAAATTACAACAGTACTTCTGGCTACAGAATGCTGGCCACTGTGGGGCCTGCGCTCAGCAGACACAAACAGAAATCCACGATACCAAAAGTGCAACCCATTTCAGGGTACGGAAGTGCAGCCCTGCTCATGTGTTACACGGGTGTGCTATTTGTGTAGGGCCCCCCTACTCAACTACAATACAAGAGCCTTATGTACGTTAATGTACAATGGGCCATTCTATGCATACACAATTTGCATAGTGCACTTTGGTCCCCGTGCAAATCCTTCACCACAGTGTTACATACATCTTCAGAATTTCAAAGGGTCCTATACAATTCCTGTAGTCCAGCATTATGTGCAAATCACCAAAACTGTGTCACAATACACAACCCATGACCCAAATTCTCAGAACTTATATTTTAAGCTTCCAAGACATCATGGAGTAACGAACTTGCAATCTGATCTTTAAAACTTTTTTTAAGGTATTACAACATAAAAAACATATTTTTGAGGTGAGAATGACTGTTCTCTCACTCACTGTGTTTGTCTGAGGGCCTTACAAAAATTGTTGAAATTCGGTGAAAAAATGTTAAAAACAGGCTGAGTTATGAGTAACAGTTGATTTGAAGTATAAAGTCTAAATTTATGTCGTAAACAACAAATTCTTTGTTCATACTTTTTACGTTGCAATCAAAGAATGCCTTGTTCACACTTTTTTAAGTCATGAACAAAGAATTGTTTGCACTTTTTTATGTTGCAAACAAAGAATTCTTTGTGAGATTCTTTGTTCACACTTTCTAGTAAACAAAGAATTCTCAGCTCATGCACAAGAAAACACAGTTATGTCAGAACTTACCATAACAGTAGATCTTTGAGAGGATCTTTCATCAGGTCACACCTTTGGAACTTACACTGCAGCAGTGCTAGGACCACACGGAAACTCTGCAAGCTAGGGCCGCCTTACAATGATGTCATGTTTCCAGCATCCGTACAAGGCATGGGTGGACTCCTCTCCCCTCAGTTTCCTGCCGAACATTATGCTCGGAGGACTACTGCCCTGGGAACCAGGAGATCATGCCAGCACCCTGCATACCAGGTGGCAAGGGGCGCTGGAAAAAGTAGGAATGGAATGAAGCAGTACAGAGAAACCACTGTCACAGCCCCTAAGGGAGAATGAGGATGGGACGCCATGACCTGATGAAAGAGGTTCTCTCAAAGATCTACTGCTACACTATGTTCTTACGCAACTATTCTATCTTTCTTCAAGTATATCTCTTTCATCAGGTCACACTTTTGGAACAAGTCCCAAGCAGTATCAAAAGCCAACAGTCTGGGTGGAGGGCATGGAAAGGTGCAAGAGAACAGATCCTGTAGCAATGCCAGGCCCACCAACTGCTCTACCACGCAAAATAATATCCAGACTGTCATGCTTACTTGAAGTATGGACTGTAGGCAAAGTGGCATCTAGAACCACAGGAAAGAACAGTTACTAAGAATTTACCATAACAGTAGATCTTCGAGGGGATCTCAGTCATCAGGTCACACTGCTGGAACATCACTGTTGGTAAAGCAGGATCCACACAGAAGATTTTCAGCAGTACAACTGGGGCCACCCACGCCATTGACATCCACCGACGTCATCAACCCTATAAAGCCATGAGCGGCCCTGCTCCCTCCTCAGTTCTTTCCCCCTTAGACAAAAGGAGCACAGCTCTAGCCATGGGGGACTGAGGGGAGAGAGAGAGAGAGAGAGAGAGGGAGCAGTGTCCAGGCCTGTATGAAAGGCTGGATACACCAGATAGCCAGTTCCAGAAAGGAACCCCAAGAAGGAGGATGGTGGGAGGGAAAGCAGACCTGATGACTGAGATCCCCTCGAAGATCTGTTGTTATGGTAAGTTCTTACATAGCTGTTCTATCTTCTTTGGGGGTATCAGTCATAGCCCTGCCATTTCCTGAACAGGCTCTTGAGGCAATCTCCAGACTGTAATGCTTGGTGAAAGTATGGCTGGTACTCCAGGTGGCACCCACACAGATGTCAGCAGCTGAGACCCCTCACAAACAAGCCACAGAGGCAGTCACCACATGAGACAGGTAGTTTGCAATCCTTAGCCCAAGGGTGGAGGAGGCATAAACCCCTCTTACCCCAGAGGTCAATTCTGTGGAACTCTTTGTCCGGGGTGGGGGGCAATGGTGCTTTGGTGCCTTAGACCTGTCATGAGCTGCCTTTATGACCACTGAGTCTGTTTCAGGCTGAGCAGCATAACAGAGGAATCCCTGGGGGTGAATGGTAAAGTTTATCCGTTCTGCAGGGCATATCTGGCACCATGTCTGGCCTATGCCAGGCTGCCGTAGCTGCATTCCTCAAGGCAGGCAAGACTGGAGGAATGATTTTCGGAGGAGACTCTGGAATCTCCAGGAAGTTCACCAGCTTTTTCCTGGTGACACCCTCTTCCTCAGTGTGGAAGCCCATGGCTGAAGACAACTGCTTCATCACACTGGAAAATGCGGAGTCCTTACTTAACACAATCCTCACTGACTGAGGAAGCTGTTGACCTGTCAGAGACCATAGAAACATAGAAGTTGACAGCAGATAAGGACCGCAAGGCCCATCCAGTCTGCCCATTTTTTCTACCTTATGAATGCCATTGGCCGTACTCTGTCAATGGCCTATCTAGTCATACTCATCTGTATTGCTCCCTTATGCCTATCCCATGCCTGTTTGAAGCCCTGCACTGTATTCATATCCACCACTTCCTGAGGCAGGCCATTGCATGCATCCACCTCCCTTTCTGTGAAAAAGAACTTCCTCACATTCCCCCTTAATTGACCTCCCTCTAATCTCATGCTGTGTCCTCTTGTCCTGCTATTTTTCTTATACTGAAGCATGTTAGACTCTTTCACCTTGTTAATGCCCTTAACATGTTTGAATGTTTCGATCATATAATCTCTCTCTCTCTCTCTCTCTCCTTTGCTCTAGGGTATACATATTGAGCTCCATTAATCTGTCCTCATATGTTTTCTGATGCAGTCCCTGCACCATTTTGGTTGCCCCTCTCTGGACTGCCTCCATTTTGTTAATGTCCTTGTGCAGGTGCGGCCTCTAGTACTGCATGCAGTTCTCTAGATTGGGCCTAACTAGTGTCTTGTAAAGAGGGATTATTACCTCCCTCTTACAACTTGCGATACCCCTACTAATACACCCCAACATCCCTCTAGCCATACCTACCACTTTAGTGGTCTGCTTGGATTATTTCAGGTCATTGGTGATGATGAAGCCCAAGTCTCTTTCTTCCCTTGTGACTGCCAGCAACTCCCCTCCCAACCTATAGGTGACTTCAAGGTTTCTCTTCCCTATATGCATGATCTTGCACTTCTTTGCGTTAAACCCCAGTTGCCACTCTTCTGACCATTTTGCCAGTTTATCCAGATCTCATCTCATTCTGCCCACCCCATCTGGATCATCTACTCTGTTGCAGATCTTGGTGTCATCTGCAAACAGACAAACCTTACCCTCCAGTCCATCTGCAATGTCACTGATGAAGATATCGAAGAGGACTGGCCCCAGGACTGATCCTTGAGGTACCCCACTTGTGACCTGCATCTCTTCTGACTGTATACTGTTTACCACCACACTCTGTTTTCTGCCTGACAACCAGTTTGCCACCCAGTTGACCAACTTCTGATCCACCCCGAGCCTACCCACCTAATTAATTTTCTATGTGGAACAGTATCGAAAGCTTTGCTGAAGTCAAGGTAGGTGACATCAACTGCTCCCTCTTGGTCCACCACTCTGGTTACCCAGTCAAAGAAATCTATGAGATTAGTTTGACAGGACCTTACTGTTGTAAACCCAAGCTGTCTTGGATCACATGCTCCTATGGATTCCAGGTGTTGCACTATCCTTTCCTTACGGAGTGCCTCCATAATCTTGCCCACCACTGAAGTAAGACTGACTGGTCTGTAATTCCCTGCCTCCTCCCTGCTACCACTCCTGTGGAGAGGGATCACATGAGCCCTTCTCCAGTTTTCTGTGACCTGTCCTGTGCTCAGAGACTCACTAAACAGTTCTGCTAATGGGTCTGCTAGTTCCACTCTTAGCTCCTTTAGTACCCTGGGATGTATGCCATTGGGTCCCATTGCCTTGTCCACCCTGAGCTTAGCGAGCTCTTGTAGGATCCATTCTTTAGTGAAGGGACTAGTGCACACCTCCTTCCCCCCTGTGTCCATGATGGTGAGCTGTGGGTCTTGCCCTACCTTCTCCTCAGTAAATACTGAGCAGAAGTATCTATTTAGGATAGATGCTTTTCCTTGATTCTCCTCCTCACACTCCCCCTTATCCCCTTTGATCTTAGCAATACCCCCTCTGGACTTTCTCCTTTCACTAATGTATCTATACAATTCTCCCAAACCAGGAATTCTGTTCATTTTCCAGTTTTGAAGCAACAGTCTCTTGTAAGTTAATGTAAAGTTAAAAATCCAGAGTTGAGTGGATTTGGATAGAAAGGATAATTGAGAACCATCTCCTAAAATATAAATAAGTGGGGAAAAAGGCAAACTGATTTTTAAAATCTTTTGACACAACAAATTAATTTCCCTCCATTTTTGTAACACTCTGGGACATGACCGGAACAAATGTCCTAAGGACGCAGAGGGGCTTCCACATTTCCAACAACCTATAGGATTCGATTTAAATATTTTATTTAATCTCTGAGGAGAATAATGATATTTGTAAAGGATCTTAAATTGAGTTAACCTCCCATTAACCTCTCTACTACATCGATAAGCATTTTCCCACGTTTTCTTCCAGGATTGAATAGAAATGCTCACATTAAGGTCGTGCTCCCAGGCAGCTTTAGCTGCAGAGGTGAGAGTATTATCTCCCTCTGATAAAAGTTGATATAATATTCTAGACCCTCTCCTCATGACTGCCATTTTAAGAATGTGTTGCCATTTAGAGCCCTCTAAGTAAAAAACATTAGCTTCTGACGCCTTCTTAGATATTATGTCTCTCAATTGTAAATATAACCAAAAATGAAGTCTGGAAATGTGGAATTTATTTTGAAGTTCTTTAAAGGAGAGAACTCTTCTATTTTTTTAAATCCATTAAATCTCCTAACTGATAAATACTTGCTTTCTTCCACCCAGAGTTATTGAAATGCACCCTATTAAAGGGGAATTCTGGATTCTTCCAGACGGGAGTGAATTCTAAAGGGAATTTACCTAAGTTAAGGTTTACTTCTAGAGATTTAAAAAAGATCTTAGTTGCTTCCAGAGTGGGATGGGATTTAATATCCATTGGGAGGTTTTGAAGCATAAAATCAGACAGTTTCATAGGTTTAACAATTTCTTGTTCTGTTAAAAGCCACAATGGTACTTGTTTGATATTAACTCTAAAAAAACATACAGCTGATTTTTTTAACAAAAAAGCCCAATCATATCTCTGCCACCAAGGATAATTAAAATCACCCATATGCCAAGGAGCTCTCAACTTAGAAATACTCAACCTAGGGGGTTTATTATTCCGGATAAATTTAGAAAAAATATTGTCAAACTTGTTATACCAGTCCAAATGCAGTATAGTATGTAAATTATTAAGAACATAGAATATTTTGGGTACCAGAATCATTTTGATTGAATTAATCTTACCACATATAGTTTCAATAGGATCTATAGCTAACAATGAGCGTATTAGTTATTTAATACTCAATAGGTTAGATAAATTTAATGAAATCTGGAAACAAAAATGTTGACTTTATAAATTCATAATTGCATTGTGGTCTTCTTTATCTTAGTCAGATTTATATAAGTATATTTTTATTCTTATTACTATCAACTATAATCATTTCAATTACTCTGTAAATGTTTTATTGGTTTCTTTTTTTCTCACTGTAATGAAAATCTTCAATATACTTTTTTAATGGAAAATAAAATAATGTATCTATAAGAAAGTCTTGTCACCTTCTTTTACTGTTCGTGCTAGTGTTTCCTCAGTTTGGGCCTTTGCCTGCCTTACCGCCTTCCCTGCTTCCCTTAGGGAAGTTTGGTATGCCTTCCTATCTTCATCCCGCTGCGTTCCCTTATATTTGCTGAAGGCCAGCCTTTTGGCTCTGACCTTTTCTGCTACTATTTTTGAGAACCAATGTGGCTTCCGTCTTTTTTTGCTCTTGCTTTTTTCTCTAACACAATGGGATGTTGCTTCAAGTATTGCATCCTTAATGCTTGCCCACTTTGCCTGTACCCCCTCACCAGTATTACTTCTCACCAGGGCTAGCTTAACTCTGTTGCCCATCTTATCAAAGTCAGCTCCATTGAAGTCCCATATTTTTGCCTTGGAATGGGATGATTTAGTTCTAGTGGCCAAATTGAACTATACCATGTGATGGTCACTGGCCTCCAGGTGACCTTCTACTTGGAGATCTGTGATCCTTTCCCCGTTAGTCAGTACTAGATCTAGGATAGCCCTGTTTCTTGCAGGTTGTTCTATCAGTTGTTTGAGGCTCTCCTCCTGCAGGGAATCCACTATGTGTCTAGTTTTGGCGTATGTTCCTGCTGGTATTGACCAATCTGTATCTGGTATGTTGAAGTCTCCCATTATCAGAACCTCCCCTTTAGGACTAGGATCTCTTCCTCCACTTCCTCATCATCATCAGGAAAAATGAGGTCAGGATGGTACTCCTCCTCAATGTCTACCTCTTCCAAATCTGGGTCTGATGTCAGATGTGCCAACGAAAGCCTGTGGGGAGCCTCCCGTGGCTGATGAGTGTAAGTCAATGATGAAGCCACCTTTGATGGTGCCGGTGATGTGAGCCTGTATGTGCCCAGTTGCTGGACAATCACCAAAGTAAATTTGGTTATTGTGTTGATGGGGGGGTCGACACTGTAGGCAGCGACGACCCACCTGAAAGACCCTGAGAACCCGAGGAACCTGTAACCCTATTGGAAGAAGAGGGTGCTTGCCTCGACAAAAGGGCCATCAATGATGAGATTTTCATAGACGAAGGAGGGGCCGATGACCTGGAGGTCAATGACCGGTCACCCTGGTAATTGGGCAGGTGTACTGTTGGTATAGGTCTGGATGGCACAGAGACCTGGACAGTGACTTTGTGCATCGGTGTAGCTGCAGCCCACGAGGAACTCCTGGATGAAGAAGAAGAGGCCATCAGGGAGCAAGATCACTGCCAGGGGAAGCGGTCATGATCTCTGTCTTTTTTATGACCCCTCCGAGGACTTATCATGGGCCTTGGAGGCCAGGGTGCTCGATGACCCTGCCAGCGACCGAGAGGCTGGGACCCCAGAAGACCCCTGCCCAGAACTGGCTACCTGTTGATCAATCAGAAAATTCTTAAGTGCCTTTTTGCATTGTCTGAGGGTTATTTGGTTAAACTTCAGGCACAGCTCATAGTCAGAGACTTTGTGGTCAGGCCCAAGACAGCAGACACAGAGACAGCATTCATTTGTGGAGGCAATCTTCTTTCCACAGTGGCAGTGATGGAAGATAGAGGTCAAAGGATTAACTCTCAGCATAAACAAAATAAAATAATCTCTTTAATTAATAAAAGAGATTCTGAAATATTGCAGAGAAAAAGTAGCAGGCAAAAAAATGGCACAAAACTGCGTCAGAATTTCTTCGGAGACCCATGCGATTTAGTTGACAGCAGGAAAGAACTGGGGAGGCATGGGGCCACTCACACCTTTACAGGACGTTGACAGCATGGGCGGCCCCAGCTGTACTGCCAAACATCTTCCATGTGGATCCTGCTTCACTGACGGTGAAGTTCCAACGGTGTGACCTGATGATTGAGATACCCCCAAAGAAATCTTTCTAAAATACTTAACATAAGTGTCCATCCTCTCACATGGAAGAGGCACAGTCCACATTAGGAAGTTCCTTACTGTACTTCCTATAACAAAAGGGAAACCCATGTGGTAGCCTTACGAACAGGCACTTGACCGTGGAGTGCCCTTTTCCCATGGGTGAACAAAACACACAGCCAAAAGGACCTCCCACAGTCCTCAGTGCAGTGTAAGTAGAATCTGAGGGAAAAAAATATCTATAAATGTATTTTATATACTGTTTTTTATCTAACAACTACTACAGAGCACAGCTTCCCTTGGATTAGCAAGCTCCAGGAAAACCATGTAAGGACCATTGCCTGAGGCAAGGTAAATTCCGACTCCCACTTAGGTAAAAATCTTGTCGGGATGAAAAACCAAAAAGGAGGCCCTGGCTATAGAGCCTGCTGCTCTGAAATTCTTCAAGCAACAAATGAAGGGAACTAACAAGAACGTGGTACCCTAATAGGAAACGGAAGCCACTGCTCACAGCTAGCACAAACTGAGCCAAACGTGCATTGTCCTAAAAGGAAAGTCAGGTCCCAAATCAGGGCCAGAATTCCTAGTGGGAGAATCAAATGAAAAATAATGTCCAAATGGTACTGGTCGCATCTAGCTGGGCAACTGTACGGCCAACAATGGGGCATGGAATGCTGAACAAGGTGACCTAATACACCATGAGCGATGAATACTATAAAGAAATGGTCTTAAAAGGACAGAAGACTGTAGAACTGGCCCACAAAGCAGACCGTGGCCACTGGCCAGGTGTCTGACAACCACCAGGGCATTCATTACCCTAGGAGAGACCCCACAGCATGCACTGGTTAAGTTCTCAAAGACCATGCAGTCAAATGGAGGGACAGCATGCCCCAATGAATAGAAGGCCCCAGGTCCTTGAGATAAGGGGCCACTGCTCAGGGGGCAGAGGTCTGAGGGATACCACCGCTAATTATCGCAGCCATGGGTACCCCATATTTCTTGAACCTAAAGGAGCAAAAGGGTTTGGAATTACTCTCTCCACTGCCAGTCTGAGTAAAGATTCCATCAAGCTTTGGATCAGAGGAGAGGCTTTGGGGTCACACATGAGCAGAGTCTGGAAGCTCCTGAACATCCTAGGATGGTGAAGGACTGCTCTGGTACCTAAGACTGTTATGCACAGAACAGTGTGATCTATCCCTTGCACCTCAGTGCTCTGCACAGGAGAGAAGTGGTTAGCATTTACTGGTCAGCTTTCATCTGCCTGGTTCTGGATGTGTGGTAAAGAGGTGGTTCCTTAGTGCAGGCTTAAAGGAGCCAAGCTACCTGTGATCAAAAATTTAACGAGGCCTGTGCTGTTGAGAGCCATTGGGAGCACCACTAGGCACAAGAGGAAGACCTGGAGTGCAGAGGGCAAGCCAAAGTGCAAGGATCTGAAAAGTGGATGCCTTCTGTTCTACCTGACATTCAAAGACTTCCCTTGAGTCTTCGTAACTCAAGACTCCATCATTTTATTGTGAAAACTGGTTTTCCAGTGGTGATTGTATTTGGTATGTTTTTATGCAGCTTCTTTATTTATTTTTCACAATAAAATGATGGTGTCTTGAAGTTATGAGGGCTTCTGGAAGTGTATTTGGGGGTTTGGTGTTTGAGACCAGCTACCTCCTAACTGCATCTGAGTAGGAGGCATGGCCAGTCCTCTGTGCAAAAGGAAAGCGAGATCCTTACAAGACCTGATGCACAGTTACCTGTACTGAAAGCCTCAGGTCTATAATAGACCCCCTCCCCCTCGGTTCTTGCCTTTTTAATGTCACTTAAGTATGGGAAAGAAAACCTTGGGCTCTACTGAGGGGAGGAACAGGGGTCTATGGCATCCCTTTTGAGGCAAGGCCTGGCATCCCATCGCACATCAGAGACATGTTTCCTAATTAAAAGGAGAGAGAGAGATGATGGACAAACTGAGGGATGTCAGGGGCCACCGTAGGTGACCACTCGCAATGATTAGTACACATTCGCTGAAAGCGATCTACTGTCACTATCTCACATGGAGGGAGGGGTGACCCCATACCACTGCCCCTGTGTTATTCAATTGTGGTTGGGAGTTAAACCAGGCATTAGGATCAGCCAGTGGGGACTGTCCTCCTGGTTCCACTGCCTTTAGTGACTCTGACCTGGGTAGCACCTGGCAGAGGAACTGGAAGGGTGCCAGCACTCTTTCCAGTGCCTCTCTGGGAGTAGGCCTAACTGCTAGCTGAATGTGAACCTGAGTGACCCCTACCTTTACCTCTACCGGAGGGGTGGTGGAGGGGTTTGCCAAGCCCCAGTGGCACCCCAGAGGATTGGAGGTCTTGTCACCTCCTTCACCTCATGGTCAAATAATTTCTGAACTTTAAAAAGGGCATTCAGCACTGTCTGTTGCACTGGACTCATGAAACCTGTGACCCTGAGTTGACAGTAATGCCACAAGCAAATGGCTGAGACATCCACCGAGGCATTGTAGGCTGAATGAATTAGGTGTTTACGAATGTCAAAACGGCCTTAAGGGATGCCAGTAAGTCTTGCCGGGCAGTGCCCTCAGGCAGTGTCTGTGCAGCAACATGTGCCCTTTTCCACAAGGTATTATGATATTTTGTTATGTGGGCCTGATAAATTACGATACACAGGCCAAAAGAGGCAGAGGCATAGGCATATTTGTCCAGAATATCCAACTTCCTGGATTCCTTGTTAGGAGGGAGGAAGCTTAAGCATCTGGGTTCCCAAGATTTATGATGGGCAGAAGTGAGTGCTGCTGAATCAGTTTCAGGCCAATGGACATAATAAGGCTTGTTATATGGCACCCTGGTACAGTTTATCAGCCCTTCTGGGAACAGCTGGTATTGCATTGGGTCTGTACCAGGCTGCAAAATTGGCATCCTCCAATGCCGGGTAAAGTGGAGGGATCATTATTAGCCTTTTTATCAACGTCATCACGTTTGTGTGTTCTGCATGCACCATACTTTATGCCGACGATGCTGTAATATCAGTCGCTGGAAAGGACCATTCTCCATCACAGCTGAACTTCAAGACAGTTTCCATAAGCTTGAAACCTAGTTCACCTAAAACAACCTCCTACTCAACTACAAAAAAAACTAAGAGTATGCTCTTCACTATCACCCTAAATAAACAGAAATTCCGCCCCCTGCTCATACAAAAACCTCAAGGGTGATACATCTGAGCAAGTGTCCATGTTTAAATACCTTGGCATTTTCTTGAATGACACACTCACCTTCACCAGGCACACAGACTTCATTGTCAAATCGGCTAATATGAAACTGTGTGTACTTTACCGGCACAGGCACTCCATGACACCTGCTGCCCTCAAACTTGCCACTAGCAGGTCAGTACTGTCTTCCATTAACTATGCATTGCCAATTTATGGGTCTGGAACAAAAACTGCCCTTAGCCGAATTAAAACACTCTTAAACAAGGCCTGCCACCTGTCACTAGGGGTTGACCTCTTCACTCACACCAGTACACTCTATGCTGAAACTGGTTGGCTCCCACTCCACCTCAGAGCACAAAATCAGACCTGTCTTCTTATAAAAAAAGCGTTACTAGGGCTAATGCCTCCATCCCTGGGCAACCTTTTCAAGCCAGTGGTGCCTTCTAAACAAACCAGAAGCGCAGCTACAGATAGGCTGCAGATCCTCTTTAAACGCACAAAACATGCCCAGAAATCCATTTTCTACCAAGGGCCAAAATGGTATGATGAGCTACCAGTTGCCCTCACTGATACTGCCACGTTTAGTGCATTCAAAACAGTGCTCAGATCCTATCTAGAGACTACTAAGACCTGTACCTGCCTGCTCTAAGCACTTACTTACCCATCCTCTGAAACCCTCCTCACCCGCCCACTCTCCCTCCAATCCCACCATTCACTATTTAAACTCTGTCTTTTACCGCCTTCCATACCCCCTCCTTTTCCTGCCTACTTCACACTCCCCTATCCTCTCTCTCTCTCTCACCCCATCCCACCCCCAGAGCGCCCATATCTGGCTGATACCCCTTCCTCCACCTTTTGTATGCCCAACACATGCGAACCTGCCACTGGATCTGGACCGCTTATTGAGTCCAACTGGGCAGAACACTAGGCCGATCCTAGTACCCTTTCTGTTTGTACTGCGTGCTTATGTGTCTGCTCATTAGCTACATTCATCGGCCCTTTTTAAGACTGCTGTTTACACACTCGTACACCTTATGCATTCCTCTCTTAACCCAACTAAAACCATTTGCATTATATATTTGTGTGTAACCTCAATTTAATGTATGCCTAAATACTGAACCTCATATTTCTGTCTACTGTATGTATTGAGTGTTATGTTTTGTTCTTACTGACTTGGAACTTTTGAAAATGAGTCCTTTGACTCAAAGGTATTTAATCCCAATCTGAAATAAATAAATAAAATATTGAGTGAGGGAGTCTCTGGGATCTCCAAAAACTCCATAAAATCCCTTTTAGTATAATCTTGTTAATCCCTGGTAAACCCCATGGCAGCCTGCATTTTCTGCATCATGGGCTGGAAAGAAGGATCTTCTGGTGGTGACCTAGGTGTGTGTACCACCGAATCTTCACTGCAGAAGGACACAGTTGAATCGGTGCCATGTGTAAACTGGTGACTCTCAGCAAACTTGTCTTCCTCCTCAAAACCTACCTCCATCCTGAGGTCTGGACTGTGTTCAAGGTCGTCATAGTTCCTGTCAACAGCTGACACAGAAATGCGGTCTGGTGACATATGTATCAATTGAGTAGGCTTACTTGGAGGTGTATGCAGTATTGGCAATGATGGGGTAGAGGCAGTGGTGGACCCCATCAACTGGAGTACAAGCTGTGATAGCAGACCTGATAAGAAGCATCACATCATTTCGGAGAATGAAACCAATACTGCACTGGTGTCGACAGCTCCCTTTTCAGGGGTCATGATTAATAGTGTCGACAGTGGGCAAAAGCTCGGTGACGACAGTAACATATTGGTCTTAGTAATGCCTGAGTCAAGCCCTGACTGCATTATCTGGTCAACAGTCTGGGGTTCTGTAATATAAGTATCTACAGCACCTGTACTAGGGGCCATGATCACAAATATTGATGGAGGGCACTTGAGCCATGCCTCGCTCTTGGTGTCTGGTCAACAACTGGGGGAGTTAGTTACCTTCTCCGAGGCAGAAGGTGACAAGGAAGAAGAGTGCCTGAGGGCCACAGTGGCAACTGGGATCTCACCCCGGGGGGGGGCATTTTTCCTTGTCCCTGAGCCGATGCTTGTGGCTCCCGGAGGACTTCTCCTTGGACTTCAACAGGGATTTGGCCAGGATCCGACAGGGTTTTGGATGGGCTGCTTGTCTGCACTGCCTGGTAGCAGAGTTAAATCCTCTGCAAATCTCAATAGCCTTCATGCTGTGTGAGAGGCCTAGGCAGCAGATGCACACCTTGTGTGCCTCATCTTTGTGATTTTCTCGCCGCAATCACAGTAGTAAAAGAGTTTCAATGTTTCCTTTAACAGTATAGGAGCGCTGAAAAAAAATTATGAAAGTAGTGATTTGTTTCAAAACTGAAAAAAAGAAATAACAAGCATTTGTTTCCATTACTGAGTTTGATAAGCTTACTCAACAGCGGGAAAGGAAATGAGGACAGAGGTGGCCGCCAACACCTTAGATGGATGCTGGACACATGACGTCACTGTGAGCTTGCAAAGTTTCCATGTGGCTGTAGCTCTGATGTGGCATACGTTCCAAAGGTGTGACCGAATGAAAAGAGATATCCCCGAAGATCAGCTCTCTCGCTAAGCTGGCGACCTAAGATTTTCATGGTGCACAGAAAACATTTTTCTGTGTCATTTTTCATCAAATAAACCCCTGAATCTAGCTAACCAGGTTCCATTTACCTATGTTCAGCAGCGTATTCACAATGAAGCTGAACATGCTAAAAGAAAACTGTCTCTTCTGACTGAGACTGTAATGCATTACAAAGATAACTAGAAGCAATCTGTACTCTACCAGTTGGAGAAAGTATACCAACACCAGCAGCAGCAGTGCAGTGAGTACCAACAGCACTGCTGGCCGCAGCAGGCCTGAATAGGCTGAGCCTGCTAGAAGAATACCAGAGATAGAGCCAGGCACACAGCCAGAAGTGGCTTACTAGCTAGGGCCAGCAGACCAGGGCCAGGATAGCACTAGACCAAGTTTTTTAGTTTCCACTTCTCCGGCAATGATGACTTTTTAACTCAGCCGTACAGAGTAGGGGGTAGGCACCAAAAATCTATTGTCATACGGTCACTTTACCATCCTTTTTAGTGGTCACTGAAAATTTTTTTGCTTATTTGTTTATCCTCCCCATTGCCTAACAGGCCCCCTTCAGGATGCCCCCCCTCCAGTCCTATCACCTGGCTTCTTCCGGACTAACATGACTCCCATTCCATCACAACTTCCATCACAGCTCCCCCCCCCCCGCATGGCAGGGTTGGAAGGGAGCTTCTCGACCCACTGCAGTGTACGATCCTGTTGGTGTTGGTGCCTGGGTCACTTCTGTGGGGCCTGCAAGGGGTCAGCAGTTTATCCTGCCTGCTGGGCATTTCCCTCTTTCTGGCCCAGCCTTTAGGACGCCACTCAATGGGGGTACATATCTGCAAGTAGGCACACAAGCATGCATGGCATGGCTGGCTAGCGTCCTCCCACTCACTAAGTGACTCCAAATGCACTGCCACCTGTGCTCAGCCAGAGGGCAGTACTGCAGCAGAGCTATTTCCCCTTCCCTCCACAGGGACAATTAGTTCTCCTCCTACTGGTCAGCCCCTGAAGATCCAGGCCATTCTCCAATTCAGGTTGCCAACATCATGAGCGGTACCCCAGCCGCTGTCCCAAAGGGCTAGCCACTGGTGATTCTTTAATTGTCACTAATAACTAGGCCACTGGAGATTTTATAGCCTGGCACCAGGACAGGTAAGCCAGAGGGCTGTGTCCAGCTGTAGTCCCAACTACAGATCACAGCCGTAAACGTGCTACCAAGAAAGGGCAGCTAAATGGACAGGGCGGGGATCAGAGGCTGTCCACACACAGGCGACTGCCCTGTAAGCAGCAGCAGGGCAGGCTATGCCTAAAGTCAGAGCTGAGGAAGGAGAGCATGGAAGCATGTGTACCTCAAAGTCTAACCACAAGCAACCATGACTGGGGAGAGGGGATCCCAAAGGCTGCTTGTATTGCACAGACTGCTACAGTACATGTGTACAACACCAGCCCGTCTGCAATGCATAGCTCTAAAAGAAGGGTAAGCAAGCACACAAAATCTTTTAATTTTTTTCTAAATCTAGTCTCTTGGCTGAACCCAGAAACATAGAATTTGGTGGCAGATAAAGACTGCTTGGCCCACCCAGTCTGCCCATTTTCCCTACCTGCTGTAGTACTGCAGACCCTACTTGGTCTCTGGCGTTACCCTCCCTTTCCTAATCTCTAAGGTTTCCTTATGCCTTTTTCATGCCTTCTTGAATCCCATTATAGTTACTGCCCCGATCACCTCCACAGGGAGGCTGTTCAAGGTGTCCACCCCTTTTTCTGTGAAGAAGTTCTTTCTCATGTTTCTCCTGAATCCGCCTCCTCCCAACTTCATAGCATGACCCCCCCTTGTTCTTGAGCATTTTTTTCTGAAAAATGCTTCCCCCTTGTACCCCACTGTGACAGGGAATAGCCCTGTCCCTTGATTTGGCCTTTTCTCTCTTGATAAAATAACTGTTGTAACAGTTCTTTCCTGTTCTACTTACTATCCTGTTGTATTCTAGTTCAGACGGTTGGCCACCTCTGCATGCCCCCCTATCTCTTTCTTAGCTGTCTCCTCTATTGTTTCCTTTTTCAGGTCCAATGAAAAGTTGTTGAAAGAAGGTCAAAGCCATGACCTTGAGTTACGTAGCTGTATGATTATAATAAGAAGGCATTCTGCCAAGATGTATCCCTTAATCCTTTAGCAAAAGGGTAATGTGAAACATATAAGCATTTTTCTTAAATGAGGTAACACTGCACGTAATAGTGAGGTAATAACTTTAATACAGAAATGGAGCAGTGCTTCTGTTAGTGTATTATATGCATCTTAGTTTCGTATCTCCCTTATCTAGCACCACTCCATAACACCTAATGATTACTATGTTGTGTATTAGTGTTTAATGAGAGTCCTGGAGCTTAGCATACATAAGAAGCGGCTCCCGTTTCCTTCTCCTTTTTCGTAACGCTTACAGACGCAGGGTTTTTGTCAAACTTCAGGACTTGGAGGGAGACCACATGTGTATGTGAGCTAAGCCTTGCGGTGTTTGTTGGAAATATTCTCTTTCCTCTCCACTCAAATCTGTGGGCGCTGTGCAAGCTCCCCGCTGCCAAGAAGTACTCTTCATATCATAGCTGTACCCCTTCCTGTAACTTCCAAGGCACCTATGACAAATTGGAACAGCCTGGCGAGGCGAGAATATAAAAGATAAAACCTCGCTTGGTGTTTATAGCCTAAGCAGTCATAAATAAATAGGTATAAGAGCCGTCCTGAAAAGTTCTGCTGTCAGCGGACGCTTCAGCCGATGGGTGCTATTCTCCTTACAGTTAATAACAACAACATTCTTACAGCACCATTAGAGAACTAACTCAGTATTTCGGGGTCTGTAAAGAGTACAACCTCAGTCATTTCTGACACTTACGTTTCTGTTGCTGCAGAATGAGTCAGGGTGGTGTCACCTGTACTGTTGTCAGGCAAATGTGATCCTGTCTATAGGGTGGCAGCGGTCTCTAGTGGCCAGTTTTATGCTAGGCGTACTGTCAAGCAGGACAGGCTAGGAGCATAAGATGTTTATCTTAACCCACAGTTAAAGGAAAACTGCACGCTCATATCTTCTAGATGTCATTTGCTTCAATGTCAACAGACAACTTTTTTCATGTAGCTGTTAAAGACGTATGCAACTGCTTCTGTTAGTTTTCACACTTCATACTATGCGCTGTCACTCTCTTGGGAGGGTCCATTTTGTGATTGTTGAAATCTCATTGTCCCTGACAGCTGCATTAGCATATCAGAACATGATGTCAGAGCAACCATTTATATCATGTATCTTTATGCTAAAATAACAAATACCCTGCTAAAACTCTCTGGAAACTTATAAACCAAATGGAGTTTAAAGGGGAAAAAAACTGCATTACAACTCAGATAGCTTGTAAAACTCACTGAAGGTAAATGTGGCATTTCACACCTTCTTGCAGTTTGATTCTTTTAAAACTACTTAAGCAGACAGGCATACTGGGGAGTTTAAAGGTTGATTATGCATCACATTCTCATATGCTAATGCACCTCTCAGGGACAATGAGATTTCAACAACCACGAAACGGACCCTCCCAGGAGAGCGACAGTGCCCAGTATGAAGTGTGAAAACTAACAGAAGCAGTTGCATACATCTTTAACAGCTACATGAAAAGAGTTAGAATCTCGTCACACAACAACAATAGCAAGTTAACTAGCAGCTCCATTAAATTATATAAATTAAAGGAGCTTAATTTAAGATGTTTTTATAACTTGATGATGCTGGAAGCACATAAGCAGGTGGGCGGGTATAAAGGTATAACCTGCACTGCTTGTAGTCAGATAGGGTTAGTGCTTTCTGGCCTGAGTAGGTGAAAGACTGAGGGGAGTCCAAGCACCCTAGTGGAAACTGAATGTTAAAGTTTGCCACGGCTGTGAAGCTTGTTGTTATTTTCTGTTTATGCCTTTCTTTTGTTATGCTTGCAAGTTATTTTATTAATTTGTTTATGGAGAAAATAAACATTGCGCCATGCCAACAGTGCATTAAACCATAATTCTGATTGTATGTGTCCATCTGTTGTTCCACACCCTATTACACCTATTTATACCCATGAGGTATTTGAAAGTCTCTATTATATCCCACCCCCCTCCTTTCCTCCAGTGTGTACATATTGAGGTCGTGTAGTCTCTCCTCATAGGGCTTTTGATACAGGCCTTGCACCATTTTAGTTGTCCTCCTCTGGATGGACTCCACTCTGTCCATGTCCTTCCTGAGTTGTGGTCCCCAGAACTGGACGCAGCACTCTGGGCTCTGGCACCAGACAGCAGTTTAGTCACGTTGACCCATTCCTAGTGGCTAGGGGATGCCTGGGAACCATTAAGAGGCAGTAGAGTAGCTGGAGGCAGGGTAACAATACTACATGGCCGGGCGATGGTGCTAGTACATGTTTAAAACTAGAATATCATGTTATTCTGCAGGAGGAGGCAAACTGACAAAGACAGCTTAGCTGGAAACAAGCTGTGACTGCTTTCTCTTGTCTATCTCTAAAGGGCCCTTCCCTTCTGTGACTAACCTGCCCAGATTAGTCCACAGTCAGTTATGCATCCTTCCTATGGGAATGTGACCGAACGTACCATTTCTTTCTAGTTCATTTTATTTATTTTTCATTTGGGCAGCACTTTCCTGAAAATCATTATAAAGCACTTAAATGTTTATGCTGATGTAATTAAGCCTCAGGCTTGCCAATATGCTGAGAGCATCCAAGTGCTGGCTATGAGAGTACATGCGTATACGCTATTCATCTCTTATACACACCATATGTATCGGGGGTGGACAGGGAAGGGCCCAAACAACAGGGATATCCACCAGGATTAATGTTGTTTTTTATGATTTTTCCCAGTGATTTGTGACACAAATCTTAGAATGAGGCACAGAATTACATTCAGCATCCATGACAGCTGTAAAATGCTAACCTCTGCCTGACCGTTGCTTTTTTTTTTTACATTGTATTTATGCCCCCTACTACCTCCTCTCTCCAGTCTCTCAGACATCCTCTAACTGCACTCCCTGGTTGCTGTAGTCTGCCCCTAGAGTACCTATGGTTCCACTAGCCTAGGTACCCGGATAACCCCCTGGGCAGGGCGAGGAGGGACCCCCTGTGCTTACCTCCCCAGAACCAGCAAACTGAGTCATGGATCCTGTACAGTGAGGTCTGCCGCTACGAGCCCGAGACGTGCAGGGAGGTGTCATCACCTAGGAGAGACCAAGGTTTTTTTTCCTTGTTCTCACTAGACGCTGGCGTGCAATGAGGGCCAATGAGCCAAGAGGCATGCTGAGACGTGCCTCCTGCTCCGCCCCCTGCCAACATCTGCCCAATGCCCATGCTGCTACTCCAAATACCGCACCTACCCCCCGGGCTCCCCCAGATGGCGGTATTGTGGTGGGAGCATGCAGAGAAACCCCCCCGGAGAAGGAGAGCAGCCATTGGGTGCTCCATCCTTCTCCTCCCCTGCCGACCCCTGGTGCCCTGGGTTCGTTCCCGAACCCAGGTCGCCGGCGTGGTGCATGGTGTGGCATCCAGCGCCTCAACCCTCAGTGCCACCGGGCCAGCTTGCCTGACTATTACTGATGGCACTGTTAGCCCTTACTCCAGAATACCACACTTCTGTTAGTCCCAGCAGACTGAGTTTATATTGAGTACAATGAAGCAGCCCTGCATACTGCACAAGTCTCAGTTTTACTTAATTTGAGAGAAATTAATGAATCAGTTTTTAACCCCCAATTATTTCATCTGTTCCACAACCGGACAATTAGCACACTGAACCCTTCCTCCAGAAGAATTGAGAGTGTAACTGCTGCCTTCAGTCAGTCTTTCAACAGCTGATTGATGCGGTGCATGAACAGCAGGCAACATGCAGCCTCCCTGCCCCCAGAATCAGTGCTTTACAACCACAATGTGCTCAGCCCCCTAGCTGGTGCAGTGTAGGGCTCTAATCCCGGTCTTCCAGGTGACAACATAATGCAATGTGATAGTGCCTCTGCTCATGGCACCAAAAACACAAGTTCAGGAATATGCATGCAGCATCGGAGGTTTGCCTAGGAGGAGGAGGAGGAATACTAAGCATCCAAAGGACTGCTCTCCCCCAGGGAGGGATGGTTGCAGTGCTCATCATCTGCCTGGTCCCAAGCAGTGACTAGCAGTGAGGGAGCTTGGAACTGGAGAGGCAGGGGATGTCGACGTACTGTACTGGGCCATCAACTTATAGGAACATGCACAGTAATGTCTCAGATGGCATTACCGACCACTCATCCTGGGGACCAGATAGCAGGAAAAACAGCTGCTGGTTGTGAGGGTGACATTGCGCTATGCCCCCCCGACCATCTGCAGTCTGCCCCTACCTGACTGGTCCTGGATCTCCATGCCTTCCCCTCCGCTTCAGTGGCCGACTGAAGAGGGGCATCGCAGAGGAGCTGCAGGCAACAATACCTCAGTGACAAGCCTCGGAAGGGGGGAGCCAAGCGTGGAGTGTTACAGGTGAACCGGACAACATAGATCCAGATAAGGGGCCTAGGGAGGATGGGAGCAGGCACTGGTGACCACCAAATGAGGTCCCACTGGGCTGATAAGGAGGATGATAAACAGAATTAAAAGAAAAAACATATTGCGCTGCCTCCTCAACACTGGGCAGGCCATAAAGTATTATTTTTTTTTTGTTAATTCTGTTTTTGACCTGTGCCCATCTAACTAGGACCTCCTTCAGCCTCTGCCAGTGCCACCTCCCGTCCATTGAGGCCCCTCTGCTGGACATCCTGGGACTCCTCAGTTCACCCACAACATACCACTGTATTGTCCTCGCAGATCGGGGCCTGCCTTTAGCTTCAGCTGCAACTTCTCCCCCTATATCCAGCCACCCATGATGGAAGTGAAGCTCGGGGGAGGCAGGGCATCATCCTCCCAGCCAGCGCCCATTTCTGCCCAAATTTTCTCCTCTGGGATGCCACCATAGGAAAGACGCACAAAGCATGGTCCTTCACATTCACGGTCCTTGTTGACATCAGCAGTGGCACAAGGAGAGCAGTCCATAGTATACTCCATCCTCCTTCCCTCGACCGACACTCGGATGACTTGAATTCAGGTTTTGAACTGGGGTCACCAGAACTGCGGTGGTGCTACCATAAAACCAATGGGCTGGCTCAGAAATATTTTTTAATGGACATCATAAATGACTGAGGGCAGTCTTCTTCCCACCCTCTAACCTCAGCTACAGCCCACTAATCAAGCAATCATCCACATTTGTGACTTAAGGTTGTGAACAAATTCCAGAATTTCATTTAACTGAACGCAGACTAAGTGGCCCTCCATTCGTCACTAATGACTTTCAGTGCATCTGATCACTCCTGGTTGTACTAGCACAACAGCCTATAGATGGTTCTCCCTGCCCCTGGCATTCTGCCAGAGGGATCTGCCTTTACACACAAATCCCTATGTGTGTTAAGACTGCACGGCACGGTAAGATTTACTGCACCTGCCTGCCAGGATAACCTTTGGCACCCGAGCTTCCATCTGGGCCTCGCTCCCCCTGAAAAAGAACAAAGAACAAAGGCAAGGTTAGCACTCCAGCCGCACAATAAAGGCTCGTCCCATTACCCTATCATTGACCAGCTTAGGAGCTGGTGAGCTGCCAGACTAAACACAGAGCACAGCATAAGGAACATGGGGAAGGGGGGAGGCAGAAGAAGCAGGCACACTTTACAAATTCTAAATTTTCTATGATACTGAAGCCCACTCTGCAGACATAAAAGTCCTTTTTGGTTTCTGAGTAGCAAGTCAATGAAGTGACAACGGTGTAAGCTTAGTCAAATGAACTCACTCTGCAGCTACAACATATGGTACTATTTTAGCCAACACAGCCCTGCCAAAATTCTTTAAATGCAAATGCATTTGTGTATAATATCCTCTAACATGGTCTCGTCTCTTGCAAACAAGTACCTTATTCATCCTCCCGCTCAGGACTCCAGACCTATCCAAACACACAAGCAGGCTTCCAATGCTGACTTTCTATGATGTGGTTACTGAGGTGGGGGTGGGGGTGGGTGGGAGCTGTAGGCACAGAACTGGATAGAATTTTTTTTGATAAAGAGGTTAGCTTAACCCTTTGCTCTGTCACATCTTAAGTGTAACAATCAAAGATCACCATCACGGCATCAGCACATGCCTACCTAAAACCCATATCTAGGGACAGACATGACTGGGTTTTACACTTTACCAAACAAAACCACTCAAGAAATGTCTCCATAGACTAGAAGGCCACCACTAAGGAGAATCGAAGACTGCAGATGCTCACCTGGTCTCCTGGATGTCCTGGTGGTCCGGGGTAGCCTTTCTGCCCCTGAAATGCAAAACACATGAAAATGTTAGAAAACTGTTTGAGTGTAGGACGAAGACTATGGGTGTGATATTCAGAGGGTTAGTGCGGCTCTAACATGAACAGCGCTGTGCTAACCCAGGCATAGCACACCTGAATGGAGCAGATGCCATATCCAAAGGACCCCAGGGTGCAGCGCTGAGTGGCTAGTGTGATCAAACTAAATACCCCCTGCACCCATGCCAATGAGAAAATCCTCTTGCACCCAAGGCACAGTGGTATATTCCGCAAATTTTGGAAGCAGTAAATGGCTGCCGTGACAGTGCTATCTGCTGCTTCCAAAACCCTACCCTTACCAAAACACACAGTGGTGTGCAATACCCCAATCCCTTCCCCTCCCCAACCCTGCATGAATTGCAACATCCATGGTGGTCTGGTGGACCCCCCCCCAAATCTCTGAATGAACAGCAATATCCCTGGTAGTCTAGCACCCCCCCACATCTGATCCCCAAGTGTACAAAAATGTCCGTGGTAGTCCAGTGGTACCTCACCACCCACTCAGCTGTTCCTACAGTATGTGAACCCTTGCTCCCTGTCATTCAGACAGCATCCGTCTGAGGGGTGTGTGGAGGATCTCTGCCAGTCACCATCTGCAGATCCGACAGCAGATGAGCATGGAACTTTACTGGTGAGTAAAGGGTGGGGGTGCTAAGTGAGTGGACTGTGGGGTGGGAATACAATTTTACAGTGAAGATCAGGTGGGGGCCACTGCACTACCAGGAAAGTTTCTATTCCAATGAGGATCTGTTGGGGGAGGGGGGGCAGTAGACTACCAGAACAGCTGCAATTCATCTGGGGATTGGGTGAGGGGCACCAGACTACCAGGGTAGCTGTAATTCATTTGGGGATTGAATGGAGGGGGTTACTAGACTACCAGAGACTGTTTAGATAGGAATGGCTCTGCACACTGCTTCTGCACATTTCTATACGGAGCCAATAACTTTCCCAGACAAAAAAATGTTCAAATTTAAATTTAAAAATTAAGTTGCCACATAATGACATGCAAATGGCCGCTTAGCACCTTGCCTGCCATGTGTGGTCATTAGCATGGCAGCTGACTCCCAGGATCAAAGAAGCTATTGTTTGTGATGCACTCTCCCCCTTTGCTCCTAGGAGTCTGTTGCCAGCGGGTGCCTGTGTTATCACCACGCATGTGCACTTTGAGAGGTGCTAACACAGCCCCATACTCATACTGGCAGCACGCGCCGGACTGCAAGGGAGTCAGTCCATTTAACCCTTGGATATGAACCTCACCAGCAGCGTATAGTAAAACCAGCTTGCCAATGTAGTCTAGTCAACCTGTCCTGTGCACTGTTGGGAAAATGTGGAGGAAACCCCCGAATGAGCAGGATGGCGCTGTGGTCTACTACATGCACTGCACCATTGACTAGGTGCCTACTCCAGAGCTATCTGGATTGTGCTCCAGAGGGGAATAGCCAGCCCCAATGGCTTTGCCCTGGAGCCCATGGAGGTAACAACCAGAGGAGTGGTAAGCCCTACAGAAAGTGGGTAACGGGGTTGGGCAGAGCACAGCAGATGGGCAGGTCAGCGACAAACATAGCAGATAAACCAATACATCTCATTTTTAGTTTGACCCATGTAATATCAGCTACACAGTCTTTCTTCTGGGGTTCCAATTTTGTCTGAGTCTATGGGTAAATATGGTGTACACCATAAAGTTCAGAATCAGAACACCACCATTTTTATTCTACCTCCTGAATATGTAACATGATTTATTACTTCCACTGGTATACATATCTCCATAAAGCATCCACACCCTGGCCCCCACCTACCTCAAATCCCTCTTCTCTCCGGCCCCTTCCCCTACTCCCTAAGATCTACTGTATCATCTACAGTACAGATTGCATTCAAAGGGAAACAGTCAGCACCAGGAGCTCCACACTCAAATGTGGTGCTGGTCCCAATGTGCACTTTGTGTGTAAAAACATTTTAGTTTACTTACTGTTTACTGCAATACAGCACAGTACATCAGACTAATCTTCCTTAGTTCTAGGCTGAAATCTTCTATAACTACAAATCCCAGAATCCCTTGCAGATGACATCAGAGCAGAAAGCAGCAATAGGAGATTCAACAGCCTGCAGTGCACGTTAGAACTTTTATAATGACAGATCAAATGCCTTCCAGGTCTGCTTTTCTTCAGGGGCTACGTACAGTCCTCTGTGACTGTATAGCCCAGAGAGCTGTGGGACCAACAAACAAAAGATCAAAGCTACGTAAACTCAAACATGCACTACAGGCTGTTAGATCTCCCACTGCCTACCGACTCCTCTGATGTCAGCTGCAAGATCTGGGATTTATAATGGCTGAAAGATATCAGCCGATAAATAAGCAAAATTAGTCTGATACAATCTACCATACTACAGTAAGTACTCTAAAATGTTTTTGGACACAAAGTGCACATTGGGACCAACCCCACACTTGAGTGTGGAGACCTTGGTGCTGACTGTTCCAGTTTGGGCAGCAAAATAATGTCTGTAATTTTGCTAAAATTGACCAGGTAAAGGGGGTCAATTTCTCTGTGAAGTCAACACATAAGTGAGTATATACATTAGACAGAGTAGAAACTCGCTTCCTAACAGGACCTACAGAGTTGAACTAAGAGGCAAATTCTCAGATTTCAGGAATGTTACGAGTGGGGTGCCCTAGGAGTCAGTGATGTGACTGGTACTATTCAATATGTTTATAAGGTTACACTGGAGTGAGGCTGCACGATAAAGTGAGTCTATTTACAGATGGCACAAAGCTCTGCGGAAGGGTAGACATGGCTCAGGGGACAAACGACATGAAGGAATGTGTGGAAAAATTTGAACAGTGGTCAGAAACGTGGCAATTAAAATTCAATGCCAAAAATGCAAAGTAAATCCGCAAATAGAATACTGAAAAAATGGAGCATGGTGGAACCCTTGATAGAAGCAAGGGCTCTGGGGTAATAATAAACAGAAGAATGAAATCTTCCTCTCAGTGTGTGTGAAAGTCAATGAAAAGGCAAATAGTGGGGTGCATCAGTCAGGGCTTCACTAGCTAAATCAAGAAGGCGATCCTACCATTATACAGGTCGATGGTTAGGTCAGACACACCCCACAAAAGCTGAGCCTGGTACCACGGTCAGTGCTAGACACATGCAGCAGATAACTTTTTGTAAGGACAACAAAATGGCAGCACTGCACTACAGAGAACACAGGCAGATATACTGCAAATCAAAACAAATGTATTAATGTGGCTAAAACCATCATGAGCAGAAAAAAATATTGCACTAGTGTTAACGAAGACATATCCTCACCAGTGAAAAGGGAAACCTCACCATTTACCCCTATAACTGCTGACATTTCCCTTTTCGCTAATGGTGGTATATATAGTGTATGGTGGAATGCAGTTGTGCATAGAGATCCATACACCTGAAAAAAGTCGTTTTGCTGCAGTAGTGATGTAGCTACTAAAGCAGAACAACTTTTTACTCTACGTTAGTAGCTACATCACAATGCAGGCATGCCCATCAGTACTGTTCATAGGACAGCAGCGGTAGAAGAGTCACATGTGTGAGTTGGATGGTGGGTGGATGGTAGTGAAGTGCGGGCAGCAAAGTGGAGAGACTGTTGAAAACACAAAAAGTAAGCGATTCTGTGCCTTTTAACACCGTACACTACATAGAATGGTGTATGAGAGCCCAAATGGACAACAGCACTATTCTTAAACCTCGTGGTTACCATGACGACAAATGGACCTCTTGAGCTTTGCTCTCAAGTCGTTGTCATCATTGTAACCACTGGGTATAAGAACTGCATTGTTGTGTATGGGCTCTCATACACTATCCTATAGCTGTGTTAACATATGTGCAATATTTTGCTGCTCATTGTGTTTTTAATCATATGAATAAATTTGTTGAGAACTCCAGTATGTCTGCCTCAGTGTTCTCCATATTAGACTGTTGTCTTGACTGACGGTTAGGCCACACCTGGGTACAGTGCACAGTTCTGGAACCTTAATCAGAAAAAGGTTAGGGAGACGTAGGAAAGTAACAAAAGCGATTCATACTTGTACTTGCACAATTTTGTTCCAATTCTTCTGTGATACATATTGCATTGTACAGTGGTAGTTGCACAAAAGTCAACTGGTAGCATGGTACGACATGGTATTTTTGGTAGCACAATATATTATTCAACTGCTAAAGCTGTGTCTCACCGCACATCATACCACACTACTGGTCAACTTTTGCACAACTACCACTGTATACTGTACTTTTTACTACCTTGCTGACAACATTTATAGTTATATATGCACCTCTGCCTTGTGCTTTCATGCATCTGTATGTCTTTAATCACCGTACTGTATCCTTGTATTGCCATTCTAACTGTAACCTCCCAGGCCGTGCCTGAAAATAGGCATGTGATTGTCTAGTGCACTTACCTGGTCAATAAAAATAAAACAAATAAATAAAAGGGGGGATATATCCATAAATGCTTATGAGCCAAATGTACTCACAGGACAAAGCCTGTTAGGTGAAGTGCTAAGGGGTGGAGAGCTGAATTCACTTGGTGACTAGCATTGACCAGACAGCACTTGAAATTGGAAGAATAAAAATGGAACTTTATTTCGACTTGGCTGAGGTTTGTGTGTTTTATTCCTTGAAACGCAACAACTTTGAACTTTGTACTCACAGGAGGACTGGAGATAGAGAGGGACACGATAGAAACCTAAAAATGCATACAAGGGCATAACAAGGCAGATACTATGCATTTATTTAAGACAAAAGGGCATACAACCACCTCAAATGGCGGTGTGGGGGGGGTTATTTCAAGAAAGACATAAGGAAGTACTTCTTTACATAAATGGTTGTGGATAAATGAAACAAGCTTATGAAAAGCATAATCAACAGCAGTCAATGTCTGGGTTCAAGTTTAATCACGGTCAAGCCACATAAGAAGTAGGTGAATACAAACCAAAAAAACAGGTTACAAAGAAAGAGAGAACGAAAAGATTTCACATTGTTTCATACCATGGAATGTTCAAACATACAGATGAAAAGCAACATGGGGTTATGGCTGGGTTTGTTATGTTGGCAGAAACAGGTGCCTGAGTTACATACGACAAAAGTACTTATTGGTAAATTTAAAAAATGAATGCATTGAAGATATTCAAGAGTATCGGATTAAAACAGCACACTTAGCCAACCCGACGGCACAGCGGTAGTGCTACCACTGATGATGCTGGTGACCCAGGTTCGGGAATAAGCCTGGGAGTCAGAGGATCAGCTGGGGGGAAGTAGGGTGAGAATCCGATGGACTGCTCTCCTCCTCCTCTGGGGTGGGTGGGAGTGAGCAGCACCCGGCATAAGGCTGACTCCTAGTCGAGGCTACAAGTGCCGCGGCCAGGGACTGCCAGACCAGAGACTGGAAGTGATGGCAGATACTGATGCACCAAGCGTGGAAGCATGCTTGGATGCGTCTTGGGCATCATTGCTTTGCTGCAATTCCACAGGGCAACACAAAGCAGAAAAAAAAAACCCTCGGGGACAGAACAGCAGCATGAAGCTTCCTGGAAACCCTCTCAAATGATACCTCAGGTATATCTTGGTCTCCCCTTCAGAAAGCCCTGCCGCAGGGGACAAGCTGCAGGCCTCCCACAGTGGGCAGCTTTGAGGGATGCCAGGTGGGAAGTCCAGGAGTTGATTAGGGCTACATGCCTGCATGATCCCATAAAGAAATTTGAAGAAAAAAAAAAGAAACAACACACTTGCCTCACTCCACTGTTCTGTTTGAAGAATTCTATTTGGATTTTCCTTAGTTTTACACTACGTGCAGTGTTGTACATATCTGTAATACATTACACTGAGTTTCTGTAACTACACTTTAATTACAGGAAAAGTACACTGTAACTGCAGAGTAAATACTGTGTATTTACACTGATCAAATGTGTAAGTACTGTACTGTGCAGTTTACTGTGGTTACACGTTTAACTGTAATTGTACAGTGCTGTTATTAAAGTGGTAACAGAAATGTAACATAAAGTCTAACCCATATATCATATACCTTTCCACCTGTTCCTCTTAGTGGTAGTTTTGAGAAAAGACATGGATCACAAACTGAAGTAATTGCTGTTAGATAGTCTACAATACAGGCAAATATTTCCCTATCTTTAAAGAAGACATTTGGGGCCAGACTGTCTGTTGCTAACAGGGACAGCGTAACAAAATGTGCTCCCTGATGATCTAGGAGTTCCCCACTTCCCCAACAGATACAAACAGACGCAGACGCAGACGCAGACACAGACACAGACAGATGCAGACAGACACAGACAGATGCAGACAGACGCAGACAGACACATACACACACACACACACACACACACACACACACACACACACACACACACACACACAGCGTCTTTACAGACCTGGTGATCAAGTAGTCCCCCTCATACATGGCCCCATCTGCAGGATGATGGGTCTCCCAGTGAGCAGAGGCACAGCACTACACCCCATTACAAGCAGTAAATGGGTGCACCACATCAGCACACACACAGGCCTGAGGAGGCTGCCGGCAGTTTAAGAATGGCTTCGGTAGACCCTTCTCCCTTTCCTGACAGCCTACAATTACCCTTGCAGGCGATCAGGAATAGAGTACAACCCTCACTGAGCATCTTTCAATAGGGTCAGAAAGCACTGACTAATGCAAAGAAGTCGTAATGATCACGCCACACCCACCAGTATGGCTGGGAATCAGGCCTTTCTTTACTAGGATTTGTTCGGTATACGTATGGGGACAGATCATCTAAGCCCAACACGAAGTCTGCAGCCTAGGCTGTAGCTGTGGAGACTGGCCCACCTGGTGAGCCCATCCCCATGGACTGACCTGCACTGTATTGTTCAATCTCAGCCACATTTTGAACATTCATACCTGTTTTCTGGCTGCTTGCGTCTAGGTTTAGAGGCAAGCAGCAGAAAGCTGCATGCAAATGGACCCCAATTCAATTCATGTCAGATCACAGAAATGTGTTCTAGCAGGCATCTATTAGCCAAAGGGAATGAAAATCCTGATTACGAGGAGTCACGTGATGCTAGCTTTCTGATCGGCTGCACTGTCTGGGAGCTCCCACCACCCATCAGCCTTATCTTCTATATACAGCGATCCTAGATGACTAGTCTTAACAATTTCTACTTCAGATAACTCAGTATTCTCTGCCTATTGGCCCTCGGGCGTTTTCTCATCACATCCTAATATTGTATGGAAGGATGGAGGCAGAGAAGAAACAGGCCGCGATGCAGCATACACCACCTACCACACCAGAGAAACTACCTAAAAAGCCAGGAATCAGCTCGGCAATAATCCGGATAAAACAGGCGGCGCTACTCCCCCGGCAAATCCTCTCACAGAAGAGAAATTTTTACAAGAAATCGTACCACTGAGAGAGGTATTGCAAGACATCACCAGCGAGCTAAAATCGATTTGGGGGGATCTCTCTTCTTTCACAACAAGGGTAACTGACTCTGAAGCCAGAATCCACTCTCAGGAGCAATGGAGAAACACAACCGAACCTGAAATCACGACCTTAAAACAGCAATTGAAGAAACTACAACTTAAAACTGAGGACCTGGAGGGTCGCAGTAGGTGCAATAATCTTTTAATCCTGGGCCTACCCGAGCTCGAAGAAGGCGCAGACGCTATGGCCTTCCTCCAGAAATTCTTGGTAAAGGTCGTTGGCCCATCGCCTCTAAATCCTCAGTATCATCTAGAAAGAGTCCACAGATCTCTGAGGCCAAGGCCCCAACCGGACTCTCCCCCCGGCCAATGATTATCAAATTCCTCAGCTATGTGGAAAAACAACATGTCCTTACGAAAGCTCGTGAACTTCAAGCGATTATGTGGGGCCCTGCGAAACTCCATATTGCCCAAGACCTTCCTGTGGAGACCAGACGGAAGAGGACGGCGTTCCACCCCATAGTCCAGAAGCTTATCGTGGCGGGTATTCCCTTCAGGATGCTGTACCCCGCCACCCTTAAGGTTACAATTAATGGTACTTCTGCGACCTATGACTTGCCTGATCCTGCCATCAAGGACTTGAGCTCTAAACTGCTAACCTATTTAAACAAATTGACTGAATCATCACGCATTTAGTGTTCAGGCTTGTTGCTTATGCTTTGCTTTTATCTGGATTCCTGGCTTAAAAGCCTCAGTTACCTGTAATTTGGCGTCTATCCAGCTCTCCGGGAGGCGGGGGTACCCGGCGACTTTGGCGTTGGTCAGGGTAGGCCGTGGTATCTCTGGTCCGTGTAACCATCCCGGAACCACAGGAAGGTGGCTCCAGTGTTTAATCTGTCTGATTTGGCGGCGGACCGTTCTGGTCCTACCACATAATTGGCCCCTGGGGAAACAAATTCTAAATAGGCCTCATAAATCTGCTCTTCTACTCTCTCTCTGCGTGCTGTTACCCTCCCATAGCCCGTGGCCGCCATCACAACGGGGAAAGTCCACCTTTTGTTTTTCCCTCCGCAACGGATTTGACGCCACTCCCTATAGAGATCTTCCCTAGAGAAGTATATTCCCTGCCACGCCGGTGGCATCCAATGGTCCCTAGCTCTGCTGACTGTTTGGGCCCATTTGAATGGGGCTGATGGGGGGGGTGTCCTGGAGACACCTAGGGCTGCAGAAGGTTGCCTCACGAGTTAATAGAGGGGGGATATGGAAACCCTAATCCCTTTGTTGGGGGCTCTTTGGTCAATTCTGGTTGGCAGGTGTCTGCCCTCACTTTGTATCCATGTCACCTGAGAACCCTTATCAAGATTGGTCATCAGAATGGGATAGCTATGGGGTTTTCCATTGGGTCCTGGGCTTCAGGCTCTTATCATGATTTTTCCCACTTCTTCTCCAACCATGCCTGGCACCAGGGTGTATATAGTTTGTTAGGTTTATTTGGGGACTAAAGGGGGTTCGGGTGGCTGGACTGCCTGCTACTTTTGTTGCCTAATTCCAACTTCGATTTGTACTGTTGGTTCGCTACGCACCAGTATTCTATATCAGGTACCTGGCAGTTTACAGCCGGTTTGGGTTTGGGGATAATAGTGTGCAATTTTTCTCAAGATATTGTCAGGAGTTACACTATCTGTCTGTTTACATTACTGTTTTTGAAATGGCTATGAACTCAGTTAAACTAGCCGCGTGGAATGTACGTGGGCTCAGGGAAAGAACCAAGAGGACTCAGGTGTTTAGCCACTGTGAATTAGTCAAGGTTGATATACTTATGCTACAGGAAACCCACTTGCTCAAAAATCAGGAAAAATGGCTGGTCAGATCCGGCTTCTCCCAAGTTTTCACGGCAAGTGGATCAGGATCCAGTAGGGGTGTAGCCATCCTTATTAAACATTACGTTACGTTCCTGGCAGAAGAGACTGTGACTGATCCAGTCGGTAGATACGTTCTAGTCAAAGGCTCCCTCAACAACTGTAAGGTAGTCCTTGGTTCAGTTTATGGTCCAGTAGGTGGGAGCTCTGAATTTTTTATGGCTCTGGCGGACAAGGTAAGTGCCCTCCTTCCTTCACAAATTATCCTGGGGGACTGGAATGTCCCACCTTCCCATACTCTAGACAGATCTCCAGATTCCCGCCACTCAATCATACCGGTCCAAAGATCTTTAGCAGACTTTATGCAATTGCTAGGGTTATGTGACCCCTGGCGTCTCACTAATCCTTCCTTGCGGTCTTTCTCCTTCTTTTCCCAAGTTCATTAGTCCTGGTCCAGAATAGACTACATCTTGGTTAGTAAAGCCCTTCTTCCTGGCCTTCTCCAGACCGGTATCGAACCGATCGTGCTTTCTGACCATGCCATAGTTTGGGCGAGAATCTCCCCAGATTCCAATTTTCAATGTGACGTGGTCTGGAAACTCAACACTCAGTTACTTAAAGAGCCCCATACCGCTGCTCCACATAAAAACCCTTATCTCTAATTTTCTTGAGATCAATAGCACTCCACCCCAAGATTTGATATCATCTGGTGCTCCCTGAAATTGCTATCTCAGAAATGAATTAATCAAGTTGGCCTCGGCAAAGAAAAAAAAAAATGAACAGGCTGATACCCCCTATATATTGACCAAGATCAAAGAAATGGAAAGCCTTACTCCCCCTCCTCTCCCGTGACATCTCTTGAAGCCCTCCTAGCACCAAAAAACGAATATGCTAACTTACTTAAGGAGAAAGCTAAATATAGCATAGTAAAAACTCAATCTAAGTATATTGAGCAAGGTGAAAAGGCCAGCAGGCTCTTAGCCTTAAGATTACGTACGATAGAGAGCTCTAGACTAATTTCGCCGGCGCAGTCTCCCGAGGACCTAATCAAAACATCCCCTAGAGAAATCACACAGATTTTTAAAGACTTTTCTAGCAATCTTTATAGAAATCCCTCTCCCCCTGTGTCTCTTCTAGACATAGATTCTTATCTTGCAGATCTCAATCTTCCCCAACTTTCAACAATCCACCAGAACACCCTGACTTCTCCCATCACCCTCTCTGAAATAGAGGACACTATTTCTTCTGTCACTCCGAATAAAGCACCGGGCCCAGATGGTTACCCCCAAAACTTTTACAAAACTTTTCTAAAGAACTAGCCCCGTTACTCCTTATGTTATACAGCTACATGCTTAATGCCGAGACTATGGACCCCACTCTACTAGAGGCTATTATTGTTTTAATCCTTAAGCCCGATAAGTCGCCAAAAGACCCAGCGAGCTACCGTCCCATCTCTCTCCTAAATTGCGACATGAAGATCCTTTCTAAGAATTTGGCCAAGAGGATCAAAAAGATTTGGATCCATCTCCTCAGCCCAGAACAAGTTGGGTTTGTTCAATCCCGTTCCCCAGCAGATCACCTCAGAACCCTCTCCCTTATATCTCATGCTGCCCAACTATCCCACACCCCTATGGCCCTGATCTCCTTGGACACAGAGAAAGCATTCGACAGAGTCAACTGGACTTTTCTCTGGGCAACTCTGGCCAAAATGGGCTTTCCACCCCTCTTCCTCAAGTGGACCCAGGTCTTATACAGGTCCCCCTCGTCCAGGATCTACTGCAATGGCATTTTTTCCGCAATCTTCCACCTTCACACTGTTACCAGACGAGGCTGCCCACTCTCACCTTTTCTGTTTAATCTATATCTAGAGCCTCTTCTTCTCAAGCTCAAGGGCTCCCCATCCATCCAAGGCTGTTTGATACAACAGCAGGAGTTGGTCCTATCCGTATATGCAGACAATATCTTGCTCCATGTTGCTCATCCTGCCACATCACTAGGTCATGCACTTCAAATCATAACCCAGTACGGCTGCCTCTCTCATTATAAATTGAACGTCCCAAAGTCAGAAATATTCCCACTGAACCCCTTCACGCATAAACACGATCTCGTGAAGTTTGGCATGAGATGGTTCCCTAAATCAATCAAATACCTGGGCATACACTTCACTTCAGATTCTTCTCTGCTCAAGAAGCTCAACTTAGATGACCTCAAGGCCAACATCAAGCTTGACTTGCAAAGATAGTCTAATCTCCCCATCTCTCTCTGGGGCAGGATCAACATCATCAAGATGAACGTCCTTCCCCGCATTTTTTACCCTCTCAACTTACTAGGTCTCTGGCTACCGCTTTCTTATCTACGCCAATTTCACGCAATCTTCTCACAATTTATCTGGCGGGACAAAGCGGTCAGATGCTCCTTCCTCAAATTATCCCTCCCTAAAGACAAGGGTGGCCTTCGCCTCCCCAATCTAATATTTTACCATTGGGCTGCCCACCTTTCTAAGCTAGGTAGGTGGTACTCAGCTTTAAATGAGATTCCTCCCCCACTTTGGCTCCAGATTGAGAGACAAATTCTCTCAGAAGCCAAACTAGGTCCCCAATCGATATTTTTCACTCCTATTTCGGTGCTCACACGTTGGATCTCTAACCCTACTATTATTACATCTCTTAAAACTCTCTCTCAATGTCTCTATTTCCTCAAAATCTCATCCAAAAAAGACCTAGCACAACCCTTTATTCTCAACCTCAATATTAGACTGGGTAGCTCGTTGATTGCCCCCCGACTGGCTCCCACAAGTCAATGAAACTACATTAGAGAACTTTTATGCTCAAGGTTCCCTCCTCTCATCTCCAGGCTTACTAGCTAAATTTGATATACCTAATAATAAGATTTTCAAGATATATCAACTGAGGCATCTCATTAATGTTGAACTTGGGCCAACTTCTCGTGAATCAAAGGTCAAACCCTTCCTTTCTCAAACTGATACTCTCACTTCCAGACCCCAGGCCATCTCATTAATATACTCCTACCTGCTGGACTATAAATTCCCGAACCCACTCGAGGGCTCTAGCATTTGGCTTTCTCTGCTGCCGGACTCCACACCCAATTGGGCCCGTCTATGGAAGGACCTGCACAAATACCATACCCAAGACAGATTCAAACTTACCCAATACTACATACTAAACAATATGTATTAGACCCCAATCAAACTGTTCCGCCTTAAAAACTTTCTCTTCCACTTGCTGTAGATGTTCACTAGCTGAGGTAACTTGCTCCATATTTTCTGGCAATGTAGCAAAGTAGCCCCTTGTATGCCTTCTATTCAAGATAATTTAGATCCGCTTTAGGCCTCACTAACCTTTTCATAGCCGATACTTGCATCCTAGGTAATTATGCCACCATAGATTGCCAGGAACGTAGATATCATATTGCCTTAATCTCGATAGTAGTCAAAAGGCTAGTCCTCAAACATTGGACTGATCAATTAACCTTAACCTACGCTGAATGGTTAAAAGATTTATCAATCTGTTTTAACATGGAGAGACCTGCTGCTAGCTCTCGTAACCGTATGGATCTATTTCACAAAAAATGGGATAAGTTATATGCGCTCTATCTGCACCAATGACCTCTTGGTTCGAGCCCTGATACCCAATATTGCTCCCATTTCTCCTTTACTCCGTTTGTCTTCTATTTCAAGTCTAATCTATGATATCAACTACGTCCTGACAATACGTCCTAGCCTACAGTTGTACGCACACCCGGGGGTAGGGTGAGTAACAAGATAGATAGTTCTACTATTATAATGTTATAGATTCTAAATGTTGTAAAGGGTTGTATCATGGCAGGGGGTGGTGGGTGAGGGGGGTCGGGGGTTGGAGTTATTTAAGAGGGCTGTATGGGTTTCTTTTTTTCTTTTCTTATTTATCCCTAGAAGTTGTTACTTGGCTTGTTTCCCTTTTGCCTTTTCATACACAACTCTGACTGTACCCACTGTTTCATGATTCTTTGTTAAAACAAATAAAACTGAATTTCAAAAAAAAAAGAAAATCCTGATTACAGTGGAGCCCACTTATAAAAACATCGGTTAAAGGAACATCCCATTTATAGGAACATTGTGATGATGTCCCGATTTTTTCAATGTATTTCTATGGGTTTAACGCCCATTATAAGAACTATCAGCCCGGTTAAAGGAGCCTTTTTTTAGCCTCTAGCTACCAAAGTCTATTCATGCAGTCATTAGCGCCAACTCTTATCTGGCTGGGTGTTAATTACAAGTGTAAATTACAACGCTACTAGCCTTACCTGATCCCACAGCCACAGAGAAAACACACCATACCATGCTCACAGCTGCTCAGAAAATCAGCTAGAAAATGTCTACAGAGGTCCTTACAAAGTGGACCAGGAACGATCTAGAGGAAGGGGAAGGAAGCAGCGTGGAAGCTGGTGAGAGTGGCAGATAAGAAGCAGAGGTGGAGATAGAGGGGTTATCCAGAGGTATGGTATCAGAGTCCCTTAGTCAGAAAGCTAAAGACGTGAGGGCAGATCATGGTGACTGGCTGCAGGAGTTTGAATGGCTGCACATTGACTGCAGCGCCAGTCCTGCTGTGGTACACCTCTTCTCTGAGCAACTAACAAAAGAGGACCTGGGATGGAGTGGAGAAAGGGAATGGGAGCGGAGTAGGAGCTGGCAAGAGTGGTGATGGGGAAGTGGAGGGGGAGATAAAACAGCAATCTAGAGGTGTGGTGCTACAGTCTCTGAACCAGAAATCTGAAAGGCAGTCACTGTCAAAAACAAAACAAAAAACAATTGCTGTTCATGACTGTCAGTCCTGTGTTACATTCACTGTACAGTACGCATTTCCTCAGTAAAATAAGCAGTCAGCTGATCTGACCAAAGTTATTTTTTAACTTTTTTTTTTTTTAACTATTTTACCTTGCTTTTTACAATTATAACAGACAAAAAATGCTCACAGTTGGTATTCCAGCACTTCACTAGCACTACCATGTGTTCAGTTGGTACTAATACAGTAAGCCCGTGTAGAAGAACAGCCCGGTTATAAGAACATTTTTCTTTGGCAAATAAGGTGTTCTTTATAAGCAGGCTGCATTGTATTTGCTGCAAGCCCCATGCATCAAATGCGTGATGCTTTGGGAGCTTGCGACAATAAACTGGCTTTGAAAATCTGGTCCCAGGGTTCTAGTTCTGTGTTCGGGAAAAAAAAAATCCTACTTCACTTCTATGCAAAATATCTGTGTCTCTTATGAAATTACATATACTCTGATTTATAATACCACAAAATAATTTGTCCACGCTGCTACTTACACAAATACATAAGTACTTATTTGATTTAAACTACTTCTAAAGATTGGTGTAATGAGACCTTCAGACCATGATACCAGAAAACATCCAGACTGAACAACAAAATTAAATAATTTTCCTGTTGCGCCCTGTAGTTACTATAATTAGGCAATTAACTGACTGTCATGTCTGTCCCACAAGCTTTCCCTAGCTTGAGTTTTTACGTTTGTCTCTAACTGCCTTCAACGTAATAGGGTTGTCAAGCAGATTTTGATCTTGTTTAATCTTTTTTTTGTTTTTGTGGATTAGTTTCCCTAGAACCGCCGGTAGTTCTGCTGATGGATCTTCATCTGTAATTGCTCTGATGAGTTGTTCAAAATAAGTCATCACTGCGACTGTGTCACACCAGACTGCTATATCTGTGCCTGACTTTGTGCTGTTCAGTTCATTCCACTCACTAAAAAAAAAAAAAAGAACTGGTATTATCAGTTTCTTGTAACCTTAAAACTGGTCTTTAAATTGTGTGGCCAATGGGTGCACACACCCTTGAGATAGCACCTATTCACTGCACGAAATGTTTGGTGCTTTGACTGAGGGGTGGATCATGTATCTGCTGTCTTGCATCCACGTAAAGTATGTCTTTGCAGCTACTTACAGTGTTTGACTGTTATTTTCAGAGGGTGAGTATTTTGCTCCTTTTGAAATCTTTAATCTCTAATTGGAGTTTTTGCATTAATGTTTCATGAGTTTACCCATACAGGTGTGTTGCTGAGGCCTGGAAAGTAGTCACGTTGTCCCCATCTTCAAGGAGGGAGCAGGATCAGACCCATGAAACTACAGGCTGTCAAGCTTCTGGTACAGTACGCCAGTGCAGTATAAATGGGGCACACAAAAGGTAGAGTGCTAACTGGCTTGGGGGCAGAAGCACAGGGTTATGGTGGTCAGAAACTAATGCCATTCCAAGCACAGAAGGGAACTCAACTGTGACTCTCTCTGGGATTTGTGCTGGGCTCATTTATGTTCAACAGTTCTATTAACAATCTGGAAGCAGTGGTCTCCAGCAGAGTGCTCAAGTTCTGAGATGACACTAAGTTGACCAGAATGGTGGACTCCCTTTAGGATGGAGGACAACTTCAGGAGGACCTGAACAAGCAAGGTGATGACTGGTCAGACTCCTTGAGTCTTAGAGTCAGTGTAGCCAAATGCAAGGTGCTACACTTGGGAAGGAAAATTGGAAGTAGGACCTATACAATGTGGGGGCCTCCTCCTCCTCATGTGAAGCAGGAAAAGGACTGGAGTATCATAATAGACAAGGGGCTCAAGCATAAAAAGCTGTGCGGTGGTGCTGTCATGAGGGTGAGAAGAATGCTAGGCTGCATTAAAAAGGGGGGTGACCACAGACCAGAAGGCTGGTGGCAGTACAGGCCTGACTGCAGCAGCTGGAGGCACGTCTGTGGAATCTTTGTCTGTGGATGAGGTGCCACATTGACAGAAATTCTTACAGCAGTGAAAGACTTTGTTAACGTGATGAATTTTTCTAACACTAGGTTTAAACTAGAGTTTTGGCAGTTGACTCAAAGTCAGCTTTAGAGGTCGAGGGTAGAGCAGTGGTGACTGCTGCCAAGCTTGCTAATAAAACTAAGCTCTTGCAATTTTGTTTGAAGCATAATGAGATCTTTGTTACAGCGATAAATACTTGTCTTATAGGACTCCCCAAGGCTGTTGAAGGAACTGCTCTGCTGAAATTTGTGGCACATTTGCTGGCTTCCTTCTTTCATACATGCATTTGTTGCCGACACTACAAAAAAATTTAGCGAATCACCCTGAGATAATGAATGGAAGCTGAGAATATGCTGCGTACTCTGCTGTTAGGAATGGCTGGCACAGCAGAGAAAGAACGTCTTTTAAAAGTGGCCAAATTAGGCGGCCCATTGACACAGTGCTAGAGTTACAACTCATGACGCCAGTGACCCTGAGTGGTTGGAAGGTTGGTAGGCGGTAGAAGGACCGAGCGTCAGAAAGCCTGCTCTCCTCTGCCAGGGTGGGGTGGAAGCAGCATCTGGCATTAGCCAGGCCCCTAATGGAGGATGGGGGACAGACCACTGGGACCACACTGCAGTGGGAGAACCGCAGCAGATGTCCAGCGTACCGCATACAGATGCGAGCGCTGCACCACCACTGACATTACTGCATGCTAGCTCCATAACACGGGGGAAGGAAGGAAGGAAGGAAGGAAGGAAGGAAGGAAGGAAGGAAGGAAGGAAGGAAAAACAGAGAATCAGCCTGACTGGCAGGATGATTCTCCAACCCCCTGCAGGCCCCGCACTGGCAACCTGGTGTGGTTCCAATCGGATCCTGTCCAGCAGTCGAGCATGGCTCCCTGCCATCCCGCCACGGGGTAAGCCATGGAGGAATTTCGGACATGCCAGAGAGTGATTCTATACGCCTTCACCAGCACTAGGGCAAAGTCAATCCCGAGTGCCTCTGGCATCCGTCGCTTGAGAAAGGTGTTTGGATCATTGCCCTCAGTCGCCTCTGGCATACCGACCAAACAGATGTTTGCGGACTGAGCCGCATTTTCTAGTTGTTCAATCCTGGTTTCAAGGAGACTCTGTTCTTTAGGGGATGCCACTACTGCAGAGAGTGCCTTGCCAGCTGTCTCGCTCAATTCCTCCACGTTTGGCACCATAACCTCCAATGCATTCTACACTTTTACCAGGCATTCTGAGTAAGAATCCAATTTTTTTGTCCAGCAACTTAAGTGACTGGGTTAGGGCATGTACCACTGATTGCCGGGACTCCCAAGTTGGCTGGTGAGTCTCCCAACAGCATGGGTCGCACGGCAGGCCCAGACAGCTTTGACGTATCCAGTGCTGTTGAATCCTCTTTCTGCATATTTTTAGGTCAACCCATAGCTAAAAAAATACTTTCGAAATCTCTGATAGAAATGATTTTTGATGGAGGAAGGTCACAGTCTCAGTTCAAAACTGTAGTTTTGTTAATTAGTTATTCACTGTAGTGAACAGGAGTTCACAAAAGAGCGTCATCCTTGCAGGGATGTTGGTTCCACCCCCCGATATGTCTTATTCTATCTGCGGAGTAAGAATGCTCAAATGATGTGTGATCAGCATTGCAAGTGGGATAACATGACTAAACGTTTCACATTCTGCAGACACGTCCTTCATAGCTGTGTCAAAGGAGCTAGGATGCAGCACACTGTCACGATTAACTTCCACGGAAGCACAGAAGGCATAGTGCCATCACCAGTAATGTAATTTGAGCTATACTGTATCTGCAAATAGAAGCCGTAGCTTTCATTTAATTGTTCCAAATTCCACCAAGGCTTCTTTCCAAGGGCAGCTACTATCGTGAGTGGGCCTTTATTAATTACCCTGCAACTAGCAACGGGCTTAAAAAGTCGGCATCTGACACCTGTCAGAATCAGCCGTTTTTCAGTACCAGTAGTTCTGTTCCTGGCAACGTTTCAACAGCAGGTTACTTTGCAGTGTCTAACCGAATGTCCTATGATTTGGACTTCAAAATTATGGGTGCAAGACATGGCGAGGCTGAGGGTAACGGACCCATTGCCAACTCCCTCAAAACTGATGAGAAGCAAGTGAGGGAGTGGCGAAATAAACTCAAGCAGATGGAGGAGTTGCCAACTGTATGGAGGGCAGTAAAAAGAGACGCTGTCTCGATGGTACTGGCAGAAAGAGACAATTCTCTGACACAGACAGCAAGCTGTCTGCATGGATTGTTATGCAGAGAGAATAGCACCTCTGAGTGACCTATTAGGCAGTGGCATTCAAGGCTGTCTCTCTGTCTAGGACCCAATATTTGAAGGAAGTTTCCGTTATAAGATATTGGGCTTCATAACCCAATACCTTATGCCAGCATAAGATGATTTATGTGCAAAGTACATTTTTTAACTAAGTTCATCTAGTTTTGGAAGGGATCATACCTGGCTCCATTGTCATGGCCAGCAGAGTCCTTCCAACTTCCTAGTCGCCTGCTCATGCCATTCGAGGTTTGATGATGTTTCAGCAGGGAGAGTGTGGGGGCGCACCCCATACAAGTCTATGGGGCAGTTTTTCAATGACATTTTTTGAAACTTTAAGCAGGCTGAGAGGGAAATGAAAGCCACTGCTCAACATATAGGGTAGCATGATGGTGGTTGGGGGGGGTCCCTGTCCCACTGTAGCTGGCAGCTATCCTAGGTGGAGAATGTAAAAGATACAGCAGGGTCCTCACTGCGTATCCTGTGCCCCTTTGCCCAGTACTCCACACCTGAGTGAATGGCAGAGTGTGGGCACACCCCCAGCCACAGCTCCAAACCACCCACGGCATATAACTGTGCAGTCGGCAGGGTAATTGTGTGTGCAAGAAGTATGTGCCTCTTCTGTGAATGCCACCAAGTGTCTGCTGGACCCCCGCTGTGCCGCATTCCAACTTAGGGTTGCCTACGTGCCACAGACACACAGTGAGCAGGCAATCCAAGCATTAGTGCATAGACCCCAATGTGAGACTGACTGCTGAAAGAGAAAAGGCACTGAGCTGCATGATTCTGCATCCGCGGGAACTGATACACAGAAACAGAAAGCAAAGGCAAACAAGCACCACTCCAACCCGGGCCACAAATCTCCCCCTCCTGCAGTACTAAGTCTTTCAAGTAAGGAAAGTAATTCATGAAACTGCTGCTCTAGTGCCTGGACCCAATCACCCATATTGGGCACCCTCAATGAATATGCATAAATGTGCTCGGAAGGAGGCAGGAGCTTAGCGCAGCAGAGCCTTACTGAAGTGTTGGCTTGTGCTGCTACATGGCCAATCAGCAGCACAAGTCAGTACTGCAATCAGTCTCTGCTCAGCTAAGCTTCAGCATCCTCCTGAATCCCTCATGCATATTTATGCAGGTGAAGCATTTACTTATACAGTTTGAGGATCAGACCAAGGCACGTGGCTAGGGCAGCAGTTCAACTGCTTTCCATACTTGAAGGCTGCAGGAGGGGGTGATTTGTGGACCAGGTCAGAGTGTCTTGCTACAAACACAGGAAGTTCTGACAAGCCCCCTGCTGCTAGTTGTACAATCAAGTGGTTGACAGTAACAAAACAAAATATTTTTATTTAGTTTTTGTTGATTGGGAATAAAGGGTTAGGCAATTCTGTCCATTTTCAGCCTCAACCCAGGGGGAAGGGGAGATACAGATGGAAACCTACTGAAACTGAACCAGATCAAGCTGCTGGTGGAATTTTTAGTGACTGGGGGAAATTTGGACAGGACACTGGGGAAATTCATCTACTCTTCTGGCGATGCACCAGCAGATCTTAAATGTCCACCAGAACAAACACTAGAACAGGCAGACAGACCTCAGTTTAACATCTTATCTGAAAGACTGCACCTCAGGAGTGCAGCCCCCCCCCCATGCTGCACTACAGTGTCAGTGTTGGGATTTTACCATACGTTCTTGGTGTGGTGCAAGAACCCACAACCTTCCGATCTTCTGGCCTCATAGGCAAGTGTGCAACCTGCTGACCCACTGCAAAACAAAAGCTCATGACCCTGATGTGTTTGATCTGGTGCTCTGCGGTACAAACCATTTCCTTACTTGTGATATTTGCCCTTCATCCTTGCACCACTGTAACAAAGCTGCTCCCTATACTTCTATACAACTGTAAAACTTGCAATGTCATATCCTGCCCTTTTCAACTTTGTAATCTCTCAAGTCATGCCTGCAAACAGGCAAGCATTTGTCTATAGTGTGCTCACTTGATCAATAAAAACTAAATAAATAAGGATTTGAGTTCTAAATTAGAAGTCAAACACTGGGGTTCGAGCACAGTTCGAATCTTACATGGGATTTGTCGGCAGAAAAAGGCCTCCTGGCTCATCATGTCTGCCCATTCCTACCTGCAGTATCTGATGTGGAATGTAAGAGCCCTAGTCTCTGCTCACTCCACTCTTTCTAGAAATAGTTGTGACAGCAGTATGTGTAAATCTGAAACATTCAATGAATTTACAAAAAGGACACTAAAGGCAGAACAATTAACAGATTGGAACCAGGACCACAACAACAACAACAACAACAAACCAGCTTCTACAAGATTGTTCCTCACATTTCAGAATGCAGAACCTGTGGTTTTTCACATATCGGAATGTGAAGAACAAGGTTCCCCCTAAACCAGTTGCAGCATTGATTGCAAGTTCTGTTATGGAAGTGCGAGCTGAGTTGTCGCGGACAGCAGACAGCCTCACAAACTGATTTAAAATCGGCAGTTTGAAGTGAAATTCAGTAAACCACTTTAGTTTCAACCACTGCGATAGCAGTTTAATGCCAGGGGCTGAAAAACTGGCTCACATGTCATTACGAAAAATAACAAAATGCCCTTTGTTGAGAGCGCACCAGATTCTAAATGCCTCGTTACTTCGGTGACATCAGGAAGGCACTTGCGCTTCACTCTCATGCCCCTCATGCCACAGAAGGAAATTGGCATTGAGAATCAGCCTCTTCTCAATGAATGAGGGTTAGTTATTCTATATATTCTTAGAACAACCACTAGTATCTTCTGACCATTTCCAAAAATAATCTTTAATATTTTATAATGCTTGGAATTATATTTTAATGGCTGTAAAATTTGAACGGTTAATCATAGAAACTTAAAGGAAAACAGTCATTATATTAACCCTCCCACTCCCGAAAGCTCTACGCCCCCTCCCAATTTAGCTTTTTGCACAGGAATATTTTTTTTTCTCGTGTTTGCTTACTTTATTTTAGTTTTCTAAAGTCTGAAGTCCCCAAACACGGCAGGCGCTGCATGGTTCCATTTCACCTGACGGTGCGGCGCCGCATCACTGGCCCCACTACATGTGTGGCAAGAGGTAAGGCAGTCAGTGTCTCAGCCCTCAATGCCACTGGGCTGGCTTTATATGACATTTAAAAAATAAGTTAAATAAAAAAGTTCAACTTTTTCTAGATTGTGGTATTACTACACAATATTAAATTAGTAACTGTGTCATTTTCAACTTAATTTTTATACATCCTATGATCTTAATCCTGTGGTGAACAGTTCAGTCTTCACCGCTGCAGTACCAGATCTTCCTCACTTTTGCAGGCTTCACCTGCAGAAGCAATCGGAAGATAGTAACTTACAGGTTAAGTGCAGTTTAAGGAAATTTATTAAGCCATTTTACCAAAATAACAATTTTGTTTGCCATTAGCTAGTCATTTGTGATTGGATCCCCCCAAATCTAATCAGCACATCCTAACATGTAGAGTAATCATTTTATGGAATCTGATGGAGAATGCATTCAATATATTTTGGTGGAGTTATGGTAATAAGGGCTTATTTTACCTCAAGTATGCAGAAAAATGTAACCAAAATACATTTATATAAAGGGTGACTGTTGAAAATGATTTTGTAAACCCTTTCAGCCATTTTGGGGGTTATCTGGGTCCCAAAAGTTAATAGCCGATTTTCTTGGGTCCAAGAGCAAATACTTGTCAAGTATTTGAATAAAGGTACCGGCACACTCGTGTTTGTAGTTGCTAGGCATCACATGTAAGAAACCATGCTTTCATTTATGTACTCTGGTCAAGATTTATGATTCTGTATATGATGACACTGCTACTATACTGGTCAAAGTTTCATTATTTTGAGTACAGAACTGCGGCAGCTCACTTCTGTTTGGCCTTTTCAAATCCAACATTGGCGCTTGTGTCCTCACGAGTCCGAAAACATTTTATCATATCTCATGGATTCTGATGGATCTGCACTGGCTGCTAGTCAGATGTCCTACAAATTGGCTCTTCTAGTACACGACATCTGTAAGGCAGCTCTTCAGCACATCTCCCCGAACTTCTGACCTAGTATTTTTTATCAAAGTCTCACACCACCAGTTTTGATAACCAGCTGATATAAAATAGCTCCTGCTTGGTATTCTTTAAAGGTGGGTGTTGTCCTCTGGCTGTGGAAAAGACTTTACTTCAATTTCCTTCCGTATGATTGCGGGGGGGGGGGGGGGTTGTTTTATCTGTGGAGTTCCTGCTTCATTTTTTGCACATCTGCCTGCATTGCATTATAAGATGTTACTATACAGGTCCCTGCCAAGACCACACTTGGAGTACTGTGCTAAGTTCTTGAGCCCTACTTAAAGAGTGCACATTCTTGGAAAGGTTTTGGGGTTGGGGAGGGGTCTTACTAAATTTATTAATGGCCAGCAAAGGAAAACCTACAAAGAGAGGCTGGAGTTTCTCAACATGTACTCTCTGGAAGCCAGGAAAGAGAGAGGGACAAGACAGAGACATGTTCTTTAAGGGAATACACAAGAAGAGTGCCATGACCTATTCATGAGCTACGAAAGCAACATAACCAGAGCGCATGGACTAGCGTTGCCACCTGTCAGGTTTTTCACCCGGTGATCAGGTTTTCAAGGTCACTATCCAGTTATCCAATTTTGCCCAGAGCTAGTCAGGTTTTTGAGCCATTTTAAATGCTTACATACTGATTTTGTCATTTCATTCATTGTTTCAGCAGCACATCCGGGTTATAAATAAGTTCTATTATCAATATAGACCTTTCTTTGTAAAAGTAGTCAACTTGGGAGGTGTGAAGTATGACCATTCAGATCACAAGCAGTTACTGCTCCATTACGTATTGTCTTTTGCCGCTCCATTCACATCTTTAATGGCATAACAAACGACTCTGGAAGAGGAGGAGTAATACACAATCAATCATGATAAGGGTGGAGCTAGAGCGGAGTTTAGGGTATGGATTAATATCCGTTTTTTGCCTCATCCTAAGGTGGCCATCCTAGCATGCATCGAAGCTGGTTGGAGGGGGGAGAGCCACAACAGATGCAAGTTCTTTTTCACGAAGATGGTGGACGAATGGAATCATTTACCCAAGCAGGTATTTGAAGCAAAGTCCCTTTATCTATTGTATTTGCTGTATATGACTTACCACATCCCTTTACCACCAGGACACATCTGGAAATGAGCAGTTGGCAGCTCGTATCTTCCTGCTGAAAATTTTGAAATAAATAAATATATGCTTTCTGTGTCCAGGGGGATTTTCAAGTCTTTTACGAAAATATTCTTATACAAACATGCTTTCAATTGGGGTTTATGAAATTATATCGCTACCTCATTAGGATTTATTGATGATAATCCTTTTGAAGGAACTGTATCTGTTAAGGGCAAAGATATACTTAAAAAAAAATACTTTACATCCACTACTGCTACGAGAACCACAGTAGGTTTGCTTTTTAGTAACTTCTCCATCACACATCAGAGGCATATTATCAATAAAGGTGACTGGTTAGACCATCTGCATTATGGAGGCATAAAAGTGCTTTCCAACAATCCCTGAAAGCATTATTTCAATACACACCAGGCTTCCCTGTTTCACATTTGCAAACCTAAGACCAAATATCTGGAACTGGACACACCAGACTGTCATTCCATGTTGCATGTCTACACCCCCAAAACCGTGCAAGTCATTCAGTGATTCACATCTACAGCCCCCCTCCCCCAAAAAAAAGCTCTTTGAAATATACCAGTCACTCCTTGTTTCACTTCTACACTTTCCCCACTGAAACCAATGCTGTGGTACTACACCCCAGGCTGTCATTCCAGGTTTCACACCAAAACTCTACCAACTGAAACTAACACTTTGGTACACACCATGCTGTCATTCCATGTTTCACATCTAGACCCCCGCTAATGAAACCAGCGCTTTAGTACACACAATGCTGTCATTCCATGTTTCACATCTACATCCTACCCACTGAAACGAGCACTTTGGAACACACCCTGCTGTCATTCCATGTTTCACATCTACACCCTACCCACTGAAATCAGCGTTTTGGTACACACCATGCTGTCATTCCATGTTTCACATCTATACTTTATCCACTGAAACCAGTGCTGTGGTAAACACCATGCTGTCATTCCATGTTTCACATCTACATCCTACCCACTGAAACCAGCGCTTTGGAACACACCATGCTGTCATTCCATGTTTCACATCTACACCCTACCCACTGAAACAAGCGTTTTGGTACACACCATGCTGTCATTCCATGTTTCACATCTATACTTTATCCACTGAAACCAGTGCTTTGGTAAACACCATGCTGTCATTCCATCTTTCACATCTACACCCTACCCACTGAACCCAGCGCTTTGCTACACACCAGGCTGTCATTCTATGTTTCACTTCTACCCCTCCTCACTGAAACCAGCACTTTGGTACACACCATCCAGTCATTACATGTTTCACATCTACACCCTCCCCATTAAAAACAGCACTTTGGTAGACACCAGGCTGTCATTCCATGTTTCACATCTACCCCTCCCCACTGAAACCAATGCAGTGGTACTACACCCCAGGGTGTCATTCCATGTTTCACACATACACCCTCCCCACTGAAATCAGTGCTTTGGAACACACCATGCTGTCATTCCACATTTCACATCTACACCATACCCACAAAACCAGTGCTTTCGTACACACTAGACTGTCATTTCATGTTTCACATCTACACCCTGCCCACTAAAACCAGCACTTTGGTACACACCAGGCTGTCTTTCCGTGTTTTACATCTACATCCTCCCCACTGAAACCAGAGCTTTGGTACACACCATGTTGTCATTCCATGTATCACATCTACACCATGCCTACTGAAACCAGCAATTTGGTAAACACCAGACTGTCATTCCATGTTTCACATCTACACCTTATCCACTGAAACCAGAGCTTTGGTACACACCATGTTGTCATTCCATGTATTACATCTACACCTTCCCCAATGAAACCAGCACTTTGGTACACACCAGACTGTCATTCCATGTTTCACATCTACACCCTATCTAATGAAACCAGCAATTTGCTACACACCAGGCTGTCATTCCATTTTTCACATCTAAGTCTCCCCACTGAAACCAGCGGTTTGGTGCACACCATGATGTTATTCCAGGTTTCACATCTACACCCTCCCCACTGAAACCAATGCTGTGGTACTACACACCAGGGTGTCATTCCACGTTTCACACCTACACCCTACCCACTGAAACCAGCACTTTGGAACACACCATGCTGTCATTCCATGATTCACATCTACATCCTACCTACTGATACCAGCACTTTGGTACACACCAGGCTGTCATTCCATGTTTCACAACTACTGTATACTCTATACACTGAAACTAGCGCTTTGGTACACACCATGCTGTCATTCCATGTTTCACATCTACACCCTCCCAACTGAAACGAGTGCTTTGGTACACATCAGGCTGTCATTCCATCTTTCACATCCACACCTTCCCCATTGAAACCAGCACTTTGGTACACACCATGCTGTCATTCCATCTGTAACATCTACACCCTCCCTACTGAAACGAGTGCTTTGGTACACATCAGGCTGTCATTCCATCTTTCACATCCACACCCTCCCCATTGAAACCAGCACTTTGGTACACACCATGCTGTCATTCCATCTGTAACATCTACAACCTCCCCACTGAAACCAGCACTTTGGTACACACCATGCTGTCATTCCATCTGTAACATCTACAACCTCCCCAATGAAACCAGAGCCTTGGAACACAAAATGCTTTCATTCCATGTTTCACATCCACACCCTACTTACTGAAACCAGCACTTTGGTACACACCAGGCTGTCATTCCATGTATTACATCTACAACCTCCCCACTGAACCCAGCGCAATGGTACATACTATGCTGTCATTCCATGTTTCACATCTACACCGTCCACACTGAAACCAGAACTTTGGAACACAGAATGCTGTTATTCCATGTTTCACTACCACACCCTAACTACTGAAACAAGCACTTTGGTACACACCAGGCTGTCATTCTATGTTTCACTTCTACCCCTCCCCACTGAAACCAGCACTTTGATACACACCAGGCAGTCATTCCATGTTTCACATCTACACCTTACCCACTGAAATCAGCACTTTGGAACACACCATGCTGTCATTCCATGTTTCACATCTACACCCTCCCTACTGAAAAAAATGCTGTGGTACTACACACCAGGCTGTCATTCCATGTTTCACATCTACACCCTCCCAACTGAAACCAGCATTTTGGAACACACCATGCTGTCATTCCATGTTTCACACATCTACAACCTCCCCACTGAAACCAGCACTTTGGTACACACCATGCTGTCATTCCATCTTTCACATCTACAACCTCCCCACTGAAACCAGAGCCTTGGAACACAAAATGCTGTCATTCCATGTTTCACATCCACACCCGATTTACTGAAACCAGCACTTTGGTACACACCAGGCTGTCATTCCATGTTTCACATCTACAACTTCCCCACTGAACCCAGCACTATGGTACATACCATGCTGTAATTCCATGTTTCACATCTACACCCTCCACACTGAAACCAGAACTTTGGAACACACCAGACTGTCATTCCATTTTTAACATCTACACCCTCCACACTGAAATAAGAGCTTTGGTACACAGAATGCTGTTATTCCATGTTTCACTACCACACCCTAACTACTGAAACCAGCAGTTTGGTACACACCAGGCGGTCATTCCATGTTTCACATCTACACCTTACCCACTGAAACCAGCGCTTGGTGCACAAAGGTTGTCATTCCATGTTTCACAACAACTGTATACTTATACACTGAAACTAGCGCTTTGGTACACACCATGCTGTCATTCCATGTTTCACATCTACACCTCCCAACTGAAACCAGTGCTTTGGTACACATCAGGCTGTCATTCCATCTTTCACATCCACACCCTCCCATTGAAACCAGCACTTTGGTACACACCATGCTGTCATTCCATCTGTAACATCTACAACCTCCCCACTGAAACCAGCACTTTGGTACACACCATGCTCTCATTCCATCTGTAACATCTACAACCTCCCCACTGAAACCAGAGCCTTGGAACACAAAATGCTTTCATTCCATGTTTCACATCCACACCCTACTTACTGAAACCAGCACTTTGGTACACACCAGGCTGTCATTCCATGTTTCACATCTACAACCTCCCCACTGAACCCAGCGCAATGGTACATACCATGCTGTCATTCCATGTTTCATTCTACACCTCCACACTGAAACCAGAACTTTGGAACACACCAGGCTGCCATTCTCTTTTTTAATATCTACACCTCCACACTGAAATAAGAGTTTTGGCACACAGAATGCTGTTATTCCATGTTTCACTACCACACCCTAACTACTGAAACCAGCACTTTGGTACACACCATGCTGTCATTCCATGTTTCAAATTTACACCTCCCACTGAAACCAGCACTTTGATACACACCAGGCAGTCATTCCATGTTTCACATCTATACCTTACCCACTGAAACCAGCACTTTGGAACACACCATGCTGTCATTCCATGTTTCACATCTACATCCTACCTACTGATACCAGCACTTTGGTACACACCAGGCTGTCATTCCATGTTTCACATCTACTGTATACTCTATACACTGAAACTAGCGCTTTGGTACACACCATGCATGTCATTCCATGTTTCACATCTACACCCTCCCTACAGAAAAAAATGCTGTGGTACTACACACCAGGCTGTCATTCCATGTTTCACATCTACACCCTCCCAACTGAAACCAGCATTTTGGTACACACCATGCTGTCATTCCATGTTTCACACATCTACAACCTCCCCACTGAAACCAGCACTTTGGTACATACCATGCTGTCATTCCATCTTTCACATCTACAACCTCCCCACTGAAACCAGAGCCTTGGAATACAAAATGCTGTCATTCCATGTTTCACATCCACACCCGATTTACTGAAACCAGCACCTTGGTACACACTAGGCTGTCATTCCATGTTTCACATCTACAACCTCCCCACTGAACCCAGCACTATGGTACATACCATGCTGTCATTCCATGTTTCACATCTACACCCTCCACACTGAAACCAGAACTTTGGAACACACCAGACTGTCATTCCATTTTTAAAATCTACACCCTCCACACTGAAATAAGAGCTTTGGTACACAGAATGCTGTTATTCCATGTTTCACTACCACACCCTAACTACTGAAACCAGCACTTTGGTACACACCAGGCGGTCATTCCATGTCTCACATCTACACCTTACCCACTGAAACCAGCGCTTGGTGCACACCAGGTTGTCATTCCATGTTTCACAACAACTGTATACTCTATACACTGAAACTAGCGCTTTGGTACACACCATGCTGTCATTCCATGTTTCACATCTACACCCTCCCAACTGAAACCAGTGCTTTGGTACACATCAGGCTGTCATTCCATCTTTCACATCCACACCCTCCCCATTGAAACCAGCACTTTGGTACACACCATGCTGTCATTCCATCTGTAACATCTACAACCTCCCCACTGAAACCAGCACTTTGGTACACACCATGCTCTCATTCCATCTGTAACATCTACAACCTCCCCACTGAAACCAGAGCCTTGGAACACAAAATGCTTTCATTCCATGTTTCACATCCACACCCTACTTACTGAAACCAGCACTTTGGTACACACCAGGCTGTCATTCCATGTTTCACATCTACAACCTCCCCACTGAACCCAGCGCAATGGTACATACCATGCTGTCATTCCATGTTTCATTCTACACCCTCCACACTGAAACCAGAACTTTGGAACACACCAGGCTGCCATTCTATTTTTAATATCTACACCCTCCACACTGAAATAAGAGTTTTGGTACACAGAATGCTGTTATTCCATGTTTCACTACCACACCCTAACTACTGAAACCAGCACTTTGGTACACACCATGCTGTCATTCCATGTTTCAAATTTACACCCTCCCCACTGAAACCAGCACTTTGATACACACCAGGCAGTCATTCCATGTTTCACATCTATACCTTACCCACTGAAACCAGCACTTTGGAACACACCATGCTGTCATTCCATGTTTCACATCTACATCCTACCTACTGATACCAGCACTTTGGTACACACCAGGCTGTCATTCCATGTTTCACATCTACTGTATACTCTATACACTGAAACTAGCGCTTTGGTACACACCATGCATGTCATTCCATGTTTCACATCTACACCCTCCCTACAGAAAAAAATGCTGTGGTACTACACACCAGGCTGTCATTCCATGTTTCACATCTACACCTCTCCAACTGAAACCAGCATTTTGGTACACACCATGCTGTCATTCCATGTTTCACACATCTACAACCTCCCCACTGAAACCAGCACTTTGGTACATACCATGCTGTCATTCCATCTTTCACATCTACAACCTCCCCACTGAAACCAGAGCCTTGGAATACAAAATGCTGTCATTCCATGTTTCACATCCACACCCGATTTACTGAAACCAGCACCTTGGTACACACTAGGCTGTCATTCCATGTTTCACATCTACAACCTCCCCACTGAACCCAGCACTATGGTACATACCATGCTGTCATTCCATGTTTCACATCTACACCCTCCACACTGAAACCAGAACTTTGGAACACACCAGACTGTCATTCCATTTTTAAAATCTACACCCTCCACACTGAAATAAGAGCTTTGGTACACAGAATGCTGTTATTCCATGTTTCACTACCACACCCTAACTACTGAAACCAGCACTTTGGTACACACCAGGCGGTCATTCCATGTTTCACATCTACACCTTACCCACTGAAACCAGCGCTTTGGTGCACACCAGGTTGTCATTCCATGTTTCACAACAACTGTATACTCTATACACTGAAACTAGCGTTTGGTACACACCATGCTGTCATTCCATGTTTCACATCTACACCCTCCCAACTGAAACCAGTGCTTTGGTACACATCAGGCTGTCATTCCATCTTTCACATCCACACCCTCCCCATTGAAACCAGCACTTTGGTACACACCATGCTGTCATTCCATCTGTAACATCTACAACCTCCCCACTGAAACCAGCACTTTGGTACACACCATGCTCTCATTCCATCTGTAACATCTACAACCTCCCCACTGAAACCAGAGCCTTGGAACACAAAATGCTTTCATTCCATGTTTCACATCCACACCCTACTTACTGAAACCAGCACCTTGGTACACACCAGGCTGTCATTCCATGTTTCACATCTACAACTCCCACTGAACCCAGCGCTAATGGTACATACCATGCTGTCATTCCATGTTTCATTCTACACCCTCCACACTGAAACCAGAACTTTGGAACACACCAGGCTGCCATTCTATTTTTAATATCTACACCCTCCACACTGAAATAAGAGTTTTGGTACACAGAATGCTGTTATTCCATGTTTCACTACTCACACCCTAACTACTGAAACCAGCACTTTGGTACACACCATGCTGTCATTCCATGTTTCAAATTTACACCTCCCACTGAAACCAGCACTTTGATACACACCAGGCAGTCATTCCATGTTTCACATCTATACCTTACCCACTGAAACCAGCACTTTGGAACACACCATGCTGTCATTCCATGTTTCACATCTACATCCTACTACTGATACCAGCACTTTGTACACACCAGGCTGTCATTCCATGTTTCACATCTACTGTATACTCTATACACTGAAACTAGCGCTTTGGTACACACCATGCATGTCATTCCATGTTTCACATCTACACCCTCCCTACAGAAAAAAATGCTGTGGTACTACACACCAGGCTGTCATTCCATGTTTCACATCTACACCCTCCCAACTGAAACCAGCATTTTGGTACACACCATGCTGTCATTCCATCTTTCACATCTACAACCTCCCCACTGAAACCAGAGCCTTGGAATACAAAATGCTGTCATTCCATGTTTCACATCCACACCCGATTTACTGAAACCAGCACCTTGGTACACACTAGGCTGTCATTCCATGTTTCACATCTCACAACCTCCCACTGAACCCAGCACTATGGTACATACCATGCTGTCATTCCATGTTTCACATCTACACCTCCACACTGAAACCAGAACTTTGGAACACACCAGACTGTCATTCCATTTTTAAAATCTACACCCTCCACACTGAAATAAGAGCTTTGGTACACAGAATGCTGTTATTCCATGTTTCACTACCACACCCTAACTACTGAAACCAGCACTTTGGTACACACCAGGCAGTCATTCCATGTTTCACATCTACACCTTACCCACTGAAACCAGCGCTTTGGTGCACACCATGCTGTCATTCCATATTTCACATCCACACCCTACCTCCTGAAACCAGCACTTCAGTACACACTAGGCTGTCATTCCATGTTTCACATCTACATCCTCCCCACTGAAACCAGTGCTTTGGTGCACACCATGCTGTCATTCAATATTTCACATCTACACCCTCCCCACTGAAATCAGCAGTTTGGTACTCAACATGCTGTCATTCCATGTTTTACAACTACATCCTCCACGCTGAAACCAATGCTGTGGTACTACACCCCAGGGTGTCATTCCATGTTTCACACTGACAGCCTCCCCACTGAAATCAGTGCTTTGGTACACACCATGCTGTCACTTCATATTTCACATCTACACCCCACCAATAAAACCAGCATTTTGGTACACACCATGCTGTCATTACATGTTTCACATCTACACCCTTCACACTGAAACCAGCACTTTGGTACACACCAGGCTGTCATTCAATGTTTCACATCAACACCCACCTCACTGAAACCAGAGATTTGGTACACACCATGCTGTCATTCCACGTTTCAAATTTACACCCTCCCCACTAAAACCAGCACTTTGGTACACACCAGGCTGTCATTCCATGTTTCACATCAACACCCTCCCCACTGAAACCAGCACTTTGGTACACACCATGCTGTCATTCCGTGTTTCACATCTACACCTTCCCCACTGAAACCAATGCAGCGGTGCTACACCCCAGGGTGTCATTCCATGTTTCACACCTACACCCTCCCCACTGAAATCAGTGCTTTGGTACACACCATGATGTCATTCCACATTTCACATCTACACCCTACCCATGAAACCAGCACTTTGGTACACACCAGGCTGTCATTTCATGTTTCACATCTACACCCTTCCCACTAAAACAAGCACTTTGGTACACACCAGGCAGTCATTCCATGTTTTACATCTACACCCTCGCCACTGTAACCAGAGCTTTGGTATACACCATGCTGTTATTCCATGTATGACATCTACGCCATACCTACTGAAACCAGCACTTTGCTACACACCAGGCTGTCATTCCATGTTTCACATCTACACCCTATCCAATGAAACCAGAGCTTTGGTTTACACCACGCTGTCATTCCATGTTTCACATCTACATCCTCCCCATTGAAACCAATGCTGTGGTACTACACCCCAGGGTGTCATTCCATGTTTCACACCTACACCCTACCCACTGAAACCAGCACTTTGGTACACACCATGCTGTCATTCCATGTTTCACATCTACATCCTACCTACTGAAACCAGTACTTTGGTACATACTATGATGTCATTCAATGTTTCACATCTATACTCTATACACTGAAACCAGTGCTTTGGTACACACCATGCTGTCATTCTATGTTTCACATCTACACCCTCCACACTGAAACCAGAACTTTGGAACACACCAGGCTGTCATTCTATTTTTAACATCTACACCCTCCACACTGAAATATGAGTTTTGGTACACAGAACGCTGTTATTCCATGTTTCACTACCACACCCTAACTACTGAAACCAGCACTTTGGTACACACAGGCGGTCATTCATGTTTCACATCTACACCTTTACCCACTGAAACCAGCGCTTTGCTGCACACCATGCTGTCATTCCATGTTTCAAATTTACACCTTCCCCACTGAAACCAGCACTTTGATACACACCAGGCAGTCATTCTATGTTTCACATCTACACCTTACCCACTGATACCAGCACTTTGGTACACATCAGGCTGTCATTCCATGTTTCACATCTACTGTATACTCTATACACTGAAACTAGCGCTTTGGAACACACCATGCATGTCATTCCATGTTTCACATCTACACCCTCCCAACTGAAACCAGTGCTTTGGTACACATCAGGCTGTCATTCCATCTTTCACATCCTTACCCTCCCCATTGAAACCAGCACTTTGGTACACACCATGCTGTCATTCCATGTTGCACACATCGACAACCTCCCCACTGAAACCAGCACTTTGGTACATACCATGCTGTCATTCCATCTTTCACATCTACAACCTCCCCACTGAAACCAGAGCCTTGGAACACAAAATGCTGTCATTCCATGTTTCACATCCACACCCTCTTTACTGAAACCAGCACTTTGGTACACACCAGGCTGTCATTCTATGTTTCACATCTACAACCTCCCCACTGAACCCAGCGCTATGGTACATACCATGCTGTCATTCCATGTTTCACATCTACACCCTCCACACTGAAACCAGAACTTTGGAACACACCAGACGGTCATTCCATTTTTAACATCTACACCCTCCACACTGAAATAAGAGTTTTGGTACACAGAATGCTGTTATTCCATGTTTCACTGCCACACCCTAACTACTGAAACCAGCACTTTGGCACACACTAGGCGGTCATTCCATGTTTCACATCTACACCTTACCCACTGAAACCAGCACTTTGGTACAATAGTTGTCATTCCATGTTTCAAATTTACACACTCCCCACTGAAACCAGCACTTTGATACACACCAGGCAGTCATTCCATGCTTCACATCTACACCTTACCCACTGAAACCAGCGCTTTGGTGCACACCATGCTGTCATTCCATATTTCACATCCACACCCTACCTACTGAAACCAGCACTTTGGTACACACCATGCTGTCATTCCATGTTTCACATGTATACTTTATCCACTGAAACCAGTGCTTTGGTAAACACCATGCTATCATTCCATCTTTCACATCTACACTCTACCCACTGAACCCAGCGCTTTGCTACACACCAGGCTGTCATTCTATGTTTCACTTCTCACCCTCCCCACTGAAACCAGCACTTTGGTACACACCATCCAGTCATTACATGTTTCGCATCTACACTCTCCCCATTAAAACCAGCACTTTGGTAGACACCAGGCTGTCATTCCATGTTTCACATCTACCCTCCCCACTGAAACCAATGCAGTGGTACTCACACCCAGGTGTCATTCCATGTTCACACCTACACCCTCCCACTGAATTCAGTGCTTTGGAACACACCATGCTGTCATTCCATTTCACATCTACACCATACCCATGAAACCAGCGCTTTGGTACAAACCAGACTGTCATTTCATGTTTCACATCTACACCCTGCCCACTAAAACCAGGACTTTGGTACACACCAGGCTGTCATGTCTGTTTTTACATCTAAATCTCTCCCACTGAAACCAGAGCTTTGGTACACACCATGTTGTCATTCCATGTATCACATCTACACCATGCCTACTGAAACCAGCAATTTGGTAAACACCAGACTGCCATTCCATGTTTCACATCTACACCTTATCCACTGAAACCAGAGCTTTGGTACACACCATGTTGTCATTCCATGTATCACATCTACACCGGCCCCACTGAAACCAGCACTTTGGTACACACCAGACTGTCATTCCATGTTTCACACCTACACCCTATCCAATGAAACCAGCAATTTGCTACACACCAGGCAGTCATTCCATGCTTCACATCTACACCCTCCCCACTGAAACCAATGCTGTGGTACTACACTCCAGGGTGTCATTCCATATTTCACACCTACACCCTCCCAACTGAAACCGGTGCTTTGGTACACATCAGGCTGTCATTCCATCTTTCATATCCACACCTCCCATTGAAACCAGCATTTTGGTACACACCATGCTGCTATTCCATGTTGCACATCAGGGTTTTATTTAACTCTCAAAATGGATTAGCGTTTTGCTCATAAAAGTTCTAAAACATTGTGAATATGCATAGCGCTTGCCTCACTGTGTTTAACAAACATAACACTTCTAGAAAACCTATATAAATGCTTTCTGTACAGCTAGTATTGTCCCAAGAAAAAAACTGCTAATCAATAATTTAAAACCCTGCACATCTACAACCTCCCCACTGAAACCAGCACTTTGATACACACCAGGCAGTCATTCCGTGTTTCACATCTACACCTTACCCACTGAAACCAGCACTTTGGAACACACCATGCTGTCATTCCATGTTGCACACATCGACAGCCTCCCCACTGAAACCAGCACTTTGGTACATACCATGCTGTCATTCCATCTTTCACATCTACAACCTCCCCACTGAAACCAGAGCCTTGGAACACAAAATGCTGTCATTCCATGTTTCACATCCACACCCTCTTTACTGAAACCAGCACTTTGGTACACACCAGGCTGTCATTCCATGTTTCACATCTACAACCTCCCCACTGAACCCAGCGCTATGGTATATACCATGCTGTCATTCCATGTTTCACATCTACACCCTCCACACTGAAACCAGAACTTTGGAACACACCAGACGGTCATTCCATTTTTAACATCTACACCCTCCACACTGAAATAAGAGTTTTGGTACACAGAATGCTGTTATTCCATGTTTCACTGCCACACCCTAACTACTGAAACCAGCACTTTGGTACACACTAGGCGGTCATTCCATGTTTCACACATCTACACCTTACCCACTGAAACCAGCACTTTGGTGCACACCATGTTGTCATTCCATGTTTCAAATTTACACACTCCCCACTGAAACCAGCACTTTGATACACACCAGGCAGTCATTCCATGCTTCACATCTACACCTTACCCACTGAAACCAGCGCTTTGGTGCACACCATGCTGTCATTCCATATTTCACATCCACACCCTACCTACTGAAACCAGCACTTTGGTACACACCATGCTGTCATTCCATGTTTCACATGTATACTTTATCCACTGAAACCAGTGCTTTGGTAAACACCATGCTATCATTCCATCTTTCACATCTACACTCTACCCACTGAACCCAGCGCTTTGCTACACACCAGGCTGTCATTCTATGTTTCACTTCTACCCCTCCCCACTGAAACCAGCACTTTGGTACACACCATCCAGTCATTACATGTTTCGCATCTACACTCTCCCCATTAAAACCAGCACTTTGGTAGACACCAGGCTGTCATTCCATGTTTCACATCTACCCTTCCCCACTGAAACCAATGCAGTGGTACTACACCCAGGGTGTCATTCCATGTTTCACACCTACACCCTCCCCACTGAAATCAGTGCTTTGGAACACACCATGCTGTCATTCCACATTTCACATCTACACCATACCCATGAAACCAGCGCTTTGGTACAAACCAGACTGTCATTTCATGTTTCACATCTACACCCTGCCCACTAAAACCAGGACTTTGGTACACACCAGGCTGTCATTCCGTGTTTTACATCTAAATCCTCCCCACTGAAACCAGAGCTTTGGTACACACCATGTTGTCATTCCATGTATCACATCTACACCATGCCTACTGAAACCAGCAATTTGGTAAACACCAGACTGCCATTCCATGTTTCACATCTACACCTTATCCACTGAAACCAGAGCTTTGGTACACACCATGTTGTCATTCCATGTATCACATCTACACCGGCCCCACTGAAACCAGCACTTTGGTACACACCAGACTGTCATTCCATGTTTCACACCTACACCCTATCCAATGAAACCAGCAATTTGCTACACACCAGGCAGTCATTCCATGCTTCACATCTACACCCTCCCCACTGAAACCAATGCTGTGGTACTACACTCCAGGGTGTCATTCCATATTTCACACCTACACCCTCCCAACTGAAACCGGTGCTTTGGTACACATCAGGCTGTCATTCCATCTTTCATATCCACACCCTCCCCATTGAAACCAGCATTTTGGTACACACCATGCTGTCATTCCATGTTGCACATCAGGGTTTTATTTAACTCTAAAAATGGATTAGCGTTTTGCTCATAAAAGTTCTAAAACATTGTGAATATGCATAGCGCTTGCCTCACTGTGTTTAACAAACATAACACTTCTAGAAAACCTATATAAATGCTTTCTGTACAGCTAGTATTGTCCCAAGAAAAAAACTGCTAATCAATAATTTAAAACCCTGCACATCTACAACCTCCCCACTGAAACCAGCACTTTGATACACACCAGGCAGTCATTCCGTGTTTCACATCTACACCTTACCCACTGAAACCAGCACTTTGGAACACACCATGCTGTCATTCCATGTTTCACATCTACATCCTACCTACTGATACCAGCACTTTGGTACACACCAGGCTGTCATTCCATGTTTCACATCTACTGTATACTCTATACACTGAAACTAGCGCTTTGGAACACACCATGCATGTCATTCCATGTTTCACATCTACACCCTCCCTACTGAAAAATGCTGTGGTACTATACACCAGGCTGTCATTCCATGTTTCACATCTACACCTTCCCAACTGAAACCAGCATTTTGGTACACACCATGCTGTCATTCCATGTTTCACACATCTACAACCTCCCCACTGAAACCAGCACTTTGGTACATACCATGCTGTCATTCCATGTTTCACATCTACACCCTCCCCACTAAAACCAATGCAGCGGTACTACACCCCAGGGTGTCATTCCATGTTTCACACCTACACCCTCCCCACTGAAATCAGTGCTTTGGTACATACCATGCTGTCATTCCATGTTTCACATCTACACCCTCCACACTGAAACCAGAACTTTGGAACACACCAGACTGTCATTCCATTTTTAACATCTACACCCTCCACGCTGAAATAAGAGTTTTGGTACACAGAATGCTGTTATTCCATGTTTCACTACCACACCCTAACTACTGAAACCAGCACTTTGGTACACACCAGGCGGTCATTCCATGTTTCACATCTACACCTTACCCACTGAAACCAGCAGTTTGATACACACCAGGCAGTCATTCCATGTTTCACATCCACACCTTACCCACTGAAACCAGCGCTTTGGTGCACACCATGCTGTCATTCCATATTTCACATCCACACCCTACCTACTGAAACCAGCACTTTGGTACACACCAGGCTGTCATTCCATGTTTCACATCTACATCCTCCCCACTGAAACCAGCACTTTGGTACACCATGCTGTCATTCCATGTTTCATATCTACACCCTTCCCACTGAAACCAGCACTTTGGTACACACCAGCCTGCCATTCCATGTTTCACATCTACAACCTCCCCACCGAACCCAGCGCTATGGTACATACCATGCTGTCATTCCATCTTTCACATCTACAACCTCCCCACTGAAACCAGAGCCTTGGAATACAAAATGCTGTCATTCCATGTTTCACATCCACACCCGATTTACTGAAACCAGCACCTTGGTACACACCAGGCTGTCATTCCATGTTTCACATCTACAACCTCCCCACTGAACCCAGCACTATGGTACATACCATGCTGTCATTCCATGTTTCACATCTACAACCTCCACACTGAAACCAGAACTTTGGAACACACCAGACTGTCATTCCATTTTTAACATCTACACCCTCCACACTGAAATAAGAGCTTTGGTACACAGAATGCTGTTATTTAAGCAATAATACCCGAGAGGGTGGGCGGTATTGGGCAATACCGGACCGCCCAGGGCGCATGAGTTCACGCCGCAGGCGGAGGGCTTATAGCCCTGGAAGGTCCGGTATTGCCCATACCGCCACCCTCAAGGGTATTATTACGTTTAGGAAATGGGCACAGTAAAAAGAAATGGCAGAGAAAAAAATTGTTAATAAAATCGTTTAGTTACATTAAGTTTTGTAATTAAATAGTTTCTCCGCCTGGCATAATGGGATAATATAGCCCTCTGGTAAGTTTCAGGTCTTTCAGATATGCAGTTCATTTTAAAAGCCAGGGTTGTCACGGAGTTTGGCAGCATTAAACAATGATTTTTAAATGTCTAAGTCCTTAAGATATGGCGGGCGTCTGCAGTTCATTTTAAAAGCCAGGGGTTTTCACGGAGTATGAGTATTGAGTATGGCAGCACTACACAATCACAATTACAGCTTTTTTTTTTTCTGATCACGGGGAGATAATGCGGCACAATGTGGGAATAGGTAAGCTAGAGTAGCGCTGCTACGAAACAGCAGAGGAGGAGAGATGTGAAGGCTTTATTTTTATCAGCGATCTGGGAAAGTGTACGGCTTTTTTTTAATGTCAGTTTGGTTGTCATAGTGACGCCCGCCACACGCGTACCAGCGTACACACACATGGCTTAAAACAAGTGTGTGTGTGTGTAGTTGCAGCATCGTTTTTTTCCTTTTTTTTTTGGGCGTAGATTTCATACATGCGATTTCATGCACCATACAGTGTGTGAAAACATCAGCCGGCGATAAGTGGGTCCTATCAGTAGCGGTGCTGAGTGACAGAACTGGTGGCACGCTTTAAAGCGGTACGTAGTATTTGTATGTAGCGTAATGTAAACGCTGTGTAATTACGGGGGTTGATGTTTCAGTTTTCTTTGTAGTGTTTTTATGGTGATGTGTTTTCGAGTCGTGGGGTGTTAAAGGACCTTTCGCTTAGCGAGGGAAAAAAAATGGTGGTTGTTTGAAACGAGTGCCCACTGCTTCAGCCAATGGTGAAGCAAGCTAGGCACAATGATATCGGAGTGGGCATCAGGCAGGTTAGGGCTGGCACTTTATATTTGGTGGGCATCTATTGAAAGTTAATGTACCCCTGTGGAATGGGTACCAGCCAATCAGATGCCTCCAAATAAAAAGCCCATTTTCTAATCCATGTTTCACTACCACACCCTAACTACTGAAACCAGCACTTTGGTACACACCAGGCAGTCATTCCATGTTTCACATCTACACCTTACCCACTGAAACCAGCGCTTTGGTGCACACCATGCTGTCATTCCATATTTCACATCCACACCCTACCTACTGAAACCAGCACTTCGGTACACACCATGATGTCATTCAATATTTCACATCTACACCCTCCCCACTGAAATCAGCAGTTTGGTACACAACATGCTGTCATTCCATGTTTTACAACTACATCCTCCACGCTGAAACCACTGCTGTGGTACTACACCCCAGGGTGTCATTCCATGTTTCACACTGACAGCCTCCCCACTGAAATCAGTGCTTGTACACACCATGCTGTCACTTCATATTTCACATCTACACCCCACCAATAAAACCAGCATTTTGGTACACACCATGCTGTCATTACATGTTTCACATCTACACCCTTCACACTGAAACCAGCACTTTGGTACACACCAGGCTGTCATTCAATGTTTCACATCAACACCCACCTCACTGAAACCAGATTTGGTACACACCATGCTGTCATTCCACGTTTCAAATTTACACCTTCCCCACTAAAACCACCACTTTGGTACACACCAGGCTGTCATTCCATGTTTCACATCAACACCCTCCACACTGAAACCAGCACTTTGGTACACACCATGCTGTCATTCCGTGTTTCACATCTACACCCTCCCCACTGAAACCAATGCAGCGGTACTACACCCCAGGGTGTCATTCCATGTTTCACACCTACACCCTCCCCACTGAAATCAGTGCTTTGGTACACACCATGATGTCATTCCACATTTCACATCTACACCCTACCCATGAAACCAGCACTTTGGTACACACCATGTTGTCATTCCACCTTTCACATCTACAACCTCCCCACTGAAACCAGAGCCTTGGAACACAAAATGCTGTCATTCCATGTTTAACATCCACACCCTCTTTACTGAAACCAGCACTTTGGTACACACCAGGCTGTCATTCCATGTTTCACATCTACAACCTCCCCACTGAACCCAGCGCTATGGTACATACCATGCTGTCATTCCATGTTTCACATCTACACCCTCCACACTGAAATCAGAACTTTGGAACACACCAGACTGTCATTCCATTTTTAACATCTACACCCTCCACACTGAAATAAGAGTTTTGGTAGACAGAATGCTGTTATTCCATGTTTCACTACCACACCCTAACTACTGAAACCAGCACTTTGGTACACACCAGGAGGTCATTCCATGTTTCACATCTACACCTTACCCACTGAAACCAGCGCTTTGGTGCACACCATGCTGTCATTCCATGTTTCAAATTTACACCCTCCCCACTGAAACCAGCACTTTGATACACACCAGGCACTCATTCCATGTTTCACATCTACACCTTACCCACTGAAACCAGCGCTTTGGTGCACACCATGCTGTCATTCCATATTTCACATCTACACCCTACCTACTGAAACCAGCACTTTGGTACACACTAGGCTGTCATTCCATGTTTCACATCTACATCCTCCCCACTGAAACCAGCACTTTGGTACACCATGCTGTCATTCCGTGTTTCAGATCTACACCCTTCCCACTGAAACCAGCACTTTGGTACACACCAGCCTGCCATTCCATGTTTCACATCTACAACCTCCCCACCGAACCCAGCGCTATGGTACACACCATGCTGTCATTCCATGCTTCACATGTACACCCTCTACACCCTCTCCACTGAAGTCAGCGCTTTTGGTACACACCATGCTGTCATTCCATGTTTTACATCTACACCCTCCCCACCAAATCCAGCACTTTGGTACACACTATGCTATCTTTCCATGTTTCACATCTACACCCACCCCAATGAAACCAGCACTTTGGTACACACCATGCTGTCATTCAATATTTCGCATCTACACCCTCCCCACTGAAACCAGCAGTTTGGTACACAACATGCTGTCATTCCATGTTTTACAACTACATCCTCCATGCTGAAACCAATGCTGTGGTACTACATCCCAGGGTGTCATTCCATGTTTCACACTGACAGCCTCCCCACTGAAATCAGTGCTTTGGTACACACCATGCTGTCACTTCATATTTCACATCTACACCCCACCAATAAAACTAGCATTTTGGTACACACCATGCTGTCATTCCATGTTTTACATCTACACCCTTCACACTGAAACCAGCACTTTAGTACACACCAGGCTGTCATTCAATGTTTCACATCAACACCCGCCTCACTGAAACCAGAACTTTGGAACACACCAGACTGTCATTCCATTTTTAACATCTACACCCTCCACGCTGAAATAAGAGTTTTGGTACACAGAATGCTGTTATTCCATGTTTCACTACCACACCCTAACTACTGAAACCAGCACATTGGTACACACCAGGCGGTCATTCCATGTTTCACATCTGACCTTTACCCACTGAAACCAGCATCTTTGCTGCACACCATGCCTGTCATTTCATGTTTCAAATTTACACACCCCACTGAAACCAGCACTTTGATACACACCAGGCAGTCATTCCATGCTTCACATCTACACGTTACCTACTGAAACCAGCACTTTGGTACACACCATGCTGTCATTCCATGTTTCATATCTATACTTTATCCACTGAAACCAGTGCTTTGGTAAACACCATGCTATCATTCCATCTTTCACATCTACACCCTACCCACTGAACCCAGCGCTTTGCTACACACCAGGCTGTCATTCTATGTTTCACTTCTACCCCTCCCCACTGAAACCAGCACTTTGGTACACACCATCCAGTCATTACATATTTCGCATCTACACCCTCCCCATTAAAACCAGCACTTTGGTAGACACCAGGCTGTCATTCCATGTTTCACATCTACCCCTCCCCACTGAAACCAATGCAGTGGTACTACAACCCAGGGTGTCATTCCATGTTTCACACCTACACCCTCCCCACTGAAATCAGTGCTTTGGAACACACCATGCTGTCATTCCACATTTCACATCTATACCATACCCATGAAACCAGCGCTTTGGTACAAACCAGACTGTCATTTCATGTTTCACATCTATACCCTGCCCACTAAAACCAGGACTTTGGTACACACCAGGCTGTCATTCCGTGTTTTACATCTAAATCCTCTCCACTGAAACCAGAGCTTTGGTACACACCATGTTGTCATTCCATGTATCACATCTACACCATGCCTACTGAAACCAGCATTTTGGTAAACACCAGACTGCCATTCCATGTTTCACATCTATACCTTATCCATTGAAACCAGAGCTTTGGTACACACCATGTTGTCATTCCATGTATCACATCTACACCGGCCCCACTGAAACCAGCACTTTGGTACACACCAGACTGTCATTCCATGTTTCACACCTACACCCTATCCAATGAAACCAGCAATTTGCTACACACCAGGCGGTCATTCCATGCTTCACATCTACACCCTCCCCACTGAAACCAATGCTGTGGTACTACACACCAGGGTGTCATTCCATGTTTCACACCTACACCTTACCCACTGAAACCAGCACTTTGGAACACACCATGCTGTCATTCCATGTTTCACATCTACATCCTACCTACTGATACCGGCACTTTGGTACACACCAGGCTGTCATTCCATGTTTCACATCTACTGTATACTGTATACACTGAAACTAGCGCTTTGGTACACACCATGCATGTCATTCCATGTTTCACATCTACACCCTCCCTACTGAAAAAAATGCTGTGGTACTACACACCAGGCTGTCATTCCATGTTTCACATCTACACCCTCCCAACTGAAACCGGTGCTTTGGTACACATCAGGCTGTCATTCCATCTTTCACATCCACACCCTCCCCATTGAAACCAGCACTTTGGTACACACCATGCTGTCATTCCATGTTGCACATCAGGGTTTTATTTAACTCTAAAAATTGATTAGCGTTTTGCTCATAAAAGTTCTAAAACATTGTGAATATGCATAGTGCTTGCCTCACTGTGTTTAACAAACATAACACTTCTAGAAAACCTATATAAATGCTTTCTGTACAGTTAGTATTGTCCCAAGAAAAAAACTGCTAATCAATAATTTAAAACCCTGCACATCTAGCCTCCCCACTGGAAACCAGCACTTTGATACACCAGGCAGTCATTCCGTGTTTCACATCTACACCTACCCACTGAAACCAGCACTTTGAACACACCATGCTGTCATTCCAGGTTTCACATCTACATCCTACCTACTGATACCAGCACTTTGTACACACCAGGCTGTCATTCCATGTTTCACATCTACTGTATACTCTATACACTGAAACTAGCGCTTTGGAACACACCATGCATGTCATTCCATGTTTCACATAAACACCCTCCCTACTGAAAAAAATGCTGTGGTACTACACACCAGGCTGTCATTCCATGTTTCACATCTATACCCTCCCAACTGAAACCAGTGCTTTGGTACACATCAGGCTGTCATTCCATCTTTCACATCCACACCCTCCCTATTGAAACCAGCACTTTGGTACGCACCATGCTGTCATTCCATGTTTCACACATCTACAACCTCCCCACTGAAACCAGAGCCTTGGAACACCAAATGCTGTCATTCCATGTTTCACATCCACACCTCTTTTACTGAAACCAGCACTTTGGTCACACCAGGCTGTCATTCCCATGTTTCACATCTACAACCTCCCCCTCGAAACCAGCTGCCATGGTACATACCATGCTGTCATTCCATGTTTCACATCTACAACCTCCACACTGAAATCAGAACTTGGAACACACCATGACTGTCATTCCATTTTAACATCTACACCTCCACACTGAAATAAGAGTTTTGGTACACAGAATGCTGTTATTCCATGTTTCACTACCACACCCTAACTACTGAAACCAGCACTTTGGTACACATCAGGAGGTCATTCCATGTTTCACATCTACACCTTACCCACTGAAACCAGCGCTTTGGTGCACACCATGCTGTCATTCCATGTTTCAAATTTACACCCTCCCCACTGAAACCAGCACTTTGATACACACCAGGCAGTCATTCTATGTTTCACATCTACACCTTACCCACTGAAACCAGCGCTTTGGTGCACACCATGCTGTCATTCCATATTTCACATCCACACCCTACCTACTGAAACCAGCACTTTGGTACACACTAGGCTGTCATTCCATGTTTCACATCTACATCCTCCCCACTGAAACCAGCACTTTGGTACACCATGCTGTCATTCCGTGTTTCAGATCTCACACCTTCCCACTGAAACCAGCACTTGGTACACACCAGCCTGCCATTCCATGTTTCACATCTACAACCTCCCCACCGAACCCAGCGCTATGGTACACACCATGCTGTCATTCCATGCTTCACATCTACACCCTCTACACCCTCTCCACTGAAGTCAGCGCTTTTGTACACACCATGCTGTCATTCCATGTTTCGCATCTACACCCTACCTACTGAAACCAGCCCTTTTGGTACACACCATGCTGTCATTCCATGTTTCACATCTACACCCTCCCCGCCAAATCCAACACTTTGGTACACACTATGCTATCTTTCCATGTTTCACATCTACACCCACCCCAATGAAACCAGCACTTTGGTACACACCATGCTGTCATTCAATATTTCACATCTACACCCTCCCCACTGAAACCAGCAGTTTGGTACACAACATGCTGTCATTCCATGTTTTACAACTACATCCTCCACGTGAAATCAATGCTGTGGTACTACACCCCAGGGTGTCATTCCATGTTTCACACTGACAGCCTCCCCACTGAAATCAGTGCTTTGGTACACACCATGCTGTCACTTCATATTTCACATCTACACCCCACCAATAAAACCAGCATTTTGGTACACACCACGCTGTCATTCCATGTTTTACATCTACACCCTTCACACTGAAACCAGCACTTTGGTACACACCAGGCTGTCATTCAATGTTTCACATCAACACCCGCCTCACTGAAACCAGAGATTTGGTACACACTATGCTGTCATTCCATGTTTCAAATTTACACCCTCCCCACTAAAACCAGCACTTTGGTACACACCAGGCTGTCATTCCATGTTTCACATCAACACCCTCCCCACTGAAACCAGCACTTTGGTACACAAAATGCTGTCATTCCGTGTTTCACATCTACACCCTCCCCACTGAAACCAATGCAGCGGTACTACACCCAGGGTGTCATTCCATGTTTCACACCTACACCCTCCCCACTGAAATCAGTGCTTTGGTACATACCATGCTGTCATTTCATGTTTCACATCTACACCCTCCACACTGAAACCAGAACTTTGGAACACACCAGACTGTCATTCCATTTTTAACATCTACACCTCCACGCTGAAATAAGAGTTTTGTACACAGGAATGCTGTTATTCCATGTTTCACTACCACACCCTAACTACTGAAACCAGCACTTGGTACACACTGTGTGTCATTCCATGTTTCACATCTACACCTTACCCACTGAAACCAGCGCTTGTGCACACCATGCTGTCATTCCATATTTCACATCCACACCTCTACCCACTGAAACCAGCACTTTGGTACACACTAGCTGTCATTCCATGTTTCACATCTACATCCTCCCACTGAAACCAGCACTTTGGTACACCATGCTGTCATTCCATGTTTCACATCTCACCCTTCCCAATCGAAAACCAGCACTTTGGTACACACCAGCCTGCCATTCCATGTTTCACATCTACAACCTCCCCACCGAACCCAGCGCTATGGTACACACCATGCTGTCATTCCATGCTTCACATCTACACCCTCTACACCCTCCCCACTGAAGTCAGCGCTTTTGTACACACCATGCTGTCATTCCACATTTCACATCTACACCCTACCCATGAAACCAGCACTTTGGTACACACCAGACTGTCATTTCATGTTTCACATCTACACCCTATCCAATGAAACCAGAGCTTTGGTTTACACCATGCTGTCATTCGATGTTCCACATCTAAGTCTCCCCACTGAAACCAGCACTTTGGTACACACCATGCGGTCATTCCATGCTTCGCATCTACACCCTCCCCACTGAAACCAGCACTTTGGTACACACCATGTGGTCATTCCATGTTTCACATCTACATCCTCCCCATTGAAACCAATGCTGTGGTACTACACCCCAGGTGTCATTCCATGTTTCACACCTACACCCTGCCCACTGAAACCAGCACTTTGGTACACACCATGCTGTCATTCCATGTTTCACATCTACATCCTACCTACTGAAACCAATACTTTGGTACATACCAGGCTGTCATTCAATGTTTCACATCTATACTCTATACACTGAAACCAGCGCTTTGGTACACACCATGCTGTCATTCCATAGTTCATAGCTACACCCTCCCCATTAAAAAAAATGCTGTAGTACTACACACCATTCTGTCATTCCATATTTCACATCTACACCCAACCCACTGAAACCAGTGCTTTGGGGCACACCATGCTGTCATTCCATACTTCACATCCACACCCTACCTACTGAAACTAGCACTTTGGTACACACCATGCTATCATTCCATGTTTCACATCTACACCCTCCCCACTGAAACCAATGCTGTGGTACTACATCCCAGAGTGTCATTCCATGTTTCACACTGACACCATCCCCACTGAAATCAGTGCTTTGGTACACACCATGCTGTCATCCAACATTTCACATCTACACCCTACGAATGAAACCAGCATTTTGGAACACACCACACTGTCATTCCATGTCTCATATCTACACCCTCAACACTGAAACCAGCACTTTGGTACACACCAGGCTGTCATTCCATATTTAACATCTACACCCTCCACACTGAAATAAGAGTTTTTGTACACAAAATGCCGTCATTCCATGTTTCACTACCACAGCCTAACTACAGGAACCAGCACTTTGGTACACACCAGGCTGTCATTCCATGTTTCAAATTTACACCTTCCCCACAGAAACTAGCACATTGCTACACACCATGCTGTCATTCTATGCTTCACATCTACACCCTCCCGACTAAAACCAGCACTTTGGTACGCACCATGCTGCCATTTCATGTTTCACATCTACACCCTCCCCACTGAAACAAGCACTTAGGTACACACCAAGTGATCATTCCATGTTTCAATTTTAAACCCTCCCCACTGAAACAAGCACTTTGGTACACACCATGCTGTCATTCCATGTTTCAATTCCACACCCTCCCGAGTGAAAGAAGCACTTTAGTACATGCCAGGCAGTCATTCTGTGTTTCTCATGTACATGCTGGAACCAACGCTTTGATACACTCCAGGCTGTCATTCCATGTTTCACATCCACACCCTACCTACTCAAACCAGCACTATGGTACACCCCAGGATGTCGTTCCATGTTTCACATCTACACTTTACCCACTGGATCCCGCACTTAGGTACACACCAGGCTGTCATACTATGTTTCACATCTGCACCCTCCCGACTAAAACCAGCGCTTTGATACACACCAGGCTGTCATTTCATGTGCCCCCCCCTGAAATCAGCACTTTGGTACACACCATGCTGTCATTCCATATTTCACATCTACACCCTCCCCACTGAAACAAGCACTTTGGTACGCACCAGGCTGTCATTCCATGTTTCACATCAACACCACCCCCAACTGAAACCAGCACTATGGTACACACCAGACTGTTGTTCCATCTTTCACCTCTACACTCTCCCCACTGAAACAAGCACTTTGGTACAGACCATGCTGTGATTCCATGTTTCAATTCTACACCTCCCCCCCACTGAAACCAGCACTTTGGTACCTGCCAGGCTGTCATTCCATGTTTCACATCAACACCACCCCCAACTGAAACCAGCACTCTGGTACCTGCCAGGCTGTCATTCCATGTTTCACATCAACACCACCCCCAACTGAAACCAGCGCTCTGGTTTACATCAGGCTGTCATTTCATATTTCATATCTACACCCGCCACACTGAAACCAGCACTTTGATATTCACCAGGCTGTCATTCCATGTTTCACATATAAAGTCTACCCACTGGAACCAGCACTTTGGTACACACCCTGCTGTCATTAAATATTTCACATCTACACCATACCCATGAAACCAGCACTTTGTTATACACACCAGGCTGTCATTCCATGTTTCACATATACAGTCTACCCACTGGAACCAGCACATTGGTACACACCCTGCTGTCATTCCATATTTCACACCTAAACCCTACACACTGAAACCAGGACTTTGATATTCACTAGGCTGTCATTCCATGTTTCACATATACAGTCTACCCACTGGAATCAGCGCTTTGGTACACACCATGCTGTCATTCCAAGTTTCGTATCTACACCCTCCCTACTGAAATCAGCACTTTGGTACACACAAGGCTGTCATTCCATATTTCAGTTCTACACCCTCCCCACTCAAACCAGCACTTTGCTACACACCAGGCTGTCATTCCATGTTTCACATCTACAATGGCGTGAAAAAGTATTTGCCCCCTTCCTGATTTTCTCTATTATTGCATATTTGTCACACTGGATGTTTTCAGGTCTTTAGACAAAATGTAATATTAGATAAAGGGAACCTGAATGAACAAAGAACACTTGTTTTTTTTTACTTATTTCAGTTATTTAATGAAAACAGTTAACCAACACCAACTGGCACTGTGTAAAACAGTAATTGCCCCCTAGTTAAATCAACCCTATTAAAGGGATAATTAGAGTCATCTGATTGAACACAGCCAGGCTTGATTACAGCCAGCCCTGCTCAATATAAACCTCACTTATTTTGACCCTTACCATCAGAGTCATGTAGCCAGCACAAAAATTCAACAAGCACATTATGCCACGATCAAAGGAAGTTCCTGAAAAGATCAGAAAAAAAGTTGTTGCTATCTATCAGTCTGGAAAGGGTTACAAAGCTATTTCTAAGGCTCTGGGACTCCATTGAACCACAGTGAGAGCCATAATCTCCAAATGGAGAACACTTGGAACAGGAGTGAATCTTCCCAGGAGTGGGCGGCCTGCCAAAATTACTCCAAGGGCGCGGCGTAAAATCATCCAGGATGTCTCAAAGGATCCTAAAACAACATCCAAAGAACTGCAGGCTTCTCTTGCCTCAGCTAAGGTCAGTGTTCATGACTCCACAATCAGAAAGAGACTGGGCAAAAATAGGCTTCATGGGAGAGTACCAAGACGGAAACCACTGCTAAATAAGAAGAAGAACATAAATGCTCGTCTCTCATTTGCCAAGAAGCACCTGGATGATCCACAAGCCTTTTGGGAAAATGTTCTATGGACAGATGAGTCCAAAGTGAAACTTTTTAGACAACATGGATCCCATTATGTCTGGCATAAAGCAAACACAGCATTCCACAGTAAGAACATCATACCAACAGTCAAACGTGGTGGTGGTAGTGTGATGGTGTGGGGATGCTTTGCTGCCTCAGGACCTGGACGACTTGCCATAATTGAAGGAACCATGAATTCTGCTCTGTACCAGAAAATTCTTAAGGAGAATGTCCGGTCATCCGTCCGTCAGCTGAAGCTGAAGCGTAGTTGGGTCATGCAGCAAGACAATGATCCAAAACACAAAAGCAAGTCCACATCGGAATGGCTGAAAAGAAGTAAAAAAAAAAGTTTTGGAGTGGCCTAGTGAAAGTCCAGACCTAAACCCAATAGAGATGCTGTGGCAGGACCTGAAACGAGTAGTTCATGCTCGAAAACCTACCAATGTTACTGAATTAAAGCAGTTCTGCGAGGAAGCGTGGGCAAAAATTCCTCCACAGCGATGTGAAAGACTGATATTGAATTATAGGAAGCGTTTGGTTGCAGTCATTGCAGCTAAAGGTGTCGTAACCAGTTATTCAGTGTTAAGGGGGCAATTACTTTTTCACACAGTGCCAGTTGGTGTTGGTTAACTGTTTTCATTAAATAAATGAAATAAGTAAAAAAAAAAAAAGTGTTATTTGTTCACTCACGTTCCCTTTATCTAATATTACATTTTGTCTAAAGACCTGAAAACATCCAGTGTGACAAATATGCAATAATAGAGAACATCAGGAAGGGGGCAAATACTTTTTCACGCCACTGTACACCCTACCCACTGAAACCAGCACTTTGGTACACAGCATTCTGTCATTCCATGTTTCATATCTACACCCTACCCACTGAAACCAACGCTTTGAAACACACCAGGCTGTCATTTCATGTTTCACATCTACACACTACCCACTGGATCCAGCACTTTGGTACACACCATGCTGTCATTGCATGTTTCATATCTACACCCTACCCACTGAAACCAGCGCTTTGATACACATCAGGCTGTCATTCTATGTTTCACATCTACAGCAACGCCACTGAAACCAGCATTTTAGTACACACCAGCCTGTCATTCCATGTTTCACATCTACACTCTCCCCAATGAAACCAGAGCTTTGGTACACACCATGCTGTCATTCCATGTTTCACATCTACAACCTCCCCACTGAAACCAGCGCATTGGTACACACCATGCTGTCATTCCAAGTTTCGCATCTACACCCTCCCCACTGAAACCAGTGCTTTTGTACACACCATGCTGTGATTCCATGTTTCACATCTATAATCTACCCACTGAATCCAGCGCTTTGGGACACACAAGGATATCATTCCATGTTTGGCTTCTACACCGTCCCCACTGAAATCAGTGCTTTCTTACACACCATGCTGCCATTAAATATTTCACATCTACACCATACCCATGAAACCAGCACTTTGTTACACACACCAGGCTGTCATTCCATGTTTCACATCTACAGTCAACCCATTGAAACAAATGTTTTGGTACACACCAGGCTATCATTCTATGTTTTGCATCTACAGCCTCCCCACTGAAATCAGTGCTTTGGTACACACCATGCTGTCATTCCATATTTCATATCTGCACCCTACCCATGAAACCAGCACTTTGATATGCACAAGGCTGTCATTCCATGTTTCACATTTAAACTCTCCGCACTGAAACCAGCACTTTGGTACACACAAGGCTGTCATTTCGTGTTTCACATCTACGCACTCCCCACTGAAACCAGCACTTTGATACACACCAGGCAGTTATTCCATGTTTCATTTACCCCCTACCCACTGAAACCAGCATTTTGGTACACACCATGCTGTCATTCCATGTTTTGCATCTACACTCTCCCCAATGAAATCAGTGCTTTGGTACACACCATGCTGTCATTCCATATTTCACATCTGCACCCTACCCATGAAACCGGCACTGTGGTACACACAAGGCTGTCATTCCATGCTTCACATATACATCCTACCCACTGAAACCAGCGCTTTGGAACACACCAGGTAGTCATTCCATTTTTCACATCTACACCTTCCCCACTGAAACAAGCGCTTTGGTAAACATCAGGCTGTCACTCCATGTTTCACATCTAGACTCCCCCCATTGAAGCCAGACTTTGGTACACACCAGGCTGTCATTCCATGTTTCACCTCTATACTCTCCCCCCTGAAAGGAGCACTTTAGTTCACAGCATGCTGTCATTCCAAGTTTCACATCTACACACTCCCAAATGAAACCAGCATTTTGGTACACACCACGCTGTCATTCCGTGTTTCACATCTACACTCTCCCCACTGAAACTAGAGCTTTGCTACACACCAGGCTGCCATTCCATGTTTCACATCTATAAACTCCCCACTGAAACCAGAGCTTTGGTACACACCATGCTGTCATTCCATCATTCGCATCTACACTCTACCTACTGAAACCAATGGTTTGGTACACACTATGCTGTCATTCCATGTTTCACATGTACACCCGCCCCACTGAAACCAGAGCTTTGGTACACACCATGCTGTCATTCCATCATTCGCATCGACACTCCACCTACTGAAACCAATGGTTTGGTACACACTATGCTGTCATTCCATGTTTCACATCTACACCCTCCCCACTGAAACCAGAGGTTTGGTACACACCAGATTGTCATTACATGTTTCACATCTACATCCTCCCCACTGAAACCAGCACTTTGGTACACACCATGCTGTCATTCCATATTTCGCATCTACACCCTCACCACTGAAACAAACCATTTGGTGGTTTGCCAAGCTGTGATTCCATATTTCACATCTAGGCGCTTGAACCAGCGCTTTGATACACACCATGCTGTAATTCCATACTTCACATCTACACCCTCCCCACTGAAACAACCACTGTGGTACACATCAGGCTGTCACTTCATGTTTCAGATCAACACCACCCCCAACTGAAACCAGCACATTGGTACACACCAGACTGTCATTCCATGTTTTACCTCTATACTCTCCCCACTGAAACAAGCACTTTGGTACACAGCATGCTGTCACTCCATGTTTCAATTCCACACCCTCCCCACTGAAACAAGCTCTTTGGTACCTGCCAGGCTGTCATTACCTGTTTCACATCTACACGCTGGAACCAGTGCTTTGATACACACCAGGCTGTCAGTCCATTTTTCAGATTTAGACCCTACCCACTGAAACCAGCTCTTTGGTACACACCAGGCTGTCACTGCATGTTTCACACCTACACCCTACCCACTGAAACCAGCAGTTTGGTACACACCAGGCTGTCATTCCATGTTTCACATCTACCCCTTCCGACTGAAACCAGCACTTTGATACACACCAGGCTGTCATTCCATGTTTCACACGTACACTCTACCCACAGGAACCAGCACTGTGGTACACACAAGGCTTTCATTCCATGTTTCACATCTAAACCCTACCACTGAAACCGGCACTTTGGTACACACAAGGCTCTCATTCCATATTTCACATCTAAACCCTTCTCACTGAAGCAAGCGCTTTGGTAAACATCAGGCTGTCACTCCATGTTTCACATCTAGACCCCCCCCCCAGCTGAAACCAGACTTTAGTACACACCAGGCCGTCATTTCATGTTTCACCTCCACACTCTCACCACTGAAACAAGCCCTTTGGTACACACCATGCTGTCATTCCATGTTTCAATTCTACACCCTCTCTGCTGAAAGAAGCACTTTGGTACCTGCCAGGCTGTCATTCGTTTTTTCACATCTACACGCTGCAACCATCGCTTTGATACACACCATGCTGTCATTCCATGTTTCACATCTACACTCTACTCACTGGAACCAGCACTTTGGTACACACCCTGCTGTCATTCCATATTTCACACCTAAACCCTACCCACTGAAACCAGCGCTTTGGTGCACACCATGCTGTCATTCCATGTTTCAATTCTTCACCCTCCCCACTGAAATCAGTGCTATGGTACACACCATGCTGTTATTCCATATTTCACATCTACACCCTCCCCACTAAAACCAGCACTTTGGTACACACCAGGCTGTCATTCCATGTTTCGCATCTACACCCTCCCCACTGAAATCAGTGCTATGGTACACACCAGGCTGTCATTCCATATTTCACATCTGCACCCTACCCATGAAACCAGCACTTTGATATGCACAAGGCTGTCATTCCATGTTTCACATCTAAACTCTCTGCACTGAAACCAGCACTTTGGTACACACAAGGCTGTCATTCCATGTATCACATCTAAACTCTCCACAATGAAACCAGCACTTTGGTACACACAAGGCTGTCATTCCATGTTTCACATCTACACACTCCCCACTGAAACCAGCACTTTGATACACACCAGGCAGTTATTCCATGTTTCACATTTACTCCCTACCCACTGAAACCAGCATTTTTGTACACACCATGCTGTCATTCCACGTTTCACATTTACACCCACCACTGAAACCAGTACTTGGATACACACGATGCTGTTATTCCATATTTCACATCTACACACTCCTCACTAAAACTAGCAATTTGGTACTTGCCAGGCTGTCATTCTGTGTTTAACATCTACACACTGGAACCAGCACTTTGTTACACACAAGGCTGTCATTCCATGTTTCAGATTTACACCCCTACCCACTGAAACCAGTTCTTTATTACACACCAGATTGTCACTCCATATTTCACATCTACACCCTCCAGACTGAAACAAGCACTTTGGTACACACCAGGATGTCATTCCATGTTTCACATCTACAACCGCCCCACTGAAACCAGCGCTTTGGTACACACCATGCTGTCATTTCGTGTTTCGCATCTACACCCTCCCCACTGAAACCAGCACTTTCGTGCACACCATGCTGTGATTCCATGTTTCACATCTACAATCCACCCACTGAAACCAGCGCTTCAGGACACACAAGGATGTCATTCCATGTTTGGCATCTACACTGCCCCCCCCTCTGAAATCAGTGCTTTGTTACACACCATGCTGTCATTAAATATTTCACATCTACACCTTACCCATGAAACCAGCACTTTGTTACACACAAGGCTGTCATTCCATGTTTCACATCTAAACCCTCCACACCGAAACCAGTACTATGGTACACACCATCCAGTCATTACATGTTTCGCATCTACACTCTCCCGACTGAAACAAGCACTTCGGTACACAGCAAGCTGTCATTCCATGATTCATCCTACCCCCCCACTGAAATGAAGCACTTTGATACACACTCAGGCTGTCATTCCATGTCTCACCCCCCCACTGAAACAAGCACATTGGTACACATCAGGCAGTCACTCCATGTTTCACATCAACACCACCCCCAACTGAAACCAGCACTTTGGCACACACCAGTCTGTTGTTCCATGTTTCAATTCTACACCCTCCCCACTGAAACAAACATATTGGTACAGACCATGCTGTCATTCCATGTTTCACATCTACAAGCTGGAACCAGCGCTTTGATACACACCATGCTGTAATTCCATACTTCACATCTACACCCTCCCCACTGAAACAACCTCTGTGGTACACACCAGGCTGTCATTCCATGTTTCACCTCTACACTCTCCCCACTGAAATAAGCACTTTGGCCCAGACCATGCTGTCATTCCATGTTTGAATTCTACACCCTCCCCACTGAAACAAGCATTTTGGTACCTGCCAGGCTGTCATTCCCTGTTTCACATCTACATGCTGGAAGCAGTGCTTTGATACACACACCAGCCTGTGATTGCATGTTTTCACACTTACACCCTACCCACTGAAACCAGCACTTTGCTACACACCAGGCTGTCATTCCATGTTTCACATCTACACCCTCCCCCTGAAAGCAGGACTTTGGTACACACCAGGCTGTCATTCCATGTTTCACATCTACACCTTCCCCACTGAAACCAGAGCTTTGGTACACACCAGGCTTTCATTCCATGTTTCACATCTAACCCTTTCGACTGAAACCAGCATTTTGGTACACACCAGGCTGTCATTCCATGTTTCACATCTACACCCTACCCACTGAAACCAGCACTTTGATACAAACCAGGCTGTCATTCCATGTTTCACATGTACACCCTCACCACCGGAACCAGCACTATGGTACACACAAGGCTCTCATTCCATGTTTCACATCTAAACCCTACTCACTGAAACAAGCACTTTGGTAAACATTAGGCTGTCATGCCATGTTTCACATCTAGACCCCCCCCAGCTGAAACCAGACTTTAGTACACACCAGGCTGTCATTTCATGTTTCACCTCCACACTCTCACCACTGAAAGAAGCACTTTGAAACACAGCATGCTGTCATTCCATGTTTCAATTCTACACCCTCCCAACTGAAACAAGCCCTTTGGTACACACCATGCTGTCATTCCCTGTTTCAATTCTACACCCTCTCCGCTGAAAGAACCACTTTGGTACCTGCCAGGCTGTCATTCGGTGTTTCACATCTACACGCTGGAACCAATGCTTTGATACACACCAGGCTGTCATTCCATGTTTCACATCTGCACTCTACTCACTGGAACCAGCACTTTGGTACACACCCTGCTGTCATTCCATATTTCACACCTAAACCCTACACACTGAAACCAGCGCTTTGATATTCACTAGGCTGTCATTCCATGTTTCACATATACAATCTACCAGCTGAAACCAGCGCTTTGGTACACACCATGCTGTCATTCCATGTTTCGCATCTACAACCTCCACACTGAAATCAGTGCTATGGTACACACCATGCTGTTATTCCATATTTCACATCCACACCCTCCCCAATGAAACCAGCACTTTGGTACACACCAGGCAGTCATTCCATTTTTCACCCCCCCCCCCCCACTGAAACCAGCACTTTGGTACACAACCATGCTGTCATTCCATATTTCACATCTACCCCTCCCACAGAAACCAGCACTTTGGTACACACCATGCTGTCACTCCATGTTTCACATCTACACCCTACCCACTGAAACCAGCACTTTTGTACACACCAGGCTGTCATTCTATGTTTCGCATCTACACTCTGCCCACTGAAACCAATGGCTTGGTACACACCATGCTGTCATTCCATGTTTCACATCTATAAACTCCCCACTGAAACCAGCACTTTGGTACACACCAGGCTGTCATTCCATGTTTCACAGCTATAAACTCCCCACTGAAAGTAGAGCTTTGGTACACACCAGGCTGTCATTCCATGTTTCACATCTATAAACTCCCCATTGAAACCAGCACTTTGCTACACACCATGTTGTCAATCCATGTTTCGCATCTGCACTCTACCCACTGAATCCAGCACTTTGGGACACACCAGGCTATCATTCCAAGTTTCGCATCTAAACCCTCCCCACCAGTGCTTTGGTACACACCATGCTGTCATTAAATATTTCAGATCTACACCCTACCCTTGAAACCAGCACATTGGTACACACCAGGAAGTAATTCCATGTTTCACATCCAGGGGTGTAGCCAGGGATTTCAGATCTGCACACCAAGTGGACTCACTGCTACCCCCTTGTTAGGGTGTGCTCCCCGGGTGTAGCCAGACAATATACAAATGTACACCAGGACCGTGTTTGTTGCCTCATTTGGCACAATAAATACAACTTTTGTTTCTCATGACAATGGTTGTTGCCATACATGGGTAAATACAAATGCCATGCATTGCTCCCTAAGACATCCACATACCAGCCCAGAGCCTGTAAAGTTGTATTGTCCTTGGGATGCAAATACAGTGTTCTAGGGACATGGATATGTTGTTCATCCACACTTATTGGCAGGTTCCTAACCGCTTTAAATCTTGCCGGAAGGTCTTCAAGCTGGCTCCTCCCACCCACCTGGGTGGTAAAACTCTCGGCTCCGCCCCATGACGCCAGATCTTCCTTACCGCTTGGAAGCTCAGGTTCCCTCCTTAATGCTCTGCGTATAAGACTGGTTCCTAATTCTTCGACAGTTGGAAATCAAAAAGTTTTGCTAAAAGGACTTGGTCTTCTGCTTTTCCTCATGGCTGCGATGGACAAATCTGACTCGGTTTCGGAGGTGCTTCATGGGCAGAAGATGTCTAGGACGGATCCGCACTCCATGTGCGTCTCACTGTTTGGGCCTTGAGCACGCACCCGCAGGCCCGCGACTTGTGCCGTCCTTTCGGGCCCACGCCCTGAAGACCGCGGCTGCCCGACATAACTGGGGCACTCAGAAAAGAATTCCACCGTTAAATCTAAAGAGGCCCAGCGATGGCGTCCGCGTGGCAGGCTCGGGCGATCAGCTCGAGCAGATGATCGCCTCGAAGAGGAGTGGGCGCTGGCCACTTTACCTCAGCTGGGCATTTGTCCCGCTTCTCTTGGTGCCTCGTACTGCTTCTTTCAAGGAGCTTTGTCTGACCCTCTCGCCAAAAGGTGAGGGTCCAACTTCTTCTGGACCCTTTCCAGGTCCAAAAGAGCAAAGCAAGTCTCACTGCCGACGCTCTTGGGAGCGGAAAGATCCCTCCCTTCTTGTCGACAGTCGATTTCGGCCGACCCTCAGCCGCCACTGGCTTCACGGTGTCCCCGCCAGGCCGAGTTGGATCGAGACTCTCGACGCGGGTCGAGACTCTTTCTCGATCCGTTAGACGGGTTGTCGGCTGGAGAAGCTGAGAATCCTCTCCTTGGTCTCCGGTGGAGTTGATCCCGCGGCTTGTCTGTGCCTCCAGTTCCGGAGCTCTCGTGGGATCGTCCGAGCCGAGGGAGTGCCACCTCCGACACTTTCCCCGCCTTCCGGCCTAGTCGAGACTATTGGTCTTGGTTCGGACATCCTCAAGGGGTCCAGCCGATCCCGCCATCATAGGTCAGTCTCGGTCTCAGCACTGGTAAGCAGCGCTGGCCGCTTTCTTCCTCTTCCTCCTCTCGGACGAGGGAGGCTTCGCGCAAGTTGCGCTGGAGGTATGAAGAACTCATGTGGCAACAGTCCTTTTGACCGGGAATAAGCCACCCAGTCATCTTCCCCGCCATTATGGTGGTTAACAGTGAGCGGCCGAAACAACTGCCTGAAGCTGAGGAGCCTGTTCCCAGGCCGTTGTTCGGCCACTTCCAGCTGCCCCACCGATTCTGGTGGAACCTCCGCCTACAGCTATTGTTGGCTCCTACCAAGAATTCTCGGTTGCTTTGGCTTGCTCCATAGGCTGTCTGTCACCCTCACTCCCGATAAACCTCGGCAGGTGAGGTGGCTCCAGGCCCGAGGCAGTTTCTTGAGGACTCTTCCGAACCGAGGATGATTCCTCCCTTTCTCCATGCGATTCGACTTGGAGTCCTCGGGAGGACAGTCAGTGGATGATAGCCCTTCGTCCTTCTAGGTTGCTTCGCTCATCTCGGAGTCCACCAGGATGAAGCTCGAACCCTGTTTCTAAACGGGCCAGGTATCCCTCACGGAGATTCTGGACTGAGGGATTCTCCCAGGAGGCCTTTCCGTGGCCGAGGCCATAGTGGGTCCGCCGGAGCTTTGGCACGCCCCGCTTCCTGCCCTGCTCGCCAGGATGGCCAGGAAGTATGGTCCCCACCGTTCCCTGTCCAGGCGTTTTCAGAACACCCCAGTGGAGGGGTTGTTACCGACAGCATTTTCTCCGGCGTAGCCGGAACGCTAGGATGGGATAAACCTCCGACAAGGAATCCAAGAAATTGGATTATGCCGGGCGAAAGTCTATGTTATGCTCTCTCTCGCCTTCACAGCCAGTTCGCCATCCTTATGGCACATTTTTTCACATGCCCTGTTGGGCTCCTGGATGAGGCCGCCCTCATCTTCCCCGCTGGGATCTGCAGACTACGGTCAGGCAGGTGCGGACCAGGGCAGGGCAGTGGCCAAAACAGCAGCTCCAGACTGCTTTGGACTCTGGGGACTCGTACAGGTCGGTGGCGGCCGCAGTGGCTATGCGCTGCCGGGCTTGGCTGAGGATATCCACTTTACCTCGGATACCCAGCACAAGTTGGCGGATGTTCCTTTGGGGACTGACCTCTTCGCCCTGGGGTGGAAGGTCACCTGCAAGGATCGAGAAGTCCAATGCTACCTTGGACTCAGTCTCTTCCACTCAAAAGGACAAAGGGCGCAAGGCCACAGCCTAAGCCCTTTAGATCCTTCTGCGCCAGCGGCGCCACCAGGCCCAGCACAGCGTCAGGGCCAGCAGGCTCGAGCTTAGCATCCCAAACTCAGTCGCCGGCTTCCTCCAACAGGAAGCAGGAGGAAAGGCCCAGGAGGTCCTCGGCCAGTCCCTCTTCCAAGCCTGCCCAGTGCGGGCTGTGGGTGTCGCCCATCCCCATCACCTTGCCCTGGTTCCCCTGTGGAGACGGCTCCGACACTTCCTTTCTGCCTGGTCCGCTATTACCACAGACAGGTGGGTTCTGAGGTGGAGGGAAAGGCCTGCCTCGAATTCGAGCAGGCCCCGCCTTCAGAGCTGTCGCACCTTGGGGCCTCGGTCCGGGTTCACTGTCGGCTCCCGAGCCGACATCGCCTCCTCCTCCCAAAGGAGGTGATCAGGAGGTAGAGGACCCCTTCAGACCCGGGTTCGTGTCCAGGTACTCTCCTGGTTCCGAAGCGGACGGCTGGGCGCTCCATTCTCTAATCCACACGACCTGAACAAGTTCCTAAGGTCTCGAACCTTCAGGATGGTCACCTGGCGCAGATAATACCATCTCTGGAACACGGGCGTGGTTCTGCTCTCTGGACCTGCAGGACGCGTTTTTCACGTCCCTATCCATCCATCACATCAGAGATTCCTTCACTTCAAGCGGAGGGATCCTCTTGAGTTCCCGAGCCATGCCCTTTGGCCTCTCTCCAGCTCCCAGGGTCTTCACCAAATGCATTGCAGTGGTGACAGCTTTCTGATGGGCGCCGAGGGGTCCGGTGTACCCTTACCTGGACGACTGGCTGATAGCAGCCCTCCAGACAGGAGGTGGAGCGGTCCAGAGATCTGGCCCTCCAGGTTTGCTCTCGTCGGCCTTCTCATCACCGAGGCCAAGTCGGAACTCAGCCAAGCAGGTGATTCTGTTTATCGGGCAGAGCTTCGACTCTCTTGAGCCAGAGCACGGCTCCCGGTGGACAGGGCCGAGGTTCTTACCTCCTTTGCCCGATCATTTCTGGTTGGGCACGCCCCTGCCGGGACTTCCCTGCCTCCTGGGTCTCATGGCAGCCTGTACCAGTGTAGTCCGCTGGGCACGCCAAGCATGCGCCTCTTCAGTGGGGACTGGCCAGCCAGTGGTCACAACGCTGCGATCCATTGGACCAGCTAGTGATGGTGACCCAGGAGATGTGGAACACTCTCCGGTGGTGGACTGTTCCATCTCATCTGCAGGAGGGCATCCCGTTTGTCCGCCCCGAGCCGACGGTCTCTCTATCGACCGATGCCTCTCTGATGGGTTGGGGTGCCCATCTGGGGGAACACCGAGTGCATGGCCTCTGGTCCCCTCGGGAGTCCCGATGCCACATCAACCTGCTGGAGCTCCGAGCGGTCCGCCTAGCTCTCACCGCCTTTGCTCCGTTTCTCTGGGGGTCAAGTGGTCCGAGTCCAGACAGACAATACCACGACCATGTACTTACCTGAACCGCCAGGGCGGGACGCTGCCCATGCTTCTATGCAAGGAAGCTCTCCGATTTGGTCACTGTCGCAGAGCCTGGAGGCGGATCTCCTAGCCATTCATGTGGCAGGAGCCTCCAACACCCTGGCCGATGCCCTGAGCTGGATAGGGGCTGCATCTCACAGTGGTCTCTCCTGCCGGAGGTAGTACAAGATCTGTTCTCCCACTGGGGAACACCTGGGTGGACCTGTTTGCCTCCAGGAGAATCTTGAGAAGCTGAGGCTGTTTCATGCCGCCCCCCTCAGCAGGGCTCTGCAGGGGATGCCTTCTCGAGGCTCTGGACCCCGGGCCTCTTTGCAGCCTTCCCCATTTCCCTTGATTCACAAGGTGCTTCTCAAGGCAAGGAGGGACAAGGCCAGGTGATTCTGATAGCCCCAGACTGGGCCTCGCCAGTTCTGGTACCTAGATCTCCTCAGCCTCAGCTCCAGGCTCCGAGAGGAGCTTCCAGCTCGCCCGGACCTGCTCTCAGTCAATCAGGGGAAGGTGTTCCATCCGGACCTTCAATCCCTGCACCTGAAAGCCTGGTTCCTGGCGGCTAGAGTTCCAGGCCTTGGGTCTTTCCACGAGGTCCTCAATGTTGCTGAGGCATCCCGTTTGAGTCGACCAGAAAATGCTACGCCTTCAAATGGAAGAGATTCTCCATTTGGTGTCAGGCAAGGGCTTGGACCCTTCCTCCTGTTCTGTGGCAAGCATTTGGACTATTTATGGTCCCTTTCTAGTCAAGGGCTTGAGGTCGGCGACCCTAAAGGTGCACCTAGCCATCTCTGCTTGCAGGCGCGGGCCGAGGGGCAGTCGGTGGCGCAGGAAAGGGTGGTCGGGCGCTTTTTCAAAGGCCTTGATCACATTTCCCCTCCGGTGCGAGAACCTCCACTTCCGTGGGATTTACTGCTGGTACTGACAAAGCTCATGGGCAAGCCATTCGAACCAATGCACAGGTGTGATCTCTCTCACCTGTCGTGGAAGACCGCCTTCTTGGTGGCTATCACGTCAGCCAGAAGGATGGGAGAGCTCCAGGTGCTTTGCATCGAGTCTCCTTACCTGGTCTTCCACAGGGACAAGGTTGTCCTGCGCCCCAACCCGAAATTCCTTCCGAAGGTGGTGTCGGAGTTTCACCTTAACCAGGTGCTGACTCTGCCGGTGTTCTACCCCAATCACACCTCGGAGGCCGAACATAGGCTCCATACTCTGGACCCTAGAAGGGCACTCACTTATTATAAGGAGCGCACGGCTGAAATTCAGGGAGAGGTTCGCCAGCTGTTTGTCACCTACGCTGAAGCCGCACCTGGCAGACCTGCAGCCAAGCGGACGATAGGCAGGTGGGTCACCTCCTGCATAGATCTCTGCTATAAGTTGGCGGGCATGGAGCCTCCCAGAGGGATAAGAGCTCATTCTACCCCGTCATACTGCTGCATCGGTGGCTGCTTCCAGGGACGTCCCTATCCAGGAAATCTGCAGGGCTGCTACCTGGAAGTCAGCACACACCTTTATTACCCATTACCACATCGACCTTGAGTCACGCCGGGATGCTGGTTTTGGGGCCTCGGTTCTCCAGTCTTTATTCCCTAAGTAGGGGGTGTGCGCCTTGCCTCCCTCCTCCCGGAGAACTGCTAGGAGTCTGCCAATAAGTGTGGATGAACAACATATCCATGTCCCTAGAAATACAGGTTACTCACCTGTAACAGGAGTTCTAGGAATGGTATATGTTGTTCATCCACACCCACCACCCGACCTCCCCAGGCTTCGACGCGACAACCTGAGCTTCCAGCGGGCCAGATCTGGCGTCATGGGGCGGAGCCGAGAGTTTTACCACCCGGGTGGGTGGGAGGAGCCAGCTTGAAGACCTTCCGGCAAGATTTAAAGCGGCAAGGAACCTGCCAATAAGTGTGGATGAACAACATATACCATTCCTAGAACTCCTGTTACAGGTGAGTAACCTGTATTTAGTGACCAGTCCTTCTAATTTCGACTCCTATGAATAAAATTACAGAAAGGTTCAGCATTTTCTTTGTTAGTTTTCATGGAAAAATGAAGCAGTTCAGAGCCTATTTGCTACCCCCCTTAAATAAAATTGCACACCATGGAGTACTTGGAGTATGCCTGGCTACACCCATGTTCACATCTACCACCTACCCACTGAAAACAGCACTATGGTACACACCATGCTGTCATTCCACATTTCACATCTACACCCCCCCTCCAGAGAAACCAGTACTTTGGTACACACGATACAGTCATTCCATATTTCACATCTACACCCTCCCCACTGAAACAAGCAGTTTGGTACTTGAAGGCTGCCATTCAATGTTTCACATCTACACACTGGAAGCGGCACTTTGATACACACCAGGCTGTCATTCTATGTTTCACATCTACACACTGGAAGCGGCGCTTTGATACACACCAGGCTGTCATTCCATGTTTCAGATTTCCACCCTACCCATTGAAACTAGCTCTTTGGTACACACCCGGCTGTCATTCCGTGTTTCACACCTACACTCTTATCACTGAAAGCCGCACTTTGGTACACACCTGGCTTTCATTCCATGTTTTACATCTATACCATCCCCACTGAAACCAACGCTTTGGTACACACCATAATCTAATTCCATGTTTCACACTTACACCCTACCCACTGAAACCAGCGCTTTGGTACACACAATGCTGTCATTCCATGTTTCACATCTACACCCTACCCACTGAAACCAGTACACAAAAGAGAAAAGGTCACTGAATTCATCTGGCTCAAAAAAACTGCTGTCAACACATCCAGTAAGTTCAAAATAATCAGCTTGTTTTATTTAAGGTGCAAAGAGGACAGAAGTGGAGTTCATCAGCTCGAGGACACCTAATCAGACTGACGTTTCAACCCCTCGGTCTTTGAGAAAGCCTTTTCTCTTCTCTCTGTGGTTGGGCAGTCACATTGAAGCAGGCCACTGCAGGCAGCTCCTACCGTGCTAATCCCCACTTTGGTACACACCATGCTGTCATTCCATGTTTCACATCTACACCTTACCCACTGAAACCAGCACTTTGGTACACACTATGCTGTCATTCCATGTTTCACATCTACATCCTACCCACTGAAACCAGCACTTTGGTACACACCATACTGTCATTCCATGTTTCACATCTACACCCTACCCACTGAAATGAGCACTTTGGTACACACCATGCTGACATTCCATGTTTCACATCTACACCCTACCCACTGAAATGAGCACTCTGGTACACACCATGCTGACATTCCATGTTTCACATCTATCCCACCCCACTGAAACCAGCACATTGGTACATAGCATGCTGTCATTCCATGTTTCTCATCTTCACCCACCCTACTGATACCAGTGCTTTGATACACGCCAGGCTGTCATTATATGTTTCACATCTACAACGCTCACACTGAAACCAGCATTTTGGAACACACCAGACTGTCATTCCATGTTTCACATATACACCCTCCCCACTGAAACCATCATTTTGGTACACACCAGGCTGTCATTCCAAGTCTAACAACTATACCCTACCCACTGAAACAAGCACTTTGGTACACACCATGCTGTCATTCCATGTTTCACAACTACACCCTCCCCACTGAAACGAGCACTTTGGTACACACCCTGCTGTCATTCCATGTTTCACAGCTACACTCTACCCACTGAAACTAAAGCTTTGGTACATACCAGGCTGTGATTCCATGTTTCACTTCTACACCCTCCCCACCAAAACCAGCGCTTTGGTACACACCAGGCTGTCATTCCATATTTCTCATCTACACCCTCCCCACCGAAACCAGCGCTTTGATACACACCAGGCTGTCATTCCATGTTTCACATGTACACCTACCCACTGAAACCACTACTTTTGTACACCATGCTGTCATTCCATGTGTCACATCTATAACCTACCCACTGAAACAAGCACTTTGGTACACACCATGCTGTCATTCCATGTTTCACAACTACACCCTCCCCACTGAAACGAGCACTTTGGTACACACCCTGCTGTCATTCCATGTTTCACATCTACACTCTACCCACTGAAACCAAAGCTTTGGTACATACCAGGCTGTGATTCCATGTTTCACATCTACACCCTCCCCACTGAAACCAGTGCTTTGGTACACACCAGGCTGTCATTCCATATTTCTCATCTACACCCTTCCCACCGAAACCAGCACTTTGGTACACACCAGGCTGTCATTCCATGTTTCACATGTACACCTACCCACTGAAACCACCACTTTTGTACACACCATGCTGTCATTCCATGTTTCTCATCTACACCCTACCCACTGAAACCAGAGCTTTGGTACACACCCTGCTGTCATTCCATGTTTCTCATCTACACCCTCCCCACTGAAACCAGTGCTTTGGTACATGCCAGGCTGTCATTCCATGTTTCACATCTACACCCTTCCCACCGAAACCAGCACTTTGGTACACACCAGGCTGTCATTCCATGTTTCATATGTACACCTATCCACTGAAACCACCACTTTTGTACACACCATGCTGTCATTCCATGTTTCTCATCTACACCCTACCCACTGAAACCAGACCTTTGGTACACACCCTGCTGTCATTCCATGTTTCTCATCTACACCCTCCCCACTGAAACCAGTGCTTTGGTACATGCCAGGCTGTCATTCCATGTTTCACATCTACACTCTACCCACTGAAACCAAAGTTTTGATACACACCAGGCTATCCTTCCATGTTTCACATCTACACCTTACCCACTGAAACCAGTGGTTTGGTACACACCATGCTGTCATTCCATGTTTCACATCTACACCCTCACCACTGAAACCAGTGGTTTGGTACACACCATGCTGTCATTCCATGTTTCACATCCACACCCACACCACTGAAACCAGCACTTTGGTACAGACCAGGCTGTCATTCCATTTTTCACATCTACACCCTCACCACTGAAACCAGCGCTTTGGTACACACCAAGCTGTCATTCCATGTTTCACATCTACACCCTACCCACTGAAACCAGTGCTTTGGTACATGCCAGGCTCTCATTCCATGTTTCACATCTACACTCTACCCACTGAAACCAAAGCTTTGATATACACCAGGCTGTCCTTCCATGTTTCACACCTACACCCTACCAACTGAAACCTTTGCTTTGATACACACCAGGCCATCATTCCATGTTTCACATCTAGACCCTTCCCAGTGAAACCAGTGCTTTGGTACACAACAGGCTGTCATTCCATGTTTCACATCCAAGCCCTCCCCACTGAAACCAGTGCTTTGGTACACACCATGCTGTCATTACATGTTTCACATCTACACCCTCCCCCGTGAAAGCAGCACTTTGGTACACGCCAGGCTGTCATTCCATGTTTCACATCTACACCCTCCCCCGTGAAAGCAGCACTTTGGTACACACCAGGCTGTCATTCCATGTTTCACATCTACACCCTCCCCACTGAAACCTGTGCTTTGGTACACATCATGCTGTCATTCCATGTTTCAGACCTACACCCTCCCCACTGAAACCAGCGCTTTGGTACACATCAGGCTGTCATTCCATGTTTCACATCTACACCCTCCCCACTGAAACAAGCATTTTGGTACACACCAGGCTGTCATTCCATGTTTCACATCTACACCATACCAACTGAGACCAGCACTATGGTACACACCAGGCTGTCATTCAAAGTTTCACACCTACACCCTACCCACTGAAAGCAGCACTTTGGTACACAAAAGAGAAATGGTCACTGAATTCACCTAGCTCAAAAAAACTGCTGTCCACACATCCGGTAAGTGCGAAATAATCAGCATGTTTTATTTGAGGTGCAAAGAGGACAGAAGCGGAGTTCCTCAGCTCAAGGATGCTCAATCAGACTGACGTTTCGACCCATAGGTCTTTGTGAAAGCCTTTTCTCTTCAGTCTATGATTGGGCGGTCACGTTGAAGCAGGCCCCTGCAGGCATCTCCTACTGTACTAATCCCCGCTTTGGTACACACCATGCTGTCATTCCATTTTTCACATCTACACCCTCACCACTGAAACCAGCGCTTTGGTACACACCAAGCTGTCATTCCATGTTTCACATCTATACCTCCCCGCTGAATGCAGCACGTTGGTACACACCATGCTGTCATTCCATGTTTCGCATCTATACCCTCCCCACTGAAACCAGTGGTTTGATACCCACCAGACTGTCATTCCATGTTTCGCATCTACAACATCCACACTGAAACCAGCGCTATGGTACACACCAGGCTGTCATTGCATGTTTCACAACTACAACTTACCCACTGAAACCAGCAATTTGGTACACACCAGGCTGTCATTCCATGTTTCACATCTTCACCCTCCCCACAGAAACCACCACTTTGGTACACACCAGGCTGTTATTCCATGTTTCACATCTACACTCTACCCACTGAAACCAAAGTTTTGATACACACCAGGCTGTCCTCCCATGTTTCACATCTACACCCTACCCACTGAAACCAGTGGTTTGGTACACACCACGCTGTCATTCCATGTTTCACATCTACACTCTACCCACTGAAACCAAAGCTTTGGTACATACCAGGCTGTGATTCCATGTTTCACATCTACACCCTCCCCACTGAAACCAGCGCTTTGGTACACACCAGGCTGTCATTCCATATTTCTCATCTACACCCTTCCCATCAACCAGCACTTTGGTACACCCAGGCTGTCATTCCATGTTTCACATGTACACCTATCCACTGAAACCACCACTTTTGTACACACCATGCTGTCATTCCATGTTTCTCATCTACACCCTACCCACTGAAACCAGACCTTGGTACACACCCTGCTGTCATTCCATGTTTCTCATCTACACCCTCCCACTGAAACCAGTGCTTTGGTACATGCCAGGCTGTCATTCCATGTTTCACATCTACACTCTACCCACTGAAACCAAAGTTTTGATACACACCAGGCTGTCCTTCCATGTTTCACATCTACACCTTACCCACTGAAACCAGTGGTTTGGTACACACCATGCTGTCATTCCATGTTTCACATCTACACCCTCACCACTGAAACCAGTGGTTTGGTACACACCATGCTGTCATTCCATGTTTCACATCCACACCCTCACCACTGAAACCAGCACTTTGGTACACACCAGGCTGTCATTCCATTTTTCACATCTACACCCTCACCACTGAAACCAGCGCTTTGGTACACACCAAGCTGTCATTCCATGTTTCACATCTACACCCTACCCACTGAAACCAGTGCTTTGGTACATGCCAGGCTCTCATTCCATGTTTCACATCTACACTCTACCCACTGAAACCAAAGCTTTGATATACACCAGGCTGTCCTTCCATGTTTCACACCTACACCCTACCGACTGAAACCTTTGCTTTGATACACACCAGGCCATCATTCCATGTTTCACATCTAGACCCTTCCCAGTGAAACCAGTGCTTTGGTACACAACAGGCTGTCATTCCATGTTTCACATCCAAGCCCTCCCCACTGAAACCAGTGCTTTGGTACACACCATGCTGTCATTACATGTTTCACATCTACACCTCCTGAAAAGCAGCACTTTGGTACACACCAGGCTGTCATTCCATGTTTCACATCTACACCCTCCCCACTGAAACCTGTGCTTTGGTACACATCATGCTGTCATTCCATGTTTCAGACCTACACCCTCCCCACTGAAACTAGCGCTTTGGTACACATCAGGCTGTCATTCCATGTTTCACATCTACACCCTCCCCACTGAAACAAGCATTTTGGTACACACCAGGCTGTCATTCCATGTTTCACATCTACACCCTCCCCACAGAAACCACCACTTTGGTACACACCAGGCTGTCATTCCATGTTTCACATCTACACCCTACCCACTGAAACCAGCACTTTGGTACACAAAAGAGAAAAGGTCACTGAATTCACCTAGCTCAAAAAACTGCTGTCCACACATCCAGTAAGTGCAAAATAATCAGCATGTTTTATTTGAGGTGCAAAGAGGACAGAAGCTGAGTTCCTCAGCTCGAGGATGCTTAATCAGACTGACGTTTCGACCCATAGGTCTTTGTGAAAGCCTTTTCTCTTCAGTCTATGGTTGGGTGGTCACGTTGAAGCAGGCCACTGCAGGCAGCTCCTACTGTACTAATCCCCACTTTGGTACACACCATGCTGTCATTCCATTTTTCACATCTACACCCTCACCACTGAAACCAGCGCTTTGGTACATACCAGGCTGTCATTCCATGTTTCACATCTATACCTCCCCACTAAATGCAGCACATTGGTAAGCACCATGCTGTCATTCCATGTTTCATATCTATACCCTCCCCACTGAAACCAGTGGTTTGGTACCCACCCGACTCTCATTCCATGTTTCGCATCTACACCATCCATACTGAAACCAGCGCTTTGGTACACACCAGGCCATCATTCCATGTTTCACATCTACACTCTCCCCACTGAAACCATGCACTCTGTCCATGCCCATGCCACAAGGCCTCCCATTCTTCCTTGATACTGGATTTGTTATTCCTCATAAGTGACCCCTGTGTGTATTTTTTTTTTGGGGGGGGAGATTCATGGTGCGGTACTGAAGTGGCATCTGATGTAGGTCTGTGATAGATGGGGTACTGTATCTAATGAGGGATCATTCAGAGCAGGACCCAGAGGTAAGCAGCAATACTCGGGGAGGCGGGATAAGTAGTAAGTTTATTTATTTCACCAGGATAAGGCTACATTAAAGGAGATGTGCACTGAACCTGTAAGTCATTTGCCCTGTAGAAGTTGAGTTTTAAGTACCAGTTAAAATTCTGTTACTGTTCCATCTCTACAGGCTGTTTTGTTATCCTGGTGGGTGTTTCTGATTTACACACTGATAGCAAGTGCCATTTTAGAACTGTATGATGTCATTTATGTCCCTTATTCAGCTCTTCCATTGTTGGAAAAATGCACTCACGTTCTAATATAGAACTCTGTGGTTGGAGAGGGACGTAATCTACATCATACAGTTCTAAGATGGCACTTAACACCAGAGTGTAAGTCAGAAGCAATCACTAAGTTTAGTAATAGGCAAGTATAGAGGGAATAATAACAGAATTTGAACCAGTTTTTTAAAAAAACTGCTTCTACTGGGAAAAATGACCTTCCGGTTCAGTGCAGTTCTCCTTTTAGCAAGCTCATTTTCAAGGATGTCCTGGGTAAGACAGCATACAGTATAAATCAGGAGGTAGTAATAGACAGCAGTTACAGGAAAGTGAATAGATTATAGCCAAGGCCCCTGGAATTCTGCTGTTCTTCGGTTGCGGAATTTGCTGCAGAATTTGCATCATGCCGCAGAATATATATATAGTGCCACAGAATTCATTGTTTTTGGTGAATTTTCATATAAATATACTGTTTTTCCATAGTGTCAGGCTTTCTTTCCCACCTCGTTTATCCTGAAGCCCCTCCTCTATGCTCAGCATATGATGTCATCAATGACATCACATTAGAACTGCATTCTGCCCGAGAAATGAATAAATCATGCCGTAGAAATCAGAAAATGCTGCTGCAGAAGTCAAGGAGCCCTGCCGCAGAAATCAGAAAATTCTGCCGCAGAACACCAGGGGTCCTGATTATAGCAAAATATAATAATAAGATACAGTGGGAAACAATCTGAAATACAATAAAGTAGATATGGAGCGATGCATATAACTTACAACTCATAGAAACATAGAATTTGATGGCAGATAAGGCCACTTGGCCCATCTAGTCTGCCCATTTCCCTACCTACAGGATAGGACTCAGATCCTAGTTAATCAACAGCCTACTTCATCCTAACCCCCACAAAAATGGCCTTATGTCTGTCCCATGCATTCTTGAATTCTCCCACAGTTTTATACCCCACAACCTCCTCAGGAAGGCTGTTCCATGCATCCACTACCCTCTCTGTGAAAAAATACTTCCTCACATTGCCCCTGAACCGCCCTCTCTCTATCTTTAAATTGTGTCCCCTTGTTCTTGCATGTCTCTTTTTCTGAAAGATGCTACCCTCTTGGACTTTGTTGATTCCACTGAGGTATTTAAAAGTTTCTATCATGTCCCCCCTCTCCCTTCTTTCCTCAAGGATATACAAATTAAGCTCCTTAAGTCTCTCCTCATACGGCTTCTCTTGCAGATCCTGCACCATTTTAGTTGCCCTCCTCTGGACTGCCTCTATCCTGTCTATGTTCTTGCGGAGATGGGGTCTCCAGAACTGGATGCAGTACTCCAGATGGGGTCTCACCAACTGTCTGTACAGTGGGATAACAACTTCCTGTTTTCTGCTGGTGATGCCTCCCTATGCATCCCAGTATACCCCAGCCCTCCCTACTGCCTTCTCACATTGCTTGTTAACCTTAAGGTCATCTGATATGATTATTCCCAGGTCCCTCTTTTTGTTGTTGTTACTACCCCCCCATTGTGTATTCTTTCCCTGTTCCTGTTTCAGGTGCATTATTTTGCACTCCTTTGCATTGAATCCTAGCTGCCATACTCTGACCATTCCTCCAACCTTGCCAAGTCCCTTCTCATCCTTTCCATGCCTCCTTGTGTATCAACCCTGTTGCAGATCTTTGTGTCATCTACAAAGAGGCATACTTTTCCTTCAGTCCTCTGCAATGTCACTTATAAAGACATTAAAGGACTGAGACCCACCACTAGACCCTCGCATTTGCCCACTAGTAACCCTCTTTCTTGAGAGTGGACTCCATTTACAATTACCTTCTGTGTCCTGTTGTCCAGACAATGTTTTACCCAGGCTACCACCCTGGGACCCACTCCCAGGCTGGTTAATTTGACTATTAATCTTTGTGTGGGACTGTGTCAAATGCCTTGCTAAAATCTCGAGGCCATCTCCACAGCCCCTCCTTGTCTACTACTTTGGTCACCCAGTCAAAGAAATCTATTAGATTCATCTGACATGACCTTCCCACTGTGAACCCATGCTGCCTTGTGTCCTGGCCCCACTGGCCTCTAGGTACTCAACAATTCTTTCCTTCAGAAGTGACTCATCACTTTCCCTACCACAGAGGTCAAACTGACAGGTCTGTAGTTTCCTGCCTCTGTCTTGGTCCCACTTTTGTGAAGAGGAATCACATCCGCCTCCTCCAGTCCTCGGTACCACACCATCCTCCCATGATTTATTAAAAGAGTAGCCAGTGGTTTCATTAGTTCCCCTTAATTCTTTTAGAATTCGGGTGAATTCCATCAGGCCCCATTGCTTTGTCCACCTTCAGTTTTAGGAGTTCTTACAGAACCCTTTCTTCTGTGAAAGGACTGGGATCGATCCCCTATCAAGAGTGCTTCTGTTAATTGGATTAGGCAATTCCCTCATCTTTTGTGAATACTGAGCAGAAATATTCATTCAGTTTCCCTGCTTTTTCACTGTCCCCCTCTGCCCATCCACCGTTCATTCTATTCAGCCTCACTATCCCTCCCTTTGTCTTTCTTCGCTCGCTGATGTACCTATAAAAGGTTTTATCCCCCTTCTTAACCGAGTTGGCTATCTTTTCCTCTGGGCCTTTGCTATTCTGACTTCCCTCCCTGCTTCCTTCTGCCTTAACTGGTACAGCTCTCTGTCCTGCTCCTTCTGTGTTTCCTTATACTTCCGGAATGCTATCTTTTTTTCCCTGACTTTCCCAGCCACCTCTTTTGAGAACCATAGTGGCTTTTTCTTTCATTTTGATTTGTTTATTTGCTTCACAAAAAGGCTTGTTGCCTCTGCGATGGCAGTTTTGATGATTCCCCATAGTTACTCCACCCCTCTTTCTAGCCTGTTTGCTAGTGCTTTTCTGAGACACATTCCCATCTTGCCAAAGTCAGCCCTCCTGAAGTCCAGTACCCACACTTTTGTATGGCTTGACTCTGTAGCTCAGTTTAACATGAACCACACTGTTTGATGGTCACTTGTTCCCAGATGGCAACCCACTTCTAGATCTGAGATCCTCTCACTGCCCCATTTGAGAGTACGAGGTCTAAGATTGCTCCCTCACGAGTGGGTTCCAAAACTAGCTGTCTGAGGCCTGCCACCTGTAGGGTATCAAGAATTGCCCTGCTCTTGGATGTGGCTGCAGCAAATGTGCTCCAGTTAACATCTGGCATATTCAGGCCTCCCATCAACAGCATCTCCCCTTTCTCTGCCATCCTAAGAATGCCTTCTATCATATCCTTGTCCATTCCTCCCCTGACATGGGGTCTGTACAACCCTGTGTGGACTGTGGTGCCCTTTCCAGTATCCAAGGTGACCCACAGTGCCTTCTCCTCCCTGTTTACTCTTTTGTTCAGTTGCTTTTATCCCTTCCTTTACATAGAGAGCTACTCCTCCCCCTCTTCTCCCCTGCCTGTCTCTCCTGTAGGTTATGTACCCTGGTATGTTAACATCCCAGTCATGGTTCTCAGTGTACCATGTTTCTGTGACTGCTACAATATCCAGGTATCCCTCTTTCATCAAGACCACCAGCTCAGGGAGCTCGTTGCCCAGACTTTGGGCATTGGTACTCATTACCCTCCATTTCTGATGGCCTTACTCTTTTTTGCCCCATCCCTGTCCTTCTTGCCTTTGTCACTTTCCCCATTTACCCCTTCCCTTCTCCCCATCGACACCTCTATGTTGGTGTTTACCGCACTTACTACCATGATTTTTTGGGGGGAGGCTAGGATTTCCCTGCTCCTTTCCAGTGCCTCCCCCCTTAGCTAGTTTAAATGCTTGCTGATGAAGCATTTAAACCTATCATCTAGGATCCTGGTTCCTCTCCTGGACAGATGCAGCCCATCATGCCAGTATAGGCTTGCATCACTCCAGGTGGACCCCCAGTCCCCAATGAAGCCAAATCCCTGAGCTCCGCACCAGTTTTTCAACCACTGATTGAATCCCATGGTGCGGAACACCCTAGCCTCTCCTACGCCATAGATGGCAGCACCTCTGAGAAGGTTACCGTGCATGCTACTTATCTAAGTCTCCTCCCCAATTCCACAAACTCTTCCTGCACTTCTCTAATCCCTTTCTTAGCCAGGTCATTTGTCCCTTAAATATCCTTAAATACAATAAGCAATGAACAGTCATTTAATTGTGCCATTACACATACAGGCTTCTTTACAAAAATTGTCCATCAGAGATTTGAAGACAATACAGCTGACCAGGCTGGTGAGTTTGAGAGAATTGTGTATTATATTCCATCTTATAGGAAGGACGCTACCTATCGCTGCTTTACCATGATAGGTAGCATACCTTGGAATGTCAAAGATGACATAATTGTTTCTTCTTAGTGAATAGCTGCTATGGGACTTGGTAAAAAGATCTGTAATGTACTGCAGTACATCTTCTGTAGCTACTTTGTAGGTCCACATGTGTAGGTTTTTAAGTCTCTTTAGGTGCTTTCACACGACAGCCTACCTGAAACATGGTGGTCCTTCAACGTTTCAAGCCATTGCCTGTGCTGCGTTCTGCATTGATTTTACACGCTGAGCCCTGCATCGCTCTCTTGGCTCTTCCTATGAATTAGCCATGTTTCCGGCTGGCCAAGACAGCTGGAGATTTTCACAAGTGACATTTGTCAACCCGAGTTCAGCTAACTGATGGCACAATACTGGAAATAGCACTGGACTCAGGGAAAGTAGTTCATTTTTGGTAACAGGGGGTAATAAGTACTTAAAAAGCACTCCGAAAGTGTGGTCGCAATACTGGGCACGCACTAAAGCATATTCATAGCCCAAGGGCTAAAGTACCGCGGCCACACTTTCAGAGCACTTTTTAATTACTTGTTAGCCCTTGTTACTAAAAATGAACTACTTTCCCAGAGTTCAGCATTTTTTCCAGTGTCTTGCACTAGCCTCTTTCGAGTGGTCAGCGGTAAACAGTTCTTGTTTCTGTAAAAGAAACCCAATTCTTAGTTTTTTACACAGTGCCTCTATATGTGCTGGGAAGGGCAATCTACTGTCAAGCCATAATCCAAGGTATTTTAATCTGTCTTTTTCCTTGAGTTTGTCACCTAAGAGGATAGTTATGTTAGAGGCAGATGTATTGGGTGGGGCAGTATTAGTGGACGAGAAAAACATAACCTTAGTCTTTTCTGCATTACGTAGTGGTTTGTCATGATAGAAGTTTATTTCTAATTTGCTGGATTCCGATTGGAGGTCTGTGTATACTTCTGGTAGGGTGGGCCTTTTTTTATTTTTATTTTAGTCTTTGGTAACTGGGTAAGGCCCATTAGGCACAAGTGCTTGTTTTTAGGGGTGACCTGGGAGCACTGGGTATTTAAGTGACTTGGTCAGAGTTACACAGTATGCAAGTAGAGGTTGTGAGAATCAAACCCAGGTCTGGTCTGTTGGATGTACTAAACTCGTTACTCTAACCTCTAGGCTATACTGCTAGCCTTGAAATATATAGGACATTGTCATCAGCAGAAAGAAGTAGTGCAGCATTACTGATGTTTCTAATAAAATCATTGGTATAGATGGAAAGGAAAACAGAGAATAGGAGACTATTTTGGTTTTACATTGTGTCTTTTATACAAACTTTGTCCCAAAATGCTTCACAAATTAGAAGAGGGAGGTAAGAGAATGTTGCTGACATTAGGCTACAAGGAGAATCAAACACCACACAGACAGATTTTGAACAGGGAAGTTCAGTGACTTTCTCAGGGTCACACACTGAGTCAGCAGCAGGATCAAACCTGGGTTTCTAAGTTCACAGCTCTACATTGGAACCACTAGGTCAAGCTGCAAGAAAAGAATGGAGTTTAAAACCCCCACACGGACATCTGTGAATGGAAATATGAGAGCATGCTTTGCGGCTTAGTCCTGCCCCCACAGTGCTTTCAGACTGAGTACTGGCATATAGCCATAGGACATCTCTGCTGCTACCTTCAAGTTGCTTTTGCAAACTCTGTCCATGGAAATTTTTTTTTTTTTTTTCAAATAAACTTTATTCAAATTTCCACAACAAATATGCATTTACATCAATGAGACATGCTTCATAAGCAAGGTTGGGATATGGGTTCATATGGAACGCATTACTGAACCAAAATCGCGCACTACTACAAATCAGAAATGTTCGTTAGTTTGAGGCTGCAGAGATTAGTAATTAAAGGAGAGAGGGGGTTGTGCAGTTTGGGAGTTGAGGCAGTCTTCCTTCACTGACTTTATGTTTATTGTGCTTCAGAATATATTTATCTATCGTCAGGCACACAGCCTGCGCCTATCCTGCCAAAGGGCTGAAATGATAAACAGCAAGCACTGTCCCCGCTGCCTTTAGTTGTATAATGTATAAACCTTTCAAACAGTTACAATGTACTTCATTCCTCCACCACAACTGAGCAACTCTTAGGAATGGGAGAATCACAGAAAGCATAGACACTAGGTCTCCAGGGAAGGATAGGGTACTACTGACAGATTAGATAGAACAATGGTCTTTTTCCTCTGCCATTGTGTTATGCAATTTCTTAAAGCAAAACATTGTCTACTTGTTTTACTGTTGTACCCATTTGGGGCAGCGGTTAACTCACAAATTCATAACTTTGAACAAGTTTAAGAGCAACTTCAAATATAAAAGTTAAACCCTCAACTTGAAAATTGTGTATGTGTGATTTCATCCTTCCATTACTGCTCACTGTGTGCTTTCCAGTAAGTGTACGTGCCACCCTTGTATGCATCTATGTACCTTTCGGCCCCTCCTCCTGTCAGTTTACATCTATTTCGATCCCACTTCATGTCTCTTCCTCCCGATTCCCATCTCCTCCATCCCTGCCACCTTTCCAGAGGCTTCTTTTTTATTAGGCACAAGCTTGCTGTCTTTAGCTCCATGTTCTGAATACATACAAACATACAAAACTACCAGCAGATACATTCCTTTTGGTCTATCTAGTCTGCTCAAGTGTGCAGCACTTCTGCCTTTTAGACTGCAACTGCCCCCTCTCCCCTTGCCCCCCACAGTTTTTTTTTGCTCATGTATCCTTCACACCCACCCTCCCCCTCACAGTTTGACCCTCCTTTGTTCCTGTCCCACCCCCTCTTGAAGCTGCCCACTGTCCGCAGTGATACCACATCCTCCAGAAGCATGTTCTACCTTCCAACCACCCTTTTGATGAAATAGTGCCTCCTCATTTCCCTCCAAAATCTGCCTCCTACCAACTTCAGACTCTGTCCTCTGGTTTCCCTTTCACGCTTTAATTTGAAAATACTCCCGGTGCTTACTCTGTTCATACCTTTCAGGTATCTAAAGGTCTCAATCATATCCCTTCTCTCCCTCCTATCCTCCAGGGAATACATATTGAGCTCCCTCAGTCTCTCGTCATAAGGTTTATCTCCCAAACCCAGCATCTTTTTTGTTGCCAGGTGCTGCACCCCCTCCAGTAGCTTGGTATCATTTTTCAAGTTGTGGCGCTAGTACTGCACGCAGTACTCCAAGTGGGGCCTCACTAGGGACCTGTACAGAGGTAAGATGACTTCCCCTCCTCCTAGAGGTAATTCCCCTTGTGATGCACCCCAGCATTCTATTGGCCTTTGCCACTGCCTTTCTGCACTGGGCTGAGTGGTTCATTTTCCCCATTACCAGTGCACCCAGATCCTTCTCCACCATGTGGATAACTGCACCCCCCCCCCATCCAGTAACTATTTCTGGAGTTCCTGGCTCCCAAGTGCATCACTTTGCACTTCTTGGCATTGAACCCAAGTTGCCATGTGTTAGACCATTCTTCCAGTTTTGCCAGTTCCTCCTGAAGTACTTTACTGCCTCCCCCCAATCCACCTCCACACAGATCTTTGTGTCATCAGTGAAGAGGCTGATCTTACTCTTTATCCCTTCTGTGATGTCAGCAATGAAAATGTTAAACAGCACTGGTCCCAGCACCGAGCCCTGCAAGACCCCACTTGTTACCACCCTGGGCTCCGATACCTAACCCCACACTGCTACCTTCTGCCTTCTATCCTGTAACCAGCTCCTGACCCATCTAACCAGTTTCCTCCCTGCTCCCAGGTTGCTCAATTTACTGGTCAACCTACCATGGGGCACCAAATCAAAAACCTTACTGAAGTCCAGGTAGAGGACGTCCACCGCATGACCCGTGTCCAGTGCCCATGTCACCCAATTGAAAAAGTCAACCAGGTTCGTCTGGCAGGATCTGCCCGAGACAAACCTGCGCTGTTTGACATCCTGAAGATCATTATCCTCTAGAAATTTTACCAGCCTTTCCTTGAGGATAGTCTCCATTAGATTTTCTACAACTGCGTTTAAGCTGACTGGTCCCTGGTTTGTCCTTGGGCCCACTCTTATGGAGGGGCACCACATGCGCTACCCTCCAATCCCTGGGCATGCACCCTGTTTCCAGAGAGGTGTTGAACAGGTCCACCAACGACCCTGCCAGGACTTCTGCCAACTGTTTCAGTACTCTAGGATGAACTCAGTCTGGCCCAGGTGCCTTGTCTACCCTCAGGGACTTAAGGCCCTCCAACACCCTTCCTTGTGTGTTTTCCCCATTCATGATTTCCTCCCCTCCTACTCCCACCCCACCATTCCCCTTAGGTATGGGCCCATCCCTCTCTCTGGTGAATACTGAACAGAAGTACTTGTTGAGTACTTCTGCTTGCTCTGCTCCCTTTTCCGCCAAACCACTGCCATTCTAGATCCTACCGCTCTAATCCTTACTCTTTCTCTTCTCCCTTATATATCTGAAGAAATCCTTTTCACCTTCTCTGATCCATTGCGCTAACCTCAGCTCTCTCGACGCCTCGGCTACCCTTGCTGTTCTACTCACTTCCCTGGATTTCTTCACATATTCCTCCCTGTCCTCTTCCCTGTTGGATCTTTTATAGATTCTAAATGCAGCCCTCTTTTCCCTTACCTTCTCTCCTACCTCCCTGTTCATCCAGCTTGGCTTCTTGGTCCTGGATGTCTCGCTCTGGCTCGCGATACATGTGCTAGTAGCCTCATTAAGGCCCAGCTTGATGACTGCCCATTTTTGCTCGGTGTCCATGTTAGGGTGGATGCTAGCTATGTGCCCTTCCAGTATACTACCCATTCTGCCAAAGTCTGCCCTTTTTGAAGTCCAGGACCTTAGTCTTTGTAGTGGCTACCTCCTTACCTAGATTGATTGAGAACCACACTGTACAGTGGTCGCTTCCCACCAGGGGTTCCTCCACCACAACATCCCTGACTTGCTCCCCATCCGTCAGTACCAGGTCTAGGATGTTCCTCTCCACCACTCCATCCCTCTATGGTTGGTGGCTCCGCTTTTAGCCAGTCTGCTGTGATGCATTGATGGGCTACTACTAACAATGTCAGGCTTCAGTTTCTCTTTTCTAGTCTCATTTTCATGATACTGTAGTAGGAGGGCCCAGTATTCATTCTGTAGTTTGCAATGGTATCAATGTACCCCTTATTCCATTTACCTGTTGCTGAATCTCTTCCCAGAATCCCTGTAATTTATTACAGCCCCAGAATATATGGCTGTATTTGCCTTCCCCTTTGCAGCTCCTTAAGCATGCTACTGTATTAGTCACCTGAAAGTGTTCTGTTATTGACGGTGTTCGAAGTAGCGTGTAAGCACTTTCCATTCAAATTGCCTCCAACTGGGTGAGGCAGACACTGTCCACCCTTTCTGCAACCTCATCCCCCACTCCTTATTTTTTTTTGTCCAATTGTTTAACCAGGAGTAGCACACTAAGCTGAAAGCTTGTTTACAGGTGCAACCTGGGAGCACAGAGAAGTTAAGTGACTCGCTCAGGGTCACACAGTATGCAAGCAGGGGCTGTGGGATTCAAACCCAGGTCTCCAGATCTGCAGAACAGAGCCTTAAACCACTGCACTATACTGCCTCCCCAATTCTGCATCCTGCACTACATTTCTGTTTCCCAGGTATCTTTAAATCTTGGCCAGTGTGTTTCCTGTTGCTTTTGCAAATACCAGAAATATGCCTCTATTTACCTGCTAGGGTTAATACCCCACACATGTATTCTTCCCAGGTTGAGCATGGTCTTGCCAAACTTTCCCATTAGTTGAGCTATTCATGAAATGTCTGACTTGAACGTATTTATGAAATTCTCACTCCACTGGGTTCAGGGGTGTCGGCAGGCATATGCACTGTACTCAGCAGAGTATAGTGAAAAAAAACAGGCAGGGGCAACAAAAAGAGGAAAGCTGGGACATTGTGAGTCACACTGTGTCTGGGTCGTGTTGAGCCCTTTTGCCTTTATTATTTACTAAGGGGCACTGATGCCACCAGCCAAATACACAAAGAAGAATAACTTACCAGGCAGGCAGAAAAACAACGGATAAAGGATTACAGGAAGAAACTGATTACTTGAACTCAGACATGGCAAACGGGGGCAGGGCGGAGCCAGGTTTGGGAATGTTTGGAGCCAGGGGGCCATTCAGTCAATCATGGGCTTCACAACGGGCACTAAACAGTGAATAAAGATGGTGGCGGGGCGCCACTAATCACACTGGGGCAACCAGGAGGGGCAACCGCCCCCCAGCCCCTCCCAGCTCCACCACTGGGGGGGGCACTATTGTTGATGTGGCATGGCAGGGCATATTTTGGTTTATGTTTACATAACGGGGGGGCAGTGTATAAATTTTTGAGAAATTCCTGGCTACACCCTTGGCTAGGTTAAAGTTTTCTTTAAACGTCTCAAATGTGATGAATGTTCCTCTTTCCATCAACTGGGAGAATGAGTGAGGCTCTTTTTCTCCCATCTTGCACATGTGACATCCACTTGTGATGGTAGGCAGTCTGATTCAGACAGGTTCCTGACCTTAGTCAGGGCATTCAGGTTGTGTTTCACTCACCTATTTGTTATTTGTTTCTTCTACTCTGCTATTACTGGGGTAATAAGTGCCGGTGTAAATAACGGTCGTCAGTGCAACGGGGGTAGAGCTGCTGTTTTCTGGGACACCTTCTGGAGACTGAAGTGCCGCCTCATTTTACTCACTCCTCTGGGTTACAGACAGAGTTGTTGGACTTCAGGCCAAATTGGCAAGTGTACAGAGGACCATCTCTGCCCCACTCAGGGGCCACTAAGTTTGCCACTGCTCCCCCAAAGGATGCTTCGATTGAGGCAGAGCAGATGGACCTTAGTGGGCTATGGGAAGGTGGGGGTGGTTAGAAGGGGGTATGCTCCTCAGCCTATACCACCATGGCATTCCTTAGCCATTCTGGATGGGCAGGGCAGCTGCGAGCATGCACCCATCACAGTGGGAAGGAAGGACGTGGGGGTCCTCAAAAGTGGAGGCCCGAAGGAGGAAAGAAGAGGCCACCAGCCGGGGAGGAAGCAGCTTGTGTCGGGGGACTACTGTTAGGGGAATAGACAGGGGAGTGGAAGGAGGAAGGGAGAGAGTAATGAAGTACCTTCCTAATGCTTCCATTTTGAGAGATGGACAGCATATCAAGAGGACTGCTATAGCACAGGAGATGGGAGGGAGGAGGCTAGACCTCTGTCCACCTGGGGACAAATCACCTGGCAAGGGACATGGTAGGGGTAGTGCAGGGTTACTTCAGGGAGATGGGGAGGAGCATTAAACAGGTAGCACACACAGTGGATTTTTCTGAGGTGTTACCTGTGTACAGCCAGGGAAATGCAAGAGCACTCCACACCAGGGCATTCAACAACTGGTGGAAGACATGGTGCTTTGGTTATATCTGGGACTGAGAGCCAGTCTGGGAGAATATGGGTCACTATAAGGGAGACAGCCGGCATCTTTCTGGGAAGGGGACCATAGTTCTTGGTGGGAGGTTTAAATGCTACTTGGATGAGCATTTGAACTAGCCAGGGGGAGAGAGAGTAAAACAAAGGGAGGCAACAATTCCAAGGGTAGAAATTGGCACCGGACCACAAGCCAAATGCTGGTAGATTTTTGTATCAGGCTAGTAAGGTTTTCCTTTAACTCCTGCAGGCTTGTACTAGAGAAGGTAATACTTCAGTAAGTACACCAGCTGGGCCAGTAGAAAAGTCAGTGGGGCTAGTGGATTTTCCCCAGTCACTAGCCCTGTTGGCTAGTGCCTGTAATACTTAATTTTGACCCCTGAATTCCCCCCCCCATGTGAAGGAGCTTCAAGGAGGGAGAGCCCATGGGAAGGAAACTCCCCTAGGGCAAGGGGTTAAAACCCAGGTAAGTGAGGGTAAAGGACTGAAGCAGTCAAGGGCTTGGGAAGTTAAAAAGGCAGGAGGAAAGTCATGGGGTGCTTCTGGGGAAAACACAGACAGGAATGGGAGGGGGAAGCAAGGCAGCGAGCAGGGCAGGCGAAGGTATGGACAGCAATGTGCGCCAGTGCAAGCAGTCTTTTTTTTTTTTTTTTCTTCTTCAATTATTTTCCCCTCCTGGTCACAGTCCTAGGAGCCTCTCTTGGGCATCCAACCAGGTCCTGCCCTGCCTGAAGTCCCCCTGACTGAACCTTCCTCTCTCCTCTGCCCCACTTCGCAGCTAGCACCCCCGGCTTGACCCCTCTGGGGTGGAGCCACCCCTCCTACGTTGGACACACTTGCACACATAGACTCCAGCTGCAGGCGTGGGACTCTGGCAGAGGAACCCTGAAGATCGGCCAGGACAGACCTGGCAGTGGGCATGGGGGTTGGTGCCATCGCTTACTTCCCAGGACTGGGTTTTTCCATGTACTGTGGTCTCCCCCCCACCGTACATGGGCATGCCCCACTGCTCTTGGCGCATGGCAAACTTGCCTGCATCAGCCACGCTGATACGTGCTGCCTGGCTTGCTGCAGTGCCCCTCGGTCTCCACCAGGGGTCCCTGGCTTGCTGGGCCAACCCATCCCCTTGGTCCAGGGAGGAGAGCACCACACCAGCACTCAGTCCTCAACCCTGCCCTGCCGACCCCCGGCGCCCGAGTCCATTCCCGAACCTGGGTCGCCGACGCAGCACGAGGTGTGACGTCCAGTGCCTCAACCCTCAACGCCACTGGGTCAGCTCTGTGCAAGCAGTCTTAGAAAGAAAATTCCAGACCTGGAAGCCATCAAGATGGATTTAGTGGCCATGCACTTTAGAAGGGAGGATTTTAAAGAAATGAAGGACTGCATCAGAAACTGCCTCTGGGGGAGGGATTGCTGGGGGGGGGGGCACAGACAGTGAAACTAAGGGAGAGTATGTCTAAAGCAATTAACCTCTACATGAAGAAAGTGAGGGAAAACCATCTCCCTCCCCTCCAACTGAATCCTCCCCCTTGGTACACTCCTACCAAAATCAGTCTCATCGCACCTGCACTGCTAAAGTACCCAAGATCTTACTTCCTGCTGTTATCCTGTCCTGTGCCATCACTTTTTTTCTTTTTTACTTATGTGATTGTCCTGGTTACTACAACTGACTTACCCTGTATATACTGTACCTGGATCTAATAATGTATATCCTGTGATAGTTTACAATGCTCCAAGTGTGCTGATGATGCCTCTGGAACCCACTGACGTGGAACCTTTGCAAATGAGCACGTGCTCAAAGGCTATGTCTGATTTCACCAACAAATAAATAAAAACAGAAGGAAAAAGTGACTGTTATGGTGCTCTGAGGAAGTGGCAAAGGTGGTGCAGAAAAAAAAGGTGGCATTCAGGAGGTACAAGGAAACATGGAGAGAGGAGAACAGAGAAGCATACCTAGTAAAGCTGAGTGAGCAAAGGTGCAGACAGAGGAAAGAATCACCAAAGAGGACACCAAGGGGGATAAGATTTTGTCTTCAGATATGTAAGTGAGAAGATGAAAGCAAGGGGGGGTAGTGAAGATTAGAAGGGCAGAGGGGGAGAGACAGTGCAAAAGAGGATCAAGAAAAAGCAGACATCCTGAACATGTACAGAGCGGACCGTATTCGTTTCCCATTCTAATACCTCTGCATTCATGCCAAGATCCCAATTCCACATTTAATACAGTCCTTCTGGCAATGTGTTTATGCTGTAGCTTGCTGTATCCCTCATACTACTGAGTACTGACATGTTCCTAATCAGGAGTGTGTATAATGATTGGACTGTAAATCATTTTGCACACCATGGCTGTGTCTGTTGCCCCCAGCTGCACCCTGTTGTTCTACAACTCTATACAATGCTGTGGTAAGCATGGAAAAAAACAAAACCGTACGCATTTGCGCAGTGGCTTGCTTAAACAGAGCACAAACATCATATTACTGTATAACATCAGAAGGTGGGGTAAATGGCGCCCTAGTGAAAAACATTGCCCTTCAGAAATACATACTGCATGCACACCATAGCTTACACGGTGCACGAGCTTCTGCACTCTTGTTTCTAATAGAAGTGTTTGTGACTTCTTCAGTGGCATTGTGTAGTGCCATGTTCTGAAAGATTAGAGCTGTGCTCTTGTGCACTGCTGGGTAGTTATATGCTTTATGAGTTCTGAGACAGGCCAGTTGTGACGCGGGTAGTTTTGGCTCCGATGTAAGCTACTTCGTTGGATATGACTAATGAGCTGTGAAGTTGTTCGTGATGGACCCACTAAAGGGAGCATAAGCATGGCTTGAGCTTTGTTTTCGTATAACTGGAAAACTGGGTATGTGTGCAGCCTCCTTGATCTACCGACTAGGTGTTTCATTTGTTCACTCAAAATAAGCTTGTGTTTTTTTCCACCTTTTTATAGATCTCGTTAATGATGCCTTTTCCCTGTTATTACTGTTTCTATGTACAGTTCTGGCAGCTGTTACAGTTATGTAAGTGCAACCTCAGATTCTTTGGGTGAGAGAACTACGAACCAAAGCAGAGCACGTCTGGCACATAAAGGACTCACACAGGCACTCATAACCATACGAGATGTCGGAACTCTACTTATGAGCATATTATACAGTAAATCATGTTGAAAATATCTCCTTTTAGAAGATGGAATGTGAATTTAAAATCAAAATGTTTGTAGAAAATAAAGAGAAACCCCCATGTGAGAAATGAACTATGGCAAAAAGACTTAGAACTTCAGAAGTTTAGAATTGTTTGCACTGAAGCCACGATTTTTTTAAGCAACATTACACAACAAGGTGAGGACTATCGTAGTATAATTACTGGTGACTCCCTTTAATTCACAGACTTGACTTGTGTTTCAAATGCTGTAATAACCCGTAGAACGGGTTATTACGGCATTTCGTGTCACTCGATTGTAGCACGCCACCTGATTGGCTATTAGTCCATGCGTGGGCAGGCCAAAACATCTTAACCAACATGGCAGCTCCACTGCTCTGTTACCGAGCACCCAGCTCGATCTTTTGCTTCTCACTGATATGAAAGGTAATTTTTTTTTTTTTTTAACTATTCTTCAATATCAGTTGCCTTTACAACACTAAAAATCTATCTGAGGCCGGCCCGTTGGCGTAGCGGTTGGATTTCCGCTTGTGATGCCAGTGACCCAGGTTCGCAAACAGACTCAGGTACTGGAGGGCCAGCTGGGGAGAGAGGGCTCGAGTGTCAGATGACTGCTCACCTTCTCTCGGGGGGAGGGCAGGGAAGCTACCCGGTGCTTGCTGACCCCTAGCGGGGGCTGGGGACACGGCAACGTGCAGGGTCCCACTAACTAATGGGGTGTGGTGAATGTCGGTGTATGCCTGACATTAGTGGCATGGCCATGCCACCGGGGAGCAGACAGGAAAAACAGCCCCGTGGCCGACCAGATGATGGACGCCAGCTCCCGCTGCAGCAAGACCTAGAGCAGTACACAAACCATTCCAGCAGCACCCGGGCCAAGAATTGTGCTAGTTGCCCCACTGGTACCTTCCCCCTTGGAGGAGAGGGAAACACCCAGCAAAGGGTTACGTCCGGGTTACCCAGGGGCCTGCAATATGGGGTGATGGGTATCTGCATCGAGGCAGTGAGGAGCATAGGAAGGCCTGAGGGAGAGGTCAGCCCGGAGCTGGTGGGAGCAAAAAAAAAAAAAATCTATCAGGTTGATCTTACTGTTCATTCCCTTCAAGCAGGGCTTCAGGACACAGAGGCTGCATCGCAAAACAGGGTTCCTGTCAGTCGAGCGGTTGTTTTGATTTAGTAATATCGCAACTCTAAATGCTAATAAAATGTTTAGACAAATCGGTCCCATTCAAGTCAGTGGGGCATGCGCACACAGTCTTCATTTTCTAATATCACAAAATGGGGCTGCATGTGCCTGCGCGGGGGCGTGTTGGCGGCTTGAGGAAGTGGCTCCATTTTTTGCCGAGAAGTCAGTTCTGAAAATTACGAGTGATTTAACTTCTTACCAGGGCAGGAAAAAAGGGAATTATTTATGGCAATAAACTCTGGGGCAGGTTAGCTAATGTATATGTTGGGGGAAGCAGCAACTAGGAAGCAGCTCTTTAATGTAAATCCCTGGGAGTGCCCTGTTGTTTATTATGAAATAGGTGGTCAAAAATGCTACATATTTGAAAAAAAAGTGCTAGAAGTGTAGTTTTTGAATGTTTTTCTTATTGAGAGGTGGAGTTTTAATAACATAGTTCACCCACCAACTGTAAGAATGATGGTTCAGAATTAGAATGCATCCTTCCAGTCAGTCGGCAGTACGAGAGGATGGAATGCTGACAGGAAGAATTCATGCAGCATAGAGATCAGGCTGTACATGACAGTGTAAAGTACAGTTACATAAAAACTTACAGTAATGGTAGATCCTCAAGAGGAGCTCTTGCAGTAGGCAACACCGTTAGGACTAGGTCGCCAGGTGCCAGGACCACACAGAAAATTTCTAGCTAGCAGTATATGATGGGGGACTGCCCCTGACATTGGTATGTCAACATCCATTCTAGTATAAAAAGGGTGGTCCCCCACATCCATCTCAGTTCCCCCGCCAGAGACCCTGAAGCAAGGTCCAACAGGAGAAAAAGAAGCACTCTTGAGGCCTGAAACAGCTGAGATGGAAAGAGAGCAGGGAGACGGAGGAAGGGAAAATAAGTGCCTACTGCAAGAGCTCCTCTCAAAGATGTATTGTTATGGTAAGTTTTTATGTAACTGTACTGTCTTACTTCGAGAGGGCTCTTGCAGTAGGCAACACTGTTAGGACAGAGTCCCAAGCAGTACCGTAAGGAAAGAAATCCCGGAGGAGGAGGAGAGGAAGGAATACTTCCTCAGCCAGAGAGCTGACCTCCAGAAGGAGGCTGGCATCAGGGAAGGAGCGCCCGGGCCAACACAAATATTGTACACCCATAGAGCGTTCTAAAGAGATCAATCCCAGTGGGGAAGAGAGAAGAGTACATGCAAGCTCCTTCACCGAAGGAGAGCATGCCGTGTAATATCCCAAATGAAGCGCAGCTGTCAGCTTCGATTGGACCTGGGTCAAATAAGATGGTCTTAATCCAGACCTGAACTAGGACTGGAGGGGGAATTAAACCGGTGACAGAGGCCTTCACTGGTCCCCTTCAAAAGCCTAAGGGAGGGAACCTCCAAAAATAGGACAGCTCATAACAGGATCTCCCATTTGGCAAACGTAGGAAACCCTCTAGGGGAAAGAAGGCTGGGGGGAGGGTTCAAGGAGAAGACCCTCCTGGCTCTCATCCCAAAATAAGGAGTCGATCACTAGGCAGGAAGAGAGTAATGAGACCGTAACTCCCCATCGTCCCTGATGGGAAAAAGGGAAAGACAAAAAAGAGCAACACTCAGTACCTGGTGCCCCAAGGAGAAGGGATACCAGAGTGGACTGAGGAGAACCCCCAAGGGCTGCAGAAACCCGAGGGAGGAGAGTAAGAAGGTGACCGCCCCGGAGTAGGGGAGTACCTTCCAAGGGGACATGTCACTGATCGTTTCTGTCATGCCCAGCAAAATCAAAAGAGAAACAGGGAAGGAAATGGGCAATTTGCAGCCAAAAAGACCCCTTGGTAAATTAGCGACATCCCTCTCTCAGGTAAGTCACTCTCCAAAGCCCACAGACATTGTGGGATGCAAGGAAAGAAGGTAAAGAGGTGACTAACCCCAAGTGAGAGGATCTCCCGGAGGAACTGGTCATGAGAGCCGCTACTGGGGATCCCAGCCGTGTCGAGGCCGACCCCAACACCCAACATCAGGGAAAGTCTGCCATAATGTCCAAGGCGCCTGGTGATGGAGAAAGTTTGTCAGAGGTCTGACAAAGGTCTGGAGCCTCAAATGATGGCCCTTGGGTTAGCAAGATCTCCAAGGATGTCAAGCCTGACTAGGACGTTTGTAGTGTCATCAGGGAGGTCCTCATGGGCAAAGGCTCTGTCAACCCCAGGGGAGGAACATGCCAACCGAACGAAGCAGAGGACCTAGGGGAGCTCCTGCCCTGGTCGGTGCATGGAAGATAATTCAGGTCCTGGCCAGAGGCTGGATGCAACTTGAATCCAAAAGTCCCCGGAGAGAGCCCAGCTATAGTTCCGATCATCAGGGATCCCCGAACAAGAAACCTGGAAAGGAGTCCTGCGCCTAGAACCATCTGACACTGGAAACTCACAGTAGGACACAGGACGGGTCCCTGAGAATTCGGGGCTCAAGAGTGGAGGAATCCCATCTCCCCTGAAGGAGGAAACTGAACGGCAACCCCTGTTGGCCAAAGGAAATGAGGGCCCAACGTTACAGTCTAATTCATTACCTGAGGGGCAACTGGCGTTAGTGCCTGACTCACTACTCGAGGGGGAATACCCCGAGCAAGTGGTTATGGGGTGAGAAAGGCCACCACCCCAGAACAAACCGACTCGGCTTCTGCAAGTGGAAATAAGAGACACCTGTCACCTGCCCACTGTCAGCAAGTAAAAATCTAAATCAGGGTGAGTGGCCATCAGGAACAAAGCGTGAGACTCTGGGAGCCCTAGAACCCATCCTAGTTCCCCACTTAAAGGCGGAGACCAGGAGGGTCTACACCTGATGTCTGTGTACACCCAGGGCAACCGATGTGGAAGGGGAGCCCTGGAAAAAGTAAGGAGATTACGAGAAATGCCACAGGAGGGGAAAAACCCTTCCCTGTGAATAGACATCCCCCCCTTCTAGAATCTCTTGATTCTTCTGAAGACAGAGAGGAGGGAGTGACGTCTGACCTTGCGACGATGAGGCCGGTGCTGATGACATGGTGCCCTCCACCCTACTGGTTTTAGTGTCCGAAGCAACAGCCATCAAAAAGGCCATACGTTTGCCCCTCATGTCATGGCATTGGGGATTATGTCCTTGAAGATTGGCGGACTGCATGCTCAAACCGCTTTGGTGCCCCTGAGGTATGGATTGAAGTGAGACCCCCAAATCCTGGAGGGAAGACAAAAGAGCTTGAACTTCTTCCTCGAACAATACACGGCCTCAAAAAGGAGCATCCAAGATGGAGGCCTGGACTGCTGAGGTAAAGTCCATCAGACGAAGCCAAGCATAAAGTCTGAGACATATGGCAGAGACCGCACTATGGCCGGTCACGTCTACTGTATCGTAGGAGGCCCATAAGGCATAGAAACTGATGCTAGAGGCTGAGAATAGGAGGTGTTCCAACTGCAACCGGGTAGGGGAATCCAGAGTGGAATGGACCAAGTCCCCAAGTTTTTTTGTCAACTTTCTTTATCCTCCTTAGCTCTGGCCCCTTAGACCGCTCTCCAACGAGGCCTCTCAGAGCTGCCTTGTCCCGCCCAGCCTGAAGTCCTCCTGGATCTGGTCATCTGCTTCCCAGGAACTCTCCCCCAACTACTCTGACTACCCTGCCCCCAGGCTCTGACCCCCCTGAGGTGGGACCGCCTTTACTCCTCTGGGGCTCTATCTATAATCTACAGGGCAGCTGAGGAGTGGAGAAGAGAGAAAGACCAGCCAGGACCAGGCAGTGGGCATGGGGAATTCCACAAGGCCCATCTTCGCCTGTCCAGGTGCCAGGGTTTTCCCTTTGTTCTGGTTGCTCCCAGAGGTGCGGATGTACAATGACGCCCTGTACGCGATGGGTGCACTCCCGCACCCATGTGTAAGGCATCAGCTGACACTGCCATCCCTGATAAGAGTACGCCCAAAGTTGTGTTGCCCCTAATCTCCATCAGGACCTGCTGATACTGCGGTGCACACTACCCACCGACCCCAGGAGAGGAGAGGAGAGCAGTCCTCCGGATGCTCGATCCTCTCCTGCCAACCCCCCAATGACCAGAACTTATTCCAGAACCCAAGTCACCGGTGTGGAGCAAGGTGTGGCATCCAGCACCTCAAACCTCAGCGCCACTGGGCCTGCGCAAGTCCCCAAGTTGCCCGAAAATGATATGTTGCATGAGCATGTGGACCAAATAGTTTTGAGCCTGCAAGACTAAGGTCGAGGAGGCGTAGGCCTTACATCCCATGGTGTCCAAAAATTTGAACTCTTGGTCCAAAGGATGATCTCAGAGGCCCGGGCCTTCATCCGTGACCAGTGATCCCTTGAGCACTGAGAGGTCGGCTTTAGGAAGGGAGGCAAGGTGCACCCTTCCGTCCGGGGCTTGATAAAGGTGATCAACTTTCTGTGGAGTGGCAGGAACTGATACCAGCTGCTGCCAAACTGTGGAGGAGACATCATCATGTGGAACCACCAATGGTGGGATCATGACTGAGTCCACCTCAGGGAGGTGCAGATGCTGCACTAGGCACCGTATTTGTGGATCCTGGTCCTCCATACTCCACCCCTGGACTGCCTGGATGATTTTCATCATTTCCAGGAATGATGGATCCCCTGGGGAGATTTGGGCGTATCCCTAACCCATACTTTCCCAGGGGGTGAATGGAGAGGAGAGGGGCCTAAAGAATGGAAGGCCACATGAAGGGACTTCTCTGAACTGAAGGCCGAACCAGGCAGAGGAGAAACACCAGAGGTTACCTCCTCACCAGCCTCCAAGCGAAAATCCCTGTCAGGAGGGGATGCCTCTGATTCCTAAGGCTAGGCATCCCTCCTTGTGGGAGATGCTGGTGTCAGGGATTGAGGCACCAAATTGGGCCTAGGAGTCGATGCCCACCAGGCATTCAGAAGGGCTCTGTAATCCACCAACGTCCGGCATAGTAGCATCAGCTGAAAAGCACAGTCTATCGCTGGGTAGTGCATCAGAATATCATACACTGGGCTCAACAACGGCCCGGAAAAACCCATTATCCCCCCCCCCGGCAGGTGCTGTCCAGATAGTCGAGTCAGCAACCATGCCCACTGCGGTACCAGGGGACAGCACTGGCTGTTCTGAGTTGGGAGGAGCACCCGATGGTTCCGATTCAGAGGCAGATTCCTCGTGAATCGCGGCAGGCTCCAGAGAAGTCGGTGCTGGGTCCATCTGGTCCGAGGTCAGTGGACGTTGTGGTTGGGAACCACTGGGTGTCGGATCCCTGGTGGAAGACTCGGGAGAAGGAGGCCCTGCTGGAGACTGGCAGGAGGAAGCCTGAGAGGCGATCCTCAGCAGTGGCTGAGAAGCCTGAAGCCCCAAGGGTGGCAGCTCTGCAGAGGAAGGCTGTGGTTCAGTGGGCGACAGTAGGCATTGGACCAACAGACCGTCCCCAGAGTCCAGAACTAGGTTGGGCGAAGACGCCGAGGCCGGGAGGGTGGAATCAGCCGAAACTTCATCCAGAGCATCAGCCTGGCCACCTGTGACAGGCCCTTTCAGGAGGACCGGCCCTGAGCAAGAGAAGCGGCGGGGTGGAGGAAGGATCCTCCGAGCCCACATCAGCACCATCCACTACTGTAAGAATGGCAGGTGGCGGGTCCACTGGCAGCCCCGAAGGGAGGAGGGCTGGCGTGAAAGAGGAGATCAATCCCCCACAGAAGGAAGACTCTGGTTCTGTTGCGGCCCCATGAGGCAACCGCGACTCAGAAGTGGACCGAGCCCGGTCCCAATGCATTTTGTGCTTCTTTTTCATAGAGGCAGGATCCCCAGAAGTCCTGGCTGTGGCCTGGGACTGTAGCTGTCTCTCCAGGATGGCCAGCTTCTCCTGCAGGAGGTGTGTCTCCAAAACCTTTTGCCTACTTTTCCAAGTGATTTGGTTAAATTTGTGACAGGCCTGGCAGGCTTTGATGTCATTGCCTGGGCCTAGGCATATGACGCACGTGGAATGGCCGTCCTTTTCTGGGAGTTGCTTCCTGCAGGCACACTTGAACTTGTGGGTGTCCACTGAAGAATTTGCTGATGACATGAGGTCAATGAACTAACAAGAACTGTTATAACAAACAAATAAAGAAAAACACCAGTCGCCTATAGCAACGTTGATCCACGAAGTCCGATAAGTGCAGATCAACAGCGGGAAAAGAACTGTGGTGGGTGTGCGGGACCAACCCTTTGATACCAGAACTGATGTCAACGTGCCGACATCAGGGGGTGGACCCCGTCATATACTGCTAGCTAGAAATTTTCCCTGTGGTCCTGGTGCCTTTCAGCTTAGTCCTACCGGTGTTGTCTACTGCAAGAGCCCCCTCGAAGTAAGATCAAAGATTAATGTAAGGGTCTCGGAATGCTGACAGCCAATCAGACTGCTGCATTTCTGAGACTCTTTTTGTAATAATCATTTTTATAATTACTAATCAGTTCCAGAACCCAGAGGCATTAGTTGAGTGAAGGCCTGTAGTGACACCTGCATTGTGAGAGTTTCCACTCAACTGACGTCACCGGGTGCTGGCACTGATCAGTAAAAGAAAGATAAAGCAGGTCAACCGTGCAGTGCAGGCCGATCCGGCAGCACAGTGATAGGGCCACTGCTGACGAGGTCAGCGACCAGAGTTCAAGACTGAGCATGGGTCATCAGGGCCGGCAAGGGGGAGGAAGATCAAGTGTCCCAAAAGATGCTCTCTTCCTCTGCAGAGGAAGGGTAACTGCCTCCAGTACAACACTGCCACCTGGGTAAACATGGGGGGCGCAGTGTAGCAGAGTTATGGGGGAGGGAAACTGGTTGGACCCCATGTCTACATACCTTGTGTGTAAAAGCAAGGAGCTCCTAGCATGTGGACATCCCGGGTGTAACCAGAAAAGGAAATGCCCTGGCTTGCATGGGATGTTCCTGGGCGCACTCGGGCCCTGACATCTGCCACCGTCTGCTTTCCTTCTATACCCAAGGAACTTCTGGCTCTGCACTTGGGTGAGATGGGAGGTGCAAGTCTGGATCAGCCAGTCCCTGCCGTGGGGGAGGGGTTAAGCCCATGAGGTTAAAAGTGGGTGGAGGGCCAGCCCAGTGGCGCTGAGAGTTGAGGCACTGGAAGCCACACGTTGCGCCACACAGGCGACCTGGGTTTGGGAGTGGACTTGGGCCACTGGGGATCGGCATAGGGAGGAGAGGATTGACATCCGGAGGACTGCTCTCCTCTCCTGGGTGGTTCCAGGGGATTCAGCGACACTTGCCCTGGGTAGTGGCTGGGGGCGCTTCACCGTATATCGGGCAGACAATGGGGATGGCAGTGGCAGGCACTCATGAGAGGGGGTGGGAACGCATCCTCCATATGCTGTCGCCATTGTACAGCCGCGGCATAGGGGCATAACTAAGGAAAAAAAAAACCTGCCTGCCAGTAGGTGAAGGAGGGACCAGTGGTCGGCCCCACATACAATGCCAGGCTTCCCAGACCCCATATCTGGTTATCCCTCCAAGTCCCTGGTCGCTCTACTAGATTGTAGATAGAGCACCAGAAGGTGTTGAGCGGTCCCACCCCGGGGGTGCTCAGAGCAGGGGGGTTGTATAGCCAGGAGAGGTGTAGAGGAGAAAGGCCCAAATGGAGAGTTGGGGAGCTAGAGACTTTAGGCCGATGGGAGAAGCCATACCAAGTGTCCATGCTGGAGAGAGTCTGGTAGGTAAGGGTAAATAAATAAGAATTAAAAAAAAAAAGTGGGTGGGGGGTATGTGGCAGAGATTCAACAGGATGTGGCTCAGCCTGACAAAGGGGAGGACCAAGCCAGACCGGGAGAATAAACAATAAATTATGTGAAAACAAATAATGGTAAAGCAAGGTTTATGTTCGCTTTAAAAGCACTGATGCCAAGTGCCATCAGTAAAGAGTTCAGGTTCAGGGAGCTCTGTATATCAGACAGCTACCCCCACTCTGACACTGAGCTGCATTAGTCTGGAGTTTATTGGCTCAATAACCCCTGCTACTGTTTCCCTCCTGTCCTCACACTGACCTTCACGGCATCAATCTCTGCACACTCTAGTCGTATGTTCCCAACGGGGTGAGGAGGAGGAGGAGGAGGCGTGCCTCGCATTTTTTTAAGGGGCAAACTATAAAAACCTTCCAACCGTCCAGAGTTTCTCGTGCTACTTGGAGTCGATCACAGAAAGCCGCAGTTAGAATTTACGGAATAATTTAAGAGTCTCTGGCACCAGACTTACAGCAGGGCTGGATCAAGGAAGGCTGACTTCTGCTGTTACTCTATAATTGATGTTTAATAAAACCAGCAGCCGAGACATCTGGGTCTGACCATAAAACTATTTGTACAAGGTCCAAAGAGTACTGCTGTTTTCTTCTTCTTCTCCATGTGCTTTTACTTCAAGGAAATAACTATCCTTGCACTTTCTGACGTATTAAAACTTCTTGCTGAGTACAACTCATGGCAGCCAGAATTATCATAGAAAAGGATCAAAGCAGTACTGTACACTACAGGCTGAATTTCAAAATGTATTTATTTATTTCTTTACTGAAAATTAGAAGTCTGAAGAGGCACACTGGGCTGAGGCTCGTTTCCAGGTGTGACCTGGGCAAAGAGTACAAGATATAAAAGACAGAGCAGAAACAAACACAGACAGACATTGCAATTAAACAGAATAATGTACAGATGAATAATTCCAGACTGTTAAAAGTATAAATAAGTAACAATTAAATAAAATTATAGGGGATATATAAGGAAATACAGAATAAGCAATGGGGTTGAAAAGGGTGCAACTAAGCAATGACTTGTATTACAAGCAAAGACTTTACTGAAGCAATGTAGGCGCACTTCAGCTAAGGGAGGAGAGCCAAAAGGCTGTAACCACACTCTGGGCAGGGCCAGGAGGCAGCAAAGTGAAGCTATAGTAGATGTTTGAGGGACAGGTAATATGAGGACATGCAGAGTTGGGGAGAGACAAGCTGTTCCAGACAGAGCCGGCCTTATGCTTCTGCTGGCCCCAGCAGAGTTAGTCAGTGGGAGCCCTTGAATGTACCATAGCCACTCTTCTAACGGCATGATGATGCAAGGCTGCAAGGTTCTGCCCAGCCCAATGATGTCCCATGTGGGACATTTCAACAGTACACTGGGAATGAAATGCATAAATAAAAGCAAACATGACATTTCAAAGACTGATGACCTGCACAGCTTCTGTCTGGGGCACCTATAAACGGGCCTCCAGCAATCACTGGGATTGAGCGTGCTTAAGGCTGTAGTTGGTTCCAGAGGGAGAGGAACTGAGAAGAGAAGGTTGTTTGTCAACTGAAAGAGTTACAGTGGCACCAAAAAAAGGTATGGGAGTCCTTAGAATAGAGCGAGTAAGCGGAGGAGGAAATAGAGGAATTTTCAAATGAACCATCCTGATCTGTCTGGCACTATTTTCAACTGCATGCTTGCAGTCTGCACCCATTTAAAACTTTCAGACCTTCTTTAAGATAGTAGAGCATATCTGTGTGACTACCCAGTTTTGTGTTGTAAAATTATGCACACTGAATCTGCACAATTATTCTGATGCAAATTGCCATGAAATTTTACATTCAGCCACAAAGTGATGCATTATTTTCAAAAATAGGGGAGACGCAGACATGGCTGCACATGTACAGAGACAGATGCGGCACATGATTGCGTCTGCATCTGCCATTTTGAAATTCCAGTCCCAGTTGTTTAGGGACCTCGACTGGGTCTGGATTACACAATGCAAAAATAACAGTAATACTGTAGTCTGCCTGGGTAATTTAAAGAGCAACTATCACCGTATTCAGTCTCGGGCAGGCAACTCCTATTAAATAGCTGCCTGCCCGAGGAGCTATTCTAGACCAAAGTTAAAATTGTTAGTGCAGTAATTAAATAACCTACATTTAAAAACTCAGCTCGTAAATTCCGAGTACGAGCCAAGCCAAGCAAAGCGGTGCCTAAAAACAGCACATTGATGACATATAGTCGAGAACAGGGCTACTGGCCTGCTATATGTATAACACGGAGATCAGAGGAGGGGGGACGTCTAAATATACATACAGTACTTTTGTCTGTACTTTTACATGTATGGAGCTAATATATAATATATACTCTAGCCCCATACATTTATTTATTTAGCTTTTGTTAACCGGGTAAGTGCACTAGCCATAAAATGACTATTTTCAGGCACGACCCGGGAGAGTACAGACATGCAGAAACTTAACAGAATAACAAATTATAAGTGCTTTACATACAATGAGTTAAAGAGGATACAATATATCAGAGACATGTACAACTGTAGACAAAAGTACTGTATGCATATTTAGACATCCCCATCCCTGACCTCAATGTTATACATATATCGCCTGCAGCCCCTTCCGACTATACATCAAAGTGCTATTTTAGGGCAGGCTGCAGTTTGAGGGTAGCTCGGCTCAGACTAGACGTTATGGAGCCATGAGCCAAGCTTTTAAATGTAAGTTATTATTTAATTACTGCACTAAAACTATTAACTGTGGTCTAGAAAAGCTCCCAGGGCAGGCAGCTACTTAGTACGAGTTGCCTGCCCTAAACATGTCAGCTGCTCTTTGAAGCAGCAGTGCAATGAAAAATATTTTTCCAAAAAGCTAGTTTCAGCTACAGTTAAGAATAATATTAGCATACCTGTCCAATGTACTTGTCTAAGTACCTCCTACGCTGCGCAGCATCAGTCTTTCTTTTATTTTTTTCAATCCTAACCCTTGCTAGGCGGCGACCTACAATGCTATTTCTCTGCAAAATGTGGCAACCATCTTTTTTCTTTAGAAAAATTCAATTAAAATATTTATAAAATACTCAAATGTTGGTGTAATTAGAAAATTGCACCACCAAATAAAACTGGAAGATACCTGGAATCTTCTATAGTGAAAAAAAAAGGTAGGGTCATATTTGTGCCTAATTTTGTTGCACTGCTGCTTTAACTGAGAAGGTAGGTTGGTACATGTAGGTATTTTATTTTGCTATATCGCCTTTCTGTATCTCAAAGCTCTTTACAATTTAGACAAACTGGCAAAAACACAAGGAGCGGGATTTTAAAACTTTTGCTCCCCATTTTGGTGCAGCTAAGCTACTTGCAACATAACTGGTAGATCACATAACTGGTAGTCTGTTTTGCTGCCGGTGGCGCACAGATATGATGCATGCCTCATAAAAATGACACTGTCAATGTCAATTTGTTACTGTAAAGGGAGGACACTGTCGAAAACATACCCATATGTAAGAAAATATTATGCAAATGCTGTGCATCACAGGTGCTGCAACAGCTACAGAGTGTTGTAAATCTTACATACGAACATATGAAATTGCAAGCAGAAACAGGCCACATGGTCTATCGAGTCTGCTCGAGTGTGCAGCTAGCCCCTCATCTCGCAGCTGCCCCTCCTGCCCCTCCTTCCCATCTTGTAGCACAACATCTGAAAATCCAGTCCAACAGATAAATGGCAATAAATGAATAAAGTTGTTTAATAAATAAATGCAGAGACTGTAAACAAACAAAGCACCATAATCAAGGATCAGGTGATGGGACTAGGGTAGTCCTGCATAAAGAGCCACTTATGGACCCCCTCCCCCATCTAAAAGTGGCTCTCTGATGCTATCTGTGGAACCTGGGGGGAGATGTTCCAGTGGGCTGGGGTACTTAAATATCTGGAATACAGACATGAAATTCATTTTTCTCTTCTCATGCACAAATTCCTTTTTTTCTGTGTGTGAATTCAGAGTTCTTGAAAGGTGCTGGACTGACAGAACTGGAAACTAAAGCCCTCTGTTTGTTTTTTTCAATTATTTGGTATAACCCCCTAGGTGGCGCTACCTTAAGGGGTACTACGCCTGCCTGCATGAATAAGTGCAGGTTGAGGGGCCTGGGTTCTGTGACTGGGTGCCTCCACCCGAAGGACAATGTTAATGGTGATGTAGCTATTCTGGGTACAGCCTTTTGGGACACTGATAACCCCCCCCCCTTTCCCCTCTAGTGGCCTAGACTGTTCAGTGAATACACAGTTGCAGTTAACACTGGAATGCAATATCAACCCCACTCTTATTGCACTTACCACCAGGACTGGATCAGCTGACTCGGCCCTGGAGACCCCCTGTAAAATAAGGCCTATAACAATAACAGCAATATCACAGTGCTTTTTACACAGAGGTACACCACAACCAGTTTAAGTGCAAACAGATTCAGATCTGATTTATTAAAGGGGTTTGAACAAGGGAGCGGCAGTAATCTGGTGCTTAATTCTATTTCGGATTCAATCAGGTTAAGCATGCATGCCTCTAAGAGTCCCTCTATCACAGTCACACACACACACACACACACACACACACACACACACTGAATACCCAGTTGGAATTACAGGCTAGCCTGAAGCTTTGCCTGATGTAGGCCTGCATTGCAGCTGTTGTTGGGGCCCTTAGGAGAAAGATAACACAACATACACTTTGACCTACAATTTGTATTCTGGAGCCGGATGGCGCAGTTCATGAAAATCAATCAAAACACTTAGATCAGGTGACACACTTTAATCTGAACTTGGTTGCAGGGAGCTACCCTGATGTTTACTCACTCTACCCCAGACCAGGCGGTTCTCCGATTAAATAAGACCTGTAGACATGGTTGGATACAGCTGAAGATGAAGTCTCTCATGGTCCTCGTCGATGAACTGGTCTTCATGCTGGCAGATCAACGTAAAGCAGGCCGAGAAAACATGCAACACAAAACGTTTTCGAACTAATTGGCCATGCAGCACGTAGAACAACTCACGCACATTTACATGTAAGGCAACTTGGTTCTTTCTGATCTTTCCAGGAGGGATACAGACTGATCTTATCTTATCTTCTCTTCTCTGGACCATGGAATCTGATGATCCACAGCTGCAGGCAGCAGCTACCCAGGCTGGATCAGTGTGGACCCACGGACTAACGGCTGGAAACAGTCTAGACCAGGTAGACCTGACCTTTGAGAGCTGGCAGGCTCCCCGGAGTCATACACACTAGCTCTTGGGCTCTCTCTTCAGATCTGACCTTTTTCAGCAAGACCCCCTTTTACATGGGGCAGAGTTCCTAAGATCTTACTGGCTGTCAAATCTGTCTCAAACAGTTCCCAGATAATTTTTGGTTGATATTTTGGCACCTAGAAATTGTCCCAGTTCATCTCCCACAAGTCTCTGGTAAATCCCCAGAAGCCCTTCTGTTAAAACCTGGCTTCCGATTGGAGGAAGCTGGACTGAGACCACCACAACTCTTTTCACTTAGGCCACTGGGGAGCTATAAGGGGATAATGGCTTTCAACCATTATTGATCTGGGCTGGACTTGAACCAGTGATCTGCAGGTGAAAGGTTCCTTAATCTGCTATTAATCTATTGAGCAATCCAGTTTCTCCATCTCCTCCCTGCTTTCTTAGGCAGCAAATCAACACATAAGTGTGTGGCAGCCCTCAATCTGTCAGTAGTTGTTGGTCCCGTTTTACTCAGTCAAATGGCACTTTAAACAGAAGTACTGTGTGTTATTTTACTAAAATGTCAAAGAATGTAATAAATAAAATAAAGTCCTTTTATTTTAAATAAGTTTCTGCATATAACACTTGCCCCAGATCCTGAAATAAGTGGTAAAAAACTTCACAAAGACTGTTTCCCCTGACCTCTGTCAGGCATCATCACAGTGGATCTAAACCATAGCCCACAGTGCCTCTATATAAATAGCAGCATACTTACATGCTTCCAATTTATTTTAACCAACCATAAGTTAAAAACAATTAAATTGTATTAATAAAATTAACTTTAAGTAAATAACACTAGTTCTCAATTATTGCAGCTTGGAATAACAGCAAGTTTTATGCAAAAGTTTGAAGTATTTCGGGATCTGTTGCAAGTGTTATATGCAGAACCTTACTTAAATAAATGGACTTTATTTTATTTATTAAGTCCGGTGCGGTCTGATTTTTGTCAGTGCTCTCAATACATTCTTTGACATTTTGGCTTTACTTGAGCGCTGCAGTGATTCACCTGGTGCTCCACTTCTCTGACAGTTTGATGTTATTTTACTACACAGCATGGCTGGAGGGGTGTGCTAGCACAGTCTAATAAGTCACCCCTCCTGCTACATAACTCATTGTGCAAAAATGCAAATCTCTGCCCTCCTACCCCCAGCTTCCCCTGTAAAGAAAACAAACTTATTTGCACCTTCACAATCACATACAAAACCACATACAGCACAGAAAGACAAAATCCACCAGCAAATCAACCTACAACTACCAACTAATCTTCCTTATGGTAGCTTGAATACTGGGCCCGATTTGTACTAAACGACTGGTTAAAATAGTAAAAATCACATTTAAAATGCGGCCCTATAGACTTGAATGGAGCATGTACCCATGCCAGGCATATAATTACCTCACAAAACAAGGAAGCGCGGGGACGGCGTCCGAGACCAGGACGTGGAAGAGATCGAGCAGCTAGCCCTCTCAGGAGTAAAATATGATCTTTTCCCTTCCTTATTGGGCTACACAGAAAATTTTACAAGTACTATGGAGGAATGCCCAGTCAGGTAAGGGAGCCCCTGATGATTTTGCAGGCAATAAGGAAAATCCGGAAAAAGGTACTCTTTAAAGAAGCTGAAGGGATAGAGGGGATCCCCTTGGAAGGCCATTCTTTTAAGACCACCTTATTCATTGCTGATGTGATCTTGACACTGTCCTACCCATAGACCTCCTTACAAGTCTGGTTCATAGTTGGGGAATCAGGTTCCCTCTCGGACTTCAATTTAAATATGCCGAAAACTGAACTACTGGCCTTTAATTTTACTGCATCCCCAGAGTTAAAAGTGAAATTCCCAGTACGCTGGAATAGAGGGGCCATAAAATATTTAGGGGTTATCATCCCCAAAAATCTATCTAATTTAGAAGTTTTAAATTTCAGCCTGTAGCACAGCAGATTAAGGAAGATGTACAGCACTGGGCACTGTTGCCACTCCTGTTTCTGTCTCAAATAGAGATGGTCTGACAGAATGTTTTGCCTAGACTATTTTTTTCTAAACTTTATCAACAGTTCCAGACAGGAGTTATTTCCAGTACTGGAATATTTCATTGCTAGATTTTTGTGGGAAGGAGGTGTCCTCACATTAAATATTCAGTACTCCAGCTACCAAAGGTTGGGGGGGGGGTCTTACTTTACTTCATTTATATTGTTATACATTAGTGCCTTGAATGCATATTATTTGCTGCTGGATTACTTCGTATTATCAAGCCCTTGGACGACTATTGAATGCCTCTATTAGTTGACCAGTGCCCACGTTTCCTCACCAAATTGCTATTATAATGTAAAAAAAATGACTGGAAAGGTGCTACCCATAGAGTATAATGGAGCATGTCCCCACGCTCTCCCTAGCATTACATCATAACTTGGCAGAGCGCAGGGGCGGATCATGGGCGGCACCAGAAACCAGGAAATCCTTGGGACCCTGTTTTCTAGATTTTATGAGGGTTACAACTTTTTTGCTACTGAATTATTTGGGGCAAGAGTCACATGAGGAGGTTTCGTGAAATGCACCCATATACCAGGTGCAGGGGCTGTTTGGATTACCTTGGTGGGTCTCTTTAAAATTACAATAAAAATTCTCCCTGCATGGCCCATTTCCATTATCTGCAACTCAAGTCATGCTTCTTGGGGAAGGGGCCTTTGTTTACAAATCTGCCAGAAACTCATTCCACTTTATGTACTATAATTAGGGACCCCCAAAGTGGAATAAATTGGTCCCACATGATAGGATTCTTGTACAGAGGATTTGTAGAATTGTATTCAGAATATACGGGGTCAATTTTGGATAAACAGAATGAGGAAATGCAGACATCTCATGACACACTCTCCTGGTTAAAATACGGTTACCACCGTTTAAGAAGCCCAAAGTAGGACATTTCTTAATGCAACATGATTTTTCGCAGGACAATATGTAACCTCGACCAATACAACAGACTTGTTTTCACTAAATAAGCAGAATTAAGACTAAGTGTTGTAGTTTTTAAGTTGTTTCTAGTGTGCCTTATCATTTTAAGGTATTTTAATAAAGGTATTATAGTTTTTTGCAACATTTAGAGGAAAGTAAGAAAATATTTTTCTACTATAATGTCAGGACAAGTAGTATTTTTCATGTTTTTTCACAGGACACAGCTGCCCAAATCAGGACTGTCCTGCGAAAATAGGGACAGGTGGTAACCCTAAACTCAGTAAGATTTTGCCTAGAAGTGTCAGGTTTGCTATTTCTACTGTATGCCTGCTGTACAGGCTTCCTATGTCGCAGTACAGGTGTGAGACTGTTGGAGGAGATGCAGGGAAATGTAAGGTGGATCATATGCATGTTTTTTGGTCTTGCCTCCATATAAGGGACTATTGGGACACAGTGTATCAAAATGTAACTACGTTTTTGTCCACCAGAACATATATTCACACCTTCCTTGGCCCTACTGACTATTCCAGGAGAAGGGATCAGGGGAACATGTTAAAATTGTTGTTAATTTTGATAGCATCGGCCAAAAAGGTTCTCACCTGTTTATGGTTAACTGACAAGTCCCCAAAAAAAGGAAGCTTGGTACAAAACGGTTAATACCATATAATGCATGGAATGTTTTACATATGCCTTATGAGGCAGTGAGGAAGAAGGGGAGGAGTTGTGGTGCTGAAGGTTTTCTTTCAATCTGAGATCAATCCTGAATTTGTTCCTTAACTATACTCTATTTTTATGTTACACAATACTTAAGCAATATACCGCAACAGGGTGTGGGTTATGTTGGGATTTACCCACGCCTGGCATGGTTCAGTCAGGAGGCCGCAGGCCGAGTAAGTAAACTACACAAGAAGTGGGTAAATCCCAGCATAACCCACACCCTGGAGTAGTATACTGTGATTATACAATGTCTCTTTTTTCATGACAAAAAAGAAAAAGCCTTGTTTGTATTTTAATTTTTTTTTTTTTATTTATTATTCCACCACATACAGTAGTCCTGTGTTACTAGGGAGATGCTGTGTATGTTGCTAGGGAGACGCTGAGGTGATTGGTTTGGGCAAATTAACAGTAGAAAAGTGAAAAATAAAGAGAAAGCCTTTATCACTCCATGCTCTCTTGCTCTCTGTCTCTCAGAGAACCCTGTTTGTGGTTTGATTCAGGGAGCAGCACTGTCTCTCGCACTTTCTGACACTTCTTAGCATATGGTGAAAAAGAACAAGGAAAATCTTCACTCCTCTGTCTCGCTCCGGAAGACGTAGTCTATACTTTGATTCGGAGCAGCCCACATGCTTAATATTTTAATTTTTTAATAAAAAGAGAACCAAAAAAAGACAACGCTCTCCCCTCTCTGTAACTGGTAACGGAGTGTGACAGAGTGTGGTGCGAGTGCACACGAGCTGCCGTCCATCAGTGTGCTTGTTTCCAAGTGCAATTTTGTGGGCAGGAGAACAGAATCGGTCTGACTCGGCAACGTTTTTTAATTATTATTTTTGTTTTATGTGATCATGAAAGTGCTTCATTGAGGGCATCAGGCCATTTATAATAATTGTAAAGGATGTAATGGTGTGGAGGTGAGAGCCAGTGATCTTCTGGGGCAAAGCCCAGCCATTATGGGGGGAGAAAAAAGCTCAGACAGGTGAGGTACGTGTAACAATCACTAAAGTGTTTCTAAGTTTTTGAAAGTAGGTTTGGAGTCCATTTATGAAGCTGCTTTTCATTTTTTCAATGACACTTTCAGCGGGAGTTGTATGCTTTAGCGTCTCATCTCACTGGCAGTTTAGTGGTGACCCATTATTGCCGTTAGCAGTAAAAAAAAAACGATGGCCGATCTGTTTGACATTTGTGATCGGACTGGTATGCACGTGGGGTGGGCATGCTGGCTGTCACTTTTTCCCATTGGTGATGGCACGATTTACAACTGGTAAATCATGCCAGCCAGCCTATCAGAATTCCGTATTTACATACTCATTGTATAATACGCAATAATAATAATGCAGTCTAATTAGTTTTGCTGTTAACTGTTTTGGTCCTCTGATCATGGCAAATGTACTGGCCATCTGCATAATTCTGCAATGTGAATTAACTGAATGGTGACATCTCTGTTCTTTGTAAATTAAAAAAAAAATCTTAATAAAAATTGATTAAAAAAACAACAACTTTTAAACACACCTAGCCCCCACAAATACAGCTTCATAAACCAGTACACAACTTTCACCCAGACAACACAGGAAAACAATCAAATGGGAGCTGTTCATTACACAAACTACAGTGGTTTAATCTGGAATGTTTGGGTGGAGGAACTCTCACCTAGAGAACAGTTGGCGGGGAAACTCGTCTCTAGCTGGTGGAACTCTCCTATATTATCTAGTGGGGAAAGAAGAGAAAGGTGCAGGAACTCTCAGACAATTTTTTAAGATGTGGGGGATGGAGTTTTTAAACTAACAAAATAAAAGAATAAACATGTCAGTTCCAGTTCTTTCCTTCCAGCATGGAATCCAAACGCGAAAAGAAGCAGACAGGAAGTCACTTGCCAGAAGTAAACGTCTCTTAACTATTATTAATTTTCTTGCTTACCAATTAATTATGCAAAGAACTAACCTTGCCTTAAAGAGGAATTAACCCACAACAAGCTATGGGTTTACTGAGCATTAATCCATGCCTGGGGAGGGGGGGTTGGAATCATGAGGCAAAGCTGAGTGATTTTGGCCACCCAGGTGTGGATTAATGCTCAGTAAACCCATACCCTGGAGTGGGTTAATCCTCTTATAACATGGGCAATGTTTTGTTTGAGTTTTACCTAAAAAAAAACAGTGAAATAAAGCCATGTGACCATGCAACTGTGGGTATATCAGACATTAATCCACAGTCAGGTGACCTGTTTGGACCAATCAGAAGACAGTACTTAAGGAACCCATGTTATAATATTTATTCATTTTTAAATGCACAATGACATATCTAGCCACAACCCATGTATCTGACTGACAAAAAAAACTTAACGATCACTAAAACAAAATTTGTAAGTATCATAACTTCCACTGGCGGAATTCTGGTGAAACTACAATTCTGCTTTAGCCAAATTTTAATATTCATTTATTTCTGTCTACATTTACAATTACTTATTTAAATATCACCAAAGCTGGGACATGAGATGCCTGCTACAGCATGGATATGTGTGCGAAGTGTCAGATTTTGAGCTATAAAGGGAGCAGAGTTCTAAGCAGCCAAACATTCAGAATTTTCAAAATTCTGAAAATAGATAAACACAATTTTATTTATTTAGCTAGCACCTTTCCAGAGCTCAAAGCACTTCACAAGTTCACAACAGGTAAAAAAAGAAACATCATATCAAAACAGCAATATGGATGCAAAATGTAAGATGCAACTCAAATTATAATCATAAGAGCTATCAGTCCCCTGAAAAAGCCTGTCTAAATAGCAAGGTCATCAATTTGAATTTTAAGCTTTCAACCAGAGAAGCAGAATGAACAGATTTTGGGACAGTATTCCAGAATCTCAGAGCAGCAACAGAAAAAGCTTGGTCCCCAGCAGATTTCAATCTCACTGATGGGACTATTTGAAAGTCCCTGGGTTTCCTTCTCGGCCCAGTGGTGCTGAGGGTTGAGGCGCTGGATGCCACACCTCGCGCCACGCCGGCAACCAGGGTTCAGGAACAGACTTGGGTCACTCGGGGGCTCTCCTTCCTTGGGTTGGGGGGTCTGTGCTGTGAATGGCACAGCTAGGAGACTCGTCCATGCCCTGGGTGCTTGGTTGCCTCCCAGCGGAGGTGGGAGACAGCTGCTGCACCACTGCATGGTGTGCAGATGCAAGGTGAGGAAGAAGGAGGAAAAATCGTGGCAGGATGACGCCTAACTCCACACAGACACTGCCTCGCCGGTATAAAGTAAGTCCCGTAATTCTGGGGACGGCGTGGGGTGGGTTGGGCAGAAGGGGCTGTCGGGGAAGGTGTGTAGAAATATCAGCTGTGATAAAAAAGTCCCTGGGTTTCCAAGCAGAAAACTCTGCTGCCCTGAGAATCTTCTGTGCCAGCAGCTCACAAATGAAGAGGGGACCTAGTCCACGTATGGCCTTATAAGCCAGTATTTACACTGCAAAACATTAAAACTAAAGAACACAAATTCACCAAGTTTGGCAGACTTATAGGCCCTAAACAGAAGACTGTGTGTTAACTGTCTAATCTGTCGCCTAAGGGATGGCAAAGTTATAAGAACCAAAAATATGCAGTAGAACATCAGTACTTAAAACTTATTCATCTCGAGGCAGCCATTTTGAAAAGGGTCACCAGAACATTTCATCTCATCTCATACATACGCTCTGGGAGGGGATGAATTAATGTTGAATTTCATTAGTTTATAGGATTTACAGAATCCTGTTTAAAACCACTAGTGAGAGCTACAAGCAGTTTCATTCTGCATAAAATTGATTTTCTCCAGAAACTGAAGCATATTGGACAACTACCACACAGCATTATCCTAGCCACAACTGATGTCAGTGCCCTCTACACTGATAAAGATAGGATTATCAGCATGTTAGGAATTTTTACAGGACAGCACATTTACAAGAGGCACTCCAGAACCCATCATCAGTACCTTAATAAAAATAATTTGGACACACAATAACTTCACGTTTAATGGCAGGCACATTTTACAGATGATGGGAACAACTAGACGTAGGAGTATGTTAGATAGAATGCAAGGAGGTGGGAATGTCAACGGAGACCAGAAAGGATCTGCAGAGGCTGAATAGGTAGGGAACATCTCAGCAGACTAGGTGGGCTAAGCAATGAATTTCTACCATTAAATTCTATGTTTCTATGTAACCATGGGCAAGAAAATAGCACCACAATATGCCAACCTTTTCAAGGATAATCTAAAAGAAGACTTTCTTAAAAAACACTTCTATAGACCATTATCATACCTCAGCTACATATATAACACATTCCTCAGTTGGACAAAAGGTGAACTAACACTCCCTAAACCAGTCTAAACTAGTTCCATAAGGATTTCAACTGCCCCCTTTTATAAAAGTCACCATTAAATACTCAACCATCAGCATAAATTTCCTGGATACCCCACTTAGCATCACAAATGATGGACATACAGTGTACAAACTGCTATGCAGAGAAAACCCATTCATAGAAAACCCACTGACAAACACCAGTACTTGCGCAGTTCCAGCTTTCACCCAAGGCGCACAAAATAAAATCTGTAATCTACAGTCAGGCGTTTCGATACCATCAGATTGGCTCAGATGAAAAAAACAGGTAGCTCACCTCCCTTTGTAATTCCTTCATCTGGCAGCGCCACTCTCTAAGACAAGTAGACAGACAAATGGAGTGCGCTACACGAATACCACGAGAAAATCTACTGACGTACAGGAAAGGAAATCAAACCGATTGCACACCTCTATCACATACAGCCCTGTAGCAACATCCCTTTGACAAATGGTTAAAGAAGTATGACACATACTGAGCGAAGATTTCATTTATTTATTATTTATTTCATTTTGATTATCGGGTAGGCCCACTGGAACCAAGGGTCCCTTTTTCAGGGGCGGCCCGGAATTAATTACATGCAATCAATACAGTATTCATACAACAGGTATAGGAAAAAGGAATACAAGGCAGTAGAGGTACATCACAGTGCTAAGCACTGGATGAGTTAATTACACTGATTACAATACATTTAGTAGAATCTCACTGGAGGAGAAAAACATAGCATAGAAAACCTAAAGACATTTTCCCTGAATTACCTGTCACTGCCTACATTCAGACCTCTAACTTTTATACCATGACAATCTGTAGTAAATGCCGAGCAGTCAAGGTAACTACAAAATAAGAGGAACAACACTGTTCAGCAATACATGATGCAAGACATGCACCCGTATATGCATACGGACCACCCTCGAAGCAAGACAGAACAGCTAACAAAAACAGATGGATCATATCCATGTAAATCAAGCAATGTGGTTTATTTAGTTCTCTGCAAAAAGATGCACAAATGAATGCTATGTAGGAGAAACCACTGCAAACCCGAATGAACCATCACTAGTACACAATATGAAACCATAAATTATCAGCACACCAGTAGAACAGCACGTTTCCCAACCACACCAATCTCTCCGACAAGTCTGTTCAAAGACTAACAGTAGTGCTGCTTGGATAACATTTGACAGAATCGGATACCTCCAATTTTGGCAGGTTACTGGATGCCATCAGATGCCAGTGGTACTGACTACTGGATCCTATCACCTAGGATGGACACTGATTCGGCCTATGAGGACTTCTGTGAGACCTTCATCAGGACTGGCCTTTGTCCAACAAAGAGATTCAGAATTTGTGGCAACAAGCAGGAGTGGGTCTCCAAGAATCTCCTTAGACTCTTCAAAATGAGGGACAAAGTGTGGGCCTTATAGAAGGGACAGGGGTGACATGATAGAGGTCATTAAGTACATGAAAGGGATCAATAAGGGAGGCCCAGTCAGGGTGCTCCAAAGGAAGGAGGGTGGGGCAACGAGAGGTCACGGGTGTAAGCTGGAAGGGGGCAGGCTCAGAGGGGAGAGAAGGAGATGTTATTTCACTGAAAGGGTGGTGGAGCCATGGAATGCACTGCCCAGGAAGCTGGTAGAGGTGGAGCCTGTGGACGGGTTTAAGAGGGGATGGGACAGGTACAGGGGGAGGGTAAATCTGACCAGGCCCAATACAGGTGGAACATCTGGGACTGGGGTCAGTATAACCCAAGGGGGGAGGGGGGGCACCAAAATCGGCCCTCAGTGAGGGTGCTGAAAATCGAGCAGGCTCGAGAGTCCATTAGGCCTATTCTGCCGGCATTTTAGTATGTTAGTATGTTAGCATATAAAAAAATGAAAGACGTGGCCCGCTTGCAGGAGTACAAAACTTTACATAACAGCTGCAAATCCGTGGTTCGAAAAGCTAAAATTACCCACATTAAACAAAGCCCAGCCCTTCACCTTGGTAATCTTAATAAATTATGGAACAGCACCATCAACATCTTGGGAAGACCAAAGGGCTCCTAATTCTGGACTACTGAAGGTAAGGACAGGGTCACCTGCGACCCTAAAGCTATCACTTACACGTTTAACAATTTCTTTTGGGACCTAGACAAATACAGAACCTTTCCCAAAGCCTCCCCCCCACCCCCACTGCAGGCCTCTCCTGGAGCCTCCCCACCTAAATGTTACTTCAAACATCTTCCTGTGGGACAAGTTGCCAAATACCTGAGATGCTCCAATCTTAAACCAAGTTTTGGCCCAGGTGGGACTGACTACCTCCTAATTAAATTGGCTAGTGAGGCACTGGCATACCCCATCTCGTGTATCTTGAACTTCTCACTCTGCATGGCCACCTACCCTAAACTGTGGAAGATGGCCACCATTATCACCATCCACAAATTTTGGCCTAAACACCTCACCTCCAACTACCATCCCATCTCCTTCCTTGTCTTCCTCCTGAAAGTTTTTGAAAGGATCATCTGTGACCAGACATCTGCCTACATCCAGCAGTATGACCTGCTGATCAGTGCCCAACATGGATTCTGCCCTGTGCATAACATCGAGACTGCCTTGCTGAGATTTACTATGTCCACTGAGCCTTAGACTTGGGGAATCTTGTTGCTGCAATATTTGTGGACCTCACCAAGGCCTTCAATCTTGTGGACCATGAGCTGCTGCTTCACACCCTCACCTCCCTCAACTTCTCTTCCGATGCCACAGCCTGGTTCAGTAACTACCTGTCTAGCTGGGTGCACAGGACCACAATTAACAACACCCACTCAGACTTTTGTCCTGTCAACTGCAGGGTCCCCAAATCTCCATCCTCAGTCCCCTACTATTCTCGCTATTCCTAAACTTGCTCCCAAATGATTGCTCATTCACTTAAGCTTCACTATATGTAGATGACGCTGTCATCTTCTGCTCAAGCAGGGACCTGGCTTCCCTCAACAGAACCTTACAACATGACTTTGACCTCCTCCAAACCTGGTTTTTGGACAACAAAATGGTCCTCAACTCCAAAAAAATGAAATCCATGGTTTTCTTCAGAGAACACATGAAAGAGGCATGTTCTCCCTTTCTTATTCACAGTCTAGAAGGCACTGTCGTTGAGCCTGTCATCCAATTGAAATACCTAAGTGTCATCCGTGACAGCACCCTCTCCTTTGACACCCCATGTCAGCAACCTGATAAAAGCAGTACACCAGGGACTTGGATCCCCGCAAAGGGTCACAAGGCTCCAAATCCCAAAAACAGAGACTTTACTTGCCTGCTGCCTTCTATTCCCTACTGTTGACTATGGCTCCCTCATGTACGCTGCTGTTCCTTCCAGGGTCCTCACCAAGGTGTGCACTGTTTACAACAGCATCTGTTCCTTTCTCTCTGGTCTGTCCTATCACACCCAGTACTGCCAGCTGTACAAGTTCATTGCCTGCCTCTCATAGGAGGATCGCTTTGCTCACAGGTTGGTGATACTTGTACATAAGGTGGAACTAAGTAAAGTTCCCTCTTGCATCACTTCTCTGTTTCCCTCACTCCACCAACAAACTGGGGACACACTCCCAGTCCAAATTATGGGCTGATAATTTACAGATCAGCCTCAGATACCACCCTTTGTTGCTTAAAAGTAGCCCTTAGCAAAGCCTGACTACTCATTACAGGTGCCCCCCAACTGACGCACACCTGCGATCTTTATGCTCAGGCTAACTGGCTACAGTTCACAGGTAAACTCATACCAATCCTGTCTACTGGCAAAAAGGATTAGCCTAGGCTTGTTGCCCCCTGGGGTACAAAACCTCCTCTCATCTTGTGACTATAGATGATGCACTCGCAGCTCAGAAAGTCAAATTTTCAAAATTCCTCACTGTAGGACATCACTGGGCCAATGATCATTTGTACATAGTGCACCTCGCTGGCTGAACTCTCTTCACCCTGACATCTCCTTGGTTACCTCTTTAGGCTCTTTTAAAAGAAAACTGAAAGAGCAATTAACTACGAAGTCTAGCCATGACTGCTTTCATTAATTCTCAGCTCGTGACCATCTCAGCCTCATAATTTCCCTCCTGTGTGCACTTATCTTTATACACTTGTATGCACTTAACTTCGCCTGCCCTCCCGCTCACCTCAATCCCCTTACCCCCTTTCTACTCCATCCTCCCTTCCCACACCTTGGACTTCCTGCTTGTGCTTACCTCCCCCCGCACCTGACTGTGTGACGATGCCTTTGGTTAATGCTTCCTCCCCCATATTGTCCGTCTATCCCTTGCTGTCTCCTCTGTCTGTACTGAGTCGCAGTAGACTCATGTGACCTATTTGAATATTACAATGTGTCCCAGGCCTCATCATTATTTACCAACGCCATTGTTATTTTGTATTCCTAAATGTAACTGTGTATTAATGATGTTCGCAGTTATCTGATTGTATCACCTGTTATATAACCTCTGACGTGGAACCTGTGTAATGATCTTGTTGTCAAAGGTGTTAATCCAAGATCACATTAAATAAATAAATAAATAAATAAAATTTACCTTCACGCTTCCCTCTCAGAAACATGGATGCTGGACCAAAAGTGTTGTCATTCAGGGCTACTGGCCACAAAACCTCCTACCACCCCTATCACCTCAGCTGTTAGCATCCCCTCCTTCAATGCCAGCCTCTGCCAGCATGTTATGGACAATATGCAGTGTAATTTTATCTTATTTGTCTGCTGCTTCTCTGCAATGTCATCTTGCCTGTAACTGTTACTTTCACTAATCTTGCATTGCATCAACTATGTATTGTATTATTTTTCCTACAACTGGTTGCTTGTGAAAATGAGCTTTATAGCTTATCTTGCTCTCCAGTATAATAAATAAAATGAAAATTAAATACACCAGCGTTGTCAGTTACAGAAGAAATTGGGTATGCAGTTCCTCCCCCAACCCCCAACAGGCTGAAGTAGACAGTTTGGAGAACCAGAAGGGAGAGGAACCCCCCATGGTGCAAATAAATAAAGGAAGCAGGGTGGTAGAAATGAGGGGGTGGGTGGGAACAGGAGCATTAAAAAGAAAGGGGGGAAGGAGGGAGGACAAAAAGGTAGAAAGGGGAGTAACAAGCAGAGCGGTAACAAAATCTGGAAGACCAAGTGTACGAATGCCAGAAGCCTAGAAAATGAGATTCAGGACCTAGAGGCCATCATGGCAGAGTCCAACCTGGATATTGTTCCTAATACTGAGTCATGGTGCACTGAAAACAATGACTGAGACATGGCAGTACCAGGCTATACTCTGTTCAGGAAGGACAGCGTGGGATGGAAAGTAGAGGGTGTTGTCTGTTGTGCTTTATGTGAGGTAAACCACAAAAGCAACAGAGATACAGGGGATATGGGGGGCAGAGGTACTATGGGTCACCCTGGAGATGGGGAACAAAGATATTACTTGCACTGGCGTGATCTACTGACCTCAATCACCGGGGCAGAAAAGTGGGAGGTGCTGCTAGTGGGGGACTTCAATCTGCTAGATGTAGACTGGAGACTCTCAGCTGCAGCTTCAGCTAGAAGCAGGGACATTCAGGACTCCCTGCAGGTGGTGTTCTTTAGGCAACTAGTCAGTGAACCTACTCATGATGGGGCAATACTGGACCTGGAACTCATTAACAGGAAGAATAATGCAGGCGTCAAGGTGGGAGGCTACCTGGGGACCAGTGATCACCATACAGTGTGGTTCAGTTAAGGATGGCTGCAGAAGTGAACCACACAAGGATGAGGATCCTGGTCCTCAACAGGGTAGATTTTACAGAAATTGGTGAATACCTCAGAGATGACCTAGGTGGGGTGGAGGAACAGTGGGTGAAGCTAAAAGGGGGCAGAGGGGAGAGCAGTAAGGAGTGCAAAGGCACAGATTGAAAAGAGAATAGCCTGGGTGGTAACAAAAGGGGACAAGACATTTTTTAGGTATCTAAATGAAAAGAGGAAGACCAGGGGAGGGATTGTAATGTTAAAAAGGGAAGGTGAAGACTGTGCAGAAAGGGACCAAGAAAAGACAGACATCCTGAACAAATACTTTTGTTCAGTGTTCACAGAGAAAGGAAAAGGGGATGGGTCCACAAAAAAGCAACAAAAGCTTTGGAGGGAGGTGGACACTAGTTCATTTTCACAGAAGAGAGTCCTGAAGGGACTCCTAACCTGAAAGTCGGCAAAGCAAAGGGGCCAGTAAGAGTGTATCCAAGAGTATTCAGGAAGCTCAGGGGGTTACTGGTTGCACCTCTAACAGTCCTATTTAATAGCTCATTGAAAACAGGAGTGATTCTTGAAGACTGGAGGAGGGCAGATGTAGCCCCACTTCACAAAAGTGGTAGGAGGCTGACAATTATAGGACAGTCAGCCCAACATCAGTAGTGGGAATGTTAATGGAATCACTGCTAAAGGAAATGATTGTGGAATATCTTGAATCCAGTGGGTTACAAGACCCAAGGCAGCACAGATTCACATGAGGGAGGGCATGTCAAACACATCTAATAGACTGCGTTGACTTGGTGACCAAAGAACTAGATCAGGGTGGAGCAGTGGACATGGCCTACCTAGATTTCAGTAAGGCTTTTGACTCTGTTCCACATAAGAGACTAGCAAGTGAGCTAGGTAGCTTACAAGTGGGTCCAAAAGTGGTAAACCATGTAAGAAACTCATTAGGGGATAGGCGACAGAGTGTGATGGTACATGGAGCTCACTCAGAGGAATGAAAGGTGACCAGCAGGGTGTCTCAGGGATCAGTGCTGGGACTGGTCCTCTTTAATGCGTTTATACATTATGTTGCAGAGGAGCTGGAAGGGAAGGTCTGCCTCTTTGTGGATGACACCAAAATCTGCAATAGGGTGGACACTCTGTGGGGAAGGGGGGAATTTGGAAAGGATGAGCAGAGACTAAGAAAACTCAAGCAGTAGTCAAGGGTATGGCTGCTGGGTTTCAATGTAAAGAATTGCAAAATGATGCATTTTGGACACAGAAACCAAGGGGTGTAGTACAAAATGCATGGAATGGTACTGATGATCAAGTAGGAAGGAGACCCAGAGGTAATCATATCTGATGACCTAAAGGTGGCCAGGCAGTGTGACACAGCAGTTGAGAGGGTTAGTGGGATGCTGGGGTGCACAGGGAGAGGTATCACCAGCAGAAAGGGGGAAGTGGTGTTGTCTCCGTATGGTCCCTAAGCCTGTACCTGCCACACCTGAGCTAGCCACCCACACCACCACACCACATGGCTAGCTCAATGGCACCAGGTATAGCAGTCCTCCAAACCCCTTCCCTGTCCCTCCCCTTTCCTTCGCTATCCCCCCTCCTGTCACCCTGCAGTACACTTGCGGTCGCATAGTATTGCTATCCTTCCAGAGTAGCCCAGGAGGAAAGCGCTGAATATGAGTTGCCGTTTTGATGGTCGCTCATATTCAGTCGCCATTCTGACTGGATACCATTGGATAGGCATAAGGGAATCTTAGGGGGAAAAGAAATGAGGAGAGAGAGAATGGGCTGGAGTATCAAGTAGGGTCTGCGATGATACCGTAGGTAAGGAAAAATGGGCATACTGGCTTGGTCAAGCGGTCTTTATCTGACATCAAAGTCTATGTTTCTATGTTTAGCACTGCACCTAAAGGTAGGAGCTGACCGCTACGTGCACTGGAAAAAAAATACAAGGACATGAGGAGGCAATTTATTGAATTATGGATGTTCCTAATGGTAAGGATAGCTAGAAAGAATTTTTCAAGGCCCTCAAGGTCTTGTGGGCTGTGAGAAATGACTATTATGGGCAAGTTAACTCTTGTTAAGTCTGTTGAAAGAGGAAGTGTGTACTTTTTCTGGTATGACAGGATACACCCAAGGGTACTAAAAGAGCTCACGAAGGTACTAGCCACCCTGTTGACTGCCTTATTCAACAGCTTATTAGAATCAGGTGTGGTCCCAGAGGAGAGCAGACGAGGTCCCTCGACATAAGAGCGTCAGAAAGGAAGAGGCTAGAAACTATAGGCCAGTGAGCCTCACCTCATTGATGGGGTAATTAATGGGAACACTATTAAAGGAGAGGTTGGTAAAGTATCTTGAACCCAATGGGCTGCAAGACCAAAGGCAGCATGGATTCATGGGGCGGAGGTCATGCCAGACAAATCTGATTTCTTTGACTGGGTGACCAGGGAAATGCATCAAGGTAGGACAGTGGATGTAGCCTTCCTGGACTGTAGCAAGGTTTTTGACACTGGGCTGCACAGGAGATTAAGAAATTCAGCAGCCTTGAGGTGGGATCCAAAGTGGTGAGTTGGGTTAGAAACTATTTAACTGACAGGCAACAGAGGGTGGTTTTTAACAGCACTCACTCTAATGATGGTAGAGTGACCAGCAGGGTGCTCAGAACTTGGACCGGTCATCTTCAGTGTCTTCATTAGTGACATTGCAGATGAACTGGAAGGGAATATATGCCTTTTTGCAAATGACACCAAAATCTGTAAAAGGGTGGGCAATCAGGTGGGGGTGGAAAGAATGCATAGAGGTCTTGAGAAACTCAAAAAGTAGTCAAAAGCATGGCAGTTGAGATTCAGTGCCAATGCATCTAGGGCACAGGAACCCAGGAGCCAAGTTTGGGAGAGGGGAGGTACTGTCAGTCACCAAGCAGAAAAGGGACCTTGGAGTTATCATATCTGATGACCACAAAGCAGCACAGTAGTTGGACAAAGCAGTGGGTAGGGCCAGTGGGATGCTGGGATGTATAGGAAGAGGTTTGTCCAGCAGGAGGAGAGAGGGGAGAGGGGAGTGTTGCCACTGCATTGCTCACCCATGAGACCCCTCCTGGAGTACTGTGCCCCGTTCTGGAGGCCGCATCTCAGGAAGGACAAAGACAAATGTGAACGGTCAGAGGAAGCAACTAAAATAGTGCAGGGGTTGCAACAAAAGTCCTACGAGATGAGACTGAAGGATCTCAACATGCACACCCTGGAAGACAGGAAAGCAAGGGGGGGTGACACAAGAGACACTTACAAATACCTCATGGGGTGAGCAGGGTGCAGGAGGGCGGTATCCTTCAAATGAGGAACAGCACCAGGACCAGAGGGCATGCAATGAAGCTGGAAGGGGGACATGTAAGAGGGATATGAGGAAGTATTACTTTACTGAAAGAGTGTTAGATGCCTGGAATAGACTGCCAGTGGACATGGTGCCGGCAAAAACAGTAGGGAGCTTCAAGCATGCATGGGACAGACATAGGGGAATATTAGTAAACAGGCAGGGAGGAGGGAGGGTCGCCAGAGACCAGTTAGGGTCTGCAGAGACAGACTAGGTGTGTCACATGTTTTTTTTTTTGCCAAGAAATTCTGTTTCTGTGTTTCTATATTCTGGTTTTGTGCTCAATCTCCTGTCATTTTTTTCTCCTCCCCCCCCCCCCACTCTCTTTCTCACTCCCTTCGCTCTGCTGATTCTCACTCCTTCTCAATCTCCCGCTCCAAATCCTCTGCCGAGTACGTTGCATTCTCTCGTCTCTCCTTCCTCTGAAATAACCTCCTGCCCTCTACTTTTCTTCCTCCTCACCTTTTCTTCAAGGTTCTTCTCCACAAGCTCTCCACTTACTCCTGCAACTAACACCCCTCCTTCTCCAGTCCAAGTTATCAACATCTTCCTTCCTCTTCCCCCCCTTCCTCCTCCTTCTTTCCTTTTTGCTCTTTTGTTCCCCCCACCATGTGTCTTGGTCGCATACTTTGGCTTCTCTGGTCTTGGCCTGCTCCCCTTCTAATCAAAAATTTCATTTTTTTAATCAATTACTTTTATCGTCTGATGTTTTGGGCAGGATTTTTAAAAGACATGGATGCAAATGCATGTTGCATTACGTCTGCGTCCACCAAAATGTACCCAAGCTGCCCAGCTATTTTCATAAGATGTACCCATTTACCCCAAAGGCACTATTCACAGTTACAAAAAATTACGCAAATGTGGGCTGCATAATGTTTGCTGCAACTGTGTCTCTCTTAGAGGTGTGCAAGTAACAAATAGTATTTCCTGATTACCATGAATAATCCACTTCTTGTTATTCAGATACAAATAACTAACAGTGGAACTATTTTTGCCTACTGGTATTCAAGGGGAGGAAGGGAAGGAAGGAAAGAAGGAAGGAAGGGAGGGAGGGAGCGAGCACCCCACTCTCCTCCCCAGCCCGATCATTTAAAATACGACCCCATCCCCTCACCCTCTGCTACAAGCCCAGTCCCCCTTCCCCCCACACCAGCATCCACAGTTGTTAAGCTCTAACAAAAAAAAAAAAAAAAAACTTCATGAATGCTGACTGGCACAACCAGCCAACCTCCACATCTCGTCTAGTGCTTTTCTTTAAATCAATTTTTTTTCCACCCAAACCCCCACTCCAACAACAGCACCCAACTCCTACCCTCCTTCCCCAGCACACAAATTTTCTAAAGAGAATGCCCCCTCCAGGTGAGATGAAGGTGACCGACACAACCCACCCTACTGCGTGGCTGGCCGCCTTCTAGTGAACAGAAGCGCCCCTGCTCCTGTCTGCATAGTAGAACAACTGATCACATGATCACAGGTTGTGTCTGTTGCCCGCCTTCATCATGCCTCGAGGTCCTCCGCTTCAGAACATTTGGGTGCTGGGGGAAGGTGCTGCTGCCAAGGTGGTAGGGTGGCAAAAGAAAAATAAACTGACTGAAAGGAAAAGTGCTGGGCGAGGATGTCGATCAACAGTGGAGGTGGCCAGGTTGTGCCCGTCGATTCATCCAGGGATTTTGTTAGTTAAACTTGAACCGCGGGTACGGGGATGGGCTTGCAGCAAAGCAGTGGGGATGAGGGTTGTACTGTAAATGAATATTCAAATTAGGGTATTCACCCACCCCTAGACTGTCTTTTTGGCTGCAAAATTGCTGTCTGACCACCTAATAGACCGTAGCGCAGCAGTCGTAGTCTGGATGCATTTGTCATATTTATTTGTTGAGGTAATGCAAACAAGGATAACATGAAGTCATTCTCTGGCTACATGAATTCTTTACGAGCCTCAAACTTGATAGCATATCAAGTTTAATTTAGTTTATTTATATAGCGCACTGTCTCAACTGTAACTGAAGGCGCTGCACAAGCGAGAATACACAGAACAGTTAAACAATATAAACACAAGGTATCAATTCAAATAAACAAATAATAAAACAATTTAAATAAGCAGCATTAAAACAAATATCAGCTCAGGTCAGTTGACTAAAGGAAAGGCTTCTCTAAAAAGAAACGTCTTCATCAAAATGGTCAAATACATGGGGAATGACTTTTAATGCTGAAAAGTGTTGCGTAATGCATTTAGGACATCACAACAAAGAAAACACATATTTTCTGAATGGACTTCCCCTTAAAAAAAACAAGAGAAGAAAAAGACTTAGGCATAATAATAACAGGGAAATTAGCTTATGACACTGATTATTGCAAATAAATTAACATGGCTAGAAGGCTACTTTGGGCAATCAAAAGAAATTTTGAAGTAGAGATGAAAGAGTGATAATGTCATTGTATAGGTCATATGTGAGACCACTTCTGGATTATGGTAGCCAGGCATGGGGCTCTATTACTGAGAGGACTGAAGATCGGTTAGAAAAAATCAGAAGACAAACAAGCAAAATGATCTATAATGTAAAGGCCTTATATAATGAGTGTCTACAGAAGTTAAATCTTGTGCCTTTGGATACAAGAAGAATTTGCGGGGACTTGCTTTTATGTTATGATATCATGCAGGATAGTTAGCTAATAAATAAACTAGACTTTGAATTTAGAAATGTTAACCTAGGTACCAGGGCTCATCCGTTCAGCTTAGACCCAAACATTTCTTCACAACTAAGGGAAAAACCTTTTTCACACAGAGCGCGATTAATCCTTGGAACAAATTACCTTTAGAGATAATAATTAGTAAAGACAAAAACAGTTTAAAAAAGACTAGATACCTACTGTATATACTAGCAGGAAATAGGCTGTACCATTATGGGTACTGTAAATGGTAGGAGTCCACATGGGCATACTGCTTCCTCACCCTTAGTATGAACCTCAGTAGTAGGCTGTGTATCTGAGTGATTTAGTGGCCCTTTCATTGCATTATGTTAAACTGTACTTCTCTTCCTCTGTTGCAACTCATCCCCCCTCCCTTGGGGTCACACCTAGAAACAAACCCTGTCTCACTGTGCCTATCCAGACCTTAGGACTCTAAAGAAATAGTTTCACAATCCTTCTAAAGGGCCACTCAGCTGCAGACCAGAGCCTCCAGGAGTCCATACTGGGAGTGGGTTATTTTGGAGATACACTCACTGTAGGGTGTTCCACGCCTTGTCAAATCAAACAACAGAGCCATCTGTATTCCCCACTCAAATGTTTTCCTTTTAATGTTCCAGCAGCGAGGTTGGGGGGTTGAAACAAAGCAATTATTTTCCAGTTGCAGACCTTTTGCCTCTGGCTTACTGTATTTTCAGTGGCTCGGTGCCAAAAGAGATTTTAAAACATAAATTGTTTTTCCAAATGCTTCTTCCAACAGCTTTTCAACTCCCCCAATTTAGAGAGCTAATAAAAAACGTGTGGCAGCAAACTGTCTGCCAGGTGCCCTAGACTTTATCTCCTTTATGTTATGAAATCTCCAGAACTAACTTTATCAGGAGGAAGGGGAAAAAATGACCCATGGAACTGGCTGCTGGGCTTGCCTGTTTCATACAGCATGTTTTGCTGGGTCCTACTGCTCGGTCACAGGGTGACAGCTTTTGCAAATCTATGGGCAGAGGGAGTACATTGATGGGCAGCTGCAGGGTTGTAATCGGACTTATACAACAGCGGTATAAGTAACAGCTAATTTATTACAGAGCATGCAGTCATTCTCTGATATACACACACTCCTTGGTGGGCTTTGTGAGGCACGAGGCCCCAGGCTGAGTGCGTTCAACCAACAAGGTGTGCATATTCTAGAGCACTAACAGCATGCCCTGTACTGGATTATCTGTCTTATGAAAAATGGGCAAAAGAGTTCTGGAGGTTGGTGAAAAACAGAAAGATAGCTGGCTTGCCGGCCCAGTAGTAGGGCTTCCGTCTGTGATGCTGACGCCCCAGGTTCCGGAACAGACACAAGGAGATGGAGGGCCAGCTGGGGGGAGGAGGACTGAGCGTCCCATGGACTGCTTTCCTCCTCTGAGGGGAAGGGTGGGTTAGCGTTTTGCACTTGATTGACCAAAGCTGAGCAGTTGGGGAGGCATGCTGGATGTCAGCACTTTGGCACCCTACGTCATTGCACTCCCCGCCAATGATGCCCTGCTTCCCGGTCCTGCTACGCCCGCTGTGACCTTCAGTTGATGACCAAGTCCAGTCCTCCATGGGGAACAGCCCGACCCTGTGGCCCTGCCCTGGGGGTAAGCCAGGGAGGATGACTGACAGTGGCATGCCTGTCAGACACCTTGATGCCAGTCTCTGTCAGAGGAGTGCTTATTCCATGGCCCCACCCTGGGGGGCAAGCCTGGGAGGATCGCCAGGTGGAGGTAAGTCCCAGGGGATAGGCGAGGACCAGGGAAACTGGGGGCTGAGCCATTGGGGCAAGGGCACCAAAAAGCATACCAAAAAAAAAATAGAAAGGTGCAGGCATTCGTTCACTGTGAGATAAAGCACGGGGATTTACTATGACTGACCAAAACTGTGTTGCCCAACGTTCAGAATCCCGATGCCATGTTCCCGACACACGGTGTCCAGACATTTAAATTTCATCCGCGGTAGAGTTTATTTCATGTTTCAGGGAGCTTCGCCCCCTGCACCCCCCCTTAATTAATATAACAAAGTCTGCCATGGGAGAAATTTAAATGTCGGGAAACCATGTGTCGGGATTCTGAAGGTCGGACAACAGAGTTTCAGTCAAACAAAAGTATACCAATGCACAGTCAGGAGTGTGTTTCATCCAGTCAGGAGGCAGCATTTTAACGGATTTTCTTCTCACCCATTTTACAAGGCTTATTTATATACCCATCCGTATTACGGCTTGGCAACACCCACCTTGTACTGCACACTGTGGCACATCTCTGGCAAAAAGAGCAAGTATCTTTCTTTTCCCATTTTCAGATCCAGGCAAGGATTCCAATAAATCACCCTGCCTTCATTTTTTGACATGTTTTCAGCAAGCAAGTGAGATTTCAACAGCTTTGGTGACATTATGCTGATTTGTGGAGAAGGTTCATGGATTTTGCCAAATGTTTGCCAGCTTTCCCTTAAGGTGCAAATTCAGCAAAGTTCATGTAAATGTTTTGGTTTTATCACAGACATTTTGCAGAAACCACACTTGACCTTCACACAGCTCTGTGTTTTGTACCTGTACACTATTTTCAGTGTTTCAAAACCCCATCCATTCCAATATGTGTACTGCATAGACCCAATCTTCAGTTCTGTTACCATCATAGCGGGAAGGGAAGGGAAGGGAAGGGAGGGGAAGGGAAGGAAGGAAGGAAGGAAGGAAGGAAGGAAGGAAGGGTGTTTAATGCCCTTGACCCCGTTCTGCACTTTCACCCTTTCACGTGTTTCTGAGGGTAACACTAATTTCTGTGGATTTCACAGGGGATGGGATCTGTCTCTTTCCTCACTGGCTCATTGTCTTCCAATTCAACCTGTTGTCTCATTAACAATTTCACACATTAAACTGAAAGGAGGGTTTGTAAAAGTAGACGATCCATTTTCTCTTTTTTTATTTACTGCAAAGGCTAAACGTAACTTTTTTTGCACTAGACAACAGGCCAGTGTGCTATTTATTTCAAGTGGGCCTTCCCTACTATTACTCCCCTAGATCATGCACAGGGGACAGAAGAAAAGACTGGTGTCAGACGAGACACTGCAATAAAACTTCACAGCAGGATGCACAGTTAGTGACTCTACCTCAATATTGTGTGCCCTACTGTAGGCAGGGGGAAACAAGAGACATGGGCATAATTATGGCCAGGATGAGTAATTTTTTTTCTCCATATAACTTTTTGCCTTGTGGCGTGCAGGCAGGATGATGTACCTCATCCCTCACTCCCCCTGAACAGCTGCCTCCTCCTCTTGGAACTCACTGGACCGCAGCTCCCCCACGATTTGCCCCCTGCCCTTGCCGGGGGTCAGAAAGGGAGGGCTATCCTCCCTCCCAATATACAATCCAGATTGGTGGCTCACAGGTGATGGTGTGGGTCGGGGAGAAGCGTGTAGAGTTTCATGAGCCTGCACTGCCTTTTTCCTTGTTCTGGTCCTCCGCATTCCCAGAAGCACACATGCACTATGCCAATACAGTGGTCCCTCCTATTCATGCCACCCCCAGCCTGCACTGTCATCAGGTGGCAGTCGACAACAGGGCTGACATGCTTCCCCCCAGAAGAGAAGAGCAGAGCAGTCCAGCGGATGCTCTATCCCCCCCCAGCTGGCCCCTGGCAACCACAGTCCACTCCCAAACCTGGGTCGCCGGGGTGGTAGGCGGTAGCTCTACCACAGAGTCACTGGGCAAGCCCAGGTTGAGTATTTTAAGAGAAAGGCCACCCTGGTGGCCTAGCAGCAATGCACCGAGCTGCTCTGCCATTGACCTGGGTTTGGAAGTGAACATGAGTCATCATGTCAGGAGGCAGACTAAGCTGGGGAAGCTGTCACAGTGCAGTGTACATCAGTCAAGTCATGCTGATAGCGAGTTCCACTACCACAGCAACCCCTGCAGCTGATCAAGGAAGCTTGCTCCTGTCACAGGGACATGCTGTGTATGCATGGGGCCAGTAAGCAGGCTATGCTCAAGGCAGGGGAGGAGAAAGGATACCACAGTGAGAAAATCTTACGTTCGTCTATGGGATGGTTTGGGCCCGGGACTCCGCTGGGTCCTACTGCCTAACAATACTGGATCTTAGTCCACATAGTGGACTTCCTCAGGGGATGGTCTTCCTCCTGTGCCCCTATCATGGAGGGGAAGCCATGGGGGTAGTGAAAGGGGTGCTGGACATGGAGGGAAGGGGAGGGGTTGCAAGGCCTTAACAGGTTATAGCCCTGGAAACAGGGTATATCCATGGAAGATGAGCACGGCCAGGAGAAAAATCTCTATGGAAAAACAGAAATCTGGCAAATGAAACTGGGATGCTGGGTTGCTATGGTAGTCACTATGGTGGTTGCATTGCCAGGTGTCTGGGCTGGGAGGTAGCCAAGGGGAGCAGCCCAAAGAGAATGGTCACCTGGGATGGAGCATAAAAACTTCAAAGGAGAACCGCACCAGTGCGGCAGCCTTCCACAGCTCAGAGCTAGTCCTCCAATAAGGGTTCTCGGCAAAGAAATACATTTTCTTCATTAACCGCAATGACATTATGGCCATTTTTAACAGCGCCAAGTGACTTCCTCTTCAAATAGCTGTTGTTGCCATCTCACAGGCAGCATGTGCCATCCCTGCCCACTTTATGTTAATGTGCCCTTGCAGACTAGAAGGCCAAATACACTGAAACTGTAATTCCAATATCCTCCTTCTCAGAACACACTACTATTAACAGAGCAAACCAACTTCAGGCCATGCACTGCCAGCCGCCTTTCTCAGAATTGGGTAAGTCAGATGGTTCTTGCTCCATTCTACAACACGACAGCCAGCGGAAGCTGGCAATGACCTCCATTTTTCCAATATGACCCAACAAAAATATTCTGCCTTAAAAGCACTTGATTATTGTTATTCATTAAAAAAATACACAATATACGCAACCCAGCCCTTGCCAGCTGTTTCAAAAAGTCAGGAAACCAAAGAGCTGCTGCAGTGAAGTTCAGTCATAAGAACTGATAACAGTATTCTGCTGATAAAAATATTGTTGCTGTGCATACAGTTTTCTGTTCTCTCCCCCTACATGTGTTATTTTTGTTCAGTACAAGAGCAATGAACCCCAGGAATGGCTCTAATCTGGAAAACATGAAGTTGGGGGTGGGGGAATACATTTACTTGAAAGGAGCTTAAGGGAGATAGATCAGGCAGATTAGTTATCTAAAGTTATACACTGAAAACAAGAAATGTCGTTCAGTGACTGGTGAAATTCAGTCACATGACCATGCATGAATATTACTGCGTGCCTGCAAAAGTCTAGTGTTTCTTTTCTTCTGAGCTTTTTCCTCCACCAGTTAAGCAAGCAATAACACACTCCAGAGTGTATTGTATTATCAAATGGATACGAGAAATCCAAGAATCTTGTTCCTGCACCCACAGTACCAGCATCACAGACGACACCACTGCTGTGTTTGCAGCCATCCTTCAGCAGCTAAAAAGAAATACCAATCACGGATCCCCTCACCCACCAAAAGGCTCAAATGCTTCTGAAATGTAAACAATGAAATGGCAGCAGTGTTCCTTACAAAGCTGGGGACCTGGGTTTAGGAATGAGCCCAGGACATGACCCCGTGGGCAGGGTAGGATTGAGTATCCCTGAGAATGGTGTCCTCCTCCTCCAGGAATAGAGGGTAGGGAGCGCCACTGCTACAGCACCATCTGCGTGACCACAGATGGCGGTGTAGCTGTTGGGAGCTCTACTGTTACAGCACCACCTGCATGACCACAGGTGGCGGTGTAGCTGTAGATGTGGGGAGCTCTACTGATACAGCACCACCTACGTGACCACAGATGGTGGCGTGGCTGGAGCTGTAGGGCGCTCTACCAATACAGCACCACCTGCGTGACCACAGATGGTGGTGTGGCTGGAGCTGTAGGGAGCTCTACTGATACAGCACCACCTGCGTGACCACAGATGGTGGTGTGGCTGGAGCCTTAGGGAGCTCCACTGATGCAGCATCACCTGCATGACCAAAGGTGGCGGTGTAGCTGTAGCAGTAGGGAGCTCTACTGATACAGCACCACCTGCGTGACCACAGATGGAGGTGTGGCTGGAGCTGTAGGGAGCTCTACTGATACAGCACCACCTGCGTGACCACAGGTGGCGGTGTAGCTGTAGGGAGCTCTACTGATACAGCACCACCTGCGTGACCACAGGTGGTGGCGTGGCTGGCGCTGTAGGAAGCTCTACTGATACAGCACCACCTGCATGACCACAGATGGTGGCATGGCTTGAGCTGTAGGGAGCTCTACTGATACAGCACCACCTGCGTGATCACAGGTGGGAGCATGGCTGGAGCTGTAGGGAGCGCCACTGCTACAGCACCACCTGTGTGATCACAGTTGGCAGTGTGACTGGTGCTGTAGGGATCTCCACTGCTATAGCACCACCTGTGTGACCACAGATGGTGGCGTGACTGTAGCTGTAGGAATCTCCACTGCTATAGCACCACCTATGTGATCACAGGTGGCAGCATGGCTGGAGCTGTAGGGAGCGCCACTGCTACAGCACCACCTGCATGCAGAATGAAGCAGGCACTCTTGGGCCCTGCAGAACTGACCACCAGTTTCCTTCTAGTTCTTACACACTAGATGGACCTGCGTGGTGGTTGCCTCCACCCCCAAAGTCTTCATCATGGAAGTGTCCTGTGGATCCCCCTGGAAGATCAGGTAAGTAATGGAGTAGGCAAGAACGAGGCTCAAAAGATGGACTAACGGAAGCAGGGCAGCACGGGAGACAGGATGACAAGAAAATATTAAATAAAACTTAAAATCTTGTAGTATATTTGTGATAACCTGCACACTAGAGTTGAGTGAATTTGAGAATAAACAGATCCTACTCCATAAGTACCTTGGCTTTCAGCCTCAGAGCTTATAGGCACAGAATCTGTTTTTTACTTCACTCACCTGACTCTGTTGTGATGCTATTGCTTAAATACCTGCACTTCTCAAGTGGCAGACGGCACTTGACTTTCCCTCCTGCTCCAAATCCACCCTGGGCACGTGATTATTGTAGCATAACAGAACACCTTGTCATGCGTTATTACTATAGCTGTGCAGGCAGATATGGAAGTCTACAAAACGAAGCTAAAAGAAGCAGGGAAGGCAGTAAGGGCAGCCAAAGCCCAGACAGAAGAGAGAATCACACAAGGTGTGAAAAAGGGCGACAAAACCTTTTATAGATACATCAGAGAAAAAAAGGAAAACAAAAGGAAACACTGCAAGAATAGTAACCAAGGACAGCAAACAGGCAGAAAATGATAACGAAAAATTGGAGATTCTAAAGTTTCTTCTGCTCAGTCTTCTCAAAAGAAGATGACAACAATGGCCCCAAAATGTAGAACACAGGCGGACTCAACATAGAAGCAGATGCTGGAGCATTTACAAGAGACAGTGTCCTAAAAGAGCTCTCAAATTAAAAGCAAATAAAGCAATGGGCCCAGATGAAATCTGCCCTAGAATTCTAAAGGAGCTGGCACAGAAAATTGCAGGCCCACTGGCAGAATTATTCACACAGTCTCTAGAGAGTGGGGAAAATACCTCAGGACTGGAGAAGGGCCACAGTGGTACCCTTGCACAAAAGTGGAAGCAGGGAGGGGGCCGGAAACTACCAACCAGTGAGCTTTACCTCGGTAGTGGGGAAGCTTATAGAGTCCCTATTTAAGGAAAGAATAGTAAAGTTTCTTATGGAAACAGGGCAGCTAGATACTAAACAGCATGGATTTACAGCAGGACAGTCATGTCAAACGAATATGATGGAATTCTTTGACTGTGTCTCCAAAATAGTGGACCAGGGAGGGGAGGCAGACATAGTCTATCTAGATTTCAACAAGGCTTTTGACTCTATCCCCCATAAAAGATTGGTTAATAAGCAAGACTACCCCGGGTTAGGTCACAAAATAGTCAAGTGGGTTCAAAACTGGCTCCACAAAAGAACGCAAAAGGTCATAGTCAGTGGAACACGGTCTAGAGAGGGAAGGGTGATCAGCGATGTGCCTCAAGGATCTATCCTTGGCCCAGTCCTCTTCAATATATTCATCAACGACATTGCTGATGGCCTGCAGGGTAAGGGATGCCTGTTTGCAGATGACACAAAGCTCTGCAACAGGGTAGGCATAACTGAAGGAACGGCAGCAATGGAAACAGATCTAAAGACCCTAGAAACATGGCCTAGGGATGGGCAGTTGACATTCAATGCCAAAAAGTGCAAGGTCATGCAGCTAGGTAAAGGAAACCCAAGGAAAACATATACATTCAATGGTGAACAATTAAAAGAAACAAAACTCGAATGGGACCTCAGAGTGCTCATTTCCGACTATTTAAAGGTGGGTAGATGATGTGAAAAGGCAGTGCAGAAAGCTAGTAGCATCCTCGGATGTATTGGCAGGGACATTACAAGTAGGAAGCGAGAGGTCATACTCCCTCTGTACAGGTTCTTGGTGAGGCCACATGTCAGGTACTGCGTAAAGTTCTGGAGGCCACACCTGAAAAAGGACATATATCGCTTTGACACAGTACAGAGGAGAGTTACTAAAATGGTACAGGAACTGCACCAGGAGCGACATGAATCTAAACTACAGCAACTGCAAATGTACTCCCTTGAGAAAAGGAGAAACGGGGGATATGATAGAAACCTTCAACTACATAAAGGGCATAAATAAGGTACAAGCAGAAAACCTCTTTCACAAAAACGAGACCATACGAACAAGGGTAAACAGTTTGAGACTAACAGGGGGTAAGTTTAAAACCAACATTTGTAAGTTCTACTTCACAGAAAGGGTGGTTGCCCCTTGGAATAGCTTACTACCAGAGGCTGTGGAGGCCAAAACAGTCACTGCTTTTAAGCTAGTGTGGGACAAGTACTGCAGTAATCTCAGAGAAGAGAGCAGGATGGGGGGGTTGGCAATCTGGGCAGACTAGGTGGATCACATGGCCCCCTTCTGCCAACACGTTCTTGTGTTCTTAAGTAAAGAATATTAATTCTTGAATACCACGAATGACGGCGGATTCAGTGCTCAGATATGAATACTGAGTCATTTTCACTACTCAGGTGCATTTAAATCAGCATTTCTTTTTAAAAAGTTAAGAAATATAAAAGAAAGACCTCTCCCTCTTTCCCCAGATGGCCAGGGCCAGTCCTGTGGCCTCCCGCCTCCCCAACCCCAATTGCTGTTTGCCCTCCTCTGCTCTCCCATACACATTTAAAAAACACAGTGCTGGGCTCCTGGCAATGTGCGAAGAGCTGACAGTATGAATTAACCCAACCGCCCCAGCCCACCCCACTGCCCAGGCCCCAAAGGTTGATTTTTCAAATGTGACCTCCCAGACCCCAATCCACGGTTTGAGGGGGCTAACAACAGTTAAGTAACAGGGTAGTGAGTCGGTTCCCCCTTCCAAACCTACAACTTATTTTTCTCTGCAGAAGTGTGTCTGTCAGCAGACTGTAGCAGCATGCACTCCCAGGAGGAAGGGATGGGGTGGAACATTACTAATAACGCTAGGCAGACTGACCATTCAGTCTGACCTCCCTGCCCTGATACAAAACAATGTGACCTCCTAGGTGGCCCAGAAATGAGGGGCCAGACAGTACCAGTGGCCTTCATCCTGCTGCTGGTTTTCTCATTTTCTCTTGCCCACCATTTGCAGTAAGGCCCTCTCCCGCCAAGCTGTCCTCTTGAGAGAAGGGCCAACATCGCAGGGGAGCCCATGACGTTGGATTGCTCTCACCGTCTGCCCGAGGAAGCTCTGTTGCAGCACAGCAAGCACCCCCCTCCCCAGTCTGTGAGTGCTACTTGTGTAGCACACCCAGGACACGCCTCCATCCAAGGCTGGAAGACTGTTCTGCATTGCGAATGCAGGTCTCCTAAATGGCAGCACAGGCCAACGTACGACCCTTAGCAGTGTCATAACCACCCGGAAAGAACCCCAAAAAAGTGAATTAAGTTTGCTGGAACACCCAGACTGCACAGACGTACATTTTGAAAACATAGGCCCAGATCAATATTTTTTATATTTAATGTAATAACATTCTTTTTTATATAATTTCTTTTCTTGATAGCGAATGCTGCAGGATATCACACTTACAAATAAACAGAGAATTAAAAGAATAAAATCACACTATGCCATCTGTGTCACGTGAATCATAATACAAATGTAGTTCTCGATTAATAATGAAATTTAACAGAAATCAAAGTAAAAGAACAAATAAAATGGAAGGATGGAAGGAAGGAAGGAGGGCGGGAGGGAGAGAAGCAAGGAAGGAAGGAAGGAAGGAAGGAAGGAAGGAGAGCTCTCCCAGTAGCTAAGTGGCAGGATCAAATATCAAAAGTGCCTTCTTACTAAAAGGTGTTCCTTGGGCTCTTGCCACCGGGTGTGGGTTGCCTACTGAACAAATCTCTCAAGACCCAATACACTCGCACCTCAGCAACCGAACTCCTTCTTGTCCCAAGGTGCCGGACCACGCAATGCCAGTGATCCTTTCTTTTTTAGAGCCCCATTTTGGTTCAATGGCCTGCGCAGTGAATTGGCTACCCTGTCCAAACTAGGCCAGTTCAAGCATACACTCCGAGAACATCTCATGACTGAAAGCTCCTGTGATTGCACCTCCTAATTCATAGGTACCATAGCTCCATGTTCCCTCCTCCCCCTCTGTGACCCCCCTCCTGATTTCCCTTCCCCCACTGTGAACCCCCCTCTTTATTTCCTCCCCCTTCCTTGGGCCGCCACCCCTTTTTAATTTTTTTTCCCCTGCTCTGCTCACCTTTTCCCCCCTACTTCCTGCCTCCCCCAATTGTTACTATGACAAAGCCTCTGGCTGCTACCAATTTTCTTCCTGGTCTTAAGCTCTTCTACCCTCCCCTCTTCATGACCATTTTATGTTCATTCTCTCCTTTAATATTGATATTTAGTTATGCTGTATCATTAATTGCACTGTTTATTAGTAACTCAGTTTGTTAGTTCTCCTATGTCTGTTTGTGAACTCCCCCACTGATGTGGAATCCTTTTTAAATGAGCTGCTTAGCGCTCAAAATACTTTAATACTGATGTCTAGTTATGATGTATTATTAACTGCACTGTTTATTAGTAACTCATTTGTTAGTTCTCCTATAGAAACATGGACTTTGGCGGCAGATAAGGACCGCTTGGCCCACCTAGTCTGTCCATTTCCCTACCTACTGGATAAGCTGCAGATCCTGGTTAACCAACAGCCTATTTCTTCCTAACCCCCCCCCCCACAAGAATTGCCTTATGTCTGTCCCGTGCATTCTTGAATTCCCCCACTGCTTCTGACACCACAGCCTCCTCAGGAAGGCTGTTCCATGCGTCCACCACCCTCTTTGTGAAAAAATACTTCTCACATTTCCCTGTTTGTAACCCCTCCCCCGCTGTGGAACTTTTGTAAATGAGCTGCTTGGTGCTCGAAGCTGTAATCTGAGATTGAATAAATAAATAAATAAAATAAGTGGCACATACATGACAAGTGGAAAACAAGCACTGTACGTGGTGAACTAAGAGCATTCTACCCAGAGGAACACATTTACCAATCATTTTTTGAACTGTTCTTCTCACAGGTAGGCACCCATTTTAATGGATCTGAATTCAAATACTCATCTTCAGATAACAACAGGGTTGGACAACTAAGAAAGCCCCATAGCTCTGCCACAAACGAGTTCAGCTGCAAACGTACTGTATTTCAGTCCTGGATTCATACTATAAGATAAATGTTGCTTCTGCCACACATTAGCATCGCAAGTCTGTTCATAATACCCCGGGCAATGAGAGCATGTGTGCCACAATGCATTCATAGCCTCAGAAAATATTAATACCATTCCTGGGACGTTCCTACAGCAGGTTTAAAATTAAAGTCTTATAGCTAGACTCCAGCAAGGAAACAGTAATTATTGGAAAGAATGTCCTACCTTTCGGCCTGGTGGTCCAGGAGGCCCAAGAGGTCCTGAAGGCCCTACCTCTCCCTAAAAGTACAAAAATCATTCAGTTATTGAAAGAAACCCTACAGCAGTTATACGCTTCAGGAATAATGCATATGCAGTGATTCTATACCAATCACATGCCCTGCAAGGGTTGTGAGGCACGAGGCTACACACCCTGGAGTGTATTATTCAAATTATCATGTGCAGAAAACTTAAAAACAGGTTATAAGTGAGCGATAAGGCACGACGGGATACGAGTTAGGCTGAGATAAATCACACCCTGGAGTGTCTTATTGTGCTCATGTAATGGGTTTTATGGTACAAAATGTACACAGATTACAGAATAACAGTTAATTGAATGTTTTATTTCGGTGTAATGTTACCTTTTAAGGGAAGTAACAGTCCCAAAACTTGCAAATGGGAAAATGAAAATGCCCAGTGGTGCCCACTAACGTGTGGTAATTTGATAGGCGGGCTGGCACTGGTACTTTTCTCGGTGTGAGTTAGACTGATGTAACTGTATAGGTGCCAGCCAATTATCAGCCAGTATTCTTTCTACCCATTTTATAAGGACAGACAGACAGACAAGTAGTGCGGTGTGTGCCTTCAGTACCCAGGACAACGCAGCAGATAGTAGGGAAAGGATATTCTCTAGCCCCAAGAAGAGCTGACTGTCGGTGCTCTAGAGTCTGCAGCAATAGTGGGTAGTCAAGTGCCTTGAAGCAGAAGACTATGGGATGGGTAAGGAATAGGGCTCTTTTGGGGAAGGGACAAAATGGGTGTCAAAAAGATGGCTTTATTTTAATAACAAATATACTTGAAGGTATACGAAAGGACCCCATGATAAACAGCAGCCCTGTTGTGCCACTACCTTTTTGAGTCACACAAAGACAGGGTGCATAGTTGCAGGGGCATGGAGTCCCCTCCCCAGGACTGCGTCACAATGTAAATGGGTGGCACTGCCAGATGTTAGTGGGTTCCAGCAGAATTTGCAGCTGTTAGCATGCTAGTTTACGACCACCCATGCCACTGCAACATGACACAGTCTGTGTGACTGGGACCCGACACTTCCCAACCTCCAGAACAGAGTCTGGGAACACCAACAGATATGGCAACTGGGAAATTTATTTATGTTTCTTGGCCAGGAAAGCATGTGGGGAGATGCACCAGAACAACTATTACACAACATATACAAGTCATACAATTACAATAACGCCATACAGAAAGCATTCAAGTACAGTGTAAGAATATTAATTAGGCAGGTACATAAAGAAAATATGACTTTGCAGTTTGAAGTAGACAAAACAAGCAGCATGCAGTTCAGAGCATATATACAGGTGAGGCACAAGACTACAGAACAGTGAAACCAGTTCAGGTCAGGAACTAGTAGAGAGTAACAACGTCTATGGAGGCTGGCAGGTTATGGGGTACAAAACGACTCCTCCCTACTAGCAGCGTGGATGCAAGTTCAAGGGTTTGTTATGGAGGCGCAGAGCCAGAAAAAAAGTCATGCAAAGTTTCAACTGAACCAAAAAAATATTTGGTATGGTTATTAAGCATTCATAAAATTTTCAATGTGTTCCCAGCATTTTCTTTGTTTTATATAATGTAGCTGCACTCACTTTGCTCATACAAGGCAACATGATACACCCCCCACCACACACACAAAAACATCTGGGACCTAAAAGAAATAGAAACCTTGACATCCTTGAAAGGATGCAGACAGACAAATTCACCGTCACTGATACAGAATGGCATAATGCAGTCCACCCAATAAAGAAGGGATTAGGGGGAGTGGTGGCTTTAGACAGCACTGGGAAAATACTAACTTTATCTGTAATCTCTATTCATGAGGTCAAAGGTTGCTGTCAGTTTCATCACATATTGAATTGGCCCTTCTAAGGTGTGCTGTTACTACTGAGGATCAAGTCTGTTTAAAGAGCCGGGGAGGAGGTATCCATAACATTCGCAGTGGCTCCTGTACATTTTAAAACACTTTTTAGGGAGGGTGACAAAAATGACTGCCTGAAGTCTCCTGGTACATCACTAGTTGTAGCTAGTCTTAGTTCATGTATTTCTAAGAGTGCTGAGAAGCGCTCTTAATGTTAAGTCTCCCAGCGCTTTCTTAGATGCAAGAACTGCGTACCCAAGAAGAGCGGTTCTGTCACTAGAAAGGTGCAGGTTGGGACACTTCCATATAACCATAAGGCAGCGACAAAGTGCTCCTATGAATATATTAAAAATTGTCTACTTTATAATAGGTAGACCTTTTAAATAAGGTTAAAAAAAGAATCACTACAAAACAAAAAGTAACAACTACCCCCATTCTGTAAGTAGAGCATTCAATTTCTTTAAATCTTGCACAAGATTATGGGTACTGCAATTAACTCCCCAGCTCCCCAGTGCGGACTGACTGAATTAACTTCAACGAGTTATAATTTTTATGTGTTTATTCAGGGTATGTTGTTCCAACATTAAAAGGCATCATTCTGACAAGGGCAAGCAAAGCTGGTCGTAAAATGACCTGTTTTGGCCAAGGTAATATTCTCCAGGGCCCTGTGGTGCTAAATCAGACCCCCCCACCAATTTTTTTTAAATGGTGCCACAATCTATAATAAGTTTATAAGGGTGCTAGGAGGGCCTGTTATGGATATGTAAGAGTGTTGCCTCTTGCATCCTTTGGGCACCAGAACTGTTCACCTTCGGTTCGCAGTTCTTTTGCCTTAAGAATGCGTGAGGTGACACTCTTGTATCCACAACAGGCCCTCCCAGCACCCTTATAAACTTATTAGAGATTGTGGCACCATTTAAAAAATATAATTATATAATCCTGAGGCCAGGTCATTATACATGTATAAGTATAATGACCATGAGTTGATGGACTCACTAAATCTGATAGTTGGCGAGAAAAATATGATTTAAGAAAGGCAAGGCAAGGCAAATGTTATTTCTCAGGCACCCAATCCTGGACGCTCTGGGCGCCGTACAGCAGTAACAAAACTACTATAAAAATTACATAAAACATAACAATTTTTCAATCTACAATTATCCCTTTCATGTATTGAAATCACTAAAACCAAAAAGGGGGAAAAAGTGGGGGGTCCTCTACACCTTAATCTAGGGAATCAACAAATGCTTGGCTACGACAAATATCTGAAACTGTCCCACTTTAAAACAAACTTAAGGAAAGCGTACTATACACAATGGGTGGTGAATGTTTGAGGCCAGGTATGTTTTTGTCTTCCAAAGAGGAGCTTTAAAATTTGGAAGAAAATCCCAGGTGGTCATTTTATAGAATAACTTTTTTTTGGTTACATTTTCAGTTGTCATCTCAGAATGTGAAATGACTAGTTTTGCCCCATGTGTCTATGAAATCTGTATCAAAAGCACCTCCAGGCAAAATAAAAGTTTCTCAGCTCAAGAACTTTATGGAACATTCCTAAGTGGCTACTTCATGGATATCCATCAAAGTTCACCAAATGTGCGTCACCTCAGTTAATGAACCAAGTTCACAAACCGCCCTAACCGCATCCACAATATCCAAATCCTCCCAGACTGCCTTAGCGACCACTCCCCGGTTCTCTTCTATTGGTCTACCTCCTTGCCCAAACCCACAGCACAAACTACCCTTCGGCTACGTCTTAGACCTGGTGGGCTGAAAGGCCTTAAGCAACTCCTAGCCCTCATAGACTGGTCCCCAATACTAAACGCCCCGGATATTGACACGGCCCTTACCTTCTTTATCCACACCTTCAACTCTGCTTGTGACATTTTGCATCCATAACTTTGCGGTCCAAAGTAAGGCATGCCCCTGGATTACCCCACCCTGTAACTTCTTAAGCACAGGGGACAATCTAGCACATTACCATGAAGCAGACCCACCCAGCTGACAGGCTGGCCTATGCTGCTACCCGGAACAAATGTACATGGGCTATCCGCAAAGTGAAGGCTGAGCACTATCAAGCCTCCCTCACTTCCTCATGGGGGAACACTAGGACCTTCTGAGACAACATTAAGTAGCTGAATGGTGGCATGCGTTCCCCCCACCACCACCTTCGCTTATCAACATTAATGGTTCGGTCTCCTCAGACCCTGTCCTTATTGCCAACCACCTCAACAAATCTTTCACAGACCTTAGCCCAGTGCTCCCAGATAATTTCTTTGCTCCCCCCCTTCCAGGCCTGTCCCTATTCTCCCACGCCCCTTGTTCTACCTGCGCTGAGTCACTACCCAGGAAGTCAGACCTTACCTACTCAAGGCCTTAAAGAGTAACACAATTGGCATTGACTCCCTTGATCCCAGTCTTCTCCGTCAGGTTCTGGATCTGGTTATCTCACCAATCACCAGCCTCTTTAACAAATCCCTCTGCCTAGGGCAATTCCCCTCTGCCTGGAAGATAGCTACTGTCACCCCAATACACAAGGGTGGTGATAGGACCCTCCCTAGCAGTTATCAACCTATTTCAATCCTCTCTCCTCTCTCTAAGGCCTTAGAAAAAATTGTGGCCACCCAAATCTCTGAATACCTCGATAAATATAGCATCCTCTGCCCAGAACAACATGGTTTCAGAGCAGGCCACAGCAGCAATACTGCCCTCCTGGAGTTCTCTAACTTTCTTCACACCTCACTGGACTCTGGCTCCCTAGCAGGTGCAGTGTTCATTGACTTATCTAAAGCCTTTGATACTGTCTCCTACCCCCTCCTGCTAACTACCCTTAGTCACTTAGGCTTTGCCACTGGGCCTGTTTCCTGGTGCTCCAGCTATTTGTCAGCCCACTCAGAACGTGTGAAAATCAATGGGAAACTTTCCAGCACCTGCCCTATCCGCTCCGGAGTCCCTCAGGGCTCCATTCTTGGGCCCTTGCTCTTTTCCCTTTTTCTCAACTCCCTGCCCAGTGTATGTACTGGTAAAATCCTTCTTCTGAGGATGATGCTGTACTTTTGCCTCCGACCCGTAATCCCATCTCACTTCAAGATTCTCTGCAGGAATCCTACAATGGCCAGAAGCCTGGTTTACTGAGCACAGGCTCGTAATTAATCTAAAGAAACCAAAACCATGCTCTTTGCCCACCCCAAAATAAATCCAGTAACTATCCTCTAGCAGTTCACTCCACCTCTAAACTCCCTATTGAGCTAGTTCACTCTTATAAATACCTAGGTATAACCTTTGACCCTCCCTCTCTTTTCATGCCCACATCTGCCCTTGCCTCAGCCTCTAACACTCGGCTGGGTATCCTCTATCGTCATAAAAACTGCCTCCCCACGGATGCCCTCCGACTTGCAGTCACATCCTCTGTTCTATCTCTGGTAGACTATGGCCTACCTGTGTATGGTGCAGCTGACCAGACTGCTCTGCACAAGATCCGCCTCACCTTAAACAAGGCCTGCAGGCTCATAACTGGGGCTCCTAGTCTAACCCACACTTGCCATCTTTACACCATGGCTAATCTACTCAGCCTAGATAGGCGCCTCAAATACCAAACCTGCCTCCTAACAAAAAAATCACCCTTAGGCTATCCCCACGGGTCTGTCAACCACTATCCACCGTACAAACCCTACAGTGCATACCCGCATATCCATAAAACTGCACTGGTTATACCGAGGACGAGAACCTCGCAAGGTCAAAGGGCTTACCCCTACAGAGCCCCCTGTTGGTATAACGTCCTCCCCACCGGAGTCACTGATGCCGCCTCGTTATCTTATTTTAAAACTAGTCTTAGAAATCACCTGCTCTCAACACGCAGCAGTACCTGCCTCTAAGCCTCCTCCTATCCTCCCAGACAAGGCTCACTGAGCCGCTCTCTGACCTTCTGTCCAGCTCTACCTTTACTTGCTACTATCGTCCCCACACTCCTCTTCTGATGTCTCCCACCCAGCCTCACCTTTATCTGCCCACTGAATCAATCTCCATGTAACTACTGTATATTGTCTACTCTGTAAAGCGCACATGTAAGCCTGTTGTATACTGTGTTTGACATATGCCTGTATTTTTGGCTGATTCCTAAATGTACTCTGATTTTTTGTCTGCCCTGATGTTTGTTTCCTGCACTGTTTTGTCCTCACTGTGACGAGGTACCTTTGCAAATGAGCCTCTGGCTCAAAGGTTGTTAAACTGATGTTCTAATAAATAAATAAATAAACTGCTCATCAACACAAAGTCTATGACGGTGCTGAACTTTTGATGGTCCATGATGAACTGGGGCAAAAATCATTTGCATAACTAATTTGAATACAAGAATGCTGTACCCCCACCCCGAGGGAGAGGAGATGTCCCTGGGGTGCTTGACCCTCCCTCCCCTGACCGGATCCCGAGCGACCCAAATCTGGGAAGCCGGTAAAGTGAGCAGAACCACTGCCACTGCGATATCTGGCTAGCTTCTTTAGAAAATGTTGAATTTATTAAAAAACTAACTGTTGTAGTGAAACAATATGGAAACTGAGTACTCAGTGGCAAGGATCTTCTGATGTTTTGGGGTTTACTTATTGTTATATTTTATTCTTCTGGGATAGCCCAGCTAAGATACAATATTTAATTTTTTAGTGGATACCTGCTTCTAGCCATTTCCACAACTAGCTGGACTAGGGCACTGGGAGGTTAAACAACTTGTTCAAGGTCACACAGTGAGTATCTGACTCTGATGATGTTTGAACCTGTGGTCCACTGGTTTCCAGCTAGTGCTCTAGCCACTGGACCACACTGCCTTTTTTAATGACATCACAGAATTTTAATATCGGACGCGGCAGGTATTAAACCTATTAACTGTCCTAACAGAGCAGAGCAGTACCGTAGTCTGTTAATGTGCCAACAGAATACTGCTGCCAGAATGTAGTCGGTGGAATAATGTTGCACGCTTCTTGTGCAGCTTTAGTTTCTTGGCATGTGGCAATTTTGCCAATATCCGAGTCACCCTTCTTGCCACCAGGGTGTGACCTGGAGTTTATTATATAAATAAATGGGGGTGTGATGGGCAAATCCCCCCACATCGGGAGGGGGGGGTGTGGGGTGCATAGCCCCCCGCAATTCCTGTCACTCCAACTGCCAGATGGCAGACTGTCAGAGCACTGTGCCAGGCGTTGGCCAAGTGCTGGTGCCATTATTTACCCTGGCAACTTGGTTATCGCTGTGGCATGGGTGAACCAAGCAGTACAGACAGGTTTCACTTCTAAGTCCTGTCGAATGTGGAGTAACCAATCTCAGCCAGAAGTTCTAACAATTTTCTGAGGCCAGCTCTAGGATTCACTAGTTTTTGATTGCCTGTTTAATCCACATGGGTCTGACTGGGTTCCAGTAAAACACAAAGTGAATGTCACAAAATGTTGTTTGAATATGGCCACCATTTGGCTTCTGAGAGTACATGTTGGGATCAAAAGCTTTAGATGTATCCCCGTCTCAGCTGGATTCATAGGACCTTCACAGGAACAAGTTTAGCGGAGAGGCAGAAGCCCATGTTATTTGCTGGGTGGACCTGGGAGTAGCACAGCTAATGCATGGGATGAGACACAGTCGCAAGAAGAACTGGGATGTGCCACTGGTACCTGCACTCTCAGTATGTCTGTCACCTTCAGAAGGGGCTTGCTGAGAAAAAACATTGATAGTAGGAAGCAGATTGGTGCCACCGGGAGCATAAAACCTGCTTACCTGTGCCTGCTGAAGCTACAGACAGGAGATGTTACAGCTGCAGCAGGCCCATGTGTGACCAAACACCCGAACGCAGGCTGGGATTTCCCAGTTCATTATGCTAACACCTCCATGACAGTGATAGTGGCATAAATAACACAAGTTAAAGCAGACAAGCCTGATACGTAACTAACACAGAAACACAGACGATGACGGCAGAAAAAGAGCAAAGGTCCACCCAGTCTGCCCAAGCTCCCTAAATCCCTGGAACCTTCCTTGGAACCTAATGTTCCTCCAGCGTATTAACCCTCCCAGTCCTTTCCCCATTCTCTGCCCTGGGCCTGTCGCTCTGGGCAACCACTATTCTGGTCATTCTAATTTGTCCCAGGCCTGCTAGAATCCTATGACTGTTTGCTCCCATAATCTCAGCTGGCAGACTGTTCCATTCTCGCTGCTGAGATTTTGAGCCTGTCCCTGAAACAGCCATAACATTTCATTATCTCTGTCTTGGTCATGTGGCATGTTGTTCGGGTTATTTACTGTATGCCACTCTCGCTGTCACAAAAGTGTTATAGTAAACTGGGAAACTACAATTTAGGACATTTCTTTCCAAACAGACCCTTATGGGGCTGCATCATCTCTGGTCTCTAGCTTCAGTGGACACGGGTAATTAATTTATTTGGTAATTTGTGACCCAGCTGTCTGTAGAGGGAATCAAGTACTATACTGCATACCAGTAATTAGGGAAACAAAAAAGTCTGTGAAGATCAGCAGTTCAGAGACACCGATGAGTCTGTCAAAGGTGTCAATTTTATCAGAGGTGAACTGGGAGTAGGGAACGAGGACAATGATGGGAAGACAGGTAAAGTAAGCAAGCTCTGAAATTTGAAATAAGATACCCACCTTCTCTCCATTAGGTGCCTTTCCTGGTGACAGCCCCGGATCTCCTTTTTGCCCCTGTAACGGAGAGATATGGAGAGAGTTAATCCTTTCAATGTTCAAATCTTCCTGACAACGGTATTCTGTGCTGTTTTAGTGTTGCTGCTGTCTTGAATCCTCAGCAGTAGACAATTACTTATGCTTGCACACTGAATAAACTGGCTAAAAGAACCTGGGGTTATTAATCACTGTTTTATGCAACTCAACTGCATCCTGTGAATAACTTCACTGCGACTAGAAGCGAACTTGGCTGCTAGTTCATAGGAGCATAGGAAATGCTAGGTGGAAACAGGTAAAGGAGCCATCATGATCATCCCCTGCTATTCCGGCAGCTACAGCAGCCGACAATAAATGTGAAAAAAATGGCAACCTCTGGGGACACTCCCCTCCTCGTGGAATTAAACTAGTAATGTTATTCTCCATGAGGTATGACTCCAGCCTGAGTTTAAATGATTCAGCACCCCCCAAACACATCCACACTTGCACTGCTTCCTTTTGAAGCTCATTCCATAAGTTTACCCCTTTCTGGCTGAAAACATGCATCTTCACATTACCCCTAACTCTCGCTCCCCCTTAAGCACAGTGGATGCCCTCTGGTTCTACTGCTCTAAAGAAAAAAACATTTTTCCTGATGTTCCAGATGAAATGCTGCTTCCATGCCAACAGACAACTCTTTTCCTGTAGCTGTTAGGGCTGTACGTGTTTGCGTTAGTTTGTTTTCACTGTTCATGGCAGCCCCCTGTGACTACCCTGGGGGTCTCCATTTTATGGTTGTTGAAATCTCATTGTCCACGGCAACTGTATTAGCATATGAGAACATGAAGTCACATCACCCATTGATACCATGTATCTCTATGCTGAAAGAACAAATATCCTGCAAAAACTCTCTGGAAACACACAAACTGAATGCAGTTTAAAGGGGAAAACCCTGCATTAAGAATTGGACAGTTTGCAAAACTAACTGAAGGTAAATGTGGCATTTCACATCTTCCTTCCGACAGTCACCAAACCTGAAGCAGAAACAGGTGTGAAGCAAACTTCCCTCTGAGCTCCAACTAGGTGACAATGGTAGAAAACCATGCAAAGCACCTCACTGCAAACTATGTACACATATCTCTCCTGAGACATGTGTCAGTCATAATGGAAAAACATTTACAATCCAAAACTCGGATACCTGTTCTTCTAGCAACGTAGTATACATGATACAATGCAGAAAATGTGAGGAAGGCTGCTATATTGAAAACCAGACAGGAACTCAAAACAAGAATGAATCACGACAGATTCACAGTTCCCCATAAAAATCAAAATATGCCAGTAGGGGAACATTTTTCTAGACCAGATCACTCCACCAGTGATTTTACTGTCAGAGTGTTAAAAGGGAACTTCAAAAACAGCCAGGATCAGCAAACATTTGAAATAACAATGATACAATATTTTGACACTAAAGAAAAAGGACTTAATAAAGATGTTGGTTTTTTAATACACTACCAGTGATTATGCTTAAAGCAGTGCTTCAGAGTTTCTTTTTAAACCTCCATATCAGCACCCTCTGGCTTTTTTAACAGGTACCTTCTTAAGACAATGGTATGTATTTTCTTTCTGTCTTGACTTTTTTAGAAATGTTAATTAATGGTCCAGAGTCAGAGTAAAATTAGGCAGCCTTTTGATCTTACAAGTTGATCTCTCCAACAGACACACTCCAGTGAAAATGTGTCTTCCTGTTTGTAAGAGGTGCAAACTGACTGCAATGCTTTGATCTGTAAACTGCAAGTCTAGGCTTCGAATCCGCATCCAACCTTTACATCTGTCATACTGCTCAGCTGTTTTCACTTTGACCTGAGGAAGAGAATTTTATCTCTCGAAAGCTAGTCTTAAATATAATTTTGTTAGTCCAATAAAAGGTATCACCTGCAACATATTTGTTGTTTTTTTTCTCTACATTGTTGACTGGACTAACACGGCTACCACATTTCTTTTTTTACACACTTTCCTGCAACTTGCTTCATTGAAATCTAGTTAAGCAGACAGGCATACTGTGGAGTCTAAAGGGTGATTACACATCATGTTCTGATATGCCAATGCAGCTCTCAGGGACAATGAGATTTCAACAACCATCAAATGGAGACCCCCAGGGTAGTTACAGGGGCTAGTATGAAGTGTGAAAACAAACTAAAGCAACTGTATATATCTCTAACAGCTACACAAAAAGAGCTGTCAGTTGCTATGGAAACAAATACAATTCACAAGATATGAGGGTGTAGTTTTCCTTTAAAATTTCAAAAAACTGAAACCATAGCTCTTCATAGCCTTCTTTTTCCCAGGGAACACATACCTAGTCTATCTAACCGTTCCCGACAGTGTAACGTTCCTACGCCCTTTAATCGTTTTGACTGCTCTCTGCCATACCCTCTTGATTGCTGTAATATCTGTTTTTTATACTGTAGCAACCAGAACTGCACAAAGAACTCCAAGTGCAGCCTTATCACTTACCAATAAAAAGAGCAAGGAGGCTTAAAATCGGCATACTCTGATCTGATTGGGCTTCAAAGGAATTTAGGAATTTATGATTCCGAATCCAATTCGTATTCAGATTCCTAACAGGACAATGGAATCAGAAATGGAAAAAAAATCCTGCTTTCCTATGTAAAAATGTGTTTTAGCCTTTAGTTTCGGAATCAGGATGTTTTAAGGCTGCAGTTCTGAAAATCCTGTTTCTGAAGATTGGACCTGAATACGATGAATCTAATTCCATGACTTGGAATCCGTGCAACCCTCAAGAAGGGTGAGCAATCACATCACTTCTGTGGCGTGTTATGTCCCTTGTAATGCAGTCCAGAATTCAATTTCCCTTTCCCCGTGCACCTGGACATTTCATTGACAGCTTCCACCACCCATCAGCTTATTCCAGCATTGTTAGTTACAAAAGTCTTTGCAAAGTACAATTTTTTAAAGCAGCAGTGCAATGAAAAATGTTTTTTCCCAAAAGCCAGTTTTAGCTACAATTAATAAAAATATTTGCACACCTATGAAATCTTCTTTTCTACATACCTTCTATGCTGTGCACTGCGAGGTCCCCCCAACCCTTGCCAGGTCTACAATGCTATTTTTAAGCCAAATGTGGCGGTGGTCTTTTCTTTTCCTGAGGAAAAAAAATCTAAATTAAAACATCTATAAAATACTTACATTTTGGCAGAACTAGAACATTTTTCCATCAAATAAAACTGGAAGATGCCTGGAATCTATTAAAGTGTAAAAAGTAGGATCAGATTTTTGCCCCATTCCATTGCACTGCTGCTTTAAATAAAACCTAATAGGTGAGGGAATAAATCACGGTTGGCTGAGGCAACGGCAAAGACAGAATTAAGACTAGCAGAAAGGGTAAAGGAAAATAAATCATTCTTTAGATACAGTAGTGAAAAAAGAAAGACGTGGGACAGCAGGGGCTGGCTAAGAAAACAAGGGATTTGCAGAGCTGGTGTCAAAGAGAAGGCAAGAACACTAAATGAATTTTTCTGTTTGGAGTTCGCAATTGAGAAAGCAGGCCCACTCTCAGACGGCAGAAGGATAGTCATGGATGATAAATGAGACAAGTCTGAGATGGTAGGAATTACAAGAGGTCGGGTACTAAAGGAACCGGAAAACATAAAAGTCAGTAAATCACCAGGCCCAGATGGGATTCTTCCCAAGACAGGTGCTGGCAGAACAGTTATCAGTCCTCTAGGGGGAATCAAGAGCAGCAGGTGCAGTGCCTGTACTGCTCACTGGTGAGCGGCTGATGCAATGCCGCAATATAATTGATTTTTATTTATTTAGAAATTGGTGACTGGTAAAATCACACTGAGCCAAGACTTATTTTTTTTTGTATTAATTTCTTTTTTGGCATTCATCTGCCCTGGTTATGGCCCTTGGGTGTTCACATACTATTGCCACTTCATCCCCAGTTACACCCCGAAGGCAGGGCCGTGGCAACTGGCCCCTATCCGCGCCGTGGGACTAGTGACTGGTCAGGGGATTGTGGCGGTGGCAGCTAATCGAAACCCCAAGGAGGGCTTCACTTAGACAGTGGACCCCGCCCACATGCTTCTTTTTCCTGTGTTCTGTGGAGGCGGGGACATGCAATGACACCTGCGTCTGCCCCACCTCCCTGTGTGATGAGCACCGGTAGCGTGAGTGTCTCCCGGCCTCCGCCAGGAGTCCTCAGTGCACCAGACACTTTCCAACCCACCCCCCAGAGAAAGAGAGCTGTCCATAGGATCATCATCCTTCTCCCCGGCCGGCCCTCCAATGCCCAGGTCCGCTCCCAAACCCGGGTCATCGGCGCTGCTAGTGGAATTCCAACCGCTGCACCAGCGGGCCGGCCCTCTGAGCCAGGGCTTATTTCCAGGTGCGACGAAGTGTGGGAAGGGTGCCGGGAGAATGCATCAAACAGACAAAACAAAATAACAGTACAAATGAACAGAAGTTAGGGCAAGTGGAACACACTAAGGACGTAAAAGGAAAACAGAAAGGGGGTTTTAGAGATGATCAGGGTTACTAGGTTGGTGTGCCTGACATCAACAGAGAGAAAGCTTTTGGAGATGTTTATCAAGGAGGAGATAGCTACATTGTTGGAGGAAAACAGATAGGAACCTGCACGGATTCACCTTGCTTCAGTCATGTTTTCAATCTACATGTTTTGCCAGGCAGCATCTTGGGCGGTGGCGTGATTCTCGGATATACTGCTGGGGCCCTTTTCATACATTTCTCCCAGTCCCAGCACGTCAAAACGTGAGGGGCCAGATGTGCCGGTGTGCTTGATGGCACCCCGGCTGTGCACCTGTCTGACGTCCTTCTACCCTCTCTGCCCAACGCTGCACTACCACCTGTGGTTACCAGGTGGCAGCACTGCAGCAAAAGCAGTGACCCTCCCTCCACGGAGAAGAGCATTTCATGGGATGCTTGAGACTTCTTTTCACCCGGCTGGCCCGGAAGACCTGGGGGCTTGTTCTCAAACCTTGTCACTGGCGTCACGAACAGTAGCTCTATCACCGAGATGGCGGGCCAGGCTTCTGCACAGTTATTACGCAAAACAAGAAGCCAGCTACTACAAATATATGAATTACAAGCTGAAATCCATGTACAAGTTCTGTTTTACCAAAGTTTTAGAATGACGTCTTGATCTCTTTAAACGTTGGCACTGCACTTTGATGTGTTGACAGGTTGTCAGTTCTGGCACAGTTAAACAATATCAGATTTTTAACAAGGCCTAGGCATTTCAAAATGTAATTGTTCTTTTAAAATTCTTAATGCTGCAGGGTCTGACCATTGGCCTACTGCCAATGGCTCAGGTTTGGGAGCAGACTTGGGAGGTGCATGTGGGGAGCTGGGACTGGGAAACAGTGCTGCCGATAGGGATGGTGCCGCTTCTGGCACCACAGACACTCGGTGGAAGGCAATGGAGCTTGCTTCCCCAGGGGCCCCACTGTGGCATCTGAGGCCACTACTGGCTGTGATAGCACAATCTAGTGGGTGGAGGGCAGATGGAGGACGGGACAAAAAATTGGCCCCAGCTTGGGGAGGGATGGCATCTGGCTCCACCGCTCTGGCGATTCCTGTGGTGGGCCTGGGAGCTTGAGCCTCTGCAGAAGTGCACTTACAGAATGCGTGGCCAGCTCTGGGCTGCATCTGATGTCGGGGAGGTGGGCGGGGTGACTTGGAGCCAGTGACGGAAGCCTAGCCCATTCCTGGCCCATGCTGCCACCTAGGCCTGACGATTTTCAGATGTGGACAGCATGTGAGGGGAGGATGGACCTCCCCTTCCTGACCCTGCTTTGGGGGCAATCTGTGAGGGATTTGCTACCAGTAAGACCTGGGGGATGCATGTGCTGGTTTAAGTTGGGCTGGGGTCAATGCCAGGCTTGCTCCGTGGGAGAAGCTTTATGGAAAAAATGATCAATGGGAACTTGCTTTGGGAGGGGCATCAAATCTTGTTCCAAATCCAAGTGTGGTGGAGGTAGTGGATTTGGGGACAGAAATGTATTTATTTCGTTTTTGTTAACTGGGAAAGAACACTAGACACTAGACAAGAGCCCTGTTTACACTACTCTATTTGTAGGGCATTAATCCATTTGCAGAGGTTAAGGCACTTCAAATGTCACCATGTGGACACTCACCGGACCGTCTCAGGATACCTTCGGTTCACGTGTTTGCAGCGACGTAGGAGCACGTGTCCATTTTGTATTGAACACATTTCCAAGTAATGTAAACACGATAGAGTGCACGAACCACAGCGCAGCCCATTTTCCCATCATGCAGGTTCACCCCCAGCATCAGGAACAGTAGCAGCGTGGGTGCAGCTTGCAAAGTAGACAAAGGGTGCTGCGTGCTTCGGACTCCCCTGTGAACAGACAGCGCAGCGGAGCTTGGAACGGCCGCAATTTCACTTTGCCGCTGCAGTGTAAACAGGGCTAAGGAGTTGCCTATTTTCAGGAATGACCTGGGAGGTTACAAAGAACTAAACAAAGTAACAGTCAGCCACACACAGCACAAAAACAGCCACACACAGTACAAAAACAGCCACACACAGCACGAAAACAGCCACACACAGTACAAAAACAGCCACACACAGTACAAAAACAGCCAAACACAGCACACACAGTACAAACACCGCCACACACAGTACAAAAACAGCCACACACAGCACAAACACAGCCACACACAGCACAAATACAGCCACACACAGCACAAAAACAGCCACACACAGTACAAAAACAGCCATACACAGTACAAAAACAGCCACACACAGTACAAACACAGCCATACACAGTACAAACACAGCCACACACAGTACAAAAACAGTATAAACTTATGATGACGCAAATAAGAATAAGCAGGTGGCAATCAGTAGCCAATGTTTTTTTTTTTTTTTTTAGTCTTTGGTAACAAGGTAAGGTCCACTAGGCACAAGTGCCTGTTTTCAGGGGCGACCTGGGAGCACTGGGCGGTTAAGTGACTTGCTCAGAGTCACACAGTATGCAAGTGGAGGTTGTGAGAATCAAACTCAGGTCTGGTCTGCTAGATGTATTAAGCTCGTACACATTTCATTCCACAAACCTCTAGGCTATACTGCCAGCCCTTCATGGCAAGTGAACATGGATTATGTCAAGCTGCATCAACCTTTTGTTGTGTTTGTTGCGTTTCTGAAATGGCCAGACAAGTAACAATCCTAAGTGACAGGAGGCTGTCACAGTGCTCCCTCAAAAGCTGCGGTATACGGTATGCAAGTGCCAAGTAACTAATCTTGAAAGTAGCCCATTAGGGACTGAACCAGGGGCTGTACATAATCTCCGGCACAGAAATCAATATCCTACAGTCAATCAAAAGTGCTCCCTTCTAATTGGACTTTTATCTTGTTTTATTCAAGACATTTCTACGTACTTTGTATCAACAAAGCAGGCAGGAAAATACTCTTACACCACTTCTGTTTGCAGGCACAATGATTCCACCAAAATATAACATAGTGTAATTTTAAAGGCAAAACACATGGTGCACTAAACAGTTGCAAAAGTTTATTTCAGTCAATAGAGATCAGAAAATTTAGGTCCGACTTCAGACCTTCGAGACCAGGCACTATAGGTCAGCGTTGCCCATCCTTACTTCCAGTCCCTTTTCTGATTATCAGCTCTGGCATAAACAGCTGCACAACTAACTACAAAAAGTTCCCACAAGCCGGACCAGTGGTGTAGAGGGCTGAGGTGCTGGGACGTTACTGCTTTCCATGCCGGCAACCTGGGTTTGGGAATGGACTCGGGTCGCCGGAGGTTGGCTGGGGTGCGAAAGGATCAAGTGCGTGAGGGACTGGTCTCCTCTGCAGGGGTGGAGAAACATGTCGACCGAGCCTACAACTGCCACCAGGTGGAGGCATGATGGCAGTGCAGTGTGGTGCTGCAAGAATGGGAGGGGCTGAGATTATGACAGTGGGTGGGATAAACAGGAAAAAAGACATCAGGGGCTTTGTGAAACCTTGCTTGCGCATCCAGGGCCCAAGCCACTGCTCGGAAGTTCACCTGTGGTCCACACTGGATGCAGGCCCTGGTATGGAGGACAGCCCTCCAGCCTGCCATGAGGATTTTATTTGTGGGAGTACCGACTGTAGGTGGGTCCTGGGGAGACTGTGGCCGGCTCAGGGGATGCAGGGACAAGGCTGATAAGCCACCCATGGACGTAGAGGATAAAAACCCTTACGGCCAAAAAAAAAAAAAGTAAGTTCCTATGTTTGTTAACATTTCCAAGTGACATCTTGTGGTACAGGGCTGCGAAGCAGAATCAGGTACTAAACTTCTCAACAACATCCCAATGTTTCCCACAGGCCCTCAACCTCTGACCCTGTTGAAAGACGTGTTCTTCATTATTTCAGCTCAGAGGAGAAAACTCCTCTGGCAATTCACACAAAGATCTCTTTTAAACCAACTCTTTTGGAAGCACTGTATGAAGAGATCTTTTTCCAAGTATGCCTGCAGCTGTGGTTCAAAATGGAAGCCCTTCAGAAAGGGTGTGAACGGCAGCTTTACTCGGTGAGGACAGAAGGCAAAGTGGTTGAGTGCTTAAAGCACTTAATCTGTGAATTTAGAGATTCCAGGTGCAGATCCCGGTACAGCCACCTTAAAGCGGCAGTGCAATTTTGTAACTATAATTTTTATTGTACTTTGGATTGTCCAGTAAGATGCCCCTTTCAACATTTATTTTTTGATTTGAAATAATTAGTGAAGAACTATTTTCAATCTGGCTATTCCCAGGATTTCATCAGTATTCTCAGCTGTCTTTGAGCATTCGGCGTCCCATAAACAGTGAGACTTTAGTTGTGCGGTGGTCGGAATGACTATTTTGTTCCACTGTGCCATACTAAATGGGGCAGCAAGCCTTTGCCTGCACAGTGGCACAGGGAATTGTGACTGTGTGTGGAAAGGGACAGGAGCTGGTATGGGAATGAAGTACTATGCTGTGCCAAGACGCTTACTGGCCCCCGTACAACCATGTGACCTGACACAGCACCCCCAGTCCAAGCAGAACTGGGTCAAGCAGTTCTACACAGGGGCGCAGGTGTGCGACACAGCACAGTGACTCCAGTGGGGTTTGGAGCATGCACAAAGCCTGTATTATGGACATTTGGCACAGGGAGACAGTGTTAGGGAGGAGGCATCCACTGGATACCAGGAAAACCATATGAAACATAGAAATAAAGAATGTGTCGGCAAAGTATGACCCAGCGGTTCATCCAGCCTGCCCACCTTCCTGCCTAGTTTCAAGCTCAGCCTAATACCAGAGTGGATTAAGACAGCTGATAGACCTAGTAGCTGATTGTCACCCCTTCCCAAGGTATTCCCCCCCCCGCCAGTGGGTCCCACTATTCCCTTATATCTGTCCCAACCACGTTTAAACTCCATCACAGTCTTGCCATTAACCTCCTCGCTGTGCAGTCTGTTCCATTTGTCCACCACCACCCACTCCATTAAGAACTTCCTGACATACCTCCTGAATCTTCCCTCTACTAGCTATGATAGAGGTCTTCAGGTACATGAAGAGGGTAAATAGGGGAGGAACAGTCAGGGTGCTTCGAAGGAAGGAGGAGGGGGCCACTAGAGGGCATGGGTGGAAGCTGGAGGGGTTAAGATTCAGGGGAGAAAGGAGGAGGTGCTACTTCACTGAGAGGGTGGTGGAGCAATGGAATGCGCTGCCTAGGGGGCTGATGGAGGCAGAGACAGTGGAGGGGTTCAAGAGGGGGTGGGACAGGCACAGGGGAAGGGTTCTGGAAGCAAAATCCAATGCAGCAAGAATATCCGGAACTGGGAAGGGAGAAGCCAGAGAAGGCGAGGGGGGCAGCAAGGTCAGCACCCAGGGTGGGGGCAGACCAAACGAGCAGACATGAAAGACCGTTAGGCCTATTCTGCTGGCATTTTAGTATGTTAGTATGTTAGCAATCTCCACGTGTGTCTGCCAGTTATTGTTAGTTATATGGGTTTAGGGCTCAAGGACGGGGCCATGGAACCGCCACGGATAGCTGCAGAAGGCAGTAAAACCATTATATATCACTGCCACAGAAGCAGGGCAAAAGGTACAGCCTGGCGGGTGGGGGAATGACTACAGCGGTAGTTCTGGTGCCGCAGAGGTCTGTGCGTTGAATTACGGCATGCGACTGGCACTATGTCGTGCACAGTTATCTGTGGGATTCCCGTTTAGACATTTGCAGTTGGAAATGGTGACCGCAATTTGCACTGCAATTTAGCTGCTAGGGAGACTGATCCCCACGATGACTAAGTAGACCTTTTATGTTTGGGGGAGTTTAGAGGTGGTGCAAAGGGGGAGTCTATTGCACTTCGAAATGATGCCACCACAGTTTATAATAAAATGGGTAAGAGAAATCGTGATCTGTGATTGGTCAGATGTGACCATATGACTGTGCATTATTGCAGCACAAAAGCAAAGGTCAGAAATTGGGAACCATTTGATATTCGTAGTAAGACACTGCAGGGTGTGCATTTATTTATTCAAGTCTCGGATTACAACCTTTGAGCTAAGAGCTCATTTCCAAAGGTTCCACGCAGAACATACAATAGAGCAGTACATAGACTACAACAGGTTGTATACATTGGATACATATGTACACCGGATAACAAGCTATTTACATGAGGTTACATTAGATAACATGAAAACTTTACATGAAACAAGGTGGAGGATTCAGCTGGGTCAGTAAAATAAATTCACTTTAGTGAGAGATTGCAAATTGCTGTGCAATATTCAAGGGGAATTCCAGAGAATGATAGGAAGAGCTAGGCAGGGAGAAGCTGGGAAAAGCCTAGTCGGGTCCCATTGTCTCGAGAGCGGAGGCTGGGGAGATGCCATGAGGGGAAAAACTTTGGAGGCTTGAGGAAGGGGCGGGGGTTGAGGAGCTGGGTGGAAGGGGTGGGTAGGAATTTGGGATGAGAGTGGGGTGGAGGTGAAGTGATAGTGGAGCAAAACAGAGGAGAGTAGAGACAGTAGGAGGGTTGTGGGGCTGTGCAGAGGAGAGTGGAGACAGGAAGAAATGGGAGTGGGTAGGGCAGAATACAGTACTGGAGGCAATCGACTGGTGTGGGGAAAATGAAGTGCATTTGGCAGACAAAGGAGGAGATAAAGTACAGTGGGAGGTCAGAGCAGGTCCTCAGTCACAAAGTTTTGCTATATGGGGCAGGAACATTTCATTTGACTAGTAAGGTGGGTGCGAAGCTTGGATTTTTTTTTTTTGGTAAGTTCCTTTTTCTGCTCCGGTACTGGAACTCCCTCAGGCTGCCCCTACTCACCTAGTGCCACTGTTACCACCCACCTGAAGCCCTGCCTCCTCAGAGATAGCCACACTCCACCTACCTCCATCCGGTAGACCCCCCCCCACCTCTGAGCCCCCTGGGGTAGGGCCACCTCCACGCCCAGTGCTCTATCTGTAATCCAATGTGCTGACTGAGGAGGTGGAAGGACAGAGGGGGGTGAAGACATGGGCCCGGTATTGGGAATGTGGTGGCATGATCTCGAGGGTAGCCATCACCTATCCAAGATCAGGGGATTTTGCTTGACTGTTTTTGCCCCAGGAGCATGGCGTGCAATGATGTCAGCATAGTGGAGCTATAGATGTCCACCATGCTCCTCCCCCTTAATGGGATCACACAAGTACTACCCCTGATCTTCACCGGGGGTCTTTACTGTGCCAGATGCTCCCTGAATCCCTCCCCAGGAAGAGGAGAGCAGTCCATCGAACACTCAATCCTCTCCTTCCCCTACCGATCCCTGGCGCCCAAGCTCGTTCCCGAACTTGGGTAGCCGGTGTGGCATCCAATGCCTCAACCCTCAGCGGCACCAGGCCAGCCTGCGAAGCTTGGATTAAAATGGGCCAATTCTAGTTTCAGCAAGAAGGTCACTAGGTAGGGAGTTAAGCAGGTGAGGGGCACGGTATCCAAAGAACCGTTGGCCTAGGGAAGTGCGGCGGAAAGGTACCTTATAGTGATTAGTGATGTGGTGCATAGCTCTTGTTGGTATACTGGTGAGTAGCCATGCCTGCCATGTGGGATGTGTGGATCCGATTCCTTGACGTGGAGGCACGATGATCATTTTTAAGTTATGTACACCACCAGAGCGCAGAATTGTGAACTAATAGATTCCAGTTTTGAGTCATTCAGGCCAAGTAAAAATAGGCATTTCTCTATCTAGTGTGCTTACCCAATCAACAAAAACTAACTAAATAAATAAATGCGTTCCACCATGGCCGCTGGCTCATTTAACCTCTTCATGCTTCAGTCTCCTAGCTTTACACTTGGGTGGAAGCAGGACCCCACTGTAAATAAGATGTGATTTTTTATTTGCAGAGTAAATAAATTGCTAACAAAAACCTAGCCAGGGCTACCTGATGGTCCAATGGGTATCACGTCATGTTCCTGTGTAGGCGACCCAAGACCAGGAACAAGCTCGGGAAGCCGGCTGGACGGCCCAGGGCTGGTATGGGAGCGCTCCTTACTAGAGGAGGGAAGGTGCAGTGTTCCGCTGCATGGGCAGCACCTTGCAGTGGCCTGGGAACTTTCTCTCGTGGGAGGAGGGTGGGCAGAAAAATGGAAAATAGCAGCAGCCACAGCAGGATGAATCCTTGGTCGCCGCAGCCCCTGCACCACCTGCGGGGCCCTGAGAGACATCAGAATTGTGTGCTTCAGGGGCAGGATGGGGGTGGCCCTCCCATCCTGACTCCATCATTGGGGGAGTATCCATGGAGGATTTCTACCATAGGTAAGTCGCTGAGATGGTGGGTGGCATGGGTAGGCCACAGAAGGAGGAAGGGGGAAGGTATTACACGGGAGAAAAACACTTCTAGAGCCAAAACAACAGCCAGCATGTCAGTGTGGTGGCAATGTTGCCTCTCATGATGCTGGCAACCTAGGCTGGAGAACAATCCTGAGCTGTCAGAGGGTCTCAGTGGACACCTGTCCTCCAGGAAGGGAGGCAGATGTTGCTGTCTGACTGCCACCTGGGTGACCTCAAGTGGTAGTGCAGCTTCAACAACCTGCTTGAGGGAGAGAAGGACGTAAGGCGCACCCCTCAGTGATCAGCATTTTCAACAGACCTGCACTGGGTGCATCATGCTTAGAAATCCACAGGTGGGAACAGGAAGAAAAAACCCTAGTGTATGGCAGAAGGAAGCCAGACACTCCTGGGCCATTGGATACCACCAATTTTCCCGGACTGCATCCGATACCATTGGTTTATATTTATTTTTATTTTTTTATTTATTAAATTCTCGGATTACAAATACCTTTGAGCAGAAAGTGCTCGTTTACAAAGGTTCCACATCAAAGGATGAGGGTCAACATACATACAGAGGTAGTAAAAGAATGCACAATAAACAACCAAATCAACTAAAAGAAAAAATAAAGATACTCAGTTATAACATACTTTGAGATAATATTCATAAAACGAGCAGCTTGAGTAGGCAGCTGGCTGTGGTAACAATAAGAGAAAGAAAGTTTCCCACTGCTTGATCCTGTCACTTAGGATCCAACAGGATACCAACTAACCAATACAACTGTTGGAACCAACTGCCATTCTCTCCATCGAATAAGAGTTCCTATGGGGAAGGGGGGAAACTGATCCTCACGGGTCTTGCAGTAGGAGGCATGCCAGGGAGGTATGAAAGGGAAGTAGAAGAGAATGGACTTGGGGGACATTGACCTTCATGGGTCTTGCAGTAGGAGGCATGCCAGGGAGGATTCGGTTCAATTTGTTTATTTGGGTGAAGTCATTGAACAGTGTCATTTACAGCAGCCCTTGCAACAATAAAAACTTAAACTGGATTGAAAGGATAAGCTGCAGCAGCACCGGAGGAAGGGAATAAAAGAATATGGTAGCCCGCTGGCACAGCGGTTGGTTCCTTGGCGATGCCGGTGATCTGGGTTTGGAGTGAGCCCGGTCGTTGGAGGGCCAGCCGGGGGGAGAAGGCTGCAGCGCCCCACGACAGTTCGGGCTTCTCTGGGGGTGGGGGTGAGGGTTGCAGCTCAGCATCTGACCCCTGGTGGAGGCTGGGGGTTTCGCAGGACGTCAGCGCCTGAAGTGCTGGGCTGATCTTGGATGGATGTCTGGAGCTGTGCCGGCACCTAGGGCCTTGACAGCAAGGGGCAGGATGTTGTGGATGTCGGCATTAGCGCCATGACGTCAGGGACTCGCGATGCCACTAGAACACCAGGAAAAAAGCCTACCAGCCCCAGGGATATGGAGTTTTGAGGAGCTAGCCCTCATATACAGCCACCTGACCGGCCTCCCAGGGGGTCCAACGAAATGCAAGAGTTTGGGGTGTAGGGGCCCCATCCCGTCCCCGCCCGTGGGATAAACCGAGACTCTGGGGGGATTCAGCGATGGACCAGGTAAGGTGGCTTGCAGGGGTAGACTCTGTGATGCTCCCGAAGATGCGGGGCTGTTAGGGAGTAGGGGGATAAAAATAGATTTAAAAGGAAAAAAAAAAGAGTATGAGTGGACAGGCAACAACGTGGAGTGGAAACACATCACACTGCAATGTGTGAGACCAAGGTTCTTGTAAGAGCCATAGAGTCCTACACTGGGGCCAGCTATTGGCTAGGCATGAGGATAGACCTTCCTGTTGATACTTTTGTAGTCTAGACATCACCCCTTCCCCCCCCGGCAGATTGTCAAGGGTACCACACACATTTTTAGGAGTCCCCTTCTGGTAAAATACTTCATTTGTATTGCAATGATTGATGGATGGATGTATAAGTACATTTTAAAATCTCAACTGAGAAACATGGTACATTTTTTTTGACATCCTGCATCCCCACCACTGATTCTGTGATTCAGAGACTTGAGCAATATGGTTGTGGGGTGGGGGCCCCCGGGAACCATACTATAGAGTTAACAAAAGTCGTGGGCATTAGGGAGGGTGTGAGTGGGCCCGTGATTGTGCACTCCTCGCTGGTCGACCAAGCAGGAATATTGGACGTGCAGCTGCGGAGGCCAAAATGTTCAGCGTGGCGGATAGCAGGGAACGGGGAGAGTAAACAGGGAGGAAACTAATGCTAAAAAAATTAAACAACCACCATCTGCTAAGAAAATGTTACTTAGCTGTAGAACTCTAACCATTTCAATACTGTGATCAAATACTGAGATGAAACAGGGTATTGCTCAAATGAAAGCTTTTATTCAGAATTTGAGCAAAGAAACAGACGTGGTTGCAGCTCCCCGATAGCTGCAGCTGTAGACACACAGTGACTGTACTGTTCTGCCTTGGTGCTGACCAAAGCTGGAATGGGATTTTGTTTTTTTATGTACTGTGCAGAATTCAGAGTTTTTGTGCTAAGCCCATCTCTAGCTCCTCCTGAGACCTGCTGTGAGAACAAGTGTTGCACAATTTGTGTGTTCAAAAAGCAGAGAAAGTGCTGGCCAAGTGATGTGGTGGCAGTGCCACCGCCTGGATAACCAGCGTTTGAATGCAGCCAGCTGATATCCAACATTGGGATTAACTGGGGTCAGAACAGTGTTGTTCAAATATTATCTTAGTCGGATACTGCTGGATGCCACTAATTTTCCCAGATGGCATTGGATACCATTGGTATCCAACTGCTTGACGATATCACCCAGAAGCCAACAGGATACCAACTATCCGATGTGACTATCCAGGATCTGAGGCAGACAACATACCTCAGATCTCACGATCCAATCTTGAATCCGAAATCAGAATTGAGTTGGATGTGACGCTGGATCTGGATAGACGGACTACATACCGGATGCCATTCAGATAACAAAAACACTACACAGCGCATTGTGGATGAGAGGGAGAGCTTGCCTCTTGTGTGCTGAGGCAAAGGGTGCCCAAAAGTGCCGAGCGCCACTGGCTAGCTGACCATGGAGCAGCACTGCTGTCAGTTATGAGGGCAGCTACTTGCCCACCCTCCCGACTGGAGGAAGCATGCAGCCAGTAAAAATCCCAATTGCCCCGGGGGGGGGGGTAGGTTGAACAAGAGAAGAAAACTGGGGGATAAACAAAAGTAAAAGAAATATGGGGAAAACAGCAATTATGAAAAAGCTAAGACATTTTGCAAAAAACAAAAATCAGACTGATGCTTCACAGCTCCCACTGCACTCAGTAGTCTTGTGTTTATGTATGGGTGAAAACCAGACTGCCAGAACCAGATGGGACCACATAGATAAAATCCAGACATGCGCCGGCCTGGTGGCGCTGAGAGTTGAGGCGCTGGATGCCATACTTCGCACCACGCCAGCGACCTGGGTTCGGGAACGGACTCAGGCCACCGGGGGTTGGCAGGGGAGAGGGAGGATTGAGCGTCCAATGACTGCTCTCGTCTCTCTCTCTGGGGTGGGTAGTGGGACTTGTATCGCCTGTAGCGGCGACTGGCGGAGGCCAGCCGCACTACAAGCGGCATGCAACAGCAGGGGGAGAGCCTGGCGGGTGTCAGCACTAATATGCTCGGACGCCATTGCATGTCCGGCTCTCCACTGGGGAGAAAATGTAGAAAATGCGGAGGGCGATCTTTGCGGCAGATGGCTGCACTCTGCACCCCCGGAGGACCTGAGAGGGGCACGTACCCAGTGGGTGCGAGAGCGTGTGTTTAGCTCACCGGGGGAAGCGGGTTCGTGTGGCTTGCACGCATGACCAGGTCCGGAGGTGCAGGGCCGGTGGCCGGAGATCATGTGGGGCCGCTCTGCCGAGGAGAAACAATAGTACGATAAAAAAAAAAAAATCCAGACATGCACGTCTGGCCAGATCAGAAAAATTGGTGCAACCTGCACCTGGTTAGGCTAGTCTGGCTGGACCGGTTGGTCCATATTTTATGGATCTGGTCTGCTGCATTTTTGGCAGTCCAGTTTTCACAAAGTCTCCCTCGTGATGCACTATTGCTGTTGGCATAACAGCATTATGTACGAGGCTATTTCCTTTTTAAAATTTTCCCGATGTAGTTCCTGGGTGGACATTGTAGGCTGATAACTGCCCAATGAAACTCTAGTTGGAAAGCCATGCCCAATCACTGACCTGCTCGGCAGAACCAGGGATGAGGTATTCAACCAGTAATTGTTGTCTTGATCAAGACAGTGCAAGTCATCTCAACCTCATCGCTGCAAACCAGGTACTGCTGACGACTCTGTGCACTTGGTGTTACAGTCTGAGGTTCTCCCTCCTAACTGCACTGTAACTGCTCCAAGCTCTGAAGGCAGGATTAATCAAATACAAATGTATCCCATCTAACTTGGAATTAGGACAAGGGACTGCAGACCATGAAATGTGGAGCTGCCATGACACCACAGGTAGCGTGTTGCCTTACCAAGTAAGATTCCTAAGTTTGTGTCCCAGAGTGACTCTGGACTTCTGCAGTGTGCCAAGGAGTGAAGCATCTGAATAGTTATGCTTTGCTCCCACTGGAAAGGGTGGGAAGCTTGTAGACATCCGTGTCTGATCACAGGGGAGTTACATGCTGATGCTCAGTGTTTTATTCTTTCAATTTTGATGTCTGAAGCTTTAATCCAGTGGTTTGTAAATGGATAATTTAACTGTTTAGATAGTAACTGCTTGGTCAATAGAATGTCCCACTAGAAGTACAGTAGCTTGAACAACAACCTAACTCTAGATATAGATACAGTACACACCACTTAGGTATCCAGTTACGTTCGCTGGACGTGATCAAATGCAAGTGATGTTTTCTTTCAGAGCACGCGTGTAACAGAAGACTAAGTTCGGAGCAAGCTCATCTATAGATGGGAAGAAATATAATGAGAAAACATTTTAAAGAAATAAAAAACTTCATGGAAAAGAACTGGGGCTAAAATGAGGGACAAAGCTACCAGTAGTAAAATCGTGATTTGGAAAAGCACATAAAATACACATACCTCCTTACTGCAAAGCAACGTGGGTAATATGTGCAATTTTACCATAAGGGAGCCAAGGCTGGCAAAGCTATAAGGGTTCAAAAGGCCTCTACAATCACACTACAGATGGTAAAATACCAACCTCAGCTATATGGGGCCCGTATTTTCAAAGCGGCTAGACTGCTGCAATCCGAGGTTCGCCAAAGATATGGTGCAGCGGGTTTGCGGCAGTCTTACAATATTTTGTATCCTGTACGGCAATTACTGCAAGTTAGACCATATTTTTGTGGTCTAGTTTGCGTCAATCCCGGGGACCCTTTTTACAGCGCTTGCACCCCAGATTTGATGCGAGCTGCTGTAAATCGGGAAGACTGTTGCAACTGCCTCTGAGCTTTGAAAATCAGGTGCCGCTGTGGCAGCAGAGACTGGCATACTGGCAGACTCGAAGTGCTGCTGTGCAGAGCTTGATGAAAGCCCTGTGCCGTCCTCTGAAAATCTGCCCCCCCCCCCCGGAACTGTAGTTAGGGGTACTACACAAATCACCATTTACAGCCACAGGCACTCAGTGTACAGGCAATTACAGAACCCAAACTGGCACTTTTTCATTCATTTACAGTTTTTTCATAGGGTTACGCATGTGAAATGATGGACTAGGCCATTTATATGCTGTTGTGGTAGTGACTTAATTTTTTTTTTTCTTCCGTTACTTCCTCCTGCAACCTTAGATAACCTGCTTTATCTTCCTATAGACACTTCTATGTGTGTAAATACCCTGTAATCTGTACAATATCTGTATAATTCTATGTACATATGAACTTCTTTTTCTTCCTCTCTGCAAACAGTATTATCTGTATTGCCTTGTAAATACCTGCGTTGACCTGTATATACAATTGTTCATGTTCCACCCAGGTCCATCTTGCAAATGGGCTTCTGCTCAATGATGAACGCCTGGTTAAATAAAGACTTGATTGATTGGTTGATATAAACGGGCACATTATTTAATGAGTATATGAGTGTTAATATGGCTGTAAACAATTGGGAGTGATCGAGTAGTAACTGTGTAATTGCATGAAGTAAATAATTAACAGGTGTTACATAAGTACTGGTATACGAGGATCTGTGGCTGTAGGTTTGAATGGGAGTGTCCTGATGAAGACATCACATGGAAATGTTATCATAAACACCCCTAGCTCTTCAGCTAGAGTCCAGCGGGTGGCTATTTCTTTATTTTTCCGTTTGCTCTGGAAAATTAAAACACACTGGAATTTTAGAAGTACAGTGAGTCAGTGCTTTCTCCCATTTGACTTTGCTGTCAGTGAACGACAGTGACAATGGCGTTTTGTGTATTACTGCTGTTCTGATCCATACAAGCATTGCTATTTTATACAGAACTGTCAAGCAACTGTTTTTAGGGCCGTGCGAGTCGTCAAATTTGGCCCAACAGGGCAATTTCCAGCCGGACTGGGCAAAACTTGAATTGGCCCCGAAATTAAATGAAGAGTTAGTAAGTGACTCCACTGTGTGCCTCGGTGTGGCGCAAAGTTTCCCCACAGTGGCGATATCCCCCGCCACCCCGTCTGCACATTGGGAGCCGAAGTGCTCTGGATCCTAAATAAAGTTGCTGCTGCTTTCTGAAGTTTTGGGTTTCTGTTTGAGGTTTGGCAGTGTGAAACCTGATTTCGGACCATTAATTCTGAACACTGCCAAACCCTAATGGCCCAAACTTGCGACCTGCGCCGATGCCCAGGCAACCCTACTGCTTTTATTGTGTTCAAGCATTTTGATCTGTTTAAGGATCTTATGAGATCATGATACATGACATGCCACAGAGAGTACTCTCAATGTGGAATAAGCTTCCATCCAGTTTAGTAAAGTGCAACACCCTTCGGGCTTTTAAGAATGGTTTGGAAGTTTATAGGGGTAACATGGGCTTCACAGATTATAACTGCTGGTAAGTGGCAGACATTCTCGACGGACATTTTTGCCTTCTTATGTCTGTTTTTCCTATGATCCAATGCCACAGTGTAGAAAGGTGCAAAGCTGATATTGAGTGGAATTTCCTATATCAAAATAATCCTGAATCATGGTCAAGGCCCCTGGTGTTCTGCGGCAGCATTTTCTGATTTCTGCGGCATGATTTATTCATTTCTCCGGCAGAATGCAGTCCTGTCATTCACTAAATATGATGTGATGTCATCGCTGACATCATAACTGACTTCACTAAAAATACCACCAACAGCTTAATCTGGTTCAAGGTCAGTTGGCATTCATCTGTATCCCCCTCCCCCGGGTCGTGCCTGAAAATAGGCAAGATTTGTCTAGTGCACTTATCCGGTCAACAAAAGCTAAATAAATAAAAATAAATAAATAAAATATGCTGAGCATAGAGGAGGGGTTTCAGGTTAAACGAGATGGGAAAGAAAGCCTGACACTATGGAAAACAGTATATTTATATGAAAATTCACCAAAACAATGAATTCTTGCACTGTATATATATATATATATATATATATATATATATATATATATTTCTGCGGCATGATGCAAATTTCTGCAAATTCCACAACCGCAGAATTCCAGGGGCCTTGATCATGGTACACAGGGTCGGACTGGGGTATTGGGGGCCCACCTTCAAAGCAGTTAAAGGAGGCCACCTGGTCAATCAATAGCGGAGGATCCAAGGTGACACACGTATGTCAGTACTCCACTTAAATTTAATACACTAGCTGTGTTTGCCTATCACATTTATTGCAGTGCCAAAAATAATCTACTTAATTAGAAAATAGATGATGCATAGATTTTGGAGTTTAGGAGGTGGTCAGGTACCCAGTGGAAACATAGAATTTCCAGATCCTGGTGGGCCTCTATGAGGAACAGTGCATAATGCGTGTGCGCTGAGGGTGGCCATATTGTAATGAAAGCATGACTGGTTTCATTACGTATCACACACTGAGGGTGTGTAAAAGCAAGTTATGCCCGTTTTCCATGTTTTAGGGTTTCTTTCAAACAATAACTGGCAGCATAAGCTGGAACTGTAGGATTCTTAAGGGCACCAACTGGGTGATGAGTGGCTGATATGTGGATGTAAACCTGGTTTAAATTTTACTATCGGCAGTGACAAAAAAGAAATGGTAGGATCAACCAGAAAAGTTTAATTAAAAAATAAATCTAAAGGTGTGTGGTGAGGGGGAGAACAGATAAGATATCAGATGAGAGTGCAATTTGAGCCATACAACGCAAGTGAAAAATGGCACTTAGTTAATCAGTGATCAGTTGGGTGGATCTCTGTGATACACGGGTATGACAACATACTTGTGTATGATGAAAATTTAAGGCCATGGTTTTTGGTGTAAAACAGACCCTAACCAGCTATTATTTAATGGTTTTCAGGCAGGTACACTTGTTGTTTACTCTGAGACACCCCTACATACTGTACAAGACACTGAATTTGTGGCTGTTAGACTACTCGCTTCAGCCCACCAGACATTTTTGTGCTGCTTTGAATTAGCGCAAGCTCACTTGTGAGAGGTTCCAAGGGTCAGGAGATAAGCAAGGCACATGTATCAGCATAACAGAATGCCTGCTCTGATGTGCTGCAGTAATTACACATTTTAGTTATTTTCTGCAGGAGTGACGGTAGTGAGCATATTAGCACATTTCAGTGTATCAACGCCTTGTTTGTACGAAGAGTCAGTATTTCTAAGATTTTTATGAACAGATCTAGAAGCAAATGATTTGCTACCTTCTATTGGACCAACATAGATGTTACAACAAAAGAACAAAGCGTTCTAGCTTCTGAAGACGGACCTGGTTAGTTCGAAAGCCGATCAGCAGGGCAAGGCATACAAGGAGAGGTTGAGGGCACTGAACATGTCGTCCCTGGAAGACAGGAGAGAAAGAGGGGACATGATTGGGACCTTTAAGTACTTGAAAGGGATAAATAAGGTTGATAAGGAGAGCCTCTTTAAGCTGAGTGGCAACCATATCACAAGGGGGCACAGTCTTAAGCTGGAGGGTGGTAGGTTTAGGAGGGAGGTCAGGAAGCACTTCCTCGCAGAGAGGGTGGTGGACACTTGGAATGCGCTGCTGGAAGAGGTTATCTCGTTGAAGACAGTGGGCAGCTTTAAGAGAGTCTGGGATAGGCATAGTGGACAGTAAGAATCATGGGTAGGGAGGAGTGGGGAGGGAGGGCAGGAACAGTAGCTCAAGCTGTGGATCCTGCAAAATGAGCAGACTTCATAGACCAAATGGTCTTCTTCCACTGGCTTCTTCATATGTTCATATGTATGTTTGTGTGAGAGCTAGAACACTTTGTTCTTTTGTTGTAACATCTATGTTTGTCCAATAAAAGGTACCAAATCATTTGCTTTTCGATCTTTTCTTACAAGGAACAATATGGCAACTACACTATGATTTTTGTGGTATGGTAATAATAATTATAAGACTAATTAATTATTCTTGATGTGAGGCAGTGAGCTGATTGGCTGCCATGCTGGTCTGAAACATCTAAGACGTGACCAGCGCGACAGCCGCTCAGCTCTTCCCGCTACCCGCAGTGTTTACATTAGCGCTGTTGGCAAGTGCTTAATCATAACCCAAAAATAATAAATGTCACCATCACTGTTTCCTTCCATAGGTTTGCATCTTCTAGGACTTCGTATTAGCATACGGTAGAAGAATATTCATAAATCCCACAGTACACAGACAGAGCAGCGCCACAGAAACGGCACCACAAATGAATTGTGCACCGCCACGAAAACGATTTTAAAACTAAAGGAAAAAATTCATTATTGCAATTAGACTCACAATAGCAAAAATTAGACCTCAGAGCTGGTAATTTCCTCTCGATTATGACCGGTTGGTGGGGTGGCCTTTGGCTGTGCCTCGGCACCCTCCCCCAAGCCGGTCCATTAATCTCTAGGAAATGATCATTTCTTCGCCGCTATTGCTTAATTACAATTTTACTGCTTACAATTTTGGCCAGTTCTGAGGATTATGCTTCCATTACTGACAGTCCGCAGACATAGAGCTGCAATCTGATGAGGGTGCAGTGAGCAGTATCACTATGTTGACTTCTGTTTTTTTTTTCTTGGTTACCTTGACCACAGCCTGCAGCTTCGCATGGACTACAGCCCCAACACAGTTTGGCCAGCATATCTTTGGAACTAATTCACCCCCAAGACAATCTGGAGCCAATATCATTAAACTGTGAACTATTGCAAACAACTGATCCTCACGTCAGAACATAAACGCGGTCTAAATATACAACTCATAGTGACATTATTTACACTAGCATATCATTTGTGCTGGATTTTCAAAACCAAGAATATAGTGAAAATTTTATGACAGCAAATATGTTTTCTGCAGTATATTTCTCCCATTTAGTGGCACATAATGCAGGTGTGCTGAAGCCCTCATCTCAGCTTGCCTAAGAAAATCAGCACAGTGATGATGGCTTTTTAGGTCATGGGGACCATGACAAAAGGGAATTTTTCTTTCAATCAAATCTTTTCTCCTAAATGTCAGCACATTGGGGTCCCCTTCCAGCTAGGCAACAACTCTCTCCATCTTCAATTAAACTTTCTGTTGCCACTTTCCTATAGCTTGCCCTCAATAGTGCAGTCCCAGGGTGAAGGCAAGCCTCTCCCTCATAACCACGGATAAATGCCAGCAGCGGGCCCCCAAGTGTACCAGTGGACATCATGTAGATGGCAGTCAGGATTTTCTCCCTCAAACATTCCTTCCACCCACTTCTCCTGATGTTAGCTTTTATTTTTCTTCACTTGCCGTTTGTGCCACACTCCTGTTGACCCCTATCTAGATGCCCCACCCAGCCCAGACACCCACCATCCCTGGGACTTACCCTGTTCTCCCATAACCACCCATGATGGCATGGTTGGAGGGGCGTGCTGCTGTGAAGCATGATCTAAATAGCGCCCAGTCGGTTGTGCCCAGCCTATGAGGGTTAGGACCATCCATCATCCAGCTTCAGCGGGGATTTTTACTCCATTTTTCTTTTCAGACCCCCGGATATTGGCTTGCAATGGCGCAGAGCACATGTCAATGTCCCGCACCCATTTGAGCCGCCCATCTGCCTCAACACCAAGCCTCTGTTAGGTGTCAGGCACATTGCAGGAGGCACAACTTCCCAACCCACCCCAGGAGAGGAAAGCAGTCTCTTGGACTCTCAATCCCCCCCCCCCCAGCTGACTCCTGGTGACTCGAATTTACTCCCAAACCTGGGTCATCGGTGTAATGAACAGTAGGGCTACCACTACATTACCGTGCTGGCACCGGACGTCAACTTTAGCCCTGTCGGCATTGCATGACATACCATAATGTGCACATGCATGACCCACTGTGAAGGAGCAGGCTCCCGGGCCCAACTCAAGTGGTCACTGTGTCAGTGTGCACTAACGCCTCCTTCCCCAGGCTGGCAAGTGCTGCAGGTGGGGCCCATCGGGTCCTAGTCCCCCCCTCCCGCCTGCTCCCTAATCTGGGTCACTACCAAGGGAGTGCAACACATTTCTGCTGGAACATGAGACGAACCAACCCAAAGGGAAAGATTTTTTTAAAGGACATCTAAACCTCCAGTAATGATGTCCTGGCCTTAACAAAATACATTCCAGGGTGAAGTAGAATAAAGTCAGCTCTACCTGAAAATCAGCTCTTTAATGCAGTTTTTCCATCATTTAAAATATGTAAATAGTCGCTGACAGATTACAAAACTCTCGTCAGGAACAACAAATAACAGCACCAAACATCATAAGCACGGACATCAATGGTGCAAGTGTGTTCAAGATCTACTGAAATCTGTCAATCATACTTTATATTTTATGGACCACATTGTCAATGAGCTGTGGCTTAACTGGGCTATCCTTTTCTGGATTCCAAGAATAACATTATTTACTACTACTACTAATACATTGTAGTAATTTTGCACTATTCCTGTTATTCAGCACGCTGATCGATATTTAACGTGTGCAGTACTACCAGCCCCAGCCTTGGTGTAGTCTCTTGTGTTTGAACATATGGGCTACACTAGCCCCGCTGTGGCCTCTTGGGTTCAGTTACATGGCCTGCCCCAGCTCAGCTGTAGTTCTTTGGGTTTGGTGGCATAGACTGATCCAGCCCAGCTGTGGTCTTTTGGATTCAGTGACATGGGATGTCCCTGTTCAGCTCTGGTCTCTTGGATTCAGTAACATGAGATGCCCCTGTCCAGCTATGGTCTCTTGAATTCGGTGACACGGGCTGTCTCAGCCAAGCTGTGGTCTCTTGGATCCATATGCACGGGCTGCCTCTGCCTTGCTGTCGTCTCTTGGGTTCAGATGCATGAGCTGCCTCAATGCACCTGATGCCTGTTAGGGTTTGATGCATGGGCTGCCTCAGCCAAGCAGTAGTCTCTTGGGCTTGGCTACATGGACAGCCTCAACACAGCTGCGGGCTCTTGGGTTTACATAAATGACATGGTCTCTTGGATTTGGATGCATTGGCAGCCTCAGCTCAGCTGTCGTCTCTTTGGTTTGGATGCATGTACTGTCTCAGCCCAGTTGTGGTTAGTTGGGTTAAATGACATGGGCTTTCCTAGCCCAGCTGTGGTTTCCTGGGTTTGGCCACATGGACTGCCTTAGCCCAGCTGTGGTCTCTTGGTTTTGGGTGCAAAAGCTACCACAGCACAGCTGAGCTCTATTGAGTTTGGATGCATGGGATACTGAAGGCTAGCTGTGGACTCGGGTTTGAATGCATGGACTGCCTCAGCTCAGCTGTGCTCTTCTGGGTTTGGATACATAGGCTGCCCCAGCCAAGTGGTGGGCTACTAAGTTCGGATGTATGGGCTTCTCCAGCCCAGATGTGATCTATTGAGTTTGGATAGATAAACTGTCTCAGCACAATTATGGTGACTTGGGTTCAGATGCATAAGCCGTCTCAGTCCATTTATGGTCACTTGGGTTTGGAAGAATAGACTGTTTTAGTTCAGTTGTGGTCACCTGGGTTCAGATACATGGACTGCCTCAGCCCAGATATGGTCAATTAGGTTCTGATGTATGGGCTGTCTTGGACAAGATGTGGTCTATTGGGTTCAGATGCATAGGCTGCTTCTGCCTGACCTTAATCTCTTGGGCTCAGATGCATGAACTGCCTAAGTGCAGCTATGGTTTCACTGGTTTAGACGGATGGGCTGTCCAAGCCATACTGTAGTCTCTAGGATTCAGTGATATGGGCTACCCAACTCCAGCTCTAGTATCTTGTATCCAGATGTATGGGCTGCATCCGTTCAGCTATGGTCTTATGGATTTGGAAGCATGGGCCGCCTCAGTCAAACTGTGGTCTTCTGGGTTCAGAGGCATGAGCTGCCATGCTAAAGTTGTGGTCTCATGGGTTCAGAAGCATGGACTGCCTCACTCCAGCTGTGGTCTTCTGGGTTCAGAAGCATAGGCTGCCTCACTCCAGCTGTGGTCTCCTGGGTTCAGATGCTTGAACTACTTCTGCCCAGCTGTGATCTCTTGGGTTTGTATGCATAGATTGCCTTAATCTAAAGGGGTTTCTGGGGTTCAGTGAAATGGGCTGCCCAAGCCCAGCTGTGGTCTCTTGGATTCAGTGACATGGGCTGCCCAATTCCAGCTGTGGCGTCCTAGGTCTGGATGCACTGGCTACCTATGCTTAGCTGTGGTCTCTTGGGATCGGACCTATGGCCTGCCTCAGCCCAGCTGTGGTCTCTTGGGATCGGACCTATGGCCTGCCTCAGCCCAGCTGTGGTTTCATGGCTGCTGATGCAAGGTCTGCCCATCTCTAGCAGTCAAACTTCCAAAACACTCTATTTTAGACTCCACCACCCCTCCTTAATCCAGTGTAAAACCACGTAGGAGTCTTGTGAGGGTAGTTGGCCCCTTGTGTCAGCAAGTGTACCTTTGTTACACACCAGATCACATTCGTACTGTACTCCTTTCAGAATCCCATTATTTCCCAAGCGACTCTTATATTGCACAGTCCATTTTCCCCAGCCCATTCTTTCTGGTTGCAAACCTGCTTAGGACACACAAGAATAAAAACCATCAAAACAAAGTTTCTCCAAAACCAAGATAGGCACCTTCAAATGAGAGCTCAGGAGCCATCTTGTTGCAAAAGCCAGCTGTGACTGCTTTCGTTAGATCATGCAGATGCTCTTACCTGACTATGGCCTAAACTGCTTCATCCTCCCCCTTGCTCCCTTCCATAAGCCCCACACCTCCAACCCCCCCCCCACTTTGTTTACTGCCCCTCCTTTTCTCGTAACTGCTTCAGAAGCCATCACTGCTTGGTTTTAACTTACACTCCCCCTCATACCCTGACGTGGCCATCTCAGGCTGATAGTCCCTCTAATTCCTGGCGCATGCCATACCTTGAGGTTCTACTGGGGCTACTACTCTAGCTCCCCTACAACTCTCCACCCTATACTCTGTCATCTGTTGCCCCCTTCCTCGCTGTACTTACTCCTGTCTTTGTCCTCCTAACCAACCCTAGTGTAGGTAATTTCATTTTCCCTGGGAACTCATTTTTCCTGTTTACCCAACTACTATTTGTTCATAAAATTTGTTTTATTTATGCTTTGTTACTGAATTTACAATATTACCCTTATAACCGTACTTGTATTATGCCTGTACTCTGTCCCAACGCTAACGTGGAACCTATGGAATGAACTTGTTCTCAATGGTGTCTCCTAGATCACAATAAATGAAAAATAAATAAAAGTTACAAAAATATATGAACTGAAAAGGATGCTTTTACAAAAATGCAACTAGATCTATATGCAACCAAACAAAATCTCAAATCCAAGGGAAAAAAGATGTATACAGTGTGCCACACAAGATACAACTGCAAGTTCTCTTTTCTTTCAAACTTCATAGAGAAGGGAGTAAATCTGCTTGAATAGACAAAGTCTAAAATAAACTAGAAATTGTGTAGACCCAGTAATTACAAATAGTGCACTGCTCCCTATATCTGCTTATGGTGCTAACTCACTGATTAGCAAGCGTACACTGTTACCTGTCTCTGGTTCTAGAAACAACCTAGTGATAAGTAAGGGGGTACTGCCACCTGTAGCTGGTTCTGGTACTGGCCCAGTCATAAATAAGGGTGCACTGCCACCTGATCCTGGTTATGGTACTGGCCCAGTGAATAGTAAGTGTGCACTGCCACCTGTATCTGGTTCTGGTACTGGCCCAGTCATAAATAAGAGTGCACTGCCACCAGTATCTGGGTATTGCACTGACCCAGTGATTAATAAGGGTACACTGCCACCAGTATCTGGGTATTGCACTGACCCAGTGATTAATAAGGGTGCACTGCCACCTGTATCTGGGTATTCCACTGACCCAGTGATTAGCAAGGGTGCACTGCCACCTGTATCTGGATATTTTACTGATCCACATCTGGTGTTTCACCTGGGCACAAATGACTTGGAAGGGAACAGTCTGATGGAGATACAGGCAAGTTTCGAGGAACTTGCTAGGTTCTGTAGGAGCAACACTGTTTTTCCTTCCATTTCCTTCTCTGAGGTGTTGCCAGTACCAAGAGTGAGCGCACCCAAAAAGGAGAAGATAAGGGCATTCAACACTTGGCTACAAGGTTGGTGCAGTCGGATGGGGTTCGACTAGATAAGTGACTGGGGCTCTACATGGGAGGAGGAGGGGTTGTATGCCCAAGACAGGCTGCACCTGACCTCTTCAGGGGCAGCTGCACTAAAGAGTAAACTGGGAAACTTCATGGCAAGGAAGTTCAATTTAAACTAAATAAGGGGGGCGGCTAAGGACAGGGCCAGCCTTATGTCAGGCAGAGCAGAGAGGCTATCAGCCTCCCCCCTGAGTCACAACACTCATCAAGGGAACAGTTAGCAGCAGGGAAGGACGGGATGGGGCTACATGTTGGAGGGCTTTGGTTGCAAATGCCAGGAGCCTGGGGAACAAAATGGGAGAACTGGAGGCCACCATGATGGAGGAGAACCTAGACATCGTATCAGTGAGTGAGATTTGGTGGAATGAGCACTACGCCTGGGAGACGGTGATCCCAGGGTATCGGTTGTTTAGGAAAGATCGGGAGGGGAAGGGGGGAGGGGTGGCATTATATATCAGGAAAGGGATTAGGGCCATGGAAGGCAGGATGAAGAGGGGGGAAACAGAGATAATGTGGGTCACCCTAGACAGGGGGGAAACCTGCGTGTTGGGGTAGTCTATAGGCCTCCTATGCAGGGGGAGGAAGGGGACAGACACTTTGTAGAATCAGTAGCGAGGATGGCATGGAAAGGGGAAATTGTGCTAGTTGGGGACTTAAGCCTTCCGGACATCAACTGGGAGGCCCAGACAGCAATCTCCGCAAGGAGCAGGGACATCTTAGAGGCTCTCCAGGGCATATTCCTGCAAGAAAGGGTCAGTGAACCCACTAGAGGTGTAAACCTGTTGGATGTGGTCCTCACAAATGGAGACAGTGTGGAGGAGGTGGGGGAAGAACTTGGCACCAGTTACCACAGAGCTGTTAGGTTCAGGGTGAGAGCAGACAGGGAAAGGGTTAGGACAAGAAACAAGGTAATGGACTTCAGAAAGGCTGACTTTCATGGAATGAGGAAGGTAGTTGGGGAAGAAATGTTGAGGATAGGGGATGTGCAGGGGGTGGAGGAATTATGGGCAGCCATCAAGAGAGGGGTATTTAAAGCCATGGACTCATGTATAAGAAGGGTAAGAAAGAACAGAAGACAGAAAAGACCTCTATGGTTCACTAGAGAGGTGGTGTTAGGGGTCAAGAAGAAGACTAGAGCATTCAAGAGGTACAGGAGGACACAAAGGATGAGGACAGGAAACCTACAGGAAAAAAAGAAAGGAGGCTAGGCAAAGATAAGGAGGGCTAAGGAGGCCACTGAGGAGAGGATAAAGCAGGCAAGGAGGGGGACAAACCTTCTTTAGGTACATTGGAGAAAGGAGGAGGGCACAGCATGGGATTGGAAGGATAAGGGGGGAAGTGGAACAATACTGGAAGGGGACTTTGAAAAAGCAGAGGCATTAAACAGCTATTTCGACTCAATCTTCATGGAGGAAAGAGAGGGTAGGGGACCAGGATGGGGTGGGGAGGGTGACAGCCACTGGCAGGTGGCTGTGGCAGAATTCACTGCTGAAGGAGTAAGGGAAGAGCTGGGTAGACAAGGCAATGGGGTCTGATGGAATACACCCAAGGGTTGTCAAGGAGGTGAAGGATGAACTGGCGCCGCATCTAGTGAGGCTGTTTAACTTGTCCTTGGTCACAGGGGTGGTGCTAACAGACTGGAAGAGGGCAGAGGTGGTCACACTACATAAGGGGGGGGCAGAAGGACAAGGTCGAAAACCACCATCCTATTAGTCTTACCTTGGTAGTGGGTAAGGTAATGGAAACACTACTTAAGATCAGGTTGATAGAACACTTGGAGATGAATAGCATGCAGGATGACAGGCAGCATGGCTTCACCAAGGGAAGGTCCTGTCAGACTAACCTGATAGAGTTTTTGATGGCGTGACACGATAGTGGACTAGGGAGGAGCAGTGGATGTGGCCTATCTGGATTTCAATAAGGCCTTCAACACCATTTCACATGGTAGAATGGTACATAAGCTGGACAGACTAGGGGTGGACAACAGGATCACCAGGTGGGTGGAAAACTGGTTGAAGGGAAGGAGTCAGACTGTGGTGGTAAATGGGACACATTCTAGGGAACGGGCGGTGACCAGTGGGGTGCCACAGGGGTCAGTGCTAGGACCAATACTCTAACATCTATGTCAGTGACCCAGCGGAGGGTCTGGAGGGATGGGTGTGCCTGTTCTCAGATGATACAAAGGTCTGCAATAGGGTGGATTCACCTAGTGGGGTGCAAGCCATAAGGCGGGACCTGGAGAGGCTGGAGAGGTGGTCTGACACCTGGAAATTGAAGTTTAATACACAAAAGTGCTCGCTGATGCACCTGGGGAGGAAGAATAGGAGGGAAACGTACTCCCTTGGGGGGGCTGGTGATTAAGGAAGGAAACTAAAAGGACCTGGGATTATGGTATCAAGTGACCTCAAGGTGGGCAGCCAGTGTAGCAGAGCGGTGGGAAAGGCAAATGGAATGTTGGCCTGCATTGCGAGGGGTTTTAATAGCAGAAAGAGGGAGGTGCTAATGCCATTAAACAGAACCATGGTTAGGCCGCATCTGGAGTATGGGGTGCAGTTCTAGAGGCCTCACCTACGAAGAGATGTTGAGCTGATGGAGAGGGTGCAGAGAAAGGCAACCAAAATGGTACGAGGGATGCAGGATGTACCCTATGAGAGAAGATTGAGAGGGCTGAATTTGTACCCTCTGGAGACTAGGATGGAGGGGGGCACATGATTGAGACCTTTAAGTATCTGAAGGGAATAAATAAGGTAGAGGGTAACAGCTTGTTCAAATTGAAGAAGGGAGTGAACACGAGGGGACATAGCCTCAAACTGGAAGGTGGGCAATACAGAGATAATGTCAGGGGGCAGTTTTTCATGGAGAGGGTGGTGGAGGCCTGGAACAAGCTGCCGGAGGAGGTAGTGGCAGCTGAAATGGTGGAGGGGTTCAAGAGGGCTTGGGATAGATTTAAGGGGTTGGGAAAAGCGGGTGAAAGCATAACAGAAAGGGGGAGGTAGGGTGTAGGGCAGACTAGATGGGCCGTGGTGTCTTTCTCTGCCGTCACATTTCTTTTGAAATTCTCTGTTTATTCATTTTCCAACTCAAAAGCGAGAATACAAAGACCGAAACATAGCCGGTAGCAAAACACATAGTGAACTAGATAACAACATTACATAAACCAAAAAGAACCAACCCCCACCCTCCCCCAAAAGATGTCACCACCAAAACAGAATGTGCCTGAGTTATCGTTACCCTGTACCCTGGGATAGAATACAACCTGAATTTGTCGCTTGTACACTATCCAAAACAGGGAAATAGCTTGGAGGGATGGCAAACTAGAGGAAAAGAGGAAGGAACCTCAGGGCGCCCAGAATAGGGGCCTCAGTGAAGGTACAAGGCGAAGTTTGCCCCATTTTTTTGGAAAGTCAGTATGGCATGCCTGGAACTGGCTATTAGTTTTTCCACTTTAAAGCATTGTGGACATTTCCACCACCCAGTCCTGATAGGAAATTTCCATTGGTCTAACCAATGTCGGAGAACTAATCTTTGACTGCAATTGAAATTAGTGCCATATGGTATTTTTTCTCTTTAATCTTAATGTTGAGTATATACCTAATATACAAATTTCGGTGTAATAATTCCTCTAGCCCCAAAATTGGGTCCAGGCTATCACGAATGACTTTCCACAAAGGCAACCTTGACACAAGACCAGAGCACATGCAATATGCTTCCTGGCTCCTCGCCACATCTGATGCAGTTAGCAGATCTAGGGTTCCAAACTTAGCCATTTTCAATGGCGTGTATATATTATTAATTATATAAAATTGTAATAGTCTATTCCTATCCAAGGTAAGGAATACATGCATGTCTCTCCACACCTGACTCAGGACATGGAAGGCTCAGAGACTATGGATGACCACACCCTGGAGCCTGCTTAGAGCTCCGGAGCCTTGGTTAATGAGCTGTGCATAGTCTTCATATTGTGGGATTGGTTACACAGTTCTTAAGCTGCTCCAGAAAGGGCCTAATAGTAGAAGTGTTCCTCGTCAATCCGAAATCCTTGCCTATAAGGTGTCTCAATTGATATAGCTTAAAGATGCTCTGGGGTGGATATTAATTTTATCATCAGGTCACCAGAGGAGCCAAGGGAATCCTGGATGTAAAGATCATCTACTGTACAATCCCGAATCTGTGTAGCTATGATGGTGTCAGCTACTGGGACCCAATCCTAATATTGGGGTTGAGAATCAGTGGTTGAGCTGGATCTTTAGAGTACTGAATCCCGACAGAGGTACAGTATTGGTTTAAGACTCTCACAGATATCCCTATCACTGAGTTTCTTATATGTTCCGGTAAGGCCGAAAAGTTGTAGTAGAAAATGTGTTGAGGCGCAATATTGTACCCCTCCAGTAGTTCAAGCTCCAGCTTCAGCCATATGGGTGTATAATATTCACTTGGAGGGCAGAGCCATTTGCCCATTTTGACTAAATGACTGGCCCAGTAATAGAATTCAAAATTGGTAAACGGAGGCCTGCTTTCCTTAGACACACAATTTAAGGAAAGATCTCCTAGGTTGTTGCCTCTCCAAATGAATTTAGTTAGAATTGAGTGGATCTTTGAAAAGGACTTGGGGAGCCTATGTTCAAAAGGTTCAGGGGTAAAATACGCAGGAGTATATTCATTTTAATTATATTGATCCTCCTCCTATGGCTAAGGGAAGATTATCCCATCTGTTAAGGTCGCCTTGTATTTTATCCACCAAGTCATCTAAATTTAGTTTCTTTATCGGTGTTCATCCCGGCTAGATGAATGCCCAGGTACTTGAGATGATTCGAGGCCCATTTCATGCCAAACTGGGATACATTAGAATGGAATAAAAGTGAGTTGAGCGGAAAATTTCGGATTTGGCTAGATTCAATCTATAATTGGAAACTTCACCGAACTGGTTTACAATCTTTAAAACCTCCTGCAGAGACCTACACGGGTTGGCAAGGTGGAGAAGGATGTCATCTGCAAACACCGATATGGTTAGCATTTGTTGAGCTATGACACATCCTGTGATGTTAGGTGAGGATTTGATACGATCAGCAAGGGTTCTAGGTAAAGATTAAATAAGTACGGCGAGCATGGACATTCCTGACGGGTGCCCGAATGTAAGGGGAATCGGGATGAGAACACTTCTGCTGTAATAGACTTTGGCAGGCGAACTGAGATATCGCCTTTGACCCATGGAATAAATTGATCTGGAAAGCCCATCTTATTTAAAGTAGCCCACAGAAATTCCCAATTAACACGGTCAAAGGCCTTTTCAGCATCCAAGGCCACTAGTGCCATGGGGACCTGAGATTCTTGGGCTATAGGAAACATGTGTGAGAGGGTCCTCATATGGTCTGATGCTGATCTCCCCTGGACAAAGCCTACCTGTTCCGCACTCAGGAGTGGTTGCCAGACCTGTTTAATCCGTAATGAAAGGATCTTAGTCAAAATTTTAATATCACAATTAAGCAGCGAGATTGGTCTGTAACTGGCTGGATCCAGAGGGGCTTGTCTGGTTTAGGGATTAGGATTATAGTAGCCTCTAACAGGGAAGGATCCAGTGGTCCGAAGAAAGAATGTAATTAAACAGGTTGAGTAGAGTGGGCGCCAATTTCAAAAGGATTCTAGAAATTAGGGATAGGGCCATCTGGCCCAGGGCTTTGTCCAGGGTAAGATTTTGAATAGCCTCTACTTCCTTAAGGTTATGGGACTGAAAGTACCCCACATTGACTGGGTTGAAGTTTGGGAAGAGGTGTTCTCCAGAAAATCAGTTATTCCTGAAATTGAGGTCGAGGGGACTTATTCCTACAAGGTCTCGATAGAAGGTCTCAAGACCTCAGCTATGTCTCTTGGAGCTGTTTTGATGGATCCATCCTCGCTCTTAAGGGGGATTAACCTAGAACTCTCTACTTCATTAGCCTAAGAGCCAGTAGTCTCCCAGGTTTTTCCCCTGATCGAGGTATTTTGATTTAGATTTTATAATGGCATATTCTGTTTTTCTCTAATCAAATCCTCATATTCATCTTTGAGTTTATACAAATTTCTAAGGCCTTTTGGAGTTGGTAGAGGAGAAATTTTCCTCAGCCATCTTAATTTGATTAGCCAAGGAGTTAATTTTCTCCACCTCAACCTTTTCCTTCTGGAAGTTACTTTATAAATTCTCCTGAGAAAACATTTCAGTGAGCACCACACTAGGTCATATCTGGGTACTGAACTTTGGTTAATTTCCAGGAAGGACGAGATCAGTGACTTAAAAGTGAGGTGATCTGCTCATCCTTCAAAATCTGGTTATTGAGCTTCATGAGGAATCTCTTCTCCCAGAGGACCAGGTGAAAGTTTGATCCATGCCATAGCGTGGTCAGAGATGACAATGGGCTCAATACCAGTGGTGGAAATATTAGCTAGAAGGTTGGCGCTCACTAATATGTAATCCAGTCTAGACCAGGAATTATGGATTGGGGAGTAGAAGGTATAGCTCCGAGTAGAAGGGATCATTAATCTCCAAGGGTCCACTAATCCTAACAAGTTACATAAATCTTTTAGTGCCGATTGAGCAGATGAGGGAAGTTTCAAAGGCCTATAGGTTCTGTCTAATGACTGCGATGGCGCAATGTTCCAGTCACCACCTAAAATATAATGTTGGTAGGAAAACACTTAGTCTGTCTGCTAACCGCATCAGAAAGTCAGAGTCCCCCCCAACAGGACCATATATAGCTCCTAGAACCACATCAGTATTACAGAGCATCCCCTTCACAAAAACAAATCTGCCTTCTGAGTCTTGAATACATTCCTCCAATATAAAAGACACATTACCCTTGATCATTATAGCTACCCCTTTACTACCCGTAGCCCTACCCGACACAAAAACTTGTGAAAAGCCTTTGGTCCGTAACAACTTAATTTCTGTAACAGTAACATGAGTTTCTTGCAGAAGAAGAACATCTACACCAACTAAAGAACAGTTTAATAGTATTTGACCTCTTTTGATTGCCTCCCTCATACCCCTAACGTTCCAAGTAGTGATTTTAATATGTTTTAATGCCATTTAGAACAGTAGGTGGAATAGTTTTGTTCTGGTAGCATCCCATGGCACAGTTTACCAAACTGATTTGTGGTGACATCTTCAAGCCTCCCCAAAAATCGCCTTTAGCCCCCATTATAGCCTTTCTCTGGGGCAAGTTAAAAAGCCCTAAAACAGATAGGTTATATATTGTTGATACCAAACAGTACATAAGGGGGCTCCCCATCCAAAATGCAACCATAATTAAGAAAGTGAAACCCCAACCCTTCCTCTCCCAGCCCATACTCCCCACTCCCCTTGCCTCCACCCCCCCCCCAGGAACCACCCCTCCTCCATAATAACCATCATGTAGAATAAAACAATAAGTAAGTAGTGCAGTAGCAAGAGGAGTATAACCCAAACAAAGTTTCCATCTCTATAGCTACTGTTGTATGATATGTGGAGCCCCCCAACCTACCCACCTTTTGTCCAACCTTACACAAATAACTATCTACAAATATTCCCCAAAACAGAGTAGTCCAGAGAATCAGAACGTTGAGCCAGATTCCCCACACCCCACCCCCAGGGCACCGTGAACTCACCCATATCCCATTTGAACTAGGAATGCGGCCAGAGCTAAAGGGACCCTGACATATTTTCCCCAAACTGATATAAAGGAATCCACACCACATAAATTGAGCTGACCATGGTGCCCCGATATCCCAATCACAGTCGCGAAGCAGGGCTCTGAAGCGACTCACCTATCCACTCCTCCCACCCTCCAACCTCCCCAAAGTGAATTATTAGGCCACTAAGAACTCTAATGCAGGCCAGTACAGCACCACCTACAGAGTTTCAACTCAATCAGGCGTGTAGCATTTTAGTCATTACAGGACTCAGCGAGGAAAAGGAATAAAATAAGTACCTGGATGGGTTTTAAACCAAGTAAGAGGTGTCCTGGTGAAGCCATAAGGAAACCAGGTGCTTTCTACCGGAAACCAGGCCTCTAGGAAGTACCGAACGGAAGCTCAACTGACGGACCAAATTGTCCGCCCGTTAGAGCGTCCCTCGGAAACACACCCTCGCCCTCTAGTACCCAGGACCGAAACCAGGAGAGTACACATGGCGCTATGCGGACAACAGGTCGCCTAGGCCTCACGGCCTACTCCATCCTTGCTCTCCCTCCCATCCGGAACTACCCTACGACCCTGGAAAAACAGGTAAATCCATAATAAAATCGCCTAGAGATAATCCGAATCGAAGAAGACGTGGGTTAAAATATATGACTGTTACAGAGTGATAGTTTAAAACACTAGACAGTTGTTAATATCAAAGTGATATCAGTCTTATTTAAACAGATCTGGGAATCGTTTGGACAACTCAGTCGAGGCTTGTTCAGAGTCTTCGTAAGCGTGCCAGGTACCATCTATCGAGACTAAGAGTTTTGCTGGGTAGTTCATTCTAAAGCTCTTGCCTGCTGCAATAAGTTTCCTGACTATCTGGTGAAATGCTGCACGTTTTTGTTGAACCTCATAAGGAAGATCCTGGGTGATTCTTAATTTGTTCTGGTTCCAGTGGACCGTTTCCAGTTCCTTAACTTTAGTTAAAACATGCTGTCGTTCTAAGTAACTGAGAAACTTAATGATGATTGGTCTGGGGGGAGCACCCGACAGAGGTTTAGGCCTGAGAGATCTATGAGCCCTCTCGATATGATATTGTTGGTTTATGGGAGAGGGGCCGATCACTTTGTTGAAGAATTGTTGGACGAAGCGTATGGTGTCCCCACCTTCCTCCGCTTCTGGTAGGCCCAAAATTAAGACGTTGTTCCTCCTGCTCCTGCCCTCTAGGTCTTCGGTCTTGACTTGTAGTTTCTGGATTAATTGTTTTAATTTGACAACTTCTGGATCTGTTTTGAGTCTCCAATGCTCCAGGGAAGTTGTCCTTGCCTCCGTATCTCCAACCCTCCTCGAGAGATCTGCAAAGTCGCTCCTTAGCGATTTAATCTCACTCGAGATGTCTTGGAGTGTGTCTCTAATGGGAGCCAGTTCCTGGAGGAAACGATCCTCAGTTAAAGGTTGCCTGGTGGACCAGTATTTGTTTGCTTGGTCGATTGCCCCTGGTTAGCATTTCTGGCCTTCTTAGAAGCTTTTTCTGGCGATGCAGGAGGGGTATGCTTCACCCCAGCCACCTTCATTTCCGAGTCCATCGCCGTTAAAACTGTTAAACTCTGCAGAGCACCAAACTTATCGGTGCAAGTGGAGCAGTAGTGTCCAGAAAAGCCTTCAGATCACAATTTAATTAGAAGAGAGACATTAATCCGTTGAAATAAGCACTTTTAGAGGCGGAGGGTGGGAGCTCAGCAGAAAGTTGCTTTCAGTTCCTCTGCATCACGTGACCTCCTGCCGTCACATTTCTGTGTATCTGTGTATCCAGTAATTAGTAAGCATGCACTGCGACCTGTATCTGCATATTGCAATGACCCAGTGATTAGTAAGTGTGCACTGGCATCTGTATCTGGTTATGGTACTGACGCGGTGATTAGTAAGGGTGCACTGCCACCTGCATCTGGGTATTTAACAGACCCAGTGATTAGTAAAGGTGCACTGCCATCTATATCTGGTTATGGTACTGATGCAGTTAATGGCAAGGATGCACTACCACCTGTATCTGGTTATGTTACTGACCTACAGATCAGTAAGGGTGCGCTCCCATCTGTATGTGGTTATGCTACTGACCCTGTGATTACTAAGGGTGCACTTCCAACTGTATCTGGCTATGGTAAGGGTTCACTGCCACTTGTATCTGGGTATTGCAATGACCCAGTGATTAGTAAGCGTGCACTGCCTTCTGTATCTGGTTATGTACTGACCCAGTGATCGGTAAGGGCACAGTGCCATCTCTATCTGATTATGGTACTCACAGTGATTAGTAAGGGCACACTGCCTCATGTATCTGGTTCTGGTACTGACCCAGTGATTAGTAAGGGTGCACTACCACCTGTATCGTGTTGTCGTACTGACCCAGTGATTAGTAAGGGTGCACTGCCTCCTGTATCGTGTTGTGGTACTGACCCAGTGATTAGTAAGGGTGCACTGCCTCCTGTATCGTGTTGTGGTACTGACCCAGTGATTAGTAAGGGTGCACTGCCACCTGTATCGTGTTGTGGTACTGACCCAGTGATTAGTAAGGGTGCACTGCCACCTCTATCTGGTTCTGGTTGTGACCCAATGATTAGTAAAGCTGCACTACTGCCTGTATCTGGATATTGTACTAACCCGGTGATTAGTAAGGGTGCACTGCCACCTGTATCTGTGTACTGTACAGATACAGTGATTAGTAAGCGTGAACTATCACCAGGGTCTGGGTATTGCACTGACTCACTGATCAGTAGGGGTGCACTGACATCTGTATATGGGTACTGTACTGACCCATTGATTGTTAAGAGTGCACTGCCCTCTCTATGTGTATATTGAACTGATCCAGTGATTAGTAAGGGTGTGCTTCTAACTGTATATGGTTATGGTACTGACCCAATTATTAGTGAGAGTGCACTGATGCCTGTATCTGGGTATTACAGTTGAAGCTGCTTAATGGGGATGTCTCTGTGGCCCGCAAAACATCTCCTTTAAGCGGCCGTCCCGTTTAAAAGAAGCATGTATTTTTAAAAATTTATCTGCCTTCCTGCACTACCGCTAACAATGTCAATACAAATACTGTACACAGAGTAGCAACAGACAACAACACAAGTCAGTGATTTACAGCTCTTTTTTGAATTTGTGTTTGTTGTGCTTTGTTTTAAAAGGCATCTTTATTTATAGGGCCATACATTGCAGTATCATTATAACAACCTAAAAACATATCTGTTTGTTTGTTTGTCTCCTAGCTCTTCACTCGCTTTACTCAGTGGGGGCAAAGTAATCCGTAATTTTACTTTGCTTCTTCTCTGATGCTAGCTGGCAGTGAACAATCGCTTCAAGCTCGAAGATATGCTCCCAATAATCCATCTTGTTGTTCTGTAAGCACCAGTCTCTAAGACATCTGGAATGTAGAATAGCTTCCTCGCTGGTGACGTTGACTGGCAGAGCATCTTCATCATCGTCATCAGTAGATACCGACGCACACTCGCTGTCATCACGTAACGAGGAGCACAGGTCATCCATAGAAAGCTCACCTTCTGTGACTTCCTCATCATCGACCACCACAAATGCCAGAAACTCATGTAGATTGCGTCCAATAAATTTGCTGCTTTTGCAATCTCGGTAGCCAAAGGAGAGGAGCCACTGTCAATGACACCGACTACGCGAGCAGTGAGAAGGGAGCGGTAATGGCCTTTGAAATTCCTAATTACACCCATGTCCATTGGTTGGATGAGACTAGTGGTGTGAGGTGGTAGGAACTGTAACCTTAGCTGGCTGAACTTGTCAACATAAGAGGTAGGGTGGGCGCTGCAGTTGTCAAGAAAAAGCAGCACTCTCCTACGTCGCCTTCGCAGCTTGTTGTTCCATGCAGAAAGCCACCATGGAACAAACTTGAAGTCATCCAGGCTTTTGCTGAGTTGCGTACATGACCGGAGAGAAGCAAGGTCCTTTGGTAGACATCTGGGTGCTTGCTCTTCCCATCACTAACAGAGGCAGTTTTTCATTCCCAGTTAAGTTCACACAGCACAGGAGGAGACACGATCTTTGCCTTCTTTCACTCAATAAGCTCGGTGGCCTTGTGTGTAGCACCTGGTCAGGTACCTGATAAAAGCCCCGGTTTCATCAGCGTTAAAGATGTCAACCGGTGGGTACTCGGCAAGCAAACCAGGGAGCATATTTTTTACCCACACAGAAGCAGAGGGAGCATCTGCATCAAGCTGTTCACCCTGCTCACGCTTCCACACAATGCTGTTCCGGTTCTTCCAGCGCATAAGCCAGCCATCGGTCGCTTCAAAGCTGTCATGACTGAGATGTCTGGCTATCTCTTCAGCCTTCAACTTTAGCACAGGACCAGTGAGTCGAGCACCTCTACTGATGGCATGATTAAACCATGTCAGTAAGCCATCCTCAACCTCACTGTCCTTGCCTTCCCTTTTTTGTTTGTGTGTGGGGTTACTGTTTTGTTGCCATTCAGCCATTAGAGAGTCCCGGTTTTGGCTAATCCTCCCAGCCTGGCTCTTGGAAATGCCAAACAGCTTAGCAGTCTTTGCAAGGGAGGAGTTCGGTTGCTGAAGGCATTCCAGTACCTTAATCTTTTCTGACAGAGAGAGGTCTACTTTTTTAGTGGATGCCATTGTGGAGCTACAGTACAACAAACAACAGTTTTCAAAACTGGGAACAATGGTCAGTTATCAGTCACTGTTTATGTAATGAGGTGTTAACGAGCACTAATGGCAGTTAATGATGAGAGTATCAGGCACAGCAGAAGCAAATCATCCCAATTAAGCGACTCAAGGGTCCCGATTAAAGGGAATGAGCATACATAGGATATCATGGGCTTTAAATCGGTGCCCTAGGAATCATCTCCTTTAAGCGGGTCCCGTTTAAGTGGCACCAACTGTATTCTGATCCAGTGATTAGTAGAGTTGTACTACCACCTGTATGTGATTGTGGTACGGACCTAGTGATTAGAAAGGGTGCACTGCTACCAGTATCTGGTTATGGTACCAACCCAGTGATTAGTAAGCGTGCACTGCCTCCTGTATCTAGCTAGGGTACTGATCCAGTGATTAGTAAGGGTGCTCTGCCACCTGCATCATGTTATGGTACTGACCCAGTGATTAGTAAGGGTGCACTGCCACCTGTATCATGTTATGGTACTGACCCAGTGATTAGTAAGGGTGCGCTGCCTCCTGATTCTAGTTATGGTACTGATCCAGTGATTTTTTTTTTCTAACTTTCTTTTTGCACCTTCAAGCTTTGGGAACTCTCTCCAGTGACCTCCTGCCATGGTCTCTACCTCCCGCTGTGATGCTGCACCTTACTCCTCACCCTGACCCGGCACATCCCTCAGAGCTGAGCCCCCCGAGGAAGGGCCGCCTTATCCTCCTAGGGTGCTCTATCTATAGTGTAGAGTGCTGAGCCAGAGTGGCAGGGGAACGGAGAGAAGAGCGCCCAACATTGAGAGTGTGGACCAGGAGGAAGCGCATTCACCTATCCCCAAATGGAAGGGGATTTTACTACTTTTTTTGGCCCCTCCCCTAGGCTCAGACCTGCAATGCGTCCCACAGGGTCGCTGCCACAGCCAAGCCCCACAGTTGCCAGATCTCAGACTTGCTGTGTCCCCAGCCACCACTAGGAGTCACCAGAGCCTGGGATCTATACCCCCCCCCCCCCAGGGCAGGAGAGCAGTCCTCTGGATGCTTGATCTTGTCCTTCCCCAGCCAACCCCCAGCAGCCCGAGTTCACTCCTGAATCCGGGTCACCGGCGTCGCATGAGGTGTGCATACCTCTCAACCTCCTGCTTTGTAAATCAGGGACAAGGCTTAAAAAAATCAGGGACAAAGGACCAAAATCAGGGACACATTTTCAAAATTGGTGTTATCCACTCAGGAAGCTGGTAGAATAAAGGGCTAAGTGTAAAATGCATTTTCTAAGGAAGAACAAGTTTGTAACTTTAATGTTTGACATTATTTTGTGCTTACAACCCCCACTGTTTGGTCACGGAAACACAATTTTTAGGAGGGACACAGTAAAGATTTGAAGCAGAATCAGGGACGTCCCTGAAAATCAGGGACAGTTGAGAGGTATGGAGGTGTGGCATCCAGCGCCTCAATCCTCAGTGCCACCAGGCCGGCTCACTGACCCAGTGATTACGAAAGGTGCACTATCACCTGTATCTGGTTAGGATACGGACCCAGTGATTAGTAAGCATGTGCTGCCACCTGCATCTGGGTATTGCACTGACCTAGTGATTAGTAAGGGTGCACTGTCAGCTGTATCTGGAAATTGCACTGATGCAGTGATTAGTAAGGGTGCACTGCCACAACTATCTGAGTATTGCACAGACCCAGTGATTACTAAGGGTGCGCTGCCTCCTGTATCTGGTTATGATACTCACTCAGTGATTACTAAGCGTACGTTGCCTCCTGTATCTGGTTGTGATACTGACTCAGTGATTACGTAGCGTACGTTGTCCCCTGTATTTATCATACTGACCCAGTGATTACTAAGGGTGCACTACTACCTGTAATTGATTACGGTACTGACTCACTGGTATCTGGATATTCCAAAGACACAGTGATTACTAAGGGTGCCCTGCCACCTGTATCTGGTTATGGTAGTGACAGAGTGACTAGTAATGTGTAAGGGTGTGATGCTATCTGTAGCTGTATCTGGTTTTCGTACTGACCTAGCAATTAGAAAGGGAGTGCTGCCACCTGTATGTGGTTTTCGTACTGACCCATTGATTACTAAGCATACGCTGCCTTCTATATCTGGTTATGGTACTGACCCAGTGATTACTAAGGATGTGTTGCATATACCTCTCAACCTTACTTCACTGAAGCACCTGACAAGATGTATGTCAAATGAGCAAAATGTGTGACATGTCATCAAATATGGTACTGCAAGCTCAGAACACTAAGGCTATCTGTGCACTGATGTTCATAATGTTTTCCTGATAACTGCGCATAATAAATTATTATAAATTTCTGCTTTGAAGTCTCAGTGGGAAATGTGGAATATCACAGGATTTCTGAGGCATAAAATGAGTGACGTACCTTGTAATGTGTGACAGTTTACAGTTACAGTACTGTCACATATATCTGGATATGGTACTGACCCACGGTTTGTGGGTGCACTGACACCTGTATCTGGTTATGCTGCTGATCCAGTGATCAGTAATTGTGCAGTGCCACCTCTATGTGGTTATGGTACCGACCCAGTGATTAGTAAGGGTGCACTACCTCCTGTATCTAGTTCAGATATTGACCTAGTGATTACTAAGGGTGCACTGTCACAAGTATCTGGGTATTCCACTGACCCAGTGATTAGTAAGGGTGCACTACCTCCTGTATCTAGTTCAGATATTGACCTAGTGATTACTAAGGGTGCACTGTCATAAGTATCTGGGTATTCCACTGACCCAGTGATTAGTAAGGGTGCACTACCTCCTGTATCTAGTTCAGATATTGACCTAGTGATTACTAAGGGTGCACTGTCATAAGTATCTGGGTATTCCACTGACCCAGTGATTAGTAAGGGTGCACTACCTCCTGTATCTAGTTCAGCTATTGACCTAGTGATTACTAAGGGTGCATTGTCATAAGTATCTGGGTATTCCACTGACCCAGTGATTAGTAAGGGTGCACTGACACCTGTATCTGGGTATTGCACTGCCCCCGTGATTAGTAAGGGTGCACTGACACCTGTATCTGGGTATTCCACTGACCCAGTGATTAGTAAGGGTGCACTGACACCTGTATCTGGGTATTACACTGACCCAGTAATTAGTAAGGGTGCAGTGGCACCTGTATCTTGTTATTGCACTGACCCAGTGATTAATAATGGTGCACTGCCACCTGTATCTGGGTATTGTACTGACCAAGTGATTAGTAAGGGTGCACTACCTTCTGTATCTACTTCAGATATTGACCCCATGATTACTAAGGGTGCACTGCCACCTGTATCTGGGTATTGTACTGATCCAGTGGTTAGTAAGGGTTCACTGCCTTCTGTATCTGGCTATTGCACTGACCCAGCAATTAGTAAGGGTGCACTGACACCTGTATCTGGGAATTGCACTGACCCAGTAATTAGTAAGGGTGCACTGACACCTGTATCTGGGTATTGTACTGATCCAGTGATTAGTGAGGGTGCACTGCCTTCTGTATCTGGGTATTGCACTGACCCAGTAATTAGTAAGGGTGCATTGGCACCTGTATCTGGGTATTACACTGACCCAGTAATTGGTAAGGGTGTACTGACACCTGTATCTGGGTATTACACTAACCCAGTGATTAGTAGGGGTGCACTGGCACCTGTATCTGTGTATTACGCTGACCCAGTGATTAGTAATGGTGCACTGGCACCTGTATCTGGCTATTGCACTGACCCCGTGATTAGTAAGGATGCACTGTCACCTGTATCTGGGAACTGCACTGACCCAGTAATTAGTAAGAGAGCACTGCTACAAATATCTGGGTATTGCACTGACTCAGTGATTAGTAAGGGTGCACTGCCTCCTGTATCTAGTTCAGATATTGACCCCGTGATTACTAAGGGTGCACTGCCACCTGTATCTGGGTATTCCACTGACTCAGTGATTAGTAAGGGTGCACTGCCACCTGTATCTGGTTGTGGTACTGACCCAGTGATAAGTAAGGGTGCACTGCTGCCTGTATCTTGATATTATGCTGACCTAGTGATTAGTAAGGGTGCACTGCCACCTGTATTTGGGTATTTAACTGACCCAGTGATTAGTAAGGGTGCACTGACACCTGTATCTGGGTATTACACTGACCCAGTAATTAGTAAGGGTGCACTGACACCTGTATCTGGGTATTACACTGACCCAGTAATTAGTAAGGGTGCAGTGGCACCTGTATCTTGTTATTGCGCTGACCCAGTGATTAGTAGGGGTGCAATGACACCTGTATCTGGGTATTGCACTGACCCAGTGATTAATAATGGTGCACTGACACCTGTATCTGGGTGTTACATTGACCCAGTGATTAATAAGGGTGCACTGGCACCAGTATCTGGGTACTGCACTGACCCTGTGATTTGTAAGGGTGCACTAACACCTGTATCCGGGCATTACACTGACCCAGTGATTAGTAAGGCTAAACTGCCACCTACATCTGATTATGGTACCAACCCAGTGATTAGTAAGGGTGCACTGCCCTCTATGCTACATGTATCTAGCTACTGCACTGGCCCAGTGATTAGTAAGCGTGCACTGCCAACTGTATCTGGGTATTTAACTGACCCAGTGATTAGAAAAAGTGCACTGCCATCTGTATCTGGGTACTGTACTGATCCAGTGATTGCCAGGGGTGCACTGCCACCTGTATCTCATTGTGGTATGGATCCGCTGATTAATAAGGGTGCACTGCTACATATATCTCGTTATAGTACTCACCCAGTGATTAGTAAGGGTGCGCTGCCAGATGTTTATGGTCGTGGTACTGACTCAGTGATTAGTATGGGTGCACTACCACCTGTATCGTGTTGTGGAACTGACCCAGTGATAAGCAAGGGTGCACTGCCTCCTGTATCGTGTTGTGGTACTGACTCAGTGATTAGTAAGGGTGCACTACCACCTGTATTGTGTTGTGGAACTGACCCAGTGATAAGCAAGGGTGCACTACCACCTGTATCGTGTTGTGGAACTGACCCAGTGATAAGCAAGGGTGCACTACCTCCTGTATCGTGTTGTGGTACTGACCCAGTGATTAGTAAGGGTGCACTACCACCTGTATCGTGTTGTGGAACTGACCCAGTGATAAGCAAGGGTGCACTGCCTCCTGTATCGTGTTGTGGTACTGACCCAGTGATTAGTAAGGGTGCACTGCCACCTGTATCGTGTTGTGGAACTGACCCAGTGATTGGTAAGGGTGCACTACCACCTGTATCGTGTTGTGGAACTGACCCAGTGATTGGTAAGGGTGCACTACCACCTGTATCGTGTTGTGGAACTGACCCAGTGATAAGCAAGGGTGCACTACCTCCTGTATCGTGTTGTGGTACTGACTCAGTGATTAGTAAGGGTGCACTACCACCTGTATCGTGTTGTGGAACTGACCCAGTGATAAGCAAGGGTGCACTGCCTCCTGTATCGTGTTGTGGTACTGACTCAGTGATTAGTAAGGGTGCACTGCCTCCTGTATCGTGTTGTGGTACTGACCCAGTGATAAGCAAGGGTGCACTGCCTCCTGTATCGTGTTGTGGTACTGACCCAGTGATAAGCAAGGGTGCACTGCCACCTGTATCGTGTTGTGGTACTGACTCAGTGATTAGTAAGGGTGCACTGCCACCTGTATCGTGTTGTGGAACTGACCCAGTAATAAGCAAGGGTGCACTGCCTCCTGTATCGTGTTGTGGTACTGACCCAGTGATAAGCAAGGGTGCACTGCCTCCTGTATCATGTTGTGGTACTGACCCAATGATTAGTAAGGGTGCACTGCCACCTGTATCGTGTTGTGGAACTGACCCAGTGATTGGTAAGGGTGCACTACCACCTGTATCGTGTTGTGGTACTGACCCAGTGATTAGTAAGGGTGCACTGCCTCCTGTATCGCGTTGTGGTACTGACCCAGTGATTAGTAAGGGTGCACTGCCACCTGTATCGTGTTGTGGTACTGACCCAGTGATTGGTAGGGTCTTTTGCCACCTGTATCGTGTGTTGTGAACTGACCCAGTGATTGGTAAGGGTGCACTACCACCTGTATCGTGTTGTGGAACTGACCCAGTGATTAGTAAGGGTGCACTGCCTCCTGTATCTGGGTACTGTACGGACCCAGTGATTAATAAGGGTGCACTGCCACTGGTATCGTGCTGTGGTACTGACCCAGTGATAAGTAAGAGTGCGCAGCCACCTCTATCTGCTTGTGGTTCTGACCCAGTGATGAGTAAGGGTCCTCTGCAACCTGTATCTGGTTACAGTACTGACCCAGTGATTAGTAAGGGCACACTGCCACCTGTATTTGGGTATTACACTGACTCAGTGATTAGGAAGTGTGCACTGCCACCTGTGTCTAGGTATTGCATGGACCCAGTGATCAGTAAGTGCACACTGCCACCTGTACCTGGGTATTGCATTGACCCAGTGATTAATAAGGGTGCACGGACACCTGTATCTGGGTATTACATTGACCCAGTGATTAATAAGGGTGGACTGGCACCTGTATCTGGCTATTGCACTGACCCAGTGATTAGTAAAGGTGCACTGGCACCTGTATCTGGGTATTGTACTGAATCAGTGATTAGTAAGGGTGTACTAGCACCTGTAACTAGGTACTGCACTGACCCAGTGATTAGTAAGGGCACACTGCCACCTGTATTTGGGTAGTACATCGACTCAGTGATTAGAAAGTATGCACTGCCACCTGTGTCTAGGTATTGCATGGAACCAGTGATCAGTAAATGCACACTAACACCTGTATCTAGGTATTACATTGACCCAGTGATTAATAAGGGTGGACTGGCACCTGTATAAGGGTATTACACTGACCCAATGCTTAGTAAGGGTGCACTGACACCTGTATCTGGGTATTGCACTGACTAAGTGATTAGTAAGGGTATAAAGGCTGAAAACTGCTGTGCTCCAACCACAAAAAACAATTCAGTAAGCAACCAAATAGTTATATTGAAAATCCTCCTTGTGAGAGCCCCTAGCACTTCGGCTTAGTGCCTTCAAGGGGGCGTTCTACATCCTGGTAAGCAACATTTATTTAAATACAGAAAAAGTTGTAACATCATAGTTTAGTGACCAATCACCAAATTACATATAAAAAACTATAGCATAGTATCAAATTTATCTCTATGTCTAAAATTTATTTTTAAGAATTTTACAAATTTTACAAAAAGCACTTCATTAATTAAACACAGCAAATATGAGCTTACAATGGAGGGAAAAATATATAGCAGTGTGAGATTAGCCATCACTAAACTATGATGTCACAGACTTTCTCTGTATTTAAATAAATGTTGCTTACCAGGATGTAGAACGCCCCCTTGAAGGCACGAAGCCGAGGTGCTAGGGGCTCTCACAAGGTGGATTTTCAATATAACTATTTGGTTGTTTACTGAATTCTTTTTAGTGGTTGGAGCGCAGCAGTTTTCAGCATTTGTGTTCATTTTTGGGGTAGCCACCCCACTGCTGTGAGCCCCTCGTACATTGAGTGCGGTTTGGATTTTTTCTTTCCTTTAAGATTAGTACGGGTGCACTGACATCTGTGTCTGGCTATTGCACTGACCCCATGATTACGAAGGGTGGACTGACGCCTGTATCTGGGTATTACACTGACCCAGTGATTAGTAAGGGTGCACTGGCACTTATATCTGGGTATTGCACTCACTCAGTGATTAGTAAGGATGCACTGGCACCTGTATCTGGGTATTACACTGACCCAGTGATTAGTAAGGGTGCAGTGACACCTGTATCTGGGTATTGCACTGCCCCCGTGATTAGTAAGGGTGCACTGGCACTTGTATCTGGGTATTGCACTGACCCAGTAATTAGTAAGGGTGCATTGGCACCTGTATCTGGGTATTACACTGACCCAGTAATTGGTAAGGGTGCACTGACACCTGTATCTGGGTATTACACTAACCCAGTGATTAGTAGGGGTGCACTGGCATCTGTATCTGGGTATTGTACTGACCCAGTAATTACTAAGGGTGCACTGACACCTGTATCTGTGTATTACGCTGACCCAGTGATTAGTAATGGTGCACTGGCACCTGTATCTGGCTATTGCACTGACCCCGTGATTAGTAAGGATGCACTGTCACCTGTATCTGGGAACTGCACTGACCCAGTAATTAGTAAGAGAGCACTGCTACAAATATCTGGGTATTGCACTGACTCAGTGATTAGTAAGGGTGCACTGGCACCAGTATCTGGGTATTACACTGACCCAGTGATTAGTAAGGGTGCACTGGCACCTATATCTGGGTATTGCACTGACTCAGTGATTAGTAAGGGTGCACTGACACCTCTGGGTATTGCACTGCCCCCGTGATTAGTAAGGGTGCACTGGCACCTATATCTGGGTATTGCACTGACTCAGTGATTAGTAAGGGTGCACTGACACCTCTGGGTATTGCACTGCCCCCGTGATTAGTAAGGGTGCACTGACACCTGTATCTGGGTATTGCACTGACTCAGTGATTAGTAAGGGTGCACTGGCACCTGTATCTGGGTATTGCACTGACTCAGTGATTAATAAGGGTGCACTGACACTGTCTGTACAGATGGATAACAACTTCCTGTTTTCTACTGGTGATGCCTCTCCTATGCATCCCAGTACCCCAGCTCTCCTTACTGCCTTCTCACATTGCTTGCCTACCTTTAGGTCATCTGATATGACTACCCCAGGTCCCTCTTCATTTTGTTGTTGTCAATACTTCCCCAAAATCGCTTGGCTAAGGAATATGACATATAGTGAGAGACTGGGTGTGCTGAACATATTTACACTGGAGGATAGAAGAAAAAGAGGAGATGTATTGCTGTTATTCAAAATATTTGATAACACGGAACTCACAAAATTATGTGATGTAACTCTTAAAACTAGGATGGTTAATCTTAGGTCTCACAACCAACAACTTACTTTATTTATTTATTGAATTAATATGCAGATTAATACCTTTGAGCCAAGTTGGCTCTTTTACAAGGGTTCCGTGTCAAAGGAATTAACACACAACAAATAACAATACATATAGAAATATGCCATTGTTACAAGCAAACCAAAGTGCATATTATGTACTTTCTTAACACAATAGAACAATATTCCAGTTGTAAGCTTTGTCACATAGTATAGTGCTAAGTATAGGGTAGTGGGGAGGTAGCAGCCTCAAGGAGCTTAGTCGGGAAGGGAAGGCAGGAGAGGTGCGGAGTAAGGCGGAGAGGTGTGTGGGGTAAGGCGGGAGGTGTGTGGATAAGGTGGGGAGGTGCAGGGGGTAAGGCAAGGGAGGTGCAGGGTAAGGCAGGAGAGGCATGGGGGAAGGTGGCAGGCAGAGATGGCTTAGTCAAAGAATGGAGGCAGGAAAGTCATAGAGACATTGAGTACACAGAGATCTGTAGGAAGGTAGGGACCCCTAGAGGAGCAGGGGTAACCTATGTTAGGAATAGCACTCGCATTGGTTTTTTGGGGACAGACTGGTTCGTAGGTCTTTTTTCTGAATGGGCCAATCTTTTTGTGTTCGAGGAGGGGAGCGGGTAGGTCATTAATCCAGAGTGGCCCTCAGTAAGAGAGTGGCCATTGTCCAAAGAAGGTTCATCTGAAGGGAATCTGGAGAACACCCTTAGCAGATCTCCTAGTGATTTTAGAGGTTTGGTTGCATTGGAACAGAGCTGCTATGGTGCTGGGTCCAAGTCCTAGAAGGGCTTTTTTGCCAATCAGGCAAGCCTGATACATAGCCCTGAGGTGCAGAAGGAGCCACCCTGTGGAGGAGTAGAGTCTACATGTGTGCGTAACGTGATTGGCCCCTGAGACCAGGCAACAGGCTTTGTTGAGCAGAAGTTTAATGCGTTTTAATGCAGTGTCACTGGCTGTGCTATAAATGACTAATCTGTAGTCTACAGTAGACAGTATTGAGCTCTGAGTGACAAGGTTAAGAGCCTCTGGGGTCAAGGCATGCCTACGCCTGTACAGGTTCCCGAGTTTAATATTTGCAGACTTGATTATATGGTCAATGTGGGGGGGTGAAGGAGAGGGTGTCATCTATCTGGATGCCGAGGTACCTGAAGCTGTTCGATGGAGTCTCCCTTATTGCTTGGGATGGACAAAGGATCAACAACCTTCTTATGTGACATGGAGAAGTGCATGGTTTTTGTCTTTTTGTAATTTAGTAGGCGTCGGTTTTGAGAAAACCAGGACTCGAGCTGTGCGAAACTATTTTGTAAGGTAGAATTTATTTCTGATGCGCGATTACCTGGTACTGAGATTACCGTATCATCTGCATGGAGCAGCACCTTTGCAAGGCAAGCGTTAGGGAGTGAGTTGATAAACAGACTGAAAAGTAATGGTCCTAAGATCCAACCTTGGGAGATTCTCAGGGTTACACCTCTAGGGTTGGAGGTGACCCCTTTTATCCTACCACACTGTGATCTGTGTGAGAGGTAGCTATTAAACTAAGTGACAGTGTTTATGGACAGACCTAGTGTAAGTAGGTCATAGAGCAGGGTCTGGTGATTTACGGTGTTGAACACTTTGGTTAAGTCTATAAAGATAGACCCCACCATCTTGTCAGTGTCTAGAGCTTCGTAAAGGTGAGTGGTAAAGTCGATAAGCGCTGTGATGGTGCTGTGACTTTGCCAAAACCCATGCTGCTGCCAGCAGAGTAGATTGTATTTGTTCAGATAGTCCTTAAGCTGGTCTGAAAGAACTCTCTCTAGGGCTTTAGAGAGGGGTGGTAGTATGCAGATTGAACGATAATTACTCAGATTGGTTCTGTCCCCATTTTTGAAAACCGGGGTGACTAGGGCAGTCTTCCACTTGTGGAATATTCCAGTAACCAGGGATAGGTTAAATAGTCTAGTAAGTGGGAGAGCAAGTTCATCCAGAGTGAGAGCGAGTAGCTTCATGCTAGCATGCTAGCTGGTCACTGCTGATCCTGGTTTTGCCTAGGACATTTTTGACGTATTTGGTGGTTCGTGACCTTGTGATTTGTTTAAAATAGAAGCGTTGTTGTCCAGGGTTGAGGGTGGGCGGAGTGTTGGAATGGCGGTGGTCAATACCAAATGCTAATACTAATAAAAGGGACACTTTCTTTACAGTTACGGCATTAAACGTGTGGAATTCCCTACCACAAAATCTAACTGAAATCAGGGAATTTGATAGATTTAAGAGAGAACTGGACACATATCTCAAGGCACAACACCACTGGTAAAATAAGCCAACTAAGAGCGGGAGACAGTACAGATTGGTGCAAGCCTAGATCTGTTTTATAAATCGAGGAATCTGGTTCTGGGCTTGGAACCCTATACAACTGAGGAGCGTGCAGCCGAAATATATTGTTTCATGAGACTGTGCCTCGTGTGCGTGCCTTTATTTTTTCACTTTTTTAAATTAAGCTGCTGCGGTTCTTAATGGGACAGAATTGACTCACCAAACTGAGTGTGTGTCATCTGTCAGTTCCTTGCTCAGTTCCAAGTTCGACTGAAGAGTTTGCCCTCTTCTTCCTCCTCCTTCATCATCTTCCTCTTCTAAGTAGCAGAGTTCTTTTTTTTATTTGCTGCTGTTTTTGTGGTACAGTATACTTGCTGGGGTTGACATGTGTATGATTGTTCCTAGAGGTGTGCAAAAAAAATCTTCCACAGGCAGAATTTAAGCGAAAGTGACTTTTAAACTCTTCTGCTTGGTCGAAATCCATTTCCGAACTTTCACAGCAATTCTGCCTGCCCTGCTGCCCAAAACAAATAATTCAAATACCTGGTGGCCAGCGGTCCCTCCCCCACCTGATCACCTACCCATGTTTTTTGTTTTTACCGTAACCCCCTGTGGGTAGTGAGCTCTCCCCCACCCGATCACCCGCCTTGTGGTATTTCAGTAACACCCCCCCCCCCCGAACACTGGCTGCTAGGATCAGGGACAGGGAAGAAGGGGAAGTTAAAAGACCATTAGGTCAATTAAATATTTTATCACACACAGGAAAGGGATAGGGGGTTTACTACTTGACAGGGGGTGATCCGGTGGGAGGAGGGACCACTAGCCACGGAGGGGGTGGGTCAACCTTTGAAACTATACCAGTGGGTGATCTAGTGGGGGGGAGGGACCACTAGCCACAGGGGGAGGTTACTGAAATTATACAGGGCTAGTAACAGGATGGGAGGAGGGACCACCAGCCACGGAGGTGGTGGTGCGGTGGTAATACAAGTCGGGTGGGGCAGAACAGGGTGAAATTTCACCCAGAACTAATCAGACGTTTTCTGATCCGCCCGATCTGCCACAGGCAGAAGCTCAGAAACTTCCACGAAAGTTGCCCAGTTTTCGCGAAAGTTCCACTGAGGCAGAAATGGCAACTTTTGCCCACCCCTAGTTGTTCCACAAACACTAAGTAAAGCATCAAAGGCACGACCTAGTAGTAGTTTGTGTTTCACACAGCAACCACAAGTGACCTGATCCATCATGTCTTAGCAACCTTGCAAACATGCTTGGTCCAGCCCCAGCAAAGCATCTGACCTGCCGACTACAAAGCGGTATGAGAGAGGGTGACACACCCACAAAAGTACAGCACATCTAGGAGATTACTGCTGGTGTTGTCCTTGGGCTGCCAAACCCCAAAACAATTTCTGCAGAACAAAAGAAGAATTGGAGGGGGGGAGTAACAAGACACGATTAAGAGCGGAGCATAAAGTTGCCAATACATTTATTTATGCTAATGCTGGAGGATACTGACAGAGCCCCAGTGCTTTGATGGGAACCTGGTCTTTGTCACGGGGCATGTCGGCAGCATACAAACACACTATTAATATACAACCCTTAAAGAAACAGACACCATAAATACAGTAAGTGAAGTCATAATAAATGAAACTGAGACGCCCTTCTAACAAAAGAATATTAAAGTAAGATGCCCAAGGATGAAACACTGCATCAAGATTACAAAACACCATAAGAGGGGTTGTGGGGTGCCGTGTGGGGGGGATTAGGCGGAGCAGGATCGAAACACGCCCGATGGGCAGCCCTCCTCTCCCCAGGGTGGGTTAGCGGCTCTTCGTAGTTCCGCCTCCACTGGGTGGAGGTCCGGTGGGTAGCATAGGCGGAGAGGGGGTGGCAAACAGTTGTGGAAGGGGTGGAGCTGGCGCCACGGGGTGCATAGCATGCCTCCACACACTCGCACAGCCATGTGCCGAGGCCTCAGGGGAGTTGGGGGGAAAAAACCTGTAAAAACACCTATGAAGCTAGGCTCTCCATAGCTACCAGTGTCCTTCTATCCAACCTGACCTTTGCGGCCCCTATTATACAGGGCATGGCTAAACAAGAGATTACCAGGATGCAAACCCTATATAATAAAATAGCTCATTTCGCAACCTTAGACCACCTGAGACGTCACCACTGTGACACTTTGGCCAATCTTCGTTGGCCCACATTGTCGCCCGCCTCCAACACCCTTGCTTGTCCAGGCCCATAAGCTTCTCAAACCCCACGCCTCCTACCAAGCATTGCCGAGACCATAACCTCAAACACAACCCAAGGAACCTAAGGACCACAGATAGAATGCTACTAGAAGTCCCTAGGGTAAGGACAAATGCTGGCGGAAGATCCTTTTCCTCCCAAGCAGCCTGCCAATGGAACAAGCTCCCTCCCCAGGTCCAGGCCTCCTCCTCACTCATGAACTTCCGCACCAAGCTTAAGTCCCATCTGCTGACCTCAAGCGCATGCCACTGTCATGGCACTTAAAGCTCCTAAGGTACTCCCCTCCTCTCCAACTCCCATCTCCTAGCTTAACCTTCCTACTACCTGCCTTATACAGACTGCTCGCTAGAGGCCACGTGTAACCCCTGAATAAACTATATGCAAAGTACTACCAATTGCTTACGTATCATGATGATAACCATGCCTGTACCCATGCCTGCATCCACTGCTTTTCTTTTACCGTGCCTGTAAGCCATGGCTGTATCCACTGCTTTTCTTTTACCATGCCTATAACCATGCCTGTATCCACTATTTTTCTTTACTGTAACCACCTCATGATGTAACTCACAATGCCTCAAATGTTCCTTATGTCCTTGTTCATTCTTATAACTTGTATTGTTATCCCGGGTTGCCCCTGAAAAAGGAACCTTTGGGGCTCAGTGGGCCTACCTGGTCACCAAAATGTAATAAATAATAAATAAATAAATAAATACATGTCCCCATCGCCAGTTGGCAGGAGGAGGCAAGGGGGATCAAATAGCTCTAAAAAAACCCATCATAAGATCAATCCATACAGCGGCGACAGACAGCATGCAGTGCAGTATCTTGCAAAATTACTGCAACATGCCTCAGTATGCTGCAGGGATCAGTGTAATTCAATGGCAAATAAGCCCTCTTGTCATGCAATGCTTTGTGACATCTCATTTACTGCAAAGTACTGAATCACATCCTGTCTTGCTCCGCTGTATTTTTTTTTTGTATTATTTATTTTTCCACCTCCTCATGGCACCCCTGCCGGCCACTGCTTTGGAGCACCAATGCCCCATACCTCTACCTTGACCCCACGCCACCATTCTCCTGATCCTGTCTTGCAGCCTTACCTTCAGGTAACCCGACCTATCCCTGTCTTGGGAGAGTCCCTCTGCTCCAAGGGGGGGATGTGTCGTCAGGTGAACTCCATATCCCGGGAAGCTGCCACAGGGTTGGTCCAGGGCTTTGTGGTGGTACAGGCTGGGTGCTCATCATCCGGTCAGCAGGGAGCCATTTCCACTTTTTTCTTGTCCCTCTCCCACACTGTAGCCCATAGACAGATGGCATCCTGAAGTGGCGATGTGCAGGAGGCCATGTCAAGCCACGCTTTCCAAGCTTGTCCACCAATCCACCCACAGAAGCCACGGCTTGGCCCCCCCCCGAGGGAAGCATCCAATGGATGCTTGTGAAGCCCTTCCCCTGCCAGTCTCCGCTCCTGGTACCTGGGCTCGTGGCACAAACCTGGGTCGTCAGTGTGCCGAGCGAACCCCTTCGCTTGGCATCATGGGGCCGGCCCCTTGCTCCGCTGTATATTAATGATACATAACCAAATTCTAGAGAAGGGGTGCGACAGAATACATAGACAGACTGGTGTTTCTCTGTATTCAGCAGGCTCAAATATTTTTCATCCCAAGCAAGCCTTTTTAGTTCTGGTACCAGTGGGAATAGTACTGCTACTACTAATACCACCAGTAGTACTACTAATAATACTAGTGTCACCACTTGTTCCACCTGCATGATCACTGACACATCCTTATATGCCAGTAGAATGAGGGCGCTAGAGCATACATGCTTTGTGCAGGAAGCAGCAGACACCATCACAAGTGTTCCCACTGCTACCACTATGGCTGCTACATCCACAGTCAGTGTACTTCCCACCACCATAAGTGCCATTCTCGCAGCAGCCATCCTTTCAGCTGTCACCACCACTGCAGCTGCCATTACCACTATTACTATGCCCATGACCACAGCACTTTCTTCCCGTGACTGTGACCATGTGACCTATGACAATGAACAGTGCTGATCCAACGCAGTGCTTGATACCATTTTCGCGGTGCCGGGTGTGTGGTGGGTTGATTGAGTGTGTCACATGTAACTTGAGCTGCATTAGTGTCAGCTATATGTCGGCCATTGAAGTGCCGTTGAGGTCTATATGGTACACCAGGTTTGAAGTAGGCCTAATGGTGTTATTTAAGTGCTTTTTAAGCTATCCTTAACAAAAAACAAACTAACCAAAAAAAACACCTTTCCTGGCAGAGTACCGAATAACAAATACCTGCGACCCGGATACTGAATATTTGGGAAAGGGTATTTGCACAGCCCTAAGAGACATGGCAACATCTGCCAGCATCCAAACCCCTGCTAGAGCCTCCTGACTGCCATGGCACCTGTCCCCTGTTAGGTGTAAGGTATGTTGCACCCATCCCACCCCAAGGGAGGAGAGCTGTCTGCCAGATGTTCCATCCTTCCTCTGCCAGACAGCTTCAGAGAATCCAAGTTTATCCCCGAACGCGGACTGCTGGCATAGCAAACAGTAGTGCTACTGTGGTACTACTGAGCTGGCTGAGATGGTTCACGTCCTGGGACTGAGATATCTGAGACAAAGTGTTGTGATCCACGTACATACTGTATGTCTGTACGAGAAGACAGACTATGGGGAGGAATTTTAGGAAGATGTAGAACAGGACAGAACTCAGGAAGAAATCCTGAAGAATACTTGAATTAATGAGGATTGGAGGACAGAGGGCTTCACCCACTTGGAGCAACTGGCACCTACCACACAGCAGGAGGAAACCAACCTAACATCAGATCAGATAAACCAGTCCCAGCAAGTGTGTGCATGTTTTGTTTTCTATTTTGTGTTGATCTCCTCATTACCTGGCATGCTCCCTTCTACCAAACCTACCCCAATCACCAACACCTACCTTCTCAAGGAGTTACCCCACTACTTGTCCTGGGCCACTTGGTGGGTGGGTGGTTGGCACAGTTTGTAGTGTGGGGCCTGCTAGAGTTCCAGCATTATTCTGCCTGCTAGGGTATTTTTTCACTGATTTTCTCTCTCGGAGTTGCCAGAGTGCAATGCAGACATGCAGTCCCACTGGTAACTGGAGGCGTCCCCTACCCCCCCAAGCTAAATATCTCCTGCTGTGCTATCATCCAGCTTTAGCCTGATGGTAGGCATATAGCAGAGTGCACTGTCTACTGAACCCAAGGAAGGAGAGCTTTCCCTGGGATGCTAAATCTTCCTTCTCCTGGCTGACCCCCGATGAGTCTTGTTCCTGAACTCAGGTCCCAGCGTAGCGAGCAAAAGTATTACTGCACCAGCCTCCCAGCAGGTTTGTTAAGTAGGAAGTATGGGAGATAGTGTTGAAAGTATGGGAGATAGTGTTGAAAGTATGGGAAATAGTACTGAAAGTATGGGAGACAGTGTTGAAAGTATGGAAGATAGTGTTGAAAGTATGGAAGATAGTGTTGAAAGTATGGGAGATAGTACTGAAAGTATGGGAGACAGTGTTGAAAGTATGGGAGATAGTACTGACAGTATGGGAGATAGTATTGAAAGTATGGGAGATAGTGTTGAAAGTATGGGAGATAGTACTGAAAGTATGGGAGATAGTGTTGAAAGTATGGGAGATAGTACTGGCAGTATGGGAGATAGTACTGAAAGTATGGGAGATAGTGTTGAAAGTATGGGAGATAGTACTGAAAGTATGGGAGATAGTGTTGAAAGTATGGGAGATAGTACTGAAAGTATGGGAGATAGTGTTGAAAGTATGGGAGATAGTACTGAAAGTATGGGAGATAGTGTTGAAAGTATGGGAGATAGTGTTGAAAGTATGGGAGACAGTATTGAAAGTATGGATGCTTGGAATTGCGCATTCCGAATCAGAATTTTCTAATCCTATATTCAGAATCAGGATTTTCAGAATTGCCATCTCAAAATCCTAATCCGGAAAAAAATTAAAGGTAAAAAAACTGTTTTTGCAATGGAAATTCAGATTCAGAATTCCAATTCCAATTCTGGTTGAAGCCCTTATCAGAATCACAATTAAAGAGCCTCTGACATGCTCCAATCAGGCAACTCGTACCATATACAGTACTTGCCTGCCCTAGGAACTGTTTTAGCCATAAATCAATTTTTTTTTGTTCAAGGGATAGCGAGAAATTTAGCTCATAAAGCCTGGCTCGTGACTTCCTGATATGAGTCTAGCGGCCACTGAGCGCTGTAGCCCCATCCCTAAAAACAGCATAATTATGATGCGAGATAAGGAATGCAGCTACAGGTGCTCTGCAGGCTAGCCCCATACATGTACACATGCTTGCAAAGATAATCTCAGTACATTTAGGAAGCCCTCCTCCTCCAATTCCATTACTAGCTCCAAAGAGCGTCTGCAGCCCCGTTCCCTCCCTCACGTCATAATTATGCTGTTTTTAGGAGCAGGGCCACAGCGCTTGGCAGTCGCTCAAGCTCATATCAGGAAGTTATAAGCCAGGCTTTACGAGCTAAATTACTTTTTATCCCCTGGACAAAAAAAAATGATTTATAACTAAAAAAGCTCTTAGAGCAGGCAAACTACATGGTATGAGTTGCCTGTCTGGAGCATAAAAACATGTCAACTGCTCTTTAAGGTGGGCTCAGAACTGGATATTCTGAAATTCTGATGGAATCCTATAGACTGCAATTTGTTAATTCTGAGCATTCCTATTCCAAAGCCTTTAAAAGGTTGAAAAACATAGCAGCGGTAAAGCATCCATGATCCCCCCTTCTAACCCCCTCCTGCCTTCCTACTCTACCTACTACTCCTTTCACCCACCCCCCAACCTGACAAGGTCTTCCCTGGCTGATTCAATGATTGTCTGTTTTAATGTATAAATCTACTCTGTTTGATTTTACGCTCCTTTGTACCATACTACTTGCGTTTTCTTTTTTTAATTGTATATCTGATTATTGTTACATTGATGCGGAACCTTTGCAAACGAGCTTCTAGCTCAAAGGTATTGTAATCCCAAGAATTAACGAAAGAAATAAATACATGCTCTCAGGATGGAACCAGTAAACCATAGGAGGGATGAAATGTGTTTTACAAAAGCCAGACTGGAAGGCGTGCTTAATTATATGGAGATTTTATTATTTTTTTCATTTTGTGTTTTTTATCATACAACGTAATCTTTTTATGCGTGTCATTTTTTTTCACGTGCACAAGACCTAGAGACAATACCTATGGGCTACCAGCCTTCTCCTGCTCCTATAAACCTTAGTATGAACAAGACGCAGCCGAAAAAAGGGGCTTGTAACTAGCGTTATTCAGATGTTTCAAAATCAAAACCATCTGCCCTTTTTAAGATTTTTGGAGTATCCGAGTACGAATCAGATTCTGATCACAGTACAAAATACCATCAGATTCCACCCTTTGCCTGCACCGAGAACTTTAAATTTCAGATTCTGGAATCTGATTTCAGAATGCAGAATTCAAATCCGATTGGAAGTCAACCCATTAGGAGTTAAGATTTTTGGTAACTAAACCTACCCGGTAACCAAAATTTAAAAAAAAATCTGAAAATTGGAAGCAATCCGGTCATCCCTACTTGTAACCCAGTTCATTTTTCAGCTGCATCAGAGTAAATGAAATGACATGTGGAAGGCAAGGAGCCTAGGTGAGTGCTAAGGATAGCCACAGCATACCTCTCAACCGTCCCTGATTTTCAGGGACATCCCTGATTTTGCCCCAACATTTTACTTTGTCCCTCCTAAAAATTGTGTTTCCATGACCAAACAGTGGGGGCTATAAGCACAAAATAACATCAAACATTAAAGTTTCAGACTTGTTCTTCCTTAGAAAATGCATTTTACACTAAGCCCCTTATTCTACCATATTCCTGAGTGGATATCACCAATTTTGAAGATGTGTCCCTAATTTTGGTCCTTTTTCCCTGATTTTTTTAAGCCTTGTGTCTGATTCATGAGTCAGGAGGTTGAGATGTATGAGTCACAGTAGCTAATGGCTTATAAAAATCAGATGTGGTGAGTGAAAAACTACAATGTGGGTAATGAAAAATGCAAATTGCAATATTTATGGTAAAAAAATACCTCAAATTGTAAATTGGGGCAACCCCTTTTTCCCCCCCGAAACTCAGCCAGAGAGTCAAGAAAGGAAAGCTGGGTGAGGACAAGTTTTTCCTCTATTTTTCCGAGGGCAGGGAGGCACAGATGGGGCAGTGGTTAGTTTACTGGATGGGAGGCAGGGTCAGACTCTTGTTAGAGGATGAGGCTTTGGTTCGCTGCCAAGTCCCAGAGACCCGACACCTGTGTATTAAAAGGAGCCAAAGTCCATTATCACAAAACACGATTGGGTCAGAAAAATGTAATGCTGTTCCTCAGATTTTTCTGGCATTTTCCTGGAGTGATGAGTAAAATAAAAAAAAAATTATCTTTCATGGGCTTAAATTTGTTAGTTATATTACCAAAACAACTTTTATCATTTGTCCTGTGAGAGAATCAAGGTGTCAAACTCCACATTGACCTCCTGCAACTTGATAATCCGCTAACTATTTACTAAAGTTCAAAATTCGTTATTAAAAAAAAATCAGCTGTATCGAGCAAAATACCAGCATCAGGCTGGGAACCTGGAAAGTTCTAAGTAAGCACCCATAACGGTGAGAGAAGCTGGACATTTGAAAAGTCAGTTCAGCCTCAATTTGGTAACCCTGACTTTGGTTCGGCTTTGATATTTTGGCTGATTCACTTTGGGCCGTTGGTATGGGGGGTGGACAGGCTACGAGTTGGGGGTATGTGACACCGCTCCCCCTCCTCTCACTTCCCACCTTCCACACCCCTCCTGCATTCCCCAGGCTCTTTTTTTTTTGGTAAAACAAAAATACTGACTCAAACCACTCTTTTTTAACAAAAAAAAAGTCAGAGAATACGGGGGTGTACGGTGGGACAAAGGTTGGGGGGAAGGAGTGGCCTCAGGACTAGCCCTGGCCACTTAGAAATGGCTAGAGGATTTATTTTACCAATTTGCCAAAGCATCTAAGTAACCTGAAGTGCCTCAAAACTTTGATAGCACTGAATGAAAGGTGATGCGAATTCCACATCAGCTTAACCTTACCCACCCCACCTGGAAAACAGAACATCCTTTCAAATAGAAAAGGGATTTTGTTTTACATAAGGCCTTTTGTACACATTATATCCTGAAGCAACTTACAAGCCAAGCCGTTGGCAGCAGCCGTTATGCTTGCACAGATAGGTTAAGTGAGATCAAGTTCAGGAGAGTTACAAAGAAAGAGACCAAGAAACAGGAGGCAAAACACAGGGAAGATGCCACATGTGCTCATGTTCACGCAGTGAGAGTAAATGGTGGCAGACAACCTTCATTTCAACAGATATTTACTGTTTGTTTAAGATAATTGAAGGGCATCACCCATTCTGTTCAGAAGGGCAGCAGGTGATGCTCGCACCCCCCCAAAGTGGTCCTTAAACCATGTATTCTCAAGTGATCCTTGGATGCTCAGGTTTCTTGTTGCCACCATCCTCCCTTCCTTCTCCAGCAATGCCACTCTTCCTTGGGGCTGGGCATTCTTCCCTAAGTTGCCTCTGGTCTCACTTGACCTCGTCCCTGTGACACTTTGAGTGGGAACCCTTCCTTGGGGGTTCCTGCATCTTTATGGTACTCCTACAGGGTAGTAGTCTCTGTAGCAGGGATGGAGAGAGAGAGAGTGCAAGACAGTGTTCAAATGTGGTGCACAAGCAGTCACATAATACTATCAAATGCCTCAGTTATCCTTGTTCGATTCTAACCATTTCTGCATAATGAAAATGAGCCTTATGACTCTTGGAATAAATAAGCATAAGCAAAGACAGACCATGCTTCATTTGGTGAGGAGTCAAGTCCCTATTATAGCTGCAAGAACACTTCCTGTTCTGATTTGGACTGAAGCATTCCTAGTTTAGTCAACTACTCCATAACCCCAGGTAGTGCTGGTTTTAACCAGCTCCCCCCGCCAATGTAGGGGAAACAAGAGGCATCCCAGTGTTACATAATTCAGCCTGCCAGCTCCAATCATGGAGAATACGAAGAACATGCAAAAACTGAAACAGGCCGAGGGGAAATGAAACATAAAAAGGAATTTGGCTGTGTGACACGGTCTAGGGCTTTCAGACTCAGCAGGTCAGTCAGATGAAAGGATTCAGCCTGTCACCACCTGGACAAGTGCCCAGGAATACCTGTCATCCTTTCATCACAGAGCATCCCTCAAGATGTGGGGGGAAAAAAAAGAGGCAAAATGTAGCACATACCATCAAATCTCAGAGACGGCAGCTGAGAACAAAGGTCAGTTGTGATTTCATGTTTATAAGTTTGCTGCTCATTGAACACTTACAGAACTATGACTTTTTGCTTTCATATTGGACTACTATTATGTGGAACAGTGCCCTCTCCATGTGGGGCCTAGGACTTCTGAATGGTAAGGTGAAGGACGGCCCCTCTACGGGCACAGGGCTTCAGAATGGTATGGTAAGAAACAATCTCTTGCAAGCTATTTTGCATTGCTGCTCCTGCCCCACCCCCATACACATCATGAAACAAGCGGCTACCAACTTAGAATACAGTAGAACAAATTGCCTCAGTAGCCCTTTTCAGAACACTCCGCTATGACCTTTACCATACTGTTGGCTGGCTTGGCCCCAAGGCATGCTGGGACTTCAACCTCAGCTCCCTGACTGATAAAGCACTGTGTACCCCTAACCTCTCTCGCCCTTTTTGCTTGAAGTACCGCATGTGTATTCTACCATGGGAACACCGTCGTTCTCCTCTGCTGGCTCATCCCTCTGAAACACTGTTCCTTTGGGTACTGGAACTGCCCCTCACACCCCCTCTTAAAATTACAGATCGGTGATAACCTATTGAAAGCAACTGTGCAACCCAAGTGGCAAGCTACTGTCTTGACAGTTTAAACGTGCTACGTTAGCATAGCTTGTTCCCACTATGCTATATTAATACCACTGTCCTCCATTTCTTCTATGCTGATTTACAAAACCTAATTGCCTAACTCAAGTTATTGTGCCACTTTATTGACACTGCATCTTAATTTAACATTTTTTATCTGTACTGTTTGATATTTTTGCAAATGTATATTCCCGGCCTGTTTCTAACCATGTACCACCCTTATTCCTGTCTATCTAGGCCTGAAAAAAGTCCCTCGGACTACTGTTCTTACCCGGTCAACAAGTGAATAATTAAATAAATAGTATGTCTTTCCTAGTAAAACTTTTGGAATAAATAAATAAATGTGGGATGCAGGGCTTCTAAATGGTAAGGTGAGAAGCAGTCCCTCATAATATGGTACCCAGGGCTTCCGAATGGAAAGGTGAGGAACAGCCCTGTGTAAGGAGGGACCCAGGGCTTCTGAACGGTAAGGTAAGAAACAGTCTCTTGTAACATGGGACCTAGGGCTTCTGAATAGAAAGGTGAGGGACAGTCCTTTGTAAATGTGGGACCTGGGAATTCTGAATGGTAAGGTGAGGGATAGTCACTTGTAATGTGGGTCAGTTGAAAAACACGGAACAGGGGTCCAGCAGGACACGGCAGATAGTCAAACATCACCAACTAGCTCAAAGCTGCCATAGAGAAGGGAGAAATCCACAGGCACTCCCCAGACTCGGTTCTGTCTAAATAGCAGCATGAAACCAGCAAGTGCAGCTGCAGGGGAGCTCAAACAGATGTCTCTAACAATAACAGAGAGCTGGGATACATCTGGGTAAATAACTGAACTAATCTTAAAGAAAAACAGGGTCATCCCTTTCTGGCACTAATAAAGTACATCACTGCACCTGACCCTGACTGCAAGGGACATAGACTGTGTTCTCCTCTGAGACTCTGTCCCATGCATTTCTTGGTTGCTGGGGGGGGGGAGAAAGAAATGTGCTCTAACACTCCCACTAGTGGTTTTTTAAGTGGTCATTAGTGCCCCTTAACTACTAGAGATTTTACTGGCAGTGCTTCAGGGTAATGCTGCATTTTTCAACTCTATAATATTATGCTCCCCTATAAATCTGAGGAAGGCCTAGCAAGCATCTGTCCCCCACCCATAACGGCAACTGCAGTCTCTTATGCCCCTAAAAATAGGACAGGGATCTTGCAGTGTATTTTAGTTAATTCCGTATCCTCTTGACTAGTGACAGTGTTTCTAATAATGAAAGTAGCACCGTAACGTCCATGTGAACTCGCATGATTTCTGCTGGCGGTGTAAAGTTTTACCACTACTTTCATTATCCATCTTGCTTGAGATGTAGCTGAAAAAAAAAATGAATTTTGACTCAGACTTCTTTCCTGGATAAACTAGAATAAATTATCCATATGTCAAACATCCCCATCTTTTGGAATGACAGTGTCTGTCTCATCAGATCCAGTCTTTCCAGAAGTCAGAATGCCAAGGTGCCCCAAGGAGCATCAGCACTGAGAATCCTATCATTTCAGCCAGCCTGTGGGTGCACCAATAGCTTTGCTGCTCATGGCGTCAGCGACCCAGGTATGGCAGTGAACTTGGGGTGCTGTAGGGCAAGTAGCGAGAGGAAGAGGAATGAGTGTCCCATAGGATGCTGGACTCCTGAAGGTGGGGGTTGACCAATCCCCACTGCAGAAACACCAGCTGAGGACCCATAGTTGGAGCGAGCCAACTACAGATGGCAGTGGGAGGGGAGCCAAGGCTTTGTGCATGCATGCCCATTACATTGATGCCACGCATTCAGAGATGGCATCTCAGGGGTTGGCTAAAAAGGGCAAATACCCCAACCCCGCAGGGTGACACCATGGTGCCCTCAAGCCCCACATGCCTCCCGCCCAGTGTGAAGAGTCCCTGCTACTAAATTCAGAGTTTCTGGAGTGGGGAGTCGCCAATGGGTTTCCCACGAGGCAAATAAGGGACTCTCTGTGGCTCAGCTGCGGGGGACATCTTCCCCTGTAGTACTGTGAGCAGTTTTGGTGACCACATCCATAGAAGGACACTGACAGTGTGAAGGCAGTGCAGAAGATGGTGTAGCCAAGATGCTTCAGGGAGAGCAGGAAAGGGACATATGAGGAGAGGTTGTCAGATCTGAACATGTACACACTTGAGATGAGAAGGGAGAGAAGGGACATAATTTAAACATATAAATACAGTACCTCCATAAAATCAATACATTAGACAGCGAAGCATTGTTCAGACTGAGTGGGGATAGCACCAGGAGCAACTCCATAAAACTGGTGGGTGGGGGCAAGTTTAAGAGAGATACCAGGAAGTACTTTTTCATTGACAGGATGGTAGAGGAGTGGAATAGGCTCCCGGAGGTAGTGGGCTGTGCAAAACGGCAGAGGAATTCAAATAAGGGTGAAACAGATGCAAGGTCTTGGTAATGATCACACCAGAAAGGAAGGAGAAAGTGAAAAGCCCTCTCAGGCTCTATTTTGACATTAGTTATGCAGAAATGAGAAGACATGATGGGCCAAAGTGCCTTTTTCTGCTGACAGTTAGATTCTATGTTTCTATAGGACTGACCGGTGGCCAGACCTGAGGACCATGGCTGGGTTAGAGAAGGGAGTAAAACAGCAATTAAAAAAAAAAAAAGAAGAAATCCAACTGTTTCTACATATCAGTGGGCCAGAGAATGACAAGGTGCAGTCTCAAATCTCAAACCCAACATTCCAGGAGCACAGCACTTTCGTGAGCTACAGAACAAGAGCTGCACTGTCTCACTAAAAGTTGCTAAGATTACACAATAACATTTATCAGCCCCAGGAGGAGAGACTGGGCAATATTCCTTACAACAAGCCTGGTCACGTGCAACACTATCTGAAAGAGCCCTTTCCATAGCTGCTCACCTAATCTGGAACAGCCTACCATGGACGTTTGGTCTGCCCCTTCTTTCACCACTTTTAAAAGTAGGTTGAAGACATGGCTTTTTGGACAGGGTTTTGCAGAAAACTGAAATAGCCTCCTGAAATAGCCATGAGTATCTGTACTGCTTGTAATGTTAGCTGCAATATAGGATTCTTATTTATTGCAGTGTTTTATGATTTGATTGCTATGGTAATGTTAAAGGTGGCAGACATCTGGAACAGACTGCCAGTGGAAGTGGTGAAGGTGAAAACAGTGGGGGCTTCAAGAATGCATGGGGTAGGCGTACGGTTATATTAGTAAACAGGCAGGCAGGAGGGCAGGTCACTGAAGATCAGTTAAAGTCTGTGTAGACAAATTAGGCAGGAAACATCTGGGCAGACTCCATGACCCAAACAGTCCTTTTCTGCCAATACATTCTATGTTTCTAAAGTGCCTTGGTTTTTAGAAGGGCATTTTAAATAATCTTCCTACCTACCATGAGAACACTGGAGTCTGTCAGTAGTCCTAGAAGCTGTGGTTTGTCCAAATGGGAGCCATCTGTTGTGACTGTACAGCACATCTACCTATTGAATATCTTACTGGAGTGTGTGTCTGCGTGCCTCTGAACCACAGCGTGTGCATGCTGTGCGTGAATGTGCACGGATGTGCGTACGTGCTTGCGTAGTCATGCCTACACATATAGTATCTGTGTGTGGATGTGCGTACGTGCTTGTGTAGTCATGCCTACACATATGGTATCTGTGTGTGGATGTGTGTACGTGCTTGCGTAGTCATGCCTACACATATACTATCTGTGTGTGGATGTGCGTATGTGCTTGCGTAGTCATGCCTACACATATGGTATCTGTGTGTGGATGTGCGTATGTGCTTGCGTAGTCATGCTACACATATGGTATCTGTGTGTGGATGTGTGTACGTGCTTGCGTATTCATGCCTACGCATACAGTATCTGTGTATGGATGTGTGTACATGCTTGCGTATTCATGCCTACGCATACAGTATCTGTGTGAATGTGTGTACATGCTTGCATATTCATGCCTACACATAAAGCATCTGTATGTGGATACTGTGACAAAAAAAGCAGCATTCTAAAACAACTGAAGTATGACAAAAGTCTTGGAGATGAAAGGTGAAGTGCAAATAAAATTTAATATACAAACTACAACAATGACCACTACATCCCCAGAGCTTCACCTCACCTAGAGATTTTGTTCGGAGGCAGAACTGTGGTAGGGTCCAATCCTTTTAAACTAAATAACAGTGACCCAAAACAGAGAACCCCACAGGCAATCACAGTTTCTTACAGTGCTACGTTGTTAAACTTGCTGTGACGGATGTGATCCTCTTCCCAGACTCCATTGCTGAGCCGCTCTAAGCTCCAAAATGAAGCCACTACACAATAATTCTTCAATTAAGATTTTTTTCATTCATTGTAAACCCCTGTTCCTTCATTTCAGGCTTCCTCTGGGGACATTAGAAGCAATTCAGAAAACATTTTCAATGAGCTTTTTCAGTCTCCTAAATGGGTGATTAGTGGTGTCTCGCAAGGATCGGTGCTGGGCCGGATCCTGTTCAATGCTTATGTAGCCGATATTAGGAGGGGTATCAGTAGTGAAATGAGCCTCTTTGCAGATGACTCAAAGTTGGGAGCGGTAGTGGATGGGGAGGAGGGGAGGGAATTCCTGCAGAGGGACCTGGAAGTTCTGGTGTGGTGGTCATGCAACTGGCAGCTGAACTTTAACACAGGGAAGTGCAGGGTTCTCCATCTGGGTCCTAGGAACCCAGGCCATGTCTACGCCCTGGGTGGGGCTACGTTGTTAAATTCGGATGGGGGAGAGGGATCTGGGAGTGGTAGTGGATGCCAGAATGAACAACTCTCAGCAATGTAGGAGGGCGGTGGCCAAGGCAAATAGAATGCTGGGGTGCATCGCCAGGGGGATTACCTCACGGAGTAGTGAGGTGATTCTGCCCCTGTATAACAGCCTGGTTAGACCACACCTGGAATACTGTGTGTAGTTCTGGCGGCCACATTTACAGAAGGACATTGTCCTGCTAGAGAGGGTTCAGATGAGGGCAACTAGAATGACTTGGGACTGGGTGACAGATCCTATGAGGATAGGCTTGCGGTGCTCGGCCTGTTCATGCTGGAGGGGAGGAGGGATGGGGGGATATGACAGAGGTATTCAAGTATCTAAAGGGGTTGAATGGGGTGGGTCTGTATAGGGTTTTCCACAGAAAGGATGGAGGGGCCACCAGGGGGTATGGCTGGCTTGAGGCTGGAGGATGGAAGACTCAGGGGTGACAGGAGGAGGCAGTATTTCACAGAGAGAGTGGTGGAACCGTGGAATGCTCTTCCAAAGGAGCTGGTGGAAGTTGGCACAGTAGACAGGCTCAAGAGAGGCTGGGACAGCTATAGGATGAGGATGAGGGTAGGTACTGGCAACCCGGGGGAAGGTACTGGGGTGGGGGGAAGGGGGTACTGAGGAGGTGAGCGGGAGAAGGTGTTGGTGCCCTGTGAGGGTGCTGACCCATGAGCAGACTCGATAGACCGAGAAGCCTACTCTGCTGGCATTTTAGTATGTTAGTTTAATTTATGTGCTTTCCTGCACAAATGATTATTTTTGCTAAACACTGCATACATTGTTTTAATAAGTTTTATGATTTTTTTACCTCAATTAAATTGATTCTGCTTATAGCAGCTAAGAGTCCTTACTCTGTTGTCTGCCTCCAAAATAATGAATCATTTGTTCATTTTTCATATTTTATCAGTCTTAATACAAAATACAAAGCCACTGCTGTGCCAGCTTTAAACTCCAAACAGAACCCCAAGTGAGCCATTAAGGTATTCAAACAAACATTACTACAAAGCTTTTATCCTACTTAGTCATCTTTAACAAACGCTCTGATGCTTTTGTCAGTAATTTCCTTTTCAAACAACACTGTAATAAAGAGCTTAACATAAAATTGCCTTTCAAACTTTTCATAATGATTATTTATGTATGTAATTGTAGAGTAAAGAAATTCTCAAAATACAATCAACAGTTCGTCATGTTCCTTTCTGTTAGTAATGACTTAAGGACTTTTGCCACGGACTGACATATCTGTCCAGAATTCCTATATGTTCTAATTCTGTCAGCAGTCTAAGAATTAACGTATCTACAATGTTAACAAGAAGAAATTAAGTTTCTCAAAGTAAATCTTTGTTCATTGCTAATCGAAAGTCAAGTCATTTAACGCACAGCTAGGTGTAATTATTTGCTTAGCTCTGTCTTTTCAGTGACTCGAATGTGCTTATATCTTACTGAGAAAGTCCAAGAGTCTCCTAGCTGCTTAAAACAGGGATACCAACCTTAATGAAAATGTGTCTTCTCTGGTGTTAGATGGATAAACTTGTAATACTAAAGCGGCGAATTTTGCTGTTTTAGGTTGGGTTTTTTTTGCTTATACAGTCTTATCATAATGCCTTTTATGTAAAAGTTAAAATCCTTACCAGGAGCAGTTCACTCAGATACATGATGGTATGAGGCGGCGCGAGTGTGAGGACTGACTAGCCCTCTTATTCCCGTGGCCATGGGGGTGGGCCGACGTGGAACCCGTGTCAGCTGGCATGTGAATGCCACTGCTAGGCAACCACCTTGCTGCTTCAAAAAGCAGCTGGCCACACTGCAGATATATGCAGTTCACTATGGCAGCCTGACAGCCTTTTTGGGATAGAAAATTATCCTCATGGGGGGGGTCATTTATACGATAAGAAAGTTTTCAGACTATGATTAAATGCTGAGGGAAACCATACTAGCTATCAATGCACCTGCCAGTTTGTTTCCACTTTTAATCCCCATGGGCGTCTAAAAGTTCTAGGTTCAATTTTCTTATCATATAAATGAACCCACACCCTTTTGCCCCCAACCTCCTCCCATGAGCTACATCATCTGAAAAAGCTAAATTAATGTTAAAGGAATGTTAACCCTTCACAGAGAGGTTAAATAGTTTAAAAATGGGAAACACCCACCTCCCACCTCTTTCCCGCACCCCACGAATATAATTTTCTATTTCTATCCCAAAAAGGCTGAAACACCTTTTGGTTTGTTTTCACTCAAATACCTTTTAACATACACAGTACTGGCTGCAGCATTCTGCAGACACCCATGTCAGTTTTCCAGCTGACAGTCCGTCACAGTGAATTACATACACCCACGACATGGCTAGCCACTTTTCCAAGCAGCAGGGTGGTTGCCTAGCAATGGCATTCACATGCCAGCTGACACAGCTTCCACAACAGCTCACCCCCATGGCCACGGGTATAAGAGGGCTAGTCAGTTCTCACACTAGCGCTGCCTCATACCATCATGTATCTGAGTGAACTGCTCCTGGTAAGGATTTTAACTTTTACATAAAAGGCATTATGATAAGACTGTATAAGCAAAATTATATTCACAATAATAAGCACCTAGAATTTAAAACAGTCACTATTTTGATTTACAAATTCTAAACACTAACATGTTCAGACTTCAGAGTATAACTGTCAGCGTGACTGGCACACACCAAATGGCATTTGTGTTATACTCAGTGGGTCCATGGGAATGCTTGTAAATGAAAAACCCAACCTAAAACAGCAAAATTCACCGCTTTAGTATTACAAGTTTATCAAACTAAAACCAGAGAAGACGCATTTTCATCAAGGTTGGTATCCCTGTTTTAAGCAGCTAGGAGACTCTTGGACTTTCACAGTAAGATATAAGCACATTTGAAAGAAAAGAAAAGTTGTATCTGCTGCAGTGAAATGTTTTCATTAGGTATCTACGATCTAAGTCTGCAAGCACAAGCTGTTTAAAGGTTACTACAGGACATGTATGAAACAATCACTAATGTCCAATATTAATTATTGTCAGTAGTGACTTTTCCAAATCGAGTCACTGAAAAGACAGAGCTAAGCAAATAATTACACCTAGCTGTGCGGTAAATGACTTGACATTCACTTAGCAATGAATGAAGATTTTTTCTGAGAAACTTATTTTGTTGTTGACATTGCAGATACATTAAGATGCCCTATCACATTTCCAGTACAGATGAATATGATGAACTGCTGATGATATTTTGAGAATTTCCTTACTTTTCAAATACATAACTAATCATTATATTGAATTAAGTTCTTCTTTACAGTATTGTTTGGAAAGGAAATTACTGACAAAAAGCACCAGTGTTTGGTAATGAGGACTAGGTAGGTTAAAAGCTTTGTAGCAATGTTTGCTTGAATACTGTAGTGGCTCACTTGGGGGTCTCTTTGGAGTTTTAAGGTGGCACAGCAGTGATGGTGTATTTTGTATTAAGACTAACAAAATATGAAAAATGAACACTGCATTCATTATTTTGGAGGCAGACAACAGTGAGTATGGACTCTCAGTTGCAATGAAAAGAATCAAGTTAACTAAGGTAAAAAAAAAACATAAAACATACAAAAAATGTATTCAGTGTTTATTTTTTTTAGCCATCAATTTCTGCTCCTTGTTGCTCCATCTCTCTCTCTGTCTCTGGAGGGAGCCCCCAGTCCCATTACCCGATGTCCAACAGCCGGTGATGACCCATGCAGGGTATGTATCAAAACCATATGAAGAGAGACTGACAGAGTAATATGTATACCCTTGATGAAAGGAGGGACGGGGGCATGATGGAAATGTTCAAGTACCTCAAGGGAATCAACAAAGTCCAGGAGGGTAGCATCTTTCAGAAGAAGAGATGTGTAAGAACAAGGGGGCACAATTTAAAGATAGAGGGGGGACGGTTCAGGGGTAATGTGAGGAAATTTTTTTTCCAGAGAGAGAGAGTGGTGGATGCATGGAACCACCTTCCTGGAGAGGCTGTGGGGTCTAAAACAGTGGAGGAACTCAAACATGCATGGGACAGATATAAGGCAATTATAGTGGGGGGTGGCAAGAAGTAGGCTGTTGGTTAACTAGAATCTGCAGCTTATCCAGTAGGTAGGGAAATGAGCAGACTGGGTGGGCCAAGTGATCCTTATCTGCCATCAAAGTCTATGTTTCTGTGTTTCTAGACCTCCAGGGCCCCCCCCCCCAGCCAGCTGGCAGGGCTCCCCAACACTCGTCGAAGACTGGATCCAGTGGCCAGTGCTGTGGCTATTCGAGGGCAGTACCTGTGAGGTGCCCTCCATCATCTGCCCCACGAGTTATAAATTATCCAGCACATTTCGCTGGTTAAGTCTGTAATATAATCTATGCCTGCCAAGTGTTGTTGAACTGTACTGATTGTCTTGTCCCTATTCCATCACACAATTGTATCCTGCAACTGTATAACTGAAACTTTCTCTGTAAACTGTTCAACTGAATCTCAGTCTATTGTACTGCTGTAATTGTGCTCAGCTATGTTCTACTGTTTTCCTCCTATATGTAACTCTTGATAATCTGCGAGTTATCTCCCACTGTACCTTCACCCCCCCAAGGCCGCACCGGGAGATGAGCATCTTTTTGCTCAGTGTGCCATCCTGGTGAAAAGAGCGTGCAATGATGCCAGTGGCAGCAACGTATGCGCTCCCGTGTGCACTCCACCAGGCATCTGCCCCATCTCTGCCCCATGTTGGCAGCGTCGGCGTGCCACCCCTAACCTACGCTAGGGGCCAGGTGTTCACCAACCACTGATGTCCTCTCTCCCTGGAGAAGGAGAGCAGTCCCTAGGATGCTCAGTCCTTCTCCTCCCCAGCCAACCCCCAGTAGCCCATGCTTGTTCCTGAACACAGGTCGCTGGCATGGCGTGAGGTGTGGTGTCCAGTGCCTCAACCCTCAGCACCACCAGGCCGGCAATTATTCAGTGTTTAGTACAAGCAATCATTTGTACAGGAAAACACATATATTAATTTCACCGAAAAATGTTTCTTGAATTTTAGTGTCCCTTGAGAAAGCCTGAATGGGCAAGACATTGCGGCTTATAAGAAACACACAGATAATTATTGAAGAATTATTGTGTTGTGGCTTCATTTTGGAGCTCAGAGCGGCTCAGCACTGAAGTGTGGTAACTAAATAATAGCCAATCTTATTACAGGTATCAATTAATTCATTAGATCATTTCCTTTTTTAAAAACACCTTTATTGTATCCACATCCAGAGAATAACAGACAATGAAATACTGGACAATGCTTACACACCCAGAATATACATAGCAGAATATGATAGCAAAGAGAACTTAATTTTATGCCATTATCCCAAGTACCCCCTGAAATGAATTCCAAGTACCCTGCTCTAGCTTTCTGTCATGGAAAAAGCACAATAACAAACCTGAATTGATTGAACATGAACTGTCTGTCTTATCTAGACAGATTCAGAATGCCTTGGATGGTGCGACTGATCTTAAGTTGCAGCCAACTGGGAGAGAACTGAGTCTTTCCCCCTGTTCCTAAAGGGAAGCCAACATTCTAGGGATCTGTCATGCTGGAGACAGCGATCTGCCATGATACCCTTCGTATGCTTAATCCGCTTATCAATTCCTATCCAACCTGAGACCAAGGGACAGTGTGGCATCAGCCAGTTTTCCGATATCGTTTTAGCTGCTGCAGCAATCAGTATACCGTAAAAGGCTTTCTTCATGTTAGAGAAGTTATGTCTGGTCAACCTCCCTAAAATCAGCTGTTCAGTATTCAGCCATCCAGGTAGCTCTAGCAGACCCCCGATTCTCTTCCCCACCTCCTTTTAATACCTTGAGATTTTCTGGACACCTCCAACAGATGTGGACAGGCTTCTCACCTAACTGGAACCCCTTCAGCAGAGCTCCAGACCATCTCATGTATAAAATGTTGTTCTCATAGGAGTAAGAATGTATCAGATCATTTCTTTTTTTATTTAAAGTTTCTTTTTTTTAAATATATGCAAGTATACAGTACAAGAAAGGATTCCTGACTCAGCATCACTCCTAAGAAATACAACGCTGATGAAAAGGTAAGCTCAGAGATATACATGAAACATGAATCCTTATCCAAATACACAAAGACTCACAAACTGACTATGAACAGTGTATTTATGGAAAATTTCAAAGATGTAGAGTTGGGCTTTATAGCCCGTTGACCTCACTGCAGTGTAAGTAATCTGAGCCATAAAATATTTTTTTTTTCTTAGTCCTGTTAGGAAGGGAAGGGGCCATAAATCGGGGCCAAGCCAGATGGCCAGTCGATCCCTTCCACTTCCCGGTCCGCCAGTCACACCCGCGCACTCAGACATTTTGTGACATCTAACCAGGGAAAGCACGGGTGTGTGCCCTATTGGGGTCTATGGGGCTCAGTTTCAAAACTTTTTAAAGTGATACAGCAATCTTTGCTATATATGAAAGCTACCGCTCAACTAATAGTGACCTTCTGGGTCACCAATGTGCACAACCTGACCCCGTCCTTTTTACCCCAACAGCACTTGCGTACTACCGCGAGCCTGCTCCTGGTACACTCATGCACTATAAATGGTTCTATAGGTTTTGTGCATTCATATGTTCTTTTGTATGATTTTGGACACGTATTGTAATTTACCCAATGTTCCTCTACTGTTTATTGTACAATACCTTGTGTTCCAACTGTTGCACAATCTTATAATGTTGTATTGTTTGTACTGCCCACATACTATTGTAACTGATCATCCTTCACAACCCTATGTAACCCCCTCCCCCCAGGTCACACCATGAGACGAGCAACTTGTTGTTCAGTGTGCCCTCCTGGTGAAACATTTCAATAAATATATATATAGATACACACACACACACACACCAGAAAGTTTCAAAACTGAGTCCCATAGACTTCAATGGGACGTGCCCTTGCGCTCTCCCCGGTTAGACGTCACAAAACATGCGAGTGCATGGGCATGGCCCGTGGACAGGGAAGTGGAAAGGGATCAGCTGGCCATCGGGCTCAGTCCTACTTATAATCCCTTCCCTTCCTAACAGGATTAATAAAAACAAAAAATAGTTTATGGCTCATATTACTTATGCTGCAGTGAGGTAAGTTAGCAATAACCCACGACAGGGTGTGGGGTTACAGGCATTTAATCCACGCCTGGTGTGGGTTGTAAGGCATGCAAGTGTCCTCACAGCATTCCTGGAGTGTGTTATTGCGTTTATAACATGGGTTGCATAAAGGACACAAATAATGCCAAGAAAGGGTGATTTTAAGGCTGGAAAAGACAATTTTTATTGTGTATCCTTCCATCTGAAAAAATAGTTCCACACGTAGACCGAGGATAAACATTTTATGGTTTAGTTAGACCTTTCTGTAAAGTACAAAAGCACTGTAGACACATTAATACTAATGATCACATGTAAACTAAGTAAAACACTACATGTGGAAAATACAAGTGTACACTGGCAAGCTTGCTGTAGACTGCACATACCTGTGAAAATTTGTTTCGAATAACTGTATAACATTTTTCCTAACATTTATTTATTTATTCTTTGTTGACTGGGTAAGAGCACTAGACAAATCCTGCCTATTTTCAGTCACGACTTGGGGAAGGGATACAGATGAATGCCAACTGACCTCTGAACCAGAGTAAGCTGTTGGTGGTATTTTAATGAAAGTAAACTTCCAGAAGGTGGTGTCACTTGGGTGTCTCTTTGTAAAAAAGTATAGCTGACATGCCAATGCAACGTTTAAATGTTTAATAGTGTACAAAGAGTACAAACAACAAAGGAGTTCCCTCACCCAGCGCTTCGACTTCAAACAAGTCTTCCTCAGGGGTGTGGTTACAACACAGAACGTCATCCTTTAAATACACCTCTTAATACATTATTCATGAGATAATTCATTTGATTCTTAATTTAAAGAAAATAATGATAATAAAAAACTTAAACAGTGTTACAATTACTAAACAGTGTACTATCAAAATAATTGTGATCAACAAATGTCAATTACTACCAGGCTAGCATTACACTTACAAATAGCGATTAGTAACAAAACACACAGTGTACTGAAGGCTGCCTCTGGCGCTGTCAACTGGCCGAGTACCACTGCCCGCATATCAGGGACTCCTTCGCTGCCCTAGATATGACCCAACTAGTTACCTCACCCACTAGGATTTAACCAGTCAGGTGGCTCCAGCACCCTCCTAGATGTAATTCTGTCAAACTGCCCCCATAAAATCAGGGATATTAATGTACTACCAGACTCTCTTAGTGACCACTCTCCTGTCCTCTGCCACTGGTCATCCCCCACACCAAAACCAGTGTCCCAGGTCACCTCGCGCTGGCGCTTTTGCCCCGGGGGTCTCAGAAAGCTTAAAATGCACCTAGCCCAGCTGGACTGGTCCCCAATCCTACTCACAATGGATATTGACTCTGCCCTAGCCTATTTCTCCAGTGCCTTCAGCAAGGCCTGCGACCTTTTCGCCCCCCTGACCAGAATCTGTATGAAGAAAATCAATGTCCCATGGATCTCTCCATCCCTCATCCAAACACTGAAACAAAGAGATAATCTCTGGCACATTGCTGTCGAGACAGGCAAACTGGCTGACAGACAAGCCTATAATGCAGCATGTAACAAGTGCACCTGGGCTATAAGGCAGGCTAAGGCCAAATATTATCAAGCCACCCTTGAATCCACTTGGGGCTTATCCCGTGCCTTCTGGGACAATATGAAAGAGCTCAATGGAAAGACCCGCTCCCCCACCATCACTACTCTCCATAGATGGTACCGTCACTACTGATCCTCCCCGCATAGCTGAGTGCCTCAATGTGGCTTTCTCAGATCTAAGCTCTGTCCTCCCCAACTATTTTTTCAACCCTATCCCTGCCTCCACCCGCCCACCTCGGACCTCCCCCCCTTTCTACCTGCGTGCCATAACACCCTTGAAGCCAGGCCTCATCTGCAAAAAGCCTTAGCTAGCAACAACCCCAGCTGTGATCCCCTGGACGCCAGGATTCTCCGATTAGTTCTAGATTCTGTACTAGCCCCTCTATAACAACCTTTTAAACCGGTCACTATGTCTGGGTCAATCTCCCAGTGCCTGGAAAACTGCAGAAATCACCCCTATCCATAAGGGTGGAGGTAGAACCTCCCCTAACAATTTCAGGCCCATCTCCATTTTCCCCTCCCTCTCTCCAAAGCACTAGAAAAAATAGTGGCCATTCAGCTCTCCGAGTAGCTGGCCAAATATGACCTGCTGTGTCCAGAACAACAGGGATTCCACCCACACAGCACCACTACAGCCCTCCTGGAGTTCTCCCAGCACCTCCACTCTGCTCTTGACTCTGGTCATGTTGCAGGTGCGGTGTTCACTGACCTCTCCAAGGCCTTTGACACTGTCAGTCACCCCCGCCTACTTGACTCCCTCCACCAACTTGGCTTCTCCCCTGGCCCACTGGCTTGGTTCACCAGTTACCTCTCTGCCAGATCACAGCGCGTGAAGGTAAACGGCACCCTGTCCAATACCCTTCCCATTCGCTTGGGTTCCCCCCCAGGTTCCATCCTGGGCCCCATTCTGTTCAGTCTATTTCTCAATACCCTCCCAGCTCCTGCTCGGGCAATATGGTACTCTATGTCGATGATGCGGTTCTCCTTGCCTCCCACCCTGACCCCACATCTCTACAGGAATACCTGCAGCACACATTCAACCAAGCTGAAAAGTGGTTCCTTGACCACCGGCTGTCATTAACCTAAAAAATTACAAATCTATGCTTTTTTCACATCACCAGAATAAGGCCCAAAATGCCCCCCTCTGCATTCTCCTCAGTAATGCTCACCCTCTCGAGTAAGTGTCATCCTACAAGTACCTGGGCATCACCTTCGACTCGGCTCTTACATTCCACACCAACATCAATACCCTGTCCTCAGACATAAACTCTTGGATTGGCCTTCTCTATTGCCACAGAGATTGCCTCCTCCAAACCGCTCTCTGACTGGCCATCAACTCCTCCTTCCTGTCCCTAGAGGACTGCGGCCTACCTATCTACGCTGCAGCCGACAATACTGCCCTCACCAGAATCCAGACCTTGATAAACAAGGTCTGCAGGCTCCAGACCGGTGCATCCCTCCTCACCCAAACTTGCCTGTTCTATTCCACCACCAACCTGCTCACCTTGGAGGAGTGCCTGCACAACCAAACCTGCTTACTTACCAAAAAAATCCCTGCTAGGACTCTTCCCCCCCCCAGGGGTCACCGCGTTCCTGTGGCTTGCATCCCCATCCGTTGCTACCCATAGCTCAGTTAAGGCCACCTTCCTGGTGCCCCATACCAAGACCTCCCTAGCCCAAAGGTCCTTCCACTACCGCGCCCCCCCATGGTTCAACTCCCTCCCGCTCTCTGTCACTAAGTCTACCAAAATTGGTCCCTTTAAAGTCACTCTCCATAACCACCTCTTTGGCACCCAAAACTGTAGCTGCCCTTAATCATCCTAATGTTGGGGTCCCTTCCCATTTCTTGCCCACAGCCTTGACAATGTCCATTGGACTGACCCCCCTTTTTTTCCTTCTCTTTTCCTCACCCCTGTTCCGCCAGTCCCACCCTTCCACTTAGGTATTTCCCCGGTATGACCAGGGTTGTGACTTTTACTATTGTTATACTTTACACGATTGCTATTTACTGCATGTAACTTTATCCCATAAACCCCTGCTATATTGTGTTTTTTTTGTTATCTGTATTGCACCTGTATGTTACCACTGTTGTATCTCACACTATAACCATGTCTATCCTCTCTGCGACGAGGTGCCTTTGTAAATGAGTCCCTGACTCAAAGGTTGTAAATTCGACTTTCAAAAATAAATAGAATAAATAAATAAACTGCACGATTCTGTGTGAATTTGTTCTATTTTTAATCAGCAACAGAATACATGTGTAATACTTTTCTGTTGGTAATCATTTGCTTCGTAGACTATATGTAGACTGTTGTTTATGTTGTAATGACATAAAAACTTTTAATATTTCTTTTTAGTGTTCAAAACACAGGAAAGCAAAGTAACACAGCTCCTTTCCTATAGTTATCAATACAACATGTTAGAACATCTGTTTTACTTGCTTTTTACCATGTATGACAATACATTACTTCCACGAGTTGCAAGCGCTGCATTATGGGAATGTAAATAGCCTTGCCAGTAGAGAGTTTCTGACTTCATAATGCAAGTATTTAATCGGATTCTTTTCAACTAGTAGTATTTTGTAGGCAACATACAAGGTAAGTAAAAAACAACACTGTAGACACATTACTGCCAATGATCACATGTAAATATGTATAGAATTACCTGCTAAAAATCTTTCCATTTTTACTCATGATATTACAGTTATCAGCAACATTTTCTGTGTCACCACTATACTGCATCTGGGGAAGGATATGATTTTGGGGGGATAATCACATCACTTGCTTTGAGGGAGGAAGTGCAGGTCGCCCAAGTGTGGATTAAAAAGGGAATTTAATCCACGGTCACCTGATGCTGTTTGACCAATTGGCTGCTCTCCTTCATGCAACCCATGTTATAACGGGCTATAAAGCCCGAATGCCCCCAACAAAATGCTGGAAATTCACTTTAATGATCTAACGCTTTGATATAACAAATAGTCATCCCTTTCTTTACTATGCTGACATGGGATCCTTCCCCAGTGATTTAGGCAGGGGGGTGGAGATTACTTATATCAGCAAGTTCTGTTTGAGGAATTGCCTACCATGCTGTATGTTCTCTCCATTGCATGGTATTGTCCTGTTTGAGGTACTCTGCAAGGAAATAACCTTCAAGGATTTTACAATATTCTGATGAAAGGAACTTGACCCACACCATACTGAAGTCCTCTAGCCTGTTGTGCTGTTCCTTGTACCCTTTCATAGCTAGTAGCTTTCCCCTAGCTCTACAGGCCATTCCTCTGCTGCTGGGGTTGTTTGGTCCCTCCAGTGTCTGAAGAGGATTCTCTTGGCTGTTATCAGGGCTCCATTCAACCATTTCTCCATATGACTTGGGAGCTGCTCCTCACCTAGGCGAGTACTGCCTGGATCATGCAGAAGCATGATTAGTTGTGGGATGAATGTAAGGTTTGAAGAAATTAGTTTTCTTCAGATCTGCTGTATTTCTGCCCAGTATGCTTCCGAGTTTTGGGCAGGACCAGATAATGTGTGTGATATTTCTTGGTTCCCTTGTGTATCTCCAGCATTTATCTGAGCTGATCACCCCCCCCCCCCAAACCATTTGTGCCACTTTCCCAGTGCCTGTGCCACCTTTTCAGGATTTTCAGAAGGGTGAATCTATTTTTGGAATCTTTAACAGCTGATGCTAGCAGAGCTCAGCAGGAGTGCCAGTCCTTCGGGGTGAGCTTACAGTTGAGTTCTTTGCTCCATTGTTGTAAGACTTTATGAGAAGGGTCTGGACTCTGTCTGACTAACTGCCTGTAGATATGTTCTGCCTTTCTATGTGCTCTTACATCTTTTTTTATTATATTATCTAGTGTAGATGGTTTAGGGAGTTTGAAGTGTTGTCCCAACACTGGAGTTAGGGCATGTCTTAAATCTCCAGTGTCGTTGTGGGAGGCAGAACTTTGCCTGCAGTTGTTGGAAAGACATAAGATATACGCTGGACTTATCAGCTGCGTCCAAGAGTGTAACTATTGCTTTAGTCTGCCAGTCTACTCAGTGCACTGTTCTCCTTCCTATCAGGATTAGGTCATTCAACAACAGAGGTAAATGGAGGGATTTATTTGGGGAACCAGTTAGTGAGTCTGGCACTGTATCTCCAGGCTGCTTTGGATTGTTACAACATGGGATGGGCATTCAGGGTCAGGGAATGAAGTCAGAGCACATGGCCTTTACTGGAGAGAAATTATTAGATAATTCGACTACAGAGTTAAATGAGGGGATTTATTGGGGGACCGGTTAGCAAGCTTGGCACTGTATCTCCAGGCTGCTTTGGATGGTTTTAGCAAAGGAAGGAGTTTCAGGGCCAAGGAATGAACCAAAGCACATGGCCTTTGCTGGACAGGAATGACTAGGTAATTCGACCACAGAGGTAATTGAGGGGATTTATTGGGGGACCGGTTATCGAGCTTGGCACTTTATCTCCAGTCTGCTTTGGACTGTTTCGAGCTTGAGATGGGCATTCAAGACAGGAGGAATGAAACCAAAGCATATGGCCTTTTCTGGAGAGGAGCCCAGCGTTGATGCTGTGTATGCCACTCATTTTGGAAACTGTGCATTATGAGGGCCAATACCTGCTTCTGGCAGTTGGTGCAAGACCTGTGCAATCCTTTTAAGATGAAAGTCCAGCTCATGGAGTCCACCCCTGGAGAACTCCTAGGAAAGTTTCTGTGGTTCTGCCTTCTTGGCCTGTTTCCCCAAATGAAGCACAGCATATCCCTGTGGACCACAGCAATTCCTTTGGGACCTACAGCGATAGGTATGTTGTCTAACACATACTGGATCCTGGAGGAGACCATCATTTTGTGAGCGTGAGCTTTTCCCCAGTGGAACAGGCGAAGGTGACACCATCTAGTAAGATCCTTTTCTAAGGATGCCCGGAGAGGACCTAGGATGATGTTCTCCATGTGGTTTGGCTCCCAGGTAAAGCTGATGCCTAAGAATTTGATTTGCCCCTGTGTTGGCGTCATATTTATTAATTAAGTAATTAATTAATTTATTTATTTATCATAGAATCATAGAAATCTGATGGCAGAAAAGGATCTCACTGGCCCATCGAGTCTGCCCTGTGCCCCCCCTTTCTCATTGCCTATAACATGGGCCATCCTCACCCCCCCCACCAGCCCCATGTGGCTGTCCCATGCTCTCTTGAATCCCTACACCGTATCAGCCCCCACCACTGTATTTATTTTTTATCACTGTATTTAGTTTTTGTTGACTGGGTAAGTGCACTAGACAAGACACTGCCTATTTTCTGGCACGACCCGGGAGGTTACAGAACAAAGGTACAACAGCAGAACAACAACAGACAGTAGTAAACAATACAGTATCCAGAACATTACTTTTGAGCAATATTCCAAGGGAACTGCAGCAGTTGTCATTACTGAGGGGTGAGATGGCAACAGCAGGGGCTTAGTGACATCAACCTTGTATCCCAGTAGCTAGCCATATGATTCTATTAGTGTTATTAGGTGTGGGATTGATACTTCTGGTTTGGATAGGATGAGCATTATATCATCAGCAAAGGCCATGGTCTTGTTCTCACCTTCTAGAGTGATACCATGGATTTGTGGGTGTGTCTTAATGGCCTGCTGGAGGGTCAGGACTAGGACAAAGAGCAGGGGGAGAGTAGATAGCCCTGCCTTGTTCCTCTCCTCAGGGGGAAGACGGGTGAGCTTACTCTGTTAGTAGATACCGTGGCTGTCACACTGTTGTGTATCATGGCCACCCAGCTCAGAATTTGCAGGCCAAAGTCGAAGCTTTGCAGAGCGAGGAAGAGATAACTCCACGTTACTCTGTTGAATACTGTCTCAGCAGCTAACAACAGCAGAACCACTGGGGGTGGGTTTTGGAGTCTTGCCAGATAAAGATTTACCAGACGCTTAGTACGATCTGCTCTATTTTATCCTGGGATAAACCCTACCTGGTCAATGTCCACCAGCTGTGAAACAACTCCCATTACTCTTTCTGCTATCATTTTAGGAAGAGCTTGCAGGCTACCATAATTAGGGAGATGGGCCCGTAACTCCCACACCAGGGTTTTAACTAACTGATGAGCAGTTTTTTTCCTGGGACAATACTAACTGTATAGAACGTATTTCTATAGGTTTTCTAGAAGTATTATGTTTGTTAAACACAAAAAGGCAAGTGCTATGAATTTTTACAATGCTTTAGCACTTTTATGAGCAAAACGCTAATTAATTTTTAGAGTTAAATAAAACTCTGCACACTGTAGCGGGTCCGTCCTAGGTTTGGGTAATAATGAGATTTGGGCTATGCACATCAATGGGGGTAGTGTACCAGTTTCACAGGCTTCTGAAAGGGCATCCTTTAGTGGCCCTATGAGTTCAGATTTGAAAGCCATTAAGAATTCCACTGGGAGCCCATCACTCCTTGGTGCCCTCTCAGATGTCATGCCTGCTCGTGCTGATGGTAGCTCTGCAGCTGTGAAGGGCTTGTCAAGGCCTTCCCTTTGGTCAGGGGTCAGTGTAGGGAGGTTAAGGTCTTTGTTGAAGCAGTTTATCATGTACTCCATGGAGCTGACCTCACAGTATAAGGACCCACAGAATTCCATGAAGGTCATATTAATTCCTCACTGGTCTTTCATCAGGGTTCCATCCAATGTGGTGATGCCCAGAATTCTTGAACTTTCCTGGTGCTTCTTAAACTGATATGTAAGATGCCAACTCAGTTTCTTTCCCACCTCCCAGAAAGCTTGGCATAGCAGAAAAGAGGCACATTTCAACTTGCACTGCAAGTGTATATTTATTTTGAACCTAGTGCCAGTGATTTGTGTCAGAAGGTCTTGGTTTTGCAGGTGGGGGGAAGGCAATGCAAGCGATTTATTTTATGGTCAGACACATTGTAGGGCATGGGGAGGAGGAAAGTGGGGGCAAATTATATGATGTGGTGGGAGGTTTGTGTGTGTCAATAACCCAGTGGCAGTTTAGTCAGCCACTTTGCCTAGTACTTCATGGAGAGGTAGGCACTTTGCTTCTTTGTAAAGCTGGGAAACATTGCAAAGTATTTCACAATGCAAAGTGCCCCAACTTCACACATCTCTATCGCTGGGTCCAAGCAGGTGGTGGACAAAATGGGATGAGCAGGATACTGTGCCTGTATCCAGGTCATTGCAGACCTGTCCCCTGCATGTGTGTTGTTCTTGAAAAGTAGAAAAGGACGCATTCTGGAGACTGGTGTGGTGCTGCAAGTAGGGCTGACAGCCCAATTTTCAAAAAAAAACAAAAAGCAGGAACTCAGCACTCACTCTGGACACAAATAAGGTAATAAGTGAAGAATTTATTGTTGGTAAGGAAGCCTTGGATAAGCGCCCAACAACCCCAGCGCTTCAGCCAGACACAGGGTCTTCCTCAGGGGGCGGGTCTCGTGTGTTGTTCTATCTGTGGTGTTGCACGCAAGTCTTGCTACCTGACTCCATGCATCTATCTGCCCATCTCATGCTTGTGGCTATATGTGTGTACTGTGTGTGTGTGTGTGGGGGGGGGTCTATCCCCCTATGTTTTACCATTCCTCTTGGTTTCTGTATTGAAGTTTGTGTACACATGACATTTTTCACGTTAGGGGATAAATGGACCGCCATTCCTTGCCTATTCCTACCTTTGCGCCAGGTGGACCAGGTCGTCCTGGATTCCCGTGTGGACCAGGTGGGCCCTGAAAGAAAAGAAAGAGAGCAGTTTTATAATGACTTGTTAGACTGATGTATAAACTTCTGTCCATTGGGTAGTCTCTCTCCCTTCACAGGAGTGCAACAAGCTTTATTTCATGCATGGCTGGGTATACAACCACCGGAATTATCATTACTGACTCGTTAGTTCATACATAGTCAGTTACAATTGAAGCACCCCCAGCTGAAAAGATAATGATTTTATAAAGACCTATCATGAACGTTCGTGATCAATTACGTTCAAAGATCATATTCAAGCTTCAAAACCCATCACTCGATCATGACGATCAACGATTAAACATGAACATTAAATGGCTGCCAATCAAAAACCATAACGTTATGGAAATGGTAACCGTGGGTAATAATGGTTTCATCATGATTTTTCATGACTGCCTGTGGCCGAGATTAATGCAAAAAATTTAAATGTGCTCAAATCCTTTCCTAACAGTCCACACTGTCAAGGCAAAATTATTTTAAAAATAGAAATTACCGTTGGTTTGGTCCATAAATTGTACTTTTGAAATATGCAAATTAGCTATTCAAATGTGTGTACTATACCTAAAACTGCATGTACTCTTCCTAAAGGGATAAAACCTGACTTTATATGATTTACATTATAATTAATTTGCTTCTGCTGACATGTGACATTCACATTTTCATAACAATAACAAATAAAATGTTAAGTATTACTCGTGACTTACAATTTTATCATACAGAACTAATACGATCAGCAGTGAGCAGCACTTGATCATCCACAGAGCATCAAAAACCTTCGTGCTGATTCATAGCAACCTCCCAGCCCCTTCACCCCTATCTGCAGACTTCATTGCACTTTTGCATGCAGCGGCATGAGTCAATGGATGTTCTAACCTCCGAGCCCCACTTGGTTACTCAACTGCACTGCTACCTAATACAACAGAAGCTGCAAACTGAAGAGCAAAAGTGCACAGTAGAGTCCTTGCCACAGACTTGGGTGGTGCAAATCCAAAACAGCGCCTGACGGGATGACACCTAGTATACTCAGGACCAGCACAGCCTCTTTTACCCTTCAATATACCTGAGCCTGGGGGGCTTACTACGACCTTCGGCCCCAACACAGCGAGCAACCCATGGAGTTGAAATGAAGTCTGCAGATAGGGGTGAAGGGGCTGGGAGGTTGCTTGGGGCAGATGGGGCCAGACCTGTGTGGGAAGGAGGAAATAGTTCAGATAAACAACAACAACAACAAAAACTTCCTCCCAAGCAAGAGGATGACCACTGGCATGTGTCCTCCTAGAGTATCACCATAGCATCACAAACTCATGATGACCCGTTACCAGTCTAGGAGTAGTTGGATTCCATGAACATGCGACATCAGAATCACAAAAAGGGGTTTGCTGGGAGAAGAGCTGCTGGTGGCTATTTTTTCATTGCATGCTGATGGCTCAATAATTAGTTATCACGACATTATCTGAATTAATTACATTCCTGTGAAGTGGTCGCATGGCAGTAAATGAGTTCGGTTATGCTGTCTTTCCTCAAGCTACAGCAGTTTAGTCTGCACCCGTAACGTATCATTAAAACACAGAGTTAAAAAAGTGTCATCCAACACTCCAGCCCCCTATTCTGCACGATCCAGAGTTTTGAAATAAAAGCAAGGGCCTTGATTCCTACAATGTTTCAGATCTATGCGCTCCCCAACCCCCCCAAGTGCCTTAAAGTGAAAGGGTGTAGTTGCAGAAGGCTCACATACAACTCCACGGAAATTCCTCTCATATGAACACAGTAGAAGCCAAAAGAGCTACACACTGCTAGAATTACAGCCCTGTCTGAGGTACACCTCTGACAATAGACAAACAATGTAGCAAATCATTTGCAAGTCCAGCCCTTATTCCTGCAACTAGAATGTGGAACAGCCCAGGCATTTAACATCTCTTTTCCTTTTCATTTCTTAAACTTTCTGTTTTTGTCCCCAATTTTTACCTCTCTAACTGCCAGGATCTTCTTCCACCTACCCAAGCCTTTATACCTTCGCAGGAGTCCTTCAGTGTTCCTGCCCACCACCTGCCTTCACTCAACAACCTCCCTGGACACCCCAACTGTAACCCATGGCTTGTTAACCATGGGCAGGACCCCGTGGTTCCCCAAGCCATGAGGAGATACATCAATCGACCATCGGGGCCCATGAGGAGGAGCTGGTGAGGTGTGAGAGGAATTGAAGTGACCCTGCTATGATGTGGGGGTAGGGTGGCTTCATCTTTCCAGTGCTGCTAGGGATATTTTTGTCCCTTGCTAGGCCCTCCCCTTATCCCATCCCAGGGCATGGTCCTGAGAGGTGACCCAACAATCAGCTTATCAGGGCCGTCGGAAGCCCCACCTTCTGTACTCCCCTGCCGCACCCGTCAGGCAAGTGGGCACATGCCGACATGAGGTCTCCACAGAGGGACCACTTATTCCTTTCCACATGATAACCCCCCCCCCGGGTCACCAGGGAGCGGTCATGCAATGGAAGGAGGTGCCTTCCCTCCCTGAGGCAGGAAGCATCCAAGGGACGTCCGACCCTGCCCAACCGGTCGGCACAAGACATCCCGGATTCGGGGCGCAAACCCAGGTTGTCTGGATGGTAAGCAGTAACTCTACTGCTACACTTGCTGGCAGGCCTTTCCATCTCTTTTCCACACCAAAAGGAATACATGCAGTGCAGAAGACTTTTGTTAATAAATGTGACTACTTCTACTAAAGGACTGCTCCATTTCTCCGCCTAGTCGTTCGTGACCTGTGCACTTCATCCCTCCTGGCTTTACTCTCTCTGGCTTCTGTCTTTCCTTGTGACCCTTTTCATTCCCCTCTCTCAACCCTCCTCCCCCTCCCCGCTCACTCCTCCACTCTTCTTCATTTTCTTTCCTCTGTACCGATCCCCTCCCTCCCTCCGTGCCTCTCCCACCTCACGACAAAGGCCCCTCAGCCTGACTACTTCTCTCTGGCACCCTACTACTCAATTTAAGTCTGATAGTCACCTTCCTTCTTTATCCCCTCAGTCTACTTCATCATCTGTCTGCCTGTTCTTACGTTGTTCTCTAATGTTATCCTTTATCTATAAATTGTTTTACAGTCACATAACAATGTCAACCATGTCTGTACTATGCCTGTTTACCATTACCAACCTTTGTTTGTATGTTTCCCCCTTCCTTTGACGTGGAACCTTTGTAAATGAGTAGCTCCTACTCAAAGGTACTTGTAATCCAAGAGATTAATAAAGTAAAATAAAAATGAATAATATGTTGTAATGAATTGTAAATGCCGTTTCATCTTTTTAGGCCAAAATTTGTCTTATTTAACATGAAAAATTATATTAGTTATTAGTTTTGTTTATGAGTAATCGGTTATTCATACAGTTATGCTATTCAAGGATTTTGTGTCACCTCTAGGTATGTGTGTTTATAGTGTGTTGAGTTGATACAAACTGTTTTATGGTATTTGGTATCATATGGTGTATCTTGGTCCCATCAATTTGAAGTTGCAATGAACGATGTCACAGTGATGTCACATCTGGAGGAATGGTCTCACACTTGGCAGCTTGGATTCAATGTCAAGAAGTGTAAAGTGATGTATTTAGGCACCAGGAGACCAGAATATAGTTACTGTTGGGGGGTGCAGTTATCCAAGACCAAAGAGGAGAAGGATCTGGGGGTGCTGGTAACTGGTGAAATGAACCACTCAGCCCGGTGCAGGATGGCAGCGGCAAAGGCCAACAGGATGTTAGGATGCACAGCAAAGGGGTTACTTCTAGGCATGGGGAAGTCATCTTGCCCCTGTACAGGTCCCTGGTGAGGCCGCATCTGGAGTACTGTATGCAGTACTGGTGCCCCTACTTAAAGAAGGACATCAAACTACTGGAGAGGGTACAGCGCAGAGCAATGAAAATGAACTTGGGTTTGGGGGATAAACCTTATGAGGAGGGACTGAGTGAGCTCAATATGTATACCATGGAGGATAGAAGAGAGAGAGGGGATATGATTGAGACCTTCAAGCATCTGAAGGGCATGAACAGAGTAGGCACCGGGGGTTTGTTCAACCTAAAAGGTGGAAGGGAAACCGGAGGACACTCTATGAAACTGGAAGGAGGGAGATGAGGAGACACTATTTTTAATGAAAGGGAGATTACAGGGTGGAATGCACTGCCAGAGGAAGTCGTGTCATTATGGACAGTGGGGAGCTTCAAGTGGGGGTAGGACAGTTTCAAAGGGATGGTGCAAACCATAAGGGGACAGGGGGTGGGTGAGAGGGAAAAAGTGGGAGGGGGGCAGCTGCAGTCTAAAGGCTGAAGTGCTGCACACTCGAGCAGACTAGATAAAACAGTAAGGCCTGTATCTGCTGGCAATTTCGTGTATGTTCGTATGTCACAATGTTTCTTCTACTTAACTGGTCTTCAGCTGTAAGTTAATTAGCCTTTGAGAAAGGATCCCAATGATCTGAAACACGTCAGGCGAGTGTGTGCCTTTTTAACAATAAAATGTAATTTTACTACACTTGGTGTCCATGTAATGAGAGGTGGCGAGTGCTCGACTTTTTTGTTCTTGCATTTGAAGTTTGCCTAGAGCACCGCCATCCCAGTGCGAGACATTTTACAGATTTGCCTTTCTGACATCCTTAGATTAATCCACAGTGTACTTTAATTTTCAAAGATTATTTTTTAAACAGTTTTCATAGCTAAGTTAGTAACATAGAAACAGAATTGGACGGCAGATAAGGACCGCTTTTGCCCACCTAGTCTGCCCATTTCCCTTCCCTATACATTGGCTGCAGATCCTAGTAAACTGACAGCCTACTTCCTCCTACCCCCAACTAGAATTGCCTTGTCTGTCCCATGCATTCTTGAATTCCCCCACTGTTTTTGAGTCCACTACCTCCTCAGGAAGGCTGTTCCATGTATCCACAACTCTCTCTGTGAAAAAATACTTCCTCACATTATCTCTGAGCAGTCCCCCCTCTATCTTCAAATTGTGCCCTCTTGTTCTTGCACATCTCTTTTTTTGAAAGATGCTATCTTCTTGGACTTTGTTGATTCCCCTGATGTACTTGAAAGTTTCTATCATGCCCCCCCACTCCCTCCTCTCCTTGAGTGTATACATAATGGTTCAAGTCATTAAAGATGCAGCCACTTGCAATTGAAAAAAAATCTCTTTTGCAAGGTTACCTTTTTGTAAACTTTATGTTCCTCTGATCCATGTGGATGTACCCCATATCAGCCCCATCACCCCCCACCCCACTCCAACCAGTGTTCCCACAGGGCTAAGTGGCACAGACCAGATATGTTGTGGCTTGCCCCACTGTGGCGCGGCTTCCCTCCTAGTAGCAAGGGAGGGAGAGACCAAGATCACTAAGGTGGCCTGGCCAGCTGTTCCTGGATCTCTGCTGGCTGTGGCAGGTGCAGGGGCTCCATGGTCATACTGTGCAGCCACAGTTTTTTTTTTTTCCTCCTCTTTTTCGTCTTTGTTTCCCCAGTGGAGGTACGGACATGTAGTGATGTCCTCACACAACCATGAGTGTTCTCATACATGGTACATCAACATCAACACATCCTCTGCCACTTCTTTCTGGTCCGAGGCCCTTGTTCTCCCAGCCCTCACTAGGAGTTACCAAGACACAGGATGCCACATCAATCCTTCCCTGGAGAAACATAGAAATACAGACTTTGATGGCAGATAAGGACCGCTTGGCCCACCTAGTCTGCCCATTTCCCTACCTATTTGATAAGCTGCAGATCCTAGTTAACCAACAGCCTACTTCGTCCTACCCCCCCACCAGGATTGCCTTATGTCTGTCCCATGCATTCTTGAATTCCCCCACCGTTTTTGACCTCATGTCCTCCTCAGGAAGGTCATTCCATACATCCACCACCCTCTCCACGAAAAAATTCTTCCTCACATTGCCCTTGAGCCGTCCCCCCTCAATCTTCAAACAGGAGAAGCGTAACCCAGCAGATGCTCATCCTCCACCCCACCCCAACCCCGGCCAGCCTTCTGACACCCCAGGCTAGTTTCTGACACCGGGTCATCAGTGTCGCAAACAGTGGCACCACCACCGTGGCAGCAGGCCAGTCTGAGACTACCTGTTGAATATACACACTAAACTCATACTGTGGCTATGTAAAGATGGTGCTAGCACATGATTCCGATGGTATACATCAACAGTTCTCAAACTTTGTCACAGTAAGCCTCCCCTAAGCCATGAAAAAGATCTTGAGCCTCCCCTAAAATACTGAAATATGTTTGGGCCTTCCCACAGAAAAATAGCCTACTCTTCACAGTACATCAGGAATAAATTGAAACCTCATGGCATAGCTTGCTTTCATGTTATTAAGCTTATTGTACCCCCACCTCCCAAAAGGACAACCTACTTTCTCAATATTTTGACTCTCAAACCATTGCTACCCTTACTGCCATACCTTCATGGGTCAGACTGCTTTTTCTGTTTCTCCTCTAACTGGAATAACCTTCCTGCCGACCTCTGCCTCTCCCCCCTCACCCTGCTCTTAAGCAACTTCTCAGGGATCATTTTGCTCCCTCCTGCTCTTATTCCTAATACCTGTATGGTTAACTCTTGTATTTGGACAGTTCTGCTGCCAGTCTAATTGATCAATTGTTCCTTGCATTGTTAGTTTATTGTTCGTAATTTGTTTGCACTTTTATTCGTTTTGTATTGCTTGAGTATTTTGCAGTTACATTCTGAATTGTATTCTCTCACTACCCTTCCCTGGGTACACCTGAAATAAGCCATGGCTCAGTGTACAGTACTTTCCCTGGTCACAGACTTGTGAATAAATACATACATTCACCTACTATTATCCTCTTTCAGTTTGCCTTATCCCTTCACTCAAACTCTATAAAGTTCAAAATTTAAATACAGTACTTTTTCAAGACTTGCTTGAGCCTCCCCTAGAACAGGTTGGGGCCTCCCAAGGGAGGCTGGCCTCACCATTTGAGAACCCCTGGTATACATCACAGCACTATACCAAGATATTTGATTTATTCGTGGTGGGCATGGCACAGAGTGGCAACATTTGAGAACTTAAAAATGTTGATTGTTGTCAGGCACGAACCGAGCCATGAAGATGGCATACAACAGTACAGTAGGAATGTGGTGCACACAGGGCAAAAACCATAAAGATAGTTAACAAATAGGACATCCATACAAAGCAATGTGATTACATAGTCTGCAATCAGAAGTAACACAGCAAAGGGACTGGCAGATGACAAATGTATAAAATACAATTCAGAACTGCTGGAAGATAGATACAGTGTCAAAATACAGGTAAAGTTGTCCAGTATGGCAGCTCAGTCGAGCATTTTGAACTAGGAGTTTGATGCCAGAGAGCGTAAAGAGCTAGGCAGGCTAGCCACGTGGGTTGGGACAGCAACTGAGAAGGCCTTTAGACCAATACAAGCCCCAGCAGTAGGTGTCTCCAGAAGCAGGAGAGATGAGGACCTGAGAATATGATGGCATATCTTTGATCTTAGAATGTTGGCGAGACTGTAGAGCTCTTTGTCTCTAGAGCTTCAGGGTAGGGATGCAAGTGAATTCCACAGCATCATCTGCATACAATAGAGCATGGTCATGACATGCCTTGGGGAGGTGATTTAGAAACAGGCTAAATAGCAGGGGGCCCGAGACTGAGCCTTGGGGGACCCTAGTAGTAAGACTATGATGATCAGAGCGTACATTAAGTATCTTTACTTGTTGTACTCGCCCCGAGAGGTAGCTCCAGAACCAATTCACAGATTTATTAGAAAGACCAGTGTTAGCCAACTGGTTTAGCAGGAGCTCATGGCTGGCCATGTCAAAGGCCTTGGTGAGGTTAATGCAGGTTGCCCCCACCAAGAGCCCCCAGTCTAGAGCCTCATGAATGTAGCCAGTGAATTCCACAAGTGCTGTTGTGCTGTGATGCTTCCTGAAGCCATGTTGTTCTTGACATCGAAGCATATTCTTGTTCAGACAGTCTACGAGTTGGTCTTAAACAATCTTCTCGAGCACTTTCGAGAGCAGAGGGAGACTAGAGATTGGTCAATAATTGGAGTGACAGGTTCTGTCCCCGCTTCTGAAAACAGGAGTGACCATCGCCACTTTCCAGGACTGGTGAAATTTACCTGTTATAAGAGATAGGTTTAGAATCCTAGTTAGTGGGGAGAGCATCTTATCAAGGGTGATCGCAAGTAGCTTGAGGTCTAATGTGTCGCCACTGGTTCTTGATTTCCCAAGTACCTGCTTAAGATATTTCTTGGCCTCAGATTTGGTGACAATCCTAAGGTAGAAGGGGGGAGCTGGGCTATCAGGTACACTAGTATTGCAACGAGGGTTAGAGCTGCTTTGTGGTACTGGAAAGTCAGGGGGAAGCACTCTGCTAAGGTCAGTAGAGGCCTTTTTTTTTTTATTTTAGTCTTTGGTAACCAGGTAAAGCCCACTAGGCACAAGTGCTTGTTTTCAGGGGCAACCTGGGAGCACTGGATGGTTAAGTGACTTGCTCAGAGTCACACAGTATGCAAGTGGAGGTTGTGAGAATCAAACCCAGGTCTGGTCTGCTGGATGTACCAAGCTTGTTCGCAGCTCATTACTCTAACCTCTAGGCTATACTGCCAGCCCTTGAAGGTGTTAGCAATTTCTTGGACTCCATCCCATCAGCAGAAGCTGAGCTACTGCAGGAGGGCATATCAAACGGTAAGATGGTCTTGCCTTGAGAGAGGTAACCACTGGTTTACGTTAATTTATATTCTTAAATGCAATCATGTAAGGAAATAATCCCTAGTCATTATATCGAAAAAGATCTTGATGAAATATAGAATGAAATGTTTTGTTACACTATATGTTATCCAAGTTTATTGCCCTAATGGATTGTGTTGTATGTCTATTTTTTATGTAAAAAGCAATAAAAACAATATACAAATAAGACCCCTGAATCATTATCTGCTATCTTACAGGCTAACACCATAAAATTTCAACTTTCCATTTCCTGTGAGTACTCATTATTACTTTTTAACGGAAGGATTGCGAGTACACAGTGGCTAGTTTCCAGTTCCTCTCCTTTGACCAGTCAGCATACTGAGAGACTTTGTAAAAGGGCAGTGCTGTTATTGCAGGCTGTGCATTTTGATGTTAATTTTGCAGTTGAATGGGCCTTGAGATGTAGGGCTATAAATTCAAAAACGAACTTCCCAAGGACATCATTTATGCTGTAAAAATACACACTTTCAACACCAATATGGTGAAAGCGGTATCCAGAAGATCGGTTTGTACTGGTTATATATAATGTCCACTGTTGCGTATATTTTTATGCTTGTGTGATGTTTTTGTCATACTGGTCACCAGTGAAAACGGGCAATACTGTTCATCTGCTAACCAGTTTTAAAATAAAAAATGGAAATTAAATGTTTAATTTTTTGCAATGATATCAACTCTACAGGTCACCCTCTCTCTACGGAGAGACAGGTTGCCGGGCTTCTTGTTAGTACTGGCACCTGGGTGACCACAGGTGGAAATGTAGCCAGGAGAGGCAACAGTGGGGGAGGATGCTCACCAGCTCCACATGACATCATGCAAGTGTATTCACTGGAGCCCTTGTGTGCGAGTGTCCTCAGGCGGGACAAGAGGGGGAGAGTTCTCTGCCACAACAGCATAATGCCTCGTACACACTGGCCCCAAGTAGTTTACTGCACCCCTCCCAAAGACATCATCCAACAAAGCAGAAGGAAATGTCCCCTTGTTTTTCCTCCGCTAGAGACGCAAGCATAACAGGCTACAGCAGGCACACAATGGGTATGCACGGAGCACAGCCATGCATCTCCCCACCCACTAGAATTTCTGTGCTGCCTGCACCTCCCATAGGCCACCAGGTGGCGCTGTGGAGAATAGGGAACTTCCCATCTAGAGGAGGAGGACAGCTTCCTGGGGATGTCCATGCCTTCTCTCCCTGACCACTGGCGTGCCAGTGCCCCAAGCTGCTTCTTGAACCCAGCTTGCTAGCATGACTAGCAGCACTGCACTGACATTCTAGTCAACGTTTTGCAAGCATTAATCATCTGTAAAATATGGCACCCAAGATACAGCCTACAGGAGATTCTATGACTTGCACTGAAATGGTGACTGGAGAGTGTTTGAAGATTTGTAGACTGGAGTCAGCCTCAATCTGCACTAAGCACACAGCCTGTTCTCTTGTTCTCATGTCTATCACTGGGCCTCTGGTTCAGAACATAGTTTGGGACACCAGTGAAAATGTGTCCCTGTTCCAGACTTCAGTCTGGGGCACCTAGGGATATTATGTTTCTAAGGACTCCAATGCAGTCCAAGCCCACAAGACGCACAGGGAAGGGGAACAAAAACAAGGGAAGAAAATCCCCTGATCGCAGTAGCATGACGCCACCTCTCTCCTCGCTGGCCCAGCACCACTCACTAGGTTGCCAACTACAACTGAGCTAAAACAGTACAGTGCAGTGGTTCAAGGCTCTGAGCTGCAAATCTGGTGACATCCAGCAGACCAGACTTGGGTTTGAATCCCACAGCTTCCACTTACATACTGTGTGACCCTGAGCAAGTCACTTAACTTCCCTGGGCTCCCAGGTCGCTCCTGTAAAAAAAGCTTTCAGCTTAGTGTGCTACTCCTGGTTAAACAACTAAAAAAAAAAAAAAAACATCTTCTGGGCTTGGAGAACCTGGGAAGCTCTGCCATGGTGGGCAAACCATGGGGCACAGCAAGGTTAAAGGTAAGTGGGTGACAGGGCTGGGGGAGAGAGCCTGAGCGAAGGAAGCAGATCTGGTGTAAGAAAGCATACTAAATTAATAAAAAAAAGGTACTGTAAGTTAACCTCCATGTAAAATACTGGAGCCTGATTTCCAAAGGGCCGGGCATGGCCCAGAGACTAAGTCCCTGTGTGTAACTTCTTGGTGCAGGGAAGAACCGCCACACTGGCGAAAATGCTGTTTTTAACATTTTAAACACACAGCAGCATTTTCCTTCTCCCCAGCAACTGCTCGAAAAATATTATGCCCGATAATACAGGATGCAGCATTCATCTTCAGCCAAATGAAAAATGTGCACAAACTGCCATAAACTGCAGGAAAGGTCGCAAAACAGAAACCTTTCTGAAAATGAAGTGCATGCAGAAAAACCTGCGGTTGCGCAAGGAAACCCTCCCTTGCACACCTTTTTTTCCCCACATACACAATTGATCCACTTTTGAAAATCTGGTCGTACTCTTTATATCACACCTACTACTATCCAGTAGAAAACCTTTTAGTTAACAAAAGTAAAGGAAAATATTGCATAAATAAAAATAACTGACTACTTTTACAAATTAATAACATTTTTCTGCCTTCTATTTTTGGTGCTATTTGCTCTTTAATTCAAAATGGAAGTCATGGAGGGAATGTGTTTATAATTTTACTTTATTCTTCCATATTTATATACTCCCTGGCCAAGGCTGGCTAGGGCTCCCTTCTGCCCTGCCCCACTGACAACCACCGTCCATCACCTCCCCAGGGCTCACCTGTCAGACCGGGTACCCTCACAGATTGACCCCCCGTGGCAGGGTCAGGACAAGGAGGGCCCCCCCCAAAGTCCACATCCTGTATGGTCGGCAGGGTCGCCCTGGTGGTGAGGTGGGTCAGAGCTCAGTGCGCAGAGTGTCATATACGCCTGCCTTACCATAGATTTCTGCCTTTTCTCTCACCTGTATCCTTGTTGCTGGGGCACACACATCACTGTGCACGTGTAGAGGCACATATTGCAGAGTCCTGCAGCACCCACCCACTACTGCCACTCACAGACCCGCACTGCCACCATACTTCTACCTGGTGGCAGTCATTCGGCAGATGTGACAAGCCTCCCTCCCTGGAGAGGAGAGCAGTCCATCAGATGCTCAATCCTCCCCTCTCCCCCCCCCCCCCAGGGCCCCAGTAACCTGAGATCACTCCTGATCCTGGGTTGCCAGAACAGTGGGCAGTAGCACTACCGCCACGACACTGGGCTGACATAATTTTACTTTTCAAAGGAAGCTGTAAGGACGCATCCTTAATTTATTATTCTATTTCAGTGTGAAATTTTCTTTCTAGTGGCTAACAAAGAAATGCTGATGCGCATACCCTCGATATAGGAAAATGCAAGATGTGGGATTCAAGTGATTGTTGACCACTTGTCAGCAGCTTAGATAGTTCCTACCCAGTATCTTCATATGAACATACGAATCTGCCAGCAGATAAAGGCCTTATGGTCTATCGAGTCTGATCAAGTGTGCATCTAGCAACCCTTATACTGCAGCTGACCCTCCCTCCCCTCCCCTGACCCTCCCTCTTACCCTATCCCATCCCATCCCCTTTTGAAGCAGTCCATTGTTCTATAGGATACCACTTCCACAGACAACGTGTTCCACCCAGACACCACTCTCTCTATAAAAAAGTGTCTTCTCATTTCCCTCCTGAGCCTTCACCCCTCCAGTTCCCTCCTGAACCTTCACCCCTCCAGTCTGAGATCATGACCTCAAGTGTCCCTACCCCCCTTAACTTGAATAGTCCCTCCGCGCCTGTCTTGTTTATTCTCTTCATGTTCTTGAAGGTTTCAATCATATCACTCCGTCTCTCCTCTCCTCCAGTGAGTACATGTTCAACTCCCTCAGCCTGCTCACTTAGGGTATGTCCCCTACTCCCTGAATCATCTTTGTTGCCCTGCGCTGCACCCCCTCCAGTAACTTAATGTCCCTCTTCAGGTATGGTCGCCAGTACTGCACGCAGTAGTCCAGGTGTGGCCTAACTAGTGACTTATACAATGGCAGGATCACCTCCCTTCTCCTTGAAGATATACCCCAGGCAATATAATCCAGCATTTTGTTGACCTTTACAGCTGTCTTCCTGCATTGTGCTGAGCTGTTCATTGAGCCTGTTATAATCACCCCCAGATCCTTCTCCTCCTCTGTCATGGCTAGCTGACCCCCCCCCCCCAAGCTGGTAGCTCCTTCTTGGTTTTTTTGCCCCAAAATGTAGCACCTTGCACTTTTTGGCATTGAACCCCAGCTGCCAGGTGTCCAACAAGTCTCCAATTTTGACAGATCATCCTGCAACCCATGCCACCCTCCTAGGTCATCCACTACTGCTCCAATCTTGGTGTCATCTGCAAACAAGCTGATCTTGCTGTTGATGCCCATTGAGATGCCTGATATGAACAACCCAAACAACACCGGTCCCAGCACTGAGCCCTGTGGTACTCCGCTTGTCACTGCCCTCTGAGATGAGAGCTCCCCTCCCACCATCACCCTCTACTGCCTTCCCTGTAACCAGTTTACTACCCATCCCACCATTTTCACCCCTTCACCTGTACCTGCCAGCTTACTACCCAGCCTCCCATGTGGCACTGAGTCAAATGCCTTACTGAAGTCCAGAAACAGGACATCCACTGCATGGCCCTTGTCCAACTGTCAAGTTACCCAGTCATAGTAATCCACCAGGTTGGTCTGACAGGATCTGCCCATGACAAACCCATGCTGCCTAACGTCCTGCAGCCAATTGGTCTCCAGAAGGAACACTAGCCTCTCCTTCAGTATTGTCACCATCAGTTTTCCCACAATGGATGTGAGGCTTACTGGCCTGTAGTTTCCTGGTTCATCTTTGCTCCAGGGGCATGAGGGTTGGGATTTCTTTGTGGGCTGCTAGAAAGGATTTTTCATACTTAGACAAGTCAAGGAAGCTTTGTTTTACAAACTGCTTTGGAAGCAGAATTATACAGCTGTTATGTTAACTAATAATGTTAATTTTACAGCAAAACTTCTGTACCTGTAGCTTTATATTCTATTTTAGTTTGCTCCACTTCCTCCTGTCTAGTGAGATGCCCCTTTTCACCATTTTGACTAATCTGTTTCAACATTTTTAAGATTTGAAATCATTAGAGCACTATTAAATATGACTCTCTCAAGTTTTCATCAATATTCTCAATTGAATTTGGAAACCCATTGTTTAAAACTATAAAATGGCAAGAAGAAATCTTGAAATTTTATTGGCTAAGCGCTGTCACCTGGCCATGTGTTAAATCTCTATTAATGCACAGTCTGGTGCCGAATCTCGTTTTCCTCCTCAAAAAGCCTACTTAGAAACATTTTATAAGTGTAATAAGTCCCTTCAGGGTGTGTATCATAGGAATTTAATGTACTTCCCAGGGCATAAGGACACTCAGCCTTCGGCCTCATACCTTACAGCATCCCTGGGGCGTACATTAAAATCCTATTATGCACACCCTGTCGTGGCTTATTACTTGCTTATTTTTCTTGTGACTAAGGCCCTATCCACACTACAGAACTGTTTTTTTAAAACTGCTTTTAAAAGCAGTTTAAACCGTTTCAGTGCACCTATACAATGCAGTAACCATTCTTGATGATGGTTTAGTGACTCCATACTGTTGGTGTCAAGCCTGTTCTCCTTGTAACCATTTTGTATTCATTCCAATACGCAAAACCGTGTTTGCCTGTCTACACTGCAGCTAGAACGGTTGTGTCACTCAGTATATTTAGACAGAAGTAGGCCTGCAGCCCCTCTAGACTGTTTCCCACTCCTTCTGGGTGTATCGATCCTTAGGTGTTGGAATGTTGGAGGCATCTGTCTAATACAATCTTGAATTGGTTAAATGCAGTAATATTGATGAGATACTGAGGCAAGGTATTCCACAATTTGGGCCCCCTTACTGTGTAAAAGTTAACTTGTTTATTATTGTTGACCTTAGGTATTTTTAATTGTTGACTGTGTGTTCTTAGGTTAAGCATCCTGTCTTTGAAGCCTAAATCACATTGTTTACTGAGACATGGATCATTAAGAAATTTAAACAATAATAATATGTCTCACCTTTTCCTTCTCTCGTCCAGACCGAGCAAGTAGTTGTAGTTAAACCGTTACAGCTTAAACATGTCTACTCCTATTCAAACATGCACGTGACACCATGCTAGCTTTAAAATGTTTTTTAAAAACGGGTTTAAGATTGGATACCTAGCAGGGCTTAAATGCGATTGTGTTAAAATGTTTTATGGGGCTTGTAGTCTGGATGCAAACAGTGCTAAGTGTATTTAATACAGCTTAAGGCACTTAAGCAATTTTAAGATCCACAGCATACCTCTCAACCTTTTGTCTCCCAAATGTGGAACATCGTCTGTCAAAATGTGGGACAAATGGGCAAAATCCGGAACACTTAATCAAATCTTTACCTAAGGAGCTCACAACACTGTTAAAATTTTGCATTTATGTTCAGAAAGTCTGTTATTAATGGAATAATTTATTTTTTCAATAATTTACTATGGATTTTTGCTTTAAAATGTTTCCTTTGAATGTGGAACAAGTCCTCACAATGTGGAACCGGGAGCTTTTTTGAAGTAAAATGAGGAACGTTCCTCGTAATGAGGTACAGTTGAGAGGTATGGTCCACAGTGTGTACAGGGCCTTGAAGTACCATGCACTAGACACTGCTCCCTGACTTCATGGGGCACTGGGGAGGGGCGTGAGTACCACCTACAAACCAGAAAACCCAAGCTTTAACACGGTCAACATGGCACCATATCGACAGAGAAGGAAACAGAACTGAACAGCAGGGTCAACATCTGGGGATGAAAACAAGTGCAGAATGAAGTACATACTTTGGTTTAATATGAACTACTGCTTTAAAACATATGCCGTGGCAGTCAGAGCTAAGTAACTATATATATATATATATATATATATATATATATGGGTATATATCATGGGTTGCAGTGGAATAACACATTTACCTGCACTAATGAGTGGTAAGACTCCTAACTATTGATGGGCGGACTGGTCCAACAAGAATCAGAACCCCCGGATCTTGCAATGCCCAGCAGACTTGGGCAGATCTGAACTCTGGCTGACTGGCGGCACACCGAGTCTTTGCTTTGCTGATGCAATACAATTTATTAAAAAAAGAAAAACTCAGCACCCTAGCCCATCTACCAAACACCTGCCATCCCACAGTGACACAAAAAAAGATTTTTTTTAATTTTTTCTACCCACCTGCTACTCATGGTTGCAAGCTCTCTCATGCAGGGATTTAAGTGAACATGATTGAAGTGAGAGAGAGTGCGCATGGGAGCAGTCTGCCTTATCAAACTACAAGGGAGGCAACAGCATGGCAGCAGCGTGCACAGTAGAACTAGAGAAAGCCCTCCTGAGTACCGTGCTGGCTGGTATTTTGATCAGTGCATCGCGAGGCAATGTGGCAACAGCAGACGTGATGACAGCAATAGTGGCCATGATCTAGTGTGTGTGGCAGCACTGGTATCAGTAGATGGGAAGAGGAGGGTGTATTCATCAATTATTTTTTTTGTGGGACTGGATGGCTATCAGCAGATGGGAGGGGGCATTTATTTTTTATGGGACTGGGTGGGTATCAGCAAATTTATTTATTTATTTCAAGAGTTTCACCAGGTAAGGCAGACTGAGCAGAGACTGCTCGTTTCCAGATGCACCCTGGGAGGGAAGGGGAGAGGGACGAGTAACAATATACAAAGTCCACAGTTAACAAAAGAATAACATGTACGTAACTTGGTATACAGTACAATGTTGAGTACGACTGGTACAGGAGCTAGATTCAAGCTGACATGAAAAGTGAGGAAGGAACGTGATAAAGTTCAGCTATAACTTAAGTGCATGGTTGAAATTAACAATTCACAGTAACCGCGTAAGTGCCCAGCCATGAAACAGAGTACAAGTACAGGGCCTAGGAGATTGCATTGTCAGCAGGCAGCAAGAGTAGATTCACCATAGGACAGAGAGCCAGAGGGGATAGCAAGGGAAAAAATGAGGAATACAGAGGCGAGGGAGGGCAAGTAGGAAGGGGTGAGTGGGTGGGGAGGAGAAAGGAATGGAGGGTCCGGAGCAAGAGTGCAAGAGGGCAATGTGGTCAAGAAGAAGGGCATAGAGGGCCGGGGAGGACATATAACAAATAGGGATGGGAGGGTGTTCATGGTTTAGGGAAGTGGTGGGAGAAAGCAGCCTGCCGGCCGAGGTGAACCTGGGGGCATAGCTGAGAACAAGAATCAATGCTTCTTAGGGAGAGGAGGAGGAGAGGGAGGAGGGGCGGTAGAGGGAGGGATCCAAACCAGAGTTTGTACGTGAAACTGCCACAGTGGGCAAGATGCTTGCCCTCTAGGGATGGGAAAGATAGACTGATAGAGAGCACAATGGTGGGTGCGTGGGGGGCAGCTAAGGACGAAGCAACAGAAAGAGTGGAACAGAGTGTTCAGTCTGGCCAGGGAAGTCCTGAGGGCGGAACTGTAGACTCTACTGCCGTAGTCAAAACTGGGAGGATAATTTTCTGGACAATCTTGCGGTGGGCCACTAAGGGAATGCTACCACAATTCCAAAACAGGGCACCTAGCTTGAGGTGCAGCTTTTTGTGGATAGCATCAACGTGCCCAGAAATTCAAGGTGAGGATCAAGTGAGACCCTGAGGTACCTGAAGGAGACATCCTTGAGCTTAGACCTATCCAGGGAGTGGAAGGAGGAGAGGAGAGCAGAGAGAGTCTCTGCCTCGTCCCAAAGGTCATGGAGACTGTCTTCCTGGCGTTGAGTAACAGCAGATTAGAGCACAGCCAGAGCTGACGTTTGGTGAAATCCACCTGAAGTCTGGATGCCACACCAGCAGCGGAGGAGCCAGAGGTACACAGAATGGTGTAATTTGCATACATCTGAATAGAGGAGGAACAGCATGCCTCAGGAAGGTCATTGAGAAACATGGAGAATAACAGTGGTCCAAGTACAGAGCCCTAAGGGACACCAGTGCTGACAGGTAGGGGTACAGTATTCATTTATCTATTTCTGGGACTGGGTATGTATCAGCAGATGGGAGAGGGTATTTATTAATTTATGGGAGGGTATCAGCAGACAAGAGGGGGATTAATTTTTTTATTTCTGGGACTGGGTAGGTATCAGCAGGTGGGAGGGGGTATTTATTTATGGAAGGGCATCAGCAGATGGAAGGGGGGGTTCCTTTATTTCTGGGACTGGGTGGGTGGATATCAGCAGATAGGAGGAGGAGGGGTATTCGTGTTATTCTTCTGGGACAGGGTGTATGGGAATCAGCAGATGGGAGAGGGTGTTCATTTTAGTCAGGGACAGGGTGGGTGGGTATCAGTAAATGGCAAGAGGGAATAGGGTGTTCATTCTTGGACAAGATGGGCTGCAGCAGATGGAAGGTGGGGGTAGGGGTATTCATTTTGGAACAGGGTGGGTACCGCAGCTAGGAGGAGGAGGAGGAGCAGGGAAAGAATAATGGAACTGGGTGGCTATCAACAGATGAAGGGCAGAAGGGCCAGTGTACCTGACACCTGGACAGGGGATGGGGAAGAGGTGTTTATACTGGGACAAGATGGCAGAGTATTCATTCTGGGGCAATACAAACTGATGGGAGGAGGGGTAGGGGTATTCACTGGGGCAGGGTGGGTAGCAGCAGATGAAGGGGAAGGGGTTTGTATAGTGGGGCAGTGTGGCTGGTGGCAGATGGAGGGGGCAGGGGTGTACATACTAGGGAAAGTGTTAGCAAATTTGAGGTGGAGTCAGGGGCGTGCTGCATCTTGGGAGAAGGCTGTTACCAGATATGACAGGCTGGGAGTGTATGCATAATTACTAGGGCATAATGGAGGGTAAGGAACACAAGCGGATAATCTACAGCCAGCGGATGAGTGCACCGAATGGAGTCAGAAACAGGCTAACACACACGCAGATAAGAAAAATAATATTTTCCTTTTTTTTAGTGCTTTTGTGATTATCAGATATTACCATTAATTATTTTAAGGTTCTGATTTGCATCCCAACCAATCAGAACTTTTCAGGACTCCGACGTGGATCGTGGTCCTGATAATAAGGATCAGGACCTTTTCGAGTCCACCTATCCCTACACATAACCCCAGAGTGGCGAACTCACCAGTTAGTTATAAAGTTCCTACCACCAGTTAGTTATAAAGTTCCTACCACTCACGTGGAGATGAATGCGTTATTCTACTGCCACCCATTATGCGTCTGGTATACACGCCACACTTGTTGTAATACTTTTATTAATGTTTTACCTTGTTTTAGATTAAGTCTGCCTCCATGCAAAGTGTATACCACCGATGTGTGTGGGGCGGTGCATCATTCACACCCACTTTGGCCAATTATCCTTACTTTAGACAGATCAAAAAGGAAGCTTAAAGGATATAGGAAATTATGTTTACATAGTTAACGGCCCTCCCATATTTCATTTCATACCAGTTCAAGGTATTAAATAGCTGGGCAAGCAGGCAGGAAGGGAGTGTGCTCTGGCGGAGTCAAACCAGGCACCACAGGTGGAGTTGCTAACTCCCAATGGTACAAGACAATAGGCAGGAAGGCTGTGTACTCCAAATAAAGCACAAGTCAAAAAAGACAAGTTCCAATATATATGAATAGATCCAAAGGCTTTTTATTTGCCAAAAGTGCAACATTTTAACATAGGAGCTCCAATTGCTCCTGATCAAAGACCCAGTGCTTCGATTGTGGTCTTTATCAGAGGGCAGCCTTAAAATCCTTTGGATTTATCCATACATTGGAACCTGCCTTTTTTGACTTATGCTCGACTTGGAGTACATAGCCTTCCTGTCCAGTATTAAATAGCTGGTACAGCAAAACAAAACCCTACACATATCAGAGGGTAATAACACTAATCACTTTCTAAACTGCATAGTACCTGCCTGCTAAACATTTTTTATGCCTTTATTCAGATTTACACACATTTAAACCAAATTCAGAAAGCATTTACCATTTTGCTAATCAATCTGTGCCTTGTGCTATGCGTTACCATGGTTGATTAGCACTTACACAAGCAAAACTGCTAATAAATATTTTTGGCTTATTTAATACCCTGCCAGTTATGCATTCTGACTTGCTGTGACCAATTTGTGATACACAAATGACCTAAATGTGGGGTGCCCTCAGATCTGCTTGGGTTTCCACTCTCCTCGGAAAATACTGCTCTTTCTTTTCATTATTTGACGATGACGTTAGGTAACACCATTCCATAGTCATCTGGATGGCTTGGAATGGTGTTACCATGGAATGTTCAGGCAGCATGAAAAGAGAGAGCAGCAACTGCTGAGGGGCAAGGAACTCAGACTAGTTACAAAGAAAACAAAATATGGACTAGTGTTTGGGTGACCTATATAGAGACATATATAGAGACCTTGAGAGTGAAGCTTGAGAGGTCTCACTGATGTCATCACCTCCCGAGATGTAGCCACAGCCTTAGTTGCGGATGGTCACCCATCCACTGTTTTTTTATAGTATATGGTTAGGGCTTATTGTCAATTGCCTTTTTTTTTCCAATGCCTCAGTCACAGCCCTTTTTGTTACCTTCTGTGTTATTTGTTGTTCCCACTCCCCGCTGCCACTTGCTCCGGCTTCTCTCCACTCTCGGTAAATCTGGCTTCTCCATGCTCTCACTCACTTCCTGCTACCGGCAGTGTTTATGTTTAAAACGATTAGAAAAAGAATTCATGTTTGTGACACAAAGCCGTGCGAGGCTACCGTGTCAAAAGTAGGAGGATCCCCTTGCTCGCCACTCGCGTAACCGCGCCACCATGTTTCCCTATTGTTTCTCCATTACAGCTAGTTGAGTGAGCCAATCAAGAGGCAGGACAAGGCTGAAAAGTTGTTGTACTATCGATGTGATGTCAGAACGATAGTACAACAACTTTTTTGACCTTTGAACTGCTCTACAACAAGCTTTGGAAAGCCACTGATTTCTATCAACAATAAGCCCTAACCATATACTATATTAGATTATTTAACAAAAAAGGTCAAACATGTCAGAATATTGGACGAATACTAAAAGGACAACAGGACGGCATCTAGAGGTGTAAAAAACTGTTTCATATCACCTTTATACCAATGGGAGAGCAGCTTGAACAATGCCTGATGACATCACAATGGTCTCTAATGCACTCAGAAGAGAGCAGTGAAATCAAACAGAAATAGCTTACTCTTCATAGAACACTGTTATTTAAAGGTTTTAGAGTTTATAGTACTTAGTATAAATTAGACACACGATGGCCTGACTCAGAATGAGCCATTTATAATCAACTGTGAGGGGCAGGACTTATATAACTCACTTGTGGCTTTGCCACTCATGAGATATGGCTCTGTCCCTTCACTCAGGAAGACAAATAGCATATTCTGAGCCTGGTCATTGTGTATCCCATATATCACAACAAAATTCTATTCACAACAATGGGGTTTCAGACATGTCTCAAAATATTCGCTACTTATCTCTCTGGCTGCCAGAGTTGATGAGGTTTGGTCACCAGGGCCTATAAAAATGGCAGCGTCCCTTTAAGAACGTATCACCTTGAAGTATAGATGTGTTTGGTCCTGCTTTTAAAATTCCATTATGCTTCTCTCAGTGTAAGGTTATAATCTCACAATTATTGGCAGTGAGTGTCTTGATATGTGAGCACATGTATGTTTAATAGTTTGACTTTTTACCAGTTTAAGCTCCTGCAGGGCCTTAGGCATTCCTTCTTTGTGATCAGTTATAAAACCCAATAAAAATATATGTAAAAAAAAATGAAAAAAAGAGAACGCTTGTACTGCCAAAAACAACATACAGAAAATATTATTCATTTTTAAATGATGTCAGTTGTTACATTTTGTTTCTGAAGCAGTTCTTTTTTCCTTATGCCAAATGGATGATTTTCTGCCCAACTGTGTGTTTTACAGAACAGTACTCTTAACTGGAAGCTGACATATCTAATGGTGTGCATCATTATTCCTCATCAGCAGTTTGAATTCAGAAAGCGACCAAACTGGCAAAATGGAAGTGACCCTTCTTGAACAGTTGTGATGTCCCAACCAGTGAAGTCACAATACTAATGAGTTTTTTTTTTTTTTTTTAAGTTTTTGATGACCGAGAAAGGAATGCGAGGTAATTCTGCCTATTTGCCTTATCCTGGGGGAACACAGATATAAACTATCATACTGAATCAGGTTACCTTGTTGGTGGTATGTTTTAGTATATAAGGAAAATTATCCAGGACACCAGGGAAATTCCCCTATTCTTGGCAGGGGGCGCTGTTTGGCCCTGTGACAAAGATGGCGGCCCGGGAACCAGTGGAGGAGGAGGTTGGTCAGGCTGGAGAATTGTTCTCCCTCCCAGACTGTGCATCACAGGAGAACGCCTTGGATAATTGTGAACGTCTACACCAGTCTCCTAAATTAGCGACGGTGACTTCGGAAGACCTTACCTTGGACAGTGATAACATTTCTGGTGCGTCGGATATGGAGGTCCTTTCGGAAGAATTTCACCTAGCCAAGAAGACTTTGGCTACTGAGAATGGTTTGGCACAAGCTGAGAAGTTCCGATCTAAATAAATCGGCTTTGCAGAAGAAGCTGGAAATGAAGTTGTTGGAAGGAACAAAACACCATTTGGGAAAGAAAATGCAAGGAAAGGACTTACTGGGGTTGGGTCCTGCAGTTGGAGTTCCTTCTGTTCTACCACATAACCCTTCTGCTTTGGAAAGAATTAAAGAGGCTTTTGGTGTGCAATCTCAACCCCTGGATTCAGACTGGACTCCTGCATGGGTGCTTCAGAACACTGGATGGGTTCAAACTGATACAGGTGAGTGGATCAGTGGCCCAAATGCTAATACGGTACCTGGCAAATTTGAACCTGTTATTGTTTCTGGACAGTCTTCAGACACAGTTTTATTGCCTAACTCTATGGTTGTTGAACCTGGTTCCAACCAAGTATTACCCCCCTTGATGGTTCTGACTGTGTTCCACCATTGCAAACTGAGTCTCCTGGTTGTGATTTTTTAGTTTCCAACCCTGTTTCTGCTCCAATTCCATCTGAGGAGCACAAAATGGACGACCACCCAGACAAAAGCAATGGACAAGGAACTGTCTCCACCTCTGCGGTGGACAATGGTGGACCTGTGGTTCAGGATGAGGCACTGCCTCAGACATTACTGCATCATTTGGATCATGGTGTGGGTGTCCCCTCAGGGGATGCAGATACTGATTAGCTTTCTTTGTCTAATGACCCTCGGGATCAGATGCCTATATGAGCTGGGCTATAAACTTCATCTACTTCGCAGCATACTGAGGGACCTCAGAGTGGTCACCCAGATGAGGAACAGGGCTCCTGGGGGCGGGGCGCTCATAATCAACTAAAGGTCCCTTGTTTTTCAGATCCGTTTAACCGCACTAAGCCATTGCCTCAAAGACATGCTGTTCAGATTCGTTATAGTGGTAGTCTGGATATGCCACCTGATCGAGAATATGTGGGGAAATGCTTAATTAAAGAATCTCTACAGTTTGTCCCCTCAGATGTGCATGCCCTTATTCATATCTCTGGTGAGGAGAATTTCGACATTAGCTTTAATACTACTCATGGTCTAGACAGATTCTGGATGAAATATAATCAGAAAATATTTTCCCCCATTTGGATACCTTTTTTTGTCATACCTCTTTAAACACCTGTTATTAAATGCATCACTATTATGTTCCTCACGGAAGGGATTCAGGTTGAGGATAATCATCACTGGCTGCAAACACAGTGCGAGGTTCTCAGTGCTCCTGAACCCATAATTGACTCTGAATCCTTTTGGACTTGGGGTGGCATTTCAAAGTAAAACTGAGACAAACTGACGCTGGTATGTTGCATCGCCCAAATAGCTTCTTTATTGGAAAGGACAGAGGTGTGTGTTTTTATGCTGGACAACCTAAAGCCTGCCACAAATGTGGCAGCCGGACCCACCTAGCAAGTTCTTGCAACAAACTTTGATGCATCCTGTATGGCGAGTATGACCACATCAGCACTGAGTGTAGGAATGTGGCTCGCTGCAACTTATGTGATGGTACAGGGCATGAGTTCTGTAATTGCCCCAGGGCTGCTCATAACAGGCAGGATGGTGTTAACCAAGACAAAATTATCTGGCAAGCACAACTAGAATGCATGCATGCAGGGCACAAAGAGAGTCTTCAGCACCGCATCCTCCTGGACGTGATAGTCCTCCATCCTCTTTTCCTTCTGCTGCAGAAGGTCAGTCCGATGATGGAAGGGCAAGTCCTTCAAATGTGGAACCTGCCCAGACTTTCTCGGCTGCTTTAGTACCTACTACAACTCTGAGCAGCCCTGCCCAACAGCCTTCGGATTCCCTAACTCATGTTAGTACAGCACCTGAAACCCAGGAACCGGAGGTTTCCATTTCGGATCCTTCTGAGACTTTGGTTCACACTATAGAGACTGATTTGGCCACTCCATCTGAGCAGCCTGATGGGATTATGCCTCCCCCCCGAACGGAAGACCTCTGGTCGGAGACGTAGTGCCCAGCTTCGGGCCATTCAAACCCCCGCTGTCCTTCTAGTGAATAAGTATGATGTCCTGTCTACAACGACGGCCAGGGGGAACACTGAAATAGAGAAATCTGATTCAGATACTACCTCTCAGACTTTGCTGCCACTTTCTGAATTTAGATGGTTGAAAAAAACAAAGGAAAAAGAAACATTTAGAGACAGAGGAGGGGGGGGACAGTTTACGTTGATTTTTGATCATCTCGTTTTCTTTTTCCCTCCTGACTAATGAAGGCCTTACAATTAGCCACTCTAAATGTTTGTAGCATTCATAATGGGGCTAAAAGAAAGGCTGTGTTCTCATTAGTGCATCAACTGAATGTTGATATTTTCTTCCTCCAGGAAACATGGATTCTGAACTCTTCAGCATTGGCCCAATGCAAAAATAGTTGGTTGTAGGGACCCCCTTCCTGGTCATTTGGTTTGGATCATGCAGATGGTGTGGGGATTTTGTTTCAGGGTCACCACTTTCATTTACATAAATTGACGGATGTCGTACCTGAGCGATTGTTGATAACTGATGGCGTGTTCAAGGAACATGCTTGTCACTTTATTTCTGTTTATGATCCCCAAGTTAAATCTGAAAGAGTTGAGCTCTTTAAACAGATCCAGACATCTTTAGCCACCTCACGCCTAGTTTTTCTTGGGGATTGTAATTGCCCAATTGAGCTTAAAACTAAATCTCTGAATTTATTGCCCAAAACAGTGACCTTTTTTTTTTCAATATTCTATGTAAATGTTGGGCGTGAGGGTCTGTGATTCTTGTAGATTACCTACAAATTTAAGTTGCTGATTTACTTTTTACTGTTTCTCTTTTCGATGTTAGGAGCAGTTATCCTACATTGTTATCTGTTTTTTTTAATTTTTATTCCTTTTTAATTTTTGTTTTATGGTTTTCCGTTTCTACTGTTTTATTGTTATGATTGTGTTTTGAATTTTGCAATAAAAAAATGCCCCTACCCTTCGGTGGCCTGGGGATGATAGACCCAGTAGTCTTCTTTCATACACTTTTTTGGTCTCAGACTTTTAAAACAGGCCTTAATCAAACAGAATTGCTATCAAGAAAATGGGTCTTAAACAACCTTGAAAGTTTTTTTTCAGCATGGGGGGATACACTCCCCCAAAAAATCTAAATATAGCACTTTTCCAGATTCTTTGAAACAGACTATACAGAAATTAAGGTAATGGAATATTTCTAAACTGAATATATGTAACCGCGATAGCTCCCCGCTATATAAAACAGTAATGTTGGACCGAACACTCATGACACCAGATTTCAAACATTGCCCACCGGAAGAAACACAAAACATGCCGAAACTTCGAAATAATGTGAGAATCCCAGGAAAAATGTGGGAAACGGTATGGCTTTGTGCCTACAGAAGAATAAATATTAGAGGAAAGAACAAACATAAAGCTACTGAAGAAAGCTCATGCCCATACCCCACCTGTGTAGCCCCAGAGGAAAACATGATGCATTTTTCAGTCTCCTGTGAATATACCACTGGTCTGTGGGAATACCTTGCAAAGAATTGGCACCTCCCTTGGTTAGCGACCATAACATATGAGAGCATAGCATTAGGTTTTATACCCTCCTAACTTAAGAGAGTGCCATACAGGAACACTGCACGTATTGTTTGGCTGCTTACAATTGTATTTATGGCATGCTAGATTCCAGTGGGTCTTACAACAACGCTTAATGCATATGAAATTGTGAAGAACCGATGAATACATGCTTTGACTGAAATTTATGAGTATGATACATCTCATAACCCCTTGGCTAAGGTTATCATGTGGTGGAGAGGCCTCTCATTTTTTCTAAAATATACATAAGCCATACAAATGATATCCCCATGATGATATAATGGAATGAAACCCTGCTTTTTGTTTTTTTCCCGTTATTTAATTCTGAACTTCGTTGCTGGTTTTTTTTTTTTTAGAACGCACAAATACAATTATGATTTCAAGATTATGTAAATAAATTTGAACTATGTCATGATTATTTGATGTATATATATATGTGTTGAATATATGTAATGTCCATGTGACTTTCAATAAAATATTCCCTACTCTTGATTGGGGCGCCAGACTGTCGGTTGACAGCACGGCAGATCCTGGCATGGTGACGGAAGCAGCAGCAGTGGCTACAGGGGCCGGGGAGAGGGCCTCCCCTTCTGCCCCTATTCCGATGGAGGTCCAACATGTGGTGAAGAATCAGCAAGATAAAGATATGGAAGACCCCGGGAGGAGCGCAGCTATGACTGAACCAGGTAAATTTAATACAGCACCTGGTAATGTTACTTCTGCAGAAATTCAGTTAAGAAAAGAAATGCTAGAAAAAAAAGTTTTGTTGGCAGTGATAGAGAAGGAATAAAAAAAATTTGAAATAGAAAAAAAGGCTGTTTTTGCAACAGTCGGGGGGGGGGGGGTATCTACAGCTCCAGAGCCAGCTATATTGACTGAATAAGGGAGCAGTTGCCAGCACCCTTCATCTATCAGAATGTCCAATAAAGTGAATAAAACAATGGTTTATTTTTAATAATAAAGATATTGGACTTATGGGAATAAAATTTAACAAACAGCCTGAACATGGTCAGAGGCTTGGAGTCAGAAGAACATGGCAAGATATTCCAATGGTACATGACTCTTCATGGAACGTAGAAAAAGCTCTCTCTGGAGCCAGCTGGAAAAAAGTACCAGGACAAGAGGAGTGGGTTGCGGAGCCATGGCCAGACTCGAAGCTACAGTTTCAGTTACAGTGAACTCAGTGGACACAGCACACCTGGATGATGTGCCAGGTTTTCCACAGGTTGGTGTACCTGCAGTGTCAGTAACAGAACAGAAATGCCAAAATACAGCCAGTATTCAGCACAAGGAGGTAAGAGGATGACCTTCTGCTATGCTAACTGAACCTGTTGAAGTTTTAAAAACTGTTACTGCAAACATAGCCCTGGTACAGGTTCCAGGACAGGTACATGCTCACCCGCAATCCCCATAGGAAAACAAGAATTACCTCCCAATGTACAGCCTGTTCCTGCAACAGTAAAGCTTTCTCCAACTGATAGTTCTAAATTACCATTTGCAAAGTACACCCAGTCTAACTCTGCCATTTCTATGTTAGAGGATAACATATATTTTTTCCCGGCATGCTTGAGCCCAGCTCCTGAGTCCCAGTCTGACATAATGGACTCAAAATTAATAGAGGAATATATTAGCCCAGAGACTTTACATACAAATAAAAACATAGTTACTGTGTAACCGACAATTACATCTATGGAACCAGAGGTTGATTTGACACCACAGGAAATCTCAGAGCTTCCTTCTGGGCAAGTAGTGCAGAACCCACAGAATAATACTATAGAGGTTTCACATCAGTCGGGGGGCCAATACTGCTCCTCCAAATCATGACCTTCCTCGCAGGGGAACACCAAATGAGACTGGGGGAACAGGGAGACCTCTAGACTAACACAGTGAGTCCCAGAGGGGCAGGAGCTTCAGGTGGTTCAAGTGGCAGAGGTCACTTTCAGATGGTGGACCTCTTTGCAAATCTGGGGGAGCCTGAAAAGAGGGAAAATGCAGAACGGCTAAAATACAGGGGAAGTTTAGAATTGCCAGATCGAGTTTATGCAGCCAGCTAACTGTTGAAAGAATTTTTAAGGTTTCTTGTTACTGATATATATGCACTAATGCACAGATCTCGGGCTTCCCAGTTTAATATTAGTTTCAAAACACCCCAGATTCAGGAATGTTTTTTGGAAAAAATATCAAGTAAAGCACTCTCCCTTATGGACTGCCTTTATTGTGATTTCATTAACTAAGCCTACAGTAAAAATGGTAACTCTTCATTTTAAAAATGACAGGTTGAACATTGCAGGTATTTTGTTTTGAGTTAAACAAAAAGCAGACGTGGTGGACAGTCCTGCTCCTTTACTAGATACGGAAAACATATGTACTGACGGAGGGCTGGAAAATTCGAGTGAGATTAAGGACATCGGACCAAGGAATTCAACATCTACCTAACCGTTTTTGTATTGGTCAGGACAGAGGATTCTGCTTTTATGCAGGGCACTCAAAGACATGTCACAGGTGTGGATCCCTGAGATTTCTTATTTCCACATGTGAGACACTTATTTGTATACTGCGTTTGCAACCTGGTCACTCCAGCCTCTATTTTAGAAATCCAGTCAAATGTACTGATTGACTAAGGAAAGTGCTTTCCTTTATTGATCAGTACCAGAGTTAGAAGTGCAAACACGTGTTGTGTATCTTTACTGTCTTATAACTATACTGTTACATAGGAGTCCCCCATGGCTGAGCCAGTCAGTCGCATCATCAAAGGGCTTGCCGTGGGGGACTCTGCATTAATGATGGCGGGTGGAGGATCAGCCACATATAGTGCAAATAACAGATGGGTACGTTGTTTCTAAACAACCTAACTGGCGTGTTTTACCTAATCGGGACCTGCAGGTTCTGTGTTTTTGCCGGGGGAATGGTGACAGTTCCCCTTGGGGGTACTTCTAAAACTGTGACCATTACCCTAAGCAGCTGATAGATCACAGAATTCCAAAGTATGCTTGGGATATTACTTGGTTAAGTTGTCATGGGAGGCTGACCCAGTGGCGCTGAGGATTGAGGCGCTGGACGCCACACCTCACGCCATGCTGGCAACCCGAGTTCGGGGAGCGAGCTTGGGTGCCAGGGGCCGGTAGGGATGGGGAGAGGACTGAGCATCCACAGGGCTGCTCTCCTTCCCCGGGGGGGGAAGGTGGGGGGATATCTCGGGGCACCAGCAGCTCCTGGTGGAAATCACGAGCCCTGCAGAGCATGGGCTGCACACTGTACAGCGTGGCTGATGCAGGCAGGGTTGCCATGTGCCGTTGTGTCAGGCGTGCCCATGCAAGGGGGGAGGAGAGGCCACCACCAGAACAGGGAAACAACCGGCTCCGTGGGGTAGGCGACGGCACCTGTCCCTCATGCCCTCTGCTGGGTCCAACTTGCCTGGCCTTCCAGTTCCTCCACCTGGGCCCTCAACTGCAGCCAGAGACCGACCTAGAAGAGGGCCCAAAAGAGGAGGGGTGACCCACCCCGGATGGGTTAAACCGGGGGTGCTGGCTGCAGGGAGGGGGAGAGAGAAGAGGCACAGGTCGAGGAGGCCTCAGGCAGGCAGGATACGGGCAGAATGCCTGAGAGAGGCTCCACAGTCCATGACCGGAGGGAAATAAAGTTGAAAAAATAAAAAAAAAGTCATCATGGGAGGCTGGGTGTCCAAAATTCTCATAAGCACAAAAGTATTAGTGAAAGATTCTGCTCCAGAGATGCATGCAGTGGGATCTTAGAAACAAAGGCACATTTATTTTTAGAATGCCCTTATGTTCTTAGGTTATGGAATACATTAACTAGGATTAGAGGTTTCCCTAGTTTTGGTGTTATAACTTATGAAATATTAATACTGGGAATATTTCCAGTGTTTTAGTCTCATTATTATGAGAGTACCCTGAGGGTGATTTTTTCAATAATTAAATTTTTAATTTGGCAGTTTCACTGTAAATTAGTATGCCAACAACATTATCTGCAACAGGAGGTTTTTTTTAAAAGGCATTTTATTTCCTGCTATGAGAATGAAAGGAAATGTTTGCCCCAGCATACCATAAGGGAATTACGGAAAAATGTTCATTATTTTTTGAAGTGCATTTTTTTGTGAAAAGCAATGAGGGAAGGGGTACAGCTCATTATAAGGATATAAGGAAGGAATTTTTCTATTCTTATTCTTGATATTTTTTATGTCTTCATGAAAGTTTTGTTGGATACTGATTGCATGTATAGTGTATAATACTTTAAAGAACTAGTGGAACCAAAAATAACAGACAGGAAAATGATACAAATTAAGAAGTGGTCCGTTGTAACTTTTTATTTCGGAGGTATTTTTCTTCTGTTTGCTCATCTGAAAGTTTTCTGTGCGACAGTATTATGCTGGATATGCGGAACGGCACTCTGCCTGACAGCTGACATATTTAGTTCTGTGACCTACATCATCAGCACCATGACCTTGCTGGCTGTGACATCACAAGTGACTGACCTGGCAGCTACAGAGTGGCTCTTCCTGAGCAGCAGTGATGTCACAGTCGGTGAAGTCACAATGTTGATGATATATTGGGTGGAACAGAGCTAGAGATGTCAGCTGCCAGGCTAAGAGCTGTTCCACACATCACACCTACTAACATCAGGTAAACAAGCTTCTAATTAACCAAAGGGAAAAACAAGCATTTGTCAATGCCGAATGTTGTCTCGCTGGCATTCATAGTGCAGGAGTTAGAGATGCATAATAGGAATGGCAGTGAAGTATTGAGCTGACGCCAACCCCATCTCCACCCTGCAGAGACTGACAGGCATTGGGGTGTGCCTTTGGGTCATCAGCTATAACGCTCATGCCATTTAACCTCACCCTACCCTGTAGACACTGACAAGTGTTGTGGAGTGCTTTGGGGTCTTTGGGCCTTATACTTACCCCATTCCATAAGGAAATATGCTGAGATGGGTGCAGTGTAGAGGAATGGGGTGTACTTTAGGGCCGAAGACTCCAAGGCACACCTCAATGCGTTTGACTGGCTGCAGGGTGGGGGTGAGGGTGGAATGGTGTGAGCATTACAGCCAGTGATCCCAAGTCACACCTCTGACACCTGTCAGTCTCTACAGGGTGGGGTGTTACAGTTGTAAACCCTAACGACATAGGCGTTTGTTGGTATTTTCACTCAAATTTTCAACATGGGCTTTTTGTGACCCCACCTCATGAAGAGCGGCACTATCAGTTTGTTAGCCAAAAGGTGGTTTTGCACAGCGACTATGCCATTTGGCGACACATACTGTATTGTTCATGAGGAGGCATAAAAAAATGGCAAAGTTGAAAATCTGGAGTGAAAATATGCAAACTTGGTGAAGTCATGAGCAGGCGTAGAAACTGTGCAACACACGTCCGTAACCCAGTTATTGTTGGGATTGTTTTAACCACATTTTCAACATAGGCATTTTGGGACCTCCTGTCATGAACAGTGGCACTGTGATTTTCTTAATGTGTCCCAAAAGTTGATTTCCTACAGCGACCATGCCATTGTGCGCCACAGGTGAGAAAACACATTTTGGGCAAGATGTGTAAAATTACAGCTGTACTGTTCATAAGGAGGTGTGAAAAAATGCCAGTGTTGAAAATCTGGCATGAAAACATTGCAAATTTGCGAAGTTACAAGGGTGCGTGGAAACTGCGCAATGCATGCTTGTAACACAGTTATTTTATGGACTTCCATCACCAAATTTTCAACATAGGCATTTTAGAACCCCCTGCTCATGAACAGTGCCACTGTCATTTTCTTACTCTGTCCCTAAAAGTGATCTCCCACAGCGACCGTGCTATTTTGCGCCGGAAGTGCGAAAACACATTTCAGCCAGGATATGTAAAATGACAGCTATACTGTTCATAAGGAGGTGTGGCAAAATGCCAATGTTGAAAATCTGGAGTGAAAATATTACAAATTCACAAAGTTATGAGCCTGCGTGGAAACTGCACAACGCACACTCGTAAAACAGTCATGTTTTGGATTTTTTTCACCAAATTTGCAGCATAGGGTTTTTGAGAGCCCACCTCATGAACAGTGCCACTGTCATTTCTTAATCAGTCCCAAAAGGTGATTCCTCGCAGTGACTGCGAAATTACCTTTCGGGACTGAATAACGCCATGACAGTGACTGAATTCATGAGGAGTGGTCGCAATAATCTCATGTTGAAAATTTGGTGCAACAATTCCCAAAAATGCCCGAGATATGCACCAAAGTTGAGAAAAACCTATTATGCCACTATACAGCTTACTGGCATTTCTTCAGTTAGCAGTCGGCTTTGAAGAGTGCAGACATGTTCCTGTCCATCAAGACTCGCCGCGCCATGTCCGGAGGTAAGTATGGGGTGAGGGTCTGTGTGGGAGGTAGTGCGCAGAGAGGTGGGCGCGGGTTGGGGAGGGGAGCAGGAGAGACCACGAGGGACCATTTTCTTCTTTTACAGGTTAAAAAAAAAAGACAACGAGGGTCGGTTTTCTTTTTTTGCAGGTGTTTGTTTTTTGGTACACTGAGGTGGGCTCCCAGTGTACCAGCTGCATAACGAAGAGGGGGACCACAGCTGATGGGGATTGAGCCTCCCATCAGCACAGAAATGGGTGAGGGGAGTGCGCATGATGCAGAGGGGGATTGGGCACCCCCTTGGCACACAGCACACATCAGGGCTGGGGACATTATGCCAATGGGAAGTGGGCTCCCCTGTTGGCAAACTAATCTAGGCAGGGGGGACTGAAGCTGACAGGGATTGGGCCCCCCGTTGGCAAGGAAAGACTGTTGGGGGGCGCATGATGCCGAGGGGGACTGGGCACCCCCCTCAGCACACACTTGGAATGGGAGGGGGCACATCATGCCGACCAGGAGTGGGGTCCCCCATCAGCAAATGAAATGGCAGTGGCAGTCAGTGCCGCCATGTTTACTAAAGTGCTTCACCAGGAAAGGCACGTCAGGAGGCATGTTATTGTGCCGCTGCGTGATGAGCATGGCTGTCAATGCAGTGGCACTTTTCTTAGCTCTGGTGGCCACTTTACATATTGCAGGTGTCAGCGCCTGCAGCTGGCTTATTGGGGAATGAGGGATGCACCTACTGATGCGTGCCCTGCATTCGCCCACAGTGACTGCACCTCCAGATCTGCTACTTCCGCAATATGCTGGCTGAGTGTAAGCGTGAGCCGACATAAAAAAGTACCTCAGATATAAAAGGTAATAGTTGACTGCATTTAAAAAGTAATGTTCATTTTGAGCAGTAGACTAGCTCTTTAATTTTGTTAATAAAAAAATTCCTCTACTCTTCACAAGACATGCCATGGGATTTTTAATGTCCACCTGAGCAACCACCAGAACAAGCAGATGAGACCTCGATTTAACATCTTGTCTACAATGGGGTGAGCATTAGGGTTGAGGTCCCCAAGTAAGACCTCACCCCTGATTCAGCAAGACTCAGAACAGCATAAACCATGGTTTGTTTTTCCTTTTGCTACTTGGGGGATGGGGGTGGGGAATTAGGGTTGGAAACCCTAACACCACATTTCCCTACTTTTGTTGCTTTAATTAGAACAGTTTTTTGCAAAGAACACACAAACATATATATATGTATATTATAGCTGCACGGCAGTGCAGCTATAGATAGGGTTACCCGGCTACTTCTATGTTAAATCCAAAATTTTGCACTTTAATAACTTTGCAACCATACAATGGATTTGCCTGAAATTGTACATGCGTAGGCTGGTATCATAGATCTCTTGATCTGGCAAGTTGCGTTATGGTCGGATGTGCGGTTATGGAGCTGTGGAGTGCCAAAAAACGCAAAAAAAACCCTGACTTTTTGGCCATTTTTTGCTCGAGGCTACAGCCCAAACAGTTTGTCCGCCTGGTCTGAAATTCACAGGGAATATGTAGTCTGGGCCACTGATGTGCCTTTTGAATATTTGGTGAAAAAATATCAATCTGTTCAAAAGTTATTCAAATTTCAATTTTCCCATTATAGTCAATGGGAAAAAAATAGTTGTGCCTTTCGAAAGCTACAACCAGTTCATTTTACTGTCGCAAGTGCCCTCTGTACTGTATGTGTGGCCACCATCTTGTTTTCAGTTAGCAATGGAGAAAAACGGCTGTAGTTTAAATTTTACTGGCCTTAGGTAAACACTGATGGTTGTGTTTACCTAATCAGTGCATGAAGAACATGATGCAGCCATTATTTTGAAGTAAAGCCCCCCAGAAATGCCTTTTTGGCAATCAGGCCCCCGGTAGTGTCGCAAAATGTGACAGAACGGATGCAACACATTTGCAAATTGAGACACTGTCGTGCCCGTTCTTACGCAAATTTTAGAAAAGTGTCACAATTTGCAACACTATTGCTCCCAAAACCAGCATTTCTTTGTCACCTCACTGCAAGTAAATGGCTGGGGCTTTTTGGCTCAAATTTGCAGTTTGGCAAGCCCTGGTCCCACAGATGTGCCTTTTGGTGGTTTGGTGAAAAAATATACAACAGTTCCATAGTTACAGTGTTGCAAAGTTGATACATTTTCCAAAGGATAACATTGCTCTACTTGTCTTTCGCGCCCAACCAGGATAGTGCAATCTTGGTCTTTAACACCTGCCTTGCAGAAATCCAGGACTGGATAAAATCCAGCTGGCTGAAATTTTATTCCGATAAGACTGAGGTGCTGGTCGTGGATCCAGGTCCCCAGATAGTGGAGTCGGTGGCAGGGCGTCCTTCTGGGCTTTGGCTCGGGAGTAGTCTGCTGCCTTCCTCTGAGCGGGTGCGAAACCTGGGGGTGATCCTTGATAATAGGCTGACACTGTGTTCACAGGTGTCCGCAGTTGTCAAGTCTTCATTTTACCATCTTAGGAACATCGCTCGGGTCAGGCACCTTGTTCAGTCTGGAGACCTTCCGACACTGATCCATGCCTTTGTGACCTCGTGCCTGGACTACTCTAACTCCCTTTACCTAGGGCTTCCGGGGGTTGATATCCACCGCTTGCAGCTGGTGCAGAATGCTGCAGCATGGCTGTTGACGGGGGCACCTCATTTGAGCCACATCACACCTGTGCAGCGTGAACTGCACTGGCTGCCCACTCAGCAGTGAATCACCTTCAAGGTCGGTCTCCTGACCTTCAAAGCCCTGCACAGACAGGGTCCAGGCTACCTGCAAGAGCTCCTGAACCTTCACTGTCCCAGCCGCCCACTCCGCTCAACTGACAAGGGGTTGTTAGAGATTCCCAGGGTACAGGTGAAAACCTCTGGTTCTTGTGCTTTTATGTTCATAGCCCTGACCCTGTGGAATTCTCTATCTCGTCAGATTTGAGAGTACCAGACTATGGACACCTTTAAGACAGCTCGGAAGACCGATCTGTTCTGCCAGGCCTTTGGTGATTCCATATAATATCCTGCTCCTGTCTGTATTAATAGTTCTGTCTGGAATTGGTTGGTTACTGTTTTATCTGTTTTAACTGTTTTAAAGGTTTGTACAGTGCTTTGGTTTTAGATATAGCACTTAAAAATAAAGTTTATTATTATTAGTATTAATGCGGCACTCATATCTCGAAAGCGATTCAAGATTTCGATTTTTTGCTCTGGATGGCTTAGTCTACCTTTAGATGGACTAAGCCTGCATGGAGGCTTCCAAGTCATGATTACAACTGCAGCGGAATTTTTTTCATAGTTGCTACAGTTACTGAGATATTGCCAAATTAGTGTTACAAGGGTTCCTTTTCAGGACTATAGGGCTTCAGTATGTCTCCATACTTATGTGTAAGTTGGAGCGCAGGGCCCAGGGGGCCCGTGCGCCCACATATGCATACCATTATGCAAAAATGGGCAGCTTGAAGGAAGCGCAGGGCCCGAAGGCCTGCGCTCCACAAACACATACCAGTTACATTACACTTTCTCAAAAAGAAGGGAAATTCATTGCAAAAAAAACTCAGTTAATGCATCATCAGTTAGGGCTGATAGCACAGCGACAAAAGTTTAGAAATTTCGATGTTAGGGCAATGTTAGCATGACTCTGTGCACATGCACTATTTCAGTAGGCTGGGAGGTGCTGCAGTGAGTGGAGGCCTGGGGATCGACATGTGGCAGAGCAGTGGTGGTCAAGGGCAACAGTTTGAGAAGCCCAGGCACAGAGCGTTTCCTGATGACATACAGTTGGAGGGTTCATCAATGTGAAGCGTGCCTCATGACAGGACCCAGGACTCAGATGCAGCATAGTGGCCAGCACTGGAGACATCAGCACTGTGGCCATTTACTGGTATAGGGGGAATGATTGTTAATCGGATCTATATTTTACAGGGGTAAGCTTTGGCTGAGACACGTGGATGTTCTTGTTGGGTTGTCATCTATCAATATAATGTCAGAGTTGGGGTTTTCTATTAACTTTATTTTTTTGCTGATGTGTGTGGTTACGTGGTTGCACTGCTGGCGGTGTGTAGCTGGGGGAGGACCGTGAGTGAACCTTGAGACAAAGTAGTGTCGGCCAACTGAGCAAGGCATGATGTGTCCACTACTGATATAAATGCACATGATGAGTTCACTATGTGCATAACATTTTTCTATCAATAGTAGATAAGTCAGAGCCATTGACAGACTGCTTTCCATATGGCTTATAAATCCACACCCACTGCATGCACCTACAGTATATATGGTACAGTAACTTACAAAAACGATTAGTATTTTCATGGGGAATACTATAACAATCCAGCTGCACAGCCTGATGGCATTTCAGCACAAATGCTTCAATATGCAGTCCAAGCCAACGCTTCATCCCTTTCCAATATACAGTCTCTCACTCTGACTGTAGGCCATGTTCCAACAACATGCAAGCACGCTTAGATTGTTCCCTTTCACAATACTGCTGACAAATAATCTGTTTCAAACTATCAACCAGTCGCTCTTTAGCCAAATACTTCCAACTTTTTGGCAGAATGAGATCTTAATGCTATCCTCTTCCATGTCTACAGTAACCCAGCACTTTCCCCTGATCAGTGTGGTATTCTCTTACTCTAGCCCTAGCACATGAAGTCCTCTGTCCTAGGTTCAATGCATTTAACAGGGTACTCATCTCATCCTTCGGGTTTCTGGATTTATCAAACAGTTTTTCATAATCTTTTACCTATTACACTGAAAAATGTGTGTATTTCTGTTTCGTTGTTGAATTGGATTTCCAACTATGGTATCTATGAATTGAAATCGCATATTGTTATTATTATTGGTGCTTCATCTATATATTATATTTTTCCTCCTTCGTTCTGGAGTGGACCCCAACGACCGCGCACCAACCCCGGACCAGGTCTCGAGTACGCTATTGCACCTGACTCCACATACAGGCCCCGGCTAGGGAAATTAACGAGACACCCTCCCTCGAGGCCCATAACTGAGAACCAGGTGGCCACGCCTTCACGTCCGGGGGCTCGGGGCACGGCCATGAGCCGCCACGGTCACCCCACAATTTTCCACCGTTACTTGCTGCTAGGGTGCCGGACATGCAATGATGTCTGCTGCACTTTGCATGCGAATGTCTGCCGCGCTCCCTCTCCTTGGAATGCACGCTACTGATAGCGCACCCAGCCTTCGCTAGGTGCCACTGCAGTGCGCTACATAGCCAGTACACACCCTAGAGGAAGGAGAGCAGTCCTGGGATGCTCAATCCTTCCTCTCCCCTGCCAACCCCCGGCACCCTGAGTTTGTTCCCGAACCCGGGTCGCCGGCGTGGTGTGAGGTGTGGCATCCAGCGCCTCAACCCTCAGCGCCACCAGGCCAGCACTTTGGTGCTTCATCTAATAAAGTCATTTGGCTCTCTGGAGGTCATTATGTTTCTTTTCTAGGTCCCCTGTTATTTCCAGTTTGTAATCGTGGCAATAACATTTTGGAGTTCTTGCCCAACTCCAAAGTTCACCCTCTTTTCTGAGGATGTAACCCTTTACAAGTGCATATAAAAAAGTCAAGAAATGTCTGTGGCCTTCTGTCCATTGTGACAGTTCAGCTGGTTTTACTGAAATCTTTTACCCTGAATGCTACAACAAACTATAGGATACTTCCCAACAAAACAGATTTACTCTCTGATTTTAAAATTTATTTGATTTGGTCCGACTGCACCGGATGAAGGGACCTGTGTAGCTCCAAACATTTGCGTACTATACCATCATTTTACAAGATATATACTGGTCCATAAAAGGTGTCAAACTATCCAGCAACTCCTGTTTTCAAAGGACCAATATGGCACAATCTCTCTGCTATGAAATGACCTTTTGAAAGAGTCTTCCATTTCTAGCTACAGAACTTGGAATATGAATGTAGGAAATGCTAGTCAAAAAAAGCCCATGTGTCCACTGAGTTTGTCTCCTGCCATTGAAGCAGGTGTTGTGTTCAGTGCAATGTGAAATAGCTGTAGCTGGCCAAACCATCGGCAGAGATAGGGCTACTGCTTGCAATGCCAGCAATGTGCGAGAGGAATGAGCCTGGGGCATTTGGGGTGGCCAAACAAGGGCAGGAGGCTTGAGTGTCCAAGAGGGCACTCTCCTCCTCCAGGGAGTGAGAGCCACCATCCTTATTGTGATACTGCCACCTGTGTTACCACAGGAGGCAGTGCAGCTGAGGGCACCAAGTGGGAGGGGGAAGATGTTGGCCAGGAACTCACACTGTGCGTACAATGTGTGTGCATGCACATTGGTCCCCCTCGCTTGTCTACACCTTTGGGGGGACCTGGGGGAACAGAAAAATGCAAAAGCAGCTCCAGTGTCAACTTTCAATTATCCCAGTACATCCAGGCCAGTCCCATCACCTTTTCCATCGCATGACACTTGGCACATTCAGGGGTATAGCATCCCCCCAACCTACACCCCACCGGGAGGGGGGTAAACCAAGGCTTTGTGGGTTTAAACAGATGGCAGGTAGGTAGACGGAGGCCGGTGGGAGGTGTCAAAGGGTTTCTGGTGGGAGCAGGAATCAGAATGTGAGGTAAAAATAGCTGTAGCCATTGTTTAACAGGAAGTACAACCAGTAGTTGTATGGACTTTGACACAATGGAGAGGAAAACTTCTAATTGTGGAAACCTCTAAGAACCCCCAGCCAAGTAACCCACCATCTTTCTCTGAGGCACACTGATTCTGCTATGAGGCATGTTCTTTGTGAACCTCTCTTCCAGCAATAGTGTTGTCCATGAGGAAGAAACTGAACTCACTTGAGTTGTTTTTTTTTTCCATCAACCATTTATCCTCTTTAGGCCATGATGGGGCTTGGCTCCCATCCACCCCGACTCCACCACTCCTCACCATCCATCATCTTCCCCAGGCTTACTCGTGCAGCTGGTACCCCCACAGATTTCTCCTCATGGCGGAATCAGGCAGGGCCATCCCCCCCTCCCCTCACCCATTGTCCCAAACCAATGCTGCCAACAGGTTGTTCTGCTGATGCAGCGGGTGGCGGCGCGGCATGTGGGCATCATATGTCTCCATCATGCATCTGATTTCCTCCTGTTTTCTCCCACTCTTACCCTCAACTGCAGCATACTCAGGTGGCACATGCATGTTGAGGAGCGCAAGCGTCCTGATACCGTGGCTGTCTCCCCCCTTCCCCCGATTGACGTCTGTAGTTCAGAGCTCCCATGGGCTACCATCAGGTCTCCACCTGGTGGCAGCCAAGAGCCGAGATGGCCAAACACCCCAATCCAGAAGAGAGAACCTGTCAGTTGGCTACACAATCCTCTCCCATCCCCCCTCCCAGCCGACCCCCGGCATCATGTGCTTGTTCCTGAGCATAGGTCGCTGATGCGGCAGGAAGTAAGGCGCTCAGTGCCTTAACCTTCCATGCCACTGGGCCAGCCCAGTCTCATTTGAGTTTAAAAGATTTGAATCCCCCCCCCACTCGCGCTGCTTCCTTTGAGAATTTGTTTCATATGTTTACTACTCTCTAGGTGAAAAAATGTTTCCTCACACTACTACTAATTTTAGCAACTGGACAGTCTCTCAGCCAATCAGATTGCCCATCTAGTGTGCCTTTATCAGGCTACAGAGGCACAATATATATGCAAATGAGCTGATAAAGGCACACTAGTTATGCGAATGAGCTTATGACTTAACATTCCCCTTGTAAGTGTTCCGTCAGAAGGTCATGTGAGTGCAAGTAAAACTGGTGTCAGACTCCTGGTTCATTTCAATCAATCAATCAATCAATCAATCAATTAGTATCTTTATTTAGCAAGGTGGAACACCATTGAGCAGGGCTCATTTATAAGACGGACCTGGTAGTTTAAACAACAACAACAAGTCACAATACAACAATTTGGCGTAGGCGTAGCAACACTAGCAGCCTATGTACAGTCATTACAAGTTGAGAAAGGCGTGGCTTGGCATGGTGGTGTACAATAATTTACAGATAGCAACGTAAGACTTGACACTGAGAACAGAACAAGGCAGCATAATTTACAGGTGAGGTACCAAAGGCAGTTGGTGTCACAAACCCACTCAGCAGGTCAGACCCTCTACTCCCAAAGTGACAACCTCTGACCGCAGTCTTGTGAACAGTGTAACAGGCAAGGTAACCATCTTGTCTGTTTTTGTGAGTTCGGATCAACCTTTGGTCTCAAGTTCTGGAGGGATTCAAACTGTTAACCTCTTGGTAGCATACCCAATGCACAGGCTCAGATATATCTGTCTTTGGGGGGCCAGATATATTTGCCTATGGGCACCTACCCAGGTATACAGAGATGAACCCTTTAAAACTTTAATAAAGACCTCAGAATTAAAACGCTTCTCTTTCCAGTTTGGTATCACCATTCAAGCTTATGTTTAGTATCTGCAATAACCATATACTTTTCATACAACTAAAAAGAAGTCAAAGACAGACCAAGTAAGTTCTAAAAAGAATTTTACTAAAATATTTAAAAATATGTAAAACACAAAATACAGAACTCTTATATCAGCAGACATACAAATCTTTTAAAAGAACAAGGTTTAAAACAGTGCAAAGTCCTACTCCAGTACTTAGTCTCTAAATACTTGCTTAAAGCACTCTAAAGATGTGTCCTTGTCAGAGTCTAGTTAAAAATGTGTGTCAATAAAGTAAAATTGAATAATTTAAAAGCTGTCTTTTACCCCGCCTCTTTGCAGGAGGTCACCTAGCTCCTCCCTGTCAGGATAGATATATATAAAAATATATATCTTATACAAAAAACAGGATGTCTTTTTTTAAGTATTACATTCTACAATTTCAACATAATTCATGTCCTTCAAATGACACTTCTTTTGATCTCATGCTGCATTTCCCTCACACAGGCTTCACAGGAACATTTACAACCTTGCACCCCTGTGTAACAACCTAGGTTTCCCTTTCTAACATCATAAACCTTGTTTATGATTTTCTCTCTTAGCAAAATTAACTTAAACAAGTCTGTAATTAACTCAGAGAAACAGGATCCTTGATTAAAGCCTTACATGTAACACATTGTCTCTAAAAACTGAGTGTGTGCGAACTCACATGCTGTCAGCATTTCCTCATGTCTTCCGTCTCTCAGCTGAAATCTGTGGGGGAGGGGTGAGTGAGTTCACTCCTAGAGCATTTGATTTTCAGCAAGAGACATTCAGTAATACATTTTATATTAAAAAAAGAAATGATACAGCACTCAGAACTGGCTGTCTACGTCACAGTCAGCATACCGCTATGTGCGAGTTCTGTGCATGGCAGGTCTCTGATAGACAGTAAAGTACAATATTATATTGGATGAGGTCTAGACCAGCAAAGCATTATGTTTCCTAGGAGAAGACTATAAAGCAAGGGCACAGGATGCGCCAAGGATAGTGGAGGGAGGAGAGGTTAGGAGAGGTTAGGAGAGGTGGGAGGGGGCAACTGTAATACCTTCAGGATTTTCATAGCTGCATTAGTGAATGAAAAGGAGAAAATGAGAATGATTCTGAATGTCAACAAAAAAATAATTAAAAAAACAAGCAAAATGGGTTGTCAAACTGCTGAAAGGTTAGCAAAGTAATTTTTGGTTTTTTAAAATAACCTCACAATCCAATACATTCAATTTATCACAGCTGCACATTAAGTGAAACACTCAGCTCACTGAATACACTGGCTCATCTTGCAAGACAAATCTCCAGAGTCTGAACACTTGCCAGCAAAATATTTTTTTTTATATAGTTTCCTTTCACTATAATAGCAGTGTTTATATTTTCCATTCACTATAATAGCAAAATGTTTATATTTTCCTCCACCATAATAGTCATAATCTTTATATTTTCCACTTACTATATATAGAATAATGCATGAGGAAGTGTGCACAACAAGAATTTTATGCACACCTGAGGTGTAGGATGTTACATAAACCTCGAGAGTGAAGTTCGAAGAGTTTATAAAAGCATCCCACACCAAAGGTGGGCATAAATCTGAGTTATCACTCATTCCATGTGTCATTTTATGAAACTGCTGGTTAGTGCTTTTTTTGCCCTGTCATTGTGTAATTGCAGTTGTGCTTCAAAAGTAGCATGAGAGCTGGCCTGTTGGCTCAGCAGTAGTGCTACAACTCACAACGCTGGTGACCCATGTTCAGGAACAAGTTCCAGTTGTTGGAGGCTGGCCAGAGAAAGGAGGATCAAGTGTCCCAGGGGACGCTCTCCTTCTCTGGGGAGGAAGGACAGCCAGCTCTGCTGCTATCCTGTCACCTGAGTGACCACAGGTGGCAGTGCAGTCAAGAGCAGCTCATCGGTAGGAGGACACCAGCTGGTACTGCACCATGCACGCTTGCATGCATGCATGCTTGCTTGTGTACCCTCACTGCCAATGTCTTAGGGGGAAGGAAGGAAAGTGAGAAAAAAACTCTGTCTGGCAGGATGACGTCGGCCACCTGCAGGCCCTACACCGGGCTACTCAGGTGCCACCTCCAAACACTAGATCCATTCTGTGGCAGAGACTAGGGTGTCTGTGCTGCCCCTGCCAGAGGGGATCATGCACTGGGGAACTCTCGGAGGTAAAAGCAAATCCTAGGGAACACCAGGGTGATGGGGTTGGGGTGGACAAGCAGGGGGCCAACTAGAGATTGGGGGGTACATAAACGTGAAGTAGCTGCAAAAGGAGCGTGATAATAAGAATGTTTCTAAGAAAGAACAGTCATAACTTTTACAAGACCAACTACTGCGTGTTTAAAAAGTCCAACAAGTTAAAAACCTTTTTTTTTTTCCTCAATCTTTCAAGTTGAAAAAAACGGGTTTCCATGCTGATATGCTAAATAGGCCTTTACTGTCAATAGTTTTCCAGATTTCTGTAATGGGGTAAAGGAGAGAGTGTTTCTAGAGGGGGATGAGTCCCAGTAGATCACATTATTTCTTCCTCACTACAGTTTTCAGTTTAATTGCTAAGCTATGGTTAATACTGCACAAAATAAAATCTGTCATCTCAACTGTTCCGAGCTGCAGAATATGCAATACCAGAGAAAAGACGTGTGTCCAGAAAGCCCAGGTTCAACCATAAGAGCCTGTAGTTCAGTGGTTGCAGCACTGGGACAGTATTCTGGGGACCTGGGTTCAATTCCTAGTGGTTCACATTGTCGCGAGCTAGCCAACTGTCAATCCTTATTTGCAATATATATTTCTGTTATATACTTTTTATGGGATTTCTGTGTATGTTGTGTATGTGAATGTGTTAATTCAAGGCACAGGGAAAGGCTAGATTTTTTTAAAGGGGTGACCTTTTGACTCGAACGCCACCTGCTTACCAGGAAGGGAGATTTTAATTCCCAAGTTCTTTTAGCAGGGTCGTGCCAAAAGCCATTTACCTGACATAAACATGCACTACAGAAGCAGATTGTTTTTGATCTCAGGAACTATGATAGGATATCACATTTTATGACAGAACAGGATGTTTGAGCCAGGAGTTGGATGGCAGATGACCATCCTAGCAGTACTATGTGAAATTCTAACATGACATGGTGAATTAGCTTACAGGATGCTATATTGATACATCAAAGTTTTAACAGTGACTGTCCTATTACTAGTTAATTATGAAGGCAGAATTTATGTTGAAGCTGGGTGACATTAACAGGTAGTCAGGAAAATAAACTGGTTTCCTTATGACTGGAATATTGCTGACACTGCAGTTCAGAAAAGACAGTTAAACTCTTAACACAGTCACTCAGGGCCATTCTGATTTTGGACTTCCTCCTGACACAATAGACCAGCTGCCAAGCTGCTACACAGAAAAAGGACTTTGAACATTTTCATCTTTAAGGCAGAGATGTAGTTAAACAGTTTTAAGGCGTTTATACGTTCCCATTTGTTTCTTATGCTATAACATACATTAACATATGTTTGCTTTTACTTGTAACTGCATTTATTTATTTTAGTTTTTTTTTAAAGAATTCTGCCTGCGTGAGATTCCTTCTATTGTACGTGTGACTGCAGAAGTTTTATTACAAATCTATGACAACGGTTTATGTTTAGAAGAGTCACTAAATAGCAACCAAATTGAAAAGGGTCAGTAGGGGAGCTGGCAGGATTAGGGAGAGTACCAGAGTCTCATATCAGTCTGCAGGAATTGTGAATTGGGCTATTGCATGTCCTGTAGGACAAAGGCCAAATCAGGTGTTTTCGCTGCTACCCCAAAGAGGGCGTAATTACATGAGCCTTCCCCCTGTGTGTAATAGCCATGAAAAAGGGTTCATATTTGGCCACAAGACTCGAGACTGGTATTGTGCCCTGATCCAAAGTATAGAGGGATGCTCTGGGACCTCGTGGCAAGTGCTCTGTTGTAAACCCAGCGAACACTCTGGGCAGACATGAAGAGGGTATCCCTGTTTTCCCCCTCCGTGTCACGGACTGTACTTAGGGGTGGGCACTGTGAGCTCAGTGATCTGACCTTCATGAGTGGGTTTGTGACATACATTATTTCTTTCTTACTGCAATTTTCAGTTTAAAGGGACAGTGTCAGCTTTTTCATTAAATTTAGCGCCCTTGTAATATTGGTGCCTGTGACTCAGAGCTGTGGTCAGCAATGGCTCAGAGTCACCTTGCAGAGCATATGCTCCTTATTAGGAATATATTTTTTTAACTAAAAAGACTTTCAGCTGGCCCAACTGAAATTCGTGACATGCTCCTTATCGTGGGTCCCGAACATACAGTACAGGATGCCGAGCTCGTGCAAGAATGAGTTCGGCAATTTTGGTAGCATGTAAAGAAAAATATTGCTGAATTGTCCTTTGTTTGCTTATGTCCACTATGTACACATTTTATAAAACCGAGGGCTAATTCCTCCCAGTTTCACTTTTCAAACAAGAATTATTCTAGGAAGTAGCCCTCAGTTTTCTAAAACTTGTTTATAAAACGGGCAATGTGGGTGCGGTAACTTAGGGCGCAAGCAATATGTCTCCCAGCATTAGCGTGAGTAACACTGCGCCACAAACAAATTATAGTGCCCAAGGACCATCCAGTGAAAAAGTGAAGTTTTGCAGGGGGCTTGGCCCCCCCCGCACCTCCCCCCTGAAGCGGGGGTGGGGATTTGCAACCCGCACTCCCAAACATAAATATAACATTCTCTGGGTTGGGCATGCCGTGAAGGGCAGCAGAACTGTGGCGATGCCCAACACGGTGTGAGTGCATGACATTGCAAAATTCAGAATACCTCTGTCATTCACGACCTTGTTGCAGCACCCACATTATGGTACCCTAATCACGGCGCCCTAACAATGGCATACCGGTCCAACCATTCAAGCCTGTAGCTCAGTGGTTGCAGCAGTGGGATGGTATTCCAGAGACCTGGAATTAAATTCCCAGTATGTTACATTATTTCTTTCTTACTACATTTTAGAGAGGGATGATGTGAGTTAGAGTGGAAAGGAAAAGAGAACACTGACTTTGTGGTGTGGAAATGTTGTTACTTTGATTAGTGTCTAAAAACAGTTGTGAACAGAACTGCATGCTGAACATTCAGCGCGTGTGTCCGCCTATAAGAAAAGCTGGCGCGTGGCTCACCATTATAAGTCGCAGGGTATAACGGAAAATTATGAACAGCTTTTACTATGGGCAAAATGAGTGACCAGTTATTACAACAGCAATAGTGTTAATATTTTGCACTCACTACAATATTAATAATGTGATGTTGAGGAATGGCACTGCGGGCAAAAAAATAAAGCACTTGGCCTTCTGTCTCGGTCTGTATCTGCTGCCTGCAGTACCATTATCCCCTTGTACAACCTCCCCAACATCACGTTATCACTATTTTATCCCTTAGCTGTAGGTTATGCCTCTAGTTCTACTGCCCTGAACAAGCTGAAGCGGTCCCCCCAGATCCACCCTATCCAACCCTTTTAAAGTTTAAAAACTAAATCATATCTTCTGTTGGCCTTCTTTTTTCCAGGACAAACCTATCTACCCTGTCTAAACTTACATCTTCTTAATTTTAGCTGCTCTTTCAATTCCTACAATATCCACGTTATACTGCGGTGACCAGAACTGTGCACAGTACATCAAGTGTGGCCTTAACAGTGCCCTGTAAAGGGCAGAATTACACCACTCGCACGGTATGTTATACCCCTTTTAATGCAGCCCAGCATTCTACCTGCCCCACCTACTGCTCCTGCACACTGCTATGATAGCACCAGCTTCCTATCAATGACAATAATTTGGTATTTTCCTTTGGCATATCTAGGTAAACTCCTGCAGCAAATGCACAATGCATGAATGACTTCAAACTCTTTTTCTTCCTATTTTTATTTTTTTCTCCTGTTTTTTTTCCTCTTTTTCCCCTCTCTTGCCTTAGTACAATAAATTAATGTATATTTTGTTACTCTATGTATGTACTTAACTACTTTCTTAAAATATGACTAGAGACGTATCAGATCTGATCATATGAAGCTGAATAAGATTTGTGTACTATACAATTATGACTATTGGGACTCGGGCAATGTATTAATAAATAATTCATAAGTATAAATAACTTCATATTTTTCTTGGTCTGCTGTTGGTAGTTGTTTATTATTTAAACAGTACCTCCCTCACCAGAATTCTTTAGGTCTACAGGAAAGACCAAGGTACAAAAGTTTGATGAGACTAAATAAGATTTTGCACCCATCTAGAGTAGTTCATTTTCCTGTTATCCTAACAGTATTAGCCTGAATGCCTTTTCCCCTTGGGTAGCTATCAAATCTGGTCATGAAACTCTAAACACTATCTGCACTTATCACTTCTTCTAGTAATCTGTTCCACAACCCAATCACTCTTTGGGTAAAAGAAAAATTCCATACATCCCTACTAACTGTTTCCCCACTAAACATGAACTTGTGCTCCCTGGTTCTGCTATTCTGACTTCCGTGGAACAGTCTGTTCTATACACTTTCATGATCTTGAATACCTAAATCATATTTCAATCATATTTCCCCGCAACCACCTTTTTCTCTAGGGTAAACAGCTCTTTTAGCTTCATGTCCTTTCCATTGGTGACTGGATTCTGATTTTCAGATTCTGATACATCAGAACTGACTCCAAAAGTTAAGATTTAGGATGTTTGGATGGGTAAGATGCCGTCACTCATATGAGAAGTTAAAACGAGGTCCCTTCTGCCCATATCTGGTCACTGTCCAGGTGGAAGTAAAAGATCCCATGGCATTTATTGAAGAAGAGTCGAATTTTATTTAAAACAAAACAACAAAAAGAAAAGAACACTAAAACAAAAAAAAAGAAAAATACATACAAATCATAACAACTGAAATTATATGCAAGAAATATCAAACTATAATCAAAGGGTGGGAAAAAGATGAAAATCAACAAGATCGTCCTGTAAACTTAAGCAGAATTTCAAAAAGAAATCCCTCACCTAGGCAAATCCAAGTCATGTTCCCCCACAATTTATTCTTATCAGAGGCATACAAAACGTTCCCCTCTGAGGAATATATTTTCCTCACAGACCCTACGATCATGTTCAATAAAGTACAGTTACGTAAAAACATACCGTAACAGTAAATCTTCGAGAGGAGCTCTTGCAGCAGGCTATTACAATTAGGACTGTGCCGCAGGCACTAGGACCCATCGGAAACCTTTAGCTAGCAGTCTCCAGCGGGGGGTGTCCCCAGTATTGCCCAATGGTATATCAGGGGGCGGTCCCCTGCCCCACCTCAGTTCACCTACCAGAGACTCATGAATAAGGCCAGGCAGGCGGACCAGGTGGAAACTTACCATAAAAATAATGCAACAACAGCTCACCAGGGGGAAGGAGGGAGGGAGGGAAAGCAGCACCTGCTGCAAGAGCTCCTCTCGAAGATCTACTGTTATGGTAAGTTCTTACCCAACTATACTATCTTACTTCGAGTGGGAGCTCTTGCAGCAGGCTATTACAATTAGGACTGAATCCCAAGCAGTCCCACAAAAAGGAACAGGAACTGGGAAGTGGCTGTAAGCACCAGTGCTAACAACAGGGCACTTTTAAGAAAGGAGGCCCTGAAGGACCGCTAGGCCGAAGTCATGTCCAGGCTGTAGTACTTAATGAAGGTATGCACTTGAACTCCAGGTAGCCGCTGCACAGATGTCTCCGATGGAGACATTTCGCAAGGATGCAAATGAAGCAGCCACTCCCCTGGTAGAATGACCCTTAACCGAACCCGGTAGGGTTTTGTTGTATTTGTTGTAACAGAAAACAATGCAACTGACCAGCCATTTTGATAGGGTTTGCTTCAACACTGGAGTACCTTGGCATCGAGGAGCAAAGGCCTTGAACAATTGCTCCATCTTATGGTGTGAAGCAGTGTGTTTCAGGCAGTACCTCAGCACCCTGTGGACATCTAAAGTATGCAGGAGCGCTTCCCCTCTATTCGAGTGATCCAGATAATATACCGGAAGATTGACATCCTGATTCAACGTCAGTTCAGACACTACTGTAATGAAATTATATATCCCAGTATTGATATATCCCAATATTTTATACAGCTAATTATGCTACAGTATTTACTGGCTATGAAGGGAGATAGACAGAGGCTCACACTTATAGTTCGATATAACATTATATGGGAAGACTGCCTTGTCATACTGACCAGAGAGAACCAGCCTCAGAGAACGTGACACACACAGAAATGCTTGCTCAGAATGAACATACAAAAATAATGTTTTTCAGTCCTTTTACAAAAACAACCCTTATCTATAGGTAACAGAATAAGTGACTTGTAACTTCTATAAGCTGATGAATAGAAAAAAAACTATTATCAGTCTGAGGCTTTTAGAGTTTTACTATAATGATATGGCTTATTGACGTCAGATGTCAGCACATTCTCTGAAGTGTTTGTACAACAGGTATACACCCTGTTTTTAGAGAAATGTTATTTGTAATTTTTATGCTAAGAAACGTTTTTGACAAAGTAGTTATGACATAATCTCTAGGAAAGATAATATCTTGGTCTTATGTAAGTAGAAAGAGTATACAATGTCAGCCCGAGACCCTGCTTGGTGTGTGTGCTTTCATGGCTACACCAAAAGAAGGTCCAAAGAAGCTGCAGCAAATCCCACAGATGACTCTGATGATGACGATAGCTTTGTACGCTTCCAAATATCCAGAGCGGGTTTACAGAGTTTGTGGGCATGCTGTAAGTTTACCTTTTCTTTGTTCCCCTAATAATGGGTTTATGAAATGTTACATGAGTACTGGATGGTCTTTTGTCACAACTCGTATAAAACCCCACATAATTGTTTATCATTAGTGTTATTTACTGCTTAGTGTTTTATTCATTGCTGGTTTCTACTAAGTTATGATATGATAGACAATTTATTCCTTACACTACTTTGGGAGAAAAAATTAGGATTGGTTCTTAAGGACACCCTGTCCCTATGAAAAATTAAATAAGGCTCCTTACACATCAGGGCCTGAAGCTCGGGAAACTCTCCAAGCAGAAGTAACTTCAACCAAAAATAACACTTTCCATGAAAGAAAACGAAGCTCGCAATCCGCGGCAGGCTCGAAAGGGGAAGGGTAATCTTCTCCAGCTTAAATAGGAGATCCCAAGGGGCTACTGGATCTCGGATGGGAGGCTTAATATGTAAAATGCCCCTCTAAAAAGTACGGGACATGTCCAGTTGGGCGAGTAGTCTCCCTTCCATTGGTATGTGGTAGGCAGAGATTGCTGACAAATGTACCTTTACGGAGGAGTAGCTCAAGCCTTGATTCAATAAGGAGAGAAGATACTCTAATATCAAGTTCACTGGGCAGGTGAGAGGGTCCAAGTGGTGGGGTGAAGCCCATAGACAGGATTGTTTCCACTTCATGGCATAAGTGGATCTAGTTGAGGGCTTTCTCGCTGTTATGAGAACGTCTGTCACCTCCTGGGAGACCCCAAACCTGGATTTGACTAAGTCTGCAGGAGCCAGGCATGAAGATACAGGGATTTGAGGTCTGGGTGGATCAATGTTCCCTGATCTTGGGACAGCAAGTGCGAGATCAGTGGCAGCTAAATTGGAGGTTTCACTGCCAGCTGCTGAAGTAGTGGGAACCAAATCTGCCGAGGCCAGAATGGGGTGTTGAGGATCATCTCTGCTCCTTCGACCTGAAGCTTCAGAAGAACCCTCTGAATAACGGGGAAGGGAGGGAAGGCTTACAGAAACCTCCCTATCCAACAGAGGGACAATGCATCTGGCCAGAAAACACCAGGCATGGGCTCTTGCGAGCAGAAACTGGGGAGTTTGGCGCTGAGTGGAGCTGCAAAGAAGTCCAACTCTGGATGGCCCCACCTGTCGAACAGTTGATCTGCCACCAACTGGAGGAGCTCCCACTCATGAGCCTTGGACCTAGACCAGCTTAGGCTGTCGGGCAAGATGTTTTGGATGCCTGGAACATGAACAGCAGTGAGATCTAGGTGGTGTTCTAGTGCCTAATACCAGACTCTCATCGCCTCCTGGCATAGGGGGGTAGAACTGTGTGCCCCCTTGCTTGCTGATGTAAAACACTACCGACGTGTTGTCAATCTGGATGGGAAGAGGGCCTGGTGGAACGCCTGTCTGAAACGCCTGCAAGGCATTCAGTACTGCTCACATCTTGAGAATGTTGATATGGAGCTGTTGCTTATCTGGAGACCATGTCCCCTGGGTTTGTATGTCTCCCAGATGAGCGTCCCAACTGTGAAAGGAGATGTCTGTCATTAGGATCCATCTCAGGGGGTCCTGCCAAAAGGGGACCCCTTGTTCCAGGTTGGAGGGGTCTAATCACCAAGAAAGCTTCCTTCTTACTGGGTCAGAGATCCTGACTGGCTGATCCAGATTGTTTGTCCTCTGGTCCCACTGCACCCTGAGCATCCACTGTGGGACTCTCATGTGGAGGCGGGCCAAAGGGACTGTGGGAACGGCCGCTGCCATGTGCCCCAAAAGTCTGAGGAAAGTCCTGGCTCAGACCTGTAGCCATATATACCACCTGAGCTATGCTGCTTAGATGATCCCCCCTGTCCTATGGGAGGAAGGCTATGCCCTGAACTGTGTCGAGGACCGCTCCAATTAATAGGAGTCACTGACTGGGCTCTGGGGAAGACTTTGACAGATTCAGGGTGATCCCCAGCTCTCGAAAGAGGGTAAAGGTGTCTTCGAAAGTGTGAAATAGCTGAGCCCTGGAAGGCGCTGCCAGGAGCCAGTCATCTAGGTAGGGGAAGATGTAATCGCCCTGGCGTCTGAGAGCTGCAGCCACCATTGCGAGGCATTTGGTGAAGATTCGAGGAGCGGAGGAGAGGCTGAACAGTAAGACTTGGAACTGATAATGTCTCCCCTGGAAGTGGAACCTCAGAAACTTACGATGGGGAGGGAAGACCCTTAGGTGCATATAGGCATCCTGCATATCCAGGGAGCACAGCCAGTCCCCTTGGTGCAAGAGGGGAATGAGGCCTGGCAGAGTGACCATCCTGAACTGTCGTACTCTATGAAAAGATTTAGGGAACTGAGGTCCAGGATGGGCCGGAAGGTCTCTGCTCTTTTCTGTAACCAGGAAAACAATGTGAATAATAGCCCCATCCCTGTTGTCCCTGGGGGACCGACTCTATCACTCGTTTCAGCAAAAGGGCCTGGATCTCTCCTTCCATCAGAGGAATGTGCAAAGGATGATAACAGGAGGACCCTGGTGGTTTTTCTGGAGGGATCTGGATGAACTCAGGAGTATGTCCTCTTCTTATTACGTCTAGAACGCAGAGGTCTATTGTGACGCTGCTCCATCCCTCTTGGTAGAGGAAGAAGTGACCCCGACTACCTCACCCATCACCTCCACCAGAGGAAGAGTGGTCTGTACCCGAGTCATTGGGTATACCTGGGAACCAGCAGAAAGGGCTGGGAGGACTTGGAGCCTCTAGAGGTGGAGCTCCCAGAAGCTTGGGCTGTAGCCTTTCCTATTAAAGCCACATCTCTGTGGGAATTGGCCATGGGTATTTTGTCCTGAGGGCTTATGAAATGGCTGTTTGCGGAAAGGTTTCTGGTCCCCCTTATATAGCTTTTGGATAGACCAGATGGACTTCCTGGAATCTTGGAGACGAGAGATGAGTTTCTCCATCTCCTCCCAAAAAGGACATAACCTTGGAATTCAAGGTCCAGAATACCGGACTGCAGATCCTGGTAGAATCCTGAGACTCTAAGCCAGGCATGGCACCGAAGGCAAACGCTGGAAATCGCTGCCCTCGAGGCCATACCTGCAGTGTTGTACGAGACTCTCAAAACATGAGTGCCTACGTCAAAATCCGACTTCAATAAGTCCAGAGGTTCATTTTTTTATGCTGAGTCTTGTAAGGCTTGAGCCACTTCTAGGCCCTTCTCCCACAAAGCATTCTGGTACTGGACCATATGCATGAGGAAGTTCAGAGAATGGATGGAACAGGTGGAGGCAGAATAAACCTCCTTGCCCACCTGATCCAAGAATCTAGACTCATCATCGAGAGGCTGGGAGCTGAGGTGTTTAGGCTTTTTAGATTTATCATGGGCAGCCGTAATCACCACAGAGTCCACCTGAGGGTGTTCCGTCAGAAAAGGCTTCTCCCTTGGGACTCGATACAGCCTGTCTGATTTCTTGGGAAATGCTGGGGTGGTGGAGGGATGCTAGTGATCCTAGTAAGGTCCTGGAAGGTATCCACAAGAGGAGGAACTACCAAAGGCTTTGGCTCCTTCTGCCTCAGGTATTTTCCCAACCTCCGGTGCTCTGGATCCAAGTTCTTCATCTCCCATCAGTTGGAGGACTGGATGTGCCTTATGACATCCATGAAGGGTGGATCATCAGGAGGAGATCTGGGATTGTCCTTCTCATCTGGGGACACTGGCCTTTCCCATGAGAAAGAATGGTCGAACCCAGAGGAACTGGGATGTGAACCATGGCCTTCAGTGGAGGGGGAGGCTGATCTTGAATGAGTGGGGGATCTGCTCCTCTCATATGAACATCGTCTGCTGGCATAACGACGTTGGCTGTGCGACCAACAACGGCTTTTGGACTGGCATTGGCTATGGGACCGCCTCCTGCTAAGGGAGCGACAGTGGGTGGTGCTACTAGACCTGGAGTGTCGTCCACGCCGACATTCCTTGTGTAAAGTCCAGCCACGGGTACCCGCTGGAGTACATGACCGAGACTTGTGCTTTGACTTAGGAGAGGAACTTTTAGGCATGGGAGAAGATGGTTTTTTGACCCGACCTTTGTCCCTTACCTCCTCCGGAGTCGGAGTCGGGTCCAGCTATGGTGGGAGTACATCCTTTTTAACCTTACCCCACCAGAACTGGAAAAGTTCAGTGAGCTCCTTCTTGATAAACTGGGTGGTGGCAGACCTCGCCAGAAGGCTGGGTTTGTCCAGTGTGTGAGGAGCTATAGGTGAGGATGGAAGGTCAAGTAGGTCCCCTGGGAGAGTAATCATTTTCCTCATCCTCAGGAGTGGAGGCCCTATGGACCAGCGAACGTTCGGCGAATGTCAACGCCTTGGCCAATGTCTGTTCTTTTTCTTGTGCCATAGATGGTTTGGAGCCATCCGGCTTGTAAACCATTGTTAGCTTCAATTTGGAAGGATGAGCCATAGAGGGGTGGTGAGCTGATGCTGGCTTTGAACCTGGCTCCCACTCCATGTGCTCAGAGGTCTTGCCTGCAGCCCCAGAAATTACCCAAATCTGGATCTTCCTTGGCTGGGCTGAAGCCCCGGAAGAAGAACCAGATGTCCCAACTCCCGAGGTGAAAGGTGGCCGCAAGGGTGCTGCCTTCACCCTCAGGGTGGAAGAGGCTGGCACTGAGATTGGGCCCTGACTACTGCTGCCTGACATCGGTGGCTTGGCGGGAGTGGTAATGTCTCGCCACCCTGTGGAGTGCTGGGAGTGCCGGGAATGATCCGAACCACCCGACCCAGAGGAGGACTTTTTCTTATGGGGTGACTGGGAATGCAAATGCCCCTTTGACTGGCCCCAGTCCTTTTCATGGGACTTATGTTGGTCCAAGTCCCGTTTCTTTTTTTTTATGTTTAGTGGACCTGGAAGAGGAAGAGAACTTATCTGCTGGTGAGCGTTGCATCACGGGCACCTGTTGTTCCAGAAGATGGGCCATGAGAGCCTTAAGGTGGTGAATTCTGGTCCTGCCTATAAAGCCACTGTAAACTGAGCAGGCCTTGGTGTCATGGTCCAGCCCAAGGGAAAAGACGCAGGCTCAGTGGGTGTCCTTCAATGGGATCTGGTGGCTACAGGCACTCTTTGTCCTCTTTTTTTCAGATGAGGAGGCAGACGACGGTGAGGTCGACATGCAGAAGTAGGTCTGAAGAAACGAAAAGCAAACTTTTTGAGAAATAAAACAAGAAAATGAGAAAACTTTGCTAGAAACTACTAGACTTTGTTCTAAAGGCAACTGAAGAGCCAATGGAAGCAGGTCTGCGGCAGAAAAAGAACTGATGTGAGGCTGGGAACTACCCCCTGATATGCCATTGGGCGACATCAGGGGTGGCCCCTGCTGGAGACTGTTAGCTAAAGGTTTCCAATGGGTCCTAGTGCCTGTGGCATAGTCCTAATTGTAATATCCTGCAGCAAGAGCTCCCACTCGAAGTAAGATCTGATGTTCCCGCATTAGCTTCTGCTGCAGAACCAGTTGACATCTTACTTGCCGAATATAAAATTTACAAACAGCAAACCAAACATGCAAAAAACTGTCAGTATGCCCCCATTCTGCCCTATACAAACTCCATACCACAGTTTCAAAGGGGAATGACCCAAATGCTGGTGCACTGAAATCCGAAGCTCCCATATTCCAGATTTATAACAAAAGGACAAGCCGAAAAGCGATGTTCCTAAGTTTCACACAGGTTCCATACAACCATCCCTGGGACAGTACAGTTCTCCTAAAGAGTTATGCATGTTGTTAGCATTTACATATTGTTTCCCATGACTGGGCAACCAAACAGCCCACATACTAGGTGGGATGTGCTTGTCACGTAACGTATTCCAAGTAATACCAGTTCCAGCTCCGAAATGACAACCAAAGGATCCACAGGGTAGGCTGTACTTACAATAGAACAGCAGAACAATTCAGCACTCACCACCCACGTGACTTTGGATGCCACTCGAAAAAGGCTCAGTAGAAATCCATCTTAACAGAAATCTATTTTTATTAAATCCCTGATGAAAAATAGATAAATGCCTGACGTGTTTCGGCTCTCTGACTAGATCCTTTATCAAAAGCCAGAGATCTAAAATACTTCAGGCATATATCTGTTTGTTTTGCACCAGGGATTTAATAAATATTTAATAAAGATGGATTTCTATTAAGATGGATCTCTACTGAGCCTTTTTCAAGTGAATGGTGAATTGTTTTGCTGTTCTAGTATGATATAATTATTCTGTGCACCTCCAGCCAAGTTTAACTTTCTTGGTCTGTGTACTTACCGTAGAACAATACAGGTCCTTTCTATTTGACAGTTGATTATGATCAGGGGAAATATTTCATGTTTTTAGTTTCAAAACCGCAACCTGAGCATAGGGCGGCCTGGGGTAACCTGCACGTCCTCTTAAGTCTTCCCACCACCCAGGCTGTCTTAATAGGTACAAACCAGTTAGTTATATAATATTCATGGCTGAACAAAATCCTGCAGAAGAGGCCTGATACTACTATGAAAAAATATACTATATTAAAAAAGCTATAGCGTTGATCATACCTATATCACTCTCTTTAACCGCCAAATAGGTAGTACAGCACAGGTGTAGAGTCTGGAGGTGCTCCCAGGATCGAGCCCCCCTGATAGGGTAGTCTGAAAATAGGTTAACTGTTTCGGCCAATAGTTTTGAGCCTTAGAGCCCCTCCCCCCGCGGAAAACCTAAACTCTACGCCCATGTAGTACAGGTCAACCCCGTTTATCCAGCCTCCTATAATCTGACTCTCCCAACCTAATGAACCAGCTGCTTGTCCCCCAGTGTTCCTATTGTGAGTTACGGCTGCCGTTTTCACTTTGTTGCCTGCTGATCATGGTAGCTTGCAATCACAAAGGGAACAATTAGCTGCTGGTTCTGGCATGTCTGTGCCACATTACTATTTGAGTTTCAGCCATCTTACATCTAACGTGGCAGAACAGTAGCTTACCCTAGCCCTCGCAATGGAGAGGATCCAATGACCACACAATATGGCATCAGAATCGTGGAAATGGTGACCCAGTCTGACATGCTGGCAAAGGATGAAGAGTCAGAACCGGAGCTGCTCAGATGTATGCGGCTGTGAGCCTCAGCACTAAAGAAAAAGTTTGACAACCTTTTTCTAAACAGATTTGAAACAGTGTCAGCTGTCAGCATGCTGGAAAAAAGATGGATAAGTCTCAACTGGTTTTACCCCTTAAAAAGCTTGTGTGTCTGATCATGTGAAGCTTCAGGGTTTGTAGACAGTACATTAAAATCCATATAAGTGAAATAAAAAAACATTCTGCCCAAGGAATGAAGGAGACAAAACAAGTCAAAACCGCTACTCAGAAATATGCGACAGAGAACGTAAGTGCTCAAGAAAAAGTTTGACAACCTCTCTTTTTAAACAGGTTTGAAACACAGTGTCAGCATGATGGAAAAAACATGGCTAGGTTTTATTCATTTATTTGGATTGGATTATCTACAGTATTGTTGAAATAAAGCAAGCATTTACCATACAAAGATTCCCCTCTGCCTCTACTCTATTTACTATAACGTTCAGCGTTAAATCTACACTCTCCATTATCCAAACTCCTGATTATCCGACTCAATCGGATGTCCCCCAGGCAGTCTGGATAATCGAGGAGGGCGCTACTGTATTTCTTTTTATGGAACGTAAATGGCTGTCCCCAAAACATTGAAAAAACAAACCATACAGTTTCATCTCACTATGCACGGGGGGAGGAGAAACATCAGGTGAGATTTTCTGCTTCTTCAAACCTGTCTTTGAGCATGTGCTAAAAGAGTGTCCCAATTCATAGCAGCCTCATGATTGTGGCCAATCAAGGGTCAAGACTGAAGGAAGGCCCTCTTTGATCACACAATTTGCACTTTTGGATGTTCTTACATTGCCTACTAACATGCTCATACACAGGGCAGATACCACAGTGTAACTGATCACAGGCACTACTTAAATGTGGCTGGGACCCATATTTGTAACAGGCCTTTGGTTGGCCTGGGTAAAACAAAATACCTCTTTCCCCACCTATGAAAAAACTATTGGACAGATGACATATCCCAGTATCTGTTTAAATCTCCAGCCCCACCCCACTCCTTCCCAAAACCAGATTTCCTCTTTATCAAATACTGGCTCAGTTCTGCCTTGTACCCCACATTTCTGCTGCAGCCAAAACTGAATATCTGCCACTTGAACCCCCCCTTATTCTTAAACACCATCATTATAGTCCTGAAGGTGACTTTGTTAAAGGTATAGCAACAAAGGGCAGCCACAGAGGTGGATTCTTTAAGCCACCATACTTCTTCCAAAATCTATCTCGGGAGGACTTCCAAAATCTTTCTCGGGAGGACTGCTCTCCTGTTCTGGGGAGGGAGGGCTTCAGTGCCCGGCCCCTAGTGATGACTGGGGGCAAGACAGTCAGGGACTGTCAGCACAGGGCGGAGGGAGTGACAACTGCCAACGCTCCACCCATGGAAGTGCGCTTGGAGATGTCTGGGTGGCACTGAATGCCACCCCTCAGGAAGAAAACAGGAAAATGGTTTCCCGAGCTGCCGCTCACCCTGACCACCTGGTAGGCCTGTACCCCAACGAACACCCAGGCCATGCAGCACTGGTGTGAAGGTAAATCCTGCAGAAAACATAGAAAATGATGGCAGAAGGAGACTAAGGGTCTATCTAGTCCAAGTTGGGGGAGTAGGGCTGGGGTGTCCGATGTCCAGAGGGTGGCTTGGGGCCAATGGAAGAATAATAACTAACTGCAAAAATAAAATGTATATATATATATATATATATATATATATATATATATACACACACACACACACATATATATTTATATATATATATATATATATATAATATATATCCCTCAAATGAAGAATACTTATAAGCATATAAATATGTGCAATTTATTTAATCGGTATTAAAATCTGCAATCAACAAGCTGTGCAAAAACTTGTGCGCTCTTACTACGCAAGAGGTGGTCAGGCAGACAAAAAGGCCAAATCTAACATTTCACTAGCTTTTTCATCAAAGGTACCTGTCTGACCACCTCTTGCGTAGTAAGGGCTCCCATACATTTTTGCAGATCTTGTTGATTGAATATTTGTAATACTGATTAAACAAAAAATGTATTTTGCACAAATCTATATGCTTGTAAATATTCTTCTTTTGAGGGATATATTCCATAAAGGAGGTAGCGGGAGCTGTTGCTCTTTTTGGTACATGTCCCTAATCTAAAAGGCTGTCTCAGAGATGGTGCACCTAGCTGCCATGTAGAAGAGGGCGAAGTGGCTGAAATTCACTTCATGGATTAACTCATGAATTCCGAAGAATTCACAAATTTGCTGAATTCGTGAAGTTGCTGTTTTTTGGTGAATTTACCAAACTCACTTGGGAAATGGCCACTTAGTGGTGAAAACTGCAAATTTGAAGTTCCTAAGGTCAATGGAACCTTTGTGACGCTCAGTGAAAGCAAGTTTTGGCAACTTTGCAGCCAATTCGCCACTGAAGTTTAAAACTCACAACACATCTACTGCCATATGGGAAACTTTGGGTTGGAGTGACTTTGTGTCTAAGGCTCTGTGAGCTGAAGGAAGGCAGTACATTTGGTAATGGTCAGTTTAAAAGTTCTAAAGGTTGAAAATCCATAAAAATATGGAACAGAAGACCTTTTTTAGACTTCTCAGATTAGGTTATTTGGAAAACGTTATGTATATTAAAATGTATCAATTAGTATCAAAATGATCTGGGGCTTGGGGGACAGGATCTATGGGGAGAGGCTCAAAGAGCTAAATATGTACACATTGGAAGAGAGAAGGGACCAGGGGGACATGATAGAGGTCTTCAGGTACATGAAGGGGGTAAATATGGGAGGAGCAGTCAGGGTGCTCCGAAGGAAGGGGGAGCAAATAGAGGGCATGGGTGGTAGCTGGAGGGGAGGAGATTCAGGGGAGAAAGGAGGAGGTGCTACTTCACTGAGAGGGTGGTGGAACCATGGAATGCGCTGCCCAGGGGGTTGGTGGAGGCAGAGACGGTGGAGGGGTTCAAGAGGGGGTGAGACAGGTGCAGGGGAAGGATTCTGGAAGTAAAGTCTTGTGCAGCGAGAATATCCGGGACTGGGAAGGGAGAAGCCAGAGAGGGAGAGGGAGGCAGCAAGGTCAGCTCCCAGGGTGGGGGCTGACCAAACGAGCAGACACGAAAGATCGTTAGGCCTATTCTGCTGGCATTTTAGTATGTTAGTATATTCTTATGTCCTCAAGGAATCAGTTTATGTCAGAGGCTTATGATACAATCTGAGTGACAGTCTCTTGGGCCAAACAGAAAGGGATAAGGCCGAAAAAGGCATCTGTGCCTCAGATTTTGGATTTTCTTCAGGATAGAGCAGACAAAGATCCGACCCTCAGCCTACTGCGAACGCACATCTCAGCACTAGGAGTAGTGATTGAGTCTTGCAAGGGTCAGCCTTAGGTTTGCACTCTGACATTATCCAGTTTGTTAGAATAAGTAGCATAACCAAGCAGGTCTATAGACCCCATTTACACCTTGGGATCTTAATAGGTTTTTAATGCACTCTGAAAGTCTCTGCTTGAGCTTGTGTCGCAAGAATCAACCGACAATTTCCGTTAAGATGTTTTCTTGTCACAATTTGCTCATCTAGGCAAATACGAGAACAACAGGTGCTCTCATGCAAAGAGTCATACTTGGTTTTCCACCCAGATAAGGTAGTATTACCTATAGTGCTCTCTTTCCTCCTGAAGGTACCTACAGACTTTCTTGTTAAACAAGAGGCAAGCCTTTTTTTTTCTTTTGTCCAAAACCAGTGTATGAGAAGGAGAAGGAGCTGCACAAGCTACATGTCTGCAAAACAGCTAAGACATACCTTATAAGGACACAGTCTTTACAGAAATCAGATAGTCGTTTTCTGTTATTCAGCATAGCTAAACAGGGCCAGAAAGCTTCAAAGGTAACGGTGACTAGAAGAGTCAGAAGATGCATGACAAAGGCCCACTTGATGGCAAACCTGAATCCACCCGCTTTGACAGAAGTGCATTTGACCAGGGTTATGTCAGCCTTCTGGGCAGAAAGGGTAGAGGCCTCGGTGACCGACTTGTGCAAGGCAGGTACCTAGTCTTCTTTGCACACTAGCACAAAACATTACAGACTGCACATTCAACAGCTCTGCTGATGTGGCTTTTGAATGAAAGGTACTAGGAACAGTGGTGAGACAACAGACAATTTAAACAGAAAGAATATTCTTTCCCTCCAAAATACATTTGGCAGGTACAACTTTATAATACCTGCAGTAAATGAATTCCTAGTGACAACATGGACTGACGCAGAAAGAAGACATTTCATCAGACTTACCATAATTTCTTTTTTCTGTTAGTTCTATCACTGTCACTAGGACCCACCCTAAAGTATGTTATTCTATAAAGAATATTCTGCAGCTGAGGTTTGGATTGTCTGTCAGTTAACTGTGATATTATTGTTTCAGGCACTCATTTCTGTAGTGCATTGTTCATGTATTTACAGACTCTCTGGCGTGAGTCCATATATGGAATCTGCACCTGCAGAAGTTATGATTAATGAAGTTACATCAGAACAGACCAGTTGACGCAGACTCCTTCATTGCAACTCGGCACATTACAGACAGTCTGGTTCTGCCACACATCTCCAAGGAAGGGCTATAGTTTTATTTAATCTTTTAATAAATGTACATGTTAACCTTAGTATTCTTATACTGCTATATGGCTAGAAGAGTCAGAGCATGTATAGCAAGGGACTACATGGTGGCAGAACTGAATCCACGACCTTAGATAGACGTGCATTCGACCAGGGCTATGGTAGCACTTTACAAAGTACAGATGTTCCTAAATACAACTTTTCAAACATTTTGGGGTCACTTATTTACAAGAAAGCACATATTAAAGCAACGGACATTCTTAAAAATGGCTTTTCAAAGTTTGGATTCACTTCACAAAAAAGCACAGTCTGCAAACAGCAGACTTTACAACAAAACAACAACAAAAAAAAAACGCTTTTCAAACAGGATGAATTCACTTCCCAAAACAGAACATTTTACAAACAAATGACTTTCCTCAAAACATTTTTAAAAATAGTTTGGGTTTATTCCCCTCCCCCCCAAAAAAATACACACTTTACATGCAACAGACTTTCCTAAAATGGCAACTCAAACAGCTTTGGCATACTTCCCAAAATAGCGCACTTTACAAATAACAGGCACTTCTAAACAGTTTGAATTACCTTTTCAAAAAGTACACTTTACAAGCAACATAGGTTCCTTAAAATGATCTTAACAGGAGAAGATATTACAAACAGTTCAGGTCACTAAATAAAAAGCACATTTTACAAGCAACAAACTTTCCTAAAAAATTAATTGCAAACAATTCTGTTCACTTAACAAACACATTTCACAAATAACATTTAAAAATAAAATACAACATTTAAATGCAGTTTTTTAAAACAATCACCTAACAAATGCATGGGGTTTCAAACCTAAGGTGGCCACCTGTCTGGTTTTAGACTGGATTTTTTAGAGTCCTTATCCAGTCATCTGGTTTTGCTCAGATGTAGTATGGTTTGGGGACCCTTTTCAGTGCTTGCATATTCTTAAAACTGATTGTATCAAATCATTCACTGATTTGACTGCATATCCAGGTTACCAAAAAAGCAGACACAGCCGCTAGCACCATGACACAGCTGCCATGCTCAAACCCCAAAAAGGACAAAAGAACAACGACAAACGTTCACCCGCAGCAAGAAAGAAACACTTGTAAATGGTATTTGGTGAAAAATCTCTTACTGTTTTTATGATATGTGTAGAACAAACATCCTGAATGAAACCAGCTGCATGTGGACAATATCCACTGGAGGTGACTGTATGATGTCACAGCAGCGCTGAAAACCGATGTTTCACTTGGAAACTCCCAAGCTTTCTCAGGGTTAACCCAATATACACTTTAGCGCCCCTTATATGTGATCCCATATGTAAATCACATACAACACACAGTGAGACATATTAAAAAGAAAACATGGTGTAAACCAGGCACAAAAAACTTAAAATGTAAGGTCAGTGTTTAAAAATACCCTAGGTAATGGCACCATTCCTAAACTATTTAACACGCATTGCAAGAGCATAATTACATAAAAAGACTAAGTTAGTCCAAATGTGTATATTAGGGTAGAGATAAACAATCCCTTTACAAATGAAGTGCTCTGCAAATATCAACTGCACACCCACTCTGGTGTCGCCAACCAGTATCCTGACACTGGGGACTGTGATACAGTATGAGGAAACAAGGTAAGGCTGTTTAAAGAGATCTACCAACCTAGACCTCTGCATGCCATAGTTCGGTGCCTTACCTTTTTGAACTACTGCTGAGGTATAATCGATACAAAAATATCCAGTACTTTTCCTGGCAGAACACTCAAAAAATTGGTTTAACCAGGACATAGGCACTTCCTGGTTCGAAGATCCGCCCCCACACTACCCTGCGCTCAGCCAACTTTATGACGTGATCACAAGGTAAATGTGGGGACATGCAACATTATAGTCTATGGAGGTAACTTTAACATCAATTTTATATATTACAGTGAGCATGTGGTGATTAAACAAGCCGGGTGACTAACAGCTACAGTTTCTTAAACTTCGGAGAAACAGATTTTGTAAGGTTGCTAACAGGGAGGACTAGTCTGTGAGTTCTGGTTGGGATATCGTCAGTGGCTCTTCACTGAAACTGTTTTTTTTGAACAGGGAGTGAGATCAGGGTTACAAAATAACCCATAACTTTAAAACAAAAGTAATGCAGAAACCTAATTTTTGGTATGTGATTTATTTGGGGTAGGCTGATTCTAATTCTGCAATGTAGTACTTTTTAGCAGCCTTCCTCTTTAAACTGGACAAATACCAAACATCTGGAAACGTGCTACTGTCATTCCACTTGTGAAGACAGGGGACTCCAGGGACCCAAACAATTATAGGTCAATATCACTCCTCTCCACCTTAAAACAAAATCCTTTGGGACTTTGGTAATCTCACCGGTGCCATTTTCTGAGACCCCACAGAGGCATTTGATACAGAAGACCGCAAACTACGGTTTAGAAAAATGGAATGTCGCTGGCAAGTGGCACAGAGGGCTGAAGCACTGGATGCCTTAACTTGCACCACGCTGGGGACCTGGGTTCGGGAATGGACTCGGGTTGCTTGGGGGTCTGCCAGGGTAAGGAAGGATTGAGCATCTGCCAACAGCTCTCCTTCCTTGGGAGTGGGGGGACTCATCATCGTGCTGTAGACTGACACCCAGCGGAGGCTGGGGGTTAGCACAGGTGCGATGCTAGAAAGGGGTGGACCCACACACAGGGAGTAAGACTCCCTCCACAGAGGTGGAGACAATCGCCCCACCCATTGCACGTGCGTGGGTCCGGGAACAAAATGGAAAAAGGAATAGGAGCTGACATGCTGCACCCGCGCCTCCCCCCAGCAATCTAGATGTTAGCTTCCGGGGGTGGGGGGAGGCCAGCACCCCTCGCCACCGGCCCTGTAATGGGGGTAACCCGTGGGGGATGGCTGGCTGGGGTGGGTGCAGGAAAAGCCTCACCAGAGAAACGAGTCCCCTCCAAGGGAGGGTCCGAAGCTGCCTGCCAGCTCTGCTGGAGGAGTAAACTACATATAGAAAGAAAAGAAAAATGGAACGTCTGAAACTACAATAATCTTGATGGAAAACTACTTGATGAGGAGGACTCAGGTGGTAACACTAAATGGAAGTACATCAGACTCCAGAAGACTAAGTCTTGGTGTACCACAGGGGTCTAAATCCTTGATCCACTTGTGTTTACACTGTTTGTGAATGGCCTCGCTATGGTATGTACTGTCATAAACGTCCACATATAAGCAGATGACAGTGCTGTACACTAGCTTTAGATCTGACAGGGATCTAAATAAGCAGAGTGTGTGTCTGATAAAGTGCAGCATTGGATGTCTGTGAACAGGCTGCTACCAAATGCAAAGAAGCCCAAAGAAATGATCTCCCCCCCAAAAAAAAAATAAACAAACATGGAAACCACGCAAACGTTAGTGTTTATACAAGCTAAAAGGGAGTGTCTAGAGACGGTCTAATGTTTCCAGTATCTGTGGGTGTGATTAGATCCCCATCTAGCCTTTGACCAACACATTGAACATGTAGCAAAAACCATGCACCAAAAGACTGGCATGCTATACAGACACAGGCACTGGCTGGAAATGCAAACCAGAAAACAGATCCTAGTGCAGTGTCTTCTTCCCACTGAACTGTATGCTTATGTGGTGTACAGTATGTGACTGCATGTCAAACAATACTGCTTAAGCCATCATCTACAACCAGGCATGCAGGTTTACACTGGATGCATTTGTGTCGCACAACACATCACTGTGACCTGTATGCCATTCGGCATCCCAGCTTTTTGGAGAACAGAAGATAACTGCTCTGGGAAATGTCTACATATAAATTTACTCAGGGCACACCTGCAGACTACCTGAGTGGTCAGCTCACCAAAAATAAGGTCATAAGCAAGAGCAGTCCTCTATGTCCCAAAAACAAAGAATATGACAGGTGAAAAGGCATTTAGCACTACAGCACCAAAAATCTGGTAGGCATGGCCAGACCATGTGAAGTGTGCGGGTAGCCGTGCCCAATGCAAATCCTCTATGTATAAGCATTCAGAAAAAAACATGCAACTGCCACAAGGCATAAAAAGTATTCCCAATGTATCTTTAGTGGATATATCCTTATCAAATGTATCCCAATGGCAACACAACAGCACCGCAATGCCAAAACAGCTGCCACTCACTTGTTATGCCCTATTATTACTTAACGCTATGTCGTTCCTATCCAGAACACATCAGAGTGCTTTCTATTAGTAAGGCCATGCTGTGTGACTGCACATGTAAGAAGTAGCTGTGGAGTTCTGTAAAATATGTATAAATTATACCTTTATATCAATGTAATCTTAACTATTGTATCTGTGGAGCCAAACGTACACATGCAGGCTAAGTAATTTATGTAAAAGTTGCTGCTTCTACTCTAGATGTCACCATGGTACCATCTTGTAAACCATCTGATACACCTAAATGAGATGATCCTAGTGCTGAAATGTTTCAAATAAAGAAATCTAACACTATTTGTTGTTCTGTGTATACCAAATGCTATGCACTAAAACATCAAAAGTGCCTGGTATACAGGTTTGGTGCTTTGGTTTCCACTGGCCACTGCCCTCCCCCGGTCTGTGTTCTGCTGGCCTCTGCCCCCGCAGCCAACACTTCTGCTTCCAACTGCTCCTATAATAAAACCCCTCCCTCAAGCACATCTCAGCCCCCATTCCCCTCCTCGCCCAGTCCTTAGAAGTACCCCCCCCCCCAAGCCTCATGGTATCTGTAAAATGTGTACTTTATTTTATGTTTGTTCCCTGGTGCCTGAGGGGTAGGTATGTCAGTACAAGTTTAGTTGATCAACATTTATGTCAGAATATTCTCCTTACAAAGCAACAGAAAAATCCAAAGTTAAAACACACTATATATTTAATTACAATCAAATGTTTTTAACAATTTCTAAAAATAAATAAACCGTTTGTACAGAATGAATCTCAGAGTAACACAGGTTTGACAAATCGTATGCAAATTGAAAGCTAATCCAATGGTACGCCAGGTTTACTTATAATCATTTCTCACTCTTACAACTGTTTTTAAAAAATGGAACATCTAAGAAATAATAGATCTTTCCTGGATAACAGGGATATATACTGTTTTTCAGGAGGACCTGAAGATTTTCCAAAACGTTTGGTTTAGTTTATTTATTTCACCAGGATAATGAGCAAGCTCATTTTCAAGGAGGTCCTGGGTAGGACAGCATACAAGACAGTAGGTATACAGTCAATACAGATCAATGTATCGATTTTGGCAGAGTAGAAGATAATATATAGGATAGTGCATGGGGAACAGTTGACAACAGGGCTATTCTTTCACCGAGTTGGCACTATGACGATGGATTACCTCGAGAGTGCAGCTCGAGAGGTAATCCGTCGTCATAGTACCGAAATTGAAAGATTAGCCCTGTCCAACTATTCTAAACAATTTTCTTTATAGTGTATGGTGGAACGTCGTTTTTTTGTGGAAAAAAAAAAACACGACAGCATGTTTCTGCTTCAAAACATTTTTACTGGGTTACTAGAAGGAAAAAAGAACTTTACATTTTGAACGTTTTCACGATTGACATTTTAACTGTTTAAGAACTTTACATTTTGAATGTTTTAACGCTAAACATTAGTACTACCGCCGACATTTCTGCTTTCGCTATGTGTCCTGTCTATGGAGTGAGCCCTAACTGTCAAATGCTGCTCGAGGACACAGTGTGTGACGTGAGCAGTGCAGTAGAACAAAAAACTGTTCTACTGCACTGCAAACGTCACTAGTGTAGGAGAACAACATTTCGACAGCGGTGGATTTCGGTGGAGAACGACGTTCCACCATACACTATATAAATATAATTATCTAGCCATTTCTTTCTTAGATTATATTAGCTTGGGAAGAACATCACAACACGAACAGGACCCTCTGGAACCGCCAACCTATATCCATAAAATGTGGATTTATTGGTATGAGAATTACCTGAATACCTTGCTCTTAACATGTTACAATCAAAACACCGCAACCGAAATTTTGTATAGGAATTTCTTAATGAAGACTCAGTATTATGAGCCTCAACAGGTACGGTTCTAGTTCCTGAGCCTTCTTAATTTTGCTAGCCTTAAACTAAATCTGGCTTTCCCTAATGAATCAATATATTTTGGGTTTTCAACAGCAGTCAAACTATTTTTAACTAAGTGTCGTTTATAGGGATTTTATGGCCTTGGCGGACTTAATGCCTTTGTGATGGACCTTTAACAAAGGTATTATAATAATGAAAATGTGTGTGAAAAATTGTAGTTATAATTTTATGATATATTTTTGTTCATCTTTGTACCTTGGCATTTTTATTCTATATGTATATAATACTTTGTGGTGTATACATTTTTGTTGTACTGAATTTCAGCCCCTAAGTTGAGGCAGTTGGAGGCAGTATAGCGTAGTGGTTAAGGGCACTCAGCTGCAAACCTGGAGACCCGAGCTTGAACTCCCAGGCCACACCTGGAAACAAGATCTAGTTTAGTGTGCCTTTCCTGGTTGAACAATTTCCACTTCCACGTTTTCTGAATGGTTGCAATGATGTTTTAACAAGTCAAATCCCATACCAACTAACAAAGTATGTACTGTATTGGTACGAGTCTTTAATTCTGTCAACTGATACAAAGATTTTAGATTTGATTTTCTTCATATTTCTTGTAAATGGGCAAGCCAAGCAGTACTTAACACCTAAATTCTGACATTTTGTAAGCCCTTGATATGCTAGATTGGGAAGGCGCATTGAAGACATTTTGATTAAACTTAATCAATGCTCAAACATTCTTGTTTGAGCTTGGGCTCTTAAATTTGCTTGCCTACCTTCTGTTCTCATGGCACAATCCAGAATGGCAAATGGTAGCCATAGACAGTTTTCCAAACGTTTGCCATTTTGCCATTTAAATTTTAAAATTTTGAAAATGCCTAGATTTTTGAGGCATGCAAAGTTTTTGCTGATGGCTTAGCTGCTCTTATAGCAGATACAACGAGTTACCTCCATATAACGTTATACTTTGTAAGAGCCAACAAGAACTGGTCAATTTTTTTTTTTTTTAATTTTTGTAACATGATTATTCAATTTACAGTTTGCAGAAATGATACTTCTAGATATACATATGTTTCACCTGATTCTAAACTATCATCTAACTTCCAAACAAAGGAGGAGGAAGGCTTCCCGCTGCCAAACTGTATGCTCTTGCTCTTGCCTAGATTAATTTGCAAATCTGAAGAGGAGCAAAACTTGTGAAGATGACTCATGAGAGAGTCTGTAGGCCTCCTGAGGTTAATGAAAGTGCTTACGGGGTTAACATGCTGTGGTGGGTAATGGTTTTGTCCACTTCCTGAGACATGTTCCTCTGTCCTGTATGTAAGGAAGTAAAAAGATCCACCAGCCTTGACACTTTACTGGTGTGGTCTCAGTTATCTGACTGTCAGGGCAGAGATAAGTAAAACACTTCAAACAGCCCAATGCAGTGCGGAGATCCTCATCCTTTTTGTCTCACCATTGGTCCTGAGGGCCAATAAACCTGCCTGACAGTGACTGCACAAAGCACTACTTGTGGCAATATTATTGGCATTCGAGCCTGGCAATCATGCCAAAAGGATTAGTGTCTTCACACCACATTTGTCTAGTAAAAAACTTGTTATTACGACGGAGGGAGAAGGATCAAGCACCCAACAGCTGCTCTCCTTCTCTCGGGGTGGGGGAATTGCGCTCTCCGCCATGATACCGCACCTATTGGGGGAACTCAGGGTTGTCGGTATGGCTGAGGGACGCCTTGAGGTAAGGGTTGATGCTGGCAGAGGACTGGAGTCAACGTGCATCTCCGCACATGCCGGCAGCCTTGCTCCTCACTGCATGCCAATGTCGGGGATCCATATATGGAGGAAAAACATCCTTCCAACTCTCCTAGATGACGACCTCCAGAGACATCCTCAACTCCTTCTGACTGAACAGGGCAGACCCCAATGTGCAGCTCACTCTCGGGGATAAGAGGGAGGTAAGGGGGGGGGATCTCTTCTCACCCCACCAGGGGGGTAATCCGAGCCATCAAGGGCCCTGAGGGAAAGTGAGTGTGGCACTCTAGGGGCAGACCCTGACAGTCGGTAGGGTTGGATGGGGATGACGCTCCCTGGGGCCCAAAGGAGTGGAGCTTGGGGAACAGTGGAGGCGTAGAAAAATAATAAGTAAAAAAAATGAAAAAAAAAAAAAAACATTAGTGTTATAGTTTGCTTCATGTAATCAAATTAACTAAATCTGGAGATATTGCACCTATTGCTACTTTAATTGTACTGATCTATTGTTAACATATTTTGGAATTATGATTCTTCCTTTTGGAGTGATGACCTTGTAAATGTTCCTATTAATTGTACACCGCCTTCTACTGTACTCTGCCAGGTCATGCCTGAAAATTAGCTTTCATATGCCAAGTGTATATGCCTGATTAACAAAATCCAAATAAATAGCTAAAAGTGCCATTTTACAGGCACTGGGTGACTCAAAGCAACTTATCAGGACTGGGTGCCAACGGTGGGGGCTAAGTTAGGTATGGGTGTGGGGGATGGGGGTTGCTATAGATAGCCATGGAAGGCAGAAGTGTTGGCTTTTAAATTCCTTCATGTGTTTCAATGTGACTTCCAAATGTGAATGTTGCTTGTTGCATGTAAAATTTGAATACAGGGAATGATTCCCCCCACCAAAAAATGTAGTCAAAAACATACCCTGGCCATAAATAAGGCATTTTTATTAGTTAAAATCCTTGCATTCTTTACAAGGTTGAATTTTCAGGTGTTCCAGTTTTATTTCAGTAATCTGAGGAGTCTGCCAGACTCTGTGCAGCAGAGTTATTCCACGGAGCTGTAAGCAATGTGTGGAAATCACACCGCGTTTACACAAGGCTTAATGGAAAATGTTATTTAGCTTGGTTCGGAGCCTAGACAAATTAACAAAATGGTAACTGTGACTTTTTCAAATAAATTCGAGCAACATGTTCAGTTCCCCCCCAACCACCCACCGCCATAGCTTTTTATTTTCAACTGGTTTGCTGTTGTGTGTTCCCCTATGAAAGGGACTTTCTGCTCCTGGCCTAAGGGTTTCAATTTGACCTTTGGACACGGCCCTCCCAGCTGAGCTTTATCCAAACACTTCCTTTAAATACTTTTTGGGTGTGAAGCAGTGCTGAAGTTCTCTTCATCCTTTGTCTCTCCACTATTCTCAAGTTCTGATGTTCCACACAGAAATTTGGTCCTGTTTGTTGGGCCATCAAACTACAGACAGTGCTAACTTTTTGTGACAAAACCACTTCCTCAGGATACATGGTTTCTGGCACTTACATCAAACAAACAATGCTTCTTTCGGCAGGAAGTCAGCCAGTCCTGGGAGAATGCATACCAGAACCTGTTAAAGAGTAGCTGATGCCTTCAGGAGAACTTCAACAAAACACAATATTTAGATACAGTGTGGCTTGTATTTCACATTAGTTCCATATTCCTCCTCCTCATTATTTATTACTAATGCAATTTGCATGAAAATAGGATCTTTGCTCCTGAAGAGTTCATCTATTCCTGTTGTTTTCTCCCTACCTGAAGTCATAATGCACTGCTTATGACTTCACAGTTACTCCCATGGCAACAAATTGTGATGTCACAACAGGGGATTATGACTTGCAGTAAGGAGTAAGCTATAGAGGCAGATGAATTCTGAGGTATAAAGATCATGTATTCATGCAAATTTCCTCAGTAATCAATAATGTTGAGGCACAATCTATAGAATATATATGGAATGCAAGCGAATTGTACCTAAATATCATGTTTTTCAAAGTTTTCTTTGAGGAGTTAGGAGCTCTTTAAGCATATGGAGCAAGACATGGGACGTCAGCCACCCACAGCGTCCAGAAAGCTGGTACTCCATATAAGAGGGAGCCGGATAATTTCCAGTAAGCTCTGTTTGATAGAAGCACCAGAAACCACCTATCCTGAGGAAGTGGTGTTGCCACGAAATGTTGTTGTTTGGCAGAAGACAAAAGAAATGAAAACATTTTACATACATAGGAGATGAACCTGCATTGTTAGCACTATCTAGATCACATTCTGCTTGGAGAGTTCCTTCAGACTTATGCTGGCTAGGAGGCTGCGAGAAGCCATGGGCATCCTAGTCTTTATACATAAGCCATCAAACTAAAGAACATGAAGGGATGTGTAAATCAATACCATCAAGTATTATCACATTCATTTGTAGCATCTCGAACTGCAGGGAGAAAAGACTGGAAATCTGATTGGGGGGGCACTGTAGGTCAGAGATAAGGAATGTTGGTGAAACCAGGATCAGGACATTGTCACTGCAGGAGACAGAAGACAATCAAGATGGTTTCTATAAGCAATAAGACACAACAGGGTGTGGATTGTGCTGCCACAACTGCATGCCCAGAAGCATAGTAAGACATAAGGCTGCAGGCTGAATGCCTTCAGCCCCTGGAAGTGCAATGGTAACAGCACAACAAACACCTTGAGTGTTTTATTGCACTTATAAAAATGGGTATGTACTTAGATGGCTGAAATATGAATATACATGCAAACATACGAAGAAGCCAGCAGAAGAAGGCCATTTGGTCTATCTAGTCTGCTCGTATTGCAGGGTCCACAGCTTGAGCTACTGTCCCTGCCCTCCCTCCCCACTCTTTTCATCCTCCCTACACATGATCCTTACTTTTCCCCTCTGCCTATCACAGCCTCTCTTAAAACTGCCAACTGTCTTCAACGAGATCACCTCTTCTGGCAGCGCATTCCAAGTGTCCACCACCCTCTCTGTGAAGAAGTGCCTCCTGACCTTCCTCCTAAACCTCCCACCCTCCAGCTTAAGACAATGCCCCCTCATGTTAATTTTTTATTTGTTTAGATAAGTGACAGATACATTAGACAAACAGTAAAACAAACAGTAAAACAGTACCTCCTCAGTGCTGGAAATATTGAAATATGAGCAAGCAGCCTCTAGTGGGAAGTACAAGTATTGCATTTTGTAGTGTCTATTAAGTTTGCATTGAAACTCTGAAACACAGAATTTGATGGCAGATAAGGATCACTTGGCCCACCAGTCTGACCATTTTCCCTTCCTGTATTGTTACCGTAGACCCTGGTTGATCTACAGCTCTTTCTCCTTCCTCCTTGCTTTCCACTATGATTCCCCTATGCCTATCCCTTGCATTTCTGAATCCCGCCACTTTTTTTGCTCTCACCACTTCCACTGAAAGGTTGTTCCAGGAATCCATCACTCTTTCTGTGAAGCAGTGTTTCCTCACATCTGTCCTAAATCTTCCTCCCTCCAGCTTCATAGCACGTTCCCGTGTTCCTTGAGTATCTTTTCTTCTGAAACTTATTTCCCGCCTGTGATGCATTTACCCCCATGAGGTATTTAAAGGTCTCTATCATATCCCACAACCCCCCGCCTCTCTTCCAGGGTGTACATACTGAGGTCCTTTAGTCTCTCCTCATAGAGATGTTGATGCAGACTCTGCACCATTTTAGTTGCCCTCCTGTGGACCATCTCCACTCTATGTCCTTTTGGAGATGTGGTCTCCAGAGCTGGACACAGTACTCTAGGTGGGTCTTACCAGCGATCTATATCGAGGCAACACCACCTCCCACTTTCTGCTGGTGCTACCCTTCCCTATGCACCCCAGCATCCCACCAGCTCTCCTGACTGCCCTGTTGCACTGCCTGGCCACCTTTATATCATCAGCTATGATTACCCCTAGGTCTTTTTCCTGTTTGGTGGTCATCAATACCACTCCACCCATTTTGTCCCCCACCACTGGGTTTCTGCACCCTAACTGCATTATTCTGAAGCTTTCCACATTGAAACCCAGCCGCCAAACCCTTGACCACTCCTCCAGTTTTCTCAGGTCTCTGCTTAGCCTTTCCACCCACCCCCCCCGGGTGTCCACCCTATTGCAAATTTTGGTGTCATCTGCAAACAGGTAGATCTTCCCTTCCAGCTCCTCTGCAATGTCACTTACAAAGACATGAAAGAGGACCGGTTCCAGCACTGATCCCTGAGGTATTCCGCTGGTCACCCTCCCTTCCCTTCCTCTGAGTAAACTCCATTTACCACCACCTTCTGTCACCTATCCCCTAACCAATTTCTTACCTGGTTTACCACCTTTGGACCCACTCCTAAGTTACCCAGCTTGCTTACTAGAGTCCTATGTGGAATGGTGCCAAAAGCCATACTGAAATCTAGGAAGGCGACAGCCACCGCTCCACCCGGATTCAATTCCTTTGTCACCCAGTCAAGGAAATTTATTAGATTCCTTTGACAGTCCTCCAGAACCACTCCTGTTTCTAGCAAGCTGCTCAACAGACCTGTCAGAGGTGCAGCTAGTGCCACTGACATAAGTAACAGGGCACAGTAAGAAAAAAAGGCAGGCTGGCACCTGGACATTTCTGCACCTATTGGTTGTGCTGTCCCAATCCAATGGGTATGAACAAGTTTCAGCCAATCAGGATGCAAGATTCTTAGTGTCCATTTCATGACATAGTACATCATATGGTATAATATGTACAGTATTTATTTTTGTTTTTTAACAATGAGATTGGCCTGATGGTGCAATTACGGTACCGTCACTTGTGACGCCAGTGAACTTACGTCCCCAGTGTGATTCACTGGCAGCTGGCAAGGGGAGGGCTGATCACCCCAGCTGATGTTCTCCTCCTCCAGGGCAGGTTAGTGGTGTAGTCCACTGCAAAACCACCTCCTGGGAGACCACAGCTGGTGGTGCGGTGATGCTTTCGGGTGAGGAGAGCATGGATGTCACGAGCGTCTGGTGTGCCAGCTGCTGCGGACATTATGAGCACGCTGCCCAATGCGGAAGAGTAAAATAGGGCAAAAGGGAGTGGTCGCTGCTGAAGCAGATGCTCCACTGCTGGTCCTTCGTAGCCATCATGTATTTTCCCTCTCTGGGTGCCTCCTACTCATACTGAGAGTCTCAGTCCCAGTAGCTGCAGGCTGAGTAAGGAGACTGTTGTCCATCACAGTTGCTAGAAAGATATGGCCACACCTCAGGGGGAAACCTTGGGGGTATCAAGTTGTAAGGACTTAGCAACCCACCGGATATCATACCAGGAGAAGAATTCTGCAGCTGGGATAGCAGGAGCTGAAGGTACTTGTTACTGGATCGCCCCAGGGAGCATAAAATGCATTCATAAAATGATACGTTATCATCATTGATGCAAAAAAACAGAACTATGCGGTGCTGCTGCCGAGTGCTTTCATCATGCAGGGAAGTGAATTTGTGAGATGACATGTCAGATGGAAGTTAAGATGTAGGCAACATAACTCCAGACCCAGATTCCAAAAGAATTTCATAAACCGCCAAATTTTCCATGTAATTTTTAAACTGTGAACAGAAGAACTGGAGAGAGAGACTGCCAAAAAGTGGATTCCGAGATGTGCGGAGCACATGTGGATGATGGAAGAGCAAAGGCTTGCCAAGACAGTTGAGAAGCGAGCAGCATATGAGAAGGATATGAAAGAGACCAAAAAGGAGCCAGAGGGACACCGTAACAGAAATTAGAAAGTAATAAATTAAAATTGGAGGAGTATGCCAATTCGTAGGAGACCATAAGGCAACCTTGTGACCCTGGTTCACTTCTTCACCCCAGTATTATGATGACACATAGTAAGGGAACGGGGCTCCACGGGGGGAGGGGCTGCCTGCCTACATGTATTAATGTTACCTATACAGGCATGTACATATGTACAGGACTTATATCCAAGATAAATGTATATGTATATATAAGCTAACATTAGTACATGCGGGCAGCCCCCCCCCCCCAATCCTAGCAGCAGCTCCACAGAGTGCCTGTAGCACCGTTCCTCACTACAAAGCATCATAATACTGTTTCGGTGGGGGGGGGTCTGCAGCTCTCGGTGGCAACTCATATCAGGAAGTTATGAGCCCAGTTTTGCAAGGTAACTTTTTATTCCATAGATAAAAAAATTAATTTTATAGCTAAAATAGCTCCTAGGGCAGGCAGCTACATGCATTGAGTTGTCTGCCTGAAGCTTGTCAGCAGCTCTTTAATCATACTGTTCTTATGTATACAGTCGAATTAGTACTTTACACTTTCATTAAATGTGTCCTCTTTGTGTGGGTATATCCCATCAGAGAGCACACAGATAGGGTGGCTGTCTATTTTTTAAATCCTCTCCTATTCAGGTTCTCTTAGGCTACTGAGACCTGTTGGTGCAGACTGGAGGGCTCACGACAGCCATGACCATATGGTCAGGGGAATCAGGTGCACTACATGCGAATCAGGCAAGCACCCTCCCTATGGGGCTAGCTTGTTCACTTTACTGCACGTGAGTAGTAGCTGTCACCTTAAAAGCAACTTTGTCCTACAATGCTTTTGAATTTCAGACCAACAGAATGTATATGGTGGTTGCCGAATAATATGAAACCTAACTGCTTCACTGTGTTTCATAAAAGTTACTAGTTTTAGTTCACTTTCTGTTTTTTTCATACTAGGCTGATATTTGGTGAAGTCTGGAGAGAAGACTCAGTGTCTGTTCATCTCTGTTATTGGCTACATTATTGAATTATCTAACTTTTAATGGACTTTCAATAAGTCACTGGCTGATTTATAGGGTCTTGTACTCCAGGACTTTTTATTTTAATGGTAAATAACCCATGGCCATGGCTGTAAATACAGTAGTTTCCACTGTTTCACACAAACCGTTTATCCAGTTGTAATTCCCCTCCTATGATGGAACACTGGAAGATAAGAAAGTGATCCTGATTTTACAAATGTTCCTGTATCAATTCCTATGCCATGGAACCAAGTTTGTATCTGTAACCCCCTCTGGGGGCTTACTGGATTCCTTTGGGCTCCCGCTTCCTGATTCAGCCCCAAATGGGCTGCAGAGGCGGGGGCAGTGAGCGCCCTATGTCTAAAAACAGCACCATTGAGCACTAGAGGCATTGGGGCAGACAGCTAAACTGGATCACACCTATTGATAAGCCCAGTCATTGCTCCTAGGGTTTCTGCAGAATGGAGCTAGTGACTGGGAGTAATGTATATCATTGCACAGCCGTTTAATAGGGGATAGGCCCCCTTGCTATACGCTGGAGAAACTGTGTTGATAATAATTATACATCGGGTGCCAAGGCACTTTGAACTGTGGATCCTGTAGCATTGCTGTGAACTGAATGGGGGCTAACATTCTGTTGATCCTTTGACCTCAACACAGCAGCAAATTCCGCTGCTTAGGCACCTGAAGTGGACCTGAGAGATTCTGGGAGAGAGAGTTTTCCTAATTCAGGTGCCTAAATCATGCCCCAATGAATAATCTGGAAATATTGATCTCTATGGTTATTACTGACTGATAGGCTGATTACTGAGTGAAAACCCAAGGACTTTCTCGGTTCAAGACAGTCTGTTCACGGGCTCTTCTCGAGTCAGGAGGATTCTCTGTAGGTGGATTTAGACTGTGAGAGGCTTTGCTCAGGCCTCCATTGGAGATTGCCACCACAGAAAAGGAACATCAGGGGAAAAGAGAGTGAGAGACTGGACGGATTTTTAACCTCTCCAGGTACTGTGAATTGTGTTGCCTTGATTGGGAAGTGTAGCTGCTACAGAGACCCTGCACTAGTAAACTGAACTGTGCTGCTAGAACTGTGCTGTCTCATTCTGGAAGTTGAACAGTTGCTGCAGAAGACTTGTTTTGCAGATTGGGACTCTGAGAATAATTCTGAAGAGGCAAAGTGTCTCTGGTCAGGGTGCTAACCAGGTTCTGTGACTCTGCTGTGTGGGGACTGAACTGAGTGGCTGAGAGCTGTGTCCCAGCCGAAGCTAAAAGGAATCTTTTAGTTGAAAGCACTGAACTGAACAGGGGTTTGCTTAGTTCTGACCTCCTCCTGCGGATTGCTATAGTCTGAGTGCAAACTGGAGGGCTAGCACCCGTTGGTATACCAATACTGCTGTTTATTTGGAAGCACTTCCTAGTTTACAAGAGACTTGTAGATTCAGTGCAGGTACTGCAGAGGGCTCCTACAGCTTGGGAGTCCTCAATAAGAGACAGGGAGGGAACTCGCTAACCCCTTCCAAGTGGGACCCACTGTCTCAGGAAGCCACCGGCATTGCTGGGGTGCTAGGGCACCTACAATCTTGGTGGGGAGCTGGGCTGCAGAGCCACTCCAAGATCTGGGCCTTCTGGGACTGGTGTGGATCTGCCATCGAGCTCTGCAACAGGCCAGAAGTGGCTAAAGGGGACAAGCGGACAGATCTTCAATCAAGGGGACAAGCTGCAAGACCTTCGAGCAAGACCCAACCTGCCAAGGGAACACAGACCACTATCCCTTCTGCCCTTGGCTGCATGAATTGAGCGAACCTCCATACTCCGGGGCGTCTGGAAATTGGCATCTCAAAAGCTGCTGAAATCTGCAAACCATAAGTATCCAGAATTTAGCTCCTGGAAGTAAGACAGGGGAGTGTGAGTTTGATTTAAACAATTTCTCCAAGTTTTCAGGGTCCCAACAGCCGGCCAATCCATGGCAATGTCCAGGTCTGCAACTAGTGGGTACCCCAGAGACTTCTCAGGGTGTAACACTGGTACCAGTGGGGGTGGGCAACCAGGGGAAGGACTGGCCTAAGGGCCCTCACTGTGTTGTTTGCAAACTTGCCACTAACTCTTTCTTTTGTTCCACATCTATCCCTATTCCAGGTATCCCTTTTCCTAGCCCTTATCGCCAAATAAAGCTGTGAGTTAATTATGGAAATGACTGTGTCAAGGGAAGTTTATTGCATCTTGCCTTCGACAGATCTATGATATTTGGTGAGAAGAGGTTGTTGGGGATCCAGTGTGCAGAGTGGCTGGGTGGGGAGGTGTAGCATCCCACGGGACTGTATCAACCAGTCATCTGACCTACTTATAACTTATTCTGGGTGGAGGCACCATGCTAATTTTAATATATATTCTTCTGTTATTATCCCAATCATGTTATTACAAATATATTCGCTTACCTGCTCTTGTATTCCTACCTATGTATATATTCCCAGAGCTCTGCCCCTGTATGTAATATGTTGTTTCATTTGACTGTCTGTGATGTGGAACATCTGTAAATGAGCTGTTAGCTCAAAGGTTGTAATCCGAGACTTCAATAAATAAATAAACTGTCACCTTAGCAGGACCCAGCCCCTTAACCTGTACCAGGGTCAACAGGCAGGGGTAGGTGCCCACTGGAACGCAGTGACTGGGCTACATATCATATATCAGTTTTTGATATAATGATTAAAACTATAATAAAAAAAAAAGACACAACCTACCCTGGATTTCCTCTCTCATGTCGTTGATGAACACACTGAACATACCAAAGAGGACTGGGCCTAGAACAGATCCTTGTCACAACTTTCTGCTGCCTCCCCTCTAACTAACTCCATACCCACCTTACTAGTTCCTTAGCTGTTCCCAGATACCCCATCATTTTCAGCAGCCTTCAGTGTGGCATCGCGCCAAATGCCTTGCTGAAGTTAAAGCAGAGTAAATCTACAGCATGTCTCTTATCAAGTTCCTTAGTTACTCAGCCAAAGAATACCATCAGACTGGTCTGACAAGACCTCCCGGTCATGAGTCCATGCTGCTTACTATCCTGAAGTCTGTTTTTCCTCCAGATACTCCACTAGATCTGCTTTGTCAAGTGTCTCCATAAGTTTCCCTACCATGGAGGGAAGGCTGATGGGTCTACAGTTTCTTGGCTGCTCCCTGTCCCCTGCCTTGTGCAGTGGAACCACGTTCACCATCCTTCAGTCCCAGGGAATCACCCCTTGCTCAGTAGAGCTTCTGAACAGCCCTGCCAGGGGTTCGCCTGTGTCTGTGTTTAAGTGCACCTGGCCTAACTGGGTTGCACTGTATCATTATCTTGTTCCCTAGACATTATAATTATTCCCATGACAACCAGTTCTGGTTCTTAAACAGAGGATTATGACATCACATGTAGACAGAAGGCAATGAAGCAGAGTGGCATGGATGGGAAGATGAATATACAAAATATGTGAAAAACAGGCAAGAACTGTGTGTAAATATTATGTTTTTTATACTTTTCCCACATTATATCACAAGTTCCTTGAGTAGGCAGCTGCAGGCCCAGTCGGCAGTACTCAGCTCTGGCTGAATATTTAGAAGTGTTATCTTTGGATTCTGTATATCAACATTTAGAGCATTATCTTTTGATTCTGTATATCGTCTGTTTTAACATTTCTTTTCCGAAAAGTTGTCTGCATGCAACCTGTCTAAACTGTGATTGGATGGTGGTGATGTAACGATTTGTAGTCGAGTTTACCTGCAAAATTTGCAAAATATACATTGCTAAGCAATCTGGGTACAGTCTAAATGCCCCCCCCCCAAGATTTTCTGCCATTTCTTCCTTAGACTTTGCTACATTTATGCCTGCAGGTCATTGCGATGCCAGTATATCCCCCATCACTTGTAAGCCAACAGACGGTGATGACATAAATACTGTATTTGTGAAGTCACTTCAACAATCTGCAAGTGGTCAGACCGGAAGCTTGATTTTGAAGTGACCATTTATTGTGTATGAGGCATAACTGCAGCATTGTATGCTGCAGTTACACTCTTGTGCAAAAACAATGAGATTTAAACAAAAATCAGCATCATTTTTAGATGACAGAGAGCATCTTTGACGGTTGTTATCTGTGTCAGTTTGTGACACTATGCAAGATGATTTTTTTGGGGGGTTACAACTGCGCCTATTTCTTAAATAGGTAATCCATCTGAGGGAAACCGTGAGTATCACAAGTAATACTCATTCAAATGACCGTGTCCAGTCCAGATCATTAAGTTGTCTGACCTCCTCACTTTCATTTAGGACCATGACCTCTTTGACCCTAACAACCCCCCAAAAAAAAAAAAAAACATACGTACACACACGCACACACACACACACACACACATATATATGCACAAAGAGCAGGTAGGGCAACAAGCCTTGGGTTCCACAGGCTTTTCTGTCCCTATATTTAAAGTTATGGTGCTCAATGGAAACATTACCAGGATGACTAAGTTAGTGCACAATCCCATCTGGATCACTATTCACGGATAATGCCAACATCTACATAAGGGTGGATAGTTACAGATAAGTGATTAATTGACCTGATAATCTGATCATTTTATAATTAACACAAGATACCCGATTATTGGATCCAGGCCACAAAGGGCCATTATCTGAGTTGTGTCTAGTGGATGCCACAGATTATCCAAATCACTCTACCCTTTACACAGTACTATTTCCCTTTTAAAGATGTGAGTTCAACTAGGGCTGTGCAAACCTCCGAAAGTTCGATCTCGTGAACTTTGACCATTGAACGCTCAAAGTGGCTGTTGAGAGACCTTAAAAAACAAATGAGGGTGAGAGACAAAGCCTGGGAAAAATTCTAATCTACAAATCTAACTAAGGATTGGGTGGAATATAGAAAATTGAGAAACAAGTGTAAAAAGGAACTAAAATCAGTTAAAAAACAATACCTCTTTGGACCCTACAAAATTTTGGTCCCAAATCAACGCTCTCCTAAAGGGGAACACCACCTATGAGAAAAGTGACATAGTAACAAATGGTGTCTGCTGTACCAACCCACAAGATGCTGCTAATGCACTAAACGCATTCCTCACTGACCTGGACAAATTTAAAAATAATCCCTCTGGGCCCTTCCCCCTGCCCAGAATCATTTACAAGAGGAAACCCCTTACCCTAATTTTCACTTCAAACTTGCAACTAAATCTGAGGTCCAAAAATTACTAAAAAAAATCCAATCCTCTGACACTGCTGGGTTTGACAAGCTGGAGCCCAGACTCCTCAGAATCACAGCCCACATCATTACCTCTCCAGTCATTTGGCTCCTAAACAGATTGCTGCTTACATGCAAAGTCCCCACTGGATGGAAAGTTGCCTTGGTCACTCCTATCCCTAAAGGTGGGGATACTGAGCTTGTTGAGAATCACAGACCGATATCCATCCTCTGCACTCTAAGTAAAGTGTTAGAGAGGATTGTATACCAGCAGGTCCAGGAATATGTTGAACGTAACAATTTACTAACTGAACAACAGTATGGTTTTAGAAAAAATCATGGTACCAACATGGCCCTGATTAGCATTACTGGGGATATCTTCACGGCTCTAGATGATGGCCTTCCAACTGGTGCGATCTTTATAGACCTCACCAAGGCATTTGACTTGGTGAATCATCAGCAGCTTATCACTAAACTAACATCTCTTGGTCTTGATCTTCTGTCTACTCAATGGTTCATGGACTACCTTGATGGCAGATCACAATTGGTCACATGGCATGGAGCGAAGTCTGACAAATGCCCTATCACAGACGGCGTCCCCCAGAGTTCAATATTGGGACCTCTCCTGTTTTCCCTTTTATTGATTTGCCTCAACATTGTGGAGGGGCCAAGGTGACCTTATATGCAGACGATGCCATGCTTTATAGGTCTTCCCGAGACACTGTCCAACTAAACAACCTTCTTAGTCAAGACCTTGGTCTACTTGAGAATTGGTTTCTTGCTAATAAATTAGTTCTAAATAGTAAAAAGACCAAAGCCATGCTATTTGGCCCTAAGAGCCTGGACCCAACGCGTTTACATTTATTGTCCCCAGCTCTTTCCAATGGTTAAAAAATTAAAGCGATCGATTGTATCAAATATCTAGGTGTATACTTAGACCAAGACTGCTCCTTTAAGATCCACATCGACCATCTGACCAAGAAACTCAACCAAAAGTTAGGTCTATTATATCACCTGAGCCCTTTCCTCAATTGTAAATCCAAACTCAAGGCTTCCACTGGTACACTGGTACACTCCTACTAACCTTGCTATATGGGGCCCCTTTACTACATTCTGTAAGAAGTTCCAAAATGCAAAAGCTAAAAATACTGTATCACAGGATAGGGCACTTCGCTTCAGGGGTGCCACCATGGGAGCATCACTGCAAGGCACTATCATCTCTTAGGTGGCCTTCTTTAGACGGCAGATTATCATATCCATCACTGTGCCTTACATTTAAGCTCCAGCAAAATGGCGCTCCATCTAGCCTAATTAATACATTAGCTCCCAAAAAGAATGGGAGAATACTAAGATCCTCTGGCCGCCAGCTTCTCCATGTCCCCAGTGTTAGGACTTCCCTAGGACTCCGGTCCTATGCTGCCTTCATCCCTCCTATCTGGAATGGTCTCCCTAGCAGTCTCCAGGAATGTACCTCTCTTGGGGGCTTCAAGAAAGGTCTTAAAGCCCACCTGTTGCATCTGAGCCTCTGCAATTGCTACCGCTGAGTCTACCAGACTCCCTGCTGCTGATCTAACCTTATTGGGACATCAGTCTGATTGTGACTGTCTTGTGTATAACAGTACTTCTGCTCCTGTTGATGTTGATTGTAATTAACCTGTCACTGTATTCTTGACTGGGTCAGTATGTCTATATTGACTGTTAACTGTGAAATGACATGTATGTATTTTGTTATGTTTATAGATGTATGCAATTAATTCTGGGTCACCCCTGAAAAAGGGACTGTTTTGGTCTCAGTGGGCCTACCCGGTCACCAAAATTTAAACAAATAAATAAATAATAAATAGGTTTGTCAAAGTTCTCTTAACAGCAGACTAGTTCATGCTTGTTTGACCAGTAGAAAGTGTTAGGAGATGGGATAAAATGAAATAACATAATGCATTGGGCTGATGAAGCACCCAAAACAGCAGGATGATGCAGCGGGCCACACTGAGGGTGCTGGTTCCAAAAACTGTGTCCGTTCAGTCAGTGCCAAATGTGGACAATGCCAGTAGTGATGAACAAGAGTATGTGGCTAACAGTGCTCAAAATAAAATAGTTTGTAATTGTAAGGCCTATGTATCCCCACAAACTATTAGTATACAATTCCACAGTGTAGACCACTGGTTCCGAAAATTGTGTGTCCATTGGGACAGTGCCACACAGACAAGGCTTCCCCATTATGTCATAGACAAGTGTTGTACACACTGGTTTCCTTGGCAATGTTGCCCCAAAAATTATTTATTTGGCCTGTGTAGGCCTGCCAAAAATTCACCTAATATTAAGTAAGTAAAAGTAAGTAAGATTTATTTTTAAGCGCTTTTCAAAAAACCAAAGCGCTGTACAGATAACATTTAAAAATAACAAGCATTAAAACAATAATAAAATCATTCACCATAAGCTTTTAAAAATAAAAATGTTTTTAACTCTGTTTTAAAGCTCTCGACGGTGAGGCAGCCTCGTATTCGATGAGGTAAAGAATTCCATAGGGCAGGGGCAGCGTATGAGAATGCACGTGCCCCAGATGTCTTCAAACGAACCCTGGGAATCTCTACAATCCCTCATCGGTGGATCAGAGTGAATGAGAGGGGCAGTAGGGAGTAAGGAGATCTTGCAGATTCTGCGGTCCCTGTTCGTGTAGGGCTTTATAGGTCAGTAATCCGACCTTGAAGGTGATCTGCCACTGAACCGGCAGCCAGTGCAGCCCACGCAGAACAGGCATAATATGACTATTTCTAGATGTCCCAGTCAAAAGCCTGGCTGCTGCATTCTGCACTAGCTGCAGACAGCGGATATCAACCCCCGGTAGCCCTAGGTACAGGGCATTGCAGTAATCAAGGCGGGTGGTCACGAAGGCGTGGACCAAGATAGGAAGGTCAGCCAGAGGAACCAAGTGTTTCACCCGGGCGATATTCCTAAGATGGTAAAAAGAGGACTTGACAACGGCCGACACCTGAAATTTCAAGGTCAGACCGTCGTCAATGATAACGCCCAGATTACGCACCTGGTCTGAGGTCGACAGCTGGACACCATCAAGCCAAAGGCCCGATGAAGTCCCAGCCCTATGGCCCGCCTCAAGGTGACCCGGGTCCACAACCGACACCTTGGTCTTATCCGGGTTTAACCTCAGCCAGCTGGCAGTCATCCAGTCTTTGATTTCGGCTAGACAGCTGTTAAGCAGAGAGACTGCATCATCCTGTCCGGGAATAAAGGACAGATACAGCTGGGTATCATCTACGTAGCAGTGAAAACCCAGACTGTAATGCCTAATGATATCTCCTAATGGCAGCATGTAAACTGCGAACAACATGGGCGCCAAGATGGAGCCCTGCGGCACCCCGCAGGACAGAGAGATGATATCAGAGGAATAAATTCCAGTGACAACCCTCTGTGTCCAGCCTGTGAGGAAAGATCGAAACCAATGTAGAACTGTACCAGACAGTCCACAAAAAAGCCACAGGCGCTCCAACAGCACACCGTGGTCCACAGTATCAAATGCTGCAGAGAGATCAAGAAGGACTAGAAAAGTACGAGCCTTTCGATCTCTCGCAATTAAGAGATCATTTAAGACCCGGATGAGAGCAGTCTCGGTGCTATGTCTTTTCCTAAACCCTGACTAGAGAGCATCATAGATATTGGGATTTGTGAGATGGTCATCTAGCTGTGACGCAACCACCTTTTCAATAACCTTACCCACAAAGGGCAGGTTAGAGACAGGTCTGAAGTTAGCTAGACAGTCTGGGTTCAATGAAGGTTTGTTAAGGAGTGGTTGAATGACCGCCTGCTTTAGGGGATCTGGAAAACCCCCCTGCTCCAAAGACTTCCAAACCATTTCGGCAAGGATCAGGCAGATAACATTTACACAACGTAATAATAGTGGCGTAGGGCCCGAATCCAAACTACAGGTGGTTGGTCGTACAGTCTGAACAATCCTCACAACATCCATGAATTCGGCCTACTAAAGTCAGACCAGGTAGCACGAGAGTTCGCTTCAGCCGATTACCGCAATTCCTTAAAGAGGGAGCAGGACCGATGCCCGACCTGATGCCAGCAATCTTATCTGCGAAGAACCGAGCATGCTCATCCCACTTTATTTATGAAAAGTCTCTTCCAGACTGCAGGCAGAGATTAATCTGAAGAAGACTGAGGAAAGACAGCATTGCAGCATCCCACAGTGTTGGCTACTGGTTCCAAAAACTGTGTGCCCATCAGGACAGCGCCATGCATTCCATTTATTTTAGGGTTATAACCATTAAGCAAAGCTTATTTTCAATGGTGACCCACGTGAAGCAAAACAATACAATACATATGAGACAATGCATACAATACAATCAATATACAGCCAATTACATACAAATTTAAGTTCTACAAAATTGCACAAGAATTATACACATAATGACAAAAGTGAACAATTTATACAAAACATAAATAAGTATTCTGGGTAGATACACAACGCAAAAATTAGTGTTTCAAAGCTATGACTAAGGGGTTTCGAGTCTAACACTTTAAATTCAGGTGGGAGTTCATTCCAATAAATAGGCACACGCTGGCTAAAAAAGCGCATGGATCGTTTAGTTTTTATTCTTGGTACCACCATTTCCCACAAACATGAATTCCTCAATGAGGGATTAAGTGTCCCTCAGATCAATATTTTACTTAAATAATCTGAGACTAAGCCCAAGGCACTTGTATAGGCTAACGCACTTGTATGCATGGACTAGGCTTCCCATTATGTAATGGCTAAATGTTGTATACACTGGTTTCATGGGTAACACTGCCCCAAAAATTATTTATTCGGCCTGCGTAGGACTGCCAAAAATTCCCCAACCATTAATCTGAAGAAGACTGATGACGACAACAGTGCAGCATCCCACAGTGTGTATGTTGGCTACTGTTTCCAAAAAAACAGATACAGAAGCCCTCCTCATCCATCACCTCCTCCTCCTCTTCTGTCTTTAGCCCAGCTGGAAGTTTAGGAGAGTCATCATTCATAAACTGTAGCAAAAAAATACTTTGGAAAAAGAGGCAGGGTAATTTTTAAAAAGGTGAGCATTTCTACATTTTGGGTTGAAAGGCATGTTCTCCTGTTGGTTACTATACTGCTTGCAGCACTGAAAATCATCTCTTGCGTGTGTACTTGCAGGTAGGCAACTGAGGTGAGCTGCCTGTGTGAAAGAGGGCCAAATGCTCCTTTTGTGGTATCAGTACAGCAGAAGCTCATCTCCTTCTGCTAGTGGCACGTGCTCATCCAGATAATCCGCACCTTTTTGTTTGCTGGCATCTCAGGCACAGTTGTGTCAGAAAGTGACTTGCCGTGCCTTTTCATCAAGCCACAGTAAGAGTTATTCCCACAGAGGTTTGTCATCAGTGGCTGTCTTTCTTGGGGGTGCAGCAGCAGCAGTAGTAGTGGCAGGTTGACATGGACATAAAAATGAGTGACTCTTGTGATGTTCAGTAGTAGCAGTGGAAACACATTGGGATTCTCCCTCTTCTCTCTCCTCCAGCTGGCCTGTCAGTGCAACTACAACATGAGACGATAATGTGTGGTGTTCTGCTCTATTTGTGTCCCTGATTTGTGCCATACGTACAGAGACCAGATGGATAAGCCAGGCCTTATAAGACTGCAGATCCTTACCATATTCATGTGCGTCAAAGAATGTCTCAAATGTGTTTCTGAACCGAGGGTCCAAGAGTGTGGCTACAATGTAGTGTTCATCTGTACGCATTTTTGAAATGCGTGTGTCATTCCAGAAACATGATCTTATCCCTTCTGCTAGATTGAGAGCCATGGTATCCTCCGTTTCCTCATACTGAGTTTTTATACGGAGAAGCTGGGGGTTAATGTGAGTAATGAGGGGGAATACCTGGCTTAGACCAGCTACATCAGCGCTTACCGCCCATGTGACCTCCTCAAAGGGCTTCAGCACAGTGCAGAGGGTTTCCATCAGACATCACTGATTTTGGCTGATGTTTAAGTCTCCTTTGCCAATATCATGTCCAACAGTATACTGGTTGATAGCTTTCCATTGTTCTAGCAGCCGTTCCATCATGTAATAGTTGGAATTTCATCTTGTTGCCACATCCTGTTTCAAATGCTGGAGGGGGAAGGTTGTTCTGCTGTTGAAAGTTTCATAACATCTTCCGTGCCTTAATAATAATGGCTGATATGACCACAGACTTTTTTGGCCACACCTACACATGTCTGCACAGTGGTGCCTTCTTCATGTAGGAATCCCTGAACTACCAGATTAATACAGTGAGCAAAACAAGGAACATGTGTATAATCCCCATTGTCAACTGCCTTTGTAATATTCTGTGCATTATCTAACACCTGGTGTTAATGACTGTGGTGTCAGCCACTCAACAAACTTCAGTTGAAGGGAGTGTAATAAGTTTTATGCGTGATGGTCATTGTGAAAGCCAGCAATACATAAAGCTGCTTTCTTGTGGAGGTTGCAGGGCCCTGGTGACTTGCGGCTACTACTACTGCTGGTACTTAACCCAGAGGAGGAGTAGGAAGAGATGGGGAAATGAAGAGGGGAAACTGAACCAATGAGCAGTAACTGACATGTAATCAGTAATTTGACCACTAGTCCACATGTCAGTGGTAGTGTGAATAGCTGGAACAAATGATGCTTTCAAGGCATGTGACACAGTCTTGTAGACGCTCTGATACAAACCGGGAAGAGTCACTGTGGAAAAGTAGGTAGGACTGGACATTTGATACCTTGTCATGGAATAGGTTACTCACCTGTAACCATAATTCTAGGAGTGGTATACAGTTCACACCCACACTCTGGTAGCTCCACTCAAACAGTCTGATTGGCTGGACTTCTTTAAGCTAAGCTCCTCCCACCACCTGGGCAATATATCCCCTAACTCCAACCCGTGACGTCAGATCTTGCACACTAGAAGCAGGAATCTGTGTGCCACTTGCCAGAAGAGTTTGGGTGGGTTGAATGGATGTGAACGATATACTGTACCACTCTTAGAACTACGGTTATAGGGATTAGCCTGTTTTTTCTAGGGGTGTGAATATAGTTCACTATCCACACTCTGGCAGACCCCTAGCAGTTCTCTGGGAGGAGGGGGCAAGGCGTGCACACCTACCTGGTGAACAGAGACTGGAGAACCAAGTTCCCAAAACTGGCATCACGGCATGAATCAAGGTTGATGTGATAGTGGGAAATGAAGGTGTGTGCTGACTTCCTGGTAGCAGCCCTGCAGATTTCCTGGATAGGGACATCCCTGGAAGCAGTCTCTGAGGCAGCAGCATGTCTGGTGAAATGATCCCTAATTAGGCCTTACGGGAGGCACCCTACCAACCAACCTATAGCAGAGGTTGATGCAAGATGTAATCCATCAGCCAAGCATCCACTTTGCTGCCAGTCTACCAGGTGTGGCTTCAATGTGACAAACAGCTGGTGAGTCTGTCGCTGATTTCCAGTCATGCATTCTACATAATAAGAGAGTGCTCTCTGCAGGTCCAAGGTATGCAGTCTACAATCAGGCTCTTAAGAGGGACTGGTGAAGTATACAGGTAAGTTAATCACTTGGTTAATGTGAAAATCCAATACCACCTTCGAGAGTAACTTTGGGTTAAGGACAAAGAATGACTATCTCTGTGGAAGATCAGGTAAGAAGACTACACTCAGAGCATCTGCAGCTCACCAGTCCTTCTGGCTGATGCAGTGTCCACCAGGAAGACCATCTTCCATGACAGATGTGACACCTCACACCTGTGGATTGGCTCAAAAGGCTTCCCATGAGAATAGCCAATACCAGTAATAAGTCCCACAGTGGAGGAGGTTCATGCACCACAGGGGACAAGTAGTCAAAGCCCTTGAAAGTACTCAACCACCTGAGTCACCTTCTGTGTACCAGCCCATGCCCAGTAAGCAGCGATCACTGCCAGGTGCATCTTAAAGGTTGTCGCCCACAATCCCAACTTAGAAAGGTACCAGAGGTAGTCCAGGATGCTAGTCATAGGGCAGGCAAGGGGACCAAGCTCCCTGTCCTGACACCAAATGGATAATCTGTTCCATTTAAAGGTGTAGCATCTATGAGTTGACTCCTTCCTGAAGGCCTCCACAATGTGGAGCACCTTCTCCGAGAGACCCAAGACATGGAACTCTAGCCACTCAGGAACCAGGCCATGAGGTGCAGGAACTGCAGGTCCAGGTGCAGAACCATCCCCTGAAGTCTGGTCAGCAGATCTGGGTGGAGAGAGAGTTACCATGAAGGTCTGCTGCAGAAGCTGAGGAGATCCCAGTACCAGAACTGCTGTGGTCAGTCTGAAGCTATCGGGAGCATCCACATCTTGTCCTTCCAGGCCTTGTCCACCACCTTGTGGATCAAGGGGAAGGGAGGAAAGGGGTATACGAGGCCTGGGGTCCAGGGCTTCATGAAGGCATCTCCTAGCAGTGTCCTGGATTGTGGTGGGAGCCTGCATAAAACAACCTCAGTTTGGCATTCTCCCAGGAGGCAAACAGGTCCACTGAGAGTATGCCTCATTGGGAGAACAGGTGGTTTACCATCTCCTGATGCAGGTACCATACATGCAATGTTTCTCCTACCCTGCTGAGGGTGTCCGCCAGCTGATTGTTCTCTCCTGTGACATGGATTGCCAGGAGATCTACAACCAGGCTGTGCATGAGGATCCAGGTGGGGAGGGCCTCTTGACACAAGGGAAGGGAGTGAGTTCCACCCTGCCTATTCAGGTAGTGACACAAGAGAAGGGAGTGAGTTCCACCCTGCCTATTCTGGTAGATCATGGTCGTGGTGATGTCCCTCTGAACCCGGACAACCTGACCTCTGATTAGCAGAGGGAATTCCATCAGAGGCAAGTGCACGCATCTAGCTCAGGCAGGTTTATGTAGTAACAGGACTCCCAGGGTGACCAGAACCCGTGGGTTCTGTGGTCTCCCAGGTGTGCTCCCCACCCCACTAGAGATGCATCCATCATGAGTGAGACAGTTAGCTCTGGAAGGAAAAACAGGACTCCTTCCTCCAGGTGTTCTGTGATCAGCCACTACTGGATGGTATCCCACACTTGCTGAGTCAGTGTGACTGGCTGGTCCAAGTGGCCTAGGCACTGGGACCACTGACAGCCTAACTCCCACTGGAGGTGGCACATCTGCCAGTGGGCCCAATGGACCACACTGGTGCAGGACGTCACGTACTCCAGCTAAGTCAAGAAATCCTGTGCGTGAGAGCCCAACCAGAAATGACTATGCAAAGGAGGTAAGAACCAACTAACAGTCAGTTGTCAAGGCAGGGGTACACTCAGACCTGTAGGCACCGCAGGTGAACCACCACCACTGCCATGCATTTAGTTAAGACCCTGGGTGCTGAGAAGAGGTCAAAGAAAATTACTTGGAACTGATACAGGAACCCGTCTGCTCATAACTGGAGGTACTAGCAGTGGGATAGATAGAAGGGAGTGTGGAAAAATGCATCCTGGATGAATCTTGGATGTCTAGGGGGAAGACCCACATGTTCAGCTCCAGCAAAGGAATAATCTGATTCATTATGACCATTCAGAACTTATGTTTCCACATGATCTGATTGGGGTCATTCAGATCCAGTATGGGGCACCAGCCTCCTGTCTATTTCAGGACTAGGAAGTACCTATACACATAACTCTGACTGGCCAGCATGTCCAAGACATGGGTTACTGCCCCTTCTGCAAGGAGCCGAATAATGTTCTCCCAAAGGATGGACAGCATGTTCTGTGACACCCTGCATTCCCGAGACATGTGGTGGGAGCGTCCAATAATACCCACTTGTCCATTGTGGTAGCGGACCAACTTGCCAAGAAGTGACATAGTCGACCTCTGATGGGAAGGGCAAGCAGGGACAGAAAGGGTGGAGGGAAAATTCACCCCCAACTGGTCAATGGGCAGCTATAGCAGGAGCACCGACAACTGCAGCTGAGGGGCACCACTACCCCTGCCCCCTCTCCTTAGGACCCTGGCCCCTGGACTTGGGCTTGGGTACCACACCTGGTACTGCCCCTGCTGAGGCTGCTGCCGAGGAGGCTGTGACTGAAAGGACTGGTACTGGAAACCCTTTTTCTTAGGCTTCTTTTTCTGGTCCTTCTGGGATGATATCACAGAACCCAGGGTGACACTGGACTTTTTTAAGATTTCCTTCCAACCCAGGACCAAAAGGCTGATGCCCAAGAAAGTGATAATGGCGAGCTTGTTCTGGGTATCTGCTGTAAAGGTGGATAGACACAGCCAGGCCCTGTGACACATGGAGACAGCCACAACCATGGCAAAGGCACATGAGTCGCCCATGTCCAAGGCCATCTGGAGCTGGTGTTTAGCCACTGACCGACCCTAGTCTCTGATGATTGTCACCATCAACTGCTGATCAACAGGGAGATGAGGGAGGATTACATTGAAGACTCCAATCAGGGAGTGATGGAAGTTGGCCATCATCAAGGCATAACTAGCCTGACAGAGACCCAGTGATGCCACAACGTACATCTTTTTAGCAGCATGATCAGCCTTGTGGAACTCCTTGTGTGGAGACTTGTCCAGGTCCCCCAAGCATCCCAACTTGCAGAACATCGGATCCATGACCAACTCCACCACAGAGGGGTGGTCCAAGAACCCAGAAAGGGAACCAACCCATACGGACTGCATACTTGTGGACCATGCAGGCAGAGGGTGCCAGAGGGACTCAGGAAATATGTTTAAGCATAAGCTATACCCGGTCATGTCATGTTGCCCTCCAAGGCAGTACATGCACGTGTTGTGTAGGCTGAGAGCCAACATCTTCTGCTGATACAGAATGCAGAATTTGAATCCAAGCTTCCATTGCTCCATAGCTGATAGTCAAGGGGAGTTAAAGGAACCAAGAGGAGAGCTCAATAAACTCAAAAAACTAACAATAAAGTTCATCAGTGTTGCAAAATAGCCTAAGCAGAAGTCACGAAGGAGGTGACCTGTTCTTCCTTCGGAAAGAAAGATCTGACATCATAGGGTGGAGCAGGGGATATACCACCCAAATTATGGTGAGTGGAGCTTAGCTTAAAGACATCCGGCTGATTAAAGCTTTCCAGTGGAATTGCCAGCGTGTGACTAGTGAACCATATCCACACCCCTAGAACCAGCTATGCTCACAAAGGAGAATAGCAGTAAGTCAGTGGCTACCATATCCGCACTTGCTCTTTTTTAACGTCTGTTCTGTTGGCTTTATATTTCTGGCTCATTTCCAGGGGCTGGACCAGTGAGAGCTGAGTGCTTTTTTTTTCTTTGGATGTGACAGCTGACTCATATTTTTGCCACCATTGGGGTGAAAGTGGCTGGGATTTGTGGCCTCTTGGAGGAGTGGGACTCAATGAGCTAAAGAACTGATGAATGGAAGATGCTGGAGCTGTGCACTAGCTACCACTTGAAACTGAAATATTTTCTTCCTCCCCCTCCTCCTCCTCTCTACCTGGTCTTCTAATGTTCTGCTCCCCCTGGGCATGATCATTAGCATCAGCAGCAGCTTCACTGCCTGGTGATGCTACTGCCGTGTGTTGCCATGCTTTCTCATACTGAGATCTGGGGGACTTCAGCAAATGCCTTTTCATGGCAGATGTTCCCAGCATGTTCCCTCCTTACTTCAACTTAGTCTGTCTTTACATAAAAGACACACTACATAGCCAGCCTGCTGATGCAGCGGTAGTGCTACTGTTCACGATGCTGACAACTAGGGTTCGAGAACGTGCCTGGGGAGTCGGAGAGCCGGCTTGGGGGGGGGCTTGAGCGTCGATGGACTGCTGGCCTTCTCCGGGGAGGGAGGGGTAGATGAGGCTCAGCGCTTGACTGGCCTCTGGCGGAGGCCAGAGGTACCACAAGCACCAAGCCATTTGAAGGGGAGGGGGTGTGACAGACATTGGCAACTTTGCCTTGACGTCATGGTGCATGTCATGCTCACAGAACATGGAAAAACAGCTCCCTGCACTCCGGGAAGACGGCACGCATGGCACAGATCCCAGTCCTCTACCAGCCCTGGTGTCCCAACGAAACAAGAATGTTCAGGGTGTACGGGCCCCACTTCATCCCCGCCTGGGGGAGGAACAGCCAAGGCCACATGGGGGAGCACTGCAGGCCCCAGTAAGAGGGGGACAGATGCCTTGGCAACTCCCGATGGAGCAGAGTGCAGGGGGCAGGGGGAGCACAAATAGAAAGTTAAAAAAGACACACATGTGCCTGTGATTCTTTGCCCACTTTAAAGATATCCCACACCACCAACATCACTGGTTTGGTCTTTCCTCCTGGCACTCTCGGCTGTCACATAAAGGGTGTGCTACTTCAACATAATCACCCTTCTCCTCTTCCTCCACCAATTCTCCAGAGTCAGGGAATAGTTCTTCTTCCTCTGCCATGTGACCTAGGCCACCAGTTTTGCCCACGTCTTCTTTATCTGCTTTCACTTCACATGCTTGTGGTTGTGTTTCCCTTTGATGTTTTGTGGCTTTTTTTTTACCATCACTTTTGGTCTTTCTTGATCTCTCTCTTTTTTTTCTCCTGACCATGCCCCTGCAGGTCCACTCCTTCGGGCTCTCATGCTGGCAACCTTCTGCTCAGCAGACCCAACTCCTGGTGATGCACCTGTCTCAGCTTCCTCCCCAAGCTCTGCCAACAGTCCTCATAGTGGTCTGGGTAATCCTCTCCCCCTCGGGAGGCAGCATGGAGGGAGGGAAGTGAGCGATACACTGGGGATAGCGGTCAGGGGACAGGAATGGTGCACTGGGCAGTTTGCGGCAGCAGGAGTCCTGCAGAATGCCATCATCCAGCGCTGCGAGCGACCATTTTCCTGTGTTCTGGGGCACCCACCCACCACCCACAAAATGTGCAGCCACGGCAGCATCCTGGGAGTGGGGACGTACGGTGGCGCGTGGTCACCCACGCCACCAAGTATGCCTACGTCAAAAACCACCAGGATCAGCAAATAGAACAGCATGCTATTACCCACCTGCCGAGAGGGAAGCATCCAACCCCCCCCAGAGGGAAGCATCCAAAGGATGCTGTCAATTCCCTCCTTACCAGTCTCTGCCCCTGGGATCTGGGCTCGGGGTGCAAACCCAGATTGCCAATTTTTTTTTTATCTCATATGTGCACCTGCCCAAAGTCAAACTCCTACCAGTTCCACCACCTCAGAACTGATGCTGCTGCTATCACTTTTATAGAGTATATAATGACAATCGGTATCTCTGTTCCCAAGCTCTGCCAAATCACTTTGCTCCTCCTCCACCTCTGCCTGTGTCACTACCTGACACACTCCTTTCTTATTCCTTATTTCTACAATGATTGCTCAAGTTGTAACCCTTGCAGTGCCACTGCGAGTGGTTCCTACAATGTGTAATACCTTATGGACTGTTTGACCACTTCTGTAATCTTCCTCTACACTTATAGTTCCCACTGAGGCAGAGGCTCTATGACCAAGACCACTGCACTTTGTTTTTCCTTTCACAGGACTGGAAGACCCCATGTCACTATCTCCTTGGTCTCTCTTTTTCTCCACTTCCTAATGCTTGCTACAAAACTCATACATTTGGGTGATGAATGATGAAGAGAAAGATTATTTTATTTAATTTTGGGATTTTTTTTTATTTGTATTTATTTTTATTTAATCAAAGGGATGCCACCAAGGACTACCATAGGCTAGGCACTTGCTACCAGCTGACACTCGCTTGCTTCCTACTGCCCAGATCACACTGACACACACACACACACACACACTGTTTCAGGACTCAGGAGGAGGAAGAAACTTCAGCAACATGAGGAAATGTGAATAATTTTTTTTTAATCTTTTTATGGGATAGCACCAAGGTGCCAACTACGGGGCCAGGTGCCAGCACGCTGCCAGCTGACACACACTTGCTGCTCACTTCCCAGATCACAATGCAACAGCATAGCTCAGGACCACACACGCACACACACACATACAAACACACACGCATAAAAACACACACACATAAAAACACACACACAGACACACACAAACACACACACACACACATACAAACACACACACATACAAACAGACACACAAACACACACACATACAAACACACACACACATATACAAACACACACACATACATATACACACACAGATGCACATTGCTTCAGAACTCAGGAAGAAGGAACTGCAGCAACTTGGGGGGACATGAAGACTGAGAGTTTCAACTTGAAAACTGCTACAAAAAGAAAAACAAAAACATTTTATGGGCTGCCACCAAGTTTCCAACACTAACAGGAGCCAGCATGCTGGCACACACTTGCTGCCTTGCCCACTACCCAGATCACACTGCCGTGATCACACTGCCCAAGGCCACTTCAGGTCTCAGGAGGAGGAAGAAGTAAGTGCTGCAGGTGAGCCTGCAGCCTGGGCAGATGTATTGTAAAGAGTTTGAAAATGTCACAAAGAGAAACGTGAATGAAAATGTTTTTTAAGGGATGCCACCAAAGTACCAACTACCAGTGCCTAGGCACTTTCCTGCTGCCAGCTGGCATAGACTTACAGCCCAGTAAAAACAGTAGTAACTCCCCCCAAAAAAATCACATCACAGGCTTCTGCCGGGGGCTTCAGTCAAAATCTGTTTTTGTAATGGTTTGCTAAAACGATGGTTCTGCAATGAAAAAAAATTGTGTGCTGCACTGATGAGATTAAGTTTTTTAGGCAACAAATGGGTACTGGCAAACTACCACCTCATGCCCCATCTGCCCTCTGCCCATACTCAAGCACGCTGCTGTTCTCACAGTTCATGCTCTTTCTCCTCTCTCCACCCCCCCCCAGGAAAGCCCCTGGCCTCAGAGGCCTCCAGCTGCAACTCTGCTGCTCAGGCTGCCCTTTCATTGTTTCCCCTTCTTTTTACCCCTAAATATTCCTTTTCAGCAGCCCTGCTGTTGCAGGACTAGTGTAGGCTGAACCTTTGAAGATTTTCTTTGTTCTGAAGAATTTCCTAGCTAATCTAACTAGAAGTGAATCACAGCACTGCCTGGCCGACCTAACAGCCCGACGATGAGTGTGTGAGTGAGCTTTTCTGCTGGCTCACATAGTTGAGTCTACTCCAAAACAAGGCTGTGACTCCCAGTGTGCCCTAGTTAACTGTTTCAGATGTGAACTGCGGTTCATAGTTTGAGTGGTCCACACTATTCGGACCAGGTCGAACCAGTCAAGCTATAACTCCACCTATTTCCCTAAAAGTTTGCCACAGTCCAAAAAAATCAAATACCCGAAGTTCAAGGAGTTTGATTCTTTTGTAGAACCCAATTTGCAACCCTAAGTTCAACCTTGAAGTCTTGACTTGGTTCACCTAGAAGCACAACCAATGCAAAAGCTGTAGTGTCTTTACTCCGTAGGTTCAGTCCTGAGAGCCAACCAAATCCAATCAGAATTAATTTACAGGGGGATCGCTACAATGGCCTAGTGGCAACGTATTGTGTGCCATGCAGGTAGCAAAGGTTTGGGAGTGAATTTGGGTCACCACATTGGAAGGCAAGCCAGGTTGGGGTAGCTACCATATGGCAGGATATCGAGGCTGGGGCAGGAATGATAGTAGGTCACAGCATGGGAGCAACTCTTGAAACTAGGCCAGGGAAACTGCTCCTGCCACAAGGACATGCTGTATGTGGCAGAGGCTAAGTCCATGCCAGGGGAGGTGAGAGGAGCTACAAGGGAGAAAACTCCAGTTGCCATCTCTGTGATGGCTTGCACACTCAGGCCACATGCCACAGAGCCAATGGCCCACGAATGGATGCAGACAGTATCTGTGGGGAGGCAGGCCTTCCCTCAAATTCCTGCAACGGATGGAATAACTGTAGAAGAAAGCATATGTAGGAAGTTAGTGGTAGATAATGCTGGGTGATTTACTAAAGGTCTAAACTGAGGAAATCCCTGACAAGAAGCTGGCCAGAGATAAAAGTCTTTATGGGAAGGCAGAGTCAGTGGTGCTGACGGTTGAGGCACTGGACGCCATACCTCAAACCATGCCGGTGACCCAGATTTGGAAGCGGAGTTGGGTTGCTGGGGGTTGACCAGTGGTGGGGGTGGGGTTGGGGAAGGAGGAGAGAACTGCGCTTTCAGAGGACTACGCTGCTTTGCTGTCCTCTCACTGGGAGGGTGGGTTTGCACACTGGGTCCATGACTGCCACCAACTGGAGGGCTAGTGGTAGTGCAGATCAGAGCTGCATGGAAGCGAAGGCTGCAGCCTGGTGATGCATGCATGCCTCCACACACACACGCATCAGTCTGGCTGCGGAAGGGGCATGAAAGAAAATTAAGTGGAAAACGGAGCGTTGGCTACATGAAGCTCTGCTCACTTGCCGCATACACACACCGTCACCTGGATGCCTCGACATAGCTGGATGAATGCTTGAGGGAAGAACAGCCCTCCCCTCTTCACCCTGCCATGGAGGGGAAATCCATAGGGACTGAGTCGAGGTAAGTCCCGGGGCAGGTGGATGCCGATGATGCAGGAATAGGGCATGGGCTGAGCAGCCGCACAGTCATCCAAGGTGGAATAAACAAACAATGGGAAAAAAACGTTTGTGCAAAAAAAGAGTTCATTTACAGTTGTCATATGACTGTGAGAGTCCAAACATCAGAAGTGCGACAAAAGCAGAATAATACACATGAAAAACAGCCCTACTGCTCCATGAAGTTAACCAATTAAAACACCCTCACCACATATGTTCACTACCAGTTCTATTCCACAGATTTTTTTTGTGTGTGTTTTTTTCCTAATTGTTTTTGTTTTAGAACAGCAATCGGATAAGTTGCAAATAACTTTTAAAAGACAACTTCCACAATTCCTTGACCTGGCTGTGCTACCATATGAGAGCGAGGCCCCACAGGTTCACGTCAAGCCCAACTCCCACACACAGGAGTGGAGGAATCTAAGACCCAGCAGAAAAAGGCCTGCCCCTCTGCTTGGGTGCCTCCTTTGGTGGGAGGTGGAGCAGCACAGTGTCCGCTCTCCTCTACTAAATATCAGGGGCCCAGTAAACAATTGCAATTTTGCAGCACAAAGTGGTCACAATGACTACTTTATGTCACTGGTGTGTGTGGTGTGCGTACATGTGTGGTGTGCATAGTGTACTTGCGTGTGTGTGTTTGGTATGCGTGTGACGTGTGTCTGCCTGGTGTGTGTATGCATATGTGTCTCATATCACCCACCCTGCATATCCAACATGTACAATATTTCATTAATATCAATGTGAAGAAAGCCATCTTACCCGAGGTCCTCGCTTGCCAGGTGGTCCAGGTTTACCAGGGGGACCAGGCGGACCCTATAGAAAAATAAACAGAAAGAGTGATCAGTGTTAACACACGCACAGTAAAAGTGGACAATAGTACTGCTGTCTAGATGGTGTTTTTGGCACACAGAAATGTAATCCAGATGACCATCTGTGATTCAGACAGGCTTCTTTGCTGGGGCAAGGAAATGTGAAGCAAGTCCCCCCCCCCCACTCCTATTTTCAAAACAGATCTCCATCTGCAGCTGCTGGAACTGTTAGAGCATCTATTAAATTGTCTAATAGTTTTATCCGTCCATCAGAACTGCATCTGCATCACAAAAGAAAGAGCGTGGTGACGCTTGAAAAACGGCTGCTTGCTTGCCCGCAGACTTGAACAGGGCACTTGTTTGCCCCGCCGATGCTGTGCGTCGGCTACCCCACCGCCCGCACCACCACCCTTGGTGAGCAAGTCCTTATATAGGAGGCCCATTTCCCCCACTAGCAGTTTATACACTTTCACCTACTAGTGGCCACTAGCACAACTATAGTCGATCCCTAATAAATGCAACACCATGCAACTTCTCCTGGCTCTAGCTTTAGTCACCTACTCCCTACCCTCAGTGTCAGTCCCCCCCCAGCCACCCTCCCCAAGGAGGGGCCACCCAAACTGTACCCCAGCCCCACGGCAACCCCTTGCCTGAACATAAGGTCCCACCCCTGGGGCCATCTAATGCTTCTTGGCTCGCTACCCTCCCCTCCTGCTTCACCGCCGTGTTTACCTGCTCGTTCTCCCTCCTGAGCCCTTGGCCAGCCCCTACACCAATGACAGATGCGGAACCGCTATCCTGACCTCCCCTGGACCTTCCCACTTCCCCAGTCAATCTCTTTGCTGTTGGCCCCTATCACCACATAACAGCCTGTCTCTTAGCCCAACTCATATGCACACTTCCCACCCCGGTCATGCCTACAAAATACATTCCCCATCAAAAAGCTTGCACACAAAACTCAAAATACTCATGGCTGCTTTGCTCTGACATGCACTCCTCTTCCTCCTCCTCCTCCTGCTGTCTGTTAATGTGCACCCTAACCCTGAGCTGCCGGTGTCAGATGCCCCCCAAGTGAGCAGGCCTAGTAACCTCCTGCTGGCTTTGCTCAACATTTGCAGCCTCCAGAAAAAAACCACACACCCTCCAATGCTGGATCACTCAGCACTCATCAGACATTCTAGCCTTATCTGAGACCTGGCTTTCCAAAGACATCCCAGATGCATCTGTCACCCTCCATGATTAATACATTTTCAGAGATGACAGACTACGCAAACGGGGTGGTGGTTGTGCCCTTTACATCAAAAACACCCTGCATACCCTCCCTGTCTCTCCCCCTCCCCCACACCGCACATGGAGCCCAAACCCTTGCCATCAAGTTACTCCCTGGCAAAAACCAATGTACTTTACCGTGATGCAGTTCTAGGCTGTTGCAGCAACATGTATGAGGTGGCAAACCTCCACATGAAATAAAACCCACAACAAATATAGTGCGCAAATAATGAGAAGCACTGCAAAATGAATATATCCAAAGTTTTTTTACTAAAGCAAGTGCTCAAAAATCACAGCAAAAGAACTTACAAGCAGGGATTTCCTGGTAGTAGCAACAAACCCCTAGCGCCTCAACTTCAAAAGTCTTCAAGGGCGTTAGTAGCAACAAACCCCTAGTGCCTTGACTTCAAAAGTCTTCAAGAGGCCCACCAACATGAAAGAACTCACACATCAACTTAACCCCGGGAACATTTTCTGCAGTTGGTACAACAAGCAAAAGATAAGGTGAGGTGGACCTCTCAGTTATATAAATTACTTGGCCCTGGGGAAGCATCCCCCTCAGGACAATCAAGTTGGCATGGGAAAAAGAGAGATGTCAGAAAACATCTCGGAGGAGGCATGGCTTCAAAGGTTAAGGCGGGGCTGGAGGGTGCCCTCGTCTCCCACTTGGAGAGAATTCTTTTGGAGGATTCTGGTTAGATACTTTCGGGTTCCAGTGGTGTCTAAACAATATACAGTCAGACCTGGTTAATCCATACACATTTGTGTTTGCCAATTCTGTTACATAATACAAATCTACGTAGTAATCAAACAGTGATAATAAAGAGGTCAATAGCCCAACAAAAAATCTGTATGCACCGTTTTTCATTCAGATAATCAGACATATGGATTAACAAGGCATGGATTAACCAGGTCTGATTGTAACACTACTAATGCAGACCTTTGTTGGAGGAGGTGTGGCTTAGTGGGCACACATTGGCATATCTACTGGGATGTCTCATTATCGCTCAATACTCACAGGACATTCGGGGGCAGTACAAGGACTGCAGTCTGAATGTATTCCAGACACCTTTAAGGACTGGGTCCTGGGCTTCCCGACCATTGTGAACTTTCCTCCTTCCAAAAGGAAACTAGCTTTAGCACTTATAGCCGCAGCGTTGAAATGTCTAACAGCACATTGGTTGCGTCAAGAACCTCCTGAATTGGGGCAATGGGTCTCTCGGGTTAATAATATTATGGACGTGGAATCCATTACAGCCAAATTACACCTGAGAGAGGAGAGGTTCAGGATGATCTGGTCCCCTTGGATAGCCTGGGAGGTGGCTCGCACCACAGTACCTACGGACCCCTAAAATAAAATGAAAATAAAAGTCTAAAATGAAAATAAAAGTCTAGACATGTATTCAGCAACATGTATCTTTTTCTTTTTCTTTCTTTGCCTTTTTTCCCCTCGGATATACTCCCCTTCCCCCCCATTTCTTTCTCCTCTTTCTGACATAAATAAGATTCTTGAGCAGTCTATATCTGATGCATTTTCTCCTACAAGGCACGATGATTGAATATACTCTTCCTGATTGTTGCGATTTTTTATTCTTTTATGTCTTTTGCTAACAATATGGAAAGTGGTAACAATGATTTACACTGCCTAATTTTAGAAATGGCTTGTATAGTGTTTTTACTGGTCACTATGTATGAAGTATAAACAAATATCTTACTTTATTCTTCCTTTTCTGTTAAACAGAGAAATCATAAGTCATCATATGTTACTGTATATTGTTGTTAATTTAACAAAGTTGAATAAACTTGAGTTATAAAAAAAAATAGTATTCAGGGGAGTTAGTGGCAACAAACCCTTAGCGCCTCGACTTCAAAAGTCTTCAAGGGAGTAAGGCAACAGACGCAAACCAGTCCTTAAATACAAACTTGAGTCATGACATCATTGCTACTTTAACTCTTAAAGGTGTATCATTATTTACATATAGAAGAGAGATACTGATGTCATGTCAGAATTGTATGCATATTACACATTTATTTATTTCAGTTTGGGATTAATACCTTTGAGTGAAGGACTCATTTGCAAAGGTTCCACGTCAGTGTTGAACAAACATTACAAAAATACAAGGTTTACACAGAAAAAATAAAAGAGAAAAAAACATTGAAGCATATACACAGGCAGTAATAGTAACATTTAAACAAATACACATCAAATTAGTAAATATTAACAGATAGATTGATTGGATAAAAGCGGATTGGGTGGGGATCAGCCAAAGGTGGCATTGTCTGAGGTGGGAGAGAGGTGAAACTTTTAACCAAGTGAGGCCATCGTCAGGTAATTTGGGGTAGGTGAGCGGGTTAAGTGGTATATAGCTGAAAGATGTAGAGGGGGGTAGGTAAATAGAAAACTGAGACAAGGTACTATCACATTAGCGCAGGCAGGTGGCATCGTCTGAGGTGGTAGAGAGGTGGAGCTTTTAACCAAGTGAGGCCATCGCCAGGTAATTGAGGGTGAGGGAGTGGGTTAAGAAAAAAAGTGGTATATAGCTGAAAGATGTAGAGGGGGTTAGGTAAATGGAAAACTGGGGGCGAGTTACTATTACATTAGCGTAGGCACACATAAATACATATAGTGCTTTTAATACAAAAATGTTATGTCACGCAATATAAAAAGGTTTTTAGAAGAAAAAGTTTTAACAGTGTGTACTGTCAAATCCACTTATGTGTATATCCTGGGTCTGACGAGCATCAATGCTGCAATTATCAGATCTTCTTTAGGCACGTGCCAAGTACCAAGTCAGAAGGAGCCCAGAAGGGATGGATACACTGTCTCTATAACAGATAATGATGAAAAGTCTGCAAGGTAAAGCGAATCAATGAAAAAACTGGACAAAGTAACTGCCGCTAAGTTAAAGTGGGATCCATTTTACATGTACATTTCAAAAAGCCACAAATGGAGGGGGTCAAGTCCCAAGCGTTATTTCAAAAGATTAAGGATCCACATGTTTACTTTCTGGACAATTTGTTACCACTTTATTTAAAGTGGGATCCATTCTGCATGCAAGAGACCACAAAACTAGAAATTCATTTCAAAAAAGGTTTTGGGTCCCAATTATTATTTAAGCCTTCAGGTTTAACACTATTTAATTTAAAAATCCACATGCTTTCTTTCTGTAACAACCCATTGGCCCTGTCACCTCCTGTTAGTCAATGCTCATGAATTTCAGGCAATGGGGAAGAGTCATGATGAGTTGCAAAATGTGTTCCTACTGGCGCACATGGAACCCAAACCCTTGCCATCAGGTTACTCCTTGGCAACCCTGGTAAAATGCTTTACGTCATGGCTGTATACATCCCCCACATAACCGAAAGTCTGCTTTTGACTCAGTATTGACCAGTATAGCCCACCTCCCAATCAAGGAGGCAGTATAGTGCAGTGGTCTAAGGCTCTGAGCTGTAAATCTGGTGACATCCAGTACACCAGACCTGGGTTTGAATCCCACAGCTTCCACTTGCATACTGTGTGACCCTGAGCAATTCACTTAACCTCCTTGTGCTCCCAGGTCGCTCCTGTAAAAAGGCTTTCAGCTTAGTGTGCTATACCTGGTTAAAAACAAATAAATAAAACTAAATAAAAAGCAAAATCATCATATTGGGAGACTTCAGTGTGAACTGGCTCTCCCCCTGTGTCTTCCCCCTACAAAGAATCCATTCTATCTTATGATCTTACCCAGGTTGTCCAGTCTCCCACCAGACTGGACACAAAAACTGGGACCTCTACAGTAACTGATCTCATCTTATCTTCACTAACCGACCTAATAATCTCACCCGTGTCAAAGTGCTCCCAGATACTCTTAAGTGACCATTCCCTGGTTACCTGCTGGTAGTCAAACAAACCTCCCCCAGTCCCCCCTAAAGTCTTTCTCCAAAGGCACCTCAAAAAAAGATCCCTACCCCTCCTCAAAACATACCTCACATCCTGTGACTGGTCCCCCCTCCACACTACCCAGTCCGTAGACACCGCCTTCTCTTGCTTTATCTCTACCGCTATTGCAGTGTGCGACATTTTCGCCCCCTTCTCTAATCAGATAGTGAAACACAGAGATACACCCTGGATCACCCAGTCACTGCTAAACCAAGGGAACCAGTAGTTTAAGGCTCTGAGCTTGAAATCCGGAGACCTGGGTTTGAATCCCACAGCCTCCATTTGCATACTATATGACCCTGAGCAAGCCACTTAACTTCCCTGTGCTCCCAGGATGCACCTGTAAACAAGCCTTCAGCTTACTGTGTCTCTCCTGGTTAAACAATTGGGGGGAAAAAAAAGGCACCTCAGCGATAACCTCTGGAATAGAGCACAGGACTCACGGCTCCCCCCGGGACAGTCAGTGTTTCAGAGAAGCAAGAAACAAATGCTCCTCGGCCATCCTCCAAGCCAAACCTACTTATTTTAAACAAGCCCTCACCTCCTCCTAGGGATCCGGGAAAAAATTCTGGACCAGTATTAAAGAACTCGGTGGGAAAGTTGTATCCCTCACTCCTGCCCAGCTACAAGTTGATGGGGACGTCACCCAGGATCCTACTACAATCTCCGATGCACTAAATGCTGCCCTCTCAGACCTCAGCCATATCCTTCCCCTGAACTTTTTCGACCCCATCTACAATAGCCCTATGGACAAACCTGCCACTGCTGACCCTCCTCCCCTTTCTGGCTGCGCATCATCTCCTGTAGTGAAGCAAAACGCTACCTCACCAAAGTCCTGGCGAATGCTCGTTTTAGCAGTGATTCCCTGGACCTCAAACTCCTCTACCTTACGCTAGATGAGACCCTGCCCCAGCTCACCAAAATTCTTAACTTGTCCCTTTGCCTCAGCCCATTCCCTATGCCCTGGAAACATGCAGTAATAACCCCCATTCTGAAAAGGGGCAACCGCACATCCACCAGTAATTATCGGCCCATCTCGATCTTACCCCCCATCTCCAAGGCTCTCGAAAAAATAGTCTCTGACGAGCTCACAGACCACCTGTCCAAGCATAACCTGCTCTGTACAGAACAGCATGGCTTCAGGAAGGACCACAGCACTACCACTGCCCCCTCGAGTTTACATCATTCATGCATGAGGCCCTGGAACAGGGCCACCTGGCTGGGGCCATCTATGTCGACTTGACCAAAGCATTCAACGCAGTCAGTCATGCACTGCTCCTACACTCCTTCCCATCCCTGGGCATTTCCCCAGAGGCCACCTCCTGGTTCAAAGATTATCTCTCCGGTAGAACACAGCAGATCAAAATAAACACCACAATCTCCTCCACTAGACCAGTCCTATCAGGAGTCCCACAAGGATCCATACTTGGCCCCTTGCTTTTCACCTTCTTCCTGAACTTCCTCCCTAAATCCTGCAGTGGGAAATTACTGCTCTGTGCGGATGATGCTGTAGTTTTCTGGAAACACCCCCACCCTGATTCCCTTCAACATGCCCTTCAGGGTTTCTTTGGGGAGCTTGAAACCTGGTTTTCTGACCACCATCTAATACTGAATTACAAGAAAACCAAGTCCATGATCTGTGCCCACGGCCAAAGCCCACATAGTAGCTATCCGTTAACCATCACTAACTCGCTGGGTACGCCCCTAGAACATGTCACCTCTTTTCAATACCTGGGTGTATTGCTGGACACCTCCCTCACCTGCCATGCCCATATCCATCACCGCTCCTCCGCCATTAACTCCAGACTGAGGCTGCTATACCAACATAAACACTGCCTACCCCCCGAGGCTATCCGTCTTGCCGTATCTTCCTCCATCTTATCCTTGGTAGACTACGGCATCATCTACGGGACTGCAGACCAAACTGTCCTACACCGTATAACACTAGCACTCAATAAAGCCTGCCGCCTGGTCTCAGGATGTGATAGATTAACACACACCTGTGAGCTTTATAAGCTTACAAACTGGCTCAACTTTGAAGGTAGACTTAAGTACCACACCTGTCTCCTTGCCAAGAAGATACTGCAGAAGCAAGCCCCCTCTGGCGTCCACCCCCTCATCCAGATGATCCCTCACAAAAGAGCCTCCAGATGTTCTGCAAAAACCTCCCTCCTAGTCCCCCACTGTAGGACCGCCCTTGGTCAAAGGTCCTTTCTCTATCGTGCCCCCCCTCTGGCTGAACAGCCTACCCCCACCATCTCCTTGGAACCCAGACTTGGCCACTTTAAACTGGGCTAAAGACCCTCCTACTAGACTCCTCCTCCTCCTGTGACTGTTCTTAGCCCCACCATCACCTGAGGATTTGCCTGCTGCCCCCCTCCCGGACCCAATGTCCTGTTTTCAGACACGAAATTTCCCGAAGCTGTCCCTCTGATGTCTAACTTATGTATTTGCTTCTTATTTGCTTTATTCTACAAGTGTTTATTGTGATACTTCTGATGCTGGGTCACTGGCCCTAAATTGTATGTTCTTCTGAGCTTTTCACGGTCTGTATTCCTGCACTGTTTGTTCCCTTTATATGTTTTGTATTCCTGATATAGAGCCTTTGCAAAAGAGTCTTTGACTCAAAAGGTAGTAATTCTGATTGCCAAAATAAATGAATAAAATAAAAGGTGCATTTGGCTGGCTCTCCTGCATGGAGGGATGGGGAAATTGCTCTAGCATGCTGGTGACCCAGGGTCGTCCTCCAAGCCCAGGATGACAGGAGTAGCAGCAGGAAGGGTTCGGCATGATCCTTGGATGCTCTCCTCCCAACACTGCCCTGTAGCAGCTCCTGGTAGTAGTGGGGTGAAGGTGCCTCTGCAGGCGACTATGTGCCATCAGGCATCCCCTGGCCAGTAGCTGCATGTGCGAGACAGTGGGAGGTCAGGGGAAAGAAACAGCTGGGAATGCCACCCTGGTATGCCAGATGATGACATTCTAGTCCCCCACACCAATAGACCCCAAGAAGCATCACAGAAGGGGCCATTCTAGCCAGCAAGATGTGTTTAGCTCCTCCTCCTCCTCTAGGTCATGGGGATGTCGCCAGTAGAGACAAGTCAACCAAAGGAGGAAGCATGAAGTTCCAGGAAGCGCACTTCCACAATGACCAGAGGGGGCCCCCGCCAGTGACAGCCTAGCCCCAAAATGCAGCAGCTTAGGTCTTGATAGCTTGATAGGATTCCTCATGGCAGTGAGGGGATAGTCTGGCAGGTAGCAGGAGGTGTTAGAGGCCTGAAGGAGTGAGGTACCAGAGGGCAGGGCAGGTGGAGAAACAGATCAGGCACAAAGAAAAAAAAGGCCCATTTGAGTAAAAAACAATTAGACAAATTTATTTGCATAATCTTTATGCCGACTGCTGCAATTTGTGTTGTCATTTCAGCCTTAGAATCATTTGTTGAGCATACAGGGTTAGTGGGAACAGACCTAACTGGGTGGATGCAACTGCAGAAACGCTGCACAGTGTTATATCCAAGTCCATCCCTTTGAAATATCTGTGCAATAGCCACACTGAAAGTGCACGATTTCTGTGAATTGTCCCATTTAGGGACTGTTACAAGCCCAGCAGTTCTCTGTGGAATGTTTGTGAAGAATCATAGAATCTGTCGGCCATAAAAGACCACTTAGCCTACATGGTCTGCCCAGATGGTCTCTATCTAGTCGGTTTCCACAGACCCTAAATGGTCTTCAGTAACCTTCCCTCCTCCCTGCCCATTCCTAATATTCTCCATGTGTCCATTCCACACATCATTGAAGCCCTCTACTGTTTCTGCCTCCACCACTTTCACTGGCAGTCTAATCCAGGAGTCTACCACCCTTTTGACAAAGTAGCAGTTCCACACACCCCTCCTAAGCTCCCTCCTCCCCCCAGCTTCATTGCATGCCCTCTGGTTCTGATGCTCTTCCTCATTTGAAAGAGATGCACCTTCTGTACCCTGTTCACCCCCATGAGGTACTTATAGGCAGGGCCCCTACTTTTCTGCGGCACAGTGGGACCAAGTTCTGTGGCAAGGCTACCATTTGCCGCAGAACTTCTGCGTCGGGGGTTTGTAATTTCTTCGGAAGTTCTGCGGCACTAACAAACTACCACATCACAGTGTCAGCTTGTCATCCTGACTTCACTTTCATGGCAGTGGTTATAGCAATCAGGATGGTGGAAAGCACAGTAACACTAGTTCAAAAAGTAACAGACTTATAAAAATAATTTTATGCCTAAAAAAGCAAAACAAATGTCTCTCCCTTAAGGTCCTAGCCTGTTGCATAAATGACATATGCAGAGGGGATCTTATGTGATAAATAAGATATTTCTATATGCATGCTTTCTACACCACTCATGAGGTTCCCACTGTGTATCACTTATATATTTATAAGCAATCTGTAACACACATACAAATGTGTGTGTGTGTGTGTATTTGTGTATGTATATATATATATATATATATATATTTTTAATTTCCATGAACTTGCATTCTCATTCCTACAGGTCCCATTGGAAATGGAATAGAGGAGTTATTGCAAAACTTATTTTTCATGTCAACCTGCTTTCTCTGACACACTGCGTAACACCATCAGGCCATGACATGCATGTGAACAGATTGTGAAATAGAGCTCTCCAGCCCATCACAATGTCTCCACCATGTGACAGAACACTGCACCATACCTTTCCAGGCTCTGAGCAGTGATGTGCTCCACCAATCCTTGTGCTGCCCAGCCAGCTCCCAGAGCTAATCTCTGAACCTGAGTTGCCGGCACAGAAACTCAGCATGCTACCCTCTGGCCCAAGCCCAACAGCTGTCCCTGCACACAACATTTCTCCATAACTTTTAGGTGATTCTATCAACCAATTAAAATACGTAATCAATAACCCTGGCAAAAATGCTTACAGTGCATTATTTAACAAGTCTATTCTTTCAACAGGTTTACACACTATTATATTCCACTTTTCTGGGCATAATTACTTTATTTTTCTTAAAAATGACAGGTAAATTCATTTTACCAGTTATTCATTTCAGATGGCATCTCTATACCTTAAAGGCACAAATAGGTTTGCACAAAGTGAGGTATGGACTTAAAGTCTGTGCTATTGACAAGGTTTTGTTTGGACCTAGCGCAATAATGTAAGACTGAAAATTGTATTAGGCTGTAGTGCAGGTTGATCAAATATCACCATGCATGATGTGCTGTGCCACCATCTCTGGCAGTGGGAGCTGTGGTAGATAAGTGACTGTTCATTTCTGTTGCAGAATGCAGCCATTTTGTTAGCTAATTTATGATGTTATAGCAATGATAACATCACATTCTGAGCATATGGGGGGTTTTGGATATAAAAAGAGGAGAAGGGAACCAGATTCTATGGATAAACAGAAATATTAATAAAAAATCACCAAGAAGAGTGAATTCTGCGGCACCGCAGAAGTTCTGCGGTAGATTGCAAAATTCTGCGGCCGCAGAATTCTAGGGGCCTTGCTTATAGGTCTCTATCATATAATCTCTTGCTCTCTTGTCTTCCAGGGTGTACATGTGGAGATCCCTCAGTTTCTCCTTGTAGGGCATTTGGTGTAACCCCTGCACCATTTAGTTGTCCTCCTCTGGACTGCCTCCACCCTGTCTATGTCCTTTCTGAGTTGCGGCCTCCAGAACTGGACACCATACTCCAGTTGGGGTCTCACCAGTGAGCAATACAGTGGCAACACTACCTCCCTCCTCTTGCTGGAGATACATCTCCATACGTAGCTCAGCATCCCACTGGCCCTATCCACTGCTTTATTACACTGCCCTGCCACTTCAAGGTCATCAGATATAATAACCTCAAGGTCCCTTTCCTGCTTAGTGACTGACAGTACCTCCCCCATCCTATACTCGGTATACTCAGTCATTGTGTTGCTATGCCCAAGGTGCATGATTTTGCACTTCTTGGCCTTGAACCCCATCTGCCATACTTTCGATCACTCCTCAGGTTTTCCCAAGATCCCTATGCATTCTTTCCATCCCTTATGCATTGTCCACCCTATTACAGATTTTGGGATCATCTGCAAAAAACCACACCTCTCCTTCCAGTTCATCTGCAATGTCGCTTATGAAAACACTGAAAAGAACCAGTGCCAGTACTCAGCACTGCAGCACCCCGCTGGCAATGTTCCCATTATTAGAGTGCCATCAACCACCACAGTTTGTCATCTATCTGGTAGCTTGTTTCTAATTCAGTTCACCACTGTGGATCCCACCCCTAAGCTGTTCATTTTCTTAATCAGTTTTCTGTGTGGCACAGTTCTGAAGGCCTTACTAAAGTCCATACAAGCCACGTCCACTGCCCTTTCCAGAGCTATTCCCCTGGTCCGCCAGTCAAACAACTCAATCAGATTGATCTGGCATGACCCCCCCCCCCCACAATGAATCCACCTCAAGGGGACAGTGACCAGCAGGAGAGCTGGAATGGAAGGTATGCCTCTTTCCAGGTCACCAAAATCTGCAGTAGGGTAGGTACTCCAAAGGGGTGGAGAGGATGAATAGAGACCTAAGAAAACCTGAGGAGGGGTCAAGATATGACAGCTGGGTTTCAATGCAAAAATGTGCAAAATCATACATCTAGGGCACTGAAACACAAAGGTAGTGTATAGAATTGGGGAAGAGGTATTGAGGGTCACTAAACAGGAAAGGGACCTTGGGGTAATCATACCGGATGACCTCAAGGTGATGAGGCAGTATAACAAGACAGCAGGCAGGGTCAGCGGGATGCTGGGGTGCACTGGGAGGGGTATCCCCTGCAGAAGGAGAGATGTGGTCTTACTATTGTATTGATCGTTGACGAGACCCCACCTGGAGTACTGTGTCCAGTTCTGGAGATCACATTTCAGGAAGGACATAGACAGGGTACAGGATTCCCAGAGGAGGGTGGCTAAAATGGTGTAGAGGCTGAATCATAAGCCCTATGAGGAGAGACCGAGGGATCTCAATATGTACACAGAGATGGGGGGGGGTGAATGATAGAGACCTATAAATACCTCATGGGGATAAATAAGGTACAAGAGGGGAGCATTTTTCAGAAGAGAAGGGGCATGAGAACAAGAAGTTGTGCAGTTAAGCTGGAAGTGGGGAAATTTAAGAGGGATGTAAGGAAACGCTTCTTCACTGAAAGAGTGATGGATGCCAGGAACAGGCTCTCAGCAGAGGTGGTGGGTGCATAGACAGCAACCTTATCAGTGCCAGTGGCCCAGCAGATTGCACTCTCTCAAAAGGAATAAGGGAATTTCCAATGCCCCGGCCAAATTTCTCCCATTCACTATAAGTACCACGAACATCTTAATCTGGCTCCATTTTAGTTGGCTTCCATCTGTATCCCCCCGGGACAAGAATGAAAACAGGCAGAACTGCCTAGCTCTCCTTTCACGGTCAACAAAACACTAAACATATAAAAGCTTGCATGGGATAGGCACAAAGGAATCTTGGTAGGAAAGTGGGGGAAGGGCAGAGGAAAGAAATGGGCAGACTTTGCAGGTTAAGCAGTCCTCATCTGCCGACAGAGTCTATATTTCTATGCTGCTTTTGGTCTTGCAGCCCAAACAGTGTTTACATTAATTCCTCCACCACTGAGGAAAAGCTCATTGGCCTATAGTTACTAGCCTCTTCCTTGCTGACGTCCTTATGTAGAGATACCATGTCTGCTCTCTACAGTGCTCCGGAACCACACCTGCTTCCAGTGACATGTTGAATAAGGACATCAGCGGGGCAGACAGTAACTCCCCAAGTTCTTTCAGTACTCTCAGGTATATCCTGACTGGTCTCATAACTGTGTCCACTTTCAGAGCTTCAAGTTCCTTTAGGATTCTCTCCTGTGAAAATAGACTTGGGTCCAGCTCTCCTCCCCTTTTGCTCCTGCTCATCACTGGTGGTTCGTTCTCCCTCTTTCCACTGTGAAGACTGAGAAGTACCTGCTCAGGATGTCTGCTTTTTTTTTGGTCCTCCTCCATGCAGTCTCCCTGAACCATACTCCAGTAGTAGACTTGACCCAAGGCTACTAAACATATATTTGGCAAAACCAAAATTCAAAATGGTAACCTTAGTCATGATCTTGCTAACCCTCCAGAAGGGAGATTGGCTAGCATCACTGGATCTGAAGGATGCCTATTTCCACATCCCCATAAGAGTCTCAGAAAATATGTCAGATTTAGACTCCTGTTAGGTCACTGCCAGTTCTCAGCACTGCATTTTGGCCTCACCTCAGCTCCAAGAGCCTTCACAAAGTGCTTGGCAGTGGTAGTGGCTCATTTAAAAAGGCAAGGACTCACTGTTTTTCCCTACCTAAATGATAGGCTAGTGGTGAGAAAGTCACCACAGCAGGTATGGGACTCCTTAAGGACAACTCAGGACCCATTGGAGTCCTTAGGTTTCCTAGCAAACTTGAAGTCTATTTTGCAACCAGTTAAAGTTCTAACCTTTACAGGGGCAGAACTGGACACTGTAAGCGGAAGAGCTTACTTACTCCAGGACAGGGTAAGTAACATCTTCCAGATTGCTGGATCTTTCAGCTCAAGCAGCTCAAAACCAGCAAGGCATGGAACAACCTTCCTGAGGAGGTTGTGGGGTCAGAAACAGTGAGGGAATTTAAGAATGCATGGGACAGACATAAGGCAATTCTAGTGGGAGGTAGGAGGAAATAGGCTGTTGGTAAAACTAGGATGTATAGCTTATCCAGTAGGTAGGGAAATGGGCAGACTGGGTCGGGCAAGCGGTCCTTATCTGCCGTCAAAGTCTATGTTTCTATGAAGGTCTTATCCCCTTTAGCTACCCCCTTTGGCTATCATTTCCTTTGTTTGTGCCTTTGCTCCCCTCAATGCCTTACCCATTTCCTTCTGTTTTACCTGGTACACTTCCCTGTCTTCCTCCCTCTGTGTTTCCTTATACCTCCAGAATGGCACCCTTTTTTCCCCCTTCACCACCATGGACACTTCCCTAGAGAACCATAACGGTTACTTTTTCTTTTTGCATTTATTCTTTTCCTTCACACAGAGGCTGGTTGCCTTAATTATGCCCTCCCCTATTTTTCCCCACTGTTCCTTTACCCCTTCCTGGAATTCCCTCATACTAGGCAGTTTCTGAGGTGGTCTCCCATTTCCTTAAAATCCACCCTATTATAGTCCACGACCCCCATCCTCATGTGGTTTGACTCTGTTCCCATCTTAACGTTAAACCACACTGTACAGTGATCACTGGTACCTAGGGGAGTGCCCACTGTGATGTCTACAGTGCTGTCCATTTGTAAGCACCAGGTCCTGTACTGCCCCATCCCTAGCGGGTTTAACTAGCTGCCTGAGAAAGGCCCCTTGTAGGGAGTCAAGGATGGCCCTGCTCCTTGATGAAGCTGCAGCTGGAAGGCTCCAATCCACGTCTGGCAGACTGAAGTCACCAACTAGCAGTACCTCCTCCTTATATGCCATTCTGATGATGGGTTCCCCAAATGCCTTAGGCAACTCTTGCCCCTGTGCTGGATGTCTGTATACTACCACCATATGAAAAGCGTCCCCGATGCCTGTCTCCAGGATGACCCAGAGCACTTTCAGTCCTTTTTTCTCTGGGTGCCCCTGGCACTTCTGTAGCCTTGATTCCCTCCCTCACATATAGCACAACCCCTCCTCCCTCTCTTCTGAACAGAGAGTAGCCTGGTATGGCCACATCCTTGTCATGATTGTCAGTGCACCATGACTCCGTTATGGAAACCAAATTCAGGCCAGCCTCCTCCACAATGGTCTCCAGGTAAGAAAAATCTCATTTCACAGACTCCTTGCATTGACACACGTGGCTCTCTACATTTTGGTCCTCCTCCCTGCTTTCTCCACCCACTCCTGCCTGTGCTGTTTTCTGAAGCTCCCCCTGACCCCCATTCCCTTGTTACCCTCTCTGTTCCCTGTCTGCTTTACTCCTCTCTTCCTGCTATCCTGATTTAATCCCCCTTGGCCTCTGCCTTGTCTCCACCCCTGCCTTCCTCTGCCAGCTTCCAACTCATGGGCCCTCCCTCCTTGTTGCTGCATCATCTGCAGGGAGACAATATTTGCCTCCTTTGGTATTACAGCCTTCCCTCCCTCTGGCTAGTTTAAATGCTCATACAAGTAGCATTTAAACCTGCTACTATGGACGGTGGTCTCCCTCTTGGAAGGATGCAGGCCATCTCCCTATAGAGGCCCATCTCCTCCCAGGCTGCTCCCCAGGCCTCAGTATAGCTGAACCCTTCTCAATTCACCATGTCTTTAACCAACTGTTAAAAGCCATGGGATGGAGTCCCCTTCTCCTTGGCCATACAATGGTAACAACTCAAGAAACCACCATGCATGCTACCTGCCTCAGGCCCCTCTCCAACTCACTAAAATTACTCTGCACTATTGCTACCCTATCCCTTGCCATGTCATTTGTCACTAGGTGGACAATGACATCTAGCTCCCTCCCATCTCCTGCTGCCCTAGCAATTCTCTGGATCTACTCTCCATCCCTGCAAGCCAAAGCACCATGGAAGCACTTCACCTCCCTCTCACTTTCCTCCCCCATTCACAAGTCAGTCACCCTAACACTAGCGTTCTTCACCAGCAGCTGCTTCAACCTCGGCGGGGGGCCTCTTCCTCCCTCCTTGCAGCTTCCCTTTCTAGGGATCCCCACTTCCTCTCTCCCTTCCCATTGTTGTAGGTGCCTCTTCCCAGCTGCCCATCCCAAAAGTATGGTGAAGAAATTGTGCAGTGGTACAGGCTGAGGAGTGTGTTTCCTTCCTGCCAACCCTATCCTCCTGGATCCCACCATGGTCCAAACACTCTGCTTCTCCTTAGGCATCATCTGGGGGAGCAGTGGCAGATTTGGTGGGTCAGAAGGTTATCTGCACCCTTACCACTTTGACCTGGAGTCCAGCAACCTCTGCCATGAACACAGAGAGGTGAGTGCAACTGGGCATCTCCTTCTCAAGCACATGTTCCGAAAGTGCAGCTCCACACCCATTGCACTGCACTATTCCTATGCTCTTTTCTCATAACCTTTTTGTTTGTTGTCTAATCTGTCTGGGGAATCTTTTCTGTACCCTTCCTTTTGTAACCCCTAGATGGCGCTATCCCAGGGGCTACTACCCCTGCCTGATTTGCCACTAACAGGTTGAGGGGCCTGGATCCAATGGCGGGTGCCTCCACCCAGAGGTCAGGGTTTGCAATAGTTAAACTAACTTGGTCACAGCCCTCTGGGACACTGCAACCCCCCTTTCTTCCCACTAGTGGCCCACAATACATCAGAATTACCTTCACAGTATACACTTCCCCCAGGTCTGGTTCCGCACTGGGACCTCCTGTGAAATGAGATACAGTGCAACAATCACAGTACAGTACTTTAACATAGACAAATACCTCAGGCAGTATAACTTTGCTGAAACAAGCAGCTCTGATTTATTTAGGGGATATAACAAGGACAGGGGAAATCAGGTTAATTAGCTTATCACTCTAATAATCTACATTATGGCTCTGTGCACAGGCCTATCCCTATCAGTTACTGTCCTGGGTACCCAAGCCCTAGTGGCTAGTCCAAACCGTGGCAGCTGGTAGGGCCCTTTCACACAGAGAAAAGGAGAATTAAACAGTCAGCAGTACAGTAATTCCATTTGGATTTAATGTGGCAATTCAACAGGGGCAACCTGAATTAGTACTCACGACTCCAAATAAGATAGGGGTCCTTCAATGTCAGCAGGGCTCACTTGAGGTACACAAACCTCTTCACACATCCATATAAAAGAAAGCACTATACCAGGCAGGCTGCATCTGTATCCCGATCGCAATTACTGCACAATACCCGGGAGAACACACAGCAGATTCAGTTCCTGACAGACCGAGTGTAATTTTCAGCAATTCCTCCAGTCTTCTACAGGGTGAGCCTGGTTTCTACTCTTCAGAGATCCTTTGATTCTTTTCACAGGACGGATTCAGTCCCAACAAGCTGCAGACCGAACTCTGGGCCTTACACACGCTTTTTTGACTAAAACTGCACACTGAAAAGCACAGGGCTCCTTCCTTCACTGCCAAAGCTCAACTGAAACTCCAACCGACAAAAACCGGCACTTCCTTTGAGTTCCTCCCAGTTCTTGACTGGATTGGCTGTCACTCACAATAGACTGCTGCTGTTGGTCCAAAAGGCACTGAAGTCTAAACTACATCTCCCAGAGTCACTGCCCATACAATCCTCTTGTGGCTGGCTCAGATTATGAGTCCAAGTTCTGATTCGTCAAGGCACATTTTAGAGCTAGCTTACCCCACACTGATTGGTCCAGTTCAGCAGTTCAAAACTAGAATGGGAACTAGCAGACACAGTTCTGACTGCAAAGAAAGCAGGTTAGACAAACTGTAATTTCATTATTACTCTAAATAATTTCTGGCAAACAGTTACATCTTTCAGATAGGTTCCCTTTGCACTCCTAGTGACTGCAAAATGAAGTGAATTGCAGCAGCTCGAGTGGTACTCAGAGAAGCACACAGTCCCTCCATACAAACTAATTATGTCTGCAAGCAGACAGCTCTTAAAGAGACAGTACCAGAGGCTCTAAAAACACTCACTGATAAATGGCTTAAATGCCAAACACCATTCAGGCTTGGACATTCAAGCAAGCTCTGAAGTCTTTGGGAACCCCCATTTGCAGGGGGTTACACCCTTCCTGGCCTGGGAAAGCTTGACGTCCAGCCAAGCAAGTACCATAAGTTTTAACTGCAACCGATACATTTGCATTAGGCTCGCACATGTAATCATCAGTCAATATATCATTTTACCAAGAACACATTTCTGAAACATTGCAGTACGTCCTCTTTACACAGTATTACATACACATTGTACCATAACTCAAGTTATTACCTCTTGTACATGAAACCTGAAGAGAGGGGGCCCTTCCCTATCAGTTACCTTGGGGCTGGATGGGGCAAGGGCACCATACTTAGAGGGCAACACAAGTAACTTGGAGTTAGCACTGATGCTCAGTTTGGGCAATGAGCTCGGGGACACATACACTCCTTTATGGACAACATTGAGAGGCAAGTCCACAGGCCTCCCAAGTGAATCATAACTGAGGTGCACCACAGGCTTTACAGCTCGACCAGTCTTTCTAGGGGGAACTGTTATAGTCTCTGCACTCTGAGCCTCATTTTCAGCATTGTCCTCACTTGTCAGGGAGTCTCCATGGGGTAGAGAGGCTAGAACTTGGGGCACTTTCAGCTCCAGGAGTTACAGTTTCTGAGTCCACAACATTTGGCTCATGGAGAGCTTTGGACACTGGCAGTGGACTGTCAGGGCACTCAAAATACTCTTCTTGTTCGGTGTATCACCAGTCTGCCCCAATCTATCATTTTCTCCCTGAAAGCTCAAACAGTTCAACCATGCACAATGATTCCATTTCATCTGATCTGATGCTTTGCACTTCACTTTCTGGGAGCATTGGCTCCAGGGATGAAGCTGGGGCTTAGACAGTCCAGAAGGCCCAGCTTCATCTCCAGTATTGACTAGGAATTGCCCCAAACAATTGACTCAGTTCGTAAGAAGGATAGTATTCAAAGTCATCTCACTTCTTCCGATATGGACTGACAGTCATGCTCAACTGGGACTTGTGGAGGGAACACTTTAACTTTGCTTCTGTAGGTGCAGACTTTCTTGATCTTTTCTTAGCAGCAGCTCTAGTCACTGGTCCAGAGGGGCATCTTCTAGGGCTCAGACTCAATTAAGATTTGTCCAATGGGCAGTAAATGATTTCTATGCATTGTTTTTACATCTTTTGAATTATTCTCAGGCCTTACTTTTGTACACTGGCAGATCATCTAGTTTGCCCACTACAATGTGAGGGAGATGGTGCCATCTGTCAGCAATCTTGTGCTTGCCATGCAGTCCCAGATTTCTTAGCAATACCCGATCTCCTCCTGGAGTTCCTGTGCTTTCACCTTTTATCATACCTTTCTTTGTTGGCCAGATTTCTTTTGGCAGCCATGGTTTGAGCCAGTTGGTACGCATGAGTTAGCTGGGCCTTTAACTTTTGCACATACTGTAAATAGTTGTCAGCTTGAACCCCATCAGGAGAGACCCCAAAACACACATCTACTGGTAGTCGAGCTTCTTCCAAACATCAGGGGTAGGGGAGAATCCAGTGGCATCACTTTTGGTGCAGTTATAAGCATGTACCAGGGTGCTAATTTGTTGGCTCCATCTAGGCTTGTCCTTTGGTGCAGGGTGCCTAGCATATCTAGCAAAGTGCGTTGAAACGCTCAGGCTGTGGTTCCCTGGGGTGGTAAGGAGTGGTTCTGGACTTTCGTGACTCCCCACAGAGAAAGCATCTCTTTGATCAGACGACTCTCAAAGTCTCTCCTTGATCAGAATGGATTCTTTGTGGAGCCCCATAGTGAACAAAAAGTTTTCTACAAGTACTTTGGCCACAGTGGATGCTTTCTGGTCTTTGGTGGGAAAGCTTGGGCATATCTCGTGAAATGGTCAGTGACCACCAGCACATTACTGATATTTCTTCGATCTGACTCCAAACTCAGAAAATCAATACAGACCAGCTCCATGGGTGCACTGGTGGTGATGTTAACAAGGGGGGCAGCCCTCTGGGGCAAAGCTTTCCTCTGTAAGCAGCGACTACAAGTTGAATGTGTTGCTCCACATCAGCCCCCATCTTAGGCCAATAGAATCTGGATCTCACCAAGTCAAGTGTTCTGTCTATACCAAGGTGCCCCATGTGGTTGTGCAAGGACCTCAGTACTGAGTCTCGAAGGCAGTGGGCAGCACTAGTTGTTGTTTGTCTACTTGTCCCCTCTGTCTACTGTTTCTCTGTATAACAGTTTATTGATCAGTTTCAACTTAGGACCTTCTTTGTATAACAGTGCAGTTCTCAAATCAGTGGGCGTATTTTGGACACATCTTTTCCTGCATAGAGGGCTTCTAAAGCTGCTTTGATCATGGGATCGCAGGGATTGAGCCCCGAATACTGTCATTGTCCAGCTGAGGCAGTGCACACAATGTCTATTGCAGAAAAGTGGCAATAAGCAGCAGGTATGCAATTCTCAGAGGCTCCCAAGCAATCCACCATGCAGTCCACTGTGTCCGTGGACATTTGTTCCTCCCTGTCAAACTTCTGGCACAGTGCCTGAATGTCAGGTTCTGCCAATCGGACCCAATCATTCTGGGGAACAGGCCTCCGGGAGAGAGCATCAGCATCTATGTGGTTCAGACCTGCTCGGTATTCGAGAGCATAGTCATATGTAGATAATGCAGAAAGCCCTATGGCCAGTGGCATCCAACTTAGCTGAGGTCTGCACATAGGTCAAAGGATTATTGTCAGTTTTTACTAGTATTTTAGCCCCATACAAGTACTCATGGAATTGGTCAACAATAGCCCACTTCAAAGCTAGGAACTCTAACTTATGTACAGGATAGTTCTTTTCGGATGGGGTCAGGCTTCTACTGGCAAAGGCCACTGGTCTCAGGCCATTCTCGTGTTTTGGTACAACACAGCCCCCAACCCTTGCAAGCTAGCATCAGTGTGCAGGACGTAAGGTTTTCTTGGATCGGCATAGGCCAGCACTGGAGCATGGGTAAGTTGATATATGATCTCATGAAAAGCAGTCTCACAATCAGGGTCCAGCGGGCCCCAAATACTTCACTCGGATGAAAATACACTCTTTCAGTCTTGAGGGACGTGACTTTTGGTATTTTTGTGGGTTGGGGATACCCTTGAGTAAGGTTAAGTAAAGGGCGGATCACTCTTGAATAGTCCTTGATGAAGCGCCGATAATAACCACAGAATCCCAGGAATCTTTGCAGTTCTTTTAGATTTTTGGGCTGTGGCCAGGTGGTCAAGGCCTCAACTTTACTTGGGTCGGTCTCTATTCCTCGGTGGATACTATGTGTCCCACATACTTTACTGATGTTTGAAAGAATTGACACTTATCAATGGACAGTTTAAGGCCAAAGTCCTCCAGTCGGTCCAATACCTTAAATAATCTGCTCTCATGTTCCTCCAGTGAGCTGCCAAACACAATAACATCATCTAGGTATACCAGGCACTCTAGTAAGTTCATGTCCCCACTGCACGCTCCATCAATCGTTGAAAAGTGGCTGGGGCACCTGAAACTCTTGAGGCATCCTCATGAATTCATAGAAGCCAAGCGGACAGATAAAGGCCGTTTCTCACGGTCCTCTGGGGCCATCGGGATCTGGTAGTACCCACTGCGGAGATCCAGCACAGAGAACCACTTGCTCCGTTAGGCAGTCCAAAGCATCCTGAATGCGGGGCATTGTGTACTGATCAGGATAGTCCGCGGTTTAAGGTGCGATAATCCACACATCCTTACTGTTCCATTCTTTTTCCTCACTACCACAATGGGGGAAGCATAAGGGCTTCTGGATTCTTGTATTACACCAGCAGCTAACATCTCTTGCAGATGCCGTCTCACATCATCTATGTCAGCAGGTGCCAGGCGTCGAGACCTCTCACGAAATGGTCTTCGCCATGCAGCGGATATTGTGCTCAGCTCCTTGCACATCCTACATCCCATTCCTTTAAAGAAAACACCTGATCCTCTGGGCAAGCTTCTCACTGATCCTCACTTTCCATTCAGCTGGCAGCGAGTCGCGAAATCAAACAAGTCAGGCTACTCTGTCATTCTTCCTTGAACTCTTGCTGCTGGGTAGCACTGCAGTGTCTGCACAATGCACATTAGCCAGGATGCAACCTCTGTTTACTCAATGTCTCTTTCAGACACATTATGAACTTGGACCATTACCCTTCTGGCATAAGCATGGGCTCTAGCGGGCAAAATACTAGGCTTGACCAGCAGTCCCTCTGGCAATTTTCCATTGCCTGGTGCATCCAACATTAATATTTTATTCTTAACATCCTTTCTGATACGGGACCTCTCCTGTAAGGTACACTGGGCATTTGCGCCAGGATCAGAGACTCAGGATCCTTCTTCCATACAATTCGACCGGTTCCTCTGGTTCTGTTTTTCAGCATCTCTCTGTGCCTCATAGGCCTTCTTAATTAAAGTCGAACTCTTAAAGCTCTACTAGTCTTTGACCCCTGTTTTCATAACACAACTGTGCCAGCCTTCCTAACATGTGAGCATTTGTTCCAATCAACAAAGGGACACCATCATACAGTCCAGTGGGGGACACACTAAGGCTAGGGTCTCTACTTGTTCGGCCACTCCAGCCACGGAGGTGGGGAAAGACAGCCAATTCGGATATACCCGGAATAGGGTAGGCCTTCTCTCACTTAACCCCCATACATGCAGTCCTTCTAATGGTTGTAAGGGTACGCCTGACAAATGCTTCTGATACCAATCCTGGAACATAATTGTCACTTGGGAGCCACTGTCTCATACAGCTCTTGTAGACACTCCATTCACCTTTACAGTGGTCTCCATGGAGGGACCCACTATTCTGGACCAGTCTGAGAGGCGGTAGTGGGGGCCTGGGCAACTGACCTTGCCACAAAAGGACGTGAATTAGCATTTTGGTGCCCTCACTGGGATCATGTCGGCACCTCTTAACCACTGATTTCTTCTCCAAGCTCTCTTTGTAGCTTATATGCAACTTTGTCAGCGCCTTTTGGGACTGGCATTCCCTTTCATGTGCCCATCTTTCCACAATTATAGCAAAACATACTTTCTGGAGTTTGAGCTGCTAGGCGCCACACTGGGAGCCAGGGCGGGGTATATAACTGAAAACCTGGGTGCCATCTCTGTTCAGGGCGTGATAAGCATTTGGAGACATCTCGTCAGTTTCTCCACTTCCATGGTCAAGGAATTGAGTTTGGAGCTGTTATCAGCAGGAGATACATGGGTAGGTACCCCACCCCATAGCAGATGCAGTCGGATATAGGTCAGGGCCCGTACTTGCAGGCGTGGCCTTCATAAAGGGACTGTTTTGAATTCCGGATCTCTCTCAACAGTTCGCCCCATTGTGGCATATCTTTTCCTTGTCAGAGCACTCATTGACTGTCAACCTCTGCCCCTGAACTTCACTTGATGGGTCACCCTCAGTCACTCGGTTCGTAGCCACAGCTGTTGGTGCAGGTACCTCCCGAGGTCGCCTTTTCTCAACTCCTCGAATTCTCTCATTAACTCATCATAGGAGGGTGGGGATTCCAGTCGATTTGCCAGGCGTAACTGAAGCAACAGCAGTTCTGAGAAGGGGCAGACTTAAGGATTCTGTCCAGTCTGGTTGGTCCAGTTCAATCGCTGGCAAACTACCCTTTCTGAGGCATTCTTGCAACAATTTTTCCAGCCGAGACATACACAGACAACAACTCCCTTGGTACTGTTGTGCATTTCTTACTCTCCACCATAGGTCCTCATCAGAATCTGGGCTCCCATACACATTCTCCAAGGCCTCAAGATAGGCCTGTGCAGTCGCCAGGGTTACTGGCCCGCTTAGCACGGATGGTAGCCAGGGCAGGACCTCGAGGCCTCACTCAACCTCTTCGCTGCCCCGAGCATTGCCATTCTAGCACTTGGGGGCAACATAGTCTATCCAGGTCTCCCAGTCATCCTCCCTTGGGGTGGGAGGGTGCCAGAGAAGATCCTCAACCTTCGTAAGAGTCGTGACTAATGGCAGGTGCAGAAATAGGGAGTCTGCATTGGTTCAGCCACCATTACGGGCACTGGAGCAGGAGAGGGTGTTGGGGAGGAACACCCCAGGTGGCAAGAATAGTTTCTTCAAGTCCTCCACAGTTTTCCCTCTCCCAGCAACCATTCAGCAAATTTCTCCTCAAAAGTTTCAGATAGTGGTGGGGCTGATTCCCCCGGTCTTTACTGTCCTTAGTTATCACTCTCCAAGCAGTGAGGGCTCCTCTGGGGTAATGGTCTGTGGCACTTTGGAGCTATCTATGGATCCTTAAACTCTACTAGGGCCAGGAAAGTGTGGGTGAGCAGATTAGCATGCCGACCCACCACCACAGGGTTTTGTAAACCTTCCACCTTGGAAAGTACTCCTGCACAGTGTCCGTATTGATACCCAGGGGATGTCCAGGATAAGCATAGCATTTTGGGGTCGATCTCTCTCCCAGTACACCACTCCACCAGCCGGTGCACAGCCACTTCTGTCGGGTACCCATTTTTTTCTTAACAGTGGTTCGTAAATATGGCCACTAGAGGACACACAATCCCAGCGGTGAGCCTCCAAGATGTAACCCCTAGATGGCGCTATCCCAGGGGCTACTACCCCTGCCTGATTTGCCACTAACAGGTTGAGGGGCCTGATCCAGATGGGTGCCTCCACCCAGAGGTCAGGGTTTGCAATAGTTAAACTAACTTGGTCACAGCCCTCTGGGACACTGCAACCCCTTTCTTCCCACTAGTGGCCCACACAATACATCAGAATTACCTTCACAGTATACACTTACCCCCAGGTCTGGTTCCGCACTGGGACCTCCTGTGAAATGAGATACAGTGCAACAATCACAGTACAGTACTTTAACATAGACAAATACCTCAGGCAGTATAACTTTGCTGAAACAAGCAGCTCTGATTTATTTAGGGGGATATAACAAGGACAGGGGGAAATCAGGTTAATTAGCTTATCACTCTAATAATCTACCTATGGCTCTGTGCACAGGCCTATCCCTATCAGTTACTGTCCCTGGGTACCCAAGCCCTAGTGGCTAGTCCAAACCGTGGCAGCTGGTGGGGCCCTTTCACACAGAGAAAAGGAGAATTAAACAGTCAAGCAGTACAGTAATTCCATTTGGATTTAATGTGGCAATTCAACAGGGAGCGACCCTGAATTAGTACTCACGACCTCCAAATAAGATAGGGTCCTTCAATGTCAGCAGGGCTCACTTGAGGTGCACAAACCTCTTCACACATCCATATAAAAGAAAGCACTATACCAGGCAGGCTGCATCTGTATCCCGATCGCAATTACTGCACAATACCCGGGAGAACACACAGCAGATTAGTTCCTGACAGACCGAGTGTAATTTTCAGCAATTCCTCCAGTCTTCTACAGGGTGAGCCTGGTTTCTACTCTTCAGAGATCCTTTGATTCTTTTCACAGGACGGATTCAGTCCCAACAAGCTGCAGACCGAACTCTGGGCCTTACACACGTTTTTTGACTAAAACTGCACACTGAAAAAGCACAGGGCTCCTTCCTTCTTCACTGCCAAAGCTCAACTGAAACTCCAACCACCAAAAACCGGGCACTTCCTTTGAGTTCCTCCCAGTTCTTGACTGGATTGGCTGTCACTCACAATAGACTGCTGCTGTTGGTCCAAAAAGGCACTGAAGTCTAAACTACATCTCCCAGAGTCACTGCCCATACAATCCTCTTGTGGCTGGCTCAGATTATGAGTCCAAGTTCTGATTCGTCCAAGGCACCATTTTAGAGCTAGCTTACCCCACACTGATTGGTCCAGTTCAGCAGTTCAAAACTAGAATGGGGAACTAGCAGACACAGTTCTGACTGCAAAGAAAGCAGGTTAGACAAACTGTAATTTCATTATTACTCTAAATAATTTCTGGCAAACAGTTACATCTTTCAGATAGGTTCCCTTTGCACTCTAGTGACTGCAAAAATGAAGTGAATTGGCAGCAGCTCGAGTGGTACTCAGAGAAGCACACAGTCCCTCCATACAAACTAATTATGTCTGCAAGCAGACAGCTCTTAAAGAGACAGTACCAGAGGCTCTAAAAACACTCACTGATAAATGGCTTAAATGCCAAACACCATTCAGGCTTGGAGCATTCAAGCAAGCTCCTGGAAGTCTTTTGGGAACCCCCATTTGCAGGGGGGTTACACTTTTTTGTCATTAACATCTTTATTAATTTTGCAGGTTATCATGAGACATATGTAGTTGCAATAAAGAAATCCAAATACATATATTCTGGGTTTCTGGGTCATGTCTTTTGTACATTACTACACTAGTAGTTCCACAGCATTCCTGTACCTTCCTGCCTCCTTTCTATGGGCTTTGACCTACTACAAATTTCCTTTACCTGTTTGAAATTCATTTGTTACCCTACCCAAGATAGGGTGTCTTCTACCTTCCCTTTTCAATCCTTCTAGCAGTTGCTAACTTTCTGATGGTCTACTTCTGCCTACCCTGCTGTAGTTGTTACGTGTGTGTGTGTGTGTGTATGTGTGTGGGGGGGTAATTTTTAAGTTCACAACAGCATGAAATGTAATTCTCCAATTGACTACTGCCGTGGTTCCCAGATATTTTCCAAAATACAAACCCATCTAGACACCACAGGCAGAATCGTCAGTGGACTGAAAACCTCTCATACACTCTTTACCGTGAGCAACTGTATAAATGACTGTATGAGGGTTTTTGTGCCTGGGGTCAGTCTGGATAAACCCACATAATTTGCATGGATGTGGCCAATTGACTCCCACTTACAATAAACGATTCTCGTAAGTGGCCATATCTTAGCATAGATGTCAGCCGTACTTGAAACTCTGCTAGCATCTGAAACTCCACCCATTTGTGTTCAAAACCTCCATTCTGGCATGTGTACTGTAGCAAATTCTTTTTGACACAGTCATGCTTTGCTCAAGAGATCGTTTGTGAAAATGTTGCCCCAGGTGTTTGCAATGATGAGGAAGGGAAATGTTTCCTGATCCTGGCTCTCTCTCTCTCTCTCTCTCACATCCTTCGCATTATAGAAACATAGAATTTGACGGCAGATAAGGACCGCTTGGCCCACCCAGTCTGCCCATTTCCCTACCTACTGGATAAGCTGCAGATCCTAGTTAACCAGCAGCCTACTTCTTCCTACCCCCACCCCCCAGAATTGCCTTATGACTATCCCATGCATGCTTGAATTCACCACTGATTTTGACTCCACAACCTCCTCGGAAGGCCGCTCCATGCATCCACAACCTCTCTGAAAAAATACGTCCTTAAATTAACCTCTGTTCCATCTCCCATCTTCAAATTGTGCCCTCTTGTTCTTACACACCTTTTTTGAAAGATGCTACCTCTTGGACTTTGTTGATTCCTCTTGAGGTACTTGAAAGTTTCTATCATGTCCCCCTCTCCTCCTTTCCTCGAGGCTATACATATTAAGCTCCTTAAGTCTCTCTTCATATGTCTTCCGGTGCAGACCCTGCACCATTTTGGATTGCCCTCCTCTGGACAGCTTCCATCCTGTCTATGTCTTTATGGAGATTGGGTCTCCAGAACTGCACACAGTACTCCAGATGGGGGTCTCACCAGCTGTCTGTACAGAGGGATAATAACTTCCTGTTTTCTACTGGTGATGCCTTCTTCTATGCATCCCAGTATCCCCCCAGCCCTCCTTGCTGCCCTCTCACATTGCTTGCCCATCTTTAGGTCATCTGATATGACTACCCCCAGGTCCCTTTCCATTTTTGTTGTTGTTAGTATCTCACCCCCCATTGTGTACTCTTCCCCTGGGTTTTTGTTTCCCAGGTGCATTACCTTGCACTTCTTAGCACTGAATCTAAGCTGCCATACATTTGACCATTCCTCTAACCTTGCCAAGTCCTTCTCATCCTTTCCACCCCACCCTGTGCATCAACTCTGTTGCAGATCTTAGTGTCATCTGCAAAGAGACATACTTTTCCTTCCAGTCCTTCTGCAATGTCACTTATAAAGACATTGAAGAGGACCGGTCCTAATACTGAACCCTGCGGTACCCCACTAGTAACCCTCCTTTCTTCTGAGTGGACTCCATTTACTATTACTCTCTGTGTCCTACTCTCCAGCCAATTCTTTACCCAGGCTGTCATCTTGGGACCCACTCCCAGGCTGGCTAACTTGTATATTAATCTTTTGTGTGGGACTGTGTCAAATGCCTTGCTAAAGTCTAGGTAGGCCATGTCCACAGCCCCTCCCTGATCTACTACTTTGGTCACCCAGTCAAAGAAATCTATCAGATTCGTCTGGCATGACCTTCCCTCTGTGAATCCATGCCGCCTAGGGTCCTGTGCCCCTCTGGCCTCTAGATACTCGACAATTCTTTCCTTTAGAAGTGATTCCATCATTTTCCCTATCACTGAGGTTAAACTAACAGGTCTGTAGTTTCCTGCTTCTGCCTTGCTCCGCTTTTGTGAAGGGAATCACATCTGCCCTCCTCCAGTCCTCGGGTACCACCTTCCTCCCTTGATTTGTTAAAAAGGGTAGTCAGTGGTGTCACTAGTTCTACCCTTAGTTCTTTTAGAATTCTGGGATGAATCCCATCAGGCCCCATTGCTTTGTCCACCTTCAGTTTTAAGAGTCTTTCAGAACCCTTTCTTCTGTAAATGGGCTGGTATCAACTTCTGTATCCAGAGTGGTACTACTGTTTGTTTTATGTACCTCCCCCTCTTCATTTGTAAATATTGAGCAAAAATATTTGTTTAGTATCTCTGCCTTTTCACAGTCTCCCTCTGCTCACCTTCCCTCCCCTTTATTAAGCCTCACTATCCCTCCCTTGGTCTTCCTTTGCTCCCTGATGTACCTATAAAAGGTTTTATCCCCCTTCTTAACTGAGTTGGCTATCTTTTCCTCGGTTTGGGCCTTTGCTGTTCTGACTGCCTTCCCAGCCTCCTTTTGCTTTAACTGATACAGTTCTCTGTCCTGCTCCTTCTGCGATTCCTTGTACTTCCTGAATCTTTCTTTTTCTCTTGAACCTTCACTGCCACTTCCTTTGAGAACCATAGTGGTTTCTCACATCGTCTTGTTTTGTTTATTTGCTTCACACAAGGCTCGTTACCTCTGTGATGGCAGTTTTATTATTCCCCACTGTTCTTCCACCCTCCTTCCTGCCCATTTGCTAGTGTATTCCTTAGCACTCACCCATTTTGGCAAAGTCAGCCCTCCTAAATTCCAGTACTTTTGTCTTTGTGTGGCTTGACTCTATTGCTGTGTTTATTGTGAACCATACTGTTCGATGGTCGCTAGTTCCCAGATGGCTACCCACTTCACATCTGTGATCCTCTCTCATCTCCATTTGAGAGTATCAAGTCTAATATTGCTCCCTCTTGGGTGGGCTCCAGTACTAGTTGTCTAAGCTTGCCCCTATAGGGCATCTAGAATAACTGCACTCTTAAGTGGCAGCTACAACTGCACTCCAGTTAACATCTGGCATATTCAGATCACCCATCAGCAATATCCCCCTCTTTCTGCCATTCTAAGTATACTTTCTATCATTTCCTTGTCCATTTCCTCCCCTGAGAAGGGGGTCTGTATACAACCCCTGTGCGGATTGTGGTGCCATTGCCTGTCTCCAAATTTACCCACAGTGCTTCTTCTCCTCCCTCTTTACCCTTTTGTTCTGTTGCTTTTATTCCTTCCCTTATGTAAGGAACTACTCCTCCTTCTCTTTTACCCTCCCTGTCCCTCCTGTAGATAGTGTATCCTGGTATGTTTATGTCCCAGTCATGGTTTTGTGTGTACCATGTTTCTGTGACTGCCACGATATCCAGATGTTCCTCCTCCAAGGCCACTAATTCAGGAAGCTTGTTACCTAGACTACGGGCATTGGTACTCATTGCTCTCCATATTTTGATGGCTTTACCTTCTGTTGCAGCATCCCCCACTGACTGTTCTACCTCGGTCTTTTTCTCATTTAGTACCCTGTTTTGTAGGGAGGCTGGGATTTTTCTGCTGCTTGTCAGTGCCTCCCCCTTTGACTAGTTTAAAGCTTGCCAATGAAGCATTTAAACCGATTGCTCAAAAGACTTGTTCCCTTCCTGGACAGATGCAGACCATCCTGCCAGTATAGTCTGGTGTCCCTCCAGGTGGAACCTCAGTCCCCAATGAAGCCAAACCCTGTGCTCCTTACAATTTTTCAACCATTCATTAAACTGCATGGTGCCAATTACCCTCGCCTCCCCATGCCTTTGACAGGTAGCACCTCTGAGAAGGATACTGTGTGTGCTACTTGTCTTAGCTCCCTCCCCAACTCTGCAATGTCCTCCTGCACTGCTCTAACCTCATGATGAGCCAAGTCATTTGTCCCTAGGTGGACAATTCGTCCAGCTCAGAATCCCTTGCAGCTGTTCTCGTGATCCTGAGGATGCGCTTCCTGTCCCTCAAGCCATGGCACCAGGCAGGCACCTGCCTCAGTTTTCCCAGCTCCTCCCAGTTCTATCCCTAATAATTGAGTCCCCACCAGGAGCTGCTTCCTTTCCTTGTGGTGTCCTCTGCCTCCTTCCTGTGGGCCTCCCTTGTGACAGTTGTCCTCAGCCTCCTTAGTCTCCTCTGCGGGTGTATCCATAGGGGAGCTATGCTCCCCCAGAATGGTGTATGGATTGTGGTGTGGAACAACTGACTGGGTGTGCCTCTGTTCCACTATCCTCACCCTCCCTGAGCCCACTGTGGTCCAACTGCTGTGCTTCCTTTGCAACCTCTGAGGTAGTGGTGGCTGTGGTGCCCCCTGGATGGGGGAGGTTCCCTTCCTACTGTCCAGTGTGGCCTGGGGGAAGGTCCCCGTACTACTGTCCAGTGTGGCCTGAAGACGGGCAACTTCCTCCCTCAGGGCAGAGAGTTGTCTGCAAATAGGGCAGCATCTCAGCCTCCAGAGAGACTCCCGGAAGACTACTGCCCCACAGCCATTACATTGCACTACTCCCCACATTTTTTTGTTGTTGTTTTGTTTTTTGTTGTGTGTGTGTGTGTGTGTGTGGGTGTGATTGGTTTGTAATATAGAAATAGATATATATTTATATTATACAATGTGTATGCTTATATTGTCAGTGCAGTGTGCTATTATGTCAAAACGACACAGGTAAGAAGCTGGCTAAACACAGAATCCCTGTTATTGCAGTTGAGAAGACAACATGGCACTATAACAGAGGTTTTGTGCTCAACCATCATGAATTGTCTTGTATAAAAATAAAATAAAATAATGAATAATTAGGACCCAGAGAAACCTCTGGGGACTCCTAGATAACTGTCCCTGCTAATCCTGGCTTTTTAACTCTCATCCTCCATAATATGTTGAAACTATGCAAGAAATTCTGGCTAAACTTTGCATCATTGTTATTGATGATTAACTGGGAAGATCTGTGACAGTGCAATGAATAAGTTAATAGTAGTCAACCATCACAGATATTACTGCATTACTTCCAATAGTTCCAATAACTCAGAATGAAGTCCGAACCATTCCATTTCTTAACCTACTATGAAAAGGACATCCAGGTGAAAATGAGTGAAAAACAAAATAATGATGAATAATCTGGACCCTGGAAAACATCCCCCCAGCTCATGAGATACTTCCCCCTCAAAACATTTGCAGGGTAAATGTAAGTAGCCTTCAGCAGCAAAAAATGTGATCTCGCAAGTGACATCAGACCAGCAGTCTCAGATAATATGTCATTGGCATGTTCTTTCTAAGCTAACTTCAGGGATGTATCACATCATTTTGTGTCCAGGAGTGATAAAAAGGTTACACATTTTTTTGCCTTCTCAGTTTTGTTAAGCAGATTCTGAAATTGGCACCTGCCTTCTGAACCAAGGTTAGCAGATTCTGCATCGGGACAGTAAAATTGTATTTCAACTAACCCTACTGATCAAGAGGAGGAACAGTAATGTTACAAGCAGCATGTTGGTTAGGTCAGAGGAATGCAGACAGCTCCAGGGCCAGTGGATTGCCCAAGCTGTTAGTTAGCCTTCTGACCAGCTAGTGACTGCAAAATGCAACTGCAAGCACTGCGCAGTGCTCCTGAGTACCCCATTGCAGTTATCTACCAAGAAAGAATAAGACCCCACAACCCACTGCAGGCACGGAGCTAGTTCACTTTTAAGGATCCGTGAAGGAGGCGGAAGTAAAATAATTCATTCCTTCTCCTCGCTGCTAGAAGCCATGATGATTGATCCATCAAAGAAGCATGAAAAGAGCGTCCCTCAAAGCTCACAATTAGAATATCATGGTGCACTATTAAATTCCTTCACTTGACAGAGATTAAAGACACTTGTTGCACCATATCTGTTTCATTTTTAATTGTTGAGTTTACAGAAATAATTGTAATACTTTTATTGAAATAACCTTGATATTTGTACTATCTTGGCTAATCAAAGATGATTAAACCGAAACATCATATAGCCATTTTTATATGGAAATAATCCCCTAATAATCTGACTCCCCCTTTTTTATACGGGAATATTATCAGTCTTTGATATTAGATCTCAGGACTGCACATTCATACTGGAGATAGCGTTGCTCAGACAGTGCTTTTGGGGATCCTACCACTCTTCGTCGGATAGTGCTGGTGTCCTATAGTACCTAGGATCCCATCAGAAATCCTACTGAAGACAGACATAGGATCTGGGATCAGGTAACAATGGATCCTAGTTAGGATCCAGGGATCCTAGGTCAGATAGATAGGATCCTGGGTCAGATAACGATGGATCCTAGGTCAGATCCAGGGATCCTAGGTCAAATCCTGGGATCCTAGGTCAGATAGTTGGGATCCAAGCTGGATCTGTTGCTGGGATCCACAGGATCCACAATGTTTGTAGGATCCATGCACTGGATCCTAAGAGGGTGGGATCCATGGTCAGATAGCACTGCTAGCCTACCACAGCAATCATCTGGCCAAATGGGAGGTATCTGTTGGTATCCGAATTTCTAGGATACTATCTGAGCAACACTAACTGGAGAGCAATTACTTTGCAGAGCAAACCTGAACCAGCATTAAAGGGAAACCAGCAAGAATGCCATCCCAATGCCTGCTGTAAGTAAGTGTGGGGGCTGGCCCAGATTTGCACTTTACGTGCAAAACAAAAATGTTTTTACTCACAATTCGGATCCGGTTAATCATGTCATTCTAAAGCCTGGACATTTATGAGCTACAGATGGGCAAAAACCTATCCCAGAATCCCCAGCAGCTGATGACAGGGTCACACTTCAGCCGCAGGAGATTTAATTAATAGAACTGTCTGTTTAGTGTTTTAAGTTTCAGTCGGCTGTTTGTTGGTCCCACTGCCCTCCACGGAGTCACTCCAGAGGCCAAGTACCGTTTACTTGGCCTCTGGAAGGCAGCGGGACCAGCAAGCAGCTGATCGAAATGTGTAAAATGTGAAGCACACAGTTCTGCCAGTTAAATCTCTTGCGGATGGAGAACTCGCTACCTGATTGGCCCCATGTGAAACCAGTCGTAATCATGGGACTTCACTGCACAACTACTTTGCTGCATGATTTTACCCTGAGGGAAAATGGTGCAGGTTCCCAGCGTACAAACAAACTGTGGTAAGAAAACTGTTTCCTGCTTGGCACCTTGTACAGTGCTTATTCCTCCAAACAGTGCCACACATATAATAGTCTGCTGTCTTGAACTAAACTCTGCATGATTCTCCAAAGGGTGTCTGTAATTATCTTTCATTTATTCTGATACCGAATCTGTCCATACAACTGTGAAGTTATTGATTACAGTTGATTACAGCCTGATACCAGTACTTGAAATTCTCTGTTACACATACTACGTTACAAATGACTGTGTGTAACAGAAAGCTGACTTGGTCTTGCAGACAGCATTGAGAGGGAGAACCGCTGCAAGCAAAATGTATTTTGTTTTCTGTCTGCTTCGCTCTTTCCTGCTGACCACAACACTGTTAAAGAGTAATTACAGAAAATAAAGTATGCACAACAGTTAAAACTCAGTTTCTGACACACAGTCTCATTGTGCGATACTTGATTAAACAACTTAACCTTTGGTCTTGTGGTTTACATGTTATCACATATCTTTGGGTGTAAAAAAATGGATTACACACTGTTTCCCATACCCTTTACATAGTTACTGCTGCCTCTCTCAAGGGCACTCTTGTAAGTACAGTTGTTTTAACCTCAATGAGCTTTAGTTAGTGAGTGAGTGAGTTAGCTAGTTGGTTTCCTTTCAAAAGTTTCTCCAGGAAGACATGCTGAGCTGTAACAGCTTGTTTCCAGATGTGTCTTGGGAGGATGGGGACGGGGGAGTATACAGTACATGATGTGCAAGTGAAAACAGAGGATGTAAGATGCAGTAGTAAAAAAATAAACAGCATAAAAATTCATACAGTAAAACAACACTGCACAGTTTCAATTTCCAGGCAGAATTTTCAGGGCTACAAAAATAAGATGAAATATACTGCTGTTCAGGTAAGCGCTAAAAGAATGTAGGGAGCAATGCTACGAGTAGCAGGACTTGCACCATAGACTGCTAAGGTGCGAACTAACAAAGACAGTGTAGGAGGCAGACTCAGCAGCACAGTATACCACATAGATTAACTGAGTAAGGCACAGACAGCTGGGGGGTAGTGGAAGCTGCTCACAGCCGGCGGGGGGCGGACAAGGGGAACAACATGGGATGAAGGAATACAGGAACAGCTGCAGGAGGGCATGTCAAGGTCATGGAGAAAGGATTTTAAGAAGGAGAAGGACCAGGTGGCACAGATAGTCACTGTCTATTAGTTAGATCCAGTGTTGGCATGCTGAAAAGTCTGTTGTACTGTATTTCTAGTAAAATAAACTATTAAACAAGCATTTGACAATGCCGAACATTGGATGCTTGTTGACGTTGAACCAGGCACATACCTGATTTCCTCAGTTCATGGTCAGTTCAGTTTGAAGAGTGAAGACTTGTCTGCGTGGTCCAGAGAAGATTATGGCGTTGGAACACCGCTGGATAAGTAAAAGCTTGGAGGGTGGGTAGGCAGGGTAACGGCACAATGGACAACGATGGACGGGTTTCTGTTTTTCGGGGCAAAAAAAGGGTTAAAAAAACAAAACAAAGAATGACGAGGCATAGTTTTTATTTTTCAGGTGATGACACTGAGGGATTAGGCACCCTAGTGTCACTGTGACATTCATTGGGGGGGTGTTGAAAGGGATAGTCGGGTGGAATGGAAAAACACTTATGGCCCGGGACTCCTGCAACTGACATTGATGCAGGTTTTCTTTGTTATAGGAATTAAAAAAAAAATAACTACGAGGAAGGATACTGGGAGATTGGGCACCCCCAATGTCAGTTTTATGTTTGGGGTTGGTGATATGGCGATACTGGGGACTGGGCACCCCAGTGTCAGTGTTATGTTGGGGGTGGATGCTGAGAGGGAGGGCAGTGGGGGGGGGGGCAGTTACCAGAAGGCCAACAACAGACAGCAATGGACTGCTTTCTTTTTTTACAGATATGCTGGTGAAGTTGAAAGCCACTCAGCTGTTTCATGGCCGGCTTCATGCAAATGAAAGGATGAAGCCCTCTCTGATTGGAGTGGCTACGGTCCTTTGAAGTGCATGCCATTCAGCCCACCCAGCGATGAGTTGTGTCAGGACCACACTGAGTGGTCATTGGTGTACAATGTCAAGCCCCTGGTTTAGTGAATTGCTGTGGGCTCGGCAGTGACACCCTCCCTCAGAAATCCGGTACTACCACAAAACGTTGGCTTTGCACAAATGCAGCCAATGTAAAAATGGATAGCAGAAATACTGAAAGCTGACTGGCTGAAGTAATCTTTGACCCATGACAATATCTAATATATGATCATGAGTCAGAACTGAATACCACAGTCAGTCATATACTAATACTCTGGGGCTGTTTTATAATCACAATACACTCCATGGTGCGGTACAGCATGGGATATCATCACTTCTTGGGTGGCTGAAGGCACCGGTCTTCGCCTTGTGCCTCACAGAACACCCAAGGTGTGACAATATCTCATGATACACCACACCCAGTTATGAATTATTGCTTAAATAAACATCTAGCACTCACTGCCTCGTAGTATTGCCCAGTAAAGACAGAGGGCCAGATATTCAAACTGCGCTATTTTGTGGAGCAAGCCCTTGCGCTGCACAAAATAGTTGCGAAGGGGTGAGGCCAGAGCGATATTCAAAGGAGTTGCGCCCTTGAGCAACTCCTTTGAATATCACCCCCCCGGCCACAGCCACTGTGCATGGCGCAGTGGAACTTGCGCCACCGCAAGTGGTCAGAGTGGAGCATTCGACTTGCGGTGGCGCAAGTACCATTGCGCCATGCATAAAATCCGATATTCAAAAGCGACATGCAAATGGGGCCATAATTCATCAAAGGCGTGGGGGGCCATTTGCCATCTGATTATGGCCCCATTTGCATGTCTTGTGCATGCAGGTGCACCGATCCCCGGACTTGCGCCTGGCGCCTCTCCAGGCAACGGCGTCGAGGACCGACTCCACAACCCGATCGTGGGCAAAACAGTATAAAAATCCATCCACCGCCCCACTGGCCCGACTACGGGCATAGTTAATTCCCCACCACCGCAATCGCGGGCATAGTTTAATCCCCGCCCCCCCACCAGCCCGATCGCGGGCAGCAATATATCTCCCCCAACACATCCCTGGTGGTCAGTGGACCATAAATCCCGATCGCGGGATGGAAGAAATAACCCCCAACACATCCCTGGTGGTCCAGTGGACCGTAAATCCTGATCGCGGGATAGAAGAAATAAACACCCCGAACACATCCCTGGTGGTCAGTGGACCGTAAATCCCGATCGCGGGATGGAAGAAATAACCCCACCGAAACATCCCTGGTGCCTGGTGTCCCCACCTCGATACCGTACAAGACAGTCCAGATTTGTGAACTGGACTGTCTTGCACGGTATAGGCGCACGCCCATTGGCCTTTGCCTGCACCACCGGGCGGCATCCCACCGGCAGTCAGTCGGCAGAAGCGGCGGGCGGCAGGCGGGTGGATGCTGCCTTCGCCGCCGCCGGGAGGGAGCGGGCAGGTGGGGCTTCTGGGTGGGTGGGGTGGGGACACTAGGCACCAGGGATGTGTTCGGGGTGTTTTATTTCTTCCATCCCGCGATCGGGACTTACAGTCCACTGGACCACCAGGGATGTGTTCGGGGTGTTTTATTTTCCATCCCGCGATCGGAATTTACGGTCCACTGACCACCAGGGATGTGTTCGGGGTGTGTTTTATTTCTTCCATCCCGCTGATCAGGATTTACGGTCCACTGGACCACCAGGGATGTGTCTGGGATACATTGCAGCCCGTGAATCAGGCTGGTGGGGGATTACACTTGCCCAATGATCGGGCCAGTGGGGGTGGTGGGGGATTTACACTTTTGCCCGCGATCGGGCTGCGGGGGCACAGGGTGATGAGGGCCACCACAGGTGGCAGCTGCCGTGTTGCGCCTGCATACAGCAGCTCACCCGTGGTGGCCCTCGACTTGAGCTTTTTTGGCTCAAAGTTGTAGGAGTGCAGGTTGGGGTTGCGCTTCGGACAACTCCTGCACAGCCCAGCTGAACATCGGGCTGTGCAGTTTGCGCATGGTTCCTCCCCCTCCAGTTCAGCATGCATTCATTTGCATTGCGCTGTTGATCAGCATGTTTTCTGTTGCACAACTGCCTCCTGCTGAATATTGCAGTATGGAGCAAGTTCGGACTTGCGCAGGCGCAACCCTGTTGCGCATGGGGCAACCCTTTTGAATATCTGGCCCAGAGTGTTTAGAAAATGTGTGATAAGATAGGGAAAAAAAAATCAAAATATGAATAATGCAATATAATTAATACTTACAGTGTCTTAACACAGTGTTCCACCATGCCACTGAAACGCATGGCTAAACACTGCAGATCTCAGCTCAGTCTGCAACAGATGCTCACCACAATGCGATGGGGTAGGGAGTCACAGTACAGTACTGCACAAAAGGGCCAGATGTAGCATTTAAAAGAGGGAACACTTTTCCTACAAAAATATAAATGTTCCATTTTAAAATGCAAACTAGGGCAAAAGAGCTAATGTTTGCTGGCCTAAGGGAGTAGGGAGTGGCGTGACACTGCAAGAGGTCAGAGTGCAGGACATTACCGCTGCCCAGTATGACACGATGCCACTGTTGGTCCCTGTATGGGATGTTACTACTGCCCAGTGTAGCGTGATACCACAGCGGGCCCCAGTATATGATGTCACTGCTGCCTAGCATGGTATGATGCCACAGCAGTTCCCAGTACAGGGTGTTACTACTGTCCAGTATGGTGTGATGCCACAGTAGATCCCAGTACAGTGCATTATTGCTGCCCAGTATGGTGTGATGCCACAGTAGATCCCAGTACAGTGCATTATTGCTGCCCAGTATGGCGTGATGCCACAGTAGATCCCAGTACAGTGCATTATTGCTGCCCAGTATGGTGTGATGCCACAGTAGATCCCAGTACAGTGCATTATTGCTGCCCAGTATAGCGTGATGCTACAGTAGATCCTAGTACAGTACATTACTACTGCCCAGTACAGTGTGATGCCACAGTAGATCCCAGTACAGAACGTTACTGCAGTACAACATGGTATGATGCCACAGTAGATCCCAGTACAGGATGTTAATGCTGTACAACATGGTATAAAGCCACAGTCATTCCCAGTACAGGATGCTACCACTGCCTAGCATGTAGTGATACCATAGTAGTTCCCAGTACAAGACATTACTGCTTCTCAGCATGGCATGACACCACAGAAGGTACTATTACAAGATACTACCACTGCCCAACATGGTGCGATACCACTGTAGGCCCAGGCATAGGATGTTACTACTGCTTAGCATGGTGTAATGCCACAGTGAGTCCCAGTACAGGATGTTACTGCTGCCCAGCTTGGTGCAATGCCACAGTAGGTACCAGTACAGAACAGTACTACTGCCCAGCATGGCACAATGCCACAGTAGGTACCAGTACAGAACACTGCTACTGCCCAACATGGAGTGACATTGCAGGAGTTCCCAGTACAGGACTTTTCAGTTGCCCAGTATGGCGTGAAGCCACAGTAGGTACTGGTTCCAACAGTTTCATCTGGTTCAAGGTCAGTTTGCATTCATCTGTATCCCCCTCCCCCGGGTCGTGCCTGAAAATAGGCAGGATTTGTCTAGTGCACTTACCTGGTCAACAAAAACTAAATAAATAAATAAAAGTACAGGAAGTTTCTACCACCCATCATGGCGCAAAGTCACAGTAGGTACCAGTACAGGACATTACTAATTCCCAACATGGTGTGATGGCATTCCAGGGTGCTGGCAGCAGCTCAGTGGTTGTGTCCACCATAACTAAGTGAACATCTTCTATATTGTAGTGTACAGGAAAGTGCAATTTCATATAGAAAGCAGCAGAATCCCAGTGTTGTAACATCGTTGTGATATCAGAGGTTGTTACACCCTCTTGAGCACGTCACTATAAAGGTACAACATCGAACATCAATGAGTGCTGCTGCTTCTGCCTTCGATCGCAGTGCCACTGTTCAAACATAGATTAGAAATGGTTAAATGGTTATATGGTTTCCGATTACTGATGCACCTTGCTTGTAGGCACAGTACCAGGACAGCCATGGTAAGGAAGACATGGAGAGACACTGTGTACTCCTGGGTAGAAGAATAGGCTTATTTTGATTACTTTGTTTGAAAAAAAATTGAATCTGTGTGAGCGGTGAGCAGAGTGGGGCTTGATCATGGGGGGGAGGGTTTGAAACAGCTGCGTAATACTCATGTAATGCTCTGTTACTGTTTAACTGTTGCTCAAACACTGTAAAAGACAATGGATGGGTAACAGTAAACAATGCTGAGGTCACTTCTTGAGGTTGTCATGACAACCGAGTTCTCTAGGTCTACTTGGTTGTCAAGACAACCTCTTGAAGTGAACACAGTGTTGTTGTTCACTATTGCCCCTCCATTATCCTCTATTTTTCTAATTTGTTCTAGAATGGGAGGCAGTATAGCGCAGTGGTTTAAGGCTCTGAGCTGCAAGTCTGGTGACATCCAGCAGACCAGCTCTGGGTTTGAATCCCACAGCTTCCACTTGCATACTGTGTGACCCCGAGCAAGTTACTTAACTTCCCTGTGCTCCCAGGTCACACCTGTGAAAAAGTTTTCAGTTTTCAGTTTAGTGTGCTATTCCTGGTTAAACAACTTAAAAAAAAATGAATGCTGACAGCAGCAGAGTGGATGTGTCTGCATGGAGTTCCCATAGCTATGGAACATTTTTCATATGTTTTTAATTTTTAAGTTTTTTGGTGTGTAGTTTGTGGACTGAGAAGAAGGGTATTGTTGCCTATACAGAAAGGCGTGTGTTTAGTGCTGGTTGGGAGCAGGATAGTCACCACATTTATTCTGTGGTAAATTACATCTCATGTAAATTTCATTTTATTTATATACAGTAGTTTAGCAGTCTATGCCTTTTGTGGGAGTTGTCCTTGTCACCAGGATTTACTGATTTGTTGCTGAGTGATGCCCTGTTAATTATGTAGTACTGTGATTTTGTCTGTCATTGTTTGGTGGGCTTTCGGGGCCGCTAATTTCTTGTTTAAAGGAGAACTCTGTAAATACTGACCTCCCCGCCCCCGAGTTAAAGGCTTACCCTCCGATTAAGCTTTTTATACAGAAAATCCCCTTTTTTTTCCAGCAGCCACTTGCTTTATTTTTATTTTGTAAAGTTCGCGAACTGGGAACATGGCAGACTGTGAGTGGCTCCATTTACTGTAACAGTGCGGCACCGCATCGCTAGCTTCAATACATTTGTACTGACGCAAGCGGTGCAGCGCTGCACTGTTACAGTAAATGAAGCCGCACACAGTCCACCATATTCCCAGTTTGTGGAATTTACAAAATAAAAATAAAGTAAGTGGCTGCTGGAAAGGATTTTTCTGTATAAAAAAGCTTAATCAAGTTAAGTCAAATAGGAGGTCAGTATTTACACAGTTCTCCTTTAAAAAAAAACAGCATTTATTGAAAACATTTCATATCTAGAATCAGGCTATCGTTACAAACATCTATTTTTTCTTCTTTTTGGACATGGAGAGGTTTCTGTGTAAAATATAATCTTTTAAATTCGAAAAGGTTTAGGGGCTTTGATTTTCAGTTTTCTTTTTTGTTTATCCAGCCCCCCCCCCCCCCAGCATGACTTTTGTTTTGCAGCTGTTGAATCACGGTGTCATTGCCCTTTGGAAGCAGTTAATTTGATACACCACAGCAATATATAAAAGGAGTTTTCATAGAATCTTGGTCTCATTGATTCTCCAAATGAATAGAAGGACTGCAACTCTACATGAAATATGTATATTGGCTATTTGGAAACCCTTACTTTCAAAGGCTGACAACAGGGGTGATTATAAGTAAGCAATAAGACACAATGGGGTGTGCATTAGACAGTTCTAATGCATGGCTAGGGGAATGTAGTGAGGCACGAGGCCACAGGCCGAGTCCGTCAGTCCCCTAGCGTGCATTAGAACTGTCTAATGCACATCGCCGGAGTAGCTTATTGCGCTTATAAAATGGGCCTGTGTATTCTAAATGGGGGTTCTAGTTTTAGCTGTGCATTAGACACATCTAATGCATGGCTAACAACCAATCAGATTGCTTGAAATCATTTGCCCATTTTAGAATTTAAATTAAATGGAACATTTAAACATTTTAAATTTAGAATAGCACCAGACAGCGGCATCATTGCGAATGAGTCTATAAATGTTTTCTAAATTTTAGTTATGGATTTTATTTGGTTTTGGTACAGGATATGCACTATTAAACACTCATTTTATGAATTTTCCAAACAGGTGTGAGAATGTATGGTGGGCTATGGGAGCAGTGTCCGAATGCTGACTCCTCCTCCTGAAGAAGCCTCCATAGAGAGGCAATACTAGTAGGGGTGTTTGCATGACTAACTGTGCTTCGAGGTCAATAAAATTGGTAGCAAATACCTGCCTGGTGTCTGCACAGCTCTTTTGTTTTTTTCTATGCTGCTAAGAATAGCTTTCCTTGCATAGTGTTCTAGTTCTGATAGAACATCTAAAGTAGCAACCCACCGAGTTCTGGAATATTGACACCTGATGTTACATTTGGATGATAAAAGTGAAACAGAAATGTTGACATGTTTAATTTTTATATTTAGGTATATTATACAAATATATAGAGAATAATGGATAGCTCACAGGGTATTACCGGTGAGTAATACCATCGAGAGGTTCTGGAGACCTAGGAACCTCGAGAGCGAAGCTCGAGAGGTTACAGTGTCCAGAACCTCGAGATGGTATCTCACCGGTAATACCCAGTGAGCTATCCTTTATTTTACTTTAATATATGGATGCAAGATTTTTTTTTGTGCGTGTATTTTTGTTACGGGCGGTCGGCTGTTCAGTGAAGGACTTTCTCAGTCCTAGCCGACTGCCGCAGTTTCTGTTAGTCTGTGTCTCTTTCTTCCTCCCGTCCCTGCCGCGCACAGGCACAAATGGACAGTTTACTTTTAGTCCTACTTTGTGCTATGTTGTAGAAGCCACATAAATCCTTTTCCGATATTTAAAAAAAAAAAAATCAATAAAAACGGGAAGTAACAGGAACATTTTATGCTCTCGTCAAGCGAGACACTGCCGCCATGTTTGCAAAGTTGTTTTGGCCGCCCACAAACAGAAAACGGCAAATCAATAGCCACATTTTGACGGTGAATGTTTGATTGATGCTTGGCAGGATTAATAGTTTTGGGAGTTATGCACTTGCTCTGTTAACCTTCCCTGAAAATACTCGATCGTTCAGGTCCCAAACTATACTATTACGGGATCTGAACGATAGTATTATCACTCTTGAAGTGTGGTATTATCCCTTCAGGAGTGATCGTATTACCAGGAAAAAAATGTATCCTTGACTATACTGTTAAATTAATGCTCCATGTATTAAAGAATTGTAATTAACCAAGGGTTAAGGGATTAAGTAAGGGGGTGTAGAAAGCAGGCCAAATAAAACAGAACTCCATACATAAGGCAGGCCTTTTTGTATCACAGGATGAGGTACAGTGAGGAGGCAGTCAGCTGTGGGGACTGTGGGATGCTCTTCTCCAGGGTTATGCTTTGGAGGAGGGGGCACTGCCCCATCCGCAGGACCTTTGCGGAGCTGCATGCTCAGCCGGTAGCAGCAAGAGACGAGATATCTCAGCTGCTGCAGTGGCTCTGCTGGGGTCCTCCCCCACACCCCTAGAGTCTCACTGACCCAGGGGGCTGCAGGGTGGTAGGGAAGGACAGGGCAAAGGATGGCAGAGGCATCCGCAAAGGGGTTCAACCATTCTCACACCATTCAGACAGCAAATCATTTTGCACCCCTGGAGAAGGAAGCTCAGGTACTTGACTCCATCGGGCAGGATTCTAAGTCTGTTGGGGGAAATGGGCAGGACGACTTGGTGACACCTGAGGGTGTGAGAAGGAGGACGTCAATGAGGAGAGTCTTAGTAAATGGAAACTCAATGATTAGGGTAGTAGAGAGGGTGGTGGGCGGGGAGGGAAGAGGAGTGAAATGGTCAGATGCCTTCCTGGTGCATCAGCCATCAGGGATACAGCTAGGATAGGGTGGATGATGGAGAAGTGTGTGTGTGGGGGGGGGATCTGAGGTGCTGGTACAATTGGGTACCAACGATCTGGCAAACCAGCCTATGGAGGCAGTGAATCAGGGTATTAAATAGCTGGTATAGCACAGCGAAACGCTATGCAAAACAGGGGGTAATGCTAACCATTTCTAGCAATGAGCAGCAGTACACCGCTAACCATTTTTTTGCACGACTCCATAGCACAGAAGACTAAATTAACAATATATATTTTTTCATTTTGCTAACCATTCTGTGCCAAGTGCTATGCGTTTTCACAGCTGATAAGCATTTTTCACGTGTCAAACTGCTAATCAATATTTTAGGCTGATTTAATACTCGGGTGAAGTAGAACTTTAAGAGACAGGGCTACAAGACTGAAGGCGCACTCAGCTTCCCTGGCCTTTTCCAATGTCCTCCCTATGTGAAATAAGGGGAATGGGTACAATAGAGTATGGAAGGAAGAGAGTGAGGATTTTAATGGATGATTGAAGGGATGATGTCAACAAGAGAGGCACCACTTCATGGGAGACGGGGGGGTTTCTGGGACAGAAAGCTCTTCAAGGCTGATGGCCTTCACCTGACGAGAGAAGGGACCAGTGCTTTGGGGCAGAAGTCTGACATTTAAACTGATCAGTTAAACTGACTGTGGGGGAGATGGAGGCTAGGGGAACCACTGAGAAGTAACAACAGTTGGGGAATCTAGTTCGGGCTTGCCCTGAACCAGAGACTAGTAGCAGCATGGAGGGTAACAGTAGGGTTGAAGTTCAAATTAGGTTAGGGGAAGAGGCCAATGAGGGAGGGCTAACAAAGCCTAATTCTGCATGAAAACCAAAAAATTATGGCGACTAGGGAAGAATAAGGCAGAGTGAATATGAAAAAGCAAGAGGGGTTCAGGAACAAGATGGAAAGGGGTCTGCCTAAATTTCAGAAGTATGGGAAATACAATTAGTGCGCTCCAGGCAATGGTGACAGGCCCTGAGATATATCTAGTGGTCATCAAAGAAACATGGGCCACAGAGACAGTCCCAGGTTACACCATATTTAGACGGAATCGAGTAAAGGATGTGCGTAGGCCTCTATGTCAGAGAAGGCACAGAGGCAATGAAGAATGGAAACGTCAGGGGAGGTAGTGGGGAAACAGAATCACTGTGGGTTTAGCTCATGGACTCCTCTGGTAAGAAACCACTAATGGGGGTGATCTATCGACCTCTAGGACAGGGGGAGAAGAGACGAAAGGAGCTAGAGGCAGAACCAGAAATGGAGGTGGTAAAGGGGGATGGTGGCAGTGGGAGATTTAAACCTCCCAGATGCTCACTGGGTTATTCCAACAACCTGAAACCAGAAGTCAGGCCCTACTGTATACACTGCAGGACTGCCTGTTGGTACAGCCGGTTAAGGACCCCACTAGGCAGGCTTCCATTCTTGATGTGGTGCTCACCAACTCGAAAGTGGCAGGAGGAGTGAGGGCAGGGTAGCCACTAAGCTCCACCAACCATATCTCTATATGGTTCAACCTCACCCTTGGGACAAGTAAGCCCTCATCAAAGGCTGAAGTCCTAGATTTCAGAAGGCCAGACTTCAACTAGATGAGGAAGCTGGTTCAGGACAAGTTAGATGGAGTGGACAACATCAGGGAAGTGGAGGAAAGATGGGGGGGCAATCAAGGGGGCCACTCTCGAGGAAAAAAAATCTGGCATGATGATAATCAAAAGAAAAAGGTACAAGACACAAATATGGTTCTCTGAGCCGGTCCGCCAGCACAGCGGCAAGGCATCCGCTCGCAACGCCGACGACCTGGGTTTGGGGACAGACCTGGGAGTTGGAGGTCCAGCCAGGGTGGAGAAGGATCAAGTGCTGTCTCGCAACTCTCCTTCTCTGGGGGGGGGGCTCTCCGCACATTAGCAGCCCCTGGTGGAGGCTGGGAAACCGCAAGGTACCAAGGCTACATGTTATGGGAGGCGGGACAGATGTCAGGTGTGCCCATTGATGGCACTGCATATCCCGCCTCCAGGGAAAGTCAAACATCCACACACAAAAAAAATCCAGCCCTGTGGGTGATGCTCCCACATCTGCTGCCACTCCAGTGTGACAAAGGTCCATTGGAGGGGGGGGTCCCACTCCCAAGGCCCCATCCTGGGGGGGGGAGCCAGGGCTAGCAACTGAATGTCTTGGGGAGGGGGTGCCCACCCGGCGGCCCCACCTGGGGGGGTGGCAAGTGAGAATGAGGGCTGAAGAGCCTCTGCCCAATTGGGCAGAGGTGATGGGGCACCGGGAAAAAAATGGTTCTCTGGAAAGGTCAGGAAAGCAGTGAGAGCCAATCAGAAGGCTTTCGCGTGGTACAAGGAAACACATGGAAAGAAGAATAGGGAGACCAGAAGGGTGTCAGAGAACCAAAGGGCAGACACAGAGCTGTGTGCTGCGGGGGGAGTCGGGGGGGGGGACAGTTCTTTAGCTATATTAGGGAAAAAAGAAGGAAGCGGAAAGCAGGAATTTTTAGGCTAACAGAGGGAGTTAGGGTAATTGAGGGGGATGGCAGAAAGCAGCCATTCTTAATGACAACTTTTGCTCTGTATTCACAAGGGAAGACAGAGGGCCTCTGCTACACACTGGAATTAAGGCAGCTAAAAGGGGGATCCCCTGAGATGTTGCAGAAAATATTTACCAGTGAAAGGGCTTGGAAAGGGCTAATAGCCCTCAAGACAGAGGAGGCCCCAGGACCAGATGGGCTGCATCAGAGGGTGCTCAACGAATTGGCAACAAAACTAACTGAACCCCTGGTGGAGCGTAGTTCCAAAAGACTGGAGGATAGTAGATGTAATCCTATTCCATAAAGGGAGGGGGAGACAATGAGCAACTGGGTGACTACAGATCTGTCAGTTTTACCTATATTGTGGGTAAACTGATGGAGATACTAGTCAAAGAGGACTTTGTAAACTACGTGGAGAGCTATGGACTCCAAGACAGTAAACAGCATAGGTTCATGGCAGGAAGGTCTTGTCAGACCAACCTGACAGTATTCTTTGACTGGGCAATGAGGGTAGTGGACAGGGGTGGCTAAAAGGGGGTCCGGACTGGCCATGCCCCCCCACTCTGATTTAAGGGGAGGCATGTATGTATTTTGCCCCTCCCCACACACACACTTTTTCACGCAATTGTTTAAAATGAATATATACATGGACTGTGCATGGTGACCAGTCTCAGCTAATATATGCAGCACAGAAGAAATTTATATTTGCGCTGAGCCACGGTATGATCAGCTGCTTGTCATGAATGCTAATCATATACCTATACTGAATACAGTCTAGTTCACAAGTAGCAGAGCTCAGGCTTTACCCAGAACAGAAAAACCTTTATGCTAAGGTGTCTTATTCAAACAATTGCACATTTTATTGATTAAAACGGAGACATACCACCATACACCGCCAAACGTTTTCAAGCACGGACTGTGCAATGGCAAATAAATAGTTAGAACTGCTATTTATGGATGTTGTCCTAAATATTACATACATATTATTTATTAGCTGCTTTATTTTAACTGGTATTGCATATAAGTTAGGGTGCTATATAATAATTAATCATTTGTATATAAAATGTAAAATAGCACTCTTAACCGATCATATTTCCTTTCCCTTCCCATCATTTCCTCCCCCACTCCCTTTCCTTATATCTTTCTTCATATATTTATATTCACATAAGATAGCAGATTTTATTGTATAATATTCGTTTGTAGTAAGGGTTTGGTTTGTATACTAGTGATGGGCATTCTGTATGGATTTATTAACCTGGGTGAACAAAGTTCTGTCACTTTAAATCATGGTGTACTTAAGTAGTGTTATGTCGTTTACCAGCCACACCTTGAGAAAGAACACAGTCTGTGCTCAAAAATGTTTGGCGGTGTATGGTGGTATATCTCCGTTTTAATCAATAAAAAATGTGCAATTGTCTGAATAAGACACCTCAGTGTAAAGGTTTTTCTGTTTGGGGTAAAGCCTGAACTCTGCTACTTGTGGACTGTACTGAAATTTATCTTGTTGCAGCTCAGCCTGAAACTGGTCTGGTGGCCACCTTCTAAGTGTGACTATACTGAATACAGTCCCTCATTATCTGCCTGCCACGTTATGCAACTTGAAACAATTATTTTATTGGTTCTCCCAGTTATCCAGTACAGTATTACTATGGCAACACTGTCGCTATAGTAATAGTGGGAGAACCAATAAAATAATTCTCTATATAAGCCAATGAAATATCAGACCATGGTGGCCACTAGTTAGAGCGGGAGCAAGTTGTTAGTCAGAGTTGGTCGGCGGTTAGTGGACGTGCCAGAGAGCTCATTAGTGACTGAGATAACATATTCGGTGAAATTCTGCCTTTTGACACATGGGTGTGACCTAATTCTGCCTAATTAGGAATGGACTGGTTACCAGTTTGAGTTTGTTGCCTGAAATCTATATATTTTTCCTTTTTGTGGTAATCCAAGTATGCGAGTCCAGAGGCCACATGAATCTACTGACCACACACACACACACACACACAGCAAATAAAAAGAAAAAAAAAAGATTTATTTTATAAAGCATTTATTTTTCTGTCTATGCAAGAGAATGTGTGAGAATGTATTTACCAAGCTGAACGCTCAGAGCGAGCAGCTGGGATGCTACCTCACTGAGCTACAGTTGGTCATCTTGTGTCATTCAGAAAAGGAGACTCTGCTTACTGTGTACCGACTATAGTCATGCTATCACATGGTGTGAGCTGAGTCTGCATCTTTCAACATTTGTTTAGTGTTATTTTTTATAGCATAATAGGGTGTGTGTGTTGTTGCCAAATGTTTATGGAGAGACAGACCTCCTCGCTTTAGTGGTTAGTGGAGAGCAGGGACCCTGTGGCATTGCTGCTGCTAATTTTTCATTCATTTTTTTTTTTTTGTCACTGACTGGAGATGCAGAGTGCAAAGTAAGTGTGAGTGTGTCACTGCTGGTGTGTATGTCACATGCCTGGTTTACATGTACCATGAGACCAAGGAACAGGGATCGGTGTTGGAAGTTCCAGCTTCAATGCTGTTCAGTATACATGAACAGCTCATTCTGGTTCCAGAGATGCAATTGAGTTTACATGTACATCTCTGGAATACCAGCATGGATGTAAACTTGTGGTAAGTGTAACCCCCTTGTTACCCAGGGTTACTAGAATCCCAGTAAGACTTAGTGGTAGGCAGGGAAGGCAGCTTGTGAAACTCCAGTTAAATGGGTTTCACACTGTCTCACTCTGTTCTCAGTCTCAGCTGAGACTGAGGGATGACATCACCAAAAGAACTATCGCAGCTGCATGAGCCACATTGGAATATGCAGCAAGGGAGTTGGTTAGAACGTTGGGAGGTTTTGAAGTCAGTCTTCAGTGAGTGAGTGTAAAGTTGGGAGCTTGCTGAGAAAGCAGCTCAGTGAAGGCTCTAGGAGCCTCCGCCCTGACAGAGGGCTACTTTTAAGTAAAAAGGGTGTGTGTCTCCACCTTAAAGAGAGACACAGAAGATTACTGAAGTGGTGGGGTGGAGACCGCTGTTTCCGAGTCTCAGTGCCCCCTCCCCCCGGGGATGGGGGCAGGAAAGGTTTCTTTGCAGATTCCTGGGGCAACCCCCTAGTTCTGCTTGTGAAGGAAAAGTTGCCTGTGTGTTCCAGAATTTATTTGGGAGAAAAGAAGATTTGTGAGTCACCTGTGGGGCACCTGCAAAGTGAGGGTGAGTGTCTGCTCTTGCTAGAAGGGCCTATGTTTTTTACCCTGGGACTTGTGTGACAATGTGGGGATTGAACTACTAAATATTGGGAAGCCTAGAGTAATGGGCTAAGCAAAGTAAAAGTAGGTTCAAGTCCAGAGCTTGTTGGGATGCAAATAATATGTAGAGGAGATGTGACAGATGTCTACCCATAATCTACATTTGAAAGTTCAGTAAAGGAATTGTTCAGTTTCCAGAGAAATGGCCGGGTATGGGCTGTGGGAGCTGGAGGTGGGTGGCCCCCCATCTTTAGTGACCAGGTCCACCTCTACGGATTTCTTCTGTGGATTTCTACTTTGCCTCAGGCACTTGGCCAGTGATGAGGGAAGTACCCAGACGTGAGATTGTAAGGAAAATTCTCTCTAGGAGTCGAAGACTCTAGTGTGGTTTGGGGAGCCACAACAGGATAAATGGTTCATTCCTCAAATGGACCGCGAATTGGATAATTGGTTCATTCCTCAAATGGACTGCGGATCAAATGGCCGGCGAGGGAGCTGGGCCAGTGAAGAAAACCCAAGTAGTGTACAAGTCGGGCTGTATACCCAAAGCTGTGTGCAAGTCCGGGCTGTGTGCCTGGTGGGTTTACAGCCTAAGGGCTGGAAATGGTGATAAAGTGTTCTGTTGTCTCTAATCTGCATTACCAGGAATGTAGCCCCATGGGGGTCCGTCTATGCTTTGTTTGTTCGACTTGGATGTGAATAAAAGCCACACTGAAGAATCCCAATCCTGGTTCTGGACATTACAGTTATTGCTTCCTGCGTTTGTATTTATTTGGGTGCCCCTGTTCAGAGTAGCCAAACCTAGGTCCCCTGTGCAAGTAACCTCATCCTCCCCGAACCCAGTCCCCACCAGGTACTGCTGTCAGCTTCAACAGCATGCCACCTGTTGTTTTGGCAAAAAGGCAGGGGTGAGGGGTTATACAAGCATTCTCAGTAAATGCAGTTTTAGGTTGAAAAGAGAGGGTGAGTTAAATGCACATGTCGCTAGGAGCGATCTGGCAACTGATACCGTTTCCACGTAGGGCACCGTCGGGTTCTATAGGCATCAATTCCTGTGAACCCAAGACCTTCAACCCAGCTTAAAAAGCAACCGGGTTAGTGCACCAGTCGGGTTTACATGGGTCTGCAAACCACAATTTTTTCTTCGTTCCCCGTTTTTTCCGTGTGTAACCCCTAGATGGCGCTATCCCAGGGGCTACTACCCCTGCCTGATTTGCCACTAACAGGTTGAGGGGCCTGGATCCAATGGCGGGTGCCTCCACCCAGAGGTCAGGGTTTGCAATAGTTAAACTAACTTGGTCACAGCCCTCTGGGACACTGCAACCCCCCTTTCTTCCCACTAGTGGCCCACACAATATATCAGAATTACCTTCACGGTATACACTTACCCCCAGGTCTGGTTCGGCACTGGGACCTCCTGTGAAATGAGATACAGTGCAACAATCACAGTACAGTACTTTAACATAGACAAATACCTCAGGCAGTATAACTTTGCTGAAACAAGCAGCTCTGATTTATTTGGGGATATAACAAGGACAGGGAAATCAGGTTAATTAGCTTATCACTCTAATAATCTACCTATGGCTCTGTGCACAGGCCTATCCCTATCAGTTACTGTCCCTGGGTACCCAAGCCCTAGTGGCTAGTCCAAACCGTGGCAGCTGGTAGGGGCCCTTTCACACAGAGAAAAGGAGAATTAAACAGTCAGCAGTACAGTAATTCCATTTGGATTTAATGTGGCAATTCAACAGGGAGCAACCCTGAATTAGTACTCACGACCTCAAATAAGATAAGGGTCCTTCAATGTCAGCAGGGCTCACTTGAGGTACACAAACCTCTTCACACATCCATATAAAAGAAAGTACTATACCAGGCAGGCTGCATCTGTATCCCGATCAGATTACTGCACAATACCGGGAGAACACACAGCAGATTCAGTTCCTGACAGACCGAGTGCAATTTTCAGCAATTCTTCCAGTCTTCTACAGGGTGAGCCTGGTTTCTACTCTTCAGAGATCCTTTGATTCTTTTCACAGGACAGATTCAGTCCTAACAAGCTGTTACACAAGCTGCAGACCGGAACTCTGGGCCTTACACTTTTTGACTAAAACTGCACACTGAAAAAGCACAGGGCTCCTTCCTTCTTCACTGCCAAAGCTCAACTGAACTCCAACTGACGAAAACGGGCACTTCCTTTGAGTTCCTCCCAGTTCTTGACTGGATTGGCTGTCACTCACAATAGACTGCTGCTGTTGGTCCAAAAGGCACTGAAGTCTAAACTACATCTCCCAGAGTCACTGCCCATACAATCCTCTTGTGGCTGGCTCAGATTATGAGTCAAGTTCTGATTACGTCAAGGCATCATTTTAGAGCTAGCTTACCCCACACTGATTGGTCCAGTTCAGCAGTTCAAAACTAGAATGGGGAACTAGCAGACACAGTTCTGACTGCAAAGACAGGTTAGACAAACTGTAATTTCATTATTACTCTAAATAATTTCTGGCAAACAGTTACATCTTTCAGATAGGTTCCTTTGCACTCCTAGTGACTGCAAAATGAAGTGAATTGGCAGCAGCTCGAGTGGTACTCAGAGAAGCACACAGTCCCCCCATACAAACTAATTATGTCTGCAAGCAGACAGCTCTTAAAGAGACAGTACCAGAGGCTCTAAAAACACTCACTGATAAATGGCTTAAATGCCAAACACCATTCAGGCTTGGAGCATTCAAGCAAGCTCCTGGAAGTCTTTTGGGAACCCCCATTTGCAGGGGGGTTACACGTGCTTGACCTGGGTTGACGTGCACATGTAAACGAGGTAATTGTGAGTGCCAGAGAGAGAGAGAGAGAGAGAGTAAGTGAGCTCAGCCTTTGAGGGTGTGTTTTGAAAGAATCAAGCTGCTGATCTGAAAAGAAATAAAGAGACAAGGGGATGCAGCTGACACAATTTGATCAGGAAGGTGGGCAGCAGGGCTTGTAGCCCATCGAGGTTAGCTCAGAGACCAAGTTATGATTTTTCAGTGCAGCAGCTTTCCACAGCCTTTTGCAGAACTGCACGCTGGCCAGCCAAACACTACCTGTTTCCCTTCCAGCTTGATGAGGATCCGTAGCAGGAAACTGGTTTGAGGCCCAGCTGGTAATGAGTCCTTTCCTTTGGGGTTCGTTTTCCTTAAAGGAGATAGGAAAACAAAGTCTTCAAATAGTATGACATTTATATTGTACATTGAGTGGCCTTATAAATGATGATTGCAGGATGTTGTTTATATATTTTCTTATTTTCTATCAGCTGGAACAGATAACTAAACATCTATTTTTTTCTCTTTCAGTGTGCATGTGCTGACACTCTCTAGATGAGGTAAATAACTCCTGATATCATTTTCTCTCAATCTTGTGCAGTCAGTAGCCCTAAAGGTTCCCAGCGCAGTATTACATCTGAGGAGCAGCAGTTTTAAAACAGACTAAACTGAGTAAACAAATGAATAACTGCATTAAATCAAATGGCCAAAAAAACTGAAACGGCAGTGTCTGCGGTGGCAGTTTATTAAAGATGTGGAGTACAAAACAGAATAGTGACCAACGCCCCCATGCTCAGGAAGCACCGGGTGTCGCTCGCTGTTCTGTTTTGTACGCCACGTCTTTCTAATAAACTGCCACTGCAAACACTACCTTTTCAGATTTTCGGCCATTAGTTTTAGCGCATTTTTTCATTTGCTTACTTGGCCTATTCACTCCTCTCCTGTCCCTCATACTCCAGCTAAAGAGAAATGATGTGGGCAGCATGGCAATCGGGGGCAGGGGCAATAAACCACATAGAAAAAAAAACAAACACCCTATAGCGGATTTTGCAAAAAGTTCAAACAAGGGCACGTCATCTCTGCTTCAGCTATACTCTTGCCAAACTCCCTGTAAAGCAGCACATCACGTACTGTTTCAATGTTTAATTACATTCATTTTTCATTCCCTCTCCCTGACCATCTAACATTGCAACATAAATGTCATCATTTATGTACCGTCATGTTCTTCTGTACATGTAAGATAGACATCCGGACCACCCACTCACCCACCCTCATTCTTATTTAATAAAAAATATATATATATATTCCAGAATAAATTATTGACATAAGTTAATTTTTGTGACGTAAACCCAGTATGACATCAAAAAAAGGCACAAAAACACTTCCAAAATTGTAAAGTTTTCTGGGGGTCTAGGCAGCCCCAGCCCTTTACTGATTTTTGTTGCCCCCCCCCCACACGCACACACACACTGAAGCTACTTGAACCACCCCTGGTAGTGGATAAGGGACATGCCGTGGATCTACACTACTTTGATTTCAGCAAGGCTTTCAACTCAGTGCCTCACAGAAGGTTGCTGAAGATGCTAAATGATCTGGGTACAGCGGAAGACACAGATGGGTGAGAAACTGGCTGGAAGGGAGACAGCAGAGGGTCGTGGTTCACAGAGTCCAATCAGATGAGAGGAATGTCACCAGAGGAGTGCCACAAGGATCGGTCATGGCTCCAGTACTTTTAAGTATGTTCATTAGCGACATGGGAAGAAGGAATCCAATAGCAAGATGTGTCTCTTTGCAGATGGCACTAAGCTCCATGGCAGGTTAGACAGTGAGGAGGGGGTTTGGGACATGCAGAGAGACTTGCAAAAGCTATAGAGGTCATCAAAGGTTTTGGTAGTTGAAATGCAATGTCAAAAAGTGAAGCGTGAATCCACGTAGGCAGCAAGAACCCAAGGAGGGAGTACCGGATGGGGCGGGGGTAAAGCTGTGCATGACCTCTGAGGAAAGAGACTTAGGGGTCATTATCAGTGACTACCTAAAACAGTCAAACCAGTGGGGGAAGTAGAAGGAGGTCAAAAGGGAAGTGGGAAGGGTGGGCAGTTCCCTTTGTAAATACATAGGGAGCTGGACAATTGAGCAGTCTAGCTACACCGTAAGGCCTTTATCTGCTGCCATGTTCATATGTGTAAATCCGCTTATACATTCGTACGTGTAACAAGGCTTACAGTAAGGCAAACAGGATGCTGGGGTATACAGGAAGGGGTATTCACAGCAGAAGGAAGAGGGCCCCACCTGGTGTACTGTACCCAGTTCTGCAGTCCTCACCTAAGGAACGATGAGGACAGGCTGGAGAGAGTGCAACATAGGTTGACCAAAATTACTCAAGGCCAGCAGGGCAGATCTTACCAGGATCGGCTCAATGCACTGAACAGGTACTTGCTGGGTGCCAGACAAGAGAGAGGAGACACGATAGAGACCTTCAAGTTCCTGGAAAGGAATTAACAAGGTAAATTGCAAGGAACTATTTAGCATAAGTAATGGATCAAGAACATGGAGGCACAAGTGGAAACTGATGGGAGGATTCAAGAGGGAAGCGAGAAAGTTTTATTTTACAGAAAAAGTGGTGGAACCGTGGAACAATCTGTCAGCTAATGTGGTGGGTACCAAAACTATCAATGATTTCAAACATGGCTGGGAGAAAGTGAAGGGCTTAATGGTTGCTCAGGGCAATAGCAGTAGGGCGGGTGGCATGGGGGTGGATGGTGTGGGTTAGAACCCTGTATGGACAATAGGTCCTGGGTGGGTTAGAGTTTATGGGCAGACTGGCTGGACCAGGGGTCCTTTTCTATCATCATTCTCTATGTTTCTATGTAGGTACCAATGCAGGATGTTGCTAATGCCCAGAACGGTGCAATGCCACAGTACGTACTGGTACAGGATGTTAATACTGCCCAACATGGGGTGACGTTACAAGAGGTCCCAATACTGGACTTTTTTTAGCTGCCCAGTATGGCATGATGCCACAGTATGTCCCAATACATGTCACTACCACTGTCCAATAGAGGGTGACAGTCCACAGGGTCCCAACACAATGGGGTGCCACTGTCTAGCACAGAAGGAAGGTGTGTGGGGGGGTCTAAGTCTAGCACTCTGCCATACTGCTACCTTGCATTATGTGACTGGTAAACTGCTTAGCATGGCATGACACCACAAAGGGTCCCAGAACAGCACTGCATGGTACCACTGCGTGGCATACAGTGACACTACACACATGCCATATCACTGCAAAGGGTCCCCAGCACAGCACTGCATGGTTCCATTCTCTGGCACAGAGTGGCACTGCACATAGGCATCTGCTCAGCATGGCATGGCAGTGCATTGGTTTCCAGCAAGACACTGCATGGTACCACTGTCTGGCACAAAATGGCACTGTACACACACCACTGCTCATCATGGCATGACACTGCAAAGGGTCCCATCACAGCATTCCAGAGTACCACAGTCTGGCACAGGGTGGCATGCACATGAGCCACTGATCAGCATGGTATGATGCTGCAAAGGGTTCTAGCAAGGCCAATGCATGGTACCACTGTCAGGCACACAGTGACACTGTACTGGGGCCACTGCTCAGCTTGGTAGGCAGTAAACTGGGTTCCAGCAAAGCACTGCATGGCACCATTGCAGGGCACAGAGTGGCACTGCACTGAGGCTACTGTTTAGCGCGGCAAGACAGTACATATGGTCCAAAACAACACTGCATGGTACCACTGTGGAGCACAGGCCGGAACTGCATGGGGCCAATGCTCAGTTTGGCAAGAGACATCAAAGGGTCTGAGCACTGCACAGCATGGTACCACTATCGTGGCACTACACAACATGGCATGAGACTGCAAAGGGTCTCTGACCTGCACTGTGTGGTAGCGCTGTTGGGCACAGGGTAGCACTGCAGGGGGTCCAGTGCCGAGCTGTACTGTTGCTAGGCATGGCATGATGCTGTATGTATACTGAGGAGGGTCCCAGCATAGTGTGGTGCCTCTACCTAGTACTGTGTGATGCTGCTGTGAATCTCAGGGCCGTGCTGTTACTGAAACACTTGAACAAGTTTAAACCTTTAGGAACTGATTGATCATTTCCCAAACATTCCACAAAATCTTTCCTCAGAGTTGAGGGGGAAGAGTTTGATGGAGACCATGCTTGATTTATTGATAAAAAATAAAACACTATAACAACCTACAGTAACACAATCAGAAGAGTTGATGTCTAACCTTGATGTACCTGCTCCGACCACTCAAAAATTACTAAATATATAACTAAAAATCTGACGTGTGCAGCATTTAAACATCTTGTATATCTAATGAATAACAGAACTAAACTGAAAATTCATGTCATATCACAAAGGAAATGGGTGAAAGTTTCTGCTACACAAATATTAAGTGTTTGGTATGCTGCTGCATTTTGTAAAAATCTGATGCCCAAAGTCTCATCTTTTGTTAATTTGACACAAAATGAGTAATGAAAACATTGCAACTGCAGAGAAATGCCAAGCGAACTGTGTCAATATTTTGCGATATGGTACGGAATGCATAGCAGTAGGGAGATCACAGTGGCAGTGTCAAGCAGTGTTTTTCTTTTTGGCCTAGAAGTATGAAAAATAACAAAATTAGCATTCAGATCATGAAGAATGAGAGAACAGCACATTTTTGTGGTCCAATGAACTCTCAACTCCAAATAAATTCAATACACTAGACTACAAAGTATGGCAGACTGGCTCCATGACTGGTGCCAGAGTGCCACCATGCCACACGGGAGACCCAGGTTCAGGAGTAACCGGGAGGGGGTCTCACTCTCTGGGTCAGCATCGGCAGAGGGTGGGCATGTCACAGAGGTGATGTTCTAGATCTCCACTAAAGACGGATTACAGCTTAGTATCTGCTACAAGGCTCCCATTTGGGATTAGGCAGGATCTTGGAGAAGACTGCCACATTTACCACTTGCTGCTGCCGGAATCAGTACATCCCAGGAGAAAATGCATTACAGCCAGTTTGGTAGACTGCAGTTTAATATATTCCCAGATACTGTATTTTCTTTTGTTTACCCCCCCCCCCCAAAGGTTTATATCCGGGGTTGCTTTAAACCCGTGCCTTGACACCCCAGTTCTCTTGGAACCTACCAGCCACAATAACAAGATATGATGATGTATCATGATAAATTCCTTTTTTGTACTTTATAAAAAGTTTATTGAGTTTACATAATGTACACATACAATTAATTATCAGTGTACAGTACTTACAAGGTTATAACACTTAGCATGGGAACATATTCATTACAGTTATCCAATATTACAGTATAGCTAAACTGAATAAAATATTTAACAACCAGCACTAAGTGCCCTCAACTGGGAACGGAAATAAAGGGAGAGATATTGATTTAAATTGGTACCACCTTGAAATGCTACTTTCTAGATAGTTCAGAAAGGGGTTCCACACTTGTTCAAACATAAATTGTCAGAAGCAATGTAGCTAACTATCTCATTAAATACTAGTCCTGTCACATATTTTAGCAAGTCTTGAAATGTGGGGGATGTAGGGTGTTCTCAAATAAGAAGGGATAGTTCTTTTGAGACTCAGACATACTGACAGTAGCCACATTTGAATGTGTTTCGGTAACAAAAAGAGGGATGTATATCAGATCTCTCAAAATACAGGTCATAAGGCTAAGAGTTATTTGTTTGCCTGTTACTTTAGAACAGACCTCTAGAATTTCAGCCCAGTTGGGGGGTAACCTTTTCACAGGACCAGAGGATATGGATAGATTTGAATTGTCTTTTTGACATCTCCAACATTTTCCACATTCTGAAGTATCAAATCTCATCATACAGCCTGGCATAAAGTAAATACAGTGCAATATTTTAAACTGAATTACCTTCCCCCTGAATTTTTTGTGCTGTTACCTGTCTTTTTCTATAACTTTCCCCACACTTCCGGGCTTACGTACCTTAAGTCCAAACTCTTTTTCCCAACTTTATTCTAGAATTATTAGTTAGATGCAGTGTTGGCATGCTGAAAAGTCTGTTAAGTGTACCTATGGTACCTTTATTGCCTGAAAATTTAAATAACTGCTCCCAATCCTTAGCCCGTGCACTGGACTTAAAAAGCACCTTTTACGATGGTCCAAACACTCAATTTTTGCAATCAATTTGTAACACACTACACTTGAAAGGTTGTGTGCATTTATTATTTTTGCCCAAGGTGCTCCATTTTTCCAAATTTACACGTGTTTTTGTGGCCCCCGCTTTAGCCCTGCTGTTGTTGTCCTGGTTGTTCTGCTGCCTGGCTGCTTGCTCCCGCTGACGTCACTATAGGGAGCAGCTAGGCAGTGTTTCACTGAACGTGCAGGGGTTTTGGCTTAGAGCAAATGCTATATACCCTATTGGAACATGTTCCCTATGTCCATCAAGAGTGTCTCCCACAATTTTGTGGGTAAATCAGTTGTCCCCTTGTCCAGTTAAGATGTCTGTCTAGTGTAGCCTTAAATGTATCAACGTTTTTGGAGTCAACTACATGGTGTACTAATACTGCAGTCCATTGACTGTGTAGGACATTACTGGGTATGTGTCTACACAGTTTGCTTACATGCTATCACTGCAGAAAGATGTTAAATACTGGCTGTATTTTATTTTTTACCTTATTTCTTGCAAAGGGAATGTTTATTTACAACAGGGTGTCTTGTGAGGGAAAGGGGGAACAATGGGGAACATGTTCCAATAGGGTGTACAGCATTTGCTCAAGCCAAAACCCTGCACATTCACTGCAATACTGCCTGGCTGCTCCCTATAGTGACGTCACAGCACAGCCTCGGGTCTACAGCAACACCAGGCTCCCTGCTGAAGCGCTGCTACAGCATGCCAATTTTTAGCAGCTCAGATTGCAAAAGCAAGCTGCAGAGAATATGAAATAATATATCAGAAGAATCAATGCAACAAGGGGGAATTTATGTATCCGTGTCATAAGGGCTGGGGAAGGTGCTCTTTAGACGTTGCGTAAAGAGGATCTAGTGCAGTTGTGAATAACAATCCAGCCTAGTCGAACTGTAGTGGTCTTTAATTTCTAAGAAGGTTTTCATAGAAACCGCAGAAAAATCAAACACATCTTGGAGAGTTTTATTTTGCATATTCCTTTTTCTCCCACGGGGCGGCTGGCAGGCACAGCTATGGCGCTCTCAATGAGAGGCTCAATTCTGCCCGTAAGTGCAACTACTTTGACTCTGTCTCATACCCAGGCAAGTCCCCACAGGGCCGCCTCACCCGTGAGCAACCATATTCCCAGGTGAACTGCAGGTCAAGAGTGCGTACAGGGATCATGGAGCCTACTAGCGACCTGCTTTCTGTTTTCTCCCTTCCCTGTTGCTGAGGCGTGCCACGTCAATCTGCGCATATGGAGGCATGCACATGCTGAAGGAGTCCCAGGCTGCTCCCGTCTATGGCGCACACGGACCCGCATTACTCTCAGGCCTCCACGCAGTGGCAGTCATTTGGCGGGAACACCAATCCACCCTCCCCGGGAGAGGAGAGCTATCCTCCAGATGTTCAATCCTCTCCCTCCCTGACCGACCCCCAGCAACCCACGCTCACCACCGAACATGGTTCGCCGGTGTGGCAGGAGGTAAGACACCAATGCCTCGGTCCTCTGCTCCATTGAGCCAGTTAATCTTGGAGTTTTAATATTTTTACTCAGCCAGCTTTTTTCCATGAGGGTTTTTTCCTCAAATTTAATCAAGAGGTTGTTCCACAGAGGAGTTAGTTCACTATGTAAGAAATGCCAGTCCATTAGTTTTTTGACTTAAGTGCCAAATGGGTAAGTAAGCATTTAACCTAGGGCTAATCAACCAGGTAAGTTGTTTGACTGCAAATGCAAGGCAGTATAATTCGAAGTGGGGCAGAGCAAACCCTCACTTTTCCTTGCTAAGTCACAAGTTCTTAAAGCTCATTTGTGCCCCCCCGATAAAATTCTGTATTAATTTATTCAGTTTCTTGACGTAAAAATTGTTTACTTTTATAGGTAATGTATTAAGTATGTTACAGAGTCTGGGGGCACCAATTTTAATTGTGTTCACTCTATCTCAGAGTGACAGATTTAATTTACTCCAGCTTGAAAACTCTGCTTCAGTCTTGTCAAGGATGGGTTTTATGTTTCTATTAGATATTTCTTAAAGCTTTGGAGGAATTTTTATTTCCAAGTACAGTAGCTCAGGTTTCTTTTACTATTTCTTGTTTGTTACATTGGTCATCTCGATCGCAGAACATAGTGGGAGGAGCTCTGATTTTGACCAGTTTTATCTCCAAACTGGAAATTTTGCCAAATTCTTCAACCCATTTTGTTAGGTTATTAACTGAGGTGCCTGGATTCTGTAATTCTAGGAGCAGTTGTCTGTAAATGCTAAAGTTTTGCAACAGTGCCCTTTCAATCTTACCTCCTCTATTTCATTTGATAATTCAAGGGTTCAATTCAGAGAGCAAACAAACCCGAGGACACAGGACACCCCTGCCTAGTAAGCGTTCATAATTTAAAGTTGTTCAGTTTTATAGAGTTCAGAAGTAATGAGACATTGGACTTCACATATAAAGCCTTAACACAGTTAATGTAGTAATCTGGAAAACCTTGGTTTTCCAGTACATTATTAAGATAATTCCACTCTACAGAATGAAATGCTTTCATTGCATCCAGAGAAAGAAATGCAGTGGGTTTCCCCTTTTTGAAGCAGTCAACAAATGAGCGATTCACAAGTAGCTGATTGGTGCAGCTTTAACCCTCAACCCACTCTACAAGCCCAACTTGCTGGCAGTATTCACATTCACTGTCCACTGCAAAACTCAGTGCAAGGCCGTTGGGGGGACTAGAAGACAAAACTGGTCTGGGCATCAAGCTCCTAATTAGATGTCCAGGTCCACCAACCAGTACTGTATCCACTTCAGAGAACATCACTTCTTTAAACAAAGGGTCCCCATTGACCATTCTAGCTCACCATGATGTTGTGGAGGGCTGGTAAGTACTGTAGTGGAGGAGCTGGGAACCAATCAGGGCCTGACATGCTGTGGGGTGTTCCTGCAGGGAAGGTTAGGAGATTTTGTATCAACCCCCCCCATATGTAACCTTTGTGCTCTCCTAGTGTACAAAGTCAGATGCACCTGGCACAGTGGAGCATGGCCCCTCCCCACCTGCCTCCTGACCCAACCACCCACATGACAGCTGGCGGGCAGGATTGGGTCTGAGGGAATGTATTTTACTGGTGTTTCTGAGGGGTTCCTGGATACATCACAGTGCACTACATGTGTACAGAGGGCACTAATAGCACCGGGCCCATATGCACCTGTGTAGGTCTCTATGGATTGAGCACTTGGGGAGGGAGGGAGGAGGGAGGAAGGAGGAAGGAAGGAAGGAAGGAAGGAAGGAAGGAAGGAAGGAAGGAAGGAAGGCAGGCAGGAAGGAAGGAATCGGGGCCCCACACACAGTCATAATTGTTGGCAGCAGGAAAGTGCCATACACAGAGCTCTGACTTTGCTGCTGGGGGAGGTGTCTCCCTGTAATACTGATGTTTTTTATACAAATCCCAGTGCAGATGTAGTAGCCAGATGACAGTGGGTAGAAACAGGGCTTTCACTCACTAACATGCCGGAGTGCACCACCCATGACAGAGGCCTGGGCATGGCACAATGCAAGCTGCTAGGCACTTTTCCTCAGTCATCCCCCTCCACCTACTCGACCCAAACCTTTGGGGCCACTTGTTAACTGCTGCCATTTTCAATCATCTGTCCCTCACCGATCTTCCCCAATGGTCCAGCGGTTACCCTCTCCCACCCCCAAACCATTTCATATCCCTGGCTTCCAGTGGAACCCCATTCCTACAGTAGCTGTTTTCTGTCATGCTGCCCATTTACTGATGCGGACCTATGCTGATCTCTGTCCCCTGAGACGAGACTCACCTCCAGTGTTACAAGCATGTGCTCCCCTAGCATGGGAGGTACTGTGGTTTGCAATGGAGAAGTGCGGGGCCAAAGTGTACTTGAGCGTGGCACAGCACATTATTTGCATGTTGGCCACTGCTCTTTTCTCTGTGTGGTCCAAATGCTCTGCGTGACCTTGCAAGGAAAGTCTTGCAACACCGTTGGCACATGGGATGCAATTTAGAACAGAGGCACAAAGTGGCCACTCCAACCACTTTACGGAACATAAGTGCAGTACAGTTATGTAAGAACTTACTGTAACAGTAGATCTTCGACAGAAGCTCTTGCAGTAGGCAACACCGCTAGGACTATTATCTCTGAAATCTCTGAAACCGAGGACTCCCATTAATCTTACAGTATTTAAGACCTTTTATTGTAAATACATTATAGAAGCCTGCAACTGCTTCCAATGATCCTAGCTCTGGAATGCGCTTCAGACATCATTGAATCCAAAGACTCCTGTTATTCTGACATGTGGTAGACCCCCAGTCAAATTACCTCTCAGATGCATGCATCTGTTCCACAATGACCCCAACCTCTTCCTTACACCTTCCCTGCCTGCACAACTAGTATTTGAGCCCCCTACCTATCCCAGCTCTAAATCTCACCCCCCCACCATCCCTTTCAGTATACACCCCCAGCAGTGTATCCATTTGGTCCTAATATTTCCCATCATCGGATCCCCCATACTGGCTGCATACTCCTCCCCCCAACACATGTCTCGGACCTCAATACACCGAGGGCTTCTAAAGGACTGTGTATGCCACTTCATTTGTTGCATCCGTCTCAGCTAGTCCCTATGTTGCTGTATAACACCCTTATTGTACAGCAACATTAAACCAGGTGTATTGTTGTATCTGGTGTAATCCTTTGCTGACTTGCCCTCTACTGTTTGTTATACCCTGAACCAAAGTGTTTTTTTGGGGGGGGTTTTTTCTTCTTTTTCTTTTTATATACTGTCTACTGCAGGCCTCCATGCACTGTTGTACACTGGCTTTTACTGTCTATCTCCTTGTGTATAAATGTATCATTATTGACTTGTGTAATGCAGGTCCACCTTGTAAATGAGCTTGCTCAATGGTGATCGCCTGGAAAAATAAAGAATTTGATTCATTGATTAATTGATTGACTAAGCGCCAGGTGCCAGGACCTCACAGAAAAATTCTAGCTAGCAGTGTATAACAGGGGGACCGCTCCCAACGTCAGCACATCAACATCCGCCCTTAGTATAAAAGGGGCGGTCCACCACACCCATCTCAGTTCCCCACCAGAGACTTGTGAAGCGGTCCGACAGGTGAGAACGAGGATGATGGAAGCCAGAAAGGCTGACCATGGAGAAAGAGAGCAGGGAGACGGAGGGAGGGGAAATCCTGCCTACTGCAAGAGCTCCTCTCGAAGCTCTACTGTTACAGTAAGTTCTTACATAACTGCATTATCTTACTTCCAGGGGGCTCTTGCAGTAGGCGACACTGTTAGGACAAAGTTCCAAGCAGTGCCCGAAGGGAAGAAATAACACCCCAGGAGGAGGAAGTGGAGGAAGGTGACAGCTTAATAGGGCTCAGATTCGAAAGGATCACTGGCCCAGACCTCGCTCCACAAGCCCAGATATCATCCCCCTAGATTGAGGGTGAAGACCCTGGAAAGAAAAAGGCATGGCTTCAATAGCCAGCAAAAGAGAAAAACCATAGGGAAAAAACTGAGGGGTTGCCAAGATTGAGAGTAGACTCGCCAGAGGGAGTTGGGAGAAAAAAGGAGGCCCCTGGAAGAGGGCAGAGTAAATCTTGGGGGAGAAGGAGGAATGACTCCCAAGATACGTTCGTGATGGCTCCATGTCCCCTAGAGGAGCGGGGGCCAAGGAAAAAACAGACCACCTACAAGAACGTCCACATCAAAAGGCGGACACCAAAAGGTGTCTGGTCCGGCAAGAGACCAACAGGCAGCTGTTTATCAAGAGAAGACCCAAGAAGCATGATAGTCATCAGGCATCAGCTGGGAAAAGGAAGGAGGCAGTTACTCCTGTCAGCCTGGGAACAGGCTAAAAGAGGAGAAGCCAACCCATGCCCCACAGAAGGGGCCTCCGCAAGCAACAGTTCCTGAGGTGGGGGGGCAGGGGCCCACTTTGGGAGGGTCACCTGTAAGAGGAAAATAGGAGGTTGCTAAGGAGGCAAGCCCCGAAAGAATAAGGAGGAGCTGAGCACAACAAGGGTCCAGCCCCATGAAAAAGGAGAGGAATCCTCGACCAAGGGAGGGTTCCTGGCTGACTGAAGTACAAGGAACATTTCTCCCCTTACCCAAAACCCTGGGGAGGGGTCTTACCCCAACTAGCATCCCACCTAGGGGAAAAAATAGGGGAAACCCTGTGAGACCAAAAAGGGGTTCTGGCCCGAGCAGGAACACCAGGACAATAGGGAGGGGGGAGAGGACTCCCTCAGACCAGAGTATGCCTCTTAAGAGGGAGCAAGAAAGACAGGTAAAGAAGGGGTAGAAGAGTAAGGACTGTAGACTCCTCTTTCCACCACCGCCCCAAAAAGGACGATGCCCAAAGGAAGGCCCAATTACAGCCGAGGCACACCGAATCAGGCACCAGCAAAGTAGGAGTGTAGGGCCTCTATGACTATCCTGCTCTAGCTCCACTGGGCTGCTTCCATTAAATGAACAGCCCCTAAGAGAAAGGGGCCTAGGGGATAAAACCCAAACCCTCTGTTCCACAGACTCTCCTCACGTGAAAGTCTTCCATGGCTTTCGCACCACTTTTTTTTTTTTTTTCTTTGAGGAATGGAACAGGGGCCTAGCCTGGCTGCCACTGGCCTGGAAGTGGAATTGGAAAGGAGACCTGACTCCTTTCTTGTCAAGCCCCTAAAAAAGATTGGGAGGGGATGAACTCCCAGACTGGGGATGCAAGCCTGCACAGAGCATCCTGACATCAGCTCGGCTCTCCCGAATGGGAGGTCAGTGACAGAAGAAGCCAGCGAAAGCGGACATGGCTGGGATCCCGCTTAATAGAGAGATGAAATCACGGGGGAAAGCAGAGTGGAAGGAAAGGAAGGGAGGGAGGGCTCGCTGACAAGGATCGAGACCCCGCCGCCAGTCAGCTTAAGTGCTGGGAGAAGCCGCTCCCCTAGGAGAGGAAGACAGAAATCAGCCCCTTGGGGCACCATAGGCCTTGAGAGATCTCCTCTGGGGGGGGGGGGAAGGCCCCCTGGGAGGAAGATTTCTTCACACCTATAGGGTTAAGGAACACCTATGGGTGAAAGAAGCTGGTAGCTTCAAATCTCAATAACCTCCAGTGACCAGAAGAACCAATGGGGTCCCAGCCAAGAAAATTGTTAACAACCCCAGGTGGGGTCTCCTAGGGGAGGAAAGGGAGCCAAAGGCGGCCACCCAAAAAAGACATGGCAAACCCTCCCTGAGGCTGAGCACACTTAAAAGCTCGAAGGCCATGAAGGAGGAGAGCTGGAATGCCCCGGAGGTGACAGATCCCCTGGGATTTCAGAGATGATGCCAGGGGAGGCCACCCAATAAATTCCCACATAGAACTCCCAGAGGTATGCTGGGAGATGGGGAAAAGCCAGCTCAGGATGACGGAAGTTGGCTGCAGGCCCATAATATACCTGCCGAGAAGTCCCAGGGAAGAGAACATCGAAAGAACTGAAGAACACCTAGCTAGGGAGGGTGGAAGTGAGGGGATAGGGAGGAGGTACCCTTATGAGGGGTCAGACGGTTCGGAAAATGCCACCACCACCTTCTCTACCCTGAGGGTTTTGTGTACAGGCACCACCCTGGTGGGGGTGGCTCAGCGCTTGCTCTGGGACCCAGAGGAAGTCTGGTGGAGGGACTGTCACTTAAGGCTGTGAGCAGCGGAATGCTGGGCCTTGGTCCGTGGATCAAGAGTTGAAGAACAGAGGGCTACCCCCAATGCCAGTAAGGAAGTGAGCAGCTCATGCACATCTTCTCCAAACAGGGAAGGACCCCAAAACGGGGCATCCAGGATGGAAGCCTGGACCCTCGGGGAAAAGAGGAACAGACGCAGCCAGGCATAGCATTGGAGGCACACGGCTGCCGCGTGCCCCAAACTAAGGCACCCACTGTGTTGTAGGGTGCACGGAGGACATGTAATACCACACTGGAGGAGGAAGTTCCGGTTGGGACTTGACTGGGGAGTTAGGCAGTTAATGGAGTAAATCTCTGGCCTGGTCCAACAGAGACCGTTGATGCACGATCACGTGCGCCAGATAGTTCTGGGCACACAAGGCCAAGTTGTTGAATCACAGATCCTCCTTCCCAGGGAATCCAGATGTTTGGACTCCCTGTCTGGAGGGCCCTCACCTTGATGTTTGGACCCCGAGGTGACTCCAGAGGCCTACAATAAAAATGAGGGGTTGCCTGGGGGTGGGAAGCAAAGTGAAGCCTACCATCCGGGGCGCGGTAGAAGTGGTCGGCTTTCTTGGAAGTAGGGGGAACCAAAGCCGGTTGCTGCCACACCATGGATGCAATATCATCATGTGGAACCACCAAAGGAGGAATGACCACCTACGAAACCTTGGGGAGACGCAGGTGCTCTGCCAACCTGCAACGTTGGGGGTCCTGCTCTTCAGCGCGCCAGCCTTGAGAGGTCTGCATGACCTTCATGACCTCTAAGAATGAAGGGTCTTCAGGAGGGAACTTGGGAATGTCCCAGACTCACACCTTCTCTGGGGTTAAATAAAGAGGGGAACCCGGAGGCTCAGAGGAGTTGGAGGTGATGTGCACTGAGCAGGTGGACTATGATGTCCGCTGCTGGGTCAGTGACAAGTCTAGTCAAGCGACCATCTCAGCAGTGGAAAGATCCTCTGTATCTGGAGGAGGAGCCCTTCAAGCTGACGAAGTGGATCCCTGGACTCTGAGGCTACCAACATCAGTGCTGCCTGGGCCAAGGCCTGACATTGGGCTGATGCCCACCAGGTGTTGAGAAGCAGGCTGTAGTCGGCTGACGTCTGGCCCAAAAAGGCTGGAATATAGGAGCAGCCCGGGTAAAGGGACGTAAGGCTGCCCGGAGGGTTCTAGAACTGAGAAAAACCCTGCATGGAATCCGGGGCTAGACCCAACGAAAGACCAGAGGAAGGGCCCAGAGGGCTATCCAAATTCCCGCCCAGAAGCAGAGGCTGAGCAGGAAAATACTCTGGAAGGACCAGGTCACTAGGCCTGGTAGGGGGATCTGAGGGAGGATCCTGGAGCGGCCAAGCTGGAGGTGACTAGTCCGGGAGAGGACCAGTGGGGCCAGGTGTTGGATGATCCGGCACCAGATCCCAGGGAAGAGGATTGGCAGATGGCATCCCTACCAGCACCTGGCGGGGGATCCCGGAACAGGGACCACCGGTGGCAGATGAGGAGTCTGAGACACCCTGGAGGGAATCTCCACTAAGGATGGCTGCAACACAGAAGGAGCAGGTGACAGCAGGCGTTGGTCCAAAGGACCTGTGTCAGACCCCAGTCTGGGATCCGGCAATGATGCCAGGGCTGGGCAGGCACCAGAAGAGGAACTGGCATCCAGAAGACCATCTGTGCCACCTGGCTGAGGACCTGAGGGTTGTAAGGACCGGAGCATCAGGGGCAGTGGGAGAGAGGAAGGATCCCGCGAACCAGCACAGGCACCACCCGCCAGAGAGATAATGGTGGGGGGCACAGTCACCAGAAGCCCTAAAGTAAGAAGGGCTGAGGTGACCATGAACCAACCCCGGAGAAGGAAGGCTTTAGGATGGGCTGTACCCCGAAGGAGACCGCTGGTTCAAGCAGACTGCCCCAGTCTTGACAGTTTTTGTGCTTCTTCTTTGTTGAAGCAGAGGCCTCCAGAGAGGCTTCGGAAGCAGAACTCCGCACCTGCAGCTGTTTCTACATGGTGGCCAGTTTCATTTGGAGAAGATGGGTCTCCAAGTCCTTTTGGCGTCGTTCTTTGGTAACTTGGTTGAAGTTCTGGCAGGCCTGGCAAGCTGCGGTGTCGTGGTGCAGGCCTAAACAGATGACATACGAGGAAAGGCCATCCTTCTCGGGAATCTGCTTGCCGCAGGCGCATTTAAACTTGTGGGGATCCATTGAAAAAGTCGTAGACGACATGCTGTCGACAAAAAAAAAAAAACTAAGCTTTAGCAACAAAAAGCGAAGAACAATGGTGATCGACTGAAGCTATGAACTGTGAGGTCAGGAGCGCACAAGTTGACGGTGGGAGAAGAACGGAGGTGGGTGTGGGGCACCACCCCCTTTTATACTAAGGGCAGATGTCAGCATGCCAATGTTGGGGGCGGTCTCCTTGTTACAGACTGCTAGTTAGAATTTTTCCGTGATGTCCTGGCGCCTGGCGGCTTAGTCCTAACAGTGTTGCCTACTGCAAGAGCCCCCTCTAAGTAAGATCTTTATATATCAGGCTATAGGTTTTGTATAGTGCCTTTCATACTTACAAACTGTTTCACAAAGTGCTTTACAATCTTAGCTGGCAATGAAGGCGAAAACATTTTACTGTCCTTTTCAGTGCACAGAGAGAGTCAAACAGCAAGAGACAGATTAGTAGAGAGAGATTACAAAGAGGTTCAGCACAGGGACATTGACTTTTTCAGGGTCACACATTGAGTAAGTGGTGCTGGGAATCAAGCCCGGGTCTCCAGGTTCACAGCTCTGTGCTCTACCCACTAGACCAAACTTAAAGCCCTGCGAGGATTTCCCTCATTTCATCACTTAAAAGTTTGCAGATCTCCCTCGTTTGAGGGATGTTGACTTGGAAGCAAACTGTTAGTGATCCAGTGTTCAGTTTCTGTATGGAACAAAGGTCATCGCCAGCTCTCCCATAAGAGTCTGTGACTGCGTGAGACTGCTATGCTTTGAGACATGCTAATTCTTCTGTCCCATCTGTCCAAATCACATAGTAATAAAAATGAAAGATTTTATCTGTTGCGCACCTCGTGATTTAATCCCATGATATGTGGCATGGATTCTATAAAAAAGCGCCATCTCACAGGACAGTCTCCTGACTGACTCCAAGTGACAGTCTCTTAGCAGCCTGTCCTGGGCAAGTCTGGTCTCAGATAATCAAGGTTCTAAAAACTCCATTGTAACAAACACCAGGAGTTCCAGCGAGCCCCTTTCATTGTGTTCCTTTTTTTTTATAACTGTAGCAAATCGTAATTTACCACATTCTTTTTGTATTCACTCAAGTCTAGAGGAAAGTGACACTAAATTCATCTTCACCCTTCAGACTCCTTTGCTAAGAGTCAGTTCACTTTCCCATGTGGGGCCTCTGTCCCTTTTAGTACACATATATGGACAACTTTGTCAAATGACCCCTCAGCAAGCAAGAAACCCGCTCTCTAGTCTCCCTCAAACAGGGATCACAGGACACCTGCTCTGTGAAGCCTCTCAGACAGTGATGACAGACAGATTCCCTACTTCTCCACAGCACTTCAGCCCTGAATTCTGTGGCAGGGATCCTAGGCTTATGCAGCAGAGTTTATGCAATCCTGCGGCATAAATTATTCATTTCTGTGGCAGAATGCAGTCCTGCCATCGGCTGAAATATTATGTGATGTCATCGATGACATCCCTGTAGAGCACATATACCCCCATGGTGGGGTTACCTTTGGGGCACCAGAGGCTAAGGGCTGGCCCACTGTTACTTTCTGCCAATCCCCCAACTAGAACTGGGGATGGGGTGGTGGAGAAGAGATGGGAGCTGCCGTTTGTTCAGTACTCAAATTGTTGTGTTATCTATGTAACCTTTTGTACTGTACCTAATTGACGTGGAACCTTTGTAAAAGAGCCTCTGGCTCAAAGGTAGTAATTCCTAGAACAATAAACTAAACTAAACTAAACTCTGAGAGGCTAGCTAATGACTCTGTTGCTGCCGACAAAAGAGAGCTCCCATCCTTGAAGACAGGGATTTCCCTGATGTCTGACCAGACTGCAACTGACATTACCACTGCATCGGACATCAGCTCGTGGGGTACTAACACTAACAGATGGATAAACAGTGTTCTGGATAAGAAATCCTTTAAGGTATAATAATGCCTTTAGGACCAATGCCCCGTAGCAATATAGTCATCATCATCTTGGAGACATTTGACCCCAAGAACAGCCAATCAGAGGCAGAGGGTTACAGGAAAAACTGCCAGAAGCTTTGTGGGATACATAGTGGCAATGTGTTTGGGCACCCACAACACCACCAATCAAGAAGTGCCCCTCTTAATGACTGATAGCTGGTGCAGCCAATGAGAGGCAGGAGGCTCAGAACTAGTGCTATTACTTTCCTGAAACAAGGAGGAGTTTCAGTCAATCCTGTTCAGGCTCGTGGAAGAGACAGATGTGCTGTGAGGCAGTGAGGAAGGAGCTGAAGTCCTGTTTGAAGTCGGACAAGAAGGTTGCTGTTTTGTTTTGGAACTGAATTACTCTTTTTGCTGAACAGCTGCTGACTGCAGAGAATTTCCAGGAACAACTGCTGGAGTTTAGAGGTAGGAGGCCTGCCAACTTCCACCTTTACTGGTGTGACTGAGGGAGGGGAGATGTCAGGGATATTAGACTCTGGGTGCCTTGGTAACCTGACCACAGGTGCGCTAGAGGGTAGAGGTGTAGAAATGTCCTGGTCAAGGCCTCACCTGGAACTTGCCACACTGTCTCCTGACTGCTGAGAGGCAGCTGCCCAGAGAGCGAGAGCTGCCCAGACTGACACCCTGGGGTGTGCTTGCTTCTGCACCATCAGTGACTGGCAGCACCTGAAGCCCATCCAGACCACTGGAGAGCCACTCCTGTGTTGCCACCCAGCCAGTGACACTGGGAATGACCAGATGCGTGACTACTAACCTAACTAGCCAAATACCAGAAACACATGATGCCCAAGTGGGTACAAGCCAAGTTAAAGTTTTTCCTGTTGGATGACAATTCATGGTACTATCATTTGCTAGCAAAAGTCACTTGGGTGGGGTTTATTATTGCAAGCCTGCGGTGTTTAATTAAGTGCACTAAGATAAGACTCCAGACAATGCATCATCAGTCACCCAGTGATTATTGAGGACTGTAGTAATTACTTACTTGAATGCAAAGTCTCTTGCTTGGGCCTGTTGTTACTGTGGGACTGTTATTACTGTGGTTAGCTAGACTAACAGTGCAGTTAGTGGACGGGTCCTTTATGTGATGTATGGGAAGGCCTTGTTCCTTTACAGATGGGCCTGAACCGTTGGGTCATTGTTACTGTTGTATATTTCATATCCACTATGACTGATACAGCCCTATTATTTTCTTACCTTCCTGTGAGCATATTATTAGTGACACCTAAAATTGCAATTTTGCCAAAGCTAAGTATTACAATTGTTGAGTCCTAGGATGGTGTTCTTAAACTGTGGGGAGGTGGTCTGGTACTGCATCAGTTTCTATCTCAGAGGGTGGTGCTGCATCCTTGACCTGGCCCACATATCTTTCTCTGGGTTGGACACTGTGCTGTTTTCCACCATCTTCTGAAATAAGCTCCATAATCTGAGGACTGTAATGGGCCCAGGGCATTCCACCTTGTTTGGATTCCCCATGGGGACAAGGGAGGCATAGTTATCTGATAAGTAACATCCTAATAACTGAACAGCGACCTGGTTACACAAACAGCAATTCTTGAGCACTATACATCTATTCTGCGACATGATGCAAGTTCTGAGGACAATTCCACAGGCGCAGAACCGCAGAACTCTAGGGGCCTTGACCCCATGAAACCCACCATCTAAAGCCTCTCTCAGATAGTGATCATAGGAAACCCACCCTTGGAGCCTCTCTCTCAGTTTGATCACAGTAAACTTGCTGTCTGGAGAGTCTCAGACAGTTATCACAGGAAAGTATGTCCTTCCTCTCAGACACTGATTGCAAAATACCTGCTCTTTGGAGCCTCTCTCAGTCCATAATCACAGGGAGCTCTCTCTGAGGAACCTCTTTTGTCAGACTGTGATCATAGTAAACCCGCACACAAAAACCTTTCTTAATGATCAGAAGAAATCTGCCCTATGGAGCCTCTCTCTCTCTCGCGCGCGCGCGCTTCTCTCTCTCTCTCTCTCTCTCTCTGTCTCTCAGACAGTGATCACAAGAAATCCACTCTCTGGGAATCTCTGTCAAACAGTGATCACAGGAAAGCTGCTGTCTAGAACCTCTCAGAGAGTGATCACGAAAAACCAGCTCTCATGAGCCTCTTTCTCAGACAGTGATCACAGGAAACCTGCTCTCTGTAGCCTCTCTCTCTCTCTCTCTCTCTCTCTCATAAATGGGGATTTGTAAGGCTGCCTGACATACAGTAGTCAGGACAGGCTTCTTCAGATTACTGTAATGAGTCTACCAGAAACAGAAGAGACAGTTTACACGTTACTACCGCAGTTACTACTTTCATGATTTATCACATTAACAGTGGTGTGTTCCCGCTTCAATACTCCCCATCCCACACAGACACATACAAAAATTACAACTCTTGCCCTTACTATTACCCTTCCATAACTCCTTTTTCATCAACCCCCTCCCTCCACCACAAGCTATCGGCGGCAGCTCCACTAGCCCCCCCCTCGCATTACACAATGCCGCTATCATTGGCAGCTTCTCCAGTCCTCCTCAAAAGGTGGAGATATGCACAACATTATCGTGATCAGTTGCAGCTCCCCCAGGCTCCCCCAGTCAAACAAATGCCACAATTAGTGGCAGCTTCTCTGGTCCCCTCATTGGCAGCAGCTCCTCCGATGACGATGCAACAGTTGGTGGCAGGGAGCAACAGCATTCTCATCCACCATCTGTGGCTACTCTCTGCTCCCAACCCTGCTGCATACTTTGGGATCGAGCCAGCACTGGTCACACCTATGTGCAAATGACGCACCCGACTGCACCGTCTAGCTGCACTGTGCACACCACCAACAATCTAAGGAAACCATGTCCTGGACATGTCCGATGATATGGGGGCCCACTAGACAATGGAAAAACACTAGAGACATCACCTGCAAAGCAAAAAAAATGCCGCTACATTATGAGAAAGCAGGGAAGACAAAACTAAAACTGCTGACACCAGCCCAGTGGCATGGAGGGCCTTACCTCCTGCCATGCCAGCAATCCCAGTTTGGGAACGAGGGTGGGCTGCTGGGGGTCAGTCGGGTGGGGGGCTGGGACAGGATTGAGCGGCCGCCAGGAAGCTCTCCTCTCCCAGACTGGGGAGGTTGGCTGCACTGGGTCTTGGCTACCACCAGGTGGAGGCTTGGTGATAAGCCCATGGGAGTATGAGGAGGTAGATGTCAGCAGGAGGGGGAGGGAATCACGGTCTTGGGACTCATGTACACCTCCACACACATGCTGTCCTCAAAGATGCCATAGCTGGGGAAGGAGAGCAGAAAACCCAAAAGGAAAATGACAGGCATGATGGGGGTGTATGACATCCACCGCACCCCCACCCACCTAATCACCAGGATGACCTGCAGTGACAAACTGGATTTCAGGCACTGGTGAGGGGGAAGGACGGCCCTCCCACTCTTGACCCTGCCATTGGGGGGGGGCAATCCGTAGGGGCCCAAGCCACAAGGTAAGTCCTGGGAAGGCAATGAATGGTGGATGGGGAGCGACAAGGTCAGCAGAAGGGACCCTCCCCATCGTGGCTAGAAGGATAAAAACCTATATTAACAACAAACAAAAACCCACCTAAAACTGCTGGCAAATGCTGGCCCAGTGCCGTGGAGGGCTGAGGCATTACTGCCTTACCTCCTGCCATGCCGGCGACCCATTTTCGTAATGCAAGCGTGTCAGCCGGGGAGGGAGAGGATCGAGTGTCCAAAGGACATCTCTCCTCTCCCGGGGAGGGGTGGGACCAGAGACCAGTGCATGCTTGGCCTCAAGCGGTGGCTGGGGACTGGCACACCAGCTCCAAAGACAGGGGTCAGAGACGGAGCAGACGTCCGGCATGTCATGTGTGGAAGCGTGTGCAGCTCAACCACTGGTGTCATTGTATGCTCCGGCTCCACACTCGGGAAGGGGAGAAAATGGAGGCTGAAAATTCCACCTACCGGCGAGATGGTGCTGGTCCCCTACAGGCGCTGAACCTGGCCAACTGGTACCTCAATGGCAAGAGATAAGTCTCTAGTGGATGCTGGGGTGATGGGGCTGGGGTAGGCGGTGGAAGGGGGCTGGTCGGTGGCGAAGAGAAAGAAACACTGCTGGCAAACTCAAAATGACTACAAAAGTAATCGAAAATAATAATAAAAAAAAAAAAATCCACGTATTACACCTCGAGTACTGTGCTCAGTTCTGGAGTCCTCACCTCAGGAAAGATAAGGACAGGCTGAAGACAGTGCAGCAATGGGGTGACAAAGATGATTCGGGGACAACAGGTCCGGTCTTACGAGGATCACCTCAAGGCACTAAACATGTACTCGCTGAAGACCAGAAAGGAGAGGGTGATACGATAGAGACCTTCAAGTTCCTGAAAGGAACAACAAGGTGAACTGCAGGGAATTATTTAGCATGAGTAACAGATCAAGGTCAAAAGGACATGAGTAGAAACAGACGGGGGGGGGGGGTTCAAAAGGGATATGAGAAAGTATTATTTGACAGAAATGGTGGTGGAACCATGGAACAGTCTACCAGACAAGGTGGTGGGTGTCAAAATAATTAAAGGATTCAAGCACGGTTGGGACAGCATGAGGGGTATGGTGGTTACTCAGGGCGACATTAACAGGGAGGGTAATAGGGGAGTGGAGAAGAAGGGCTAGAACCCTGTATGAAAATAGGTCTGCAGGTTAGGTAGGGATAGGTCCGCAGGTTAGGTAGGGAGAAGTCCGCAGGTCAGGTAGGGAACAATGGGCAGATCAGACGGACCATTTGTCTTTTTCTACCATTACTGTCTATGTCTCTAGTATAAAAAACTAAATGATGGTGTAACCCCTAGATGGCGCTATCCCAGGGGCTACTACCCCTGCCTGATTTGCCACTAACAGGTTGAGGGGCCTGGATCCAATGGCGGGTGCCTCCACCCAGAGGTCAGGGTTTGCAATAGTTAAACTAACTTGGTCACAGCCCTCTGGGACACTGCAACCCCCCTTTCTTCCCACTAGTGGCCCACACAATATATCAGAATTACCTTCACAGTATACACTTACCCCCAGGTCTGGTTCCGGCACTGGGACCTCCTGTGAAATGAGATACAGTGCAACAATCACAGTACAGTACTTTAACATAGACAAATACCTCAGGCAGTATAACTTTGCTGAAACAAGCAGCTCTGATTTATTTAGGGGATATAACAAGGACAGGGGGAAATCAGGTTAATTAGCTTATCACTCTAATAATCTACCTATGGCTCTGTGCACAGGCCTATCCCTATCAGTTACTGTCCCTGGGTACCCAAGCCCTAGTGGCTAGTCCAAACCGTGGCAGCTGGTAGGCCCTTTCACACAGAGAAAAGGAGAATTAAACAGTCAGCAGTACAGTAATTCCATTTGGATTTAATGTGGCAATTCAACAGGGAAGACCCTGAATTAGTACTCACGACCTCCAAATAAGATAGGGTCCTTGTCAGCAGGGCTCACTTGAGGTACACAAACCTCTTCACACATCCATATAAAAGAAAGCACTATACCAGGCAGGCTGCATCTGTATCCCGATCGCAATTACTGCACAATACCGGAGAACACACAGCAGATTCAGTTCCTGACAGACCGTGCAATTTTCAGCAATTCCTCCAGTCTTCTACAGGGTGAGCCTGGTTTCTACTCTTCAGAGATCCTTGATTCTTTTCACAGGACAGATTCAGTCCTAACAAGCTGTTACACAAGCTGCAGACGGAACTCTGGGTCTTACACACGTTTTTGACTAAAACTGCACACTGAAAAAGCACAGGGCTCCTTCCTTCTTCACTGCCAAGCTCAACTGAAACTCCAACCGACAAAACCGAGCACTTCCTTTGAGTTCCTCCCAGTTCTTGACTGGATTGGCTGTCACTCACAATAGACTGCTGCTGTTGGTCCAAAAAGGCACTGAAGTCTAAACTACATCTCCCAGAGTCACTGCCCATACAATCCTCTTGTGGCTGGCTCAGATTATGAGTCCAAGTTCTGATTCGCCCAAGGCACCATTTTAGAGCTAGCTTACCCCACACTGATTGGTCCAGTTTAGCAGTTCAAAACTAGAATGGGAACTAGCAGACACAGTTCTGACTGCAAAGAAAGCAGGTTAGACAAACTGTAATTTCATTATTACTCTAAATAATTTCTGGCAAACAGTTACATCTTTCAGATAGGTTCCCTTTGCACTCCTAGTGACTGCAAAAATGAAGTGAATTGGCAGCAGCTTGAGTGGTACTCAATCAAAGAAACACACAGTCCCCCATACAAACTAATTATGTCTGCAAGCAGACAGCTCTTAAAGAGACAGTACCAGAGGTTCCAAAAACACTCACTGATAAATGGCTTAAATGCCAAACACCATTCAGGCTTGGAGCATTCAAGCAAGCTCCTGGAAGTCTTTTGGGAACCCCCATTTGCAGGGGGGTTACAATGGGTAAGACCAGCATATAGGGAAATATACCCATCTTGGTGACTAACAGATAATTAGGCAAGAGCCCTTCAGGCTCGCAGCCTAATAAGCTTTGCAGTCCCCTCGATGAGTATGTTTCTCTGTATGTGGTGCAATTTATCTTCACATGTGAAAGGGTAAGTCTCAAGAGTGGCAGAGTCATGAGTTATGAAAGTCCAGCCCCCAGACAAGTGATGATACACTGTATATTTTGAGTCAAACCATTGTATATTTGATTTATACAACATCGGTTTACTAGGTATACCTTTAAAATGTGCTTTCTGTATGCAGATATCACTATTTCTGTGTGAGTTCAACTGCTGGCTTCAGTCCTGCACATGGGTACAGTAATGTCATCAGCACCGTGAAAGCTGCACTCTGATTGGTTCAGTATGCACGTTGACATACTCTACTTTGCAAGACAATAATAGCTTGCTATGTTGGGTCACGGTGACATAGCCTACTGTGCCAGATATTATTATCTTGCTTTGTTTGGTCAAAGTAACACTTTTTATTTTACTATTTATCAGTACACACCTATGAGAGAGAGACAGACAGACAGATAGATGCAGTACAATACATGGTTGGTCCCTCATCCCCATAGAAAAAGCCATCGTTATTTTTCCTAATGATATTAGCCGATTAGAGCTTTATGACACCAGTTAGCTAGTTACACTGCATTAAAGGTGAAACGTTAAGCGATTAGGTGCCTTTCATGTGATGTAACTGACTGTTGTATGATACTGTGTTTAGGATGTTTTTCCATTCTTCAATAAAAAATACTCTGCAGGTGTCACTGTGTGTCAGTTAATGCCTAAGTGTTTCTAATCCTCAACTGTGACCAGCGAAAGATCGTAATGGAGAAGCGTAGAGGCTTGTTCCAAGGCCTTGCCTACTGCTGGCTGCAGTATGAACTCTATCAGCTTGTCTCAGCTGTCGCATCCGCACAGACTCGCTATTAGCCTTGTGGCAACAGAAGCGAATATGCCTTCGCTAAATGTAATATTTGACACTTGTGTGTCACTAATATAGATGTGCAGAAATACGTCCTTTCTTTAGTAAGGTTGGGTTGTTTGAATGAGAGTAGCTCATTCATACTCATACACCGGCTACAAAGACAGATTTCCCACATTTGTATTCCTGGTTCAGTCAAAGCGATTTTGTACCTGAACAGCTTCTGTAATTTGGTTTACAGTTTTTTATAGAAATACTTTTCCAGTTAACTTGTCAGTCCATTTCTACTACACTGTGAATGGTATAGCTGTTTGAATGTCAGTCTATTCAGACTGCATGTAATCCGTGGTTCACAGCTAGCTAACGGTGAACTGATTGTCTTCTGTCTCATCCTTGCTGTTATTTGTATGAGATCCATTTACATAGTGTTATTTACTTGTTTTGTTTTTACACCATCAAACTGGTAAATAATTTTACTCATTTTGCGATTTATGAATAGCATTCATTTTATTCAGCATCGTTAAACGTGTCTCCGAAGTAATGTTTCATTAGAAGAGTTTGGGTGAAAATCTATTCTGTTTTAAATACATAGCTACTCCTATATATATAAATTCATGTGAAACATGTATTTGTGTAATTATAGCAGTTAACACAATTACAACTGCTGATTTTCTGACACTTTTTATGTTGGACAAAAGAAAGCAGAAAGGAAAATCCTAGCCTCCAAGTCACAATGTTTCCTGCACTTACTCCCAAATGGGAATTGTAAATAATCAACAAAGACCGTAGATCCTGAAGTTCAGATGTTAAGGGTGAGGCTAGCTTCAAAACATTGTGTGAGTATAGTTACAATCTTAATGAAATCTGTTTCTGTGAGGCAAACATTTATTAGAACACCAGATCATTCTCATTGGAACCTCCAAAAAAGCACCCAGACCTGCGATAGCACTGGGATGTCAAGATGTCGTCACTGTGGTGTCACTCAACAGTGCCCTAAAATAGTCTTTCTGTCTCCAAACTGTGCAACAGAAGAACAGAGCACACAAATTGCTAGTTGCTAATAAATTTTATCTTGTAATATCAATGAAAATATACCAAAAGCACAATGCAAATTAATGGAAATGCTCATATGTTGCTTGCTTGGGGGCATTTGTTCCAAAATTATTGTACAGTCAAAAATAAATCACTGTGCAAGTTGCTGATTGGGCAAATTAAAGAAGCTTTTTAGAACTAAGTTCAAAGGAAAATGCACAATCTCCGGTTGGATAAGCAGTTTAAAAATCCTGTAGCAACACAACAGCACCTGAAAAGCTGGTAAACATTCAGAGTCCATTACAAGTGGACCACAGTCTCAAAAACTGGGGCTTTTAAAGCGAGCTAGTGTTGATGAATCTGAGACATAATATTAACAAAAGTCTAGTGTTTTTTAGAGCACACGGAGCAAAGGCATGTGCACAGTTTGCAGTTTGCTAAGCAGTTTGAAATCTCCTATATCGAGAAAAACAGTGTCTGAAAATCTGGTGAAAAAAAGGTCAGTCTTTTATATGTGGACCACACTCACGAAAATCCGGGATTCCTAACTTTCACAAATTATCTTGATTTCTTTTGATAATTAATAATTTTGTTACAAATCTTCTTAAAATGTACAAAACTTAGAGCAATCAGCGTATTTTTTACTTGAGTACTAATATAAAGGCTGTGAAATTAAAACTCTGCAACTCACACCGCACTCAACTGCTGTATCAGCTTTTCAAGCAGGCGAATACTGATGAATCTGAGACTTACTATGAACAAGCGTCCAGTAGTTTTTAAAGCACAGTGACACGGAGCAACATACGGTATTCATGACAGATGTCAATGAATTTCTATGGAAATTCCAAATTCAAAGGCAGTTCAATGATATGTTGCACTTGTATAAATAATTGTGCAGTAAGCAGGCTTCACCCTGTGAGAACACTGTCTGAGAAGCGCTAGTGTCACTGTCATGAGCTGAATAGCGCTCAGTGGTGAAAACTGAATATGCAGCTTCTTGGGGCGATACTATAAATTGTATAAATTATAAAATTCTTCATAATTATTTAATTAAATATTGACAATAAGTGCTTCTGAATTATACATATACACCGTAAATAAATCTAAGCCACCAAAATGCATATTATTTAACATTTCACCTTTAATGCATTATTAACATACCTAACATACTACAAACCACCCTGTTACACCCCCAATAACACATGTAACAAGCACCTTAATAACGCATACAATCATCTTATTAACACATGGAACAGCCAACCTAACCACCCCATACCTCACAATTTTACACCCTCTACAACGGAAACGTACTGTACCCCAAGTCCAATCAAATATCCCATGCCCACCTCCAACTTCACTTACAAAAACAAAGATGTCCCTCGATACAGCAGATTTACATCATACTGGGCCTCTATGGTCTGCTGCTATTCTGTACATGATGCTTCCGACTGCAAAACATGCCTTTCTATATCGCGCTACCGATGCACCATGCCCCAAACTGCCACTCTTCCAGGAAGATGAACTGCTGCTCTCGACCTCACCCCACGCCTCTCCCGACCTCACAGCATGCCACTCCTGACCGCACACCACAAGCTCATGACCACACACCATCTCTCTCTCTATCTTGACAGTAAGGGGAAGGCCACTGGAGCCACGTCTCTTTTTACTGGAGGACCCTGCACTATGGAAACACTAGAGAGAACTCATGAGGCAGCACTCAAAAGAATGTAAAAGCTTTAAAAATAACTTAAACCTCAAGCCATCCAGGGTGAAAAAGTAAACTGAAGTCACAGCACTAACCCCAGTGCTTTGCATCCTTGATGTGATGCTTCATCAGGAGGCCCCTACCACTACACCACAAAAAAATCCCTATAGTTTGAAAAACACAGGACACAGCAAACCGTACTCAGTGCAATGAATTCTACAAAATAAGAGATGGTAAAGTCATGAAATAATACCATCTTGGGGTCAAGCAAGCTCACAAAGGCCACTGGCCCTTCAGGCTTGTAATTTTATGGCTTGTTTGACCCCCTCGAGGGTGTTATTTCCTTGTACACCTCACTTTGCCAGTATTTATTCTCTCTCCCTTTCTCTCGCCACATACATACTGTACATGTAGCATACATGCAACAGCCTGACTCAAAATATGCAATTTATCTCCATATGTGTGTGTGTGTGGGGGGGGGAGGGGGACAAGATGATAACTTATGTGTGATTTTTTAATTTTTTATTTTACTCTTTGGTAACTGAGTAAGGCCCACTAGGTACAAGTGCCTGTTTTCAGGGGTGACCTGGGAGCACTGGGGAGGTTAAGTGACTTGTTCCTGAGGAGGCTGTGAGGTCTAAAACTGTGGGAGAATTCAAGAATGCATGGGACAGACATAAGGCAATTCTTGTGGGGGTAGGAAGAAATAGGCTGTTGGTTAACTAGGATCTACGGCCTATCCTGTAGGTAGGGAAATGGGCAGACTAGATGGGCCAAGCGGTCCTTATCTGCCGTCAAAGTCTATGTTTCTATGTTCAGAGCCACACAGTATGCAAGTGGAGGTTGTGGGCATCAAACCCAGGCCTGCTAGATGTACCAAGCTCATTCACAGCTCATTACTCTAACCTCTAGGCTATACTGCCAGTGATGGAGACACAACTGAGTTATGAAAGTCCTGCCCCTTCATAAGTAGCGACAAACTGCATATTTTGAATCAGACCATTGAATATTTGCTTTCTACAACATCAGTGTTTACTAGTTTTAGCTTTTAAATCTGCTATTTGTATGAGGATGTAACTGTTTCTGTTATTTTAACTGCTGGCTTCAGTGTGGCACATGGCTATTGTGATGTCATCAGCATTGAGTAAGCTACTCTGTGTTGTTTCAGTACTCTGTTGATAAACTCAACAGGGCAATGTATCATCTGTTACACCCAACTCACAAGTTAGCATGGAATCTTGTAAGTAGGGTATAAAATATTGTTTTTATCTTGTTGCTTTGTTCTCCTGATGTTGTATATTCCATCATGACTAAAGATATCCTGATACTGCGGTCACAGTGTCCTGTAGTTGTAATGTTTGGTGGCACTGTTTTTAAAAGCTATAAAATGGCATCTGCAGGCTTGTTAAAGAGTAAGAAGGTGGCAACACACAGAAACAGTGCTGCCCAGGTGCATACAGCCTCACAAATCGATCGCCTTCACTATTTTCGCGACACTTCTTTACTCAACATACTGAGTTACATGACTAGCCAGGAGGTTACTGGTTGCTGGGCACCACTGAGCAGCTGAGTATCACTGGCACAGCAATGAAAAAACGCACTCTGTATCTCCTAATGATCTCCCTGCAAGGGCATCTGATAAACAATAAGCAACACTGGGGAAAGAAATGACTCCTGAGGTATGCTGCACTCTGGAGATGTTGGGAGCAATCTAAATGGACCTATCACCACTGACTGCTCACATTCTTCCAGGAAATGCTGGAACCAGTTTAACACAGTACCAGAGATCCCAGTATTCCCCTTTGTTTCTCAGTTAACAGCCTGTGGTCCACTGTACTTAAAAGTCAACAGGAGGTCGAGGAGAAGCAAGATGGAAAGATCCCTACAATCCTTTGTCAGGGAGAGACCACTACACACTGGAAGCATGTCCATGTGTGGGAAGAAAGTTCAGGTGTAGTGGGGTCTGCGTAATGGCCACTGTGGGTGCCACAGGGTGCTTTGCATGTGGGGAAGAGACACCCTGTTGCTTTTATTGCCTCTCCACACATGCCGACAGGAGACGGACACTCTGTGGCTTTCACCGACTCTCCGCACATACTGACAAGGGTCACTCTGTAGCTTTCACCAGTTCTCCACATGTGTGGGAGAGGGGCACTATGTAGCTTTCACTGGCTCTCCGCATGTGCTGACGGGGTCAAAACCACTTTTTGGATTGGACCAGTTGTCATTTGGCTAAAAGGTTAAGGTGACAATTAGCCAAAATGCTAGATGATTTTAGACCTCCATTACATAACAAGTTCTACCTCACCTCTTGTAGCGGTTCCATGTTAAAACTACGACTGCAAAATAGCACCAGAAACAATGGCGAATTCAAAACCCGCGAATGGCAAGTTAGCGAGCCATCATAATAGCGTTGCGATTTCAGCTAAACCATCAAAATAGTGCCATGCTATCCTGTGCTATTCCTAAAGCTGTTTATTTCCCCTTTACTACCTAGCTAATTATGCAGTCACGGAAGGTCTGTTTGAATTAGCACTGTTACATTTTAAGCTAATTAGCTGTGAGGTTTCTCCGGGATCAAACCCCTATGTAGTAATGAGCTTCTTCCAGAAACTGGTTCTCCATTTTCAATAAAATGTTTGTATTCTTCTATCCTTTTTTGTTCCTATTTCATGATGTATAAAACGGTTTACATTAGTTTAAGGTGTAGGTTCCTCCAGAGTGGCTGTTCTACAAATGCGCTTACACTAGTGTTATGTACTGTAGCTCTTGGACTGATGAGAACATTGATAATGAAGTTACTGTAGATGTGCATTTCAAGGAAATTGTTACCTCATTCACATACTGTAGCATGAATTTCCATTGCTCCCCGCCCCCCAATGGTTCTACTGCAGTTTGTAAAATGCTCCAGATGAGCGTTCAGACAGCAGGGTTTTGAGGTGTTGCTTACTGCATTGTGAATGATGCTGCGGTTGAACGGACGGATGGATGGGGGGGGTTGGAGCCTGTGAACTCTACTGAAGCGCTGCTAATATAGTTTGAATTAGCTCTTGGTTTGTGCAATCGCTATTCCTAAGCTGTCTGTCTCCCCTTTGCTACCTGTCTGTTGTCACGGGAGGAGGTAATTTTGCACTTAAAGATAAAGGATTTATAAAGTGGAATAACGTAACGTGCTATGCCATGTTGTTCAATTTTCACTTATTATACAGTCATGATTGTTGTTATGCAAATGGTAGTAGTAGTCGCTGTAACGTGCTATGCGCCTTTGTGTCCAGTCGCCCTTCAAGGAATCACCATTTTTTAGTTGCCTTTTTAACAATCGCGATTATGTAGTCGCTATTATCATGGTATACCCTTGTAGCCTGCCTTCTCTTCTACTGTAAATCCAGCCTCTCTAATAACACCACATTTCTATTGATACAGGGTAACTTATGAGGATACCATACATGTATACGTATGAAATCTGCTTCTGCTAGGCACAGTCTGGAGCACCTGACAAAGGGACCTGCATTGCACACCAAAAACTCATGTACTTCATCTGTGTTGGTACAATAAATAGTACCACACCATCCAAGTCCAGTTTTTCAAAGGACCAGTATATGACTACAACCAAGAAATGGGCAGCAGTGGTTTTGAAAAAAGAGCCTCCAAGAACCTGGCCAGTTTGGAAAGTTAGAAGCAAATGGAACTTCATCTTGAAAAGCAATTCTAGCAGGTCAAGATGCTAATGGTTTAGGTCTAGTTCCCGGCATCCCTCTTTTTTTGTTTATTTCTGTGACAAACCTTATTTTATTACTTATAGATTTTAATGTTAAAAATGATATTCGTTTATGAATTTATTTATTTATTTGTCTATTTCATTTTGTATGGCGTCCAGAGCCTCTGGGATTGGGTGTCTTAATTAAAAATTGCCTTGCCTAATTAGCCACCAAGACATAATTCGAATATCATGCATAACTAAATGCGTATAAATTACTAATTTCAAGAAAAAGAAGTTTTCAAAACATTTTTGGGTTCATATTAGAACAGGAAGAGATTTGGCACTCTTGGCTAGGAGTATCCCAACTCTGTAACATTTCATTACATTATTCTGAAAGTTCTAATTGGAGCTTGTGGGCAGTGCATCACTCCATTCTTGAAGTATCTAGCTTCCAAAAATAACTAAAACACTTTTTTTTTTTTACCAATTATTTTACCAGGTGAGACACAGTAAGCTGAAAGCTTATTTGCAGATGCAACCTGGGAGCACGAGGAAGTTAAGTGACTTGCTCAGGGTCACACAGTATGCAAGTGGGGACTGTGGGATTCAAACCCATGTCTCCAGATTTGCAGCTCAGAGCCTTAAACCACTGTGCCATACTGCCTCTTTACAAACACTTACAAAATAGAGTAGGGGGAAATATTTCACGCCTATGCACGGAGAAAACTGAAAATTAGGAGATATGGGATTTTGTAGGTATGGAAGTAAAAAATGATTAATTCTGTTCTGAAACACAAGTTATTTTCCTGGCATTTAAACAGAAACATGGACTATATCAGCATAAAATGTCCAGGGACTTCCAGTGACATTAGCGTCATGATGGCCACCTACAACTTGAGCTCTGTCAGTCCCTCCATATTAACTACCTCTCCCAGAGCTCAGATTGCAGAAATAAAAAATACAGCAGGAGACAGTATGTGGTAGATGATGCCACTGGGGGAGAAGGCAGGGAAGCTGGATTCTCACGGATGGCAGACAGATCCAGCAGACTCGGACATCTCTCAGGCCCTAGGTTCCATCTCCAACAAAACCGGAAAAGGATTGAAAAAAGCTAGACATTATTTTGAGAGAGCTAAAAGCTTTTGCTCTGCTAGGACATCCAAGCTCGATGTCAGTAAAGATGTCAAGACTCTCTCGTACAGAGAAGACACCACTGACATCCAGATGGTGGCTACAGATAGGCTGTGTGGCCCATGTGGAGACACTTGTACTGTAACTGGCAGCCACACAAGTGTAAATGCAGGAGAGTCAGAAAGTCACGCCGGACGGAAAACATTTGTTTTATGGACTCAACTAGGTAATCCAAGGATTAGCTTTAGATGCTTTCTTTAGACACGTTCCTCAGCGAAACCCTGCAGCTCGGACCCAACTGTGTAATAAAAGTGGAACAGGCACACACAGCCTTGGGGCCTAAGCCATCCAACCCTGTTGCCTGCCCACGATTAGCTATCGTTAGATTCCTGAAATATAAAGTCAAACAAGAGCTGCTGTTATGAGCCTGGAGAATAAAAGATGGAAAGTATGGGGGTAGTCACACATTCTTCAAGACTGACTGCCCTCCCAGGCAGCAGCTGAAATTTCATAACCCCTATCCTTTGAAGCTGATGGGTTTTCCTCCCAGTGAACAGAGACAGTTTGATTCGGCAGAGGAGAGGAGAGCTTGCAGGTGCCGTTGGAGAAGGGCATGCTGGCGGAATACAAAACAACAGATGGGACTTTGCCATGCATCCTGCGACAACTGCTGCAGCAGGTGAGAAGTGCACAGAAACACCACACGACAGTCACCACAAAGGATATCACTACCCAGCTGCATGCAACGCTCCAGCAACTGCTACTTAGCTTAAGTCCCCTACCTGAAAGGGACTTTTAGAACACTGTTATATTCTGTTCTTTGCTTTCAAGGATGACTGATGAGTAAGTAGGAGTAGGAGAATAATGCCCGGTGCACCAGCCAATTGGAGTGCGTTTTTCCCTCATGAATAATTAATTCGACTTATAATCTTCTTTTTTAAAATGTTCTTCCCTACTGATGACCTAGGTTTGGGAGCGAGCCCAAGTTGTCAGAGGGCCGGCCGATAGAGGTGAGCTGAGCATCACCAAGGACGCTCTCCATCTCAGGGAGTGAAAATGTCAGACTCCGCTGTGCTACCGCCACCTGGATGACCGCAAGTGGCAGTGCAAGTGGAGCTGCAGAACTGGGGATGGACACCGACGGGCTCCAACGTGCAGCACGTTAATGTGTGCATGCATGCTGGGAGCCCTTCTCAGTGTCCACAAGTGAGAAAATAGAAAATGAAGCACCAGCCATTGCAGCAGAGTGTCCACCCCTCACCACAGACCCCAACCAACATCTGTGGCATTCTCCCTCTAGCGCCTACCCAGCCCCTGTCAGGAGGTAGGGGCCCATCTCGATGACCCAACCCTAGAGATAAGATAAGTGTAACCCCCCTACTAATGGGGGTTTCCAAAAAGTTTTCCTTGAGCTTGTCTAAATGCTCACTGCCAGGCTGGTGTCCTGTGTTTTTGCAGTTTAAATGTGATTGCCAGAGAGTGCCTATATAGCCTCTGTGTACTGTCTCTTTAACAGCTGCCTGGATTGCAGTCATAATTAATCTAAAAGGGAGCTCTGTTAGAAGATGTGCTTGTTTGCTGATAATTTGTTATAGTAGTAATAATATTGCAGTTTGTTCTAACCTGCCTTCTTTGCAGCATGGACAGTTCTGTTTGTATCCATCATCTTGGTCCTGGACTGCTGAAATAGGCCAATCAGTACATTTGGGACTCTAAAATGGAGCCTGTCTACAGGGGCTTGGTGGAGTCAAAACTTGTAGGAATTGTAGTTTTGGGCTTTTTGCACCTAAACTAACCTGGAGGTGGAGCCCTAGTTGTGATTGACAGACAGATCAGCCAACCAAACCTTTTGTATTTTGGGGAAAGTCCCAAACTGCTTGCAGTTTCAGTTAGATCTAAGTTGGGAAGTGAAGAAGTAACAGCTTGAGGTAGTTCAAGCAGCAATCCATAGTGGTTCGCGCAGGAGAACTGTGGAAAGGCCTGAGTTTTTGGCCTGCATGCCTGCCTGCTGTCCCTGAGAGGGAACCTGTGCCTTTTTCGGACTGAATCTGAACTTGGAGAGTGAAGTAAGCCACTGAATTGTGACCAGGCGGCTACCTGAAGAAGACCGAACATTTGCTGAATGCAATTAGCCTGTCTGGACTTTCAGCCACCTCTTAACTCCCGGATTGTGCAGAGACTCTGTAAATGCAACAAGAGAGCCTTTTGCCTGATACAGTGGAATTTCCTTACATGTGAATGTGTTGTGTGCTTATAGTGGGTTGTGATTTGGTTCCCCACTGTGGTTTGAATTGTATTCTGCTTGCTGGAAGCTGCATTAGAATATCCTTACATGTAAATATGCTGTGTGCTGCTAGTGGGTCACAATTTGGTTCCCCACTGTGGTTTGAACTGTATTCTACTTGCTGGAAGCTGCATCCAGTCCCACGGACTGAATCCAAAATCATCTCCATTGAGCCTGGGCCTTGCCACACTGGCCCAGCCCAACTACCCGCTACACAGAGAAGGCCATCGATGAGACCTGCCTGGGGATCAGCCCCTGCTCAACACTTGAACATGAACGACGCCTCGGTGATTCGTGTGGGCCCCACTTCTCTGGGCACTCCAGTTCAACAACCTGTAGTCTCGATTTCATCCTGCCTGTGTCCAGTACTGGGTATCGTAAGTAAACATCAGGGTAGGTCCCTGCAACAACAGCTAAATCTAAAGTGTTGTCATCTGTTTGTCTTGTTGTTTTTCCTTTCACGAACTGAGCCCTCCGGCTCCAGATTACAAGTAATGTGTGTTGTGCATGTTACTTTCTTCCATCACAGGGCCCAAACCAGCTGCAACATTCCTGGCTAGCTCACCATTTTCCTACCTGGGTGCCCAGAGCGTGTGATTGTGTTGGAACTTAAAGCGCATGCATAACTGTTTGCTAATATAGCCTTTAAGTCAATCAACCTGATTATGCCCCTCCCTTGTTCAAGTCCCCTGAATAAATCAGATCTAATTTTTTCTGCATTTAATCTGACTGCAGTTCCAGTTTGTGCTCAAAGTACTGTACTGTTGCTATTTACTGTGCCTAACCTTGTTTTACAGGGGATCCCCAGGATCGAGCTAAAGGAACCTGCCCTGGTGGTAAGTGCAAACAGTGTGGGTAATTGCCTGGTGTACAAGGGGTATTGTGAAAGTGATTACTGTACAGTGTTCAGGCCACTAGCAGGGAAAGAGTGGAGTTACAGTGTCCTGGAGGGCTGTGCCCAAGTCAGCTTGACCACTGCCAACCCTGACCTCCGGGTGGAGAAACCTGTTTCAGAACTCAGGCCTCTTAACCTGCTACTAGCCAAGTAAGCAGGTGTAATAGCCCTTGGGACAGAGCCGCCTAGGGGTTACATAAGTAAGAGGGAGCAGGTAAGCCCTGGAGAAGGCAGGTGATGGGGCTAGAGCTAGGGGTGTAGCCAGAAATTTCTGTTTTGTACACAGTCTCCAACAGTTACACCCCCCCATTAAAAAATATACACATCCTTTCCAAATGGCACCCCCTTCCAAACAAGTCAGATTGTTGTCAGATGATTCCTCTAATTTCTAAAGAGGTTATACATGTATCTGTCTCCTAAACGATAGAAGTTTAAACAGAAACACTCCTCAGTGGCCTACACCAACACAAATATTACAGATTAGAATGAAAATGTTAACAGAAAGGCATATGGTTTGTGACAGACACTCAACAAAACTGTACACAAGTGTGTACAGTGAGTATGCCTGTCTACACCCATGGGCTAGACCAGTGAGGTAGGACTGATTGGGCCTGGCTGGCAGAAGAAGAAAGCACACTACATTAAAAAAAATGTTTCTTCCACCTGCATGGTGTCATCATTTGGTGCCTGGAAGTGCAGGGTTAGAGTTTAACTTAACTGAGCTCAGGCAATCTGTTGCATGTCCTTGTCTCTTTTACAAGTGGTAAGCCTCCCCCACTTGGTTTACATTCCTGTGAGAGGGGAAGAAACTCTGCAAATAGATCAGTTTCATTATATCCTGAGGTAAGAATGCACTATCCTACAGCTTTACTTCTCCAGACATTATTACTCAAGGATTCTGTCCCGAGGTCGAAGGGCCATCTCCAAGTGTTTGGTTATTCAGATTGGTCTACATAGATTTGCTTGACTGGATATTGTCTGAAGCTTATTTCACAAGTGTATATTACATGCATGTATGTATGTACATGTTGCATATTTAAGAAAGGAGGAGGTGGTGTGGATTGAATGGAAGCGTATTCCCCCTTTCTTCCTAGTACAACTCCTTGTGAGACTCCCATGCTGCAGCACATTTACAAATGACTCAAACAGCAACATAATTCCACTTAGTAGGCAAGAAGCAAAAGAGGGGACTGAGCCCTTGCAAGGACTCTTAAACCTCTTGGTTCGCCCCCACTGGATGGCACTCTCTAACCTGTGGGCAGCCCTACCTTGCCCCCCCAAGGGGAGGGGATGTAACCTGGGCTACACCTAGCTAGCATATTTAAGTATCCAAGGGGAGGAGTCACCGACAAATTCTTGTTTGCTATAAATCTTTGCAGACAGTTCAATATCACAAATGAAGATACTGAAGAGTATGGTCCCAGAACTGATGCCTGCTTACCCCGCTTGAGACCCCCCCCCGCACTCTGAGTGGACCCCACTGATGACCACCCTCTGTGTCCTGCCTCCCAGCCAGCTCCCTATCCACCTGGTCTTTTTTTCTTTTACCTACCCACAGCTCACCCTATTTTTTTTAAATAGCCTTTTGTGTGGAACAGATTCAAAGGCCTTGTTAAAGTAGAGGTACAACACATCCATTGCTTGGCCCCTGACCCAATCAAAAAACTCAGTGAGGTTACATTAGTTTGGAAAGCTCTCCCTGCTACAAATCTGCACTGCCACCTGTCCTGCAACCCATCTGCTTCCAAGAATTCCACAGTTTGTTCCTTAATGATGTTGTCCAGCAACTTGTCTGCAATGAAGGTTAGACTGACCGATCTGTCATTTCCTGGGTCCCTCCCATTCATGATCTTGTAAAGCGGCACCATGTTAGTTACCCTCCAGTCTGCTGGAACCACCCTCATCTCTTGTGAACAGTTGAACAATTTTTTTCTACCATACTGCCAGTATCTGCCCCATCTCTTTCAGCACTCTAGGGTGCACCTATTAGGACCAGGCGCTTTGTCCTCCTTCAGGGTTTTGAGGCCCCTGAGCACCCTGTCTTCTGAGACTGGTCCTAACTTCAGTCCTCTCCTACTCTCCCCACCGTTTGGTCTGCACTCTGCAGTGCCCTCCCCCCATAGTGAATACTGAACAAAAGTAATTATTCAGTAAATCAGTATTTTCCCATCCTCCACCCATGCTCCTTCCTTCTTTAATCTGAAAACACCCTCCTTAGTTTTCCTTTTTTCAGTAATCTACCTAAAGAACGGTTTCTCTCCCCGTTGACCTCCTAAGCTGTTCTCAGCTCCATCTAAGCTTTACTTTTTCTTACCATTATTCTGGCCTGTTTCCTGCTTTTTCAAATAATTCTCCTGGTCTTGCTTTGCTCCCCCTTGTATTTTTGGAAGGCTGCCTTTTTTGCCCTTACTGCCTCCCTACTCCTCCACAAAATCAGACTGGCTTGAGCCGGCCTGGTGGCACTGAGGGTTGAGGCGCTGGATGCCACACCTTGTGCCATGTCAGCGACCAAGGTTCGGGAACGGACTTGGGTCACTCAGGGGTCAGCCGGGGTGAGGAAAGATTGCGTGTCCACTGACAACTCTCCTACCTCGGGGGAGGGGTGGACAGTGCAGTGCGCTGTAGACTGGCAGCCAGCAGTGGCTGGTTGTCGGCACAGGTGCGCTGTCCAGAATGAGGAGGGCCCACCTCCCAGGGCATTAGACTGCCCACCTCCAGGGCATTAGACTGCCTCCATGGAGACAGTCACCCCACGCATTGCACATTTGTGGGCCCTGGGGCGTAAAACTGGAGGAAAAGACAGAGCTGGCAGACTCCATGATGGCCGGCTGTGCCCGCACCGACTCATGGCAATCTGGATGTTGGCTTCCGGGGGTGGGGGGGCAGCGCCCCTCGCCACCAGCCCTGTTATGGGGGTAACCCATGGGGGATGGCTGGGTGTGATGGGTGCAGGGAAGACTTGCCGGCCAGATGAGTCCCCTCTAAGGGAAGGGCCGGAGCCGCCTGCCCACTCCGAGAAGGAGCAGGAAAAAGAGTATATATATAAAAAAAAAAAAAAAAAATCAGATTGGCTTTTTGTGCATTTTGTTCTTCTTGACCTCTCTCATATATAATATTGTCACCTTCTGCTCCGTCCTCCCCCTACACCAGTTCATCTTTAGGTATTTCCCACTTGATGTCGTTCCCAGTTCCTGATGTATTCCCCATTCACCATCCCTTTCTATGGTATCTTTTTTCCCCCAGACTGACACCACAAGTTGGGGGAGTGCTAGCTAGGTCTCTCTGATCTGCGTTCCCATCGCAGGTGACTTTAGCCCCAATCCCCACCTCTACTAGTTTAAATGCCCTGAAACATATGCCTCAAACCCTTGCCCCAGTTCCTTAATGCCCTCATATTAGGATGAAGGCCATCTAGTTTAAATAAGCTTTTATCCACCACAAGGCAATTCAGCCTCCCGGAAGCGAGACCCCTCCTTGATGTACCACTCCTTCAACCAAATGTTAAACTGGAAGAGCTTCGCCTTCCTTGCCTCGCTCATTCTGCTGACTGTGAGGACCTATGAGAAGGTCACAGTACCATCCCATTCCTTACACTTGAACCCAACATCCTGAAGTTAGCTTTCACTGCTCCCAATGGCCCTCCTGTCAGATTATTCACCTCCACATGGACAAGAATGTCAGGCATCCCTCACACTTCCCAAACAAACCCATCTACCCTGGAGAGTACCCTCCCCCCTGTCACCCCTGGGAGATAGCGCACCACCCTCTCCTCCTGGTCTGAAGCACAGACCACTGTATTGGTACCCCTAACTATAGAATCCCCTACTATAATTATCCTGCTTCTAACCTTCTCTTCCTGGCTGTTGCAGCCCCCACCCCCTTGCAGGCATCACCACTACTGGGGCCCTGGTTGCAACAGGGTATCCTCTCCTGGGAAGGAAAGTAGTATGTACCACTTCATTCAGTAGGGTGAAAAGGTTGCTTGTTGGGATTCCAGGACCCATTCCATCACCATTTATTTCAACTCGCCAGCCCCCCTCCTTGCCCACTGCCTTACAAAACCTACTGCAAACTCCTGGAGGTTGCTAAGGAAATGGAACATCAGTGTGTCCTTCTCACCACCCCACCTCTTACCTGCTATGTAGCTGGTGAATTACAGCCCACGCTGCAGCCAGCTTGGAGTGAAGTACCACCAACTTTCCGCAGACTGGGCAGCCTCCATGCTACTACAGTGTACGGTACAGTGTACGCCAATGCCCAAGCCACTTGTGTGTGACTTTGGGAGGAAGCCACAAGCCCTTTTTGGAGGGCACGGGCGGCCACAAGCACAGTGGATGTCAGCGCGTAGCGCCTTGACATCATGGGCTTTCACTGCATCAGGGAGAAAATGGGAAAAACACATGCCGGCTCCGGGATGACGGGTTTCTTGAGGCATGCCTCCGATTCGCCCCTGCTCACCGGCCACCTCCATAAGGCCTGATGAAATTAAGGATTACGGGGGTAGAGCCCCACCTCATCCCCGCTCGGGGGGAAAACCGAAGCTCCAAGGGGGACTGGGAGGTTGGTTCCGGTGAGCAGATGGCAGGAGGATGACCCCTTGGATGCCCTGAAGGAGTCAGAGTTGGCAGGCAGTAGGGGAGAATAAAGTACAATTTAAAAAAAAAAAAAAACTTTAACTATATTAAAAATTCCTTTTACTCATGTGTTTGTGACTTCATGTGTGAGTGTGTTCTTGCTGTTCTCCTGTCAGGACCCTTGTGGAATCGAGACATTGCGTCTCATTAAACTATCCTGATGAGCAAAACATTTAAAATGAATAAAGAAAGGAAAATATATGGTTGAAAAGACACCAGATGTGGAAGAAGGCACTAGTTATAAAGAAGAAGACCATCTATTAGTGGTTTTGTCTGGCTCCACAGACACAATATTAAGTTCCCCAGCCCACAGTTTGGCTTCCACTCACCAGCAGTTTTCACAATATTCAGCTACAGAGGGTATGACAGAAGCTCCACATCAAAAGAGAGATGCACTTTATTATTGTTCCCCATCCAGAAAGAGTTAAATTCGGACGTGCCTTTGTTCACTGTGATCTAAACCCTCTCTGATTTTCACGGCTGTCATATCCCTTTCTGCTTCTCAATGGAAACATCTGACATTTGTGCACAGTACCCCCCCACCAAGTGATCTGCCCACAGCCCTGCCTGGGTGGCACTGGCAGCCAGCATGGGATCTTTCTACTCTGTGTGTTAGTGACATGTGAACAGTTCCAGTGAGACCAGACAGCCTTTTCAGCTTCCAGAACAGTGACTGCTCGATCAGAAACACTGACAGAACTGTCAATTTAGGAGTTTCACTAAATCCATGCAGATGGGCTCATTGGCTTGGTGGTAACACTTTGGCTCCTGGCAGAATAGCTATTGTTTAAGAGCGCTGAGCTGCAAACCTGGAGACATGGGTTTGAATCCCATCAGTCTTCACTCTCATTCTGTGCGACCTTGAGCAAGTCACTTAACTTCCTTGTGCTCCCAGATGGCACTTGGAAACAAGCTCCGGCTTAGAGTGCCTTTCCTGGTTAAACAATTTCCACTTTCCCTTTACAAACCCACCTTAGCATTTCCATTTCTACACAGCAGAAAGCTGTTCTGCCTTGCAGTGGGGATATACTCTGGCTACACGGTGGGTTGGCATGACAGCCCTGCACCTGATCATCCCTGAGAAGAAACAGAAATGGTGGCGGTGATGGGTGGCGTACCGTGTGGGAGGGACGGAGGAACTGCAAAACATTCAGCCTCCAGGGCGGGTTGTCACAACCATGGTAAATGTGATTGCTCTTTCGAAGCAAAGGGGATGGCTGTAGTCATGGGAGGTGCCAGGATTTTGGGGGACCAGAGGCACACCCGATATGCCAAGCCTTCAAGGTGGGCTGCCCCAGTGTCACTGCCTCCTGTGACGTCACGGGGAATAGTAGTGACTGTGAGCAGCCTGATGGCATGTGCGTACAGTATAATGCACATTAACTGGCACATCAATGAGATGCTTTATCCTTCCTTAATGAACTGCATTAAGTGTTACTGGATCCAGCACAAAGCCTCGTAAAACTGTTGCCTTAGAGATGCAACTCTGTAGTGTAGTGCACTGTGAAAGAACTACAGTGCAGATGCACTCCAGATGAGTTGCAAAAACATTTTATGAAAGTTGCTCTGAGCTGATTAAGTGTTGGGGGGGGGAACACCTTGTAAGTTGCCAATGTATTGCCAACTTAAAAAAAAATAATGCTAGACTAATTCATTTGCATGACAGTTTAATGTAAACTGTAATTTATATGGGTTAGCCCAAGAAATACTACTAATTAACAAATGACTTAAAGCTATATTTCTAAAGAGAACCATCACATTTTGGACACAAGTGTGCACTGCTTGCAGACCACATAACAGCAACTGTGTCCAAACAAGTAGCTTTTGCATCTAAAAGCCCAGCCTTTAAATCCCCCACTGTCTGTGTTATGAACCCTAGCACTCAAGTGCTGAAACTCTGTGCCTAACCTCTGAGCTCCAGCACGTGACCGCTGAACAATAGTGCTTAATCTTCCAACCCAATTTCCAACTGTCACAGCTCAGCAACCGACTAGGCCTCCCAAGCATACTGCCTCTGAACCCTGGCACCCAACAGCTAAACCTCTGGATCCAGCCTCCAAACAAAAGCATACGGCCTCTGAACCATGTTGGTACCTCCCCAAAATCAAAGCATATGGCCACTGCACCCCAAGCCTATGGCCTCAGTTTGAACTCCACAGCACAGTCTCTGAACCCTAGTACATGGCCTTCGAACCCCAGCACCTGGCTGTCAAACCTGAGCGCCCGACCACTGAACTCCAGCACAGATGTTTGTTCTTTTATTACTACATTGTGAACAGTGTGCCTTTCCTAGCAAAATCATACCTCATAAAATGGCAATGACAGATGGAACAATTTAACTGGTTAATGGACACCAACTTGTGTACTCAAGTTACCATAATTACATGGATTTGGATTTTAATAACGAATCACAACATAACCGTCATACTTTTAACCTAACCCTCGGGTTGTTTTTTAACAAAGTTATCTACTTTTCCCGTGCTGAACTAGCATAGTAGGAGACCCTGCCCTGTTAACAGGGGGTCCTGTGCTTAATTAGTACAGTATGAGACCCTACCCTGCTAACAGGAGGTCCTGTGCTGAACTGGTATAGTACGAGACCCTGCCCTGCTAACAGAAGGTCCTGTGCTGTACTGGTACAGTATGAGAACTGGCTCTGATAACAGAGAGTCCTGTGCTGAATTGGTACAGTGTGAGACCTGGCCCTGCTAAAAGGGGGGTCCCATGCTGAACTGGTACAGTATGAGAGACCGCTCTACTAACAGAAAGTCCTGTGAACTGGTACAGTATGAGACCCAGTATTGCTAAAAGGGAGTCCAGTGCTGAACTGGTACAGTATGAGACCTGGCAGTGACAACAGAGGGTCCCGTGCTGAACTGGTACAGTATGAGACCCGGCTCTGCTTACAGAGGGTCCCACACTGAACTGGTACAGTGTGAGACCCAGTGATGCTAACAGGGGGTCCCGTGCTGAACTGGTACAGTATAAGACCCAAGTCTGTTTACAGAGGGTCCCACACTGAACTAGTACAATATGAGACCTGGCGATGCTAACAGGGGGTCCCATGCTGAACTGGTACAGTATGAGACCCAGCTCTGCTTACAGAGGGTCCCATGCTGAACAGGTACAGTATGAGACACGACGATGCTGACGGGGTCCCATGCTGAATGAGTACAGTATAAGACCCAGCTCTTCTTACAGAGGGTCCCACACTGAACTAGTACAGTATGAGACCCAGTGATGGTAACAGGGGGTCCCGTGCTGAATTGGTACAGTATGAGACCCAGCGATGCTTACAGGGGGTCCTACACTGAACTGGTACAGTATGAAACACGGTCCTACTAACAGAGTCTCCTGTACTGAAGTGTTACATATGAGACCCAGCTCTGCTAACAGGGGGTCCCATGCTGAACTAGTACAGTACGAGACCTGGTTCTGCTAGCAGGGGGTCCCGTGCTGAACTGGTACAGTACAAGACCCAGCTCTGCTTACAGAGAGTCCCACACTGAACTGGTACAGTATGAGACCCAGCTCTGCTTACAGAGGATCCCATGCTGAACAGGTACAGTATGAGACCCAGTGATGCTAACAGGGGGTCCCATGCTGAACTAGTACAGTACGAGACCTGGTTCTGCTAGCAGGGGGGTCCCATGCTGAACTGGTACATTATGAGACCTGATTACTAACAGGGAGTCCTGTACTAAAAAGGTACCTATGAGACACGGCTCTGCTAACAGGTGGTCCCATGCTGAACTGGTACAGTATGAGACCCAGCTCTGCTTACAGAGCGTCCCACGCTGAACTGGTACAGTATGAGACACGACAATGCTAACAGGGGGTCCCATGCTGAACTGGTACAGTACAAGACCCAGCTCTGCTTACAGAGAGTCCCACACTGAACTGGTACAGTACGAGACCCAGCTCTGCTTATAGAAGGTCCCATGCTGAACTGGTACAGTGTGAGACCCAGCGATGCTGACGGGGTCCCATGCTGAACAGGTACAGTATAAGACCCAGCTCTTCTTACAAAGGGTCCCACACTGAACTGGTACAATATGAGACCCAGTGATGCTAACAGGGGGTCCCGTGCTGAACTGGCACAGTATGAGACCCAGCTCTGCTTACAGAGGGTCCCACACTGAACTGGTACAGTATGAGACCCAGTGATGCTAACAGGGGGTCCCATGCTGAACTGGTACAGTATGAGACCCAACTCTGCTTACAGAGGGTCCCACACTGAACTGGTACAGTGTGAGACCCAGTGATGCTAACAGGGGGTCCCGTGCTGAACTGGTACAGTATGAGACCCAACTCTGCTTACAGAGGGTCCCACACTGAACTGGTACAGTATGAGACCCAGTGATGCTAACAGGGGGTCCTACACTGAACTGGTACAGTATGAAACACGGTCCTACTAACAGTCTCTCCTGTACTGAAGTGTTACATATGAGACCCAGCTCTGCTAACAGGGGGTCCCATGCTGAACTAGTACAGTATGAGACCTGGTTCTGCTAGCAGGGGGTCCCATGCTGAACTGGTACATTATGAGACCTGACTACTAACAGGGAGTCCTGTACTAAAAAGGTACCTATGAGACACGGCTCTGCTAACAGGTGGTCCCATGCTGAACTGGTACAGTATGAGACCCAGCTCTGCTTACAGAGGGTCCCACGCTGAACTGGTACAGTATGAGACACGACAATGCTAACAGGGGGTCCCGTGCTGAACTGGTACAGTACAAGACCCAGCTCTGCTTACAGAGAGTCCCACACTGAACTGGTACAGTACGAGACCCAGCTCTGCTTATAGAAGGTCCCATGCTGAACTGGTACAGTGTGAGACCCAACGATGCTGACGGGGTCCCACGCTGAACAGGTACAGTATAAGACCCAGCTCTTCTTACAAAGGGTCCCACACTGAACTGGTACAGTGTGAGACCCAGTGATGCTAACAGGGGGTCCCGTGCTGAACTGGTACAGTACGAGACCCAACTCTGCTTACAGAGGGTCCCACACTGAACTGGTACAGTATGAGACCCAGTGATGCTAACAGGGGGTCCCATGCTGAATTGGTACAGTATGAGACCCAGCGATGCTTACAGGGGGTCCTACACTGAACTGGTACAGTATGAAACACGGTCCTACTAACAGAGTCTCCTGTACTGAAGTTTTACATACGAGACCCAGCTCTGCTAACAGGGGGTCCCATGCTGAACTAGTACAATCCGAGACCTGGTTCTGCTAGCAGGGAGTCCCATGCTAAGTTGGTACAGTATGAGACCTGACTACTAACAGGGAGTCCTGTACTAAAAAGGTACCCATGAGACATGGCTCTGCTAACAGGTGGTCCCATGCTAAGCTGGTACAGTATGAGACCTAACTACTAACAGAGAGTCCTGTACTAAAAAGGTACCTATGAGACACGGCTCTGCTAACAGGTGGTCCCATGCTGAACTGGTACAGTACAAGACCCAGCTCTACTTACAGAGAGTCCCACACTAAACTGGTACAGTATGAGACCCAGCTCTGTTTATAGAGGGTCCCACGCTGAACTGGTACAGTATGAGACCCTACGATGCTGACGGGGTCCCATGTTGAATGGGTACAGTATAAGACCCAGCTCTTCTTACAGAGGGTCCCACACTGAACTAGTACAGTATGAGACCCAGTGATGCTAACAAGGGGTCCTACACTGAACTGGTACAGTATGAAACACGGTCCTACTAACAGTCTCTCCTGTACTGAAGTGTTACATATGAGACCCAGCTCTGCTAACAGGGGGTCCCATGCTGAACTAGTACAGTACGAGATCTGGTTCTGCTAGCAGGGGGTCCTATGCTGAACTGGTACAGTATGAGACCTGACTACTAACAGGGAGTCCTGTACTAAAAAGGTACCCATGAGACATGGCTCTGCTAACAGGTAGTCCCATGCTAAGCTGGTACAGCATGAGACCTGGCCCTGCTAACAGGTGGTCCTGTGTCTAGTTGGCATAGTATGAATACATAGTTATCAAGCTTCTACACGTGGTTTGCTTGTTTATCAATATTTTCGTAAGAATGAAGTGCAGTTAAGTGCGTAAAAAAAACTTACCGATGGCCCAGGATCTCCTTTCTCCCCTGGAGGTCCAAAGAGAAGGGGAAACTGTGTGGGCCCATCCAAGTCGAAGATCTGGTAGCCGTCGGTGGCAGCAAGAGTCACAGGGGAGGTGGTGGTGGTGCTGGGTTTGGTGATAGTCGCAGCTGTTACTTTGGAGTCCGGCTTGTTTTTCAGTAGGATTGACTGCGTCTTTGGCAGATGCCCCTCTGCCAGGCTCTCAGAGGTTTGTTTTGGTGGCCCAGGGCGTGTCTCATTGGGTTGGTTTTCTGCTCTCTTTTTCATAAACTTGGTAGGAGGTGGTGTGGCATTCACCATCTTGGGTGGACCTTTTTGGTGTATTTTGGATTTCGTTTCATGATCTGTGCCTTTTTTGTTGGTAGTGGAGTTGTGGCCACTTTGCAGGCTTGACCTCACTGTAGAAATGGCCAGTAAGTCAGACGTCCCACCAGAGGCTGTGCTGCTTGTTCTGAGGGGTGCTGTGGCAGTTTGGGTCCTGGAGACTAGTGAGGCCACTGGCCCTGTACCAACCTGAACCAGTGATGCCATTATGGTACTTTGAGGCTGTGCAAGTAACCTGACCTGTAAAGTGGTGGCTTCATATACAGCTAGCCCTGTAGTCCGAGTGTCCCCTGTCATCTCTAACGAGGCAGTCCTTCTTGTAAGGCTGAGATTCCGTTTGGGTGCCTCTGTCAGGGATTTTAAGGTGACAGTGATATTTGGATCTCTGGGTAAGAGTGGAATGAGAGGGGGGAGATTTGGCCTATAGGTATCCGCTTGCCTGCACTGCTTTTTAATGTACTTACAATAATTATGAGCTGCCTTGGCAGAGGGATAAATATCAAACTGGCAAACTGCCCCTTCAAACTGAACAGAGTTTTGGTTCATTTTCCCTAAAAGGAAAGATCCTTCTGGATCTAAGCTCTCATCTTTTTTAAAGTGCAGATCTGCATGTACACGTTGCTTCCCACAAGAAGTATATAATGTGACCTTTTGGTCCTGGATGTCAATGGCCAGGTTATGCCACTGGCCATTATGAATGTCATAATCGAAATATACAGACTGCTTCGGCCCTACGTACACTATAATTTTGCCAGGTATAAACTGCACCCCCAGCTGCAGTTTCTTCTTCTTACTTTTCACAGAGAACAGGAAGGCGCTGTTGATGCGGTGGGAGCAGAGGCTTAGGATAAGGGCAAAGTTCGTGCCAAAAGCAGTGGGGATGACCGTGTTGACAGGTGCCTCGATGCGGGCTCTCTGAGTAAAGATAATTCCAGACTTAAAAGGTATGACTCCCTGAGGAGCAGAGCGGGATGAGGTTGAAGATGCTGGTGGTTTCTTTCCTGTAAGGCCCAGCCTTTGGAGAATGTCCACATCTAAAATAAATCAGGCAAAAACAATTAGAAGATGAATTACTGCAGCTTCTCTAACCCACACTCTTATGAGTCCCAAATACCCTCCCCATTCCATTTCTATGTTGCACTCTTCCTAACACCTGTTGATCCTGCCATTTCCAGGTGGTTCAGTGTGTCTCAGTAACCATGGACTCCTCTCTTTCCCTTCCCTGATTCTCTGGTCGTCAGTATGTCCCGCGCTCATGGCCTGCTCTCCCTCCTCTTCTCATCTCCTAATAGTCAGTGGGTCTCCAGTACTCATGATCTCCACTCCATTCCCTCCCTAATTCTTTGGTGGTGAGTGTGTTCCAGTACTCATCGTCTCCACCCCATCCCTTCCCTTATTTCCTGGTTGTCAGAATGTCCTAGTGCTCGGTCTCCACTCCATCCCCTCCCTAATTCCTTGGAGGTGAGTGCATCCCAGTACTCATTGTCTCCACCCCATCCCCTCCACCATTCCCTGGTTGTCAGTATGTCCTAGTGCTCGGTCTCCATTCCATCCCCTCCCTAATTCCTTGGAGGTGAGTGCATCCCAGTACTCATGGTCTCCACTCCATCCCCTCCGTCATTCCTTGGAGGTGAGTGCATCCCAGTACTCATGGTCTCCACTCCATACCCTCCCTAATTCCTTGGAGGTGAGTGTATCCCAGTACTCATGGTCTCCAGTCCATACCCTCCCTAATTCCTTGGAGGTGAGTGCATCCCAGTACTCATGGTCTCCACTCCATCCCCTCCCTAATTCCTTGGAGGTGAGTGCATCCCAGTACTCATGGTCTCCACTCCATCCCCTCCACCATTCCCTGGTTGTCAGTATGTCCTAGTACTCAGTCTCCTCTACTTCCCATCCCTCATTCCTTGGTAATCAGTGTGTCTGAGTAGTCACAGTCTCTTCTCCCTCCCCTATCTCATTTCTTGGTCAGTGTGTCCCAGTACTCAGTCTCCTCTCCCTCCCCTCCCCTCCTTCCTCATTCCTTGGTGGTCAGTGGGTCCTAGTACTTGTGTTCTCCTCTAAATCTCCTTCCTCATTCCTCGATGATTGGTGGGTCTCCAATACTCACGTTTTCCTCTTCCTCCTCTCCCTTACTGCTTGGTGGCCAGCGGGTCTCCAATATTCATATTTTCCTCTCCCCCCCATTTCTTGGTAGTCAGAGCATCTCAAGTACTCATGGTATCCTCACCCTCCTCTCCTTCATTTTTTTGTGGTTAGCGTGTTGTGATACTCATACTCTCTTTTATATCCCTTCCTCATTTCTTGGTGATCAGTGGGTCTCCAATATTCATGGTATCCTCACCCTTCCCTCCCTCATCGCTTGGTGGTTAGTGTGTACCAGTACTCATGATATCCTTGCCATCTCCTTCCTTACTTCTTGGTGGACAGTGTGTCCTAGCATTCATGGTCTCCTCTCCCTTCCCTCCCTCTTTCCTCTGTGGTAAGTGGGTCTACAGTGCACCAGGTTACCTCATGATCCCCCTACCCCATTCTTTGGTGGTTAGCAAGTCCCAGTACGCTGGTCTCCTCTGAATCCTCTACCCCATTCCCTAATGTGGTACCACAACAATCCTTGATGTAAACCTTGATGTGTTATTTCTCTAATTGTCTTTGAGATGTGATTAGTCTATAGTTATGTTAGAAATTTCTGACTCCCTAAGTTGTTTTTGTAACCTATTGCTTGACTGCTTGCCTTACCATGTTTGAGCATGAGCTGTACCTCCCACCTGTTGGAGCCTGCGGTTCCTGTTTGTTACCTTGACTCTGTATTTTTTTTCCTGTATGCTATGTAACTCTCCCGGGTCGCACCTGAAAATAGGCACTTGTTGTCTAGTGTGCTTACCTGGTTAACAAAAGCAAATAAATAAATAAATAAATAATGGTTAGCAAATCCAGAACTCAAGGTCTCCACTACTTCTCTACCCGATTCCTTCATAATCAATGAGTCCTAGCACTCAGTATCTTCTCTGTATCCCCTATTCCATTCCCTGTTGATTAGTTGGTCTCAGTACTCTTTGTGTAACCTTCTTTCCCATTCCTATGTGGCAAGTTGGTCTCAGTAGGATTCCCTCTTCCTACTCCCCTCATTGGGTGCCCCAGTGTTCTGTCCTGGGCCTCATCCTGTTCTTGATCTTTCTTTCTTTTTGTTCTCTGAATGACCTCCCAATGCCTGTGTCTGCTAACATCCATATACAGTAGTAGAAATAGTAGTAAATATCTTTATTTTTATACAGGATATAATTGTTAGGGCTAAAAGTCCTGTTTACAAAGTTGTCCTGTTATGTATGTATGGGGACAGCACGACCCAGAGCAGTTGAACGGTGAATAGAGTAATCTGTGGGAGTACAGACCGATCCAAACAGTCCTGATGAGGTACAGAGGGAACAATCTGTTTGTACAGACTAATCCAGTTAGATCCCTTGGGAGATGTATAGATTAGTCTGTGTGAATATGGCAGGTAAATAAAATTATGTTCTACAATCTCCTATCAGGGTGAGTAGTTGGGGAAATCCACTGGTCCTTCACAGGCAGTCTACTAACCAAAATTATTTATCTATTGAAATATCACCTTCTCCGATACAAGCACACAGGGCTAGTAAGAAGGAAACGTTACAGGCCTGATACAAAATCATCTGGCTGGTGGGCTGGTACCAGTTTTGGACCCTGGTATAAGCTAGTCTAAATAGATCAACTATGAGATATGTCAGATAATCTGTGCGGTCAATGACTGATCCAAGCTGACTTGTTAAAGAGATGGATGGCATAATACATGGATATGTAAAGCTCAGTTGATAGATGGGTAAAGTAATCCATGTAGGTTGAGTGCCAAAATCAGCATAATTCTTTAGTCGAACCTCTGGGTCCGACTTCCTATAACAGACTGGGATAGGATGTTACTCCAAAAGGAGAGTACATGGATCTATAGACTACAGAGTCTGATACCATAAGGCTTAAATTACGAATTTGACACCCCAAACATTTTTTTTGTAAAAGACATGTTTAAGATGCAGAAGTTATGTAATTATTACTGGTACTCTCATTTCTAGGAAGCCAGCCATGATATCTAATTTTGCCTGCTCTATCTTTTCTGCTCTTCTCTTAGTCGCTAACAGTAATGTGGATCCCCAGGGGTAATTTTATGCCAGAACTGGTATAAGGTGATCCCATGAAAGTCCTGGAATTTGTCTTGCTTACTAAAGTTAATTTCTAATGCCACCTTGCTGTCTATTTGTAAATACTTCTGCTGTCACAACTGATTGTTGGTCTGATTGTGAGACATTATAAATGTATACTAATGGATACTGTCTGGATTAATAACGCTATGGCCCCAGTTAATAAAGTATGCTTTTATTGTACAATTTTGTACTGTGTTAGTCTACAGTGTATATTAATTTCACAGCACTGCACAGTCTGAAGGTTCATCTGCTTGCCAGCTTAAACCAGTTATACACTGACAGGAAGTGGCATTTATGTCTTCATGAAATGTTCCAACAACATGAGTATATTATGATGTAATTATCAATGAGAGGTATAACTGTGGAATTTCTGAACCCAGACCCTGTCCCCTGTGGAAGCTTTTAAAGAGCAAATCCCAGGGCATCTGAGCCACACTGTGGGTAGTATAAGTGGTCACATGCTGTTTTACTTTTGCACTTACGCACTTTTGTAGCCATTTACACTTCTGATTTGGTTTCCACTATATGGGGCTACATTAACTACTTGGGAAATTAAGCACTTTTTGTTTAGGGGGCCTTTATTCCCCTTATAGTGTGCATTTCATTTTGCTTTGGTGTTTTTTGGGAGCTGGAGACTTGCATATTTGCACTGACCTGTATCCTGTGAGTGACTTCCATGTTTGGAGATTAAGTCTTTAGCCAAAAGGCCACCAATGCAAAATTATTCATTGGCCAAAACTTGCATTATGATGTCCACAGTTAGAGTAGGAAAAAGCATACTGTATGTGAAATACCCTAATCTGAGTCACCATTTGCCAGTTAAAACACTGCTCTGATGGCCTCCTGACCACTCAACATCTTACATGCAGGTAATGTCAGATCCAGATAGTTCATTTGGGAGAAGGATAAAGTAAAGACAGCACATACAGACTGACCGAGACAGTACAGTCGGGAGATGGATGCAGTAAACAGTGCATGAAGTAAACAGTGCTGCTATAAACTGATCCAGGAAGTTCAGAGGGGAGATAGTTGCAACAATCTGTGCAAGTACAGGGTTTTAAATAGGGTGAAAAAAAACTGATTAGAAGTTTGACACATGAAAGTGCTAATCATTTATGAAAATGCATAGCACTTGGCACAGATTGATTAGCAAAATTTTAAAAAATGATGTCATTTTATTAACGTTCTGTACTGTGTCATGGACTCACTCAAAAAATGGTTAGCAGTCTACTGCTAAGCATGTCTGAGAAATGGTTAGCATTACCCCCAGTTTTGCTTAGCATTCTGCTGTGCTATACCAGCCATTTAAAACCCTGAAGTGTGGACAGGTACCATCAGATCAGTTGGGAGATGGAAAGGAAAATCTTTGTGTGGGGCTGATCAGGACAGAGCAGAATTGAGAAGCATAGAGAAATCTCTGTGGGGACTGAAGGGCAGCGTAGACTGGAGAAGCATATAGTTAGCTGTGCAGATATGTTTTGATCCAGACCTGTTAGGCTAATTAGTTTATAATATGTTGTGCCCAGTAGTTGTAGTACTGTACTGTACTGTACTGTACTGTATGTATTCATGTGGATAAATCCGCTGGCAGACAAAGTCATTCACATGGTTATAATACAGACTGATCTGGGCAGGTCACCTGGGAGCTGTATAGAATAATTCATGCAGAAAAGGGCTCATTCATTATGACAGTTGCTGGACGCAGATGCTGATCTGTCAGAAAACTGCTGGCAATGATGAAACAGCCGACTCTCGGCTGCAGAAATGTTTTCGTTTACCCACGTTGAAGGAGAAAGTGACTAACTTCACAGGAGTACAGATTCAGCCCGACACTCGGCCCTGGTCCAGGTCTGCAACTGTCACCACAGAACTAACTGATAGCAGATATGGGCACCCAGGGTTGCACTGGGGTACAGGGGACCCACCTGGAAAATCAGTAGTGGAGGGCCCAGGCTGACACACTCATCTTAGTATTCCACTTCAAGTTGATAACACTAGCTCTGTGTATAACATTGGCTCTGTGTCTGCATCTTACATTTGCCTACAATGCCCCAGATACCTCATTTAATTACAAAAAAAGAGATGATAAATACAATGCTTTTTCAGTGTTTAGAAGGTGGCCATGTATCCAAAAGAGGGGGGCCCACCTGGAAATGTCCAAGTATCCTGGTCGGCCGGTCTGACGCTGTGGGTACCACACATTTCCCCGAGTCCAAACATCTGTAGCGTTCACAACCTGTGGCTCGTAAGCACTCTTGATAAAAGTAACTATTTCTTCTTCAAACTGGTGTTTTAAAGAGCAACGGTCTTGCTCTATTTCAAAATTCCCCCCAAGAAGCAAGACAAACCCTCACCTGGCCCAAAGTCAAATGCTTCATATATTTTCCTTTACAGTAGCCCCTGTTTTGGAAGGGATCATAATTTGGCTCCGTGGAGCCGAGCCACGCTGATCCCTTCCACTTTCTGGTACCACTTCAGTCTGCGTTCCACCCCTTGATCGGCCCCCATGCTGCATCGTTTTGTAATATCACTATTTGGAGAGTGCAGGTGGCGCGCTCCATATACTTGAATGGGGCCATTTTTAGGTTAAGTTTTGGTACTTTGGATTGCCATTCAGAACTAATCATGGCCACCGCTTAACTAACAAGGTCCTTCTTAGCTAAACAGTGGCCATGATTAGTTCTGAATGACAATCTAAAGTACCAAATAACTTTAAAATAATGGCCTCATTCAAAGTATCTGGAGCTGCACCCAGCTCTCAAATAGTGATATCTACAAAACATAGCACAGGGCGGATCGGGAGGACCCGCGGACTGATGGTACCAAGGCGGAAGGATCAGTCGTCGACTCCTCAGAGCCAAGTTATGATCCCTTCTGAAATAGGGCTACTGTAAAGAAAATATAAACATTGACTTTAGACAATAGCTGAGGTCTTGCTTCTTCAAGCAGGGACCTGGATAGTTACTCTTTAAGAATATACAGTATATATTTTTTTAAAAGTCAAACAGTTCAGTTCCCATCTAGATTCTGAGTCCTAATTTTGCAAAAATATCACTCAGAATAATCCAACTCTGACATTGAGGTCAGTGTGCATCTCCCCAAAGACATACAGTACAGTCTGCAAGCAGCAGACTATCCAGATGTCCGTTGACCGGTGTACACCAAAAAAATCAGCAGCAGCCACTTAAAAGACGTTGGACTATGCTGTTGAAAGACCACTAACCTCTGTGAGCAACTCCTGCACATTTACATAATGTGGCAATCATCACACACAAGAGCTTTGGCCACTAAACATCTGGAGCTGGACTCTTGCCAAGGGCAGGGGATATGAAGCTGTGTAATATGCCTGCATGGATGATGCCTTCAAAATGGAAACATCTGCCAGCTACATGACAGAATTTAGTGGTATTCCACGCTGTATTGCATACCAGTTTTCATGGTGGAATACCATTTTCATCAGGCTGGGATTCCAATTGGAGTGCCACTCCACTGTACTACCACTCTGCAGTTTAATTTATAGCAGGAATACAAAAGGACGGGCTACATGCACACTTGTTCATTATCTGCCCACAGTGTCTATGTTTTTATTCTACTTCTGTTTGGGAGAGCTGGAATACTGGACCCAGAAGCAGAATACCAAAATAAACTTTATAGTATTCCACCTTTCACACCAGATGATGCTCTTAATTTCCACCCCTGGTTGCACAGGACCATATCAAAGAGGGACTCCGGTCACTGGAAACAAAAAGAAAATAACCTTTGGAGCCATTCTGATGTTTGTTATTAAGGACAGGTACATGAAAACTGGTTCCATGCCCTTACAGCTCCCTTACAGCTGAGAAACACTACATGACTGCTTAAAACAAATCTAGCTCACTGAGCCCTTACTACACAAGCAGTAGTGACTAGTTTTGAGACCCTAGTTATATTTCTGTAGTACCATTTTAAGTCATTGTTAGATTCCTTTCCCTTCACTGACAATAGCTTTTAGGTGGAAAATAATGGTTACAACAGTTTTTGTACTTAAAACTAAATGGTTCTGAAGGTTCTGATAAGGCTCAGATAATGATTAGAACTTTTTATGGATTCAGTGGGCTTATGCAACTTAGTGTAGAGTTCTGCTTGTGCAACTTGTTGATAACAATTTGTGACTGTTCGCCTCTATTCCACGGGGAATACCACCCTGTAGGGGTACCAAAGGCAAGTAACCCTCAAGGATGGTTCCATTCTAGAGGTGTCATGGGAAGAATTCCCTTATGCTAAAGGTACCTTAGGAAGAAGCCCCAAAAAGTGTGTTGAGTAGCAAGCATTGCTTACGATGGTTGAGGTGCATGAATTGACAGCAACCGGTGGGTTAACAGCCACCGGTGATGAGCGGACACGGACTGAGAGCTGGTAGGTATAGAAACTGAGCAGGAGTGCATGACTTCCTAAGGAGAGAGAGAACGGCAAAGGAGAGCCACCATCCAATTCAATTCAACAGCGGAACCTACCAAGGTAACCTAAGAATCTACTACGATATAAACTAACTAGGTATTATGACCTTCAGCATGGAGCAGAAGAAAAAAACCCTATAAGGAGGAAACCTCTGGGGATCCAAGGCCTAGGTCATCTTCCCTCCAGGTTTGGGATATATTCAGTGATGACTCTGCTGCTGCAATTTAGAAACCCAATTCAGGGGAAGAGTCAATTTGGAGAAAGGCTCTCACTCTGTCCCTCTAATGGGAATGCTGTGAGAGACTGCGAGCAAACTCTACAGCAAAAGGGGTCCCACGTAGAAGACCCTCCGCCAAGGTGGGAGGAGGAGAGCAACAACCATGGAAAGCACTCAGCCGGCCTTCACGAAGCAACCGATGGGTCAACGGCCACAGGTGAAGATGAGCCTATGAGCAGTCCAAGTGAACCTTAGGCGGTTGTAGGGAGAATAGCTTACAAAAGGTGCTGCCACTTAGTGGCTAAAGGAGTCTCCTTGGGCTTAAGGGCCCCACCCCTCAGCAGCTGAAATCTTAAATTCTACATCAAGAGGTGCCGGCAACCAGTGGGTTAACAGCCATAGGTGGCAGCTAAAGCTCTGCCCGGAGTGAGGACATTCCCACTGGGGAGCAACCGCTGGGTCAACAGCCACCAGTGACGTAGATAAGAAGGATCCTGCCCCATGTTTTGCATGCTCATGATGCAGACTTCGTGGGTGCAGAGTGAGAATGTCGGCTGCGGGGGGGGCCACAGTAAATTACGGTTGTGGGCAGCATGCATCCATATTTGAAAGGCAACAGGCAACAAGTTAGGAATAGTGACACAAGACCCACACATAGGTCACACAATGTGTTTAAGATCCACACTTAGGTCAGTAACATGTAAAGAGACCTCCATGCAAGTCTAAATACAAGCATGGTAAATGGGGAATGCAGGCAACCACTGGGTTAACAGGCAACGGTGACGTAAGTTAAGCTGGAATGTGATACCTTCACATAGGTGTGTCACAACCTGTATGTCACATGGGGTTGCAGACCAACCAGTTCCATAAGGGAAGCCAAAATTAATGTGAAATAAAGATTTCTCTTTACCATTAAAATTCATAAAATGTTCACATAAGCTGGGTGGTTAGTGGTCGTTGCTGATGCATTGCAGAGCGGGAAGGCTGAGGCAATATAAATTATTTAAACTGCTAAGGAGTAGGACTAAATGGCAGTAGAGCAACAATGAAACTGCTAGCAAAGCAAGCACATGGGAACTGAAAAGTTGGGAGTTGTAGCTGCTGAGTGGAGCCAGGCACTGAGTGAAGCCAGGTGTAAACAATTAAGGGTGGATGTGCACAGGGAGACTGCTACAGGCAGGGAAAACAAGTGGAACTGAATAGCACACAGACAACTGCAGTTAAACAGGGGGATTGCTAAAAGTAGGATAAAAGTAAATGGGTGCCTGAATAGCACAACTCAAGCAAAGCGGAGCAGCAGGATGTTATGAAAATTAGAGAGCTACTCCTCCCCGCGAAAAAGTGAAACTGAAGAAACACAAGCACTGCAGAACAGGAGAGCAGACACAGAAGACAGCACAAGCAACAGCCAGATGCAAAGCACAATACTGACTTAGGCAAGCAGGAGAAACATAAACCAGCAGAAAGCCCAAAAGCACGAGAGGAGGGAGGCAAATATGCTGAAAAAAAGGGGGAGTGCTATGGCAGAGCCTCTGGCTGCAAAAAAAAAAAATGCATCTGAGTGAAGCTGGAAGGACTACCTTTTATAGCTCAGGCAGGGGGAGTGGCTGGTTGCTCCAGCCCATTGAACCCCAGGCAAAGTCTTTTATATAACAGAACCTTTCACAACCACAGAACCTTTTGTGGTTCTTCCAGCCCTAGTTTTTATGTAAACACCCTTAGTAATGAAGACGGGAATAGTTTGAAATTGATTTTTTTGTTAAACATAGGACAACTCCATTCTACTGAGGTCAGCTGTGGGGTGTTCGCTGGTGGCTATTCACCCTTTTCTTTTTTGCTTCTATTCCCTGGACACCCACTCTTTCAGGTTCTCTGCATAGCACACCCATGTTGCCTGCTGGACTCACCATGTGCTACTGGGCCCTTTTCCTAGGCCACTGGTACTCCCACTGGTGGGTGAATCCAACTTATCCCTTTGGGGGTACCCTCCTGCTGCCACCAGGAAGGAAGCACCTTAGTTCTGCCTGCGACAGTCCAAGGGGAAGGGCTAGCCCACTTTTGGGGCCTGGTAGCATGGGAGGGGTTGCTAGGGAGGCTGTCACCTATAGTGCCCAGCACCAGACTGCACCGCACCCCGAGTGGTGCCCTCGGATATGGCGGCGCCTTCCAGCCATTTACCTGGCCGCTGCCACCACCGCTGAAACTACGGACTCCTGGCCGCCCTCCTTGTCCTGCTCTCTGGACCCTGAACTAAGACTGCACCACTCCCCAAGCAGCGCCCTTGGATACGGTGGTGCCTTCCGGCTGTTTACCTGGCTGCTGCCACCACTGCCAAAACTACAGACTCCTGGCTGCCCTCCTAGTCTTGCTGTCTGGACCCTGAACTAAGACCGCACCGCACCCCGAGCGGCATCCTTGGATATGGCGGTGCCTTCCATCCATTTACCTGGCCGTCGCCACCACCACCACTGAAACTATGGACTCCTGGCCGCCCTCCTGGTCCTGCTCTCTGGACCCTGAACTAAGACCGCACGTCACGCTCGGATACGGTGGCACCTTCTGGCCATTTACCTGCCCACTGCCACCACCAGCAAAACTACGGACTCCTGGCCGCCCTCCTGGTCCTGCTTTCTGGACCCTGAAATAAGACCCTTTTGCGTGCTCCAGGCAGCACCCTCGAATCACAGTACCTTCCGACTATTTGCCTGTCCCACCACCACCACCACGAAACTATGGACTCCTGGCTGCCCTCCTGGTCCTACTGTCTGGACCCTGAACTAAGACCGCTCCCACACCTGAGGTGGTGCCATTGGAATCAGTGGCGCCTTCCAGCCGTTTACCTGGCCGCCCGCCACCTTCACGAAACTCTCGCACTCTGGCAGCCTCCTGGTCTTGCTCTCTGGACCCTGAACTAAGGTAGTGCAGCTGAGCTTTTCTCTCCAGAGCCAGCGTGTCTGCTTTATGATTAGTGCTTCTTTTTGCTGGTGGCTCCCGACTGGCCTAGAGGGGTAGCGCAAGGCTTCACAGATTAGTGCGCCTGAAATCCGGCTCTCTGGACTACTTTTTCCGCCCGACTAAAAACCCTGGCTCCTGGACTCACTTGAGTTTTCAATCTGTAATAACCTGTAATTGTACTAAATTAGTTGTTTTCACTGTGATTGCTAGCTCCTTTGGTGAAATTATTTAGAGTGGGTCCCAATACGGCACATAGGGCCTGATTTTTCTTTCAACTGCTGACTGCTTTACTTTCTACCCTTTTTGCCTGCCTCGCCTTTGCTCATACTTTTTCACTGCTCTGTCTGACCTCAGCCTCCCTCCTGCTGTGTATTCTTTTTTTGAACCTGCTCTTGACTCCAATCCATCCCTCACATTAAGCTGAAACCTAACCGTCTCACTGTGGTGTACCTTTGTCTTCTAGAGCCCATCCTACCATACTCCAAATTGCTATTTTTCTGTCTTTGTTTCTACCTAAGCACCCCACCCCTGCTGACGGTCTGCACTTGATCTCCATATGTAGTTTTTCTTTTTGTTTATCTCCCTATATTTTCACTGATCATCCCTTTTCTCTCTCACAGACCGCTTTTTGGCAAGCAGTGCCCTCAGATCTGACAAGCGCCTTCAGGATGTTTACCTGGCCGCCGCCAGCCACCACCAGAACTACAGGCTCCTGGGTCCTGCTGTCTGGACACCCAGACTAAAAGTACTGCCGCTGAGGTTTTTCTCCAGAGCCGTGGCGTCACTTCTGATTAGTGCGCCTTTTGCTGGTGACTCCCAGTTGGCCTAGAGGGTAGCGCAAAGCTTCCGATTGGTGCACCTGAAAGCCGTCTCTCTGGACTGCTTTTTCCCTGACTAAAAACCCTGGCTCCTGGACTCACTTGAGTTTTCTTCCCTCCCCCCAGGCCTCCTATTAAATACTCTACTTGTCCCCACCCAACTTGTCTCACTCCAACCCTACTTGCTGTCTCACTCCTCTCTTCCCTGCACATCACCTTGTTGCATACTTTGGGCCATATTGTAGGTGCACTACTCTCTATTTGTGTCTTCACTCCCTCACTTGACTTACTCCTCCACTGCTTAAACTGTTAATCCAGGAACTTTCCAGTACTGTTTCTTCCTATTTTTTTTCTTATCTTGTACTAGCCCACCTACTCTTATAACGAAGCCTCCAAAATTTTTGTCCTTTGCCACTAGAGTGCCTCACTACTACTCATCTCGACCACTGATTAGTGTTACCCAGGCCATCAAATGCCCACTAGTTGTCAAACATACCTATTTTCACCTATTTTCTCTTCGCCTTGCAGTTCTCCCCCCTAGCCCCTCTCAGACACCTAAAACTCTTTTGGTAAGCCGGCCTGGTGGCGCTGAGGGTAGAAGCGCTGGACACCACACCTCGCACCACGCCGGCAGCCCGGGTTTGGGAATGGACTCGGGCTGCCGGGGGTCAGCAGGGGGAAGGAGGATTGAGCATCCCCACGGATGCCCTCCTCCTTCGGGGAGGGATACCAGGGGTGTGTTTAACATACCCGATGTCTGAGAGAGCTGGTGGAAGCATCAACTCTCGGGGCAATGGTGGCTTCCATTGGGGGAGCCAGGGAGGGGAGGACGCCATCAGGCACTTGGCAGGTGTGCGTACACACGTTCCACCCGAGCCAGGCGTCCTCAGTGGGAGGGAGAGGGAGGGACAAGAAAAAGCGGAAAAAAACCTTCGGCGCTTCTGGGTGACGGCTGTTCCAGCCTTCCAGTCTGCATCACGGGCAGACTCTGCTGTGCAGGTGCTTTGTGGAGGAAGAAGCAGGTAGGAGCCACCAAGAGGCACTCTAGGTGCAGACTCTGTGAGGGATGGGAGACATTGAGCGACCTGATTGAGAGGAATGGCGAGGGTGAACAGGATGGAAAAATGTAATTTCAAAAAAACTCTTTCGGTCTTCCTAATCCTTGGGAATATAGTCTGGACTCCGCTATTCTATTCCTAACTGCCTACAAGTTTTATTTTCCCTTTCAACTTGCAGTTTCTCTCCTCAGCCCCTTGCAGGCTCCTACACTCCAATCTGTTCTACCAAACCCTGAAAATAGTGACAGCTCCCTGTTATATCTCTCCCCCCCCCATTACGTTTAAAACTTTCTTTAGTCCCTCACTGTATTTGAATCTCTAGCTTTGGGACCTGAAAATTGAATAATCAGTGGCTGCTATTTCTCCTCATTGGCACTCTGCCTCTGTTACACACCTGTCAGTCATTAAGGTCCCTCTTGCTGAATCCATTCTCCCGCACTATCAACAAAATGACTTTGTATTTTCAAATCTTCTAGTGGGACCTGCATTTCATTGTGATCCCACGTTACTTCCAAACAAGGCATGGGTCCACCTGATTGCCTATGCACACAGTGCAGCTCCCTACGAGCTCATGCCTTATCACCCTTTCCTCACTGTAAGCTCTGGTACCTCCTCTTACTATGGGTTCTGCTCTCTGGGGATATACAACCAAACCCAGGGCCCATAACTCCTGCAGCTGCTGCTATTCCAGATGCCAAAGGTCTACTTATTACACACCATAATATTAGAAGCCTTGAGCAGAATTTTGCTGAACTCGAATCGTGGACTGCACTCTATAAGTCAGATATAATATGCCTCAATGAAACTTGGCTGAAGCCATCCACCCCTGATTCTCTGTGCTGACTACCATCTTATAATCTCCTGAGAAATGACAGGCCTACTCCAAAACGGGGTGGTGGCACAGTCTTATCTCTCAAGTCTCACCTCCAGTTCTCTATTATTAGCTCATCTCCCCTACACCACTGTGAGGCCCTTCATGTCCTCCTCACCCTAGGCATAGAGAAGCTGCACATTGTCTTTGCTTACAATTCCCCTACCCATGGCCTAAAAGGACTGGACGAGCTATTCGACCAAACCGCTTCTCACTCAGGAAATAGTGAAGTTCTTCTACTAGGTGACATTAACATTAACTGGCTGGGAGGCTCACAAGTGACAGCCCTGACTAAACTTCAAAGTTTTAACCTCCATCAGCTTATCTCCTCACCCACCAGAACCGCTCCTCAATCAAATACCAGTACTTTGCTGGACTGGATTGTGACAAACCGCCCTGAGAACATCGCTGATGTAGGCATCCTACCTGATGCCATCACTGACCACTCCCCCACCTTCTGCATCTGGGGTAAAGGTAGGCCTGAACCCATGAAACCTCGTTTCATTACCTTCCGTAATTATGCAAATTTTGACCCTCAGGCCCTCTTGTTTGATGTCGCTTGCACTGACTGGTCCTCTCTCTCTATAGCTCATCGGATGCTCAGTCTACCCCAGATATCTTTCTGACCACATTCTTGGCACTACAAGAAAACCGCAGTCATTTTGTGACCAGACATGTAAGAAATAGGCAGACCTGCTGACTGAAATCTGACCTTCTTTCTAAATTACGTCTAAGGGACAAAAGCTGGTTTCGGTACAAGAAATATGGTCTACTAGAAGATTTTCATACATACAGAGCACTGAGAAATGCCTGTAAGAAAGAAATCAAGCAAGCGAAAAGCTCCTACTGTAAGGATCTATTAACTGACTCCAAGGGGAACCCGAAAAAATGTTGGTCCCATATTAAGTACTTCCTTGGCTGAAATCAGTCTGCTATGCCTCATAACATGTCTCTAAAAGGCATCCACTGTAACAATCCCCTTACTATTGCTAACTTCTTTAACATGCAATTTGCTGACCTCACTCAATACACCTCCACTTTCCCTCCCCACCAAATCCTGTCATACAAGCAAACCCAACCAGGCCCACTTTCCACTTCAAATGTGCACATAGAAATGAGGTTCTCAGACTTCTACGAAACAGCTCAGAGTATGCAGCCATGGGGTCTGATAACTTGGAACCTAAGCTCATAAAATTAGCTGCCCCACACATAGTAGCCCCCCCCCCCCAGCAAAGATTTTCACACTCTCTCTGTGTCGAGGCTCTGTCCTGGACATCTGGAAGACGGCCAGGGTTACCCCTGTACTCAAAAAAGGTGACCCGCTTGACCCAACAAATTACAGACCCATTGCCATCCTGTCTGTACTCAGTAAAATCCTTGAGAAACTAGTTGCCATCCAAACTACTGACTTTCTTCTGAAACATGACCTCTTAACTGACGCTCAACATGGCTTCCGCAAGGGACACAGTATCACTACTGCCCTGCTCAAACTTACGTCCGACACCATAGTGGCCATGGACTCTGGCTGGCTCACGGGGGCCATTTTCATAGATATTACCAAGGTGTTTGATCTTGTAGATCATTCCATCCTCATTGCCACTCTCGACTCTCTAGGTTTCTCATCAAATGTTGTGAATTGGTTTAATAGCTATCTGACCGATAGGTCTCAGTATGTGAAATTCAACTCCACCCTCTCTGACAAGGTTACCATCAATATTGGTGTGCCTCAAGGGTCTATCTTAGGTCCTCTGCTTTTCTCAATTTTTATAAATAGCATCACCTCCAATCTCCTTAAAACTTCTTCTCTATTATATGCTGATGACATTGTACTGTATACCAGTTCCAGTAGTACAGAGGACATAAACTCTCAACTTTCTTGTGGCTTTCAGCTTATCCAACAGTGACTTGCAAATCACAGACTTATTCTAAATAAAACTAAGATCCAAGCTATGCTATTTGGCTCTAATCTCAAACTCAAACACTCCCAGGCACACTTCAATGTCTCCTCCCTGGATGGCTCATCAGTTGGGGTGGTTAACTCCTTCAAATATCTACGGGTCACTCTTGACCCATTACTGGGTTTCGACCTCCATATTCAATTTACCTGTAAGCAGGTAAACTCCAAACTTGGTATCGCCTACCGTACTAGCTATGCACTCACCCCCTCAGCCAGGCTTGCTATTGCCCGTGGGATATTACTTCCCTCTCTCACTTATGGAGTTGCCACATATGCTTCTGCCTGCAACTCAAGTCTACAAAGGGGTTGTTACCTATAATAATATCTGTCACTTCGCATCCTACTCCCCCCCTCCAGCTGAAACATCACTGTCTTCTCTACTTAGATCGGGGATGGCTTTCTCCCCAAGAGCTTAGGTCTTATGCTTTTGGATCCATTACTAATAACATCATCAGATCCCGTTCACCTAAACCCCTCACCAGTCTCTTTCTCTACCAGAAAACCAACTATGCCTTGTGCTCTGCAGACCATGTCCCTGTTCTTATTCCAAGACCTCGCACTTCCAAAGGTGGTCATGCCTTTGCCTGTCATGCACCCCTTTTCTGGAACACACTCCTGTTAACCTTATGTCAAACCCCATCCCACATCCCCTTTAAGAGAGAACTACGCCACTATCTCTTCTCCTCCTGTGTATGCTCCTGTTTCAAACCGCCCTAGCCCTAACTCTCTAATCCCCCCCCTCTCTCTCTGTTTTGTCCCTTGGGATCCTGGGGTCCACTCCAACAGGGAGCACTTTTCCTTCCAATCTCACTTCCTAATGTTCTCTTATTTTATTACTACTCGCGCTCACAGCACTCTGTTCCTCATTGTTTGTATACTGCTCAGTCACTCTAAAAATGACCCGATTGAATTTGTTACATGTAAACTCAAATGCTGTATTGTTTTTGTCATCTTTACCTCTGTTAATTACTCAAACACTTACATGTCACTTGTATTATGTACAAATAAGTTCTGCTGAAGTTTGTCTCTGTACCCTCCCAGGTTGTGCCTGGAAACAGTCTTTTTGGCTAGAGCACCTACCCGGTAAACAAAAACTAAATAAATAAATTAACCATTTTTTTTTTACGATTAGAGACCCCCCTGCAGGACCCGCCGGAATGAAGGCAGTCGTGCAATGACCTCAGAGCACGACCAGGAGCACTCCCGTTTCTGACATGCAGAGGTCACCGACTCTGTCTGATCAGGCAAGCAGCATGGTCCCAAGCTACCATGCCCTCCGGCCAACACTAGGGGTTGGTAGATGATGGGCACCAAGCCCCCTCCCTCCCCAGAACCTGGATGCTTCACCTCCTCCCCCACTGCTGACTCTCTGACATCCAAGGTCTGCTCCTGAACCCCAGACGTCAGCATTGCAGATGGTGGCACTACCACTGCTTCAGTGGGCCAGCCCTAGCATTACCCATTTCTGCAGTCTAGGCCCTGCCGACCACAGGTGTGCACACTACCGCAGCATCCAGGGGGTGGGGACGGTCAGCAGCAAGTGGTTACCCATGCTGCCAAGACTGCTCCCGCAAAGCCAACACCAGGTACTACTATCAAAATGAAGCACAGCCACCCACCCTGCAGGAGAGAAGCATCCAAGTGATGCTTTGAAACCCTTCCTTCTGGTGTCTGCTCCCAGCTTCCCTGGCTTGGGGCAAGAACTCAGGTTGCCAGCATGCCAGGGCGATGTCCCATCTCTCAGCACCATGGAATCAGCTATTCCCACTTCTTTAATATAGTATATGGGATGGGCTGCTCATAAATACAAATATATAGAGTATAACAGAAATTGGGGAGGGGTCAGTTAGCCACCTGGTCACCAAATGTGAAGATGCTAGAAACAATATTAGGAAAAAAAGACAGTTAAGGACTAGTGTCCATTAGTTCCATGTGATAACAGCGACCATGTAACAGTGATCGCCATTTGGGCGCGTCTACATTGCCTTAGACTCATGGTGCACAGCAAAAGGGCTTATACCTATAATTTACTTTTATGCAGGGGCTGTGCCACACCCTCCCCCACTAAAGGATTCTTAACTCCAGGGGTGCAGCCGAGGGGGTGTACCAAAATGAGGGGAGCGACCAGCGCAAAAGCGTAGTGGGCGCCCAGAACTGAACCCGCTTACATTCTGCAACCCTAGCCTGCCACCAACCCACCATGCTACACATCCAGATTGGCAACTCACCACCGCACTATGCCTCCAAACCTCCCTCCCTCCCTTCCACCCGTCTGCGGTGTGGTCCCTCCCAACCCCCTTACATGCGCGTGTGTATACACAGTGACAGGATGTCGCTATAGTTGCCGACCCATTATCCTGTCGCCCTCCCTGCCGGTAGCCCTGTGTAAAAGTGCCGTGACTGAGTCACCCATTTTGAAAGTGCTCAATCACGTTCGCTGAATACACAGGATACCATACTAAGGAAAATAAGGAGCTAGGAGGCTTATGCAGCCCAGAAATGCTCCTATTCTAATTCAAAATTCACACAGAGTAATATACCATAGTGTTAACAGAAGTTAAGAACGTATCTAGTTTTATCTTAAATTCATTTTTTGTTTTACTTATTACAATATCCAATGGTAATTTATTCCAGGGTTGAATTATTCTAAGAGTATAAAAATACTTTCTGGAAATATAATGGAACTTTCTCCCTGAAAGCGGCAGGGGATGTCCTCTTGTTTCATGTGGACTGTCTTTAAATGTTAAACCAAGTTCAGTCATTAATTATGGATCACTGATTACGTCCAAAAGGAACAGTAGATCACCCCTAGCCTACGAGTCCGTAGTGACATAAGATTAAGAGTAGATAGTCTAGACGGATAAGGTGTATTGAACAAACCTTTTATGTATTTTGTGAAATTTCGTTGTACCCTTTCTAACTGTAGACAGTGTGATTTTTTAAAAGGACACCACAGCTGGGAAGCAAATTCAAGATGAGGTCTGGCATAGGCACGGTGTAATGGAAGCATGATAGTTTTGTCCCGAGACTTAATATTACGTTTTATAGACCATATGACCTTATTGGTTCTGCAGATAACTTGATTTATTTGCTCGGAATGCTCTAGGTTATTAGATATAATAATGCCAAGGTCTCTTTCATCAGACGTTGTGTGGAGAATGTTATTACCTAGAGTATAAGTAGACGTGGGGTTGTTAATACCCAAATGCATGACTTTGCACTTATCCATATTAAGCTTCATGCCCATTTTAAAACCACTCAGAGATATGATTTAGATCCCGTTGTAGTGTCTCAACTTGATCAGAGTTAGAACAAGGAGCACCGATCTTTATATCATCAGCATATTTAGTAGATAGTGATGCACAACGTGTGGTGAGGTTGGAAATAAAAGCCTGTAACAAACAGGAACCCAACACTGATCCCTGTGGCACACCTCTTGTGACAGTGCCTACCTCAGACACTTCACCATTGATTAGTACACTTTAGGTGCAATTCGATAACCAATTTATAATCCAAGAAGTGATGCAAGGGTTTATACTGAGTTGTAATAATTTTTTATTTAGTGCTCAATGTGGCATGATATCATAAGCCTTGCTGAAATCAATATAGATAATAACGAACAGAGCTTTGTTGTCTAATTCAGCACTAACGGTTTCAAAGAAGCTCATTAAATTAGTTAAACATTCTCTCCCTTTTCTAAAACCATGTTGTTCTTAGTCCTACTCAACTAGAACAGGGGTGATAACATCTTTTATCAAACTTTCAAAAACCTTACTTAATCGGAGAAGTGAGACTGAGTGGCCTGTAATTTTCCCAACATGACTTGACACCTTTTTTGTGAATTGGGATGACATGAGCATGTTTCCATTCTGGAGCTACATAGCTGTTATTCAAACAGCCTTCAAATTAAGTTTTAGGTGGGTAAGAGATATCATCTGACAAGAGGTACAGTAGATGACCAGCAGTGTTGTCTGGGCCTAGGCTTGTTTTGCCCTTTTGTGTTTGAAATTTATCAAACATCTGTTGTGTAGTAAAGGTAATATGAATTGGATCCTTAGTATCAGCTATAGGTATGGTTTGAAGATTTTTACTATAGATCTCACAAAATGTAGCATTAAATGTAACCCCCTGTTACCCGGGGTTACTAGAATCCCAGTAAGACCTAATGGTAGGCAGGGAAGGCAGCTTGTGAAACTCCTGTTAAATGGATTTCACACTGTCTCACTCTGTTCTCAGTCTCAGCTGAGACTGAGGGATGACATCATGATAGAACTTTCGCAGCTGCATAAGCCACACTGGAATGTTGCATTTGGAGTTAGTGTAGAGCGTTGGGGATTTTGAAGTCAGTCTGTGTGCAGTCAGAGAGAGACAGTAGTACAGCTGAGTGTGTGCAGGCTCTCAGAGCTTTAAGCTCTGTTTTAGAGCTACATTTGGAAGGTGTGTGTTTCCACCTGAAGAGGAACACAGGAACTGGTAATTGAAGTGGTGGAGACCGCTTTCAATGGTTCAAGAGCCCCATCCCTGAGGGGATGGGGGGAAGGTTTTTGCCTGTTTTCCAGGGGCAACCCTCCTGGGTTCGGCTAAGGGAAAGAAGCTGCCTATTCAAGTTGTGCTGAGGCACCAGAAGCTCTGAGAGAGAAATTCCTTGTGAAGGAAGCGCCTGTGGGACACATGCAACCAAAGGGTGAGTTCGCTCTGAAAAAGGGCCAAGTGTTTTTCACCTGAACAGAAGGAAACTAAAGGGACTGTTATTGTGGGGTCAGGAAAAGACAGCCAAGTACAGTCGGAAAGTGGGGATTGGACTGCTTAACTCAGTGGGGGGGGTCTAGTGTAATGGACTATGCCACTTAAAAGTATGTTCAAGTCCAGCACAATCGGGAAGCAAGACAAGTAGATGGAATTTGATATACATTTAGCAAGAATCTACATTGCAAGGCTTTACAGGATGAGGTGTTTACTGTCCAGAGAAATGGCCGGGTATTAATTGTGGGAGCAAGAGGTGGGAGACCCCCCATCAGTAGTAACCAAATTCACCTCTACGGATTTGCTCTAGGACACCTTTTACTTTCCCTCAGGTACTTGGCCAGTGCCTGAGGAAAGTACTCAGACGTGGGATTGAAAGGAAGAATTCCCTGATGGAGCCAAGGTGCTCGTAGGTGGTTTAGGGAGCCACCAGAAAATGCTTCCATTAAGTATGGAAGGTGTCTGAGTGGCCGGCAAGGGAGCCGAGCCAGGGAAAACCCAGAACAGTGTACAAGTTCGGGTTGTGTAACCCAAAGCAGCGTGCAAGTCAGGCCCGTGTGCCCAGTGGGTTCAGAGCCTGAGGGCTAAAGTTTTGAGGAAGTGTTCTTGCTTCTTTTAATCTGCATTACCAGGAGTGTAGCCCCGTGCGGGTCCATCTATGCTTTGTTTATTCTGTTTGGATGTGAATAAAAAGCCACACTTTAGAATCCCACTTCTGGAACTAGACATTATAGTTTTTGCTTCCTGTGTTTGGAATTACTTGGGTGCCCCTGTGCAGAGTAGCCAAACCTAGCCTTTGTGCTGAGTGAGCTATTCCTCCCCGAACCCAGCCCACCTGGTATTGCTGTCAGATACAAATGGCATACCGGTCCTGGGTTACAAAAATGGAGGCACCGCTGAGGATTTGGGTTTGGAACTTAGGGAGGAATGCAAGAAAGGTGCTCTGGCAAAGGGCTATCAATTTGGTTATCTGGCAGTGGGTAGCCCAAAAATCTGAAGCAAGGTTAACTAATGTGCCGCTGTGTGCTGTTGTCCATGTGCTGCTATTAAAATGCCAACTGTTTACCAAGGAGCAGTAAAGCCTGAGAGAGTATGCCCTTGTCCTGCATCAAAGTTTACAGCGTTTGCCAGCTTTTTAAAACTGTTGTGACAAAGAAAAGTGTGAAAAACTAGGGGTAGCAAAAGGAAAATTGTGCCCCAGTTGGAAATGCTTTTTGAGTCAACTGAGAGACTTGTTGTGTTAATGGCCATGAAAAATGGTTCAAATGGGCTCCCGCCGTGGAGTCAGTAGAGAAAAAAAAAAGTGTGGTTTTGCAGTTTAAATTTGCCTGCTCGACGATTGCCGTGAGGAGAAGAGCACGCGAGAAGAAAGAGGTTCATTTGCATGGCGTCGTGTGATTGGTGAGACTGCAATCAGTCCGGCCCCCAAGCCAGCTCTACGGCTGCCCAGCATTCGAGAGGAGTGTGAGTGGAGTGTGCATACTGGCTTACAGGAGGAGCATCACGGTGACTGAAAGCACTGTAAAAAGAGTAAAAAACTGATTTTTCTGTTTAAATTCGGGCTCAACCCACATCTCGATCGACTGGACTGTGAGTGTGGTGTTCGGAGGGACAATCGGCAGGACTGCCAACCCGCTTCTGTTCAGAGGCCTCCAAGACTGGCTGCAGGCCATTTTCCATCGCAGCAAACAGCTACCGATAACAGTGAGTACCAACAGAAATAATTGCTCAAACAAGTGATTTTTGCCAAAAGCCAGCTGTATCTGTGTGCTGCAGTGTAATCGCGTTGCAATCAAAGACTGTGTTAAGTTTACCAGCAAAAGCAAGCCTTTTAAACCATCGACTGTGAGCATAGTTATGGGTTCAGCACCAGCGTAAGTTTCAAAGCCATGAGAGAGACTGTGAGTTGTATCAGATATGCAGCAAGAGTTACAGGCAATGCTGTGCTTGAAATACTGAGGCTTTAAGGGACTGTGAGCTAGAGCAATGTCTTCAGCAAGTGAAAAGTCCGTGATAAATCATATAAATGTGCTAGGAAAAAGAAAAGTGCAAGTTTGTGCAGTTTGAGCAAAGTTATCAGTAGAGTGTGTAAATCGGATGCGCAGTGGCTTGACCCAATTTCAGAATGTTGATGCGTAGGAGTGCTGCCTCCGCCATTACAGGTGGATTAGTAATGTAAACACAGCAGCAGAGGAGCCATTTTTAAAGTGAAAGAAAGTGCTCAGTGATGTGGACTTTCAATAACAGTGAGCGTTTATTTGTTTTTCTCTGCAGTCATGGCCTCAGGACCAGCCCGCTACCCGGATCATGCCCGGGCTGTGGTAGCAGTAGAAGTAAACAAGTTAAGGGACATTGAGAGATGTTACTATGGAGAACGACTGCTTCCTCATGTGGCGATTCCTGGATACCCAGTGCAAGTATGTTTAATCTGCTTAAATGCTGGAAGGGACATCTTCATGGTACCGCACTGTTCTGGGTGCCTAGAGAAATATGGTTTATTTAAAGCGCCCAAGATTCGTTTGGCTCCCACATGGACAAAAGTTCAAGAATCTGCAGTTGGCATCACACAGCACCAGGCGAAGCCTGTTGGAGAAAGCCCCTCGGGGGAGTGTGGCACAAAGCTAGAGGGTGCAGATTTACAGACAGAACAATGTGCTGATGTTTCGTATTCTGGATCGCAGAGAGACAATTCAGGAAGAGCATCAGTAGACCCTTGGAGAGGGGGGCCTAGCCCAAGTCTCATAGGAGAAGACGAGATGAGGGAGGCCTTTGAATGTGAGGTTTTGAGCTCCGCACCCAGCGAAGAGTAGAAAGTCTCAGGAGTGAGGACGACTGCTCACTCCTGGGCACAGATTCTCAGTGAGGAAGGAGAAGGGGAACCTATGTGGCCTTGTGAAAAAGGAACTGGTACACAGCCTCAAGCTCTTGCATCAGAGAAATGCATGGAAAAGAGTGATGATTCCACTGCCCTGGCTGTGCCAGAAGAAATCAGGGATCCATTTTTTGTCACTTTGAGAATGCGTAGCTGGCAGAACCAGGACTGGCCACTCCCAAGCCAGGCCAGAGGTCTCAAGTTGACCAAAGCTAGTAAAGAGGAGAGACTGGTTCGTAGGAAGGCGAATAAAATCTATGGGATGTCCTTTCCTACCTTTCCTCGGACAGTCTGGGAGGAGATTGAGAACAACGGGAAATCCTGGATTTGGGCAGAAGAAATTAAATGTGTGCATCCTGGTGCAAACAAGCATGTCAGGAACAGAATGTTTCATGAAAAATACAGCCAGTGGAAACGAGGCAGGACACTGTTAATGGACACTGTTCCGATAGTGGATGGAGAGGGACGTGAAACCTTTCATAGTGTGAATTATGTGGGCCCAGACAGGGTAATAATTCAAGCGCCTGACCCGTTGTGCTATTGGCCACAATGCAAAGACCTCTCTGCGAATGTGCCCATGCCTACCAAATGGAAAGCAGAGCATTGGTAGCCAGTGCTGCCACTCCAGCCATTGCAGTACCTTTGTTGTTCTGCCAGTATGGATGTCCAGGACTCAGGTGCCCCACATCATCAGTTCTACAGTGTACTGACTTTCCAGAATCCATCGACTGGCCCACCAGATGACTTCAGATCCAGAGAGGACGCCAACCCAGCTGTATCCTGATTCATCGCCTGGTAACCGGATGATGTTAGACCAGCTGTTTTCCTTTTTGTTCCTGTTCCAAGGTTCCATCTCCAGAGATGACATCATCCCAGCAGTTTCCAGATGTGCCCTCCTGTCGTTCCCGGAAGATGTCCACCCAGCTGTATCGGAAGAATGCTGCCAGGGAGAGTCTTCGGCTGAGGACCAGGTCGGTGCTGTTTTCGTTCTACAAGGGACTGGTAAGTCCAGACTTTTCTATTCTTATGACATTGCAGTACACACACACTAGCAGACTCCAGATGTTTGAACTGTCCTCAAAGACTCTCCCTTCGGGACTTTGGCCTGCTAGAACTGCTTCACGGGCTCCGCCCAGGAGAGACTCTTTAATGGACTAGCCTTGAGGCACTGTGGTCACTAGATGGGACTTTTAGGGCACTCCATCCCCCAAATATGTGTATTATGTAAATAATGTCATTGTTTTCTACTGTTTTCTAATGTTTATACTGTTTTTCTACCTTTTCTAAAAAAAAAAAAAAGATATATATATATCTTTTTGGGATTCTCCAGGGTTTTGATGGTTGGGGTTTAGATAGACTGTGTATGCAGATTAGGAGTGTGTGTTGTCTTTTTTTTTCTTGCAGGTTTTCCTGAAGAAGACAGAAGAGAAGACAAGAAGAGGAGGAGGGACTCATCGGAGTTCCTCACTAGTACTTTAGAGTGTAGTATTTAAGTACTGTTGTTGTTGTTGTTACTGTGTGTAACCTTTTTCTTCCACAAGTATGGTTGTGGAGGGATGTGGGAGTAATGCAATGGTATGGTATTAGCTCCTGGTGTGTGGTTGCATGGTGTCCAGGGTCAGGGAGGTCCCCTGTTTGTTTTGTTTTGGGATTTGGGTTAGAGGCAGACAGGTTTTCCCTAGAGGGCTAGGGGGAACAGACAGGCTATGGTCCTGAACGGCCGTAGGGGCCGCAGTGCTGATCTATTAGGGCTATGCTCTGGGCAGTTCTACCGGAGCCACTAGGTACCCATAGTCAGTGGGTAGAGTAGAGGCTGATGCATCAGCCAAAGGCCTCTAGGCCCTTAGTGTTGTCTGCCTGTGCTGGCACATGGTAGGGAAGAAGGTAGCACTACCTCCCCGTAGTCAACACATGGGGCAAGATGGCCTAAGCTGGGTGATTAATGACCGTGGACAGTCATTTTCCTGGCCCAGGGTGAGTATAACCCCCCTGTTACCCGGGGTTACTAGAATCCCATTAAGACCTAGTGGTAGGTAGGGAAGGCAGATTGTGAAACTCCAGTTAAATGGATTTCACACTGTCTCACTCTGTTCTCAGTCTCAGCTGAGACTGAGGGATGACATCATGTTAGAACTTTCGCAGCTGCATAAGCCACGCTGGAATGTTGCAGTTGGAGGTTAGTGTAGAACGTTGGGGATTTTGAAGTCAGTCAGTCAGTCTGTGTGCAGTCTGAGAGAGAGACAGTATACAGCTGAGTGTGTGCAGGCTCTCAGAGCTTTAAGCTCTGTTTTAGAGCTACATTTGGAAGGTGTGTGTTTCCACCTGTAGAGGAACACAGGAACTGGTAATTGAAGTGTTGGAGACTGCTTTCAATGGTTCAAGAGCCCCATCCCTGAGGGGATGGGGGGAAGGGTTTTGCCTGTTTTCCAGGGGCAACCCTCCTGGGTTCGGCTAAGGGAAAGAACCTGCCTATTCAAGTTGTGCTGAGGCACAGAAGCTCTGAGAGAGAAATTCCTTGTGAAGGAAGCCTGTAGGGGCACCTGCAACCAAAGGTGAGGTTACTCTGAAAAAGGGCCAAGTGTTTTTCACCTGAACAGAAGGAAACTAAAGGGACTGTTACTGTGGGGTCAGGAAAAGACAGCCAAGTACAGTTGGAAAGTGGGGACTGGACTGCTTAACTCAGTGGGGGGTCTAGTGTAATGGACTATGCCACTTAAAAGTATGTTCAAGTCCAGCACAAATGGGAAGCAAGACAAGTAGATGGAATGTGATATACATTTAGCAAGAATCTACATTGCAAGGCTTTACAGGATGAGGTGTTTACTGTACAGAGGAATGGCGGGGTATGAATTGTGGGAGCGAGAGGTGGAAGACCCCCCATCAGTAGTAACCAAATTCACCTCTATGGATTTGCTCTGAGACACCTTTTACTTTCTCTCAGGTACTTGGCCAGTGCCTGAGGAAAGGACCCAGACGTGGGATTGAAAGGAAGAATTCACTGATGGAACCGAGGTGCTCGTAGGTGGTTTAGGGAGCCGCCAGAAAATGTTTCCATGAAGTATGGAAGGTGCCCGAGCAGCCGGCAAGGGAGCCGAGCCAGGGAAAACCCAGAACAGTGTACAAGTCTGGTCTGTGTAACCCAAAGCAGCATGTAAGTCAGGGCTGTGTGCCCAGTGGATTCAGAGCCTGAGGGCTGAAGTTTTGAGGAAGTGCTCTTGTTTCTTTTAATCTGCATTACCAGGAGTGTAGACCCGTGTGGGTCCATCTATGCTTTGTTTATTCTGTTTGGATGTGAATAAAAAGCCACACTTTAGAATCCCACTTCTGGTATTGGACATTACAGTTATTGCTTCCTGTGTTCGGAATTACTTGGGTGCCCCTGTGCAGAGTAGCCAAACCTAGCCTTTGTGTCGAGTGACCTATTCCTCCCCGAACCCAGCCCACCTGGTATTGCTGTCAGTTACAAATGGCATACCGGCCCTTGGTTACATAAATAAGTCTGCCATTATTTTTTGGTCATTTATTGTAGTGTCATTTATTTCTAATGGACCTACCTGGCTCATTGTTTTTCTTCTAAGGAATTTATGTCAGCATAAAATTGCTTCCCGTTTTTATTTGCTGTTCTAGCCAGATTACATTCCCATGTGGATTTAGCTTTTCTTATTTTGATTTTGCATTACTTTTGAATTTTTTTAAAGTTTTCCCAATTATGATTTGTTTTCATTTTCAGATAAGTATGACATTTTTTATTTTCGAGTTTAAGTAATTTGTTGATGCTTCTAGTAAGCCATGTGGGTTTAGTCTGGTTTGATTATATTTTGCTTTTGTTGGAATATATCTGTCTCTTAAGTAATCTAATGTATTTTTAAAGAGAGCCCATCGTTTTTCCATATTTAAACCATGCATACTTGTTTCCCAGCAGATCTCATTTAACTCTTCTTTTATTTTGTTGAGATTAGCCTTATTATACAAACATATTTTTGTAGTGCCCTGGTTGGGTATGCACATGGTTTTTATCTTAAATGAAATGAAATTGTGGTCACTATTACCGATAGGTGAACTAATTCTAATATTACTAATTTCCAAATGATCGTTACTCAAGATGAAATTCAAAATTCTACCAGATCTAGTCGGATGTTGAATATGTTGAGTTAACTGAAGCTGATTACATGTTATGAGTAGTTTTTTTACCCTTACAGGAGCAGTCAACAAGATCTTTCCAATTTATGTCCCCCAAGTTAAAATCTCCTGTAATAAGAATGTGGCCTAATGCTCCTGCATTTTCAAATTCGGACAGTATTGCATCAAATAAATCAGAAGAGGAATTTGGAGGTCTATAACAAGTACCTGTAATTAATGATCCTGATTCTGCCATTCGCAGTTTAATCCAGAGTGATTCAGTATTAAGAACATGAGTACAGATTTTGTCCATTGTATCAATACATTTATTATTGTTGTTGATAAAAACCACAACACCTCCTTCCTTCCATGCATCTCTTTTTAGTTTGTATAATGTAAAGCATAATATATTTGTTCCCACGTGGCTTTACTGTCACCCCATGTCTCTGTAACTGATATAATATGGATGTTTTCCTGCAATACCCTAATACGTAATTCATCAATTTTATTATGAAGACATCCTGCATTAAAATGGAGGACTTTTAACTGGTTGCTGGTTGGGTATTTTGTGTTCTGTTTACTGCTATTATTTTTATTTAGACAGGCGTGCAGACCACACTTCTCCCCCTGTGAGACTACTTTAAATGGAGAGATATACTTTTAACAAAATGTCTTGCAAGGAGGGTACTACCTCTACGACTTAGATGATGTCCGTCCCAGTAGTACAACTCATGTCTATGTTCAAAGTTCTCCCAGTGTGTTATACAGGTTAGACCCTGACGCAAACACCATTTGCGTAGCCATTCATTGATTATTTTAATTTTATAAGTAAGGTGATCAGTGGCATGGGGGATCGGTAGTATTTCAGATAGGCATATTTCAGCACCAAGATCAATTAGCTTATTGGTGAGTGCTACAAAATCCTGTTTGATTTTATCAACTGAATCGTAAGCTATGTTGTTTGCCCCAGCGTGAATAACAGTAAGCAGTTTATCTTGACAATCTTTTATAATGTCCCCTGGCATGGATGTAATATCACTAATTTTGGCCCCCCTGAAGGAGGAGCAGGTTCTATTGGTTTTGTCCCGATTACAAATAGCTCTGTCCAAGTGTTTTATTATGGAATCTCCCAAAACGTATACCTGCGTCTTGGGCATATGGTCTGAAGGGGTAGGATTTGTATCCATTAGTGCATTGTCTAAATTATTAAACTCATCAACACATCTTGTGTTATATATTGTCTGAGTGTTATCTGAGTCAGTGCTGGAAGGACCAGTGGTACTTGGTGAAGGAGTATTAGACACACAAGATGTTTTTGAGGAGCAACCTGGGCTAGTCTTAGTATCATTCTGAGGTTGGGGTTTTGAGGTAGCCACCAAGTCACATACATTATTTTTGGGAGATGGTCTACTCAAAGAAGTGCTTGAAGTGGAGACAACAGTCTCTTCCAACTGGGAAGTACTTTGTATTAGGGTAGTTGAATTGAGGTTGCCCAACAATAATGGGTCAAATGTGTTGATTGTCTGTATGCTAAACAGTTCAGCTCTGAGACCTTTTTTCGATGCCCTGGAATTCTGTATTATGCTCCAGTTATCATTAACGGAGTCACTGGTGTCCTCATTCCTAATTATTTTCTTATTTAATAGTGGTTGAGTAAGTGGTGCTAGGGGAGGAGCAGCAGAGATTTAGGGGAGCAATATGGTGGAGGTAGTGATTAAAGGAGGCGAAATATCAAGTAGGGTACCTGTCCCTAGATTAATAGTATGTGAGGCGTTAGAGCAGCAAGCATCTCTGTCAGCTTTACTAAGAATGTTAAATCTGTTAGCCATCTGTTTTTGACTGGCCTCGAGCAGGGATAATTTGGAGGAAAACAAATTAATTTCTAATAAAATGTCAGCTTTTTCTTTGCATTTATGGCAAACACATGACTGTATATGTTGTGCAACTGGAAAGACAGCATACATAAGACAGCTTGTGCATTTAATATCAGTCTCTCCATACAAGAAGATTTGAGCATTAGTCTCTACAATAGAAAGATCATTTAAGCTCATGATTGCTGTTGTATGGTGCCTACAATATCAGCTGATGACACAACTGTGTTGATATACTTGTGGATGAGGCACTGTAGCGTATATGCTGTTTAAAGAATCACCAGTACACTATTCAGGCCTGAAAGCACTTTTATTTACAGCCCCCATGCTAGCACTACTTTGGTTTAATCACCTACACAAAACGATAGGGAAAAGCCATGAACATTACCGGACTCCTACTCCCTGCCTCCCCGCTGGACACGCCAGACACACACGTGCGTGTCTCAACATGTGTCTCCGCGGCGCAGAGCCGTGCGCACCCCGCTCAGCTCACTGCGGCTCTTATTTTTAAGATAGCCATTTACCCAGAAGTGTAAGTCCGGGGTCACAGACAGCCTGAGCTTCCCACAAGTCTAAATAAACTTATTAAAAAAGACTTAAAAAGTACTTGTGTGACTGCTGCTCATCCGCAACAGTGACACAGTAAAATACACACAGCCCCCAATACTGTCTCCCTCTTTAAAGAGTGCTAAACACACACGGTAGTTTGGGACAAGCCCTGCTGAACTTCTACCTCTCTTCCTGGTACCAGAGTATAGCAACCAGGGCTCCACTAATAGAAATGGCAAACAAATGCCTTTAGCAGTGGGGACTGCTGTTTATTCATAAACAGTCCTCTATAGCATGCGGCAGGCAATAGATCATTCACTGTGACCATCTGGGCTGTCCCCCACTTCTCAGTGGTTGCATCCATTTAATTCCCTTCCTATCATGAATTCCTCTACCATCCTATTGAAAGATGATTCACCAGGTGCTTCAGCTATTTCATCTGGTAGTGCGTTCCGCTCCCTTATAGTTCTGTGGCAGTGTCAGTGACTCAGTAGGTAGCACACTCGCCTCTGATGCCGGCAGATCAGAGGGCTGTGGGTTCAGTTCCCACATCTGGCACTTGGGTTAATATTCCAGTACTGACCCTGTAGTGCAGCATGAGAGGGGTGCTGCACTTCTGAGGTGCCGTCTTTCGGATGAGACGTTAAACTGAGGTCCCATCTGCCTGGATTGGTGGTAGTTCAGGTGGATGTTAAAGATCCCATGGCACTTATCAAAAAGAGTAGGGGAATTTCCCTGGTGTCCTGGCCAAATTTCCCTCATTCACTAAAAAAATACCACCAACAGTTTAATCTGGTTCAAGGTCAGTTGACATTCATCTGTATCCCCCTCCCCCTGGTCGTGCCTGAAAATAGGCAGGATTTGTCTAGTGCACTTACCCGGTCAACAAAAACTAAATAAATAAAATAATAGTGACAAAATTATTCCAGGCCTCCTTCCTAGCTGTGCTAACTTCTAACTGATATCTGTGTTTATGGAGATTATGATTAAACTGTTTACATTTATAATCCATCTGTCTCATCAAGTTCTTGTCCCTTGCTATTTTATACATCAGTAGTAAATCGCCACATGTGTGCCTCTGATCTCTAAAGGTTATAGATCTGCATATTCTAACCTTTCCTTATAGGTTTTGCTGGCTATATTTGGAATTAATTAAGTGGCCTGATGCTGTATTCTTTCTAATGTTTATTTATTTATTTATTGATTGAAATGTTTCACCAGGAAGGCACACTAAACAACAAGTTGCTCGTCTCCCAGTGTGACCTGGGGGAGCGGGGTACACTGAGGATGAGAGAACAGATTTATACAATTTTGCAAGTAACATCAGATAGATAGCAGGTGGACAGCACTGATGTACATTTGAATTGCAAGGGGAACAAGGGGGCCTGGATAACAGACATTATAGTTAATAAAAACTAAGTATAGCGGCTAAGACTAGACAGAAAGCAGAGCAGACAGTACTATAATATAACAGAACGACAGAGAACAATATAGTTCCAAGTGCTAATAAACTCAGAGGCATTCAAAGTAAGTGCAAGGGAAGGGTGGAAGATGGGCGTGAGGAACTAAGTGCTCTATAATGATGTATTAAGATAGTGGAGGAGGAGTGTGGGGTGGGGGAGGAACCCAAAACCTAGTCCCTTTTGGATGATGTGAACCCAGCAAGGGGACTGGGAGCCAGCAAGTTAGAGGGGAGAGGGAGAATGATACAGGACCAATACCTCTTCAGGATGTTGGGAACCCTACAAGGGGACTGGGGGTGGCAAGTTAGAGGAGAGAGAGGAAGAGGGGGAGAGATAGATGGTATGAGTCTGAAGGTGTTTATAAGGAGGAAGGGCAGAAAATAGGGGAGAAGTGGGGGATAGGGCAGCAACGGAAGGGGAGTGGGTGAAAGTAAGGTGGGTATAATGACTGGCAACAGGGTAAAAGAAGTTAAGGAGGCTTATAACAGGAACAGCTAGAGGAGAGATAGTTATGTAGAGTGAAACAGAGAGTTAGAGGAGAAGGAGTGAGGTATTTGAGGGGGGAGGGAGTTCCAGATTTTAGGGAAGCGGTGGGCAAATCCAAACTGACCGATGAGGGTGGAGCGATGGGTGACCACCAAGGTATGCATGTCAAATGATCTGAGGGAGTGGAAGGGCAGGGAAGGGATGGAGAGGGGTGAGGTGGGGTAAGAAGGGAGTTCACCAAATCAATATTTAGAAGTGTTTGGCACTGTGGGGAAGGCACCTATTTGCCAGTGGGGGAAAAGGACAGAGCATGACTGAGATCACAGTGATGAGTATGAGAGGATAAGTCAAAAGTGAAGAGACAGCTGGCCCGGTGGTGCGGAGGGTTGAGGTGCTGGACGCCACACCTCGCACTACACCGGTGACCCGGGTTCGGGAACAGACTCCGGCCACTGGGGGTTGGCATGGGAGCGGGTTGACTGAGCACCCCAGGGCTGCTCTCCTCCTTCTAGGGTGGGTCTGCAGGGTTGCGCCATGCTTGAGCAGCCCCTGGCGACAACTGGGAGCAGCACAAGTCATGACGCCAGCAAGGGGTGGAGCATGGCAATGACGCCTCGCACACGCAGCGGGCGTCATTGCACTGCAAGCTCCAGGGGCACTAACTGGAGGAAAAATGGCTGGGCCCGACCATGCAGCTTGATGGCCGCACTCCCACTGGCCTAAAGGCCCATTCATAGAATTGTGTTGTGGGGGTCTGGGACAGCCCATGATGGAGAGGTAAGGGGAGACCCTCCATGGGTTGCAACAACTGTACCGGACCGCTCACTGTCGAGTGAGTCTGCAGTCCTCTGGGAATTGGGTGGCTGGTGGATGCCTCTGCTGGTGCGTGTAGTAGAGGCGCAAAAATAGAAAAAAAAAAAGAAGTGACAGAAGGAGTTAAAGAAAGTGTTCAATCTGGTCAGGGAGGAGTTGGGAGCAGCACCATAGACTACATCATAGTAATCAAAAATGGGAAGAATCGTAACTCAGACCTATTTCGTTATTTCCAGGTTCATAACCATATACTATGAAATAGGATTATCCAGGTTAATATGCCTTCCCCAACTCCTGATTTACTAAAATTATTTATAGATGCTACTCGAGGGAACCTGGGAACACATATCATAGGAACTATTTATAAAGGGTTAAGAAATGAATAGCATGAATCTACTGCCTCTATCCTACAGGAGTGGAATAGAGACTTATCTCTGGAAATATCCATGGAGACATGGCTGGGGTCAGCCTTGAGGGTGGTGAAGACCTCCTCATCTCCTTTATGGAGGGAATTTGCATGGAAATGCCATTCCCGCTACTTTCAAGCACCAGCAGTTCTCCTTAAATTCCTTCCAGATAAATATGGGGTATGTTGGAGAGGTTGCAGTTGCCCTAAGGCTTCCCTGGGTCATATTTTTTGGCTCTGCCCCAATTTGATGCCTTTTTGGCTTATCATTCAGATGTAACTTACTACTTTGTTTAGCCAGTCAGTTGAATTAACAGCCGAACAGACTTTACTGGGGATCTTTCCAGACCACACTCCTCCATGGGTTAATACCCTTTTACGAACATGTTTATTAGCTGCAAAGAAATCTATAACCCAACGATGGATGTTGGCACGGATACCAACAGTGGAGGAATGGAGATCTATAATGTCCAATTTATACCAATTAGAAAGTCTTAATGTAAAGATACAAAATAAAAATCCATCTCACATGTCTAAATGACAGAAGTGGGTACTCTGTCATTCAGCGGTGGACCTACCTTTTGCCCTTAATTTATCGCATTGGCACAGGGGTAACAGATTATTTACTCACATAAGGGGACGAGTGGGTTGGGGGGAGAGAGAGTAACTCAGACTAACAATTACTGTCTAAAGGGAGTTTAACTAGCATTTTATATTTAAGGGCCCTATATGTTACAGTAAATATAATATGGTAAATATTGGCTTAACTACAAGGTTAAAAGAGGGACTTTTTCCACCCCAAAGTAAGAATGATACCATGGAGATGGGCTTTTTCTAGCAATAATTAAATTTAGCCAATGGTAATCGCTCAATTATATTTATATCCCTAGGAAGAATGATTTTACTGACTGCTCTATACTGCTGTCTACTACCTTTTCTATCTAAACACATTGTACAGTGTCTTGACATGGGTATAAAAACTGCTATAATAAAAGAAATTAAAAAAAAATGGGAAGAATCATCTTCTGGACAAGTTCACGCCTAGCTGTAGGAGGTATGCAACTACAGTTCCTAAACAAGGCACTGAGCTTGGGGTGCAGTTTTTTCAAGATGGCATCAATGTGTCCAGAGAAACTGAGGTGAGGGTCCAACCATACCCCAAGGTATCTGAATGAGGAGGTGTCCTTGAGGGTTGTCCCATCCAGGGTGTGGAAAGAGTGCAGGCCAGGGAGCTGAGAATGTCTCTGCCTAGTGCCAAAGGTCATGGAAACCGTCTTCTTGGTGTTTAGGAACAGCTGATGGGAAGCAAACCAGAGCTGAACCTGGTTGAAGTCATGCTGTAAACTGGTTGCTAATGTGACTATTGGGCTGGCAGTATAGCCTAGAGGTTAGAGTAATGAGCTGTGAATGAGCTTGTTACATCCAGCAGTCCTGGGTTTGATTCCCACAACCTCCACTTGCATGCTGTGTGACTCTGAGCAAGTCACTTAACCACCCAGTGCTCCCGGGTCACCCCCTGAATACAGGCACTTATGCCTAGTGGGCCTTACCCGGTTACCAAAGAATGAAAAAAAAAAAATTCCTTCCCTAAGTGCAGAATCCAGACCAGAGAGCCATAGTCAAGATGTGGGTGCATGTGTTCTATAGAAGGGGCACATTATAGTTGTGTTTTTGTTAACAAAAGCTTTTCTGATGCACCCTAATACCCTGTTTGCTTTGCTAGCTATTGTTCTACAGTGGTCACTGAATTTAAGTTTATCTGTCAGTATTCCCAAGTCTCTTTCTTTAGAGACTACTTTCAGCTGTTTCCCATTAACGAAGCGTTCCTGTTGAGGCTCATTATTTGTGAAGTGGACAACCACACACGTATTAATATTGAATTCCATCCTGTTGTCACTGGTCCATGTTTCCAGTTTATAGAAGTCATTTTGCATATTATGTCTATCACTGTCCCTTTCAACAGGACCTATTTTGGTGTCATCCACAAAATTGTTGGTGTTGCTGTGGCACTCCTTCCCAAAGTAACTGATGTATATGTTGAGGAACAGAGGGCGCAGTACGGATCCCTGGGGTACTGCACCTGTAGCAGGGCATTAATTTGATATGTCTCCATTAATTCTTACCTTCTGTATTGCTCCTGTCAGCCAGGATGCAATCCAATCAAGGTACTGTGGGTTGATTGTGTGATTCCTTAGTTTCTATACAAGCCTTTTGCATGGTACCTTGTCAAATGCCATTCTGAAATCCAGACAGAGTGCATCCTTTGGTGTGTTGTGATCTAAAGCATAGCCAATTTCTTTATAAAAACTCAGTAGGTCTGTTACACAAGATCGTTATCTTGTGAACCCATACTGACTGGGATCTAACCGCCCACTTGTTTTTAACCAATCCACAATATTGTCTAAGGTTACACTTTCAGATGGTTTGCGTATTATGGACATTACACCAATTGGTCTACAGCTTTCAGTGTTACTCTTGTCTCCCCTTTAATATAGGAACCACTTTTGCAGTTTTTCAATCTAGTGGTACTACCTTCTCTTCCACAGATTTATTTATTGTAAATTATATAGGATATGCTATGTTTTTACTAACTTCTTTTAGTATCCTCGGTTGTAACCTATCTGGAACTGCGGACGTACCCAAATATAGTTTGTTGGCTTTTTTTTTTCAGTTATTTCTTTGCTAGTTATGTTCACTGTTTCTTCCTGACCTACACTTTTGTCACCATTTCTGGAGTGTGAAACAACTTTCCCTTCACTATCAAATACCAACGCAAAATAACAGTTCCGCTCACTGACCATTTCTTTTAGGTCTTCTGTATGCCCCAATTTGGTACGTAGTTGGCTTCCCGATTGCTCTTGTGAGAGTTCACATAAGCACAAAAGGCTGTTACGTCCCCCTTTGCCACTGCTAATATAAACTCTATGTTTCTTTTGACCTCCGGTTCCTTGTTTTGCTGACTTAACCGCTTCCTTGTAAACTGACCAATTCATTATATTTGTGGCTTTGTATCTTATGAATAGTCTTTTTTTTTAACTATGCTCCCTTTTTGCACTGGTGGCCAACCTCCTCGGCCCCCCACTTCCACGGACAGACCCAGGAACCCCATCCATCAGTGCCCCCTGAATTAACCCCCACAGGGTGGAGCCACCAGAGCCCTTTCCCCATTAACCCCGGCAGATCTGTGTCTGGGATGCGACAAGCACCCCAGGTCGGGGGGGGGGTGTCATCACTGGGCTTGCCGGGTAGAATTTTCTTATGTATTTTGTCGGGGGCACGTCACAACACCATGCTTCTGACATATCCCTCCAGCATTAACTGGTATCCCAGTACCAGGCATCCCATGGTCACCCGGGAGCCCTAGGACCAGGGACACTGTACCCCCCCCTCGGAGGTGGACAGCGTGCAACAGCCGCTGAATCCACCTCCGCCCCAGCCAGCTCTCGAGTGTCCCGAGTTTGTACCTGCACCCGGGCTACCTGTGTCTGAGCAGTAAATCTTTCCGCTGCAACGTTGGGCCAGCTCTATTTTTTGTTGTTTTTATTAGTTTTTCCACTTTCTTATTTAGCCAGTATGTTTTTCCCCTTTTTGGGGGTATACCTTTATTTTTGGCATATGTTGTTTCTTTAAGTCCAAAATTATGTTCTTGAGGGTCTCCCAGCATCATCAACACTTTTATTTTTAAATTCTGTTCTCCATCTATTTTGGATAATCTCCAATTCATGGATTTAAAATCCGCCTTGCCCCTGGGTCTTTCAGTTGTTCCGTTTATATAGAATGCTTTACAACTGATTGCAGATGAGTGATCTTGCTGTGGTCACCACTTCCCAATGGTTCAGTGGCCTTGATATTATTAATAGTATGTTGACTGTGAGTGATTAAGTCAAGAGTGTTCTTCCCTCTAGTACCTTCATTGACTACTTGTTCCATGTTAGATTTATGTATCATGTTGAGAAATTATTTTTCAGTCCTGTTGGTTGCTATTCCAATTGCCCAATTTATGCCTGGGTAGTTAAAAATCACCCATCACTATGGCATGCTGCCTGGAAACATAGCCGTGGGGACTCCTCCATTTATCTGAGCAATTCCAAAGTAAAACATTCCACATTACATCAGCACTGCACCCTGGCGAGAACAGTGCCAATACAAGGAGAAAAATTACTATAAATACACCAGCTTGTAAGGCTTTTCACAGCTTCTTGCCCATTCTAATTTTAAACACAGCCGCAATTATGAAAATCTCAGTTATGGGCCAGCTGCTAATGACCTGGAAGTCTCATGGGGAAATAAAACTCTCTCTCTGGTTCCTGCATTTAACTGTAAGGGTAGACCAAATTTTACAAACGTGCAGCTAATTGTGCAGCACTCTGGTCCAGAATTTGCACACATTGCATCTGAAGTCAAATGAGCTCCCAGCTCACGGCGGCCAGGTGCTGAGCTCACTGCTGGCACACCGAGTTCTTCGTGTTTTTTATGCACTCTGGACAGTCTGCTAGCAGACAGCCATGGTTACGGTACTGTACACGGAAAGATCAAACATGAAACTTGCTCAGTGACGTGTGACAGCCAAAATCTACTCAGTGAGGTTGGGCAGGATAACATCTGTATCAACATTTCCCACTCACAGCTACTATTATTAAATCTGGTTGCGAGTTCTGATGCGAACATGAAGGTGCCTATTTAAAGACCCCCACGGAAAAAGTGAATTTTCAGAAGCACAAAAAAAAAAGAAAAAAAAGGAAACTGTAGCTCTGTACCAATCATAAATTCAGAGGGGAGATTTCTCTCCAAGATTCAACACAGCTGCTAGGTCAGCCATCATGGGGCCACTCCAGCCCCCCCCCCCCTTAAGCTTATCTGGCCCCACATTTCAGCATGATTGGAAGGTTGGCTCTGATGTAAGAAACAAATTAACTTCCTAGTATTTATAGATTGTTCTAGGGCACAGGATGACTCTGAAGAAGGGCAGTGGGTTAAATTTGACCTCTACATCACTGGTTAAAATCAAGCCCCAGCCAACAGAGGTCACAACCCACCGCCAATGTATGTACATGACATCCCGTAAGGGAGAAGTCTAGGGAAACAAAGGTTGTTCTCACAAGGACAGAGCTGGAGCCAAATATAATTAAGGTATTTAAAATCATTACAAGTTTATTATAATAGACCCAGGGAGATTGTTTAGCAGAATCCACACTATAAGAACTAGAGGGCATGAGTACATGGTTAAGGGGAAGAGAGAGTTAGAAGGCTTGTAAAGAAACATTTTTACTCATTGTGTTATAGGGTCACTGTAATATTTTCTCCCCGGCTTGTGGGGGGGGGGCATCTTCTGTAACCCAAATCGTAGGTCTGAAAGAGTCACATGTCAGTTCCTGGGATTGAGTCTTGCACACATGGTCTCACAGACATCAGTTGTAACCATCCAGCTAAAGGGAAAATTCTCGTTAACCATGCTGCTAGACAAATGCTAGTTCTTTGTGTAGTGCCCCAGAGTTGGGGGCACAACAGAAATATACAATAGAAAAGTGCCCAGCTTTAACAGGTGCCCCAGTATAGTAGAAATGTGCCCCAAACATGCCAAGGTGCCCAGTTTCAGATGCCAGCATCAAACCTGTTACAAACCCTGCCTAAAATATTGTAAATAATTCAGAAAATAATGCAAAAGTTAAGTTTTATGCCAGCTTCAGTAACTAGCAACTAGAATGCCAAGCTCAGCAGATGGAATGCTTACTGTATGGCACCTGTCATGCCTTCCAGAACTAGAACCCAGAGTGTTACTGTTTAAAAAAATATTTATAGTGGGCCCGGTGGCGCTGAGGGTTGAGGCGCTGGATGCCACACTTCACTCCACGCCGGCGAACCGGGTTCGGGAACGAGCCCGGGACGTCGGGGGTCGGTAGGGGAGGGTAAGGATTGAGCATCCGGAGGACAGCTCTCCTTTGCCGGGAGGAAGGGGGACACACACACTCGGCGCCTGACTGTCCTCTGGTGGAGGCCAGAGGCACAGCAAGCGCATGAGTACACAGAGGGGGTTGGGAGTGGTTGATGTCGGCGGTGACGCCTTGACGTTGGGGTACGCACCACTCTCGCGAGAAAAAGGAAAATCACCCATGGCGAGCCCCGGTAGACGGAGCACCAGGCCCCATCCCCAGTGCCCCTGCCTGTCCGCACCAGCGCCCGACGAGCAACAAGAAGGACTCAGGCCCTACCTGCACGCTACTGGGGATATAAACCACGGCCACATGGGGGACCGGACTGCACCGGCTCCAGGTAAGAGGGCGGGACTCAGAAGGCTACAGGTGTCTCTCAAGAGTGGGAGGCAAGGGCAGGGGAGTATAAAGAATAAGTAAAAAAAAAAATATATATATATATATTTATAGTGTATGGTAAGCCCCTGTTCTGCATGGAAATCAGTGGTTCTCAAAATGTTGTTCTGCTGCAGTTCAAAAGGTCATGGAATGCGATTGTACCCTACTGCAGCAGAACATTTTGAGAACCTCTAGCGATTCCAGCAGTCTATGTGCACACGCTACACTAACTGTCCAGCACAAAACGTAGGATCAACCAGATAAGCAGTGTCTTCAGCGATAGCAGCATGAGCAGAGGAAGCAGAACACAAACAAACATGAAACGGGCAGATCAACCAGATAAGACAACATAACCAACCACATAATTAATTAAAAAAAAACACACCGCTAACACGCTTCTCTCTTAGCGAGAGAAACGGGTGCCATATTTTTATTTAAGCCTAATGAAACTCTGAACCAATAGAAGACCACGCTACACACGCACAGGCGGCTACTACTTAACCTCATCACAGACCCTAGCAATTAGCTTTTCATCACGGACTGAAATGAAGCAGCTAAACTTCTTTGTTTTATTAAAAAAGAGAGTTTGAAATATTTTTACGTGAACCATACGCTATAAAAAATAGTGAATGGGCTACCATATGCCCAACCAGCCTATTGCGCCATCTCAGGGTTCTGATTACCTTGAGACCTCTCGAGCTTCGCTCTCGAGGTCTGAGGTAATCAGAACCTCTCTGTGGCACAATAGGCTGGTTGTGCATGGTAGCCCATCCACTAGTCTCTACATAGAGAAAGTCGTGGCGACTGTGGGGGAGAGAGGACACAGAAAGTGAGGAGGGACGAGAAGAGTTTGCCAGGAGGGCCAAAGCTGTCCCTGAGGACTTTCCTGTTTGCCCCTCTGCCTCCAGTCACTGAAGAACAGCATACCTGGTCAAGTGTTTGGTCCGTGGTGCCGTGGTGAGGCGCCAGAAAGAAAATAAATGTCCCGCTGTTTCCCCGTGAGGGCTTGGTGCCCCGTTTTATTATTTGAATTTTAAAAATAAAAGTTTCGGTCCCTCAGAGGTGGCGGTAGCACAGCTGCATCGTTTCGTGCTGTCCCAGGGTCTTGCAAGGTCCCCTTCTGAACGCTATCTGCCTGCAACTCCCTCCCTCTGCGAGCAGCACCTCCCACCTCCAGTCTACATTTTCTGTCTCTCAGTAGTGTGGTGAGTCAGCAGTAGCACACTGCAATGTGCTGTCCACCTCAGAACTAAAAGAAAACTGTTATTTATTTTAAAAGTCTGCGTTTGGCACAAAGGAGAACGACTAAGCACCATGAAGGGGCAGGCCAGGGGCTCTGAAATTTAAATAAATTAAGCTGTCCAGGCACAGCGACACCCATGGGGAGGGGTTAACCAGGACAGGCCTCAGAAGGTTCATTAATATTTATCAGGGAGGTGTGGTTTTGGCGAGAGACTGACAGTAAGGCCTAGGACAGGCCCAGAAATTAAAAGGGGCAAGTCAGGTCCACGATTTAAAGAGGCCCTGTCCAGAAGGGGTCAGCAGATTTCAAAGGGACCCACTCTAAGTGAGGCTCAGCGATTTAAAGTGGCCCAGCTTAAGGGAGGCCCAGGATTTAAAAGAGGCTTATACAGGAGAGGCCCAGTGATTGTTTGGTGAGGGCATCTAGGCCCAAGATTTAAAGCGGCCTATAGACAGGCCTGTGCCAGTTCTCAAGGGGGCTCAGACAGAAAGGGCCAGCGATTTAAAAGGGCAAGGGAAGCTCAGGACCCACAGGGGCAAGTTAGGCCCACTGCTATATAAAGGGGCACGTTAGGCCCACTGCTATTTAAAGGGGCGAGTTAGGCCCACTGCTATTTAAAGGGGCGAGTTAGGCCCACTGTTGCTTAAAGGGGCAAGTTAGGCCCACTGCAAAGTGCACTGTTACCTAACCAGGTGCGTTAGGCCCACTGCTGCTTAAAGGGGTGAGTTAGGCCCACTGCTAGCCATTTAGACCCCCCAGGTGTGACAGGGGCCCTGCAGCATTAGTGTCCCCAGATGTTAAGGGAGTCTAGCTAGCCATACAGAACTGCAGTAACAGGAAGAACCTGATCTAGCTAGAGGGACCTCTGTTAGTTAGGTCCACTGGGGCTAGGGTTCAGCCAGTAAAGTAAAGTGCCCATTTATTTACTGTGATCTGAACACTGAGACTGTATAATTGACCACTGCAACAAGAATTGAGACTTTATTTGCATTGCTATTACTACTACGAACAATAAAAGTGCCAAAAAGTATTGCTTTGTTGCCAGCATTTCAGTGTCACAAGCTGTTCGAATCAGTCTTCAGCAAGTTTCTAGAATCCTTTCACCAATGTGTATCCAGATCAATCTTTTTCAGTACTCCAGAAATCATCTTCAGTGCATCTTCAAAGCAGCCAGCAGCAGATTCTTGAAGAACCGTGTTGCAGTCATCTCAGTTTGCAGCGTCCTGTTTATTATTTTCCACTCTCCAGTTCCCAGTGTATGGCCTGGCCCAGTACAAAGGTACCGTCCATTTTTTTGTTTAATCGTCCATATCAAAATGCCATCCAGATCTTCTGCTACAGTATCCTGCACCATCATCCTATTTCTCATTTTACATAGCCCTCGACTCATCCAGCCTTGGTGCCCAGCCTTGATGCCCAGAACCCCATTGCTCTCTCGCGTTTCATAGACTTCCTTTTTCCTACATCATCTTCGTGTCCCGACAATCCAGAAGTGGGCTGTGGCTGGGTGTTCAGTATCTTCTTCTGTGTCCCGACAGTCCAGAAGCAGGCTGTGGCCGGGTGTTCGTACCTTCCTCATGTTCCGACAGTCCAGAAGCAGGCTGTGGCCGGGTGTTCAACATCTTCTTCTCCCGGCAGTCCAGAAGAGGTGGTGGTCTTCTTCTTCCTCTTCTTCCTCTTCCTCCTCCTCCTCTCCTTCTCCTTCTTCTTCTTCCTCTTCTTCCTCTTCCTCCTCCTCCTTCTCCTTATCCTTCTTCCAGTCCAGAAGCGGGCTGTGGCCGGGTTGCTTGTGTTTCAATTCCGGCAGCCCTCAGTGGGTTTTGAGTCGAGGAAATCTTTGCATTGTTCTGAAATTCTGGCAACCTTAGAGAGGTGGAGTGTGGCCAAGAATGCAAGCAGTGGTGTGGGGCCAGAGGGTATGGGTTGATGGGGGATTGGGGGGAGACCTGGGAGGATAAGGGGCTAAATGCTAGAGATAGGTTCCATCTCAGTTTGGAGGGGAGGAAAATCCTTAAGTTGAAAATAGAGGTTTGTTGGTGAAAGGTGGGGTTTAAACTTGTGAAGGGGAGGGATGGGAAAGAAGGCTGGCCGAGCGGGTCCGGGATAAAGGAGGGACTGCTTCCACCCTCTGGGAGCTGGAGGAATGGGAAAGGCCAACTGGTAAGGTGCTGACCGGGAAGACTGAATCCTCATGGGAACATGAGCAGGGGAAATGGAAGTATACAGAAAGGGTGGAAGGTAGTCCTGCTAAATGCCAGGAGCTTGGGCAATAAAATGCCTGAGCTCCAGACGATGCTAACTGAGGGAAAGGTGGATGTGGCAGCAGTCACTGAGACTTGGGCCACTGCAGGACATGACTGGGACCTGAACCTGGAGGGTTACACTATGTTCAGGAAGGACAGAGGGAAGGGAAGGGGAGGAGGGGTAGCAATGATAGTCAAAAACTGCATTGGCATAGGGGGAGTAGAGAAGGCGGAGGGAACCATGGAGGCGATTTGGGTCACCTTGCTAACAAATGGGGGCAAGAGAGTAAAAATAGGAGTGGTGTATAGACCCCCTGTGCTGGCAAAGGAGCTGGAGGAGAGTCTGGTGGCAGATGTTGGGAGACACTGCAGATTGGGCAGGGGAAGGGTGGTGGTGTTGGGGGACTTAAACATGGCAGGAATGGACTGGAAGACTATGACATCCTTGGTGGCCAAGGAACAGAGGTTGTTGGATGCCTTTCAGGACGCGTTCCTAACTCAGCAGGTGGGGAAACCCACCAGGAAGGCGCAGATACAGGATTTGGTCCTGGCAGACAGTGACCAGATTGGGGGCCTGGAGGTAAGGGACCCATTGGCAGGGAGTGACCATGCCACGGTCTGGTTCTGCCTGGACCTAGGAGGAGTAGAAGGCTGCACAAAGACGGAGGTAACCAACTTCAGGGGGGTGGATTTCGAGGAAATGGGAAGGATCCTTAAGAAGCATTTGGATGGGATTGGGCCAGACATGGACCATGACAGTAGGTGGGAAATCATCAGGAGGGGGGGTGCAGGATGCTACGAGCACCTGTGCAAGATTATGACAAAAATGTGGTAGGGCCCGTAAACCCTGCTGGTGGACCAGGGAGGTTCAGGAGGTGGTGAGGGGAAAGAAGGCGGCCTATAGGCATTTCAAGTGCTCAAGGAATGAAAGGGATAGAGGGGAGTATGAGCTGATGGCTAGAAGGGCCACTAGAGTGGTGAGGGTGGCTAAGGGAAGGAAGGAGCAGAACCTGGCCAGGGAAATTAGGAGAGGGAATAAGGGGTTCTTTAGATACATTGGGGAAAACAAAGGTGAAGGGCAGATTAGCAGGATTAAAACAGGGAGGGAGGGATGGGCACAAGATCCGGGTGAGCAGGCTGAGGTACTAAATGAGTACTTCACCTCAGTTTTCACCAAGGAAAATTTGGGGGGCTGCATCATACATGAGAGGAGATGGTGAAACTGGGGGGGGGGGACCCTTGCTGATCGTCGGGTCTGAGGAGAGGATGGGCCATCCTTGGCAGGAGGGGAGAAGGCAAGGCAGGGGGACGAGGTATCGGAGGTGGAAATCACAGCAGAGAGAGTGAGGGAAGCCCTCAGGTTCCTTAAGACAGAGAAAGCACCGAGGCCAGATGAACTACATCCCAGAGTGCTGAAGGAACTGGCAGATGTCCTGGCGAAACCACTGGCAGAGCTTTTCAGCATCTCTCTGAGGACAGGGTGGGTGCCTCAGGACTGGAAGGTGGTGCATATAGTGCCTATCCACAAGGGGGGGGATCAAGGGAGGTGGCAGGGAACTACAGGCTGGTTAGCCTGACATCAGTGGTGGGCAAGGTGATGGAGGGCATTGTCAAGGAGAGGCTGGGGGGGACCTGGAAAAGTCTGGGTGCCTGGACGATAGACAGCATGGATTTGTCCCAGGGAAATCGTGTCAAACAAACCTTGTGGAGTTCTATGACTGTGTGATGAGAGCCTTAGACCTGGGTAGACTGGTGGATGTCCTCTATCTTGACTTCAGCAAGGCGTTTGACTCTGTTCCTCATGGGAGCCTGTTGAATAAGCTGGGAGAAATGGGGGTGGGGAACCAGATGATCAGATGGATAGGCAATTGGCTCCAGGATGGCTGGCGGGATAGTCTCATCCCCAAGGAGGGTCATTAGTGGGGTCCCTCAGGGATCAGTCCTTGGGCCCCTCCTGTTCAATGCCTATGTCTCTGACATAAGGAAGGGTATCAGGAGTGAGACGAGTCTCTTTGCGGATGACTCAAAACTGGGGGCGGTGGTGGATGGGGAGGAAGGGAGGGTGGCCCTACAGGGGGACCTGGAGGCTCTGGAAAGGTGGTCTAGAAAGTGGAAGCTAAGGTTTAACGCAGGGAAATGCTAGGTACTGCATCTGGGACCCAGAAACCCAGGCCAAGAGGACACCCTGGGGGGGAAATGCTACATGTCTCAGTGGCTGAGAGGGACCTGGGGGATGGTGGTGGTGGATGTCAAGATGAACAACTCTGAGACTTGTAGGAGGGCAGTGGCCAAGGCCAACAGATGCATCGCTAGGGGGCTCACCTCCAGAAGGAGGGAAGTGATACTCCCTTTGTATAACTGCTTGGTGAGACCGCACCTCGAGTACTGTGTGCAGTTTTGGAGGCCACACTTAAAAAGGGACACTGAACTCCTGGAGAGGGTCCAGAGGAGGGCAACCAAAATGATCTGGGTCTTGGGGGACAGGACCTATGGCGAGAGGCTTGAAGAGCTAAATATGCACACACTGGAAGAGAGAAGGGACTGGGGGGACATGATAGAGGTCTTCAAGTACAGGAAGGGGTTAAATAGGGGAGAAGCAGTCAAGGTGCTCCGAAGGAGGGGGGGGGGCAACTAGAGGGCATGGGTGGAAGCTGGAGGGGGAGATTCAGGGGAGAAAGGAGGAGGTACTACTTCACTGAGAGGGTGGTGGAGCCATGGAATGCGCTGCCCAGGGGGCTGGTGGAGGCAGAGACGGTGGAGGGGTTCAAGAGGGGGTGGGACAGGTACAGGGGAAGGGTTCTGGATGCAAAGTCCTGTGCAGTGGGAATATCTAGGACTAGGAAGGGAGAAGCCAGAGATGACGAGGGGGGCAGCAAGATCAGCTCCCAGGGTGGGGGCTGACCAAACAAGCAGACACGAAAGACCATTTGGCCTATTCTGCTGGCATTTTAGTATGTTAGTAACTCATGGCCTGTTCAAAATCCTCTCTGAATTCCCTTCATTTTAACTCATTCCAGTCAGCCAGCCAAGTGTTCCCCTTGTGTTTCATACCCCGCAACTCAGTTTCTTCTCGACGACAGAGAAAACCTAACTGTGCATGAACTGCTTCTTATGACTTATGTAGAGTCTTCTAGTGACATGTTTTAGAGTTCCTTAGGGTGGAGTACTCCAGGTAATAGGCCCTAGGTAGAAGTGCACCTCAGGGTAGTATTAGAAACAGCACAGTGATTTACTGATCTTAAGAGTACAGAATGCTCATAAAGCCATTACAGTTGATTATTGCAAGTGTGTATAGAGTCACCCTCGTATAGGGTATAAAGTGTAGGATGCTCGTAAAGCGGAGCTGTTACAGTCACTGGATTTAGAGTTCTCCTCGTACAGGAGAGTAGGGATAAGAGTTCCCTGTGACCATGTTTCCCTTTCCCCGTGTGTGTGAATAAAATCCTGAGCAGTATTTGGAATCTATTTCTGACTCTCGCCTCTCTTTGTCAGGTGCCACCATCCACCTACTTGGGACCTGTGTTAGTAATTTGTGTGCAAGTTACTGTTGTCATCGACACAGTTGCTTTATTTACCCCTTTTATATTGTTGTGGAGACCCAGCACACGTTAACATCCATTTTACCACCATTGGGGCACCACATTTGCATGCTGCGATCTCAACTTTCACCTCCAGATGGCAGTCAGTGTGATTACCGATTATTTATATACTACAGTTGGTAGCGCCAGCAAGAAGTGGGCCAAGTATCCGAGAGGATTCTCTCCTCCTATACAAAGGGTGGGCTGTGGCTTCTTTTGAAGTACTGCCACCTGAGGAAACCACATGTGGAAGTCAAGCTAGTACTGCTTGAGGGTGCAAATGACACAAGCATAACACACCAGCAAGCATGTCACTTGCATGTTTCTGTGTAACTTTACGATTCCAAACAGTAAGTGAGCAAATGGCCTAACACCCCCCATACATAGCTGGGGCATACGAATCCTGGAACTCCTCCCCAACTTGATCCCAATTCCTTCAGAAAGGGTCACGATCATGGAATTCTACATCAACCACAAAGCAGTTGTTTCCTCTATCTTGGACACGGGGTCATCCGGCCGAATAATCTCACAGGTTAGGGTCACGGTGAGCCCAAAAGAGGAGACCGCATAATTTAAAGGACAGAAGCCTCAATGCAAAAGCCGTGAAACAAGCCTTACTCTGAAAACACACTGACTGTAAAGCCAAATGTTAAAGAAACCCACAATTCCTTTGTGGTTATTTGCATATATTACCTACGATACCTTGCACTGCAGGATATTTGTAATTTTGTGTTTCTTTAACACTGTACTTTAAAGTCAATGCGCTTTGAGACTAACCCTTGCTTCACTGCTTCAGCATTGAGGTTCTTAGCCTGAATATAAAACCAAACTTCCCTCCTTCTCTCTCTCCCCCTCCCTCCCTTCCTTCCTCCCTCCTTCTGGCACAATAACGCCACACAGTCACACTGATGCTATCTTTCAAATTTTCCTCCTTCCCTTATTGCAGCACAGTGACACCACACAGTCACACCGGTGCTGTCTTTCCAGTCCTAGTCTTCTGCATCATGGACATAATTTCATTCCCAACACTGACTTCAACTCTTTGAATCAGGAGTGCAAATTTTATGTAAGGGGAGTATCTTGATCTCGGTTGTGCTGCTGGTGGGGGGGGGGGGCTAATTACTTTCCTTAGTGAGTACAGTTATACAGGTGTCCTCCCCTTAAGAAGGGTAATGCCATCAGTTTCAGCCCCCAAGGGATCCTTGTATCTCTGCCACCTGCATAGCAACTCTGCCTACCCATTAGAGGATGGAGGACATCAAGTTTGATTTATGTAGTGAGTGTTTTAAACAGCCTGAATTCCACGGCACAGAGTGATGATGGAGTATGTTAGCTTAGGGAAGGATATGGCTAGGAGAGGACTGACAATAAAATGGGGTGTCTGCCATGGCTCATCTCCTGTGTATCTGAAATCTGATAGATCTGCGACATTTTTCTTTCACAAAGGTATAGAAAATGCTGGCTAGTTTAGACCGCACCGATCCTTACTCTACAGGCCTTGGCCTCTGCAGAAGCTTTATTTCTTCTTTACCAGGCAACTAAGGCTGCAGACATTTACTTAAACAATAAGACTTGATGAGCAGGGCATTATCAGGAGGTAATCAAGCATCCCAAGGAGAAGCCGGAGCGCTCAGAATAGCAACAAAAGGATAGCATTCTAGCGCAACGTTAGTTTTTCCTAATGGTTCTTTTTTTTCCCCTCATTTGTCTGCCCAATTTAAGGGTTCTTCAACTGTTTTCTTCTCCTCCCAAGACCCATTTTAAAAAAAGGTTCCAAAACCATTTTCCCCTACTCCCCTTTCCAATTAAATGTTTCTTGATTTTCCTTCAGTGGCCCTAAACTGTTTGTTTTCTCCCAGACATGAAAGCCAGAGATCCAGATGGGTACTCCACTCAGATAATGTTAGATTTAAAGTTTTTAGTTTGGGGCTAGTTTGGCTGCTTACATCTCAAAAGTATAAGAAAGAACTAGCCACTCCAGACATGTTTTCTCCAGCATTTCTTCAAAATACTTATTCATCCAGTGTAGCATGGACCCCAGGCTTGGACCTGGCAGCCCATGCTACATTGGACAAATAAGTATTTTGAAGAAATATTGAAAAAACATTTTTGCCTGCAGTGGCTAGTTCTTTCATACGCTTTGAGATGTTTTCTCCCAGGGTCATATTAAGGACAGCAGCAGCAGTCCTCCCCCACCCCAAGTCCCCACGTGAGTAGGCCGGAAGCTTGTTCCTACATGCTGCAGAAATCAAGGCCAGCACTAGGCTCTGCAGTACCATCATGTGAGAGGAAGGTGGAAGGGAGAACACCGGGGGAAAACCCCAGATCATTGTCTTCACTGTGGTCCCTGTACTTAACTCTTCCTCTAACAGTACAACTAAATTCTGGAAAACCTTAAAGGAAATCCAAGGCCACAGTTCTGCTAGTCCATTCCTGCCAAAAATCTCTTCAGGCAGCTTGGTTGTCACTGACAAGCAAGAAATCCTTGAACTCTTTAATAATCACTTTGCCACCATGGGCCTATCATTTGATAACTCCCGCGCTTCTAGCCTACGTGCACAACTATTTACTCCTAGCTCAACTTGCCCAGGCTCTGCCCCAACCTCGCCCCCTCCTCACACGACATTCTCCTTCTCCCCTGTCACAGTAAAGGAGGTTGAGGACCTTCTGCTCCATCTGGATTGTAGGAAAAGGGCTAGGGTAGACCAGACAGAGCCTTTCTTCCTCAGACTTGGCTACCGCATTCTGTCGCCCGCAATCACCCATCTCTTCAACATGTCCCTTACCCAGGGCTCACTCCCGACCATCTGGAAAACTGACCACATTATTCCACTATTTAAATCTGGCAGCACTAGTGATCCTAATAATTACCACCTCATCTCCTTACTCCCTAACCTCTCTAAGCTTCTGGAAAAAGTGGTTAATACCCAGCTTAGACAGCACATCAATGACTTGGACCTTCTAAACCTTGCTCAGTCTGGCTTCTGACCCCACCATAGTACCACCTCAGTGCTTGCTAAGGTCATGAATGACTGGTTGAGAGCCTTGGATGCCAGAAGTTATGTGTGCGCTCTGTTTCTCGACCTTAGCAAAGCCTTCAACATGGTAGACCACTCCTTGCTCCTGGCTGCTCTACAGAATATTGGCATCAGTGACATGGCCCTAGAGTGGTTCTCTAACTACCTCTCTGATCGGCACCAACAGATCAAGGCTGGGGGGAGTCTCTCCCCCTTAAAAACACTCTCTAGAGGAGTACCGAAAGGGTCCATCTTGGGTCCTCTCTTGTTTGCCATTTACATAAACAAACTAGGTGCTGGAGTCAAGTCAGCTGACATACACCTCTTTGTGGATGACGCTGTGTTGTATGTAGCCAGACCTACTCTGGAACTTGCGTGTAGTGGCCTTCAAATAGAATTTAACCACTTACAGAACAATCTCCTTTACTCTAAACTTCTGTTAAATGCTAAGAAAACAAAGGACATGATCTTCTCCCCTGTAGTAAACTCCCCCTACTCTAGCACAGTGGGGACAGCCCCTCAAATCCACACCTTGCTCGGCGAATCGCTGGACTATGTAGATTCCTTCAAATATCTGGGGGTGTGGATTGACTCCAATCTTTCCTTCAAAGTTCATATTGAGGAACTCTCCTAAAAGCTTAAACAGAGGCTTGGGATTTTCTTCAGAATCAGGCATCTATTAACGCAGGAGGGGAGAACCAGGTTGGTTCAAACAACGTTCTTGCCTCTCATTGACTATGCAGACCTTCAGTATGGGCACTGGTCTAGTGTGGCCCTTGCCAAACTAGACACTCTGTACCACCGGGCGCTCAGCTATATTACCAGTGCCCCCTACTCAACACACCACTGTACCCTCTACAACATTGTAGGTTGGGGCTCCCTTACTCTTAGATGACAAAAGAACACCATGCTCTGGATCTATAGGGCCATCTCTAACAAGCGGCCTCAATATATTAAGGATTGCCTACCTTCTTGTATTCCTGGCAGCTATCTGCTGAGAAGCCAGACTGACGTGGCCCATTACATACCCAGAGTTAGGACGCACTTTGGTCGGGCAGCAATTAGTCATGCCTTACCAGTCCTCTGGAATACTGCTCAAAATTTACTGCAGCTTGTTTCACCTGTACCATTAGCTGCCTTTAAAAATCTTATCCAACAATCATTTATAGAGTCCTGCAACTGCTTCCGGCACTGAATCTCTGACTCTCCCTCCTACCTGTCTGTCACCTCCCCCTACTAATGGCACCTTTTCACCCCTATACCCCCTCCCCCTTACCCTTAGACCTACCATGCCAACTAATGCAGCTATGACATTCCTGAAGGTATTACAATTGCCCCCTCCCACCCCTCCTAACCTCTCCTTCCTCCACTATCCTTGGCGCTTCCTGTGCCCTCAGTGTCCTTGCTTTATAGTCTTCTCCTAGGCCACGTAATGCTTTGTTGGTCTAGACCTCATCCAATATAATATTGTACTCTACTGTCTATCAGAGACCTGCCTTGCACAGAACTCGCACATAGCGGTATGCTGACTGCCTTTGGTACCACGCCTGTAAATTATGCTGCCTTGTTCTGTTCTCAGTGTCAAATCTTACGTTGCTATTTGTAAATTATTATACACCACCGTGCCAAGCCATGCCATTCTCACTTGTAATGACTGTACATAGGCTGCTAATGTTGCTACGCCTACGCCAAACTGTTGTATTGTGACTTGTTGTTATTGTTGTTTAAACTACCTGGTCCGTCTTGTAAATGAGCCCTGCTTAATGGTGTTCCGCCTGGCTAAATAAAGATATTGATTGATTGATATTCAAGTCCTACACCATGGAGCCCTATCGCCAGTCTTCATCCTGCTGATGCTTGGAAGGGGAGACGACCTTTCTCCCTGGAGGCCTGCCATGGGGTATGCATCATCGGGGTTGGCAATGCAGTTAGAAGATTAACAGGGGACTAGAAAGTCTCTGCAGAGAGGGGTAAAAACCTTGATTAAAAAAAAAAAAAAAGATAGCAGCAGCTCTTTAATATGCCAAAAAAGGGTGACGTATAACCAATAAAACATGTTAGCCTGTGGACAACATGGTGGCAGTTTCATCTTGTGATGTGGGAAGAATAAGCTATTGTACACCAGAGGGATTGCCTCCAGAAAGGCGGAAGTGATCCTTCCATTGTACAACTGCTTGGTTAGGCCACACCTCGAGTATTGTGTGCAGTTTTAGAGACCACATTTAAAAAGGACATTACACTTCTATAGAGGGTCCAAAAGAGAGCAACCAAAATGATCTGGGGCCTGGGGAAGAGGACCTATGAGGAGAGGCTCAGGGAGCTCGACATGTACACCCTGGAGGAGAGGAAGGACGGGGCGAGGCATGATAGAGGTCTTTAAGTACATGAAAGGGATCAATAAGGGAGGCCCAGTCAGGGTGCTCCAAAGGAAGGAGGGTGGCGCAACAAGAGGTCACAGGTGTAAGCTGGAAGGGGGCAGGCTCAGAGGAGGAGGAGGAGAAGATGTTATTTCACTGATAGGGTGGTGAAGCCATGGAATGCACTGCCCTGGGAGCTGGTAGAGGTGGAGACTGTGGACGAGTTTAAAATGGGGATGGGACAGGTACATGGGGAGAGTAAATCTGACCAGGCCCAGTACAGGTGGAACATCTGGGACTGGGGACAGTATAACCCAAGGGGGAGGGGGGACACCAAAATCGACCCTCAGTGCACGTACTGAAAATCGAGCAGACTCGAGAGACCATTAGGCCTATTCTGCTGGCATTTTAGTATGTTAGTACCTTCGAACATGACTTATTCCACCCCACCTTCATCTGTTTTTTTTTTTTAACTCTTTCTTTTCTCCCCATCTGGCAGGTATCCCACATCTTGCATCCTGAGGCACCCCAGGACTTACTTTTACCTCTCCAGAGCTCCATGGCAACACCCCTCCCACCCCATGGCAGGGCCCTAGAGATGACCCCCAATTCCTCAGCAATGAATTGGAAGTGGAGAGGCTGCCTTGGGTTGGTGAGAGTGGGGCCTGCAGGTACCCAGGGCTGTCATGATGCACAGATGTCAGACGTCAGCAGTTTGCAAATCTGACAACGTCCTCCTCTCCTGACTTAGGACCCTCTGGCTGCAGCATCACACATGGGCACCCAGGTGGTGGTGGTGCTATTGGGTTCAGTGGCCGTCCTCCCCAGAGGAGAAGAGCAGCCTGCAGTATGCTTAATCTTCCTCCTCCCCTCCTAGCTGGCCCCTGACAACACAGGCTCACTGCCGAACCTGGGTCACTGGTGTCACAAGCCAAAGCTCTATTACTGGGCAGACTGGTGGCTTACTGGTGGCTTACTGCACCCCATCTCCATGTGATGAAAATACCACCTTATTTTTTACTGGCACTCATGCACTACCCTCTGTTCTAGTTTTATTGTCACTTGAATATATAATTTAAGATGTATTTATAAACAAAATACTCTTCATTTAATAAAAAAAAAAAAAAGCCCTGAAATGTACCACCTCAGAGAACTGGTTCAGATAAGTCTGCAACCTTTTAGAACCTGTGCCATTTACTGTAAAAGGATCACACCGGAATCTTTTTTCCAGTTCTGATGGTCTTTTAAAACACTGGGGCCCAATTTCTAACATACTAAAAGCCAGCAGAATAGGCCTGAAGGTCTGTCATGTCTGCTTGGTAGCCAGCCCCTAATGGGTGCTCACTTTTCCACCCCCCCAGCCCCAGAGAGGGTCATCTTCAGCTTCAGTTTATTCTTGTACCTGTCCCACCACCTCTTGATGCCCTCCACTGTGCCCTCCTCCACCAGACTCCCGGGCAGTGCATTGCATGGCCCCCACCACCCTCTCAGTGAAGTAATGTCTCCTACATCCCCCCCTGTAATTTCCCCCCTCCAGCTTCCACTCATGCCCCCGGTTGTGCCCCCCTTCTTGAGTCTGAATATCTCTTTGTCTCCACCTCTGTTTATTCCTTTTACATATTTGAAGACCCCTATCATGTCCCCCCGTCTTTCCTCTCCTCCAGTGAGTACAGCCAAAGCTCTTCCAGCCTTTCCTCATAGGTCCTCCCTCCCATGTCCTGAATCATCCTGGTTGCCCTCCTCTGGACCCTCTACAGCAGTGCTACGTCCTTCTTGAGGTGAGGCCTCCAGAACTTCACATAGTACTCAAGATGCGGCCTGACCAAAGCATTATACAGAGGGAGGATCACCTCCCTCCTCCTGGACGTAATCCCTCTGGCTATGCAGCCCAGAATCTTGTTTGCTTTAGCCGCAGTTCTTCTGCAATTTTCGGTGTTATTCATTTTGGTGTCTACCACCACCCCCAGATCCCTTTCACTCATTGTGGCTTGCAGTGAGACCCTCCCAGGGTGTATACATGGCCTGGGTTTCTGACCCCCAGATGCAGCACACTATACTTCCCTGGATTAAACCTCAGTCCCAGTTTCTGGTTGCAAGGGACTGATGCTAAATGACTGCAAAATAATTTGGCACCAACCACTTGCCTGCAAGCCTCTTGAGCTATGCTCGGGTGGGAGGCATGGTATCTTCCACACCAGTGCACAGTAAGTGCATTGTTGTGCAGAAGAGGGTGTAGCTGGCATGCAAATGGCATGTAGTGGTATTCAGATGGCTAACTACCACTGGCCTGCTCACTACAGCACTACAACAACCCCCCCTCCAAATACTGCACAACATGGAAAAACTGACAGTAGTGAGTTGGAAGTGCTGTGCCGGGTACGGATTCCAAGGGGGGATGGGGGATGATGACATTGTAGTGGGACCAGATCATCAAGGGAACATAATGGATGCATGGAGCCAGGTTGAGGGGAGCCACTAGACTACCACGAGTACAAGTATGATATATGGTTTGGGGGCCCACTGGCTACCGACAGGGAGATTGCCATGGGACATTATCAGGCAGAATGTCACTGGGCCAGAAGCAGCCCAAGGGAGCGAGGTGGGGTCCATTACTTAAGAGTGCCATCTCACACATGTATGTATGTGCATGTCATTGCACCACGTGTATATATGTATGGGGTGGTACACCAGCATTATTGTGTGCAACACAATAACATCTGAGCACCTTAATTTAAATATTAGGATCGAGCTGTGAGGGTCCTCTTCCCCTTGGTGCAGTTCCTTTGTTCTTAGTACAGCAATTCTCTTGATCGGTGCAACAGGGCACACTTTTTGCCCCTTTATCTAGGGTAAAAAACTGCAACTGAGAACTAGTCCCTGGTTTTTGAGCTTTATATACCCCCCAGCAGACGTTTATCCTGATGAAATAATGGGATTATGAGAAGACCCAGCAAGAATGCTGGGGGGCGAGAAAGACTGCCATATGCCAGGTCCATGTTAGGTGGTCTTGCACACAGTGATGTTACACAAATGGTACTATTTAGCTCCAGCACACTGAATATACTTACTACAAACCTTAAGTTGTTTTCATTAATATTAAGGCAGTTTCCTCTATAAATCAATTTTTCACCACATGTGCCCTCCCTCCAGACCCCCACCGTCCCTCTCTCCCCTTTCTCCCCTCACCCCACAGATGGGTTCTTCTTCCCTCCCATCACAACCACTGAAGTACTTCGGGCATTAAATACCCTAAACATGTCCAAACAAAATCCTGATGGCCTTGACCCAAAACTCGTAAAGATATCTGCCCCAACAATCACCCCCCCCGCCCACCTTTTCAATCTATAAATTGCCCAATGTGCAGTCCCCAGAGCTTGGAAATTAGCTAAGGTCATCCCTCTGCACAAAGAAGGAGACCCCTCACAACTGAGCAATTACAGACCAATCTCCCTCCTCCTCGCTCTCTCCAAACTCCAGTAGACACTAAACTCCAAAAGGTTAAACTCCTTCCTTGATGACTCCAGCACACTAAGCCCCTTTCAATCTGGTTTCAAGCGCATCCACTCCACCTCCTCCTCTCTCCTTCACCTCACAAACCACATCCATTCCGCCATGGACAAGGGTCACCTCACCTTAGCAATCTTCATAGACCTTGCCAAGGCTTTCGACTTGGTCTCAGACCACCTCCTCCTACATAAACTATTCTCCACAGGACTCTCCTCCTCCACTGCATATTAGTTCAGTTCATATCTATCGGACAGATACCAGTACATTCAACTAGGCCACTCCATCTCCTCCACTCTTCTCATTCAAGCTGGCACCCCCTGGGGTCAATTCTGGGCCCCACCCTATTCTCTATCTTAGTAAATGACCTTCCCGCTGCCTGCTCACCCACCCATCTGCACATGTACGAAGATGACACCATCCTTATGCCTCCGCCCCCGCCACGGGTGACCAAATCATCCCTGCAAGCCTCCTTTGATACTGCCTCAAGTGGTTTGAGGCCAACCTACTAGGGTGTCACACTAAAAAAAATTGGTAGCCATGCCTTTGGCTCCGCCCAAAGACTAGCCAGACTCCCATCCCTCCCATCCTTCTCTTCCCTAGATGGCATGAAAACCAAAACTGTTCAGTCATTCAAATACCTTGGGGTTTGGGTGGACTCAAAGCTTGACTTCTCACTCCACATCAGCTCTATCCACTCAAAACTCTGACCCAAACGGGGCGCTTTGCATAGGATTAAAGATTCTCTCTCTCTCTCTCTCTCTCCCTCCCTATCTGAAAGGAACTTGTTACCTAAGTTAATCCTCCCCTCGACAGACTATGCCGACGTGGTCTACAGCTCGGCCCCCATATCATACCTAGCTAAACTAGACCCCCTATACAATGCTTTCTGTCATTTCGCCGCTGACCTCCCATTTCACACACACCACTGCTCCCTGTGACAGAAAGCTCCTGCCACTCTTAAGGACCAACCTTTTCTTAAATCTGTTGCAACAGTTCTTCTGTTTCTTAGCCTAGTCTATCCTTTACAATTTCTAGTCCATAAAGTTGGCCACCTACGGGCATCCCCTTCCCTTTCCTGACTATGCTATAATGTCCTTTTTAATTTTCCTTTTCCCTCTCAGGTCCTCATACAGGGAGGTTATTGTGTTGACCTCCTAGCGTATGTAAAACAGGTTATGTTTGTCGTGGTTGCATTTAGTATGTAATAGCACTATGTCATAATATACCTTATGGTTATGAAACCTGTAAATGTTGAAAATACCATGGCACTAGGTGTTTTTGATAATGGTAAAATGTACTAGGTGACTATTACAGAAATTAAGTTAGTTGTGCTATTTAAAATGCATGTAAATTGCTGTAAACTGAACAAGTTTGATATGTCATGGTGATTTGCATATATCCCATGATGCTTTGCATTACGGAAGTATGTACAGTATGATGTCGTATTTCTTTGAAACTTGATTTGTTGCCAATACCCTTTGGGGTAACCCTTCTTTCAGTGATTCTGCATTAAGGTTCTTTGTCTATAACTTTTTTTTTTTTCTTTCTTTTTGAGCCCCCACTATACAAGCAAATGGGGCCCACATAGGGATGAAGGGTTTTCAGTGAAAAGTGATTAGATCAGAGATCAGTGTCAGTAGGTGCTGGCTAAGTGCAGAGAAAGGACATTCATAGTCTGTTGATACAGACTAATGTACTGAAGAAGGAATATGCTATTGTTGAAACTTATTTCCTGTATTCTGAATAAACATCACACAGAGATTGTGTGTTGAACCTGAAGTTTGGTGTCTGGTCCATCTGTTATCCCACAACCCCTCCATACTCCCTCTACTCTGCCCTATCCCTCCCATCCCTCGAAAACCATTGGCTGGCTCACTGTGCTGCCTTTGTTGGTAAATACTGGTTCAAGGCCTTCTCTCCCTACCTCTCAAACCTACTATCCCCCCCCCCAACTTCGGGCTAACACCTCAGGGCATGAGACTCCCACTTCTTTCTCTTCTCAAATCCTACTCACAATCAGGAAAGGTAGCGTTCTCCTTCAGATTCCATGACCTGTGGAATTATCTCCCCCATTCTATTTATTTATTTGTTCTAGGATTACAAATACCTTTGAGCAGAGGCTCTTTTACAAAGGTTCCACATCATTGGTACAATTGAGACAAACATAAGCAAAAATAACAGTTTATATAATTAAAAAAAAAACACGTAGTCTTATAGAGGAAAAAAGAACAATAAGGTGAAACTTTGGGGACGGGAAAGGGAAAGGAGGAGGGTATCCACCTTGCTCCTTCCCTTTCCATGCTCAAACTACAATTAAAACACTATCCTACCCTCGACTGCAACTGCCCCTCCTCTGCCCCATGCTGACTCCGTCCTCCTTCAGCCAACTTTTTCAGCAAACTTCCTCACACCCAACTCACCTTGCCCTCCTTTACTGCCCTTGCCTCTATTACATCTCTATTTGCCCTGTCTGGTCCCTTTAACTACCACTCCCCTCTCCACCCCAATATGTTGCACGGAGCCCAACGCTCCTCTCTCCCTCACAGTTGCTGTATGGAGCCCACCTTAGCTAAGTCAGCTATATATGAACATCACCTTTTGTTATGCTACTTCTATCATGTTGCGCAATTTGTCTGGTTGTATAAATCTGCTTATTGCACTTGTACTTTGTAAATATATGCTAAATACTGTAACTGTATATACACTTGCTATGTTTTATTATGCCAAACCTCTGTATCCATGTACTGCAAGATGTCTGTTACTGCTATAACTCCCACTACCCTCTCCCGCAGGTCGCACCTGGAAACGAGCCTCGGCACAGTGTGCCTTTCCCAGTTAACACATTTTTAAACAAGTAAAATAAATAAGGCACAATCAGTGTTGTGTTACCGTCAGTTAATCTAGCACTAGAGGATTGAGCGGTATGAGGCAAAGCAGAGTGTCTTATGCACTTAGGGTTGGATTAACAAATGTAACTGAACACCTGGAGTGCTTTAATGTTATCATTAAAAAAATTGCTATTTATCTTTTCTTTAATGGATATTTTTATAGCTTAATTTCTAATTGCTGTTTACATAATCCATTAAGAACGCAGTCAGGGAATCACAATGTTCCATTTCCATTATCAGATCTGTTCATGGCTGAGAAAGTTTCAGAATCTCAGAACCTTTTTTGGTTAACCCTTTCCTACTTCCTAATGGTTCTGTCATGTCTGCCTCTTTCTTGAGTTGTCAGCCCCACAGCATTCCATGAAGAACTGAATGACGCCATGTCAGAATAAGCAGTTTGCCTCCTGCAAATGGCAGTTCATTCTGTCATTCTAGCTCACGAGTCACTACGTTTCTTAACGAAAAAATAAAACAAAAAAAACAAACAAACAGAAACGCTGGCTCCGAGACTAAAAATAATCAGACGCTGATAACTAAAATGACATCATAAAACTGTTGTACAGCTATTAGCTCAGGGCAGTGGAAGCAGTGAAAAAAGCACACTGACTCAGCCCTGTGATATGTTTGAACAATTTTTTTTTTAATTAAAATATGTGCTTCATAACTAATTTATTTGTAATTTTATTAGGAAATGCACACTTAGCTGTGACAGCTTGTTTGGGGGTCCTGGAAGAAATGTTGGCTTGGACACCAGGAGAAACTCCTGTATGCTTCATCAGTAAGTGCCATGGGATCTGGCTGGCAGTATAGCCTAGAGGTTAGAGTAACGAGCTGTGAACTAGCTTGGTACGTCCAGCAGACTAGACCTGGGTTTGATTCTCACAACCTCCACTTGCATATTGTGTGACTCTGAGCAAGTCACTTAACCACCCAATGCTCCCAGGTCACCACTGAAAACTGGCACTTGTGCCTAGTGGGCCTTACCCCGGTTACCAAAGACTAAAATAAAAGCAAAAATAAATAAATAAGGGAGAACTACACTCACAATCTGCAGACATATGTTGTGCAGAGTGTTTGGATTTGTGGGTGTGGTAAGTCGGATCCATGACGGATGTTCGGCAGACTTATTGTCGAACGCCCCGACAGCTATACCGGCAGGTTGACCGCATTTTGCAGTCGGCTGCCAGTTTCCCGTGCCACAAAGTGTTTTCTTTGGTGGGGCTTTGCCCACCCAACCCTCCATGCAGGGGGCTGCGCCCCCACACGCCCCCACTTAGGAGTGTCAATTGTGAGTCAGAGCTGACTTGGGGGGGTGCAGGACCCCCGACAGCCAGTGTCCAGTTCCAGCAGGTCTCCTACAGCGGCATGGCACTGTAGTCGCTGTAGGGGACCTCGCTGTTGAACGGTCGCTGTCAGGTGGGTATACGTGGTTAAGTCCTAATGTATCCATCCCTTCAATGATAGGAGTTTTTCCTAAATATGTCGGCTAGTTTTATGGCCCCTAGGGATCTCAATGTTTGCATTTTTTTTTATTGCTCTTTTTTTCCTACAGTATCTTCTGTCTCATGTGACAGTGATGCATTTCTGACCGTTGATTCAGTGAGTGACAGCTGCTACAGCAATCTGCTGTTACAAGCCTGATATTTTGGCCTCAACTAAATATCTCTTTCTAATCCAATCTTTTTGTTTTCAAAGTATGTGTCTAGGTCTAGTCAGCAGAAGTAAATGTTTTATTATTTATTTATTTATTTATTTTTGCTTTGCTTTATTTCTTTTTGCTCCCTATGCCCCCCCCCCAACCAGCCACTCCTTCAGGCCTTGCTTAGGGATCCCCATTACCTACCAAACCATCCCTCTCGGCCATCCATACCATCCCCCCATGCACTATGCCAAGTTGCCCAATGTATCCCTTTGCTGGGGGGCCCCCAGGGGCACATGGGAGGGGAGATTTCTAGAGTCCACTACACTGGGCACACACCGGGGGATCGGCGTTAAAGGCGCTCACCCAGGCTGTGTGGCACAAAGGGACCCGGCAATCGTCATTCGGTCAGCTAAGCGGGCGATTTTCCAGTTTTCTCCCTCAACCTGCCCTCCTCCCATATTGTAGCCACACGCAGGCAGTGGCCTGGGGAGATGCACTTGTAGCGCATGGTCACCCACAGTGCAAAGTGCGCTACCTCTACAGACCACCAGGAGCCACTGGTAAAGTAGTGCAGGCTTGCTTCCTTCCCTCCAGGGAGGAGAGCATCCAACGGATGCTCCTAACCCTCCCCGCCCATCTCTGCTCCTGTTGCCCTGCGGGCAGGTGCAAACCCGGGTCACCAGCATGCCAAGTGATCCCCTATCGCTCAGCAACATGGAGCCGACTGTGTTTTATTTTTAAAGACTTTCATTTCATCAAACTACACACAGCCATAACAAGCATACACATCACCCCAAGTCATTAATGCGATAATTAGTCAAGACTCTGGCTGTTTCTTTACAAAACAGCCCACTCAATTATCCATCAGGTGTTTGCCACATACAAATGTAGCCATCATTAGTGCTTACCGGATAAGTAAGAGTTACTTAAAATCCCAGCTCAGTTGCTTTAAACATGACACAAAACCTACACTTGGGGAATCGCTGATCACAAATGTATTGCTGTCACATGTGACAGGAGGCACCATAGGAAAAAGAACAATAAAAAATGCAAACATGGTGATCCCTAGGGCCAATAAAACTAGTAGGCAAAGTTAGAAAAAACTCCTACCATCAAACGAAGGGAAGGACACACTAGAGCTACGGGGGGGGGGTAGGGACATGGGCACACTAGACGGATCTTATGGTCCCCTTCTGCCATCACTTTCTATGTATTTATGTACCCATGAGTCAAAACACTCGGCACAGTAATTTTTTTGTAAGTTTATAACTTCCACCTAGACTGTGATCACAGGTGGGCAGAGGGGACCTTGATTTAACTATAAGTGTGCAGTGTGCACATATATGGAACTCAAACAGAGAGAAAGAAATAAGTGCCTGAGCTGGTAACTGATTCAAATCCTAGCTGCAATACTTATTTCTTCTCTCTCCTTTGTTTAAATTCATGTATACAGAAACATTGAATATATTCACAGAAAAGGACGGGAAGGCCCACCTAGTGTGCCCAGTTCCCCTGCCTATTACTACACCCTGGACCCTATTCGGTCACAAATGACCCTCCCTCCTCCCTTTCCTCTACCTGTATGTCCATGTCCCTATCCTATGCATGCTTGAAGCTCCTCACTGTCTTTGCCCCCATCATCTCCTCTGGCAGGCTGTTCCAGACGCCACCATCCTTTCAGTGAAGAAGTATTTCCCTACATCACTCTTAACCCCCCCCCCCCAGCTTCGTAGCATGTCCCTGTGTTCTGGTTCTCCTCCTCCTCTGAAAGAGACTCCCCTTCTGCACCTTGTTTACACCCATGAGGTACTTACAGGTCTCAATCATGTTCCCTCTCGCCCTCCTCTCCTCCAGGGAGTACATGCTGAGCTACTGCAGCCTCTCCTTGTATGATTTCTCATGCAACCCTCGCACCATTTTGGTGGTCCCCCTCTGGACTGCTTCCACCCTTTCAATGTCCTTGCAGAGGTGCGGCACCAGAACTGGACACAGTACTCTAGGTGGAGTCTCACTAGTGTGAGATATATTGGCAACACTGCCTCCCTTCTCCTGCTAGAAATCCCCTGCCCTATGCACCCCAACATCCAGCTAGCCTTACTTACTGCCTTGTCGCACTGTCCTGCCATCTTGAGGACATCAGATATGACTACTTCAAGGTCCTTCTCTTGCTTGGTGACTGTAAGTACCTCCCCCTCAGTGTCAAAGACCTTACTGAAATCTAGGTAGGTCACATCCACTGCCCTCCCAAATGCACCTCCACTCAGTCAAAGAAATCTATTAGGTTTGTTTGACATGACCTCCCTGCAGTGAAGCCATGCTGTCAGTGGTCCTGCAGCCCATTTGCCTCCAGTTACTCCATTAGTCTCTCTTTCAGCGGGGTTTCCACCAGTTTCCCCACCACTGATGGGAGATTGGCTGGTCTGTAGTTGCTAGCCACCTCCCTGCTGCCGCTCTTGTGCGGAGGGACCAGATCGGCTCTCCACCAGTCTTCTGGAACTACCCCCATCTCCAATGAGTTGCTGAATAGTACTGCCAGACAGGTGGCTAGCACTGTGCTTAGTTCTTTTAGTAGTCTTGGGTGGATCCCATCTGGCCCCGTGGTACAGGGATAACAAAGTGAACAGACAACAACTGGTGTTTAGCAGTAGAGCTGGTTTCAGATCATTGACATTTACGCGTAAACAGCACACACAGTAATTAACAGGTTATGTTCCCTAGTCCATACAGAATTAAAAAAAAAAAATACCCAATGTCCACTCTCACCATCAGAGTGGGCTTCTTTCACACTGCATCAGGGTATATAATCTGGGCCTCATTCCCCCACCCCCCGGCACAGCACCCATCTCAGTCACTTGGCAGAGAAACTGTGGCACCGTTTGGTTTACTATGAATGTCAGTTGTTCCATTTTATAAACTTTCCCCACCGCTATTACTCACTCCTGCATAGAAGGGAGTTCTCAGTGAGCCTCTATTGCATTATGGCTTTGTGTGTTGCCACTATCAGTATTCTCTCCAAATAGACTGCATCCCATCCTGTCTCCCTCTTCTTTGTGAGACCTTGGTTTTACATTTCATCTGAAGGACAGCACCTCAATACTGCAGTACCCCTCCCCCTGCACTACTGTGTCAGTGCTGGGTATTACTCCAAGTAACTGGTGTGTGGGGTCTAGAACCTATGACTTTCTGATCTACTGGCTCCTACCTAGTGAGCCACTGACACGGATAATGCTAATATATGTAACTAGAAATAATAAAGCAAAATAGGAAAAAGGTGTCACTGATCTAGGCAGTAATGGGAAAATGACCAAAGCCCCAATAATAACACTAACACAGCAATTCACTGATCCACACTCTCCTAGATCCCAAAGAAGTGTGATCAGATATCTTGAATTCCAATGCATCAGTCCATTTTCAATTATCCGAATTCCAATTCTGATCAGAGTGCTTCAAATTCTAACTCAAAATTGTCAGATTGCGGAATCAGATTTTGGAATCTATATCTAATCAGAATCCAACTGGAGAAGCCAGCCCAGTGGTGACGAGGGCTGAGGTGTCATGGGCGCCTTACCTCTTTCCATTCCAGTGACCCGGGTTCGGGAATGGATGCGAGTTGCTCAGGGTCAGCCGGGAAAGGGAGGATGGAGTGTCCGTAGGACTGCTCTCCTCCTTCGGGGAGAGGGGGGAACTCTGTGAATCGCCACTTGACTGCCACCTGGAGGAACCCAGGTGGTGGTGAGAGTGAGTCACACAGATGGAAAGGGCCCATGTTCAGAGCACCTGGGGTGTCTCCGCAGAGACAGAGTGCACATAACATGCTCACTGCATGTCTGTGGAGCCTTGCCTGTCGGACCGATGGCCTGCCCAATCTCTCTGGTCCGGAACAGTCTGGATTTGTGTTCTGGGTGGAGAAGGACGGCCCTCCCTTCCCAGCTCCACCACGGGGGTGGGGGGGGGAGATCCACAGGGGATAGTGGTTCCCAGAACCAGAGGAGATTTGGGTCGGCTGCGGCTAGTGGGGATGGAGCTGAAAATAGCTGCTCGTACTGCCATGGAGGATAAAAACCTATATAGATAAAAAGAATCCAACTGGAATAATACTGATTAGGATTTAGGATTGACTGAAAACCCTAAATAATAACTTTAGGATCAGAATTCAATGTATGGGAATCGGAAAATTAGATTCCTATCACCCCTAGACTGGAGTCAGACTATGATGCATTAGAAGACAGTGCTGGGAAGCCAGCCCAAAACATATCTGACTAACACTGAAACCCACAGAAAATGTCAGATTCTGGAGCCAGAAATCCCATGTCACCACATTTTGAAAAGAAAAAAAGACACAATGCAAACAGAACAAATCAGCACCTGATTTTAGAGTGAATGCTGTATGGAAAGAAGTGTGGAACTTACCTTCAGGTAGTACCTGTGCGAGTCCCAGGTAACATGTACAATACAGGACAGTAAAGAGAAAAAGGGCTCTCCTAGGGACATGGAAAAAGAAAGAAAAAGGCCTTCAGAACTGAACACTTTACATATCCAAATAAACTTAGTGCCAACTATTCCCAACATCCCCGGTGCCACAGCCCAACATACAGGAGTTTATGGTAGAGCACGGTGACATCTTCTGACTACTGTTAGAATTACATTTTAGGGGTTATGGGTGCCCATGTTACTCTGACCCATACCCTACTTACATAGAAACATAGAATTTGATGGCAGATAAGGACCACTTGGCCCACCCAGTCTGCCCATTTCCCTACCTGATGGATAAGCTGCAGATTCTAGTTAATCAACAGCTTACTTCCTCCTGCCCCCCCACTAGAATTGCTTTATGCCTGTCCCATGCATTCTTGAATTCTCCCACTGTTCCTGACTCCACAACCTCCTCAGGAAGGCTGTTCTATGCATCCACAACCCTCTCTGTGAAAAAATACTTTCTAACATCACCTCTGAGCCATCCCGCCTCTATCTTCAAATTGTGCCCTCTTGTTCTTGCACAGCTCTTCTTCTGAAAGATACTACCCTCTTGTACCTTGGTAACCTAATTTGACCTAACTACTGTAGTATTAAAGGAACCCCTGTGATCCTCTCATATGTATGGCCACCTCTAGCAGACAGGATCACTGTGTGACACCAGGAGACATGTAAAAGAGGGAACTGGATAAATCTGGAAAAATATTTGTGGGAGACCGGCCAGGTGCCACTGGCTGATACTGCACTGCACTATTACGTGGACAGACCCGGGATGGAATCTCAGTCCTGACTCCCATGCTGTTTGCCGGTCAGGCTTTGGACATGCTGCAGAGGCAGCGTGTGGAAGCCCCGGAGAGGAAGGGCTGCAGCTGCCTGATCTGCAGTGCACTGTGACAGGGAGCCTTGACATCAGCACTGACCACATGATGTCAGCTCTTCCCTCACAGGCAGCCGTGAGCATGGCAGTCAAACACAGCATCATGGGGAGGTTTCTAAACACCAGGGTAAAATAACTCTTTTGGAGACAAATGACTGCCAGCCCTGCACCATGTCATGTGTCCTGACCCTGCCTGCACCCACGATAACAGTACAAGGTGATAACTGCCTCAGGTCATAACACCTGACCTAAATCGCTCCAGAGGCGGCAGGCTACAGGCTTCATCAGTAGTCAAGGGCTGGGATAGGCAGGCGGCAGGCAGAAAACCCAATGGGCACAGTGGGAGGCAGAATCAGCCTGACCAGTTTGAAGGGATCAACTGGCATCTTCGGTAGGAGGAAACAAAGTGTCAGTTAAAAATAAAGAAAAGAAAAATCTGGCACAGCATTTAGAGTGAATTATGACATCAGTGAAACTGCTAAATGCATATGTGTATTTTGTCCAGGGCCCTGAAACGGACAGGCTGCGGGGTTAACGTGGCATCATTTTTATTGAATAGACTCGGGTCCTAGGACTCAGCATCCATGCAGACTTAAGCGTATATATGTATATATTTATTTCTGCTCATTCCAAACTCGTAGCTGCATCTATGAAAATAGAATAGCACCATATAAACTGTAGTATCCTGGCTGATAACTGCATCTCTTAACTTATCTATATTTATCAGGTCCATCTTGTAAATGAGCTTTGCTCAATGATGTTCACCTGGATAAATAAAGATTTGATTGATTGACTGAATTCCTGATGAAATTTTTTTGTAAAATGTCATCTCGTAAACCTAAGAATTTAATATTGTAGGACACTTTAAACTGGGTGTGCTGTTAATTCTCTCAGGATAACTCTCTGAGGATGTTTTTCTGAACATCTGTTTTTATCTTTTCCTTCCCACTCTGACACTTTAGCTCATTTTCATGTGTATCCCTTTATTTTAGTCATATTTAATGAAGTGTTTCCTGAGGAAGCTCTAACATGTGAAACAGTGTGGATGGTTTTCATCGGGGGGAGGGTGTTCATTGGCTTTGTGAGGCTAAACCATCTATTGTGTGCTGTTATTGTTAACAAATTGTACACAACTGAGTGCTGGTAGTTTTTTTTTTTTCTCGTAACTAATTTACAGATGGTACAGCATGATGCTGTCATCTATGCGAGAGTGAGTTAAAGATACGTAGTTCCACCCCCATGGTTTTTTACCACTCAGGAAGCAAAATTTGCTAGACTCCATGTTATAATGTAATGTAAACCTAATGTAGGGTCATGTGACCAGTTTTAATCAGATAGTTTATTTCGTCTGTTTTGCAGTAGTAGCTGCAGTAGCAGTACAGTAGTAGAAGTGAGTTTATTCATCGAAACATGAAAAGGGAATTTTTCCAGTCAGCCAAGGCTCTTTTTCAGTGGGCTCTCTAGTTATACATACCATGCATATATATATATATATATATATATATATATATATATATATATATATATATAAAATAACTAGGTATGATTTTTTACCATATGGAAAACCAGTTATAATTTGCTGTAATACACAGTTGGTTATAATACTGAACACACATCAAGTTCCCCTGAAACACTGAAGTGCACACTTGCAGCCAGTAGCTTAGCGTGGTGCAGCCAGTACATTCAACTCTCAGCCTGTACTGAGCTCAGGCTGCGGCTTCTCCGTGTGGGTGGGAGAGGGGGCACATGATGACTGTCAGGAGGTGGAGGAGGCTGTGGCTCAGGTGCCTTCCTCCACTGACCCGGTGTGTTGTTCCTGTGGCTAAGTTTAAAAGCCCAGAGGGTTTTATTTGGCAGAAGTGGGGGGCATGCAGCAGAGCAAATGCAGCTACAGCCACAGAACAGCTGCACTGCAATTTCTTAGAGGAAAAAAAAAAAAAAGAACCCCAAGTCACGTAAAAACAGCCATCCTATGTCGAAGGGTTTTGGTTTTGTAAGTGGGTTTGACTGTAGTGTGCTCACAGATAGGTAGGTAACCGAGTGATATGGGTGGAAGGAAGGAAGGAAGAAAGGAAGGAAGGAAGAATCCTGGCTGCCTGGTTTCTTCCTTCCCCCCACCCCTGCACTACCAGTCCTAGAACAGCGATACAATGCCTTTTATTGGTTAATATAAACAGGCTCCTCTCGTGACCATATCTTTTTTTTTTGTTTTTTTTTTTACTTTTTATTTCAGGTTTTCATTGACATCAGGAGTACAATCATCTCCAAATACATGGTAATATTGATAATATATGATCTGGTACATTTTCAAGTCAGTAGAGTATAAAATATTGCATGCCTGGAATAATTTATATATTCAATAGTATGACTCCGGGGAGGGTGTTGCTGTTATACATGGTGTATTTCTATATACCTCCCACACCCCACTAATGACAAAAAATCATTCTTTTCCACTTTAATGGGGTTCACCTCTCTCTGGGATGAGAGGCAGTATTAAATTGACTAATGAAGGGATGGCCGGTCTCCCACTCACGCGCTTTGTATCAAATTCATTAATTAATGGGGAGGTCGGGAAAAAAGAAGATGGGGTGACAGCTCCCTCCACCCTCCTATGGTATCAGATCTGGACGGGTTTCTGAGATCAACAGAAACCAAGGATTCCACCGATTCATTAGGCTTGGAGTTTTATTCTGTAAACGAGCTGTGAGGCGTTTCATTTTGTATACATCATATACTGTAGATTCCCACTGGACTATTTTCAGGGAGGATGGTGAGACAAAGTCTAGTCTGGTGACCATATCTGTTTGTGATTCCAGTAGCAGACTGTCTCAGAGGCCACTCCACATATTCCTTCACCTTTCTCACATACTATACAGCAGTTTGTGCAGTTCAAGAGGTTAATATTTGAGTGAGCAAGTGGGTGGCAGATGAGAAATTACAAGTAGGTACTGAAGAAAAGCTTGGAAAAGCTGTAGAACTGCTGGCATAGAGAGCGCTGAAGGACTGTGAGCCTATAGATTAGCATGGGTGGGTGGTTGAAATGCTTGGGGCTAACACTGTAATTCACACAAAACTGATTTTTGGCTACTACGGACACCTTCTTATAAATGGACACAAGTGGTATGCAGGGACTAGTCTGTTATAAACGGGTTCGACTATATATAAAACAAAACATGGGGAGGTGTGTAAACTCAGATTTTACAGGATTTTATTTAACTCCAAAAATTGATTAGTGTTTTGCTCATAAAAGTGCTAAAACATTGTGAAAATGCATAGCACTTGCCTCACTGTGTTTAACAAACATAACACTTTTAGAAAACCTATATAAATACTTTCTGTACAGTTAGCATTGTCCCAAAAAAAACTGCTAATCAATTATTTAAAACCCTGTTTTATAAACACTCTTAGTGTGGAATGCTTTTATAAACCCCCCGAGAGCGAAGCACCCCTTGTTATACACACCTCCCCATGTATTATAACCAACAGACAGTAACAATAAATAACAACATTGATTTGTATACATACAAATTTCAAATTAGGCAACAAGTGAATCACCACATAATGTACATTTTTTTATTTTATCTACATGTAGTGTGTCAACGTTTCTTTATCTAAACCCACAGGTTGGATATACTAACATACTAAAAGCCAGCAGAATAGGCCTGTCGGTCTTTCGTGTCTGCTCGGTATCCAGCCCTTAGCGGGCACTTTCTCTTGGCTTCGGTAACCCGTGTATCTGTCCCAACCCTCTTGAAGCCCTCCACAGTGTCTTGCTCGACTACGCCTCCCGGCAATGCATTCCATGGGTCTACCACCCTCTCTGTAAAGTAATGCCTTCTACGTTCTCCCCTATAGGTTCCTCCCTCCAGTTTCCACTTATGCCTTCTGGTTGTGCCCCTTTGCTTTAGCCTGAACATTTCTTTGGCTCTACTCCTGTTAACCCCTTTCACATATTTGAAAACCTCAATCATGTCCCCCCCATCTCTCCTCTCCTCCAGTGAATATAGCCCAACGGCTTCCAGCCTATCCTCACAGGTCCTATCCCCCATGCCCCAGATCATCCTGGTTGCCCTCCTCTGGACCCTCTCCAACAGTACTATGTCCTTCTTAAGGTGTGGCCTCCAGAACTGCACGCAATACTCAAGGTGCGGCCTAACCAAGGCATTGTAGAGAGGCAGGATCACCTCACTCCCCCTGGACGGTATTCCCCGGGCTATGCAGCCCAGTAACTTGTTTGCCTTTGCCGCCGTTCTTCTGCAGTTCTCACTGTTGTTCATTTTGGTGTCTACCACCACCCTGAGGTCCCTTTCACTCGAAGTGGCTTGCAGTGGAACCCCTCCCAAGGTATAAACATGCTCTGGGTTTCTGACCCACAGATGCAACACCCTACACTTCTCCAGGTTAAACCTCAGCCCCCACTTCCTTGCCCAGCCCTCAAGGGTGTCCAGATCACTCTGGACTGCCACCCTTGCTTCCTCCCCATCGGCCAATGCTCCCAGCTTAGAGTCATCCGCGAAGAGGCTCATCCTACTCCTAACTCCTGTCCCTATATCAGAGACATAGGCGTGAACAGGAGTGGCCCCAGTACAGACCTCTGGGGCGCCCCACTGATGACCTTCCTAGGGGAGGAGATGGTCCCTCTCACCACCACCCTCTGTGTTCTATGTGTAAGCCAGTTTCCCACCCATCTAAGCAACTGTCTTCCCACTCCCATCTCCCCCAACTTTGTCAACAACCCGAAGTGGAGTACCGAGTCGAACGCCTTACTAAAATCCTGATATAAGACGTCCACTGGACTCTGTCTGTCCAGGGTCCCTGTTACCCAGTCATAGAAATCTATGAGGTTGGTCTGGCATGATCTCCCTGGGACAAAATCATACTGCTTGTCATCCATGTGTCCCAGCCTATCCAGCTGCCTCCCGAGCATCCCTTTGATGAAGTCCTCCGTTAGTTTGCCTACCACTGACGTTAAGCTGACAGGCCTGTAATTTCCCATCTCCTCCCTAGACCCCCCCCCTTTGTGGATGGGCACCACGTGAGCCACCCTCCAATCCTGGGGCACCCTTCCTGTCTGGAGAGAAGTGTTGAACAGCCCAGCTAGTGGAGCTGCTAGTTCGTCCTCCAGTTCCTTCAGTACCGTTGGATGCAGCCCATCTGGTCCTGGTGCCTTGTCAGTTTTCAGCGCCCGTAGGGCCTTCCTCACGCTGCCCTCTGTGATTTCCACCTCCCTAGTCCTCTCTTCAGAAAAAGCCCTGTCCTCTTCTGGGCCTGACCCACTTGGTGCCCCGGCCTCTTTCGATCCTCTCATCTCACTATGCCCTATCCTCTCAGCTTCCCCCCCTCCCTATTTTCTGGTTGAATGAAGTCCATGTCTCCTTCCCTAAAAAAACGAGGCAAAATACTTGTTCAGTACCTCTGCCTGCTCCTCCGCCTCCTGAGCCCATCCACCCCAAGTCCTAATCCTGGGGATCTGTGCTCTCCCCTTCCTCTTTTCCCCTATGTATCAATAAAAGCCCTTTCCCCCCTACGTATATCCTTAGCCAGGTTGTGCTCCATCCTCACCTTCGATCCCCTCACCACCCTTGTGACCCTTCTAGCTGACAGCTCGTATTCCCCTCTCTCACATTCCCCGCTGGAAAGCTTAAAATGTGCGTAGGCAGCCTTCTTACCTCTTACCGCCTCTCGCACCTCCCTGGTCCACCAGCACGGCTTGCTGGCCCTACCATTTTTGCTCCTTACCCTTGCACACAAGCTGGTAGCCTCCTGTACCCCTTTTTAATGGCCTCCCACAATCTAACTACATCCGTGTCTGGCCTGATCTGGCTCAAGCTCCCCTTCAGTATCCTGCCCATGCCCACGAAATCTGCCCCCGTGAAATCCATTACCACTGTGTTTGAGCGGTTATCTTCCCCCCCTAGGCACAGCATAAACCAGACCGTGTCATGGTCTCCTCCTGCCAGTGGGCTACACACCTCCAGATCCCTTATCCGGTCGCTGTCTGCAAAGACAACATCCAGTATCCTCTCCCCTAGTAGGTTCCCCCACCTGTTGGACCAGAAAGGCATCCTGAAACACATCCATCAGCCTCTGCTCCCTGGCCACCGCTGATGTCATGGTGTCCCAGTCTGCCCCCAGCATATTTAGGGCCCCCCATAACCACCACCCTCCTACCCTTTCCCCGGTCACAGTGCCCCTTGATGTGCTCAACCAATTTTCTCTCCAGATCCTCATCCATTGCGGGTGGTCTGTAAACCACCATTACCTTTAATCTTTCCTCCCCCCGATTGTAGGGTTACCCAAATAGCTTCCAATCCCCCCTCTGCCTCTTCCACTCCACTTACCAATATTCCATCCTTGACTATCAGTGCTACGCCTCCTTCTCTACCCACTTCTCTATCCCTCCTGAATGTTTGATAACCCTCCAAATTTAGGTCCCTATCATTTTTCCTGGGTGGCCCATGTTTCCGTAATCACTGCCATGGAAAATCGATATCATGGAAAAGGCTTCATTGCTTTGTCACAAAACCCGGAACGTAAATAACCAAATGCAATCAAGCCTGGTCCAGGTCTAAGTTTAACAGGGGCAGCAAACTCCCAAATGTTGGGGCCTATATTAAACAAGGATGAGTGACCCATAACAGTTTTGGTATGCAGAAAGCGATGGTCACCCCCTAATGAGGACCACAACCCTTTTCTTACAGGTCTTTGTAATAAGGATCAACAAGCCCAAACTGCGCGCTTACTGTGGTGAAAGGAGGCACAGCTGCTAGTAGCAATAGATGCAAAACAAAACACTTTTTGTCCGTTTGTGCTCTAATAAAATAGCATTTTTCATACTTTAGTGAGTGCACTGATTTTTTGTGTTTTGTGCTATCTCTTCTTTGGTTTTCCCTTGACTGACTGTTCCCCTTCTTCTGTGGGCATGGAGGCAACCTCCCAGTGCCATCATTCACCTAACCCAGGGATAGTCCTGGTCCCATGGTTATACCACCCCCCCCCCAGGGCTGTCTGGCGGGGCCCTCCAGAAGCTTTGTTTATTGGACCCCTAGGCTGCGGTGACAGGGGGCTCCAAGAGTACCGTACAGCATCAAACGACATTGCTGTCAGTTTCGTTTCCCTTCTGCTTTATTTCTTCCCTTTGTTTACAGGACTTCAACAGATATGAGGGGCCCCAAGGGATACCTGCACTCAGCCGGCAAACATCCTTCCCATCCAGAGTTGCTGCACTGACCTGCACCACCGCCACCACGACCAGCAGGGGTCGAAATTAAGTTTTGCAGCCACTAGCCAACAGGGCTAGTTACTTGGAAAATCTACTGGCCCCACAGACATTTCCACTGGCCCAGCTGGGATACATACTAAAGTGTTGCCTTCTCCAGTACAAGCCTGCAGGGCTAGTTAAATGAAAATCTTACTAGTCCAATACAAAATCTACCAGCATTTGGCTAGCAGGCCGGTGCCAGTTTCGACCCCTGTACCAGTTGTGTCGGGAATCCATTCTTCCCAGAGAAGACAAGCATCCTCCAGAATAAGCAATCCTTCACCCCCCCATCCTCCACTGGCCCTCCAACATCTTGGGCTCATTCTAGAACCCAGATCACTAGAATCACAAGCGGCACCACTGCCAGTGAACCGCTGGGAACGCCAATTCAAGCCGCTCATTAAACAATGTTACCTACAGCCATGCACTCTGATGTAATCTACAGTGGAGATGGGGAGTTCCAGGAATTTGACCCTAAAGATCCCGGTCAATCCAAATTGGGTTGCATGTCTAGGTATGAGCAATTCCTCAGTGGCTCGACTAAGATTCAGATTCAGAGTGGCTTGTATCTATGAAGATTCTTAGATGATTCAAGCCAGGAAGGAATTGAATCTGAACCTGTATGTTCATCCTAGCACAGGGAAGATAAGTGTTATTGACGAAGGATTAAGAAGTCAGACAGAAGCACAGATAGGTTAAGTGATTTGCTCAAAGTAGCACAGTGAGTGAGGTGTGTGAGGTAGGTAGGTGGTAAGCCACTGAGTGAGTGGGAGTGAAGTGGTGGTGGAGGAGTGAGGGAGGAGGAGTGAGGTAGGAGAGTGAGCACTGAGTGAGTGGGAGTGAGTGAGTGGGAGGTAGAAGAGAGAGCACTGAGTGAGTGAGTGAGTGAGGTAGGAGAGTGAGCGCTGAGTGAGTGAGTGAGGCAGGTAGGTAGGTGAGTGAGTGAGTGAGTGAGTGAGGTAGGAGAGTGAGAGGTGAGTGAGTGAGTGGTACAGTACAGTAGGTAGGAGAGTGAGAGCTGAGTGAGTGAGTGAGTCAGTGGGTGGCTGACTGAGGTAGGTGGGTTAGTGAGTTAGTGAGTGAGGGTAGGTGAGGTGAGTGAGTGAATGAGTTGGTGGGTGGGTAAATGAGTGAGTGAGTAGGTGAGGTGAGGTATGCGAGGTGGATCAGTGAATGAGGTGGGTGAGTGAGTGTTGTGAGTAGGTGACTGAGTAAGTGAGTGAGTGAGTCAGTGAGTGGGTGGGTGACTGAGTGAGAGGTGAGTAAGTGAGGTGGGTGAGTGAGCAGGTGGGTGAGTGAGGAAGTGAGTGAGTGAGCTGGGTGGTTGGGGTGAGTGAGTTGGGTGGTTTTGGCACGAGTGAATTAGTTGGGTGGTTTTGGGGTGAGTAAATGAGTTGGGTGATTAAGTGAGTCGAGTGGGTGGGTGGGTAGTTGGGCAGGTGAGTGACTTGGGTGGGTGGGTGAGTGACTTATATGGGTGGATAACAGGGTTTTATTCAACTCCAAAAATTGATTAGCGTTTTGCTCATAAAAGTGCTAAAACATTGTGAAAATGCATAGCACTTGCCTCACTGTGTTTAACAAACATAACACTATTAGAAAACCTATATAAATACATTCTGTACAGTTAGCATTGTCCCAAGAAAAAAAAACTGCTAATCAATTATTTAAAACCCTGGGATAAGTAAGTGAGTAGGTTGCGACAGTGGCATTCAACCCTCAGTCTCCAATGCCCAAGCCAACAGGCACATTAGCAACTGGAAACAAGCTGTTATCAGCTCAGTATGTCTTTCCTGGTGAAACATTTGCGATAAGTAAATAAACTAGCACATAGCGGGCAGGCAAGTAAGCGGCTGCCTGCAAAATGACGACAGGTAGCTTTGTAAACAGTATGTGTCAGTGCAGTACTTACAAGCTTTTTAAACTTTTGTAAGGTACTGTAATGAAAATGAAGAAATTATTTTGGGTCACAAATTTGCAGATCGGGGCGTTTCCTACTAGTGGTGGAGCACACTTCCTTATGTGCAGTTTTCCTTTAAAAAAGTGATCATATAACATTTGTGAAAACTTAGAAAACATAATATTTAGACAATATATCTCATAGATTTTCTGTATTTCTATTCTTTTTACTCTTTATTACTTGGTTTCTTTACAAGGAAGCAGGAGCCTTGTCCCTAGAAGTTTATCCACTCCTGCTGTGTAATCCTTCACTGAAGTCACAGTCCTCTATTTCTGACGCTGCAGACATTTTCACAGCAACAAACCGATGTCACAATCAGAGGAATACAACTACAGCAAAGGATGAAGTAGAAAAACAGATGAACTCTTAGGAACGCAGATCCTGTTACCATGCAAATGTGTTTTTCCCCCCAGTTTATTCATCCAGGATAGCTCAGCAATGATGCAACATCTCATTTTCAGTGGGTTCCTGCTTCTACCCATTTCCACAGCTCGGGAGACTAGAACACTGGGAGGTTAAGTGACTTGCACAAGGTCACAAAGTATTTGCCTCTAATGGGGTTTGAACCTTCAATCTCCTGGTTCCTAAGCCAGATCAGCTCTCATCACTAGAGCCCACTGGCTCAGAATTAACCTAGTTTTGAAGATTCTGACCAATTTTGGGAACCTTCACCTGAGGAAGGGCATCAACGCATTGCAGTTCAGAGAAGGGCAACAAAGATGACAAGGGTCAGGACGGGAACATGTATGAGCAGAGCCTGGGGAGTCTAAATATGTACTCACTGGAGACCAGGAGGGACAGGGGGACATGACTAAGGACATTCAAATACATTTATTAGCTTTTGATAACCGGGTAAGTACACTAGGCAAAACCCTGCCTATTTTCAAGCACGAGCCGGGAGAGTACAGTGTAAAACACAGCAATGCAAACAATCGGGTACAAAATGCAAAGGTACAATCACGACAAAATAAAACAGCAGACACATCAACAGATTATCCAATACAGGGATAACAGCGATAACAAATACAATTAGTGCAGTGGTACAATCAGTGCATAATAGCCGGGTAAACAGGTCTGAATAGACTAAACAGAAGTGGAAACAGACAGCTAGAAACACTTTCCACTGAGGAATACAGAAATAGACATAAAAACAGACTGGTGGGCAAGCAGAGAGAGACAAGCGGCAAGTTAAGTGAAGTCACAATTACCAAGTGCATTTAGGTGAGAGACCAGAGCATGCTTAAATGTAAGGTGAGATGAGGAGTTCTTAATATGAAGGAGGAGGAGGAGTGAATTCTAGAACCTGGGGGCAAGATAGGAAAAAGCTTGCTCACCCATTTTTGTGGAGCAGGGCGGAACTGAGAGCAAGGGGGAGGCGGAGGACCTAAGGGGGCGGGAGTGAGAGACCGCGGTAAGCATAGCTCCCAGAGTGGTGGGATGAGGAGGTCTGGTTAAAGAGTCGATAAAACAACCTACAGCATAAGAACGAAGGGCATAGGGAGACAGCCAGTTTAAGACAGAGTAGAATAGGCAGTGATGGGTTAGTCGAGGAGCCAATAAAGGAAATCTACAGATATTGTTATATGTGATATCCCACTTGCAAAGTACCCCGGCCTTGGCATGAGAGAGTACGGGGAGGGCACACAGCAGTCGCGGTAGTAAAACGCCTCTAGCTACTGAGATCCTGGCAGCAGGTGTGAGTGAGTGATGCACTCTATAGGCCGCACCAATCTTAGAGTTAACTGAGCGACATACCTTGTTGATGTGTGCAGAAAAACCCAGTACCGGGTCAAGCGTGACCCCAAGATATTTGAAGGATTCAGTGTTTAAGACAGGAGACGCATCACAGCAGAGGACCCGAAGCTTAGGGAACTCGGTATGCACCTTTTCAGAGGACCCAAGGAGCATGGCCTGGGTCTTAGGCAGGTTTAGGATTTGATAATTGGAGGGAAACCAGGATTCAAGGATCTGAAAAGCAGATGATAGTTGTTGATTGAGGTCATAAACGGCATTAATAAAGTTGACTCTAGTGAACTGGGGAATAAAACCACTGGGGGAAACAGCAGCAAACTAGCAGGGGATAGATTTAGAAAGGATGGCAGGAGTACCATTTTTACAGAAAGGGTGGTGAAAGGATGGAATAAGCCCAGAGAGGCACTTGTCAATACAAAAATGTGGAGAACTTCAAGAGAGGGTGGGACAGGCATAGGGAGCAGGTGAGGGTGTACCACATCCGTACAGACAGTGGACTTGAGGTGAACCCTGGCAGTATGCCCAGGAACTGTGACACAAAACTCCTGTCAGCCTGTAGTCAGCAAACAGGAGGAAACCCCCATGGGAGATACTGTGTAGAGACTGGCGTACATGATGTGCCTGGGCAACTAGGAGAAAAGGCTGAATTATTCCCTCCCGACTAAGCTCTCTACACTCACACAACTTTTAAATTTATCTGCGAGGTAACATGTGGGATCACATAATTGGACGTGCTTACAAAGCGCTCAAGGAGACCCCCACAGATTCAACCTTATCCATTCTTTTTATTTGTTTGTTATAGAGAGCTATTTGGCCCCTGTTGCCTCCTCCCACCAGCTGGTGATGTGGACACAAAGGTATTTTTACAGTTTTTTTTTTACCCCTTGTCCCCACCCAAGGCCCCGGCACACGGCCGTGTGAGCGTGTGGAGGCACGCACGCACCCCGTGGCGCCAGCTCAGCCCCTTCCACCTCCCATAACTGATTGCCACCTCCTCTCCGCCTACACTACCCACTGGACCTCCACCAGCAGTGGAACTACGGGGCGCAAACCCACCCTCAGGAAAGGAGAGCTGCCCTCGGCATACTCGAGCCTGCTCCACCCCCCACCCACCCACACTGGCACCCCGACAACCAGAGGTCAGTTCCTAACCTGAGTCACTGGTGTAGCGCAGGTAAGGCATCCAGTGCCTCAACCCACTGCGCCACCGGGCCGGCTAACCTTATCCATTCTACAACGGTGGAACTCAGGAATTGCATATCACACGTACAATTGACATATGGAACAAATTCACTACTTATGCATACTGGCTCACTTCCTCATCCTGCTGGAGAGAGTTCTCATGGAAATGTTGCTCTCGATTTTTTCGATCACTAGCCATTGTTGCTAAATTCGCTGGTGTGGCCCTGGCAGCATGCTGGAGAGGGTGTGGCCAACCTTTAGCAAACACAACTCATATCTTAAGGACTTGCCCATCTATCCAACCACTGTGGCAAGATGTCACACGAGAGCAGGAGGCTACATCAGATTGCCCAGGGGCAGTTACACCCTCCTTATTTTTATTAGCCGTCCCACCAGATAAAACTAGACTTGACCACACAAGTCTCCGCTTGTTACTTATCTTGACTATTGCTGCAAAAAAGGGATCACACGGCTTTGGTGCACTCCCAAATTTCCAACACTGGAGAGCAGGATACCTATAATGAATTATATTTATAATATGGAACGCATGACACACAGTTCTCTGGATATACTGCCTTACTTTGAGATTTACTGGAGGAAATGGGTACTGCATCAAATGGCCCACTACTCGGATTTTCTGCCGCGGGGGTGGGGCCCTCACACACTCTCTTGCTTTTCTTTTTCTTGCTTCTTACAGTATATACTCTCTAGCTTTCTCTTTACTTTCTCTCTTCTTACACTTTCCATTGTTCTTTCTTAAGTGGAGTTCAGAGCATAATTGTACCTACTGTATTGTCTTTGTATTGGTTTATATATGCCCTCAGATTTTAATATCCAAGGATAGCGCTTGGCGTTCCATCCATTCATTTCAATGATCTTACATATTTTTTGGGAAGTGACAGATAAAGACATAATTCCTTTGTTGGCCCATAGGTGGGTCTTTAACATTATTACCGCATCTTGGACTCTCTGAACTTGCACTGAAGGTCAAGTTTTTAATGGACTTTTGAGGGCTTAGAGACATTAACTTTTCAATTTATCTCTGCAACAATATCCAAGATACATGACTGTTTTAACATTGTATGCTGCACTTCCAATCCCTGTTTATATTATTTATCTTAGAAACAATAAACACATAGGCCCGGATATTCAGACTGTGCCAGGCTGTGGCGCAAGCCTGGGCGCAGCGCAACTTGGTTGCGCAGGGGCGTTGACAGGGTGATATTCAATGGAGGTGCACCATGGAACAGCAGCGTTGAATATTGCACCCTGGCCACCCACAGTGCGCAGTGGCACTGCGCCACGCAAGTGGCCAGAGTGGAGTAGGGGGATGCGCTAACGCAAGTTCCGCTCTATGAGGCGCAATAATGCGTATATTCAAAGCAGATGCAATGGGGTCATAATGTAGATGCAAGGCGCAAATGGGGCCATTTGCATGTCATTATGGCCCCATTTGCATGCAGGTGCGCCGATCCCCAGCAACTTGCACCTGGCACCCTGCCAGGCTGCAGCCATCGGGGACCAACGCCCCCTGCACATCGCAGCAAAGTGCCCCACTGCCCGATCACGGGCATATGTAGAATAATAGAATCGTCCTATATCCCTGGTGGTCCAGTGGACCACCTGCAGCCAGATCGTGGGCTTAGGTCTGTTTAAAACATTTAACACTATCCCTGGTGGTCCAGTGGACCACTTGCAGCCAGATCGCGGGCATATGTTGAGAATTATAAATGACCCATATCCCTGGTGGTCCAGTGGACCGCTTGCAGCCTGATCGTGGGCATTGTTGAGAATTATAAATGTCCCATATCCCCGGTGGTCAGTGGACCGCTCGCAGCCCGATTGCGGGCATCAGTGAAAAATAATGCAACACCAATCCAACCCTGGTAGTGTAGCGGTAGCCCTCTCACCGCCCGCCGCCTGGTCAGCGGCAGGCGGCAACTCCCCACCCGCTTGCTGCCCCATCGCCCGACTGACACCATACAGTAGGACTGCATGCCCATTGTCCAGCGCGGAGCCAATGGGCATGTAGCCCGATCAGCGTAGTACAGTCCAGATATGTGAATGGATCCATTCACATATCTGGACTGTGGTAGTAGCACGGGCTGCACGCCCATTGGCTCACGCCAGGGACCAATGGGCATACAGCCCTATTGTACACTGTCAGTTCAGGGCGGTGGGCGCAAGCACATGGAGAGCTACGCCGCCGTCAAGGACCGGGAGCGGCAGTGGGCCCAGTGGGCGGTGGGGAGGGGGTACCGCTAGACCATCAGGGCTTGGATTGGTGTTGCATTATTCTTCACTGACACTCGCGACCAGGCTGCGAGCGGTCCACTGGACCACCAGGGATATGGGACATTTACAGTTCTCAACATATGCCCGCGATCGGGCTGCAAGCAGTCCACTGAACCACCAGGGATATAGGACACTAATTCTTCTATGTATGCCCGTGATCGAGCATGGGGGGGGATGCCACCACGAAGGTGCATCCGGAGCTCGGGTGGCCACCCACAGGTGGCAGCTGCCGTGTTGCACCTCTCGTAATACGGCAGCTCACCTGTGGGTGGCCAGCTGTTGCTCTTTTTTGGTTGATCGTGTGCAGCGAGGTAGGGGTTGTACATGCATGGGCTCAGCACATCCTGGGCTGAATATCGAGATGCTGAGGAGCGCATGGCACACCCTCTCCTGCGCTCATACATTACTGATGCGCTCGTGACCAGGATTTGTGCCAGGCTCATCCCCGCTTGAATATCACGCCGAGACGCATCAGAGGGTTGCTCATGGCGCAAAAAGTGTTGCGCCATGCGCAACCCTTCTAAATATCCAGGCCATAGTCTAAAAAAAAAGAAAAAAGGACAAGAAGCTGAAAGGACTGAAGTCCTCATTATGATAAAAAAATAGAGGTCTCCTCACCAAAAACATAGGAACACAAACGTTTACAGGCAGGAAAAGCCCAAAGGTCCAGCTATTCTGCGCTGGTACTACCTATATTATCCACTAGCTTCTCACTGGGCGGGCTTTATTCTGAGCCACCCGTTAAGCACCTCAGCCTGTTTAATACTGTAGATTTGCACCATTGCACTTCCCTGTTCCTCACTCGATATCAATCCTCACAGTGGCGCCACCTGGGATACAACGCAGTAATGCTGCGGTATATAACAAAATGCTGCAGAAGGCTGCAGGGAAGAGTATAAATTCAATGGTAATTGCGCCCTTTTTTACAACAGTATTCTGCGACACATCATTTAACTGCAAGTTACTACATTGCATCGTGGCTGGCTCCACAGTACATCTGTCCCACCCCAACTTGAATCCCTGCACTGTCTTAGCCTCGACTATTTCCCTTGGCAAGTTACTCCATTTTTCCACTACCCCCTCCATAAAGGATTACTTCCTCACACCCCTCTTGACCTTACTTCCTGGCCAATGTGTATCCATATCCTGTAGTGCAGGTTGCTTGACTGCACTTGGACAACTGTTGGCAGTCAACTCTATTTATCCAACTGAGGTACTTAAATTTTTCTGTTGTATCACCCCTTCCCTTTTGGACTCGAGCTAGAGTACTAGTTTAGATTACTCAGCCTTTCCTCATAAAGTCTTCCTGCACATCATGTATAATTTTTGTGGCTCATCTTCTTTGTACTGTTTTCAATCGGCTCCAAAACTGCACACAGTACTCTAGGTGTAGCCTTACCAGGGAATCTGTCTGGGGTAGTGTCTCCTACTAGTGAAGCCCCTGCCATTGTAGCCCAACATCCTGCTGGCCTTATTGCACTGGGATGATGATGTCAGAAGTTCTTGCCAATGACTAACCTAAGATCCCTTTCCAATGTTGTTTTTCACATTCCAAGGTCTCCTATCCAATGCTCAGTCTTGTCCCCCCACCAGTATGCATAAAACTTGCAGTTTTTCCACACTGAATTTGAGCTGCCAGGTTTTGGACCATTTGTCCAGCCTCTGAAGGTCCCTTCTCATTTTCCTAATATCTCCACATCTCCACCCTGCCACATATTTTTGCATCACTGCAAATAAACTAATCTTTCCCTGTATGCCCTCTCCTACTGTATGTCACACAAGCCTTATTGAAGAGTACAGGTCTCAAAATCAAGCCCTGTGGCACAGCGCTCTTCACCTTTTTGAACCCCTGAGTACATTCCATTTACCACTACCCTCTGCGTCCTCAAAATCAGTCAATTACTTATCCAGTTTGATAAGCTCTCCTAATTTCCCAGGTCCCTCAACCTCTCCACAAGCCTCGTATGCAGCACTGAGACAAAGGCCTTGCTAAAGTTCAAGCAGAATATGTCTACTGCTAGGCCATTATCCACTGCCTGTGACACTGAGTTGAAGAAGCCAGCGGATCATCTGACACAACCTCCCTTTTACAAAGCCGTGCTGCCTTTTATAATGTAGGTCATTTGCTTCAAGGAATACAACTGTCTGTTCCTTAATGACAGACTCGAGCAACTTCTCCACAACAGAAGCCTGCTGACTGGCCTGTAATTTCCCAAGGTCCCCTTATCCCCACTCTTATGAACAGAGACTACATCTGCCACGCTCGTTTTCTGGGACCACCCCTATTGCTAGAGAGCTGTTAAACAGATCTGCCAGTGGCTCCAACAGTGCCCCACCAATGTCTCTTAGAACCCTGGGGTACAGTCTGTCTGGCCCAGTGTTTAACATCAACCCCCTTAGGACTTTAAGCACTCTATCCCATATATTTAGCCCCATTTCCACCTCCAGCCCACTTTCATCTCTTGGCTCTGTTCGATATTCTGGGTGAGGATGCCCTTCATCCACCATGAATACCAAGATGAAGTATTTATGAAGCAGGTTTGCTTTTCCCTTATCATTGACCGCCCACTCTCCTCCTTTCTGTGCCCACTTTGATCTTCCTCTTCTCATTAATACACCTATTATATGCCTTATTATTCTCCTTAACCCTGTCCACTATCTTGAGCTCTACCTCAGCTTTGATATTTTTCATCCCTGCTTCAGCTGCCTTCAGACTGTTCTGGTAAATGTTCTTATGCTGTGCGGTCCCATCCTTTTTGTATTTTTTGAAGGCTGTCTGCTTAGCCCCTCTAGCTTCCATCACCTCCTTGGTGAACCACATAGGTTTCTTATGTTTTTTGCCCTTCCCAACCATTTGCATGCAACATTTTGAAACCTCCAGTGCTGCACTTTTAATTGCTTCCTGTTTGCTTTCACACCATTCAGCTGCTCTATCCCCCTCGAGATTAGCCTATGATTAATCCCTTTTTCTTCTAAACTTCACCCTCCTGAAATCCAGCACTAGCAACTTGGTCCTGGAACATCAGGCCCTAAGGGTTATGTTAAATCACACAGTGCTGTAAGCACTTGTCCTGGTGGGGTGGGTGTCTTGACTTATACGCCTTTTGAGGAAATTGTGTTTCAAGGGTATCAGGTCTATGAGGCCCTAACTCTAGTGTTTTTCCAGACATGCTGTACTAGAAAGCAGTCCTCAAAAGCATCCACCCATGGACTGGCCCACCGGCGCAGCGGTAGAGTGACGCTTGTGATCAGGGTTCAGGAACGAACCTCGCTTTCTGGAAAGAATGGCCGGGGAGGAGGACTGAGTGCCCTACGGGCTGCTCTCCTCCTCTGGGAGGGGATGGACAATGCACCTGCTGCACCACTGCTACCCAGTGACCATGGCTGGCAGTGCAGTTCGGGTCACTACAGATGCAAGGAGGAGGAGGACACTGGCAGAAAGCCTGGAGTGGCTGCACATCTCCGCATGTGCTGGGTTTATTAGGCTTCCCTGCACGCTGGTGTCCCTCCGGCGGTAACAGGAGCATCTGAGACAAAACTCCAGTGCGTTAGGTCCACCCAGATCGGTGGTCCTCCCGACTCCTCAGGATTGAGGGTGCTCCGGATATACCATGGCCAAAGAGCCAAAAACAGATTAACGTCTTAAAAAAGCATCCACCCGTGCCTGACTTCGTGCACTGCTTGTCCCTGGTAAGTCCAAGCCCATATCAGGCAGGTTCAGATCCCCCATCAGGACCATGTTCCCCATCTCTGCAACCTTCCTAGTTTCCCCTTCCAACAACATATTCTGCTGTCTCAGTCTGAACTGGGGGCCTGTAGGTAACTCACGACCTTATGATCTTACACTTTCCCTTATGAACTGTAACCACAGTTATTCCACCTAGGGGTGCCATGATATAAATTTATACTAACATACTAAAATGCCAGCAGAATAGGCCTTATGGTCTTTCGTGTCTGCTCGGTAGTCAGCACCCACACTGGGCACCCATTTTGCTGACCTTTATACGGTACGATAACTTTGAAAATATTATCACAGTTGTTGTATTTATTTATTTATTAAATTTTGCTGACCGGGTAAGCCCACTGAGACTTATTGTCCCTTTTTCAGGGGTGACCTGGGTTTAATTAAAAAAATGTACAGACAGTACAGATTTTGTGCATTCAGTTGTGGATGGGGATTACATTAGGTTATTTACATGCAGATACAAGAGCAGGGATATCGCAATATTAAATAGTCTGATTTGGATTTGATGGAAGGCACCCTCCGCACCCTACATTTTGGGAGGAAAACTGGGTAGTAGACTGCGAAACTGAATTATTCACACTTCATTATAGTATGGCATGGTATAGCCAAGGCCCCTGGAATTCTGCGGTTCTACGGTTGCGGAATTTGCCGCAGAATTTGCATCATGCCGCAGAATATATATAGTGCCACAGAATTCATTGTTTTTGGTGAATTTTCATATAAATAGACTGTTTTTCCATAGTGTCAGGCTTTCTTTCCCACCTCGTTTATCCTGAAGCCCCTCCTCTATGCTCAGCATATGATGTCATTGATGACATCACATCATATTTAGCCAATGACAGGACTGCATTCTGCCAGAGAAATGAATAAATCATGCCACAGAAATCAGAAAATGCTGCCGCAGAAGTCAAGGAGCCCTGCCACAGAAATCACAAAATTCTGCTGCAGAACACCAGGGGCCCTGGGTATAGCATGGAAAACAAACAGTTATTACAGTATAGGAAAACAGATATGCTATCAGCATCATTAGTGAAAATTATTGTGACTATTGTGAAACATGGTTATGGGGACATCCCTAATTCCACTTGTCCTTGCTCATCGCTAGAGTTCTCCTCCATCACCCTTCTACTATCCTTTATTTACAATGTAACTCCCTCCCTGTTTCTCTATCTCTCTGGAACAGAGCATCACCTGGGATTAAGAGGTCTCAATAATGGCTAGTTGTAGACCGTGTTTCTGTTACAGCTATAATGTCAACACATCTCTATGCAGCCAATACACGCAGGTCCCTCATCTTGTGAAGAGGCACCTGGCATTTAAAATAATCATCCTCCATGCTTCCCTTCCCCTGTCCCCACCCCGGACCCTCCACTTTCCCTTCTCCAACCTATTTGGTAACATCTCCACCCATTTTTTAACTCTCCGCTGCTATTTCCACACCGCCTCACTCCCATGAACAGAGGAAATACTAGTCAAGCCCCTTAAGTAGATAACTTGCCCTGATAAACTTCAGCCTCACCCACATCTACTTTAAATGACTAGTAAAGAGGTATCAAACAGCCAACCCAGAGGATTTGCCCTTTCAGTAGTGGGATGAAGGCAATCTCTGCACCATTTCCTCAGCCATGCATTGAAGTACCTTTAGATGCCCCTTCTTCTCCTTATGCCACTTCAGCAGGACATTAAATAAGAACACTGGCACTGCTTTAGCACTCAGCTTAATTCACAACCTTCAGAAACTAGACTTGACCTCCTTATACTCATGACTGGACAGGTTGTTGGTCCCCAAGTGAACAATCACATCTGGCCCCCATATTCCACAAGTATCTCCTCCATCCTGTTGGCATCTCTCTTTGTTGAAACCTCTTGTAGACACCACAATTCCCTACTGCCCGATTACATGTATAAATGTTTTTCTCTGTTCCTTTCACAATTGAATCCCCAGCCACTATGACTTCCCTAGCCTCTCTCTGGAGTTTAGTTCCTCTCCCACTTGCGAGTGCTGCTCTAGTGGCAGTCACTGAAATCAGAGAAGTATCCAGTAATGTCTCCCTCTGGGGAGTTCTTGGCACCACCTCTTCCTAAGGGATGAAACAGTTTATGATCTCAAGGCCAGGACTCTTTCCTCCACATGGAGGTCCCTGTCTGGCCCCTTCCCCCACGACAACTACCCTCATCTCTCAGGGTTGGCTCCTGCGGAACACTGTGGGAAAGGAGTGATAGCAGGAGGCTGTGGCCTCCAACTCCAGTCTACAAAGGAACAGGCATATTTCATCCCATGCTAAAGCTTGCTTGGAAATGAGCCCTTCAAATCTTCTACATAGGAGGCAGACGCTGTGCCACCAGAGCAGTTCCCAAAAGACTGTTGCACCACAACTGTCGTAACTAACAAGGTTTGTCCCCCCTCAAACTGGCAGCCCATCCTGCATGTTGTAACTCGAGTTTATTCTCTTGCCCTTGGCACCTTCCTTACCCTATCTGAGTATGCTCCTGCCTAACTCATGTACATGTCACTGCCGAATCACTTAGTGCCTGTAGTTGTAAGAACTCTATTTAAAACATGAATTTTGTAAGAACCTGGGCAATTCATTTGGTGCTGACCCAGCTCAACCAGAAATAGACCCTATCTCAGTTGTGATTTTAGTACAGACTGGTAGATCTGGAATACACTCTACTTCAGTTGTAAACTTGGGTTAGACCCAGGCAAATATACAAATTCACTGTACTCCAGAACCACTCTGTGTCCACCTCCTGGCCAAAAACCTGTATCTTCAATACCCACTGGGTTAAGGCAAAGGCCACTGTAAACAAGAGTTACCAGAACAAGAATTTGAAGCTGCTAAAAAGTGGCTAAAACAGAGAGGGCCCAGAAAAGGACTCTCTACCTAAGGCTACCCCAAGACCAGGACAGGCATAAGGATCGGTGGCAACATGTAGGAGAACTTCATAACTCACATCCAGCCTTAACACTGGAAAAACCTTCTGAGGTGAATTTTCCACCAAGGAATTGTGGAGCACGGTGCAGGTGGGCTGACTAAAATGCTTTTTGTCATCTTTAACAAAAAAAAAAAAAAAAAAAAAATCGATGGCAGTTAAGAGAAAAGTTATATCTACTTCCTCATCAGAAGATTATTTGTCCCTTCGAATCAAGCCACTTGAAAAATACTAAAGATGGCAACAGCGGCATGGAGGGCATCAGTAGAGCTGGGAAGGAAAGCTCCTGTTCTAGCGGTAGGATGCCGATTGCTGACCCACACAAGCCTGCAGACAAATTTAGCCGGGGGGTTGCTCTCCTGCAACAACAGCATGCTCATCCGGTCTCTCGGTCAAAATGCCAAAGGTGCTACAGAAACTGGCATCTACACACTCTGATCTGCCCGTATACAAAAAGCTCACCTCACCAGTACATACTGTATCACTTGCTGATGAGATTTGAGCTGCTAATAATATAACCAGAGTGGAGGCTACAGAGGTCGTTTTGGAGCCAAGAGTGAAATCAATTGCAGCACCGGTTCACCTGCAACTCTGGCTCCAGTTTTCGACTCTGCAATTGGTGAAAGCAATGCCCGAGATGGCCACAGGTACTCCAATGGGAAATATACTATTGATTCATGAGAGAGGGGCTAGAAAAGCTAATTCAGTGGACACAGACCTTCGGCCGTAGATTTAATGCCCTCGGAGAGAAATTTGATTTTCGGCAATATGATGCCAAAGTTAAGATAGACAAACTTTAAGTGATTACAAAAGATGTGGAAACAAATAAGAAAGAAATCAAAAAGACTGGTAACAAGATTGTGGGAGTTGAAGCCACTACAGCTAATCTGATAAGGTATAATTATGCCACGGCACACAAAAATTGAATTGCTCAAGAACCAACAACAGTATGACAATTTAAGAGTAAAGAGATTACCAACATTAGATCTGGAGTTCCAAACTGTAAGGGACATCATGAAAAACATTTTTTGTGAACACACTTGAACTCCCAGAAGATAATCTCCCTTTCATGATAAGAGCTTGCAGGTTACCTAATAGATTTAGACTGAGGGATGGCGCTAAAATCAATGATAAACCTCTTTCTCCACTTGATTCTGAATCAGGAGCAACTAAAAAGTCAACCATCATGTTAACATTTGCCTTCGAATCAGACAGAGACATGACTGTTCAGCTGTGCAGGCTGAAGGCACCATTGTCATACAAGTCTCAGAAATTCTCTAAATTCCTGGATTATGCCTATGCTACATAGCAGAGAAGATGAAGATTTCTTGTATACAGGCAGGAATTACTGGAGATGAGGGCTAAATTTCAACTCCTTGTCCCTGCGAAGCTTCATATTAGACACAAAGGTGTTGAGCATTAAGTTTTTCCGAACTGGACCAACAGAATGCTTTCATACATACACAGTATGAGCAGGATTCTCAGAGAGAAGTGGAGACTGAATCTCCTACACTTCTTCTAACCAACTATTTCACCATCTTTTTTCTTTGATAATCGAATGAAGGCCAATCTATTTCTTATGTGGGTGCCAAGTAAGAAATATAAGAGTGAAATCATGATACTGTTAGAAAAACATCAAAATTAAATGATAAATTTTCATGTTTGGTTAATGGTTAAATAAAGATCTGGGAGGCAGTGTGAAAAATAGAATAACAGATACCCTAGTATGTATTACAAGGCAGTAATTCCATCGAGAGGTTTTGGGAACTTTGAACCTCGAGAGTGAAGCTCGAGAGATTCCCCAAAGTCCCAAAAACCTCGAGATGGGATTACTGCCTTGCAATACACACTTGCGTATTTGTTATTATTTGTAATATATGGATCCGAGTACAAAAACAAACAAAAGCCTCAGCTTGAGAACAGTCACTTGTGCCAGAATCAATTTTAAAAAATCTTTAGCTTGACAACAGGCGCCCGACCACTTCAGTGCACACTCAGTCAACAACAAGCGCACGAACACAGTGAACACTCACTTGCGCTATTTACCGGTTTTCTGCAGAGGTGAGTAAAAGCAGGATCAACCAGATAGTGATGTTAAATTAAAAATGAAACAACAAGAAGAAAATGCCTATCATGGGATGTAAGGGAAATTTCTCTCGCTAAGCGAGATGGCCACCATGCTTTGAAAAGTGTTTGGCCCACCCACAGAGGAAAAGCTGCCAATCAGAACTCACAGTTTCAGAAATGTTATGCTACATGCTTAGGAAGGGCATCTGTCAGCGTGGCAACCAGGTTAATGTGGAAGGGAGTCCTGCACATGTGCTCTTCACGTTTTCTGATAATACTATCGTTCAGAGCAGCACAAAACCATGTATTATCACTGCAGAAACCATGTATTATCACTGGAGAAACCATGTATTATCACATTTGTGGTAGTGTATTACAGAAAAATGTTTGTATGGGCTAAGATGGTATTATTCTGGCATATCCATATGTTACAATATAATAGTGTCCATTCAGAGATACTGATGGTAGGAGGTTCCTAACTTTTTAATTTTATTTTGAACTGGCAGATATGCAGAAACTTGGTTTTACTGACAAATGAATACAACTATTATGAATATACTGATATATACAGTATATACTTGTGTACAAGTTGAGTTTTTAGTACCAGAAATAGGCACTAAAGAATGGGGACTTGACATATACACAAGGTCAACTTATGCGTGGAATTTCTTTTACCTATAATTTCTCTGGATTGACTTATGCCCTGGGTTTCAGAGACATATGCAAGATTATAAATTACCACTATACCCTCCACCCCCACCCTATTAGCACCCTGTTCCCATCCTTCTCCCCCTACCACCCAGTTTTAATTGATGAAGGCAACCAGCAGAACCCACCCTCCTCCATAGCCAGCTGCCATCTTTGTAGTTTTCAAATGTGCTTATAGTACTAAATTCAAGATTGCCAAATTACCCCCCTGCACACCCTGGTAGCACCTCTCTCCCCTCCCCCCAAAAAATTATTTTGGCAAAGGAAGGTGTCACATAACCCACTCCTCCTCTATCAAAATGTACAATTAAATGAATGAAAGCACTTGAGCGCTTGTTCTGTCCAATACTAAAACAGGATCAGCAGTTTTGTTACTGGACAGAACAAGCGGGCTAGTGCTTTCATTCATTCTGAAGGTGGCTGGAGTGAAAGAGGGTGGGTTGTGCTGGTCACCTTCCTTTGCCAAAATTGGGTGTTGGGGGGAGGAGGGTGCTACTAGGATGGGAGGCAGGGGGTAATTTGCAATCTTGAATTTAGTGCTATAACCCTCTGTCCAAATGAATGACACCCAAGAATGTCCACAGAATATGCAAAAGAATGACCATACTGCTAGTAATAACACTTAAAGTGCACAGCCAGAGATGAGAGAAGAAACAGAGATGGAAAGTGTTCAAGCCCCCCCCCCATCGCACAATACTGTGAATAAAGAGGGACATACAGAGGAAGGAATTCAAGACTCACAAGACATGTCACCCCCTCAACATGCTTGGAATACCCCAGTGACATGAAGAAATGCAAGATTAAAAACTGCATTAGCATCTGAAACTGTTCTAGGAGGGTGGCCTATGTCATGCTGATCCACAAGGGGGGGATCAAGAGAGGAGGCATGAAATTACAGGCCTGTTAGCTTGACATCGGTGGTTGGCAAGGTGATGGAGGGTATTGTCAAGGAAAGGCTAGGAGGGTTACTGGAGCAAACAGGGTACTTGGACGATAGGCAGCGTGGCTTTGTCACAGGAAGATCATGTCAGACAAACCTTGTTGAGTTCTATGACTGGATGATGAGGGCCCTGGACCAGGGTAAGGCAGTGGACGTCCTCTTTCTGGACTTTAGCAAGGCATTTGATTTGGTACCCCACAGTGGCCTGCTGGCTAAGCTGAAGGAAATGGGGGTAGGGAGACAGTTGTTAAGATGGATAGGAAATTGGCTTTCTGAGCATACTCAGAAGGTGGTAGCTGGAGGGTTAGCCTCATCTCCAAGGTGGGTTACTAGTGGGGTTCCCCAGGGGTCAGTGCTGGGGCCACTCCTGTTCAACGCCTGTGTCTCAGACATCAGGAAGGGGATCAGGAGTGAAATGAGTCTCTTTGCAGATGACTCAACGCTGGTAGCAGTGGTGGATGAGGAGGAGGAGGGGAGGGTGCCCTTGCAGGAGGACCTGGAGGCTCTGGAAAGGTGGTCTGGAAAATAGAAACTAAAATTCAGTGCGGGGAAGTGCAAGGTTCTGCACCTGGGAGTCAGAAATCCAGGCCAGAGGTATACCCTGGGAGGAGATACGAAAAGTCACGGAGGGTGACAGGGACCTGGGGGTAGTGGTAGATGTCAAAAAGAACAACTCAGAGACCTGTAGGAGGGAAGTGGCAAGGGGAAATAGGATGCTGGGATGCATCACCAGGGGGATTACCTCCAGAAAGGTGGAAGTGATCCCTCTACTGTACAACTGCTTGGTTAGGCCACACCTCGAACTGTGTGCAGTTTTGGAGACCACATTTAAAGAGGGACATTACACTCCTAGAGAGGGTCCAAAGGAGGGCAACCAAAATGACCTGGGGCCTGGGGGAGATCACCTATGAGGAGAGGCTCAAGGAGCTCGACATGTACACCTTGGAGGAGAGGAGGGATGGGGGGACATGATAGAGGTCTTTAAGTACATGAAAGGGATCAATAAGGGATGCCCAGTCAGGGTGCTCCAAAGGAAGGAGGGTGGGGCAATGAGAGGTCACGGGTGTAAGCTTGAAGGGGGCAGGCACAGAGGGGAGAGGAAGAGATGTTATTTCACTGAAAGGGTGTTGGAGCCATGGAATGCACTGCCTAGGGAGCTGGTAGAGGTGGAGACTGTGGATGGGTTTGGAAGGGGATGGGACAGGTACAGGGGGAGGGTAAATCTGACCAGGCCCAATAAATTATGTAGACTGATTACAGTATATGCCCTTCAAAGTAAGGCAGATAGAGTGGACCTTTTAGAACAATGCAACCATTTTTAGCAACAATAAGACAGGTATTTTTGGGAGAGGATTTCAATTGCTCCTTGGATGTTGAGGGTAAAACTGCAACTGGAAAAAAAAGTGTACTGCGATACACATGCTTTGCAGAACTGTTTAAACATAGCTGGTATGCGGGATGCATCAAATATATTACCAAAAAAAACCAGAACACACATACATAAGAGGGAGGTTAGCAATCCGAATTGATTACTGGTTTGTATCTTCATATGTAAAAATGAGGAAACCAAGTATAATACTCGTAGAATTTTCTGATCACTCTATGATTAAACCGGAAGTGGATTTTCAGCAGGGTTCACAGGGAGAAGGAAGGAGGTGGAGGTTAAACACAGTGGTACTAATGGATAACACGGTTCAAAGGCACATCAAAGAAATATTACAAGCTAGGAAAACTGTATTGTGTCTCTATGACATGGTGGGGGAGTGGTGGGAGGATACTAAAAAGGAATTACAAACATGGCTAAAAGAAATAAAACCAAGACCATACGTTTCACTCACAACCAAAACAAACACAAAGGCTCCACGCTGCCAGTCCTATCCAGCTCCCTCCACCCTCTAGAACCGGTCAATACTTACAAATACCTTGGCGTAGTCTTTGATTCTGCTCTCGCCTTTCATGATTGCGGTAGGGTAATGAAAGCATACACGGTACTCAGAGATTTGTTCAACACACAAATTCTGTGTGATGTTTGTTTTTGTAAAAATAATATAGAGCTAATCATGCTGTACAAAAATAAAATCAAACCAATAATAAAGTAATACTGACTTAAACTTCAGACTATAAACAAAGAAATAAAATAAAAAAAATAAATAAGCAGTCCTCGAGCTTCAGAATCACTTCCCTCCAATGACTCTGCCACAGTACAGAATACTTAAACCAGTACAATTTTCTGCCAACTTCTGTGCTCTCAGACCAACCTCTCAGGACACCCTCCCAGGCATACATCTCAACCTTTCTTCACCAAAATGGGTGACATATTATCAAACACGGCACTGCAAGCTCCGAACACTATGGCTATCAGTGCACTAGTGTTCATAATGTTTGCTGATAATTGAGCACAATAGATAATTATGAATTTCTGCTTTAAAAGCTCTGTGAGAAATGTGGAATATCACTACCTTGATGTGGGACAAAGGATTTCTGAGGATTAAAATGAGTGCTGTACCTCTTAACGTGTGACAGTTGAGAGGTATGCTCCCAGGATGACCTGACTAACCTTAGCTCAGTGACAGCTTTTATAGTGCAGTCCTCCTATGACACTAGTGTCAGCTGAGCCGCCCTTTTCTAATACAGAGGAATATTCTGGGCTGGCTAGTAGAAACATATGGGGGATCAGACTAACTGTATATAGAGAGGGAAAACATACAATTATATTGTGTTATTTCATTCTGTCTTTAACACTCTGTCACTGAAGCTGTTGAGAAAGACTCCTTAATTACCTGTAGACAAGAAAACTCCGCCCCTTTTCAGCTGAGTGACAGCTGGGGAGTTTCTTATATAACGGCCCCATCCTGGGGCTGCTGGCTCCTAGAAGTACATTTTTGTTTCCAAGAAGGCTTAGCTCAGGTAAGAGCACTCTCTGCATAGAACACTAAAGGAAACACTCCTATGTTTAGTTTCTGCACATTAGTTATGCCTTCTTTAGTGTGTTTATATACAAACTGCTTTAAAAAGACAAATCCCACGTCTGTATTCAACACACCCGATGGCTGCAATTTCAGGCCGTTGGAAACTACTTTTTTTCGCTGCTTTCATATTTCTGCAGGACACATAAATTTATTACATCAGTTCAGACTGCAGTGAAAGTTAGGTTCCTTGCTACTTAAACATCTCTCTCACTACGTTTCCTGTCGGGAGGCGCGAGTCAGGGAAAGTGACAACTTTCACTTTCCCGGCTTGAGTGCGCCACGCTACACACCCGACTGTACAATCAGTCGCTGTATCTCCTACGCTGCTGCTAGGAAGTGCGACCACAGTGCTCCCTAATGCACTATTTGCAGACCGAAAAAGACGTAAAAATGATCGGCTGCTACAAACATTTCTTGAAGCTGAGTGCAACTTTCCATAGGGGACAATCGCTTACTGCCTTTCACTCCAGGGCACTTTCATTAGCTCAAACGCGCATCGGGGCACATTTTACATATTAAATAACACAACAGAGCCCATAAAGACATCGCTCTGTCTCTAACTAAGCATTTATTAATTTCTTTAAGGAACTATAACACAGTACACAAGAACACAAACCAACTCTGTGCAGATTATTTCTGCTAATTATTATTTATTCATTATTCTTGACATCAGTTTGCTGTTCTAATGTTTGTTCTCCTTTAGGGTATATGGCAGGTGAGGAAAAGGAATACAAAGAGGGAATAGTCAAGGGAGAAAGGGAGAAGAGGTACTATTATGGGTGGCCTACCCATAGCAGTAGAAAAATGAAAGTTTAGTTATACAGAAAAGTTTAAGAAATGCTACTGCAGTAGACTGTAGGGGTACAAAGAAAAAAGCCATAGCCTTATTTCTAACATGGGGTAGTCTAAACTATCACAGTGATCGTATCCGCACCCTTTGCTCGGCTATCAACACATGCATTGGCTTACTATACCGCCACAGGACCCGTCTTCCCCAGGAAGCTCTGAGACTAGCCATCAGCTTCTCAGTCCTACCCCTGGTGGATTATGGACTTCTGGTTTACAGTGCTGCTGACAGCACAGCCCTGAGCAAAATCAAGCCCTCTATTAACAAAGCTTATCGGCTACTCACCGGGGCCGGCAGGCTGACCCACACCTGTATGCTATACTCCCTGTCAAACATTCTCTCCTTTGATGAGAGGCTTTGCTACCAAACCTGTCTTCTCGCCACAAAAGTTATCCTAGGACTGACCTCACCTGGCCTGACCACGATACTCAGCCCATCCCTCCCTGCTGTCTCCACCCATAGCTCATCCAAGACCTCACTTCTTCTGCCCAGAGTCAGGACATCCCTAACACACAGGTCTTTTCATCACAGAGCCCCTCATGGTTTAACCTCCTTCTTCCTAACATCAGATCTGAACATAGGATTGGTCCATTTAAAATGGCTCTCTAAAACCATCTCATTGCCTCCCGCAGCTGCACCTAAAATCGGCCTGCCTTGCCTCAATGACCTATGCTGCCCACCTTGTAGTGCATCTTTCATTACCTGTGGGGCTTGCAATTTGTTTTAGCTTTGTCTTTGTATAGGTTTACCTTTTTCTGATCAATCCACATTGTAAATATCCTTATATATACACACCAACATACTAAAATGCCAGCAGAATAGGCCCATCGATCTTTCGCGTCTGCTCGTTTGGTCAGCCCCTACCCTGGGAACTAAACTTGCTACCCCTCTCGCCCTCTCGGGCTTCCCCCTTCCCAGTCCCAGATATTCTCTCTGCACTGGACTTATTTTCCAGAACCCTTCCCCTATACCAGTCCCACCCCCTCTTAAACTCCTCCACCATCTCTGCCTACACCAGCTCCCCGGGCAGCGCATTCCATGGCTCCACCACCTTCTCAGTGAAGTAGCACCTAGTCCTTTCTCCCCTGAATCTCCCCCCCTCCAGCTTCCACCCATGCCCTCTAGTTGCCCCCCCACCTTCCTTGGAGCACCCCGACTCGCCTCCCCTATTCACCCCCCCCATGTACCTGAAGACCTCTTGCATGTCCCCCGGTCTCTTCTCTCCTCCAATGTGTACATATTTAGCTCCTCAAGCCTCTCCCCATAGGTCCTGTCCCCCAAACCCAAGATCATTTTGGTTGCCCTCCTCTGGACCCGCTCCAGGAGTTCAGTGTCCCTCTTTAAGTGTGGCCTCCAGAACTGCACGTAGTAATCGAAGTGCAGCCTCACCAAGCAGTTCTACATAGGTAGTATCACCTCCCTCCTTCTGGAGGTGATCCCCCTAGCGATGCATCCCAGCATCCTGTTGGCCTTGGCCGCTGCCCTCCTACAAGTCTCTGAGTTGTTCATCTTAACATTCACCACCACCCCCAGGTCCCTCTCAGCCATCGAGACTTGTAGCATTCCCCCCCCCAGGGTGTACACTTGGCCCGGGTTTCTGGCTCCCAGGTGCAGTACCTTGCATTTCCCAGCACTGAACCTCAGTTTCCACTTTCTAGACCACCCTTCCAGAGACTCCAGGTCCCCCTGAAGGGCCGCCTTCCCCTCCTCCCCATCCACCACCACCCCCAGCTTTGAGTCATCTGCAAAGAGACTCAGCTCACCCTGATACCCTTCCTTATGTCAGAGACATAGGCGTGGAACAGGAGGGGCCCAAGGACCGATCCCTAAGGGACCCCACTAATGACCCTCTTTGGGGATGAGACTATCCTGCCAACCACTACCCTCTGGGTCCGGTCCTGGAGTCAATTCCCTATCCATCTGATCATCTTGTTTCCCAACCCCATTTCCCCCAGTTTTTCCAACAGGCCTCTGTGGGGAACAGAGTCAAATGCCTTGCTGAAGTCAAGAAAGAGGACGTCCACCGGCCTACCCAGGTCCAAGGCACTCATCACCCAATCACAGAACTCCACAAGGTTTGTCTTTGATATATAGGAAGTTACTTCTCATTGGTGCTACCCTTCTGGCCATCGGCCTCTGGGGATGGTTTACTTCTCTAAATGGTATATTTCTTTTAATCTCTGTATGTATTACATTTCTGTATGTACAATATGTACAACGTACTGTATTTAATTACTCAATCACTGTTTGTACTATGTACCCTGTCCAGTTGTTTGTATGACGAGGAGCCTTTGGAAATGAGTCTATGACTCAAAGATTTGTAATTCCGATCCAATAAATAAATAAATAAATAAATATGGGGCACATAGACAAAATGAGAAATTTTTGAAATATTTAGCACTTCGACAACAGCTACAGTACATATATTCCCTGGTAAACACTACGACAAGGAATTATGCAAAACAAATAGCCCAGCCAAAAAGTCAGATGAAAGTTATCAATATGATAGAACCGCCACAATTCTTGCAGAATTGCAACACAGAACTATGAAGAAGCCAACAAGGGACCCTTGTGTGCGTGTAAAACAAGGGTAGAAAATTCTAGCATCACAGCACTGTTGGATGATGATGGCATAATTAAAATTTCACCACAGGATTTAAGATGAATCATTGAGAAGTATATGGATTCCCTTAATATCCAACAACATGTTGAGGAACAGGACATAAAAAAACATGTGACAGCCTTACAGCCTCTACTTGGGGAATCGGCTAAACAGGATATGAGCAAACTCATTTCAAAGGAAGAGTCAGTAGAGATTATAAAGGGATTGAGAAAAAACGTTTCACCAGGTGAAGCTGCATTACCTTTAGAATTTTACTTAACCTTCCAGGAAGAATTAATAGAACTGTTAATACCCGTTTACACAGAAATTATTCAACATCGAATCATAGGAGACAGTTTTGCACGGGGGTTGGTAACATTTTTGTGTAAGACAGGGGATAGACCTTTACTACAGAACTGGAGGCCAATTTACCTTTTAAATACCGACTGAAAAATAATAGGGATGTCAATTCACAAAAGACTACAAAAGAACTTAAAGGATCTTATACATGGAGCACAAACCTGTGGGGTGCCGGGGGAAAAAATACAAGACAATCTAATTTTAATCCAGGATTGTTAGGAATATTGTCAATGACATAATCAAACAGTTTTTTTAATATCACTGGATCAGAACAAAGTGTTCGATAAGGTATCCCATAATTATTTACTGCAGGTACTAACACATTATGGGAATCCAAAAATGATAATACAAGGGATTAAGACCCTTTATGAAAAAGCAACAATATAACTCTTAGAAGGGGGTAAAGCTGGGTCTCCAATACTAATTAAGGTAGGGTTGCGGTAGGGCTGTCCATTAAGTCCGTTATTGTATACTTAGGTATTTGACCCATGTATCAGACATATTACCAATAACAGACTCATAGAAGGATTACATCCCCCAGGAAACAATTCTACTTTAAAAGCCTCCACACATACAGATGACCTGTGTCAATTTTTGTGAACAAAAGAACGTGTACAACATTCAATAAAAGAATTACAAGACTATGTGATGGTATCTGAAGCTAAATTAAATATAGAGGCAAGCACTGGAATAAGTATTGGGCAACAATATGCAGAGGGATGTATTGCAGGAATTAGAATAACAAATGAACCTATTAAAATATTGGGGCTTTACTTTGGAGAAGGTGATATGGTGCAGAAAAACAGAATGGCAGACACTCATAAATGTGACTGGAAAGTGGAAAAATAGAAAAATTGGATTATGTTAAAATGAAAAAGAATATTTATTATAAAACAATTCATTATTCCATTATTGTTATATGTGGGATGGGTGTTCCTCATACCTGTAAACTTAGAAACAAAAACATACAGTATATTTTTTCTTATGTTGTGGGGGAGTATATTGAACCCAGTGAAGAAGGATTTTATATACTTATCTAGACAAAGAGGAGGGGTAGGGATGGTACATCCTGTTGTATTTTTTCACACATTATTCTGGATATGAACAATAAGAAAATGTATACGATCCGGAGGGGAGGGAGAGGGACAGCTGATTTGGACAAAAACTCTAATGCAACTATACTTGAATAACTGGTAGGAAGACCCTTTGAAAATTGTACCAAGGATGCATCTACCAGAATTTTTAAAACCTACTTTAAAAAAGATGTATTTATGGAAAATAAAAAAAAAACACAACTATTACTGAACAATAGGAGACAATTATATGATGTAATATTACAGCAAATAGGGCCAAGAGAACCAGAATTTAAACTATGTACACCAATTAATTTGAAATGGGCACTGACACAATTAAATAATTTATGAATACCAGAAAGGATGTGGGACAATTTATGGTTATGCAATTATGGAAGGTTAAATGTAAAAGGAAATCAAAAACATAAACCTATAGAGGAAAGAGGATGTCCATATTTGGAATGTCAGGCACCAGAAGAAACTATGTCACATTTCTTGTTAGAATGTTGCTTTTCAAAAAACCTTTGGCTGTTTTTGGCAGAGAGATGGAAACTACTATGGCTAGTAAGGCTAGTAAGCTTACCATGGCTAGTAAAGCTACCATGGCTAGTGAGGCTAGTAAGGCTACCATGGCTAGTAAGGTTACCATGGCTAGTAAGGCTACCATGGCTAGTAAGGCTAACATATAAACAGTTGGTATTGGGCCAGTATAGGGGAAGATTAACAGGTTATGATAGCGGTACCCTAGAAGTATTGTTCACATGTTTAAAATTCTATCTGTGGCAAGCAAGGAGCCGATATATAATCCAGCAGCAAAGAATGACTTATTTGGCAGTAGAGAAACTCTGTGAGTCAGCTTGTTTGGAAGTATACTGTAAAGATGCAAAGAGAAATTCTCAGATAGCCTTAAATCAAATGTGGAAAGGATTACAACATATGTCATGTCAAAACGAAATAGCAATCCATGCCTTATAAAGGAAAATAGATTTCTAAATAAAGGAATAGGACAAGACCTCTCATGTTTATGTAATAAAGTTGTATATATTGAGATAGAATATGATTGATAGTATAATGGTAGTAAGCAAAATAATGGCGGAGGGTAACAGGAAAGGAGGGCTTAAGGAGAAATGGTTTTCGTTTATTTTTCCTTTTTTTTTTATGTCAACCCTTTTATCTTAAAAGATTTTTATCATTTTGTTATTTATTTCAAACACGTGATGGAATGGAATTTGTTTTACTATTTCTTGATGTTTGTATTGAATTTCTTAATAAAAATGCCCCTACTCTCTTCGAGAAGTGCCACAGGATCTTTAACGTCCACCTGAACATACACCAGAAAAAGCAGACAGGATATCAGTTTAGTGTCTTATCTGAAAGACAGCACCTCAGGAGTGCAACATCCCCCTCACGATGCACTATAGTGTCAGTATTGGGATTTACCCCACATGCCTGGCTAGAACCCACAACCTTTCGATCTTCCAGCCTCAGAGGTGAGTGTGTAACCTGCTCAGCCACTGAAACTGGAAAAGAAGTCGAGGGCTTAGTGACACCTTACTCAATCTGCTTGAGTCTGTGCTGTCACTTGGGGCCTAGTCTCGGTCTGTTCTGGATATGTGTATCAAAAGAGGATGTCCCTCTGCCCTGCCACAAGGGGGCAATCACGGGAGAAACTGACTGAGGTAGGTCTTGGGGGAGGTGTAGGCTGGGTCAGGGGAACGGGGACAGGGCTGTCTAGCCACCACTGGACTGGGAGCATAAATAGCAGTTACAGCAAAACAAACAAAAAAAAGGAATAGTGAACGCATGCCATGGACAGGAACCACAGGTTATACTGGATATGCCAAGTTAGGTCCAGAGTACTGGTTTAATTGTAACAAAGTTCACTATGATCCAAGAATTGCAACAGCCAATTGCATAGAGGAGGTGTAGTAGTTATTAGAAGGTTTGCTTGGCTTTTGAGAAGACAGCCGACTCCACGCATAGCAAGTCTGAGCACCATTACTAGTATGCCCAAGAACCAATGTCCCAGACAGATATCAGAAGAGGGGGCTTACACTGGCAATTCCCAGAGAAGGAAACACCAGATCTGTCTGGGCAACTGAAGGGCTACCAGGAAAAGTTTGGCTGGATGTAGCCTGAGTCCAGCTTGGACCCTCTGTATCAGAGGGACAGGAGAAAAAATGGAAACACCCTGATCTTAGGAGAAAAACATACCACCAATGAACAACATGCCCTTTCTGACCAACATTCAGTGAGTAAAGAAAAGATCAGACCTGGTCTCCTCTACCTGATAGGATTTTTTGTAGGGGGAGACCAGAATCTGGCAAGATCCCAGGTGGGCACCCCACTCCAGAGGTGAGATGACTGAAGCTACTTCTGCAGAAAGGGGTCTCTTTTCTGGAAGCCTTCTCTGACCAGCCATCACTGAAGGACACTGAGATATAGGGTATAGACATCAGGTACATGAGTCGGAGACTGCAGGGCCTGAGAAGGTAGTGCCATCAGCATCCACTATGAAATACCATATTTGCAGGTGCCACCAGAATACCATGAAATTGGGGGGCTACCATAACCCCCAATTATATGAGCAGTGGTCTAGGTGGTGAGTCACTGCTGCTGCTGAACAGAGCTGCCTGAACAATCAGGTCTAATGGAACATGACCAAAAGGTTATGTTCCATCACTCCTTAAAAGCATCCAGAAGTTCTCATCACTGAACTTTCTTTGCGCAGTGTGACAATGTTGAATAAGGCCCTGCCCCATTTGTTATGCAGAAAGAGTTTAAACGCAAGGGTCTGTTCTGTCGTCTTCTTTTCTGTCTCTTGTCTGGTTGTGCAACCAAACTTTCTTGTGAGACCTAGGAACTGATCACTCTGATGGTTTTGCAATTCTCCGCCTCTCGCTATTTCTCTGCCTTCCTTTGCTGTTTCTGTCTTTTCTCCCCTTGCATATCTGCGGGTATAAAAATATATGTGAATCTGTATGTGGAAATGTCACTGATACTGGGATCCCTTTGTTTAAAATGTATATAGTTATACTGTTGAAATGATTGCAAAGCTATTTAGAACTCAAGGGGTTAACCTGAGATGCAGTTTTTAAGCCTTTTGCAGAGCTGTAAACAAGACGTCAGTTCTGAGTCACTATGTACTGTTTTGCTGCACCTGCAAGGAACAAAACTGACAAGAACATTCTGTAAACTTACAAGAACATTTTGTGAGAAGCAGGCTCTCTTAACGAGTTCCCAAAGACTTACAAAAAGAGCAGCAATGCTTTTGCTAGGGAGACATGGAGAATGAGAGACTGAAACTTGGAATTAAGAGATACCCTCAGAAGGACTTAGTTTTCTCTGTTTGTACTGTCTTTGTAAATAGTTATACTGAATAATTTTTATTTTTCTGTTATTGAGAAAAATAAAACCACTACTTGCGAATTTTGAAACTGCTCCTGGTCATCCTAAGCTTCTTGACCTGTGCCTCGACGACACACAGGATCAGTGCAGAATATACTACATTAGCCAGACCACTGAGACTGTCATCTGGGCATTTGGAGAGACCTTGTAGCAGCCATAGCTGGAGATGTTGCTCCACTAGGCAGAAGCAGAGGTACTGCCTGCAGTTCTGTTCAAGTGTAATGTACTGGTGTATGATCTTCAAGACCACTGATTAATAGTGCCTTAAGTAATGAAATTCCATTTCCAAGATTTGAGATTCCAGGATTGCACTAGTGACTGCTACTCTAGTTTCTGGATTTTACCAGGATGCTACTGTCAGTATTTCAATATGTGTATATATCATCAGAATAACAGAAGGGTTAATATACGATAAACTAAATGAGGCAAAATGAAAATAGCATAGGAAGCAATTTAAAGAAAAATGCAAGTTCTGTAGCTAAATTTCTCTACTATAAAATGCAAAATTCTGTGAAATTATTTGTTTTTATCAGTGTACAGACAGTCCAAATTCCAGAATTTTACTGGGTTTTCTAGTAAAAAAGTGAAATCCAGTGGCTTTGATGATCTTGCATTCCCAGAGTGTACAATCAAGCTTCTTGCAACAGAGAGAGCTCAGATCATGGGATAACATGTGGACCAGCAGTGTACTCACATGCTCTAGTCAGAGGTTTGAGCCCAGGATGGGAGTGATAGCCCCCTGCCCATCTGAGACCAAGACACACCAGGAGTACAATCCTTGATCAAGTATGGCCTGAGGTACTGGCATAAACAGCGGCATTACAGCCCTCTTCTGCAGCAGTGTTTTCCCCATCCCCAGAAGTAGAGTGGTGGAAGGCAGCTGATCAAACACATCTAATGATGATCAAACAGACACAACAATGCCCTTATCAAATTGCATATCCCAAACAATAACATTCTATTGGCCTTCAAGCTGGCCAGGGGTGAATACAAAATGTACATGTCCAGTACACCTCAGGACCATAGGGCATGAGGGTATGCATACAGGCTTAGTGCTCCCAAAGCAAGGCAGCTAGGGGAGCAAGAGGACCCCCTAGAGGGTAGTCCAAATACCCTCCCTAATGAGAGAGGATCCATAAAAAGCCACAGACCAGACAGAGAATGTAGGTGTGTTGGACTGAATTGTCCAAAGAGCCCCCTTGACCGGGCAACTAGAGGGAGACCATGACCGTAGCACCCCACAGTGTCACAAACTGAAGAAAATTCCTGCAGAAGGAAGAATGCAAAAACAGCCACGTACCAGAGGTAAGAGGACATGAGTGCATCACTGACTTTCCCACAGAGCTCACTGGACCAAGCAACCAGAGGGAGATGGTGACCAGGTACCACAAAGGGACACCCGCTGGAGAGCCCTCCCACAGCAGCCTCAGAACCAGTACCATACAAAGGCGATACAATGTATAATGGTAACCAGTATAGTACCATCTGTACACAACCCAGATCTTCTTGCTTGAGACCCTCATGGTTTGATGGGGTTCTCAAGGAGATGAAGATCAAGGGTCAGAAGTTGGAGCACTGCTGTCAGAGGACCCACTCCGAGGAGGACAGACTGGCATTGCGAGCTCACTATTGTGAGTACCAAGGAGCAATTAACCATAAGAAGGCAGGATTCCTGTCCAGGGAGATTGCTGCAAAGAGGAACAGACCAGCTCAGCTTTTTTGGACTGTAGACAGACTACTTCATCTGGTCGGTCTGCAGCCAAAAAAAGCATTTTCGATTGCATTATGCAATGAGTGTGTTCAGTTCTTCTCTGATAGGCTTGTCCTCTATCTGGACCAGGATCTCCCCATTGGGACAAAGATTTCCCCACGGTGGACAGCCTGGTGGTGGCATAGTCCAACTGTCCGGGGGGAGTTTAGGCCAGTGGAAGTGATCGCAAAGCTGTGGCCCACTTTTTGTGAACTGTACCTGGCCCCAACCCGTCTCCTAGTGGGATGCTCCGGGGTTGTTGGACCAGTGTTCACCAGGATAGTCTGGTGTTCGCGTTTGGACAGGATGTTCCCTGATGCTTTGAAGAAGGCATTGGCGAGGCCCCTCCTAAAGAAACCATCTCTTGACCCTGATGTCCTAGCGAATTATCGACCCATCTCCAATCTCCCATTTTTGAGGAAGGTTGTTGAGAAAATAGTGGCACTGTAGCCTGAGGCACATCTCATGGCCTTTGACACCTATAAGCCATTCCAGTCTGGTTTCACGGCTAGGCATAGCACTGAAACGGCATTGGTCAGCATGCAAAATGATCTCTTTAGGGAGAGAGATAGAGAAGACTGGTCAATTCTCATTCTGCTCGATCTCTCCTCAGCATCTGACACCAGGGACCACATTGTGCTTTTGGATCGCCTTAGAGAACACTGTGGACTTGCTGGTACTGTCATCAACGGATTTGAGTCCTATCTCTTGGACAGGAAGCAACGGGTGGTGATGGGGAATTTTTCCTCCTCCCCGAAGCCCCTGCCATGTGGAGTGCCTCAAGGGTTGATCCTGTCACCAATGCTATTCGCGATGTACATGCTACCCCTAGGAGAGCTCATTAGATGCTACAGCTTGGGTTTTCACTGCAATGCAGATGATACCTAGCTGTACATGTCTTTTGCTCGACAGCTGCCTGGCTGAAATCCAGGACTGGATGGCCTCCAACTGGCTGAGGCTAAATCCCAACAAGACGGAGGTTTTGGTGATTGAGCCTGGTCGCAAGCATAATGGGATTGCATCTGGAGTGGCAACCGGATTGGTCCTGGGAACCACTCCATTGATGAATTCCCCTAGGGTGAGAAATCCTGGCATTTTCCTGGATGACAGATTGACACTTGATGCTCAGGTGTCATCTGTTGTCCAACGTGGGTTTTACCACTTAAGGAATGTTGCCCGGATTAAACCCCTAATTCTGCCTGAAGACCTATCATCATTAGTACGTGCCTTTGTTACTTTCAGGCTTGACTACTGGAACGCTCTATACTTCGGGGTCTATGGAGGGACCCTCTGCCAGCTGCAGCTGGTGCATAGCACAGCGGTAAGGTTGCTGACAGACCTATCTAGGTCATGTCATGTGACCCCGGTCCTGCAAGATTATTTTTGGAGAATTATCTCAGACTGAGTTTGTTGGCTACCTGTCAGGTGGAGGATCATCTTCATGGTGGGCATACTCACCTACAAGGCCCTGTATGGATCAAGCCCTGGTTACCTGGTGGATCTCCTTACCCCGGTCACTCCCTTCCATTCCCTTCACTCCTCCACCAGGGGCCTCCTTGCGGTTCCAAGGGCCAGGCTGAAAACTTCTGGTGCTTTGAGGTGGCCAGCCTGGCCCTCCGGAACTCGCTTCCTAGATCTATAATGGAGGCCCCTTCGGTAGAGGCTTTTAAGAGGGGCATAAAAACAGTCATTTTAAAATGCCCTATACAGATTACCCATAATGTTTGAACTCTGTTTTACCATTGTAGTATTTATTAACTATTTATAATCAGTTTTGCTTGTATTTTAAACATTTTTAAATAACCCTGTTCGAGCTTCATTTTATTGTTAACATTACTCTGCCCGTTTTTGTTTGTGATTGTGCAAGGCGCCCAAAGCCTCTGGGATTGGGCGCCCTATAAATAAAACCTCACTTACTTACTCAGGACTCCCTGGTCAAAGCAATGGTAGGAGATGGGTTTTACTTTTTTAAGGTATTCAGAGCCAAACCACAGTACTAGCACATGGAGGATGTGCGACTTGCTCAGGCCTCACAGTATACAGGTGACAGTGTGCACAATGGAAACGCTGGTCTGCTTACAGACCAGCAATAACTGTCCCCCACCACAGGAGGACAGTGATGCAAAACATCCTCCACTCAGGGCACAAAAGGGCAGTCACATATTGGTCACCCAGGCCACATCCCTCGGAGGGGCTAATTCATCAAAAAGGCCACCAAGCCTGGTGGTCAGAAAAGCAAACAGCCTCAAGATGTGCAGCGCCTTGAACTGGGAAATGAAAACAGCAGCACTACAGTGTGCAGTCATGAAAGGAAATAGCCCACAAACTAAGTAAGAAAAAAAGTCCCATCTCTTGGACAGGAAGCAACGGGTAGTGATCGGGAATTTCTCCTCCTCCCCAAAGCACCTGCCATGTGGAGTGCCTCAAGGGTTGATCCTGTCACCAATGCTAATCCAAACTGGTAGCTACAGGGCTGGCTATGTCGACAGCCCTAAGCAGTGCCCCCCGATGTCGTGGACGTCTTCCCAGACAAAAGAAAAATGGCAGGCATCCCCCAACAACAGGTGTAATACCAAAACAGGAGAGGAGAAAGGGTACAAATAAACTCTCCTGACTGTCAGTAGAAGAGACCTTGGCTGATTTTTTAAAATTATTTTTCAAAAATGGCACCTAGATGCCGCAGCACTGCCCCCCCCGCCCCACAGCAGCATACGTCCGCAATGACATACTACAAGGAGTGGATGTGCACAGTGTCTGGCCATATGAGAGTCCCCACTGACCCCAACACACCTGCAGAAGAGAATGGGGAGAGCAGATCAGACACCACAGGATACTGCTAGCAGGAGATATTAAAAAAAAAAAAAAAGCCTGAAAAGGGGGAAAAAATACCCATCCAAGCACACTTTTGGGGTGGGGGGGGGGGTAGTCTGCAGAGGAAGAATGGCAGAACAAGCCTAGGCAGACAACCAGAGTTTAGGAGCAGACTCTGGTTCCAGAACTCCTGAACTGGGAGGCAGGCCAGACTGCAGGCAGCTTCCAGAGGTTGGCACGCCTCGGCCAGGGAGATCTGACAGTGGGTTCTGGCGTGCAGTGACCCTAAGGGTGGACCAGGGAGCTTACTCCTTTTTCAGGGGTAGGCTGTCAGGTCAAGGCTGACAAGTATGGCCTACACCAGGGGGAGGAGGGAGGACACAAGGGAGAATATCGGGAAAAAAATTCCCTTGCTGTCCTAATGGTGGTGATACACTCGCCTCAGCAAGGTATTTATCCCTGGTAACAGGGTATATCCCTGGGTAGTGGCAGGGCAAGAAAGGAAGGAAAACCTTGATGATAATAAAAAAAAAAAAAAAAGATATGTTGCACACAGATTTGCCCTAAGGCACAGCAGGGTGTTTATTTATTTGCTTTTGATGACCGAGTAAGTACACTAGGCAACAGAGTGGTAGTCGTGCCACAACCATAAACTCCAGGGATGTAGTAAGGCTCAAACATATCTCTCAACTTAACCTGATTTTCACAGATGTCCATAATTTTGCATTACAATATTCCTTAGTCCCTTCTAAATCTGGCATTTTTGCCACTGAAAGTATAGATTTGAATCATGAAATCATACTTGACAATAGTTGTACAGTGTAGCTCGTCCTCAGAAGATGCTTGTGTCACTAAACCACATTTTGTAACATCTTACTGAACTGCAATTACTTTTTGTAAGATATGTCCTTGATTTTGGTCATGCATCCCTGATTTCATCGCCGATTTTTGAGGTAGAGGGCGAGAGGCATGGGCACAAAGCATCAGGCCGAATATCTTCCACCCCAGGAAGTGCGACTGTGGTTTACTAATACCCTGGAGTGTCTTACTGCACTTATAAAGTAGGTAATTAGGTAAATACAAAAAATACAGTTTAGAATAATTTAAAAAAAAAATTTAATTTAAAGAGCAGCTTCCTAGCTGCTGAGTTGCCACTTCCCCAAACCTATAGCAGAGCTCACCTGGCCCAGAGTTGATTTTCATGAATAATCCCTTGTTTTTCTGCCATTCGAAAGAGATACATCCCTCATAAATTTCAAAGCAGATATGTCGGCAAAAAATGCAGTCACTTCCTCATGCTGCTGACACGCCCCCAACGAGGCACATGCAGCCCTGTTTTGTGATGTCACAAAACGAATGTCGCATATGTGCACCCCATTGACTTCCATCTTGGGACCCTGTTAATCAAGCAGTCACTTTGATTTCTTAAAATTGCACCTCCAAATATGAATAAAATGCATAGAAAAGTCAGCCCCATTCAAGTCAATGAGGGGCGCGCACACAGCTGTGTGTGCCTACGTGGGGGCATGTCAGCAACATCAGGAAGTGGCTGCGTTTTTGCTGAAATGTCCGATTTGAAATTTATGAAGGATGTATCTTTTTTGAATGGCAGAAAAACAAGGGATTATTGATGAAAATCAACTCTGGGCCAGGTGAGCTCTACTATAGGTTTGGGGAACCTGTAACTAGGAAGCTGCTCTTTAATATAAAATAGTTCCTCCACGCTGGCTCCCATTGTGCATAAGGATGAGGTGCTGCAGCTCAGGAATGAGCTTGGGTCACTAGGGGGTCGGTGGTGGTGGTGGTGGGGCGGCAGGAGAAGATCAAGCGGCTGCCTGGCAGCTCTCTTCTTCCGGACTGGGGTGGTGGGTCTTTCCGGCTCTTGGCTGCCACCAAGTGGAGGCCTGGTGGTAGAGTAAAGGAGGCAAGATCTAGATCTGCCACCCACCTCAGACCTACAATGCATGTATGCCTCCATGTACATGCGTTCTCTGTGCTGCCGTGGTCTCAGGACATGGGGGGGGGGGGAACAGGAGGAACAAACATTTGTCAATGCTGAATGTTTGTTTGCTGGTATTGGCACTGGTAGTGCAGGAGTTAGAGAGATGCATAACAGGCATGGCAGTGAAGTACTGAACTAATGCCAACCCCCCCAACCATGCAGAGACTGACAGGCGTTGGGGGTGTGTGCCTTTGGGTCATCGGGCATAATGCTCATGCCATTCCACCTTATCCCACCCTGCAGACACCCATAGGTGTTGTGGCGTGCCTTGGGGTTTTTGACCCTTATGCTCACCCCATTCCATAAAGAAATAAGCTGAGATGGGTGCAGTATAGGAGAATGGGCTGAACATTAGGGCCGAAGACCCCAAGGCATACCTCAATGCCTGCCTCTGGCTGCAGGGTGTGAGTGGGGGTGGAATGGCGTGAGCATTACGGCCAATGACCCCAAGTCACACCCCGACACCTGTCAGTCTCTACAAGGTGGGCATTACGGTTGAAAACCCCAATGCCCAGGGCGTTTGTTGGTATTTTCTCTCCAAATTTTCAACATGGGCTTTTTGGGACCCCACCTCATGAAGAGAGGCACTATAATTTTGTTACTCAATCCCGAAAGGTGATTTCATACAGCGACTGCACCATTCAGTGCCACAGGTGCGCACACACATTTTGGGCAGGATATGAAAAATGACAGCTGTACTGTTCTTGAGGAGGTGTAAAAAAATGGTAATGTTGAAAATCTGGCGTGAAAACATGAACAATTGGCAAAGTTATGAGTGTGCATAGAAACTCTGCAATGCACACCCATAACGCAATCATTTTGTGGAATTTTTTTTCACCAAGTTTTCAACATAGGCTTTTTGGGACCCCACCTCATGAAAAGTGACACTATCATTTTGGTACTCCATCCCAAAAACTGAATTTGCACAGTGACTGCGCCATTCTTCCCCGCAGGTGCAAACACATGTTTTGGGCAGGGTATGAAAAATGACAGCTATACTGTTCATAAGAAGGTCTGAAAAAAATGGCAATGTTGAAAATCTGGAGTGAAAATATTAAAAACTGGCTAAGTTACAAGCGTGCGTAGAAAGTGCGCAACGCACACTCGCAACGCAGTCATTTTTTGGAGTTTTATCACCAAACTTGCAACATGGGCTTTTTGGGACCCCACCTCATAAACAGTGGCACTGTCATTTCGTTAATCAGTCCTGAAAGAGGATTCCGCTCAGCGACTGCGAAATCACCTTTTGGGACCGAGAAGTGAAATGACAATGTCAGTGTTCATGAGACGGGGTCCCAAGTACCTCATGTTGAAAATTTGGGACCAGAACTGGAAAAACTGGCCGAGATATCAACCTAAATTGAGAACCCCCCATTCACTTCAGTTTCTGGTTGGTCTTTGAAGAGTGTAGATGTGTTCCTGGTCCACAGAAGATCACTGCTCCAAACCTCCGGAGGCAAGTATGGGGTGAGGGGTGTGCAGGGAGGTAGGGTGCACAGACGGTGAGTGGGGATGAGGAGGGAAGCCTGGGGAAGACGACGAGGGACCGTTTCCTTTTTTACAGGTAAACAACAAAACAAAAGACGTCGGGAATGGTTTTATTTATAGGTAAATATTTATTTTTTAGGCACACTGGGGTAGGCTCCCAGTGTGCCAAACTAATGTGTGTGGGGGACACAAGCCAACTTGGGGACTGGGCACCCCAATGTCAGCAGAGAAAAAACAGGCTGGGGAGAAGCGCAACCGACACTGGGAGGGGTGGCATCCTGGTGTCAGAAGGATTTAAGAATTATTACGGCACACTGGGATGTGCTTCCAGTCTGCCACATGAGTTGGGGAGGGGTGGGCATACATGATGCTGACAAGGGGGGTTGGGCACCCCCGTTGGCAAAGAAAGATTGGGGGGGCAGGTATCCGACACTGGGAGTGGGCATCCCGGTGTCAGAAAGTAACTAAAAAAAAATGTATCTGGGCACACTGGGGTGGGCTCCCAGTGTGTCACAATAGTGGAGTGGGGGCATGCCGACAGGGGGATTGGCCACCCCGATGTCGGCATTTGGGGGACTGTGTGGTGGGCAGCAGGAGCCGCCAATCAGCAAAGCCACAGCGCGGCTCATTTATTATGTTTAATTAACTTGATTTATTGCTATGCTTCACCATGACAGGCACACCGAGCAAACGGGTTGCTCGTAACTCCAGCCATGCACATTACTGTGCACTGTAATGCACATGGCTGGAATTTTCTCTGCCACTGCATGCCTAGATGCAGGGGGGGAGAGGGGGAGTGGCTGCTCCAATCAGGGATGACGAAACTGTCCCTAATTGGGGTGGCAGATTTCTGTCAAGTCCAGCGCTCACACTGAAACTGCCATCATTGGCAGCTTCCCTGTTGATTGGTGGCCAAGGGACGCGCCCCTGAAAGCATTCGCTGGATTGGACAAACACTGCCACACCTCTGCAATGCTCTACTAACCTCAATATGTTTCCTATGCACTGTGCGTGCAAGCAAACATAAATATGAGAAGACAAGGGCTTCATGAATCCCTGCCCTGGACACCCTGACCCACCCTTCCACTCTGGCTTGCGGGCATATTCTGGATACGAGTACTCTGGTGGGGGAGGCCAGCTGTCCCCTCACTTGCCCTGCCATAGGCGAAATCCAAGGAGGAATTATCCCCCCAGCATGGAGAGTGTCGAAGGACAGTCAGTGGTGCCCAGGGATGAGGCTGAGTAGCTGCCTGGCCTGTCTTGAAGGGATAAAAACCTTTATGGCAGAAAGAAAGAAATTGCTCCTCCACAACTGAGAGTCACTAGGTTTGCTGGCAAGTTTACTGTAAGTGTGATAGCCGCTTGCAGGAAAACATGACTGCTGTTTAAAACCTGAACATTCTAAACTATTTTTGCACACTGCTTTCATTTGCACCATGACCAGGTGGACAGAACTTGTTTTTGGCTGCTGGAGTGGCCTCACCATGCACAGTAGTGGACAAATTAGGTTGCAGAATTTTTAATGAGCAACAGCTGGTACAGTTTGTTATACGTAATTTACCCTGCAGCAAGGCAAATCTGATTAAGCAGGGCAGCACATGTGAAGCAATTAGCAATGTGCTGCTTAGGTACACGTTTCAAGACTTCATGCTTGACTCTGGGTCTAAAGATCAGAAAGCTGTGAGTTCTAGTCCCGAACTGACATTGAATGCATCACTAGGAGGGTGATGCACTGTCGAGGGGCCATTCTCTGGTTGAGTCATTAAACTGATGCACCTTTTCTGTCCGTCTCTGTTGGCTGTCCAGGTGGAAGTTGAAGATCCCATAGCGCTTACTGTACAAGTAGAGGATTTTCTTTGGTGTCCTGGTCAACATTTCCTCGTCAATACAGCAGGTCCATGTAACCCACCCCCCAGGACGCACCTGGAAACAAGCTGTCCCAGCTTAGTGTGCCTTTCCTTGACAAAAAATATAAATAAGAGAAATGATGGCCAGCCCAGCAGCATGGTTCGAATGCGAGACCTAGAATCTAGTGCACCTACATGGGGCAGTATAGCCTAAAGGGTTAACCGCCAAGCTGTGAACCTGGAGATCCAGCAGATCCGATCTGAAATTCACAAGAACCACTTGCACAATGTGTGACCTTGATCATGTCACTTAACCTACCTGTGCTTCCAAGATGCACCTGGAAACAAGCTCATTCAGCTCAGTGTGCCTTTCCCCAACCAAAAATTCTACAATTAAAACAAAAAAACAAACCACTGGGACAGCTGGGCTCTGAGCACATCCTGGAGATTACAGGCTTCGCCGCCAGGGACAGAGGATACTCCCCTTATGCCTGATAATTTTAGTGGCCCTGTGTTGTACTTCCTTGTGATGCTAACCTCAGTGCAGCATTGGTGCTGGCTGTGAAGGCAGCTGCTAGCCACACCTCCTGACCAGAAGAAGAGTACAGCCAGGGGAACTGGATGGCTCAGTAGATTGGTAATGGGTTAAGGAGCCTCTCATTTCTAGGTCACTGGTTCAAATCCAGCCCATGCTGGCAGTGGACAAAGACCATTATCACGTGAGGGCTGCTCAGTGGCTTGTATGAAATGAGCTGTGGTGGTCTCAATTAGAGATGTTGTGAAGTATTACTTTGCCGGCGAAGTTGCAAACTTCACCTTTGCGAATAACTTTGAGAATTGCTCACTTCACCACTTTGCCACTTCACAATGAGTTTTCCTGGGGAAACGGCACTTTTTCAGGCAAAGCCAGGTAAAGTTAGGGAAAGCTGCAACTCTGTTAGGGAATTCGCATAACCTTTTCTGAAAAAGTGCCACTTTTCCTGCCAAAAGCTTCGCAGTCGGCACTTTGCACTTCTTGAATCTGGCAAACTGTTTGAATTATTTCATATGGCAAAGTTTGCCAGCTTCGCACATCTCTAGTCTCAGTCCAGTTCCCAGCGAGCAGATGTCCACAACACAAAACCACCAACACAACTGGCACATAGTTGCACCCTTGATAGCAGTCTCACACGAGAAGCCAAGGACTGAAGTGGCATGGAGTAGGGCCAATGATTTCCTGTTTTCAAAAATGGCCAATTCCAGTTGACAACATCTTAAAATCAGTTTTCTTCCCCAAAAGTGAGGGTAAACCAGAAAGTTTTATACAAAGAGTTGGCTTAAAATGGGAGGGGGGGGCACAAAAAGCTGGTGCAAAGTGGGCTTGTTTGCATCATAAAGAGGTGTAAACAGAGGGCTTCAGTTTCCAGCGCTGTCAATCCAGCACCTTTCACAAACACCAAATTCATACACAGAAAAAAAAAAAAAAAAACCACTGGCACCGCTGTGGTGACCCCGACTGTCGGACAGAGGGCACAGGAAAGAAACAGAGACCAATTAAGAATAAAAAATAGGAAGTCCTGATTTACAGCAGTGATCATATTTCTTGGACTTGGTTCATTCATGTCTACCTGTGCCAAAGTCTCATAACAGTGGTACTAAAAATAGTGTTGCCGTTAAGCATCAGTTTGATGGAAGATAAAAACACGCCACAAGTTAGTGCTTGCAGTGGGCTTACAGCCCGAACTGGAACATTTCACCCTAGCAATCCTTTTCCTGGAAAACGAGGCAACTTCCTGAGAAACAGTTATTCTCTCAACAGAGTTGGTCTGCTAAAATGGAAGTGTCTATGCATGTTTGCTTTACCCCTGCAAAGTTCTTCCATCCTACCGCAGGGGAAACCAGACTCATTCTTCATGCTTAGGCCAGCAGTCCCCAAGCACACTCCTGGCCACTGGAGGGAAGCCTGACTCCTTCCCAGTGCTGCTGCCTTCAATGATGAACATTAGATGTAAGTAAGAGCCCTTCTGCAGCACTGCGGGGGACAGATTTGAGCATATTTTCTAATAGCGTGCTGACAGGTTCCTACAGTTTCCGCACATCTGGTGTAACACATAATCAGGTGTTGTCAAATATTCCCAAGTTGTAACTTCATCATGCTTCATGGAAAAAGAGAGAGTGAAAGTCTGTAGAACACGTCAGTATATGTACCATGGTTCTGCACCCCTCTGTCAAAGGAAAAATGGCTGTGCATGGCATTAGCTGTCCTGTGACTATTCTGTCAACAAGCAGAATTCAGACATGGCAACCCCCCAATCCATTAAACCATCAGACATGCAATAAATGTAAGACACTTTTATGGAATCCTTAGTAAACTAGAGAGACCAGAACAGTATCAGATAAAAATGCCAAGGATGAATAACTCTCCAGGCTAAGGAAGCCAGCACTTGGAGTAGACCTGATAACAGGGTGCTATGTTATAGATATTCTGTGCCTTAGGGCATATCAACATAGATAACCTTTGGACAGAACTGAACTTAAGTATGTTAAACTGTGTGCCTTACATGTTCTCAAGTTACAGTGAAGCCTGCCAGGATACGATGCAGCGTCACTAATTCCTGCATGACAAAATGGATTAAATGCCATTGAAATTGCTTAATTTCCTGCAGCATCTCTGCTGCAGAATTCTGCAGCATTGCACAGTATCGTGGCGGGCTCCACTGTATGTCTGTGATGGCTGTTCTGTTCTTTTAGTGTTGTGCTACTCTGATAAAATGAATGTAACAACCCTCTCCTGCCAGCAGAGGGAGAAGGCTTGGTTACTAGAACACGGATCATGTAGCCTTCAGATTGGTAGAGTCTCTGACAGCCAATGAGTGGAGCTAGCATGCCAACTGGTGGGTGTTGGGAGATGTACCGTATTTCAAGATGGCACAGTGCTACGGGGTTACAGGTGTGCTCCCGGGACACCCCTACCTCAGGTCCCTAATCAAGCCACCTGAGAGGGCAGGGCCACCTCACTAGAAGCAGCTGTCTGTAGACTTAGTCTGTGGGAGAACAGCAGAACTCATCATCTTGTAGCCTCCAGTGAAAGCCAATAGGACAGCAGTGAAGATTCTGAGGATTTGGCTTCAGAGGCCATTTAGTGTAGCTCACTGTTAAGCCTAGTGGGAGTAGAAGGTATCACTGGGATGGAGGAGGGAAGGAGTACCTAAGGGGCTACCCTGGAATGGAAGCTCCTGGTGACCTTGTGGCACATGGAGGATCTCGCCAAAACAGGTGTTACCCTGTGGGGGGTGGGATGGGTGCGACATATGTCCTGCTTCTGAAGGAGAAGCTGCCAGTGATGCTGAAGATGGCGAGAGCTCTGGTGACAGATGCTGAACTGCAGATGCAGGCGGGAGATATGCCTACTATTGTTTTGGGAATCTCAAGCTGGGATGTGAGTTGGGGATTCCGACTCTGACCCAGGGCCTGGGTAGATTGCCAGGTGCTGCCAGAGGACAGGCTGAGGTCAGCACTTCTGTGCTGATGTCCAGCGCACTGTCTGGACAGAGTAAAGATCTGGCTAATGAGAGGCACCCAGAGAGGGGGTGGCATTAGTCAGTTATGTCTAGGTGAAAATCTCTATGTGACGCTGCCTCCTGCGAACCAGCCGACCCGGCGTCAACGTGTCATTTATATGTGTGAAAATGAGTGTAACCCAAAGGGAACAGCAGAATGCAGAGTAGAACGACTCTAACCCAAGGTATAACTTCACATGCTGGTGAACAGCAAGAAATAATAGAAATCATAGGCTGCACGTGAGAGAAAAAGGTACCACCTTTTTGTAAGGGACCCTGAGGTTCCGACTTATGTCCGAGGTCAGAATCAAATTAGTAAACATGACAACAACACTAAGCATATCAGACAGTGTATTCCTACACTCATAGGACTGGTCCTGAGTGAAACTCACTCAGAAGTGAATGCTAAAAGGAGTTAAATGTGGTATATAGTGGAACTTACTGAGTGCCTGTCCTGGGGTGGCCTCTGTCAAGCAAACAGCAACACTGACATGGATGTAACATAATGCTTAAACTTATCTGCACTATGTACCTATATATATTTTTAGCATGCCATCAAATGGAGAACGCAATGTAAACACGTACTGTGTTGTACTATGTATGTTTGTTTTAACTCTGCTTTCCTATGTTCCCTTAGACACGAATGGTATCTCTGGGGTCATGCCCCACAGCAAGGGTTCCATCTGCACTCAGATTTATCATAGGGTGTCAACCCTCAGCTGAGAGAAAAAGGGAAATTCAGCAGTGACCACAGCTGAGAAGGGCCCTCTGGACTGTCTACCACCCAGTCCAGCAGAGAGGCACCCAGCGAGAGAGAGGGAGGGAGGAAAGGGTTTGTACATCAATATCATTTTTATCCTCCCCCCCAAAAGGCAATCAACAACAGAATAAAAAAAATCTTCAAGCTTGATTTAAAGCAGAAATGGAGTATGACTCAGAGCCACAGCTGTCCTTCAGTACCTTGCTTCACAAAATGGGTGTTATGTAGTCACAAACTCTTGGAGTTGAGCCATGACCCTGGTTCTGGATTGAAATTGGGAGGTCGGAAAAGGGCACCACTCCCCAGCAGAGGAAGAATGGTGCTAGAGGTTGGGCAGCACAGTGACTGACACCCCCAGTGGAAGCCCAGGAAGCTTGCCCCCCCTGCCACAGAAATCACTGCGTGCATTGTTCATGACACAGAGCCCACGGAAGTCTAAGAAAACAAACAACACCCAGATGTACAGTATATCCGAGAGAACATGAAGGCACGCAGAACATTCAAAAGAACGTTTATAATCAATATCAAAACCTGCTGCTGTATCAATGACTATCAAAAGTGACAATTCCCCAGAATCCATATGCATTATACAATATCATTGATAACTTTTTTTTTTTTTTTAAGACTGCCTTAGTGGAATACGGGTGTCAAACATCCGACCAAGAGAACTGAGAACTTCCTGGAAGACTTTGTAAATAAAAGGAAGGCTTCATAGACCTGTGGAGCATTCTCTGATCTTAAGTTTTAGGAGAGAAAGTACAAAAGCAATACACAGAGAGTTATTAACTATGTAGTAATGACTGAAAACAGCATTATACCTAAGGCAGAAATAAGTGATCAAGTAGGTAGTGCCAGGACCTCCACACAGCGTGACTGTGATGTTTGTGTACGTGAGCCAATTACCAAGGCACCAATAGCCTCGTAGTGTGATATGGCATCTAACTTGATGACAGCCTCTTTAAATCTTGGATCTCAGCCAAAATATTTGTAACAGTGCAGGCAACAATTAACAGCTGACCATGAAAAATGGATTGGCAACAGAGGAGTACAGACCAAGATCGGCCATTAATGAGGGTAAGGCAATTCTGGCTTTCTTATCCCAACAGCTGTACTTTCTATCTGTCGTGTACTGAGAAAGCAAGGGTTTCATTCTGCAGTACCGTACACATCAATATACCCAACTACTTTGAAAATGTTTCTACAAAAAAGCTGCATCAACAGCTTCACAATAAAATACGGGTTTGAGGTAAGAGAACCTACAAAGATTTTTGCCACTACTACTGTGCCATCCCATAATGTTCTCAGAAACCATTTTGTATATATTGCATCAACATGCCAGTCACTCCCGAAGTCAGTTATAAAGAGCAGAGGACACTGCTCTTCAGTTCAGTCTTCAAATTGTTCCTTCTGTGTTCACCCCCTGCAAGGGTTAATGCTAATGTCTATAGGCTAAGCAGTAAAGTGTCTCCAGCACCTCCTGGAGACCTGTCAATCATAGCTGTGTTTGTGTGGTCTGAAGAGAACCCTGTATGCGCTACAATAAACCTGATTTGCCAGCTCCGGTCACTTGCACCCCTGGGACATACACACCATGTAACATTAGATCTATATCAGTACTTCCACTCCAATGTTACTTAAGTTCCTTTAATATGGTTATTTTTTCATTCGGGAGTCAGGAGGAGGATCACAGAAATAGTTCAGATGCCTGCACTAACTTATATAAACCATTCAGCTACAATGGACTACATTTTCTGGGTGAATCAACCACTGTCTCTCATATAAAGACACTGGTTAGATGCATTTGGTAACTATTGTAGTCACCAATCTATAGGATGCAATTGAATTTACAATAATCTAATAGCCTTAAAGAGCAGTTGATACCTTTGGGAACATTTGGAAGACATAACACTGAGACACAATTCAGTTTGTATTTCATATGTCTTCTATAGATTTCTTTCCTCCGTTATTTATTACTGAAGAAATTCCATCAAAAATAAGATTTTTATCTCTTAAGAGTTTATCTGCCTTTATAACTTATTCCCTACTTGAAAAGGTTTATTTTATTTATTTAACCAGGTATAGCACACTAAGCTGAAAGCTTTTTTACAGGAGTGACCTGGGAGCACAAGGAGGTTAAGTGATTTGCTCAGGGTCACACAGTATGCAAGTGGAAGCTGTGGGATTCAAACCCAGGTCTGGTTTTCTGGATGTCACCAAATTTGCAGTTCAGAGCCTTAGACCACTGTGCTATACTGCCTCCTAAACGTAATGCTCTGGTGTGACATCACAGTCTCTTGCCATGGGAATAATTGTGATGTCACAAACAGAGTATCATGCCATCAGATGGAGAAGAAGCAATAGGAGCTGATAAACCCTCAAGGAATGACTATCCTGTTTTCATGCATATGGTCTCAGTAATAAATAATGGGGATATGAAACACAGAGCTTATGAGAAATACAAGCTACTTTGTGTCTGAATATTATGTTTTTCAAAGTTCTTCTTAAGGTGTTGGTGGCTCTTTAAACAACCTCTAACATCAACAGCATCATGTTTAGAGACATTTCTGCTTCGACTTTACAGATTTCTGTTAATTAGCATCACCCTCTTTCGTTGTAACTCTGCATATAAACTTGATAGCAGGACCTCTGTTCTGAGATCATCTGCCGAGGCTGCTTGTCTATACCTCATGTCACAATCCTCTGCCTGTGACATCGTAATCCATTGCTGAGGAAACAATTAAGCAATAACGACCAAGAAGCTGGTCACTGCCGAGGGATTAACGACTGGTTGTGGGGATCAGTTGCCTGAGGTGCAGCCAAGGGCCACTGCCTTCCAGCTAGTCATTAATCCAAGGAAATGACAGGCTTCAAGGATGTTAATTGCGATTATAAGACTAATCGCAATAACAACTTTTGTTTTTGCCAGTTTTATTTAGGTTTTAACTGTGTGGTGTGAGCCACACATGCCACACAGCATCCGTCTGCAGCTGGATCGATCATTTATAAGACGTTAATGACTGATCCAGTAACCAATCCGGAGTCTCGCGCTATGCTCATGAATAATTAATTAGACTTATAATTATGATTTCGTAAATAGGGAAATATGTTATCTAGTATAGTTAAGCAGTCAAAGCAGATGAAGTCTTGGGGTCAATGGTCCTGTTCTCATTAATATTAGTGCCCTGCAGAATTTCTAAATTCCAACAGAATAGAATTCTGTGGGACATTCTGCCTAATTCTGTGAATTCTGTTGGTAGCAGAATTACACAATTTCAAAAGTGGAATTTTTTTCAGATTAGTGTAATCTAGGGTTCACATAAATTGCTGATTCCTTTCAGCCATCTGTGGAAGAATGTTCCACAGCTCACAGAGGGATGCTTTATGGAATGATACAGAATTCCAAAAGAAATTCTGAAAAGCATTTCGGAAGTGAATTACTATTCCACACAAATTCCGGAAGCAAAATTCAGCATTCTGCTCAACTCTACTTAATGTGCAAAATTCAAGAAGAAGGGGGTTGCAAATGAAGAAAATACATGAAATAACAATTGAAATGTGTTAAGACAATTGTGCTTTTTAGCATTTCCCATGTGTGATGCTAAAGGATCTTTAAGAACTCCCAAGATATTCCTCAACTCTTAGAGAAGTATGGGGAACTATTACAAGTTCTGACTCCCAATACTAACCCCATGTAATCTTGTCACTAGATTTCGTAACATACTGCACTCTTGTGGCATCCATTGTTTCAAAATACACTACAAGTATTAGACTGAAAAAACTGTGTTGGTGTTTAACCATTCCCAGAATGTTTTAAAGGCTAAAAACCATTAGAGCTGCTCTATAACTGACAGATGAAAGCATATGTCATGCAGCTTAACATGCGGGAGCCCATTTAGGATCCATACCAGCTGGTGTGTCAACTCTTGTGATTTGTGGTGCTTACCTGAGGGTCTGGGGCCAAGAAGATAACTCCCCATAGGCCAGTGCCCATTAAGTGGATAAGGAAGAAAAAGCATCGGACTGTTTGTAATCCTGTTTCAGGCCATTTTCTGAATTGGATAAACATGACTTGATTTCAGGGTTTGAAATTTAGTGACACAAAACTTTTGCAGCACAATTTTTAGTGGCACTAAGACTTTCGGTTTGCCATTAATATTGTTAGTGTACTACAGTAACACATGAAAATAATGGCTCCCTGGCAGCACGTTTTTTAATCATCCTGGCTACTAGGTGGCGCAAGAGCAGCTAGTCCTGCTTTATTTCAAGAACAAAGTGCTGTTCTAAAACTCAACCAGCAGAGGGAGCTTCAGTAAACTAGCACCACAGAACAATGTTTTGAATAGCTGCAGTCTCACACTTGGACTATTTGAATCCAACCATCAAAGGAAAAGAAAACTAGCCTTGATATTTCTGTAGTGGAGGTCCTGCCTTTGACATCTGATTTTAGTAGTGCAAGGTCAGTTAAGATGAACTCTGGTCTGCTGTCCCAACCAATGCCTAAGCTGCTGATATCTCCTTCTTCAAATGCACTTACAAAAAAAATATGTGAAGAGTTTTTGAATGCGTTTTAACTCTGAAGGCTCTTGGTGCACCAAATCAGAGTCTGTTCTGTAGCCTCTATAAGAGCTGGAGTTAAACCATGAAAAAATACTGTACATTTAATGATACACCAACTAGCAAGGACAAGATGTTTCAATGGCTTCACGATTAACAGATAATACTGCATATAAATATGCAGCAATAATTTACGGACATGCTAACATCATCAGATCAAATGTAGCTCTTCAAAATCCATAATGATAAAAGGACAAGGGGATACACAATATAATGGAAGGAAGGAATGAAGATTCAAGAGGAAGCATAAGGGAGACTTAATCCACTGAATGAGTGGTGAACACTAGGAATAAACTGCCAGAGCACGTAGTATCAGCTGATACTGTAATAACCTTCAAGTTCAGATTCGACAAGTACAGTGAAGAAAATGGGGCTATTGTATTCCCACAGAGCTGGCAGAGGGAGGAACTCGATGGACCGTTGGTCTTCTCCCCCACAAATATGGATGGATGTACGATTAGCAACATCCTGCTATGATAATTCAATAGCAAGCAACCAAAACTCAAACCCCTCAGCACTGGATTGTAGTGAGTCTGAACTGTAGCACTGCTGGTAGGGCAGAGATTGAAATATGCATCTAGACGTGGGGACCAGATTTTCAAAGGGCTAGACATGGCCCAGAGACTATGTTCCTGTGCGCAACTCCCTGGTGCAGGGAAAATCCCCACACGTGCGAAAACGCTGTCTTCAACATTTTATGTACACAAGCAGCATCTTCCTTTTTCCTGCAGCCGCACAAAAAAACATGCACAAGTTGCCGTAAACTGTGGAAAAGATTGCAAAAAGGCAACCTTTCTGAAAACTGAGTGCATGTGGACAAAACTGCACTTGTGCAAGGAAAACCCCCCCTTGTGTATCTTATTTTCTGCATGTGTGCAATTTTTCCACTTAATCTGGCCCTTGGTGTCTGATTCAAAAGAGAGCAATTACATTAACGGAGATAATGACTGCAACAGCTATTCCTGCCCCAGCTTCTAACCAGAGTGACTGTATGCAACAGTGCACACACCAGAACTGTAGGGGACACCTGACTTCTCTCATCGAGAACCCCTGTAGGGAATGATGGGGGAGACCCAGTTGCGGGAAAGCGCACTAAGCTGGTTCAATTCCAGCCTTTTCCAACAGGTGACACTCACTACAGACAGTGATCCAACAGCATTGACACTGGTGGAGTTTCTGAGCTCCGGCTGCTTAGCTCACAGTAACTCCAGCTTCAGTCTTTCAAGCAGAAGTCAGTGAAGGCATTGATGTAGGACTGCTGGCTGTGAGACAGCTCACAGATAGTCCAGCCCCAGTTTTTTACCATAAGGAATTACTATAAACATTGTTGCAATGTGGCTGTGGGAGGCATCCACTGCTACTCCAGTCCCTGTCTAGCAGGAGCCACTACAGGCAATTTAGCGTCCAGTAATAAATGAGGAGTGGGAGTACAGGTTGATTAGACCAGAAAAATGTATACATTCTGTCACACAATTAACTTCCACAATGTGTGGCAAGCATGCAAATGAAGTATCGTTGCCCAATTTGCCCATGATAACTACTTCAGTACTGGTTGTATTATCATGCAGAGAATATCAAATAAGCTGGAACGTGTGGCATAATTTATTGAGGCTGTGACGGATCAGAAAAAAAAAAGAAAAGCAAAATTGTTTTAGGTCCCACCCTTCTTGGACGAGACAGGTATAACTGATAAAAAGCAGTCTCAGCCTTGTCTTGCCCCAGGGTTGCACAAGTGCTGGAAGAAGTCACAAGTGACACTGAAACTGCAGGGTCTGTTCCAGGAGGTAGCAAAACCTAGTGCAGAGGGTGACATCTACTGAACGCTGCTGGTCTCAGAAGGAAAGGCTTGTGGGGGGGGGGGAGCCAGAGGTCAAGTAGGGTCTGTGGTGATACTGTAGGTACGGAAAAAGGGGCAGACTGGATGGGCCGAATGTTCCTTATCTGTGTCAAATTCTATGCGTCTATGTTTCTGGTGCAGGGCAGCACTGTGCAGGGTTCAAACAGGGCATCCAGCCTCATTCACTCTCTCACTCATGTACAGTATTAGCGCCAAAGCATGTGTGGACAGAAACAGAAATCAGATTTCAGCATCCCTATTCAAACAGCAGCATTTCTTTCAACAACTTAACTTCAAGCAAAGAGCTGGCAGAAGTTTCTTTTAACCCCTTAGGGATTTCTGCTCTCTTCTCCCCCAACAAGGATGGGTTGACATTCACGTCCTGGTTAAAAGCCCTAGACCACTAGGACAGAAGCTTTTGAGACTTTCCATCTGTCATATTTTTGGGATACCTCATCCAGCCTGACTTGAAATTTAGCCAGTTGTATTTTTTTTTTTTTTCACAGATCCCAGGTGTCTACATTTACTGTATATTGAACCAGACTGGGAATACCCTACAGATCAATGCCTTAAAACCAACCCCTAAGGAACTGTTTTCATAGGATTGACACTTAAGATCTGACCAGGACAGTACTGGTTTGGGTTATTGCAAACAGACAAAAAAGTAGCACAGCAAAAGATATTTTGATCTGAGACCAGAAACAGTAATAATTTCCTAATTAAACTAAAAAGATGCAGAAAACGTAAATATATTTTGGTAAAGTGAGTTATTTAATGAAGATCAGCATACTGTGGAAAAAAACACTAAAATATGGAACCTTACTGTTGACTGCTTTAAGAGACATAGTACTGAGGGAGAAGAACATTTTAAATTGGTTTGGCCAAACTGCTGTTCTGCTATGAAATGTCCATATTTGGGCTTTTTAAAAAAGTGCTAACCAACCATAGTTTTTTTTAGCATCATTTATAAATATTTATTTGGTATGACCATGCCTGACTACTGCCACAAACTTGCCCTCCCTATTTGTGCCCTCAACAGACACCCCCCCCCCGCTTTCTTTGTCCATATCCACCTCAAAGGTGGAAAAGTTCATCTCAGAACCAAACTTTTGAAGTACAGTACTGCGATTGCTAAGGGTTACAGTTCTCTGGGCATCAGCTGCTCTCCACCAGGGGCTGACAGCAAATTTCCAACCCCAAATTCTCCACAAGTTACAAAACCCAGGGACCCCCCCCCCCCCCACATACACACACACACTCACTAGTGGCATTGCCCAATGCCCAACTCAGCTCTTTAAAACATGGCTCCCCTTGTTATACAGGGAAGTTCAGAGGCAGCTGGCATCATACCTCTCAACCTCTTGCCTCAAAAATCAGGGACAAGGCTTAAAAAAAAAATCAGGGACAAAGACCCAAAATCAGGGACACATCCTAAAAGTTGGTACTATTCACTCAGAAAGCTGATCGAATAAGGGGATTTGTGTTAAGATGCATTTTCTGAAGAACAAGTCTGTAATTTTAACGTTTGACAATATTTTGAGATTTTACTCCACACTTTTCTGTCACAAAAACACGAATTGTATGAGGGACAGAGGGACATTTTGAGGCCAAATCAGGGACAGTTGAGAGGTATTGCTGTCATTTTACAAGGGTTGATGAAGACTGTTTATTTTGGCCCCGCCGGAAAGGGTCCGTGTATAGGATTAAAACATCTTGGCTGCTGGAAAGTATAATTAAGTTTAATGTCCCGAAGATACTTCGATAACTTGCTAATTGGTTTTGTATGGTAACTGCTGCAACAGAAAGAATTCTCAAAATCTCAGCTGATTCTCCGGCGCTTTAGCTACAATTAAGAGTTAGCTTCCACTTGCATACTGTGTGACCCTGAGCAAGTCACTTAACCTCCTTGTGCTCCCAGGTCGCTCCAGTAAAAAAGCTTTCAGCTTAGTGTGCTATACCTGGTTAAACAACTAAGTAAATACAATAAAAATAATAAACAATGCCCGCACCTTAACTGAACTCAAAACATATCCCCCTCCTTGCATCACCCATTGCAAGGGGTTGGTATCCATTTGCTTATATAAATTAGAAAAGTATGACAATGATCTCTTCGGCAATAGAACCTGCGGTTACAGCAGTGAACACCTCTGCAGCAGCAAGCATGCAAACGTTTGCAACACTTTTGTAAGTTTTAGTGGGCGCGTCCCCCTAAAATATTTTTTTTTTTTTTTTTTTTGCTAAACATGGTCTAGTGGCTTTGCAGCTGGCCTCCCTGCTGATGTGGAGCAAGATTTAGGAAAAAGGTTAAGGTAGTACTAGCGTCCCTTGTATCCTAAAACATGCGACTCGGTAGTGTCTCTGAGAATGCTGGCGATGTTTGGAGCCCGGAGGAGAGACTAATCGCCCCGGTCTGTTCCCCCTGCTCACTCCCAGAGATTCTGGCTGGTTACTCACCCCCTGATTGCAGCTGGTTGGAGTCTGGAGACCGGGACTGATTCCGGCTCCATCACGGTTACTTCATTCTTCCTTGCTGGGAATCCTAGGGCAATCCATCAAGGAGAAAATGCTGGTCCCTTGTGCATCCCCGGGGAATCTCCGAGCTGCTGAGCCAAGGAGTTCTGCAAACCCCCCGAACCTCGACCACCTTCCTTCCGCAGGATGACCGCGTTCGACTCGGCCTCGGTGCTGTCAAATTGTCCTCTTAAACTGATTTGTAATCCCATTTAACTCCCTCGGCAGATTTCAGTTACCTTGGAAAAAAACAGTAGAGAGGGAGAAAAGGAACTGGGAACAGGAGAAAGTGAGAGGCGAAATCAGAGTGCTCCGGCCCATTGCTGACGATGTGTTTTCTGAGTCTATCTTAGCTGCAGCTCCTGAATGAAGCACTGAGTGCAGCGGAACATTTTTCCTATGAAGTTACAGTCCCAGTGAACCTCTCCCGTTCTCCTCTGGAGTTGGAGAGAGGAAAAGGAGGATTCTGAAACATGGAAATCTTTTAAGCAGCTCTTCCTCTCTCTGTCGCCCTCCTCTGTAGAAAGGAAGTATCACACTAGCAATCCTGGAAAAAAATCCCCAGTGGTACCTAAAAACCTGGCCCTCTACCTTAGAGCACTAAAACAGGCATATTAATAATTACCGACGATGAAGATGATGGCGAGGACACCTAGTGATGGAGAGCAGATAATATTACAGCCACCCCATCAAAGTCACTTGATTCCACCCATATGTGGTTCCCCTTAAGGTTGTTTTTATTTTTTTTTGGGGAGATGAAGTTAGTGAAACTAAGTCAGTTTGAGGTGAAGCCAAAGTAAGGAATGATTTTTATGTATCCTGCCTGTGTAAGAGCTCAGGGAATGTTGCAAAACCATAAATTCTCAGAACCCCCAAAATGTGCTTTATCCAAATGGGTAGGGGAAGGCAAGGTAACCCTTTGCTTCTGCTGTAGGTATCATTCAGTAGTGCTAGGACTCTCTTTTTGTTCAGCAGGGCTGGGGACAGACCCTGCCCAGTAGCTGCTTGCAGTCGGCAAAAGAATGGTCCATTTTAGAGCTGGCAGAGGGAAGTCCCTTCTTTTAAAGTTTGAGATATCCACTCATATTGTGGAAGTCAAGAGCTGCAAGATCCACACATTTAGAGCTATTGCAGGTTGATAACTTGAATTTTTTTTTTGTTATGTTGCCTCTGAATATGTTTATGTTGTTGGTTACCTTCTCTGAATGAGTTGCATAGTTTTTTTTTTATTTCAAAACAGCAACTAATTGAAAGAGGAGCTGATGTAGAGTAGGCAAGTGTACAGCCACCTTTCTCACTGCACTGAAGAGAGTTGCTCATTCTTAGCCAAACTCACATTGGGCAAAAATCAATCAACAAATTTAAAAAAAAAGCTGTTCCGCAGCATCCCAATTAACTCTGATAAATGTCCACTGCAGAAAGGGATCTGTTTTCACCACCAGGAAGGCGAGTGTTGAAAGCACTCAGGAGAACGAGGTCCTTTCTTCAGATCATGTACCCAACTTTAAAAAGAACTAAATTGTCTTAAAACTGTGCTATTAATTTCAGTGCAATATTACAACGGTCCCAAGTCCACTTGCAACAGGAAGCACTCTCCCTCACACACACACACACACAGAACAATATAGCCAGCAATAAGAGTTGTAACTAATTTATATTTAGGTAACCACATGCATTTTAGTAATTTAGAGCAGCTATCAAGTTGTGAAAAAAATTATTTTACTGAAATTCCTTATGAAGTATGAATTCAGCTCAAAATGTTTATGTATGTATATGCAGGTGAGAGTGGTGAGTCTCTATTATCTTTGGGACATTTTCCTTTGGGAGGGATGTTGTCTGTATATGATTACTTCTTGTAATATGATAAAAAGAAAGTTAACGTGTACATATATATGGTCTCTCAGCTTAAACAGCAAAAGAAAGTAGAGGATTCAATGTCAGTTCTGTCAAAAGGGACACAGGTAAGGTGCAATGAGACTCTTGTCTGTATCTGGTGTTAAAGAGTTAGACTACATTAGGAGAAATACCTTTATGTGGAAAAGAACTATACTTGCTGTAACCATCTATCTGACTAATTTTGTACCCCCCCCCATTTACCTAATCTTTCAGCCAGAGATGGAGAAGATTAGTAACTACCCCTTTTTCTCATCATTCAGCTATTTGTTACTGTTTCCTGAAGTTTACAGTTATCTAAATGCCAGTATCAGGTAACCCCCCACACTGAAAATCTTGCCAAGCTGTGGACCAGCCAAGGAGTTTGAAACTTACTTTGCGAGGAGTTGAGAGGTTCTGCAATCTCTCCTTCCAGTCCCTAAATTCATTTGTATGCATTTGTCCCCGCAGCTAAAGCCTGATCCTTTTAATCACAACGTGACTCCAGAGCTGAGAGCCAGAAAGCACCAACTGCCTTCTCCTTCATTGAACTGGCAGTAAATATTATAAAAAATGTCCAAAAAAGAACTGCTTGAGAAAGAGTCCAGTTTCCAGTTTCAAGAACAGATCCTAGTTAGTGGGAATTTTCTGGATTTTTTTTTCCTGGCGTGTTCCCCCTCCGTCTGTTGCTGTTACTCATTGATAAGTGTTGGGATGATCGGATCAGGATTGTAAAGCCTTTATTTTGTTTTTTTCTCTTTAGTTTTGTCTCCAGGACCTTTAGGATCTGGGCCTCGTGCAGAGGTGGGCACAGTCTGGTGGGGAAATGAAAGATTGCCCTTTTTCGTTTTAAATAGCTGCTAGTCTGTGACAGAGCTTTGGCTGAAGTGCACCAGGTGTCTGGTTTCAGCAAACATCGGTCTAATGAGCAAGAATCCTGCCTCCAGGGGCAGGGCACACAGAGGAGGACTTAGAATTGAGTGTGCTCAGTGAAGAGGAGGGCACAGCAGAGGAACCCAAACAGAGTAAGAGGGGACACCCCAAGATGCAGAAATATACTGGGGAATAGTGGCAAGAAACTTTCAGATTCCTGAAAACCCTATGGGGCTTCGGAATCTTTGGAAGAGGGACACAGACAGGCAGAGAGATAAAGCAAAACAAATAGTGGAACAGTTTGGAGCTGTTCAAGATTCAGAACTCAAAATGATACAATTTGGCAGAGAAGACAGGAGAGTTGTCTTTCATGTTGCTCTGTAGGGACTCTTTACCCAAGGAGTCAGGCTACTGGTGAATTTGACTGACCTCAAAAACTCTCCGCTCCTAAAGGCTGCAGCTTCTCAGGTCTCAAAATCAAGATAGGTCTGGATACAGGACACAAGGAAGCATTTAGGAGAAAAAATGCAGGGATACAGAGAGCAACAGTGTGGCAGTCAGGAATAGACAGTGAAGCATTGAGAGCAGAAGGAAAAATGCAAGAACAGACAGGCTTCATACACACCCTGAAACAAGGAAACATTCAGTCAAACACACTCACATATAGTCACTCACGTGTGCGTATATATGTACACACACACACAGGAACACATACGCTTGCACACACTAACTCGCATACATTCACACGTGCACTCATGACTCTCACATCCTCAAACAAACACTAGAAGTCATGACATTTTAGAGACCATCTTAGAAAGTGCAGGAGGCAGTATAGCGCAGTGGTCTAAGGCTCTGAGCTGCAAATTTGGTGACTCCAACAGACCTGACCTGGGTTTGAATCCCACAGCTTCTACTTGCATACTGTGTGACCCTGAGCAAGTCACTTGACCTCCTTGTGCTTCCAGGTCGCTCCTGTAAAAAAGCTTTCAGCTTAATGTGCTATACCTGGTTAAACAACTAAATAAAAAGAAAATAAATATAGTAGACAGACACAATAATAAAATCTTGGGAGACTAGGTAAAATAGCTTACAGTGTTGTGGGATTGCAATTGCAGTTTACACTGCAGAGTTACAGTAGCGCTGAAAGAGACCAGGAAACATCAAGAACAGGACTCCATCTCCACTATTTTTTTCTTTTTCTGCCACCTTCCTGTCCACGTTTCATCCTTGGGCTTAATTATGACAAGTGGTCCTCTTATACAATCAAGGGCATCTTTCTGTGTCCTACTAACTGAACTTCCAGTAACTGAGCCATTTTACCTCCATATTCCCAAGTGGGTTGTTACTGTTATTGCTGAAACCCCTAGTTAGTGCATTTTTTAGAATCATTCACAAATGTGTTGTGTTTGTGTTTTTTTTCTTGCTTCCAAAGATTGCACAGGGTCTCCTGCTGGCAAGTGTGATGTGAAATGCCTTTTTTAGATCTTCTCTGACCGGGTGCCTCTGCTCTCCCCAGCGGCCGTGGCCCAGATCACCTGCCAATCATGCTGTCATCTGCTGCCCACTCCCAAGCCTTCTATCCTGGATCTGCCCTGACCGGGCGCCTCTGCGCTCCCCAGCAGCTGTGGCCCAGATCGCCTGCTGGCCACGCCATCATCTGCTGCCTGCTTCCAAGCCTTCTGTCTTGGATCTGCACTAACCGGCCGCCTCCGAACTCCCCAGTGACCATGGCCTGGATCACCTGCCAGCCTCGCCGTCATCTGCTGCCCACTCCCAAGCCTTCTATCCTGGGTAAGACATCGCTGGCTCCTCGGGGACTCGAATTTAGACTTTGACTGGCTGTGGTCCCACTCAGCTACCACTTCATTGGCTGCCTGCTCTGCGGCTTGCTTTACGATTGGACCCTGCCATCTTGCTTCCCCAAGAACTGTTTTCCTTGGCACTTTTCTGGTGCTTCTCTGTACTGTACAGAGTTTGAATTTTCAAAAGTGGGGGAAGTGTTTTGCTTTTTGCTGGGAGCAATTTTGTTAATAGAGGGCTTCATTAACTGGTATACTAATGGGAGTGGGATTACTGTCTTTGCAAGTGTATTTGTGCTGCTTAGGTGGGAGCAAATGTTAACCTGGGGCTATGATTTGCTGGGACTGGGACTGTTGTGCTTAAAAAAAAAAATAGTGTATTTTGTGCTGCTTTTGTTTTATCTGACCTCTTCTGTCTCTTTAGCTTTGCCTCCCCACCCCATAACATTATTGTCAAACCTCCATTTCAGCTGGGACCAGGAGCTTAAAGTTGCCTGGTTTTCCTCCCCCAGAAGCTTAATTTTTTTTTTCTCAGACTAATTTCTTTTCTCTCTCACTCCCAGGGCACCAGGCTTAACAGCTTTTTGACTGCCCGCCCCCTCCCATCTCTGCTAACTACCTCTTTCTTTTGTCTTCTCTGTTCCTGCCTATGCCCTCGATTTAGCCCTCTGTCTCACTTTTGCCCCTCTGGAACCTATGTGGCTAATCCCTTTCCCTACTCTTTTAGATCTGCCCTGACTGTGTGCCTCTGCACTCCCCAGCGGCTGTGGCCCGGATCGCCTGCTGGCCATGCCGTCATCTGCTGCTCGTTCCCAAGCCTTCTATCATGGGTAAGATATCACCAGCTCCTCCAGGACTCGAATTTGGACATTGATTGGGTGCGGTCCTGCTTGGTTCCCACTCCATTGGCTGGCTGCTCTGCGTCTCGCTTTACGAGTGCACCCTGCCATCTTGCTTCCCTGAGAACTGTTTTCCTTGGTGCTTTTCTGGTGCTTCTCTGTACTGTACAGAGTTTGAATTTTTTCCCGCCCGCCCCCTGGCCTCTATTAAATAGACCTTAACTCCTCCCTACCCCCCCCAACCTCACTCCATTGGTGCAGTTATAGCCCTCGATTGAATCATTTTCAGTGTTCAACTCTCATCAGTATCACAATCTATAGCCTGTCCTGTGACTGCTCCTGTTCCCCGAAATTGTAGCTTATGCTGTTATCTACAAGAACTCTTGCCTTATTATAGTCTCAGGCATTCTGCTTACCTAAAATTACCCTCTCCATATAATAGTCTTATGCATTTTGCTTATTTTTTTTCCTCTCTTTTTCTTTCCCTTGTTGGCTCAGTTGCTCACCCCCGCTGCAGTTTGCTCACTTGCTTTCAGGTCACTCGGGGTCTTCTCCTCTTAACTGCACCCCAGGGCCACTCAATATTTATACTATCTGCCTTTCTTTTCTTCCTTGTTACCAAACCTTCCATCATGGGCTGCATTACCTGGTTAATCCTTTTAACTAGCTTCCCTATTCTTTGCATCTTTGACCAGCTTATTGCTGTCTCCTTATGGTAGCCCCCTCAGGACTGTACCCCCTCCCCCTCCATGCCTTCTCTACCCGGACTACTCCTGTGGATTCTTACATATCCTGTGCCTTCCAAAGTCTGACACTGCACACCTGGGGTTTTGGTCCCATAAGCACTTCCGAGTACCTACCACAACTATTGACCTTCGTATGGTGCTACCTCGTGCCTCTCTATCACTCCAGCTGTCCATCATACTGCTATTGATACCGGCAGGGGATATCGAGCCCAATACTGGCCCTCCTCGTCCCACCCCGGCACCGATCCCAAGTGCCATTACCCTACCCCCTTCCAAGGGTCTGAATATTGCCCAGATGAGTATTCGTAGTCTTTGCCCAAAAATGTCAGAACTAGAAGCATGGGTCTCTCAGAAGTCCCCAGACATTCTCTGTATCACTGAGTCCTGGCTTAAGCCTGTGATTACACAGCATGAGGTGGTGTTACCCGGATATAATTGTTTTAGAAGGGACAGGTTACTCAAAAGAGCTGGAGGGGTTCTAATGTACACCCAGGCTGACCTAAATGTTGTCGAACTCTCTGATCCCGACTTTGGATCTCTGGCAGTCCAATCTCTGTTCCTCTGCCTGACCCTTGGAAATGTTGAGAAGCTAATCATTGGATGTGCCTACCTGCCTCCTAACCAGGCCCCCACAGGTTGTCCCCCCTTCCTTTCCTCTCTTGCCAATCTTCCTTGGGATGACCTAGTACTGTGTGGTGACTTCAACGCAGACTGGCTCAACTCAGTGGTGGAAAAAGTAAATACAACTCTATCTGATCACAATCTGGCCCAACTTATCCAGGATCCCACTCGCATTAACAGTAAGTCTGGTAAGCCTACCTTGTTGGATTGGGTTGTCACTAACTGCCTCCTCAAGTTCAAAGCGGTAGGAGTAATGTTTGGCTGTATAAGTGACCATTCGCCTACAATCTGCGTATGGAGAAATAATAGCTCTAACCACCCTCCCATAATCCCCCTTGTCCAAGACTTGTCCAGACTGGATATTAACAGCTTCCTTACTTCAATCAGCAACACTGACTGGAGTCCCATCAAGACTCTTCTGGATATCAATCACGCTCTGGATTTTTTTATTTCCACCTTCATATCGTAGACAACCATGCTCCCTTAAAAAATGCAGGTCCAAGGGTATTACGGCTTCTTGGCTTAATAAGGAAATAAGGAGGCTTATGTCCTCCCATGACCGGGCTTGTTGGTCATATAAAAAAGTGGGCTGCCCTCTGATTGGCAGGCCTACAGGCAATTCCAACATCAATGTAACAACTTCCTTCATAAAGCTAAACAACACCATTTCAAAGTATTGCAAATGCAGCATCTCTGCAACCCCAAAGAGTTCTAGAGGCAGGTTAACTCCCTGATCAAAGGGAAGTCTGCTGAACTCCTGAGCTCTCTCATTGCCCAGGGCATTAACCCTCACTGACCCCTTGTCTATTGCCTCTGGGTTTAATGGCTTCTTTACAGATCTTCGCAAGTATACCTCGCTATTTCACAACTCTTCTGCTCCCCCTTATGCCCCACCCTCTGCGGGCAGTACTGTAACTTACCCAGCTTTCCATTTGAAACTGGCCTCCCTCAAAGAAGTCCAAAGACTTATGGCTAACTTGAAAGCCAAAAGCTCTCTGGGACATGACACCTTGGAGCCAAAATTTCTAAAGCTTGGTGCACCTGCACTTGCTTGCCCTGTTCATGACTTATTTAATTGCTCCTTCCTATCTAGTGCTGTCCCTGACAAATGGAAGGTAGCTGTAACCATTCTGGTGCATAAAGGGGGACCTAATACCATTGTCGAGAACTTCAGACACATATCCATTCTATGCCTGCTAGCCAAGATTCAGGAGCGTGTTGTTTACAATAACCTCCAGAACTACCTTGAACATCACAATCTGCTGTCCCATTTCCAACATGGATTTAAGAAGAACCATAGTACCCTCACAGCCTTACTAAAAGTAACTTCTGACATTTTCCATGCCATGGACCAAGGTTCTGCCACGGGTGCCATATTTGTTGACCTAACAAAAGCATTCGACTTGGGGAACGATTGCCTCCTGCTTCAACAGCTTCAGGCTATAGGCTTGGATTCAAATTCCTTGCACTGGGTTCAAAGTTACCTCTCCTGTCATTCCCAACAGGTAAAATGGGCTGGAACTCTTTCAAACTTTAGTCCCATAACTCACGGGGTTCACAGGGCTCCACATTGGGCCCTATGTTGTTCTCCCTCTTCATTAATGATCTGCCTAGGCACTGTGGGGGAGCCTGTGTTCCTCTGTGTGGATGATGCCATAATTTACTGCTCTTCTCCTGATGTCACCTGGATTAATAATGAACTTGCCACTGACTTTGCTGACCTAGAAGACTGGTTCAGGTGTAACCAACGCATCCTCAATACGAAAAAACCTAGATGTATGTTCTTTTCTCACCGACCCCCCCCAATCCTGTCCCTGCACCCCGCTTAGTATTACTTCCCTTAATGGGGATACCCTCGAGTCTGTCCTCACCTTCAGATACCTGGGCATAACCCTGGATACTGCTCTCTCCTTCAGTGTCCATGTCTCATCCCTAATTAAGAATCTAAATCAAAAGTTGGGCCTCCTGTACCAAATCCATCCTTTTCTCACGGCTGCCTCATGCCTTAAGATTGTGTCCTCCTCTCTCTTTCCTGTACTTTCTTATGGTGCTCCTTTACTACTTACAATCACTGCTTCTACCATGTAACTCCTTGCTCAGGCATATCATAGGGTGGGTAGATTTACCCTAGGGGTAAAAGCTAGGCACCACCACTGTGATGTCCTCGCCTCCTTGGGTTGGCTGCCTTATGAATCAAAATTGCGGTATTCAACCCTTAGCTTCATGTATAAGCTTGTCCACAATTTCACCCCTCCTTGCCTTAGAGAGATTATTCATCTTAGACAAGCCCCATGAACCCCTAGATCAGCCTCTCTCCCCCTTCTCATAAGGCCTAATCTGTGGCTCACTGTAGCACGCAGGTCCTTCTCTTTTGCGGCTGTTTCTGACTGGAACTCCCTGTCCCCTCCCTGTCCTGTCTTGCTCCACCCTTCCCTCATTCCAGATATCCCTATTAGCCGCTCTCTCCACCACTGCAATATGCAATTGCTTCAGGTAATCCTCCCACCCCTCTCACTCTATTGCTATACTCTACTCTTGTCCCCTTTCCTTGCCCCTTCCCTCACCCTCACTAACTGCCTATCTGTACTGTCTGCCAACCTCTCTTCCCCCCTCTCTTACCTATCCCTGCATCCCTACATTCTGATCCTGCTAACAGTGCTCCCTCAATACTGTATCCTGTTTGTACATAGCAAAATTATATTCTGTATATATCAGTTTGTAAATAGTATTGTTATATAGTGAATAGTGACACGTTTTGTATGTACTTTGTTATTTAATCTATTTTATCAACTCTTGTATGTATGGTCCTATTTCTGTAATCTTGTCTTCCCCAATTGTTGTATTATTCTGTATTTTACCTCTGTTGTCAGCCCTGGGTCAACCCTGAAAAAGGGACTGTAATTGTTTCAGCGGACTTAGCCGATTACCAAAACTCAAATAAATAATAAATAAGTACAGGTGGCACAAATAAAGAAAAATTGGGGAAAAAAAATTGTGGAGATGGCATCCTGTTCTTTATTTTGATGTTTTATTGATATATGTCATTTGAAAAGCAGACTCTCTCATCCAACACACATAATTTATTCTAATGGACCCCCCCCCCGCATATCCAAGGACTGATATAAACCAAGGCAATACAGCAAAATTAAATTTGGAAGGAAAAAGATGCTGTAATAAGGGGCTGCATTCGCCGGCCCACTGGCACAGTGTCAAGGTGTCCGTTTGCGGTGCCAACATCACGGGTTCTGAGATGGACTCAGGAGTCAGAGGGCTGGCCAGGAGTAGAAGGATTGAGTGTTCCAGGGACTGCTCTCCTTCTCCGGGGGAGAAGAGCATCCAGCACAATGCAAACCTCTGGCAGAGGCTGGGGGTACTCTGTCGTGACCCATCAAGGGGTTGGGAGGGCTGGGCGTCATTGCATGCCCTGCCCGGGTGGGGGCATCCACAAAAATACCGTCCATGGTGATGGCTCCCTGTCTCTGTCACTGCTCCGCTGCAGACCAAAGGTCCGCTGTGAGGGGCCCACTCCCATGGCCCCACCCTGGGGCAGAAGCCAGACTAGGGACCAAGTTCCTTGGGGAAGGCGGCTGCCCGTGGCTCCAACCGGGGAGTAAGCTTGGGGTTGGGGGGGAGTGAGCGGAGTCCAGATCCTCCGTCCCGGAGGGAAGGAGCTGGGGGAAAAAAAATAAGGGGCTTCATTGTCCAGTGCCCACAGCAAAGGACAGTGAGGAGTGACCAGATCCTGGTTTAAAGTCAAACTCCATGGTAGTGTTGTCAAACAAAACAAAAGGCTGTAATTCAGGAGATCCGGGTTTGTTGCTAACTCCTAGGCACTATGGCCTCCTGGTTAAGACAAAGCACTGGGAATCTGAAGATTGTGGTCTGTGTCCCAGCTCCTAGAAAGCATGGTCTAATGGCTAAAGCAAAGAACTGAGAATTGTACAGTTACGTAAGAACTTACCATAACAGTAGATCTTTGAAAAGAGCTCTTGCAGCAGGCAATAACCATAAGGATTAAGCCGCCAGGTGCCAGGACCCTATAGAAGCCTTCTAGCTAGCAGTCTTCAGCGGAGCACTGCCCCAGACATCGGCCCTCCCTGATGCCAGCCAATGGTATAAAGGGGGAAGTCCCCAGCCCCACCTCAGTTCTCCTGCCAGAGACCCAGAGTCTGGAATGAAAGGAGAACCGGGCAGGTTCTTGCCTAGAAAAAAGAATAACAGAGAGAAAGTTGGGTGGGGAGGGAGGCAAAACAGCGCCTGCTGCAAGAGCTCTTCTCAAAGATCTACTGTTACGGTAAGTTCTTACGTAACTGTACTATCTTACTTTGAGTTAGAGCTCTTGCAGCCAGCACTAACTGTAAGGACTGAGTCCCAAGCAATCAAGGGAGAAGGAGCAGGCAAGTCTGGGAGGAGGCTGAAAATGCCCAACTAGAGGCATAGGAGAGGAGGCCCTGGAGAACTGCCAGGCCAAACCCAGTCCTACGTCTGGAAGCCACATCCACGCTGTAATGCTTGATGAAGGTATGAACAGAGCTCCAGGTTGCTGCTGCACAAATGTCTGCTGCGGAAACGTTCCTCAACAAGGCGAAGGAAGTGACTACCCCCCAGGTGGAATGGCCTCTTACCAGTCCTGACAAGGGCTTATTGTACTTGTCATAACAGAAAACTATGCAGTTGACCAACTATTTAGACAGAGTCTGTTTGGTAACTGGAACGCTCTCAGTTTTGGGTGCAAACGAACAAACAATTGATCCATTTTCCACAAGGGAGCAGTACAGTTCAAGTAACAATGAAGCGCCCTGTGAAGGTCGAGAGTATGTAACAACGTTTCCCTCCTATTAGAGTACTCGGGATAGTAGACAGGTAGGTAGATGTCTTGATTTAGAGTGAACTCTGACACCATCTTAGGCAAAAACTTAGGATTTGTACTCAAGGACACCCTGTCCTTATGAAAAACCAAATAAGACTCTTTTACACATCAGAGCCTGAAGCTCTAAAATTCTTCGAGTGAAGTAACTGCAATTAAAAACAATGCTTTCCATGACAGGAAGCGTAGCTCACAATCAGTGGCTGGTTTGAAAGGGGGGAGCATGAGCTTTTCCAACATAAAGAGGAGATCCCATGGAGGAATGGGATCTCGGATGGGAGGCTATAGGTGCAAAATGCCCCGCAAAAAGGTACGGAACATGTCCAGTTGAGTGAGAGTTTTATCCTCCAGCCATGCATGGTATGCCAAGATGGTGGAATGGTGTATCTTGGTGGAGGAGTAGCTCAAGCGCTGTTCAGATAGAGAGAGGAGATACTCAAGCACGGAGTTCGGGGAGCATGAAAAGGGATTAATCTGGCGTGCGGTAGCCCACAGATAAAACCTTTTTCATTTCATGGCATATGTGGATCTAGTAGTGGGTTTCCTGGCTGCCACCAAGACATCCATTACCTTGTGGGAAACCCCATAACTAGCCATCACTAGGTCTGCCAGAGCCATGCATGAAGATGCAGAGATTTGAGGTCCGGATAGACTAGAGTTCCCTGGTCCTGGGAGAGCAAGTATGAGATCAGAAGCAGGGGAATTGGAGGTTCCACTGCCAGCTGTTGAAGTAGAGGGAATCAAATCTTCCGAGGCCAAAAGGGGGTGATGAGAATCATCTCTGCTCCCTTCACCTGTAACTTCAGAAATATCCTCTGTAGAATGGGAAAGGGAGGGAAGGCATAGAGGAATCTCCCTGTTCGACAGAGGGAAAATGCATCTCACCAGAAAACTCCAGGCCCTGGATCTAGTGAGCAAAAACTGGGCAGTTTGGCGTTCAGTAGGGATGAGTAAAGAGGTCTAACTCTGGACGGCCCCATCTATCGAAGAGTTGGTCTGCCACTGACTGAAGGAGCTTCCACTCATGAGCCCTGGACCAAGTCCTGCTTAGGCTGTTGGTCAAGACATTTTGGATGCCTGGAACATGAACAGCGGTGAGTCTGAGGTGATGTTCCCGTGCACAATACCAGACGCACATTGCCTCCCTGCAGAGGGGGTAAGAGTGAGTCCCCCCCTTGCTTGTTGATGTAAAAGACTATGGACATGTTGTCCATCTGGATGAGTAGGGGCCCAAAAGTAATTCCACTTGAAAGGCCTGTAAGGCATTCAGGACTGCTTGCATCTCTAGAACATTGATGTGGAGTGATTGCTGATCTGGTGACCATGTTCCCTGGGTCTACCTGTTCCCCAAATAAGCACCACAACCAAGTCCCAAGGCATCTGTGGTCAGAACTCTTCTCGGAGGCTCCTGCCAGAAGAGGACCCCTGTCAAAAGATTGAGAGGGTCCAGCCACCAGGTTAGTGTCCTGTGAACTGGGTCAGAGACTAAGACCATCTGATCTAGGTCTCAGACCTCTGGTCCCATTGCACCCTGAGTGTCTATTGAGGGACCCTCATATGGAGGTGAGTCATGGGAACCGTGGGGATGGCTGCTGCCATGTGGCCAAGGAGCCTCAACTAAACTGAGTCCAGGACGTGAGGAGCTGAGGATACCATTTGGGCCTGATCTCGAAGGTGATCCGCCCTGTCTGAGGGGAGGAAGACCTTGCCCTGAACTGTGTCTAGGACTGCCCCAATGAACTGGAGTCTCTGGCTGGCCATGGGGATGACTTTGGGATGTTCAGGGTGATCCTCTGCACTCAGAAGCATGTAAAGGTGTCTGCGAGAGTGCGAACCAGCTGTTCCCTTGTAGGGGCTGCTAGGAGCCAGTTATCTAGGTAGGGAAAGATGTAATGGCCCTGTCGATGTAAAGCCACAGCCACCACTGCTAGGCACATGGTGAAGACTCTGGGGGCAGAGGATAGGCCGAATGGCAAGGCTTGTAACTGATAATGATGGCCCTGGAAGAGGAAGTGCAGGAATCTCCTGTGGGGTGGGAACACTAGAATGTGCAGGTATGCGTCTTGCATATCTAGAGAACAGAGCCAGTCCCCTCGGTGAAGGAGGGGAATCAGACCTGGCAGTGTGACCATCCTGAACCTCTTGTACTCGACAAACTTGTTCAGGGAGCTGAGATCCAGGATGGGCCAAAGGTCCCCATTCTTTTTGGGGACCAGGAAAAAGTGAGAGTAAATCCCCTTTCCCCTTTGCGCTGGGGGGATCGGCTCTATAACCCGTTTTTGCAGAAGGTCCTGAATTTCTTCTTTGATGAGGGGGACATGAGAAGGAGGATATTGGGAGGACACTGGTGGACTTTCCAGAGACATATGTTTGAACTCCAGAGTATGACCTCTCTCTATGAGTTGTAAAACCCAGAGGTCTGTCGTTATTTTGCTCCAAGCCTCGAGATGGAGGGAGAAGCGACCCCCTACAACTTCCTCCACTGACTCCGCTGGAGGAGGGTGGTCTGGCAAGAAGTCATTGCGTTGCTCCGGAGTAGGCAGAGGAGCCTGGGAGGACTTCGGGGCTCGGGAGGCAGAGCTTCCAGGAGTCTGGGAGATGGCCTTTCTTTTGTAGCCTCCCCTTTGCTGAGGCTGGTTACGGGGTTGCTGACCTGAGGGCTTCCAAAATGGCCGCTTCTTAAAGGGCCTTTGGTCACCCTTTATACATTTTTTGGATGGACCAAATGGACTTCCTGAAGTCTTGGAGATGGGTGATCAGTTTTTCTGTCTCATCTCCAAAGAAGATCGAGCCTTAAAGGGGAGATCCAGAATGCCTGACTGCAGATCCTGGGAGAATCCAGAGACTCTAAGCCAGATGTGGCACATGAGGCAGATGCCCAAAGCCACCACTCTGGCCGCCGTATCTGCAGTATCATATGAGGCACACAGAACGTGGGTGCCTACATCTGAATCTGATTTAAGGAGGTCCAGGAGCTCAGATTTTTGTGCTGAGTCTCGAAGGGCCTGAGCCTTTCATACCTTAATCCCACAGGGCATTTTAGTATTGCACCATATGTGTGAGAAAGTTAAGGGACCTGATGGAGCAAGTAGAGGATGAATTGACCTTTTTGCCCATCTGGTCAATGAATCTAGACTCCTGGTTGGGAGGCTGAGTGCTCAGGTGTTTAGGCTTCTTCAATCTATCATGAGCAGCCATAATCACCATAGAGTGTGCTGTAGGGTGTTCCACCAGGAAAGGCTCCTCCCTAGGGGCTCTATGTAGCCTGTCCAACTTTTTGGAGATGGTGGAGGTAGTGGATGGGTGCTTCCAGGTTAACCTTGTCAGGTTCTGGAAGGTGTCTACCAGAGGAGGCACCACTAGAGGCTTGGGCTCCTTCTACCTCAGGTACTTTGCCAGCCTCCCCCTCTCCAGATCCAGGTCCTCTGTCTACCACCCATTGGAGGCCTGGATGTGCCTCATGATGTCAATGAACACTGGGTCATCAAGAGGCGACCTGGGGGTGTCCTTAGTGTCTGGGGAGGACGGGCGACCTCTAGTTTCCGAATGGTCCAAGCCTGAGGGCAAGGAACTGCTGCTAGAGTCTGATGAAGAGCTACAGTGACATCTGTCATGGGACTGACATCAGCTATGGGATTGGCATCCACTGTGGTGCCGGCATCTGCTGGAAGACTGGTGATGGCAAAGACTGGAGGAGCGGGAATACTTGCGGTGGCTCCGCCCTCTGTGTGGTGGTCTACTGCGGTAGTCCTCTGGGCTCTGAGTATAGCTCTTGGGAGCAGGAGTAAGTTGTTTTGGCTCCTGGTTCTTGTTTTGATCTGGCTCCGGCTCCAGTTCAACAGTTACGACTCCTTGGAAGGGGGCAAGTCCCCTTTAACTTGGTTCCACCAAAAGGAGAAGATCTTCTGGATCTGGTCCTTAGAGAATTGCAGACCTGATGGGCCAGCTGGCGACTATAGAGCTGGTGTTGGTTTGCCCAGCATCGGAACACCTGGCGTCAGGATGTCCGGCGTCATGGCGGCAGAGCTGGAGGGCGGTTAGACATCTCGTCTGACTTAGATTCAAACAGGGAGTCTATGTCATTCTGTGACAGAGAACGGGCCAATGAAGAGGCAGGTGAAACCTGATCTGACACCCAAGAAGACATCCCCTTAGTGGGCGGTTGCTTGGTGGAGTCCAGGGTGGATGCAGACGACGACTTGGCTGGGGCCTTAGGAGAAGGCACCAAAGTGTGAGGCGGAAGTGTCTGGTGGTTGTGTGACCCTGACACCTGCCCCTGATGATGGGGCATCTTGTCCAAGGCCTTGGATGAGATCATCATTGGGACCTGGTGAGCAGGAGCTGAAGCATCACCACCCTGCTTCTGACTGGTCCAAGCCCCTAAGGTGGAGGGTGACGCTACTGATGTGGCCTTCACCTTAAGGGGCATCAGAGTAGAGACCAAAGTCCCCTAACCCTGATTTGCCTCCACCCGATGCCAGGATGATGGCGGGGGGGCTTCACTGCCAGCTGCCTGGAGGAGTCATAGACTGGCCAGGAGGAATGGTCTGATCTCCCATGGGATGAGGAATCAGACAACGACTTCTTGTGGTGTGGGGGACCTGGAGTGGGAGTGTCCCCAGGACTTTTCCCGGTCCTTGTCCCGGGACATGTGCTTCCCTGAGGCCTTCTTTTTTCCTTTGTGAGACTTCGAGGTGGGGAAGGTGGATACCAATGAAGATGAAGAAGGAGTCTTCCCCACAGGCTGACTCTGCAAAATGGCAAGCTGTTTCTCAAGGAGGTGTGCCTTAAGAGCCTTCTGGCAGTGGATCCAAGTCCATTGATTAAACCGCTTGCAGTGCTCACAGGCTGTGGTGTTGTGGTTCAGGCCTAGGCAAAAAAGGCAGGCCTCATGACCGTCCTTTGATGGCAGTTGCTTGCCGCAGGCGCACTTGGATTTTCTTCATTCCATGGATGAAATGGACAATGCCGGAGATGAAGACATGCAGAAAGGGAATACATTTGAAGAAACGCTAAAGCACATAAGTGGTTGAACTGTTGCGAGAAGGCGTCTGACGAGCTGATGCGAATGGGTCGACGGTGGGGAAAGAACTGAAGTAGAGCTGGGGACCACCCTCTTTACACCATTGGCTGATGTTGGGGAGGGCCAACGTCAGGGGTGGTCCCTCGTGGAAGACTGCTAGGTAGAAGGTTTCCATGGGGTCCTGGCGCCTGGTGGCTTAGTCTTTATGGTTATTACCTGCTGCAAGAGCTCTAAGTCAAAGTAAGATCTATAGATTCATGGATGAATCCCAGCACCCTGACAGTATGGATCTAATTACTAGAACAAAAAACTAAATCTGGGGATCCTGGTGTGAATTCCAGCTCCCAGACAGCATGGTCTAATGGTTCGAACAAAAAATTGGGAATCTCAAGGTCCTAGTCTGAATTTCAGTTCCCAGACAGCATGGTCAAATGGCTAAAACAAAAACGGGGAATACGACATTCTATTTATTTTATTTATTTATTAGATCATCGGTTTACAGACCTTTGAGTCATAGACTTATTTACAAAGGCACCTCGTCAAAAGAGCAATACATCACAGCAAACAAACAGTACAGTACATAACACTTAGATTAAAAAAGCAACCAGTGTTACAGGCATTCACTGGTGGTACACGCTTGGTAATAGGTAGATCTCAGTAGTCATAATATAGGTACACGAGTACCACTTCAGATAGCATTCTTCTGCTTTTCATGTGGAAAATAATGTGGGGAATGAGATACAGCTGTGAACGAGAGGCTTTCTTCCAGCTAAGCGAGCCCATGTACAATACATACAGTTGTAACCCCCCTGCAAATGGGGGTTCCCAAAAGACTTCCAGGAGCTTGCTTGAATGCTCCAAGCCTGAATGGTGTTTGGCATTTAAGCCATTTATCAGTGAGTGTTTTTAGAGCCTCTGGTACTGTCTCTTTAAGAGCTGTCTGCTTGCAGACATAATTAGTTTGTATGGGGGGACTGTGTGCTTCTCTGAGTACCACTCGAGCTGCTGCCAATTCACTTCATTTTGCAGTCACTAGGAGTGCAAAGGAACCTATCTGAAAGATGTAACTGTTTGCCAGAAATTATTTAGAGTAATAATAAAATTACAGTTTGTCTAACCTGCTTTCTTTGCAGTCAGAACTGTGTCTGCTAGTTCCCCATTCTAGTTTTGAACTGCTGAACTGGACCAATCAGTGTGGGGTAAGCTAGCTCTAAAATGGTGCCTTGGACGAATCAGAACTTGGACTCATAATCTGAGCCAGCCACAAGAGGATTGTATGGGCAGTGACTCTGGGAGATGTAGTTTAGACTTCAGTGCCTTTTGGACCAACAGCAGCAGTCTATTGTGGTGACAGCCAATCCAGTCAAGAACTGGGAGGAACTCAAAGGAAGAGCCCGGTTTTGTCGGTTTGGAGTTTCAGTTGAGCTTTGGCAGTGAAGAAGGAAGGAGCCCTGTGCTTTTTCAGTGTGCAGTTTTAGTCAAAAAAGCGTGTGTAAGGCCCAGAGTTCCGTCTGCAGCTTGTTAGGACTGAATCCGTCCTGTGAAAAGAATCAAAGGATCTCTGAAGAGTAGAAACCAGGCTCACCCTGTAGAAGACTGGAAGAATTGCTGAAAATTGCACTCTGGGTCTGTCAGGAACTGAATCTGCTGTGTGTTCTCCCGGGTATTGTGCAGTAATTGCGATCGGGATACAGATGCAGCCTGCCTGGTATAGTGCTTTCTTTTATATAAATGTGTGAAGAGGTTTGTGTACCTCAAGTGAGCCCTGCTGACATTGAAGGACCCTATCTTATTTGGAGGTCGTGAGTACTAATTCAGGGTCGCTCCCTGTTGAATTGCCACATTAAATCCAAATGGAATTACTGTACTGCTGACTGTTTAATTTTCCTTTTCTCTGTGTGAAAGGGCCCTACCAGCTGCCACGTTTGGACTAGCCACTAGGGCTTGGGTACCCAGGGACAGTAACTGATAGGGATAGGCCTGTGCACAGAGCCTATAGGTAGATTATTAGAGTGATAAGCTAATTAACCTGATTTCCCTGTCCTTGTTATATTCCCTAAATAAATCAGAGCTGCTTGTTTCAGCAAAAGTTGTACTGCCTGAGGTATTTGTCTATGTTAAAGTACTGTACTGTGATTGTTGCACTGTATCTCATTTCACAGGAGGTCCCAGTGCGGAACCAGTCCTGGGGTAAGTGTATACTGTGAAGGTAATTCTGATATATTGTGTGGGCCACTAGTGGGAAGAAAGGAGGTTGCAGTGTCCCAGAGGGCTGTGACCAAGTTAGTTTAACTATTGCAAACCCTGACCTCTGGGTGAGGCACCCGCCATTGGATCCAGGCCCTCAACCTGTTAGTGGCAAATCAGGCAGGGTAGTAGCCCCTGGGATAGCGCCATCTAGGGGTTACATCTTGGAGGCTCACCGCTGGGATTGTGTGTCCTCTAGTGGCCATATTTACGAACCACTGTTAAGAAAAATGGGTACCCGACAGAAGTGGCTGTGCACCATGCTGGTGGAGTGGTGTACTGGGAGGAGATCGACCCCAAAATGCTATGCTTATCCTGGACATCCCCTGGGTATCAATACGGACACTGTGCAGGAGTACTTTCCAAGGTGGAAGGTTTACAAAACCCTGTGGTGGTGGGTCGGCATGCTAATCTGCTCACCCACACTTTCCTGGCCCTAGTAGAGTTTAAGGATCCCATAGATAGCTCCAAAGTGCCACAGACCATTACCCCAGAGGGAGCCCTCACTGCTTGGAGAGTGATAACTAAGGACAGTAAAGACCCGGGGGGGAATCAGCCCCCACCACTATCTGAAACTTTTGAGGAGAAATTTGCTGAATGGTTGCTGGGAGAGGGGAAAACTGTGGAGGACTTGAAGAAACTATTCTTGCCACCTGGGGGTGTTCCTCCCCCAACACCCTCTCCTGCTCCAGTGCCCGTAATGGTGGCTGAACCAATGCAGACTCCTATTTCTGCACCTGCCATTAGTCACGACTCTTACGAAGGTTGAGGATCTTCTCTGGCACCTCCCACCCCCAAGGGAGGATGACTGGGAGACCTGGATAGACTATGTTGCCCCAAGTGCTAGAATGGCAGTACTCGGAGCGGCAGAAAGAGGTTAGTGAGAGCTTCCGAGGTCCTGCCCTGGCTACCATCCGTGCTAAACGGGCCAGTAACCCTGAAGCGACTGCACAGGCCTATCTTGAGGCCTTGGAGAATGTGTATGGGAGCCCAGATTCTGATGAGGACCTATGGTGGAGAGTAAAAAATGCACAACAGTACCAAGGGGAGTTGTTGTCTGTGTATGTCTCTCGGCTGGAAAAATTGTTGCAAGAATGCCTCAGAAAGGGTAGTTTGCCAGCGATTGAACTGGACCGAACCAGACTGGACAGAATCCTTAAGTCTGCCCCTTCTCAGAACTGCTGTTGCTTCAGTTACGCCTGGCAAATCGACTGGAATCCCACCCTCCTATGATGAGTTAATGAGAGAAATTCGAGGAGTTGAGAAAGCGACCTCGGGAGGTACCTGCACCAACAGCTGTGGCTACGACCCGTGACTGAGGTGACCCATCAAGTGAAGTTCAGGGCAGAGGTTGACAGTCAATGAGTGCTCTGACAAGGAAAAGATATGCCACAATGGGGCGAACTGTTGAGAGAGATCCGAATTCAAAAACAGTCCTTTATGAAGGCCACGCCTGCAAGTACGGGCCCTGACCTATATCCGACTGCATCTGCTATGGGGGTGGGGTACCCACCCATGTATCTCCTGCTGATAACAGCTCCAAACTCAATTCCTTGACCATGGAAGTGGAGAAACTGACAAGATGTCTCCAAATGCTTATCACGCGGCAGACAGAGATGGCACCCAGGTTTCCAGTTAGTAATACCCCCGCCCTGGCTCCCAGTGTGGCGCCTCGGCCAGCTCAAACTCCAGAAAGTATGTTTTGCTATAATTGTGGGAAAGATGGGCACATGAAAAGGGAATGCCAGTCCCCAAAGACACTGACAAAGTTGCATATAGGCTACAAGGAGAGCTTCGGAGAAGAAATCAGTGGTTAAGAGGTGCACGACATGATCCCAGTGAGGGCACCAAAAATGCTAATTCACGTCCTTTTGTGGCAAGGTCAGTTGCCCAGGCCCCACTACCGCCTCCAGACTGGTCCAGAATAGTGGGTCCCTCCATGGAGACCACTGTAAAGGTGAATGGAGTGTCTACAAGAGCTGTATTAGACAGTGGCTCCCAAGTGACAATTATGTTCCAGGATTGGTATCAGAAGCATTTGTCAGACGTACTTACAACCATTAGAAGGACTGCATGTATGGGGTTAAGTGAGAAGGCCTACCCTATTCCGGTATATCCGAATTTGGCTGTCTTTCCCACCTCCGTGGCTGGAGTGGCTAACAAGTAGAGACCCTAGCCTTAGTGTGTCCCCCACTGGACTGTATGATGGTGTCCCTTTGTTGATTGGAACAAATGCTCATATGTTGGAAGGCTGGCACAGTTGTGTTATGAAAAACAGGGTCAAAGACTAGTAGAGCTTTAAGAGTTCCGGCTTTAATTAAGAAGGCCTATGAGGCACAGAGAGATGCTGAAAAACAGAACCAGAGGAACCGGTCGAATTGTATGGAAGAAGGATCCTGAGTCTCTGATCCTGGCCTAAATGCCCAGTGTACCTTACAGGAGAGGTCCGTATCAGAAAGGATGTTAAGAATAAAATATTAATGTTGGATGCACCAGGCGATGGAAAATTGCCAGAGGGACTGCTGGTCAAGCCTAGTATTTTGCCTGCTAGAGCCCATGCTTATGCCAGAAGGGTAATGGTCCAAGTTCATAATGTGTCTGAAAGAGACATTCGAGTAAACAGAGGTTGCATCCTGGCTAATGTGCATTGTGCAGACACTGCAGTGCTACCCAGCAGCAAGAGTTCAAGGAAGAATGACAGAGTAACGCCTGACTTGTTTGATTTCGGCGACTCCCGCTGCCAGCTGAATGGAAAGTGAGGATCAGTGAGAAGCTTGCCCAGAGAGACCAGGTGTTTTCTTTAAAGGAATGGGATGTAGGATGCGTGCAGGAGCTGAGCACAATATCCGGTTGCATGACGAAGACCATTTTGAGAGGTCTCGACGCTGGCACCTGCTGACATAGATGATGGAGACGGCATCTGCAAGAGATGTTAGCTGCTGTGTAATACAAGAATCCAGAAGCCCTTATGCTTCCCCATTGTGGTAGTGAGGAAAAGAATGGAACAGTAAGGATGTGTGGATTATCGACCTTAAACTGCGGACTATCCCTGATCAGTACACAATGCCCGCATTCAGGATGCTTTGGACTGCCTAAGCGGGAGCAAGTGGTTCTCTGTGCTGGATCTCCGAGTGGGTACTACCAGATCCCGATGGCCCCAGAGGACCGTGAGAAGACTGCCTTTATCTGTCCGCTTGGCTCTATGAATTCATGAGGATGCCTCAAGGGATTTCAGGTGCCCCAGCCACTTTTCAACGATTGATGGAGCGTGCAGTGGGGACATGAACTTACTAGAGTGCCTGGTATACCTAGATGATGTTATTGTGTTTGGCAGCTCACTGGAGGAACATGAAAGCAGATTATTTAAGGTATTGGACCGACTGGAGGACTTTGGCCTTAAACTGTCCATTGATAAGTGTCAATTCTTTCAAACATCAGTAAAGTATGTGGGACACATAGTATCCACCGAGGAATAGAGACCGACCCAAGTAAAGTTGAGGCCTTGACCACCTGGCCACAGCCCAAAATCTAAAAGAACTGCAAAGATTCCTGGGATTCTGTGGTTATTATCGGGCTTCATCAAGGACTATTCAAGAGTGATCCGCCTTTACTTAACCTTACTCAAGGGTATCCCCAACCCACAAAAATACCAAAAGTCAGTCCCTCAAGACTGAAAGAGTGTATTTTCATCCAAGTGAAGTATTTGGGGCCCGCTGGACTCCTGATTGTGAGACTGCTTTTCATGAGATCATATATCAACTTACCCATGCTCCAGTGCTGGCTATGCCGATCCAAGAAAACCTTCGTCCTGCACACTGATGCTAGCTTGCAAGGGTTGGGGCTGTGTTGTACCAAGAGACGAGAATGGCCTGAGACCAGTGGCCTTGCCAGTAGAAGCCTGACCCCATCCGAAAAGAACTATCCTGTACATAAGTTAGAGTTCCTAGCTTTGAAGTGGGCTATTGTTGACCAATTCCATGAGTACTTGTATGGGGCTAAAATACTAGTAAAACTGACAATAATCCTTTGACCTATGTGCAGACCTCAGCTAAGTTGGATGCCACTGGCCATAGGTGGCTTTCTGCATTATCTACATATGACTATGCTCTCGAATACCGAGCAGGTCTGAACCACATAGATGCTGATGCTCTCTCCGGAGCCTGTTCCCAGAATGATTGGGTCCGATTGGCAGAACCTGACATTCGGCACTCTGCCGGAAGTTTGACAGGGAGGAACAATGTCCACGGACGCAGTGGACTGCATGGTGGATTGCTTGGGAGCCTCTGAGAATTGCATACCTGCTTATTGCCACTTTTCTGCAATAGACATTGGTGCACTGCCTCAGCTGGACAATGACAGTATTCGGGGCTCAATCCCGGATCCCATGATCAAAGCAGCTTTAGAAGCCCTCTATGCAGGAAAAGATGTGTCCAAATTACGCTCCACTGATTTGAGAACTGCACTGTTATACAAAGAAGGTCCTAAGTTGAAACTGATCAATAAACTGTTATACAGAGAAACAGTAGACAGAGGGGACAAGTAGACAAACAACAACTAGTGCTGCCCACTGCCTTCGAGACTCAGTACTGAGGTCCTTGCACAACCACATGGGGCACCTTGGTATAGACAGAACACTTGACTTGGTGAGATCCAGATTCTATTGGCCTAAGATGGGGCTGATGTGGAGCAACACATTCGAACTTGTAGTCGCTTTACAGAGGAAAGCTTTGCTCCAGAGGGCTGCCCCTTGTTAACATCACCACCAGTGCACCCATGGAGCTGGTCTGTATTGATTTTCTGAGTTTGGAGTCAGATCAAAGAAATATCAGTAATGTGCTGGTGGTCACTGACCATTTCACGAGATATGCCCAAGCTTTCCCACCAAAGACCAGAAAGCATCCACTGTGGCAAAGTACTTGTAGAAAACTTTTTGTTCACTATGGGGCTCCACAAAGAATCCATTCTGATCAAGGGAGAGACTTTGAGAGTCGTCTGATCAAAGAGATGCTTTCTCTGTGGGGAGTGCGAAGTCCAGAACCACCTCCTTACCACCCCAGGGGACCCACAGCCTGAACGTTTCAACCGCACTTTGCTAGATATGCTAGGCACCCTGCACCCAAAGGACAGCCTAGATGGAGCCAACAAATTAGCACCCTGGTACATGCTTATAACTGCACCAAAAGTGATGCCACTGGATTCTCCCCTACCGCCTGATGTTTGGAAGAGAAGCTCGACTACCAGTAGATGTGTGTTTTGGGGTCTCTCCTGATGGGGTTCAAGCTGACAACTATTTACAGTATGTGCAAAAGTTAAAGGCCCAGCTAACTCATGCGTACTAACTGGCTCAAACCATGGCTGCCAAAAGAAATCTGGCCAACAAAGAAAGGTATGATAAAAAGGTGAAAGCACAGGAACTCCAGGAGGGAGATCGGGTATTGCTAAGAAATCTGGGACTGCATGGCAAGCACAAGATTGCTGACAGATGGCACCATCTCCCTCACATTGTAGTGGGCAAACTAGATGATCTGCCAGTGTACAAAGTAAGGCCTGAGAATAATTCAAAAGATGTAAAAACAATGCATAGAAATCATTTACTGCCCATTGGACAAATCCTGATTGAGTCTGAGCCCCAGAAGATGCCCCTCTGGACCAGTGACTAGAGCTGCTGCTAAGAAAAGATCAAGAAAGTCTGCACCTACAGAAGCAAAGTTAAAGTGTTCCCTCCACAAGTCCCAGTTGAGCATGACTGTCAGTCCATATCAGAAGAAAGTGAGAGTGACTTTGAATACTATCCTTCTTACGAACTGAGTCAATTGTTTCGGGCAATCCCTAGTCAATACTGGAGACAAAGCTGGGCCTTCTGGACTGTCTAAGCCCCAGCTTCATCCCTGGAGCCAATGCTCCCAGAAAGTGAAGTGCAAAGCATCAGATCAGATGAAATGGAATCATTGTGCATGGTTGAACTGTTTGAGCTTTCAGGGAGGAAAATGATAGATTGGGGCAGACTGGTGATACACCCAACAAGAAGAGTATTTTGAGTGCCCTGACAGTCCACTGCCAGTGTCCGAAAGCTCTCCATGCGAGCCAAATGTTGTGGACTCAGAAACTGTAACTCCTGGAGCTGAAAGTGCCCCAAGTTCTAGCCTCTACCCCATAGAGACTCCCCGACAAGTGAGGACAATGCTGAAAATGAGGCTCAGAGTGCAGAGACTATAACAGTTCCCCTAGAAAGACTGGTCGAGCTGTAAAGCCTGTGGTGCACCTCAGTTATGATTCACTTGGGAGGCCTGTGGACTTGCCTCTCAATGTTGTCCATAAAGGAGTGTATGTGTCCCGAGCTCATTGCCCAAACTGAGCATCAGTGCTAACTCCAAGTTACTTGTGTTGCCCTCTAGTATGGTGCCTTGCCCCATCCAGCCCCAAGGTAACTGATAGGAAGGGCCCCTCTCTTCAGGTTTCATGTACAGAGGTAATAACTTGAGTTATGGTACAATGTGTATGTAATACTGTGCAAAGTGTGACGTACTGCAATGTTTCAGAAATGTGTTCTTGGTAAATGATATATTGACTGATGATTACATGTGCGAGCCTAATGCAAATGTATATGGTTGCAGTTGAAACTTATGGGTACTTGCTTGACGCTGACGCCAAGCTTTCCCAGGCCAGGAAGGGTGTAACCCCTGCAAATGGGGGTTCCAAAAGACTTCCAGGAGCTTGCTTGAATGCTCCAAGCCTGAATGGTGTTTGGCATTTAAGCCATTTATCAGTGAGTGTTTTAGAGCCTCTGGTACTGTCTCTTTAAGAGCTGTCTGCTTGCAGACATAATTAGTTTGTATGGGGGACTGTGCTTCTCTGAGTACCACTCGAGCTGCTGCCAATTCACTTCATTTTGCAGTCACTAGGAGTGCAAAGGAACCTATCTGAAAGATGTAACTGTTTGCCAGAAATTATTTAGAGTAATAATAAATTACAGTTTGTCTAACCTGCTTTCTTTGCAGTCAGAACTGTGTCTGCTAGTTCCCCATTCTAGTTTTGAACTGCTGAACTGGACCAATCAGTGTGGGGTAAGCTAGCTCTAAAATGGTGCCTTGACCGAATCAGAACTTGGACTCATAATCTGAGCCAGCCACAAGAGGATTGTATGGCAGTGACTCTGGGAGATGTAGTTTAGACTTCAGTGCCTTTTGGACCAACAGCAGCAGTCTATTGTGAGTGACAGCCAATCCAGTCAAGAACTGGGAGGAACTCAAAGGAAGAGCCCGGTTTTGTCGGTTGGAGTTTCAGTTGAGCTTTGGCAGTGAAGAAGGAAGGAGCCCTGTGCTTTTCAGTGTGCAGTTTTAGTCAAAAACGTGTGTAAGGCCCAGAGTTCCGGTCTGCAGCTTGTTAGGACTGAATCTGTCCTAGAAAAGAATCAAAGGATCTCTGAAGAGTAGAAACCAGGCTCACCCTGTAGAAGACTGGAAGAATTGCTGAAAATTGCACTCGGTCTGTCAGGAACTGAATCTGCTGTGTGTTCTCCCGGTATTGTGCAGTAATTGCGATCGGGATACAGATGCAGCCTGCCTGGTATAGTGCTTCTTTATATAAATGTGTGAAGAGGTTTGTGTACCTCAAGTGAGCCCTGCTGACATTGAAGGACCCTATCTTATTTGGAGGTCGTGAGTACTAATTCAGGGTCGCTCCTGTTGAATTGCCACATTAAATCCAAATGGAATTACTGTACTGCTGACTGTTTAATTTTCCTTTCTCTGTGTGAAAGGGCCCTCACCAGCTGCCACGGTTTGGACTAGCCACTAGGGCTTGGGTACCCAGGGACAGTAACTGATAGGGATAGGCTGTGCACAGAGCCATAGGTAATTATTAGAGTGATAAGCTAATTAACCTGATTTCCCCTGTCCTTGTTATATCCCCTAAATAAATCAGAGCTGCTTGTTTCAGCAAAGTTGTACTGCCTGAGGTATTTGTCTATGTTAAAGTACTGTACTGTGATTGTTGCACTGTATCTCATTTCACAGGAGGTCCCAGTGCCGGAACCAGTCCTGGGGTAAGTGTATACTGTGAAGGTAATTCTGATATATTGTGGGCCACTAGTGGGAAGAAGGGGTTGCAGTGTCCCAGAGGGCTGTGACCAAGTTAGTTTAACTATTGCAAACCCTGACCTCTGGGTGGAGGCACCCGCCATTGGATCCAGGCCCCTCAACCTGTTAGTGGCAAATCAGGCAGGGGTAGTAGCCCCTGGGATAGCGCCATCTAGGGGTTACACAGTAAACTAAAAAAGAGGTTTTTATAAACATGTTTGACAATGAAGAGAACAGAATCAGAGATGGGGACTGACAAAAGCAAACAGTATCTTTGTAATACCAGTGTAACCCCCCTGCAAATGGGGGTTCCCAAAAGACTTCCAGGAGCTTGCTTGAATGCTCCAAGCCTGAATGGTGTTTGGCATTTAAGCCATTTATCAGTGAGTGTTTTTAGAGCCTCTGGTACTGTCTCTTTAAGAGCTGTCTGCTTGCAGACATAATTAGTTTGTATGGGGGGACTGTGTGCTTCTCTGAGTACCACTCGAGCTGCTGCCAATTCACTTCATTTTGCAGTCACTAGGTGCAAAGGAACCTATCTGAAAGATGTAACTGTTTGCCAGAAATTATTTAGAGTAATAATGAAATTACAGTTTGTCTAACCTGCTTTCTTTGCAGTCAGAACTGTGTCTGCTAGTTCCCATTCTAGTTTTGAACTGCTGAACTGGACCAATCAGTGTGGGGTAAGCTAGCTCTAAAATGGTGCCTTGGACGAATCAGAACTTGGACTCATAATCTGAGCCAGCCACAAGAGGATTGTATGGGCAGTGACTCTGGGAGATGTAGTTTAGACTTCAGTGCCTTTTGGACCAACAGCAGCAGTCTATTGTGAGTGACAGCCAATCCAGTCAAGAACTGGGAGGAACTCAAAGGAAGTGCCCGGTCTTGTCGGTTGGAGTTTCAGTTGAGCTTTGGCAGTGAAGAAGGAAGGAGCCCTGTGCTTTTCAGTGTGCAGTTTTAGTCAAAAACGTGTGTAAGGCCCAGAGTTCCGGTCTGCAGCTTGTGTAACAGCTTGTTAGGACTGAACTGTCCTGTGAAAAGAATCAAAGGATCTCTGAAGAGTAGAAACCAGGCTCACCCTGTAGAAGACTGGAAGAATTGCTGAAAATTGCACTCGGTCTGTCAGGAACTGAATCTGCTGTGTGTTCTCCGGGTATTGTGCAGTAATTGCGATCGGGATACAGATGCAGCCTGCCTGGTATAGTACTTTCTTTTTATGGATGTGTGAAGAGGTTTGTGTACCTCAAGTGAGCCCTGCTGACATTGAAGGACCCTATCTTATTTGGAGGTCGTGAGTACTAATTCAGGGTTGCTCCTGTTGAATTGCCACATTAAATCCAAATGGAATTACTGTACTGACTGTTTAATTCTCCTTTTCTCTGTGTGAAAGGGCCCTCACCAGCTGCCACGGTTTGGACTAGCCACTGGGCTTGGGTACCCAGGGACAGTAACTGATAGGGATAGGCCTGTGCACAGAGCCATAGGTAGATTATTAGAGTGATAAGCTAATTAACCTGATTTCCCCTGTCCTTGTTATATCCCTCAAATAAATCAGAGCTGCTTGTTTCAGCAAAGTTATACTGCCTGAGGTATTTGTCTATGTTAAAGTACTGTACTGTGATTGTTGCACTGTATCTCATTTCACAGGAGGTCCCAGTGCGGAACCAGACCTGGGGGTAAGTGTATACTGTGAAGGTAATTCTGATATATTGTGTGGGCCACTAGTGGGAAGAAAGGGGTTGCAGTGTCCCAGAGGGCTGTGACCAAGTTAGTTTAACTATGCAAACCCTGACCTCTGGGTGGAGGCACCCGCCATTGGATCCAGGCCCTCAACCTGTTAGTGGCAAATCAGGCAGGGGTAGTAGCCCTGGGATAGCGCCATCTAGGGTTACATCTTGAGGCTCACCGCTGGGATTGTGTGTGTCCTAGTGGCCATATTTACTAACCACTGTTAAGAAAAAATGGGTACCCGACAGAAGTGGCTGTGCACCGCTGGTGGAGTGGTGTACTGGGGAGGAGATCGACCCCAAAATGCTATGCTTATCCTGGACATCCCCTTGGTATCAATAGGACACTGTGCAGGAGTACTTTCCAAGGTGGAAGGTTTACAAAACCCTGTGGTGGTGGGTCGGCATGCTAATCTGCTCACCCACACTTTCCTGGCCCTAGTAGAGTTTAAGGATCCCATAGATAGCTCCAAAGTGCCACAGACCATTACCCCAGAGGAGCCCTCACTGCTTGGAGAGTGATAACTAAGGACAGTAAAGACCGGGGAATCAGCCCCACCACTATCTGAAACTTTTGAGGAGAAATTTGCTGAATGGTTGCTGGGAGAGGGAAAACTGTGAGGACTTGAAGAAACTATTCTTGCCACCTGGGGGTTCCTCCCCAACACCCTCTCCTGCTCCAGTGCCCGTAATGGTGGCTGAACCAATGCAGACTCCTATTTCTGCACCTGCCATTAGTCCGACTCTTACGCGAAGGTTGAGGATCTTCTGGCACCCTCCCACCCCCCCGAGGGAGGATGACTGGGAGACCTGGATAGACTATGTTGCCCCCAAGTGCTAGAATGGCAATGCTCGGAAGGTGAAAAGCGAAGAGGGTTAGTGAGAGCCCCGAGGTCCTGCCCTGGCTACCATCCGTGCTAAACGGGCCAGTAACCCTGAAGCGACTGCACAGGCTCATCTTGAGGCCTTGGAGAATGTGTATGGGAGCCCAGATTCTGATGAGGACCTATGGTGGAGAGTAAGAGATGCACAACAGTACCAAGGGAGTTGTTGTCTGTGTATGTATCGGCTGGAAAAATTGTTGCAAGAATGCCTCAGAAAGGTAGTTTGCCAGCGATTGAACTGGACCGAACCAGGCTGGACAGGATCCTTAAGTCTGCCCCTTCTCAGAACTGCTGTTGCTTCAGTTACCCTGGCAGATCGACTGGAATCCCCACCTCCTATGATGAGTTAATGAGAGAATTCGAGGAGTTGAGAAAGCGACCTCGGGAGGACCTGCACCAATAGCTGCGGCTCACGACCGAGTGACTGAGGGTGACCCATCAAGTGAAGTTCAGGGGCAGAGGTTGGCAGTCAATGAGTGCTCTGACAAGGAAAAGATATGTCACAATGGGGCGAACTGTTGAGAGAGATCCGGGAATTCAAAACAGTCCCTTTATGAAGGCCACGCCTGCAAGTACGGGCCCTGACCTATATCCGACTGCATCTGCTATGGGGTGGGGTACCACCCATGTATCTCCTGCTGATAACAGCTCGAACTCGATTCCTTGACCATGGAAGTGGAGAAACTGACGAGATCTCCAAATGCTTATCACGCCGCAGACAGAGATGGCACCAAGGTTTCCAGTTAGTAATACCCCGCCCTGGCTCCCAGTGTGGCGCCTCGGCCAGCTCAAACTCAGAAAGTATGTTTTGCTATAATTGTGGGAAGATGGGCACATGAAAGGGAATGCCAGTCCCCAAAAGACACTGACAAAGTTGCATATAGGCTACAAGAGAGCCTGAGAAGAAATCAGTGGTTAAGAGTGCACGACATGATCCCAGTGAGGGCACCAAAATGCTAATTCACGTCCTTTTGTGGCAAGGTCAGTTGCCCAGGCCCCCACTACCGCCTCCAGACTGGTCCAGAATAGTGGGTCCTCCATGGAGACCACTGTAAAGGTGAACGGAGTGTCTACAAGAGCTATATTAGACAGTGGCTCCCAAGTGACAATTATGTTCCAAGATTGGTATCAGAAGCATTTGTCAGACGTACTTACAACCATTAGAAGGACTGCATGTATGGGGGTTAATGAGGAAGGCCTACCCCTATTCCGGTATATCCGAATTTGGCTGTCTTTCCCCACCTCCTGGCTGGAGTGGCGAACAAGTAGAGACCCTAGCCTTAGTGTGTCCCCACTGGACTGTATGATGGTGTCCCTTTGTTGATTGGAACAAATGCTCATATGTTCGGAAGGCTGGCACAGTTGTGTTATGAAAAACAGGGTCAAAGACTAGTAGAGCTTTAAGAGTTCGCTTTAATTAAGAAGGCCTATGAGGCACAGAGAGATGCTGAAAACAGAACCAGAGGAACCGGCTGAATTGTATGGAAGAAGGATCCTGAGTCTCTGATCCCGCGCCAAATGCCCAGTGTACCTTACAGGAGAGGTCCGTATCAGAAAGGATGTTAAGAATAAAATATTAATGTTGGATGCACCAGGCGATGGAAAATTGCCAGAGGGACTGCTGGTCAAGCTTAGTATTTTGCCGCTAGAGCCCATGCTTATGCCAGAAGGGTAATGGTCCAAGTTCATAATGTGTCTGAAAGAGACATTCGAGTAAACAGAGGTTGCATCCTGGCTAATGTGCATTGTGCAGACACTGCAGTGCTACCCAGCAGCAAGAGTTCAAGGAAGAATGACAGAGTAACGCCTGACTTGTTTGATTTGGCGACTCCCCGCTGCCAGCTGAATGGAAAGTGAAGATCAGTGAGAAGCTTGCCCAGAGAGACCAGGTGTTTTCTTTAAAGGAATGGGATGTAGATGCAAGGAGCTGAGCACAATATCCGGCTGCATGACGAAAGACCATTTCGTGAGAGGTCTCGACGCCTGGCACCTGCTGACATAGATGATGTGAGCGGCATCTGCAAGAGATGTTAGCTGCTGGTGTAATACAAGAATCAGAAGCCCTTATGCTTCCCCATTGTGGTAGTGAGGAAAAAGAATGGAACAGTAAGGATGTGTGTGGATTATCGCACTTAAACCGCGGACTATCCCTGATCAGTACACAATGCCCGCATTCAGGATGCTTTGACTGCCTAAACGGGAGCAAGTGGTTCTCTGTGCTGGATCTCCGCGGGGTACTATCAGATCCCGATGGCCCCAGAGGACCGTGAAAAGACAGCCTTTATCTGTCCGGGCTACTATGAATTCATGAGGATGCCTCAAGGATTTCAGGTGCCCCAGCCACTTTTCAACGATTGATGGAGCGTGCAGTGGGGACATGAACTTACTAGAGTGCCTGGTATACCTAGATGATGTTATTGTGTTTGGCAGCTCACTGGAGGAACATGAGAGCAGATTATTTAAGGTATTGGACCGACTGGAGGACTTTGGCCTTAAACTGTCCATTGATAAGTGTCAATTTTTTCAAACATCAGTAAAGTATGTGGGACACATAGTATCCACCGAGGAATAGAGACCGACCCAAGTAAAGTTGAGGCCTTGACCACCTGGCCACAGCCCAAAATCTAAAAGAACTGCAAAGATTCCTGGGATTCTGTGGTTATTATCGGCGCTTCATCAAGGACTATTCAAGAGTGATCCGCCTTTACTTAACCTTACTCAAGGGTATCCCCAACCCACAAAAATACCAAAGTCAGCATCCTCAAGACTGAAAGAGTGTATTTTCATCCGAGTGAAGTATTTGGGGCCCGCTGGACTCTGATTGTGAGACTGCTTTTCATGAGATCATATATCAACTTACCCATGCTCCAGTGCTGGCCTATGCCGATCCAAGAAAACCTTACGTCCTGCACACTGATGCTAGCTTGCAAGGGTTGGGGGCTGTGTTGTACCAAGAGCACGAGAATGGCCTGAGACCAGTGGCCTTTGCCAGTAGAAGCCTGACCCCATCCGAAAAGAACTATCCTGTACATAAGTTAGAGTTCCTAGCTTTGAAGTGGGCTATTGTTGACCAATTCCATGAGTACTTGTATGGGGCTAAAATACTAGTAAAACTGACAATAATCCTTTGACCTATGTGCAGACCTCAGCTAAGTTGGATGCCACTGGCCATAGGTGGCTTTTCTGCATTATCTACATATGACTATGCTTCGAATACCGAGCAGGTCTGAACCACATAGATGCTGATGCTCTCTCCCGGAGGCCTGTTCCCCAGAATGATTGGGTCCGACTGGCAGAACCTGACATTCGGGCACTCTGCCGGAAGTTTGACAGGGAGGAACAAATGTCCACGGACGCAGTGGACTGCATGGTGGATTGCTTGGGAGCCTCTGAGAATTGCATACCTGCTGCTTATTGCCACTTTTCTCGCAATAGACATTGGTGCACTGCCTCAGCTGGACAATGACAGTATTCGCGGGCTCAATCTCGCGATCCCATGATCAAAGCAGCTTTAGAAGCCCTCTATGCAGGAAAAGATGTGTCCAAATTACGCCCACTGATTTGAGAACTGCACTGTTATACAAAGAAGGTCCTAAGTTGAAACTGATCAATAAACTGTTATACAGAGAAACAGTAGACAGAGGGGGACAAGTAGACAAACAACAACTAGTGCTGCCCACTGCTCGAGACTCAGTATTGAGGTCCTTGCACAACCACATGGGGCACCTTGGTATAGACAGAACACTTGACTTGGTGAGATCCAGATTCTATTGGCCTAAGATGGGGCTGATGTGGAGCAAACATTCGAACTTGTAGTCGCGCTTACAGAGGAAAGCTTTGCCTCAGAGGGCTGCCCCTTGTTAACATAACCACCAGTGCACCCATGGAGCTGGTCTGTATTGATTTTCTAAGTTTGGAGTCAGATCAAAGAAATATCAGTAATGTGCTGGTGGTCACTGACCATTTCACGAGATATGCCCAAGCTTTCCCACCAAAGACCAGAAAGCATCCACTGTAGCCAAAGTACTTGTAGAAAACTTTTTGTTCACTATGGGGCTCCACAAAGAATCCATTCTGATCAAGGGAGAGACTTTGAGAGTCGTCTGATCAAAGAGATGCTTTCTCTGTGGGGAGTCGAAAGTCCAGAACCACTCCTTACCACCCCAGGGGACCCACAGCCTGAACGTTTCAACCCGCACTTGCTAGATATGCTAGGCACCCTGCACCCAAAGGACAAGCCTAGATGGAGCCAACAAATTAGCACCCTGGTACATGCTTATAACTGCACCAAAGTGATGCCACTGGATTCTCCCCTACCGCCTGATGTTTGGAAGAGAAGCTCGACTACCAGTAGATGTGTGTTTTGGGGTCTCTCCTGATGGGGTTCAAGCTGACAACTATTTACAGTATGTGCAAAAGTTAAAGGCCCAGCTAACTCATGCGTACCAACTGCTCAAACCATGGCTGCCAAAAGAAATCTGGCCAACAAAGAAAGGTATGATAAAAGGTGAAAGCACAGGAACTCCAGGAGGGAGATCGGGTATTGCTAAGAAATCTGGGACTGCATGGCAAGCACAAGATTGCTGACAGATGGCACCATCTCCTCACATTGTAGTGGGCAAACTAGATGATCTGCCAGTGTACAAAGTAAGGCCTGAGAATAATTCAAAAGATGTAAAAACAATGCATAGAAATCATTTACTGCCCATTGGACAAATCTTAATTGAGTCTGAGCCCTAGAAGATGCCCCCTCTGGACCAGTGACTAGAGCTGCTGCTAAGAAAAGATCAAGAAAGTCTGCACCTACAGAAGTAAAGTTAAAGTGTTCCCTCCACAAGTCCCAGTTGAGGCCACGACTGTCAGTCCATATCGGAAGAAAGTGAGTGTGACTTTGAATACTATCCTTCTTACGAACTGAGTCAATTGTTTCGGGGCAATCCCCTAGTCAATACTGGAGACAAAGCTGGGCCTTCTGGACTGTCTAAGCCCCCAGCTTCATCCCTGGAGCCAATGCTCCCAGAAAGTGAAGTGCAAAGCATCAGATCAGATGAAATGGAATCATTGTGCATGGTTGAACTGTTTGAGCTTTCAGGGGAGGGAAAATGATAGATTGGGGCAGACTGGTGATACACCCGAACAAGAAGAGTATTTTGAGTGCCCTGACAGTCCACTGCCAGTGTCCGAAAGCTCTCCATGCGAGCCAAATGTTGTGGACTCAGAAACTGTAACTCCTGGAGCTGAAAGTGCCCCAGTTCTAGCCTCTCTACCCCCATGGAGACTCCCTGACAAGTGTGGACAATGCTGAAAATGAGGCTCAGAGTGCAGAGACTGTAACAGTTCCCCTAGAAAGACTGGTCGAGCTGTAAAGCCTGTGGTGCACCTCAGTTATGATTCCCTTGGGAGGCCTGTGGATTTGCCTCTCAATGTTGTCCATAAAGGTGTATGTGTCCCGAGCTCACTGCCCAAACTGAGCATCAGTGCTAACTCAAGTTACTTGTGTTGCCCTCTAAGTATGGTGCCCTTGCCCCATCCAGCCCCAAGGCAACTGATAGAAGGCCCTCCTCAGGTTTCATGTACAAGAGGTAATAACTTGAGTTATGGTACAATGTGTATGTAATACCGTGTAAAGAGTGACGTACTGCAATGTTTCAGAAATGTGTTCTTGGTAAAATGATATATTGACTGATGATTACATGTGCGAGCCTTAATGCAAATGTATATGGTTGTAGTTGAAACTTATGGGGTACTTGCTTGACGCGACGCTGCTTTCCCAGGCCAGGAAGGGTGTAACCCCTGCAAATGGGGGTTCCCAAAAGACTTCCAGGAGCTTGCTTGAATGCTCCAAGCCTGAATGGTGTTTGGCATTTAAGCCATTTATCAGTGAGTGTTTTAGAGCCTCTGGTACTGTCTCTTTAAGAGCTGTCTGCTTGCAGACATAATTAGTTTGTATGGGGGACTGTGTGCTTCTCTGAGTACCACTCGCTGCTGCCAATTCACTTCATTTTTGCAGTCACTAGGAGTGCAAAGGAACCTATCTGAAAGATGTAACTGTTTGCCAGAAATTATTTAGAGTAATAATGAAATTACAGTTTGTCTAACCTGCTTTCTTTGCAGTCAGAACTGTGTCTGCTAGTTCCCCATTCTAGTTTTGAACTGCTGAACTGGACCAATCAGTGTGGGTAGCTAGCTCTAAAATGGTGCCTTGGACGAATCAGAACTTGGACTCATAATCTGAGCCAGCCACAAGAGGATTGTAGTGGGCAGTGACTCTGGGAGATGTAGTTTAGACTTCAGTGCCTTTTGGACCAACAGCAGCAGTCTATTGTGAGTGACAGCCAATCCAGTCAAGAACTGGGAGGAACTCAAAGGAAGTGCCCGTCTTGTCGGTTGGAGTTTCAGTTGAGCTTTGCAGTGAAGAAGGAAGGAGCCCTGTGCTTTTCAGTGTGCAGTTTTAGTCAAAACGTGTGTAAGGCCCAGAGTTCCGGTCTGCAGCTTGTGTAACAGCTTGTTAGGACTGAATCCGTCCTGTGAAAAGAATCAAAGGATCTCTGAAGAGTAGAAACCAGGCTCACCCTGTAGAAGACTGGAAGAATTGCTGAAAATTGCACTCGGTCTGTCAGGAACTGAATCTGCTGTGTGTTCTCCGGTATTGTGCAGTAATTGCGATCGGATACAGATGCAGCCTGCCTGGTATAGTACTTTCTTTATATGGATGTGTGAAGAGGTTTGTGTACCTCAAGTGAGCCCTGCTGACATTGAAGGACCCTATCTTATTTGAGGTCGAGTACTAATTCAGGGTTGCTCCTGTTGAATTGCCACATTAAATCCAAATGGAATTACTGTACTGTTGACTGTTTAATTCTCCTTTTCTGTGTGAAAGGGCCCCTACCAGCTGCCACGGTTTGGACTAGCCACTAGGGCTTGGGTACCCAGGGACAGTAACTGATAGGGATAGGCCTGTGCACAGAGCCATAGGTAGATTATTAGAGTGATAAGCTAATTAACCTGATTTCCCCTGTCCTTGTTATATCCCCTAAATAAATCAGAGCTGCTTGTTTCAGCAAAGTTATACTGCCTGAGGTATTTGTCTATGTTAAAGTACTGTACTGTGATTGTTGCACTGTATCTCATTTCACAGGAGGTCCCAGTGCCGGAACCAGACCTGGGGGTAAGTGTATACTGTGAAGGTAATTCTGATATATTGTGTGGGCCACTAGTGGGAAGAAAGGGGGGTTGCAGTGTCCCAGAGGGCTGTGACCAAGTTAGTTTAACTATTGCAAACCCTGACCTCTGGGTGGAGGCACCCGCCATTGGATCCAGGCCCCTCAACCTGTTAGTGGCAAATCAGGCAGGGGTAGTAGCCCCTGGGATAGCGCCATCTAGGGGTTACACCAGAAAGCAAAGAAATAAGCATAAAATTCAGACTGACCTTCAAAGTCAGAGATTCCAAACAATTGCCAGTTTCTTAGTTCCTAGGGCCAGTAATGCCCAGAACATTGTGGCTTCAGGGAAACCACATACATTTCTCTCATTCACAGGGACTGTGCCTGAACTCTACGTAGATGACTGTGTGGGGGCCACCTCCTGCTCCAGGGAGACCCTCCAAGTCTTCCTCGAGAAGTTTACCATGGCCCATCCTTTTCTTCAATACACTGTTGATGTATCCTCCTCTACACTGCATTTTCTGGCTATCTGACTGTCAGTACAGAACACTGGTCTGAAGACATCAGTTTATTACAAACCCGCTGACTCTCACAGTTTCCTCCTCCATAGCTCCGTCCATCCTAAATGGCCTGTCTTAGTCACAGTTTCTTAGACTTCGCAGGTTATGCAGTGAAAAGGATGATTTTGCTGAGCAGACCCAAATAATGCATAGTTTTTTTATCAACAGGGGATACCCTAAAAGCACAGTGGACAGAGCACTCTTCCGGGTCAGTAATATGCCCTGTAACCTTGAACCCCTGCAGGAAGGATACTCTCACACAAGAACAACGACGAATTCCACTAGTGCTTCCTTTCCATCAGAGTACACCTTCTCTTCACAGGATCATTATCAGTAACTTTCCCATTTTGCAAACTGACCCCAACATTGGTGCTTTCTTTACAGAACCACCTATTGCCTTCTACTGCTGACCACCCAACCTGCAGAATCTCCTGGTTAAAAGCAGCCTACCTACTCCTAAGAGTTCCTCCTTACCAGGTACTAAACCTTGCAACAGAACTCGCTGCCACACCTGCAAATTTGTTTCTAGTGTGACTGAAATTTGGGGGCCTAGAGGTGTTTTTCACATCACCAAGGAGTTCTCATGCACCTCCACTAATGTGGTATATTGTATTCTTTGCAAGAAGTGTACAGCTATTTACATCGGAGATACTGGTAGATGCCTTTGCTGACCATTTCAGGGACCATTACAGAGCAGTCAGGAATGGAGACACTGCTAAACCCATTTTATCCCACTTTATCTCCAGGGACCACAGTGTCAATGGCCTTTCTGTTTGTGTCCTTCAGCAGGGCTTCTGGTATTCTGACCATAGAAAACACATGTAAACCAAGCTGATCATCTGCTCTGGCTCCCAGCAGCCCTCCGGTTTAAATGCTGGACTTATTTTCTACTAACATCTTTCAGCCATCCCTTATTTTCCCTAAAGTCTGTATCGGGACACATTTAATTTCTTTTTCATTTTCACCATAAGTTTCCATCTCTGTCTCCTTCCCCCATATTTGTCACCTTTCAGCCTTCTTACTAGGCCCTGTTAATTAGTCCCCACCTGGAGACTTCTCTAGCTCTTTCACTCCTATTATGCTTTGTCTTTCCCATCGTCACCTTTTTGTTTCACAGATTCTCTCTCTTAATCTTGCCATTTATCACTTCTTCTCCCTGAGCCTCCCCTTTTTTCTTTCCCCACATATACTGTATATATCCCTTATTTTACCTCCCCTGTACACCAGCTTTGTTTTTTTCTCTTTCAGATATTTCCTGAAGAAGACCTAAGGTCAAAACGCAGATTTTTAACTCTATCTTCTATTTTCAGTGTGCATTTAATATAACCATTTTGTTTTGCTTTCAGACCACGTGTTGACGCAGTGCCTTGTTTTTACACATACAGAATGACACACCCCGCTCCAAACGGTAAATAATCCAGGTGCTCATATTATAGTCAATAGGAGGTTTTTCTCTTTATTTGTGTGAACACACCTAAATTCTGTGACTGGAATTTTTTCCTATGTGATGGAGAGTCAATCCATTCAATTCAGTAGAGCTGCAAGTTCAGTTCTACACAAGAACTGAATGCCTCAAACTTCTGGTGTTCGATCCTTGTGGACCGTGGCAAACTTTCTGCCAAAATCAGTGAACCTTGGGTTCAGCTGGTTTGCCTGGGTCCAAATGGCTCAGACCAGGTGAACCAGTCGAACCACGAACTGCAGTTCATGCCACGAGCCACAAGAGCATCAGCTTGTCAGGGCTTCAGTCCCAGTCGGTGATGTCATGCTACAGCCTCGTTTTGGAGCTGCCTGACTGAGCTGACTGAAAGCAAATCACATGACTGACAAGGGAAGCTCACTGGCATGCTTGTCATTGGGCTGTTAGGTAGGAGAGTCAGGGCTCTGAGATTCACTTCTTAGATTAGTTAGGAAATTCTTGCAAAAACTACCAGAAAATAAGTTACATTGACCAGGGCTGCTGAAGAGGAGAGGAAAAGGAATGCGGGGGAAGTAAAAGGCAGGCTGAGTGCCAGAAGTGTGCAGGCTTGCAGCAGACCTGTGGGACCAGCAGCTTGCCTGAGAGGGAAGAAGGTTGCACTCTCTGGGGGAGTGGAGGAGGAGGAGAGAGAGTGTCCTTGGATCTGGGCAGTGGGCTGATGAGGCATGAGGTGGCAGTGTGCCAGTGCCTACTTAACTTGCCAAAACAATAGTTTCAGCAGCACAGACCTGACGTGCTCTCTGTGATGGAGACTTGGCTTATGCCAAAGATCCCAGGCACAGCAATTTCCTTCGATGGTTACAACCTCTTCCAACAGGATAGACTTGGTAAAAGGGGTGGAGGCTGTGCTGTTTACCTCAGGAATACTCCTCAGGGCCATGCCTTTCCCCAATTAAATACTGGGAAAAATGTGCAGGCCCTTGCCATCAAAATACTTCTTGGATCCCACGGTAAATCACTCACTGCAGTGTCAGTGTGCATCTCACCACATGACCAGGCTCTGGGCTTCAATATGGTTATGGAATACATAACCAGCCTGTGCTATAACTCCGAAGTGGTGCTACTAGGTGACTTCAATGTCAATTGGTTGGCTCCTGAGGCTGCTCCCTACAAGGACACTATCTCAGCTATCAATGTATCCTGGATGATTGACTCCCTCACCAGGGTTAACTACAGGATGGGCTGTAGTACTGTACTGGACTGGATACTAACTAACCACCTGGAGAGAATCACAAACACCACCATCCTTCCTGACTTTATTAGTGACCACTCCCCCATCATCTGCCACTGGTCCAATACAGCCCAAAGCCACCCATTAAAATGGTCATACATCATGTCCTGAAGAAAGGACATCTTGATCCCCTCAAGGCCCACCTCAGGCAAACTGATTGGTCACCCATTGACTCTGCCCAAAGCATGGACCAAGCACTTGAGTACTTTATCTCAAAATTTAATACAGCTTGTGACATCCCCGCCCCTATAAGAAAGCGTAATCTTAAGGAAGCAAACAACTCCTGGAGTACCCCATCCCTGCTCAGCCACATGGCCACCAGAGATACAGAAAGAGCAGGACAGAGAGCTGTACCAGTTAAGGCAGAAGGAAACAGGAAGGGAAGTCAGAATAGCAAAGGCCCAAACTGAGGAAAAGATAGCCAACTCAGTTAAGAAGGGGGATAAAACCTTTTATAGGTACATCAGCGAGCGTAGAAAGACAAAGGGAGGGATAATGAGGCTGAATAGAATGAATGGTGGGTGGGCAGAGGGGGACAGTGAAAAAGCAGGGATACTGAACAAATATTTCTGCTCAATATTCACAAAAGAGGAGGGGGAAGTGCCTAATACAATTAACAGAAGCACTCTTGATAGGGGGGTCGATCCCAGTCCTTTCACAGAAGAAAGGGTTCTGAAAGAACCCCTAAAACTGAAGGTGGACAAAGCAATGGGGCCTGATGGAATTCACCCCAGAATTCTAAAAGAATTAAGGGAGAAACTAGTGAAACCGCTGGCAACTCTTTTTAATAAATCATGGGAGGATGGTGTGGTACCCGAGGACTGGAGGAAGGCGGATGTGATTCCCCTTCACAAAAGTGGGACCAAGACAGAGGCAGGAAACTACAGACCTGTCAGTCTGACCTCTGTGGTAGGGAAAGTGATGGAGTCACTTCTGAAGGAAAGAATAGTTGAGTACCTAGAGGCCAGTGGGGCACAGGACCCAAGGCAGCATGGGTTCACAGCGGGAAGGTCATGTCAGATGAATCTAATAGATTTCTTTGACTGGGTGACTAAAGTAGTAGACCAGGGAGGGGCTGTGGACATGACCTACTGTACCTAGACTTTAGCAAGGCATTTGACACAGTCCCACACAAAAGATTAATAGTCAAATTAACCAGCCTGGGAGTGGGTCCCAGAGTGGTAGCCTGGGTAAAACATTGGCTGGACAACAGGACACAGAAGGTAATTGTAAATGGAGTCCACTCTGAAGAAAGAGGGGTTACTAGTGGGGTACCGCATGGTTCAGTATTGGGTCCAGTCCTTTTTAATGTCTTCATAAGTGACATTGCAGAGGGACTGGAAGGAAAATCATGCCTCTTTGCAGATGACACAAAGATCTGCAACAGGATTGATACACAAGGAGGCGTGGAAAGGATGAGAAGGGACTTGGCAAGGTTGGAGGAATGGTCAGAAGTATGGCAGCTAGGATTCAATGCAAAGAGTGCAAAATAATGCACCTGGGAAACAAGAACCAGGGAAGAATACACAATGGGGGAGGTAGTAACAACAACAAAAAGGAAAGGGACCTGGGGGTAATCATATCAGATGACCTTAAGGTTGGCAAGCAATGTGAGAAGGCAGTAGGGAGGGCTGGGGGTATACTGGGATGCATAGGGAGAGGCATCAACAGCAGAAAATGGGAAGTTGTTATCCCTCTGTACAGACAGTTGGTGAGACCCCATCTGGAGTACTGTGTCCAGTTCTGGAGACCCCATCTCTGCAAGGACATAGACAGGATAGAGGCAGTCCAGAGGAGGGCAACTAAAATGTGCAGGGTCTGGAAGAGAAGCTTATGGAGGAGAGACTAAAGGAGCTTAATATGTATACCCTTGAGGAAAGAAGGGAGAGGGGGGACATGATAGAAACTTTTAAGTACCTCAGTGGAATCAACAAAGTCCAAGAGGGTAGCATCTTTCAGAAAAAGAGACATGCAAGAACAAGGGGACACTATTTAAAGATAGAGTGGGGCGGTTCAGGGGCAATGTGAGGAAGTATTATTTCACAGAGAGGGTAGTGGATGCATGGAATAGCCTTCCTGAGGAGGTTGTGGGGTCTAAAACTGTGGGAGAATTCAAGAATGCATGGGACAGACATAAGGCAATTCTTGTGGGGGGGTAGGAAGAAATAGGCTGTTGGTTAACTAGGATCTGCAGCCTATCCTGTAGGTAGGGAAATGGGCAGACTAGATGGGCCAAGCAGTCCTTATCTGCCGTCAAAGTCTATGTTTCTATGTGGCACCATGCTCAGGCCACTGGTAAACAGGCATACCTGTATCTCTGCAAAGCAGCCAGGAACACCTGTACTCGGGAGATCCGTAATGCCAAGATCTGTCATTTCAAAGAGGAGCTCTCCAACTCCTGAGGGGATGGCAGGAAATTCTGGGGCAACGTACATAACCTTACGGGCAAAACCTGCACTTCATCTCCCTCCATTCTTGCTGTTAATGGGAAAATCACCCAGGACCCCAAGCAAATAGCTGATACGTTCAATTCTGCCACCTCAGACCTAAGTGGTGTACTTCCACCCGACTCCTTCGATGCACCTATTCATAATGCAATGACTAATTGTGAAGGCCTCCATCAGGGCCCCCCTCTTCTACTTCAAGACAGTCACTGTGATAGAGGCCAGAAAATATTTACAGCTGGTGCTTGGTAAATCAAGATTTAGTGGTGACTCTCTTGATCTTAAACTTATTAATCTCACCCTTGACAAGGTTCTAGCTCCACCAACTAAACTACTGAACCACTCCCTGTGCCTTAGTCAGTTACCTCAGAGACAGAAGACAGCTATAGTCACCCCTCTCCACAAAAGTGATTGAGCCCTTCATTTGAACTACTGCCCTACCTCAATCCTCCCCCCCATCAGACCAGCTAACCAAGTATCTTGACAAATACCCGATCCAATGCCCACAACACCATGGGTTTCATAAGGAACACAGTACCACCAAAGCCTTTCTAGAATAGACTGGCTTCATACATAGTGCGCTTGATCGGGGCCAGGGGCGATTTACATCAACCTCACTAAAGCCTTCAACACAGTCAACCACTCCATCCTATTTGACGCACTCTCCACCACGGGTCTTTCATCTGATGCAGTGAGGTGGTTCAATAGCTACCTCAGAGGCAGATCCCTACAGGTTAAAATTGATGGTATTCTCTCAGACAGCAGACAAGTGCGCTCTGGCTAAACTCAGGTTTATTCAAGACATAGTCACTTACAGCTTTGTGGCCACAGCATTTGACCTGTGATCAGAGTACATATTAGAATTCCTCTGGGTAGTTTTTTAACAAATGCAATAGACATTACTTTTCCCAGAAGGCTACCAATAAAATGTGGAAAGGAAAAGAAGTCATCAGTAGATGGTCAATCTTGTTTCACCTGTCTATCTTTCCTCACTGGCTACTTTAGAAACATAGAAACATAGAAACATAGAATTTGACGGCAGATAAGGACCACTTTGCCCACCCAGTCTGCCCATTTCGCTACCTACTGGATAAGCTGCAGATCCTAGTTAACCAGCAGCCTACTTCTTCCTACCCCCACCCCCCCAGAATTGCCTTATGACTATCCCATGCATGCTTGAATTCCACCACTGATTCTGACTCCACAACCTCCTCCGGAAGGCCATTCCATGCATCCACAACCCTCTCTGTGAAAAAATACTTCCTTAAATTACCTCTGAGCCGCCTCTATCTTCAAATTGTGCCCTCTTGTTCATGCACACCTCTTTTTTTGAAAGATGCTACCCTCTTGGACTTTGTTGATTCCCTTGAGGTACTTGAAAGTTTCTATCATGTCCCCCCTCTCCCTCCTTTCCTCGAGGCTATACATATTAAGCTCCTTAAGTCTCTCTTCATATGTCTTCCGGTGCAGACCCTGCACCATTTTAGTTGCCCTCCTCTGGACAGCTTCCATCCTGTCTATGTCTTTGTGGAGATTGGGTCTCCAGAACTGCACACAGTACTCCAGATGGGGTCTCACCAGCTGTCTGTACAGAGGGATAATAACTTCCTGTTTTCTACTGGTGATGCCTCTCCCTATGCATCCCAGTATCTCCCCAACCCTCCTTGCTGCCCTCTCACATTGCTTGCTCACCTTTAGGTCATCTGATATGACTACCCCCAGGTCCCTTTCCATTTTTGTTGTTGTTAGTATCTCACCCCCCATTGTGTACTCTTCCCCTGGGTTTTTGTTTCCCAGGTGCATTACCTTGCACTTCTTAGCATTGAATCTAAGCTGCCATACATTTGACCATTCCTCTAACCTTGCCAAGTCCCTTCTCATCCTTTTCACCCCACCCTGTGCATCAACTCTGTTGCAGATCTTAGTGTCATCTGCAAAGAGACATACTTTTCCTTCCAGTCCTTCTGCAATGTCACTTATAAAGACATTGAAGAGGACCGGTCCTAATACTGAATCCTGCGGTACCCCACTAGTAATCCTCCTTTCTTCTGAGTGGACTCCATTTACTATTACTCTCTGTGTCCTATTCTCCAGCCAATTTTTTACCCAGGCTGTCATCTTAAGACCCACTCCCAGGCTGGCTAACTTGTATATTAATCTTTTGTGTGGGACTGTGTCAAATGCCTTGCTAAAGTCTAGGTAGGCCATGTCCACAGCCCCTCGCTGATCTACTACTTTGGTCACCCAGTCAAAGAAATCTATCAGATTCATCTGGCATGACCTTCCTGCTGTGAATCCATGCTGCCTAGGGTCCTGTGCCCCTCTGGCCTCTAGATACTCGACAATTCTTTCCTTCAGAAGTGATTCCATCATTTTCCCTATCACTGAGGTTAAACTAACAGGTCTGTAGTTTCCTGCTTCTGCCTTGCTCCCACTTTTGTGAAGGAGAATCACATCTGCCCTCCTCCAGTCCTCGGGTACCACCCCATCCTCCCATGATTTGTTAAAAGGGTAGTCAGTGGTGTCACTAGTTCTACCCTTAGTTTTAGAATTCTGGGATGAATCCCATCAGGCCCCATTGCTTTGTCCCCTTCAGTTTTAAGAGTTCTTTCAGAACCCTTTCTTCTGTAAATGGGCTGGTATCAACTTCTGTATCCAGAGCGTTACTACTGTTTGTTTTATGTACCTCCCCCTCTTCATTTGTAAATACTGAGCAAAAATATTTGTTTAGTATCTCTGCCTTTTCACAGTCTCCCTCTGCCCACCCTCTCCCCTTTATTATGCCTTACTATCCCTCCTTGGTCTTCCTTTGCTCCCTGATGTACCTATAAAGGTGTTATCCCCTTCTAACTGAGTTGGCTATCTTTTCCGGTTTGGGCCTTTGCTGTTCTGACTGCCTTCCCAGCCTCCTTTTGCTTTAACTGATACATTTCTTATCCTGCTCCTTCATGTATTCCTTGTACTTCCTGAATGCTTTTTCTCTTGAACCTTCACTGCCACTTCCTTTGAGAACCATAGTGGTTTCTTACATCGTCTTGTTTTGTTTATTTGCTTCACACAAAGGCTCGTTACCTCTGTGATGGCAGTTTTTATTATTCCCCATTGTTCTTCCACCCCTCCTTCCTGCCCATTTGCTAGTGCATTCCTTAGGCTCTCACCCATTTTGGCAAAGTCAGCCCTCCTAAAGTCCAGTACTTTTGTCTTTGTATGGCTTGACTCTATTGCTGTGTTTATTGTGAACCATACTGTTCGATGGTCGCTAGTTCCCAGATGGCTACCCACTTCTACATCTGTGATCCTCTCTCCATCTCCATTTGAGAGAATCAAGTCTAATATTCTGCAATCATTCATAGTCCTTCTACTAAACCTTAATAATCTCCACTTACACAAAGTAAAGCTGTCTCATTTATATGTCTAATTTGTACAGACATTTATTTACCTTAGTAATCCTAAGTGACTTTTACATACATAAAATTGTGAATATAAAACTGTAATCTTTAAAAAAAAAACATAGAACTGTGAACTTTGGGGTTACTGGCAATCAGTTTATTTTACTTTGTGTCTGGAAACTTACCATATCAAAAATCAGGTGGTGAAGTTGATACAGTAGTAGCAAGAGAGGGGGTTCCTAGTTAAGGTGAGTACAATGAAAGAGGAAGGGAAAACAACAAGTGAGTGAACTCATGGTCCGCACCTCTGAATTTCCAAGGCATCAATCGAGGACAGAGTCCATTCCAGTCTCTCACAGCTACCCCTACAAAGAAAATAGAAGAATTAAGAAAAAAAATCAGTTGTTATTCTGGTTGGGGAGAGTTTGGTGGGTCAGTCTGACCAGCAGACCATGTAGCCCAGCCTTACCAGCGTTTCACATGTTTTTCCTCTAACAGGTGGAGTTTGGCTGTTTTATATATATATATATATATATATATATTTAGTTAGTTAGTTTTTGTTGTCCTGGTATGTGCTCTAGACAGCAGTGCTGCCTATTTTCAGGCATGGCCTGGGAAGTTACAGACAATAAATGGGAAACGACAGTGGAAAAATTACAGATATAAAGGAGAATGACAAGTAGTACACATTTTCAAAAAACATACAGTCATAGTAACGACAATAGAAGCACGAGGAGGCAGTCTAATAATTCATACATAGCGCAGTGTCAATGGCATAGGCAAGGTATCAACAATATTAACAACAAATAGGGGTGGGGAATGGTACAGGGAAGAATCAGGATAGGAACAAGTGCCGGGGCATAGTAAATAACAGCTCCTGTATTTTTACTATTTTACCCTGCCACTCTTCCCTAATAGGGATAGTCACACTAAGTCAGTATGCCATAAGACATTTTAATGCTGTTGCCATACAGATTATGACAATTTTTCTGGTGTCTGGTTGCAAGTTTGTCACTTCTGGAAGACCCAGAATCCATTCTGTAAACTCTAAAGGTATGCATACACCTGTAATTTCTTGAATAACCTTTTGCACCATTTCTCAAAAGGGGATAATAAGGGGCAGTGCCAAAATATGTGCCATTGGGTGCCCTGGCCTCCACATTGTCTCTAGCATCTATCAGAGTTCATGGCCTGGTAAAGTTTGGTAACTGTTGGGGTTCTAAAGAAGCGGGTCAGAACCTTCCAATAAAATTCCCGCCGCAATGGGGCTGAGGTAACTCTCCAGTTCTTCTTTAATCTGAATTCCCAATCTCCTTCCTGTATCTCTATGTCCGCTTCTTTTCCCATGCCTCTTTAATTTTTGAGAGTGTACCCCCTTGAATATTTCACAATAATTTATGCAGTATATGCCTGCAATGTATCTCTACGGATCTTTCAACTTAACCACCAGATAGATATATTCTTCCCACTCAGTCGGGGGTCTGTTCAATTTTTCCTTGTTACCTGGGGTGTTCATGATGTGGTGGATTTGTGAAGGCCTCATGAATTCCGTATCATCCCACTGAAGTGTCAGGGTAATTATTGGGTCCGGTTCCCTAACCCGACTTCCAAGGATTGTTCCGTGTTCTGCGAATGATCTCTCAGAACTGGCTGGAACAACCACCCTATTTAGAAATTCAGTTTGAATAGAGTGACATCTATCCGGGTGTGCTAATGATGCACATGGTTGCGTGTCCAGTTATAACCACCCTACCTCAATCATGTTCTATTCTATTTGCCCGATTAAAATTACCTTATCCTAAACCTTTGTAGTTATTTTAAAATATTTTTGTATAACTTATAAACCAATAGTCACAATTAAATTTTACCCCTGCATTGTTAGTCAACAACTTTATAAGTAAAAATATTTAATCAAAAAGAAGTACCAGGAAATGTCATATTGTCTTAATTCTTTACTTAAAACTTGTATACAAAATTAACATTATTTTGATCAGCAGTGCAAGCAAACAATATATTTTTTAACTGGAGAGGAAATCTCTCCTACTTTTAGATACAATCATAAAAAATATAAAAATAAAATAAAATGCAAACATCATCCTTCTCTGCTCCTAATGTCAGAGGTAAAAGCAATTCTCACTGCACAGAGTCATACCTTGACATCTCAAGTGAAGTTCTAGGCAGAAGGATGTGCTGTTACAGCTCCTTTCTCTCTTCCGCTTATCTTAACTTAAATGAGGTTTAAATTTATATGTTTTGGGTAGAAGGTACCTGATAGACCTCGTGTTCAAAAACCCATATTTGTGTAATAATTACACTACTTGTACTTTTCTAAAAGTATGGTAAGTGTTTTTTTATATTTATCCTGCTGTGTTGTCATTCCAAATTGTGCAATTTCTGTATTAGTTGTACTTTTCAGACACGTGATAAAAACTTACATTTGTAATAGGTGGCAGAAAATGTCTTGTTTTAGAAGTGAAATGTCATGTCATATTCTTACTTCATGCCAGAGTGATTGTAACATCTTTAAACCTCTGTAGCTAGCTCTAAAACTCTTGTTGCTGTAGAGGAAGTACCTTGTGGTTAGGCCTGCATTCTGTCTAACAGGAAACCTTCTGACTTAGTAAAAAAAATGTGTTCTTTTTTACTTCCTGAAATAAAATTTCACAATTCTACACAAGTTCCAAATAATATATTTTTGTAACTTGCAAATGTTAATGATACAACTGAGTACTGTAAAGGAGATTGCTATGATTTTGAAGTTAGTCTTCTGAAAAAAGATCATAAACAACATATGCTTTGAAAAAATACACAATTAAATAATCATTCTTGTTTTAAATTTATCTTTAAACTATTTCAAAGTAAGGCTCACTTAATTTAATATTGGCTAAACAGCAATTTAAGTCTAAATTATGCTTGGCAATACAGTTTTATTTAATTTCATTCAGAAAAAGCAAAGCATTTTTCGATCGTCATTGTTTAATTCAGAGAAGAGACAATAATCTCTGGGAAATAGTCCGAGGGTTCTTGCGCCATCATGTCCTCTATTTCTAGGAAAAGCTGCTTCTCTGGAAAATTTGGATGAGGTAGTCGAAATATGGACTCGGGGGGGGGGGTTACAGATTCTGCAATTTCCACTCAGTTGACAAAAATATATTGGAAAATGAAATGCTGGATCCACCGGTTTATGCAGAGCATAGATTTTTATGATATTAACCATAAGACAAGGTTGTCCATTACATTGGAGTGATAAGCAGTGATTACATTCAGGATGTTGTTGTAGCATATGGACTTTGATGCTGTCACTAAGTTGCCGTCTGGGGCATAATAGAATGATGTCAGCACACAGGACACATCTGACATGAGTGTTGGTGAATGGTTGAAGAAACAGAGCGGTTGCTGAGATCATTCGTCTCTTTCTGTCAGTGATGTTGGCCTGCACTCTATGATGTCTCAGCATAACTATGGCTGTGTGAAAATGGCATGTGTACTTCATGGTGCTGAAGGCCATTTGCTGAAAGGCAACAGAAACATGATGACAGCAGAGGTGCACACTATCTTTCGCAACTATAGAACAGTAAGACAACAATAGCAAGGCCAAATACCACCAGTATTGTATTTAATTGGGATAACAACCAAGAGTGCAATGGGTTAATCTAATTTAGTGGATTTGAACTTTAAATAGGTTAACTGAAGCTCCATGATTTGCTGCTGTAAAATGTTTAGGTGTGGTAAAATGAGATGTGTATTTTGTGCAGTTGAGTGCTTATTGAATTTGCATGTTTTTGTTTGTCAAGGCAAGCTTAAAAATTGGCACAGTGCTAGAACAGTGCTTAATTGGGATATAGAGTCTTGAATGAGGCCTTGTTGTGTGGTAGTAATGATTGGATTTGTAATATGAGGGGGACTTTTAACTAGTTTGCACTGCAATTGTAATAAATTTAGTCCAACAAGTTATAAAGGAAAGACTCCGCAAACATCTAGCTAAAGTGATGTTTTGTGGCAGAGGATCCCAAGCCTGGTTGGCGATCTCTGTGTCTTTTTACTCCATGCTTGTTGTTGTGTAGCAAAACTGGTGGCTCAAGTGATATCTACTAATATGATTCACTATCAGGAAACCCAGTACAGTCTGTCACAAACCCAATGAGCAGATCAGGCCCTCTGCTCCCACAGTGCCAACCTCCAAGCACAGTATTGTGAACAAGTAACAGAACAGGGTAACCCTCCTGTCTGTTTGTGGGTCTGAATCAACTTTAGTCTCAAGTTCTGGGGGATTCAAACTGTGAACCTTATGCTAGCATACCCAAATGTAGAGGCTCAGATAGTCTGCTCTTCGGGGGATGTCAGATATCTTTCGGCTAAGGTCACCTAACCAGGTATCCAAAATGAACCCTTAAAACTCTATAAATGACCTTAGGTATATTCTTACTTTTTCCCAGTTTGGTAACACCATTAAGCTTATGAACAGTTTTGTCAAATTTAACTATCTATATATCACATGCAAAAAAGGAACTTCGAAGACACACCAGGCAGTCTCTTTAAATGAAAGGGTTACTTAAAAAAAATGGATACAAATATGTAAAATGTAAACACAGAACACTATATCACAAAGCATACAATCACTTAAAAGAAAACAAGGAAAATACAAACTCCTACCAACATACAGTTAGATTTTTTCTATCTAATGTACACCTCTACCAGTGCCTTAGTTAGATCTGAGATATTGTTTCTTAGGAATCCAAAAATGAATGTGTCTCAGTGAAAATACAGAATACAGTTTAAACTCTGTGTCTCCACCCCTTCTATGATGCCATCTAGCTCCTCCTTTTAGAATATAAAAATTATACAAAACAAGATGTCCTATCAGGAGGTATATTAAATAAGGTGACATCAGCAAAACTCATTTCCCAAATTATAAGTCTGTCTTTTCATCAAGCCTTTCCTTTGATCTTCTTCGGTTTCCTGATCTCCCAAGGAATCAAAGGATATTTATGACTTTCACACCATGGTATAAATTTTTTTTTCCTCTAAAACATCATAAAAGTTTACGATCCCTATATACTGGCAGCTGGTCAGCTCCAACTAAGTCAGATAAACAGGAGACCCTTACTAAAGGCACTCTAGTCTTTTTAATTACCTCCTGGTTTCAGGTTAATATATCCCATTATTTCCACTAAAACCTGACCCATGGCACAGCTGCCTTATGGAGACAAATCACACTCTACATTTTTATATTACAAATATCAAAGAACAATCATAACTAGCTGGCCAAGCGTCACACAGCCTATCTGACAATCCCTGTGCCACCAATTAAAATCAGATTGTAACATTTGAAGTGCAATGGCCCCACCAAAAAGAGAACATTTTGCAACTGACACATTGAAATTAACTTGGTCCACAGAGACAACCACACAATTAAGACCCTGTAAAAACAGTTACTAACCAGTAGTATGCATTGAAAGTGCTATTCACTGCAAGAGTTTATGCGTGTGTACTGTACATGTATGTGGCATGGATGTTATGCTAGTAGAATTATTGTAAGACTTGGTTAGATTAACAATGTTAGCTTGGTAGGATTGTTGGAGTTATGAATGGTATTGAGTAGATAACGTATTAGTGTTTCTACGGTAGATAGGCATAAATTAAGAAGGTAAATGTGGTAATGAGGAATGCTGTAATAATAACTTTTTGTAACAGTTTACACATGGAGCATTGCTGAGGTTTGTTCTTAACCTTACGTGATGCTGCACGAGACATAGCAGGTTCATCCAACATGGTATAAGCAGTATTTGTCTTCTTTAAGAAGGGTTTTGGACTGTGTAGTGTCATACTGAAATAAAAACACTAGATACGCCAATAGAGGTAGGAACCAGTAAGCATGTGCTGTTTGTACTGTAAACCAAGCAGGTTAGCCAGAGGAAGTGCTGAAAAGAATTAAAATGAAAATAGTAAAGCAAGCATTAGTTGGTAAAATTATAATCTTAAAAAGTTGTATTATATCTTCCTTTCTACTACCCTTGGTGGTAGTTTTCACCTAGGGATCTTTCCACTCTATAACAAACTTTAAACCTTCTAAACATGTAAATAAACAATTTGGCTCGAGTAGACACCAAACAAATGGCAAGAAAAATTAAAATATGTCAGTGTCAGTGGCTCAGTAGGTAGCACACTCGCCTCTGAGGCCGGGAGATCAGAGGGCTGTGGGTTCATTTCCCACATCTGGCACTTGGGTTAATAGCCCAGTACTGACACTGTAGTACAGCATGAGAGGAGTGCTGCACTTCTCAGGTGCGGTCTTTCAGATGAGACGTTAAACCGAGGTCCCATCTGCCGTACTGGTGGTAGTTCAGGTGGATGTTAAAGATCCCATGGCACTTATCGAAAAGAGTAGGGAAATTTCCGCGGTGTCCTGGCCAAATTTCCCTCATTCACTAAAAAAAAATACCACCAACAGCTTAATCTGGTTCAAGGTCAGTTGGCATTCATCCGTATCCCCCTCCTGAAAATAGGCAGGATTTGTCCAGTGCACTTACCCGGTCAACAAAAACTAAATAAATAAAATTAAAAAGCAAAACAAACAGTAATTGGTGAGATTATGATCTCAAAATGTGTTATTTTTAGAAGTATTACATTATCAGAGATGTGTTTTATTTGCATGGGCTTGGTGTATATATAAGACCCATGGGTGTTTAGTATTTTTCAAGCAAACCCAGTTTCCAATGTTAAAAGGGTTTACTGGAGACTGTACTTATTGTCTTATTTAAATGCAGTTTTGCCTGGTATTAGTATCCAGGACCGTTTGGGTTTGCATTTGATAAAGTGAAAGACCTTGGTTTGTAAGTGGTTTACTTTTGAGATACGCAAATGCCATTGATACGCTTCTATTTTAAAATTTATTGTACCCCATTCTCAAGGTCTGTTGTAAGTGCTTATTAATATTTTAACCAGACCTTGGAATTGAGGGTGGTACTGAATACCACAGTGCCAATTAATACCATACTTGCCTTTCAATTCAAAAACATGAACATTTTGAGAATGCAAACCTTGAAGTGAATGGATGCGAGAGGGGATTCCCCAATGAGGAAACATCTCTTTGGTCAGTGTGTCCACAGGAAATTTGGCTGTGGCCACCACTGCAGAAAATGCCTTCACATATTGTATAACATGATCTGTAATAACCAAAAAGATATATATATATATATATATATATATATATATATATATATACTGTATATGTATTTATTTTCACTGAGGGATAATGGTCCCACTGAATGCTCATGTATCCCCCACAGCTCATGAAAACTTACCTGCAGGTTGGGAGTGGGAACTGGTTGAGCCTGCTCATATTAGTAGCAGGTTACACAACTGTTGACGTAAGTAGTAATGTTTGATGTCATGGAAGGCCAATTGAAGTTGCTTTGATACCCAGATGCTCATGTTGAATGCCTGAATGTGCCAAATGGATTAACTTTTGCCTGCAGGAATCCTTGTTTACCAGATAAGTATTTCTTGTTATTGTTTGTATTAGGCCTTCCAACTCCCATTCCTACAAGTTTTGAGATTACCTTACTGTCCAGGAGCTGGCCAACCTCCTGTTCAGCTTGGCGGACCCCCATCAAGGTTTGACTAACAGTGTGGCGCAGCGACATGGTATACAAAAGTTTTGCTGCTGAACTGCTAGGATGATCACTTGGAATAATATAGTCCTTTCCATGCCCTCTGGATGTGGGGGAACCTTTGGTGCCGGAGTTGAGACTTCACTTTGCTTGCTAAATTCCATCCCAGTCTAATGGGAAAGCCTCAGGCTGTTTTGGACGTGAATTGTAGGTTTGAACTACGGTACATAACTGCTGTCAGAGGATACAAAATTAGGCTTGTGTATTAATGCTTGTTTATGTGCCAAGTCCTAACTAGGGTGAGCAGACCCAGCTTTCACTGGTATTACTTCTCGGGTAATAATGGAGTAAATTTATTTTTTGCACTGTCTTGTAACCTGTAATGAGAGCCATTACTGGTGTTTTTTTTTTTATCTTGTATTTGTTGTACACTTGTATTTGAATACACTACAGTAGTAATGTTTGGTATATTGGGCCAATAAATGTATTCCAGATTTGGTGGGCTACCCTAATTGTTAGTATGATGGGTATAATGCTGTTTATTTAGAACAAAACTATTTATTTATTTGTTTGTTTAATATACTGAGGTGCAAGATGCAAGCCTTGGTTGGGGTTAATACCAGACTATTGACAAGGACTAGAGTGTTTGGATGTTTGATGTGTACTGAAATGTGATGTTTTTGGTACTTAATGTGACGGATAGCATCTGCCTGTTATAATATTGTATCATATTTGTGATATAAATATATGTTTATTTGAATGTCTGCTTGGAAAATATGGCAGCCAGCAGGCCATGGGAAAGACTATCTTTTAAAGGGGCCTGACCTTTTTGACCCCAAAGGCCCTGCTTGCTGGAACAGCTGGCTGTAGTAAAACTGACCCAGTGGATAAATTAAGAACTTCCTTCAGACACCAGGTTATCACACATTGTAAACCATTCATTAACTTTGAAGTCCAGGAACCAGGATGCATTTTATGACATATTGGGAGGAAACAATTTCTGAACAGCTACCTGTTGCATCTCTCACCACTAGGAGAGAAATGGTTGTCAGGAAGGTGCTCTGAAGATCAAAGGGGAATGCTCTGATCAAAGAGACTGTTATAATTTAATATTGCTATCTTTGCAGATTTCAAGCAAGCAGTAAAATGACACCATTTTGGATATACTTGATCATGTTACAAATTAATTACAGGACTAACAGTGACCTCATGAGCTGTGACCTCACATGAAGGGATGGACATTTTGGCTTATTATCAATCTGGCTGAAAGGAGTTTGTTCTTCTATCTCTGGACTCCTAAGAGAACACACACACTGTGTTCTGGACTTGAAGGGCACTTCTGGCAAGACTAGGTAACATCCAACTGGAAACTGAGTTAGAACTAGAAATACAAGTACAATGCATTTCTTGTTTCTGTAATTTCCATTTCTTTTAGACTGTAAACATTAATGTGTGTAAAATATATATATATGTGTGTATATCTATCTATATATATATATATATATATATATATATACACAGTATATATGCTTTGTGTTTTGTATGTATTTACTTTTTTTATTTTAGTAAACATTTTGATTTCCTTAATTCTGCCTGAGTCTTTTACTTATTTTTGCATGTGAATACTGAGACAGTGTTGATAAAGCTGACAGAACTGTTAAGGGTTTAAAGTGTGTTACCATCTTGTTCTAAGGTAAAAAAATACCTAGGTCTCAATTGAGTCAAAAAGGGGAGAATTGTGAACCAGGCTTGGTGCCCACTGGGCTAAGTATTGTGCTGCATTTCCCCGAAGAGGGTGTGATATTTGTTCCTGTTAACTGGGCGTTCTAGTGAAAAGGGTTCGTATCTGACCTCAGGACTCGAGACTAGTCAGTGTTTCGAACCTAAAACAGACAGGAAGGTTACCCTGTTTGTTTCCTGTTCACATATTGCACTTTGAGGTTTGGCACTGTGGGAGCAGAGGGCCTGACCTGCGGAGTGCATTTGTGACACTTACCACAAATGTGGTGCCTGTTTAAGAATACTATAATTACCTTGATGTGTTTTTAAAACCTGTAATAATGCCTATATTGAGTACAGTTTTTATATGTGTTGTCTGTTATACCTATTTGTTAGAAAATATGATAGTGTTAACATTTGGTATAATTACCAGGGAAACATATTGGAAATGTTTATTTTTAACTAATTTTACTGTCAGAATAGTGAACATAGTGATGTTTACAAATGTTGGGGTTTATTAGTACCTATATTAAACGTGCATATAGGTGAGAAGTAGTTAGGAAAATGCATTAATACGAGGTAACATACAATCCAGTAATGAACACCTATATTACATTTGTGTATGCCAAAAGAATGTGAAGTGTATTGTAGCTTAGCGTAAGATGTCCCTACATGCAATTTTATATTTTTAAGGTTTTTGCCTTAAAAACCATGGACAATGAGATATGAAAAATACTATAAGCACATTTGTGCTAAAGGTGTTGATTGAGAAAGACAAGCCAGGCAATAGTATGTGCTTTAAATGCACAAGGAGGTCAAGTGACTTGCTAAAGGTTACACAGGGTGAAGGTATTAACTGTTTAGGTTTAAAAACAGGAAGTAAAACAAAAGATGTGAGGCAACAGTTATATTATTGTAACATGAGACATAAAGCAGTCAAACACAAGAAAATGAGAACAGATTTTATGACTAATGAATATATTTGTTTTAATACATAGCAGATTAAGGTACAAAACAGAAACCTTGGGACCCACTTGTAAATGAGTGGGGAAAGTGAAATAACTTTAGATAAATAATGTAATACCAGTTAACTGCATTATGCAATGATTAATTGTGGAATGACAGTAAATGGTTAAGTTTAAAGAGTGAGTTGCATAAACAATTGGATCACAGAAAAAAGGAAGTAGACAATCTGTTGACCGTTTGGCAGAAGGCAAAGTAGCATTTAAAAAGTCAAAACTGTATTAAGATAAGAAAGTCATAATACAAGTGGGGATTGCTTTGTAATTAAGATGACATTTATAAACTAATGTTACAACCAAGTTGTAACGAGCAAACCAAGCCAATAAAACAACTTTTTGTGTGTAGTATTTGGTATGAAGGTATTACCTAGTACAGTATTACTGTTTTGCACAGACAGGAAAGAGAAAAAAATAAATGGCACTTATGGCTGTGAAACTTGATACCGTCATGTTAGTCCTTAGTCTGAAGAACAAGTGATATTTGCCAATGTAATATTTGTACTGCTCTATACACATTAGACAGATAAAAACATTGTATGAATGTTGGCTTTGTAGACCGAAGATTATCAATAATGAAGCACTGCACAGTCAATGCATTGTAGAACAAACACTTTGGTGGAGTGTGTGTGTGTGTGTGTGTGTGTGTGTGTGTGTGTGGGGAGGCAACCAAGGCAATAGTGAGTGGATTTTTTGCATAGACTAAAATAGACAGTGTATGCAATAAAGAGGGTGCTTGTTTAAGAGTTTGAGGAAGAGGGAAAGAAGATTTAAGTGGTTTAGAAAAGATTAATTTTGCATGAGAAAGTGACCCTGCATAATGAGATGTAACTTGTTTTGTTGTTATACGGAGGCAGAATAACCATTATAGGGAGTTTTAATTAGATATCTGGGGAAAGATAGAATGATAGGTATTAACTTATGATAAAGACAAAGAACCTCTGTGTGCAAGCACTGAGGCAATGGTTACCCCAAAGGGCATTTGGCCGGAAAGCCAAGTTTCAAAGGAATACAAAATCACACATGACCCCACAAAGCAAAGCATCATGGGCTGATTTAACTTATGATGTTGTAGTATAAGATGTGGTAATTGTTATAGAAATATTATTTATTTAGTTTATTTTTTGTAAGTTAAATGTGTTAATGACTGATATAGGGATTTGTTTATAGTAACATAAGATAGTAATATTAATATGTACATCAGAGGTTACCATCTGAAGTTTCAGAATAATTATTGAGTCTGGTTCCCTGACCCGACTTCCAAGGATTGTTCCGTGTTTCAGGAATGATCTCTTGGAACCGTCGGGAACAACCACTCTATTTAGAAATTCAGATTGAATAGGGTGAAGTCTATCCAGGTGTGCTACTGATGCACATGGCTGCGTGTCCAGTTATAACCACCCTACCTCAATCATGTTCTACTCTATTTGCCCAATTAAAATTACCTTATCCTAAACCTTTGTAGTTATTTTTAAATATTTTTGTATAACTCACATACCAATATTCACAATTAAATTTTACCCCTTCATTGTTAGTCAACAACTTTATAAGTAAAAATATTTAATAGAAAAGAAATAGGAGGAAATGTCATATTGTCTTAATTCTTTACTTAAAACTTGTATGCAAAATTAACATTAGTTTGATCAGCAGTGCAAGCAAACAATATATTTTTTAACCAAAGAGGAAGTGTCTTCTACTTTTAGATACAATCATACAAAATATAAAAATAAAATACAATGCAAGGATCATCCTTATTTGTTCCTAATGTCAGACATAAAAGCAATTCTCACTGCACAGAGTCATACCTTGACGTCTCAAGTGAGGTCCTAAGTACAACGTGCTGTCACAGCTCCTTCCTCTCTTCTGCTTATCTTAACTTAAATGAGGTTTAAATGTATATGTTTTGGGTGGAAGGCCCCGATAGACCCCATGTTCAAAAGCCCATACATGTGTAGTAATTACACTTCTTGTACTTTTCTAAAAGTATAGTAAATTATTTTTATATTCATCCTGCTATGTTGTCATTCCAAATTATGCAATTTATGCATTAGTTGTACTTTTCAGACACGTGATAAAAGCTTACATTTGCAATAGGTGGCAGAAAATGTCTTATTTTAGAAGTGAAATGTCATGTCATATTCTTACTTCATACCAGAGTGATTGTAATATCTTTAAACCTCTGTAGCTAGCTGAAAAGCTCTTGTTGCTATAGAGGAAGTATTTTGTGATTAGGCCTGCATTCTGTCTAACAGGAAACCTTCTGACTTAGTAAAAACAATGTGTTCTTTTTTACATTCTCAAATAAAACTTCACCATGCTACACAAGCTCCAAACAAGATATTTTTTAAACTTTAAAATGTTAATGATACAACTTAAAGGAGCTTGATGTGATTTAGAAGCTAGTCTTCTAAAAAAAGATCATAAACAACATATACTTGGAAAAAATACACAATTAAATAATCATTCTTGTTTAAATTAAGCTTTCAACTATTTCAAAGTAAGGCACACTTAATGTATTATTGGCTAAACAGCAACTTAAGTCTAAATTATGCTTGGCAATATGGTTTTATTTAATTTTATTCAGAAAAAGCAAATAATTTTTCAATTGTCATTGTTTAATTCAGAGAAGAGACAATTATCTCTGGGAAATAGTCCGAGGATTCTTGCTCCATCATGTCATCTATTTCTAGGAAAAGCTGCTTCTCTGGAAAATTTGGATCAGGTAGTCCAAATATGGACTGGGGGTGGGGAGGTGATTGCAGATTCTGTACCGCACAAATTTCTCTTTTGCCCTGGTAAAAGTGATACAGTGACCTTGTTCCAGCAATTGTACAGACCTGGTTATTCCCTTGCTCTCCCGCCTTGCATACCCACTGTCCATTCTAGGAGGCATAAACTCTGACTCATACCTGATTAATGGCATGGGACCAAGCTCATTTGGGGTATTAGTGATATGATGGATCTTTTGCACCGTTCTCCAGCTGTGCACTACCCACTGACGTCTGATAGTGCCTATTATTTTTATCACTTCCTTATTTCTCCTATCACTGTGCGGTCCCCGTTTGACTGACTCCCCCAGCTCTGTCACCTGGAATTACCAGGGCTTATCTTATACCCGGTCCTGGGAGTGGTGCCTGTGGAGAGTCAGTCGCCATCCTATTGCCATCCGTTTTTCCATTTTCTTCCCGATTACCTGAGGGCCCCAAGAGAAGGACGCATGTGTGCAGAGGCACGCATGTGCCTTACAACCTCAGTAATGGCCCTTCTCCTACCTGCCCAATTTTTGGCCTAACGCTGGCACCTTCCCTTGCTTGTGTGACCCACTGGCCTCCACCAGGGGGTAGCCGTGAGCGAGGGATGCTTTCCCACCGCCCCAGAAAGGAGAGCTGCCTTGATGGACACTCTATCCTGCTCCGCCTTCCCCCTGCCGTGCTGACCTCTGACGCCCCAGGCTCACTCCTGAACCCGGGTCGCCAGCGTGCCATGAGGTGAGACGTCCAGTGCCTCAGCCTTCTATGCCACCAGGCCGGCCTGATAGTGCCTATTAAATCTGGAGCTACTGCTGTGAGTGCTAAAGTGAAAAGTGTTTGTACTCCCACTACTTAATTTTCTATTTCATACCAGCCTGATTCTGTTCTTTGTGTAGCCCATGCACAAACTGTAGACAACTGTGCTGCCAAGTAATATATCATTGTTAAACTTACATTGTATTATTTTGTAAAATAATGTAATATAATCTTTGAAACTCAGGGAGTTAATCATTACGTAATAAACATCATATGTTAGCCATACAGAGTGTGTCAGGCTACCTTTTGTTGTAACTGCATAGAGGGGAAGAACTATTGAATTCCTTATTAACATTCATAGTATAGCCTGCACACAGACATGGGGCAAAAAGGATAAAGGAGAGATTAACTTCATTATTCAGATACATTGTCTACCAGTGGAAAGTGGTTTTGCTCCTATGCTGTATCAATAATAATAAGATTGATTACCCCAGTCTACCTAAAACAACAAACATTAACCCACCAATAGCTGTTCCTTCTCAGCCACTATACATCAGAAGGTTCATATTTAAATGAGTAACAAAACTGTCTAGTACAGACCTCATGAGTCGGAAACTGCTCTAGAGAATGGTAACTACGTAAGGTAAGGCTAAACAGATTGAAAGAATAGTTCCCAAAGATCATAATATAGGCAGAAAACAACACATGTCAACAATATATATGGCAGGAAGAAACTGAGCCCCGAGAGGAACCACCAGTGCCATATTGAGAGCATGCATATAGAAAACACATCTGACATTATAATAAATTCACGAAACCCATCGCACCCCCAATACATGACACCAATTGATTAAAACAATGACCCATTCTCCTGCCAAAAAAAAAACATGGACTAGTACACAACCCATGTAGTTAGTTAAGCACTGCCAGAGTGTTACAGTTTAAACTATATAAAGTCACATAAAATAAATCACTGTTCAGAAGCAACCTCCTCATCTATCATTCATCCTCTTTTTGGGCAAATTCCTTTGCCGTCCTCGAAGCCAGCTTCCCCACTGCCCCTGAGTCTGAGTCTGTAAACTGAAACACCTTACCTCTATTGAATATGGAGCCAAACTGGTAGCAGGAAGGAGTTCACAATTCCAAGGCCTCGTAGTTGTTGCCTTACCCCATCAAATTGCTTCCTCCGAGTTCGGGTGGCATAGCTGAGGTCCGGAAAGAGATATACAGGCTGATCATCCATTTGTAAGGGGGAGCACTGCCTGGCTGCATTCAGAAGCCCCTCACCCCCCTAAAGGTTTGCTATTTGTCCACCTAAATGTCAGGAGCCTCCTTCCAAAGATCAACCTCCTCCAGCCTATCATGGTCAACTTAAAGCCTGACGTCCTTGTTAGCTCAGAATCTTGGCTGTCCCCTAAAATCTCTGACAATGTCATCGCTGTCCCTGGATATTGTTTAGTTAGGCAGAATCGCCCCAGCAGGGAAGGGGGTATTGCCATTTATATCTCCTCCACTATCCAATTCACTGCTATCCTATCTGCATCACACTCTCTCTCTCTCTCTTTCTCCCCTCAGCCTATGAGATGATTCTTCTGAAACTATCCCTCCCCTACTCTCTCCCTATATTATTAGCTGGTGCTTACTGTTGCCCTGGCTTCCCTGCATCCTCTGTCACCAGCCTCCTTTATCTCCAACCTTCTCACATCCATTTCCTCTCAGTCCTCCCCAAATGAACTGATCATCCTTGGGGACTTTAATATAAACTGTCTCTCCTCCTCCAACTCAAATATTCTCCATACTACCACATCACTAAACTTCTCTCAGTTGATCACTGAACCCACTTGTCACAACCTGGAATCTCAAAACCACACCCTACTGGACTGGGTGCTAACCATCCACCCCATCACATTATTGATTCTAGCACCCTCCTGGATGCACTCATCGACCATCACATGGTATACTGTGTCCGTAAAATCCAATGCCCCAGATCTACACCAATACCCTCCTAATCTGGGCATTTAGATCTTTAGACCTTTCTGCCCTACATGAGGACCTGTACAATGCCGACTGGTCACCTATCTCCTCTTCCAGTTCCATCAACTCAGTCCTCAGTTACTTCCAAGTCACCTTCCTATCTGTCTGGGATAAGCACGCCCCCTTAAGAAAAACTAGAGTCAGAGGAACACACCTTCCTTGGATCTCTGCAGAGCTCCTTGCTTGTATGCACACAAAGGACTCTACTTGGAAAGTCGCAATCCAGAAAATGTGGGTTCCCTCCCAGTGTAGCATCTATCAGTTGGGGGCTGGTGGGTGGACAGTCATAAAAGGTAAACGAAAAGAAGTAGCCAGCCACTCTACTTGGAAGGCCCATACATTTTCTGGCTCCCCCCAAGATTGGATCAAATACTGCTCACTGTGCAGTGCCTGCACCAGAGCCATTAGACTGGCCAAAGCAGAGCACATTTCAACTAACTTCCAGAACAATATTAGCCACCCCTCCAAGTTCTGGAAGGTCATACACACCCTTTTCTCCCTAAGGCCCAGTCCTCAGTCCCCATCTTCAAAGCTAATGGCATCCCTATCTCTGACCCACTTTCAGTGGCAATGAGTTTAGCTCCTATTTCATCTCCTGTGCCTCCTCTCTTCTGTCATCCCTCTCTCCAGAAGCTCCACTGTCTCCCACCACTAACCTCCCATCTATATCCTCTTCTTTCTCCTTCTCTTCTATCCCACCTGCTGTTGCCCTTAATACTCTCCTTCCTAGCCCTAAACCCACTCAGTGGTAAAAGTCCTGATGGTCTAGACCCCAAACTCCTCCATCTATCTGCCCCAGCCACACGTATAGATTTAATTTTTGTGTCTAAATATGTTAAGCCTTATGTGAGTATGGTTAAGCCAACTGAATTTTTTGATTACCAGATTTTACTATGTAGTCTTAGTCTTGCTGGGGTCCCACCTAAGGTGTTTTCTACCATTCCAAGATGGAGGCTAAACTTGTCTCTTCTGGAGTCCTTTGAGTGTATGCCTGGCGTAGAGGTGTTATTTGAAGCTCGAAATGCCACTATATGTCTTTATAATAATATGTATGATTGGTGGCAGGATACAAAAAATGAGATTAGGACTTTTCTGCTTACGATGGGGAGGTAGAAAGCTAATACTAATTATTTAAAATATTTACAATTTAGGAATCAATTGTATAAATTGATATCCTTCCCTTGTTGGGATAAAACACAATTTAAGGCACAAATTTCTGAACTCAAAAAGCAAATGTCTCTTTATCAATATAGCAGAGCAAAATCTCTGGATATGGAGTTTCAATATGGGTTAAAAACGCACCCTGCTTCTGACCCACACAAAGCTTGTAAGCAGAGATTGGATAAAACCCTTATGACTGGTTTAATGTCTATTAAGGGTAAACTTGTCTCCACAGATTTGGAGATGTTAGCGGTTGTGCAGAGTTTTGTCACTGATTTCTTCAGTGAGGACACCGGGGCTACTGAGGTTTTACCCGATATATTTACAGAATCACTTCCTTTAGTAGACAAATCTCTTAAACACATTTTAATGAGGCCCATTTCATCACAAGAAGTAGAAGAAGTAATTAATGCTTTAAATGTGAAGACATCTCCAGGCTTAGATGGTATACCAAATGAATTTTATAAAAAATTTCTTTCCTACATGAGTCATTTTTTGCCGTTAGTTTTCAATTTCATGTTAACTTCAGATTTAATCTTTCCAGACTTCAGTACTTCATTGCTTAAATTCATTTACAAAACAGGGGATCCAACTTTATTGACGAATTGGAGGCCTATTAGCTTACTTAATAGCGATTATAAAATTCTCTCTAAAATTTTAACTAATAGATTATTACAGGTTTCAGATGTTCTTATTCACCCAGCACAGACCTGTGCAATTCCTAATCGTAAGATTCAGCACAATCTTTTTCTTTTATGTGAATTATTTGAGGGTAGTAAGTCAGGGCATGGTTCAGGTTATGTAGTCGCCCTGGATCAAGCCAAAGCCTTTGATCGGGTTAGGCATGGCTATCTATTTAATTTATTATTGTGTTGTGGTATTCCTCGTCCTTTTATAAAATGGATTGCTATGTTATATTTTGATGCTAAAGTGCTTCCCATGGTTAATGGTGTATTTGGGTCTGAGCTTAAGTTTGCTAGGGGGGTAAGGCAGGGATGTCCCTTAAGTCCCCTATTGTATACTTTTGTTTTAGACCCAGTAATTAGATGTATTCATAGGGATCAGTGTATTGTGGGGATAGCCCCTGATCCTTCGTTGCCGCCAGAAAAAAATCACATATGCAGATGATGTTACATTATTAATAAAGGATGTGACTTCACTTACGACAGCCCTTGATACTTTTAAAGTTTGGGGTCACTTTTCTGGTGCCCAGATCAATATGGACAAGAGTTTTATTTTTTCTTTGGATTCGGAAAGGGCTGGGAATTTAGAGGTGATGGGTATTCCTTTGGTTACCGCTCCTCAAAAAATACGGGTATATGGTTTGGGCCAGGTGATTTGGCTAGTTTTAATTGGGAACAGCAGCTGAAAATAGGGGAAGGTAAAGTTAATATGTGGAAGCACTGGAAATTTGGAAAGAAAAAGCATATTCAAATTGTTAAGAAGTTTCTGTTACCTGTTTTTCTGTATTTAAGTTACCTCCCCTTCCCCCCCGTTAATTTAGAAACTAGGTTGTACAGTGTTTTTTTTTCAAATGTTATGGGGTAACAGACTGAATCCAGTTAGGAGGGATATTACTTATTTGCTGTGAAACAGGGAGGGTTAGCTATGATAAATCCAATTGTATTTTATCATTCGATTTTTTTGTTTAACTCCTTTAGTTACTTATGGGGAACAGTTACATTATCATGGCAGGCCTGGACGCATTTCGCATGGGCTAGTTATTTTCAGAAATGGAATCTGTTGCCCCCTAAAATATTAGTTCAGGATAATTAACCAGGTTATGGAATTTCAGCTCTTAAAAAATGTCAGCAGTGGAAATTGCTGTTTCAAAATTTTATTTCTCATAATATAAAATCATTTTATGCCTATATAGTTTATGATGTCAACAGAGTTTTTTTACTTTTTCCAGAATGTGTTCCATCCAAAATGACTCTGGCGCTTCGTAAATTAACAGATTTTAGACTCCCTGCCTTTGTATGGGATATAGTGTGGATGTCAGCTCAAGGAAGGTTAGGGGTTCAAGGAAATCTTAAATACAAACCTTTAATGAATAGATATTGCCCAAGGATTTCATGCATTAATGAGGAAGAAAGTTTATTACATTTCTTTATCACTTGTTCTTTTAGTAAACTTTTCTGGTGTGAGGCAGCCATTCACTGGAATATGCCCTTTCTTTCACATATTACATACAATACATTGATTTTAGAGGATTATTCAGGGGTTTGAAGTAATTATCATAGCAGTACTTTGAATGTGTTCTTTGCTTTTCTTCAATTTTATTTACGGCAAGCACGCTGTCAATTTGTTTTCCAACAACAACAAGTACTGTATACTACTATATTTTCACAGATAGAAGATGGATTGTTAAACATTAAAGACAAAGACAAAGATAGTCAGAGGCTTACACAAGACAAGTTTTTTTCTCTGTGGAAAAATGTCTTTATGTAAATATGTTTTTTTGTATGAAATCAATATTTTATATATGTACGTTTTCTGTTATGTTTAGATGATATGTACTTATATTGTAAGCTAATTCTGTTATTTTGGTGATGTTATTTTTTTTGTTTAATAAAACTCCCCTGCTCTTTTTGATAAGTGCCATGGGATCTTTAACATCCATCTGAACTACCACCAATCCAGGCAGATGGGACCTCAGTTTAATGTCTCATCCGAAAGACGGCACCTCAGAAGTGCAGCACTCCTCTCATGCTGCACTACAGTGTCAGTACTGGGATATTAACCCAAGTGCCAGATGTGGGAACTGAACCCACAGCCCTGGCACTGGTCTTGTGGTATTACAAGGCCTTCTGTCCCGACTGCATATCAGACTTTGCCTTCCTCCTATGGTACCGTGTGTACTGCTTGGGAATCATTACAAATATGTGGCCCAACTGAGGAGGTATTCTCAGTGAAGATGGAATAGTTAGTTACCAAAACAGTAGATTTTTAAGAGAATCTCCTCCAGTGGGCCACAGAGCATCCACCTATCTTCCTCCATCTAAGAGATCAACTAGCATGTTTGTCCATGGCCTTGTTTGGAGGTTTCCATAAATGCCTCATGTGTGCTGTGTTTTCAGTCCCATGCCTTTGTTTGTGTGCTTGGTACTGGTCTTGTCTCCTGCTTCCTCACAATACAAGGCCCACCAAATGTATCTCTGGCAGGGAACTGAGGAGCAGTGGGGCTGCCCCCGATTATATAGGCACCAATGTTACATGTCATCTTGAGTGGCCCCCAGCTAGCAAGTTTCTGAGTGGTCCTTATGCTGACAGAGCAAAGCTCCAAAGGTGTTTCCCAATAGAGGAGATTCTCTTGAAGATCTACTGTTACGGTGAGTAACTGTCCATTCTAACCCCATGTATTCTTCTCATATTCATAACTCTCTGCAGTTAGCCTGCTCAGTAGAACTGCCCAGAGAATGGAACTATATGCTAATGATGGAATCATTGGCATGTGACAATTATTCAAACTGCTGCCCTCATCTGCTGCAAGTTCTATCAACATCTCAGATTTCTTACTCCGCCTCACAAGTTTAGATGCCCAGGAGATTTTCTCAGGTCGTTGTTGATTTACTGTGAAGTATAATTGTTTAATTATACATAATTTTCTTCCTGCTGCCTTCATGTATTGTTACTTTTTATTCTAACGTCTAGTTTGTTTAAGTTTAGTTAGATATAAAGTTTATTTCTCAGTTCCTCACGGTTCGGTATGACTGTTGGGGAACCGGGTAGTTTTATATTAGTTGCAGAATTTTTCCACTTTATTTTCTTTAGAATTTATTGTGTAAATTGTATTTTATTATTGTTTGAAGCCGCTAACCCAGTTTCTTTTCTAACCGCTAACCCGGTTACTGTGAACTGTTGAATTGATTCCGAGAACCACTAACCCAGTTCTGAGTTTTAAACTTCATCTGTTCTTTTGGGCCTAATTGGTTCCTGAACCGACAGCAAAAAAGAAAAGAAAAGAAAAGAAATTATTTTTTGCAGTTAAGGTTTTTCTCCTGGAAATGGAGCATACTGAAAAACCTAAGAAAAAGACTGGTCCCCCAGGTTTTAAAAACTGTGTCAAGTGTGGAGAAGTGTTTGCCAGAGCAGGCAAGCATGACAGCTGTGTGTTCTGCCTGGGAACTGAGCATTTAAATACTGACTGTGAAATTTGCAAATCACTTCCACAGAAAACTGTGGAAAAAAGTATGGAGAGGTTGAGTAAAAAGTTGGGAGGTGCTTCAGGCTCTAACCAGCCAACACCTTCCAAATCAGCGGGTGAAACTGAAGCTGCTTCTTTTACCACCCCTGATAAGGGTGAATCAACCTCCTTAAAAAGGCTGAGTGGGCCGGCCAACTCTCCGGTCCCCTCCAAAAAGGCAAAGAAGATCAAGCACATCGAACCCCAGGCAAAACCTACTGGGGATTCTTCTGTGCCTCACAGTCTGCCTACTGCTGAGAAGATTGCCAGTGCTATTAAAGTCATTGAGGCAATTCAGGGGTTTATACCTTCTCCAACCCCTCCTCCTCCAAGGGTTCAGGGGATTACTCCCTCTTCAGATCCCCAGTCTCAGGAGATGGATACTGGGGAGTATGACATACCAGAGGATGATGATGGTGAGCCCACTGAACTGGAAATCTCACCAGAGCAGGAATTTGGCTCTCCTCCCAGGCCTGAGGATTTTTCCTCTCACTTTTCCTTTGTAAGGAAAATAGTAGATGCCCTTTACCTAGCTACCACCAAGGTCATAGAAGATGAGGAGGAGACAGAATATATGGAAATGATGGGGCTAACACCCACTAAGAAGATTTTTCTGCCTCTTAATAAATTCTTCAAGAAGGATTTATTCTCAGTCCTGCAGAACCCTAATTATGTCATGCCTCTGGATAAGAAGGCTGACAAGAAGTGCCAATTGGACAGGAAAGGGGCTGAATTCCTCTATTCTCACCCTGATCATCAGGGTATAGTCCAACAGGCAGCCTGTGAGAAGGCGAGGGTTCCTTTATCCTCTCACCCTCCTGAGAAGGATTCAAGGAAAATGGACAGTATGTCAAAGAAAGGGTTCTTAGCTGCCTCCTTGGGGGTCACATAAGTTAATTACCAGGCCTATGCTGCACAGTATCAAAAGACACTGTGGCAGTCTGTTTTTGCCATATCAGAGAAGGTTCCCTCTCCTATCTCTGAGGACCTAGCAGAAACAGCCAGATTTGGACTGGAACCTTCTAAATACCAGTTCCAGATGGCAGCAGATGCCAATGATAATGCTGCTAGGGTTATGGCTCTGACTGTAGCCCTGAGAAGGTTTGCTTGGCTAAGGGCTACAAATCTAATGCAGGATACCCAGGCTAAGGCCATGGACTTCCCTGTACAAGATCATGCTTTCTTTGGCAAACAAACTGAAGAGTATATGAAGAAGGTGGATGAATACAAAACCACCTATAAGAGTAATTCATCTAAAGACAGGCCTTCTACTTCTTATAGACCTTATGGAAGGGGAGGTAGAGGAAGGTCCTATGGTAGGCCCTTCTATCAGCCTCAAGCTGTCCCACAGCTGCAGCCATAACCACAGCATACTGGGTATTATAGGGCTAGAGGTAGGAGGGGCTCCAGGAGGAGTTCCCAATCCGTCCAGGCTCAGGCCCCACTGAAACAGAATCCCTGGCTCCTTTGCCAAGGCTGCCTCGCTAATACCAGTAGGAGGCAGACTGGCTTACTTCTTCCAGGCCTGGCAGGCCATAACCACAGACAAGCGGGTATTGGAATTAGTGAGCCAGGGACTGTCTCTGAGTTTCAAATCTCTCCCTCCTCTGACGTCAAGGCTGTTCAAACCAGCCTCTCTTCCTGAAGAACAGCTCCTAGAAAAGGGGGTTCAAACCCTGCTCAGCATAAAAGCGATGGAGCAGGTGCCAAACCTTCAGAAGGGCAGAGGGTTTTATTCACGGTACTTTCTTACCAGAAAGAAAAATGGGGAGTGGCGGCCTATTCTAGACCTAAGGCATCTGAACAAATATGTGGCAAAACCAAAATTCAGGATGGTGACCCTATCTATAATTTTGCCTGTTATCCAGCAGGGAGACTGGCAGGCATCCCTGGATTTAAAGGATGCCTATTTCCACATCCGCATAAGGGAGTCTCACAAAAAGTATCTCAGATTCAGACTCCCTTCAGGTCACTACCAGTTATCAACCCTGCTCTTTGGTCTCACCTCAGCACCAAGGGTATTCACAAAATGCCTGGCAGTGGTAGTGACATTCCTATGAAAACTAGGAATTACAATTTTTCCTTATCTCGACGACTGGCTAGTCGTGGGAAAGTCATTTCAACAGGTGCAAGCACACCTGGAAATAACAAAAAATCTGTTACATTCTCTGGGCTTCCTGTTAAACCAGGAAAAGTCCATTCTCACACCGGTTCAAGTCCTGCATTTCATTGGAGCAGAACTGAATACCTTAAAAGGAAGAGCTTTTCTTCCAGAGGACAGAGTTCAGTCTATTCTGCAACTGATTGCCTCATTCGAGCTGAGAAAGCCATGTCCAGCAAGAAGATACTTGCAAATACTGGGACACATGGCTGCAGCAACAGGAGTGGTCTTGGGAGCAAGACCTAGAATGAAGGACGTTCAGTTTCATCTACAGGCACACTGGTGCCAAAGAAAAAACAATATGTCAAAACTGATTCCTGTAACAGAATTTGTGATCCAGTCCCTTCAGTGGTGGACAGATGTCCACAATCTAAGGGCAGGAGTTCCCTTTCAGAGGGAAATTCCCTCAGTCATTCTTACAACAGATGCTTCTCTGTTAGGATGGAGTGCTCATATAGGAGAGCACACTACCCATGGCACTTAGTCAAGTGTGGAGTCTCTCCTCCGCATAAACCTGCTAGAGCTCTGAGTAGTGTTTCTGGCTCTAAAAAGTTGTTCCCAGTTGACAAAGGGCAAGGTGGTGCAGGTCAGAATAGACAATACCACTACAATGTTCTACATAAACAAGCAAGGGGGAACAAGGTCAAATCACCTGTGCACAGAGGCCATGAGAATCTGGGAACTGGCTTACTCACTAAAAGCTTCCTTGCAAGCCATTCATGTACCAGGAAAGGACAATACCCTGGCAGATGCCTTAAGCAGGATCAACCAGGCACATCATGAATGGTCTCTGAACAGACAGGTACTGGACTCAGTGTACAGACGATGGGGCACTCCAGAGGTAGATTTCTTTGCCTTTCACAAAAATTCACATGCTGACCCTATTTTGTTGCAGACCACCAGTCAGGGATATAATTCCCCTGGATGCTGTAGCCCTGGACTGGTCAGGAAGGCATCTATATGCCTTTCCTCCCTTCCCTCTCATCTTCAGAGTGCTACTCAAACTCGTCACAGCCTGCGTCCATGATACTGATAGCACCAGACCGGGCCAGGCAGCTATGGTACCCCCTTCTGCTGTCAATGTCAGTGTCCAATCCAATCTTTCTACCCAGGAGGCACAATCTATTAACTTTACACCATGGGAAGATCCTGTACCTGAACCTCACATCTCTCAGGCTCAAAGCCTGGCTCTTGAGGACTTAGAGTTTGCAAACTTGCAACTTTCTCAAGTTGTTCTGGATATCCTAAAATGATTTAGAAAACCATCTACTAAAAAAATCTATAATGCAAAATGGAAAAGGTTTTCTCTTTGGTGTGATACCAAGCATATTTCTCCCTCCTTGGCAGAAATCCCAATGCTGTAAGAATATCTTACTGAGTTACACTCACAAGGTCTGAAATATACATCTCTGAAGGTGCATTTGGCATCAATTTCAGCTTTTATTTCTACAGGGAAAAATGTTTCTCTTGCATCTAATCCCATTTTCAAAAAGTTCTTTAAAGGGCTATACCACTTACATCCTCCTATTAAAGAGCCAGTCCCTGTATGGGATCTGGACACTTGCATTGCTCAGCTCATGAAACCTCCATTCGAAACAATGTCATCAGCACACTTGTAATACATCACTTGGAAAACTGTGTTTTTGGTGGCAATCACTTCTGCTAGGAGAATAAGTGAATTGCAAGCATTATGTGTGGAAAAGGATTATTTATCCTTTCATAGTGATAAAGTAGTACTTCGAACTAATAGGAGGTTTCTTCCTAAGGTGGTTTCTAATTTCCACTTAAATCAGTCCATGACACTGCCAATCTTCTTCACAGAACATGCCAGTTCAGGAGAGCACAGACTTCATAGTCTGGATGTAAAAAGGGCATTGAATTATTATTTGACCCACACCAAGGAAAACAGAGGTGATAAACAACAACTTTTTCTCACTTATAGGGGTGTGGGAAAGGGCAACCCAGCTTCCAAGAGATCAATCTCTCACTGGATAGTTCAATGCATTCAGTTTTGTTACACAAAAAAATGGAAAACAGGCCCCAGCAGGCCTCAGGGCCCACTCTGCTAGGGGCACAGCTGCCTCTATATCAACTTCTAGAGATATCCCTTTAGTGGAGATCTGTAAAGCAGCTACCTGGAGAATAGTACACATCTTTACTAAACATTATAGTTTGGACTTGCAGTCCAGAAGTGATGCCAGGTTTGGCACAGCAGTCCTGCAGAATCTCTTTCCTAAGTAAGTTCTCTGCCCACCTCCAAAGGTACTGCTTTGAAGTCTGCAGAGTTATGAATATGAGAAGAATACATGGGGTTAGAAGAAAAAATTACTCACCTTAGTAATCTTGTTTCTTCCAATGTATTCTTCCACATTCATAACTCTCCCTCCCTACATCCCCTTCCAGAACCAGAGCCTCTGAATGGTCTTCTTACCTGGCAGTCCTAAACACAGGCACACTTACCTTAATCTTGTGGGGTTTTATTTTACCTTTCTTTTTCCCAGGTGATTCTGGTCATTTTGAGGTAGGACTGATACCATAATCATTAGTATCAGCTTTAGTATATAGCCATAGAGTATAGTTACGCTGTATCAACAGCATTTAAGCTTGAATATTTTTAAACAGGTTGCCTTGTGGGCTTCCTAAAAATCTGAGACGTTGATAGGACGTGCAGCAGATGAGGGCAGCAGTTTGAATAGTCGTCACGTGCCAGTGATTCCATCATTAGCATATAGTTCCATTCTCCGGGCAGTTCTGCTGAGCCGGCTAACTGCAGAGAGTTATGAGTATGGAAGAATACATTGGAAGAAACAAGATTACTAAGGTGAGTCATTTTTTCATACATTGTATGAAGTTGTTCTACCAGGACCTCCTTGTAAATGAGCATGCTTAATGGAGTTTTCCTGCAAATAAACTTGAACTTGATTGAAACTGCCAAAGAGTCAGTGAAAGTAGAAACCCACCTAGCTTACATCGAGTCCTACTTGGGCACTATAGGTAGTAAAACATTATTAAGTTAATAGCTTTTTAGCAAGAGACCAGGGAACCAGAAGTAATAAAATAACGTTTGCATGTGGCATCAGAGTGAGACAGGCATTTGGGAACTGTCCCTGACATGACACATAATGGCCATTTTATTTCCTCTGGTAGAGGCCAAAGGTGTTAAATCTGACCACGCGCAGCCACCATTCCCTGAAGAAAATACTGGGAAAAAAACTCCACTCAAAATAAAAAAGCACTCGCATTCATTTACTCCTGCTGTGTTTGTCAGAGCACAAAATACTTCAGCATACTCTCTTCCATGATACTGTTTAGAAATGCTGTAGTGTCCCAGTTACAGAAAGATAAAATAAGGCTTTACAACTTAAATATACTGGTTTCATTGTTTAGTCTCTTGAGACCGCAATGGTGTCGGTGGTAGCAAAGTCCTGATGAATTTTTTTCTTGTCAGTTCCTGGCTTTAGCAGGGTTTCTGAGCAGGTACAACTTTCCAGTATACATGAGTTTGTTATTTTTAATTTTTTTATCAAGGTTTTTTTAATTTTACTAGGACTGTCCAGCCTCTTTTGGCCCTCAGTCATTCAACCATGCCCCCACCATCCCAGGGACTTACCTGGACCAAAGATTCCACATGAACTGGCATCCATGGTTGGGCCAGGAGGAAGAGAGCTGTTCTCTCTCCTCTCCACCATGGGGGTCACTCATTCAGATTGATTCAGGGCCTTGTCAGTGGCGCAGGGCCTGACATGACCAGGGGCTTCACCCTCCCGGCAGTAACCTTTCCTCCTGTTTGTCCCAAGATGATGACACATGAGCTGCATGTGTGCTGCCAGTTGTCCCCTAAGTGTCACACACACTACCCTGCCACCAAGCTTTCACTTGGTAGCAGTCTGAGAGTGGTGAGACAACCCCCTCCAGAGGAGAGGTGAGTAGTCCACTCCTCCCTTCACCAGCCGATCCCACGGGACCTGAGTCTGTTTCGAAGCTCAGGTCACCAATGAGGCAGGCAGTAGCTCTGACACCAAACCACTGGGCTAGATACGAGTTTGATTTCAGTTTTTGCTGGCAGCCTGGCATTTGTAATGAGTAGCAAATTCCGAGCCCCCTCAATCTAACTCTGACAGCATCGGAACTACAGCACTGCTCCCTTGTGGCATAGACAAGACTAGAAAAACAAAGCAAGATCGAGCCATCGTCATAGTGTCAGTGGCTCAGTAGGTAGCACACTGGCCTCTGAGGCTGGGAGATCAGAGGGCTGTGGGTTCAGTTCCCACATCTGGCACTTTGGTTAATATCCCAATACTGACACTGTAGTGCAGCATGAGGGGAGCACTGCACTTCTGAGGTGCCGCCTTTCGGATGAGAAGTTAAACCGAGGTCCCATCTGCCTGGATTGGTGGTAGTTTAGGTGGATGTTAAAGACCCCATGGCACTTATCAAAAAGAGTAGGGTAATTTCTCCAGTGTCCTGGCCAAATTCCCCTCATTCACTAAAAATACCATCAACAGCTTAATCTGGTTCCATCTCAGTTGCTTACCATCTGTATCTCCCCTTCCCCCCCCGGTCACCCCTGAAAAAGGGACTTCTAGGCCCAGTGGGCTTACCGGGTCAACAAAATCTAAACAAACAAATATACTAACTATCCCTTGTCCTTAGCTATATGTAAAATTGTGTCTCTTTCATGCATTCCTCTGGTCACAAGTAGGAAAGTGTGTGGCAGGTCTGGGTTGTTGGGGCACTTTTTAGCGGTGATTCAGTAACCACTATGAATATAAAGTCCTTGCATGTTTGTAAAAAGTACCTGGAACAAGCCCAATGCATGTGCTATGGGATCTGACCCGAAGTGCTCCCAGCACCCTGCGCAAGCACAGTGAGAAAGGAGAGGATTAGAGAGTTGAACACATGGTTGGTAGAATGGTGTCGAACTAAGGGGTATGGGGTTGTGGGCAGCTGGGGCAGTACCTGGGATGATAATCTGTTTGCAAGGGATAAGCTGCACCTGAGTGGGGAGAGGAAGGAGGTATTAAAGCAAAGACTAGAGAGGTATATTGCGACAAGGGTGGATTTAAACTAGGTGGGGGGTGGCAAGTGGACAGCAGGTAGGCAAGGATCCGATAGAGTGGAGTCACAGCCTACCCCCCAGGCTAGCAGGGAAAGACATGGGGCGGCCAAAAAAGAAGTGAGTAGAAGGGATGAGATGAAGGCTAGTGAAGGGAAGGGGGCATTATGGAGGGTGGTCTCAATGAATGTAAGAAGCCTAGGAAACAAATCCACTGAGCTACAGGCACTCATAGCAGTGTGGAGGGTGGATATTGCAGCTGTCACAGAAACGTGGGCAACTGAGCACCTGGACTGGGATCTGGAAATCCCAGGATACAAATTATACAGGAAGAACTGTAAGGAGGGGGGTGGGGTGGCAGTCTATGTGAGGGATGGGATCAAAAGCACAAGGGATGAGGGAGAAGAAAGGAGAACAGGGGCAATCTGGCTGTAGCTCCTACACTCAAGGGGTAGGAAACTGAGGTTTGGGTTGGTATACAGGCCGCCGTCTCAGTCTGAGGAGCTTGACAGGGAGCTAGCGGGACAAATCAAAAAAGTATGTAGAAAAGGGAAGGTGGCCATTGTGGGGGATTTCAACTTGCCGGTTGACTGGAGCATTCCGGTCACCTTCAGTGCTAGGGAGCAAGTGCTCCTGGATGCGATCCAGGAGGGTCTCCTGACACAGTTGGCTACTGTACCTACTAGGCTAAAGAACAGTTTAGATCTGGTATTGTCGAATGGGGAGGCAGTGAGGGAAATAAAGGTAGAGGACCCACTATCCGACAGCGATCACCAAACGGTGTGGTTTAATATCACGATGTGTGGGGAGCCAGAGAAATCAGTTACTCGAGTGGTAAAGTTCAGGAGGATGGACTTTGGAAGGATGCAGGAAGTACTGAAAGAGAAACTGGAGGGCATAAGGCATTAGATGGATGTGGAGCTGAAATGGGATATTATTAAACAGGGGGGTTACAGAGGCAACAGAAGCCTGCACCAAGGCACAGAGTAAGAGAAGCAGAGCAAGAAAACCATGCTGGTTGAACAGCGAGGTTGTGGAGGTGGTGAGGGCAAAACGAGTGACTCACCAGAGGTTTAGGAGGACAGGGAAGGAAGTGGACAGGGAGGAATATGCAAGATGGTCCAGGGAGGTGACCAGAAAAGGGAGAGAAGCCAAGGCCCAGAAGGAGCTGAGATTAGCACAGGGAATTAATGGGTGGAGAAAGATTTCTTCAGATACATCAGGGAGAAAAGAAAGTGCAAGGAGACAATAGTGAGGATGAAAAGGGGTGGGGAGTGGATGGAAAAGGGAGAGGAGCAGGCAGAATCACTGAATGAATACTTTTGTTCTGTGTTCATGGAGGAAAAGGGGGGACCGCTACCAGCATGGGCTGGGAGGGTGGGGACAGGAGGAGAGGAGGTGACAGATGGAATAATTGAGGCAAGTAGAGTCCTAGAAGCACTGAGGGCACTGAAGGTAGACAGGGCAGCAGGGCCGGATGGTATCCACCCCAGGGTGCTGAGGGAGATGGCGGAGGTGTTGGCAGAGCCACTGGCAGATTTGTACAGCACCTCACTGGAGTCGGGATGTGTGCCACTGGACTGGAGGATGGCACATGTAGTGCCATTACACAAGAGTGGGCCAAGGGATGAACCAGATAATTATCATTGGTAAGTCTCACATCCATAGTGTGCTAACTCATGGAAATGATACTAAAGGAAAGACTGGTGTCGTACCTGGAGGACAATGGCCTCCAGGATGTGAGGCATCATGGGTTTGTTTCAGGGAAATCTTGTCAAACCAACCTGATACAATATTATGACTTGGTGACAGGTGAACTGGATAAGGGTCATGCGGTGGATGTTCTTTACTTGGACTTCAGCAAGGCCTTTGATCCGAAGCCTCATGGGCGGCTTGGGGGGAAGCTAACTGGTGTAGGAGTAGGGACAAAAATGATGAACTGGATTACAAGCTGGCTGAGTGGGAGGCTGCAACGGGTGGTGGTGAGAGGGGAGCTCTCAACTCGAAGGCCGGTGACAAGTGGGGTGCCACAGGGCTCTGTGTTGGGGCCAGTATTGTTTGGGCTCTTCATATCAGACATTGGACATGGGGTAGTGAGCAAGGTAAGTCTGTTTGCTGACAACACCAAAATTGGAGCAGTGGTGGATGGAGAGGAGGGATGGAAGCAGCTGCAGGGGGACCTAATCAAACTAGAGGAGTGGTCAGAGAGGTGGCAGCTGGGGTTCAGTGCAAAGAAGTGTAAGGTTATGTACTTTGGCGTGAAGAACCCAAGGAGAGAATACTGACTGGGGGGGTTAAGCTGGGGATCCCTGAGGAGGAGAAAGACCTTGGGGTAATGATAATGGGGACCATGAACAACACTGCCCAGTGCAGGAGAGCGGCTGCAAAAGCGAACAAAATGCTGGGGTACATAGTGAGGGGGTTTTCATCCAGGCAAAGTGAAGTGATCTTGCCCCTCTACAGATCGCTGGTAAGGCCTCACTTAGAGTATTGTGTGCAGTTTTGGACGCCATACCTAAAGCATGATATCAGGCTGCTGGAGGGGGTGCAGAGGAGGGCAACAAAGACGATATGTGGAATGGAGGGGACAGACTATGACAGCAGGCTGGGAGACCTGAATATATACACCCTGGAGGATAGAAGGGACAGGGGGGACATGATAGAGACATTCAAGTATCTGAGGGGAATCAATAAGGATGGGGCAGATGGGGTCTTTAAGTTAAGGAGGGGGAGGGTCACCAGGGGGCATTGGCTAAGAATCGAGGGGGGAAGATTTAGGAGGGAGATGAGGAGACGCTATTTCACAGAGAGGGTGGTAGCAAAATGGAATGCCCTACCAGAATGGTATCATGTAAACCTGTGAACAGCTTCAAAAGGGCATGGGACAGGGAATGGGAGAGTGAGGGTGGGATGACAAAAGGGAGGGGGTTGGGGCAGCTGCAAACTAGGGGTGTTGGCTGCACACTCAGCAGACTTAGATAGACTGGGTGGTCTGTTTCTGCTGGCACATTCGTATGTTCGTATGTTTTCTCCCACAGGCAAGCCAATCACACAGATGTTCACGGATCTCGCTATGTTTTTCAGATGTTCTTGGAGCAGTCTGAGAAGCCTGTTTTCTTTTCATCACCCCCAACACTCTGACTGTCGCTTTGTTTGTACAATCTGTAGCTGCTTTTGTGTCTGAAGTTACTGTGTCAACTCCTCATTTTAAGGGTGCAAACTTTAATACTGGATGTGCTCCCAGACTGAGTTGGCATTTTCTCTGTAACTCCACAACAATTTTCCTGTAGATTACAATATTTCCTATAGAAGCAGAATTGCTCAGGTTTCCCATATAATCAATGCAAGTCTATGGGAACAGTTTTCCTGTAAATGGCTCCACTTTACTGTAAAATACAGGAATACCTGTAGGTCTGGGAGTCCTATGGACTTTGTGCTCCTAGTCCTCCATTGCCTGTGGCATAGTTGAGATCAAAGGTTTGCCTTCCCACTGTCCTCCCACAGCACGCCACCTTTGCCACTTCTACCAGATGCCACTGCCGTCTTCGCCTTCCTGACCCTCTGAGAAATGTTCTGCTTCAGTGTCACCATGGTCTTCCGCAATTTAAAAAAGGACATTCTGTTACAGAAAGGTCCTATCTTTTCACCCAGCACAAACGAGTTGCTAAAACTGAATAGAAAGATGACCAATACACATATATAAGCAGCATGAACTGGAGCTCACTAGGAAACTATGCTCCCAGTGGCTGCTGGCTCCGTTCCCTTATTTATTACAGTTTTGTTCAACAGGGCAGCCTATGAGATAATACACCTCATTTTAGCAGGTGTCCCAGGGTAATGTTTTTTGTTTGCTTTAAATTCTATTATCCCCCCCCCCCCCGGGCCCTCTGGCTACAACCAGCCTCCTTCTGCCATTTGATAGCACCTCCTCCCATTCATTGAGGCCCCTCTTACCATGGATTCTGGGACTCCGGTTGTGCCCCCTGAGGTGGGGTCTGCCATTCAGCTCCTCAGCAGTTCAACCTCCATATCCCGCCACCCACTGCAGAGGTGGAGTGTGGGAGTATGCCAGGAGTGAGAATTCTAATAGTGGACATGGGGGGGGGGCCTTCATCTGCTTGTCCAGTGCTGATTTTTTCCATTTCTCCCTCCCTCAGGTATGGCCGTGAACTGACACCCAGGGCATGCACCAATGTGTGGGTCACGCTGGCACTGGTCATGTCCCAACCCTTGCTTGTTTCTGCCAATCCAGCTGTACCACCACCCTGCCTTCACTAGGTGGCAGTCCAACAGTGGATCTAGCTTGTTCCCCCCCCCCCCCGCAGACAGCATTTCATCAGACACCCCATCCTCCTTCCTCCAGCCGGCCCTAATAACTCAAGCTTGCTCCCAAACTCAGGGTGCCGGTATCACAAACAGTAACACTACCGTTTCACTGATGCACTGGCCAGAGGAACAGCAGAATAAGACATTGTGGAATGTGCAAATGTCACAGATATGTAAGCCCCCTGCCAATGTGGAGCTTATATTCCCACATTTAAGCATCCCTTTCCCCCTCCTACCTCCCCCCGAGCTAGGTAATGGGTTTAGTGCTCTGCGGGCCTCAAGGTGGCAGCAGAGGGCAGAAACAGGGTATATAAGGGAGCTGACGGGGAGTTTTGTGGCCTTTCCAGCCTGGACATTAGGCATGGGGCTGGAGGGGGGGAGGCTGGAGAGTAGAACCAGAACTAGAACAGGTGGGCATGTGAGGGAGCTTGGTGGTCTGGGAGGGCCAGTGGGGAAACCCCCAAAGTAAAGTGCAGTCAGGATGGTTATGCACCATGGCCGATGAGGAGTGGGGGTGTGGAGCTCCGTGGGGGACACAGGTAGGTAGGTTCTGCGTCGTTGGGGGGCTAGAGTGTTAGGGAGGCTTTAGTAAGCCCAGCTGATAGATGTAGGAGCCCTTAGGAAGCCCAAATGGTGTGTTTTCCCAGGTTGCTAGGGCTGGGAGGGCTGTGGCAGGGCTCTTTCAGAAGGGGAACCGGTGGCAGAGGTCCCCTTCGTACTCAGTGTGGTAGGGCAGCCTGGGGGGTCGAGGGAGCCGGGGAGCCTTTCACCTGTTCAGGGGCCTGTTTGGAGGGACAGGTCCTGGAGCGCTGGTCCAGTAAGGATGAGTGGGCTGTGGACCCAAAGGATTGGTAGGCCTTGGAGGGTGGGCCCCGTGCTGGTGCTTAACTCAAGCCCAGGAACTGTTGTGAAGGATATGGGCCTGGCAGGGACTCCCCGTAGAAAGCAGGTGGTGACAGCAGAACAACTCTGAAGTGGAGTGGGGGCCATGAAGGGCTGAGGCAGAGGCAAGAGAGCAGAGAAGTGGCCTCAGCTCGTATTTCAGAGCCAGCCATTTGGAGGGTCGGGGCCTGGATCATCAAGGAAAACTCCTGGATGCCCTGTGGTTTAGGCCGTTTGCACAGAGGTTCAGGTGGGGGAGGCAGATCGCTTTCCCGCACCGGAGAAACAGGGAAATGACCAGTGCCACAGAGGAAAAGGGATTCATAGGAAAACCAGTAAAAGGAAGGTTTGGCTTACTGGATCCTTATATGCCAGGAGATTGCAGGGATCCAGGGTCTTGGATAAAACACCCAGGAGTGAAGGTAGAAAACGAGTGTCCTTCTGGTGTCTACTGTGGTCCAGCCATTGTGTACAAAGTTTGTAACCCCCTGGAACTGATTAAATTATTTTCTGTGAAGAAATAGTGGCCCCTGTATAGCTGAAATCATTTGCCATACAGGTGAAAATAAAGTCAGTTGGGGAGAAATCGTGGTTTGTGCTTTATTGTGATTGTAGAGAGGGATTTAATGAAATGAAATCTTTTGTTTCCCTCTCCTATTTGCAGTCATATTAATTTTGTCATGTGTCATGCTCCAGGGGAAAAGGGTCCCACCTCTGGGGGCTGCAGGGGCTCCATCGTGACCTCTGAGAGAGAAGTGGGTGGTCCAGGTCCATTTTGGTTAGCTCAGGGAGTGCATTCATTACTGGGAAAGAAGAGGTATTACAGAAACCTTGAAGACATCAGCAGGTAAGGACCATCAGGTTCCCTGGTCCAGTATTGTAATGTCTCATGTGCTAGTTCTTTGGAGTGCTCTTCTGTTCCTGCCCGGAACATCTGCAATGATTTAAAGTATGCCCCTAGATGAGGCAGGAAGGAAGGGCTTATAGACAAATTTGTTATGTCATGGAACAACCTGTGCAAGGGACAGTGGTTGTTGTGCCCCGGTCTGCCCCTGAAACAAGAGCAACCTCTCCGAGGAAGTTAATGATTTCCTTTTTGAAGGCGCCGATGGTGGAGATCCTGCTTTGGGTGACTTGGAAGCTTATTCCAAGTGAGCAGTGCTCTGAACAAGAGTGCCTGCCGGCATATTTGTTCTGGGTACAGTAGAGCAGATAGATTAAGAGGGTTCTTTGGGGAGTCTGGGGGAGATCCTGTATATTATTCAAGACAAGAGAACATCAGAGAATGCAGGGAGAAAAAAAACATTGTTTTGGGGAAGACTGTAGATCAGTAAAAGAGTAAATCAAGATGACTGCTAAATGTACTCACAAGTGTTAATAAGATACAGTGGAGAAAGAGTGCAGAGGATTAACTAGAAGAGATTCCTTCCAGATGAGACAAGCACCACAACTAGATTAACCAGGTTGGAATCTGCAACAGTAAGAAGGAGGCACTAGGTTATTATTCATTGTTTCGCTGTCTGTGCCAGAGAACTACTGTATGTAGCAAGAGACAGTAAATCCAGTTTTAAATCCAGGACCTGCCGCCTGATGCGTGGAGAATTCTGAGTAACTGATGAAGCACTCCACAATGCAAACTTCAATGTAAGAACAGCGAAGGATGACAAGTCACTGGCTCGGAGTGGGAGGATGGTATTCAAATATCGATCAGATGCATGTAGACGAGTTTTCAAATAGTAAAATACAAAGCGGCGGTTTTGTATTTTTACCATTTGAATAAATCTACAATTATTCCATGTGCCTTGTTTTTTGCTTTGACTTTGGATTTACCTACTGGCACACGTGTGTGTGGAGCTGAGGATTTTTATTCAAATAATGATGCAGTGAGACGTGTGACTCCAACATCAAGCTTTGACATCAGGAAATGTGAGTCAGATGCACTTCCAGTGACTGCTAAATACACCCAGATATAAGGCTGGCTACTGAAGGCCTGCCAGCTCTTCCTCATGTAAAGGAACAGACAACTTTAGGAAGTGTTAACACTGGTTCTATAGCAGGCTTCAAGATTAAATGGGATGGAGTCCGCATCTGAAGAAGGATAGGGACACAGTGGAGGCAGTGCAGAGAAGGCTAACAGAGATGCTTCAGGGACATCAGGGAAGGATGCACGAGGAGTGGTTGTCAGATCTGAGCATGTACGAGCTTCGGGCAAAGAGGGGAAATGACTGAACCATACAAATATGCCCACAAGGTAAATAAAGTGGACAGCGGCACATTGTTCGTACTGTATGGGAACGCAAACACCAGGAGCAACTCCATAAAGCTGCGAGGGGGGAGGGCAAGTTTAAATGAGACACCAGAAACTACTTTATTAGGGAGAATGTGATGTGGTGGATTAGACTGCTGGAGGAGGTGGTCTGTGCAAAATCTGTGGGGGACTGAAATGAGGGTGGGACAGAGAGAAGGGCTTGGTAAAGAACACACCAGAAAGGGAGGGGAAGTGAAGAGCCTCAGGGGCTATCACAGTCAGCATTAGCTAGTAATGGGCAGACATGAATGGTTAAATGGCCTTATTCTGCTGACAGAATCTATGTTTCGATGACATAAAGAGGTAGCAAGAGGAAAGAAGGATTACAAAGTGTCAGCAGAAGGGGGAGACTAGTAAAGTTTGGTAGAAAAACAGGGCAGAATAATTGGATGAAAGTCCTTCTCTATCCTTAGCTACCTGTGCGTCTCAGCATCTCCCTCATTTTCAGACAGTCTCTCTCTTTCCTTACAGTGGGATGCCACACAGTATATTTAAATAGGATCTCTCCCCAAATGGTTTGACTAGAAGTTCATTAGAGTCTCATCTTTGCCATCAAAATTCCATCATGATGGTGCTTAAATGATCCTTAGAGCTTAGCAATTATGGATACTGGTCAGTCCCAGTACCTAGAAGTCCAAGCGAATGCTTGCATGTGCAGGGTAATTCCGCTTTATTTGACACAACAGAAACTTAGCTGCACAACTACTGTATATATTCGTGCCTGACTCTAGTTCTTGGTGCTAAACATAGGCAGCCAAGAAAGGTGCAACCATGGTGTTTTCAATGGTTAACCACTTCTTTTACTGCATAACCCGACTGTGCATCTACTTCTGGCCACAAAAAGCAATTTGGTGCCTGATTTGGGTCATAAAATGTACTTTTGTGCCAAATTTAGAGCAGTAAATTTGTCTCTAATTTTCCTAATAGTTTTTTCAATTTCTGTTTATGCCTCCAGTAATCTGCCCCTGCCTTCCCTCCAGGCCCACATGGCTACCCCCCCTCCCATCATCTTACCTCTCTCCTCCAGTGCTAGCTTCCACAAAGCAACAGCCTATGCCCCCCAGGTGAGGTCAGGGTGGAGGAGATTTACCCTGAACACTTATATGTCTCATCAGGAGAAATTCATGGTGAGGAAGGGGACTGGACAGTGCTGGGATCAGGGGAGACCTTTGTCTTTTGGGCACAGGCTCTGATCTTTTTCCTCATTTTCTCCCTACAGCCATCAAGAACCATGCGTTCAAGGGCTTCAAGGTTACACGCATGCACACATAATGTCACCCACAACCAGCACAGTTTCTCCTACCCAGAATCTTGTTATGTTCTCCTGTCCAGGAGGGCAGCATAACAGCTGTAGATGGAACCCACCTCCCCAGGGAAGGACAGCATCCTCTCGGACACTCAGTCCTGTGCCCCCTGGCCAGCCCCCAGTGACTCAGGCTTGTTTCCAAACCCAAGTCGCTGGCTTTGTGAGCAGTAGCTCTACCACTGCGCTGACGGGCCAGCTAGTTTTGCTAAAACGGACAAGGACTTGGGGTATGAGAGAGTGTTATGGGCAGTCTAGGTGGACCATTCATCTTATTCTGCCATAACTGTCTCTGTTTTTAAGAAAAAGGGGTCAGCTTATATGTGAGATCAACTTTATAGGTAAGTACATATGGTATTTATTAGACGTTTCCTCTTTCACAACTGGTCGGCTGGCTAGATGACTAAGTGAAATAGGCCCATTGGGAATTCTAACCATGGATGATGTATTAGTGTTACCGTAGGATTCCATGAGTTGTTTTTGTACATCATGATTCGTCTCAGTGGGATTTATGATAATGGGCTCCACAGTACTGCCCTTTAACATCCTTGTTATGGATTTTTTTTTGTCACTGTCCACCCTAGCTTGTTTATAATAGGATGTATAGGATTATTAGAAGCCAGTGAGGCATTTTGCTCATTTTGGCTTGTCATTTCCCAACGGATATAGCCTTTTATACCTCTTTCTTTTAAATGTTCTTCCAGTGATCTAATGATGAACTAAGCATCAGTCTAAGCTGTGTTGTCTAAGTGAGGAGTCAAAGTGTAGCATCAGGAGTCTGACTGCAGTGTGGCAGGATCCGGTGTTAGACTTTCCTGAAAGTGTCATTGTGCAATATTCAGTTCAGAGATCAGCCTATGAACTGTTCCACCATTCCACCCACTGACTTGAGTGAGTGAGTGAGTGAGTGAGTGAGTGAGATTGTTTGCCCTCCCACTTTGTGTAAAGTCTCCTTATCTGTCCGGTACCCTTATGCTTTGTCAAGACTCACTATCCTGACACTGACCTGCCAAGGTAGTATTGCCCAACACGTTCAGTATCCAGATAGTGAGTATCCCGGCATTACAAAATCCGATGGACGTTTACAGGGGTAAAGTAGTGGATGCAGTGGCTTGCTACCTTACCCCTGATCATTGGATACAAATACCAGCAGAATCAGGAGGCTGGCCGAGCTGCACCAGTGGTGTTGAGGACTAAACCACTGGCAGCTTGGCCAGTGTGCTCTGGGAGGCACGGATTCAATCCCGTGCTGCCTCCTGCAAATTATTTACAGTTTAAACCCCTGTAACTAATATTTTTATAACTCCGAGGTCTGCTCCCCCTCGGAGTTAGTTATTATAAGTTACGGGGGTGTGGGAGGCAGAGCCTCCCACATGGGGGGTTCGGGGGTGAAGCCCCCCAATTGTATTTACTGTTTTGCAATCAGATGCCTGAAATCATATTTTTGGGCATCTGATTGATTGAGGAGCATGGATTTTGGGCTAGTGGGGTCGGTATCCCGCGACTCAGCATACTGCGTTTAGGGATACCATAGTATGTCTATTTGTCCGCATGTAAACCTGAAGCACCAACTGTATATTCACCACCTGCTGTAACTTACAACCTGTTCATCAGTCTGCAAGCCAAATCATGGTAGTGTCAGCACCATAAGAGGGCAGGAATGAGCCACTTCAAAAGCAGCACCTCCAGGTGACACCGCAGCATCTAAATGATGGCAGCTAAGTGCGGAGGCAAAATGCTGCATCAGGAGTCTGACCACAGTGCGGCAGACTCTGGTGTCAGACTTTCCAGAAAGCGTTATCTTGCAATATTCAGTTGGGATATCAGCCTGTGAACTGTTCCACCCGCTGACTTGAATGAGTGAGTGTTTGCACTTTGTGTGGAATCTTTGTATTTGCCCACCTGTAAACATGAAGCACTGAGTGCATATTCACTGCCTGCTCTAACTTACAACCTGTCCATCAGACTTCAAACCCACACATGGTGGTGGCAGTGCCGTGAGGGGGCAAGGATGAGCCGCTTCAAAAGCCGAACCTTCAACTGACATGGCGGCGTCAAACCGGTGGTGGCTAAGTGCAGAGGCAAACTGCAGCATCGGAAGTCTGACCAGAGTATGTTCCACCCACTGAATTGAGTGAGTGAATGAGTGAGTGCTCTCCCGCTTCGTATGAAGTCTCCCTGTTTATCCACGTATAACGACTATGCTTGAAGCGGTGCCAGTGCAGATGGAACAAAAAAATAGTAAAAAATGGCATGGGGACTTCCTGTGACATCACCCTGATATGAAGGAGTAAGCACAAGGACAGCCAGGAAACCAAATGGATTAAAATCATTTTTTCACCCTCCAAAAAACGAAGAGGCTGTTGGAACAAAAGTTAGAAGTCATAGTGATGACAACAAGACAAAAGTTGAAGGCTTTCATGACTGAAAAGGAAAAAAAAATGAAAGTTTCCTTACAATCAGACTGAGCATGGAGCAGAAGCTGCTCCTCTTCATGAAGGCCCAAACCCCCGGAGAGGCAGGCGGACAGCAAGTCAGAGGAGCAAGAAGAGCGGGTCACCATAACATCTAGACGACTGCATACGGAGCTGCTCTGACTGGGAGATACACTGGACAAAATACTGGGAGATGTGAGAGAGAATTAAAAAAAGATAAAACAGCAAGAGCGAAAAACAATGGCGTTAGAAGCCCACATGTCTAGCCTATCAGAAACTGTGGATTTTCATAACAGCGCCATACTTCAACTTCATGACCAAGAGGTGTTATTACATCAAAAACAAGAGGATCTTGAGAATAGATCGAGCAGAATAAATTTCCGGATTCATGGTGTACCTAAGTGCATGGAAAGTGGAAATACGATGAGTTTCATGGACAGTTTATTAAAGAAATATTGCAGCTATAAAGCGACTTTCCCCTTAATGTAATTAGAATGCACTGGGCCCAGTCAGCTCCATCCACTGATCCCAAAGCACAGACCCAATTAATAATAATAGCATTCTTGGACTACTGAACCAAGGAACAGATACTTAAAAAGGCCCGGGAGTGAAAAGAAATCACTTTTGGGGATAGGTGTCTTTTCTTCTAACAGGATTATGCACCCCTTACCATGGACCGCAGGAAACAAATCTTTCCGCTGCTAAAGGAGCTCAGGGCCAAACATCTCAAAGCCCATATTGAATACCCAGCCACACTGCGTATAACTTCAGACACAGGCATGAAGATTTTTGACTCTTTACAAGATGGACAGACGTATCTGCAATCGCTGGGAATCTCAGTGGCTGGCACAGGGTCCACTCAGCAATTGAGGGAGCTGGAAAAAAGAAGACGGTGAACCAGAGGAGCTAGGAGGAAAGGAAATGAATCCAACTCAGGCCATTCCTCAGAAAACATCACTTGAGCAAAAATGGCGATGGGACAGAAAAACAGATTTACTGCCCTGAACTCCACCAGCCCGGATTCGAATCGATGACTCGAAGCAGAACAGCGGGTGGACAAAGAAGCTCCTAGGTCCTCAAGGGGACCACAGCCCTGAACTGTAGTGCTGTAAGTTTCTTTGCTTTTAGAACTAGGGAACTATGCAGTTCTCCGTACTTTCCTTGTAATTCAGTCCAGAAACTAAGCCTCCTTCCTGGGGCCATACGGGGGAATGTTTATTCTGTTGATTTCTTTTTTTTTTTTCTCTTTATATTGTAAACAAGTGACAATTGTAAACTCTCAGCTCAAGTAGGGAGAGGGAAGCAGCTATCAGGAGGGCGGAAGGGAGATAAAAAGGCAGGCATAATAAAAGAAAAATACTGGTATTTGGGTATAACGACTGCGGAGGGGAGAAGAGGGATCAAGTAAGGGCATATTTCAGACAAAAAAGAGTGAAGTTGGATGGATAAGGCAGAAAAGATTTCAGTAAGAATGGATTAGAGAAGAAATCGGGAGGAAGGGAAGGGGACAATATGCCGTACTACGAAACCTTATAGTGCCTATAGAATGAAAAATTATTATGAGATCGGTTTCAAGAGAAAAATAAGTGAATCACTCTACTTCAGGGTGGACCAGCACTCACTGATATTAAGGGGGGAAAAAAAGAATTTCTTACAGTGGGGTAGTATAGCGTCTTCAGCTGTACTACCTGTTGCCAATTCAGAACATATAGGGAACAGGAAAAAGTGCCACAGATGGAAGGAGAGAGGGGGAAGATGCAAGGTGGGAATTTACCTTGGTATCAAAAATGTTTAAAGTTCAAGTTCATTCAAGTGTTGTGTTTTTTGTTGACTCAAGCTATTCCTCAGGTGGGAGAGGGGAGAAAGTGGGATACTTATTCCTGGTTTACAGTTCATAATGTTATGCACTGTATTGGGGTTTTAATATATGTAATGACTGATGTGTATTGTGTTTGGGGGCAAACCAGCATTAAACAACTCAGCCCTCCGTGCCACTGGGCCAGCTGATTTCTAGAGCCTTCTTTTGATGTCTCCTTCTGGCCTAATTTAGTCCCTGGCAGATTTTTCAGGCCCTGACATTGCGTGACAGGCCAAAACAGCGAGCATGAACCCGGCGAGCATCATCTTTGTAGATCTTGTAGCTGCAAGGAGAAAACCAAAATAAAGGCTATTTCAATGGCAGGGTAGAAAGAATACATCAATAAGTTAAAATAAAGTAGTGAAAAATAAAGTTGAAGAGACAGCAGTGTTGTTTCCCTGCAGGTCTGATGAGTGGTTGACGGTAGGAGAAAGAACTGAGGCGTAATGGAGCCAGTGTGATCATATAGGCAACAATGTTGCACAACATCGTGGGCAGCCCCCAGCTAGCAAAAGTTTCTGAGTGGCCCTGACACTGATGGCTCGCATTTCCAAAGGTGTGGCCCAATGGTGGAGATATCGTCAATGAAGATTAATAGGTCCTGAGTATCGTCTCCTACTGTTAACATGCTGTATAATCCATTGTGATCTTGTGTCCTGAAGTTTCTGTAAATGTATTTTTATATTCAAAATGAATAAAAATAGTACCAGCCCAGTGGCGCTGAGGGTTGAGGCGCTGGACACCACACCTCACGCCACGCCAGCGATCCGAGTTCGGGAGTGAGCTTGGGTGCCGGGGTTGGCAGTGGAGGGACTGGATTGAGTGTCCGCTGGGCTGCTCTCCTGTCCTGGGGGGGCGGGGATTGGGGAGCTCGGCACTCTGGCGCTCCCTGGTGGAGACTGGGGGGTGCTGCAGTAGCACGGTGCTGCACATAATAGCGTGCCTGACACTGGCAGAGTTGCCGCGTGCCATACGTTGGGGGTGCACATACAGGGATGGGGCGGGCGCAACAGAACATAGGAAAACCCCGGTTCCAGGGGTAGGTGATGGCACCAATCCCCATGTCCACAACCAGGTCCAACTCGGCAGGCCTTCATAGACCCTCCACCGAGAGGCCCACATCCACAGCTCGAGTCTACAAATTGAAGAGCGCCCAAGGCAGGAGGGGTGGCCCCACCCCAGAGGGGTTAAGCTGGGGGTGCCAGCTGTGAGGCGGGGGCGGAGGAGAGGAAGGCTCGGTCGAGGGGAACTTTAGGCAGGACAGGACAAGATTGGATGCCTGAGAGAGGCTCCTGTATCCATGACCGGAGGGAAAAAGAATTGGGGAAAAAGAAAAAGAATAAAAATACAAGATAAAACAATTGTAATAAATAAATGTGCACTAGTTGCTTGTTCATTTGGCATGACTTTCATTTTATGTAGCTAATTACTCCAGATTTGATGCCAGGTAGCTTTAGGACTATTTCTGTAGTCATTCTGTTTACAGTATGTCTCTCCTGGTCAGTTCCCAGGTAACCATCAAGCGTGACACCCCACCTTCACTGCAAACCCCACAGCGTGCTCCTGTGGTGGGGCCTCGCTGCAGGGGGATCCTGTCAGACCAAGTTTCCATGCGCTGTCTGGCGCAGGATCTGGGCACTGCTGTGGGGAGAGGCATTCTCCAAGAGTGCAACAACAGGCCAAAACACAGCAGCACTCCCCTCCAGGCAGCAATATCACTGCTACAGCAGGTAAAGATCACTGCGGCACCTGAATTTGACTGAAATGAATATGCTTTCTAGAATTCAGTTCTCTACCCTGTGCAGATGCTTCGCATGAGGCTTACTCATGCTGACAGGCACAGGCTAGAGGCTGTAGCACCACATTGTTATGGGTTGGGTTGGGTGCAGACTGAGTGCCTGCCTGAGCCCCCTGGAAAGAGATGATAGGTAGGGGGAGGGCTAAAGTATTCTGATATACACCAATATTACTTGGCAGCACAGACTAGATACATTCAGGATTGGGTGGCACAGTCCAGTAGGTCTCAGTGGTTCAATCTGGAGCAGGATGTGGCACCAAATCCCCCCTCCCCCACACACATACCTGGCAGCTGGGGGGTCTGTATGTTTATAGAGCTCTTAGAGACAAAAAAAGCCATCAGAATGGACTGATGGCCTGGCAGACCCTCTGTAAGGGAAGGCACGGTGGGGGTGCAGAACACATTGCTGGTTCCAATAGCGGACAACCCAGTCTTCCCCCCAGGCTTAAGTGGGGGGTAACCAAAGACTCTCAGTCTAGGTGAATACAATGCCTTAGTGATGTGGAGACATGGACTGGGATCTTATCATCCAAGAAAATCAAACAACTGTAGAAGTTCCCAACAACCACTTATATTTTTATCTGCATTTGAGGCACTACATACAGGACTTGGAGCGGCCACACCCAGTGATGGTGCAAATAGGTGCCCTACAGCAAGTGGTTCTGGGCAAATGCCAACACCCCAGGCAGATGATCTATGGAGAAGTGAAGCAGAGCTGGTCCCTGGGGTCAGACCCTTTTGTGAAGGTCCACTTGAGATGGGAAGCTGTCCTGGCATCCCCATCCAGGAAAAAGCTTGGCAAACAGTATGTTCCTCCCATATGGGTCTGTTTATCAGTAACAAATTTAAAGAGGTGCAGTATAAATTCATAAACAGGTTGTACCAGACACCCCGGATAGTGCATAAATTTCATCCGGCGATCTCTCCCATTTGTTATAGGTACAATAAAGAGATGGGACCCATTTTAAAAAGGTTAGTGTAGCACAAACTGGGTGTGTGCCATACTAACCCTGAATAGTGCCATCTGCTAGGAGCATGCCAATATTCAAAGGCACCTATGCGCAGCGCTCCCCCAATAGCGCCATTGTGCGCAATGTTGTGCTGTGCACATGCAAGTGAGGGAGCCCTCATGCACATGCAGCACAGCACAATACTGAAAGATTTCAGAAGCGTTACATGGCTGCCAGCACAGCACAATTTAATGTTTCTGAAACCCAGCCCTTAACGGTGCACAGAAGGGGTGGGTGCCCCACACCCCGGCCACGCATCATCATGGGCTGTGGTCCCTGGTGGTCTAGTGATCCCTCCCATACTCTGATCCCCATAGAGATAAAAAAAAACAAGCCTTGGTGGTCTAGTGGTCCCTCCCATGCCCCGATCCCCACAGAGATATACAGACAGATATCACTGGTGATCTAGCGGTCCCTCCCAAGCCCTGATACTCACATAACTGAAAAGACATTTATCACTAGTAGTAAAGCAGTCCCCCTCCTGAACCCCAACCTGCCCATATCATACAGCTAGCGGTCTCTGGTGGTCTAGTAGACCCCCACCCCCCACCCTGGCAGGAACTGTCCCACCACCCCACTCCTCCCGTCCCAACCCCGAGAGCTGGTGACCGGCACAGCTCTCCGCATGCCACCATGGCCAGCTGCAGACTGAGCTCTCAGGGTGCACATACTGTACAATCTGTCTTTTCAGCTATGTGGGGATCGGGGCTTGGGAGGGACTGCTAGACCACCAGTGATACCTGTCTGTACATCTCTGTGGGGACTGGGGCATGGGAGGGACCACTGGACCACCAGAGCTTACTTCTTTTAATCTCTTTGGAGATTGGGGCATGGGAGAGACTGCTAGACCACCAGGGACTCCTGTTATTTTTAACTATGAGGTGATCGGGGCTGGGGGGAGGCCACTAGACCACCAGGGTTGACTGTGTTTTTTACTTCTGTGGGGATCAGGTCTTGGGGGTACATGGCCTGGCGCACTTGGCTGATGCGCAGTATGCAGATGAGCCCATAATGGGCATGCAAATGGCCCGCTAGTGCCGTGCCTGCCCAGCGGGCTCATCTGCATGTTTGGGCTGAATATCTCTCATAGGGGCCACGGCACAAACCAGTGTGTGCCACACTTTACCCCTGTGGGTGGTCCTCGGCCGAGCACTTTGGCAATGTGACACACAGCATTGTGACTGCTTGCTGTGCACCATGCTACCATGGCCTGATATTCAGACAGATAGCATGGTCAATTCGGATTGTGCTATCTGTTTGAATATGGCACCAGAGCTGGCCGGCCCTATTTTTTCACGTGGCACCCCTGTGTGCGCATGCAGCCAGTGGGCTCTGAATAGGGGGCCCTTAGTCACTTATTTTCACTGTTTCTGGGCATGTGACAAACTGCAGCCATTTTGGCAGGAGGTCTCGGAGAGGGTGGGGCAGGTGCATAGATGCTGTATCCCAGTCATTCCAGTGTCCATGCTGCTGGGAACTGAGGATCAAGAGGATGAGGACTGACTGCAGCATAATAAGAATATTCTTTTACTACTATTCCTGAGCAGACTCTGCATCCAGATCACATGGGTATCACACCAACCCCCCACACTTTTACAGCTGCCTGCATGTCATAGTTAAGGTACTACCACTGGAAAGAATGCCGTACACCATTGCGGATCAAGGGGATATATTCGAAAGGGTCTGACGTCCATACTTGAACTCAATACCCTCACCATGTGCTGCCTCAGTTTGCTCAGGGATCTGCTGGCCGAGGAGCCTGGGCAGCATCCTTGTCAGTGCTAAGTCAATTTAGGAAATTGCAACCAATTAATTTTGGTGGAGAGATTGCTCTCTTGACTGTCTCATTTCGCCTCTGAAGTCCAGTATGAAGATGTATGGTAGACAGAAGTAACAATGTGCTTATCTTCATTTGTTGGGGAAGGTATGACCCAAGCAGCTGTTATGTATGTAACCGAGTTCCAATGAGCTGTATGGAGCCAAGCTGGATTCAAGCCAGTATTATAGCTGTAACAAAGGACGTGCAATTCAAGTCTGGCAAGAGAATACTTATGTCATGTATTGTATGCATGTTTTTCTGTAACCTGAAAAACTCACTAAACAGACTTAAAAAAAGAAATTCAGTAATTGTCAGCCACCTGATGGCCTGGTGGCAGTGTGTTGCACTGTCATGTTTGTGACCCAGGCTGGGGAGAAAATTGGGGGGGTGGTATTTGGGTGGCCATCTGGGAGGAACACTGCTGATGGCAACAGGTCTCATCAGGGGAGGCTAGGGTGGCAGGTTTTGCTCCTCCATTGGGAGGAGGGCAGCTGTGTGAATGGGCGCTGTCCCTATGGGTCCTTGTGCATCACCAAAGGGTAGGTGATGGGAAGGATTTAAAGGGAATAATAATGAACCTCACTGCAGACAGAAATATGGTCACTGGAACACGTGGACTCCCCTCCGTGAATCTCCTCCATCTATAATGGCAGGAGTGGTTGAAGGAGTTGGGAGATCACAGGATGGACAACCAGACAGAGGTCAGGAGAACAGACCGGGGGGGGGGGATTTTATTTATTTAGTTTTTGTTGACAGGGTAAGTGCACTAGACAAACTCTGCCTATTTTTAGGCACAACCCGGGGGAGGGGGATACAGATGAATGCCAACTGACCTTGAACCAGATTAAGCTGTTGGTGGTATTTTTTTTAGTGAATGGGGGGAAATTTGGCCATGGCACCGGGGAAATTCCCCTACTCGACAGTAGGGGGAGCTCTGTCCATCTGACTCAAGATGGCCACTCCCGAGGAACCTCCATGCGCGATGGACGTGGAGGAGACAGAGGAGCAGGCCTCCTCCTCTGTTCTCAATTCGCAAGAGGCTGCCAAATTTGCTACAGTAGTGGCAGATTTTTCAGATACTGACGATATGCAAGAGGTGGTTAATCCAGTGGCTTGTGAGGGTTACAGTGGCATGATGCAGGATTTTCAGCAGTTGGCTTCGGCAGAGGAAACCCTCGTAGGATGCGATATGGTGCAGTGGCGACTGTTACACGCAGAACAGAGACTGTGTCTAGCAAAAGCCCAGGATTCAGAGGTATGTTTGGGGATGCTGGAGGGGCTTAACCGGACTTCTGCAAGCGATTGAAAAAAACACCCCTGATCGGACTCCTAGCGATATACAGTCTAGGGAAGGGAAGGTGGCTGGCAGTCAAGGCAGCATTCAGGCTGTGTGCCTAGAGCAGCGACTTCTCCCGCAAGACTGTCCGGAGGTGCAAGCAGCTGTACAGCTTCAGTCTGCTGGAGGGAGGATAATGGTAGGTGTTTTTGAACCATACAGGCTGTGGGCCTTCAGCTGCTCCCTCCCCCTCCAGTTGGTACATGGCAGACACCAGGTTGCGATGCTTCAAGCACCATGAATAGGAAGGGGAAAGTGGCTGGCAGTGAAAGCTGTATTCAGGCTGTGTGCCCTGAGCCACAACCCCCCCCACCCCACAAGGCAGGTTGCCGAAACTTTCGACTGAAGGGATTTCCAAGGGGATGATTGAAGGGGGAAATGTGGCTGGCAATAGTAACAGCAAACAGGCTGTGTGCCTAGAGCCACACACCCCCTCCAGGTCCACGGAGTGAGTCAGACAGACCAGTGGACAGGCATCCAGGATTTTCAGGCGGGGGAAAGCGGCTGGCAGATTATACAGTGACCAGGCTGTATGTCAAGAGCTGCTGCAACCCCCGAGTGATACTGCTGGTGGATCTAAGGCGAGAGGAAGATTGAGAGCAGATCGACAGACCGTGAAAATTATAAGTCATGCATCTACTGCTCTTAGGCCTGCACAGCGCAAACAGGAATGTTCTTTTCCACAGGATAAAGTCAAGCATGGGTGGAGCAAGGCTTTAAGCACTGACAGGGGTTCTAACCAAGCACTCCCTTGAAATACAGACATAGGGTCTGGAAACTGGTCCCCAGTACATGCCCTAGAGGATGCAGGATGGATACAGGGCCCTGACGGTAGTTGGGTTCCTGACCGTACTGATTCTTTATATCAAAACATGATGTCTAAATTTCCTAGTATTTCTGCTACTGGCACTATGAGCTCCAACGGCCCTAAGAGTGACACATTAAGGCTGCAACCTGGTAGTACAGAGGCTGATGTATTTTGTAACACTGTTGGAGGTGGGGAGGGTGTTGCTAATGTGCATAGGGGGAAAATGTTGATGTTTCACAAATAGATGAAGAGCCTGTTAGACTGGGTCCTGCAGCAGATGTAGTACAGGACCCAGAAAGACAGGAGGGATTAGCACCAATGTTTAGATTAGCAGATTTGTTTAAAACTACAGGAAAGCCAGCACCTAGGAGAAACGCAGTGCGCCTGTTATACAAGGGAGGATTAGAGAACCCATCTGATAGACTGTACATAGCTAGAGCTTTATTAAAAGGTTCTATGGAGCTTTTTCCTCTGAGATATTTGCATTGATTAATTTAAGTAATTCTAATTTTGATGTTAGTTTCAAAAATGTGTCAGGTTTAGATAGATTTTGGGCACAATATAATGCACAAAAAAAACAAAACCTCTCTGGACCCCGTTTGTAGCTGTTCCCCTCACCAAACCCTTGATGAGAAATATCACCATCATGTTCAAAAATGAAGGGATTAATGTAGAAGACATCCTGTTCTGGCTCAGACAGAGATGTGAAGTGTTAGAGAAATCCACCTCTTCAGTTGATAATGAACAGCTATGGGATGGTGGGTGGAGAATAAGGGTGAAGTTTTTTTCCACTGATACAGGACCAGTTCATCTTCCTAGCACCTTCTATCTAGGGAAGGACCGGGGTTCTTTATTTTATGCTGGGCAACCTCGATCCTGTTTTAAATGTAGATCACAAGCCCATTTAAGTTCAGCATGCGACACGGCTAGATGTAGTCATTGCCTGGAATATGGTCATACGTCAGCAGAGTGTCTGAATTTATTCAGGTGCAACTTATGTGAACATACTGGGCATGCCTGAATTGCCTAGTGCGCTGAACCTGTATGACTGTATCCTTCTGTTGTCTGTTACCACTGTATTTGTGCTAATCCTGAAACAACTGTATATGATCTGAAATCTGTATTTACTGTACTGGTGTTTCTGTATCATTTGTCCTCCATGACGTGGAACCTTTGTAACTGAACATGTTCCGAAACCTGTAACCACTGTATTTGTGTTTTGCTATGTTTGTCCACCCTGACGTGGAACCTTTGTAAAAGAGCTCACGCTCGAAGGTTTTTCTGAATACTCATAAATAAAAAATAAATAAAATTAAAAAAATGCTTATGGTCGCTGTCCCTGGGCCTCACATATCCGGGAGGACTGTCCCTCCCATGAGGGATTAATCAGTATGGCCCAACAGAAATTGTCCCAGGACATAGCTAAACAAAGTAATAAAAAGAGACAGGATGAGGTACGGACAGAGGAGGCACCCAGCACTGTGGATAAAAGTATAGAGTCTGAACAGATTATGGATACTCAGGTCCCAGTAGTTGAATCATTTGTTACTCCTCCTGAAGGTGACTTAAGACCAGCTACTTCTAAAAGCACTTTGAATGGGATTAATCCTGATGTCATAGATATGCCCCCTCCCCCCCACTGATAGCGAGGCTCCTTTTCAGATAGTAGGTCCTAAGAAGCAGCCACGATCAGGGAAACCATCTTCTCTCAAACAGCAGAAATAGGTAAGCAGTTCAAAGACCCCTGCAGCTTGGAAAAAGGGTAACAGGTATGCAACCTTACATAGTGATCCTATGGAGGGGGAGTCAGGGGAGGAAGATACAGACACTTCATTTATTGCCTCTTCCACAGACACGGAAGAGGGTTGGGGGTAGGATTCCATAGCTAAGAGGACTAGACAGCGCAGGCTCTCCAAGACACCATAGAGACTTCCCTTTCTTTTTTCTGCATGTCCTCTCTCTCCATTTTGACACTCAATGTCAACAGTATCAAAAGTCGGAAGAAAAGTATAGGGCTTCTTCATTCATTACAGGAGCAGATATTTTTTGCCTGCAAGATACTAGGCTTAAGACGCATAGTGAATTACAACTAGCCTCTAGTCTCTGGACCACTGGACCCTCCTTTTGGTCTATAGGGGATGAGACATGTGATGGGGTGGGTATTTTATTTAAAAATTATGCTTTACAAGTGTCACGTCTTGTTGATATTTATCCTAGTAGGGCAGTATTGTTAGATTTTTCTTATCAAACTGAGAGGTTTCGTATGATTTGTATATATGCCCCATAGATGAAAGCGCAGAGTGTTACTTTTTAAGAAAGTACAACCGTATTTGCATACTTCACGCCTTTTGTTATGGGCTGGAGATTTTAATTGTAGTATGCAAAAGTCTGATAGAGGGCTACATACCACTAAGATGTTTTGTGACTCTAATGCCTTACAAAACATAATTTCTCAAGCAGGATTAAAAGATGCATATTGGAACATTGACCCAGTTGAAGGTTATATGTACCACAGGGGAAATTTAAAAACCCGGATAGATTTTGTATATGTCACTGCTACGCTAACTATACTAACAGCTGATGTGAGACCTAGTGAATTTTCAGATCATGTGGCTATTAGTGTCCAATTTACATGGGATAATACCCCCCGATGTAGGAAAATGGGATGGCGGTTAAACAAGTCCCTTTTAGAAGACTCAGGGATACAGAAGCATTGGAAGCAGGAATGGGCAGCTAGAATTTCTGTAGCAGAATTTTATGATGCACTTATAGAATGGTGGGAAGACACTAAAAAGTCTTGGCAATTTTTTTTTCAGAAAAAGGGTAGGTATAAGGCTTCTAAGTACTACTGGGGGTACCTTAAATTAAGGCACCAGTTGCAACATTTGATTTTGCAAATGGAATCCACACAGCTAGATTATAGCTCTCAAATTGGGTTATAAAAACAGATGTGTGAGTTTCAATATGACCAAGCAAAATCTCTCTCTCAAGAACTTCGTTTTGGAACAAATATCAAGAAGGGTTCATTGGAGCTCTTCAAGGAATGTAAATCGAGGGTAGAGAGTAGAATTATTACTGAATTGCACGCTACAACAGACCAAAAAGTTACAGCTCCACAACAGTTATTGCACGTAGTAGAACAACATATAGGACATTTATTGAAGGAAGGCGGTACACGCTTCCTTGATCAGGTTGACTTTACTTCATTAGGTCTGCTGCAAGTCAGTAGGCATGATGCACGAGAGCTCATAAAAGATATTTCAGTAGAAGAAATTGTGTATGCGATAGAACACCTGAAAATAGACTCGGCCCCAGGTTCTGATGGCCTGGGTGCAGAATTCTATAGGAAATTTCAGACAGAGTTTGTATCTGCGCTTCAAATTCTATATAACTACATTCTACAAACTGGACTATATGCAGACACAATGGGCTGGATATTCAAACTGCGCTATTTTGTGGTGCAAGCCCTTGCACTGCACAAACTAGTTGCACAGGGGTGTGTAGCGATATTCAAAGCGAGTTGTGCCCCTCGAGCAAACTCCTTTGAATATCACCCCCGCCACTGCCACTGTGCATGTCAGTGGAACTTGCGCCACCGCAGTTGTCAGAGTGGAGCATTCAACTTGCGGTGGCGCAAGTACCTAATCCCCATATTCAAAAGGTGACATGCAAATGGGGCCATAATTCATGCAAGGCACGGGGGGGGCCATTTGCATCTGATTATGGCCCCATTTGCATGCCATTAGCATGCAGGTGCGCCGATCCCCGAGGACTTGTGCCTGGCACCCTGCCAGGCAGCAGCCGTCGGGGACCGACACCCCCTGCAGCCCGATCGTGGGCAAAACAGTGTAGAATCCCACCACCCGCCCACTGGCCCAATTGCAGGCATAGTTTAATCCCCCACCAGCCCGATCGCGGGCAGCAATGTGGCCCCGAATTCATCTCTGGTGGTCAGTGGCAAATCCCGATCGCGGGATGTAAAGTTGAACAACCCCGAACATAGCCCTGGTGGCTGGTGTCCCCCCACCCCCATGAAGCCCCACCACCCGCTCCCCGGCAGCCAGCGGGCGGCAGCATCCACCGTCTGCCGCCCGCCCGCCTGCCGACTGACTGCCCTGTGAGGTGCCACGCCCCAGTGGTGCAGGCAAGAGCCAATGGGCGTGCACATCCATACCGTGCATGACAGTTCAGATTTGTGAATGAATACATTCATTCATTCCGCAAAACTAAGACGGTCTTATGCGATATGAATATCATGGGCGTAGCCTACCGTATGTGACAGTTCAGATTTGTGAATGAATACATTCATTCATTCACAAAACTGGACAGTCTTAGACGGTGTATGCACGCCCATTGGCTCTGCTCTGCACCACTGGGCGCAGCATTCCTTCCGGGCAGTCAGTTGGAGGGCGGCGGGTGGCAGGCGGTGGATGCTGCTGCCCGCCGCCGCCGGGGAGCGGGTGGTGGGGCTTCGTGGGTGGGTGGGTGGTGGACACCAGCCACCAGGGCTATGTTCGGGGTTTGTTCAACTTTACATCCCACGACATCGATTTGCCACTGGGCCACCAGGGATGAATTCGAGGGGGTTTATTAAACCATTACTGCCCACGATCAGGCTTTTCGTCCACTGGACCACCAGGGATATGTTCGGGAGCCACATTGCTGCCCGCGATTGGTCTGGTGCGGAGGATTAAACTATGCCCGCGATCGGGCCAGTGGGGTGGTGGTGGGATTTACAGTCGGCTGTCCGCGATCGGGCTCGCGGGGCACAGGATTGGTTAGGCCAGCCACAGGTGGCAGCTGCTGTGTTGCGCCTGCAATGCAGCAGCTCACCTGTGGGTGGCCCTCGACTTAGCTTTTTTTTTGGCTCAAAGTTGTGCAGGCACAGGTTGGGGGTTGCGCCTGCACAACTCTGCACAGCCCGGCTGAATATTGGGCTGTGCAGTTTATGCATGGTTCTTCCCCCTCCAGTTCAGCATGCATTCATTTGCATTGCTCTGTTGCTCAGCATGTTTTCTGTGTCGCAACTATCTCCTGCTGAATATGGCGGAATGGAGCAAGTTCGGACTTGCGCAGGCGCAACCCTATTGCGCATGGCACAACCCTTTTGAATATCTGGGCCAATGAATACTGCGTTGTTAGCTTTGATACATAAAAAAGGCCCAAAGACAGATATCAATAATTGGAGACCTCTGAGTCTATTAAATACAGACACCAAACTTTTAAGTCAAATTTTATTAGCTAGGTTATCGGGTATAGCAGGATATTTAATTAGTACCCCACAGTCTTGTGCTGTGGTAGACAGCAATGTGACAACTTAATAACTTTAAGAGAACTATTTTGTATAGGTGACCAAGGTGATATACAAGGATACAAACTGGGGCTTGACCAGGAAAAAGCATTTGATAAGTTGTCACATGACTTTAGGCTTTACACATTACTTGCCTTTGGTATCCCATCTAAATTTGTAGGGTGGATTAAGAACATGTACCACAGGGTGCAAATAATCCCAAATGTGAATGAATGGCGGGGAAAGAAATTCCAGGTGCAGAGGTGTTGGGCAGGGATGTCCCCCAAGTCCCTTGTGGTATGTTTTTGGAATTGATATCTTTATACACCATGGGCTGGAGATTCAAAAGGGTTGCGCCATGCCCAATAGGGTTGCGCCAGCGCAAGTCTGAAAATGCGCCATTCTGCGATATTCAGCAGGAGGCAGTTGCGCCACCGAAAACATGCTGAGCAACAGCGCAATGATAATGAAGGCATGCACAACCGAAGGGGGAGGAACCATGCATAAAGGACGCATTGCGATGTTCAAAGACTTGTGCAATGCGTAACAGTGGATCAAGCGGAAGTTGCGCCATAGCAGAAATGAGGCAAAATAAAAAGGAGCAAGGAAGAGGCGCAACAACACTACAGGGAAGCCACATGAGGCAGGGGGAGAGACAGGCACAGGGAAGCTGTGAGAAAGAGGGCAGGCCAGGGAAACTACACCACAGAAGAGAGGCACAGGGAAGGTGTGTGGTGACACACAAACCAGAGGCCAGCACAGATAGGTGTACCCTGTGCAGGGGAGGTAGCAGTCAGGACAGCGGAGGAAACAAAGCAACAGCTGCTGGGGTGGAGGGAATGCAAGCCAGGGACATGGCCAGTGCCACCTTCCACATGGAGGCCATAATGAGGGGGGTGAGAAGGCATGCAGCAGGGGGACATGGCCGTGGAAGGGCCCGTCAGCGGTATGCCCCCAACAGGCAGTACTGAGCCCTCACCAGCTTTGAGCTGTATACAAATATCGAGATTGTGGGCCAGTACCACCTGAACAGGGCAATACTGAGGCGGTTCTGTGAGCTGTGCAGTGATGTGATGCAGACACCCACATGATGGAGTCATACTCTGTCAGTGGAGACAAAGGTAACAGCCTGCATGTGCTTGCTCACCACGGGTACCTTCCAGAGACCAACAGGGGACACCACAGGCATAACATAGTCGGCCACGTCATGCATCCTCACCCAGTTCCTCAGCGCACTGCTGTCACATGCTGCGGAGTACATCCATTTCCCCAGCACTGGGGTGGAGCGCACAGCAAACATACAGGAGTTCTACAGGGTAGCACATATTCCTGGTGTGCTAGGCGCAATAGACTGCACCCATGTGGCCATACGCACACCACCTGGCAAGGAGGGGGCCACCTACATGAACTGCAAGGGCTATTCCAGTGTCAACTGCCAGGTGGTGTGCGATGCCAGTGGGCGCATCATCAATGTCTGTGCCACGCACCCTGGGGGAGCACATGATTTATACATCTGGCACCAGTCGGCACTGTGCCACCGATTTGAGAGTGGGGACATCCCCACAGGACATCTAGTGGGTGAGTATGCAAATCAAATGGACATATCGTGGGCATGGGGGGGTATGGCCAGAGGTGCCATGGGTGTGGCCCACAGGGCTTGGGGCAGTCTGAAGCTGAACATGAACCTAACCTCCACTCTCTGCACACAGGTGACAGTGGATACCCACTCCATCCCTAGCTGCTTACACCCTACTGGTGGCCCATGACCCTATCGCAGCAATGCTACAATGAGGTACATGCCACCACACACAATGTCATTGAGCGGGTGTTCAGGATGCTGAAGACACGCTCCCGTTGCCTGGACACCTCTGGCGGTGCCCTACAGTACAGCCCCTCAAAGGCCTGTGGGATTGTGGGATATTCCTGGCCTGTTGCATCCTGCACAACATGGCCAAAGAATGTGGGATAGCTGTACAGGTCGAAGAGGGGGACAGCGATGGGGACGATGGTGATGCCGGTGATGATGGTGATGGGCAGCCCCCCCCTTGGCTGACAGGACCCCCGACTGATCCGGCTGGCACAGTTGCACCAGGACACCATCACAGAGGAGCACTTCAGCCAACCCAAGTAAGTCATGGTGCCATGCGCAACCACCAGTGGCTAAGGCACAACCCACAGACACACATGGAAACACACCAGGGGTGCATGCTGGCAAGGGATGTGGCAGGGCACAGAAGCATGCACATACAACCAGGGATGGGTGAACAGTAACACGCCACATGGACGGACACACACTCACGGCACACACACAATGCACCAAATGTGCACAGAGGGCAGGTGGAAAACTGAGCCAAAAATGCCAACACTAGCAACACACATGTCCACAGGCCACCATGTCCACTGTCTGTCCATGTGCACGTGTCAGATGCTGGGCACCATCGCACTTTGGTGTACAGCGCAATGCAGGCATCATCATGCACACGTACCTGTGGACAGCAGCCAGGAGGGTGTGCAGGTGGACCCTGTTTCCGCATGCATGGCCGGGCACCCACCCATGCACTGCCCACCGAAACACACAATGCACACAGGGCAGCACCAGACAGTGCCCACACTGGGAGACAGGTCATTCTCGTGGCACAGTGCCACGTCCACCTCGGATGCATGGGTGGCCCTGCCGAGACCCGCCAGCACTGGCAGGCTGACCACGGGCCTCATGGGGGTGGCACCGATGGTCCCCCAGGGGTTCCACTGCGCGAACGCGACCATGCCCGTGCAGGGGTCTGCAGCACACTGAACATGCCTGCGCCAGAGTGCTCAGGATGCCCACAGCTGAACCCGGCATCGACAGGGTGGGTGTCGCACAATGCTGGGAATGGGGAGTGGATAGCGCACTGTGTGGTGTGAGCGACGCATGGGCACCTGACTGTGTGCCCATTGTGTGGCCATGACAGCAATGAACGCCTGTGCATGCCTGTCAATGGCAGTGGTCACATCCTCCCACAAATGGTCCATCTGTGACAGGATCCTATTGATGTCCCTGCTGCGACACTCCTCTGCCCACTCCAGAGCCACACACAGTGCCTCCATGGATGTTGCAAGCCGCATCTGCTGCTGGACCGATGCCTGCAGTAGGCAGGTGTACTCGTCAAAGAGGTCGTCTGCCTCCTCGGCATCCTGTCCCTCAGGGTGTGCATGGGCCTGATGATCAGTACCCCTTGAGGATGGGTACTGTGCACCAGGACCAGGTATGGGCAAGTCCACAGGTGCTGCACAGACATCACTGCCAAACCCTGAACCCCCAGTCCCGGTGGGCGACTGCCGCCCCTCCGGCCGTTGCACCCAAGGGCTCAGTAGTGCTGCTGCTGTGGCCGCAATAGTCCCGCTGTCCTGATCAGCCACCGGTGCTGCCCCACTGGTGCTGACAGGCACAGCCTGGGACTGTGCTGACACGCTGGCCCACATGGCAACGGCCAGAGCCATGGGTGCGAGCTGGCCTGCTGTGTGTCCATTCCATGGCACACACGTGTCACTGCCCATGATGGTCATGTCTGCATCACTGGTGCAGGTGTCTGCCCCAGCCACAGTGTGCTGGCATCCTTAGATGCCAGAACACTGAGACACAGGAAGGGCTTCCCCCACACCTGTCCCAACTACATCAGTGTGGACAGCCAGGTGGCACCACTGTCATGCCAATCCACAGAAACCTGTGGAGGTGGATGGTCCAAACTCCGACTCTGTCCGACTGTCCTCAATGGACGGGCCCACCAATGTTGACCCATGCAGATGCTCAGGATCTGTAAGGGAAATCAAAGTCATGTTACTGCGTGTAATCTAACCGGCCCCCCCCGGCACACCATGGCTTGCCATGCAGAGATGGGCCACCATCCGTCTGGAAGCCACCAACCGGAACTCCCTCTATGGCACTGCGGTGCATGCTTGCAGCAAGCCTGTCCCTCTGCTGGTGTGAGCTGCACCATCTCTGGCTGTCTACTGCCTGTTGCAGCACGTGCCGGCCTGATGGCAGCCACCTTCTCCTTCACCCTCCTCCTGTCAGTACCCATCTTCTTCTTACACTCCTGCACGGAGCACTGGTGGCTGCCATGCAGGTTGACAGCACATGCCACCTCCTCCCATGCTGCAGCATGGGCTGGAGGGGTGCCCCGCCATCCACTGAGCAGTGGCTCCTGATCCAGGTAGGCCTCAAAGAGTGCCTCAGTCTCGGCCTTCGTGAAACTGGGCCTCCTCTTCCGCCCACCATCATTGTTCTCCTCACCCAGACCTTGCTCGATCATTATTCAGCCTGTAAGGATGGCAGTGGTTACCTGTGACTGTACAGTCCAATGCATGTCCCTGAATCCACAATCCACACTCCCACACAGCATGCAACTCACCAATAAACTGCAGTAACTGAATATGGCCACTGCAGAACATTGTCGCAGTTTTATAGCGCATTCCATGCAAATTAAGTGAGGAGCAACTTTAATTAGATGCAAATCGCGGTGCTGCGCCATTGCATGGCTAATCGGATGATTAGCATATGACGGCTGAATATCACGCTTTTGCACTTTGTGCAATTGTGTTGAACAGGCTGAGCCAATGGCGCAGTTCCATGGCATGCGTAGTACACCTCATTGCGCATGCCCAGGCTGCTGACGCTGGCGTCTGCCGTTCTGATGACGTGCTGTGCACGATGGTCAATGCAGGGCATGGCCATGATTGTGCCAGTGGCGCTATAGCGAGGGTCACTACATGGCACTGTGACAATGGGCCTCCATAGGTGCAATGGCATAACTGCGCGATAGTCCGCTGTGGCGCTGGCAAACAGGCAACCAATCGCATTATATGCATAGTTGTCCGATGGTGCTGTGCATGGCCTTGTGCCAGAGACCCTTGACCCTGTGCTCGACCTTTGCCCCCTTGGCACCATGCGTCCGGCATGGCTGCATCTCTATCGCGCTGTTCGGTAACAGCGCGATAGGGAATGGCGGTGCTGTACCACAAGAGCATTTGCATCGGGGTACTGTGCTCAGCAGAGTGCCATATTGCCTACTATAGTGTTTGAGATGGCATGCAGGAGAGCCCCACAGTGGACTGCCATTGAGTTGGCAAACCTTGTGGCCATTGTGAGCCACACCATGGGCCTCTGTTTGGGGAGGAGCCACTGGACAGGGCCAGGACCCAGGTCTGGCAGGAGGTGGCCACTGACCTTGGGGAGGCCACCGGATGGAGGAGGACCATGGAGCAGTGCAGGCACCACTATGGGGACCTCAGGAGGGGGGAGCCAGAGCTACTTGCCCGTCTGCGGTCATGTGCCAGGAGGGGCATGGTGCCTCATCCAGGTGGGTGATACGTCTACACACTTGTATTGTCCATATGGGTAACAGTGTTTGATGTGTCCAGCACATAGGGGAGGGATAGTCTAGGGTTGGCTGTGGTGGTGTTTACAGGGTGTGGGGTGGGTGGGTCAGGCTGGGTGGGTGGGCACACACATTGGGGCAGGGGGACTTTGCTTCGGCATTGTACTGATGTTCTTCTCTCCTTGTTTCCCCCACAGCCGTGGACGAGCAGCGATGGCTGAGGGAGGAGCAGCGGAGGGAGGAGGACAGAGCGCCCAGGAGGGATGGGGACCATCACCGCTGACCTGACCAGCCCGATGAGGGTGAGTGCCATGACTCCATGATTACTATTGCATGCTGTGTAACAGGGTGGGCAGCAGGGCATGGCCACCATCCATGGACACCACTGCCATGCACGCGACATGTGACAGTCAGCACTGTCCAGTGGCACTGCATGTCTGGGAGTGTGTCAATGGTGGTCCATGCGTGCACTGGGCACATGGCTGTGGCACTGCCTTCACACCGCATAGCCATATTACTGTACGGCCTTGGTGGTGCTGTGCAGGACATGGGCGGTGGGTGTGTGCAGTGGTACACATGGCTGTTGCTGCCTGGATGGGCAGGTCTTGTGGACACGGTCACTATGGGTGGGCGCACACTATCACAGGGGCGTGGCACATGGCTGTATGCCATGCACAATGGGTGGGCTGCAGAGGGATGGACAGTCACACCTATTGACTCTGCTCCCTCATCCTAGGTGACCAGAGGCTCCTGCAATTACAGAGGTCTGTCAATGAGCTGCTCCAGGTGGCCAGGGAGACTCTGCAGCTCCTATGGGACATGAACCGGCATGGGGTCAGGAGGAGGAGGAGGAGGGCCAGACAACAGCACCAGGAGGAGGAGGACTGTGGCGGCCGTTGATGTCCCCATGCCCCAACTACCACCTTCCCCCCTTTGATCCACCCTCACACCCCTTCTTCCCTCTCCCATATGTTCACCCCTGCCCCTTACCCACCCCCACCTTGTTTCTGTCCCCCCCCGTATATATGTTTGTATATAGTTGACTTTTGATTGTTACAATACATCTATTTTGATATGAATACTGTGGTGGTCTCTGATTTGCAGTGGGCTATAGGTGCTCAGCTGCAGTGGTGTGCATGGCATCTGGGGTGGTGCAGTCATGGGTATGTGTGTATGTGCATGGGGAAGTGTCTATGATGTGGGAGTAGCTATCAGTCGGTGTCTGTGGTGTGTGTGTGTTGTTCCCTGTGCATTGGATTACTGTGTGCAGTGGTCCATGGTGCTTGCTCTGCGTCCATGGTGCCCCTGTCAACCCGTCCATGGACTGTGCAGCTGACACCCTTGCATGTCTGTGACCTGCAAGGTCTGCTGCCATGTCAGTAGTGGCTGTCCATGCAGGTTATCCACTGTACCCGTTACAATGCTGGGCTGCCTCCTGTCACTGGTGTGGTGCATGTTTGCCTCAGGTGTTGTCTCACCTCCATGCTGTGGCTTGTGTGTGTTGCAGGGGCTGTGCACCACTGTCTGTGACTTGTGCTCCAGGCATATGATGGTGGCGTATGGGTCCACAGTGCCTGCGCAGGGTGGCTGGCACTCTTGTGCCATGGAGGACTGCAGTCTGTGTGTGCACGGTTTTCATGGGCCCACACTGGGGGCTTGGTTGCCATGCTACTGTGTCCCTGTGTTATTGTCCCCTTGGGTATGGGTGTGTGTTTGTCCCTGCATTGTGTTGCATCCAGTGTGATGCATGCTTCCACACACCACTGTGGGTGTCTGTGCTGGCTGTTGTGGCCAGTGGTGGGTCGGGATGTGTCACTTGTCTACTGTGCAGGGTGCTGTATCAATGGTGGTGGTGTCAGGGGCATGCCCTGTCCCATGTGGGGTACCTCTTGTGCCGACACATGGTCGGTCTCTCAGCTGTGCCTCAGGGGGATTGTGCATGCTGGCACTGTGTCTGCCGTTGTTGCATTGTTACAGCTGCCACCCACTGCTGGGTGCTTTTGGTGGGGCTGGCTTGTATGGTTCTGTGGTACACGAGGTTGCAGTGTGACAGTGGGGGTGGTGGTATGCATGGGGTGTCCTGCAGTGGTGGTCACTGCTCATGGAGGGATGTCTGGGGGTCATGGTGCAGGGTGTGCTGTGCACTGGGGGGGATGGTATGGCATGGGGTGGTCCGCCCTCCTTGTGTGGCAGTCTCAGCTTGCTGGTGGGTGTGATGGGTGCCATGGCCCAGCTGTGGGTTGTTTGCTTGTCCTCATGGGCTGGTGGTTATTACAGCCCTCCCACAGTTGTGCTGTGCTTGGGGTGTGGGGGCACAATGTCAGTTCTGCTGTGTGTTCCTGTGCCCATCTGTGGCATGGGTGGAGGGCCCCTACCACCCTGGCTGTACAGTTACATTGCTCTGCTGCTGGGGGGCTCCCTGCTTGCTCTATGGCACCTCTGGACTGCTCAGCTGGACATCCCTTGTTGCGCCATAGCGCATCATATCTGCTTAGCTTCCCCTCCCTAGTTGCGCTATGGCACAGGTTGTGCGATATTCAAACGTTAGCTGTTGGCGCAATTTGGCTTGCTCCTTTTTTGAATATCGCGTCTGTTGCGCATGGGTGCAATGGACTTGTGCTTGCTCCTGCTATTGCGCACATTTTGGGCGCAGTTTGAATATCCAGCCCCATATTCTTAAAGAGACTAGGGTGCATGGGTTAGCAATAGGTCCAGAGGTACAGCCCATTAAAATACTGGCCTATGTGGATAACTTAGTGCTCACTTTAGCGGACGATACATGTGAGGCTACACTCTCTCAGGTTTTAGCAGATTTTTCAGAGTATTCTGGCTCTAAAATTAATCTGCAGAAAAGTAGGGGAGTGACCTTAGGAAATGCCCCACTTCCTGAGCAAGGCAGTGTTGCAGGTATACCAGTTTCACGAGACTCGATACAGATATTAGGGGTTATGTTTGGTCCAGAAAATTCTGCATTGTTGAATTGGGAATCGCGTATGAATCCAGGTAGTTGGGTGGAAGGGTCAGCAGATTTCTAAAAAGAAAAGGGTTATCTTAATTAAATCTCTATTGGTCCCTGTTTTTCTGTATCTTAGTTATGTATATCCACTGCCACAAGAAGTGTGGCCGAGATTATATAGTCTTTTTTTTTTTTTTTAGGCTTTCTGGGGTTCCCAGTTGAATATGATAAAAAAGAGAGTATACATGCAGGATAATTGTAGAAGGAGGATTTAACATGGTACATCCAATTGCATTTTTCTTTAGCCTATTTGTTAATTATAATTTGGGGATGGTATTGAAACCAGGGGACAAAATATGGAAACCATTGGTATGGAAATGGGTTGCCCCCTGTCTTACGGCATGGCAAACGAGGAAACCCAGATTACTTAGTAAGACTGAACGAATTCCTCGATATGGTTCTGATAGTCTGAAAAATGCCATAAAATGTGAATTGACTCCTTTTCAGCTTGAAACCATGGATAGGAAAACTATTTACAAAAAAATACAAAATCACACATGCCCCCACAGTGCAAAGCATCATGGGCTGCATATGCAAATCACCACAGAATGTTATGCTGGTCCAACTTTAAGCAGAATTGCATGGTGCCAAAAGGCCTCTCACACAGTTTGCAAAGGGTACTAACAGAAGACATAGACACGTGTTTCGTCCTACCAGGACTCATCAGTATGCCTCGTCTGTTTGACACCCCAGTGGAATGGACCAGCTACCGCTAAGGCAGCGTGCCTGGGATATATTGTGGTGAACCCATTAAAATAAAAAACTATTTAAAAGACAAAGAACCTCTGTGCGTAAACACTGAGGCAAGGGTTACCTCAAAGGGCATTTGGCTGGGAAGCCAAGTTTCAATAAAATACAAAATCACACATACCCCCACAGTGCAAAGCATCATGGGCTGCATATGCAAATCACCACAGAATGTTATGCTGTATTTACAAAGCAATACTACATGAAGAATGTCAATCAGTAGTTGTATTTCCATTTTGCCCGGAGAATAGGATGCAGCTTATCCTACAGCAACTCAATATTCCTAGACTTCCTGCCTTTCTCTGAGATAGTATATGGTTAAGCAATTATGGGAGGCTTAGTGTTAAGAATAATAATAAACATGAACAACTATCGGAGAGATACTGCCCCAGGGATACATGCGCACAGGTGCTACAGACACAACAGCATCTATTTTTGGAATGCTCATATGCTGTTCACTTTTGGTCTATTTTAGCTACCCAGTGGATAGAGCCAAAACTCACAGCGCTGTCATATAGTGAGTTACTGTATGGAGTACCTCCTGGCTCTTGGGTTAAATACCATGCAGACACTGTATATATCACCCTGGCAATAATATGAGATTACATATGGCAAGCAAGGTGCATATGGGTACTACAGCAAAAAATGGTTACGTATGTTGAATTATTGGTTAACATTCAGAAAACACTAGAAACGATTCAGTTGAAAGACATAAAAAATTATCCAATGGAAAAAGTAAAACATTTGTGGATAAATTATTCTTCATGGTTAAATTAGGATGTATTACCTGAATGACATTTTCCAGAAAATAGGAAATTAACTTTATATGTGATTATTTAGAGTTCTTGTTTTTCTTTCTAGTTTGATTTGTGTAGTCGTTGACAATTCCTGTATATTGCTTGCTTTGTTATATTTCTTTGTTTTATATATGTAATGTATTCCTTCTCAAATAAAAATTCCCCTACTCTCTTCGGGAAGTGACATGGGATCTTTAACATCCACCAGAACAGGCAGATGGGACCTCGGTTTAATGTCTCATCTGAAAGACAGTACCTCAGGAGTGCAGCACCCCCATTATACTGCACTACAGTGTCAGTATTGGGATATTTAACCCAAGTGCCTTGTGCGGGGATAGAACCCACAGCCTTCTGATCTCCCAGCCTCAGAGGCGAGTGGGCTACCTGCTGAGCCACTGACACTGCAAGACTGAAGGAAAAATTCAATAATAATTGCCCCATTGGCACTGTGGTAGGGTTATACGAACATACAAAATTTGCCAGCAGATAAAGACCTAGAGGTCTATCAATTCTGCTTGAATGTGCAGTTAGCACCCCTTATTCTGCAGCTGCCTTTCCCTTCCACCCTTCCCCTTCGTTATCGTTTGCAATGTAGGTGATGTGGGTTCAGTAACTAGACAGGGTCATCACGGCCAGGGGCTGGCTGTGGGACGAGGAGTGAGCATCCCAGAGGATGTTCTCTGCCTCCAGGGAGGGTCACTGGCTATGCTGCAGTGTTGCCACCTAGGTGCTCATGGGTAGTAGCCTGACAGAGGCAGACTGGATAGGTGGACATTGGTTGGGTTTGAGGATGCCGTGCCATCATGTGCCTATTTCATTTCTCAAAATCACCCTCCTTGCACACTGCCATCCCATGGGGCTGGGAGCAAATAAGAAAACCCACCCAACCATACAAGATGAAGGGAGGTTCCCTCCACAGGCTCTGCACCATTGGCTGAGGCACCCACGACTGGAGGCTGGCTTAAAATGACTTGAAGAGCCCTTGAGGCAAGGTCCTGATGAGCAGAGCCCCACTGTTGGGGGGGGGGGGAGTAACACATGTGTCCATGGAGGCAAGGGGTAAGTCCCAGAGATGTCTGCTTACAGGGCTGGGAGGGAGCCTCACAGAAAAAGGCCTGTCAGAGCAGAAAGCAGCATTAGCAGAAAGTAGCAGTACTACAGCAAATATCAAAGTGCAGAGAAGGTGAACAGACCAACAAGAAAAGAGTGATTTGTGAAGAAAAAAGTTAGGAAAGAAAGAGGAGAAATGTTGTGAGGTGAGCTTTGAAAAGATGATTAGAGTCAATCCGAAGAGAATGAAGGAGATTATTCTGCATGTGAGAAGAAGAAAAGCACGGGTGCAACCCCCCAAAAGAGCCAGCAAAGATTGGGAATAGGGAAAGAAAGGTGTGAGAGAGGAAGAAGAGGAACAAAATGAGTGCGCAAGGGAATAGAAATTAAATTAGAGCTGTATTGTGCATATTATATGTTCATTGGTCTCACGTTCCAGGGTGTTGTAACTCAGCTGTGACACTCTCCTAACTGCTGTTTTACTAAAATATACCTCTGGTGTTTAAAGACCAAATGGGAATTTGTATATTTACCATGGGTTGTGGAGACATTTATGAGGTCAATGTACCATATATTCCCCATTTCCAAATTTTGGCTGAAAAGACGGATGTAATTGGGTGGGCCATAGGCACTTATCTGCCAGCACTGTCTATGTATCCAAATATTAATCTGCAGAGGTTTTCCATGGAACGTAGGAAGGCAGCATAGTTTTGTAGTTAAAAGCCACTTAAATGTGAACTTGGTGGTCCCAGGTTTGAATCCCATCACAGCCACTGGCTCAGTATGTGACACTGAGCAAGTTTCCTTGACCTCCTCTTGCTTCTGCCCCTCCCAGTTGTAAGAGTTAGCAGAAGTAAGACCTGACAGAAAATTAGAATTCACATCTCAGTCAAGCTATTTTGGGTAAAACAAATTGTGAAAAAAAAAACATATATGCCGGTAACCCTTCACTTACCATGCTTCATAGCTGTCTGAATATAAATTTTTTTGAAATGTCTTCTTTATTCAGCTCCTGACACCATTACATACTTCTTCTGCTTTTCTTCATTTGTCTGCCAGTTGGTCTCTATGCCTGCCCCCCCCCCCACACACACACACTTCTGCATCACTGCAGTGCTGCTCTGAGCCAGCTCCTTCCTGTGATGCTAGCAGGGCTGTGTGGCTTACTCCAATATCGCAGACCCCCAAAGAATGATGCACACTGACAGACTACGGAGGTGTCATTTAAGATGCTGGTGACAGTGAAGGATGTAAGCCCAGGGTGTTTCAGAGGTGTCTGAGGTGGTGTTCCAGGCTACCTTTATCCTGCTGAGGAAAGGTCATTTTCCCCATTAAGACCCTCCCACTGCCATCTGCCAGTGACCAACAATGGTACTGTCCTATGGGCAGGGGGGTAGCCAACATGCTAAAACAGTAACACGCCGACATGCCTTCCCTAAAGTGGTTGCAGCCACCCCAATAGAAACATCAAGTTAAGCATGAAAGTTTACGGCGTGAACCAAAAGGCTGACCTCAAAACAAAGACATTGGCAAATGCAAGTAAAAATACTTTATTGCATTCTTAAAAGCTCACTGGGTACAATTTATTTAGGAAACTGATAGCTGGTGGTGATATCTGCCATAGGTGGTGCCCAATTAGTGGACAGACTATCTCCTCCCCCCTCACTCCACCCCCGAGTCTGAGTCTGATACTGCCGCATCACCCCCAGGCTCCATCAGTCCATGGTGGAGGAGTCGGAAACTAGACTCAATCCTGGGTCTCCCACATAGCGGTACAATGCACCACCAGCTGCCAAAACTGTGCCGGACCTAAAAACATAATTCTAATTTTGTGGAGTATTCTTATGCTGCAGCAGAAACATCACTGGCAGAACAATAAATCAAATTGATCTTGTCTTGGTGAGCACCTTTATAACAGAGTTTATGATTTCAAGTCCCAGGAATCCCTTACTATGCTTAACAACTGCAATTAAGCTGCCCTGGAGTCCTAGAATGTTATGCTGATGATGGAGTCTTAGAATGAAATTCAAATCTCTGCTGTGTGGTCACACTCATCTTTGCCCTCTATCAGCAGATTTATTTCTCCAACTGAAGGAAGCTGTCACCCCAAAGTCATCTCTCCTACTTCAGAGCCATTTATGGTTTATTATTTTTCTAATATTTACTTAGTTAAAGAGCTGGTGACATTCAGGAGAAGTTTAACAAAACCTAATATTTTGACACAGTCCAGCTTGTATTTCCCATTAGTGCTGTATTCCTCCTCCCCGTTATTTATTACTGAGGTCATCTGTGTAAAAACAGGATCTTTGCTCTTGAAGAGTTTCTGTTCCTGATTCTTTCTCCCTACCTGAAGTCATAGAGCGCTGCTTATGGTATCACAGTTACTCCCATAGCAACAGATTGTGATGTCACAACAGCAGATTATGATGAATTAGGGAGTAAGCTAAAGAGGCAGATTTAATCTAAAGGAGTGTTGAAGGATAAAGATCACATATTCATGCAAATTTCCTTAGTAATACAAAATGGAGAGGAGAAAATATACAAAATATAAATTGAATACAGGCAGAATTGTACCTAATTATTATGGATGTTAAAGTTTTCTTTCAGGCGTCAGTAGCTCTTTAAGTTGTAGGTTAGTTTTTGATAACTCTTTGTTAGGGTGTATTTTGTTATTTGAAATATTTGCTGTTTTCTCTGGTTGCACATCGGTTCCCAGGAACCAGAGAAAGGCCTGTTTCAGTGCAGTTCCCACATTTTGGGAACCACTTTAATTAATCATTTAAAAAGAAAAACAAATGTATCTTACAGGGAGGAACAGGGTGCAAGAATACACTATTTGTAAGCGAAAAAGATATTCCAGGACTAGAGGGCATGGGATGAAGTTGAAGGGAGGACAATTCAGAGGAAATGTGAGGAAGAATTTCTTCACAGAACGGGTGGTGGACAAGTGGAACACCCTACCTGAGGAAGTGGTGGGGGCTGAAACAATCACGGGATTTAAGGATGCATGGGATAGACATAAAGGAATTCTGGAGGTCAGGGGTAAGGGGCAACAGAGTTCTAGGAAAACATAAACTGAAGTTACAAGCTCAAATGGGCAGACTGGGTGGGCCATAGGCCCTTCTCTGCCGACACTGTCTATGTATCTATGTAAATTAAGGCAGGCAGTATATATGGCCTACACAGTTGAATACCAAAAAGTCCTTTGAAACTCCATACTGGCAGTGAACAGGAATGCTGCCGGGGACTTGGCACAGAATCTGACGGATACAGCACAGCTCACCGTGGATGCCACCAAGTACCAGTTCCACATGGCAGTAGACACCAGTTACACTGCATCTAGAGTCATGGCACATGCAGTGCCCTAAGAAGGTTTGCTTGGGCTTGGCTCAGGATACAAACCTGTTTTAGGAATGCAAACAAAAGCAGTGGATTTCCCTTGTGAGGGAAATCTTTTGTTTGGTGGCAAAACAGAGGCTTACATGAAAAAGGCGGAGAGTACAAGCCCACCCACAAGAGCAGTACTGAAAAGGAAAAGGAAAAGGTCTCAGCTTTACACTGGCCTTATGGAAGGGGAGGTAGGGGCAGGAGTTACTACCTGCATTTACATTACTTATGACTTCGCTCCTCTGAGAGGATTCTTCAGAGGCAGAGGCAGAAGGGGTCCTAGGTTAGTGGATGCATCATCAGCCCCCAAAGCCCAGGTGAAACAGAACCCCTGACAAGTCTGCATCAGTCACTCAGCCATTGCCAGTACGAGGAAGGCTGACTCATTATTTCCAGACTGCAAATAGTGAGTCAAGGTCTGACTTTGCAGTTCAAAAAAGTTTCAAGACTGCAGGGTCACAAAACCTTCACTCTTTGTACTCCATCAGAAAAACTTCTGCTGGGGTTGGAGTTAGAAACGCTTGCAAGTAAACCCAGTGCAGAAAGCCCACCCCCTCTCAATAGTGGGGGAAGGGGTTTTATTCCAGATACTTCCTGACCCACAAGAAAAACTGAGTCTGGCGACACATTCTAGACCTGAGATACCTGAACAAACACTTAAAAAAGGAAAAGTTCAAGATGGTAACACCGGGCTCAGCCATCACTGCAACAAGTAAACATCTACTCTTACATTCCAGTCAGGACCACTCACAGAAAGTACCTCAGATTCAGGGTAGGGAACTGTCATTGTCAGTTCACAGCTCTCCCTTTTGGCCTATTCTCAGCACCCAGAGTGTTCACAAAGTGCTTCGCCATAGTGGCAGCACATTTGAAGAGGCAAGGGGTGGTGGTCTTGTCCCTACCTAGATGATTGGTTAGTATCAGGAAAGTCAAACCAGAAGGCCATGTCCTCCCTGCTCCTCTCTCAGCACGTCGTGGAGGACCTAAGATTCCAGATAACATCCCAAAAGTCCCAAACAGAACCAGTTCAGGTCCTGGACTTCATAGGTGCAGGTTGGATGCCCACCAAGGGAAGGGCATTCCTTCCTTGGGAAAGAGTGGCAAACCTGCTAGCACTCGTAAGATCCTTCAAAGCAGGTCAGCACAGGCCTGCAAGACATTTTCTCCAGTTGCTGGGGCACATGGCCTCTTCCACTGCAGTAGTATGGGGTGCCAGATTCCAAATGAGGGATATCCAGTACCATCTTTTCTGTAAAAGTCATGAGTGGGTTTGGCAAACATCATCCTTTTGTCCTATAAAGACATAGAATTTGACGGCAGATAAGGACCACTTGGCCCACCTAGTCCACCCATTTTCCTACCTGATGGATAAGCTGCAGATCCTAGTTAACCAACAGCCTACTTCCTCCTACCCCCCAATAGAAATGCCTTATGTCTGTCCCATGCATTCTTGAATTCCCCCACGACCTCCTCAGGAAGGCCATTCCATGCATCCATAACCCTCTCCATGAAAAAATACTTACTCACATTACCTCTGAGCCGCCCCCCTCAATTTTCAAATTGTGCCCCCTTGTTCTTGCACATCTCTTTTTCTGAAAGATACTACCCTCTTGGACTTTGTTGATTCCCTTGAGGTACTTGAAAGTTTCTATCATGTCCCCCCTCTCCCTTCTTTCCTCAAGGATATACATGTTAAACTCCTTTAGTCTCTCTTTGTATGTCTTCTGGTGCAGACCCTGCACCATTTTGGTTGCCCTCCTCTGGACAGCCTCCACTCTGTCTATGTCTTTGTGGAGATGGGGTCTCCAGAACTGTACACAGTACTCCAGTTGGGGTCTCACCAACTATCTGTACAGAGGGATAACAACTTCCTGTTTTCTGCTGGTGATGCCTCTCCCTGTGCATCCCAGTATACCCCAAGCCCTCCCAACTGCCTTCTCACATTGCTTGCCACCTTTACATCACCTGATATAATTACCCCAGGTCCCTTTCCATTTTTGTTGTTGTCAGTATCTCGCCCCCCCCCCCCATTGTGTACTCTTCCCCTGAGTTTTTGTTTCCCAGGTGCATTACCTTGCACTTCTTTGCATTGAATCTGAGCTGCCATACATTTGACCATTCCTCCAACCTTGCCAGGTCCCTTCTCATCCTTTCCACTCCATCTTGTGTATCAACCCTGTTGCAGATCTTTGTGTCATCTGCAAAGAGGCATACTTTTCCTTCCAGTTCCTCTGCAATGTCACTTATAAAGACATTAAAAAGGACCGGTCCCAGTACTGAATCCTGTGGTACCCCGCTAGTAACCCTCCTTTCTTCACTGTTGACTCCGTTTACTAATACTCTTTGTGTCCTGCTGTCCAGCCAATTTTTTATCCAGGCTACCACCTTAGGACCCACTCCAAGGCTGGCTAACTTGTATATTAATCTTTTGTGTGGGACTGTATCAAATGCCTTGCTAAAGTCTAGGTAGGCCATGTCCACAGCTCCTCCCTGGTCCTCTACCTTGGTCACCCAGTCAAAGAAATCTATGAGATTCATGTGACGTGACCTTCCTGCTGTGAATCCATGCTGTCTTGGGTCCTGTGCCCCACTGGCCTCTAGGTACTCAACAGGTCTTTCCTTCAGAATTGACTCCATCATTTTCCCTACCACTGAGGTCAAACTAACTGATCTGTAGTTTCCTGCCTCTACCGTGCTCCCACTTTTGTGAAAATGAATCACATCTGCCCTCCTCCAGTCCTCAGGTACCACCCCATCCTCCCATGATTTGTTAAAGAGTGTAGTCAGTGGTGTCACTAGTTCTACCCTTGGTTCTTTTAGAAATCTTGGGTGAATCCCATCAGGCCCCATTGCTTTGTCCACCTTCAGTTTTACTAGTTCTTTCAGAACCCTTTCTTCTGTGAATTGACTGATATCGACTCCCTATCCAGAGTGCTTCTCTTGTCTGGTTTAGGTACTTCCCCCTCCTCTTCCTTTGTGAATACTGAGCAGAAATATTTGTTCAGTATCGCTGCCTTTTCACTGTCACCCTCTGCCCACATTTCCTCCGCTTTATTAAGCCTCAGTATCCCTCTCTTGGTCTTTCTTTTCTCCCTAATGAACCTATAAAAGGTCTTATCCCCACTTCTTAACAGAGTCGGCTATCCTTTCCTTGGTATGGGTCATTGCTATTCTGACTGACTTCCCTGCCTCTTTCTGCTTTAACTGATACAGGTCTCTGTCCTGCTCCTTCTGTGTTTCCTTATATTTCCTGAATGCTATCCTTTTCTTATTAACCTTCCCTGCCACCTCTTTTGAGAACCATAACATTTTTTTCCTTTATTGTGTTTTGTTGATTTGCTTCACACAAAGGCTTGTTGCCTCTGTGATGGCTGTTTTGATCACTCCCCATTGTTCCTCCATCCCTCCTTCTTGCCTGTTTTCTAGTACTTTTCTGAGGCATTCTCTCATTTTCCCAAAGTCAACCCTCCTAAAGTCCAATACCCTTGCTTTTGCATGGCTTGACTCTGTGGCTGTGTTTATCGTGAACCACACTGTTTATTTATTTATTTGCTTTTGGTAACCGGGTGAGTGCACTAGGCATAGAAATGCCTATTTTCAGGCACGACCCAGAATAATACAAGTTGAAATATATAAATCACACCATGTGATGCAGCACAGGAAAGAGAATAACAGTGAGAAGGTGTCAAATACAGTCAACATAGATATAGGGAGAACTGCAGTTTACGGACGGTCAGAATACAGGCAATACAGTAAATAAACAAAGTCAAAATTATGGACATGTGCAAAGCAAATGTATACAATGAACAAGCGGATAAATGGACATGTTATAAACAGTCTACAATAAGTGCCCTTAGAGGTGGTAAGCTTGAGAGGAGGGATGGCAGGAGTAAAGGAGAAAGAGGGGAAAGAGAAAGAATTATAGGAGGGTCATGGGAAAGAGGGGAGGAAGAGGCTGGAGGAGAAATAAGTGCTGAGTGGTAAGGAGGGATGGGGAACAAAGGATCTAAGGTGGGTTGAAACAAGTGCAGAGGTTGGAGGCACGTAGGTGGTCACAATGAAGTTTCTTGAAACCAGCATGGGTGGGAACTTGGTGGATAGATTGGGGTATGGAGTTCCAATACTTAGGAGCAGTGTGGGAGAAAGCTTGTGCACCCATTGAGGTTTTGCATTTTGGGATATACAATGGGGCTTGGTCGGAAGATTGGAGCCCATAAGAGGGAGGCTGGGAGTAAAGCAAGGAGGCAATGGATTGTGGGAGACCTGACTATCCATTCAATTAGGGAACCGCAGGATTGGTTGCAATGAGCTGTGGAAGAGGGCCAAAGTAAGTTCACATTGAGCAGGCAGTGGTGTTTATATCGAGGTAATGCAGAGGCATAGTGGCAGATGTTATTGTAAGTGGTGTCCCATTTGTGGAGGGAGGACTTGATGGCACCAAGGTAGGTGACCGTGCTATAAGTCAGGGCCGGGGGCAGAAGGTCTTGTGCAACGGCAAGTCTAGTGGATGGGGTAAGGGCATAGCTAGTGCGGTAGGCCCCATCAATTTTACTATTTACTGATGTACAGGTGGCGGTAATGTGGAGATCAAAATCGAGGGGTTTCATCCAGGAGAACACCCAAGTATTTGAAGGAGCTGGTGCTGACCATTGGGGAGCCATCTGCACACGAGATTTTAAGAGAGTCATGATTTGCTTTAAGTTTGGAAGATGAGACAAAGAGCATAGAGTGTGTTTTGTTGATACTGAGAACCAGGTTGTTAACTGTCAGCCAGGAATGTATGCTTAGGAAATCAGAGCCAAGAGATTGGTTTATGTCTGAGATATTTTTGGCGCTGTAATAAATGATGAGGTCATCTGCATAGAGGAGACATGAGCAGGTAGGAGCAAGCAGCGGAAGGTCGTTAGTGAAGATAGAGAAAAGCGGGGGCCCAGAATAGAGCCCTGGGGGATGCCAACCTGGATAAAGGAGAGATCTGACATTGATGAATTGAAAACTGCGGCCTGTTTTCTACTTGACAGGTAGCTGTTAAACCATGTCACCACATCAGCAGAGAAACCAAGGAAGCGTAGTTTTGAGAGGAGTAGGGTGTGGTTGACTAGGTCAAATGCCTTGGTCAAGTTGAAAACCGCACTGGTCAAGAGGCCAATATCCATGGCAGCATAGACGTCGTTTGTGAGTTTTAGGGCAGTGGAGGTGCTGTGGCTTTTGAGGAAGCCATGCTGGGCAAAAGAGAGGAGATTGTACATCTGAAGATATACTATGGTTTGGGTGGCCACTAATTTTTCAAGGATTTTGCTGAGTATGGCGAGAATTACTATGGGTTGATAATTTGCAATTTCTTTAGGATCACCTTTTTTAAAAATTGGTGTTATTCTCGCTATTTTCCAGATATCATGAACTGTGCCATGTTACAGTGACAGGTTAAAGACTTTGCTTAAGGGGGAGGCAATAAGAGGGGCAGCTGCTTTCAGGAGCCTGGGTTCCAGGTCATCGGACCCAAGGCTAGTGCTGAAGTGCTTTTGAACTTCAGTTCTAGTAACAGTCCTAAAATGAAAAGGTGGTTGGGTGGGCTTGGTGGTCGCTTGTTCCCAGATGGCTACCTACTTCTAAATCTGAGATTCTTTCTCCATCCTCTTTTGAGAGTACCAAGTCTAAGATTGCTCCCTCCCGAGTAGGTTCCAATACTAGCTGTCTGAGGCATGCCCCTTGTAGGGCATCAAGAATGACTCTGCTCTTGGATGTGCCTGCAGCAAAGGTGCTCCAGTTAACATCTGGCATATTCAGGTCTCCCATCAACAGTATCTCCCTTTTTTCTGCCATTCTAAGGATGCCTTCTATTATTTCCTTGTCCATTCCCTCCCCCTGAGATGGGATCTATGTACAACCCCCATGCGGATTTTGGTGCCATTTTCTGTCTCTAGGGTGACCCAGAGTGCCTCATCTGCTCCCTGTTTACTTTTCAGTTCTGTTGATTTGATCAATTCCCTTACATAGAAAGCTACTCCTCCTCTTTTAATCTCCCTATCCCTCCTGTAGATTATGCATCCTGGTATGTTGACATCCCAGTCATGGTTCTCTGTGTACCATGCTTCTGTGACTGCCACAATATCCAGGCAACCCTCTTCCATCAAGGCCACTAGTTCAGGGAGCTTGTTACACAGACTATGGGCATTGGTATTCATCACCCTCCATTTTTTGATGGCCTTATCCCTTTTAGCCCCATCCCTGTCTTTACTGCCTTTGCCTTTTTTTGCATTTACCTCTGTCCTGCTCCTTAATGACTTCTCTATCTTGTTGTTTACATCACTAATTACCATGTTTTGTGGGGGGAGGCTGGGATTTCCCTGCTCCTTTTCAGTGTCTCCCCCTTGGCTAGTTTAAATGCTTGCCAAGGAAACATTTAAACATATCACCTATGATCCTAGTTCCCCCCCTGGACAGATGCAGACCATCACCTCAGTAAAGGCCTGCATCCCTCCAGGTGGCTCCCCAGTCCCCAGTGAAGCCAAAACCCTGAGCTCCACATCAGTTTTTCAACCATTCATTGAATTCCATGGTATGGAGTACCCTAGCATCACCCTTGCCATAGACAGGCAGCACCTCTGAGAAGGTTACCGTATGCGCTACTTGTCTAAGGCCCCTCTCAAACTCTACAAACTCCTCTTGCACTGCTCTGACCCCATTCCCAGCAAGGTAATTTGTCCTTAGGTGGACAATGACATCCAGCTCCCTCCCTTGTACAGCTGCTCCCTCGATCCTGAGGATTCACTTCCTGTTCCTCCAAGCCATGGCACCAGGCAGGCACCTTATCTCCCTCTTCCCTTCCTCCCCAACTTCTACCCCCTAATGATTGAGTATCCCACTAGGAGTAGTTTCCTTCCCCTGTGGGATCCCGTGACACCTTCCTTTGGGTCTGCTTTGTGTAGGTTCCCAGCATCCTCCTTATTCTCCACTGCAGGTGCCTCCATAGAGGTACCACTATCCACCAGAACAGTGTATGAGTTGAGGAGAGGTACAACTGGAGGGATGCACCTCTGTTCCACCACCCTCTCCCTCCCTGAGCCCACCTTGGTCCAGCTGCTCCCATCCTTGCAATCCAGCTCTACCACCACTGCAAGATGAAATAACAGGAAGAACCAACAGAAATACAAGTTAGTTTAAGCCAAAGAGCCTGAAAAAACAATGAAGCTACATAAGATCATGTCTGTTGAGTTCCCCTGCTAGCTCCACCCCCGAATATACTAATTCTTTTCCAGGACTAGCACAACACTGGCCGCATTTAAGACCCGCTCTAAATGTGTCCTCTCAGAGAATTTTAATTAAGTTCATATACCCAGCAGAGTCCAGCTGAGATTTAACATCTCATTTGCAATGGGGTCCTGTTTTTTCTTATTTTACAACTGGTTGGTCTGAAGCACAGGAGGATAAAATGACTTGTCATGGTTCCATAGCGAGTAAGTGGCTATGATGGGACTTGAACCTGGATCTCCTGGTTCACAGTTTTATACTCCAACCAGTAGGGTGTGCTGCACCTTCATCCTTGCAAGTTCTTTAATACTGTACACAGAAAGATGGATATGGGCTTATACTGTCTGACTGCAGTCGTTTGTCTTATTTGTCATAACAGTGATTGTAATTCTAGTATATTCCCTTATCATAAACTCATACTGTAAAGTATTATAACTGGTTTCCCATTTTTCCCATACGAAAACTGTGGCATAATTTTACATAATAAAGGAGTGTTTATTACGGCAAACATGTTCAGTTTCCCTTACTCTGTGCATGCGTCCACCTCACTTCGTCATTTCCTGACCGCTAACTTATCATGATCGGTAATGCTGTCTTAATGGGTGATTTCCATTTCCTAACTATTTCATGGGAAACATTAACTAGTAACAACAAGTTGGAGAATACATTCCTAGACAACTGCATAAATAATGGGCTGGAGCAGATAGTGAAAAAAAAATACATGGGAAAATCACATTTTAGAACTTGTCTTATGTAATACAGAGGGTGTTATAACAAGTGCAGATGTTCTACAACCTCTAGGTACCAGTGACCATAATATGGTCAAATGTACACTTGCTTTACATAAAACAATCAATGGTGGTAAAACAAAAAGAAAAAAAATTACCCCAAGGCAGACTATACCAAAATCAAACAAGTTTTACAAGTCACAAATTGGAAGTGTGATCTAGCAAATTTGACCCTAAATGAAATTTGGGAGATAATAAATCCTACCCATGAGGCCTGTATAAACAACTATGTCCCTGAATTAATCAAGTACAATAGTAAAGACAAGATACCAAAATGGTTTAATAAAAGTATTAAAAGACTAATTATGAGAAAGAAAAAGCATATAAGAAATACCGGACAAATCCTACACAAGAAAGGAAGGACAAATACAGAGTATTGGTGAAACAATGTAAGAAGGCTATAAGAAGACCTAAAAGTACTGCTGAGCTAAGCCTTGCAACTAATAAAAAGGATAGCTGCTAATATTTCTATAATTATGTGGGTAGTTTGAGGAAAACGCAAAACCCGACAGCAGTTTCAAAGGATGGGGACCTGGAGATAAGCAAGGAAATAGACATAGCTAACACAATGAACAGTTATCTCTTCAGTGTACATCAGAGGCATGAGGATGTTACCCAGTGTGGTGATGAAATCCTTGGTAGCCCACATAAGTTGCCAGAAATAACTGTCAAACAGGTGCTGACTCAATTAAAGTCCTCAAATAACTACAAATCAGGAGGTCCAGATGGACTTTACCTGGTTTTCCTTAAAAACCTGGCAGAAGAATTGGCTGAACCGTTGGCCATTCTTTATAATAAATCCCTACAGAATGGAAGTGTACTAGAGGTATGGAAGGTAGCCCATATTATGCCAATTCACAAATCGGGGGACAAAGGAAGGGCTGAAAATTATAGGCCCATCAGTATTACCTGCATAGTGGGAAAGATCTTGGAGGATTTTATAAAGGAACTCTTACAACAAGAACTACATAGGTTAAGACATTCCGATATTTTGCAGCATGGTTTTTCATCAGGCAAGTCATGCGTTAGCAATCTGATGCATTTTTGTTTCTATAAGCCAAGCCCTAGATCAAGGTTTTCCCGTTGATGTGATTTACCTTGTTATAACACGTTTTATTCAGTATCACTTAATACATTAATAAAAACATTGCAGGACCTGAATGTAAATATATCACTTCTGAAATGGATTAGAGCATGGTTGACAGATAGAAAACAAAGAGTTCAACTACATGGGTACTTCTCAAACTGTGTAACAGTTGCAAGTGGTGTACCTTAGGGTTCCATACTGGGCCCATTGTTGTTTAATATTCTGGTATCATCGATGCAAGTAACGGATGGGGTATGGATTTACAAATATGCAAATGATACCAAAACTGGATAGATAGTGGACAACAAGGACTCGATTATGAATCTTCAGATGCAGCTTATCAATCTTGAAAAAATGGGCATTTGAACATAAATTTAAATTCAACGAGAGCAAATGCAAAGGCATGCACTTTGGAATCAAAAATATGCTGGCTCAATATACCTTAAACAACAAGCCAATCGCAGCAACAGAGAAGGGAAGGGACTTGTGTGTAATAATATCTAACACCCTAAGTTCTGATAGCCACAATATTGAAGTGGCGAAGAAGGGAAATAAAATTGTGGGTAACATCTATAGGAACATAAGAAGTAGGAAAAGTGAAGTCCTGATCCCCTTGTATAAGTCTCTGGTTAGACCAGTACTTAAATAAGGAGCCCCTTTTAGTACCGCCAGGCGGTTTGTGCAGTGAAAAGATTAAAGCAGGTTCAGGGACGTTTTACAAAATTGGTTAGGAGTGTACAAGATCATAACTATCAAGGAAGACTGCAAACACTGAAATTATATTCAGTGATCTATCGAAGGTTGAGAGGAGATTTGCGTTATGTTTTCAAAGCTTTATCTAATGGTGTAATGTGGGAATCAGCAGGGTTGCAGTGGAAGGACAGGAGAGGGACAGTGACTAGGTCTCACCCTTGGCAGTCCCGTGGTGATAGGTACATTACTACCAAAAGGGGGGAGATGGTTTAATCAGTGGGTTGTAAATGCATGGAATGCTCTCCCCATAGAGGTAGTGATTGCGGAAACCCTGACTTCTTTTAAAAAAAGGCTTGACCTACACATGAGGGACAAAAAATGGGAATATTGACCACTAAATAGTGACAGGACCATTCATGGTTCTAGTAGCTTATTGAACCTGACTCCTACACCTATGCACTCGCCTTGTCTGTCTTCCCCCAGAGATTGAACCATTTGCATCCACTACCGCACCCCTGTCACATCCCCTATGCTTCTCCTTCACTTTGGTGCAGAACTCAGTGATGCCGGTGGCCCTAGTCCGCTCCATATGACAGGCCCTGCCACCTCCCTACACCTCCCCTGTATATCTCCGTTCCTCCTCTAGTTTCCGTTCCGGGATGAAAAGCGCTGGCTATCTGACAGTGAGAGAGCGGGTGACAGGAAAGTAAAATGTTGCTGCTCCATTGACTTGTTATGGATCAGGGTGCTGCAAATTGAACCTGTGACCAGAGCTGGCTGGGGCGAGTGTAAAGTGTGCAGTTGGTCACAGAGGGGATTTGGTTAGTCAGGGTTTGAAGTCTCACGGCAACTGCTGACCACGTGCTTAAACTTGACCAGACTGTGGCCGCACAGCAATGTCTCTTTATTTTATATCATTGCTGTGGCAAAAAAGGGAAACCCAGCAATTATATAAAATAAAATATGGGGTGGTGTGTTTAAACTTGAAGTTAACACACACCCTCAGGGTTAGATGCTTGCACAAACCTCTAGAGCCTTGCTCTCGGGGTTTATGTACAGTAGTAGACACAGACATTGCCAGCTATTTCAAGCTATTTCGCAAAATTTCTAAAGAGTTTCTTTCTGCTGCGCCTACTGTGGAAATGGAGAAAGTAGGAGATATATCTGGAAATATCACAGAAATTTTGGGAAATAGCTGCTACTGTAGCATCTAACCCCTCAGGTGTGTGTAAACGTCTTGTTACAGACACCACCCTGTACTTTATTCTAATGTAACACTTGCATTCACCTGTACCCCCCTGTAAATGAGATGGCATAGTGTAATAGATTACGTAAAATGAATAAATCAATAAATAAAATGTTACTACTCATATTTGTATCTATATTTGTAAATTATGTAATAAGTGCCTAAATCCATAATGTACTATCTCCTTTGTCAGTGCTTTTTTTTTTTTTTTTTTTTAATTTCTTTTTTTATCCACCTTCCTTAACTGCCATCCCCTACCCTTCCGGAGCCTCAAGGCAGACATTCCTCTACCTTCCACCCTGCCCGTATGCCCCTCTGGAACCCCATAGAGCTTCGGATTACCCCCCGAGTGGGGATGGGGCAGGACCCCCTTACCCCATCAATCAACTGTCGTCGGTCCAGGGGCCATCGGGCAGGCGAAGGCACATCGAGGGCACATCTCCGGAGGCTCCGTCTTCCCGGCGATGGCAGGCATTTTTCTACTTTTTCCCACCCCTTACAGCATGAGACCCCTGACGTCAAGGCGCAAGGCACCGACGTCGCGCTGTATCGTGGCAGCCCTCCCCCTGATCTTAGGGGCTTGCAGTACTCCGAGCCTCCGCTCGGAGTCAGACAAGTGTGCAGGCGGCGCCTGTAACCCTCCCGGAGTAGGCGAGCTGTCGTTGGACGCCTGCTTCAACTCCCCAGCCGTTGCCACCAGCGACCCGAGTCCGCTCCCGAACCCGGGTCGCCAGCGTGGCGCGAGGTGTGGTGTCCAGCGCCTCAACCCTCAGCGCCACCGGGCAGCTTTGTCAGTGCTTTTGCACCCGAGTCATGTCTGAAAAAGGCAGTCCTTGCCAGTGCACTCACCCGGTCAACAATGTTAACTAACTAACGGCTCTACGATGCTGGTTTGATGAGAAAAACATCTACTGGCATCACAGCGCCAGGCTCCATGTCGACAGCGATTTGCAGTCGGCATGGAGTTACTACTAATTATTAATGTTTCACCTAAACCCCGTGCAGGGGGCTCTGCCCCCGCCTCCCCTTTAAGTTCTAACTCCAGGTCAGAGTTAGATCGGGGAGGGATTCAGGTCAGGGGAAGGGGTTGCTCAGTCCCAGCAGCATTTCTATGGCAACATGGCGCTGTTGTCAATATCGACGCATGTCGCCGTAGAAATGTCACTGTTCAGGGGGCATACACTAACTAACTAACTGTAAGGGGTACAAATAGGCACTATCCCACCCACCAAATGCTGGTAGATTTTTAATTGGACCAGAAGATTTTCCTCTAAATAGTCATGTTAACCTGTACTGGAAGACTTCAAGGGTAATTTCCACCTAAAATTGGGCCCCACCTTGATGTGAGGCAGGGCTTGATTAGCATTTTCACAAACAATGTTATTTATATATTTATTTATTTTTACTTACAGTGATTTAATCTACTTAGAATTTATTAGGTTGATCCTGCATCCCTCCTGCCAGCATTTTGAACGCCAGAGACCCTAGCGGCCTGCCCACAACCTCCCACAGCTGTCCCAAGAATGGCATACGATGCGGGGAGTGGCTGCAGAAGCGCATATAAGGTTACTTATAGTTGAAGCTTTTAATAGCTCCAGTTTGGAATGTAAATGCCTCAGTGCTATACTGAGACTAGGTATAGCCTGGCAATCGACTAAGTATACCAGCTGGGCCAGTGAGAAAGTCTGTAGGGCCAGTGGATTGCTTCCTGACAATAATGCTGTTGGCTAGTGGCTGAGAAAAATGTTAAATGTTTAAAAAATGCAGTATCATTAAATCAGACTGCATCTTATAACCAAGGCCACAGATTTACTGTGATTTAATGAAATTCCATTTTCAGGTTTTGAAATTCCAGGAACGTGCCAGTGATTGTTAGCTTAATTTCCAGATTTTACCAGAATTCTACAGTCAATCTGTTAGTATACTTTATGTATAAATGTTCAAAAAGAAAGAAAGCTGAATATACAGTAAATTAAATAAAGCAAAATGAAAATAGCACAGGAAGCAATTTATAGAAAAAACAAGTTTTGTTGAACCATGCATCTGGTACAAAATGCCAAATTCTGTGGAATTTTTTATTTTATACGTAAGCAATAAGACACGATGGGGTGTGCATTAGACAGTTCTAATGCACAGCTAGGAGGACGTAGTGAGGCACAAGGCCGAGTGCATCCAGTCCCCTAGTTGTGCATTAGAACTGTCTAATGCACATCCCCGGAGTGGCTTATTGCACTTATAAAATGGGCCTGTGTATTCTAAATGGGGGTTCTAGTTTTAGCTGTACATTAGACACATCTAATGCACGGCTAACAACCAATCAGATTGCTTGAAATCCTTTCCCCATTTTATAATGGTGTGCAGATAGTCCAGATTTTGGAATTTTACAGGGTTTTCTAGTAAAAACTGAAAATCAGTGCTCTTGATTATAGTAAATAGCCTTGTATTGAGGGTTTATGGAACTAGGACTGTGCCACGAAGAAGTACTGGGACACTTCTTGTCATGACAAAGGCCTACAGTAGGCACACAAGTTTCCTAATAATTTACCCTCTGTCGATGTAAACTCCTTGAAGTAGTAGTAAGACTTCTGAGACAAGCAATGAGGGGTAAGCCCTCCATGTCCATTGGTGTGCAGCTGCTGCACCGCGGTGACTACTCTCTGGCAGAGCTTAGTGCTATAGTTAGAGTGTATACGTTTGTATCTAACACTGGGAGGGGATGCTACTTGCATGTCTTTGTGATTCCTGTGGAAATGTGGTGAAGGGGACATGAGCTGTAAAAAAAAGATGGAAACCACAACTTGGGACTTGGGAGGCCCACTCCATCTGGAAGAGTTTTACTAGTGTATACTGTGCCGCAAGAGTTTGTAACAATCCCCCTTTTCTTTCTGACTATATTTGTTTGGAATCTGAGCTTCTGGACAGGGTCTCCTGTTCTTTCTCTTTCAATGCCTTTGTCACAGTGAGAGGGTGACTCTCAATGTTGAGGCACTCAGCACAGCATGGTAATATTTTTACTCTTTTAGTAGATCAAGAACTGATGTTCAATATAGTCCAACTAGCCCTCAAGTTTTAGTGACATACAGAAACGTGTGCCTACTACTGTATGTTTGCACAGACTGCAGTCCTGGGCACAACAGAGAGAAAAAGACAATTCTGATTGCCAGAATGAATAGGGAGGCCTAGGTTAAGCTATGTTGTTCCCAGGAGTTATCCAGTGCAATTCAGAGACTGAATGACCAGGTGGCGCTATTACAAGTTAAATATTTCATGGCAGCACTACAACAAATCCCTTGTCTTCTGAAAATCAGAACACAAAGATTTGAAGAGATATTAGCAGGAGTAAAAGCTATGTTGTTGCTTGTGGATTAGTGTGTAAAGCTGTTTGGTGCCTTGCTACATGGTGTGGGCCCTGACCGTAAGAGTCCTGGGAAAACAGCATACAGGTAAGTGCTTGTTGGCACAACTGCTGAAATGGCTGCGAAGCATAGTAGATGAACCCCGTGGTCTCTTTTCATTTCTTGAATCCAGTGTACTGTATGTTCTGTGGCTGATGCATGGTTCTATTCCTCCGGCTACCTGAAGGCTAGTGCGTGGTTCTATTCCTCTGACCAACAGGCACCTAGAATGGTGCACTATCCAAGGATATTTCATATTTTCAGCCAGTATAATGCATGTAATTATGTGTGTAATGTCCTCTCCCAGCTTTGTGGGGGCACATCTTCTGAAGCCTGAATTACATATTTACATAAGTACCGGATCCAGGGATCGATCCTTGCATCCTTTATCTCAGAGGCAGTATTCTCTAACCCTTCAGCTAAAAGGAAGCTTACCTTTTAGCCAAGGTGTTAGACTAGCTCTTGTTCTTGTATGCTGCAGTCTTCACTTATCTCCACTAGATGGCACTCTGCACCTGGTCACTGATTCTGTATACACTACTTTGTTTCTCTTTTTCCCATCTTCCCCTGTCTCTCCCAGGAATTACAACCTGTTAACCTCCTCTCAGGGGAGGATTTGATACCCCAATCTTTGGTCACTCAATCTCAAGGCATGGCTCTTGAAGAGTTAGAGTATGCAAATTTGCATCTATCCCAAGGGGTTCTGGATATTTTCAAAGCTTCTCAAAAGCCTGCCACCAGAAAAACTTATAACTCCAAATGGAAAAGATTCAGCATTTGGTGTTCCAAGAAGCATATATCCCCAGACACTGCTGAATTGTCTACAGTTCTGGATTATATGGTTCACCTTAATGGCCTAGGCCTCAGACCAGCTACTTCTCAAAGTTCATTTGTCAGCTGTTTCTGTTTCCTGTCAGTGGGGAAGCCTTCCTCTCTGTCATCTCACCCTGTATTCTGTACATTTTTCAAAGGATTGTTTCATACCAGTCCCCCCTTTAGGGATCCTTTTCCTGCCTGGGATTTCAATGTTTGCATTGCTCAGCTTATGCAGCCCTCCTTTGAGCCTATGTCCTCAGCAGAGCTCAAGTACTTGACTTGGAAAACTGTGTTTTTGATTGCTGTTACCTCTGCCAGACATATCAATGAACTGCAAGCCCTGTCAGTTGAACCTGACTTCATTTCATAGAGATAAGATGGTCCTTAGAATCAATAGATGGTTCTTACCCAAAGTGGTTTCTGATTTCCATTTAAACCAGTCTATGTCTCTTCTTGTGTTCTTCACTGATCATACTTCCTCAGGAGAGCGGAGGTTACACAGTTTAGATGTTAAAAGAACCCTTAGTTACTACATAGAACGTACAAAGGGTCACAGGTTTGACTCCTTCCAGTTGTTCCTCACTTATGGGGAAGTAGGTAAGGGCAAACCTGCCACCAAGAGAACTATTGCCAGGTGGATTGTGTCCTGTATCCAATTCTGTTATGAGAAACTGGGAAAAATTCCACCCTCAGGCCCGAGGGCTCATTCCACTAGAGGTACAGCTGCATCTTTGGCTGTGGCCAGGGATATTCCTTTGTTAGAAATTTGCCAAACGGCTACCTGGAAAACAGTTCATACCTTCACCAAGCATTACTCTCTGGCTATCCAGGCTAGGAGTGATGCTAGGTTCAGCACAGCAGTACTTTAGAGCCTATTCCCAAAGTAGGTTCTGTCCCTCCTCCTTGGAGGTACTGCTTGGTAGTCTGCAATAGTCAAAATACAGCAATACTTTTTTATATAGTTTAATGTTTCATTGTTTTAGCAAAAAGGAAATCAAAATACACAGGGAAAAAACCCATTAAATACAGTCAAATAAGGCATACCAGCATGTTCAGTAGTAGTGCATATAATAACAGGCCTAACAATATTGCTGAAATTATACAATAACATGGCAACCGGAATGATAATAATTATTCTTAATACAGGCACTTACCTGGACTGTAACGAAGAGAGCCAAACCATAAGGAGGTACTCCTGCAGAACAGACATGGCTTCATAAAATTCGGTAGATGTACCTTCTAATGGCATATTCGAAGAGTGTGCCTGAGAGGATATAATAAAATGGTACCACAGAGTAACTAAGAGAACATAGTATATTACAAGTAGGAGTGTACAGAGGTACTGTTCTCACAAAATAGGCCATGTTTGTAACCATAAAATAAAGTAGTGAAATGTAACTGGTTATTTGGGTCACTCATACATTACTGCAGAGTGTTATAGCCTTACAGTAGTAAGGTCTAGATTAGACTGTAGATTTAGTAACTATATACAACAGCGTCAACCTATACTTAGAACAGAGTTGAAACTAGATATTATTGTTATTCAGTTTTGATATATGTATAAACATAAGAAAAGCACTGGCATACAGAAAAGTCAGTCAGAAACAGGGAAAAGGATTCAATTGACACTGGCTCTTTCAGCCAGGAAGGCCGTGAATTGGGCCCAGCAAAGATGGAAAGTTCGTGCTTGCCCTTTGGTCAGAGAGGAGCGCCTGTCCATTTCGACTACATTTATAAGCATGGATAGAATTAAGGTCACATTGGGTATAATGGGACCTCCAGTTTTGAAGGAGAATTCTTTAAGTTTGCATACCGAGTTGCATTAGCCATCTAAATTCGTGGGAGTTTAAGTTGGGGGCATCAGATTTCAGCCCGAGAAGCATAAGTGGGCACTAGGGGGGGATATTACAGTGTAATACCTTGCTTGCTATTTGCAAGGTAAATTTCCAGACTTCTGAAATCCGAGGACAAAGCCAAAGGATGTGGTATAGATTGCCACCAGAGTGCAGGCACCTCCAGCATTTATCATCAGGGAGTAGATTCATCTTCATGAGCATGGTAGGAGTTCTGTGCCATGAATGTAATATGTTGTTGTGGATGAGTCTGCTACGGGTGTCTGTGTGAGCAAAATGACTTACCTGGCAGCATTGCCTCCATTGTTGGTCTGTGATTTTTATTTTTAGAACCTTTTCCCATTTAGACTTGGAAGAAAGATTAGGGGAAGGCATGGCGTCCCTTAGTAGAGTATATAGTTTACCACCCAAGCCTTTTTGAGGCGTAAGCCATGACTTTATTGGGGGTGTTAAATCAGTTGAGGGGACACCCTTTTGCAACACAGGCTTTAGAGCATCTGTAAGCTGAAGAAATTTCCAGAAATCAGTAGTGGGTAGTTGCCAGTTGCGTTGCAGCTGTAGAAAAGTATCTACCGTTAGGGCATCTTTCATTAATATATCTTTTAAAACTAGAATACCTCTGCCCTGCCATTGGGTCCAATTTAAAGGGAGAGCATCTATAGCGATAATTGGATTGTTCCATAAAGGGGTATATAGAAGAGGGAGATCATTAATCTTGAGTTTTTTATGAAGGTTTCTCCAGTATTTAAATGAGGGACCAATAGTAGGGTGTAATAGGAGATCCTGTCATGACCTGAACCATAACATAGTAGCCGCCACAGGGGAGGTACTAAATGTTTATTCAAGTGATGGCCGTTGGGAAGAGTCTTTAGAGTAGGGTTGAAACCATTTTATAGTTTGAGAGCATTGAAAAGCTATTTTATAACCCTCCATCCATGGGAGGCCCCTGCCTCCTTGTTTCCAGTGGGCTTGAAGTAAGTTCTTACCAAATCGGGGTTTGTCCTTGCACCATAGAAAAGAGCCGTTCATTTTCTCTAGTTTAAGGAGCCATGTTTTGGGAAGAAACAGGGGAATGTGAGATAGTGTATGAAAGAACCTAGGGGCAATAGACATCTTAAAGGCCGCAATTTTTCCAGCCATAGTGAGATTGAGATGAGATAGTCGGTCTAATTCTATTTTACATGTGGATATTAGAGGACCTAGGTTGTTATCCCACCATTTTCCAATATTGGCACCCTTTTTAATGCCCAGATAAGTAATGGATTGTTGTGACCATTTTAAGCCATAGTGGGACATGGTATGTGGGAGACATTTAGAATTAAGTGGGAGAATCTCTGTTTTAGCTTGATTGATTTTACGTCCTGAAAGATGTGAAAAATGGTTTAGCAGAGTAAGAAGGGGAGGTATAGATTTTGTTGTGTTTCCGAGTACCACTAGTAGATCATCCGCATACATTAAGGTTGAGGGTTGGGACTTTCCCGGGCCAATACCAGAAATAGAAGGGTGTTGTCGGATTGCAGTAGCCATAGGTTCTACCGCAAGAAGAAAAAGTAAAGTTGAAAGTGGACAGCCCTGTCTGGTTCCTCTGTACAGCTGAAATGATTCGGATAATGTGGAGTTAGTAAGAATTTTTGTCAGGGGGATGTGTAGAGGGTTGCTATAGCCGTAATAAACCAGGGTCCAATTCCAAAGTAGCGAAGTACCTCATACAGATAATCCCATTCAACTGAATCGAAAGCCTTCTTGAAATCTATCGCCAGTGCAGCCACAGGTGTGGGCACAGTTTTTGCAAGCTATATAAGATTGAGAAGAGTTCGAAGATGGTCTGTACTATACCTATCTTTCACAAATCCCACCTGAGAAGGGTGTATGAGATGCATGAGTATCGGGTTTAGCCTGTTGGCAAGCACTCTGGCATATACCTTACTATCAGCCGTGATCAATGAGATGGGGCGTTAGCTTGCCGCCTGCTTGGGATTTTTTCCCTTTTTGAGGAGGACAGTAATAGTGGCTTCTCGTAAGGATTGAGTGAGGATGCCTTGTGCATGTGCTTCTGTAAATACACAACATAGCAGGGGTGAGATCAAAGGGGACATAGCCTGAAGGAAGTCCACCAGAAAACCATCTCCTCCAGGTGGCTTCCCAGTTTTGAGAGCCAGTAGGGCAGTGGTGACTTCTTGCAGAGAAAAAGGAACTTCCAAGGTGTCTTTCTGAGGGGGGGATAGTTTAGGTATTTTAACAGAATGGAGAAAAGCCTGAATATCTGTGATAACAGGTGGTCTAGAGGACGTATAGAGTTGAAAGTAAAATAAGGTCATAATTTTGTTCACTTTTTGAGGAATGGTATGAATAATTCCAGTGTTTGGGTGTTTTAGCCCGGATATATATCTGTGAGTTTGTTGTTTACATATTTGGTAGGCTAGAACTCTTCCACTTTTATCACCTCCCTCCCAGTATTTGTGACGAATTCTGAGAAGTGCAAAGTCGGCTTTCCTAGATGTTAATTCATTAATTTTTGTACGCATATGTAGAACTCTTCTACCACATTCGGAATAAGGAGAGGGTTGGGGCAGGGACTTCAACTCTTGTTCCGCAACTAATAGTTCACTTTCCAACCTAGTGAGATCGGCTTCCTTACAACGTCTCCTGTGAGAGGCATACCCAATAATTTTTCCATGCATAGTAGCTTTATAGGCCTCCCAGGTGATTGGAGCCGAGGTCTCGGAAATAGGGTTTTCTCGGATAAAAAGTTGAGTTTCGACTTTTGCCCACTCTATAAATTTTGTGTCCTTCATGAGAAGGGGGTCTAATCTCCAAGATGAAGATCTCTGACTAGCGTTGCCCCACTGTAGAATTAACTGCACGGGGCATGATCTGAAATGATTATGGGGAGAATGTTAACTTTTAAGGTATACAGCATAAGATTTTGGGAAATAAGCCAATAATCTAGCCTGCTGAAAGAGCCATGTACCTTAGAGTAAAAAGTATAATCACATACAGAAGGATGTACCAGCCTCCAGATTATCTACTAACCTATGCTCAGAGCAGAAATCCATTGTGGCCCGTACACCATGAATGTGGGATTATTTCCCCTGGTCACTACTGTCTAGGGTAAGAACGAAGGTTAGGTTGAGATCTCCTCCCACTAGAATTGGCGTATGAGGTTTTGACATAGTCCCCAGTTTAGCATTTAGGTCCACAAAAAATGATGGATTATCCTCATTGGGGGTGTACATGTTTAAAAGCAGAATTTGACCGTGTGGCGTGTCTAGTAAGGCTATCATCCACCTGCTTTGTGGGTCTGCTTTGCTATGTAGAACTGTCCATGGGAGATATTTGTGAATTAGAATGGCAACTCCTCTCTTTTTTGTTGGGGCACTAGCATGTACTTCCAGGCCCACCCAGTCCTTCACCAAGCATTGATGGGCTTCTTTGTTTCATTTGGTTTCTTGAAGAAAGGCAATCTGGGTTTTTAGTTTCTTTAAATGCTTTAGGACTTGCTTTCTTTTGGTCGGAGAGTTAAGACCCCTGACGTTCCATGTAACCATGGATGTTTCACCCATAGTCAGAAATGTAAAGGAGTATTTTAGCTAGGTTGAGGAAGTTACTTGCTGTTAGGGGATTTACATCAGGGAAAGGGGTTAGCATCAAGCCCTCTAAGTTAAAGAAACATGAGAACCAGATAGTGTCAGTTGAAGCCATACAGCTATACATACGCAGGTTTTCAAGTATATCAATACGCATTGTTACTATGATTAAGGATGACAACAATAACAAAAAGATAAAAAGCTACCAACTATCTAAACTACTATATACAGTAAGTGCATAACCTTGCACAACGGCAATGGGGAAGCATTTTAGCCGAGGTTGCCTTGACCTCACAGGCCTGCCCACCAGACCAGTCAGGGGGTTGAGGGTGGTAAGATCGTAATTATCATGGCTGATCCCCAGTGGAGAGCACCCCTCCTCGGGGCTTAGAAAGCGCAGGTCCAAGTTAGCCGCCCATAACATTTATTTGTTTATTTATCTGTTTATTTTATTTTTATTTTTTCCCCCTTTTTTTTGGGGGGGGGGGGTTGTAGCAGATATATATATATATATATAGATTGAAAGGACCAAACCATCATATTAAACCTTGTTCAAGTGGGGATAGGAAGAGATAACACAATTGATATGGTTTGACATCCATAGGAAGCCAAATTTTATCTTAAAATCTGTGCTTATATGGAGTAAGATCAGACCCAGCCCCCGCCCGCATAGACATCTAGAAGGATAGTAAAATTACCTATAAATTGGATACAATGCTATCATGTACAAGATAATGATTATAGCACGTAGATGTATGGTTTAACTTTACTAGCATAGCATGTACAGAAAAGAGGAAATAGAATATTTTGACATTGAGCACTTATCTAAGGCGGATCTGATGAAGCCACGGCCTGTAGCAATTCAGCATCTGAAGGCGCTTGTCGTGTCCATTCGGCAACAGTAATGTCCGGTGGCTTAGATACCTGTGATGAGGTTTGGTAATCTGCGTTAACGATTGTGCCGAAAGTTTGGGATGTACTTTGGCCCTGAGTATCAGTACTGGGCCTTGTAGTTTCATGCACCATTACTTCCTCTTGGGTGTCGTGTGAATCAGTGAAGTCGGGCGTCTCCTTTGGTAGTAGTGGGGTAAATCAATTAGGCAAACAGAATTGGACAGGAGAGTCCTCCGGTGTTTCCAGCATGGCAGATGATAATTCCCCAGTCCTTTCTTGTGGGTGGTGATGTTTCTAATGTCTCCTGGACTGCTGCCGTTTGCGTGATTGGGCTGGGAGAGTGGCCTGCAAGCCTTGAAATTTGAAGCTGGCTGGTCCAGTATTTGTAACAGTAGCATTGCTCTCGCTTGTTGCTGATTGAAATTTGTAACTCGGTGCTTTAACTGTCTGCGCTTGTATTTGTTGTTCTGGGCGACTGGGAGGTACATTTTTTTTAAAAAATATTGAATAAGGCTGTTGGGTGTAGAGAAGGAGAGATACGCACCATTAATCTCAAGCCGCACGACTGCAGGGTATCAGAGAGAGAATTTTATGCCAAGAGTATGCATCGTTTTCTTTACTTCTGTGTATTCCTTCCGTTTTGCTGCAAGTTCGCAGGAGTAGTCTTGAAATATTAAAATTCAGTGGCCTTGCCAAGACAAAGGGACTAGTTCTCGTGCTCTTGCAGAAATCCATTCTTTGTCGGCAAAATTTAATATATGAGCCATAATAGGTCTAGGCCTTTTCCCAGGTTTGGGTATCGGACTCAATGTTCTGTGAGCACGTTCTATAGTTAGCCCTGGAGGAACCTCCTGTTGCAGTAGATCTGGCAAAATATCATATAGAAAATCAAGTGGATAGCCATGCTCAGCCCCCTCGGGAAAGCCAAGGAAACGTAGGTTATTCCTATGACTGCGGTTCTCTATATTGTCTGTTTTGTCATGCAGAAAGTTGATCACTTTCCTTTGCTCACGGATAGTAGCAGTGAGCTTATCGACAGAGTCAGAGTTATGTTCTGCTTTCTTTTCGGTTATATTTATCTTAGTTTCTAGTTGTTGGATGGCATTGGTAGTTTTGTTGGAAGCGAAAGTAACTTCTGCCATTTGTTTCAGGAGAGTTGCAAACATTTCTTCAGTCTGTTGTGACATCGATTCTACAGAGACCTCGGCCCTAGTTCGTTGCGCCATATCGGACAATGTAATGTTATAACGGCTATATTAGAACTATTTGTACTTGAAAGATACTGACCTCGTTGGATTCCGATATTGATTCCTCTGCTCCACTGTCAAAGTACACTTCCCAGAGCAGCATAAATTGTAAAAAGACCCCGAGGAGATGGAGAGCTCCCACTCTAGGCGGCCATTGAGATCGGAGCCAAGCCACACACCCCCGAATACAGCAAGACTTCATGTTGTTTGAAGAAAAAATTGCTCACCTTAGTAATTATGTTTCTCCTTTTCTTTTTTTTGTATAATATTTTTATTCACTTTTGCATCATTATGTTTCTTCTAATGGAGTCTTGCTGTATTCTGACCTCCTTCCCTGCCTCCCCTCTCAGAACCTGTTTTGGGAAGTGGGTGGGCAAGTGCAGTGTTGCACCCAAGGGGTGTCTTCAGCCACTTTCTGTTGTGTTGGGTGCTTTGTGTTTGATTAGTTAAGAAGTTTTATGCTTTATTACCTGGTTTTTGTTTTTTGGGTTTCTTGACTTGAGTCTTTTAGGAATCTAAAACCTTTGTTGCCAGTTGGCTAGTAGAAATTTTACAATTTCCACATTATTTAAGTCAGTGAGTTTTAGCTCCTAAGAATCTGATGGTTGGGTTTCAAAGTGCTGCAGACAGAGTTTTCAACTGAGCTCGAGCTCAACGTTCTATGCCTGGCATAGAATTTTAACCCTTCTCTCTCCAGGGCAGTTCAAGTGCTGGAGCTAACTACAATAGTCAGAATACAGCAAGACTCCATTAGAAGAAACATAATTACTAAGGCGAGTAATTTTTTCTTTGGCACCATTCAAACTGCAGAGTCGGTGGGAATTTTATCTCGTAAGTCCTAGTTTGCATGTGACTTGCCACTTTGTACTGCACATTGCTTCCTTCCTCCTCTTATTTCCCATCCTCCTTCTCCTCCATGACCAGAGATAGAAATCCCATAGTTCATAGTGCAAGCCCCCCAAATGGGCTTACCTGTAGGGCTACAGCCCCAACACTCTCCCTCTGGCATCCCGTAAGTGGCCCTCTTGGGATTTAGTGGCCCCAACTATGCTCTGTGGCTACAGCCGCCAACTTTCCTCCAGTTCATCGGCCCAGAATTAGATGGGGGCTGAGGTCTAGTGGGCATTTTTGCACCTCTGGGCACTTGGGAGGGTTCTGCAGTACAATGAGCTGCTGAAAGGCTGGCCGCATTGTAAATAAAGAGATGGTGGCTTTTTTTTTTTTTGTTTTAATCACCCACCCCTGATTTTTTCTTTCTCCATCTCCCAGCCTATTGATTAAGGTTGCCATGGCTACACATTTCCTCTGGCTGGGAGAGCAGTAAACATCGACCTTCATAGTTGACGCCAGTGCAATTCGTTGACCAGCCAGCATGTGGACATGAACACCGGGCAGGTCACGCTTCCACTCCCTAGCAGCTGGGCTTAGTATGGGAGTCTGGGGATTATATGAAAACCCCAATTCAATTTATAAGCTATATATTATTGGTCTGTAACTCCTTCTTTTCTGTCACTGTGTAACTTGGCACACTTACAGGAACATGATCTACGGTCCCAAGACTTTATCTGCTCGGGCTGCTTGTCTACACTTGACATCATAATCCTCTGCTTGTGGCATCATAATAATTTCCACAGCAACAGAATGTGGTGTCACATGCAGAGGGCTGTGATGTCAAATGTAGACAAACTTTCTGCACAAAGGTCCCACAGAGTTCTCCTTTCAGGAACTTCCTGTCCCAACAGGGCGACTTTCTATCTGCACAAACTGTTGTTCTTAACTACAGTAGGTTTGTTTTCAGTAGAATTTACTATTACAACTCCATACCAACATGAATCACCACTCCAGTGAAATTCCAACTGATTTTTTTTTTTTCAATAAACTGTTTATGTCCCTGTTAGGATTCAAACCATGGTCTCCTGCTGAGAATACAAAATATTGTGCTTCTACCTGGATTTAAACCACCAATCCTTTACTTGCTATGTGAACACATATCCAATGCACCACCAAGCTGCACAAAAGTCAATTGCAGTTGCGGTGGTTTAAAGGTTGTATCTCTACTTATAAAGCAGATAAGTAGGGTTCTAATCCAGGCGTGTGACAGGAACATTTTGTGGTACTTTTGTCTGTACTGAAGAAGCATAATGGAGGTTTTCACATTAAGTAAGTAATAAGACATGATAGGGAGTCGGCTATGCTGGGATAAACGCATGCCGTGGTGTCTAGTGTAGCACAAGGATGCAGGCAGAGTGCCTCACAGTCCATAGAGGTGCATTTATCCCAGCATAACCAACAGCCTGGAGTCTTACTGGGGTTATAAAATGTTTTCTTGTGTGTAAATTTGTTTACAGAATTGAAGAATATGTAGCCGGCCCAGTGGCTCATCAGTAGTGCTACTGCCTGCCGAGGTGGTGACCTAGGTTCGGGCACAGACTCAGTCTGCTTGAGGGACAACCAGGGGAAGGAAGATTCCATGCACTGCTCTCCTCTTTCTGGGAGAAGGGACAGCATGTCTTGCTGCATCACAGCCACCTAGCAGAGGCTAAATGGTACGACAGTGAATGCCCAGTAAAGGAGCACTGATGCAGATGCCTGTAATGTGTGCATGTGTTAGCACACTTGTAAGCTTCACTGCATGTGGCTTCACCCTCAGCGGAAATACAGGATGAAACCAGCATGGTGGAAAAATCACTCTAGTCAGCAAGATGAGAGGGCAACCTCGCATGCCCCGCACTCTCAACTGAGGCACCCACCACCCACATAGTGGTTCAGCAAAATTGTTAAGTCCCAGAGAAGGTAGGTAATGGGACTGGGCATTGGAGCCTGACGGGGGCCAGAGGGGAGACAGTGGAATAAATAAATAGTGGAAACCATGTAAGAAAAAAATGTAAACATATCAAAATATTGGTAATTATTTTTATTCAGATAGTCCGTCTGCTGTGAGGTTGTCATTAGGGGTGCTATTATGCCCATTATTGTTTAAGTTGTGTTCTGTGTATCTTCTTGAGTTTCTTATTGCTACTTTATTATTTTTTGTTATTCTTTAGTAACTGAGTAAGGCCCACTAGGCAGAACTACCTGTTTGCAGGGGTGATCCAGGAGCACTGGGGAGGTTAAATGACTTGTTCGTAGTCACTCAGTATGAAAGTAGAGGCTGTGGCAATCAAACCCAGGTCTGCTTAATGTGCCAAGCTCATTCACCGCTCATTACTCTAACCTCTAGGCTATACTGTCATTTGATTAAATACTTTCATTTTTTTACCTGCTGTAAATAGAGTTTTTGTAGACAATGTATCCCATGAGCTTTCTGTCATTGAATGTTACTTGCATCTTTAACGGGTGTCTTTATCAGAAGAGCATGTGGGGTGAGTGAGCACTCGGTCATTATATCCTGTGTACCATCACAGAACAGCACGATCAGGGTGAGTGAGCGCTGTGAAGCAGGACAGTGAGTGAAACAATACACAGTATGGAGCAGCAGAGAGAGTGAAAAAATGCTGAGCTGCTGCTGTGAATTTATGTAGTATATCAGGTGCTGTTTTTTATGACTGTGGGCGTAGCCCAACAGGAGTATTGAATTCAGAAAAGGGCTGATGACATCTTTGCTACCAAACAACATGATACAGTGTTAAAAATAGATTTCTCTTCTGAAGCCTCATTACTATGCTGCCTGTGTGTGTATAGGAAACTTTAGAGCACTATTTTTCTTCTGGCTTGAGGAGTTAATTGAGTCCACTGAAAGTTAACTCATTATCTGCTGGCAGTCATTCTGTGTCAGATTACCAATGGATAGTACAGACATCATAGAAAGCTATTGGAAGTAGAATGGGTTAAATAGTTAAACACTTCCAGGAACTTTCTGCCATAACAAATAAGCTCTGCTGTTCCCTAGGCCCCTATAAACACAACACCTCATTTAGCCATTCGATACCCCCATCCTAAAAGCAGTCAGTGTGCTACTTTGCAGGACATTGCATAGCAAGAGTCACATTGTTGCTTTTTTCCAAATAATACACTAACTTCATTCTCAGGCAGGCAGTTCTGGGCTGCCCGTTTATATTCTACTGAATGTTCTTAACTTGCAATTTGTGACTATAGGTGTTTACAACTGAATGATAGTAACCACATCTGCTTCACTTGCAAATAGGTAGGTATTTGTGTGTCTAATTTTTGTTTGACTTACTGTAGATTAGACATAGAATCTGATCAGTTCATAACATGCTGTATTGTGATTCAACAAACTGATAAATGGGGGTTTTGGTTTCTTTTACAAATTCATTTTGCCTGACCATGGATATACTAAAAGAAACATTTTTCAACAAAATTTTTAAAAATAAGGAGTTTAGCAGTAATTTAGTTGATATGGTGTAAAGAGCTGCTCCCTGGAAAATTACCTGGTTGGGGGGGGGGGGCTGTTGCAATCTGGGCTACTGTTTATATTCTACTGAATGTTCTTAACCTGCAATTTATGACTATAGGTGTTTACAACTGAATGATAGTAACCACATCTGCTTCACTTGCAAATAGGTAGGTATTTGTGTGTTTAACTGTTGTTTGACTTACTGTAGATTACACATAGAATCTGATCAGTTCATAACATGCTGTATTGTGATTCAACAAACTGATAAATGGGTTTTTTGGTTTCTTTTACACATACATTTTGCCTAACCATGGATATACTAAAACAAAAAATTCTCAACAAAATGTTTAAAAATAAGGAGTTTAGCAGTAATTTAGTTGATATGGTGAAAAAAGCTGCTCCCTGGAAAATTACCTGGTTTGGTGGGGGGGGGGGCTGCCACAAGCAGAATGGGACTTCATGGATGGGGAGCTCATAGCAGCAGAAGAGGCATGTTGGCATTAAAAGCTTAATGGTGTGGATGTAGAGGCATCAGTATTTAAGCATGACTTTGGTAGAGGATTAATTGTGACTGGGGTGGTGGTGGTGAGGGAGTGAGCCTTGGTATTTTTAGCATAATGGTTTTCTGAAACTTCAGCCTTCAATGGCTTAAACTCTGCATCCATCTACACAGTATATCACTAAGCCACATGTAGTGGGGTGTGGGTAAAACCCAGATCACCAGACCTGGACTAGAGCTGTAAAATCTGGACTGGGCACAGCTTGTGCAAATATTGCTGATCCACTCACTCCAGATGATCTGGTCTGGCTTTTACCCATCTGCTCTGGTCCTGACGGTTCCGTTTTTAACCATGCCAAGGAAGGGTTGAAAAATAGACTTCCAGGAGTGGACCAGATATGTAAAAGTAAGACAGAACAGTGCAGTCAGAGTGACCGGACCAGCAGTATTTGAACAAGTTGCACCCAGTATGGCCAGTTTGGAGCTTTACAGAACTGCTGTGGTTCAGGTCTGTCAGTCCAGTTTTTAATCAAGCATTCTTTATTTTATACTGAAAGGCATGTGAGCAAACATGGCATTTTACACAAATGTCCAGTTTAGCATAAAAAGAGAACAGAACACCAGGTCAAATAATTACATAGTAAAATACAGTATAAACAGGACTAACATAATCAGGTCTTATACAGAGATCTTGAGGGATATACAGAAGAAAGGGAAAGCAAATAACAGTGACAAATTTACAGCATGGGATATAGTTGGAGGTACAGTTCAGGAGCATGAACAGTTGGGTGATGCATTGAAAAGAAGACGTGAAAGTCCTGCCGCACCCAGATCCTGCATGCTGACTAGCATTCCCACTGTGTGATATGCCATGGCCCAAAACATCAGGCCAAGGATTGTGTGCCTTGCCAATCCTTCAACTGGGCCACACTAATTAGGCAACAGAAAAAGCGTGAAGCACACTTGCTGGAGAAGTGCCTAGCTTTGATGGAAAAGGAGCTACAGAATCTGTGGGAAAAATCTTCCCCAATGCCAAAACCCAAAAAGACAAAAAAAAAAAGGACAAGGAGGGGCACCGACACCAGAATAGGTCTCCTTCCACTTGGAATGACCATCGGCACCACTGACACCAGAGGGGCCTACACTTCGGTAAGTATCCCTATTGCCCGTCTCCTACGACTACAGCGGATCAGACCAGGGCCTCTGTGCCTGCTTTACTCATGGTGCAGTTGGGCCTCTTCTTGGATGATGGAACCCCTGCTGTGCTCTTTAGGCCCATATCTTCTTCAGGGTCTATCGCCAGCAGCCAGGTCAATGAGTCACTCCCCAGCCCCACCGAGGAGCGCATAGTCACAGACAGTAAACTGAACTCCAACTCTCCTGTTGTCTGCATGGCCCAGGCTGATACATAGGATATTAGCTCTTCTGACGTCTGCACTGCCTCAGCTGGTAAGTCACTCCCTGGTTCCTCTGGGGACCACACAGCTGGGGCTCTCCCATCAGGGTCACAGTATGCCACCGATGTTGAGTTGACCAAGCTGCTGGACATGCAACAGTCTCTTGAGGGTTCCTCACTCCCACTGACACAACCAGATCCTCTGGGCATGCCTGCCTGAGATGGGCACTATTCTGGAGGTTCTCCTCCTTTGCCAGATCAGTCTCTTCCAGATTCGCCCACTGGGCCTGTTTTTAATTCCTCCGGGGACCTTCAGTTGAGACCTCCTCAGGCAAAGCTCCCTTGGACATCCAGATTCCACCATCTTGGACTCCTTCTCCCCAGATGACGGCAGATCTTCCGCCAGGTTCTACTCACACCCTGACACCAAGTGACCCTTTTCCATGTGATGCTTTGCTGGGTCAGGGTATATCTGGCACTCTGGTCATTCCTCAAATGCTGAACAGCCTTCCATCAGGCCCCCAGGCACAGAATCTTCCAGTGCCAGACATTCCTGTGCCTGATCCAGTGCCAGCCCCTTTGAATGTCCCTACAGGGCTGATGCCTTGTCCGTCTGGCCCTCCTGCTGGGCCTTTGGCCCCACCTCCTGCCAGGCCTTCAGCTCTGCCTCCAGCTGGACCTATGGGCAATGTTCCAGGCTATCTGCCCCCACAATACCCAATATACCCTTCGCTGGGGTATCCAATGCCTAGTTATCAACCCCATTATGTACTGGGGTACTAGATGCCAGGCTGTCTAATCAAGGGTATGCTCCTTCTGGCTTTCCCTACTCCTATCTGGCGCATGAATACCCTCAATATCAGAAGCCGGGCTATCCATTATACCAGCTTCCTCCTCCACCATCACCTCCTCAGCCTCAGGCTGATATCCAGGCAGTGTTTCAGACCCTGATTTAGGAGGAGAGGGCTCAATGAGCCTTGGAGCTTGACCTTCAGAAACCAGTGGTGGCCTCTTCTCCTGCCTTCTTGCCAACCCCCAAGATAAGCCTCTCCTGTGGATTCCCACCTTTCTGGAGAAGGCTCCTCTAGACACCAGGTCAGGGATAAAACCCAGAACACACCTCTAAAAAGGGTTCAGACTCCCAGCAGGCAATCTTTGGACTCTGACTTGTCTTCCAGCACTGGCATGCCTACACTTATAGAGCCTCAGCCTAAAGATTCCCCGAAGTCCCCTCCTGAGTACCCTTTCTTTGCAGAATTCCTCATAACTATACAAAATGCCTGTGGCTGGGCTATCCAGGAACAGGATCCAAAATTGAAAAGGCTTGCAGAGCATCTAGACATGATTGACACAGCTCTTATGCCCATATTGCCCTGGACTGGGCCCCATGAAGACCAGACATTCACTATCTGGCAACAGCCTTCCTCCATTCTGGCTGTCTCAAAAAATGCAGACAGGATATACCACACCCCAGATGGGGTCACACACGTTAATGACCATCCTAATGTAGACTCGGTTGTTATTGCACCTGCCCATGACCGGTTCTCTTAGCCTAAAATATGAGCATGTCTCCTCCTGATATGGAGTATAAGCAGCTGTACAATTTTAGTTGCAAGATCCATTCCTCCTCTACTTGCACCCTCAGGTCCCTTAATTATGTGGCTTATATGGTTTCCTATCAGAAATCTTCCCTGGCCTCACTCGAGTCAAAGATGGAAGCTATCCAGGACCAGGAGCTTAAGGCCAAGATTGCCAAGACCGTGAGAATGGCTAAAGTCTTCTGTCATCATGCCCTCCGGGCCACATATGACACAGTAGACTCAGTTGCTCACACCACAGCCACTACTATCTGCATTAGGTGACATTCGTGGCTCAGAATTTCTAGTCTGGCACAAGACATCCAGAACGCCATACTGGATGCCCCTTTCAGGGGATTTGTGTTACTCAGAGGTGACACTAAGGAAGGATATTATCACTGAAATGTAGAACCGAGGTAAATCTGTCCATGATGTCCGCTTCATGTACTGAGAGGGTTACAAGGCAAACAGTCTTTTCTTTAGCAACAGGAATGCCAGATCAAAGAGGCCCCTGCCAAAGGCCAGGCCAAATGCTGGTATCCAGCACCAGTAACCCCTACTCCCCCTGCCAAGTCCCAGAAGCCTCCCAGAGGAGCTGCTGACTCCCTCACCTCAGCCTCCTGACTTGTGGGGGACCCTCCTGCCACCTACAGATCCTCTAGGGGAACCAGTGGGGGGAGAAGATTTGCCCTCCACCTTCTGGGGTCACAGGACATAACCATGGACTCTTGAGTTCTTCAGTTAATAGCAAGAGGTTACACCCTAGACTTCCTAGACAGGTCTCCGGACAACCACAGGCCTCTTCCATTATTCTCCAAGGCACCTGACTCTGATAGGGGATGAGATCTAGGCTGTTCTGCAAAACTCAGCCATAGGTTCTGGCACAGATAGGAAGGGTACTACATTAATTTCTTCCTAGTGCCTAGTACCCAAAAAGAAGGGTGACCTAAGACCCATCTTGGACCTCAGCATGCTCAACCTGTATGTTAAGTACAAGAGGTTTGGCATGCGCACCATCCAGGGACTTCTACCCTTGCTCCACAAGAGCCATTAGCTTTGTGTGCTGGAAATGCAGGATGATTACCTGCACATCCCTGTCTTCCAGGCCAACTGCCACTTTCTGCAGTTTGCCTTCCAGGGGGAATATTACCAGTTCAAGGCTTTCCCTTTTGGCCTGTCCTCAGCACCCTAGGTTTTTACCAAATGTCTAGCAGTGGTGGCTGCAGCCCTGTGTCTCAGAAGGATCCAATTCTGCCTGTATCTGGATGAGTGGCTTCTAACGGCCCCATCATAGAGCAATCTGAGGGAGTCACTCTCCTTCACCCTGGACCTATTTTCCAGACTTGGAATAACAGTCAACTATCCCAGGTCCCATCTCTCCCCTCCTGGTGCCTACAATTCATTTGGGGTGATGCTGGATATGGTTCAGGGCAGGGCCTTCCTCCCACTGGACAGAGTGGAGACCCTGCAGGAACAGGCCAGATTAGTGGCCAACTTAAGCTGGACCACAGCCTTGTCAATCTTCCATTGGATCTACAATGCTGGTTCGACAAGAAAAACATTGACTGGCATTACAGTGCCAGGTTCCATGTTGACAGTGATTTGCAGTTGGTATGGAGCCACACACATTGGTGTGTGTTTGTTCTTTGGGTGGCTTTGCCTCTAAACCCCCCATGTGGGGGACTCTGCCTCCACACCCCCCATACTTTAGGATTCTAACTCCAGGTTGGAGTTAGTTCAGGGAGGGGGTGCAGGTCAGAGGAAGGGGTTGCCTGGTCCCAGCAGCACTTCTACGGTGACATGGCGCTGTTGTCAATATCAACGCTTGTCACCATAGAAATTTCACTGTTCAGGGTGCATACCTCCTCCATCTACTCAGGATGATGGCAGGTGCGATCCCTATAGTTTCTCTAGCCAGACTGCATATGAGGGTGACCTAATGCACTCTTCGTGTCCAATAGGATTAGTGGCTGGACAACCTGGACCACAGAGTCCTAGTATTTGGGTACATGAAGAAGGATCTTCTTTGGTAGCAGGAGTTGTCCAATGTCTCCATGGGGGTTCCTATTTCAACCCCTGCTCCTACCATGACCCTTACAATTCATGCTTCATGTCAAGGCTGGGGAGCCCAACTAGGAGACAATCAGACTCAGTGAACATGGTCTCAGCTGGAAGCATCTCTACACATCAATGTGTTAGAAATGAGGGAAGTACTGTATGCCTTCCAGGCCTTCCACCCTTTTCTATGTCCGGGGACACTCCTGATTCAGACAGACAAAATGTCTGTGGTCTACTACCTGAAAAACAGGGAGGCACTCACTTGTACCCTGTATGCCAGGAGGCAATGAGAGTGTGGTACTGGACAGTCCAGCATGACCTCTGCCTGACTGCTGTCCATGTGCTGAGCATTAGTAATATCCTGGCAGACAGTCTGAGCCACACCACTGTCAGGGCTCATGAGTGGGAGCTAAATCAAGAAGTGGTTGAGAGCTTATTCAACCTGTAGGGTTGGCTGGAGATAGATCTCTTCATCTCCTCATCCAATGCAAAACTACCCAATTGTTGCTGGCTCATTTCCGAGCATGGTGTTTTCTGGTGAGATGCACTGTCTCTGTGCTGGACAAGGAGGTTCTTGTATGACTTTCCTCCCTTCCCAGTGCTTGAGAGGGTTCTCCTGAAGTTAAAAGGCAGAAGGGTCTCACATGATTCTAATAGCCCCTCTTTGGCCTCATCAGATTTAGTTCTCTCTGCTTCAACAGCTTTCTTTTTTTTTTATTGTTTCTATTTTTGCGCCCTACTGTGGCACACCGTTGGGGGCATCCAGCCACTGCCCCATGACCCCAGAGGACCACAAGCTCACTCAATATGAGGGAGGTCTGGTACGGCCATTCCAACCCACTGGAGGGTCTCCCCCTACCTCACCATCATGGGCTGGCTCGGACTCCCATGATGCGATTCCATGAACGGGCCTCCTAGGCTGGTGGGGTGTGGCCATCAAGCTGCACGGCTGTGCCCAGACATTTTTCCTTCATGTTAGTGCCTCTGAAGCTGGCAGTGCAATGACGCCCCCACCGCATGCATGAGCGTCTTGCCATGTTCCACCCCTTGCTGGTGTCTCGACTTGTGCTGCCCCTTGTCATCACCAGGGGCCACTCAAGCGCAGTGCGACCTTGCAGACCCACCCCAGAGGGAGGAGAGCAGCCCAGGGGTGCTCAATCCACCCTCTCCCCTGCCAACCCCAGGCGACCAGAGTCCGTTCCCAAACCCAGGTCACCAGTGTAGTGCAAGGTGTGGTGTCCAGCACTTCAACCCTCAGTGCCACCGGGCCGGCATTGCTTCAACAGGTTTCAATGGAACCCCCAGTACCTCTGCCTCTCCACAATAATCTTCTGACACAGGAGCAGGGCAGACTGGTGCATCCAGGCCTCAAATCCCTCTTCCTGCATGTGTAGCACCTTTGGACACATGTGGAATAACTCCCATTGTTATTATTGTTTACAAAAATTGTCAACTGTGCAGACACATTTCTAAAAAATGAATTACAATAGTGAGACTTTTTGAAATGTTAGTTGACTCACTATACTTATGCTTGTCTACCCACTTACTCAGTCTCCTGCTTGTTTCTGTCCTTGTACCAACTAATTCCTGTTGCTTCATATCAAGGGGTTGTTGATTTTCCTATTGTGTGTGTCTGGGGTGGAGAAGCAATAAAAGACAATCTATGCAATACCCTGAATAACGCACCTACCCCAGTTTACTTTTACCTGATGCCCATTTTTAGGCCTTGTACGGTAATATCTTTCTTCAAGAGAACAGCTTGTAATGAAATGTATAAGATTTACGCTGACATTTGGGTATATGCACTTTTATATTGTATGAATGATGTGTGTAAACTGTATAGCAGTCTCTAAAAAATCAATTAAACACATCAAACGTCTTCAAAAACATGACTCAACATTGTGTTCATCTTCCACCTTGTCACAACATATAGTTGTCTCAGCAGTGTTTTCAGTTAAGGTACAGTACCTTAATGTATGTTATGTCCCAGTTCTATGGAGTTGATTGCTGTAACAGTTCATAGAATAAAATGCAAAACATATAGGTAACTGTAATACAGACAGTGGCATTATTTTTATATCTGCCCTTTCTCAATGTGCCGTAGTTTGATTCAGTTAGTGTGTGCAACAGCAATTCATGTTTATGTTTAAACCCATGAAACACCCTTATCTAGTTAATGCATTTGCAGTCGTAGTGGTTCTGCCAGACTTTGTTACTTTCTGCTGCAGCAAGGGTGGGGATGGAACAAGTGGGTACCTGACAAAACTATAGCTGCCAAAAGAAATATTTTTACATTATATCAGTGGCACATGGATATGTACTGTGAAGAGGACACTGGGTACTGGGACTTTTTAGTATGGAATACTTAAAAAGAAAAGTATGAGCTGAAAATCCATATCAGTAAATCAGATTGTAGGGCATTCTTTTATACATGTTATGATCAAAGTTACTGTTATGCTAAAGGGAAGCTAAACACAGAACATATGTGAAAATAAAAGAGAAATGTGTCTAGAAATGATATTTTTGTTAATTTGTTTCCTTAGACGTCAAGGGAGTTTTAAGGGGTTCCCTAGCTGAATTTAGGCTGTGACATTCAATTTATGTTTCTATGTGTTATGCAAATGTTCACTTACAGACTTGTGTACACTTGATCTTGGTTTGATGTGTGAAGGAAGCTTAGATGAGACTGATGGCTATACTGGCACATTTCACAGTTCTTCTTCACAATGGATGTGGTCGTAAGTGTAGTTACTGCAGATCTTTTGGGACCATTGAGGGTTTGTCCCTGCTCCTCTGTATAAACAAACCAAGAGAAAAACAGGAAGCCAGAGTAATTTATCCAATTACATTTCTGCCCTGCAGGCCTGCTATTATTTCAAAACAGACTCATAGAACTGTAGAGCTAGGATGTAGGAAAAACCTGCAGTAAATCTGAATATCTTCAAGTGAGAGAGTTGCATGTCTGTTTTTTTTCCAAGCATGATGCAGTATGTCCCCCTAAGCTGAGGTTTATTGAAGTTTCCTAACATAGAAACAGAATTTATTCGCAGAAAAGGACAGCTTTGTCCACACAGTCTGCCCAGATGATCCCTGTCTAGTCTGTCTCCACAGACCCTAACTGGTCTTTGGCTACTCTCCCTCCTCTATGCCTAATTATGAATATAGTGTATGGTAGAACATTGTTCTACCTCGAATTTCATCTGCATTGAAAAGTTGTTCTATCACAGTTCAAAAGGCATATAACGCTGTTCAACCCTTCTGTAGTAGAACAGTGTTCCAGCCCAGATGACATGTGCTAGAGCCACAGTAATGGTAACCACAGGATCAACTAGATAACGCGGTGATGGACCGACGCACAGTCGCATAACCTCCCTGGCAGATGCAGGATCAACCAGATAACATGTATGTAGAATCAACCAGATGTATATTTTAAAAAACTTATGAAAATATGTTCAGGGCATCTTCCTCCGCTCACAACGTGAGTCATACATCCCCCTTTTTTTTTTTTTGAAAGACCGCCCAAACCCGCCTGACAACCAATGACTGTGTGCATTTCAGATGCTGTGATGACCGAGCCCTAACAACTTCTAACTAACCCTAGCAACCAGCCCAACTCTCAGGATAAAGCAGCAAACATTTTTTTATTTTCTGCATTAAAAAAAAAGAAATACAAAAGTACTTAAAAAGATGTCAAATTACAACGGGGGAACCATACACTATAAAAAAATACTGAATGGGCAACTCAATGCCAAACCAGTGTGTTCTGCCACCTCGGGGTCTGATTTCAGTGGACCTCTCGAGCTTTGCTCTTGAGGTCATATGAAATCAGACCCCTCTGTGTCAGAACACACTGGTTCTGCATGGTTGCCCATCCAGTATTCTCTATATTCCCCTATGTCTATCCCATGCATGCCTGAAGCTTCTACTGTTATTGCCTCCATCACTTCCACTGGCAGTCTGTTCCAGGCATCCACCACTCTTTCAATAAAGTAGTACTATTCGCATCACTGTGACTTATATGCAGCTGTTGGTTGGACATCCCTTACTAGTAGACGCCTGCTCCATGCTGGGCTATGGACTCTTAAACTGCTCCTGCAGAAATTGCCAAGCTATCTCTCTTCCCTTATTAGTATCTCACATAGTGCATACTTGTTAAGAAAATCTGACTTTATTATGCTTGACATACCAAGGATACGGACCTCCTTTGGTAAACGTGCTATTGCATATGCCCTTCCCTCCATTTGGAACCAATTACAAACCGTACTGAAACTAACTAGCACAGTTTCAATAAACTTCTACAAATCACTAAGTTCAGCTAAAATAAAAGACACCTGTAACTGTTATTAAGTCTCTTCCTTCCCCATGTGTGCCATATTTATCCACTGGTAAGGTATAATTGCTTTGTCATATTAACTGCTTTCCTTTCCCTTCTACTCCTTGCTTTATCTATGCTTACGCTCCACTGCTACTCTATCAAATCACTCCCCCCCCCCCATATCAGTTGTAGTCTGTTTGCTCTAGCTGCCAAAATATATGTATTGCACACACCAGTCATCATGTTTCCTTTATCAGTATGCAACCTGTAAGTCGCTTCCCTGTCTCATATCAATGTTTACCACCCGCGGTCACCCTATGTGGTACCCTTGTATGTATATCCAGCCTGTATCATGTAACGTGCATTTCGTGTATATACTGTTATTATTACCTATCTATGTTTGTACTTTAAGTGTTTATGTCACAGGACCTCCTTGTGAATGAGCTTGCTCAATGGAGTTTTCCTGCAATAAACTTGAAACTTGAAAACTTCCTCACATCCCTCCTAAATTTCCCCCTTTCAGCTTCATTTCATGTTCCCTTGTTCTCATGCACCTTCTTCACTGATAAATACCCCCTCCTGTATCTTATTCAACTGTGTGAGGTATTTATAGGTCTCTTTCATATCCGCCTTTCCCTTCACTCTTCCAGGGTGTACATACTGAGATTTCGCAGATTCTCCTCATAGGGCTTCTGGTGCAGCCCCTGCACCGTTTGCACCATTTTAGTCGACCTCTGCTGGACAGCCCCCACCCTGCTTATGTCCTTCTTGAGATGCAGTCTCCAGGTCTGGACAGAGTGCTCTAGGTTAGTCTCATCAACAATCTACACAGCGGCAACATCACCTCCCTCTTCCTGTGGCGATACTCCTCCCTATGCAACCCAACATCTCACTGGCCCTACCTACTGCCTTGCCACCTTGAACTCATCAGATATGATTACTCCAAGTCTCATTCCTGTTTGATGACCATCAATGCAGCTCCTCTCCTATCATTCACTGCTTCTGGAGTTCTGTGCCCTTAGTGCACCATTTTGTACTTTTTCACATTGAAACCCAGCTGCCACACCCTTGACCACTCAATTTTCTCAGGTCTCTGCATATTTTCTCCACCCCCTCTAGGGTGTCCACCCTATTGCAAATGTTGGTGCCATCTGCAAAGAGGCATGCCTTCACTTCCAGCTCTTCTGTAGTATCACTTACAAAGACATTAAACAGGACTGGACCAAATACTAAGCCCTGAGGAACCCCACTGGTCACTCTCCCCTCCCCTGAATGAATTCTATTTTTACTACCATCCTCTGCCACCTAGCCATCAACCAATTTTGCACTCTATTTGCCACCTTAATACCTACCCTCAAACTGCCCAGTTTCTTATTGAGCCTTCTGTGTGGTATAGTTTTGAAGGCCTTACTGAAGTCCAAGTAAGCAATGTCCACTGCCTCACTCTGATCTATTTCCTTGGTCACCATGTTGAAGAAATCTATTAGATTTGTCTGACATGACCTCCCCCCCCCCCATGTGGTGAATCCATGCTGTCATGGGTCAATAGTGACTTCATTAGCTTCCCCACCACTGATGTCAGATTATAGTTGTCTGCCTCCGCTCTGCTACTGCTTTTATGAAACAGGACTACATCTGCCCTCCTCCAGTCCTCTAGAACCACTCCTTTTTCTTACACACAAGGGTAAACCCATCTGGCCCCAGAGCTTTGTCCACTTTTAGATTTGTGAGTCCTTTCAATACTCTTTCCTCTGAAAATGGTCTTGTGTCTACACCCCCTCCCAGTGTTCCTGCTGCTTTTATGTTGACCATCCCCTTCCACATGGAGACTGAAAAGAAATATCTGTTCAGGGTGGTATGAACAGGAGAATGTGGCTTCCCTGCTCACCCCCTATATGTGCTGCCTTTTATCAAAATTACCCTGAGACCAGGAAGCAGATAAAAAAACTGGACCAGACAGACTCTAAGAGCTATCTAAAAATCCAGATTGGTTATTGATACCTCCAATTCCGAAGGTCTTCTGACAATTATAATGGGAGATCCAGGGTTCTCCTTCTCTAGGCTAAATAATGGTTTTAGCAGGGGGAAGTACAAAGCTCCAACCCATTATAAACAGTTCTTTCAGGGCGACCAGTTCACCTCCTTCGAGCAGATAAGACTAACCTGATCTGATTTTTCCTGTTCCTCCAGATACGGCACTACTTACTCGTGGAAGTGGGCTTAACTGATATCAACCAGACTTATCTGAACTTGATTTTGTTTCTCACTGGGCTGCATGGTTAAAGTAAAGAAGGGGAAAACTGATTTCTCAGCTTTTTCTTGACAACAGGAGTCAACCCCTCAGACAAAATCAGGTTAAGCTGAAGTCAGGGATCCTCTCCCGGTGGAGGAGGGGGAAAACCCTTTGCCTAAAAGGTTGGAAGTTGTCAGCCTCCCACAGCTGAAGGGAATGTCAATGGAAAATCTGCACTAGGTTCATCCATGCCCCTCCATAACTCAGCACTTTCACAGGCAAAATTCCTTTTTGTGCTGGAAGAACTGTTGTCAGGTAGGAACACACCTACACGTTTTTGGCTATGCCCAAAACTGGGTGCATTCTGGAGGAAGGTCCAGACAGAGTTAGATTTCATATGGCACAAGCAGTTACCCAGTTGTTTTAAATCTGTGATTCAGGGACTCCCTCTGAAGGAAGCGGGCCCTCACAAACACAGACAAACTATATATCTCACTGTGTATGGCGGCATGTAAATGCCTCACCTTCCACTGGTTTTCAGATAACCCTTCATGTGTGGGGGGGATGGCAAACTAGGGTGCAGGAGGTGCAGCCAGTGGAACACATAACAGTAGAACTAAGTATGACCGTGGACAAATACACTTCCCTGTGGGCTAACTGGCATCTCCATCACCTGACTAGAATGGTACTGAATGCAGGGGCGGCTGAAGATATAGCCACTGGATCAGACACCTCCCGAGAGAGAGTGTGGCTGAGAATGTTTGTGTTCATGGTCTGCCCCCCTTCCAAAAGTCAGATATGCAAAAAGTTGGCTCCATGTCTGACACATCCATTAGCAGTCTAGACAACACAGAAGGCTATCAATAAAAACACTGCACAGTTCATGTTTTCAGTGTTATAGCAACTTTATTGACATTGTATGTATTTATTGTTTACCATGGTATACAAGCACAAGAGCTCATAATGCACAGTAACTGGGACAATGGCATAGATGTAGCAATGATAGTCAAGCACTTTATATCTTGTATACTGTCGTATGGGTGTTGACGTTACCCATGATACCTTGTGCCTCTGAATTGTTCTGTAGCTTCCTGTAAATGCTGAACTACTTGTCAAAATTTACTTAAATTTTTGTATAAAGCCGAGTTAAAAAAAGAAACATCTGTTCAGGATATCTCTTTTTTCCTGTTCCTCCTCTGCACAGTCTCCCTTGCCCTTTTTAATTACACAATACCTCCTGTTGTCTTCGTTTTCTCACTTATGTACATAAAATAGGTCTCGTCCCCTTTGGTTACCCCTTTGGATAACCTTTCCTTAGTTTGTGCCTTTGTGGTCACCAGTGCTTTCCCTGCTTCCCTCTGACTTTCCTGGTACACATCCCCGTCCTCTTCCCTCTGCATTTCTTTGTACCTTCTGAATGCTACCCTTCTAGCCTTATCCTTTTTAGCCACATTCCTTGACAACCATAGTGGTCTCTTTTTCTCTTTTCTTTTTGCTCACTTCTTCTGCACAGAGATTTGTTGCCTTCACTATGCCCTCCCTTCATTTGACCCATTATTCCTCCACCCCACCCTTGCTATTTCCCCCTGCTAGGTCACCTCTGAGACATTCATCCATTTTTTTTTTTTAAATCTGCCCTTCTGAAGTCCAGGACCCTCATCCTGTGTGGTTTGATTCCACCAATGTCCTTATGCTGAACCACACTGTATGGTGATTGCTGGTCCTCAGGTGGTCTCCTACCTTGACATCTGCAATACTGTCACGTTTACTGAGGACCGGGGTCAGTATTACCCCTTCATGAGTGGGCTCTCTGACTAGTTGCCCAAGAAACACCCCACTGCAGGGAATCTAGAGTGTCCCTGCTTCTAGCCAAGGTGACATCTGAGAGGCTCCAATTTACAGCCAACAGATTGAAGCCCTCCACCAGCAGCAGCTCCCCTTTTCCTGCCATCATGCTAATGGCTTCCTCCAGTGCCTTGTGCAGTTCTTTCCCTTGTGTTGGAGGTCTGTAGAGCACCCCACTGCAAACAGAGGCTCCGGCTCCTGACTCCAGGGTGACCTCTGCCTTATATACAACAACACCACCACCCCTCCTCCCTAACCTATCCTTCCTGAAGTGAGTATAGCTTGGTATGGCCATACTGTATCCCAGTCATGGTTGCCTGTGCACCATGACTCAGTAATAACCACAATATCAGCTAAGTGGATAAGGGACAGTACCAACATAATGGGGATTAATGTAGGGGGAACCCCCCCAAAAGATAGCATGATATGCAGACAACGTGCTGCTGTACTTGGCTCACTCGGAGACCTCCATACCCAAGGTTTGAAAGGGCTTAGAACTCTTTGGAATGCATGCTAGTTACATCCTAAATAAAGCAAAAATAGAAGTCCTAAAATTCTATTATAACCCCTCCAAGCACATTACTGAGCTTCTTCCCCTAAAATGGAATGCAACACAAATGAGATATATGGATGTTCAGGTTGCAAAAATTCTCTCCAGATTATTTGATGCTAGCTTTATCCCCCTAACTAGATTGGTACAGGATGACTTAAGCAGTTGGAAGCTGGTTAACTTTCCATTAAATTGTACGTAGGATGCACCCATTAACCATGAGTGTCCTACCTCACTATTTATACCTCTTCCAGAGTATCCCCAGCCTAATATCCAAAAAGCAGTTTCTCCAATGGCAAAAGACTTTCTCAAAATACATATGGGCAGGCAGATGCCCTAGAATTAAATATACTTCTGCAGGCGAGTAAGTTGGCAAAAGGGAGAGCAGTCTCGGAGCTGGAGGAATACTACTTAGCTGTGCACCTTGGAGCCCTACTCCTGTGGATGATCTATGATTACAGAGCAACATGGAAGCTGATAGAACAGAGAGAGGAAGGGAGAGACCCCTCCCCCACCCCCCACTAGATGCTGGAGCAATGGACCTAGCTTTTAAAATTAAAAACGTGGACAATACACTGTTAACAGAGAGATCCACATTGACGGCAGAGTATAGGACCTGGGAAAAATTCAGTCTGGGTTCCTATTTCTGGCCTTTTAGATGGCATGCCTGGGATACATCCTTTCTGATGGCTCAAGTGGACCTGACTTTTAGAAGATGGGCCTGAAAGGGACGGTACTCAACTCTGCAGATTAGAAAGGGAGATACTCTACTAGAATTTAACTCTATCAAACAAACATTTTAACTAAATAATTCAGACCACTTTAGATACAGTGCCTCCAAATCAGGGCTCATGTGTTAACTCAAAGTAAGTCACTAAAGGAAACACCTCCAATCAGTCACTGTCTGACTACCGTGGAGGTCATACTAAAGGAGGGATCCCCACTGGATAAATCTCTGCCCTTTACAAAACACTGTGTGGCCTGAATGTAGACCATGCAGAACACATAAAACAAAAATGTGCCAAGGAAAATGAAATTGAACTCACAGACAGACAATGGGCCTTAGCCTTCCACGTAGCCTTAAAAACCACTAGCTCCCCCTTATGGCATGAATTCTCATGGCAGGTGAAAACACACTATTTATACACCCCAGCCATACAGTGGAAATGGTGGAGAAAGTATTGGTAAAGTAAGGCCCACCACACACACATATTCTAGATTTATCCAAAGTTGTTCAACTTCTGGGATCAAATAACAGTAACCCTGACAGACTTGTTTGGGATGAATGCCCCACTTACCTTCCCACAGGCTGTCTTGGGCCTGCCCCTGCCAGGGTGAGAGGCAAAGACAACCTCTACTTATGGCACATGTTTCTGGTGGCTGTGCATAAGGCTATAACCAGGCAATGGCTCCAAGCATAGCTCCCAACACACAAACAGTGGCTGGACATTGTAAGGGAGATATATGATATTATGAACCGACAATTGTAAATAGAGGAATCTGATTGGCCAAGAGCTCTTTGAAGCCGTGATGATATCGGGATACATTATCACAGCTTCAAAAAAAGTTCTGGTGCCACCAGCCTCCTTGCTGTCTACTGTCTGAGAATTATTTTTTCAAAATGTACTCCTGCATCACCCAAAAACTCATTCATAAAACATTTTAAAACCTGTTTCTTTTATTTTTTTTATTTAAAAAACTTGAAACTCAGTTCATAATAGCAATAAGTCACTCCAAGGTGTGGTATATCATGGGATATCATCACTTCTTGGGTGGTTGGATGCACTCGGTCTGCGGCCTCGTGCCCAACCACCCAAGGCATGACAATATCCCATGATATACCACACCCTGTCGTGCTTTATTGCTTAATTATACAATGGCAATAAAGAATGCTGGCCTCCGATAGGTCAGTCTGGGACTGGATCCGTGATGTTATCTTAGTATAACGTCATGGATCTAGTCCCAGCATTCAAAAGACCGCATCAAACATTAAAAAAAAAAACACTCCAAACGAAGTGAAAGCCGCGTTTCTGACTGGCTTCACACCACTGCAAATCCTTCCCTCCCAGAACATAGAAACCTCGGCACAAAACTCTGCCAAAATAATACCCACAGCCCTCACGCATTTAACCAAATCCCCAAAGATTCTTTGTGTTTTTTAAAAAAAGAAAAAGAAAAGTGAAACTGATTCCCAGACCGAGCGCGCCCACTGAGCGAGCGAGCAACCACATTTTCAAACACTCACCGTGCGGCTCTCACTCGCTCGGACTTCAAGTCACTTTCTACCTCTTCTTTAAACATAAACTTCTCTGTGTGAAAAAAAAAAACATTTTCCCAAATCTCCTTAACTCCTTTTGTCTGAGAGACACATCCTGACATCAGCAACTGGACGACCATAACTGGGGGAAGGGGAGGGGCAGGAGCGGGAGAGGCAATCTCCAATTCTGAAACTGCAGCAGCATGAAGAGCGAGTCAGGGAGACACAAATAGAGCACCAAAAACTCAAAAACCCTGTCACAAATCACAACATAAACCCCAAGAGAATAAGGCTGATTTATAAAGACTGGCAGCTTTAACAAACATTCCTATGGGGTGTGCAGAGTCACAGGAAAACATAGCAGCTCCACCTACTGGTTGAAACAAGAAATTGGCACTATTGTTTTATAAAATAATCCTACCCATTCCAAAAACTGACAGAAAATCTACTTTTAATGTATTTTTCTATTTTTTTTTGTTTTACAAATAAGCCATTGTATAATAGCAACAATGCACTCCAGGGTGTGTCATGCTGGGATAACACCACACTTGGGGCATTGAATGCACTCGGCCTGCGGCCTTATGCTCAACCACCCCAGGCGTGGTGTTATCCTAGCACGACACACACCCTGTCATACATTATTCCTTTATGGAAGAACTCACTTACCAAGTGTAAGCCCCCCAAATTGGGCTTACCTACAAAGCCGTGGTGCTCCGTCCCAGATAGGATGGTCAGGGATCCCAGGCGGGATTTGGACCCAAGGCTCCTCTTCCTTTTGCGGTTCTGTGCTGTTTATTCCTGGTGCTGGTTTGTCGGGGGGCCATGCACCAAGTATGTTGTGTCTGTGCCTCCGGGTGCATGTTGTGGCAGTTTTGGGGGGGCTGTAGCATAAAAAAACACTGCAAATACTTTTTGGGAGTCTGCATTATGTGGAGGCATAGTCACCAAGGAGAGAGAGAGAGAGAGAGAGACAGAGAACAGAGCGGCTGCTCCATGTCCTGAGTCTGGTCATTTATGGGGCTGGCTGGGCTCAGGACTACAGTGAAGGAAGAAGGAGAAAGGTTTTGAAGAAAATTGTAAATAGTTTTATGGCAGTCTATGCTCTGGGCATGTGCAGCCACCAGTCTGGGGGAAATTTAAAGGAGCGGTGGCTCCTTATGAGGGGAAGCAGTTTCGACATGGGCTGGTACCCCTGAGCACAATCTAAATAAGCATTGGTGGGACTATAGGTCCCGAAAGTCCTTTTGGGGGGGCTCTTGAGTCTTGGTGCCTGTGTTTTGGTCTGGGATTGGACCCATGGTTTTGGTGGGCGGTTGTTGGTGCCTTTGGGGAGAAAATAAAAGGGTCTGGATTGGCACCTTAGGGGAGATCACCAAGGAGAGTGGGGGTGATTGCTCGCTTGGCCATAAAGGCCCTGTTTTTTTTTTCTCTGGCATAGTACAGCTCAGCTAGCTCAGGAGATGTGGCGGCTGCTGTTATTTTTGGTGTCCAGGTGGGAATCACTAAGAAGCGTGTCAGGGAGGAGAATGTGGAGAGCCCAACATAAGCCTGTAGCGTGGAGGTGGTCGGAACTATGCAGGCATTATGACTATGAATGGAGACCGTCTCCCCCAGTAAGGATGATGAGGACAGAGGAATATTTGACGGTGGGCTGGGTTAGGAACCAGGGATTCCAGAGCCTTCCCCTGGTCCCAGGCTGCCCCTACTCCAGGACTGTTGTGGTAGGACCTGTGCCTAAAAAGGAGCCTAATGAAGGGTGGCTGTAGGCTGGGCAGCTGTCCCTCAGATTAGGCGTGGCTGTGTCCTATGGCAGGCCTGTATCCGTAGTGGGAGAGAGAGTTTACTGCCTGAGGTAAAAGGCCTGATTCGGCCAGGAGCTAAGCTGCCTGTATTTGGACTGTTTGGCTGCTTAGGCAACAGGTGGCCACCCGGACTATATGCTCAAAAAGTGACCTTCTCGATCCAGAGTGAACCCAAGCTTATGATGTGACCCTCCGGTCCATAGTATTTCGTCTGTGTGTTTCCTGCTCCATGGAGTGATTGTTCCTGTTCATTAAATGGGATCCCCTCATTCCTGTAGTTCTGGTGTTTGGCCTCATTTGTTTTTGGATGGACTATTTGCTGCTGAAAGAGTTTTGCCTCCACAGCCCAGCCCCAGCCTGTGTTCCAGCGTGTGTATCTGGTGAGCCATGGACCAGTGAGGAAGACGTCGAGAGGGCTGCCTGGTGAAGACCACCCATAAAGGCCTATGATGTGAAGATGGCAAGGTCTGGCAGGTGAAGACACTCATCTTCATCGCTCCAGACATCCAAGTCTGCACCCAACGTTCTGAGGGCACCCCGGTTTCTTCAGGAATGGTAAGTTAGGCTGACCATGTATATAGACTCTTTTTGTTGTTTAGTGCCCCCCCTTCTGAGGACATTTACCACCATCATACCCCTAGACATGGGGAGGGGTGGGCTTACAATGTAGGGGCTTGTCCGGGATGTGATTTTGGGGTGTTCCAGTCTCGGCAGACTTAACATTGGGGTGCTGGGTCAGCTGTGGAAGTACTCCATATGCTGAATTCATTCATTGCGCAGACAAGATGGCAGTGGGACTGGGACTGTTCATGTCTTTCTTCAAGAGCTGCAGCTTCCCTTGCTTCGATCAGTGGCCAGGGCTAGAGCAAGAACAAACATTGTGAGAGCAGAGACTGTACCGTGGCTACCCCACTGTGTAACCTAGGGCACAGGGTTAGTGGGTGGTCTGCTCAATGGTTATTTAGAGCCCCACATACTTGATTTAGAAAGCAGCCCTTTAGAGACTTATTGCATTGTTTTACATGGGCTATGGGTTTTTGGGGGAAATGTTATTTTGGTTGGGAAAAAAAATTGGTAAAACTGTTAATGAAATGTTGTGGTAGTCCATATACAAGTTGCTATAATGGTGTAGGGTAATGCTGTGTTATGAATGAGTTGCACACTGTTCAATGTAGTCTATTGTAAAGGGCGGATGTCTTGTCAGGGTACTTGAAAAAACAATAATGTTGCTGGAAAATAAAAGTGTTTTACTGTGTATGCTTTTTGATGCTGCTTAGTAGGTAATGTTACAGTTTTGTGTCTGCTATGTCTCGGTTTTCTTAAATGTCCAGGCAGTCCAATGCAGGCAGTTGGCAGCTTTTGTAGGGCTACTGGTAAGGTTGTTTTAGAGTAATTGGAACTGGGAACGCCATTCATTTCAGGCTGAAATCAGGAGGTAAGTAGGTCTAGCGGTGGGTGGCCCAGTGTAGGTGAAAGAGGTCCCATGCGGTTTAGAGAGCTAGGTTAGTGTTTGTCAGACATGTGGTCACAGGTGGATTAGTGAGCTGGGTTAGTGGTATACTGGTAATGTTAGTTTTGATAGTATTAGCTTGGTATAATGTAAGTGTAGTGTAAATAGTTTCCTGGTGCGTTGTTGCCTCACTGGGATGGCGAGCATTTAAAGGGGGGAGAGTGTAAGCCCCCCAAATTTGGCTTAACTGTAAAGTCATGATGCTCCATCCCCATCAGGATGGTCAGGGGTCCTGGGTGGGATTTGGACCCATGGCTCTTCTCTCTTTTACGGCTCCAAGCTGCTTGTTCCTGGTGCCAGTTTGTTGGGTGGCCATGCACCAGGTATGTTGTGTCCCCACCTCTGGCTGCATGTTGTGGCAGTTTTGGGGGGCCATAGAGGAACAAAAAATACTGTAAATAGTTTTTGGAGCTTCACGCTCTGTGGTCGCTGAGGAGAGTGAGAGAACGGAGCGACTATTGCTTTTCCTGAGTCCGGTCGTATCTGGGTCCAGCTGGGTTTGGGACTATATTGGAGGAGGAAGGAGAAAGGTTCTGAAAAAAAAATTGAAGAAAATTATAAACAGTTTTACAGTGGTCCGTGCTCTGGGCATGCATGGCCACCAGTCCAGGGGAAATTTAAAGGAGCAGCGGCTCCTTATGAGAGGAAGTAGTTTCTGCACCTGCTGGTGCCCCGGGCACAATGTAAATAAGTACTGGTGGGACTTCAGGTCCCGAAAGTCCTTTTGAGGGACTCTTGAGTCTTGGCACCTGTGTTTTGGTCCCAGATTGGACCCATGGTTTTGGTGGGTGGTTGCTGGCACCTTTGGGGAGAAAATAAAAGGGGCTGGATTGACACCTTAGGGGAGATCACTAAGGGGAGAGGTTGGAGTGGGGGTGATTACCCTCTTGGCCATAGAGGCCCTGGTTTGTTTGGTTTTCTTTGGCATAGTGTAGCCCAGCTAGGTCAGGAGACGTGGTGACTGCCATTATTTTTGGTGCCCAGGTGGGCATCACTAAGAAGCGTGCCAGGGAGGAGCAGGTGGAGAGCCCGAAACAAGCCTGTAGTGTGGAGGTGGTCAGAACTATGTAGGTACTATGACTACAGAGGGAGACCTTCTCCCTCGGCAAGGATGATGACCTTCTCCCCCAGCAAGGATGATGAGGACAGAGGAAGATTTGAGGATGGGCTGGGTTAGGAACCAGGAGTTCCAGAGCCATCCCCTGGTCCCAGGCTGCCCGTACTCCAGGACTGTTGTGGTAGGACCTGTGCCTCAAAAGGAGTCTAGAGGAGGGTGGCTGTAGGCTGGGCAGCTGTCCCTCTGATTAGGCATGGCTGTGTCCTACGGCAGGTCTGTGTCCATAGTGGGAGAGAAAGTTTGCTGCCTGAGGTAAAAGGCCTGATTTGGCCAGGAGTTAAGCTGCCTGTATTTGGACTGTTTGGCTGCTTAGGCAACAGGTGGCCACCTGGGCTATATGCTCGAAAAGTGACCTTCTCGATCCAGAGTGAGCCCATGCTTATGGTGTGACCATTTGGTCCATTGTATTTTGCCTGTGTGTTTCCTGCTCCATGGAGTGATTGTTCCTGTTCATTAAATGGGATCCCCTCATTCCTGCAGTTCTGGTATTTGGCCTCATTTGTTCTTGGATGGACTGTTTGCTGCTGAAAGAGTTTTGCCTCCACAGCCCAGCCCCATCCTATGTTCCAGGATGTGTATCCAGTGAGCTGTGGACCAGCAAGAAAGACGTTGAGAGGCCCGCCTGATGAAGACCGCCCATAAAGGCCTTTGAGGTGAAGATGGCAAAGCCAGGCAGGTGAAGACCCTCATCTTCATTGTTCTAGATGTCCAGGTCTGTACCCAGTGGTCCTAGGGCACCCCGGTTTCTTCAGGTCTGGTAAGCCAGGCCGACCAGGTATGTGGACTCTTTTTGTTGTTTAGTGCCCCCCTCCCCAGGACATTTACCATCATCATACCTCTAGATGCAGGGAGGGGGGCTTACACAAGTAAACCAATGGTTGTCCCCACTTCATCAGAAGATGGGCAATCTGGATTCTACTTTGAGATGGACAGAATCTAGATGGCTTCTATTAAGAATACTACATAGACCTGCCCTCAGGGTGACCCAAGAGAATAACAGGATACTAATCTGGGGTGAGGGAGAGATAAATGTTAACTTGTCTAATATCGGATTCATCTTAAATTGACTGTATGGAATTTTTTTAGAATCTGTGTACCTAATGAGTGTTTTATAGCTTCCCTCTGTAATGCTCAGAAGGGAATGTAATATAGGATTGCCCGACTACCACACCATTCATGAGATGTTTACTATACCCAAGTTGTTCAATAAACTTGAATAAAAAAAGTAATGGCCACAATATCCAGGTCTCCCTCCGCCATGATGGACTCCAGGGCTGAAATTTTATTTCCAAGACTCCTTGCATTTGCACACATGGCCTTCCTTCCCCCCTCTCTTTTCAGAACTTTTGTTCCCTCCCATTTGTTTATTTCTACTGTGCTGTTTTCTTTTTTCTTCTCCCTGGGGGATTTTCCTCCACTTGTGTCCTCCCTTCTTTCTGTTGTAGTCTTCAGTGGAAGGCAGTTTCTGCTTCCGTTTTAACTTCCATTTCCCCCTCAGCTAGTTTAAATGTTCATCAAAGTAACATTTAAACCATCCACTGAGGACTGCTGTTTCCTTCACAGATGGATACAGGCCATCACCTCTGTGTAGGCCCTTATGCCTCCAGATTGGTCCCTAGCCCCCAATGTAGCCAAATCCCTCTTCTCTACACCATTCCTTTAACCATGAGTTGAAGCTCCTGGTGTGGAGAACCATGTCCTCCCACCTGTCATAGTCAGGCAGCACCTCAGCGAAAGCCACTGTGCATTCTACCTGCCTAAGACAAAGCTGCCTCCCTCTTTCCCTACCTTCCTATTCCCAAATCTATCCCCCTCACAATTGAGTTTCCCACCAAATGTTGCTTCCTCCACTGATGGGGTACCTCTATCTTTCACCTTGGGGCTTCCATTATGGAGGACCCCACATCGTCCCTTTCTACAACCATGGGTGCCTCCTCTTGGCAATCCCATCTCACCAGAGCAGTGAATGAATTTTGTAGTGGTGCAGGCTGAGGGATGTGTCCCTGGCCCACCACCCCCAGCCTCCTAGACCCCACCACAGTTCAGCCAGCCCTCCTTCTTCTAGACACTAGGCAACCTCTGGGGCAATGGCGGTAGACTCAGTGGCCCTTGGGTGGGGGAAGAGATTCTCCAGATCCTAGCCAACTTGACTCAGAGTCCAGCAATCTGCTCCATCTGCCCAAAGAGGTGCATGTACAAGGGGCAACACCTCAGTCTCCAGAAGGTCTCTCTGAAAACTGCAGGTCCACAACTACTGCACTGCACTGCATCACTCTCAAAATTCACATTGCTTTTCTCTCTCTCTGCTTTTACTTGTACTGGAATTTACTTGTAACCCTGCCCTAGATGGGGTGTTTTTAGTTTTCCCCTCCTTACTTTACCCCTCTGTAACCTTACCCTAGATAGGGTGTATCTTGTTTCCCCCCTTTTTATTTCACCCCTTACTTGTTCCTGTATCCCACCCCTTGTACCTCTTTTCATGCCTATTACATAGCCTGCCCCTTTGTGCCTTTCCTTAATTGTTTATATGCCTCTGCCTTAGACAGGGTGTTTTCCCTTTTCTCACACAATTGGTACTCGCTGTTTGTAAGGACAGTTACCCCCCTGTAGTTACCCCCTTACCCTCCTCCAGTATTTCCTACACAGGTAGCAGTAAGTAAACAGGTACCTTACCTTACCTTACTAGGCTGGCGGGATTTTCAGCATGGCTGCTGTTGCCTGAACATGCCTGCCAATGCCTAAGACACCAAACCTGTTCCACTCTTGCTCTGGGACATGAGTGTGATGGGACATGCTGGAGTGGTTGGCTTTTATCCCTCTGTGGGCTCTCAGAGATCCTGGTTCTTTTTGATAGATCTGTGACTATCACGTGACCTCAGGCTCTGCTCTGACCCCTGACCTGTGTCCTTCTTGAAAAAGAAAACAAAGTGTAGGTTAGTTTAAAAACATAAATCAATGTTGCAGCTTTACAACTTGTCTGGAAAAGGAAAAGTGGCACCAAAGATGGGGACAGAGGAGTTTGAGAAGCAGCTGACGGTCCTAACCCACACAAGAGGCAAGGCATGGTGGGATGCCTGTTTTGTAAATTTATGGGGAAATTTTGCAAACCCAGAGGTTGAAGGGCTAATAGGGCTTTCAGCTCAGCTGACTCCACCAGCGCATCCAGCAGGGCAGAGAACAGTGTCCCAGCAACCAGAGTCCAAGGTACAGGGCAAGAAAAGGACACCAGTACCATGTGTGCCAGTGGGCAAGAAGCCAGCAGCCAAGAAGCCAGTGACCAGGAAGCCAAGCCAGTAAAAGAGGCAGTGGACACCACCATGGCCAAGCAACCCAGATCAATGCAGGCCAGTTTTGAAGAATGGAGCCCAGAACAGATGAGGGCCTTGTTGATTAGTACTATTGAAAGTAGCAACCCAAGATGTAGGTAGTTAAAGTTTATTGTCGCACCAAAGGTATTGACTTAAAAACAGCGTATAATTTACAAATACATAAAACTTAACAAGACAGTACATTTAGCAAGAGTCTTTTCCACACAATTTCTAAAAAGGAACCTACTGCAAATACAGTGTGTTCCTGATTTACTGATAAAAGGCTATACAGGTTATAATATTCTAAGGTCATTTCTTGTTTACAGATTCAGTCTATTTTAGTCTTGGTAGCTCACGGTATTGACAATAGAACATATAATGTAACAGATATTTCTCAAAAGTTACAGTCTCACTATAGCAACAGTTAATTGACATTTTTGAATACAGAGATCTGAAAGTCAATGGAGTTATTTTGAATTTAATTCTTGCTATAGCTTTTCTGTGCTCGTTGTTGTTATAAACATCTAAATATTTGTCCCTGCCCCAGCTGGTTTTTATTTTCTTATATTCCACAAGCATTTCTGAAACGCCAATCCTCTCCATATTGACTTGTACTTTTATATCTATAATTCTTTGCCTACAAACTTGTTCAAGATGATTTAACATTGATGTTGAAAGAACAAGCCAATTATGAGAAATGAATCCTCTCATTTTTTGCATGAAAGTATTTTACCCTACCAGTTCTTTTGTGCTAAGCTATTGTTGTTTGCTTTCAAGATTTCAAGTAGCACTTTTCTAGGAATCCTTTGATCATCTGTTTTCAGAACTCTTATAAAGTATCCTATCACCCTTAGCATGCTTTTTGTGTAAAGTGATGTGAATTAATCCCTGTCTCTGCTCTAAGATACGCTCCTGGTATATAGCTTGGCAGTCCTAATATTCTTCTCAAGAAAAAGTTTTGTGTGTATTCAATCATGTTCTTATTGCAATCCACACCTGAAGTTTCTATACCATATAACATACTAGCATTTATTTTGGCCTCAAACACTTAAAGAATAGAAAATAGACCTTTGTGAAAATTTGATGTGAAATTTTAAGAATCCATTTACCTTGTGTTTTAATTTTACCACAGAAGATCCCCAATGTTGTTTCCATGAATTTCAAGAGCTAAAAGTGACACCCAATTGTTTATAATAATCTATGACTTCAAGCTCATGCCCCCCCAATCTGAAGGCTCTGCCCTGAGGACCCTCTTGCTCCAAACACCAAGATTGTGGATTTCTCAACATTTATTTTAAGTTTTAATTTGTGAAGTTGTGCTGATAAAATATCAAGTGTTGTCTGTAACTCAGTTGGAGTGAGAGATAATAGGACCCATCATCTGTGTGTAACAATAAGGGGTCATGAGATTATCTACTGAAGTGGATGAACCGCCTATATTTATTTCTGTCACTTACAGCATTTATATATGTGTTAACTGGGAAGGGTGCAAGGATGTATCCTTGTTTTACTCCCTGATTCATTGTTATTGTATTTGAGAGTTTTCCATCACTTTGAAACATAATTCTTGCAAGGTTGTTTCTGTGTTACATCAGCATAATCCTTATAAGATACCTATCCAAAGTAGAGCTGAAAGTATCTGCCATAATGTTTGTCTGTTAATGATATCGAAGGCACCACTTTAATAAAAGGATTTTTGGACTGTTGTAGCACATATTTGTCCTGTAAGTATTTTAATACAAAAATGCAATAATTTGTAGAATGATTCTTCTTGAAACCTGCTTGTAAATCTGTAAAAAGCGTAGCTCTTCTGCCCATTGTCTTAGAGCAGTCAAGATGCAGCAGTGTATGTTTTCACTGGAATGCTAAGTAAACATATTGCTCTATGATAGTTGGGGTTGGATTTTAAACCTTTTTTTAGAGAGTTGAACAAGAACACTGCTATTGCAAGTTTGTGGTATTTCAAGCATGATATGAACAGCAGTGAAAAGTTATGCAACAATTATAGTCCAAGTCTCCGCGTTATGAGCAAGGGCCTCTGCTGGTATCATTTCTGCCCCTGGGGATTTAGAAACACAGAAACATAGATTTAGTCAGCAGAAAAGGACCTTTTGATCCATCCAGTCTGCCTCTTGTCCTTGCCTATTCCATCACAACTGGCTCTGGTTGGTCAGACTAGTGTCACTCCCTCCCCTCATTCCTCTACCTAATATGCCTCTGTGCCTATCTCATGCATGCTTAAAGCTCCCCACAGTCTTTGCCACAGCTGTCTACTTCAGTAGGATGTTCTAGTCATCCATCACCCTTTCTGTGAAAAGTATTTCCGCACATCTCCCCTAAACTCTCCCCATTAGCTTCATTGCATGTTCCTTTATTCTGTGTCTTCCTTTCTCTGAAATAAACATTCCACTTGCACCTTGTTCATGTCTGTGAAGTATCTGTAGGTTTCAAACATGTTTCTTCTCACTCTCTTCTCCTCCAGTGATAATATGATGAATTAATTGTGATGTAACATATCTTTAACTGTATATTTGAAATACATATTGTTAGTACCTGTTTTGATATCTATACTTGAATTATCATTTAATAATGCCCCTTTACAGATTACACATTTATACTTACACATAGGACTTACCCCTCAATCTCATGACATACACATGGCACTTACCTCTCAATTTCAGTTTATATTCTCCTATTCTAGTATATATTTCTCTCTCTAGAACCTTTGGCTTAACTATTAACCAGGTTGTAACTCCCTGTCTATACTGTTAGGTCTATTATGTTTTATATCACTGAGCATTTTATCTGAATTATATATATGCTCAAACTACCTCACCCATACACCCTCTGAGATATCAGCCTCTACAGTATATTTACAATATTTGATTTACACCTGAAAGCCACTTGAACTAATGTTTTGTATCTGTTGTATTGCTATCTTCAATAATATCATTACAACTCTTGATGTGAACAATGTTTTTTTAAGATATGTTAGTGGTTAGTGGTAGAGCCAGACCAAAGAGCTCCTCAGCCATGTCCTGTCCGAGGACTGGCCCTGTCCTCCCTCCAGACTGAGGGCTAGTCCCTCTGTGGATTCTCCCTAGCACACAGTGGAGCCAGAGGGGGAGGGCTGTACTCCACTTCCCCCCTGAGCACATAGCCCGGAATGCCTTACCAGTCAGAGTGGAAGGGCGGGTTCAGGTGTCCAGGTGCAGCTTCATGAAACCCAGTTGACTCAGTTTTCCCACCATTTTCCTTCCAGTAAAGCCCAGAGCCTGCAGCAACTCAGAGGATGCATGGCATGGAGGCATGCATGCATTTCAGAACTACAGCTCCCTCCACTCTCCCCTGACCTATGTTTGCCTCCTGGACATCAGCTGTACCACCAGACCTCCACCTTGTGGCAGCCAAGAGCTGGGAAGACTCACCACCCCAATATGAGAGAGAAAACCTGGCAGATGGCTGCTTGATCCTCTCTTGACCCTTCTCCTCCCCCACTGACCACCAGTGATCTGAGCTTGTTCTTGAACATGGGTTGCTGGTGTGGTGAGCGGTATGGTGCTTAGCAGCATCTCAGTCTTCTGTACCACCGAGTCAGCCTGGGACTAGTCCTATTTAATATTTTTTAACCAGCACGGCAGAGGAGCTGGAAGGGAAGATCTGTCTCATTGTGAATGGTACCAAAATCTACAATATGAGGGACACTCCGGGGGGGGGAGGGATGAGTAAAAACCTGAGAAAACTTGAGGAGCGGTCATCAGTATGGCAGCTGAGTTTCAGTGCAAAAAAGTGCAAAATAATGCCTTTAGGGCACAGAAACCCTGGGGCACAGTACAAAATGGGTGGAGTGATATTAAGGACCATCAAGCAGAACAGAGACCTGGGGGAAACCATATTGGATGACCTAAAGGTGATCGGGCAGTGCAACAAGGCAGTTGGGAGGGCTAGTGGGATGCTGGGGTGCATATGGAGGAGTATCACCAGCAGAAAGATAGAGGTGGTGTTGCCCCTGTGTACAACACTGGTAAGACCCCACCTAGAATACCATGTCCAGTTCTGGAGACCACAGAGACAGAGTGGAGGTGGTCCAGAGAAGGGAACTAAAATGGTGCTGGGTCTGCATCAAAAGCACTACAAGGAGAGACTAGAGGACCTCAGTATGTACACCCTGGAAGAAAGGGGGGGGGAGATATAATGGTGACCTTTAAATACCTCATGAGGGTAAATAAGGTGCAGGAGGAAAGTATCTTTCAGAAAAAAAAACAAGAATTCAATAACTAGGGGACATGCTATGAAGCTGGAGGGGGTAGATTCAGGAGAGATGTGATAAAGTACTTCTTCACAGAAAGGGTTGTGTATTCCTGGAACAGCCTTCCAGCAGAGGCGGTGGGGTTCAATAATGCATGGGATAGGTGTAAGGGAATCTTAGTGCGAAGGACGAAGGAGAGGGAGCAAGATCTATAGATCAAGTAGGGTCTGCAGTGATACTTTGGTTAGGGAAAAATGGGCAGACTGGGTGGGTCAAGCGGCCCTTATCTGCTGTCAAATTTTATGTTCCTATGTTATTTAGACTCCTATACTTAATTCATATAATCCTAATTACTATAATTCCATTTTAAGAGTTGAATACAGCCCAGTGATAGGTCCTGGTGGACTTAAAAAAGGTGGGAGATACTCCCCCTATCATTGTTGGGCAGAACTGCATCAATAAGGATGAATATACTACCCAGATTTTTATTCTTATTTCAAAATTTTCCTCTATATATTCCCTGTATAGAATTGAAAAAAAAAAACAGATAAAGCATTACATTATTTTGTCTGGGGTAAGAAACGTGCCAGAATAAAATAGGCTGACCTTTATAGACCTAAAAATCAGGGAGGAATAGAAATTCCCAATGTAAGAGTTTACTACCAGATGGCCCAACTGTTACCCTGGGTAGAGTATAGAAAACAGGACCCCAATAACACTTAGGTGACCCAAGAGAAAGGAAGCAGACCTGGACTTAGCCCATTAGAGGATTTTGAAGCCTCAATGGAGTATATCTTCATAAAATAAAAACTATAAACCCTTGGTTACAACATATGTATAGAATACGTGGTACAGTTAAAACAGAGCTAAACATTATGGACTCCCTAACAAAACGAACTGAGATAACCCAGTGTGCCCAGTTTGCTCCTGCAAGATTGGACCATATTTATCTAAGATGGACGTGACAGAGGTTGATCTCTTTTGCTCAGTTCTTTAATGGAGGACGGGTTAAATCATTTGGAGAGATGCCAAGGGAGCGTGGGTTGACACAGAGGGACTTCTTCAGATATCTATAGGTCACCTCTGTCCTCAAAAAAGGTGAACACAGGAGGAAGGTTCAAAGGGACCTACACCCTTTGGTTATGGTCATATTGCAGGTGGTAGAGGGGACACTCAAAAAATATATATGTCTAGACTACTTCAAACATACATAGAAATAAAGGAACAACCTCTGCCAGCATACCAAAGGGCTTGGAAAATGGAATCAGGGAAGATCATAGAGGCACAATCATGGAAAAAGATTTGGGACAGGGCACTCTGAACATCAGCATTGAATAATTGGAGGGAATTCCATTGGAAAATACTTAATAGATTCTTTCTCACCCATACTAGAACCAAACATTATTCACCAAACAATACAGATAGATGCTGGAGAGGATAGGCAGGCAGTACAGTGCAGTAGTTTAAGGCTATGAGCTGCAAATCTGGAGACCTGGGTTTGAATCCCACAGCCCCACTTGCATACTGTGTGACCCTGAGCAAGTCAATTAACTTCCCTGTGCTCCCAGGTCACATCTGTAAACAAACTTTCAGCTTAGTGTGCTATTCCTGGTTAAAACAATTGGAAAAAATAAAAATAAAAATTGGATGGGGGGATCATTATCATATATTATGGAGCTGTTCAATCCTTCAAGACTTTTGGACAAACCTGGAGGAGAACTATGGGAGGATCATAGGAACAGGGGAAATTTTAGACTTCAAACACTTGATACTGGGACAGCTACCCAAGGGGAGAAGAACAAATGGTCAGAAATCCTTTGCAGGCATATTATTAGCAGCAGGTAAGGCCATTACAAAAAATAGCTTAATCCAGAGCCTTACAAGGGAAAAGAAATACCAGCCACTCCTTAATAGTTTCAAAAGTTCAGCTTAGCCCCTTCATGTTTAAAGAAATGCAAGCAGTGTGCTCTTGGCACACATCTATCACACATTTACTCCAAAACGTCTCTATGTATATAGAATTGTAGCCTTTTTAGTGTTTTTCCTATTTTTTGCTTAAATATTTAGATGCTCAGTTCGACAGTAACTCACTCGCAGAGCTTGTTTTTTTAGTCAGTCATACCAACAGCACTTTATTAAAACACAAGGGACTGGCTCAGTATGGTATTAGAGTATGCATTTGAAAAAAAACAAACACTTTGGGACAGCGCACGGGGCAGACACGCATTCCAGACCTCCATGTACTTCCAGGACGTGGGTGAGTTACTGTCAGACCCAGCAACCAGATATTTAAGCAAAAATTAGGAAAAACACTAAAAAGGCTGCAATTCTATATACATAGAGGCATTCTGGAGTAAATGTGTGATACATGCGTGCCTAGAGGCACACAGCTTGCATTTCTTTAAATACGAAGAGGCAAAGCTGACAGTGCCCCTTTAAAAGAGAAGTCTTACTACCTGTTAACTCTAAACCTTTTCTTGATACTATCCACTGAAAGGTTACTGATAGAACGAATATAATACTACTGGAGGAGTGTGGTATAAAACTGGAGTTTCCAGGTCAGTCATATGCACTGAATGAAATAATTATTAACCTGTAATTAAGTAAACCATTACTGAAATGTATCTTTAATCTCCCCCTTTTTTAAAATGTTGTACTTATAGTACACAGACAGAACGCTCCTGAGTGAACTAAATCTATCTCAAAGCAATCTTTTCATGCCTTATGCCTGTAATTCAGGTATATACTTTGAATTAAGTTTTATTATTCTTTAAAGGGCTAACAAGTAAGTAGCATACGCTGATAAACTGTACAGATATGTAATACTACATTACAGACTTGCAATATGATTTTAGAGTATCAATAACAGGTAAACTAAGCTGACTATGATTATATGAACATACAAGTAAAAAGTTAACATGTTAAGTGAGTAGTGAAAACTGGTGTACAGGCCAGTTTGAGAGTGACTTAAGGAGGGTTACATTGTCGCCCAGTCTATGCATTGGTTATTATATGAAATTCTGAATATATATATATATATATATATATATATATATATATATACCCATACATATATATATATATAGATACATAGATACTTAGAACAGCCTCACCATTCAGAAAAAATGTGTTTTAACTTAACCGTTAGAAACAGATGGCATTCTCCCTCTAGTGGCATGAATCAACTATTACCCAAAAATGTATTTTTATAAAAAATAATTATAAAATGTTTGTGATATGAAAATAAATATTATACTCAGTTTGTAAATATGTTTATGCATAGATCCCATCCCTGAGGAAGCCTAACAAGGTGAAACATCTGCCAATTGGGATTTTATGAGATAAAAAAAAGAAAGAAGAATAAAACAAAAAACTTTTGAAACTATTAAGACGCGGATGGCATTTCTTTTACCTTGTATGTTTTATCGTCCATCCACCAGTCCCCCAACTGAAAACTAAAGATATCAGGAGGGAACCCACATTTATTGAATCTGCTCTATTAATTCAGAGCCACCCACAGTGCAGGAATGGGTGAACATAATGAAAGGGATATATAAATATATATATATATATATATATATATATATATATAGGATGAAAAAATAACTGCAGACAGAAAAATTCACAGGAATATGGCTCCTTTGCATGCAGTTTATTGAAGAACTAGAGGGAACATCAGTTCTATCCCAACAAGCTTTTGGATATTAAAACATAACTGGGGAACAGATATCTCAAATATTAAAGAAACGACTCAACTTCAGGGAATACAGGCTGCAAATGACTGTAAGTAGACCTAAGGACATTAGAAGAAACCACACCATTTAGTGTATATGGAAATTATAAGGAATTACAAGCACAACATAGGAGAATAGAAGAAATCAAACCACACAAGAGTTTTTAGTTACTCACTGTTTATTCTATATATGTTTTAAGTAAGAAATATTGTATAGAAAAGGCTTTATAGAATATATATGTATGATTAAAGTCAGGCTGACAGGTCAAGGTAGGATAGACTGCTGAAAGTGAAGCAAGTAACTGTTATAAAATCTCTTTCTATGTGATAATTTCAAGGATGGAAGGGCGGCAACTCATGAATGTTATGGAAGGGGAGAGGATGGAAATGGAGTAGGAAGACATCTGTAAAACAAGGAAGCAGATATTAATCATATGTACAAATATGTAAGAAAGATTTTGAAGATATCTGTTTCCAGATTTTGGGTACTGTGGCTGTGGTGAAGGAAAGCTTTAGGATGTCAGCCAGTGAGGCGGCTATAGCTGGGCAGAGAGATAGAGGAGTTTGGGGTCCAGGCCATCAGGGGAGCCACCTTTTGTAGGGTTTAGAACTAGGAGGGCTGTCAGAGCTTCAACAGGGGAGACCTTTCAGAAAGAGAAAGTATCATTTGGTAGGGGTTCTTTAGTGGTGTAGTGATGTTTGATTGGGAGGGTGAGAGAGGAGGGAGGAAGGCATGGAGTAAGGATACACAGGAAGTGAAATATGAGTTGAATTCAGAGGTGACTGCAAGGTGGTCTCAGAGCAAAGCATTATTAACCTTAAGAATTGGGGGAGGTGGTTTAATGGGGGTGAGAATAAGGCATGGACTGCCTTCCAGAATTTAGAAGGGTTGTCTATGTAAGATTGAAAGTTATTTCTAAAATGTTCAGACTTAGACAGTCTAATGACTTTTGTACATTGGTTGTGTAGGGTACGGTATAACATATGATCATTCGAGAACTTCGATGCTTTGTATTTTTTCCAGGCCAGGTCACGAGCCCGGTAGCATGCTAGTAGCTCCGGGGTAATCTAAGGGAGGTGGTTGCCGCGAACCCTAGAACACCTAATAGGGGCATAGATTTTCCAGGTGGCAATTTTTCTTTGAAACATACCAGTGCATCATCAACAGAGTTGGCTGAGGCGATGGGAGTCCAGTCAATTTGCACAAGATTAAGGAGTAATTGGCTTATTTCAAGTGACTTAAAAGACCTTGAATATATTATTTTATGCGGTATCTTGGGCCGGTGAATTTTCCTGACCATAAAAATCATGCGGTGATCACTTAATGAGTCAGGCAGAAGGCCAGAGTTTATGACTCTGTGGGGGTGGGATGTGGGGGCCCAGTCAATCAGTGAGTGGTTTGGTGTTTTGTAATTTGACCGAGTTGGCTCTAGGATTTGCTGTGAGAGGTTCAGGACAGTTATAACATTATGGAATTTGGAAAGAGAGGGAGCAGCCCAGTTTTGATTGAAATCCCCCAGGACATAAAGCTCACCAGCTGATGCATGAGAAGCCAAAGTGGTGAGAAGGTTGGAACAGAAGATAGGGATAAGCCAGGTCTGCAGTAAACACCATCTATAAATACTGGAACCAAAAATGGAAGGGAGAGTCTAATGAGGAGTACCTCATAAGATACTGGGACAGATGTTGATAGAATAATGTTGGCATGGAGTGATGCAGAGATGTACATAGCCACTCTACCACCCTGACTTGCCAGGTCTTGCCGGATAATAGAGTATCCAGAAATAGTTATTTCATTATTTGTAATTTTGTTGTTTAGCCAGGATTCTGACCCTATAAGGATATCTGGGGCTAAAGAGACAGCCAGATGTTGTAGCTGGACTATTTTTGGTAGCAAGCTACGAATATTTACATGAAGTACCTTGAGGCCATGTGGGGAGAGTAGGGGGTTAGAGGGGGCAATAACCAGAGCAGGGGAGGTACCAACCTTTGTGTTTGCAGGGAGGATGGGGGGTGTTGGGAGGGGGCCTGGGTTTGGGTTGATATCACCGCACAATAGGAGAAAGTAGATTATGATGAGATAGTGAAGTTTATCTCATTTATACCATGGGAGGGATGCGAGGGAATGTGGTAGCAGATCTGGGAAGGCGGAGTTTGTAGCTTTAATAGTGATAGTAATGAATAGGAGTTGGGAAGTGAGATCATTGAAGCAATGGGTAGGGTACGGAAGTGGGACCATACACATAGGCCATATGTAAGGGTAGTGGGATTAGAGATTTGAATGTTGTTAAGGCTCTGGGGAGGGCCGTAACCAGCGCGAGGGGGGGGTTCATGTATGGATGGGGGTGCAGAGTAGTGGGACCTAAGATAGGAATGATCAAGAGCAGGGACCAGGCCACACTGAGAAACATGACGCAGTGTGATGCTGGGAGCAAACAGCAAACGCGAACAACTTAAAACTGAGGTTTGCAACGAGTAATGCTTAACCTAACTTGCCGTAATTCTCAAAAATACACTTGGGAACGTCAAAGCATACCTCTCAACCTCCTGCCTCACAAATCAGGGACAAGGCTTAAAAACATCAGGGACAAAGGACCAAAATCAGGGACACATCTTCAAAATTAGAGAGATCCACCCAGAAAGCTGGTAGAATATGAGGCTTAGTGCAGAATGCGTTTTCTAAAGAAGAACAAGTCTGTAACTTTAATGCTTGATATTATTTTGTGCTTACGATTTCCACTGTTTAGCCACGGAAAGACAAATTTTAGGAGGGACAGAGTAAAATTTTGAGGCAAAATCAGGGATATCCCTGAAAATCAGGGACAGTTGAGAGGTATGTGTCAAGGAGAAATTAGTAGAGTGCTACTGTTCATGTAATTTTTATAGGTTAGGAAGAGGAAAAAAGTTGAAGTCCTATTTAGAAAATAAAAAAAAACCTGCCAGAGTGCATAGCTACAAAGTGTTTTTATGACTAGGAAGGGGAAACAAAGTTGCAGCATTTGGTCACTAGTTGTGAGTTCTTCTGGAGTTGGGGTGGGGGTGGGTGAGACAGCAGACAACAACAATGCTTTATTGGTTGGTAGGGAAGAAAGGAGGTGGAGACTTAATGGAAGCAGACCATTTAAAGAGTACCAGGGGCAGAGGGGGTAGCAGAAAATTCAAGCAGGCTGCTGGTAGCTGCAGGGACTGAGCAGCAACTAGTAATTAATTAATAAGTCCCAGCAATAAGCTCAAATTCAGCTAACTTTTACATACAATTACTGACTGATTGTAAACCTGTGCAAGCCAAGTAAATCATTTTAGAACAGTTAATTTGCAGGAGATGGAATTAATTAAACAATCCCCGAGCACAATTGTGTTGCTATTGAATAAACGAAGTTGCTTGTAGCTGGGCAAAGGGAAGCAGAGCGAGGATGGGATCAAGGAGACAATGCCAGTTGCGTTATCAGTGCAGTGGCCAATCCCGCAGAGCTGCGGGAGGTGCCAAATTCAAGCTGGAGAGAAATTATCTTGACGGGCAGGAGCGGTGGCAGCAGGCTGCATGTAGGAAATGCATGAAAAGTAACCATTTTGATAAATACAAACATTTAAAACTTAAGATACAAAATTTGTAAATTTGTCAATATTTAATCGACTTAGTCCAGCTTACCTAACTATGGGGTTTTTGCCTATGCACTGCAGATAAGTTGGAACTCTGCAAACCAGGGGTTCAGCAGACCCTCGGTGGCATTAGCTACATGTGTGGCCAGTCAAGGGGTGTGTCTAGGGGTGTACCAGCACTCCGCACTATTCACGAAGGTGTGGAGTGTCAGGCAAGGGGGTGCAGGATATGGAAATGGGAACTATGCCATATCTTTTACATATCCCCCCTGAGTGACACCTGTCGGTTGCAGCGGGACAAAGAGTTCCCCCTCCGTGCTGCCCCAGTCCACTGGGCTGACAGGGAGGGCTGGGGTATCCATTCAGGCACTTGCCGATACTTTTGAAAAAGTTGAACCAGCTCCTACCCAGAATCCCCTGCTCACATGGATTAGGGGATCTATATTTGGGACCCAGGACGGACATCTGATTGGATGCCTGCCTGTGTCCCTCAACCCTCCCCCGATGAAGCTGCACACTGGGGGGGGGCAGGGCTGCAGCCACCCTACAGAGGTATGCAGTAGTGCATACCATGCACCATGTGCCTTTCTGCAGGTACGGACCTACATGGCCCAGGTATGCACAAGTCGCGCATAACTGGCCTCTCAGTAGTGCATAGCCACCAATCATACCTCTCAACCTTTCTTCCCTGAAATGTGTGACAAGATGTGTGACAAATGACCAAAATGTGTGACATATCATCAAACTTGGTGCTGCAAGTTCAGAACACTATTGCTGTTAGTGCACTAATGTTAATAATGTTTGTTGATAACAGAGCATAGTAGATACTTATGAATTTCTGCTTTAAAGTCTCAGTGGGAAATGTGGAATATCCCCTTCTTCATGTGGACCAGAGGATTTCTGAGGGGTAAAATGAGTGATGTACCTCGTAATGTGTGACAGTTGAGAGGTATGCCACCAATAGCAGTGAGCATCAGCATACAATGCTAAACTCAAAGTTCCCCAAACCACAACAACCTGACTTAAGCTCACGAGGAATTTTACTTTGAATGTCTTTCAATAAAAGATTGGTTTTCAGTACGGCTATGGATATCGCTGCTGTATGTTGTAAGTCTTATAAAGTAACACGGACAGTGCTGCTTTAGCGTTGTTTCATAATAAAGGTCTGATTAAAAAACTCTTTTAAACTCTTTTTGATCCAATAGTGAAGCCCTGCTTTAAAGTAATACAACTGGGGCCTCAGAGTTCATGTCCTGATAAACAAAATACTTCACAATCAGTGTTCATGTATTCGTTAGGACTGAAGCAAGTGAGTAAAACCCTTTGTTCTATTCCAAGCATCTGGTCCAGGGGTTTCAGCACCACCGCTCTGGGGCTCCTTCTTTCCTGGGGTCCATGGCTCCACAGACCACAACTCTACCTTGGCTCATCCTTGATTCTCTGTCTCCTGTCTTGGTCTTGGTTCCACGGCTCTCCAACTGGTCCTCTTGTTGACTACCTAGCTTCCCAGCTTCCACCAGACCTGAAGCACATGCTGACACACGGGCACTGCAGCTCCTTTCAGGGCCTGTCTCATCCTGTACATACTCTGCCTTGCAGATAACCTAAGAAAAAGGTAACTGAAAGCCTTAAATTAGATAAAAAGAGACCGAGTTATTTGTACTATCAAAGCACTGCTGGCATACCATTCATAAAATAAAGAGAGACTACAATTTTGTTAAATTATAGACATAGCTTCCTCTGCTGCTCACATCGATACCTGGTCTGCAGCCATCTCAGCTAGCCACAAGGAGAGTTGGTGCTGAAGAGGCCCTGGCAAGGCAGGAGGGTCCAACTGATGGAGGGGGTCTGGAGAGGGTGTTGCCCACTCTGGGGCTTCTGCCATTGCCCTCTCGCTGGTAGGGCCCATTCAGGTCCTGTTGATGGGCCTTAATATTCTGGCAGTGTTGCCCAGAGATATGGCTCCTTTGGGACAAGGGGGTCAGGTGAGATACCAGCAATGGACGGGAGGCCTGGCCTTGCTGGTGATGGTGCCAGTTCAGTCGCTCACTGCCCAGATGGGGGGAACAGGGAATGCAGTGGGATGGCCACAGCAGTTGTTATTAGAGCAGAAGCTTGATTAAGTTCTGGCATACCTGGAAGGGCAAGCACGGGAAGGGGAGGAATTGGATGACCTTTGACTCAGCATGGGGTTGGTCCCAACCCAGGGTGGTGGAGGAATACCATCAAATCTGGGACAGGCCACACCTTGGATAGGTGCAGTGGGAGCCCAGATGGTGGTCCCTTCTCAGAGAGTGAGCTTTGTAAGTTTGGGAAAGCCAGTCAGTTCTCATCTTACTGAGAAGGTAAGGATGCAGATCTTGAGAGGGAGAATATGTGGATATTTTCATACTTGTGAATCAGCTGAGCAAGATGAGGGAGGAAAAAGAGAAGGAGGAGAAGGAGGCTGGGGTAAAAATGAGAAGAATGATCCAGAGCCACTGCACCTGGGAGAATTGGTCATCGGCATTCACCGTCTTTGCGGGAGTGATAAAGGAGGCAATCCCACAGAATGTGACTGGGCTTTGGAATTATTACAGCAGGGTCATATCCACGCATACGAGTAAGTCTGGGTATGGGTGTCGGGAACTGATGAAGAGTTTCTTTGGCAGAAGAAAGCAGACCCAGCAAGACACTGGACATGACTGCAGTGGGCCATTTAGCATGGGGAGTCTAGCACACAGACAATAGCTCTCTGGCAGACGGTCACCACCAACCAAGAAATTGAGCTCTACATGGATGCATCTTGGGGCTTTGGCTTTGGGGCATACTTCTAAGGAACTTGTTGCATGGAACAGTGGCATCCTAGCTGTCGGGAAGCAGGTCTGACAAAAAATGTCACCCTGTTGGAATTTTTCCTGATAGTGGTGGCCTGTGGGTGTGGGGAAACCAATCCCAGGACAGTAAGGTCATCTTCCGGATGGACAACACAGGAGTAGTCCATACAATTTAAAAAACCGCTAGATGCAAGGTGGCCAATGGAGGACCTCATTTGGGCATTTGTTTTGAAGTGCCTGGTGTTAAATATTTAGTTTAAGGCACTGCATGTGCCTGGGGTTGATAATGATAGCCTTGACACTCTTTCTTATATACAGTGGCAGAGGTTCGAAGAACTGTTGTCCGAAGTAGAAGAACACCTTAGGAAGTCCAAGTGTTCTTCTTGGAACTGGTGAGTCATAAGCCTACAGCTAATCAGGAACTCATTAGCTCTGGGCACCTGGGCTGCATACGAGGGTGGGGTGGGGTTAGAGTTTCTTTCTTGAGAGTATGGCAGGCACAAGGGTGGGTGAACATGTGACCAATACTGGTAGACCAGCTATGTCAGCGTATACTTCAGAAAAAACAGGATGTCTTCACATCAGAGCTAGTGGGGCAACATCTAGCAGGGCAGCTTGGTTTTCAAAGATCACTGGATTTGAGGACAACACGGGGAGGGGCATTTCAGCTTCACAATTTGTTAGAAGGATGGGCATGTGGAACACCAAAGAGGGTTGATGGCTAATGCTCAGTTAGCCCCAGTTTATTGGGACAGATTTGGAGAGAATTGCTGTGTGTGTATTCACCCCCCTCAGAAGTATTGTTGTTTAGAACAGCCTTTTTGATAGCCTTCTGTGGGCATTCTGAGTGTCGGAGTTGGTGCATCTGAACAAGGTAGCCAGGGAAGAAGTAGCCTTGGCATACGAAGAGGTGGCCTTGTCAACCAAGGCGGTGTTTGTGCAGATCTAGAAGAGCAAAACAAACCTACTAAGGCAATAAAGAGCCTACAATAAGGACTCCCTTGAAGCAGGCAAGAATTTGTCTGTGGGCCCTTTCCCTGATGTCTGGTAGAGGGTGGGGAGGAGGTGATTGGCAGTGAGATGGGGAAATGGGGGAGGGGTTAGTTTGTGAGAACAGGGCTGCCCGGGGCATGGGTAGCTTGGCTTGGAGGGGAGGAGCAAGGAGGCTATAAAAAGGGCAAGAACACCGAAGCCCAGCTTCTTTGTTTTTTTCCCCTCTGGTCAAAATTCCCACCTGCCCTCCCTTGTAAAAGCACTGTCAGAAGGGCTAATAGTTTTAGAAAGGGAGCCTGTTATCCCAATAGGTGGGGTCACCTTATGGGTCGAGGAGGAATTTTCCATTTTTTTCCTATGAGGTTTTCCTGTATTTTCACCTCATTTAACAGGAAAGTGTTATAGAGGTAACATTTACATCACAGTCACGTAAGTGTGGTGGCATGGTAGTCTTACAAGTAGTGTACAAAGGGGATAATGAGGAAACCTTCTACCAACACAGATGGTTTCCTCCCAAGGCTGGCAGAAGGTGAGGCTCCAATGATGGAGAGCCCTACGAGCTGATCAAGCGATAGCCTCTTTGGGTTTTGGCCTGCTTGTGTCGCACCCTCTGATGGTAGAAGTGCACATGTCCAACAGCTCAAGAGCCACCCCTTATGCCTTGAAAGCTGTAGTCCCTCCCGAGGTTGTGCCCCTTTAAAAAATGGCAGGTCAGTCTGGATTGTCTCCTGTGGGGCACTGTAGGTGGACCGACCAGCTGACAGTTTTCACCATCCTAAAAAAAGGCTTCCTGACACTACCGAGCTATGCACGTCACACTACTTGTTGTAAGTTGGTTTATAAATAAACAACATAGCTGTGGGCACTTTCTCCAAAGTACTGTGTATGTTTCTTCTGTTCAGGTAAAGGGGGGTAAGGGACCTACTAAGACAATTGAGAACTTCTGGCTATATACACCGTATAATAAAACATATGCACTATATGGTAAGATGCATACATCTTATACTGAAATGTATATATCATATAGTGAAACACATGCACTATATGATAAGATGCATACATCTTATGCTGAAATATATACATCATATAGTGAAACACATGCACTACGTAGTAAACTGCATACTCTGTATAGTGAAATACATATGTGCATCATATAGTGAAATGCATATATTACCGCTTCTAGTCAGCAATGTGCATAGCACACTACGCACCACCTAACTGCCTCGCAGAGGGCCATATGCATGATTCACGTATACAGTACACCTATGCTGGATGCACAGCTGAGGCATGCAGTGTGTGTAAGCATGTCGTGCGCACACCCCAGAGATGTTCTGCATGGTGGTGTGTCAGATGGCTACGCACTGCCCGCATAGCATAACGCATATGTAAAGTGGTTTATGCCAAAAAGGTACATGTGCAGGCCACAGAATAATGATACCAAGCAGACCCCTGCTATAAACTTCATGTCATGGCCCAAACAGCTGCCATCCCACAGGGATGTACCCGAACATGTGCTGTGTAGCCATACTCCCTCCCCCAACCATGGTTCACACATGCCACAGAGGTACAGGGATGTTAGGGCTAGACCCGTACCGGCTAATGCCACTTGTGTGATAGTGCCGCTTTTGACATCCCCTGTTGGCATGCCTCGAGGTGCACAGAATGCAATGTAGCTGTGGCAGACTCTCTGTACCACACAGTACGCAGTGACCCTGATGCAGGCCATGCCCCCAGTGCCCTGCGATGTGACCTTCAGTCCTGTCACCTGGCACACCCACCCTATGGTGCTGTACACAACAAAGTACCCATTCCCTCCTCTCACCCATGTCCCCCAAATATGGTGCCATTATACAGGGCTGCCCAAGTGGCCTGGCCAACCCCGTACCCACACAAGAAAGTAGATGACATCGTAGACTGCAGAATGGTGCAGTTTATAAGCACTCAGAAGGTACTGGCAGGACCGTAACAACACCATCATATATAACACACTTGTATAAACATACTGCACATCACAGGAGGTGTCCCTAATAATCCACCTAAGGGTATATCAAAAGTAAATGTTCAGAATGTGGGCAGGGGCCCCTGTGGTGCAGTGGCCTATGCCTCGTGGCCAGCTAAAAATGGTATCAGGGGTCTAGCTTGGTGCAGGATTTGTCGAACGAGTCCATGGCATCTGCTGAGTACCGTGCTATGTGTCCCTCAATGTTCTAGAACAGTACTGTTTTCCATTATGGTTGACCCCTTGTAGATGGTGTCAGTAAGGAACCTGCCTTGCAACCGAGCCTTAGGTGTGGTAGTGCAGCGTACTTCCCCAGTCTATGTTTGGCATGGATCTCTTCCAGGACCACCACACACACACACAATCCTTACCTGTTCCTTTCAAGTTTGTCCCAGAGCACCTCCAGGAAGTAGGGATATATGTGTGCGGGGTACTGCACCATCACCCAGTAGCCAATGAACCTCTCCACCTGGGACCACTCAGGTATCGATTGTACATGGCCCATAGGGCCAGTCCTGGCTGCAGCCACTGTCTGTTGTGGCAGTGGGTGAGGTGGGTTGTTTCCTTGTCCACATCCCCCTATGTTGTGGCAGTTGTTGGCAGTGCTCCTGTGGCACCACTTCTTCCTGCCCTTGATGCACCATGTTTCTTGGCTTGATGGCGCTGCAGGAGGCAGTACCACTATGACAGCCCCGGAGACCATGGGGTGTGCTGTCACTGCCACAGCCTGTGGGTCACCTGAGTGTCCATGTTGGCTTTACAATGCTGTTTGTCCAGGGAAGCAGGCCCCATTGCTGCACCACTTCATGGCAGTAGCCACCCCTCTGGCTCCATTCTCTGGTCACTAGGGCTAATGCCGCCGAATTTGTCTGCCTCTCTGTCAGCTTGCTGAGGCATGGACATCCCAGGTGGTGGTGGTAGTGGCACTGGGTCCTCCAGTGCAAGGAGACACCTGCTCCAGTCACTGGCCTCTGATGCTCCATGTACCCTGATGGGATCTGCTTTGGATGCAGCTGTTGTCATCTGTGTCACCCTGAAGGGTTCCAGGCACCTCTTGCATAAGCTTCATGTGATGACATCAGGGCCCCTGTGGCTGCACATGTCACAGCAGGCATGCACCTGTGGGGCAGGTTTCATGCTTTTCTCCCTCTGCAGCAGCCATTCCAGCATTGCTAGGTGTACTGTCACTTCACGTGGATCTCCACTCCTGGCCAGTACAACGCTCTGTGAACAAGACACACAGATTAGTTTCCATCCCATCATATACTGTACCCTGCCTTAACACATCTACACAGTATCTACCCCAATACTCTGTCATTAGCCAGACAGGGCTGCTGCTGCCACAGTGCATAGTCCTGCATGTCTGTCTGTTAGGGTATGTACCCTTTCCATTTTGCAGTATACTCTGCATCTGCACTGTGACCACCTGTTGGGGTGTTTATCCTGTGCTCCCTATCCTTAGGCTACCCCGTGTGGCATGCCAGGTGTGATGCTCGGACAGGACCCTCTGTGCCTCTTGCTGCTGTCTTTTCACCATGCAGTCACTTCATTGAACACATACTGCAGGCACTATCCCTTACTGTCCTAACCATTTATGTGGTGAAAGGAATACTCACTAACAGTTCACACAGGCACTGCTTAGTCTCACACGTTTGTGGTACTCTTGGTATTGGGGTCACCCCAAGGGATACAGACTACCAATCAGAGGGGCCGTTTGAGTGTTTTCCATGGTGGGATAGTGGCAACTGTATGGCTGCTTACTCTGGGCTCTGTCTAGCTCCCCCTGCTTGTACCCCAGCTGCTTCCCCATGCATGCCACACTTCCTTTGTGCGGGTGGATCTATCACAGGTAAAGACCAAGAATGGGTGACAATTGTCTCTGCATACTGATGGAGTATGGCACACGCAAGATCATTAGTCCCACGTCCACCCAATCACAGCCATCCCCTTTCAGAGGTTCATGTGGCAGGGTCCATCTCACTTGCATGGTGGGCAGGGGCCTTGAGCCAGGGCATGGCAGCAACGATGTCATGCCCAGGGCCAGAGTGCATAGGTGACTCATTGGACTATACTGCACTTTGGCACCATGCCATGTACATAATGTCCCTACACACACTTACTGTGCCCACACTAGACAGGTGACAGCATTACTGTATGGAAGGTCTTCGCCTACATGACCTCTGCACTGGGAGGGGAGCATGGGACATTAACATGGACGTCGCATCACTGGCCTGACACCCATGGCTGTGGCCCTGTATGTTACATGGCACTGTTGCCGTGTTAGCGCTCCCACAGTCATGAATGTGCGTGTACATTGAGGTGCTCTGCATCCATGGTGCTGTGGATCATCCTATATGGTGGGGTCAAGGGGTGTTCCTGTCTCCAGCAGTCCCTCCCATGCCATGCTCCATGCACTCCAGTGTGCCCTCACACACCACTCCATCCATGTGTAGGAACGTTGGTGAATACCACATGGTTTGCATGCCTCCATGGGTGTGCACCTGCACACCTACCACTACACTCAATTTGGGGGTAAAAGGCTGTGTTCATGAATAGAGACTAATATACTGAAATGCATATGTCACATAGTGAAATACATACATTATATAGTGAAATATGCACTATCTACTGAAATACACATACTGAGTACTGACAATCCACATACACTATATACAGAAACAAATACATTATGTATTGAAATGCATATACTAGACTGGAAAATCCACATACACTATATACTGTAACACTCTGTATACTGAAAAAAATCTGCATACACTATATACTGAAACAAATACAGAATGTACTGAAATATGTACGCTATCTATTGAAATACATACACTACACATTGAAAAATCCAGATAAACTATATACTGAAACAAATGTCCTATATTGTAAAACACAGTCCATGTACCGAAACATACACACTGTCAAGTGAAACACATTATATAGTGAAACATTCTAGATCTACTATATACTGAAACAAATTAACTATACAGTGAAACAAATACACTGTACGGAGAATAATGCATGGGGTGTCGTACATTATGAGTATATTTCACGTACCTGAGGTGTGTAATACCACATAAACCACAAGTGTAAACCATGAGTGGTTTGTGATGGTATTATGCACCAAGGGTGTGGAGAAAAAAACTCATTAAGTACAACACCCCATAGTTTATTTTATAGACAGTAATCGTTGGTTCACAGCTTTTGACTGATGGCTTTCACTCTCACGGCTGGATTGCTGTCAGCTCTGCTTCTCTCTAAAAAAGCTCTGGTTTTAACTATCACTTTGGAGACGTGATATTAAGCTAAAATGACTCTTAGAGTTACTGCGTGATGATGGATTGAGTGTGTGTTGGGGGGTGATGAGACGGCTGCTCTCAGTTTCACAATGCTGCTACTTATTTTTTGAATGACACTCATGCTGTAATAACCAGCTGGTTATTATGCGTGGAACCCAGTTATTATGGATGGAATGCGATTATTATGGCATCAGAATGTGGTGTCAGTCCCCTCAATAAATAGCATCAGCAGTAATTATATACTGAAATTAACTCCGCCCCTGCAATGGCCTCCCCTGAACCCACTTCCTGTTGCACTCAAGAAAATGGTGGACTGGTGGGAGAATGTATAAAGCTGCCAAGCAGAAGCTAAAGACAACAGGAATAGCTCTTCTACTACTTCTACTTCTCTATGGGGGTTTTCCATCTTGTTTTGCTTGCACAGCTGTAATCAAATTTCAGAACACTGTGATATAACAAAACATTTTTATTTAAATGCAACTTTAGCCAAGCGTTGCCTTCATTTGCTGTTAACTCATTACCTCTGATAGATCCATATGAAGTCTGCCCTATCCATTGTTTATCTGACACGAAATGGTTGCCAAGGTAATAATGCATTTGTTTGGAAAGCTAATACTTAGAATATACATAATGTATCACTGCTGTACCATTTAAACATATGGGACTGCATGCATATTTCTGTTAAAAATTGAAGTTTTAATTAGATTTTCTATTGCCTAGGAAGTCCAGCAGCTTATCTGAGTTGAATGCTTGGATGGCACGAACTACGATAATGTAGCGTAAGCATCAGCAATTCGCTTTCGTGGTTTGTCGCATACAGCGTTTTTTTTTTTTATTTAGTTTTGTTTTTATTTTAATATTTGGTTTAAGAAAGGTTCTTGGTTAAGAAACAAAAATATATATTTTCTGCCTCGAGCTCTTAGGGCCCAATTATCCTCAGCAGCTCAGCTGGCAGGTCGCTGGATAGGGTGGTGGGGGACCGACCATACCTCAGGTTTATTCCTGGGGGAGGTTGAGCTTCCTATCTCTGAACAGGTATGTGACCTAGGGGTAATTCTTGATGATCAGCTGACACTGCATGCACAAGTGTAGGTGATCATTATGCTATCCTTTTACCATCTCAGGAATATCGTTAGGATCAAGCACCTTGTTCCGTCCGGAGACCTACCTACGTTGATCCAAGCCTTTGTGACCTCACGCCTGGACTACTGCAATTCCCTTTACTTTGGTCTTCCAGGGGTTGATATCCACTGCATGCAGCTGGTGCAGAACTCTGCAGCCCAGTTGTTAACTGGGATGCCTCGTTCTTCCCATATTACTCCAGTGTTGTGAGGTCTGCACTGGCAGCCAGTTCAGTGGCGGATCTCCTTTAAAGTCGGCTTGCTGACTTATAAAGCCCTGCACGGCCTGGGCCCTGACTACCTGAAAGACCTTCTGGTGCCTTACATCCCAGAGTGACTGCTCCGCTCAGCCAATGAGGGGTTGCTAGAGATTCCAAGGGTAGTTTTGAAATCATCCAGTGCTTGAGCTTTTGTATTTGTAGCACCGACCCTTTGGAATTTTCTACCCCATTGGATTAGAGAGTGCACGACGGTGGGGTGCTTTAAAAAAGCTTTGAAATCTTTTTTATGGAGAAAAGCATTTGGGGAGGATACTGAGTCGACCTGATTTTATTATTTATCTTGTGGATGTCATTATTTATTTTATTGAATTTTATAATATGCTATTTGGATGTATTTTAAGGCTTGTTCTGTGCCTTGATTTTTTGAAAGGTGCAATAAAAATGAAGTTTATTATTATTATTATTATATGCATGATTTGCACGTTTTTGTTCTGAGTAACTCTGTAGCATGATGCATATTTGCATAGAGCTGGTGGCATGCACAGTTCCCAGCCACCCCTAAAAATATCCATGGAGCACTACCCGGTGAACAGAACTTTGCCAGGCACTGGGTGTCCACTAGTAAGCCTGCCCTGGTCTGGCTACATGTGCCCTGGTTATAGTAGGGATTTTAAAACATCTTAACTGAGTTAAAATGGTTGAAAAGATTAGAGATCAGATTGTAGCAGCATAAAAAATGTGCAGTAATTCATTTTCTGAAACTGTGCTCAAACCCTGTTCAGAGGTAGGCCTGAGCATGGTTTTAAGGCCAACATGGTTGCCTTAGCCTGCAATGATAACAGTGTGGACACAGTCCATGCACGTTTAATGCTATAACACAGGTAAGGCAACCACAGCGACCCAAAAATCTGTGCTCTGGCTATTGCAAGTTGAAAACACACACACACACACACACACACACACACACACACACACACACAGCGTTTCTGAGCTCAAAGTTAGCGACTGATTCTGGTATCCTGGTATACATTGTGGCACCCTGAGTGCTTTGCACTGGGGCCACAGTCATGCTTGGGAACTTGCTGGGGCTAGCACAGTATCAAAGCACAATCTGGACACTCTGACAACCATGCTTTACTACAGATTAGAAACGTTTTTTTAACACATTGCTTAGTATTTACAGGGGCAGGTGTAATGCATTCCCTGCTTCAATGGTATGAGTGCACAATATTATAAATATCCTCCTTCTCTGCTTAGTATTTACAGGGCAGGTCTTAGTACATTCCCTGCTTAAATGGTATGACTGCATTATATTATAAACATCCTAAGTCTGACCTTTCCAAATAACTGTTTTTAAAAGTAAATGAATGTAGCACTTAGATAAAATAAACTATTTTAACAACCTTGTTATTAAAGTTTTTTGCTACATCACAGTGTTCTGACATTTGATAAAAATTGCGCAAGCAAAACATGATGGAAATAAAAACACATCAGGAAATAGATCCCTTTTTGTTTACCATCTGAAGTTTGAGGCATTTTCCAGGATTGTTAGTCAGATAATGCCCAGTGGTGTAGTGCTAAATTCTGAAGTGTGGGTTCTTCATGAACCATGATCTCCCCAGAAGCTATCAGGTTTTAGATGCATTCTGGTGCATTTTGAGGGTCATTTTGACACCATTTGGCTGCTTTTAGAGCCTTCCTTGACTTGTTACAAACAACAAATATTACTATCAAAATAACTAGCTTTTTATTTTCTTAAAAAAAGTGTCAAAACTAAAGCAAACAATCCCACTCCAGCCACCTTTCATACACCTGCCTATATACCATTTCTCTAGAGTACAGTCAGCTGTCATTGCAACTGGCGTTGCACTTGTTACCTTGAAACATGAACAGGAGACTCTGCCCCCCCAAGCTCATTTCCAAAAGGTGATGTGGGATCTTAAATATCTACCTGGACAACCCACAGATATGACCAGAAAGGTCGTCAGTTTATTGTCTCATCACATTCAAAGAATAATGACTCCAAAAAGTCCAGTACAGCACTGCGGAGGCAGCACTAGATAAGAGCTTAGATAAAAGCAAGCTTAAGCCCCTGCTGCTTTGCTTGAACCCTCAAACTTCTGGCCAAGACAGGTGAAAGTTCTACCCCTAAGCTGTATATACCATTTTCAGTCACAGGAGAGTGAGGCGTAATTCGCAGAACAGATCTGAGGCACAATAAACACTACTTCTGTTTCACAATGCAGCACCTTACCCAGCATTAAAACAGCCCATGTGAAGACAGTCGGTATTTTACAGCCCAGGGCCAGGACTGCTCTGCCATGTCTGACTACTGTAGGTGTTGTACTAAAGTACCCTTACCCTTCATTCAGTCCTGACGATGCTCCACAACCACAACTCTGGCTGAGACTGGTTTATTATGGATTACTAGCGATTTAGCTTTCACACTGTTCTCTTTTTTTTCTGTACTCACCTGGCTCCCGTGATCAGTGTGCCAGGCCAGCCCACATGAGCAAGAGACTGAGAGCAGAGCAAGTGCCACTGGACCACCACCGCTTTTTCTCCATGCTCACACAGACAGACCATGCCAAAAAAAAAAACTATAACGTGAGGCCTCCCTCGAGCTTCGCATGAGAAAAAAAAGAACCCCATCACCACAGTTTAAACCAGCCACCTCAAAGGGCTTCCCAGCCTTATGCTGAAAATAATGAGCCAAATGGCAAAAGGCCACCTTGAAGCCTGCCTCGCCACCTTGACCACATACCTCCCAGAAGACAGTGGTGCATGGCAGGTGTGCACACCCTTGTTGGACGTGGTAGACAACCCAAGTGCATTAGCACATTCCTCAAAGTTTCCCCTTTACTCTGGTACAGGACAGGGCTGCCCTCTCTCACCCTTCTTATTCAATCTCTACCTGGAGCCTCTTCTGCGCCACATTAAACAGTCCCCACAAATAAAAGGAATCTCAGTCTTAAACCACACTCTTATCCTCTCTGCCTATGTGGATGATATTCTCCTTCATTTAGAGAACCCTGATTCTTCTCTCAAGCATGTACTGGAAGTAGTATCCCAATACAGCTTTCTCTAAATATAGCCTTAACAAAACTGAAATTTTTCCTCTCAGTCATCTCACTCATAAAGCGGATTTCAACGATCTTGATATTAAATGGTCCCCTCATTCACTTAAATACCTGGGAATACACCTAACCACAGATCAGTCTCTCACCAGGAAACTAAATCTGGATGATCTAGTGGCAACTCTTCAGTCAGATCTTCATAGATGGGAGACTCTTCCACTAACTCTCTGGGGACATATTGACATAATCAAAATGAACGTTCTCCCTCAGCTTTTTTACTCTTTGAATATGCTGAACATCTGCCTCCCCCTCTCTTTCTTTTAGAAGGTCCACTCTCTCATTTCCGAGTTCATATGGCTACATAAACAACCCAGGAACTCATATCTCAAATTGAGCCTCCCCAGACCATCAGGTGGTCTCCGCCTCCCTAATTTTCTCCTTTTCTACTGGACGAGCCATTTCTCCAAGATCAGTAGATGGAATACTAACCTCTCGAGTGTTTATATTCCCCTCTGGCTACAAATGGAATCACAGATGCTCCTACAACATCATCTCCTCTCCCCAGTCATCTAATATATTCCAATGAACAGGCTACCGAATTCAATATGTCAATCCGTAAGTGGGACGTCCCTTAGAGTCTTCTCCCAATTCTTCTCCTCCAAGAAACTTGCCCCACATCAAGACTTTACAAAACCTCTTATTTTCAACCCTAACATCAGGATAGGTAATACACACCTCACTCACAACTGGCTGCCTCAATTGCAGAATGCTAAAGTAGCGGACCTGTATTCCCACAATTCCCTTCTCTCATCTCCTCGAAATAAGGAACGAAAATAACCTTCTCACTACTTGCACCTTCAAGATCTTTCAATTGAGACATTTAATAGGGCAAACATTTAGTACCTCCCCACAAGAATCCAAAATACAACATATTTTAGACAGCTTCCACGACCTGGCCTCTAAGCCACATAGTTTATCCCTCTTATATAATTCTCTTCTAACTATAGGCCACCCAGATGTTATTCCTGGCTCTAAAATCCGGTCTTCTCTGTTGCCAGGTACAAACATTGATTGACCTAGAATCTGGCTAGACTTATACAGATACATCACTCAGGGCAAACTCAGAATTACCCAATACCACATGCTACACAACCTATAGTATACACCAGTCAAACTAGCTGAAATTGGACATCTACCTACTCCTAATGGTTCCAGATGTGGCAAAGCTGACGGGAACCGGCTTCCCATTCTTTGGTCGTATGAAAACGTTGCTCCTCTGTGGCGCTCAATCCAATCAGACTTAGATCCCCTACTTGGCCTAGAAGACCTTTTTACTGTGGAGATTTGTATCCTAGGAATCTACTCTAATATCTGGGTTAAGGAGCATAAATTCCCCTTACACAAGAAAGGGTCCTGAAGGAACTGGAAGTAATAAGAGTTGATAAAGCAATGGGGCCAGATGGGGTGCACCCCAGGGTCCTTAAAGAACTAAGAGAGGTGGTGGCTGAACCTCTGGCTATCCTGTTTAGCTGATCACTGGAAACAGGGAAGGTACCCAAAGACTGGAGGACAGCAGATGTAATCCCCTTATACAAAAGTGGGAACAAAGAAGAAGCAGGGAACTACAGACCAGTCAGCCTCACCTCGGTAGTGGGGAAGATCATGGAAGCACTACTGAAGGAGAGATTGGTAGAACATCTGGTTGTCAATGGACTACAGGACCCAAGGCAGCATGGTTTCACCAGGGGAGGTCATGTCAGACCAACCTCGTTGAATTTTTGCTGGGTGACTAGGGAGGTGGATCAGGGAGGCGGTGGACATGGCCTATCTGGACTTCAGCAAGGCCTTTGACACTGTGCCACATAGAAGACTATTACACAAACTAGGGAATATGGGTGTGGGCAGGACAGTAGTGTGGTGGGTAGGTAACTGGCTGGGTGGCAGGACACAGAGGGTGGTGGTAAATGGCTGTCACTCCACAGAGGGAAGAGTGACCAGTGGGGTACCACAGGGATCAGTGCTGGGACGGTCCTATTCAACATCTTCATCAGTGACATTACAGGACCTAGAAAGCAGAATTTCACTGTTAGCTGATGACACAAAGCTCTGTAACAGAGTAGACACACCAGAGGGTGTAGACAGAATGAGAAGCGACCTGCAGAAACTTGAAGAATGGTCAGGGGTTTGGCAGTTGAAATTCAATGCAAAGAAGTGCAAGATAATGCATATGGGGCACAAAACCCTGGCACAATATATCAGTTGGAGGGTGAGGATATAGCATGCACCAAGCAGGAAAGGGATCTTGGGGTTGTCATCTCTGATGACCTCAAGGTAGGAAACAGTGTGACAAGGCAGCAGGTAAAGCAAATAGGATGCTGGGATGTATAGGCAGGGCATCACCAGCAGGAAAAGGGAGGTCATAATTCTACTATACAAGACACTAGTGAGGCCCCACCTGGAGTACATTGTACAGTTCTGGAGACCATACCCACGTGAAGGACATAGACAGGGTAGAGAAGGTTCAGAGGAGGGCAACAAAGATGGTGCATGGATTGCATCACAAGTCCTATGAAGACAGGTTGAAGGAACTGAACATGTACTCCCTGGAGGAGAGGAGGGAGAGAGGATATGATAGAGACATACAAGTATCTTACAGGAGGAACAGGGTGCAGAAAACACTATTTTAAGCGAAAAGATGTTCCAGGACTAGAGGGCATGGGATGAAGTTGGAGGAGGGACGATTCAGAGGAAGATGAGAAAGAATTTCTTCACAGAACGGGTGGTGGACAAGTGGAACACCCTGCCAGAGGAAGTGGTGGGGGCTGAAACAATCACGGGATTTAAGAATGCATGGGATAGACATAAAGGAATTTTGGAGGTCAGGGGTAAGGGGCAACAGACTTCTAGGAAAACAAACTGAACTTACAAGCTCAAATGGGCAGACTGGGTGGGCCATAGGCCCTTATCTGCCGACACTGTCTATGTATCTATGTATCTATGTAATTCCATATAGCGTTGATCTCAATGGTAGTCAAGAAAATAGTGCTCAAACACTGCTGGACCAGCTAACTATAACCTATACTGAATGGCTGAATGACCTCTCAGCCTACTTTAGGACCGGAGCGTCTGATTGCTGGCTCTCGCAATAATCTGTCAGGTTTCGACAAAAAATGGGGTAAATTATATGCCACATACCTGCATTGATATCTGTTAATTGATAGTCTCCCCAAAGTCAACATAATGTATTCAGTTCCTAGCTATACATACAAAATCTTATAATACTTTATAGTACACTCCGTGGGGTTTATGGTGGGGGGGGGCAGGGGGAGAGGGTGTTTTTTGTTATTCTTTCACGGGTCACGTATTTTCCCTTCTATATGGACTATTCGTTGTCCGTTGTTTGTATTGGATAGTCTTTCTTCTGTATTTCATACTTTGTTTACTGATGTATTACATTACAAAACAATAAAGATGTTACATTTCAAAAGTGTATTAGCACAAATAACCACATGTTCTTCTGACTCCTGTCCGCTCATTCAGTGTTTAAGCCTTCAGAGTCACCTTCAGGGTAGCGCTACCCTCAGAGTAGCCCTCGAAGGCACACCTCCGCATCTTTTCCACTGGATGCTGTGCCAGACAATTAGCTGTCTTATCATTGGCTGCTTCTCTATGCCTCCATTCTACAATTCTATTGGACACCTCAGAAACCTTGCGAGAATGGTCTCTTTTATTCTGAGCAGCCAGTTTAAGAAATTAAAAAAAAAAAACTAGATTATTCAGCTCATTTTTTTACTCTCCCATCAGTGTAGCATCATCCATTCGTATTTACAGTACCTATTTACCTAAATTTCCTATTTCCGTATTCCGGTAAGTGCAATCCACAATCTTAGAAATATGTCTGATAAAAAAAAAAAAAAGACCACAATACCAAGCAGCTGATTTTATTATTTAGTTGAAATATCACAGGTTTGGGGGGTGATTTTATTTATTCATTCATTCATTCATTCATTCATTCATGTGAATGAAATAAAATACCATGGATCACCCAGCCAGGTGCTGAGGGTTGAGGCACTGGATGCCACACCTCGCGCCACGCCAGCGACCCGTGTTCGGGAATGGACATGGGTCACCGGGTATCGGTAGGGGAGAAGAAAGACTGAGCATCTGGGGGACTGCTCTCCTTCTCCTGGGAGGGCTAGGGAGCTGGTCCCGGTGTCGCTCGCCCCCTGGCAGAGGCCGGGGGACATGGCACCATGCCGGAATGTGGGTGGAGCTGGGGCGGACACTTGCCTTGGCGTCAGCATTATTGCACGCTCCCAGCTTCAAGGGGACTCCATTGGAAAAACACTGCCGGCCTCCGTGTATGAGCCAGGGCTCAGTACCTGACCCTCCAGCCACCTTCAGTTCTGCCTCGGCAGCCCAATCCCGGGGTAGTATTCCCAGGTGAGGGTACGGGTTGCCAAGCCCAGGGCAAGCCTGTTCGTGGGGCTAGGGGTGCCGGCAGGAAAAAAGCATATTATGATAAAAAAAAAAAATACCACAGATCATAATTTAAGGGAGAGATAACTGATTTAATTTACTTTCACTGCCTTATATTTAGGGTTTAGTGTAGCATCATCAATTCCTATTTACCGAAATTTTTTTACAGTACTTCAGTTCACACTGGTAAGTGCAATCTGTAATTTTAGAAAATATGACTGATAAACTAAAAAAGACCGCAATACCAAGCAGCTGATTTTATTTATTTTGTTTCTTCATTCCTTTATGTGAGCGACTTAAAATACTACCGACCACAATTGAACGGGACAGATAATTCATGTATAGTAGGGGGTATGCTTTACTAATGGGTAGAAGAAAGGTTTTGGGGAATTGTGGGAGTTAATTGTTTAAATCCCCCAAAACATTTCTTCTTCAGATACAAAGATAAAACACATCTGTATTGTACCTCAGCTGATTACCTTTCTCCCGCCAGTTTGCCTCCGCCCCCAAAACCAACTCTGGCCTGTAATAATCCAAATTATACAATGGCATGAAAGAATCCTGGACACTGATTGGTCAGTGTTGGACTGGACCCATGATGTTATCCCAGTACAACATCATGGATCTAGTCCCAGCATACAGACGACCACATCAAGTGTTTGAATCACTCCACAAGCCAGTCATCTGCTCTGCAGCCTGCTATACTGATCACCCCTCGGCACCTGCCTTTAGCTTCCCCGGCTCCTTAATTGCTAAATTTCACTAAAATCCTCTCTCCCAGAAAATCACCCCAGCACAAAAAAATCTGACCATTATTTAAGCAATAATGCACGACAGGGCGTGTTTTGTGCTGGGATGACGTCACGCTTGGGGTGATTAGGCATGAGGCCGCAGGCCAAGTGTGACTAACCCCAGAAGTGATGTTATCCCAGCACAACACAAACCCTGGAGTGCATTATTGCTATTATTCAATGGCTCATTTGTTAAAAAAATGAAAATGAAAAAATAAGTTTAAAATACCTTTTTTTTTTTTTTCGTTTTCCTTAGGGGAGGCAACCCTTTAGAAAAAGGAGTCCATGGTTTTACTCCTGTCCAGCTGGTAGCAGTGGAGCTGTATGCCTTCCCAGTATCTCTATGGTGCTGTTAGCTTTCTGTCTGTGTCGGGATGCTCCATTTTTATCACTGTGTTACCCTGTGCAGCCCCCCCACACACGTTTCCTCATGTTGCCTTGTTAGAGTGAGAGACACTATTCTGCATTTGCTGGATGTATTCAAATTGAAATTCCTGGTCGCTCCTTGAGTAGGTGGATTAGAGGATCGTAGCAAGCAAAGGGAAGGTGTGTGATATCAAGTGATTTCATTATTGAAAAGTGCACAGTCCGGCTTTAGTTACATATGTTGTTGTTTTTTTTTTGTTTCGGGGGGGGGCGGCAAATTAGTGGACCAAGTGGGTGTGTTTGTTAAACTAGGCACAGTGTGTCAGAAATGAGAACAGCAGTTATGGTACTCATCTGCATGTGCTCGATTGACCGCGCTGCTTAGCATGCAGTAGGGGCTTCATTTTGTTTTACTTTGGCAGTGGGGAGTGATGTTTTCTTCATTAGTTTTAGTTTGTTCTGTTGTTCCGGTACAATGAAACAGGCCATATATACTGGGAGAATGAGACAGACTTGCAAGTAACATTGATGGAGCGGGGCTAGGGGGGCAGCATATTTCTGTTTTGGCAGACAGCGGTCTGGTGCTTTCTCACTCTTTTTTTCCAGACAGGGTCTGAAAGAAAAAGAAGAAAAAAAATAACGGTCAGGTTTTTTGCACTGGGGTGATTTGCTGGGAGAGAGGATTTTAGTAAAATGTAACAATTAAGGAGCCGGGGACTCTAAAGGCAGGTGCCAAGGGGTGATCAGTGTAGCAGGCTAAGAGCAGAGGACTGGCATGTGGAGTGATTCAAATACTTGATGTGGTCATCTGTATGCTGGGACTAGATCTGTGATGTTGTACTGGGATAACATCACGGGTCCAGTCCAACACTGACCAATCAGTGTCCAGGATTCTTTCATGCCATTGTATAATACTTTATATATTATGCCCAGCATCAATATATATAATGATTTTTTTAAATAAATATTACTTCTATAATAATCTCTAACCACTCTGTGATAACAGCAACATTTAGGTTAACTCAACAAAAAATACAGATCAGAACTGGACATTTGATAACTCTTTTCTTAGAACACCAGAATTTGTAACATACCTATCAGAACAAATTGAACAGTTCTGGTATTTTTATTTTAATGGGCTCAAGAAATTATAAATCTTTGGGCTGCCTTTAAGGCAGTAATAAGGGGAGCTATAATTTCTTTTGAAATAAAATATAGAATAAGTAAAAGGCTGGAATTACAAAATTTGGAAAAAATGAAACAGAAATAGACAAATTAATTCAGGGAAAACCTATAAATACTCAAGAGTTACAAACAGAAAAGGATACATATTTTAACAAAATTAAAAAAATTTTAAATCAACAAATAGAAAAAGTTCTTCGCCTTTTGAAAACTAATTTCTATTACAATGGAGTTAAACGTGGTGGTTTATTAGCCCATACATTGAAAAGGTGCTATGTGACAAGGGCGACTACAGGACGGCGATCCGTGGAAGGGCGCAAAACCACCAGGGTGACTGAAAAACAATTTGTTGATTAATGTGGGGAGCTTTGCCCCCACCCCCACATCCCTTACTTGGGATTCCTATACTCCGGTAGGGAGGCGCAATTGGAAACAGGGAAATCCTGGTCACTCACATTGTCGGCGTTGTAAGGCGGTCGCCCTTATAACCAGTTGTCGACATACAGTCGCTCACATCACAGGCTACCCATTGCCATTGAAAAGACAGAAGGAAAGGAACCTAATAATAGAAATTCAAAGCTCACAAGGTAAAGCAGTTACTAAGGATAACCTTATAAGGGAAGCTTATATTAAATACTATGATGCAGTATATAGAAACCCCTTGAATAGTACAGAGCAACAAATAACTGAATATACTAAACAAGCCAAAAGACAAACATTTGGGAAGCTGGAAAGAATATGTAGTAGAGAGGATATAATTAAGCAATAGACATGACAGGGTGTGGTATATCATGGGATATCGTCACGCCTTGGGTGGTTGAGCACAAGGCCACAGGCTGAGTGCGTCCAATGACCCGAGAAGTGATGATATTCCATGATATACCACACCCTGGAGTGACTGATTGCTATTATGAACTGAGTTTGAATTTTCATAAATAAAAAAAATAAAACAAACAGGTTTTTAAACATTTTATGAACAAGTTTTTGGGTGATGTAGGAGTACATTTTGAAAAAAATAGCTCTCAGACAGAACAGAGCAAGGAGGCTGATGGCGCTGGAACCTTTTTGAAGCCATGATAATATAGCCTGATATCATCATGGCTTCAAAGAGCTCTCTGCCAATCAGATTCCTCTATTTACGCTCCTCAGTTCATAATGAAGGTTATTCAATCACTTCCTAAAGATAAAGCATCCAGCTTAGATGGCGTAACAGTAGAATTTTATTCTGTTTTCTCTCAATATCTGGTATCTTGGTTGGAGCTGATTGCCCAGGAAATGAGCCTATCTAAAGGTGCACCACAATCTATGTTGGATACACTTATTATTCTAATGCATAAAGAGGGTAAAAACAACATAAATCCAGAGAATTGTAGACCTATTGCATTATCAAATGTCTATTATAAAATCATAGCCACATTAATAATTATAAAAAAGGAGAACTTGCTTCCTGAGGTAATCTGCTCCAACCAGACTGAATTTATTAAAGGGAGGAATATTCACGAAGGCCTAAGAAAAGTGCAGATAATAGAATGACATAAAAATAATAATTCAGAAGCTGTAGCAATCAACTTAGATATATCTAAGGCTTTAAGTCTTTTTACAATGACCCTTTATATTTAAAAGTTTAGAAAATATAGGATTACCAAGGATTTTGTTAAATATCATAAATTTATTTTATTGCCTGCTGAAGATTATACAATGGCAAGAACATTTCCTGGACTGTGATTGGTCAGTGTGTGCTAGTTGCAGTGAGGTTATCTGAGCACAACCTCATTGCAACAAGTCAAGACATACACATGGCTGTATAGCAGACTGAAGTTTCTGAACATTGAAACAAACAACCAGAGCTTCTCTTACCAGTAGAGTCTGATGTCTTGCAACTGAAGTAGAACAAGCTTAGTGTCATATAAAAATCTTATTTATTTATTTTGTGGGGGGACAAAAATGTTTGCCATGGCTAAAACATTTCATAGGCAGAGAACAACTGTCAGAACTTCTCCTTTATAGTGTGGGAGTTTGGGAACATCTCTCTTATAGTACAGAACTGCACTCCACTACTCCTCTTAATGCTTTCCACTTGCACTCCCCTTCCAATGTAGTTTGCTTCTTTTTTTCACCTTTTTAGCAAAACGTTACTCATTGGGAATTGATTTGTAGTTTTATTTTCATTAGCATGTGCTTAAAATTAACATGAGTTTAAAAAACCTTCTTTTGTTTAAACGTTAAAAGTCCAAAGATAATTATATTACAGTCATTACTGAAAACAATTTGTATTTATACATCACTTCAAATATCTTCATTTATGCTTGATTGCAAAGTGTTTTTAACACATGTACTTCACCATACTTCATTTATGGCAAGCTGTTTCCTCTTCGTGGCTCTATTGCCTATTCCAAACTCTCTCCATATTCATTTTGTTTCTTTTATTTCATCGTGATTGCACCTTTCATTTGTATCTAAAAAATGATTTTAGAACACTGGAATATACTTCCCTCCTGGACTCTAACTATGAGAAATGGCATATAAGGTCGAGTGATATACTTTCTATTGAAACATTACTACTAAACTATGCACAGCCTGTGGACAAAACAGAAACTATGTGGAAACAAATAATTAAGGTACTACCACCACTCCAGAGACTTCTGACATATGCATTGTTTTAAGTGGTAAACGTGTCCCCAAAGGAAAAAATACATATATTTACTTTTTTTTTTTTACAAGTGGTATTTAATAATTATTACATTGTCTATAGCTAAATGAATTAATTAATATATGTGTTGTATATACTATCGTAAGCCCCCCAAATGGGCTTACCTGTATGGGCTCCAGCCCTCCGCTCCCTGCTGCCGTCTTTCAGTGGTCTGAACCTGGCGCCTACCTTGTCTTCGTGGCTACATCCACTGAGAATCTCCCATTTCCTGTGCCCCAGGAAAAGAGGGGGCCGAGGTCTAGAAGCCATTTCTGCATATCTGCAGGCCTGGAGAGTTGGAGAATGGGGCTGCAGAATGTAAACAAAAAACATTGTGGCGCCACTCGATCTGAGCATGTGCGGCTGCTAGGAGACCAGATTTTCAGAAGCCATGGCTTCAATAGGTAGAGCACCAGTAAGGGGCACAAAAGGGAGAGTATGAGTTACCAAAGCCCCAGTGAGCTAAAGGGGACTCCCTCAGATAAAATAAAAGGTGTTCTGGCTCCAACAGGTAAATCACGGCCAGGACATATAAGCATTAGCCTTTGAACGGGCTTTACTGAAAAATTACGGGGCCGGCTTATTTGGTGCTGTAAAATAAACAAGTATGGCAGCCCCCAGGGATTTATGTAACAGAGGGGGCTGCTAGGAAAAGGCAAAGGGCATTGAATTTGCCCAGGACTGCAGCAACCAATCAGTAGAGGGCTGCGTAAAAAAGATAAATAGAACTGCTAGCCCACCAAAATGGGGGAGAAGCCCGAGCTAGAGTGCAGGAAAGACTGCTTTGAGCTACTAGCCCTACAACTGCAATTTTTCCCCATCGCCCTGTTCGGCCACAGTTTGGCAACTAGGGACAGAGTGCCTGAGGGAGCCTCCTGCTGCTGCCTAAAGGAAGAGAGAGTTTTGTGGGGGGGTTTTGCCAGAGAAAAAGGATATTCTATGCCGAGCAAGCCAAGAGAGCTCAATTGATTGTAGCTGCAGTGTGTGATGAAAAACTTTGTTTATGCAGCCTAATTTGCTAAGCGCTGGAACCTTGAGCAAAGACTGAGATACTGTGTCCCCATGGGCATGGCAACAAAGATGATCAAGGGGCTGGGGTACTTATCATATTGAGAGGAGGTTGAAGGAGTTGAACATGTACTCACTGGAGGAGAGGAGAGACAGGGGTGACATGATTGAAACAAGACGGGTAGAGAGGGGCTGTTCAAAGTAAGGTAGGGGAGGGCCACCAGGGGCCATGATATGAGACTGGAGCGAGGAAGGTTCAGGAGGGAGATGAGAAGACACTTTTTTACAGAAAGGGTGGTGGCTGGGTGGAATGCGTTACCTGCTGAAGTGGTATGCAGTAGAACAGTGGACTGCTTCAAATGAGGATGGGACAGGACAAGAGAGAGGGTTAATGAAGGGGAAGGGTGGAAGGGAGGGGCAGCTGTAGAATAAGGGGTGCTAGCTGCACATTCGAGTAGACTTGATAGACCTCTAGGCCTTTATCTGCTGGCAAATTTCGTATGTTCGTAAGTTCGGAGAGTGTAAATTTCGGCAAGAGGATCGCCTGAGCATGCTGTGGCTAGAGACTGAGCAAGGGCCCAGCACAGCTGTGTATACAGAAACTGAACTGAGAGTGCAGGGGCTAGAGACAGAGCAAAGGGCCCAGCACAGCTGTATATAGAGAAACTGAACTGAGAGTGCTGGGGCTAAAAACTGAGCAAAGGGCCCAGCACAGCTGTGTAAAAAAAACTGAAGTGAAAATGCTGGGGCTAGAGACTGAACAAAAGCCCAGCTGTTAGTTGTGTGCCCAGGGTGTGCAATAGAGGGGTCTAGGGGACCATGCCTGCCCTGCCCCTAGATCAAAGAAAAGGAAGAAGACCAGCGGAGGAAGATGATGAGAGGCCTGCCTGGTGAAAAACGCCTACAAAGGCCTCTGAGACAAAGTTGGCAAGGCTAGGCAGGTGAAGGCCAGTGTCTTCCTTTCTCCAGTCATCCAGCTCTACAGCCTTGTTGTACACCACCAACAGGATACCTTCCCAGTACTGTATCAGATCCAGGCTGCTGAACCCCCCAAGTGAAATGTAGAACTGTAAGTACCCCGAGCTGTGGCTTTGGGGAGTATTTGATTAGCTAGCTAGCTAGGAAAAAATCAGGGGGTCAGGTCCTGGGCAGAACTCTGTCTGAAACTTGAGCCTGGACCCGAACTTCATAGAAAGTTATCTGTTTAAATGTATTGGGCCCCAATGTAAGCATCCCAGTTCGAGCACCATCTTCACTTCTGTGAGGTACCCCTCGCATCTGAAGGGCCAAAGGCCAAGGTGCACCCAAAGGTGAGAGGCAGGGAGTTGTGTGGGGTGACATTGCTTTGCAGTTCCAGTTGTTGTTGCTTTAACCTCCCTATTCCCCCTTCCCTCAGAATAAACACTGTTATTGTTTGCATGTTATGTCTGATTAACGTGCTTCATTGTGAATGGAGGGAAGATTGCTGTTGTGAGGAGAGTGTCTGGGGGTAGCAGCTCATGTACTTTTCTGGGGGGGGTGGTAACCTGTTACCTGTTCACAGGTATCCTGTGCCATTCCCCTGGGTGGAGGCACCGCACCAAACTTCTTGTCCAGTATGTAACCCAGTCTCTGCCACTCGGAAGTGTGCACAGTGTGGACCCGAGGACCCTGGAGCAACCAAGATGAGTGAAAAGGCTGTTCCAATATTTTTTCAAAGACTATAAAAGTTGTTAATTAGGTAATTTAAACTTTAATAAAAAATATTGAAAATACTTTTACTTTGCTGCTGATGCTATTACTCACAGTAGCGTATTTTCTGATCGACCTGTACTATCTGGAACTACATGCATGCAATCACATAGACTTTAGATACAGGTGCTCAAGTTCACATATTAGGTCAGTATGCTGAGAGCACTGGTCAAGGGTTAGAGACCTGAAACAATGGGATCAGATGCTGGACTACGGCTCCAGATAGACCACCAGGATTGCATGGAAATCACTGGACTGAAAATGGGTGTGGATTATTTGACTGAAAACCATTGGGGGCCACCAGGACAAGCGACACTTGTAGACAAATGTTGTTTGCAATGGAGGTGATTCCTTGGCTCAGAACCCTCAGGGCTGCCAGGACAAAAAGACACTTGTGGACAAATGTTGGTTGCAATGGAGCTGATTTTTCGGCTCAGAACCCATGGAGGCCACCAGGACTAAAGACACTTGTAGTGGAAAAAGGATCGTGAAGGCTGGTCTTCAGATGCTGATCTTTTGATATTGGTCCTTGAATGCTGGTCTTTGGATGCTAGTCTTGAAGTGGAAACCCACCCCACTACTTTACAGAATCCCTAGATAATGAGCCGGTGCAGCTCCTAGACTTGCTAAACTTCCTATTAGAAAAGGGACATCACCTGGCAATCCAGCAATGGAGCCTGTCCTAACGTTCACCCTATCTCTAGCTGGTTCAACCACTTCACTGTGAAATCCAGACAGGAGTTGGGTGCAATTTGCAGAAGGGGGTGGGCAGTCCTTATCAGACAGGTTGCAAAAACAGTCTTTTGGGTTAGCACTGGCACCGATTAGCTTTAAAATAGTGACTTTGGTATTCAGATTCAAGGCACCCAGAATTTTAATGCAGTTCAAGAGAGTGCCGTGGGTAACAGATAGTTTAGGTGCAGTGGTGATTAACCAGTCCAAGTAGGGCACCAAAGCAGGTAGGCAGTCCCTGCGAAAGTCCCACAATGAACAGATAGTCTTTTTTTCCATATAGCTTTTTTACCTCTAGTCAGCTCGGCAGGCTTGTTGGTCTTGCCCAACCCCCCTCCACCCCACATTTTGCCTCAACCATGAATGGGACCCTGAGACCACCCCATGGATTGCCCCCATGGTGAGACCAGGTGGAGGAGGGCCATCCTCACCCAGCACAAAGACACATGTCCAGTACTGGGGTCCTGGTTGAGCAGCAATGTAGGGCAGTGGGCTGGTGGGCAGGACATCATGGAGCCTGAGACCCCCCCATGGATTGCCCCCCATGGTGAGACCAGGTGGAGGAAGGCCATCCTCCCCCAACACAAAGACACATGTCCAGTACTGGGGTCATGGTTGAGCAGCAGTGTGGGGCAGTGGGCTGGTGGGCAGGACATCATGGACCCTGAGTTGACCACTTTTCCTTTTTCTCCCCGAGTTCCCTTAGCTATCGCAGCATGGGCAACAGATGCATGTGGAGGCATACATCCATCCCAGAACCGCAGTTTCCCCTCTCATGACCTCAGTCTGTCACTCATGCTTTGCTGTTACCACCAGGCCTCCACCTATGGCTGGTCCTGGTGTCTGGAGCTACCTTACCACCCACATGGCCTCGGCTACTTTAACTTAGTGCTGAGTGGTGCCGTGTTATTTATGAAAAATCTTTCACTTTTAGTTGATGGTGGTTGAAGTTGATGGTGTTTGGCACTCCTCATTTATGCTGTCACTCACTCACCACCACCGCTGCTGAGAAGGGCGAAGAGGGAACCAGAGGAGGCCAACTGGCTCATGGATGACTACTGCTGGCATTGATAAGGATGGCGCCATCAAACTTGTGGGAAAAGGGACCTGAGAACTGCTGAGGCTGACTGAGAGGAAGGGAGGAGGAAGACTGGGCATGCGTGTAACACAGTCATTCAGTGGAATTATTTAACCAGATTTTCAACACAGGCATTTTGTGACCTCTGCTCATGAAGAATGTCACTATGATTTTCTTAACCTGTCTCGAACATTGATTTCCCACAGCAACCACGCTATTCTGCGCCAGATGTGTAAATGCATATTTGGGGCATGATGTGAAAAATGACAGCTGTACTATTCATAACGAGGTCTGAAAATATGCCAATATTTAAAATCTGGAGTGAAAATACTACAAATTTACGAAGTTACAAGGGTGTGTGGAAACTGCACAACGCATGTCTGTAATAGTCATTTTATGGACATTTGTCACCAAATTTTCAACATAAGCATTTTAGGACCTTTGCTGTCAGACCACTCTACCCGCCCCCTCCCAAGGTTACTATGTGTCCGCCTTTACCTATATCTTGGGGGGGTGAGCTCATTAGGCTCCCCCGTCCGGTCCTTTCTACTAACCTCAGTCTTTTTGCCACCCCCCCCACACTAGTTTAAATCCACCTTAGTAGAGATATACCCCTCTAATCCTGCCTTTAATACACCCTTCCCTTTCCTGCTCAAGTGTACCCTGTCACCCGCGTACAAGTCACTATTTCCCCAGACCCTACCCCAGTTAGTCACTAACCCATAATTTTTGGTGTGGCACTAATCCCTCAGCCACTCATTTAACTCCTCAATCCTACCCTTCCTCCCCATGATTGCACATGGTACCGGGAGTACCTCTGAGAATGCCACTGACTCCCCAACCCCCTCACACTGCCTGGCCAACTACTTGAACCTCCCCCTCACTACTTCCACAGTCTCCCCCAACAAATTGTTTGTAATCACTTGCACAGTAAATGAGGTTTCTTCCTCCCCCTCGCTGCACACTTGAGCAGTGCCTGCCCTGCTCCTCCTGCAGTCAACCTGGGGATAGCTTCAACCCAAATATGGCAGTGCCTTTCCCCCCTTCCACCCCACCTCACCCCTTTCATTATAGAATCCCCTAGGATGAGTACCCCCGTCCCTTTGCCCCTTTCCCTTCTAATGCCCCTTCCACCACCCCAGTATTCGTTCTTCCTGCCCCTTACCCCCACCAGCTGCACCCTCTGTGACTTCTATATCTGCACCCCTATTTCCACCTCACCCTTTTCTCTGCCTTATTTCTCCCACCCCCTTGAACCCCTTCCCAGCTTGACTACTTCCTACTGGGCTTCCCATGTTGACCTCCCTTCCCCTGATGATTTCCAACCCCTCTCCTATCCCCACTGTTGTTGATTTAGAGCCCCCATTCCCTCCTATCCTGATAGTGTTGCCCCTTCCATCCTTCCCCCTTCCGGTAGCCTTCTCTCCTCCAGTCACCACCCCCTTATTCCTTACTAGCCCCCTTCTACCCTTTTGATTCGCTATCTCTTCCTCTAGCTGTTGCCATCCCTCTCATGCCACAGCTTGTCCTCCCCCTTCAGTATGTTCCTGCTCCCCACTTTCTCCCCATAGCAGAGGCTCGAATCTATTCCTGAGTCAATACCCTTCTACATCTCTTCCCCATTGGTTCTCCCCCTACTTGTTTCCCTCTGTGCCACCCTGGTCCCTCCCTACCGTAGCCATCTGCTCTCTCCTTGGTACTCCTGCGTGGTCTCTTCCTCCCAACAGTGGCCCCCCCACCTCGGCACCCTCCTTCTCCTCTTTTTTCTGCTAGTGCCTCTGATACTGGGGTCAGTTTCAGTCTCTAGTTGCTCTTCCTCCGTCCCCCTTGCCATCCCCAATCCCCCCAGCCAGGATGCCTACCATACTCATCTGCCCTGCCACTTAGACTCCTCCCTAACCTCCACAATTCCTTCCTCAAACTAGCCAGTTGTCTACAGACCATACACCCCCCCATCCTCCTAGCCCAGTCCAGGATCATGGCGGACCCACACCTTGTACACCCCACCACCCTTCCAAAGATGCCCGCGCTATTCAAATGTGGCACCTGCCCCATTTTGGCCCCCATCTTATGTTACGGGCTGTTACTCCCAGGTTCTGTACCCTACTACAACCGTTAGACCCCTATTTACTCAAATTCATGCTCCTCCCTCCACACTAGTCCCCCTGCTGGCCCCTTGCTGACTGGGGTAATTCAAACAACATGAAGTCTTGCTGTATTCTGACTATATGCAATTAGCCCCAGCACTTGAACTGCTCCGGAGAGGAAAGAGTTAACTCTATGCCAAGGCATAGAACGTTGAGCTCGAGCTTGGTTTTCAAATCTCTGTCCCAGGTATGCTTCAGTGTAACCGTCAGATTCTTTACTCCACCTTACTGTGAAGTCGCTCCGGAGATTCTTTCCTTCACTCCGGTTCGGTTGTGGTAAAATCGTGTTTTAATAAGCCGGTTCTTTATTTTTTCGTCTTTACATCTCTGTCCCGTACAGTAAGTGGTAGGTAGTAGTGTGGTTTGTAAAAATTGTTTTGTTTTTAGGTTTCTTGCAGTTGATTCAGTTAGAACTGGGCGATTCGTTGTCTGTTTTTCACAGGTGTTTTAGTGTGGTTTTCCGGTTTCTATCGGTTGCCAGAAAAAATGTTGATTTCTCCGGTTCTTTCATCCGACCCGTGACACGGTTGGAACCGATAGATTTGGTAGTTCCCTGGCTTGAATGCTGGTAAGGGTGACTTTGTGTTTAAAGGCATGTCTGAGAAACCCAAAAAGAAAACCGGGCCCACTGGGATTCAACACTGCACTGAGTGTGGGGAGGCTTTCGCTAAGGCTGATTCCCACCTCATCTGTGTGTATTGTCTGGGGTTTGACCACCTCAAAGAAGATTGCCAAACCTGCAGGAACTTTTTTAAGGCCACTGTTAAAAAACATTTAAGTAGACTGAAGGAAAGGGAGGCCGAAAAATCCGCGACCCGGATGGCCAGCCCGGTTCGGTTCCGACCGAACCTGAGGGGATGCCCACTGACCTGGGCGATACCTCCTTGGGCAAAAGGAGATCCGATTCCACAGAATCAGTCCCTGCAAAAAAAAAGCATAAGTCAGCCGGTTCAGGTCCCGGTTCTCATGGTCCGACCGCTGAGGAGATAGCCAAAGCGATCGCTATTGTGCAGTCGCTTCGCCTGGTTCCAACCGAACCGACACAGAAACGGTTGGTTTGGTCGGATTTGTCTGCTTCTGAGTATGACCCTGAAGCATTTTATGAGGGTGAGTGGGAAGAAGACGAAGATGATGAAGATGAGGATTATGAAGACCTAGGTGAGCGTGTTGAGCCCGACATCTCCCCAGACAGGCCTTCTAATGTGTCTCCTCCCAGGCTTTGAGTCCCCCTCCCACTTCTTGTTTTACAAGAAGGTGGCTGAGACTCTTCAGCTTCCAATGGAAGAAGCTGAACAGGATCAGGAGGAGCTGGACTATGTTGAAATGATGGATGTCCCAGAGTCAAAAAGGGTGTCTATCCCTTTGCACAAGTCCCTGGCGAAACAGACCCAAAAAATATTACAGTTTCCAACATCCCATACCTCCTGTGGATAAGAAAATGGACAGGAGTTATGCTCTGTCAGGCCCGTGTATGGATTTCCTTATTAACCATTGCAGCCATGTTGCGGTAGTGCAAGCTGCAGCCTGTGACAAGGCTAATATTCCCCTGGCATCTCCCCACAAGATAAGGATTCCAGGAAAGTGGATGCCACGGCAAAGAAGCTGAACTTGGCATCCTCTTTGGGACTCAGGCAATCCAATTATATGGCATATATAGCCAGATACCAGAAGTCCAGGTGGGATATGGTTCTGGAGCTGGCTAAGAATGCCCCTCCCCAGCTGGCCAAGGAGCTGAAGCAGGTGGCTGTGGATGGTATTGAAGCTTCTAAGGTCCAATTTCATGCTGCTGTGGACTCGAATGAGTTCATTCTAGGGTCATGGCTACATCTGTTTCCACGAGGAGATTTGCCTGGCTCAGGTGTACCAATTTATCTCAGGATACCCAGACCAAGGCCGTGGATTTTCCTGTCACTGGTAACTCTCTGTTTGGGGAACAAACAGAGATATATATGAAAAAGATGGACGAATACAGGACCACATACAGGAGTACTGCTGCCAAAGAAAAGCAGACCACTCCTCAGAGGCAGCAATACAGGGCTGGCAGGGGCAGGCCTTTTCATAGGCCTTTCTACAAGGCCCAGGCCTCCTCTTCTTTTCAGCAAAGCAGGTTCTTTAGGGGAAGAGGCAGAAGGGGGATGACAAGGGCGGCATACACCTCTCAGTCTAAGCCCCCTGCCAAACAGACACCCTGATGTGTCAGCCAGGGTTGCCTCCCCAATTCCTGTAGGGGGAAGACTGGCTCACTTTTTCCAGGCCTGGAAGTCTGTCACTTCAGACAAGTGGGTCCTGGAAGTAGTGAGCCAGGGTCTTGCTCTCAGCTTCAGCAGGTTCCAAAAGTTGAGAGCAAAGGCTTTCTGTCCTTCCTTGGCAGAGGAAACACAGGCCATAGAAATAGAGGTTTCTTCGCTACTGCTTCTGCAGGCAGTGGAGAGGGTACCTCTCATTCACAGGGGAAAAGGATTGTGCTCCAGGTACTTCCTTACCCTAAAAAAGACAGGAGCGTGGCGACCCATCCTGGATCTACGGTACCTAAACAAACACATACTAAAGCCAAAGTTCAAGATGGTGACTCTGGGAATTATTCTTCCCTCTCTGAAACCAGGAGACTGGCTAGCCTCTCTAGAGCTCAAGGATGCCTATTTCCACATTCCTATCAGGCAGTCCCATAGAAAGTACCTCCGGTTCGAACTGCCCTCAGGCCATTACCAGTTCAGAGCAATGCCTTTCGGCCTCACATCTGCCCCAAGAGTATTCACAAAATGCTTAGCGGTAGTGGTAGCCTTCCTCAGAAGACAAGGCATCCTACTGTTCCCTTACCTGGATGACTGGCTCTTAGTAGGTCAGTCTCCAGACCAAGTCAGATCAGCTCTAGGGGTCACTCAAAATCTTCTACACTCCCTAGGATTCATCCTAAATCTGGAAAAGTCTGTTCTGGAACCAGTTCAGCTTCTCACATTTATAGGAGTGGAGCTGGACACTGTTTAGGTCAGGGCCTTCCTCCCTCTATCAAGGGTCCAATCCCTCACTTCTCTAGCTCCCTGTTTTCATCCATTGGTGTCTCGGCCAGACAGACATTTCTTGCAGTTACTAGGCCACATGGCAGCCTGCACTGCAGTAGTGCAAGGGCCAAGGTTTCAAATGAGGGATATCCAATTTCACCTAAGAGCTTTTTGGTCTCAGAAAAAAGATTCCCTCTCCAAGTTGGTTCCAGTGTCTCTAACCTTGGTTCAGGCCCTCCAGTGGTGGCAGGAAGAGGACAATTTGAGGCAAGGGGTTCCTTTCCTCAGTCAGGCTCCCACAGTGACTCTCACCACAGATGCTTCCCTGCTGGGATGGGGAGCTCACGTGGATCACCATACTGCTCAGGGGATCTTGGTCCCATCAGAAGTCTCTCCTTCACATAAATCTCAAACTCAGGGCTGTCTTTTTGTCCCTTCAGACATTTCAACTCTAATTCAAGGGAAAGTGGTGCAGATCAGGACAGACAACACCACAACCATGTGGTACATCAACAAGCAGGGGGGCACTTGGTCCTCGGCTTTGTGCACCAAGGCCATGAAAATATGGTCACTAGCTTATTCCCTGCAGGCTTCCCTGATTGCTGTGCATCTTCCAGGGAAGGACAATGTACTTGCAGATGCTCTCAGCAGGATTTCTCAAGGTCACCACGAATGGTCCCTAAATCCTCTCATCCTTTAGGCCATTTTCGAGAGATGGGGGACACCAGAGATAGATCTCTTTGCAGCCCCGGACAACCATCAGCTCACTCTATTCTGCTGCAGGCCCCCTCTACGGGGGTCTCTTCCTCTAGATGCCCTCCTGTTGGATTGGACCAACAGGTTTCTCTATGCTTTTTCTCCCTTTCCTCTGATATTCAGGGTTCTAGTCAAGATCAGGTCCCAACCTTGCACTGTTATTCTGATAGCCCCGGATTGGGCCAGACAGCCTTGGTATCCTCTACTGTTGTCACTATCAGTGAGAATCTCCCTGTGCCTTCCCAGACAGTTCAACCTCCTAACCTCAGCTCAGGGGAGGATATTGTGCACTAACCTTCACACACTCAGGCTCAAGGCTTGGTTCTTGAGGAGCTACAATATGCAGACTTGCGTCTCTCACAGTCAGCTCTGGATATCCTTAAGGCCAGTAGGAAAGCTTCCACTAGGAGAACCTATGATTCTAAATGGAAGAAGTTTGGGTTCTGGTGTTCCCAGAGGCATATCCAGCCACATTCAGCTGATATTGCCACTGTCTTAGATTATCTGGTATATCTTAACTGTTTAGGCCTTCAGCCTACCACTCTCAAGGTGCATTTGGCAGCTATTTCTGCTTTTTCTTTGGCTGGGAAGGGCTCTTCTCTAGCTTCCCACCCAGTTTTCAAGAAATTCTTTAAAGGTTTGGTTCACATCAGTCCTTCTTTCAGGGATCCGACTCCCTTGTGGGACCTGAATATCTGTATTGCACAGCTGATGCAGCCTCCCTTTGAACCCCTTTGCTCAGCTGAGCTCAAGTATCTGACCTGGAAAACTGTATTCCTGGTTGCTATTACTTCTGTCAGGAGAATCAGTGAGTTACAGGCTCTATCAGTGGAGCCTGATTTCATCTCATTCCATAGGGATAAGGTGGTCCTTCGTACAAATAGGAAATTCCTCCCTAAATTGGTATCAGACTTCCATCTGAACCAATCTATGAAATTGCCTGTATTTTTCACTGATCACTCCTCCTCTGGAGAGAGGAGATTACACAGTCTCGATGTAAAGAGGGTTCTAAGTTACTACTTAGAATCCACTAAGCCCCATAGAAAAGACTGCTTCCAGCTGTTTCTCACTTATGGGAAGGTGGGTAAGCCTGCCACCAAGAGAACTATTGCTAGGTAGATTGTCTCCTGCATATAGTTCTGCTATTCAAAATTGGGGAAAGAGCCACCCTCAGGCCTGAGGGCTCACTCCACCAGAGGTACAGTGGCTTCGGTCGCAGCAGCTAGAGACATACCCTTAGTGGAAATCTGTAAAGCAGCCACCTGGAAGACTGTTCACACATTCACCAAGCATTACTCCCTGGACATCCAGGCTAGAAGTGAAGCTAGGTTTGGTACTGCAGTACTGCAGAGCTTGTTCCCAAAATAGGTTCTGTAGTTCCCTCCTCCATGGGGTACTGCTTGGTATTCTGCATATAGTCAGAATACAGCAAGACTTCATGTTGTTTGAAGAAAAAATTACTCACCTTAGTAATTGTGTTTCTTCTAGTGGAGTCTTACTCTATTCTGACCTCCCTCCCTGCCTCCCCTCCTGGAAACTAGTTGTTTTGGGATGTGGGTGGGTAGGCGCAGTGTTGCATTCCAGGGGTATACCTGGGACCTCTTCTTAATTGAAGATTATTTCTTGTTCCTTTGTTTTATTACCTACTTGGATTCTTTTTGGGGGTCTCGACTTGAGTCTTTGGACCCAAACTTGATGTCTTTTGCCCTTTGGCGCAAAAGTTTTAAAAACAATTTCTGGGTTGTTAGTTGCTTACTATAGGGCTCGTAAGAATCTGACGGTTACACTGAAGAGTACCTGGGACAGAGGTTGGAAAACTGAGCTTGAGCTCAACGTTCTATGCCTTTGCACAGAGTTAACTCTTTCCTCTCTGGAGCAGTTCAAGTGCTGGGGCTAACTGCATATAGTCAGAATACAGCAAGACTCCATTAGAAGAAACACAATTACTAAGGTGAGTAATTTTTTCTTCAGTCTCAAATCTCATCCATTAGATACTGTATTGCTGTAGCAATCCTAAAGCCTCCTTGTCCATTTGTCACCCCTCAGCTACCATACTTTTTGTTCTCAGCTCTCATATAGTTTCACTTAGCCCAGTTAGAAATCCTATTGCAATCCAAGTATTACTCAGCTCAGTTAGAGAAATAAACCGAACAAATAAATATGTATTATTACAGCAATCATAACAGTATAGCTCAGTACTTAGCTCAGTTAGAGAAATAAAGAGAACAAGTAAATCTGTATTATTACAGCAATCCTCAAAGTATCCAATCATTGCTTTATCTCCACCCCAGAGACCCTGCTGTAATATAGGATGACAGAAGACCCTGGACGGGAGGGTGGGCAACTCTAAAGTCCCGGCAGAGCTCCATTGAGCTTGCTCGTTCCCCCTCTCTCACTCACTTGTTCTGTTTCTCCCGGCGCTGCGGGCTGCCCTTTTGCACTGGGTTTCTGCTTGCATTGGTGCCTTTTTCTGCCCACAAAGAAATCCGCAACAGTCCCAATAGAGCTCTGTGAGCTTGCTCACTCCCCTCCTCTCTCACTCGCTCATTCTGTTTCTCCCGGTGCTGCAGGCTGCCCTTTTGCTCTGGGCTCTTGCCTGCATTGGCACCTTTTTCTGCCCACAAAGAAATCTGCAGCACTCCCAACAGAGCTCTGTAGAGCTCGCTTACTCACTCATTCTGTTTCTCCCGGTGGTGCAGGCTGCCCTTTTGTACTGGGCTCCTGCCTGTGTTAGCACTTTTTTCCTGCCCTCAAAGAAGTTCACAGCTGTCCTGACAGAGCTCCGTTGAGCTCGCTCACTCCTCCTCTCTCACTTGTTCGTTCTGTTTCTCCAGGCGCTGCAGGCTGCTCTTTTGTAATGGGCTCCTGCCTGCATTCACGCCTTTTTCTGCCCACAAAGAAATCTGCAGCAGTCCTGACAGAACTCCGTTGAGCTCACTCACTACCTCCCCCTCTCTCACTCGCTTGTTCCATTTCTCCTGGCACTGCAGGCTGCCATTTTATACTGGGCTCCTGCCTGCATTGGCACCTTTTTCTGTCCACAAAGAAATCCACAGCAGTCCTGACAGAGCTCAGTTGAGCTTGCTCACTCCGCCTCTCTCACTCGCATGATCTTTATCTGTCCCAAACACTGATTTCCCACAGCGACTGCGCTTTTCTGCGCCAGAAGTGCGAAAACACATTTTGGCCAGGTTGTAAAAAATGACAGCTGTACTTTTCATAAGGAGGTGTGAAAAAATACCAGTGTTGAAAATCTGTCATGAAAATATTACAGATTTGCGAAGTTACAAGGGTGCGTGGAAACTGTGCAATGCACACTTTTAACACACTCATTTTATGGACTTTCATCACCAAATTTTCAACATAGGCATTTTAGGACCTCTGCTCATGAACAGTGTCACTGTCATTTTCTTAGTCTGTTCCAAAAACTGATTTTCTACAGCAACCATGCTATTCTGCGCCCAAAGTGCGAAAGTACATATCGGCCAGGATGTGTAAAATGACAGCTGCACTGTTCATAAGGAGGTGTGGAAAAATGCCAATATGGAAAATCTGGAATGAAAATATTACAAATTCATGAAGTTACACATGTGCGTGAAAACTGTGCAACACATGCTCATAAAACAGTCTTTTTTTGGATTTTTTTCACCAAATTTGCAACATAGGCTTTTTGAGAGCCCACCTCATGAATACTGGCACTGATGACTCTATGCAGTGACTGCAAAAGCACCTTTCGGGACTGAATAATGCCATGACAGTGGCTGAACTCATGAGGAGGGGTCCCAATAACCCCACATTGAAAATTTGATGCCGAAATTCCCAAAAATGCCTGAGATATGCACCAAAGGTGAAAAAAACTTATTTATGCAATTATACAGCTTACCGGCATTTCTTCAGTTCGTGGTCGGTTGAAGAGTGCAGATGTGTTCCGTCCACTGAAGATCATCGCACTGGGCTCTGGAGGTAAGTATGGGGTGGGGGTGTGGGAGGCAGGGTGTGCAGAGGGTGGGCACGGGTTGGGAGAGGGCCATGGACTCAAGCAAGGGACTGTTTTCTGTTTTACAGGGTTTAAAGAAAACAAAAACATGGTGGGACTGTTTTTTTTTTCCAGGGACATTTGGCACACTGGGGTGGGCTCCCAGCATGCCACCTGAGTGTTTGGGGGGGTGGCTGTAGCTGACAGGGGATTGGGCACCCCTGTCGGAACATACTGGGGGGAGCAAGAGCCGAGGGGGATTGGACACCCCTCGGCAGACCACAAATTGGGGCAACATTATGCCAAGGGTGTGGGCCCCCCCATCTGTAAATTGAACTGGGAAGGGGGGACTGAAACTGACAGGGATTGGGAGCCCCATCGGCAAAGAAAGTCTGTTGGGGGGGTGCGCATGATGCTGAGGGGGACTGGGCACCCCCTCAGCATACAACAGAAACTTGGGGGTGGGGACATTATGCCAACAGGGACTGGGCTCCTCGTCAACAAATGAACTGGGTCAGAAGCATGCGGATGGCAAGGCACCGCCCTCAATGATGGGTCGCTCCCTCATTGCAGCAAATGGCTGACGCTGCAATGACGAGGCGGCCCCTGATTGCAGCGGCAAAAATGTTTCAAGGTGGTGGCCCACTGGCTGAACTAGTGTCAGCAGCAGCATGCCATGGCATTGGGGAAAGCGGGCCAAGCCTCAAAAAGCACTGGGCCATTGGCCCCCAGAGTGCTGCACCTCCAAAACCCTGCTTCTCTCCTAAGCTGTGTCGAAATGTTTCTTGTGCATGCACAAGCAAGCATAAAAAGGATGTCAAATACAGAAAACATATAAAATATATGCTAAAATGTATCCAAATATGTTTTCTCAAAGTATTAATTGAGATGTCAGAGGAAGGGGGTCTATTTAACCCTGTATTGTCTGAACTGTGTCCTTATTTCAATAATCTGTTTTTTTTTTGTTTTTTTTTTGTCTTTCAGGTACTGAAATCTCAAAGGTATATTGCCACAACTAATGTGAGTTCAGAATTCCACTGTTTATAAGGATTAGGAGGAAAGGTAAATAATAAGTTTGCTGAAAATGAATGCTTGCCAAAGCTGTTCATGAGGAATGATGTTGGCTTGATCCTGATAAATCAAATGGGTTTGTTCAGTGCCCCTGTCCCCAGAGGGGGTGTCTGCACCAAACGCACCCAAAATCCTCTGTTGACAAACCAGCTAATCTCTTCAGTTAATTCTTAATTCATGACCCTCGTTTACTGCTGAAGGAGAAACTTCATCTCACTCCAAGGCAGATTATCCCAGGCAGATGCCTGGACATGATTCCAGGAGGAAAATGTTCATTAATGCAAGCTTTGATACTGAAAACCAAAGACAGCTGTAAGTCACATCAACTGCAACTCTACCTACTGGGTTAGGAACCTTCTGTCATACATCTTCCGAAAAATTAAGTGTTTCAGTCTGAGGACGATTATTCACTTCAAAAAATGGCAGAGTTACAGTATAAAGGGCACAGTACAAAGAGATCAGAATTTCCAACACAGAAATAAAAAAAATAGCAGTGAACTTGCACTGCTTTGATTTTACCCTTAGAAACAGGCCGTGTGGGAGGTCATTACAGTGATATGATGTGTACAAGTAATATTACTTAAAAATATACCCAGTAATAATTTGATAGCTCATCCCATTTTCTAAGGAGCAGTATCCTTCCTTCCTACCTTCCTTCCTTCCTTTCTACCTTCCTACCTTCCTTCCTTTTTCTTTTTTGTTGACTTGGAAAGGAGGGCTGAACAATATTGCCTACTTTTAGCCTTGTCCCAGGGTGGTGGGGGTTGATATATAAGCAAACCTCCTGAAAGTGAACCCAATTAAGTTGTTGGTAGTGTTTTAGTGAATGGAGCAAATTTAGGCAGGACACCAGGTAAATCCCCTAGTCTGGGTCTTTTCATGTAGTTTGTATGCATTTTGTCATATTTTGATATGATTAATTTTGTTTTTCTATAAAAAAAGTTCCCTACTGTTTACAAGAAGTGCCATGCGATCTTTAATAGCCACCTGAACTACCACCACAAGAAGCAGATAGGACTTTGGTTTAATATCTATGTCAAAGGACAGCACACCCTGATAGGGCAGCATCCTCTTATTACCACAATCAGGATCTTGCATTTATGATATGAGCTGAATCCCAGTATAGCACTAGAACCCACAACCTACTATAAGCTTGTAGATATACCCTATGTTATGTAATGCTAACCCCCGTACTTGTTACTCAGACAAGGCAACAAACCACAAGTTGGCAGAATATAGGCATCACTACTGGCATTAGGGCAAACGCCTGGCTCGGGCATCTCAGAGGTCAGGGGTAGAGCACGAAACAACATTTCTATTTTACCCAGGTTGGGGAGAGAGGTGCAAGGGCTATCGTGTGTCTTCTACCTGTGGAGCCCCCAAAACATCACACATCACTCAAAGATGGATTGTCTGCAACCAGGAATTTGGGATGTTACTGTATGGCTTTTATTCCTGACATAGTGTTAACAAGAATTGGTGGTGCCCCCCAGGGCTTGTAACTGTACATTACAGATGACACTTTTTGTAGCAGGCAAAAACATTTCCAAATTCTTGCAGGCAAACTGACTTCTTCCACAAACATTTTCCACAAATGTCCAGCCCTATTTCTGGAGTCATGGACTTACGAAAAGAACATTTCCCACACATGTTCAGCCCTATTTCAGGAGTCATAACATAATCAGCTAGGGGATCCAGTGCGCAACTGGCAGGTGCACCATTGGTGCATGTCGCTGGACCCCCACTGTGTGGGTATGTCATGTAGGGTTGCCTACCTACCACAGATATGTGGTGTGTAGGCACTGCACCCTTTTGAGAATAGCCTGCAGTATAGACATGCACAAAAAAGGAGGCCACTTATTTACCTTCATAAGTCCAACAGTTTTAAACTATTTGTACAGTACATCCCATCTCATCTCATATTGCTCACAATAACCTACACACAGTGCTGCTTTGACTGCAACATTTACTGTATGTCCTCCTCCTCTTTGTCTTTTTAAAGTAATTCATTTTGTGCTGTTCACTTTATGAGCGGAAATGACGGACTGTCAAAAGCCCTACTTATATGACCAGAGTGCCTTTAAAATATGCGGTGAATAAATGACAGGAAGGTCCTGCCAGGCTCCGCCCCTCACTGAGGATGACCGAGTGACATGCAAAATATTTGAGAAGCCTCAGCAGCATTTGTTTCCTTGCCTGTTGTGTACAATAAATGTCCTTCTATTCACTGGAAACCATATCAATGCCTGGGTGCATCTGCATTTGTACCTTGTACTAACTACTGTAAGCAAACACTGCTCAGTGCCGATAATGTTTGCCTGAATGTTTTAATGGTGTAATTATGTTTAAAAAGTTTAGCTTAGTTACTTTTTGTTGACCAGAAAAGGAGGGATAGGAAATGCTTCCTGCATGGACAGGAGAATTAGGAGGTTAAATGACCTGCTCAGGGTCACACTGTGAATATGTGGCTGTAGTGGAATTTGAACTTCTGATCTTCTGGTTCCCACCAGTTCGCTACCCATTAGGCCATGCTACCTACAGTGCTAGCAGGGGAGGGAGACCAGAAAAGGATGGCACTGCACCTCCGAGCAATATTGTTGTATTTTTTAAATAATTTATTTACGTATGATAGTCCAGCTGAGATGAAGCTTCTTGTTTACCGTCCTGCTTTTATCCATTTTTAGTGCAAGCCTGCTTCTACCCATTTCTACAGCTAAGTAGACAGGAGCGCTGAGAAGTTAAGTGACTTGCTCAGGGCTGCACTGTGCTGTGGACATGGCCTACCTAGACTGTAGCAAGGCATTTGACGCAGTCCCACACAAAACATTAATATACAAGTTAGCCAGCCTGGGAGTGGGTCCCAAGATGACAGCCTGGGTAAAGAATTGGCTGGAGAATAGGACACAGAGAGTAATAGTAAATGGAGTCCACTCAGAAGAAAGGGGGGTTACTAGTGGGGTACTGCAGGGTTCAGTATTAGGACTGTCCTCTTCAATGTCTTTATAAGCGACATTGCAGAGGGACTGGAAGGAAAAGTATGCCTCTTTGCAGATGACACAAAGATCTGCAACAGAGTTGATGCACAAGGTGGGGTGGAAAGGATGAGAAGGGACTTGGCAAGGTTAGAGGAATGGTCAAATGTATGGCAGCTTAGATTCAATGCTAAGAAGTGCAAGGTAATGCATCTGGGAAACAAAACCCAGGGAAGAGTACACAATGGGGGTGAGATACTAACAACAACAAAATGGAAAGGGACCTGGGGTAGTAGTATCAGATGACCTAAAGGTGGGCAAGCAATGTGAGAGGGCAGCAGGAGGGCTGGGGGATACTGGGATGCATAGGGAGAGGCATCACCAGTAGAAAACAAGAAGTTATTATCCCTCTGTACAGACAGCTGGTGAGACCCCATCTGGAGTACTGTGTGCAGTTCTGGAGACCCAATCTCCGCAAAGACATAGACAGGATGGAAGCTGTCCAGAGGAGGGCAACTAAAATGGTGCAGGGTCTGCACCGGAAGACATATGAAGAGAGACTCTCTAAGACTTTAGACATATGTTTAGCCTCAAGGAAGGGGGGGGCATGATAGAAACTTTCAAGTACCTCAAGTCCAAGAGGGTAGCATCTTCCAAAAAAAGAGGTGTGCAAGAACAAGGGGGAACAATTTGAAGATGGGGAGGGCTCAGAGGTAATTTAAGGAAGTATTTTTTCACAGAGAGGGTTGTGGATGCATGGAACGGCCTTCCCAGGGAGGTTGTGGAGTCAAAAACAGTGGTGGAATTCAAGAATGCATGGGACAGTCATAAGGCAATTCTAGGGGTTGGGGGTAGGAAGAAGTAGGCTGCTGGTTAACTGGGATCTGCAGCTTATCCATTAGGTAGGGAAATTGGCAGACTGGGTGGGCCAAGCGGTCCTTATCTGCCTTCAAATTCTATGTTTCTATGTTTCTAACAGTTCCCAAAGTTCTGTATGCACTAGAAACACACTGCCTTCACTCCCGGGGGGTGGGGTTGGGGGGTCATAAAAGGTTATCTACTGCCAGAAATGTTTCTTCTAACAATTTATTAATAATTTATGTACAGGGTTTAAACTGGTGATCTCACAGTTCCAAACTTTGTTCTAACCACTAGAACACATTGTCTGCTCGGGATGGAGGGTGGGGTGGTGCAGGAAAGAACAGCAGCTGCCAGCAATTGTTTTTATTTTGTTACAGTTTATTTCCCCAGAAGAGTCCAGCTGATGTGTAACATCTCATTTACAGTGGGGTTCTGCGTTTATTCATTTTTACAATGCACTTACCCAGGATAGCCCAGTTGAGGTGCAACAGTTCATTTCCAGTGCAAGCCTGCTTTTACCCATTTCCACAGCTGGATGAACTGGAGCACATGGTGTTTAATGACTTGCTCAGGATCCCACAGTAAATATTTGTGTAACAGGATTTCAGCCTGTGACCGTTCATTTCCAAATGTTGCTGCAACTAAACCTCACTGCCAGTGGATTTGGGGAGTACCAGGATAGACAGGCAGCTGCCAGCAATGTTTTTTTTTTATTTACAGTTTATGTACCCAGGATAGCCCAGCTGGGATGCAGTTTTTCATTTCCTAAGGGGTCCTGCTTTTATCCATTTTTTGATGCATTTTCCCAGGACAGCATAGTTAAGATTCAATATCTAATTTTAGGGACATCTTGCTTCTACTCATTGCCTCCACAGGGAGTGTGTGTGTGTGGGGGGAGTGGGGGAGTTAATGGTAAACAGCATTTTTTTTTTTACAATTTTCTTTACCCATGCTAGCCCAGCTGAGATGATGAATGTCATTTCTAGTGTGAGCCTCCACATCTGGGAGGACAGGAGCACTAGGAGGTTAATGACTGCTCAGGGTCACACAGTGAATATTTGTCTCTAGCAGGGTTTGAACTTGCCATCTTGCAGTTCTAAGCAGTGCACTAAACACTAGATCTTATTGTCTCCACTGGCATTGGGGGGTGGTGGTGAGACAGCTCATGATAGCTGACAATGTTTTGTGAATTTTGTACAGTTTAGTTATCCAAGATAGGCCGGCAGAGATGCAACAACTCATTTCCATCAGGGTCCTGTTTCTACCCATTTATACAGCTGCAGGAGAACTGGGATGTTAAATGACTTACTCAGGATCACACCTTAATTATTTGAGTCTAGCAGGGTTTTAGCATGTACTGTCCTTTAATCACTAAAACACACTGCCTTTACTGCCTGCACAGGTGGGGGGGGGGGTAAAAGGTGAGCAACTGCCAGCACTTTATTTTTTACAATACACTTACTCAGGACAGCCCAGCTGTGTTGCAGTATCTTATTTCCAGTGGGATCTTACATCTACCTGCAGTCTGAAATACAGTAGCCCCGGGTACAGAACTTCAGAGCCCAATGAGCAGTTTCTTTGATTTAGCATTGACATACTGCCCCTGAAATACTGTCCTGTCACAAAGCAAAAGTAAATCAAGTATTGCAAAACTCAAACTTCCCTCTATAATTTTGGTCACCTGAACACTTTACTTCGGCACCGGTATTCTGACTCCTCAATCACTTACTGGTCTGATCAAGTAACCATTTTAAAAAGTGACAGCCAACACCAGGGATGGGATTCTGGTGTCAGCGTTAAAATAAGTGAAAGCTGACACTGGGGATGGGTTACTGGTGTCGGCATTTAAAAAAAAAAAAAAGAGCAAAAGCTGACGCTGGAAATAGGCTCTCCAGTGTTGGCATTTAAAACAAATTCTAGCAGAGCCACCGTGAGAGGCTAGGGATACAGAAGGACTCAAACACAGGTGATTTTCTTTGATGTCTCTTCCAGCAGCTGCTTTATTGGAGAACTCCAATACAAAGTAAGAAAATCAAAAGGCGGACTGATTCGTCAAAATAACAAAAATAACAAATGTTTATAAGTAGAGTAGCACAAACAGCAGTAATGCAGTACCAAACAGTAGAAAATATCCAAGTCTTCTGCATAGTAACTCATAGTAGCTAGAGCACTAGCTAGGGGTTGTATACGCTTCAGCACCCTGGAACACATCTGACATCTCCTTGAAGAGGGCAGCTATATATATATATATATATTAAGACTGTTTCTGATTGGCTAGAGTTCCTGTCACTCAGCTATCATAAAACACTTTTTACAAAGAACAAACATTCTTACCCCATAAAGCTTATAAGATGTTCTTACAGTGACCTTACATTCATCTAAATACTTTATAATTATTTATTTCAATTCTGTTTTTTTAAATCTCAGTTTCCAAGAGTTAAGCCCCACCTCTTGTTTCTCATTCCCTATATAATACCTAACAATATGGCCGGCCGGCTCCTAGGGAGAGAATCTAGTAAACAGAACCCTTCAAATATCTCATAGCAGGTAAACTGTATCCCCTTTTATCTTCCATTATTACATTCACCCTGTATTTATTTGATGGGCTCACATTGTAATGGGGTTGTCTGTAAGCCTAGTACAAACATAACATTATGCTGCCTGCTGAGCTGTGGATATTGAAACACAGCTCTGTCACAGACAGCCGAAGAAATGCAAAGGCAGTTTAAGCTTGCTCCAAATGCAAGCTGAAAAGCGTTTTAGTGCAAAAGGGGAACACGCGACACAACACAAATGTATTTTGGCAAAAAGAAAGGCTGTTTTGTGAATTCACAGCAGTTATGAGCACAATAGACAGTGCGCACATTCATGCAGTTTCGTGAAGAATGTTGAGACGTGTGCGCCTGCACTATGCTCGCCTCTTGGCTAAAATTAAAACAACTGATACTCTTTAGAAAGGGGAGGCATTCTTATGGCGTTTTAGCCACAAAGGGGACAGTTTTAAGGCTATTCATTTTTCGATCAATTTAAAGCGTTTTTTTATTTAAAGGGGCCATTGCAACTTCAAGGGAAGACTGAATGCAAAGGAAGATCTCATTCATTTTCTAGCAGGTATCACTTGCTGGAGTTCTGATTGATGACTAGACAGGATGGGGATAGCAGCAAAAGAAAGACAGACAGATAAAATAAAAAAAATGCATAGGTGGCCAGTCTATGCACAGAAAAGACAGCACAGGCACAATACACACATAGGGCAGACACATGGGGGTGGGGGGGCTAGTCAAGACATAACAATAGTGCCTGTTTAGAAATGTGAAAGGGAAGGTCTGTAACTGAGCCACCAGACCCTTTGACAGCCACTACGGCTGCAAATGCATTAACTAGATAAGGGTGTCTCATGGGCTTAAACATAAACATGAACTGCATTTAGTAAGGCCAATGATACCGTTCCACATATGACTTGTGAACAAGCTGGACAGCCTGGAAGAGGGTCACAAGGTGGTAAACTGGGTTAGGAACTGGTTAAGTGATAGAAGACAGAGGGTCATGGTAAACGGTGCTCAATGTAAGGAAAGAATTGTGACCAGCAGGGTGCCACAGGGATCAGTCCTGGGCCCAGTCCTGTTTAATATCTTCATAAGTGAAACTGTGGAGGGGCTGGAGGGGAAAGTGTGCCTCTTTGTGAATGACACCAACATCTGCAACAGGGTGGACACTCCGGGAAGGGTGGAAAAAATGAAGAGGGACCTAGGTAGACTGGAGGAATGGTCAGAAGTGTGGCAGCTAAGATTTAATGCAAAAAAGTGCAAAATCATGCATTTGGGTTGCAGGAACCCAGGGGAGGTTTACCAGAGGGTGGAGGGGATAGAAACTGATGGTCACCAAACAAGAAAGGGATTTGGGGGTAATCATACTGCATGACCTAAAGGTGGCTAAACAATGTACCAAGGCAATAGGGAGAGCCAGTGGGATGCTGGGAGGCACAGGAAGGGGTGTCATCAGCAGAAGGAAGGAGGTGATGAGGCCACCGTGCAGATCACTGGGGAGGCCTCATTTGGAATATGGTATCCAGTTCTGGAGGCTGCATCTGCGTAAGGATATAGACAGAGTAGAGGCAGTAAGGAAGGGCAACAGAGACAGTGCAGGGCCTGCACTAAAACTCATATGAGAAGAGACTGGGAGACTCTCTCTCTCTCTATATATATATATATATATATATATATATATATATATATATATTTATATATATATCTCGACGAGAAGAGAAGAGACTGGGGTGATATGATGGAAACCTTCAAATATCTAAAAGGCATAAAGAGGGTGCTGGAGGGTAGCACGTTTCAGAAAAGGAGATGTCCAGGAACAAGGGGGCATGACATGAGTTTAGAAGGGGGGTAGACTAAGCGGTATCGTGAGGAAGTATTTCTTCACAGAAAGGGTGGTAGAACCTCTAGAGACTTCACAAGCCAGTTTCATTACGAAAGAGAGAAAAAAAAACACAATTTACACATTTTACATAATACTACTATACACTATAAAAAATATAGGATGAGCAACTTTATGCATAACCAATGTGTTCTGTCACCTCGGGGTTCTGGTTCTCATGGACCTCTCAAGTTTCTCTCTCCTGGTCAAAGGGAATCAGAACCCCTCTGTGGCAGAAGACACTGGTTGTGCATGGTTGCCTATCCAGTATTCTCTATATTTTGTGCTGCATTGAGGATTTCTAAGCAATAAATCTGTGTCATACATTGCTTTAAATTAGACCAAGATTCTAGTCTATTCAATCCAAATTTGTTAAGATGAGGAGCAAAGTTTTTTGGAAGAAACCAAAGGAATAACAACCCTAGTCAAGAGGTAATATCTTATAAATTCTTTTCTATGTAGGTGTGAAGGGCTACCCAGCTGTCAGCTGTCCTGCAATGTCAATTTTGACATCTCTGCAACAAAGCAATAAAGAAAGGCAGAAGACATTCACAAAACCTTGAGAGAGAAATTGATGCCAGAGCTTAGCTAGCTATATACTGCCCAGCACAGCTTTATCAATTGCAGAATCTGTTTTAGTCTCATGGTTCTATGAAATGGCTACTGCCTTGATTTAAGATAAGACTGAGGTCCGATATTTTTGTAGCAGTGTGCTGCAGCATCTCAGTGGGTGCAAGTTGCAGGGTTTTCAGGATGTGTTGAGTCTAGGGTGCTTGAGTGAGCTGCATGATGCTCTACAATCTCCATAGGCAGGAGCCTCAGGGATGATGCGTTTTTTTTTTCTTTTATGTTATCTTTTTTCCCTCCTACACACTCTGGCATCCGCCTCTCCTTCAGGTCTCCTAGTGCTCCATGCCTCCAGCAATCCTCTTCAAGAGCTCTTCCTCACACACACACTGCAACCAATCTCCTGAGTTGCCCCTGCATATCCCATCATCGGGTGGGTCCCCCTCTTCCGAGGGGGAAGACACCGGGTGGCAGAGAAGCCCAGCACACTATATTTTTCTTGGTTCAGGGGTGCTGCTGTGTTGGAGGAGGCTCCCGGAGGCTCTGGGGAGCAGGGAGAATGACGGCTGTAATCCATTGGTGCTGAAGCTGTTTTCCAGCTTTCTGTAGTCCCTCCTGTGCCGCTATGTGCAGTACCCCAGTCTCCACCAGAGGCCACTGCAGAGCGGAGCTACCCCCATCCCTCCCCAGGAGAGGGGAAGCAGTCCCTCGGATGTAGGATTGCCACCTTCGGATGTGGCAAAAACCGGATCCTAAGCTCCGCCCCTAACTCCACCCCTTTTCATGACTCATCATGCATTGTTCCTCCTAGAAAGCCATTTGTTCACTAAAAGACCAACAGTTAAAGCAGCAGTTAAACAAAAATGTTAAGATACTGTACTGTACCTGTAAAAAAGTTACTTTCCTAGGTTCTTCCTAGTCATCCATTTACTTGTGTATTTATTTATTGACATTGGTTTACCAAATAAACATACAGAGATAAAAGAAATATCATTTACAGATATGATCTGGGGGAGACAAGGGAAATACTGTAAATAGCATATAACAGTATACATGTTCTATAATAATACATAAGAAATTGTTTCCTGTAATGTGTATTTCATATCTTTTTCTGTCTCCTTTCCCTGTTCATGTCCACAGTACTATTTCAAAGCCAAAGACATGAGCATACTATTTTCTTGAGGAAAAAAAATAATTTAAAGTATTTAGAAATGTCTAAATTCTGTTAGAGATGAAAATATTTATCAGCAAATGAAACTGGAAGACAACTGGCTCTGTTACTGTTACAAAGGTGGGGCAGCTGTGCTGCTATGCCACTTTAAGGTGTAGTGGAAAAATTAGGTTAAGTAAGTGCTAATGGTGTTAATGGCCATACTTTACACCTCCCAGGCTCACTGCTTTCACAGACAATGGGCTATACTGACAAGAGAACTTGTCTGTAACCTGAACATGTAGCTGAAACAATGAATGATATGACAAAATATGCTTCAAAAGTATGTGAGCACTCAAAATGGCTCAAAAACCTGACCAGCACAGAGCAAAACCGGATTACCTGATAGGGACCCTGAAAACCTGATCACCAGGTAAAAAACCTGACAGGTGGCAACCCTACTCGGATGCTCGATCCTCTCCTTCCCCCTGCCAGCCCCCAGCGCTCGAATCCATTCCCGAACCTGGGTCTCCGGCGTGGTTCGAGGTGTGGCGTCCAGCGCCTCAACCCTCAGTGCCACCGGCTGGTGGATGATGTATCTTACACATAAATTGGATCCCCACTGAAATTGTCTTTGTACCCCCCTCCCCAGGACATGCTGGATTGAGATCACATGGGGAGAGAGTTACAAGGACATTTGTGATGTATAGACGGGGTCTGGAGAGACTTCCCATTTTGTGCCTGCCCCTCCCCTTGCTGTTATATGAACTCCACATCAGTGCCGACAGGAACACTGATGAAGAGTGACAGGCTGCAGTACCATTGTCGGTTTCTTAACACTGGAGCTTGACCGCTGTTGACTTTAGTTGTAGTAGCTTCTTCTTACAGATCACTCTTCACCCTGCCTGGCTGGTGCAGCAGGACGCGGACAAGCACTGCTACTGTGAACAAAACCATGTCTGCAGTGCCCCCTATCTGTATAACATTTAAAACAGGTACAGTGGATGAAGATAAATATAGCATTACTAGAGGAAAGAATTTAAGGGCTATGGATATCCTGGGAGCATTAAGCAGCGTCTACAAAAGGCTTATAGCTTGTTCCTCCCTTCATATCTGAATGTGTGTGTTCAGGGTGCACCTAGAAAATTATAGTTCTGTACAACAGACAGTAATTCACAGAAAAAAAAACTAATTACAGCTATTCACACCTGCCCCCTACTGCACACACTTAATCCGCCCTCAAGAAATAAACTCTTCAAGCAAAGACAGCAGACCCAGACCAAACAGCCAAGCCAAAGGTACTCATTAAATGTTGTCACACAGGAAGGCACTACTTGCAGAGGGTTGCAGATAATAACACGGATCAAAGGGAACAGGTATAATGTTATAGTATATAGTGGAGGGTTGTTCTGTATAGAATTCCATCCCTTTCAAAATGCTGTTGTACCACAGTTCAAAGGTCATGGAATGTGATTCTACCATACTGTGGTAGAACAGCATTCTAGAACCTCTAGAGACTGCATGAGTCAGTTTCATTTTGAAAGTAAAAAGAACTCCCAAACACATATTTCACACAGTACTGTACACTATAAAAAATACAGGATTAGCAACTCTATGCACAACCAATGTGTTTTGCCACCTCGAGGTTCTGATTCCTATGGACCTCCCGAGCGTTGCTCTCAAGGTGAGAGGGAATCAGAACCCCTCTGTGGCAGAACACAGTTGTTGTGCATAGTTGCCCGTCCAGTATTCTCTATATTCACAGGGACATTGTTAGTTAAGGATGCAGTGCTGCCAGTTGTTTATTTATTTATTGAATTTTGGTAACAGGGTAGGCTTGATGAGACTTGTGTCCCTTTTTCCGGAGTGACCTAGGAAAAGTTACATACAGTAAGTAGAAGTCACATCTAGCACAGGAGTACAACAGAGACAGCACGAACAACGGTAGTCGCAGTATGTAAAACAGTCTTCACTTTGAGGAAGAATAACAATTTCTACATACAGTTCAATAGAACAAAGTTCAGTCGTACAGTTTCACAATATGCAGTATATACAGTACATCACATTAGATTCCAGGATGCAGAAGGAGTTTGGCTCAGCACAGACTAACAGTGAAAACATCACCAGTTCATTTCATGTACTTCATTGCAACCAGCAGAGAGCACGGTTAAGTTGGTACAGGGGGGTAATAAAAACAGGAAAAAATTAAAGTATTAATCACAATCATGCCTTATAAACAATCAGTCATTATATATCATAGCACTATACATCAGTACTGCAGTAGTAAGCATCCTGATGTAAATAAAAAAGACCGCTAGCATGGTGTTTCATCAAACTGAAATCAACATTTACATATATAAAACGTGGCCATAATCTATAAAATAGTGCAAGGGGAATGGTGTAACAAGATTTGTGTTTACACACTTGAGGCGTGTGATGCCACTTAAACCGTGCCAATGAAACTGGAGTGTGGTTTTTTTATTCTTTGGTAACTGGTAAGGCTTACTACAGTATGCACAACTGCGTGATTTCAGGGGTGACCTAGGAGCACTATGGAGGTTAAGTGACTTGCTCAGAGTCACACAGTATGCAAGTGGAGGTTGTTGGAATCATACCCAGGTCTGCTGGATGTACCAGGCTCATTCACTGCTTGTTACCCTAACCTCTAGGCTATACTGCCAGGCACCACACACTGGGTAGTTGTGAAAAAGCAAATTACCATACTCCCCATGTTTTTAATTTTTTTTTAATAATTGCTGATTTTAAATGTGGCAGAGCTGTAGAATTAGTTTCAATTGTCAAAGCTGGGCACTCTTGCTGTGCCGTGAGGACAAAATGAAAGTGTATTTCGATGATAGGCTGTAGGTGTTTGTTGCTCTGTTATGGTATAATAGAGAATTAAAACATGGTTTTCAGGCAGTAAAATCACTTACCCAGTAATTATAAAAGCTAATGCATACTAGGTAATGTAGTACTATGCATGGCATACCGCTTACTGTGGACATAAACCACAGAAATGTAATCAGTGCAGGCAACTTGCCTGAAAAAAGCAGGGGACAGGGGTGGGGGTAACAGCCCACCAGCACAGTAGGTCGGGGGGGTGAGGTAGTATAGGAAGGGTTGACTGACCTTTGACCTCCTTCTGCCATCAAATTCTAACCTATTACCAGATTTCCCAGTGAAAATACCCTAGTAGTTTCTCTGTCATAATAGTGAACTCAGAACAGCGATCACTATTATGGTGAGTGTATATTGCTGAAAAGCAAAACGGCAACATGCTCTTTCTGGCGAATGAACACATGGCAATCTGAAGTGTTTCTGTGGGGGGGCTGTGCCCCCTTGCTTCCCCATGGGGGGCTTTTCCCCCTGCACCCCCCTTACTAAGGATCCTACCTCCAGGGGGTGCATGTCGGAGAGGGGGCACAAATTCGGCAAAAAAAAAAAATGTAATCCAGAGCCACAGGCAGCGGCAAAATTTATACCCTCCCGTCCCCAGCCCTGAACCTGCTATGCTGCAGCCAGTCTCCCTCACTACCACACCACATGGCTGGCTTGACGCCAGCAGGCGCAGTCCCTCCCAATAATCCTCTTCCCTTTCCCTCCCCTTCCCCAATCCCCTGTTCCGGTTGCCTTCCCCTACTGTCACAGTAGACCTAGTCACTACCCTTGCAGGTAGCCCTTCCCAAGAGCGTTGAATATGGAGTCGCCATTTTGATGGGCGCCCATATTCAGTCGCTATGATCACTGGATACCACCCCGGTTTACTAAGATCTAGAGGGTCATGAAATCAGTCATATGATCTATAGGATAGGAACTTACAAAAATTCCCAGTGTAAAACGGGAGTGGTCTAAAAATCTCAATAGCATAAAAGTCCCCTAAAATGTATTAGCAAATGTGCTGCAAATAACTCCTGTACTTTGCAGAGATTGTCAAAGCGTTGCTTGGCCCCGTTTGACTCTGAATGCTAAAGGAAGTCCCTCTGTTTGCCCTTCATGTACAATTTTGTCAGAGCTGCATTTCTGAATCAGAAACAATGGACACATCCAGCTCCCTGTTATTAACACACACCGTAGCTAATGAAGCAAAGGGCTCTGCTTGGGTTTAACAAACAGCTAAGAAGGGAAATTGATAGTCCCTACTTTTGCACAGAAGGTTTGAGGGTATGCACCTTACAGTAGAATTGCTGTAGCGAGCCTCAAATGAATCACGTATCACATGGCATCAGGTTCCCTGAGGCTTCAACCACTGCAGGTTAGATTTTCCTCTCTTATACTCTAGAGAATACACTGGCACCACTTCCCAGAAACGCAGTGACTATAGCCTTTTCTCATAATATGGAATGCTGCAGCTGCTTGGATGACGTGCGATGGAAGCAGTGGGTTCTTGGTCTTTACCCGTCTAGCACTGTCTAAAGTAATGCTGCACCCCCATGCGATGACATCACAAAGGATGTATATACACTGATGGCCTTAAAAATACCTCTCAGTCTTTTGTTACTAAGATGTGGGACGCTTGCACTCAAAATATTGGAAAATGTCAGGCAATGGCCATTATAATGTGGGAAAATGTGGGCCACTAGCTCTCAAAATATGGAAAAATGTGGGACACCGGCAAATAATATGTGTGAAAATGTGAGACACTGGCCCTCAAAATGTGGAAAAATGTGGGACGCACTCCCTCACAAGGTGCTAAAATGTGGGACATTGGTCATCAAAATGTAGGAAAATGTGGAAGGAATACAGGCCCTCAAAATGTGGAGAAATGTGGAACACTGTCTCTCAAAATGTAGGACACTAGCCCTCAGAATGTTGGAAAATGTGAGACATCGGTTGTTAAAATGTGGGAAAACTTAGCGATAAGGCATGACAGGGTGTGTGTTGTCGCTGAATAATGTCACACCTAGGGTGGGTTAAAGGATGCAGCTGCAGGCCGAGTGCTTCCACCACCCTAGGTGTGACTTTATTCATGGATGATGCACACCCTGGAATGTCTTATTATGATTATAATATGGCTATAAAAAATCCAACAAGACTTTAACGATTAAGCAATAAACATAAGAAACAAATCAGAAGTTATAACTTTATTATAATAACTGGTCAGCAATTTTTCCCATTGCTTGATCCAGTTATAATTTGCCATTATAACCTGTGGGTTACAATGGCAAACATGCGCCATGTCAGTCAACTAAAAGCCACATCCTGATTGGCTCTGCACTTCTCCTGGTTGGGCAAAACAGTTCAAAAAACATGGCAGCTTCTCATCCTGTGGAGCAAAGAGCCACCAGACTGAAACTCCTATTCATTTTTTTTTGTATTTTGTACAAAACAGCGTTTTCATAACCTGAAAACATATCTGGTTGATCCTACCGCTCTGAAGCCGCAGAGTACAACTTGCAGGAAGAACAGAAGTCTCGAATGAAGGTAGGAGCGAGTGCGATCACTGCTGTGACCTAAATACAGTGCTGTACAAAAGCAAAAAGTCTCCCAAATAAAAAAGACCAACTGTAAAAACAAAACTGTCTCTTATTAAGACGGTCTGTCTGTGTGTGTGTGTGTGTGTGTGTGTGTGCGCGCATGCGCGAACCAGCACCAGGGAATGCAATGTTGGAGAAAACTTGCTCACCAGCAATTATAAAGTATACAAGATAGGAAGTAGTTTAAAATCACTTATTGAAGTTGCCCGTGTGGGATGCTTAATAAAGTAGCATCCCACACCTCGGGCAACCATTAAATTCTCATTAAGCACACTTCCCCATCCATTATTCTATATATTGTTTATTTAGTTTTTGTTGACCGGGTAAGTGCACTAGACAAATCCTGCCTATTTTCAGGCACGACCCGGGGGAGGGGGATACAGATGAATGCCAACTGACCTTGAACCAGATTAAGCTGTTGGTGGTATTTTTAGTGAATGAGGGAAATTTGGCCAGGACACCGGGGAAATTCCCCTACTGGCTGCCTAGTTGCCGTCAGTAGGTGCTTCGCCAACGTCACGCTGCATGATGGCAGCACCTCAGCAACTGTCTTTGGAGATGGATGTCGATACAAGCAAGGTACGGAGACTTCGTTATGCACAACTGTACAGGACTCACCTAGTTTACCCGCGAACATTCCCTCGTTGGAAACGGCACCGGAAGAAAGAACGAGTATTTTGGAGGTGGCTGGGGATATTCCAGCAAGTGGGAGTTCGCCTGGTGAAAGATTTTTGGAGCCAGTAGCATCGGTGTCAGATTCAGCGTGTTCTTCTCAGATACCCGGAAACGCTTTAGAACCGAGCGCCCCTACGGAACGATTTTCCCGAGGAAATGATGCTACAGGGACTGTTACCACAAACGGACAACGAGCGTCACAGACTATGCGACGGCGCTTTGACTGCCAGAAGAGGCCCCACAGGACTCTCTGTAGACTGGTCGGAAGATTTGGCCCTTTCAGGAGCAGGATGGCATAAAACTGACTCCGGTCGTTGGATTCCTGATTCGGCTTGGACTACCTTCTCGTCGGACTCTTCAGTCTCAAAGCATGCCACCGATTCAGTTTCACTGGGCCCAGGTATTTTAGACATTTCCTCTAAAAGCGCTGTAGTCACTGAGGGTGGGGAGAGTACTTTGGCTTCTTTGAAACCAACTACCTCCTTTTCTAATTCTGCTGGGTTTGCTAGGGATAATATTGAAATGTCATCACAGGAAGGGGGTACAGACTCCCGAACCAGGCCTCCTATGTCGGAGTTATTTAAAAACAAATTAGAGCAGGCCCGAGGCGTAATGCTGTTCGGATTCGCTTATAAAGGTGGTCTCCGGAGCATCCAGATAGGTATTATGTATTTAAAGAGCTTCTAAAAATTTCTATGGGTTTTTATGCTTCAGATATATATGCTTTGATCCACATTTCGGGCGAGGACTCATTTGATATTAGTTTCCAGTCTCATACCCTTTTAGACAAATTTTGGGATAAATACACTACCCTCAAGACTACTCTAGTTTGGACCCCTTTCTTTGTTATCCCACTTACTAGGCCACAAATTCGTTACATTACAATTATGTTCCGTAATGAAGGGGTAAATATAAGTGATATTTATCATTGGTTACAGTCTAAATGCGACATTTTGAGCCCGCCAGAGTCTTTACTGGATTCTGAAGGCATATGGACTGGGGGTTGGAAGTTCAAAGTGAAACTTTTTATAGTCAATTCTGAGGTAGTACATCTTCCCAACAGTTTCTTTTTGGGTAAAGATAGGGGAGTTTGCTTTTATGGTGGTCAACCCAGAGCCTGCTATAAGTGCGGAGCCAAAACCCATATAAGTAGTGTCTGTGACGTGCTGAAATGCCCCTTATGTGGAGGTTTTGGCCACTCTTTAGATATGTGTACTAACATTTTTCAGTGCAACCTCTGCGACGAGAAGGGCCACGCCTTTCACCAGTGCCCCTGGGCTCACAGAAATTGCACTGAAGGTTGGGATCAGGATGAGTTACTAAAGAAAGCTCATGAAAAAAAACATGGACCTATTGACAAACTGCTTCTATATCTCCAGCTGCAGCTCATTTGGTGACCCCTAGAACAACAGGGACTGTTTTTAAGGAACCCCATAATTCTGTAAACAGCCACACTGCTCCCAAACCTCTCGCCTCCAATAAACAAACTGCTGGACTTTCTATGCCCCCTCCTTTTGAAACAGTCAAGAGTAGACAACTTACTAGGGCCTCTATAAAACAATCCCCTATAACCCCTTTACCTACAGATAATTTCTTTTCCCCTCTTCAAGATGACCCCAGGGAGTCAGATCTTGAATCTGATACTTCTCATGTATCAGAACTAATTACCGAAGATGACGAAAGTAAAACAACGGAGCTAGCAAAAGAAAAGAAAGGAAAAAAAGGGAAGAAAAGGAAGGTTAGCCAGAAACATAGTCCTTGACATTTTAGCTCCTTATGACCATATTGAAACTAGCCTCATACAATGTATGTAGTATAAAAAACTTTTCAAAGACAATTACCCATTTTGATGTATTTGGGGTCCTTGAAATTAGATATAATTCTTTACAAGAGACCAGGGTGACATCTCTTTTGAAACAAAACAATTGCAAAGGAAGTGGATTTGGGACCTTCCTTTTGGACCTTGGCTCAGATGTTGCAGATGGGCTTGGGGTATTATTTGGGAATACATCATTTAAAATATCTCGAGTAATAGACCTTAGACCTGGCAGGTTGTTAATTTTAGACTTTTTCCTTGGGGACTATTCCTTTCGCCTGATTACTTTGTATGCACCTCAGACGAAATTATCTCGGATAGAGATTTTCGAAGATGTTAAACCCTTTTTGCTAACCAGAAAGCATATCATTTGGGGAGGAGACTTTAACTGCTCTCTAGACAGTAATATGAACAAACAACTTGGGAAAAAGATATATTGTGATTCCAATTTTCTTCATAAGCTCATTAAAGATTCAGGCCTTAAGGATGCTTTTAGGAGTCTACACCCGCAGGGCGGAGAAACATATTTTAGACACACTTTTGCAACTCGCATTGATATGCTTTTTGTCTCTCGATATCTCTTTCCAAAACATTGTTCAGTTTCACCTACTGAATTTTCGGATCATCATATTTTGCTTAGTAATCTTTCATTGACACATATTCCCCTACTTCCCTCTATACATTGTCAATGGAGATTGAATACTTCTTTACAGAGATGTACACTTTTTTTCTAAATTAGAAATTTTTTTTCTGCTAAATTCTCTACTATGGGTTTCTTTGACAATTCTTATGATTGGTGGGTACAATTGAAAGGTGAAATTAAATCTTTGTTTATTAATGGGTAAACTTAAAGTAAATTCAGAATATCTCCAATATTTATTACATAGAAATCAGTTATACAAATTAATGTCCTTGCGCCCTAAAGAACGTTGCTTAATTCATTCCCAAATTACAACAATAAAAAAATTAATGAAAGATTTTCAATATGATAGGGCTAAATCTCTAGATTTAGAATTCAGATATGGGATTAAACATAGTCCTATGTCTGATCCTTTCCAGGCCTGTAAAACCCGTCTTACTAACACTTTAATGACAGGACTTGTTAATTCTCAGGGGGAGTTGGTTACCACTGAGATAGGGATATTATCTATTGTCCAGCATTATATACAAGAATATTTCTCGTCCTCAACCATATTACCTATAGAAGCATTTCCGCTTCACAGACTTCCCACTTTACCTAAGCTTCCAGATGACATCTTACAATCATTGGTACTTCCTATTACTTCATATGAAGTTGCAGAGGTCATTAAAAATTTGAAGACTGGAACTGCTCCAGGTCTGGATGGCATACCACACGAGTTTTATAAAACTTGTTCTAAATACATGGAATTCTTTTTGCCTCCAGTTTTTAATTCAGTTTTAAATTCAATCTCAACTGATAAAACCCTGTCCACCTCGCTTATGACCTTTTATACAAAAAGGTGACAAGAGTTTAGTATCTAATTGAGACCGATTAGTTTATTGAACACAGACTATAAGATTTTAACTAAGATTTTGCATAATCGCTTAATGAAAGCTGCAGAAATTTTGATCCATCCAACACAAACTTGCTCTATACCCACTAGGACTATTCAACAAAACCTGTATTTAGTAAGAGATATTTTTTCTACTTTGTCACAAAACTCTCTAGATTCAGGGATTATAGTGGCCCTTGATCAAGCCAAGGCTTTCGATACGGTCTGTCACTCCTATTTGTATTTTGTTTTAACTCAGTATGGTATTCCGGAAACATTTGTTCAATGGATAATTAAACTGTATAGTCAGGCAGTCACTATACCATATGTAAACGGATTAATGGGTTCTGAAATTAAAATTAAGAGAGGTGTACGGCAAGGTTGCCCTTTAAGCCCTTTGCTGTATACTTTTATTTTGGACCCAGTCATTAGAAGTATTGTTTCTGACCATCAGATTATAGGACTTTCCCCCTCCCCTTGGTTAGACAAAATAAAAATTACAGCCTTTGCAGATGATGTTACCTTGTTATTAGCAAATGTCTTGTCATTGCAACGAGCATTAGAGATTTTTACTTTTTTTGGAGAGTTCTCAGGAGCATCCTTAAACATGGAAAAAAGCTTTATACTACCCTTACAAAATATTCCTTCATTGGTCTCTAACTATTTTAATATACCTGTATCATGCATTCCTCAAAAAATACTAGGGATTTGGTTCGGAGTTGAGGACATGGCCCTATATAATTGGGAAAAACAATTGGAGATAGGAGAATCAAAGGTAAACCTTTGGAAAAGCTGGACCTTTAGTAAACAAAAAAGAGAGCTATTATTAAACTATTTTTGTTGCCCCTGTTCACATACATAAGTCATGTTTTTCCTCCCCCTGTCTCCATAGAAACTAGGTTATATAGTATTTTTCCAGATGTGTGGGGAAACAGACTTAACCCTATCAAGAGACTACACATACCTTCCCAAGAAAGATGTGGGTGTCTCAATATGATTAACCCTTGTTGTTTTTTCCATTCTAACTTTTATTTTCTTCTTTTTCGCTTATTTGGACTCAACCTTCGTTACCTTGGCAGTTTTGGGTCCAGTCAATCTGGCATAAATATTTTTTAAATGGTCATTATTTCCCCAAAATTATTTTATCTGATTCTTTACCTAAGTATGGACTTGCCACACTTAAGAAATTATATCAGTGGAAGATTCCACTACAAAAATTACTTATTTTGTCTCGAAAAACTTTTTATGCACATGTTGTTTATGAGGTCCAGAAAATTACACTGCTATTTCCTCAGTGTACTCCCACTAAAATGATCTTAGCATTCCATAAATTAACGGACTATAGAATCCCAGTCAAAACTTGGGATGTCATTTGGATGTCAGCTCATGGAAGATTAGGCGTCAGAGGGAACATGAAATACAAACCTCTAGATGACAGATATTGTTTAAGACCACAATGCATTAATATGGAAGAAAGTCAACAGCATTTCTTTATAGATTGTGTAGATAGTAAGGCTTTTTGGTCACAAGCAGCACATTATTGGAAAATGCCATATCTAACCTTATTAACATACCATACTCATTCTGGGTGATTATACAGGGATTTGGAAAACTTATCATAAAAGTACCTTAAATGTTTTCTTTTACTACAATATTTTTTATGGCAAGCCCGATGTAAATTTGTGTTACAACAGCAACAGATTTCTTATTCAGTTATAATTGAGTCTGTTCATACTGATTTGCTTGCTTTATATCGACTGATAGAAAGCATTGTTCTAATGACAAAATGACAGCTTTATGGAAACACTTTCCTATGTTGTGACGAATTTTCTTTCAAGATTGTATGTAACACATTGTTTTTTCTTTTTGTATTGGTATCTTTTATTTTGCTCTTTTTCTTTGTGATGTTATGTTTTTTATCAATAAAAACTTCCCCTACTCTTTTCGAGAAGTGCCATGGGATCTTTAGCATCCACCTGAACTACCACCAATCCAGGCAGATGGGACCTCGGTTTCACGTCTCATCCAAAAGACGGCACCTCAGAAGTGCAGCACCCCTCTCATGCTGCACTACAGTGTCAGGACTGGGATATTAACCCAAGTGCCAGATGTGGGAACTGAACCCATAGCCCTCTGATCTCCCAGACTCAGAGGCGAGTGTGCTACCTGCTGAGCCACTAACACTGACAAATATAATTAATTTAGACATATAATAGAGATAAAATAGTTCCTCCAAGAGCTTTACTGCATCCTTCTGTATTGCTTACACTGACTTTTTTTTATATCCAATTTTATTACTTTGAGCTTAGCAGTATTTTTTATACTATTGCTTTTATCTCATTTTTCACTTTACAGAACTGAACACATTAATTCTGACATTAATCATGCTGTGGCAGAGGCATCCATATGGGTTTTTTCTGTGTTTCCTTGTTTATTTTTGTTAACAGGTGTGAAGACTGTCCTAACAGACAGAAAGAAACAATTAAGCAATAAGGCATGACAGGGTATGCATTGTGCTCAGATAGTGGCACACCTCGGGTGTGGCATGAGGCATCAACAAGTGCCTTCACTTCAACTACCTGAGAAGTGCTGTTACCCCACTACAGTGTGCACCCTGGAGTGTCTTACTGTGATTAGAAAATGGGTCCAAGATGTTTTTGTGTGTGTGTGAGGGAGGGGGGCGGCGAAATGCACCATATCAAAAAAGAAACATTTTGATGAGTTTTTTAAAACAGTCCCAGCACATCCCAGCGCTGACATGGTATCTCAGGTTTCAGTATTATGTACAGCAAAATTCATGTATTTTTAATTAGCTCTTAAACCCTCTAGTTTCCCCCAACCCACCCCCTTTTACCCATTTTCCGCACCTTTCTTTCCTTCTTCTTTATACTATTTCCTCCCTTTTCTCTGTCATGTTTATTTTCTGTCTTGCCAACATTCAAGAGATGGAATGTTTACTACAGATAGAATGGAAGAATTCACACCTCTGTTCAGTTCTGCTGGCAGAATGTGTACTCCCACTAGCACACAACAGAAGGCCTCAGATGGAACCAGGGCTTTTGTTTTACCTGTAACAGCTTAAACAACACAGATTTCCCTAGTAAGCAGGTGAGGATAGGAGGGGGAGTTTTCATGGTCAGCAAAGAAGCACCATAAATTACAATTCTAAGTACTGCAGTACTTCATTTTTTAAGTTGCGTATCTGTGTGTAACAAGAGTATTATGAGGGCAAATAATATTTAATTCTTGTGCTTATAACTTTAAGACAGTTTTATTTTAGGGCCTAGTTGAAGCTTTTAGTGAGTAAAGGTGAGAGCCACATTTGTGATGGCGGACAGGAATGGCTGGTGCTATTGATTTTATTGTGAAGAGGCTGCTGGACCTTCTTCCAGTGCTGCATCATGGGATATCAGTACTGGGTTCTGAGCTCCTCAGCCAATCAGATTACTAGATTTTTATAGCCATATTATAATGTGGTGTAATGACCCTCAAAATGTGAGAAAATGCGGAACACTGTCCATTAAAATGTGGGAAATGGGGGGCACTGGCCATTAAAATGTGGGAAAATAGTTGACAGTGGCCCTCAAAATCCGGGACACATAATCAAACATAGGTACACAAGCTCAGAACACTGTGAACACTAGTGTCTATGGTATAAGTTTGCAATGTTCTATTTTTTGTCTAGCATCATAGATATTATGAATTTCTGCCTTACTGTCTGAGTATACAGCACCTTCTCTGTGTGGATGGCACATTTTCTACGTGCGACAGAGCAATTCTGAGGGGTAAAATTAGGAACGTCTCTTGTAATGTGGGACAGTTGAAAGGTATGCCATGAAAACGTTCCATTTTACCGTGCCCTGTAGTACCTTGAACTACAGTAACTGGATTAAATGCCCAGTGAGACATGTGATGTTGCTGCAGCACTGATCTCTCACCCGTTACAGCAATCTGCAGGAACAGAGAACTTTTTCTTGATCAGCTCTACACCGAATGTTTCTGGGGGACAAGGTGGCTCTCATGCCCCCTGGAGTATTTGATTCATAATATCGGGCTACGCTCAGATCTTTTTGTACGCTTTTTTAACAAACAAGAAAGTAAGGCTGAGCAGAAACAGATTCCAATGCACAGTTCACATGGTTCTCCTTTTTTGCACATGTGGAATTTCTAGAAAATAATGAGTACAATTTTGCAAGATCCCACTTTGTGCATTTGCTGTGTAGTATATGGTTAGGGCTTATCGTGTATGAAATTCAGTGTCTGTCAGGATGTTGTGCACAGCTGAAAAGTTATTTTGCATGTTCTAAAGACATTATGCATGTTCCATCATCAAGTGCACCTGAGTCCCTGCTTGCCCTGTCTCCTGCCTGGCAGCCTGCTTTCATTTTCATGGAGCACTCTCTCTATACTCAATGCTACTCACAACTCCTGCTAGCTGATTCCCTGTATAAAACCATATATTATAAAAAATGTAATATGGGTGACCATACACAACTTGCCTTGTGTTTCCATCTTTGGGATCAGATAACAGTAAGTATCTGTTGAGCTTCAGTCTCGAGGACCATATGCTGTTATCTCTATCCCTCAATGGAAACACAGGGTTGTGGTGTGTAGTCACCTTACATTGTTCCTTATATCTTGTGGAAAAAATATTTCCTCGCAGACTTTTTTCTTAGCGTGGCTTTTTAATTCTTCTCATGGAAAACAGAGGAAAAAGCCTAGCAGAAGTAGCAAAAAACCCCACAAAAACCTTGTTGTAGATATTTGGGACTTGTAGTGGACGGTGGTGGTGGTGGGGTGGGGTTCGCAAAATTTCATCACGACAAACGAAACATTAAAGGTTTCGCAAAATGTATATTTTCGCAGAATTGTTAGTAATTTTGCCGAAAATTTTGCAAGCGTAATAGCATAATTTTACACAGCCACGGAAGCTATAGCTGATTGTATTGTTGTGGGTTGTACATTTTTAAAACCCATGAAATTCACCACCACAATAGGATTCACTGTGAGATTTGTAGATCTAATTTACTGAGCCTTCTCAAAGAGCGTCTTGAATATAATAGCTTTGCCACTCACCTTTGAGTACATAGAGAGGAATCATAACTGTATTGGGTCTCCAGTGCAAAAATCCTTACTATCAAACCTTGCACAAAGTCAGGGTGGGACAAATTAGTGCACAAGAAGACATACGAAGAGAGACTAAAGGAGCTTAATATGTATATCCTCGAGGAAAGGAGGGAGAGAGGGGACATGGTAGAAACTTTCAAGTATCTCAAGGGAATCACCAAAGTCCAAGAGGGTAGCATGTTTCAGAAAAAGAGATGTGCAAGAACAAGGGGGCACAATTTGAAGATGGGGGGGCGGCTTTGAGGTAACATGAGGAAGCATTTTTTTCATGGAGAGGGTTGTGGATGCATGGAACAGCCTTTCTGGGGAGGTCATGGAGTCAAAAACAGTGGGGGAATTCAAGAATGCATGGGACAGACATAAGGCAATTCTAGTGGGGGGGGTAGGAGGAAGTAGGCTGTTGGTTAACTAGGATCTGCAGCTTATCTGTTAGGTAGGGAAATGAGCAGACTAGGTGAGCCAAGCCATCAAATGCTATGTTTCTATGTGTGCTGGTGGTTAATCACTAGCATTCAAAATCTGGTAGCCAAACCACATTTTTTAGTAGCCATCATTTTTAAGCTTCTATTCAGCATTACTTCTGCTGTGGGAAAAAATTACTTTGTGGGTACCACTAACTTTCAAAATCTGCTGGCCAGGGTGCAGTGGTAGTGCTACAGCTTGCGATGCCGACAACCTGGGACTGGAAGCAAACTCAAGGCGTCAGAGGGTCATCTGGGGGAAGGGAGGATCGAGTATCCATGGGACAGCTCTCTTCCTCCGGGGGGGGGACACAGAGCCCGGCACGTGCTTGACCCCTAGCAGAGGTTGGGGCAAAGGCAGTCTGGGGCCACCAGAAGTGCACAGAGGTGTGGCGGCCCATAGCGCATGTCATGCAGAAGTATGTGACATGCATCCTGATGGCACTGCACGTCTGCACCTCCAGGGCAGATAGTGTGGAAATCTCTTCGCTGGTAAGATGACACCTGTCACCCACAGGCCCTGCACCTGGCTATCCAGGCCCTGTCCAGCGCACCTGATCCTGTTGATGGCAGGATTTGGGGATCCTCACTGACCCTGCTGGGGAGGAAAGCCTTGAGGGAAGACATGGAGAAGTAAGTTCTGGAGGATACCGGGGTGACCAGCAGAAGGGGGCCAATCAGGATGGGGCAGAAAAAGAGCTGCAAAAAAAAATCTGGTAGCCAAAACCAATGTTTAAGTGGCCACTGGCCACCTGGTTACTTGATTTGTCCCACTCTGACCAAGGTACAGTACACTCTCAGTCCATTGGTCACAAACGAGTGTCTCTTGGCAGTTTGCTAATCTAATGAGCCTGGTTTGAGCCCCAAACTCTGGCTAGCCATTGTGCACTGTCAGGAGGAGAACTGAGCATCCTTCTCTGGGGAGAGGGAGCTGGGTCCCCCACTGTGTGGTGGATACTCCAAGTCCTTGGAGGCCACACTGAGTGGTGCAGATGGGCAGGACTCCATTTCCTGCCTGTCAGTCATGGACTTCGTTTGGACCTAGTGTCAGTCCCCCTGAGGGAGGAAAGACAACCAATAGAAACAGGCAGATAAATCCTGCTGCCTTATCCTCACCATCCACTAGGACGTTGAGTATCTGCCGCCCCATCTACACTCTTCCCACCACCTAAAATGTTCCAGGTATTACGGACGGAGTTTATGCTCTGACAAGAGAAGATAAACTCTTGTATCTGAGAGGTTGAGTAAGAGACTGCAGATAGACAGTGGGGATTCCTCCAGGTGTGTGTGCACGTGTGTGTGTGTGTTTTGGGGGTCCAGAGTCAGGGATAGCCAAAAGAAGTCATAGCTGCCTATGAGCAATGCAGATGAAATAAAAATATCAGGGCTGGCTCCAGGAATTTAGATGGGAAGAGGTGCAGAGTAGGCTGTGGGGTATGGGGAGGGGGGGCTGTATGGGGCATGCTACCTTTGCCATTTTTTTCAGAAAAAAAAGAATCTGATCAAACCCAGCCCTGTGGCACTGGGATAATGCACCGCCTTGCCATGTGAGAGAACTGGGTTCACATTTTATGTCCCATTGCAAAACTGGGCTGGTGCAGTCTAAGGTAGATTGCACAAGGCAACAGGCAAGGACTTCAGTGTGTGTGGGGGGGGGAGGGGGCATTTTCCCCAACATTGAAGCATATCCTTTGGGAACAGTTAGAGCACCATTGCACACACAATGTTGACCCCCCCCCAAAAGGTAAGATGTGGTGAAGGTGGCTGCGGCATAGGGAGGTGGACAGGATAAAACCAGAAGAAAATGGGCAAGGTCAGCAAGAATGAACTTGAGCCTCCCTTGTGCTCCAGTTGCCCACACTGATCACGACATGCTGTGACTCATGCTAAGTTGCATCTTATTTATTTATAATAAATAAATACATTATTAATTTATTAAAAATAAATAAATAAAAAATAAATTAATAAGTTGCATCTTGGGGAGGAAATGACCCACTCTGGGGTTGAAACTGTAGGGACAAAATGAGTGGCAGCAGAAGGTGGATGGGAGGTTGTGGTATTTTTTTTTTTTTTTTTAGTTTTTGTTGACCGGGTAAGTCCACTAGACAAATCCTGCCTATTTTCAGGCACGACCCGGGGGAGGGGGATACAGGTGAATGCCAACTGCCCTTGAACTAGATTAAGCTGTTGGTGGTATTTTTTCAGTGAATGAGGGAAATTTGGCCAGGACACCGGGGAAATTCCCCTACTCTTTTTTCGATAAGTACCATGGAATCTTTAACATCCACCTGAACTACCACCAATCCAGGCAGATGGGACCTCGGTTTAACATCTCATCCGAAAGACGGCACCTCAGAAGTGCAACACCCCTCTCATGCTGCACTACAGTGTCAGTACTGGGATATTAACCCAAGTGCCAGATGTGGGAACTGAACCCACAGCCCTCTGATCTCCCGGCCTCAGTATTATACTCGGTACTGGAGTGGAAGTTGGTGTGCAAGGATGACGATAAGCTGGGATGACTCAAAAGAAAATATTTAATAAAATAATTAAAAAGATAGAAAAAAAACTTTTGAATTAAATAGTTCTTCTCTGGTAGACTGCCAATAGAGGGAGCTGTTGCTAGTAGTACTGTTTACATGGTAGTGAGAGAGCCTGCTGTTTTGTTTTTATTCTTTTCCTTTTTAGTACAACGTAATGCCTGCCTTTCTATTTGAAAGCCAATATTTTTATGGAGTAGCAGCATGGCTGGGAAAAGAAGTGGAAGCGATTGCAGCAGCAGGGGCAAGTTGCAATCAAGAGACACTAATAGTGTGGTCAGAAAATATAGCACGAGTGTTGGCAGTGGTGTTGCGATAAGAGCGGGAGTGACGGCATAAGCACTGTACTGAGGTCATCCCGGAAAAGGAAAGACAGACAGACAAATCGGTGAGGTGGTTGACTTTGTGGTTATGAGCACCCACGAACACTTTAAATTGTTATATTGTGAAGTGTTAGATGTGCTGAACCAAAAGAAAAATGGTATCCATGACCAACTCATGGATATTGTCAGTAAAGGGCCTGTCTGGTATCGGATCTTTTTTTGTTTGTTTGTTTAAAAGGGCTCAGTTGCCTCATAAATGTATTGTTTATTGTTTCGTTTATTGAAAATTTCCGGAATTACAATCCTGGCTCCGGAGTGCAGTCAGCTAGTCAGGGTTCAGGAATTTCATACCCCATTTTCTAAGTGTTGTAGTTAATGACTGAAGTACTAATGTGATGAAAGCAATGTTTACTGTATATTTTAAAAATGACTAATATCATGAAAAACCAAACCATGAAAACCATTATCAAGCATGGACATTAAAAAACATATTTAGATCGTGGACAATCATGGCTACTGCCTTAATGATCTAAAATACTATTTTATCAGATTTTCTTTTTTTCATTTAACAAACTGAAAATGGATAGTCTCTACCAATTGTCTTTTTTTTCCAGGCCTTGGTGTGTCAACCATGGACAGTCTTGGATTTATCATAGACAAAGATCAGAGCAGAGCAGGAATGACCATGGCTGTCCATTGGCAATCTTGTTTGTCCCTGAAAAACTTGGACAACCTTGGGAGTAGTGTTCTATGATAGGCCAGATCAGAAGCCTCTGGTGGTTGAAGGAACTGGGAGTGCCAGGATGAATGACTTGGAGGCCAGTGAGGTGACACTGCAGGAAAGAAATTTGACACGTCCTGAAGGAGTGAGCTAAGAGGGAGCCTGGGCAAAAAAACTTCACAAATATTAGATATGGAGAAACCATATGGCTGGAGACGGTCAGGAGGGGGCGGGCATGTTACAAAGGTAAAGCAATCAGCTTCCAAGGAGGTAAGGCATAGTTGTACACCTCCTGACAGCCTATCACAATCATCGAAAAGCAATGGTGCTGGAGAGGAGGTTCGCAGTCTGGCAACTTGGCTTGAATGTAAAATGTTCACGGACATGCATGTAGGGAAGAAGAACTGGGGCCTGAGTACTTGGGGGGGGGGGTGGCCATAACAGTGTCTAAAGAAGAAAAGGATTCAGGGTAGGAATTATGAGTACCCTCAAGCCATCTACACAATGCGATAAGGCAGAAAGAATGCTAACAGAATGTTGGGACACAGAAGCAGAGGGCTCAGTAGCAGGAGGAAAGAGGTCATACTGCCCCTGTACAGAACCCTGTTGTGGCTGCACCTGGAGTACTGTGTCCAGTTCTGGAATCCCTGTCTGAACAGGGGATGTGAACAAGCTAGAGGCAATACAGAGAATCGCCTCCAAGATGAGTCAGAGACAACGGCGCAATACATATCTGCATTCTTGTTTGTGTCGTACTTGACGTGGAATCTAGGAAAGAGCTTTCTGCTCAAAGGTGTTAATCCAAGATCTCAGTAAATAAATAAAAACATCTGAGCAGAGGCTAGGAGCCTAAACATGCACTCTTTGGATACCAGAACGGGGAGAGGGGACATGACAGAGGCCTTCAAATACATGAGTGCATTAACAAGGTGGACTTTAACAAACTACTCAGGCCCAGTGAGAATAAGTGCGCAAGAAGGAATGGCTCAAAATGGGGGAGGGGGGTAAATTCAGAAGGGATGTCAGAAAGCACTACTTTACAGAGAGGGTGCTGAAAAGGGGGAACAAATTTCCAGAGGTGGCAGTTAATGTTAAAATTGTGGAGAGTGTCAAGAGAGGGTTGGTCAAGTACAAGAGACAGGTTAAGGGAGCAAGGGAGGGGAGTGGAGGGACATGAACCTATAAGGGGCATTCGCCTCCACACTGGGCACACGTGATAGACTGTAACTGTAAACTTGTAAGCAGTGGGGTGATTTGTGGCTGTCCTAAATGCCACTTAGGGCGTATAGGGTCCACCTCTCCTGCCTTTATTCTGAGGGGGCCAGCCTGGATTCTTTCGTTTCCAGGAAAAGATGGGTATAATAATAATGGTTTTGTACTGTACCTCCACCTGGGGTAATAGCAAAAGGATATAAACTTGTACTCAAAAATCACTCCCAGAAGAATATTTTAAAACTCCCACACACTCCGAGATATCCTCCCCAAATAGTGACAATGACACAATAGCAATATTTGGCACACCACGTGTAAAACGCATAAATGAACAATTTCATTTAAAAGGCAGGGGTAAGAAAAGAACAAGGGAACTTAAGAGAAAGTGGATGCAATGGTAGAATATCTTATACTCTAAACTGGAAAAACTTTTTGTTTGCCCGCCTCCCTTGCAGTTCCAGTCTCCATCTGTGGGTGCACCCGGCTTATGCTCCCCAAAGGTCTTAGTGAGAGCTCTCACGTTGCAGTGGGTACCTAACTGGGTTGCTGGTACCTAAGCAGGATGATGGAGAGTTGTCACACTTCTCAACAAGAAAAAGAACAAATTAACAATATGCTTGGCATAAAGGACCCGTATTTGTATTCCACAGTGTCCTGGCACGTGTACTGCCTGGGCCTATCTAGTCGATGCTACCGTCCTGCCCAGAACTTTAACCCCACTTTCCTGTCTAACTAAAGCAAAAGAAATCCCCATAGCCATAGCTCTGAGGTACTCACAGTTCTGTAGATCTCAGGGTAGTTCTTTCTCCTTACAGCTCAGCTGTGCATAAATGGAAATAGTTACACCTCAGCTCCCTCTGGATAGTATGGATAGCTAGAAGTTGCATCTTCACTCGTAAAAAGGGCCTTTTGTTTGATGTTTTAAATGGTCACCTTCACCCCTAGGGCCTTTTGTCGGACTTCACCCCTAAGTCCTTTTGCTAGACTTTGCTGCTAGGGTCCTTCATCACACCCCTTGAATGGGTGGCAGCTGCTGCATCACAGAGGCTATGCCCCAAACCCTGCCTTGGTTCCATGTCAAAACCTCGCCTGCAAAACCGCACAGGGCAAATACAGCGACTCCAAAACAGTGACAACTATAACAGTGCATTGCAACACAGCACCAAACAAGGACAACAAAACCCCTGTTCTAAGTCACTTGCAGGGGGCTTTGCCCCCCACCAAACCCTCCTAACTAAAAATAACTATTTCCAAGCTGCACAAAAACTGACCACAAGAGCAATACCGCTGACAGCACTAAACTTACCATACGCTGTAAATATCACATCTCTCAAATGATGAGTGCTGCATTTGACTCGCTGTTTTGATGGGATATGCCCTGCCTTGGTGGGGGTGGGTCAGACACCTATACCCTAGCAGTGGGTGAAGTATGACAACAGCTCACTGTGGTTCTGTCCTTTTGTAGGGGTTCACTCTCAGGCACTGCTCTCCTGCAGTGTCAGTTTCTTCTTGGCTCCCCAGGAATTTTCTATAGGGGTGGGTCCTGTTAGTTGGGTTTGGATTCGTGGCTGGGAAATGCTCAGTGGGCAGATCACTCTTCTCCAACACTGTCTGCCTTTCTCCTTCTGGTGTTCCTCAGAAACTCCCTCCTCTTTCATAGCTCTTTACTGTAATTGTACTTCGGAGCTACCAGACTACTCCGAACCCAGCAGCTACAGTCTCTTATAGGCTGTCAGCTAAGCAGCTGTCTGCTTGGAGCACTGGTAAGACTGCACAGACTGACCCATGAAACTTGCTCGGTCAGTCTTAAATGGTGAGAAACTTGATGCCTGATTGGCTGAGGGGATCCTTCTGGTGCCACTAGATAGGCTGCAGTTTCCCTCCGAGTCATAGGATTCTGTGCCCCTTCACAGGAGCCTTTGTTGCTCTGTAGTTTAGGTAGCCACTGCCAAGTCTGTTTACATTTTTTTGGGGGGGGGGATGGTGCAGCTTCCTGCTGCCTGCTCAGTTGCCCTACTGGGCTTATCCTGTCATGTCCCCGCCCCAGTAGCTGTTCTGGGGCCATGCCTAGGGCTGATCTGGTGGTCATGCCTCCAGATTGATCAGCTGAGCTCCGGCATTGTTATTCTCCTGGCTGTGCATGCACGGTATTCAAAATGATGCTGGTTACAAAGTCTCTGCTTCTCCCAGCCCTGCTGCTTGCCCCAGGGCTGGGAAACTTTGGCAAGTGCTCGGTGGTGCTTCTGGTATTCACTTCCAGCTCTGCTGCCCACCCTGTAGTTCAAGACCTGTTGATGCTGCAGGCACATGGCCCAGTTTTAAACAGCTGAGCTCCAGCTCCTCTAAAATACTGCAGCACTAGTGCGGTAGTGCGGGAGATCTGATGGCACCGGTCTCCTACGCTCCCAACCTTGCTGCCTGTCCTTGGGTCAGGGAGCATGTCCTTCACACCTTATGGTGCTGTCTGCCTCTTCTGTTGCAGTCCCAACCCCACAGCACATTCCTGGGACATGAAATGCAGGACTGATCGAGCTGCCGCAGCTTCGATGACCTGGCAGGGAGTGAGGCTCAACTCCTACCAGAATTTCTGTTGCTGTACAGTTCCCACCTAGTCTCGCAACTGCAGTTCCATAGAGGATCTGGGCAAAGACATCCTGCTAATGGCTGGGGCAGGCAGATGCAGGGGCCTGTGATCCCCCAAAATGGGGGAGGCATACAGAACACTTTGTTCTGCTGGTAAAACTCTATGTTTCTGCGTTGACTACAAGGCACAAAATAAATGGGTTTGCACTGCAATTTGCTATTCAAAAAATGGCAATCATGAATCAATTTCAAGTTTGGTTAGCTAAAGCTGCTAATCATTTTTTTTTCTTTTTTGTCGGAGCTCTACTTTAAAAATGTCTGCCTTGAGTTCCCCCCCTCCACTGGTCATCTGAGTTCCACTTCCACTGACTTGTTTTTTTTCCCACTCCCGCAGTCACTGACTAGATACTCTAACTGCCATACATCGACCCCAATGCAGCAGACTGTCCTGTGTGGTCTCGCACATCTGTTACCCAACCCAGTTTGTGCATGGCACGGACAGCATCAGTAATGAGCACTCAGGAGATGTTTGGAGCCAGGCGGGAGCAACGCATTTGAAGAGAGACAATAACTACCAAGAATCCCACCCTGACCAACTTAGCAACCTGCGCCGTACCTTCTGCACTTAATGAAGCTGTGTGCTGCCCAGGACCAAGTCTCCATGTGGTATGATTTAGCATGCTCAGTATTTTATTACACTACTGGTATGTCATGGTTGCAGCAAGGTTACAGCATCTCTTACCCGATACTGTCACCGGTATTCCAGGTACTGGCTCCACCTCTCAGAGCAGACTCTGTGGCCTGGTCCTGTGGGCAGCTGTTCACCCCAATTGCCGCAGCTCCTACTGTCACTGTCATATAAAGGCAGTATAGCGCAGTGGTTTAAGGCTCTGAGCTGCAAATCTGGAAACCTGAGTTTGAATCCCACAGCCACCACTTGCGTACTGTATGACCTTGAGCAAGTCACTTAACTTCCCTGTGCTCCCAGGTCGCACCTGCAAACAAGCTTTCAGCTTAGTGTGTTACTCCTGGTAAAACTATTGGAATTGGAAAAGTTAAATCCCCACTTCTGCTGCTTCGGGTAACACAGGGAAGGTTTAGTTCACATAGCACTGGGCTGTGAGGAAGTTACGTTTTCCAAGGAAAGTGACTTTAACTAGCTAGTTATTTTGGTTAGTAGTGAGTGCATGCCCCATCAGTGTCAGTTTAGGCTGGGTTAGTAGGAGCGAGCTGCTTCTAAATAATAGTTATGGGTCTGGCAGAAAAATCAGAGATCTTTTCCCCGTGTGCTTATTTATTGATAGGTTACAAAAATAGTTTTGATGTGTTATTGTAAATTCTGTAGTAAAAAAACTGAAATTGCTCCTCAAACCTACGTGATTACTTGATTAGCAATCACTGCTAATCAAGTTCCAAAAACTAATTTATGTTTTGGACTGTGATGTCTGTCATCATTTTCAAGCACAAGCGGATGTTTTTTCCGCTGTAAATTAACATAAAATTGCCCACAACCTGCAAGTTAAAGTAGCCCTCAGGCCTAAGCTGCAATCTCCGGTGAAAATTACACCGTGTGAGCCTCTAAGTAGTCTGAAATGCCAGCCCCTAGTCTTAATGTCTTTAAAGACACAAAAATAAGACTAAAGATCAACCAAAACATCACAAAGGTAATCTGGAGTGTGGCACTGCATTCAAAGATCATGCATAAGTGGTTTATCTTGTTTTAGTTTTGCAAGAAGAGCCAGTTAAATTCCATAATACTGTACAATGATGTTCATTGTGATGACACCCCATTACACATTCAGCAAATGTATGAAACAGTTTATCCAAGCTTTGAAGATATTTGTCAGAGGCAGTGCCATCAATAAAGATGCCATAGTCCAAAATAACAAGGACAGCTGTTTTTATAATCCTTTATTTTTGAGTCAGACATTTCAAAGTTCTTTTCATATGTCCCAGTCTAGTAACTATTTTTGGTAACACATTACATTAAATGGTGCCATTACACAGGACTTGCACATGAATCACACACAGGTTCATAAAAGGAACACTTGTGCAGTTCTTTGGAATGCCTTATGAACTGTATGGTACAAGTGGGTCTGGTGACCAGACATGGACTCCAAACCAGACTCTAACTTTGTCCAGTAGGGTCCACTACCTAAAGTTCCAGTCGCTGCCAGTGGCTTAGGCTAATCCAAGTGTCTAACAAATAGTTCGATTTATCGGTATCCCCAAAACAGTTTAGTTATTTAATAGTAACTATAGATTTTTGAGAAAATCTCTTCCATAGAGGTGCAGCTTTGGAACTGAAATTCATCCGCGTTAGGACCAGTTGGAAACTTTTGCCTAGTTGGGTTCGCCCACACTTATGTATATTGCATAGTATATATAACATTGGCACCCTCTACCTCCTCAGTTTCCCACCTGAGACAAGCTTAGGGTTATGCCATACCAACAGAAATGGGAGACCAGATCCCTGACCAGGCTGACAGAAGATCCTCTGGTTCCAGGAAGGAAAAACTCATCTGGAAGGGCACAGAAAAGGAGCACACCAGCCAAGCAGGAATGGGCATGTCTTTCAGAGTATGCCACCTAAAATACAGAATGGATAGGTGGGAGGGTGAGCCATGACTCCACGAAGGATATTCTTTTGAATATCTGCCATTATTGGTAAGTGACTAAACTATCTTTTTTGAGGACCTCTCTATCCATAGAGACGCACCCTTGAAATGATTCCCAAGCAGTGTAAAACTCCAGAGCAGGAGAAAGGCCAGACAACAGGGACTTAGAAAAGCCTTAGGAAAACAAGCCTTGAAGGATGGCAAGACCAAAACCAGCCCATCCACATGACACCAGATCTGGACTGTAGTGTGTAGGAAAAGTAGGAACAGAATGCCATTTAGTGGTAGAGCATATGTCAGCTGCTGAAACTGAATGAAAACAAGCCACAGAAGTGGTCATGCCATGAATGACTGGCAAGTCCCCAAACAGGACCAGGAAGCTCCTAACTGTGCTTTTGGTGAAAAGTAATTATGCAAGATGCCAACCATTTGGAAAGACAGTGCTTAGAGACAGTGGAATCCACTCCTTTTGGGATAAACAAAAAGCTAGGAGGACTTTCTTTAGTCCTCCATGTGGTTCAAATGGAAGCATAAAGCTTTGTGGACATTACACTTCTCCAAACAGTGGCTCCCAAGGACGTGGTGCTTCTAAGTAGTAACCTCAAAAGTCCATGTCGTAAACTTGTGCACTCATCAGGTCACAGGCTATAATAATTCATGTCCCTATATTTTTATTGTAGAAAAATGCTAAAAACGGACCAGTCAACAGACCACAGATCTCCCCCCATAACGCCAATGGTTTAACGCTTCTCGCCCTTTGTTAGTATTACTACAGTGAGCAGCTGGTACTCATTTATAATCCAGTGCTTAAAGACACAGTACATAATAAATTCATTCTAAGTGGTGCTCCATTCCCCCTTGACCTCCTGTAAGCAATATTCAGTAATTACATTGAAGTGTATTATGGCAAAAACTATGTGCAAAAAAAAAGGCAGAGAGATAATAAAACCCAAGATGAGAAAGAGAGAGGGGTAAGGATGTTGGGGGGTAAGGGCTGGGAACAAGGGGTTACAAGAACTAAAGGAATATATATAGGTAAGGGCAGCAGGGGGGGGAGAGGGGACATGGGAAAGGAGGAAGGAAAGGGAAGGGGAGAGTGCAAAAATTACACATATGCAAATACCCATACTAAATACACTGAACTATAAATGAAGATACAAAAAACTATTTTTCTAAAAAAATAGACATAAATATGCTTTAGAATATCTGTATTCATATTCAATCCTCAAAACAAAAAAAAAAAAACAGTTCAGTCCATTTTGGCAAACATCGCTCTTCAAGAAAAAGTGCCAGTTGTTGTAATTCATTTAATCCTGGCCTGTTCAAGGAGTCCAGAGTGTATTGCCAGAATCACTCCCTCTTCAGTAATATTTCTTGTCCAGATCTCCCCCTTGGGGGACCATGTTTAGTTTCTCTAGCCCCTGACAAGGGAAAACATGACCAATGTCATGACTCACGATGTGGCAAGCAAGGGCATTAGCTGTGTCTGTTTTTGTCAATTGTTCTTATGTGTTCACTTTTTCTATTTTTGAAGTTTTGAATTGTCTGTCCCTCATAAAATGCCACAAAATTGCAGGTAGCCAAATAAACAACAGCTTCAGTGCCACATGCCATGAAATCTATTTCTGAAGTATTTTCTGTCCTCATGCTGGAAAAAATGTTTCTTTCTATTAATATAACTTCAAACATTACAGTTTCCCACACATACTCCTTTAGTTCTTGTAACCCCTTGTTCTCTACCCTTACCCCCTCTACCCTTACCCCCACTTTCTTTCTCATCTTTGGTTTTACTATCTCTTTGCTTATTTTTTTTGCACATAGTTTGTGTTATAATACACTTTAATGTAATTACTGAATATTGCACAGAGTAGGTCAAGTGGGAATGGAGCACAATTTAGAATTAATTTATTATTCAGTAGAGCCCGCAGCTCACTTACGAAAATGCCGTAGTTGCTGTGTCAGGCTTTGCACCGTCAGGCTGATGATCCGTCGGGGAACTGCACAGTTGGGATGTGGGGCTCGGGATCCTGGGTGTCAGGATCCCAAGTGTCGGCATTCTGTAGTTGATCCAATTAATATGTTGTGAAATCCAATCCTGGTGAAACATGAGGTATGGAGGATCTGCAATCAAATTCCACTGCTTGGAAATTCTTTAAACCGAGGTAAATGCCACCAGAAAAAGCATTTTCCAAGGAAGGATCAGCATATCACAAGTGACATCAGGTTCAAAAAGAGCCCCTGGTAAGGGACTCCAAAACCAAGTTAAGGTCCCACACCAACCTATAGACCGGGGCACAGATACCAGGAGCCCTTTGATGAACCCGTGGAATATCTCCAACTGTCTTGCCCTCTGAGAATGCGTGAAAGGCAAAACTGGCCAAAAGATGAACCTTCATAGAATAGTACTGGAGGCCAGTGTCTAACAGTCCTGTTATATTTATAATAGAATTTAACCACCTAGCTGGTAAAATTGGAAACCTAGTACAGTACATAGACTTTGGCCTTTGTTGAAGTCAGAACTAGCATGAATCATAGCATTCTCCTGGCCAGGCTTGTAGAAATGGGGTGCAGGGAAATTAATTTAGCTGGTTCAAAACATACAGTTGTCCCTCCCTATAACAAACACATGTGGAGCCAATGTGTAAGTTAGCTATAGCGAGGATTCGTTATGACGGGAAATAACACATTTAAAGCATGAACTTTTGAAATAAATGATGTCAAGACTTCCGCTGTGTGTAAAAAATGTTTATATAATTTATTGTTACAACATATACTTTAAAATCATCTGTAAAGAAATACAGTACCGCACTATCGTTTAAAGAAAGAGTTCAAAGTTGTTTGAACCATCTTGTGTTACAGCATTTCTTTCTTTGCCTGCATAATGAGCTGTCTTAGCTGGAGTAGCTGCAACAATGAGACGTATGGCTGCCTCTCTAGATAGCGGAGCCCGGTTTTCAAAGCTTCGATTCCCTCAGTTGCTTGGACAAAGTTTTTAGCCTGCTCTCCCCTCTCACCCTCTTCATCAGAGTCTGTATCAGGTACGATTTCCCTGCCTTGCCCCTGTACTTCTGATAGAATTGCATAGTCACTCATGGGGTTGAGCAGTCGGGATAGCATCATCTTTGATCAGCCAAGCATTCAGCTGCTCCTGCCCTTCAACGCTGGTCCCTTCAATAAGTCCCAACCTGCACGCTATGCCTATGCCTTCGGTATCACTTGCCACATCAGCGGCTGACACAACAGGCTGAGATGTGCTGTCCTCAAAAATTGGCCCAAGTGAATCACGGCAGCAGTTGTTTATTTTCTCAGCAGCTATTGCACACCAAGCAGTCCCAGTGACATACATCATGTCCTAGATGGTAAATGCTTTAAGGAACTTGACCAATTCTGTTCCAGTGTCTCTAACAACGATTTCACGCAGCAGTTGCTTTTGGTAAAGTTTGTTTTGGTTGGCAATAATGCCCTTGTTCGTAGGCTGGACCATTGATGCTGTATCAGGAGGGAGATACAGTACTGTAATATTTCCTTCTCGACTCTGTAGTTCCTTAGCTTTAGGATGGGCAGGCCACTGATTGAGGAGCAATATGGCCTTGGTTTCTAAGCATTTACCTCTAAGGAAACGGTGTACAGAGGGCACAAAGTGCTTGTGGGACCAGTCCTGAAAACTATCCCTTGTCATCCATGCATTTGAGCTACAGTCATATAGGAGAGACAGGGCAGCCCTGTTAAGGTGGTGAAAACATCATGGATTCTGATATCAGCCAATACACAAGGAGCAAAATTTATGTTCTCCGGTGGCATTTGTGCATGCCAGCAGGGTTAATCAGTCCATGTAAATGTTATACCCGTTATAGGCTTTGTTCTCAGTCCTCACAGCAAGAGTTCAGTCTGGCAAGCACTTGTAGAATAGGCCAGTCTCGTTGGCATTATACAGTGGTGCAGGTTCATAGTCATCTGCCTTTAGGATGTCAATGAGCTTTGGTAAAAAAACAGCTGCTGCGGAATCATCGGCGTATCTTTGTTCACCGGCAATTTTTAACTGCCGAATTCCATTTCTTTTTTGAAAACACCAAAGCCAGCCGGTAGAAGATTTAAAATTACAGTCCTCCCCAAGAATCTGCCTAGCAAAAGCTTTGGCCTTTTCTTTAACAAAAACCCCGGAGATAGGAACACCTGATGCGCGTTGGCTTTCAAACCAAAGCTGTATTGCTTGATCCACACCAGCATTACCTGCTAGATACAGCTTTTTTCTTTGCATCCCTTCCTTCTCGCAGCACGAATCTGCGAATGCTTGAAGAGAGTCCTCTTGTTTTCAGATAGTGCAAATTGTAGATTTTGAAAGGGAGAATTCTGATGCCAGCTTAGCAATACCTTTGCCGTTCTTTAACCAGTCGATAATGGATAATTTGGTAGTGACATCCAGGGCTTTTCTTTTTTTAGTTTCAGACATCAAAGCTGACTCTGATGCTGAACTGAGAGAACTGGGGAGACCGAAGCATTCAGAGGTGAGTAATAGCCTGTGATTTAAAATCAGTGATTACTGCACACGGGGAAATTTCAGGGTACATGACTGAATAAGTGATTAGAAACATAGAATCTGACGGCAGATAAGGACCGCTTGGCCCACCTAGTCTGCCCATTTTCCGAACTAACAGATAAGCTGCAGATCCTAGTTAACCAACAGCTTACTTCCTCCTACCCCCCCCACTAGGACTGCCTTTATCTCCTCCATATCTACCATTTCTTCTCTAGTTAGCCATCTCACCCTTCACCAGGAAGTGACGATACTGTTGATGACTGCACCATTTCCTGTTTTGCAGATATGCATCTTGACTGTCTAGAGCACAAAGCCAATCAAGATCAAAGGTAGCAGCAACTGAAGCAAAATCATGTTTGAATCCCTCAGTGCTGCTGTGTATTGTCATATTTTGTACCTTTTTGCATTTGTACTTTTATATGCATCCTTTAACAGCAGTTTGCACATCAGCACAGTGCTACTTTACATGTACTGTCTTTGGTGCCTATGTCTTTAATTATGCATATTAAATAGGAGCCGAAGGCAGTGCACTGTAATCTCTTGATAATGCGGATGTATGCAAAACATTGAGACCGCACATCTGCATACCTCCCCTACCAGAGTTCTGGCTTTTTATATGCCGAATAAAGGAAGGTTTTTCATCTTTGCTTAAGCTTCGGAATTTGTTTTTGATGCTGGTGAGTGCCACTGTTTTTTCTTTGCGCCTGCATTTCCCCTGCTACTGCCACCATTCTTTAAAACTAAAGTGGTGGTGGTGATTCCTGCTCCTCCATTAGACTATGTCTCCATGCAGGTTGGTGTTTGACCTGGAACCAGTCCAGGTTCCCTCCTTAGTGTGCACTGTAGCTGTTCAGGCAAACCATAGCCAGCTACAATGTCCTTCCTTCCTAGCTTATCTTTTCAGCATGTTCAGTTGGCTGGGTTTCAGCCTGCATTTTCCTCAACTGTACTTTAAGTGCCTAAAAGATGAGTCAGACTTGACATGCTGCTGGAACAAAGTCAGGCTGAAACCTAGCCAAGGGAATGTACATAAAAGAAAAGTCATGCTAGGAATGATTCTGAGGCAACAAGCAGACTTCAGCTAGGGAATAAGTAGAGGAGTCGATGACTTCTGAGGGCAAAGCTCCATACCTCTTAACTGTCCCTGATTTTTGATTCAAAATTTTACTCTGTCCCTCCTACAATTTGTGGCTCCATGGCTAAACAGAGGGGATCGTAAGCACAAAATAACATTAAGCATTAAAGTTACAGACTTATTCTTCTTTAGAAAATGCATTTTGCACTAAGCCCTTTATTCTACCAGCTTCCTGAGTGGATATCACTAATTCTGAAGAAGTGTCCCTGATTTTGGTCCTTTGTCCCTGATTTTTTTAAACCTTGTCCCTGATTTATGAGGCAGGAGGTTGAGAGGTATGCAAAGCTCCATAGTCATGGAAATAATCTTAGCTGTGAAGAACAAAGGAAACAAAAACACTAATAATATGAATTTGGAGCCGAACAGTATTTATTTAAAACATATTTTATCAGATGAGCAAACAAAGGCTGGCTTCCAGTGTCAATCCTGGTGCAAAGGGGAACAGAGGACAGCAAAGGTGAAACATCTATATATCTCTCTATCTACATCTATCTGTCTGTATCTATCTATCTATCTCTCTATCTATCGGTGGTAGCCACATCCAAAAGCAGGGCCATTCTTGATGCCCTTCAGGTGGCATGCCTCAAACAGCTAGTTTTGGAACCCACTAGTGAGGGAGCAATCTTAGACCTCATACTCTCAAATGGGGACAGTGAGAGGATCTCAGATCTAGAAGTGGGTAGCCATTTGGGAGCAAGTGACCACCAAACAGTGCGGTTCACGATAAACTCTGCTACAGAGTCAAGCCATACAAAAGTGAGAGTTCTGGAATTCAGGAGGGCTGACTTTGGCAAGATGGGAGAGTGCCTTAGAAAAGCACTAGCAAACAGGCTAGAAGGAGGGGTGGAGCAACAATGGGCAAATATCAAAACTGCCATCACAGAGGCAACAAGCCTTTGTGAGAAGCAAATAAACAAATCAAAATGAAAGAAAAAGCCACTATGGTTCTCAAAAGAGGTGGCAGTGAAGGTTAGGGAGAAAAAGATAGCATTTAGGAAGTATAAGGAAACACAGAAGGAGCAGGACAGAGAACGGTACCAGTTAAGGCAGAGGGAAGCAGGGAGGGTAGTCAATCAATCAATCAATCAAAATATTTATTTATTCAGGCGAACATCATTGAGCGTAGCTCATTTACAAGATGGACCTGAGTGGTCATACAAATAAGGGTACAAGTTTTTTTTACAAAGACATGAGAATAGCATAACATTAGTACAATCAAATAAATAAGAGATATACAAAATTTACAGATATACAAGGCACAGTAAAATAACTTAACCTGTAAAAATGAAGAGGATAACAGATATAGCAGGGATAATAATCAAATAATAGGGCTTTTGTAGGCTTTTATATGAAATGTGATAACTGACTGGGTAGAAGAAGGGAAACTAAACATAGTGGATTACAGAAGGAAGGGGTGTAGGTTGGATGGGAGACTAGGCCTTATGGAAGCAGTTGCACAACTCTGGAAATAGGGCGGTAGTCAGAATAGCAAAGGCACAAACTGAGGAAAAGATAGCTATCTCGGTTAAGAAGGGGGATAAAACCTTTTATAGGTATATCAGGGAGCATAGAAAGACAAAGGGAGGGATAGTGAGGCTGAATAGAATGGATGGTGGGTGGGCAGAGAGTGACAGTGATAAGGCAGGGATACTGAATGAATACGTCTGTTCAGTATTCACAAAAGAGGAAGTTGGGGAGGTGCCTAATCCAGTTAACAGAAGCACTCTAGAGAGGGGGATTGATCCCAGTCCTTTCACAGAAGAAAGGGTTCTGAAAGAACTCCTAAAACTGAAGGTGGACAAAGCAATGGGGCCTGATGGAATTCACCCCAGAATTCTAAAAGAATTAAGCAGAGAACTAGTGACACCACTGACTATGCTTTTTAACAAATCATGGGAGGATGGTGTGGTACCTGAGGACTGGAAGAAGGTGGATGTGATTCCTCTTCACAAAAGTGGGACCAAGATGGAGGCAGGAAACTACAGACCTGTCAGTTTGACCTCTGTGGTAGGGAAAGTGATGGAATCACTTCTGAAGGAAAGAATTGTTGAGTACCTAGAGGCCAGTGGGGCACAGGACCCAAGGCAGCATGGGTTCACAGCGGGAAGGTCATGTCAGATGAATCTAATTGATTTCTTTGACTGGGTGACCAAAGTAGTAGACCAGGGAGGGGCTGTGGACATGGCCTACCTAGACTTTAGCAAGGCATTTGACACAGTCCCACACAAAAGATTAGTAGTCAAATTAACCAGCCTGGGAGTGGGTCCCAAGGTGGTAGCCTGGGTAAAACACTGGCTGAACAACAGGACACAGAAGGTAATTGTAAATGGAGTCCACTCTGAAGAAAGAGGGGTTACTAGTGGGGTACCGCAGGGTTCAGTACTGGGTCCAGTCCTTTTTAATGTTTTTGTAAGTGACATTGCAGAGGGACTGGAAGGAAAATTATGACTCTTTTCAGATGACACAAAGATCTGCAACAGGGTTGATACACAAGGAGCATGGAAAGGATGAGAAGGGACTTGCAAGGTTGGAGGAATCAAGTGCATGGCAGATTGGATTCAATGCAAAGAAGTGCAAAGTAATGCACCTGGGAAACAAAAACCCAGGGGAAGATTACACAATGGGGGGTAGTAACAACAACAAAAATGGAAAGAGACCTAGGGGTAATCATATCAGATGACCTTAAGGTTGGCAAGCAATGCGAGAAGACGGTAGGGAGGGCTGGGGGGATACTGGGATGTATAGGGAGAGGTATCACCAGCAGAAAACAGGAAGTTGTTATCCCCCTGCACAGACAGTTGGTGAGACCCCATCTGGAGTCCTGCATCCAGTTCTGGAGACCCCATCTCCGCAAGGACATAGACAGGATGGAGGTGGTTCAGAGGAGGACAACTAAAATGGTGCAGGGTCTGCAAGAAAAGTCATACAAGGAGAGACTAAAAAAGCTTAATATGTATACCCTTGAGGAAAGGAGGGAGAGGGGGGACATGATAGAAACGTTTAAGTACCTCAGTGGAATCAACAAAATCCAAGAGGGTAGCATCTTTCAGAAAAAGAGATGTGCAAGAACAAGGGGACACAATTTGAAGATAGAGGGGTGACGGCTCAGGGGCAATGTGAGGAAGTATTTTTTCACAGAGAGGGTGGTGGACACAAGGAACAGCCTTCCTGAGGAGGTTGTGGGGTCTAAAACTGTGGGAGAATTCAAGAATGCATGGAACAGACATAAGGCAATTTTTGTGGGGAGTAGGAAGAAATAGGCTGTTGGTTAAATAGGATCTGCAACTTATCCTCTAGGTAGGGAAATGGGCAGACTAGGTGGGCCAAAGCGGTCCTTATCTGCCGTCAAAGTCTATGTTTCTATGTTTCTATGTTATCTATCCATGCATCACCATTTATCTCAAAACATATGTTGTATAAATCTATAGATAGACATAGTTAGATAGGTAGATAATGAGATAGCTAGATAGAGTGCATGTATATAGTGTATGGGAGACCTCTGTTTCATATGGAAATCAGCAGAATCCCAGTGCTGTTGTACCACTGCTGTGGCATCAAGAGGTTGTTACACCCTCTTGAGTACATCACTATCATGGTACAATGACATCAAATGCTGGCGTGTCCTGCTGCCTCCACCTCCAAGCACAGCGCCGATGTTTAAATGTTTTATGGTGCCTGTTTACCTCCTTGTGTGCGCAGTACTGGGACAGCTATACCAAGGGGAAGTAAGAGAGACAGAAAGTTAGTCACTTCACACATTGCAAAGTCACAAGCACTTTTATACATTCCCTATCATATTTGTCTTACAACTATATGTCTGTATAAACAGAACAGGTCATGGCCTGAATGAAGATATCATATTTATCATCATCTGAGGACAATGATATTAAGATATCTCGCTTGTGGCTTTGCCACTCATGAGATATCACAATATCACTGGCCCATCATGAAGATAAATATGATATCTTTAGCTAGGCCATGTCATCATGTCTGTCTGTCTGTCTGTCTATGCATCCATCCATCCATCCATCTATCCATCCATCCATCCATCTATCTGTCTAACAGATCTACTGTATTTCATTACATTCTCAACTAACTAAAAGCAATATAATGGTGCAGATTTACATTAACATGGCATACTCACTAAGTTACTGGTGGAACATACATATTGAGTCACATTTGTAACAAAGCTAGTAATGACACATACTTAGTGCAACTATATTACATGGAGAATAGTACATAGGTGACTGTGTGTTATGAAGTTTTACACACCTGAGGTGTGTGATGCCCCTTAAATCCCAAGAGGAAAGTGGTCAGTAGACCCTGAGGGTGCGTGAAAAAACTTCACAAACACACAGCCTCTTATGTCTTATTTTTTATAATAATTGATGGAGGGTGTTTTGAGAAGAAAACATGAAATTTAAGAAGAACAGTCAAACGGCACAACATTATCTGATGAGAGTTTAACTAAGAATGTAACTACACTTTTAAATTGACTGCAAGTTTTTTTTAGCTTTACAAGTGAAACAAATGTGCAGGTTTACCTGTTGTTTGATTGCAAATTGCTGTTTTGTTCACAGCCCTGTGGACTGGTAATATTAAATGCACGCTGAAAATAAAAAATAGAGTTAAAATCGATGTTTCAACCTTAGGTGTTCTTCAGGAACTATCTAAAAGAAAAAAAAAACAAGGTATGGGCAAGGTAAGAATTTAACTCTATTTTCTATTTTCTCATGCATTTAATATTACCATTTTGTTTTATTTTCAGACTTCACACTGACGCAGCACCTTGTTTTTCTGTGGATTGGTATCTGCTCAGTGGGGAAAACTAAGGCAAACAAGTTCAATGAGCCACTAAAAACTGAGAACTGTAGCACTACTGCAATATTAAGAAGTAAACAAAAGTCAGTTTTTCCTGTAGATTTCCTCTGAGTTATCTCAAGTGGTCATCTCAAGTTGTCATGTAAACGGCAGCTGCCAATGTGAAACGGGGCCAGCAGCAGCAATGTAATTTGGGATTGCATGAAAAGTTTGGTAGTTTTAGTGTATTTACGCCTTCATTACAGCATTTCCATTTTGCAGTAATGAGTGTTCGGTAGTGAAGAATGAAGGCATTAACTGACTCAGGCTAGTGTTGGGAAAACAGTGTTATCTGTTCACTGTTGGAGGAGAATGTTGTTTTGACTTAAAAAAGATTCAAACAGTTGACCAGTGAAGCATGAACACTCCAAATGTTGTAGTAACTAGGCATGATGTCATACCCAGTTAGTACGGCATTTGATCACACTGATAATCAGTGTGATAAAGGGGGTCACCAGTTATTATGTTATATGTAAGCAATAATACCTGATAGGGTGGGCATTATTGGGAAATACTGGACCGCCCAGGGGTGTAATGAGGCCCAATGCCACAGGCAGAGGGCCTTATAGCCCCTGGAAGGTCTGGCATTTCCCAATAATGCCCACCTTGGAGGGTATTATTGCACTTAGAAAATGGCCCATTGGAGAATGTTACTCTGTGAAGAGGCACTTGGACTGGCTCTTATTTTTAGCTGGGCATCTATTGAAAAATAAATGCCCAGCTTGGAGCCTGTCTCAGCCAATCAGGTTTAAGAATTGAGTGTTGCTATTTTCTGATCAGAACTAAAAGTAACCGTGACAGAATGGTGCAGATATACATTTACATAACAGACTAAGTTACTGGAGAAAACCTACGTATTTATTTATTGATTGAATTTTGTTGACAGGGTAGGGTCACTGAGCCCAGAAGCCTCTTTTTCAGGGGTGATGGGGGGGGGGGATACAGATGGTAACCAACTGAAATTGAACCAGATTAAGCTGTTGGTGGTATTTTTATTTTTTTTTGTGAACGGGGGAAATTTGGCCAGGACACTGGGGAAATTACCCTACTCTGTGGTAGTGGGTGCTATGCTTCCTGCTGCTGGATGGTGGACTCCACTGTGGATCCCAAGGTTGGAGGAGGAAGAGGTGCGGGGCAGCGCTTGACTGCAATGCCCCCAAGCAAGGAGCAGTGTGTGGAAGAATTGATGCAAGACTCAGTCTGCAGTTGAAAAAGAGATCATTAAAACAACGGACTCCGGGGAGTTGGGACACCCTGCAACAAAAACAAGCTATCTTAGTTGAATAACTATCTTCCAATTAAGAAATGACTTGAACCAGTAAAAACCCAGTCAGAGGAGGAGAGGAAATGAAAATGACCAGAAAACTCACCGACAAGCATGGAAAATGCAGGACCGGCTAAACTTTCTGTATGTAGTGCTAGCTCGAATATCCCAGATCAGGTCAAGATGACTGCACCTATGGAAAATGACAGTGCAAACGCTACAGGCTGGACACTGGAAGATGCACTAAGGAAGGCAGGTCGGATGCAGGACATGGCTGGGGTTTGGATTCCAGACCTGACCATTCCCTTACCGGACAGAACCTAGCTCCTTGTCAGACATGGAGCACAAAACTTTGTGAGATACCAGAAACCCTCATGCAGACTAATGTAGGTACTATACTGTTGGGGTGGGGGAGTAGAGCTTAATGTTGATCCAAACAATAGTAATAATAACAATGACCCAGGACAGTCAGGCTCAGCTGATCGAGCTGGAACCACTAATGACTCGAGATTACTGGGGGCATGAAATCCACTTATGCTGGGTTGTTCCATAAACAAGTGGATTTGGCTAAAAGGAGAAATGCTGTTAGACTCAGATTGGACTCAGGGTGGACTGGAAGAAACATCGGATAGGTTTTATGTGGGCAAAGTATTAATAAAACTGTCTTTGGGGTTTTCACCTGCGGAGGTATATGTCCTAATTCATGCTCCAGGAGAATCTACTTATGATATCAGTTTCAGGACACCAGAATTGATAGAATGTTTCTGGTGCAAATACTCTGTTCTAAAAAACAAACCCCCTCTGGATTCCCTTCTCAGTTAAACCACTTACCAAGCAACCTTTTAGAGTAATTACCATCCTATTTCGCAATGAAGGGGTCAACATTACTGATGCGTCATTTTGGTTGGAATAAAATGTGTCATCCAAGGAAATCCTGAACCCATAGTAGATGAAGAAGGTTTTTGCAATGGGGGTGGAAGCTAAAAGTGAGGCTGCACCAAATTGTAAATGACGCAACACATTTACCGAATTTATTTTTCATTGGCCGGGATAAAGGCTTTATCTTTTACCCAGGACAGCTACGAAGTGCTTCAAATGTGGCTCCAAAAGACATATAAGCACTTCCTGTGAGGTTCTTTAGTGTAATCATTGTGGGGAATTGAGACATTCTAGTGTGCACTGTTTTGGAACACCCTGTTGCAGCCTATGTGAAGAGGCTGGTCAGGTCTTAACGGACTGCCCATGGGCATCCAAGAACAATGAAAATGCAGATTTTGGTATTCAGGATTTCTATATTCACAAAGTCTCCAAACATCCTACTGCAGGCCCTAGACAAACTGAGTCTCAGAATGCAAATCGAAACTCAGGTCACACCGGTCCACAGCATTCTTCCCATCCTCAAAGGTCTGAACCCCCAGAACAAAATTCACAGACTGAGCAGGTAAACCCGAATCAAAACATGCCTCCCCTGCAGCGGTAGAAACAGATAATGAATTCAGAGAAGTGGTCAGAAAGAAAAAGAATGGGAAAACACTGGAGCACCAAGAACTGGCCTCAACAACTGATACAAATAGATATGCAATCTTACAATGGAGGGACTCGGAAGCCGAGGGTGAATCCAATAACATCTCAGTAGTTTCTTCTCAGCTGTATGATGCAGAAACTTTATCTGAAAATCAGCCAAAAACTCGGAGAAGGAGGATGGGGACTAGAGTGGCAATAAAAAAGAAACCACCATGAGGAACTAAACTAAAATGTTTGAGGGTCAATATGTTTTGAAAGTGGCATTGTTAAATGCCAACAGTTTACAGTCTGACAAGAAAGGACTAAGCACATATGCGATGTTTCAAAACAGTAATCTTGATGTTGTCAGGGGTCAAACTTAACTTTTTTTTGCACTAGCCAGCTGGACAAGTTGATTAAAAATTGTATTAGCCCACAGATGGTTGCACTAGCCCACAATAATAACGGTCAATTTTGATCAGTTATACAGGGAAAAATGCAAGCCAAGAAATACTCTGATTTTTGCATATAAATCCTGCTCCCACATTGCTTCCCGCCCCAGCAAAAAAAAAAAAAGACTGCAGTCCAGTCACATGCAGTGTGTACCCCATTGTTTTTTTTTACCATGTGCCCCTTGCTTCCTCTTTATTTACCCCCTCTCCAACAAACAAGAGAATACCATAATAGCAAATGTTCAATCAGGCAGTTCTAGCTCTGCACACACAATAGAAACCATCACGTACGTCACCACAGTCCCACCCTGACCTGCAGGGCAATGTACAGAGCCAGGCAGAGAAATACACTCTCATCCCACACCCTGTGATTAACCAGAACTGCACTTCTGGAAGTTTTCTTACACTGCGAAGTGAACTAGGGCAGTTCTAGGATTTCTTTGAAGAAAGTTAAATAAACACAGGGGTGCTGGGATGTAAGAACCTTTGACATATCTGTTTATATATACCAGGCACAAAAATATTGATTTAACTTGCTCTGCCCTAACAAAAACAGATTTTTCATAACAGTGTCCTTTCATCAGTCAAAGGGGAGCAATATACAGGCATGATGCTGTGCTACCTCTCTTTCTATATAGGATTATCTGTGCACACCAGGAATGCCTATTTTAACCTTTCAAATTATACATTTTACTAAGGTTTTGCTTTGTACCATACATGCTCCAAAGCATTGTTTTTAGGATGAAATGACATGCTGGGTAGTACTTCACTGATGGCATTGACTGATGTGATCCATTAAGAGGAGCTGTGAACCTTACACCAGTCAGTAATGGCAGCTATGGGTCTATGGATGGCCACTTCAGAGCCTAGTCTGCAGTGGTGTCCAGAGAAAGTATAGAGTGGACAGACCACCTGGCTGGGCAGACCGTGTATGCATGATAGCATTCTGTCACTGCAGTGTTGGATACAGGCACTCAAAAGTTTGGGAAATGAGGCACACTGGTCTTAATATTGTGGGACAAATCAAAGACAAGTTCAGCAAACTGGAACCTAGTTACTTAACTGCCCTTGATCACAGTATGCACACTAGCTGAATGTCCTAACGATTGAGTGATAAGGACTCACACTGAGTCTTTTGTTGGATCCCCCTCTTAAACTGCCAGATAATTGCAGCTCTTAATGAGCTGTGATTAACAGCTCATTAACAGCTCATTAACAGCTCTTAATGAGCTGTTAATCACACCAGGATGCCTGTAACACTGAGGGAGATTAGCAAAAGGACTACAGCCTGCTAAAGTAGGGACTTTTTCAACTTCATTAATAGTCATGAAAAATCTGCACTAGTCAAGGTGGACAAGTATTGGGTTAGCTGCACTAGTCCTGGTCAATTTGCACTAGGTTCAGGGCTAGTAAAACAATGCTAAGGTCGAACCCTAGGTTGTTTTCTTTCAGGATGTTCGTTTACACTCTGCATCAGAAATGGAAAAAGTTCAAAACGGGTGGGTGTGGGGCCCCAATTTTTGGTCTATGGGGGCAGACGTGTGCACAGGAGTGGGTTTTTGTTTCTTTTCCCAGAATATACAGTTTTTACATATTGTAGACATAGTCCCAGGTAGGGAATTTTTATTAGACATTAAAATACAAAGTACAGAATTTTGTTTAATTAATGTGCTTGCTTCTCAACTGTAGTCAGATAGAGTACATCTGTGTGGTGATATGCATATGCAGCCCATGATGCTTTGCATTGTGTGGGCATGTGTGATTTTGTATTTCCTTAAAACTTGGCTTCCCAGCCAAATGCCCTTTGGGGGAACCATTGCCTCAGTGTTTGCGCACAGAGGTTATTTGTCTTTTACATCTTTTTAAACTGATTAGGCCTTTTCTTTTTTCTGCAAAAAATATAATTTGGGGTGGGGATTTTAATAGTAGTTTGGCAGTATTGGACAGGGGTTTAAAAATTTCAAAAATATTTTGTGATGGAAATTTTTTGAAGCAACTAGTGGAGCAAGTGGATTTAGTGGATGTCTTTCATAAAATGCATGAAGTAACACCCAGAGCCTATTTTTGTGGTATCAGATCACCCAGAATTAACTGTTTTTTTATTTACTCAAATTTACAAATCTCAGAGGCAGTAGTAGTTTTGACAGCTACGTCAGACCATGGCTTATTAAAACTTATTGTATGAACTGTCCAGAACAAAGTAGAGGCCCAGGCATACAGAAATTGAATCTGAGCTTATTAGACAATTAACTCATAGCCCAAAGCTTCAGGAATCTATTGGAAGCTAGAAAATCAATGTTTTCTTATATGATGGAAAAAATGACTGGTGGGAGGATATAAAAAAGGACATTTCAGAATATTTCAAAACTATGGGGAAATTAAATGGAAAATTAAAAACAGGTAGTTATAAGGACCTTAGAGGGAAACTAAATAAGTATTATTTTTTTACAGAAGGAAGGTATGGAGAATTTCACTGTGCAAATCCAAGAAATAAAATCAGAAATGGCAGAAGTGCAATATGGCAGGCAAAAAAAAACCTGGAAAAAGAACATTTTGGTATTCAAGGAAAAAGAGCTCAAACTAATCCCTTTGAAAACTGTATCTTTTACGACAAAATGAAACCATATCATACATTATAAAGAAAAGCGGCCAATGAGGAGGCATGCTTAGGACATGGGGGGAAGAAGGTATCTTTTTGGGCATTTGCAATGATACTGTTATCACCATAAAATGATACTATTAAATGTGATTAACAGCACTATTAAAAGTGATTGACAGTACTACTATCACTGAACCTTTGAGGGTATTACCGGATTTTTTTGTATGCTTTACAGACCTATTAAACTGAAGATCCATATATTAAAACATATTTAGGTATATAGTCAGTCAGACAACTGAAGTCTTGCATGAACTGGAACATTATGTGAGACAGATGTTTACTGGGAAGCAGTTTTGTGTTAAAAAAATGCAAGACTGGTTAAAAACTTGTCAGCTACCTACAGTGCCTGTAGATTTTCAAAAACTACTAATTGCTAAAGTCACAAAAAAAAAAAGAAATACAGCCAGTCATACTTTCATTAAATAAAGGGGTAGCACCAGGTGCAAATGGTCACCCCAGTGAACTTTATAACCAGATTTTTGAGTATTTAGGGGATGAATTAGTCCAATTACATAATGAGGCATTGGAAGTAGGTAAACTGCCTGCTAGTATGTATACAGAGGTACTAATATTAAATGGAGAATGACGGTTGTTAAGAAATTGGAGACCAATAGCATTGTTAAATACAGATTGCAAAATGTTAACAAAGTTATTATGCACTAGACTATCTTTAGTACTAGATAATATCATCCAGCTGTTACAATTTTGTGGGATTCCCTCAGGGAAAATCTTAGATGCCCTAATACTGTTAAAGGAGGTCTTTTCAAAAGGGCATGAGGAAGAACTGATGGGTTACTTGCTGAGTATTGATCAGAATAAAGCATTTGATAGGATTGACCATTCATATTTATGGTCTGTGCTGAATGCATATAAATTTCCAAAAACGTTTATCTCCTGGATTCAAACATGTTATGTAAATGTTACAATAGTACCATGTGTAAATGGTTGGATGGGAAATAAATGTCAGGTTTTAAGAGGAGTACAACAGCGGTGTCCCCTCAGTCCTCTATTGTATATTTTAATGTTGGACCCTTTAATCCACAAATTTAATCACTCCCAGGACATAATGTGGCTATCACTTGGTAGTGATGACTTACTGCTTTGTACGATAGCATATGCAGCTGATTTATGTCTGTCGTTCTCAGACTATAACTCAAGTAAAGCAGCTAGCAAAGTATTAAAAGAATGCATAGCTGTTTCTGAATCTGAAATAAACCTTGGGAAAAGCTGCTGCTTACCAATAGGGCAACCAGGATGCAATAAACAGGAGTTTTTAGAGGTACCTGTTCATAGTGGTTACCATAAAATATTGGGAATCTTTTTTGGACTGAAAGACATGCATGAATATAATTGGGAGGTCAAATTACAAGAACCACTAAGTAAAGTTATACAATCGAACACACGGTGCATGTCAAAAAAGAAAATAACTTTTATGATCAAAATATTTTTAATCCCAATGTTGTTGTATCTAAGTATAATTCTGCCCCCCAAAGAACTTATAAACTTTATTATTTAGTGTTTTTTTTTCAATGTTTATGGGGAAGCTGGCTAAACCCGATAAAAAGAGGAATTACCCATCTACCACTTTCACAAGGGGGATCATTTATGATAAATTCATCAGTATTTTTCCACTGTATTTTATATATCATAACATTGGTCCACTCTTACTGCCAACAAATAAAACTATGGGCACCCTGGGTGTTGGATATGTTAAATCCTTTACAGCTAGGATGGGAGTCACACCAAACTAATTCTAAACAAAAATCATTGGCAGGGTTGTCAAACATTTTTCAGTGCTCTTTTAGTAAAATTAAGGTATGGAAAATTGCAAAAATACAGTTTCAAACTATAGCTAGGAAAGAAATGTATACCACGATTTTGGAGGAGCACTATTATGAAAATACCATAATATGGGTTCAGACCACAAATGGAAATTAATTTGATTACACAGATGCTGAATAGTACAAGAACTCCTACCTATATGTGAGATGTCTTATGGCTATGTGTACCTGGAAAGCTTGGGGTAAAAAATAACTTAAAACATAAAGTAATTTCGGAACGTAGTTTTCCATGACTGGATACTTGTGTAAATGTCCCAGAAACCGTGGAGCATCTTCATTTTGAATGCCCCTTTGCCATTTCCTTTTGGTCATTTTTAAAGAAAGAGTCGTTACTTTCCCTTTTTAATAAAATAACTCCTAGTGTATTATTTTTAGGATTGTTGCTCCCTTGTTGGTCAAAATATGAGCAGAACACATTCCAATTAATTCTCTTAAGTATCAAATATCAGTTATGGCAGGCAAGATGTGCCCTCACAATAAGGAAACGGGTGATAGCCGTTGAACAGGTTTTCTTTATTGTATTACTAGATATTACAAGTCTTCAAAAAGCAGATAGGAAAGTTCAGCCTCAACTTTATAGTAAATGGTGGAAGTACTGTATATAGACTGGTTGGATACAGGGTAATATGTAAGACATAATACCTCTTATATGTACTTTCATAATCCAATTTTTTTTTTGTAAACATAATGTATTTTTGAGATTATTTAACCCATGAAGTAAAATGAGGAATTTCTCATACCTTTAAAAAAAAAAGGGGGGGGGGTCTAGTCTGTTTTCTGTTTCTTAAACTAGGATGAGATGTAACCAAAATGTTTTGTTTGCTTTCCTTTTATTTTTTATATTACAGGAGTATGCCAGAAATACTTATTTTGCTTTCGCATTATATATTTGTGTATTAGTTTGTGTGAGTTTCAACACTGTTTGTATATATTCCTTTGAAGTTATGAAATAATCCCCTACTCTTTTAGTGTGTGGGGGGAATACTTTGTTGTCATAATTTATGTAATTTTGTGTTATGTTTGAATATTCATTTGAAAGTAATCTAAAGGGAGTATGACTGAAATACTTATTTTGATTTCCTATACTTTTTAAGTATATTATTATTTGTATGCATCAACACTGTTTATAAATATTTGTTTTTGAAGTTGTAATAAAAAATTCCCCTACTCTTTGGTAGGGGATGCTGTTGTTTGGTCATCAGATGGCAGACTCAGGCATGGATTTGGAGGAGGAGGTTGTGTAGCAGATGGGGGTCTGGTCCCCGACCCCCGGTAAAGCTTGTTTTGGGGATGAAGAAATGGAGTGTGACATTACCGAACAAGATGAGACTGTCTGAGCATCTATTGAGATAGAGGTAAAAATACTTCAAAGACAGTCAACAGCAGCGGAAAATATGGCTGCCCAAGTGACGGAAGGAGAACCAGGGTTAGCTCACCTGGTTGCTCAACACATGGACAACACAGAGGACACAGAATTATACATGGAGTCAGTGGTCACAGGTTCACAAGCAAGTATGGTAGCGGGATCTTACTTGTTGGAAGGACATCAGAAGAGGGCGCCAGAGTCAGTTGCAATGCCAGACAATTCAGAGAACCCAGATGCAGTGCGAACAACACACTCTCAGCAGAACAAGGATACAGAGTCAAGCAGCACACTTCAGACAGTGAAAGAACATATTGCAACAGTTTGGGGGGTTTCAGCTACAGTGACAACCAGAGACTAACAAGAGTGGAGCTCTCAGATAAAGCTCTACTCAGTGTGGGATGGATGAAGACCACAGACAGCAAGTGGATCCCAAATCCAAGCTGGGAAACTTTTTCACAAAAAAGTGTGATCACTCGTAGGGGGCCCCCAAGAATATCTCAGGCTCAGAGTTGCCATCAAGAAGTTGGCAACAGGGAGCAGTGCCCAAGATACCTGCTCCACAGGTATCTTCTTTTATAAATGTTTCACAGAATAAGCTGTTCTGGTGGCGCTAAGGGCTAAGGCACTGGATGCCTTACCTCACAGCACACCTGTGACCCAGGTTTGGGATCGAGCCCGGGCTGTCAGAGGTTGGCAATGGGGGAAGGGCAGAGCTGAATGGAGCTACTGGAAGGCAGCTCTCCTCTCCAGGGAGGTGTAGTGGCATCCCTTGGCTGATGGTTGCCTCCTGGTGGAGGCTGGGGACAGCATGGGCTTTGAAGGTGCCAGGCATTAGGCCAATGAGGTGGGGGAAAGGGATCATTACCAGAGCTGTAAGGCACATGCGCACCTCCACGCACATGCACTTCTACTCCTGGGAGAAAATCAAAGGAGAAAATTACCGACGGCAGGATGATGACAGACTCCTTGTAGGCACTGTTCCTGGGCTGGGCATAAAGGTAAGCCCCAGTAATTCCAGGTGATGGGGCTGGGAAGGGGGTTGATCAGATTGGGGCTGTCCGGACAACATCAAAAATGTTACATGATTAAAAAAAATGTTTCACAGAATAATCGTTCTAGGATGGAAAGTACTACTTTGAGGGGACAGGATGAGGAGTTTCATGAAAACTTGGACATTGACTCTGAATGAAGTTCCCCATCTAGGACACAAGGACAGAGTCGATATATCAACAATACAAGGCCAACATTCTCTAATTTATTCAGAAATAAACTTGCACAGGGCCCTAGGAGAAATGTCGTACAGCTAAGATATTGAGGAGGTCTTGCTGAACATCTGAATAGGGTATATGTGGCAAGGTCTTTGTTAAAACAATCTATGAAGTTTTGAGCAGCTGATATATACGTATTAATTCATGTGCCCGGGGAAGACATTTTTAATGTTAGTTTTAAATTGTTCTCACGTCTAGAAAGATTTTGGTAGAAATATGAAACCATTAGGTCTTCCCCATTATGGATTTCCTTTATGGCTATCCCTCTTAGTAAGCCTTTATTCAAATCAGTAATGATTATGTTCAGAAGTGAGGGTGTTAACGTGCAGGACTTTCAGTTCTGGTTAGAGAAAAAATGCAATGTTTTAAGGGCCACCAGTAGCAATAATTAACTGAGAAGACATCTGGACTGGTGACTGGAGGTTTAAAGTGAAACATGCAAAGAGATAATGAAGTACTACATATCCCTAACAGTTTCTTTCTAGGTAGAGACAGAGGGGTATGTTTCTACCCAGGTCAACCATAGGCCTGCTACAAGTGTGGCTGCAGGACCCACTTAAGCAGCACCTGGGATAGGATAAGATGAGCCTTATGTGGAGATTTTGAGCATATTAGCATAGCACGTTGTAATATTGTTACATGTAATCTGTGTGAAGAATTGAGGCACACATATCACCAATGTCCATGTGCCGGTCTGAATGGAAACACCAATGTGAATTAAGAACATATTGTAACCTGGGCACAAGAACAATCTAGGGCACACACACAAAGGTATAGAAGAGCCCCCATGTTGGACTACAACTGGAACAGGGAGAGAACCTGAAAGTAGGATAGAAACAGAGGAATCAGGAGACTGAGGGCATGTTGGGCACTCCTCCCCATGGCACCCCACTCCAGGTCCCTTCTCCCCTCCCCACGAAGAAAGTCAGGAGAACATATTTTCTCAAATGCAGGAGCCAGGTCAAAAGCTGTTGGAACAAACTACCTCACAAGGTCTAATGCTCCCCCAATGATTTTTCAAACTCTCAGTTCCAGGAGACTTACAAGGGCAGCTACAAGGCAAATTTCACAAACCATTTCCTTGCAGAATCAATATCAAATCCTACAGGATTGCAAAGTGGGGGGCACATCTGAAACAGAATCCAACATTTCTTCAAGGTCAGGGGTGATCTCAGAAATTGAGATTTAAGAAGAACAACATTCAGGTCCTCTTGAAACAAAAAAGAAAAAAGGGAAAAAAGGAAGGACCAGTATGACCCAGCATTTTTAACCTTTATTTTTGAACATGACACCTCTAGAACTTGCCACATTAAATGTCTGTAGTATGAAGGCATATAAAAAAAGGATTGCAGTACTGTCCCTTTTTAGACATTCCACAAATGACATACTGTATACTCCTACAAGAAACAAGATTTAACTCACTCTGGGATATTACTCAGGCAAAAAAAAAGCTGGTGGGAAGGACCCTGTTTTAGGTCTTTTGGGCAGGATGTAGCAGATGGTGTTGGCATATTATTTAAGGGTATTAACCTTTCTGTCCAAAGATTAGTGGACATAGAACCTGGCAGGGCACTAACACTGGACTGTATTTATCAGGGGTTCTTATTAAGAATTATAAATACATATGCTCCACAGATGAAAAAGTCCAGAATAGAGTTTTTTGATAAAATTAAACCTTTTATTTTCAACTCGCGGCACATTCTATGGGTAGGGGATTTAAATTGTACTTTAGATTTAAAGATAAGAGGCAATGTGCAAGACAAAAACTTATTATGACTCTAATACTTTAAAAATATTTTATCAATAGCAAATCTAAAGGACACTTATAGGGATTTATGTAATGATGTAGGATGCACTTATCACAGACACACTTACTCTACTAGGATTGATTTTTTGTTTCGATCTAAATACTTGACCCCTAGCAAGGTAAGGCTTACATCCTGTGAATTTTCTGATAATTCTTTACTGACATGCGCATATGGTATGCAAAATATCCCTCCACAATTTCCATCCAGGTCTAGGAGATGGAAATTAAATTCTTCTATACTTGAAGAAAATGACATTAAACAAGGGGTATCTCAGTTATTACAGGATAGGGATTCAGTACATTGCATGTATGACAACAAATGGTTGTGGTGGAAAGATACAAAAACTGTAATAACATTTTTTTTTCTACATGTGGGGAAAAAATCTAATCAGGACTACCTACAATATTTAGATTATAGACACCAGTTCTATAAATTAATGTATTTAGCATCCTCAGAAAGGACCAACTATAAAACACAAATTGGCAAATTGTTACAGTTTAAGTATAACCAAGCTCACACTCTGGAAGCATAAATGAATTTTGGATTAGAAAAAAACACCTTATTCTGACCTATTCCAAGCATGTAAACAAAAATTAGATTCAAAACTCATGGAAGGTCTCTATGCAGAAAATGGTCAGTTGAAAACCTCTGATGTGGAAATGTTAGAAATAATTCAAAATTCTTTAATTGATACTTTTGCTACAAGTTTTGTATATGACCACCCCCTAGAGGAGCTAATAAAGTTTCCCATTTCTGTACTCAGCAGAAGAAAACAGTCTGCTAGAAACATCAATTACTCTAGAGGAAGTTTCAATTATTTTGGAACAACTAAAACCAGGGTTTTCTACAGGAACTGATGGTCTCACCAATGAATTTTATCAAATCTTCTCGAAAGAATTAGGTACTTTACTTGTGGCAGTATTTAATTATATGATGGATGATCAGCAACACTTGCCAGAACTTTCTAAAGTCATAGTCATGTTTTTATTCAAAAAGAGGGATAAAAAACACTTTCAGAATGGAGACCTGTTAGTCTTCTGAACTCTGATTATAAAATATTATCCACAATTTTGTGCAGTAGACTTCAAAAAGTTGCAGCTAGTGTGATACACCCAGCTCAAATATGCTCTATCCCTGGTAAGAATATTATGCAAAACTTAAAACCGTTAAGAGACATTTTTGAGTTTGGTAATCAAGGAAAGCTGGAGGGTTTTGTATTAGCATTAGATCAAACCAAGACCTTTGATAAAGTCTCACATCATTATAGGTTTAGGGTACTTCAAACATATGGTATTTAACTAAATTTATCTCTTGGATTAAGGCCATTTTGAATCAGGTTTATTATTCGACATATGTTAATGTCCTTACAATGATTACACATAAAATACAGAAGAAAAAAATGTTAAAAGGGAAAAACGAGGCTAAAAACTTTCCATCCACATTTCAACATTACAAATACCATAACATTTTTTTAAAGAATTTATTAAAATGTGTTACCACGTACCCACTGGTACCTATATCTTACTAATGTTTATAAATTTTATGGAGGTGGAGCTTTTTATTTCTATTAAAAAGAGGAGGGAAGCCCCAGACTCCAGAACTTCACTGGAGTTAGATTTGAGTAAATCAGTTGACATATCTTTGGGTTCCAGTGCCAAGTGTTGTAATATCTTTTAAGTATTTGTCCTATTCCTTTTTGTAAAGTGGACGTAGTATTAATAAATGTGTTAGATCATGCTTCCCCCTTTTACATTTGCATTCATCTGTCCTTTCCTCCTTTTTATCATAGTGTGCCTGCAGCCAGTTGCTATCATTGACTTCAAATTTGAACCTGGTCAGTAATTTTCTTTTGTTCTGTTTTTTTTTTTTTTTTTTTTTATAAGGGTCAGGTACTGTTCTAATCTATGAATTCTTTTATTTTTTGAAATCCATTTGCATTTGTTATATTGTTTACAGTACTGCATGTCCTTTAGTTTTTAAACATATTTTATTTGATTTTTTGCTTGTTTTATTACAGTTTCTAAGTCCAATCTAAAGACATCTGTTAAGCTTTGTAGTAGCCCATTTGGTTTTATTATTTGTTCTACTGCTTCCATGCTGGGGAACTGTATGTATTGTTTTAAATAATTGATTGCTTCCTCTATGCAGAGTCTTGGAAGTCTATTTCCCCTCATGTTACATTCTTTGATCCAATAGTTAACTATTATTTCCTGTATTTGGCAGCCTATTGAATATTGGGCAGATTTGGCCCCGGCCATGGCAGAAGGAGTTCTGTTCAGCAATCCAAGTAATTTTTTGTAATATGGGTTTATAAAAGTATCAAGGTTTTCTTTTCCTGTATGCCCCATATTTCTGTCTCATACAGTAATTGACTACAGGTCTTGGCATTTACTGCTTCTAAATCACCTGTTATTGAGTGGCCCCATATTTATACTGAAATGTGCTCGTGACTGGTAGGAATATCTTTGTTCTCATTTATATTTCTTTGATATGTTTATTCAATTTTAAGTAATTTGATATAATGATACCTAAATAGCAGAAACTGTTAACTATTTCTATTTTATTTCCTCTTATATTGTAACTGTAGTTTCCTTAACTCTTACCACAAATTATTATTTTTGTTTTTTCATAGTTTATGTGCAAGTCTGCCTTTTTGCATTCTTCATAAAGTGTGCCTAGTAAGTGTTTTATCCCCAAATAATCTGTAGACATCAGGATGATATCATCTGCATATGCCAAGTATGGGCATGACTTTTTACCCAGCCTTGGCATAAGGTGTTCTGGGTTTTACATTTTAGTTAGGATTCTATTCAGATATAAATTAAACAATATGGGTGAGAGGGTACACTCTTGTTTCATTCCTTTATTAGTAGGGAATAGTTCAGTTTTGCATCATAGGGAATTATTTCTTACTTGTGTTATATTGTCTTTATACAATGTTTTGATGATTTTTAGAATTCCCTCTTCCTCCCAATTTCCTCTATCTCAGTCCATAATTTGGCTCTGTTTATGCTATTGAAAGTGGTTTTTAGATCAATGAAAGCACAATAAATTGCTTGCCATTTGACCATCCTATATTTATATATTGGGGCCAGATATTCAAACTGCGCTATTTTGTGGTGCAAGCCCTTGCGCTGCACAAAATAGTTGCGCAGGGGTGTGGCCAGAGTGATATTCAAAGGAGTTGTGCCCTTGAGCAACTCCTTTGAGATATGAAGTGGAACTTGCGCCACCGCAAGTGGTCGAGAGGGAGGTATTCAACTTCAGTGTGGGCGCAAGTACCATTGTGTGTCTTATACTGCTCCAGCTCAGCGATTGGGCCACTGGTCCACTGGACCACCAGGGATGTGTTTGGGGAGACACATTGCTGCCCGCGATCGGATTAATGAGGGGATTTAAGCTATGCCCGCGATCAGCCAGTGGGGGATTTTCCTCTTTTTCCCATGATCGGGCTGGGGGCACAGGGAGTGGGTTGAGGGCCAGCCACAGGTGGCAGCTGCTGTGTTGCGCTCTGCAATGCGGCAGCTCACCTGTGGGTGGCCCTTGACAATCCTTTTTTTTTGGCTCAAAGTTGTGCAGGCACAGGTTGGGGGTTGTGCCTGCACAACTCTGCACAGCCCGCCTGAATATCAGGCTGTGCAGTTTATGCATGGTTCCTCCCCCTCCAGTTCAGCATACATTCATTTGCATTGCGCTGTTGCTCAGCATGTTTTCAGTGGCGCAACTGCCTCCTGCTGAATATCGCAGAATGGAGCAATTTCAGACTTGCGGAGGCGTGACCCTATTGTGCATGGTGCAACCCTTTTGAATATCTGGCCCTAGATGTACAAGTGTGTAATATTGGTCTGTAGTTGAATGCTTGGCTATAAATCCAGCTTAGGCCTCATCCAGTATCTTGTTTTCTTCTATCAATTTTATGATTCTGTTTTTAATTATTTTTGTTAGTACTTTTTTGTGGTATCAATTAGACTTATTGGTCTATAACAGTCTGGTTTGCTCCTATTGCCCTTTTTGAACAAGGATACTATATGTTTTTTTTTTCCCAGCTTTTTGATGCAGTTCTAGTTTTAATTATGGTATGAAAAAGTTTATGTAATATTCCTATCCAGGTCTCCATGTTTCTCCACAATAAAGTGCTTCTATTGGGACCACATCTGGGCCTGGGGCTTTCTTTGATGAGAATTGTAACTGTAACTATTGCTTGCTTGATCTAATATGGAGATATTTCTATTTTTGGTTCAATGTGATTATTATTTTTATTTTTCTTGTCTAATGACTCCAAGTAATCTATACTGTTGCCATAAAATAACATTTTATAGTATTCTACCCACTGTTTGGGTTCTATATTTGTATCTGGTTCGCTTCTGAATTTTCCTATCCTCTTACTCACTATGTACCAAAACAATTTACTGTCTTTTGAGCATACTGCTGTTTCTAATTTTACCCATAATTGTCTGATATACTCGTTTTTTTGCCTGTGTACCATTTACCATAATCTTTTCTGAGCTTGTTTAACTCTTTTTTATTTTCCTTGCTGCAGATTTTTTTACCTTCCTTAGTTGTTTGTTTAAATATCTTTTTGCTTGCTGACATTCCTTATTGAACCACATTGCTCCGTTTCTGTCCTTTAATGTTATTTCTTTACTTATGTTTTCCTCAATTTTTCCATAATCTGTTCATAACTGTTTAACATTTTATATTCATCTTTCTCCATTGTCAGTAGTTCAACCTTTTGATCCCATATTCCCTCATCTTCTAGTAGTTCTGTGAAATCCACACCCTCTATCCTTTTCCAGGAAATGCATTTTTTTCTAACTTCTTGGGGGTATTTTTCTGATTGCTCTCCTTGTTAATATCTATCCATTTTAAATACAATTCTATTGTGCAATGTTCACTTTCTACTTTTGGGGTAATGTGAAGATCCATGCATTTGCTCAGTGTATTTATATTTACCCATATATGGCCTATTAAGCCTTAGGCTGCTGACAGAATTAGAATGCATAATAATTCTGGACTGATATATTAATCTGCGGCACATCAAGGGTTAGTGATGACCCCTTACCCCCTATGTAGGTATATTCTCTATCTTTGTCTGATGTCATATGCCCATTCAGTAACAGCAGATTCCTACCTGTCATGGATTCATAGTAGCACTTGCCATGTTTGTGACAAGTTGTATCTTTAGATTTTCTGTAAAGGTTTATTTTTTTTATTTCTGGGTTAGATAAAATATCAGTTTTTTTTCTTCTGTTATGCTGGTTAGGGTTCCTATTCTCATATTAAAATCCCCAACTACCATTATCCCTGAATATCGATATTTACTAATTAGTTTATCCAGTAAATGTTTTAGACTTTTTAAAACTTTTACTTCATTATATTTGCTATTCTGCGGTGGGGCGTATAAATTAATCATAATTGTTTCTTTGCTCTTTTTTTCCCCTATAATTGCTAGAATATTTTCTTCTTTACTTTTAGTTCCCTTGTTTTCTTTGCTTCTCTTAGTCTACAGGATATAACTTAGCCCCCACCCTTCTTCTATATATTTTATATTTCTGTGCTTGTTTCACATATGTTTTATAGCCCTTTATATGTATGTCCTTATCCATCCAGGTCTCTTGTAAGCAAATACATTCATATGTATTTATCAAATTCTGCATCTGCCAGTTTGTTTATTTTACCTGGATTAAGGCCATTTATAATAATGCTTCATTTGTACCTACAGTTAATGGTATGTTAGGTCAGGAATTTCCTCTTAAATGTGGAGTCAGACAAGGGTGCCCACTGAGTCCCTTATTATATAATTCCATATTAAATCCAGTCATCAGACAGACTCTTGGGGACAGAAACATTATGGGGATTACTCCGCGTATAAATATACCAGCACAAAAAGGAGCTGCATATGCTGACGATGAATATCTGTTTATTGTGGATCGAAGGTCAGGGGTCAGGGCCTTGAACATCCAAGGAGTCAATCAAGATATTAGGCTTACTTTTTGGACAAGGAGACTTGGTGCATTTAAATTGGGAGGCTAAGTTAATGATCAGAGACAAAAAGGTCCAGGTGTGGAAATCTTGGAAATTCTCCAAAAAGAAAAGAGTGTCTATTATGAAAAAATATATATTTTGCCCATTTCTACTTACATATTGTATGTCACATATACTCAGTACCCACAAATCTTGACACCAGGCCATTCAGTATTTGTTTCCAAATGTTATGGGGAGGTAGAATGAACCCAATAAAAAGGGACTTTGCGTATCTTTCAATAAAAAGGGGGGGGGGTTAAATATGATAAATCTGATTGTGTTTTATCATACCTTTTTTATTCAGTCCACATTTGAACTAGGATGTGGAGCAGGCTTTGATCCCTGGCAACAGCGGACAGTCTATATGTTAGAACCATTAATGAGGAAAGGGATAACTCTCCCACCAAAAATAATTAGTTCTTCACAGATACCAGAAGTTGCGGTATCTTCTCTAAGAAAAAGTAGACAATGAAGTCTGGATAAAAATGGCATGCTTAGGTTGGAAAGGAAGCAGCTGTACATGTGGATAATGGAAAAACATTCAACAAATAGAGCAGATTTGCCTACATACCCCCTTACAAAACTTCAAACGGCATTAACAATTTTGAATGATAAGAGAATTCCGCAGAAATTTTGGGATATTGTCTGGCTTAGTTGCCATGGGAAGCTAGGGGTGAAAGGGAATCCAAAACACAAAGTGTTAGATGAAATAAATTGTTTTAGGGACAGTTGTATACAAGTAGAGGAAACACAAGCACACTTTTATGTCCCTTGTCCTTGTGCCATACATTGTTGGATGTTTTTAGCATGAAGATGGAACTGGCCTTTTCTGATTAATATTATGTATGAAGTTCTGATATTAGGAATTTATTCAGGTAGACTTATAAACTATCATCTAAGTACACTAAATGTAATCTTTGCCTGCAATAAGTTTTATTGGTGGCAGGTTAGATGCTGCTTTTTACTACAACAATTACAGACTACTGAGCTAGCAGTGGCCTTGCAAATTGAACAGTTTTAGTGCAAAGTAAAATCTCAAGATTTTAAGAAATGTGGAAACAGAAAAGCTGAAACATTGTGGAAACATATATTGTGGATATCTTAACTGAGTTCTTTATAAAATTACGGTCACATAGCACCTTTCAGATAGGTATACAGTATTCTTCATCTGATCAAGTGGATGTTGATATGTTTAGTAGGATTTGAAACTTTAAGTTAATGTAGTATAGTAGCGGATTATCTGTTATGTTTTTTTGCAAGCTTTCTAATGTATGCATGTGCGTTTTCCTTTTGTCATACCTGGAATGATTTCTTGAATAAACAATTCCCCTACTCTTCTGAAGGGGGTGCTGTAGGCTGCTTCCAGATGGAGGATCTGGAGGTTGTAGGAGCTGGAGAGCTGCAGGCTGGGGCCCTGTCCTCCAACACAGCCGGTGGACTCAAGGAAGATGAAGAGGATATACAGTAGTTCATACAGAGAAGTCTATGGATGAGGAAAATGATGGCCAAAGCAAGAGTGAAGAGATGGAGGAAGAAGAGGAAAGAAATCCCTTGGAAGGAACATCAGGGAAAGACACTGAAGCAGCAACAGCACAACTGGAGAGATAAATCAAGGAAAGACACCGACTGCTGTTTAATATGCTTGCTGATGATGAAGAAAGGTACAATAAAAGAAAAGTGGTATTAAGGAGAAGAATGCACAGTGCGACCCCAAAAAATGCCAGAAAAACTCTAACGGGTGGGGAGGGAGAAAACCAGGCAACCCTTAAAAAAGCAGAATAGGTACTGAAGAAACTGACACAGGAGGCCAGGAGATTACACAGGAAACAGCCGATGACAGTCAGCAGACCATGGCACATCAAAGTAAACCACTGTCAGCACAGGAGCGATTGAAAGCTGCATTTAATATTCAAGCGCCAGAAACCAAAACAAAGGAATGGTCAACTGAAAAAGCTTTAAGAGGAGCTGGATGGATACAAGATGAGAATGGCAAATATATTCTGACCCAGAGTGGGAACTGACACCAAGTTCAATCCTGGAGCAACATGTACTTCAAGAGGAGGCACTAGCACATGTAGCAGCCCAGAAACAACAGGTAATACCGTTAATGTACTTAATCAAGATATGACTTGCATTCAGGGTAGGAAAGAATACTGAACAGTCACTAAAACAAGGCACAGATATAACCAAGCAGGATTTTGAGGAGACAAGACTTTTGGCGCCAAAACAAATTAATGTTAAAACCACAGTAAATACACAGCCAATTCAAGAGTCCGGGGAGAAATAACAGTGCAACAGCAGAAATAAACGGAATAAATATTATTTATTTAGTTTTTGCTGACTGGGTAAGTGCACTAGACAAATTCTGCCTATTTTCAGGCACGACCCGGGGGAGGGGGATACAGATGAATGCCAACTGACCTTGAACCAGATTAAGCTGTTGGTGGTATTTTTTAGAGAATGGGGGAAATTTGGCCAGGACACTGGGGAAACTTCCCCTACCCTTTTCGAGAAGTGCCGTGGGATCTTTAACATCCACTTGAACTACCACCAGAACAGGCAGGTGGGACCTCAGTTTAACATCTCATCTGAAAGACGGCACCTCAGGAGTGTGGCACCCCCCCCCCATGCTGTACTACAGTGCCAGTATTGGGATTTAAAACAAGTGCCTGGTGTGGGGGATAGAACCCACAACCTTCTGATCTCCTAGCCTCAGAGTTGGGTGTGCTACCTGCTGAGCCACTGACACTTCAAATATAGAACAGAGACAAGACACTATTGCAGAGGCAGTGGGAAAAAATAAGGAAGGAAATGTCCAGAGCACAGGAATGGGCAAAAGTTTGGCAACTAACCAACAAAATCAAAATAAAGAAAATGAAAGGCAAGGGATGAATAAAAATACAGATGAAAGAAGAGTGACTGAGGAAAATGTGTCCCTTTCAGAAAGTCATAGTGATACCCCCCCCCCCCAAACACAAGGCCCTAGATATACAGACTTATTTCATAGGACAGAACCCCTTCCAAGAAGACACGCAGTTAGATTACACTGCAGAGGGTGTATGGAACCTAGAACTGATTGTATTTATGTGGGGAAAACTTTATTAAAGGACAACATGAAATTTCTGGCATCAGAAATATACACCCTGATACACATATCAGGGGAGGACAATTATGATCTAAGCTTTAGACATCCAAACAGCTTAGAAAGATTCTGGACATTATATAATCAAGTCAAATTTTCCCTTCTATGGTCTCCGTCTATTGATGTACCACTGACCAAGCCACCAATCAAAACAGTAACACTCCTGTTCAGAAATAAAAATGTACATGTTGGAGGCATTTATCATTGGGTACAACAAAAATATGAGGTCTTAAGTGCTCCAGAAGCTGTTATGAATACAGAACAGTTGTGGACTGGAGGCTGGAAATTTAAAATAAAACTCAGACAAACACCTGAAGGGATTGTACATACAGGAACAGGACAGCTTTTTTCTGGGTAGGGACAGAGGTATATGCCTCTATTCAGGTCAACCGAAGGCCTGCTATAATTGGGCTAAAACAAATCTGTCAAATGTTTGTGACAGATTAGTTGTGGTATTGGCAGGGAGTTCGATCGTATAAGTCTACTATGTGCCAGTCACTCAGAATGTAACTCGTGCAAGAAACACGGGCACATATTTCAGGATTGTCCATGGGCCTCACATAACAGGTGGAGTACAATAAACCCGGATGACCTAATAAAGGAAGCACAACGAAAGGAGAGGGGGTGCAGCCACATGGAAAACCAAAGAGGAGTTACCAGGCCTCAGGACACTAACAAGGGGAATCATACTCAGGATAAGGAAACAGCCTCAACAAGTACAGAAACTACAGATCAAGGTCAAATGGAAATACAGGAAGTACAAATACCTAACACAGGTACAAGCTCAGAACTAATACCAAAATAAGTATTCAGCACTTTGTTAGCAACAGAAAAAGAGAAATCCCCAGAAATACCCCCCCCCCCCAAGTAGGCAGTGCTTTCCACAGGGAGATGGAGCCCTAGGCAACAAAAAATGCATCCCAGACCAAAGAAATAGAAGCCAGGAACCAATCTGAGGCATTAGCAACACAGTCTGGCAGAGACCTAGAAGCTGCAGATTTAGTTTCAAATGCTTCTTGTCATTCTGGGATACATGACTCTGAGGAAAATACACAAGGAGAAGCTACCAAGGAAGGCAAGAAGAAGAAGAAGAAATAATGAACCTGCATTGTTTTAAATGGATACATAGAAGATAATGGCAGAAGGGGACCTGTGGTTCATCGAGTCTGCCCAAGCGAGATATCCCAGGACTTATTGTGCACCGGTGTTCTGTCCTCCTAGACACCCAGCCTAGCTTTTGCCAATGCCACATGTTTGTTCCCAGTCCTTGTCCCTCCCATGCATAAAGCTTGATACTGACTTTGCAGCCACCACCTTGGGAGGTACTCTATTCCAAGGTTCTACCACCCTCTCTGAAAAGTAATACTTTCCGATGTCCCTCTTGAACACTCCACCCTTCAATTTCCACTCATGTCCTCTTGAAGTAGAATTTATGTTTCTGGTAAAAAGCTGTACTTCTGGCACCTTGTTGATACCTTTAAGGAATTTGAAGGTTTCAGTCATATCTCCTCTCTCCCTCCTAGTCTCTAGCGAGTAAGATTTCAGAGCCCCAAACCTCTCTTCATAGGTGATCTTCCTGAAGGCCATGTATCATTTTTGTTGCCCTTCTCTGGACCACTTCCAATCTATCAATGTCCTTTCTTAGGTAAGGCCTCCAGAACTGTACACAGTACTTCAAATGAGGCCTAACTAATGACCGGTAAAGTGGTAGTATCACCTCGCTGTCCCCACTGTCTATCCCCCTGCCAATGCATCCTAACACCCTGCTAGCCCTGCTGTAAAGTGGTAGTATCACCTCGCTGTCCCCACTGTCTATCCCCCTGCCAATGCATCCTAACACCCTGCTTCTGATTCTAGAACTCTGAACTGACTGGCTGTGTTTGAGAAAAGCTTCCAAAGCTAAGTGCTTTTTGATATAATTTTCAGTTTAAAAATTGTTTTGTTTTATGTAAATTTAGGTGATTGTGAAAGACAACCCTGTAAGCTCCAGGAAGATATAAAATTTGTGTGGTACATATTTGTTGGAAGTCAGAAGGATCAACACATTTATTTAGTGTGATCTTTCTACTCTGATGTGGTTAATTTTAATACTATAGTTTAAACCCTTTCTGTATGTGCCTTTGGTGGTGTCTGATATTGAGAACCTAAGTGTCAATTGTGGGTATCCTGTCTGTTTTGGTAGGTACTTTATTTTTGTTAAACAGCTGAGTATACCTATTGCCTAATACTTTATAGTACATTGTATCTTTTGCTCAGTATCTGATTTTCTCTTCTTTCTCCAATGTTTTAGAACTGTTTAGTTATTGTGGCAGAGTGTGGTACTGTGTTCTTTCTTGTAGTTCAAGGTGCTTTTGGAACTGCTGATTTCTATTGGTTTAAACGACTACATTTTTTTTCTATTTTAAAAAAAGCTACATCAACTTGGTTTGTTGTCACCTGTTTGTTGTTGCTAAGTAGCAGATGTTTTTGCATTGTGCTCTGATTCTGTGATAGAATCTGTATTAGTAGAAGGTAGATTATTGTGATTGTAGTTACCTTTTGATGGTAAGGATAAAGAGGTGAGATAGAAGTATGTATTTTCAAATATTATAGAGGAACAGTGGCAGGATTTTAGGACAGTAAATTAATAAAAGGGAACTAGGAGAGCTTCAGTAGCAGACAAGTAGTGGAATAGCAGTATAACTGCAGTATAATGTGGGAGTGGTGCAATGCAGTGGCTGTGGGGCAGCCATATTCAGGCAGATCTTCTGGACACTGAGGTGCTGCCCTATCTGCATGCATCTTTCTGGACTCGGGATGAGGTAGCCAGACTCAGAGCGGAAGTAAACTGGGTCAGGAGTACCATCACCCTATCCAGAGACCACTCAGTCAATGCAGCTGCCTCAAAGGATGCAGAGAACGAGAGTACTTGGATGACAGTGGGCTCTGGGAGGGTTAGACCAGTCAGGCAGAGGCACATCCCAGATCCTATTCCACTCAAGAACTCATATGCCACACTGCCAAACAGGGACAACCAAACAGAGGTACCCAGAGAAATGGAAGGAAAGGATGTGGAGGTTAGCCAAGTGCAAAGATGGAGATTACGCCCAGGAGGTGGATAGGCAGAATAGGGGCAAAATTCAGCAGAAGGGCAGACAGCAAGGTGAACCAGGGATAAAGGACAACCAAGGAAGGGGCTGGAGTAGAACAGCAAAACAGTCTAGGGAGGTCAAATCATGGAAAGTCATGTGCAAATGCCAGGAGCCTTAGCAACAAGATGGAAGATCTGAGCTGTCATGGTGCAGTCAGACCTGTACATTGTGGCCATCACTGAAACCTGGTGTAATGATAACCACGACTGGGAGTTGGCCATACCTGGCTACAACATATTCAGAAGAGACAGGGCAGGCAGGAAGGGGAGGAGGGCACTGTATGTGAAAAATGACATAAGGCCACAGAGATCCAGGAGGAACAAAATGGGGAGAGATACTGTGGGTTAAGCTGGAAAGGAAAATGGGGCCAGCCATCCGCACAGGTGTGGTCTATAGACCACCAGCCCAGGAGGAAGAAACAGATATGGAGTTGATGCTAGCCATCCAGAGGATGGCAGACAAGGGTGAGTAGTACTGGTTGGAGACTCAATATTCCAGATGTGACTGGAGCATCCCAGCAGCAGCATCAACTAGGAGCAGATTTATCCTGGACTCCCTTCAGGGTGCCTTCCTCAAGCAACTGGTCATGGAACCAACTTGGCAGAAGGCAATACTGGACCTTGTGCTCACAAACAGGGACAGTGTGATGGGGTAAGAGTGGGGAGCACCTGGGAACAGTGACCACCAGTCACTGTGGTTTGAAATCACAGAAAGAGCAGAACCAAACCACACAAAACACACGATCCTGGATTTTAGGGGGCAAACTTTGGGAAAATGGGGAGATACTTGAAAGAGGCATTAAGGGAATGGGGCAGGAATCAGGGTTGAGGAACAGTGGGAAGTATTTAAAATGGAATTACAAGAGCAACAGAATTATGTATTAAGCAGGTTAGCAAGAGGAAAAGGAAGAGGAGACCATTATGGTTTTCCAAAGAGGTAGCAAAGAAGTGAAAGCCAAAAGATTGCATTCAGGCAATACAAAAGACACAGGCAGAAGGGATGGGAGAAATACCAGGAGAAGCAAAGGGAGGCAGGGAGGTCAGTAAGGGAAGCCAAAGCTCAGACAGAAGAACACATTGCAAAATCAGTGGGTAGAGGGGACAAAACCTTTACAGGTACATAAGTGAAAAAGAAAGGCAAAGGGAGGGATAGTGAGACTGAAGGGAAGGATGGGGCTGTGTGAAGGATGACAACAGTAAAGCTGACATATTGAACAGGTATTTCTGCTCAGTCTTTACTGAGGAAGAAGAGGGTAATGGGTCTGAATGGAGTACAAGGGTGAGAATGGTGCAGAAATGGACACAAGTCCCTTTACACGCAGAAAGGGTCCTGAAGGAACTGGAAGTAATAAGAGTTGATAAAGCAATGGGGCCAGATGGGTGCACCCCAGGGTCCTTAAAGAACTAAGAGAAGTGGTGGCTGAACCTCTTGCTATCCTGTTTAGCCGATCACTAGAAACAGGGGAGGTACCCAAAGACTGGAGGATAGCAGATGTAGTCCCCTTATACAAAAGTGGGAACAAAGAGGAAGCGGGGAACTACAGACCAGTCAGCCTCACCTCGGTAGTGGGGAAGATCATGGAAGCACTACTGAAGGAGAGATTGGTGGAACATCTGGTTGTCAATGGACTACAGGACCCAAGGCAGCATGGTTTCACCAGGGAAGGTCATGTCAGACCAACCTCATTGAATTTTTTGACTGGGTGACTAGGGAGGTGGATCAGGGAGGGCAGTGGACATGGCCTATCTGGACTTCAGCAAGGCCTTGACACTGTGCCACATAGAAGACTATTGCACAAACTGGGGAATATGGTGTGGGCAGGACAGTAGTGTGGTGGGTAGGTAACTGGCTGGCAGCAGGACACAGAGGGTGGTAGTAAATGCTGTCACTCCACAGAGGGAAGAGTGACCAGTGGGGTACCACAGGGATCAGTGCTGGGACCGGTACTATTCAATATCTTCATCAGTGACATTGTGCAGGACCTAGAAGGCAGAATTTCACTGTTCGCTGATGACACAAAGCTCTGTAACAGAGTAGACACACCAGAGGGTGTAGACAGAATGAGAAGGGACCTGCAGAAACTTGAAGAATGGTCAGGGGTTTGGCAGTTGAAATTCAATGCAAGGAAGTGCAAGATAATGCATATGGGGCACAAAACCCTGGCACAATATATCAATTGGGGGTGAGGATATAGCATGCACCAAGTAGGAAAGGAATCTTGGAGTTATCATCTCTGATGACCTCAAGGCAGGGAAACAGTGTGACAAGGCAGCAGGTAAAGCAAATAGGATGCTGGGATGCATAGGCAGGGGCATCACCAGCAGGAAAAGGAGGTCATAATTCCACTATACAAGACACTAGTGAGGCCGCACCTGGAGTACACTGTGCAGTTCTGGAGACCTTACCTACGTAAGGACATAGACAGGGTAGAAAAGGTTCAGAGGAGGGCAACAAAGATGGTGCATGGATTGCATCACAAGTCCTATGAGGACAGGTTGAAGGCACTGAACATGTACTCCCTGGAGGAGAGAGGAGGGAGAGGGGATATGATAGAGACATACAAGTATCTTACAGGGAGGAACAGGGTGCAGGAATGCACTATTTTTAAGCGAAAAGATGTTCCAGGACTAGAGGGCATGGGATGAAGTTGGAGGGAGGGCGATTCAGAGGAAGCGTGAGGAAGAATTTCTTCACAGAACGGGTGGTGGACAAGTGGAACACCCTGCCAGAGGAAGTGGTGGGGGCTGAAACAATCACGGGATTTAAGAATGCATGGGATAGACATAAAGGAATTCTGGAGGTCAGGGGTAAGGGGCAACAGACTTCCTGGAAAACATAAACTGAACTTACAAACTTAAATGGGCAGACTGGGTGGGCCATAGGCCCTTATCTGCCGACACTGTCTATGTATGTATCTATGTATCTATGCTAGCCCTGCTGTAAAGTGGTAGTATCACCTCCCTGTCCCTGCTGTCTATTCCCCTGCCAATGCATCCTAACACCCTGTTAGCCCTGCTGTAAAGTGGTAGTATCACCTCCCTGTCCCTGCTGTCTATTCCCCTGCCAATGCATTCTAACACCCTGCTAGCCCTGCTGTAAAGTGGTAGTATCACCTCCCTGTCCCCGCTGTCTGTCCCCCTGCCAATGCATCCTAACACCATGCTAGCCCTGCTGTAAGTCTTATTGCACATCACGGGATTTAAGAATGCATGGGATAGACATAAAGGAATTCTAGAGGTCAGGGTTAAGGGGAAATAGACTTCTAGGAAAACAAACTGAACTTACAAGCTCAAATGGGCAGACTAGGTGGGCCATAGGCCCTTATCTGCCGACACTGTCTATGTATCTATGTATCTATATGCACTGACTTTGCTGCTTGAGGTTGTCCCTAATGATGGCTCCCAGATCAGGTTCCTCAGCACAGGAGCTCAGCTGGACTCTGTTTAGCCAGTATTCTTCCTTAGGGTTGGCCTTACCCAGGTGTATCACCTTACACTTCTTAGCATTGAAGTTTAATTGCGATATTTGTCACCACCTTTCCAACTTCTTAAGGTCCTCCTGCAGTTGACTGACTCCCTCCATACTATCCACTCTTCCGCTGAGTTTCATGTCATCTGCAAACAGGGCAATGTTGCCATCTATGCCCTCGCTGATGTCACTAATGAATACATTGAAGAGGACTGGCCCCAGGGCCGACCCCTGAGGCACCCCACTACTGTCCTGTCTCTCACTAGATTTCACCCAATTTACTACAGCCCTTTGCTTTCTGTCCCTCAGCCAACTTCGTACCTGCTTTGCTATCTGTTCTGCTACCTCAAGGTTTTCTAGCTTTTTTAAGAGACGTCTATGCGGCACTGTGTCAAATGGAAGCACGAATGGGGGGGTTTCTGGGCACTCAAGACCTCCGCCCAATGGCTATGCCTATAAATGTGGCTACGTCCTAGGGCAGGGGTAAAAGATCAGCCCTAGGGGCTCTCCTGCTAGTTATACATCCACCCTTGCAGCTCATGCCTGTTATTCGTTTGGCTCCTTGACATGTCTGCAGTTTGCCAGTTCCTGCAATTATTTATGTTGTTTGTTAAATTGTTTGCTTATTTTGGCCACCATGCGGCTTTCCTATTATTTACATGCCTTGCTTGCATGAGGTGGGGGGCAGGACTGTTTATTATGCATTGCTTTAGCCTTTCACTTCGTTTTCTTTATTTATTTAGTTACAGCATTTGGCCAGGAAGGCACACTGATCTGAAATCCACTGCTTTCCAGGTGCTACAGTAATAAGAGGAGAAAGAAAAAAAAAAAAGTAAAACTAGAAAATACAAATCTGTCTTTCTCTCTCTTTCTTTCTTTCCTTCTTTCTTTTTCTTTCTTTCTTTCTTTCCTTCCTTTCTTTCAAATACAAGACCACAATGTGTCCATTTTCAAAGATGACATGGACATTAAACAGAGAAAAATTAAAAATGCGTACACAGAACAATTAGAATTTACAGTTACTTTTCAATAATGCTAACAAATAGCTTTTCATTTTTTAAAAGGGTTAAGTATTCACATCTAGACATATCCAAAGATATAGCATTTCAAATCATTACTGACACAGCTTTAAATGATCTTGGCCCCTATGCAATTTGCATCAGTGTAATCTCCAAAACAGATACAGAAACATAGAAACATAGAATTTGATGGCAGATAAGGACCGCTTAGCCCATCCAGTCTGCCCATTTCCCTATCTAATGGATAAGCTGCAGATCCTAGTTAACCAGCAGCCTACTTCTTTCTACCCCCCCAGAATTGCCTTATGACTGTCGCATGCATGTTTGAATTCAACCACTGTTTTTGACTCCACAACCTCCTCCTGAAGGCCATTCCATGCATCCACAACCCTCTCTGTGAAAAAATACTTCCTTACATTACCTCTGAGCTACCCCACATCTTCAAAGTGTGCCCCCTTATTCTTGCACACCTCTTTTTTTGAAATATGCTACCCTCTTGGACTTTGTTGATTCCCTTGAGGTACTTGAAAGTTTCTATCATGTCCCCCCTCTCCCTCCTTTCCTCGAGGCTATACATATTAAGCTCCTTTAGTCTCGTTTCATATGTCTTCTGGTGCAGACCCTGCACCATTTTAGTTGCCCTTCTCTGGACAGCTTCCATCTTGTCTATGTCCTTGCAGAGACTGGGTCTCCAGAACTGCACACAGTACTCCAGATGGGGTCTCACCAGCTGTCTGTACAGAGGGATAACAACTTCCTGTTTTCTACTGGTGATGCCTCTCCCTATGCATCCCAGTATCCCCCAGCCCTCCTTACTGCCCTCTCACATTGCTTGCCACCTTTAAGTAATCTGATATCAATACCCCCAGGTCCCTTTCCATTTTTGTTGGTGTTAGTATCTCACCCCCCCATTGTGTACTCTTCCCCTGGGTTTTTGTTTCCCGGGTGCATTACCTTGCACTTCTTAGCATTGAATCTAAGCTGCTATACATTTGACCATTCCTCTAACCTTGCCAAGTCCCTTCTCATCCTTTCCACCCCAGCTTGTGCATCAACTCTGTTGCAGATCTTTGTGTCATCTGCAAAGAGACTGTGCATCATTTGATCTTGCACAGTAAGATGATGAATAAAAACTAAATGAGTTTTTAAATATTGGAACCTACTTAGAAAATATTAAATTATGAGTAGTCAGCCTTGTAAAATACTGCATCTAATAGTCTAGATTAAGCCAGTCTACACTACTGTATAATTTATTTATTTATTTAGTCTTGGATTACAAAATACCTTTGAGCACAAGCAGCTTGCTTACAAAGGTTCCACATCAACGGGGAGGGTAAGCAAACAGACATTAGAAGGACTAACAATTGAATCACATAAATACAGTGACGAGTTAATTTCATCATCAAAATCGGCACTATATAGAATAACAGAAAGGGGTAAAAGCAAGAAGGAGACGAAGAGAGGGAAGTTGGGTTTAAGGACCAAAGGAGATGGGTAGCAGCCAGAGGCATTGTCAAGGTACTGCAGGAGAAGGCAGAAATGAGGGGTGACAAATCTGAGAAGAGGGGAAAGAGGTTGAAGAACAACAGAAAGTGGTAGCAGCCAGGGGCCTAGTCAGTTTTTCACACTATGTAGCTGGGAGGGGTGAGCAGAGGGTAGTGAGGTGGTGATAGTTGCAGGACAGGCATACTTTTGCTTAAGTGGCACAATCACAGGAGCTTTCAGTTATGAGATACTGCCAGAGCATGTACTTGAAGTGGCCAATTCTGGGTAGATGAAACACTGTTCAATCCACTGAACTGGAGTGGAGCTCTATAGGCAAAGGAATGCTGACCGTGACATGTTCGGCACCTAGGAACTAGGAGAAGTTGGGTGGTAGAAGTGTGAGTGCATTTAGTTCTTTGAGACTGGCAAAGAAGATTTCCCACGCCTGGAGGCAGGAGACCAAGGAGCACTTTTATAGTTAGTAGGCACATTTGGTATTTGATCTAACTGAAGCCACCCAGTTTAAGCATATAGCTCACAAATGTGTGTGAGATGTGCAGCACCCATGAGAAGTCTACACACTTTGTTTAAAGCAATGGTAAGCCTTTTAAGTGAGGTAGCTTGTATATGATTAGGGCGTAATCGATGATTGACAGTACTAAACTGTGGATAGCAAACTTGAGAGCTTCTGGGGTCAGACTCTGCCTGTGCCTATATAGAAGCCTGATCCTAATTGCATAATGCACTGTGATGTCTTGATCTGTTAGATTTCAAGACTAATTGGCAAACAGAACACAGGCGCATCCTAACTCAAGCATACTTGTACTGTAAATGTAACAGTTTTAACTATTATGTGTTAGCAAGTACCCCATGTCAGGAGTTTCAAAGTGGATCCACTATAGATCTGCCTTTCAGAGCAGAGATCTGTTCAAACAGATGATCAAATAACATAGTACGAGAAATATAGTAACACCCCATTGTTTGCATCCATCCTACCTGTACCAGCTTGTTTGTATCTATGTCTTAATTTTACTGTTATACTTATGTGTTGTACTGCTATACTGTGTATTTTGGTTTGTCTTACTGTGACAAGGTACCTTTGTAAATGAGCCTATAGCTCAAAGGTTTTCCAAACTGCTGTTTAAATAAAATAAGTAAAATAAAGATTTTCTGTGTGTTTTCTTTCTGCTGTGCACAAAACGTTTTGTTTTTACCTCAGTAGAAGCACTGTTCCCCATAGTCTTTTTGTAGTATCTTGTATTATATGCATAAATATCTTGGAGCATTAAAATATTGTTTTTTAATATACTTCATGTTTCTGTGACTTAAGTCCTTTGATGTACATATGACTGGTTTATGACTGACAAAAACTGTGTTCCTGTTTCTGAGAGACAGCTACGGTTACAGTATTTTGTTTCTAAAGGGAGGCATTTTTAGCTGTGACAGAAAGGGGGTGGATCATTTGCCCTTGGGTAAAGAGTGCTATACTGTGTGAGCAGTGGCTCTGGTGGGATTCAGACCAGAGATACCCCAAGAGTATCTCTGTGCTGAGTGGTGGCAGCTACTGAAGTACCCTTGCAAGTGTCTGAAGGGTTGAGAAAGCTGGTAACTGTATGAGTTGAGTCTGGGAGAGACTAGTCTGTCGCAACTTAATGAATAAAATGTTGCCTTTAGCCTTGAGTGGACCACTCTTTCTCTGTGCATCATTCTTGTTACTTCAGCTGTGGCACCAGCAGAACCAAGTACTTGTTTCATTTTTGAGCTTTGGTAGCACTCTTGAGCTCAGCGCCATGGATCCCGATCAGAGAGATGGGTGGAATTAAAGGAGGACAGGACTTGGAACTCTACCACACGGGCTCAACCAGAGGCCCAAGGACTGTGTGAATGACATCTCAGGAGAACAACCTGTAAGAAAAAGAATCAAGCTACCATAAAGTATGAAAGTGTTGCAAACACAGGATGCTGTAAAAATAGGTCCACCATGTTTGGGTGCTTTTGGATGGACTCAGACACATGTGGATCATATGCCTTTGAATTTCAAACTTATGTTTTAACATCATAAGTAAATAACACAGTACGAGGAATACAGCAACACTCCAGTGTGGTTCATGATAAACTCAGCTGCAGAGTCAAGCCATACAAAAGTGAGGGCACTGGACTTCAGGAGGGCTGACTTTGGCAAGATGAGAGAGTGCCTTAGAAAAGCACTAGCAAACAGGCTAGAAGGAGGGGTGGAGTGACAATGGGGAAACATTAAAACTGCCATGACAGAGGCAACAAGCCTTTGTGTGAAGCAAATAAATCAAAACAAAAGAAAAAGCCACTATGGTTCTCAAAAGAGGTGTCGGGGAAGGTTAGGTAGAAAAAGATAGCATTTAGGAAGTATAAGGAAACACAGAAGGAGCAGGACAGAGAACTGTACCAGTTAAGACAGAAGGAAGCAGGGAGGGAAGTCAGAATAGCTAAGGCCCAAACTGAGGAAAAGATAGCCAACTCAGTTAAGAAGGGGGATAAAACATTTTATAGGTACTGTACATGGTGCCCCAAGACTGGAAGGTGGCGCATATAGTGCCTATCCACAAGGGGGGATCAAGGGAGGTGGCAGGGAACTACAGGCCTGTCAGCCTGACCTCGTTGGTGGGCAAGGTGATGGAGGGCATTGTCAAGGAGAGGCTAGGGGGGGACCTGGATAAGTCAGGGTGCCTGGACTATAGACAGCATGGATTCATCCCGGGGAAATCGTGTCAGACAAACCTGGTGGAGTTCTATGACTGGGTGACAAGTGCCTTGGACCTGGGTAGACCAGTGGATGTCCTCTTCTGGACTTCAGCAAGGCATTTGACTCTGTTCCTCACATGGGCCTGTTGGATAAGCTGGGAGAAATGGGGTGGGGAACCAGATGATCAGATGGATAGGCAATTGGCTCCAGGACCGGACCAGAGGGTCATAGTTGGTGGGATAGTCTCATCCCAAGGAGGGTCATTAGTGGGGTCCCACAGGATCAGTCCTGGCCCCTTCTGTTCAACGCCTATGTATCTGACATAAGGACAGGAATCAGGAGTGAGATGAGTCTCTTTGCAGATGACTCAAACTGGGGTGGTGGTGGATGGGAAGGAGGGGAGGGTGGCCCTACAGGGGGACCTGGAGGCTCTGGAAGGATGGTCTAGAAAGTGGAAGCTGAGGTTCAATGCAGGGAAATGCAAGGTACTCCACCTGGGGGCCAGAAACCCAGGTCAAGTGTACACCCTGGGGGGGGGAAATGCTACAAGTCTTGATGGCTGAGAGGGACCTGGGGGTGGTGGTGGATGTCAAGATGAACAACTCTGAGACTTGTAGGAGGGCAGCAGGCAAGGCCAACAGGAAGCTGGGATGCATCGCTAGGGGGATCACCTCCAGAAGGAGGGAAGTGATACTCCCTCTGTATAACTGCTTGGTGAGGCCGACCTGAGTACTGCATGCAGTTTGGAGGCCACACTTAAAGCGGACATTAACCTCCTGGAGAGGGTCCAGAGGAGGGCAACCAAAGTGATTTGAGGCTTGGGGGACAGGACCTATGAGGAGAGGCTCGAAGAGCTAAATATGTACACATTGGAAGAGAGAAGGGACTGGGGGGACATGATAGAGGTCTTTAGGCACATGAAGAGGGTAAATAGGGGAGGAACAGTCGGGGTGCTTCGAAGGAAGGAGGAAGGGGCCACTAGAGGGCATGGCTGGAAGCTGGAGGGGGGAAGATTCAGGGGAGAAAGGAGGAGGTGCTACTTCACTGAGAGGGTGGTGGAGCCATGGAATGCACTGCCTAGGGGGCTGGTGGAGGCAGAGACAGTGGAGGGGTTCAAGAGGGGGTGGGACAGGTACAGGGGAAGGGTTCTGAAAGCAAAATCCAATGCAGCAAGAATATCCGGAACTGGGAAGGGAGAAGCCAGAGAAGGCGAGGGGGACAGCAAGGTCAGCACCCAGGTTGGGGACTGACCAAACGAGCAGACACGAAAGACCGTTAGGCCTATTCTGCTGGCATTTTAGTATGTTAGTATGTTAGTACATCAGGGAGTGTAGAAAGATAAAGGGAGGGATAGTGAGGCTGAATAGAATTGACGGTGGGTGGGCAGAGAGGGACAGTGAAAAAGCAGGGATACTGAATGAATACTTCTGCTCAGTATTCACAAAAGAGGAGGAGGGGGAGGTACCTAATCCAATTAACAGAAGCACTCTAGATAGGGGGGTCGATCACAGTCCTTTCACAGAAGAAAGGGTTCTGAAAGAACTCCTAAAACTGAAGGTGGACAAAGCAATGAGGCCTAATGGAATTCACCCCAGAATTCTAAAAGATTTAAGGAGAGAACTAATGACACCACTGACTACCCTTTTTAACAAATCATGGGAGGATGGTGTGGTACCCGAGGACTGGAGGAAGGCGGATGTGATTCCCCTTCACAAAAGTGTCAGCAAGACAGAGGCAGGAAACTACAAACCTGTCAGTTTGATCTCTGTGGTAGGGAAAGTGATGGAATCCCTTCTGAAGGAAAGAATTGTTGAGTACCTAGAGGCCAGTGGGGCACGGGACCCAAGGCAGCATGGGTTCACAGCGGGAAGGTCATGTCAGACGAATCTAATTGATTTCTTTGACTGGGTGACCAAAGTAGTAGACATGGCCTACCTAGACTTTAGCAAGGCATTTGACACAGCCCAACACAAAAGATTAATAGTCAAATTAACCAGCCTGGGAGTGGGTCCCAGGGTGGTACCTGGGTAAAGCACTGGCTGGACAACAGGACACAGAAGGTTATTGTAAATGGAGTCCACTCTGAAGAAAGAGGGGTTACTAGTGGGGTACCGCAGGGTTCAGTACTGGGTCCTGTCCTTTTTAATGTCTTTATAAGTGTCATTGCAGAGGGACTGGAAGGAAAAGTATGCCTCTTTGCAGATGACACAAAGATCTGAAACAGGGTTGATACACAAGGAGGTGTGGGAAGGATGAGAAGGGACTTGGCAGCTTGGATTCAATGCAAAGAAGTGTAAAATAATGCACTTGGGAAACAAAAACCCAGGGGAAGATTACACAATGGGGGGGAGGTAGTAACAACAGCAAAAGTGGAAATGGTCCTGGGGGTAGTCATATCAGATGACCTTAGGGTTAGTAAGCAATGTGAGAAGGCAGTAGGGAGGGCTGGGGGGATACTGGCATGTATAGTGAGAGGCATCACCAGCAGAAAACAGGAAGTTGTTATCCCTCTGTACAGACAGTTGGTGAGACCCCATCTGGAGTACTGTGTCCAGTTCTGGAGGACCCATCTTCGCAAAGACATAGACTGGATAGAAGCAGTCCAGAGGAGGGCAACTAAAATGGTGCAGGGTCTGCAAGAGAAGCCATATGAGGAGAAACTAAAGGAGCTTAATATGTATACCCTTGAGGAAAGGGGGGGAACATGATACAAACTTTTAAGTACCTCGGTGGAATCAACAAAGTCCAAGAGGGTAGCATCTTTCAGAAAAAGAAATGTGCAAGAACAAGGGGACACAATTTGAAGATAGAGTGGGGATGGCTCAAGAGCAATGTGAGGAAGTATTTTTTCACAGACAGGGTAGTGGACACATGGAACAGCCTTCCTGAGGAGGTTGTGGGGTCTAAAACTGTGGGAGAATTCAAGAATGCCTGGGACAGACATAAGGTAATTCTTGTGGGGGGTAGGAAGAAATAGGCTGTTGGTTAACTAGGATCTGCAGTTTATCCTGTAGGTAGGGAAATGGGCAGACTAGGTGGGCCAAGTGGTCCTTATCTGCCGTCAAAGTCTATGTTTCTATGTTACTCCATGATAAACACTACACTCGGATAACACAGTTCAAGGAATACAGAAACACCACATGATAAATACTGCACTCACATGTTGGAAGACACAAGGCTGCAGGATACCCTGCTGGGTCAGTGTGTGTGTGTGTGTGTGTGTGTGTGTGTGTGCGCCAGTCACAAAGCACTGGCATCATTACACTCATTGCACCACATTTGTAGCAGACTTCACTGGATTGTGCTTTGGTATTCAGTTCAGTTCAGTCCTGGTTGAGCATCGAGAATGCAGTGGGCTGCAGGACCACAGGCGCATTGGATTTACAGAGGGATGGTCATGCCAAATGAATCTGATAGGTTTCTTTGACTGGGAGACCAGAGAAATGCATCAGGGGTGGGTGGTGGGCATAGTTTATCTAGACTTCAGCAAGGTCTTCGACACAGTGGCTCATTAAGAAGTTGACCAGCTTAACAGCAGGGTCCAAATTTGTAAATTGGGTTAGAAACTGATTAACGGATAGAAGACAGGGGGTGCTGGTTAACAGCATACACTCTAAGGATGAAAGAGTGACCAGTGGTGTACCACAGGGTTCAGCACTAGGACCAGTTATTTTCCGTGTCTTTATAGTGGACATTGCAAAAGAACCTGAGGGGAAGGTTTTTGCAGATGACACCAAAATCTGCTATAGGATGGACACCTAGGGAGTGGACAAAATGCATGGGGACCTTGGGAAGCTTGAGGAGTGGTCAAAAACATTGCAGTTGTGGTTTAATGCCAAAGAGTGCAAAATCTTGCACCTTAAAAGAGCATAGGAATCCCTGTGCTGAGTGTACGTTGGGGGGGAGGACAGGTACTGACAATCACCAGACAGGAAAGGGACCTTGGGGTTATTAACTCAGAGGACCTAAATGTGGCAGGACAGTGTGATAAGGCCATAGGCAGGGCTAGTGGGACGCTGGGGTGCATAGAAAGAGGTATGTCCAGCAGGAGGAGGTTCTGCTGCTGTATCACTCACTGGTATGCCTCCACCTGGAGAACTATGTCCAGTTTTGGAGACACCTCAGAAAGGATATAAACAAGGTGGAGGCATTCCAGAGGAGGGCAACTAAGATAGAGCAGGGTTTTTAAGGGAAGCCCTACAAGGAAAGACTGAGGGATTACAACATGTACAAAGAAAACAACTAGATAGTTCCCCCACTGAGTTCTCCGTTAGCCCCAGTACTTTATTAAGCCCAGTTTGGGCTTAAAAATGTAATTGCGAGTCGCAGACATTTCTCCATGCCTCCAGCGACTGCACATTACTTCGCTGAGAGGGTGGTGTGGCCATGGAATGCACTGCCCAGGAGTCTAGTGAAGGTGGGCACATTGAAAGGCTTTAAGAGGGGGTGGGACAGGTGCATGGGTATACTGAAGTAGAAGTTGACCCTCTCAGGGGCTGGAGGGGCGGAGGAACTAGCACCCAATAGGGGCTGGCTACTGAGCACACACGAAAGACCGTTAGGCCTATTCTGCTGGCTTTTAGTAGGTTACTATGTTAGACAAATAAGCCACACAAAATGGCTGCCCCTTGACAAAGAACCTGTATAGGTTCAATGCGCTGGGGGATTAGTGCTATCCTTTATTTTTCACATTAAACACCTTTTTTTTGCAGTCTTCTCATAGCTTTTGTGTTTGTATACTTGAATGTTTTATCTTGTTTCAAACTGTATGCCCTGAAAAGAAGGGGGGAGAGAGAGAGATGACATGATTGAGAACTACAAGTATCTCACAGGGGTGAGCAGGCTGCAGGTGGGGGCTCTTTCAAATGAGGACCTGCACCAAGGCCGGGAGCAAGCGATGAAGCCAGAGGCAGTGTTGGATAAGTTTCTTTCAAAAAATAATCAGTTACAGTTGCTAGTTACTATTGTATAAAAAGTAATTAGTAACTGTAACTATAATGTGTAACCCCCCCTTTGGGGGGGGCTTACCTTAATTGCCCCATGTTATCTCCTGTTTTGTCCGCTGCCTTCAGTTTCCTTCCGGGTTCCTTCTGTTTCTGCTGCCTTAGGCCAGGTCCGTTCTGGTGCCCTAGTGTTCCCCATTAGTCCTAGTACTTTATTTAGCTCAGTTTGGGCTTAAAATGTAATTGCTAGTCGCAGGCATTTCTCTGTGCCTCCGGCGACCACACATGTGCACTGGCATGCTTTGGTCAGCTGACCACCCAATTTGCAGTCAAACTGGAGGGTGTTTCTTGGTCCCGGTGCCTTTCTTTACCTAAATGGGCATCGGTTACCTTGATGAAGCTAGGAGAAGCCTCAGAAATAAATAAATAAAAAGATTAAAATGGGGCATAAAGTGGGGCTCATGAATAGTAATGAGCCCTGTATGAATATTAATGAGGTGCTGCCAACACCTAGAGGGTATATGTTTCGGCAGCAGCAACAGCAAAACTAATGAGAATTGAGTTAAATGGATGGAAGCATTTTCAAGGGCGCAGTTGGGGCTATGTAACTGTGGGGGAATGATAAACAAAAAGTGCATTTCATGGCAGCACCAAAACTGACAAGATGAGGCACTTTTGATCCGCATAAAAACTGCGTACAGCAGCTACCATCTTGCCACCTGTTACCCAGTCAGGAGTCTGGATTTCAGCCAGAGACTCTTGGGAATAAGCAGAGACTCTGGGGGTACAATTTTGGGCACCCAAATGCTGCCCAATTAAGTGACAAACTGTTTCTGACAGTTTGGGCAGCCAATCAAAGTTCAGGAACTTTGGTCCTTATTAAAGGAGGGACAGTTTGAACTGGGGAAGTCTGTTGGCATTCTCTTCTGGGCTTGGAGGACTGCTGGTGGGTTCTGTTTGGGCCAAGAGGACTCAGTGCTTCGTGAGACCTTCTCAGGACTTGAACATAAGTCGTCCAGTGAGATAAAGGAGCTGAAGTCCTGCCAATTGAGAGAAACTGTGTTGTTGTTGTGACAAACCTTCCAGGCATCCTGCTGTACTGTGTTGTCTGGAGGAGATTTCTACCGAAGTGATCTTGTGACTGTCTGGGACTTGTGAGAAACCTGTCTTGCTAAAAGAGAGCCTTGCTGGAACTGGGTGTCAGCCAGAATGGAGATGGGTGCTTTCTAAAAGAGAAAGTCTGTCTGAGGACTGTGTCATTTGGGACACAGGTGGAAGTTGTTCTGATCCCTGAAAGACTGAAAAGGGACAGTGAAGTGGGTGTTCTGTGTTCTGAGACCCAGTCGCTGTGCCTGTGCTTAAGGTGAGTGAGAAAGCTGTTGGTGTGGGACTGTAAAATTGGCTGCCAAATGGCACTGACAAGAGGGAAGGTCTGCAAAATCCCTGGCTACACCCTGAAGTTGTTCGCTGTTGAGCAAGAGGGAAAAACAGAGGTTCCAAGTTGCACTCAGAGCCAAGTGGGGAAACAGCTAATCCCTGCTGAGTGGGGTTCGCTGGCTGCAGGGGATCGCAGGTTTATTCCCAAGTGCTAGGGCACTCTGACCTGTGAGGGAGTCGAACTGTGGATCCACTCCTAGGTCTGGGTCATCTGTGGTCGATCGGCCTTGCACTGAGCTCTGCAGTGGGTCTTGATGGGCTGAAGGGGACAAGCTCTGAGACCAGAGTGTGTTCGGTATGTGTCAGGCATGTTAGGCAGGGAAGGAGGACATTACACTTACCAGTGACTATCAAGGTAGGAGGAATATGTAATCTAGCAGAGGCGCTTGTCTCAGGCTGAACTTTCTAACTGCTGCCAGAACTCACCGCTGTTCCCACACACTTCCATCAGATCTTGACTGTTTATCGTCTTTAGTTCCCGTGTGGTTCCTGGTGGTTAGGACTAACTTTCTTAGGACTATCCCTGTTAATCCATGTGAAACATTGTGACCGTTTATGGTTCAATGAACAGGCACTAAAATATTTATTTATTTCTCAATTTGATGTTACATGTATCCTAAGTGCGGGAATTGATTTCTGTTATTGTGATTAACACTACTTTATATAGCAGGAGGCTACTCTGACTCAGTCAGCACATTATAAAAAAACTCCACCAGATTCTGATAGCTAAGATTAATAGGCAGAACAGGCTTCATAAGAAACATTTTGGAACCCTACATTTAACTGAATTAGTTTCAGGTGGGCTTTATCTGTTCTTGTTTGCTGTCCTAACTTGTTTACCATGGAGATCAATGAAGGCATAGTTACACCACAGGTGAGATTGCAATCACCTGCATACTGTGCAATAACTTTTGGCTTGAAAGTAGTACAGGCTTTGAGGGGCTGAAATGTCTCCAATGTAAGGAGAATGAGTTACTTAAAGCTAAGGTCCATGAACTAGAAAGCACCTTACAGCAGCTTCAAAGTTCTAATAGTTACTCAAGATTGAGATTCAAAAACTTAGCCTAGAGTATAGCCTAGAGGTTAGAGGAATGAGGTGTGAACAAGCTAGGTACATCCAGCAGACCAGACCAGAGTTCGACTCTCACAATCTCCACTTGCATACTGTGTGACTCTGAGTAAGTCACTTAACCACCCAGTACTCACAAGTCACCCCTGAAAACAGGCATTTGTGCCTAATGGGCCTTACCTGGTTACCAAAGACTAAAAAAACAAACAAAAAAAAAACTTAACTTGTCCAGTTCCAATGTTTCAATAGTTAACATTCCAAACAAACAAACTGATGACTCCCTTAAAAGAGTAAGGGAAAATGACAGTGAGAAAGAATTAGACTGGAATATTGCCTCCTATAAAATAAAAAAGGTAGGAGAGCAATGGACTTTTAGTATCCCCCTACGCAATTCTTTCTGTCCATTACCTGGTAATGAAAATGTTACCACTAATCAAGAAGGGTCAGGTGGCACTGAAAACAGTCCACTTAAGGAAGTTGCTACCTATCCTCTAAATGCTATAGAGAATTTGTCTCAGAATAAAAAAATAAGGCCCGGTGGCGCAGAGGGTTGTGGTGGGGGTGCCTTACCTCTCACCACGCCTGCGACCTGAGTTCAGGAATAGACTCGGGCGCCGGGGGTCAGCAGGGGAAGGGGAAGGACTGAGCTTCTGTAGGACTGCTCTCCTCCCCTGGGGTGGGTTGGAGATGCATGGTTGCTCTGCAGTGGCCCCCGGTGGAGACCAGGAGCACTGCAGAGGGATTGCAATAAGGGGGAACACCCCAGAAAAATGGAAGTACCACTCTAGGGACTGGACAGATGACGGCTGCTGGCCCAGGACACCTCTGAAGACTCCCAGAAAGCCACAGCAGTGCCTGGGACCGAAGGAAAAATAGTGTGCCAGTCTCCTCCTGCCGGTGCCTTCCCCCTCGGAGGAGAGGGACCCATCCGGCAAAAGGGTTACGCCGGGCTATCCCGAGGTTGGCTGCAGATCTGAGGTAAGGTGGCTTGCAGGTGATAGTAGGAATGTTTGGGGGTCATGGCAACCCAAAGGAGTGGCAGCTCCAGAGCATGACGGGAGTATAAATAGATAATTAAAACAAAATAAAATAAAATAAATAAAAAAGAATAGTCCCTGCCCAGGTACATACTAATCATGCTACCAATAGTGAGACCCCACCTGCCTCTATTCCAGAACATCCTGCAACAACTGACCAATCAACATCTGATACTATACCAACTGCTGCTTCAAGTTCCACTTCTGACACAGATCTCATTGAAACAGAGTCCTTGGATGCTAGTCAGTCAGAGGCAGTAGAACAAACTAATGAAATGAAGCAGGGGGTGGTGCTAGGGGACAGTATCATTAAATACTTAGATAAATATATCTGTAAAAATGATAAACAAACTAGGGCTTGCTCCAGTTTTAGAGGGGCCTGGATAGGGGACATCGAAAGGATGGCACCCAACATCCTAACGTTTGCAGGTAACAATCCCCTGGTTATAGTCCATGCTGGTACAAATGATATTAACAAATTCACTATTGAAGATATCCAAAATAGTTACATCTCGCTAGTAGACACTCTAGAAACAAACTCTGGCCACAGCTGATAGGGCAGCTGATGAAGAATTTGGGGTAAAAATGTTGAAATGTATCAAAGTTAGGAGCCTGTGTTTGCAAAATGTAATGTAGGCTCATAAATGTGTTATTTTGTAATATTTTTACTCCAAATTTCCAACATAACCTTCTTATAAAAAGATACAAAATAAGGCAAGGAGGGAAGTGTTTTCCAGAAAAAAAGGCACTCAGGAACAAGGGGACCTGATATGAAGCTGGGGGGGGGGGTTAATTTCAGGAGAGATGTGAGGAAGTAGTTCTTCAGAGAGAGAGAGAGAGAGTGGTGGATTCCTGGAACAGTATTTCATTAGCGGTGGTAGGAGCAAAAACAGTAGTGGGGTTCCAGAATGAGATAGGCATAAGGAAATCTCAGCGAAAAGTGGGAGGAAGAACTGATAGGAAGTCATGTATGAGCTGCAGTGTAACTGTAGGCAGGGAAAAATAGGCAGACTCTGAGGGGGGGGAGGCAAATGGTCCTCATCTGCAAGCAATCTCTTTGTTTCTATGTTTCTGGTTCCAAAGGGGAGGCACGATACACGGTGGAGGGCCGGTGCTCAGGGAAGTAGGGCAGCCAGCTCTCAAACGCAGAAGCAAAGAATCCAAAAGACCTGAGCACTCACAAAGGAAACTAGTAGCCAGGCAGAGGATAATGCTGACAATTCTTTAGCGGCAGTAATATCACAAACCGCGTTAAGTACAAATATAATCCAATACAAGCAAGAAAGCTGACAAATGCAGTAAATGCTGGATGTAAAGGTATGGCTACAGGTAAAAAAGTCTTTATGGCTGTAGGAAGCCCAAGTACTTCAACTCTCTTCTGTTCTTTTTTTCAGTAAATCAGCTTTTATCTCTGGCCTTTCTCGGTACTGTTTTGTTATAACCCCTATTGAGAAATCTCATCTCCCATTCTTTAGCCTGTCAGTCATCTGGTTCGGATGAGCTACATTTTCGTTTTAATCTTTTATTTCAATTACTTTTTCTCCCTCTGTCTCCGACGGGTCACATTCAGGAAGGAGCCCCAGCCGCAACCCCCGACGTCCACCATCAGCGCCGACCATCTTCCCTAAGGGCTTGCACCCCCCAGCGGGGTCAGTGGGGATCCCCAGGCCCCCACCAAAGAATGGATCTGGTTCTGGTCAGCCCCCAGCTGGTTGGAGAGTGGGACCTGTGAGCCCCTCCATCATCCAACCACCGGAGACATGTTTCCTCTTTTTTGTTTCTCTTGGAGGAAAGGGAATGCAATGAAGCCAGTTGCAGTGTCATGCATGCTCCCGTGCACGGCACGCCGGGCATCTGCCCCACCTCCACCCACCTTGTAGAGCACCGGTGTGCCACCCCCCAGCCACTGCTAGGAGCCACGCAAGCACCTATCACTGGTTCCCCCCTCCATGGAGGAGAGATATCCTTGGGATGCTCAATCCTCCTTCTCCTTGGGCAACCCCTGGCAACCCGCTCACACTGCACATACGGGTTGCCGGTGTGGCAGGAGGTAGGGCATGATGTCTCCACCCTCCATGCCACCAGGCCAGTCACCATTTTCTTTTTAATCTTAAAAATTGGCTATAAGGGATATTCAAAGGCATCAAATGCGTACTATCTGCTCTCAGGATGGCATTTGTATCAGTGTTTTTCTGAAGCAATGAGGTTCAAATATTTTTTCTTTGCATGTTTCACTCATTTCTCCTGTCAGTAGAAATACCACTTCTGAAAATAGGAGTGTTACAAGCAGCTGCCTTGGAATACTTGTGCCTTGAGTTATGACACAAATCCGTGCTGCTGCGGTAGTCACTGCAATTCATAATGATATTCAGAGTTACAGCAAGCCATGGCTAGTCATTGTCTGTGCAATATACTGGGTAAAGACCATGACTGGCTGTTATTATTGACCTCACTCTATTCCCCCTCCCCACTTCTGCACCTTTTAAAATACTCAGCTTATCAGTTCCTTGTTGAGTTCTCAAGTTTTCTACTCGTTTTTTTTATTTCCATACTAATCAGCATAATGGGCTTATAAGAACATTTATAAATCCTGCAGTAGAAAGGGCTTTAATCGCCATTGAACTGCATCGTTTCCTGCAGCGTACTGCAGCATTTAAGTAATAAACCATGACAGGGTGTGGGTTATGCTGGGATTTACCCACGCCTGGTGTGGTTTAGTCACAAGGATGCAGGCCCAGTGACCAAATCCACACCAGAAGTGGGTAAATCCCAGCATAACCCACACCCTGGAGTGGTTTATTGTGATTATACAATGGCTCCCTGTTTTTGGTGAGAAAAAAATAAACTTTAAACTTTTTTGTTTTGCATTTTAAGTTATTTTTAGTAATTTTATTGCTCCACTGGAAAAAATAGTCCTTTGTTGCTAGGGAAACCCTGTCTAGCTTCTTCATTTCTCTGGAGTCCCCCACACCCAATCCCATCCCTCCAATACACCACAGAGACCCCTTCCCACACAAAAAACTTGCTTGTGAGGCTGCTGTCTTTTTTTTGTTGTTTGATTTTAGAGAGAGAATTTGCAAGGCTTCTTTTTTCTTTTAAATATATTCAAATTCAGACTGACAGCTACGAGTGAGCAGTGACAGGAACTGTCAGGTAATACGAGCACTAATGGCAACCGTGCTGCTGCGATTCCTGTTTTCTTGTCCCTTTAGTGCAGTAGCGCTTCCCCATTCACTTTGGATTTTGCAGTCTGCGTTGGGTGATACCAGCCATAAATGCGGTAGTTAAATGTGGCAATTAACAAGGGAGTGTGCTGCATGCCCGGTCAGCGGTCGTGGAAATGGAGGGAGATGGTGCGGGTGTGCAGCAGTCAGTGACTGTGTTACAACAGTGATTTTTTCTTAATCATAAGTTGGTTACTGGGGAAACAAACTTTACAACTGTTCAGATAGGGACAGTGACAGTGACACACACACACATAGCAGCGGGTCTGTGAAGGACTGTAACCATCAGGTGAGCCGAGTGAGCGCCGACTGGTCAACTGAAAAATGTGAGGAAATGAAAAAAAATGGAAACAAAACTGTTTTTGTCAGAGAAAGCAGATTCAAGGTTTATTTTGTGAAAGTTAAGCACGTGTTAGAAGCTCCCACTGTACTGGTTTTGAATCAAGGTTTACTGGGTACTTAACATGGTGGCTTTATGTTCCAATATTTGGGGGTTGGATTAATTTTTTTTTCACAAATGTGGCTGACTGGGTCTTTATCCATGAGTTATGCTAATGTAACCCCCTTACAAATGGGGGTTACCAAAAAGTCTTCCTCGAGCTTGCCTAAATGCTCACTGCCAGGCTGGTGTCCTGTGTTTTAGCAGTTTAAATGTGATTGCCAGAGAGTGCCTGTATAGCCTCTGTGTACTGTCTCTTTAAGAGCTGCCTGGATTCCAGTCATAAGTAATCTGAGAGGGAGCTCTTTTGAAAGATGTAACTATTTGCTGAAAATCATTTAGAGTGACAATGATAATGTAGTTTGTCTAACCTACCATTTTTGCAGCAAGGAAAGTTTTGTTTATCTCCACTATCTTCATCCTGGACTGCGAATTGGACCAATCAGTACTGGTGGGACCTAAAATGGAGCCGGACTACAGGAGCTGTCTGGAGTCCAAATCTGTAGGAATTGTAGTTTTGGGCTTTTTGCGCCTTTTTGCACCTGAAGGGGGGACCTTTGTTGTGACTGACAGGTGGATCAGCCAACCGAACTTTTTGGATCTTGGGGAATTTCCCAGGCTGCTGCAGCTAGTTTCAGTTTTGAGCTGAGAAGCGAAGAAGTAATAGCTCAAGAGATTTTGAACAGCCGTTCTGTGTAGTTTTGCATGGGAGAACTGTGAAAGGGCTGAGTTTTAGCCTGCCTGTCTGCCTGCTGTCCCTGAGAGGGAAAATAGAGTTTATTCAGACTGAATCCGAGTTGTGAGGACTATTTAAGCCACTGGACTGTGACCAGGCTTTAATCTGAAGAAGACCGAAGACTTGCTGAATGCGATTGGCCTGTCAGGATTTCCAGCTGCTTTGGAATCCCCGGTTTGTGCAGATTTTGTGATCGTGACCGGAGAGCAGTTTGCCTGGTACAGTAGAATTTCCTTACATGTAAATGTGCTGTGTATTGAAAGTGGGTCATGATTTGGTTCCCCACTGTGTGAATTGCGTTCTGCTTGCTGGTACTGTAGAATCCTTTACATGTAAATGTGCTGTGTATTGAAAGTGGGTCGTGATTTGGTTCCCCACTGTGTGAACTGTGTTCTGCTTGCTGGAAGCTTTATCCAGCCTAATCGGACTGAATCCGCGTTCATCTCCATTCGGCCTGGGCCATGCCACACTGGCCCTGCCAGACGACCCCACTGCACAGAGAAAGCCATCGACGAGAGACCTGCCTGGAGATCAGCCCCCTGCTCCACGCTTGAACAGGAACGATGCCTCGGTGAATCATGTGGGCCCAGCTTCTCCTGGCACTCCAGATTAATCACCTGCTGTCTCGATTTTCATCCAGACTGTGTCCAGTCTTGGGTATCATGAGTAATCATCAGGGTAGTCCCCTGCAACAACAGCCTAATCTAAAAGTGTGTCATCTTATTGTCTTGTTGTTTTCTTTTCACGAACTGAGCCCTCCAGCTCCGGATTACAAATAGTGTGTGTTGTGCATGTTGTTTTCTTCCATCAGAGGCCCCCAACCAGCTGCAACGTTCCTGGCTAGCTCACCATTCTCCATCTGGGTACCCAGAGTGTGTGACTGTTTATGGACCCTGAAGTGCATGCAGAACTGTTTGATTGATACAGCCTTTAAGCAAATTAACCTGGTTATGCCCCTCCCTTGTTCAAGCCCCTTAAATAAATCAGATCTAACTCTTTTTTTGCATTTACCCTGACTGTGGTTCCAGTTTGTGCAATAGTACCGTACTGCTGTTATTTGCTGTGTATAATCTTGTTTTACAGGGGTTCCCCAGGGCTGGGCCAGAGGAAAGCCATGGTGGTAAGTGCAAACAGTGTGGGTACTTGTGTGGTGTATCGGGGTAGTGTGAAAGTTATTATTGTGTATTTTTCTGGCCACTAGTAAGGAAAGAGGAGGGGTTACAGTGTCCTGGAGGGCTGTGCCCAGGTTAGCTTGACCACTACCAACCTTGGCCTGTGGGTGGAGGCACCCGTTTCAGAACTCAGGCCTCTTAACCTGCTACTAGCCAAGCAGGCAGGGATAGTAGCCCTTGGGATAGTCCCACCTAGGGGTTACACTGGGATTTACTCATGGATAAAAGACTCAATCAGCCAATCAGGGTTTTAGATTTTAAACTCCCATTGTAGAATGAAGCAATAAGCCATGAGGGTGTGTGGGTTATCAGAGTTGCGGCTGCGGTGGTATGCCCGCCCGGCAGTGGGTAAATCTTCACCAGCCGAGGCAAATCCAGAGTGGGTAAATTGCCAGCCATGGTAATCCCGATAACCCACATCCTCCGAGTGGCTTATTGCGATTATACCAAGGTTAATTGTTTTACTACAATAAAATACAACTTTTAAAGAGGTTGCTTTGTTTTTTATATTGTATTTCTGCCCATGCTGAGGATTATTAGGATTTAGATGACCATTATTACCACTATTTGCTCAACAGCCATTGGTTATCAGAGGATATACACCAGTGGTAAACTGCCAGTCTGACCATTTCATTGGCTGTTCACTTATGTCCATTGTGCTGCAAGACATGGGCCCTCATCTTATTTTCCTCAGTTTGTTGCAGATCTGTATTGCAAGGTATGTACTTCACTATGGAGCCATTGGGCATGATTCTCAAAGGGTTACACCTGGTGTAAACTGATTTGTGCCGCCAAAAATGGTGCAAGTAGCAGTTTATGCCAGGAGTTGCAACATTTGGTATTCTGCAAAACAACCTGCAACACGTCAAAGGCTGCGTGCGCCAAAGTGGACTTATGCCACCAGTTATGCCAGAAACCCCCTGCAACATGGCGCTAGGGAGTTTGTGGCAGCAGTTGCACCCTATTCTGGAATGGAAGCCTCCAAGTCCCCAATTTTGCTTTACATGAACAACCCCCTGAGGACATCCACCAAAGTACAGTTACACCAGCTATTAGCTGGTGTAACTGTACTATATGCCACCGGGGGTTGTGCCAATGTGCCATCAGGCCATTCCCCAGCACATTTATCCCCCGCCCAACCCCAATATGTGCAGAAAGCCCTGCAGGGCTAGCTCATGCACCCCGGAACACACAAAAAGCCCTGCAGGGTTAGCTCATGCCCCACTATCCCCAAAGGGTCAATAAAGCCCCATAGGGTTTTCCCATGGCCCTGATCCTCAAAGGTTTCATAAAGCCCCACAGGGCTAGCTCTTGCTCCAACATGCACAATTTGGGAAATGCGGCCCCCAACCCGATCCCAGATCCCAAAAATGACAGAACTAACACCCACATCCCAATCTTCCCTGGTGGTCTAGTGTCCCTCTACCACCCACCCAGCAGTGCCTGACCACCCCGATCCCCTGACCTGATTCAAGCCAGCGACTGGCACAGCTCACCTCTCACCACTGTGGCCAGCCACTGACTGAACACTGAATGAGCACATACTACTGTACATATGAGTTTGGTGAATGAGCTGTCATTCACCATGTGTGCATGTACAGTAGTACACATTCATTCAGTGTTCATTCAGCCACTGATCGTGGTGGTAAGAGGTGGGCTGTGCTAGTCACCAGCTTGAAATGGGCCCAGGGGAGTGGGGTGGGTGGGCAGTGCCGGTCAGGAAGCATAAGTTAGCCCTGTTTGGCTTTATGCAAATGTGGGGGATCGGAGCATGGAGAGGCACTCGCACCTTTCATGTCCAAGGCCGCAGGCTTGTGACAATCCCTTCAGGTACACCCTTCAGCTGGCATACCTGTCAGATTGTCACAGGTCGCAGGACTTATCTGTGGGGACCCTGCCCCTTACAGAATCAAGTGCAGGGTCCTTGGCGCAACTGCACCCCTCGCATGTCACAACTTGTGACATGCATAAGGGTGCTTCTAGAATCAGGCCCATTATCTGTAGTTGACTGTTTGGAGTTTATGAGAGATGGGAAGGGGTAAATATACAGGCCTGTATTTTTAAAGATTTGTTGCAGATGCAGCAGCAAGTTGCATCACTTCTGTATGACAGATCACAGCTGTGTCTGTATCAGAAGGTTGCACTACCATCAAAAGATGGGTGCACCACAGTCTGTTGCCCCTGCACTTGCATCTAGATTAGTGATGCAAAACATGACACAGACCTGATGCAGTAGTGATGCATCCCACAAATATATTGCAAATATGCTACAATTATGATGCAAGTATAAGCGTTGTTTTGACGCAGCTATGAAAATATGGTGCAGTTATATGCTGCATTTGCATGATGCAAATTTAGTTGTCTTGACACAACTGTATCATTTTTTTTAACTTTTGAAAATACCACCTGCTGTGTTCTACAGTGTCTTTAAAGTTCTCCCAAATGTAATTAACATTAAAAATAATCCTCACTCCTACTGAATATATAAAAATAAGTAACAACAATGGCAATAAAACTTCAAAAATAAGAACTTGATTTTGCCAAACAGGTTTTACTTTTGTCTTTATAAATGATGCAGGAATTTTAAAATGATTCAGGTCCATGGGATCTAGTGGTGTTGAATGTCTGTAAACTAAAGCTAACCAGGACCATTTCCATTCTTCCAGATATAGGAACTATTTAAAAAACACTTAATGCTCCAGGATAAAATGGATACAGAAAATGCATACTTCTGCTTCTCTACAGTATGATAGCTTTTAGCAGTGATAGAATCTAGCACAAAGTCAATGTTTGGAATGGTTCTCCCTTTTTTTGACCTTTTGTGTATAAGTTCTTACTTGTATATAAATGCATAATATTGAGACAGTACAACCATAGATCATATTACAAGCACACATGACAATAGCACCAAACTTCTCCACCCTTCCAAACTGAAATCAAATAGTTATTACCCCCCCTACACACACACTTCACATCAAAGATGTAAGAAAGCTGGGAATGTCTGTAAGGTGAGCAATGTCACGCTAAAGCAGCCCAGGCCCCCACCCCCCACTGACGCAGACATCTAACATGAAAGAAAGCCAGGAATCTTAGTAATACGAGTCAGTGTAATATTAAACTACACAGCACCCCACTCCCATCCCACATAGCAAAAAACAGTGCTCATGAGAAGACTGCATTGACACAGCGGAGGGTTTCACTGACTGCATAGAGAACTGTGATGCAAATGTTGTTAGGAAGGAAAGAATGCAGAGTCCCCTTTTTCTGAAAGCAATAGGACTGCAGGGCTCTGCCCACTGCAGCCCTAAAAAGGATGCGACATTTGTATATCTGAAATTTTACCTGTACCAATGCTAACATGAGAAAACAAGAAACGATAAAAAAAAATCAATGCGTGGTTAAGGAAATTGACACTAAAAAAAAAAAGATCAGCTGTATTACTCATTGGGAAAAATTTAGTAATGACAACAGCATGTTTTGTTGGGATGGTTTACATTTGAGTAAGAAAGGTAGCCCTGCACTAGGAAATAGTATCGCCCTAACCATCGAAAGGCATTTAAACTAGTTAGGTGGGGGCAAACTGGGCAGGATTCGTCTAACCTTCACTCAAAGCATATTATAAAAAAATCCTGGTTACAGCTTCCTAATTAGCAATGCAAGGAGTCTAAATACAGTGAAATTAAGCAAACTCACTGCTTTTGTGATTGATAAACAAATAGACATCATAGCAATCACTGAAACCTGGTGGGATGACACTTCGTCATGGTTTAACAACATTCAGGGGTATACCCTATATATTAAAAATAGCACATCTAAAAAAGGAGGTGGAGTTTGTCTATACATTAAAAACTCAGTAGAAGCAGATGAAAACAACTTATACCAAGACTATGACATTGAGGGGTGCTATTTACAAATTAAAAACCACAGTGGAAAAAAAACTTATCATTGGTAACCTCTACAGTCTGCTGACTAAACGTATAATGAGATGTTAAATAAAACCATCGTAAATTTAACTATGAAGTCAGAGGTATTATTGGTGGGGGACCTAACTCTACCTGGAATTAACTGGAATACCCTAACTACAAGTAAAGCTAAATCAATGTTTCTAGATAATTTTATAACTCTCTGCCTTGAACAACTGGTCTCAGAACCCACCAGGGACAAGAACATTTTGGATCTGATACTTACAAACACCCAATCAATCATTAAGAACATCAAAATAATTAAACCACTTGGTAACAGTGACCACAGCGTGCATTATGTAATCTCAATTTGAAAAAAAATCTTTAACAAATACAACAAAATTTAGATACAATTACCCAAAAGGGAACTACAGACAAATAAAAGTGGCTTTAAGTAAGCATAACCGGAGGAGCGTTTCTCAGGCCTACATACTAATGAGTGCTGCAATATCTTTAAGAACATCATACATGAACTAGAAACCTTGTACATTCCACTAAAGAAAACAAGTAATAACAAACAGAAAATCCCTCAGTGGTTAACTTACAAAATTACTAAGCAAATAAGAAAAAAGGAAAAAGCATTTAGAAAAATGAAAAAAGGGCAGAATCAATTGCCACATTCAGGTGAGAGGTCAAGAAAACAAAATCCTTAATTAAAAAGGAAAGGAAAAAAATTGAATTTAAATTGTCAACGGCTGAAGGAAATTCAAAAGCATTCTATGCATATGTCAGCACAAGCAAATGTGGTGACAACTCCATCTCTACTCTGCTTAATAATGGGGTTGAAATTAACAACAAAGCAGAAATCGCCAATACATTTAATAAGTATTTTGGATCTGTTTTTTCTGAAACTATTACTTTCCGATTGCCAATTATCAACATGAACAGATACATAGATATCAGCTCAGGGGAAATTAAAACTGCAATACTATCTCTGAAAAATAAGACATCGCCTGGAATCAACAACATGAATGCTTATTTAATTAAACAAACTCTTGACCAACCTTTGGATCCCTTAACTATTATTTTCAACAAATCTTTTAAATATGGAGAAATACCAGATGACTGGCGCAGAGCAATAGCAGTGCCTATCCATAAAAAGGGAAATAAAAAATTGACCGATTGAACGATCGCCCCATCAGTTTAACACCAATCACGTGTAAAGCTATGGAAAAGATCTTGAAAAATAAAATAGATATTGAAATCGAACAATTAGGTATCGTGGACATGACCCAACATGGTTTCCTTAAGGGAAAATCGGGTGTTACAAATTTGGTCACTTTCTATGACTCAATAAGTAACAGCCTGGATAAGAACATTTCAGTTGATGTTATATATCTAGATTTCCGAAAAGCATTTGCTCTAGTTTCGCACAACTTGCTAATAAACAAAATGATTAAACTTGGCTTCAGTAATTTCATGATTGCCTAGGTTAGTAACTGGCTTACAAATAGATCACAATGTGTAAGGACTGGAGACATTTCATCTGGAGAGACCGAGGTCACCAGTAGGGTACCACAGGGCTTGGTACTTGGACCTACCTTGTTTGGTATTTATATTAGCGACTTTCATCTAGGAATTTCTGACAAAATCAACATGTTTGCTGATGATACTAAAATTTCCATGGAAGTAGATACTGCAGTTAAAATATCGCTTCTTAAAGAAGATTTGGCTAAAATAGAAAGAAGGGCAGTGGCCGGCCTGGTGGCACTGAGGGTTGAGGCACTGGACACCACACCTCATGTCATGCTGATGACCTGGGTTTGGGACCAAGCTCGGGCCATCGGGGGTCAGCAGGGAGAGGATAGGATTGAGCATCTGGAAGACTGCTTTCCTGTGCTGAGAGGGAGGGGGGTCTTGATCTCGGGCTCTGGTGGCTCCTGGCGGCAGCTGGGGGCACAGCAAGCCTGAGGTCCAGCAACCATAGGACTGGCTGTGGGGTCGATCCTGCAGGCATGCATGGGAGCATGTGTGCCTGTGCTGGATGTATTGCATGTCCGAGCCTAGGGGAGGAAAGCAAGAAAACCCCTACCAGCAGGGTGAGGTGACAGCAATCTCCAGGGACCAAGGCTCCACACGCCCATCACCAGCCACAACCCTGACTCTACCCTTGGGGATTTTCAGCCTCTCCAAGGGGTCTGGAAGAGATGGGGATCCTAATACCGATGCTACTGTTGGGGAAATGGTTCAGGCGGGTGGTAAGGGGCTGCAGGTCAAGCGAGTATAGCCCTAGAGATGCCCCAGAAGGTAGGTGAATAAATAGAATTGGGGGAGGAAGAAAGGCAATAAGCAATGAAATGCGCTTCAACTTGGACAAATGCCCAGTACTCCATTTTGGTGCTAAAAATGTACTCACAAGTTATTTAAATGGAAAACTTATTAAACAAGTTTTGTCAGAAATGGATTTCGGCATCATAGTCAATAACACATTTACAGCAGGAGATCACTGTAGAAAGGTGGTACAGGTGAGCAACCATGTCTTTTCAGGTATAAAAAGGTCCTTCATAACCAGGAACGAACACTGTATCATTCCTCTCCATAAATCTTTTATCCGTCCACACACAGACTATGCTGTTTCATTCTGGGCTCCACACCTAATTAAAGATATAAAAATTGTAGACAGCATGCAAAGAAAAATGACTAAACTAATACCTCGAGTCAGAAATCTCCCCTATAAAGAACGTTTGAGCTTTCTAGGCCTATATGATCTGCAGCTGAGAAGAGACTGTGGGGACTTGCTTCTCCAATAAAAAATATTGGGTGACAAATCTCTTAAGAAAGACCGTAATATCATTCTTGCTGACAAACCAGAAAACCTAAGATGTCAAAACAGACAGATCCGCATTCCAAGAGTGCAGACTAACAAACCTCAGCACTACTTTTCATATCAGAGCAGCTGCTCTTTAGAGTGGACTGCCGCATGACATTGTAAATATTACCAATTTTCAAACATTTAAAGCTGAATTGGATAGGCTTCTACTGGGATAGTTGCTACAACTAACCCTACAAGTGTAGGGAAGGTGGTCTTGATGGACCTAATGCCTCCTTCCACCTTTACACAACTGAGTAATACCTGCAATCAAGGTGACCAGCGGCCAGATCTCCAATCAAACTGAGAATTCGGCTGCAGCAGTTTTCCTCACGGTTCTTTCCAGTTTGTCCAGCTGCGTCATCAACCTTTGAGCTTCAGTCGCCAATCCACCAGGCACTGATTTGCAGAACTGTGAGTAACCACAGGAATTGCCCTGTATTTGAGGGATGTGTAAAGTTATTTCAAGTTATACTCCAAGGTATGGTAAAAATTAAAGTTACCAAAGAGAAGAAAATCTTAAGTTTTAATTTAAACCAAGAGCCCCAATGCTAGGCAACCCGCGGCACCAAGCAGGCTTCCATTTAAAAATATGGGTACCCAGTCAGGACTGTGGGACAAACACTGGTACAAGTGGGGGTGGTTTGGCCTACGGGCTCTCATGTTATTTGTTCTCGGTTCTTTGCAAACCACATTTTTCTTCACAGTTATTCTTTTTCCAGGTACCCCATTCCTAACCCCTCACCCCCAAATTAATAGTTGTGTTTTGTTGTTGGAAACTGCTGTGTGATGGGTGTTTTATGGTCTCAGTTAACAAGTGAACGTGCCACATGGGTTTGGCATGCAAAGTAAAGTGTTTTATTGCACTTTTTGGGTATTGGGTCACTTGGTGGGTTGTGGGTGGGTACAACTTCCCAGAGGGTCGTGGTAACATAACATCTAACCCATTTAAGGAATTCTCTGGGTGGAGGCACCGTGTTAATAATATTATAGTTAGGATAGGGCCCTTGGTCACAGTCATATCCGAACACAGGTCCCTCAACCTACATACAGGTACGAAGGCAGGAGTAGTAGCCCACTGGCCCAAGATGCCAGGGCTACAAATGCATGTTACTTTTGGCAACTTGGTCCAAGAAGCTTGGTGCTTGTCAGTGAATTCATTTATTCAAAATAAAAATGGTCTCCCTTAGCCTGCATGCACTAACTGGTCACTCCTACCCCGTAAACCTCCATTAGTGATCCACGCAAGTCCCTAACCCACTGCCTCTGTGAATGCAGATTCACATGTCTGCTGGAAGCCACATTCATACATGAAATGCACCTTCTTCAGAGCAATGCACTAAGGAGGCCATCTGTAGAAGAAAGATGGTGAAGGCCTGAGCCTTCCTGCAGGGTCTGGATACCATCCCAGCCAATGCTGAGTCCCTCTTCAGCTTTCAGCCAGAATGCTGAGCCTTCCGCTCCTATTTCTCAGTTCTCTCATGCCCTTGGTGTGCTTTGTTCCCACAGTTGTTAAGCTGCAAATAATACATTCAGAAAGCACAGAGGGGCAGAAAAGAAGCAGACGTTTTAAGACCAGACAGACACAAAAATATACTTTTCATGTTCACAGATGTGATTGCTGTAGGTTCTCCCATTGCTTTTGTGCTTTACTTTTTTGTGTTATTGGTGGCTTTCTCCAGGCTCTACCTGCTCCCATCCACCACCGGAATAAAGTATGCCTCTATTCCACGAGCACGATTTGTCCTCCACCCTTTCCTCCCTCCCAGCACCTATCAAAGACATCAACACTAGGGTAATATTTTACTGGTTTACATTTTTAACCCCTCAGTGCATCTCAGCTGAGATACATAGAGAATAATGCATGGGGTTGTGTGCTTTATGAGAATGTATTGCACACCCAAGGTGTGGGATGCTACATAAACCACGAGAGTGAAGCTTAAGTGGTTTATCAAAGCCACGGGCATAGAGTTTAGGTTTTCCGGGAAGGGGGGGCTCTCAGGCTCAAAACTATTGGCCTTAACAGTTAACCTATTTTTAGACTACCTTTTCTGGGGAAGGGGAGGGCTCAGTCCCCCAAACTCTACACCTATGATCAAAGCATCCCACACAGAGGGTGTGCATTAAATTTGAGTATGCACACTACTCCATACCTTATTTTATATAATTGCTGGTGAGCAGTGTTTTGCTGCCTGACTTCTGTGACCAAACATACTCCACAGTGCATGCGTCAAAAAAAAAAAAAGCCAGCACCTAGGAAAAGGGGAATGTCAAATTGGATGCCTATATTTTTTCTCTCGCTCTTTTTATTTTTTTATTTTTAGGGATTCTGGCACTTTGGTAAGGTGACTGTGGTGTTTTCCGACGTACGATACTGCCGTGGGAACTTTCCATCAGGTACAGAGAAGTTGTCGGTTCTGAAGCGCTAGTGTTTTGTGTTGTTTTTTTACACAGGTGCTCTTGAGTGTGTTAGGGCTTGTGTTTGCGGTAATAACCAGCTGGTTATTATGGCAAATATCAACTGGCTGAGGCCACAGAAAAACACTGTTCACCAGTTATTGTAATAGTGTATATGTTTAGTGAATGTCCTACTTCTTCCAAGACGATTCCACAGCAGGGGAGTCTGGAGCACAAAGAGGTCTGGTGACTTGCTCATGGTCATGCAGTGAGCTACCTAAAATAGGACTGGTTGCACAACAGTCCTTCAAGGCCAGTTGCATCAACTCTGTTACACTGCTTACCCTATGCTGACCTGAGGGAGGGGTCCCAGAGTTGGGATGCAAACCAAAGTCTTGCTCATAACAGCACTGCTACCATGTTGTCAGGATTGCCTGTCTACATTTCTCATTCATTTATCCAGTTATAACTTAACAAGCTAGTCACCCACCTCTGTTCCATATCCTGGCAGTGCCTCTGGCTGTGCTACTGCTCCCGGTCTGGTCCACATCTTGACTGATCCTGTGTGGTGAGTCCGAGTCAGTCAGACTGAGATGCCTTTCTGATCAAGATGTGGCTGCTTTCCTCTGCTGTGCTTCTCCTGTCTCCTTCTGACCTGCTGGCTATGGCTGGTGTGTGCAACAGATGACATGGACCCTCAACTTGCTCCTAAGCCCTGACCGTGCCATCCTCCTCAGCTTCTCTATTAATTTAGACCAGTTCTGCTCACCTCACTGAGCTCACTCCTGCTGTTTAAAATGTACTGAGCCTGGTGTATCAAAAAAATACCCAATCAGCCGGCCAGACTGGAGAAGTTCTAATCTGACCCTCGATGTTGTGGGACATCCACTGACTGCCGGTCTGGTTTCCTGTAAAGTTATGCGGCTCATCACATCAGCTTTTTTTTCTTCTTTGCTCACTCTGATCCTTTTGAGGAGGCATGCTTACCCCAGGCAGGGGTGAAACAGGACTGGGAAAAAGAAAGGAAATGACTGCTATCAGATGATAAGGTGAGAGGGCCCCAGTCAGTGGTCTGGAGTTCATCTAGGACAGCAGACAGGTTCAAGAACCTAAATGATCCAGCCCAGATATAAATTGGAAAAGGGAAGGGTTGAGGCATCAAATTTTCTGGACACAGAAACCATGGGGGGGGGGGGCATTGAAGGAACTCGGGAGGGTACCAGCAGCAAGGATGCAGTAAGGCAGAGAGGTGAGTGCTCAGTCGATGAGGGAATGATTAGTGGTGTGAGAGTTTAGGGTGGTAGGCGCCATGATGAGCTAAGAAAGAAGTGGTCTGAGCAAGAGATTTGTGAGCAGCAGAAAGACAGTATTAAGGTAATTTGTGACAATGAGTTCACCTTGAACAGTGTAGGCAATGAAGGAAGAGATGAGGTATGGGATAATACCTGGTTTTGTCCTGGGGATAGGCAGATGCCTCTGGCATAGATAGGGAGAGATGGAGAGAACAAGAGTTTACATAGAAACAGTTCATAGGATGAGAGGAGGCAGCATGATGAACAACCTCATAGGAGAGACTGTGAAAGATGTACATTAAGAGGTTCCTCACAAGACACAGTGAAGTTACCCATCATGCACCCACCATGAGATATTTCTGTATCTGTAGTGTTCTTGCATACAAATTAATATATTATATTTTGATTCTGGACTTAGGACAGGAAAAATGCCTATGATATAAAATGTGGCCAAGAAAGTAACAAATATTTTTTCAAATAATGGGGTACGTTGTACTCGGGCAAATACACAAATACAGATTGAGTTTCATTATTTGGGGTATTTGACCTTGGGAAGAAAAAATGTTCAAAAATGAAGAATGAAAATCCCTAGCCCTCCCCAGGTGACCAGGGCTATAGTTCCATGCCACCCCTCCTCCACACTCAGACATCTTCCAACCAGAGAAATGTTTTAATATTTTTAAAAAGTTGCTAGGCCTCCTGGGAACTGTCTTTTGATACTATGCCCCCTCTCTAGACAGACCCCCATCCAGGGCTCCAAAGGGCTGTTTATAACAAGTAGGACCCACTCCAAACTCCTGATGACTGTTTGGGAGGGCCAGTAGTGGTCAAAATCTGGGAAGTGCAGTCCGTCCCCTTCCTTATTCACAGCTTAGCAACTACCAAGTGATGGTAACAGCTCTAGCCACTCCACCACAACAGTAGCTCAGCCAGACACTGCCCCAGCGGCATCCTTCACCTTACCTACTGGCAACCTACAGTGACGGGGTAGCGGTTCTTACCGCATGCTGTAAAAACTTCTGTCGCTGTAGAGCCATTAGCACTTTGTACTGAGCTATAATTCATGTGCTGTTCAACATGACGTCTTGCTGTACTCTGACAAGATGCAGTTAGTCAAACAAAAAAGTTCCAGGATAAATCCTGATCATCCATGGGTAATGTAACCATAAAATGTACTCCTTCATTATGCTGCCTCTCCTGATGTGTCCAGCAAATCTTACTCTTTCTTTCCAAAGAATGGGTGGGGGGGGGCGCAATAAAGTTCATACAAGTAGACAGGTAATTTCTTATCCAAAATTATATTCTTTTATTGTGTTTTCAGGCCCATATCCTCTACGTTTCACCAACTAAAATTGGTTTCCTCAGAAGGTGCCTTTTAAAAACTTTTAAAAATATGAATATGAATACATAAATATCCTGTCTACACACAAAAATCACTTACTATACAACATTTCATATAACAAGCAATGTAGGTCACTCACTTAAAATGTAGTTTTCCTAATACTTGTCTCTTTCATTTGTGCTGCTTATTTCCAACATCCATCGTACAACCAAATGACTTAGTGAATAAATAATTACAATATCATTTTCACCTGAATACCATATCATCACTAATTTATCAAATCAGAATCTTTAAACACCATGGGCCAGATATTCAAAACTTTGCCCCGGGGCAAAATTAGCACTGCCCAGCAGGCAAACTTAGCCCAGAGCACAGAGCACGCTATATTCAAAAGGAATAGCCCAGGGCAAACAGCTTCCGAATATGGCATGGTAATGAGGCCATGCAAACTGGGCTGGGAGTGCAGGGCAAAAATAGCCCTGGAATAAGACAGCACTGAATAAAGCAACCAGGAAGTGCAACCCACAACAACAACACAGTACACAGCAACATGAGGGCAGGTACAGACGAACTACGTGGCCAATGTGTGTGCCAGCAAATGCATGGACTCAGTACAGCTGCAGGAAGCAGCAGATGTGAAAGAACAGTGATCAAAACTGTATAATATTCCCCGTACCATTAGCACCGCACTGCATTAGCGCGGAGCTAAGCAGTTAGCCCGGAGCAAACACGTTTGCCCGGGGCTAAAATGTGCCATATTCAAAAGTGCCATGCAAATGAGCCTACTTACGTAGTCTCTGGGCAAACAACCAGATTAGTATCTCATTATACCCTGATGTGCATGCAGTTTGCCCAGCGTTACTGCAGAGTCCCACAGAGCCACCTGTAGGTCAGTCTGGAAGTACAGGGGCTGACCAGGTCCAACCGCAGCTCCACCTGTAGGTCAGTCTGGCAGTGCATGATGATAGCTGCAGGCTACATGTAAACAGTACAGCATAGCATAGCATATTATACCCCAGGGGACAGGACACCATAGGCACAGGTGGTGGTGGTGCTGCATGCAATCTGTCACATTGTAGGGCATGCTACAGTGCACAGCAGAAACTACAGTAGCAAGGGGCCAGTAGTCGTGGACACAGCAATGCCTATGGTGTGTAGGGGCAGTGATGATGACTGCACTATACACAGTGAGTCCAACCTGTGGATGTTTTCTGACACTGGACATTACTTACGCTGTTGTGTGACCCACAGATGCTGCACCTGTGGCATGGATGCTCACAGTGACATGTACATTTCTGGCTTTGTGCTAAGGCAGTTGTACAGCTGTGGAGGTATGTGCGGGGAGCTATATATCCGAAGGCACACTGGTGTTGGGGTATTCCCAATACTGACCCATGTACACTGCATGATGTGTCCCAGCCTTGTGGCCACACCTGATCTGTAGCACAGCCTCGCCACCCATATGCTCCCCTCAACATCCTCCATGCCCACAGTGCTGCATGTGTGTGCTGGCATCTGTTGGTGTCCACGGAAGTGTGGTCCACAGGTGTGTGCTGTATGGCCACACTGCCGTGCTGTCCACTGGTGGCAGGGTCACCACTTACTGCCTGGCATGGCTGGGACTGGTGACAGATGATGGCATCATTGTGATGCCATCAGTTAGCAGCATGCTTCCTCTATGTTTGGCTTTATCTATGTGTCATATTTATTTGTTAGGGTCGCTCAAAACCCACGCTAAACCCGCGCAAATGCCGCGCAAAGCCATAATGTCACGCAAAGCTGATTGCCCAGGATTAAGACCAGCTTTTCCTGGGCGGTAATGTGCACCGCGCTAAGTGTTGCGCTAAGTCGCGCAAAACCACTTAGCGCGGCGCTAGTCGCTGAATATAGCATTGCGCCTATATTCATGTCAGTTTGCTCCTTGCATACATTATAATTTTGCCCGGCGCTAATGCAGTTTGCCCACGCTATTTGGCCTTTTGAATATGGCAGACCCGCGCTAATCCCGCTCTAAACCTGCGCAAATGGTTTTTGCCCAGCGCAAAGTTTTGAATATCTGGCCCCATATTGTATGCACTTACACATAAAATTCTAAGTACACTTGCAGTGAAAACATCTTTTTCTTTTTATATTTTTTTATTTTTATGTTTTCATATGTTTTACCTGCTCCATCCATATTTTAAATGATTTAGCACTCTTAAATCTTTTGTAAGCCCCACTTATTGGTTGCTCTGCAAAAACGAAGTATAAATGCTATAAATCTTTCAGTAATACAATATAAGAACCTAACTCCTTTTCACACTTATTCCTTATTCCTTAGCACTCTTATAACTACATTCGTCTCCCCTAAAATGGCCTCTAGGATTAATATTTCAATTGCACATTTCCTAATGAAATCAGATTGCTGCCTGAAACTCTCCACGCTAAATCTGTTTCTAATTTGTCTATGTGTGTAAGGAGTGTGTGACGATCTGGTAAACAACATTTAATTAATTTGTTTTATTTTATATTTAAGATCATTTTAATTTTAGGGCCCAGTTGAAGGTTTCTACAGTGTAAAGGTAGCGGTCATGTTTTTGGTGGAAGATCAGTTCCGGTTTTAGGGAGACTGATGGAAGATAGTTCTGGTTGTAGGAGGACTTATCTGCTCATTGTGTAATGTGGTTTAGGACCAGGATGACTGTGCGTATACAGGGAATTAATGTATGGTCAGCTGATCTGTCTTGGCCAATAAGATTTCTAGATTTTTTTCTTGCCATTTTATAATACACAATAGCACACACCTTGGAGTGCCTTATTGCAATTATACAATGGCTCAATGTTATACAAAATAAAAAATAATTAAAAATATTTTTAGTAGATTATTTGAGTTTCTGAAGAGACAGCAGTATAAGAAAGCTCCAATAAAACAACACAGTGATGTTATTGTGTAATAACACCACTGTCTCAGGCACCCACTGACCAGTCAGTATACAGGAAATATCCTTGCCCTTCTATAATTTACCATCATGACCTATGGTCTGCGTTGTCCCCCCTGAGTATTAAATACTATTTTATGAAGGAAAATCTTCCTCAGATCCCACAGACAGAAAAAAGGGGTCCCAAACTAGGGAACTCTGTAACATGTTAATACATGCAGCTTTTTTAAACTATTAATCAAGCACTGGTAGGAGAGTCATGACTGGAGAAACACACATCTAAAGTAAAATATTTTAAAAATATATTTGAAGGTAACAAAATAAATTTATTTTATGACTGAAAACATTACTTAGGGGATACCTTATGCCTGGCAGGGGGCTTGAGTTTGTGAAGTTTCCATTAAGAGATACTGCAATGTCTCTGTCAGTACAGCAATATAAGAAGAATAGAAATGACAAGGCAGATACTCTAGACCTCCCAAAAATTCAGTCCTAAATACACAGTTGTAGCAGTGGTAAAATTTTGTCACTTGGCATATTCTAACTATAATTTTATTCTAATGTTCAGAGTTATAGTAATAGCTTTAGACAAATCAATCCCAATGGTTAACAAAGTGTTCCACATTAAAGAAATGCACCTTAGGGCTGCTTGATGGGGATTTATTTAACTTTAGTGACGTACTGAAGTTAAACTGGTGATTCAATAGTTTACAGTTTGTCCCTGTGATCAAGAAGGGTTAAAATGTGCTTTATACTACCTAATTACACACAAATAATAAAAAGCATGAGTTGTTCCTGAAAAACAACCTAACTTTTGCATTTCATTTCTTTTCTTTAACAAGGTGATTTATATGCAGATTAAATTCCAGATGGCCATCAAACCTGGACCAGGATACTTGCAGTATGGGTATGTCCTGTACTTGTTCTGAGAACTAGTTGCTGCATATTCAGTCATAAAATTACAATTAGGCATGCCTTATAAAGGAAAGTTATGTGAGGGGATGAAAAGCATATTTTTTAATCTGCTTATCTCTCCTAGCTTCCACTCCTCCTGTCCCCTTACCTCAGGCAATTAACTGCTCCAGCTGTACTCTGGCATTGCTTCAACCACCAGAAGTTCAGGTAACTTTTATTTAGTGGAAGTTAAAAACATGCAAATGTCCAAGATGAGAAGTCATTACAGTCTTTTGGAAGTTGAAATACTTCTCCGGGTCAATGTTTGGAAGTCAGTATTCCAAGAGAGGGAACGATTATAGAAGTTGATATGGAATACAATTGGTTAAATCCCTTTGTTTCAGAAATATCTATTTTTGACTTCCATGTCTGTAAGATTGGAAGTCATTGTATTTTCTTTTTGAGAGTCAAATAGTTCTATAACCTTTATTGGAAGTTTCTACCAAATTTTAATTGGTCAAATACTTCCAAAATGGAGTCAAAAAGGTAGCAGTGCCAAAAATAGCAGGCATACAAGGTTATTGATTTTTAAACATGATCAGTTACTACTTTTGTTTCTGAAGTATTATTGTTGCTCCTTTTGCTCATTAAAAGATTTTTTATTTGACAGCATTAGTTGCGATGGAAAGCAGTAGTTTACTTGGAGCCGGACATATCTAGTTCTGTTCCTCCAACCTCATGGGCATTGTGATCTCCCTTACTGTGACATCACAAAGTGAGCAATCTTGCAGTAGATTATTGGCTCCTCATGGTGAGTTGTGATGTGAGATAAAAAGCCACAAGGCTGATGATGTACAAGAAGTAACAGTGCGAGCTATGTCATTCTCCAGTTAGAGTACAGTTCTACACATCCCACCAACTATTGTAAGGTAACAATCTTCAGATTAGCAAAAGGGAAAAGAAAAAAAATTAGATATAGGGGAAACTGTTTAACTAGGAAAGGCACACTAATCCAGAGCTTTCATTCCAGGTGCGATATGGGAAGGAATATGTTTTTTCCTTTTGTTTATTTTATTTTATTTTATTTAAACAGCAGTTTGGAAAACCTTTGAGCCATAGGCTCATTTACAAAGGTACCTTGTCACAGTAAGACAAACGAAAATACACAGTATAACAGTACAACACATAAGTATAGCAGTAAATTAAGACATAGATACAAACAAGCTGGTACAGGTAGGATGGATGCAAACAATACCAGAGTTATGTTGTCCTTAGCAGCTTAGCAATAAGCTTTGTCATAAGTACTGAGTACGGCTTTGACTAGTGGCAATTACAGCATCGGGTGTCAATAAGGTGGTTACATAAGGAAGTTTTGAAGCACAATATAGTTGGAGCTTTTGAAAGTTAATATTAATTTCAGGCAGTCAACTAACCCATTAACTAAAGTCTTGTTCAGCCCTCTAGGACGTTAGTCCAGATCTCCCGATCCTCAATACCTATGTGGCCTCAGAAGTGCACCAATGACATATACGGCACAGTGCATAGAAGTCTACCACCAAATGCAAATATAAGCTTTTATCATGGTAGAACCATGGTATGTCCATGCAGCTCTTAAAAGAACTTTTGTGTTAATTTTGACTCGCGTTCTTGAACTACTCTCTCAGTCTCAGCCTCTCACTATCTACACATATGCACACCAAATCAGGCAGGTAATAAATGTTATGTGGCACACTGAGTTCAGACAGCGTAACTTTAATGTTTGAGAGTGACAAGGAGGGGATGGTTCAGTAAGTAAAAGACGATTACTGTTTGTGTCCATTTACAAACTGATGCCTGCCCCCTTCCATCTCTTAAGCCATCAGTTATGTCAGTCACTGGAGTTGGACGTGATGGGACTAAGGTTGCAACGGATGGTCCCTGGCCCTTTCCTTGACTCTTGTCTGGGTCAGCTGACCCTCTAATGCAGCACTACATGATCCTCCACACTGTCCTTCTAAGGTAGTAGCAGACACATGTGGTCTCCCCTTGCTGACGTCCTTCTGTCTGCCAGCCCCCCCCCACTTCATCATTGACATTCAGACATGGAAAAAACAAAAATCAGCAGTTGCACATGCACCCGTCTTCCCCATGTGAACCAGTGAATGAACAGCCAACTATTTAAAAAAATAAATATTAAAACAAGTCAGACAGTGTAGGGTAAGGGCTGCATTCAAATTCCGGGGGCGGGGGCACTCAGCTTTCTCGGGGGGTGCTTGAGCCTGGAAGCCCCCAAACTTTATGCCTATGCTTCCATGGCTACCAATGTGATAGGTTGAATGAATCTTATAAATGATTTTAAGCTTCAGGTTCTTTTAAAGCAGCGGTACTATTTAGAAAACTTAAAATAACCCAGTTGGCAGCAATAACAAATGATAATATGAATCTATTCATTTTCTTTCCATTTATATTTATTAATGAGGTGAGATGTGTTATTTTGGTTTTTGTTTTGTTTAGTTTTTGTTGACCGGGTAAGTGCACTAGACAAATTCTGCCTAATTTCAGGCACAACCCAGGGAAGGGGGACACAGATGAATGCCAACTGACCTTGAACCAGATTACACTGTTAGTGGTATTTTTAGTAATGGGGGAAATTTGGCCAGGGTGCCAGGAAAATTCCCCCACTGAACTGTAGGGGGAACCTTAGCCATCAAAGGATGGCCACTTCTCCTGTACTGTTGACAGGGACGGACATGGAGGCAGCTGGGGAGCTGGGGAGCTGGCCTCCTCCCTGCTATCATTCCTCTAGAGGATGAAGAATTTTATGATGCCAATGGATCTTTTGACTTCATTAAAAATGCAGAATTACCAATGGAACCTATGCCTCAGCAGATTTTTGCTATGGAAATACCTTCAGAGAAAGATGGAGAACCCCCAAATGTCATGCTATTTTTTCAGCAGATAAAACTAAGGTGGAAACACTACAGGCACTCCTTGCAGAAGAAGAACAAAGGTTCGAGTAGAAGCAGCAAGAACTGAAAGCCACAATTGACATTTTATCTACAGAGGCTACACATTCTCCTTTACCACCCCAAACAGACCGAGTGTTCCTTGAGCCACCAGAATTGAACAACGCTGCAAATTCAGAAGGTATGATTTTCTTTCAAACTAAACAAAATGATCAGGCTAATGCTACAGTTTTTACCTTCACGGCTCGCAATCAAGGAGCATCAGGAATGTCATATAATAGCACTCGGTCTACCAGCACGATTCCAGGACCTGTCATACATCCGAGTACCAGGAGCCTGACCAGGAATTTCGGCTCAGCTTCACCAAATACCATAGATACTGCTAAGCACTGTCTCAAAGGCACTGCTGACAGCTTGAAGGAAGGCAAAATTCATACTGGATTGTCCGCTCCTGGTTCCAATGTCTCAAACCATTACACCCAGCCTCAGCAACATACAGCTGACAAACTTTTAGGCATAGAGTTGTAAAACAAAAAAATTGGCACTGATTAACTTAATGATGGATGATGGGGTGAAAAAAAAAAAATAAAAGAGAGCCAACAGAAAAAAATAGGAAAACAAAATACTGTCTAAGCGGCAGATCCTTAATGATCCACATAGGGACCAATTAACAACAGGGTATGAACCTTCAAAATTACAAAATGACATACCCAATACCACTGGGTTTTCTGTGAAGCTTTGATTTTGGATCAAACAAAATTGTGGTCACCAGAACTTGCTTTAGGAGGACCAGGTGCAGAATGGACAATAAAGGTCGCTGGTATCCAGATCCTGATTGGGACCCCACCCCACTATCCCAGGACAGTCCACAGTGGAGGTCAAAACTCCATTTTATTACCAAGACCCTTCTGTGCCTCCTACACATCCATCCTTTATGGCACACCAAAAAGGAATGAAAGGGGCACCGCAATCGCAGGACTCATTCAGGCAAACTGATACTAAAGATGCACAAATACCATTAGAAAACAGGACTGATAGGAAAGAAGAGCAGAAACAAAATGGGACCTATCCTGATGACCCGCAGGGTGCCAATTCAAATGAAAAACAAAAATACTCCGACTTTTTTAACAAAACAGAGGCTGCACCTAGGCGTAATGCAGTACGCATAAGATATAAAGCAGGCCTAGAAACACGCCCAGGCAGGTATTATGTCAGGAAAGAATTGTTGAAAGAATCCTTGAACTTTACCCCAGCTGAAGTTTTTGCTTTTGTTAACATTTCAGGGGAGGACAACTATAACGTTAGTTTCCAATCCCCACATCTACTTGAAATGTTCTGGACGCAGTACAATCAATTTAAATTCTCACCTCTGTGGACAGCTTTCTTAGTTATACCCCTTACCAGGCCTCTCATGAAATTCGTCACTGTGATGTTTCGAAATGAGGGGCTACACGTGGACGACATCATCCATTGGTTGCAGCAATGGTGTACAATTTTGAGCAACCCAGAAGCCGTTTTGGACACTGAAAATGTTTGGACTCAGGGGTGGAAATATAAAGTTAAATTGCATCAAAACAGTGATGGAATCACACACATCCCAAATTGTTTTTAACCTAGGCAGGGACCGGGGGTATGCTTCTATGTGGGCCAGCCCAAGGCCTGCTATACATGTGGATCCAGAACCCATTTATCTTACATATGCGATAAACCTCATTGTGGAATCTGTGGAGAAGTGGGGAATATAAGCATGCAATGTACAAATCACACCAGATGTACACTATGTGATTTATCTGGACATCTCTTTCATGAGTGTCCTTGGGCATCTAGGAACAGAGATAACAGAATAGATCCTGATGAGTTATTTAAAAAAGCACAACAAGCAGCCAGTGATCACCCCTCCCCCCACCCAGCAGGGACCAGAACATCAAGAACCAACACACCAGGAATCTGAACACAAGGAACCTGAAGAAAAACAACACAATTTTGGAGAACAAAACATTGAAAAAACTTCACCAGTGGGCCCACCAACTAGAGCTACAATCAACCCCACTGAACAAAATCCAGTGATCTCTAACCCAGAACCCAAGCCAGAGGCCTTATTGAATACTGCATGCTACTCTGAAGCATCTACTGATGATATTCCCGTGTAACCCCCTCAACCTTGGATAACCCCTGTTACCAGAAGTAAAACTGCAAGGAACAGTTTAACTACCCCAGGGACACTCAACTTGAACACTGACAATCCTTTTTTAGTCCTCAAAATCTGTGACTGGGGGGACATGGACATAGAAGATGAAGACACAGGAACTAACTCAGTCTTATCAGAACCTATACATTATATGATAGCCAATATGCAGGAAAAAGGGAGAAATAGAGCTAAACTTACTTTGTTATTACTCACATACATTCTATAGCTTCAGTTAACGTCTGTAGTTTATTTTCTTTTTTGAAATTATATTTCTTTATTATTTTGTATAAAGGTAATATACCTAAGAGAATAGTACAGGGATTACACATTATGACCAATGACATAAACTGTATGGCAGCTGCAGTGTGACAATATACAACATTTTGCAGAAATCCCTGATTCTGGAAAACAATGAAAATGCCCCTCACCCAAATCCTTGGCCCCCACCCCTCCCCAGGATGTGCCTTCAATAAAAGAACAAAAAGAAGGAAAAGGAAGAAGGGAGCTGATCCTGATACATATATGATGCATAAAGGTGTATCAGCTGCCAAGGTAGCTAGAGGTGTACCCAAGAGGACATAACGTCTGTAGTTTGTTAAACCATATGAAACATCAAACTGTTTTTCAAACAATGCATGACTATAATTCTCATATCACTTTTATGCAAGAAACTTGGATGTGGTCAGATTCACAAATCCAACTGTCTAAGTCAGAATGGTATTGGGGACCTTCCTTTTGGTCCTTTGGGTTGGACAGCTCTGACGGGGTAGGAATTTTATTTTCAGGTTATGGGGTTTACACTGACAAAACTAATTGATCTTATACCTGGAAGAGTACTCATTTTGGATGGAATTTGGGATTCTCAGCCCAGTAGGTTTATTAATGTGTATTCTCCACAATTAAAAGCAGAAAGAGTCCGGTTACTTGATGCACTACAACCTTTTTTAGTAACTACACGTATAATATATCTTGGTGGAGACTTTAATTGCAGTCTTAAACACCCTAAAATACAAACAAACCATCCAAAAAATATTATTGTCATTCTTACATGCTACACAAATGTATTATAATGTATGGTAGAACGTTGTTATGACTGGAAATCCATACAAGCTAAAATGTTGTTATGCTGCAGTAGCTTGCTGTTATGCTGCACCAGGTACGTAGCTACTGCAGCATAACAGATTAGAATCCTGAAAGAAACTCTGTCAGCGCGAGCTGCACACTAAACATCGTACAGTTAATCGAGGTTACGGTTTCAGTTCCGGAGTTCAGGCCAACACTTCCACATAGATCATCCACACCAAGAGACTGATAGTTAAAACGGCTACGTTAAAAAAGTGTGACGTTCATCTATGTCCGGTTTTTTTTTTTTGCAATGTGCCACTATCGTTGTTGACTTCCGATATACCAATCAAATGTGAGTAAATATTTCTGTCAACAACTGAACCGACTGATCGTTTCTGTGACAGCAGCCGACTGATTTTGAATTTTTATTTGAACTGCAACAGATAGGTGACCATACACTATAAAAGATAATGTATGGTCCTCTATCCATAACAAATTTTAAAACTCTTCTCGAGGTCACCATGGCGACTGAACCTCTCGAGCTACGCTCTTGAGGTTCCAAACGTCGCCATGACAACCTCTTGAAGAGTTTACAAACTTGTTGCAGATAGAGGACCATACATTATCCTCTATGTAATGGCTGATCTTTTAAACTGTGAAGACTATAAAATACAGGGTCCAAATTTCACCTATCATAGAGACAATCTACAATTGACTATTTACTAGTAAACACTATACCAAAGTTACTCTGGTTATGCTTCCTGTAGAATTTTCAGACCATCTTTTATTAATAGGTTATTTCTATAATTCAGCTTCTCTACAAAGCAAAAATAGTAGATGGAAACTGAATCCCTCTTCTTTAACAGATACCTTGGTTCAAAAATTCTATTAAAAGCCTTTCACAGGCTAGAGTATAGGTTTTTGACTTATATGAGGATACAGGAGACTGGTGGGTGGATGCAAAACAATATTTAAGAGGATTATTTCAGAAATATGGGAAACAAAAGCCCAAGGATCCTTTTTCACTATCTTAAATTATGGGCTCGACTACAACATCTGATGGCTATTGCCTATCAAATGCAAAATAACTTATCAGATCAAATAACTGCTTTAATTCGAAGACTGTGAACATATATATACGTCCAGAATATATATACGTTCACACATATTCAGTTCTCAAAGGGTTAAAATGAGAATTATAAAAATACTAATATGATAGAGCACAAACAGTTAAAACAAATTTGTTATATGGTACCCAGAAAACACCTCAAGGGGATCCTTTTGAGATGTGTAAAAACCAAAAGGGAGGCTACCACCTTTCATGAGTTATGGGACAAACAAGGGAAGCTGACTTCTGATCCCTCAAAGATACATTCTATTGTAGCTAAACCCTTACAAACTTTTCAGAATGTAAAAAAACCTGATCAAGACAGTACAGTACATTATCTCTCCTTGGTACAGAAAATAGACCAAAATACGGCTCAAGCATTGATACAAGATTTAACCATTCAGGAAATCCATGATGCTATGAAATTAACTAAATTACAATCATCACCAGGTGAAGATGGTTCATCATATGAATTATATAAAACCTTTCAAGAAGAATTAGTCCTATACCTAGAAAAAGTCTACATATATTTTTTACAACAAGGCCTGATCCCTAAATATTTCACTAAAGGTTTAATCATCTTCCTCTTTAAATCTGGCAATAGAATCCTAATCACAAATTGGAGACCAATAAGTTTACTAAATACAGACTTTAAAATACTTTCTAATATTTTGAATATACATCTAAAAAATATGCTTCACAAGTTTTATACCCTACTCAATTCTGTGGACTTCCAGGTAGGAAAATACAGCAAGCTCTAATTTTAGTGTGAGAAATAATAGCTTTTTATAACCAGCACAGTCATACAGGTTTTTTGCTTTCATTGGAACTTAGTAAAGCTTTTGATAGAGTAAACCATCATTGTTTGTTCCTAACATTGCTCCACTATGGTGTACTGCAACAGTTTATTAAGTGGTTACAAATGCTATATTATTCTGGTACATCATGCCCCCTCATTTCAGGTACAACAGGCCCAGAACTGAAAATAACTGAAGGAATTTGGCAAGGATGCCCCCTAAGTCCACTGTTATATATTTTTTCATTGGATCCCCTGATTAGCAGTATTGTGCAAAATAACTCAATACGAGGGGTTCAAGGATTGCAGCAGACTGATGAGGTATGAATTATTGCATATGCAGATGATATCTGCTTATTTGCTGAAACCAAAGACAGTATATTGAAAATGCTACAAGAAATAGCTACATATTCGATGGTATCTGGTGCAAAATTAAATACAGAAAAATGTATAGGATTCGGTCTAGGTTGAGAACAAAATAACATTACTTCTATAGCAGGTGTAAAAATGGTAAAAGAACCAACTAAAATCTTAGGATTACATTTCTCAAGTCTTAATATAGGAAATTATAATTGGGGAAAAATCTATTATAGGCTGTGATGTCAAAGTACAAAGATAGAAGAGATGGAAATTATCTAAATTAAAACAAATATCCATACTAAAGAAATTTTTAATCCCCTGCTTGTTGTATACTGCAATGATGTTTCCTCTACCTCTCCATCTGGAAACAAACATATATAGTCTGCTCGTTCAAATGTTGTGGGGGAGCCGGCTTAACCCTAGTAAAAGAATGTATACATATTTCGCTAAAGAGAAAGGTGGCTGGGGGATGATAGAACCAGTAGTTTTTTTGTCATGCATTTTTCTGGTCACAGACTTTTAAAATTGGCATTAAACAGGGTGACACAATAACAGGGAAATGGATTTTGAATAACCTTGAGTGTTTTTTTTTCTGTATGTGAATCTACGCCACCTAAACAAACTAAATATTTTACTTATCATTCCACTATAAAGCATACAACTCAAAAATTAGGAAAATGGAACATAATCAAAAAGAAAATTAGTGATTTTAGTTGCTCCCAGCTACATAAAACTGCAATGATTGGACTGCTCCTGGAATCTCCGGCATTTAAAAATTGTACATCACATGATGATTTTAGAGTTCTGCAACGTTTGAATACTCCAAGAATCCCTGAGAAAATGTGGGAGACAGTATGGCTTTGTGTGTATGGTAGGCTTAATATTAGAGAAAGCAATAAGCACAAAGCAATAGAAGAAAGATCCTGCCCATATCCCACTTGTATAGCACCTGAGGAAAATATGGAACACTCTCTACTCCAGTGTGAATACTCTAGTGGTTTATGGAAATATTTGGCCCATGCATGGAACCTTTCCTGGTTAGCAACCATAAATTATGAAAGTATAGCGCTAGGTTTTTACCCTCAAACTTTACAGAAATATGATATTAGCACATTGCATGTGTTTTTTCTTGTCAAAAATTTTATTTATGGTGTACTAGATGACAGTGGGTCATGCAACAACGATTAATGACATATGATACTTTTAGATTATTATGTGAAAACGCTTTGAAAGAAATGTATGCATATAAAATAAGCAAGGCCACTGATTTACGGTGATTAAACGATGAAATTCTGTTTTCAAGACTTCAGATTCCAGAATGGCACCGGTGATTGTTACTCTAATTTCCAGATTTTACCGGGATTCTGCTATCATTCTTTTAGTATGTGCATAAATAATCAGAATTAAAGAAGGCTTAATATACAGAGCATTAAATAAAGCAAATTGAAAGTAGTACAGGAAGGAATTAAAAGAAAAACACAAGTTTTGTAGATTTACTGATCTGATATAAAATGGCAGATTCCATGAAATCTTTGTTTTTTCTGGTCTTCAGGCAGCCCTAATTCTGGAATTCTACCAAATTTTCTGGCAAAAACTGAAAAACAGTGGCCTTGGAAATAAGCCATCATCCCATGATAAGAGTTAGCATGTGGTGGAGAGGCCTTTCCTTTTCTATAAAATTTAAGAGAAAAAAAAGGTGGCAGGAAGAATGAAAACTATAATAGACCTTTGTATCTTATAGAAATACATCATATGTCATTATGAAAAACTTCCATGATTATGTGATTGATATGCATTTTATACATGATTTATGACATTTTTTTTTGTGCTTTATGTTTCATTATGTGTTTTCAATAAAATATTCCTCTACTCTTTCCGAGAAGTGCCATGGGATCTTTAACATTCACTTGAACTACCACCAGAACAGGCAGACAGGACCGCGGTTTAATGTCTCATCTGAAAGACAGCATCTCAGGACTGCAGCACCCCCCTCATGCTGAACTGCAGCGTCAGTATTGGGATATAACCCAGGTGCCTGGTGTGAGGATAGAACCCACAGCCTTCTGATCTCCTGGCCTTAGAGGCAAGTGGGCTACCTGATGAGCCACTGACACTTAAGTTTTAGAGTCCTACCTGCCCAGATTAACCAATGCTGATGTAAGAGTGGATCAGGGTGGTACTGCATTGTTGCTCTTCAAAAACATTCTTTCACTGCCAGTCCCTGAAAAACTGATATTATGAGCACAATATGAACTGAAAGGTGGCCTTATCAGAACCTATACATTATATGATAGCCAATAACCACTGGCATGGGATACTCACAGTGACATATACTTGACTGGCTGTGTGTGCTGTGGGGCTGTAAGTTCTTTGGGTTGGCTTAGAAACTGGGTTCTGGACATTTATACTTGTGGTGCTGGTATACAGGCCACCAACATGGGGAGGAATTGGACAGAGTTTTGGGGAGGCCATAAGCAACATGGCAAGCAAAGGGGATGTGGTAATCGTGGGATGACTTTAATCTGCCAGCTGGATGTGGACTGGAACATCCTGGCCACAGCTAATACTAGAAGCAGGGTCATCCTAGACTCCCTGCAAGGGGCATTTCTCAGGCAGATGGTTACAGATCCAACTAGAGATGGGAAAGTGCTGGATCTGGTACTTACAAACAGGGACAACATAGCAGATGTCATAGTGGGTAGCCCCCTAGGTTCAAGTGATCATAGTACAGTGTTGTTTAGCATATGGACTGGGCAGGGGAAAAAACACACTAGGATGACAGTCCTGGACTTTAGGACAGCAGAAATGGAAGATGGCCTTAGGAAGTATCGTGAAAGGGAGGATAGCTGGGGGGAGTGAAGGCACAATGGACTAGAATAAAGAAGGGAATAACTGAGGCAATGGCAAGCTGTTTAAAGGTAGTAAGCAAGGTACGAGGAGAAAGAGGCCACTGTTGTTCTCAAAGGAGGTGGCTGAAGCAGTAAAGGAGAAAAAACAGCTTTCAGAAAATACAAGGAGACTCAAACGGAGACAGACAGGGAGGTATATCTAGAGAAACAAAGAGAGACAGGAAGGAGGGTAAGGACAGCAAAGGCTCAAACTGAGGAAAACATCACCCAGGAAGTCAAGAATGGGGCTAAGACATTCTTCTGATACAGTACATGAGTGAAAAGAGGGAGACAAGAGGTGGTATAGTGAAGATTAGTAGACCAGGAGGGAAGGACTGTGCAGAGGAGTATATCGTTATGTGGGTGACGCAATTAGGGCACCACAACCAGTTCACCTGTCATGCTGGTGAACTGGATTTTGTGGTGCTCAGCAGGGACGGCGCTGTCCGGGTGTTGCGCCCCTCGCCCCATACACCTCTGACCTGGATGTGATTATATTAATAAAGTACGTGTAGTGCAGGGAGCTGTGGTTGCAGCCCCCCTGCAAACAGCCAGAATGTGTCCCGGGGCATTGGGCATGATGGTGGTCAGGCGGCACAATTGCTGGGTGTGATGTTTGCCATTGGCATTGTCCTGGAGTCCTAATGACAGTGGTGGTGTTCCTTGCTGCCGCAACATGGTGGAGCACTGCAGAGGAAGTCCAAGAAAAAGCTAAAGTTTTACATAAATACTTCTGCTCGGTATTCACAGTGAAAGGGTGGGTGGACAGGACGATATGCATTAACAGGCACTGAGGGAGGAGGTGGACACAAGTCCATATTCAAAAGAGAGAGTCCACCATGGGTTGGAAGCCCTAAAGGAAAAGAAGGTGATGGGGATAAACAGGATCTACCCAAGGGAACGTAAGAAGCTGAGCATAGTGCAAATCACCTCTCTGGCAATGATCTTTAGCACCTCACTGGAGACAGGGGTGGTTCCAGAGGAATGGAGGAGAGCTGATGTGATTCCTCTGCACAAGAGCAGCTGCAGGGAAGAGGCCAGCAATTACTGACCAGTTAGTCTCCCATCGGTGGTGGGGAAAGTTAATGGAGACCCTGCTGAAGGAGGGACTGATGGAGTACCTGAAAACATATGGGCTGCAGTACCACTGGAAGCACGGCTTCACAGGGGGGAGGTCATGTCAAACAAATCTCATAGATTACTTTGATTGGGTAACTGGGGAGGTGGATCAGGGGAGGGCAGTGGATGTGACCTATCTGGACTTCAGTAAGGCCTTTGACACTGAACTACACAGGAGGTTGATAAGGCTGATACAGAACCTTAGCAGCCTGGGAGCTGGGGAAAAAGTGGTAAGCCGGGTATCAAACTGGTTGAGAGATAGGAGGCAAAGGGTGGTGGTAAACGGTAGCCACACAGAGGATGGGAACGTGACCAGTGGAGTACCAAAGGGATTGGTATTGGGCCCTGTCCTCTTCAATGTCTTCATAAGTGACATTGCTGAGGAACTAGAAGGGAAGGTGTATCTCTTTGCAGATGACACAAAAATCTAAAACAGGGTGGACATCCAGTAGGGGGCAGAGAGAATGCAAAGGGATCCAGAGAAACTAGAGAAGTAATCTAGGGAGTGGCAGCTGGGTTTCAGTGCCAAAAAGTGCAAAGTCATACCCCTGGGCTGGGGTAACTCGGGGACTCTGCATAAGATGGGGGGTGATTACAGTTATCAAGCAAGAAAGTGACCTTGGGGTGATCATATCTCATGATCTCAAGGTGGTGGGGCAGTGCAACAGGGCAGTAGGCAAGGTGAGCCTGATGATAGGATGCATAGGAAGGGGGATCTCTAGCAAGAAGCAAGAGAATTGAAGTGGTGTTGCCTCTGTATCATTCGCTGGAGAGACCCCACCTGGAGTACTGCATCCTGTTCTGGAGGCCACACCTTCGCAAGGACTTCGACAGGGTGGAGGCAGTCCAGAGGAGGGCTACTAAAATGGTGTGGGGTTTGCACAAGAAGCCATACAAGGAGAGACTGCAGGTACTGGCCATGAACTCCCTTGAAGACAAAAGAGTGAGGGGGACATGACTGAGGCATATAAATACCTCTCAGTGGTGACCATAGTGCAGGGAGGAGCCTCTTCAAAGGAGGAGGAACACCTGTACACAGGTACATGCTATGAAACTTAAGCTGGGGAATCTTAAGAGGGATGTGAGGAAACACTTATTCACAGAAAGGGTGGTGGACACGTGGAACAACCTACCTGAAGAAGTGGTAGGGGTGATGACAGTGGGGAGCTTTAAACATGCGTGGGATACAGGCACGGCTATTATAAACAGAGGTAAGTGTGGATGAATGGACACCTGTGACCAAGTAGTGTCCAGGATGTAGTGTTAGGTAAGTGAAATAGGGCAGACTAGGTGGGCATACCGGTCCTTTTCTGCCAACACTTTCAGTGTTTCTACATTTCAAAAACTCCTCAGAATTCTGTTCTGTCAGAATCTGAAAATTCTGCACTTCACTGCTCTAATCCAGTTTTTCTAATTTATCTCCAAAGTCCATGAACCTTTTCATATTGGTCAAGTCCCAGTTTGTATCTCGTTGACCACTGTCTCTTCGCATTGGGTATATGCTGATTTGGAGAGGCAGAGAGGGACTGAGTGCTCTCAGTACTACTGAAATAATGAAGAAAACAAAAAATGGGTACACCAATGATCTTAACTGAAATAAAAGAACAAGTCATATGCTGATCTATGAGGTATTAATCAAGTTTATTCAGCAAGGTGCAAATGGGATGATAGGCTAGGAGGCCTAATCACCTCACGTTCTGTGCATGCATACGCTTTTCCAAGGGACGCTGCCTCTTTAGAAGAACTGTGGGTCACCCTGGAAACAGGAAATGGGACAGCCATAAGAACTGGGGTTGTCTGCAGGCCCGCAGACCAGGGGGAGGACATAGACACATTACTGTTAGAGGATATACAAAACATGACAGCTAAAGGGGAGGTTCTGATGATGGGAGACTTCAACTTGCCGGATACAGATTGGTCAATACCAGCAGGAACATCTGCCAGAACTAGACAGATGGTGGATTCCCTGCAGGGGGAGGGCCTCAAACAACTGGTACAACAACCCACAAGAGACAGGGCTATCCTAGATCTAGTACTGACTAACAGGGAAGGGACCACAGATCTCCAGGTAGAAGGTCACCTGGGGACCAGTGACCATCACATGGTATGGTTCAATTTGGTACTACATCTAAATCATCCCATTCCAAGGCAAAATATGGGACTTCAGAGGAGCTGACTTTGATAAGATGGCCAACAGAGTTAAGCTAGCCCTGGCAAAAAGAAATACAGGTGAGGGGTACAGGCAAAGTGGGCAAGCATTAAGGATGCAATACCTGAAGCAACATCCCATTGTGTTAGACAGAAAAGGAAGTGCAAAAGAAGAAGGAAACCACTTTGGTTCTCAAATACAGTAGCAGAAAAGGTCAGAGCCAAAAGGCTGGCCTTCAGGAAATATATGGGAACACAGCGGGATGAAGATAGGGAGGCATACCAAACTGCCCTAAGGGAAGCAGGGAAGGCAGTAGGCAAAGTCCCAAACTGAGGAACACTAGCACATAACAGTAAAAGAAGGTGACAAGACTTTCTATAGATACATTATTAGTGAAAGGAGAAAGTCCAGAGGGGCATGCTGTTTAATGGAGAAAAGGGAGCATGTGAGGAGGAGGGGATCATGTAAAAGCATCTATCCTAAATAGATACTTTGCTCAGTATTTACTGAAGAGAAGGTAGGGCAGGGCCCACAGCTCAGCACCATGGACACAGGGGGAGGGAGGTGAGCACTACTCCTTCATAAAAGAAAGGGTCCTCAAGAGCTGCTAGCTCAGGGTGGATAAGGCAATGGGAACTGATGGCACACATCCCAGGGTACTTAAGGAGCTAAAGGTGGAACTAGCAGAGCCATTAGCAGAACTGTTTAGTGAGTCTCTGAGCACAGGAGAGGTCCCAGAAGTCTGGAGAAGGGCTCACGTGATCCCGCTCCACAAGAGTGGTAGCAGGGAGGAGGCAGGGAACTACAGACCAGTCAGTCTTACCTCAGTAGTGGGCAAGATTATGGAGGCACTCCTTAAGGAAAGGATAGTGCAACACCTGGAATCCATAGGGGCACAGGATCCAAGACAGCATGGGTTTACAAAACGAAGGTCTTGTCAAACTAATCTCATAGATTTCTTTGACTGGGTAACCAGAGTGGTGGACCAAGGGGGAGCAGTTGATGTCACCTACCTTGACTTCAGCAAAGCTTTTGACACTGTTCCACATAGAAGATTGATAAATAGCTGGGTGGCTCGGTGGGTCAGAAGTTGGTCAACTGGGTGGCAACTGGTTGGAGCAGAAAACAGAGAGTGGTGGTAAATGGTATACAGTCAGAAGAGATGCAAGTCACAAATGGGGGTACCTCAGGGATCAGTCCTGGGGCCAGTCCTCTTCAACATCTTCATTAGTGACCTTGCAGATGGACTAGAGGGTAAGGCTTGTCTGTTTGCAGATGACACCAAGATCTGCAACAGAGTAGATGATCCAGATGGGGTGGGCAGAATGAGAAGAGATCTGGATAAACTAGCAAAATGGTCAGAAGAGTGGCAACTGGGATTTAATGCAAGAAGTGCAAGATCATGCACATAGGGAAGAGAGACCTGAAGCCACCTATAGGCTGGGAGGGAGTTGCTAGCAGTCACAAAGGAAGAAAGAGACTTGGGCATCATCATCACTGATGACCTGAAATCATCCAAGCAGACCCTAAAGCAGTAGGTAAGGCTATGGGGTGTTGGGGGGCTAGTAGGGTATCAACGTAAGAGGGAGGTACAATCCTCTTACAAGACACCGGTTAGGCCCCATCTGGAGTACTGCATGCAGTATTGGAGGCCACACCTTCACAAGGACATTAACCAAATTGAGGCAGTCCAGAGAAGGGCAACCAAAATGGTTCAGGGACTGCATCAGAAGACATATGAGGACAGATTAACAGAGCTCAATATGTATACCTTGAGCAAAGGAGGGAGAGAGTGATATGATCGAGGCATTCAAACACCTTAAGGGCATTAACAAGGTGAAAGAGTCTAACATGTTTAAATATAAGAAAAATAGCAGGACAAGAGGACACAGCATGAGATTAGAGGGGACCGATTAGGTGGAATGTGAGGAAATTCTTTTCACAGAAAGGGTGGTGGATGCATGGAATGGCCTACCTCAAGAAGTGGTGGATATGAATACAGTGCAGGGCTTCAAACAGGCATGGGATAGGCATAAGGGAGCAATACAGATGAGTATGAATAGATAGGCCACTGACAGAGCAAAGGCAGATGGCACATTTATAAGGTAGAAAAAGAAATGGGCAGACTGGATGGGCCATGCAGTCCTTATCTGCCATCAACTTCTATGTTTCTATGTTTTATTCATTTTTTATCTATTTTACAATTTTTGGGGGCCAGGAAAGACACACCGAGCCAAGGCTCGTTTCTAAGTATGTCCTGGAAACACAGGGAAATTAGTGACTTGCTCATGGTCACACAGTATGCAAGTAGTGGCTGTTGGGACTCAAACCCAGTTCTCCAGGTTTGCAGCTCAGTGCTCTTAACCACTAGGGATACTGCCATCTTGTGCCATCATGCTTTAAATAACCCCATTTAAAGTGGCAGTGCAGTAACAATATTTTTGTGCAAACTAGTGGGACAGTAATAAAAGGAAAAAAAACAACAACAGTGCCTCCTGGACTCAGAAGGACTCCACAAACAGATAAGGAAGTCAATCACTTGGCTGAATACAGTGTTAATAAATGCAGTATTGATAACAGAAACAATAACCAGAATTCCCATGTGATTCATTTAGTCCATAAAAATCAAACAGTCCACAGATTTCAAACTTCATGAGACAAGAGGACATCAATGCAACCTGTAAAAAAGAAGAGACAGCACTGCCAACATATGCCTATGCCTGAGTAAGTGCAAGTTGAGTAGCAAGTTGTGGAATGGCGTACCCCAGGACTTTCACACCCCTTCCGTGGCTGAAGACTTTATCCATATGCACTGGCCAGGTAATGTGGAAGCAAGGGCCCACCACAAACTGGGTTAGTTCCAGGACCCAGCCAAACTGAAGCCACCCCCATGAACACCACCCCTGTCCCGGCACCACCGGAAGATCCACAGGATACTGAGGTGGTAATCTCACCTCCCAGTCCAAACAATGGATGGTGGTTAAGCATGGCGATAGCCAGAGGAAGGCCAAAGGTCAAAAAAAGCCCGAGCGTCATCATTCTGACCATTCTCTACCTACTAAGTCATCCATCGCTGGGGTAGGAGCCATCGCTGGGGTAGGAGCCATCACTGGGGTAGGAGCCATCGCTGGGGTAGGAGCCATCGCTGGGGTAGGAGCCATCACTGGGGTAGGAGCCATCGCTGGGGTAGGAGCCATCGCTGGGACTCAACAGCCTTCACGGAGGAATAGCTGTCAGAAGCAAACCACTTTGTGGTACTCAGGCTGCCCTCCCCCAGCATGACCAAGGGAGGGAGGGAGGACGTTGTTCCTGCAGCATAGCTGCCCACTGCTGGAGACCAGTCTGCAGCCCAGTCTGGAGCACTTGAATGGGGAGGGGTCTCCACTGGATGCCTGTTACACATACTTGCCACCATACGCATGCATGCCACAACACTGCATACTGGCATCCTAAGCAGAAAACCAGGAGACTGGAGGAAAAAGTCATTGGTCCAGTCAACACCCTCCACAGGCCCTCGCGTGACTGACATGGCTGGTCACCCACCACATTGCGGTGCTAGATAAGTGGTGGATAACCTGTAAGTCTGTGAGAAGGTCAGTCATGTGGCTGGGGGGGAAGCTGCCGGACAAGACTGGCATGAGAACAAGCGCTATAAAAAAATAACAGGTATGTTAAATACAAATGAACTAAGCTACATTATGACAGGACCATCAGCAATGCAGACAAACATGTTTCCCTCTCATAGAACAGCCGCAGCTGAGAACTTAAATGCTACGATGATAAGCCATAGGGTCCAGTTGGTTGGGCAAGGTATACTGAGATCAAGAACCGTGTAACTTATCTGTCAAATTCTCAACACAGCTGTATCATGTGGATGCATTATATGGCAGGTATGATTATTGTAGTACCTTACTTTCCTTTTTTGCATGTTTCTTATTTCTGTAATGTTTAAAAATCTCAATAAATATTTGAAATAAAAAGACTGTCCATCATGAAAGCATGGATGTTTTCCTTTGTCCTTCTGCTTCTTCTCCTTCACAATATTTATGTAGATAAGTTCTCTGCTTATTGAGAGTCATTCTGCTGCTTCTCCTTCACAATATTCGTGTAGATACGTTCTCTGCTTATTGAGAGCCATTCTACTTCTTTTACTCAATAGATGAGATTATAGCAGGACAATTTCTAACTTCGGATCTTTCATGCTTCATTCAGCAGCTGATCCTATAATGAACTCACTAGAGATTCCACATACTGTACTGATCAGTGTTCAGATTCCACATACTGTACCAGTGAGTCTCTAAGCTCATCGAAGCCTCAGCTTGCAGGTACTCACAAGCTTCAGGAGGTGACTCATGCACTCTGCAACTGCCCCATCTACTGTACAAGCGATTTCACGTTGAACATATACCTCTTAAGAATACAGTCTGTTTGGGGCACATAGTAGTTGTCTAGGACTTCTACAATTCTGAAAAAAATCTGATTCCCAGGATATACTCAGATCTATGAGGATGTGAATTATTTTGCCTAAGCACAGTCAAAAAAACAAAACTCCCATTTTTTTTCTGCTTCTGCAATGCCATTTAGCAGAATGTATTGTTCCATGCAGCGTTTTAGTTAATTAGGGTTGGGGGGTGGGAGAGACACAGAAGTAATTAATATCCATGGGTCAGAACATGCATGTTATTCTAGTTCCCATGATTCCATGTTACCCAGTTCCCAATTGTGGAAGTCAATACTAAGAGATCAATTATTGGAAGTCAATATAAAATATTGCAAGTAAAATAATGCCTGCCACGTTGTATTTCTCCAGATCTTTCATTCCCTTTTTGCTGTCAGATACTTCTTCCCTTTTATTTTGAAAGTTTTTTATCTCATTTATGGAAGTCAAATGTTTCCAGACTGGAGTTAACAGAAAACATGGTTCCTGGCAGTAACGGTAAGCATTACAATTCTCCTCTGTCTGTACTGAAATAGAACCCACTACATGTCAAAGTAGTTATTTTCCTAAATTGGTTTACCTCTTTCACAGTCTGCATGGACTTTGATTACTGTATTGCCCTTTACCTCTTATTTCCTGCTGTCTGTTTTGTAATCTGGAGGATACAGTACCATTTCTGTGATTAACACTTGACATACATTTTGGGGTTTAAAATAAATACCATATCACTCCAGCAGCTTTTGGAAATGCCAATGCTTCACTGAAACAGTTACGTTACAGTTTAAGTATATATCATTAGCAATCATGCTCATTTACTGGCAGAACTTCAGAGCAATCTCTGCAGCAATCTTAACCACCCAGCCATCTTTCTGCAAAACAACCAACGCTTAACATTTAGCAATACCAATGGGATATCACCTCATCAAACAATATGAGTGAGTCGATCAGATGCAACTCAGCTCCTACGTACAATTGAAGTGGAATGTTAAGAAAGCATAAGTAATTAAGCATTTAGACTATTTTATCCCTTCCTTTTCTCCATTTCAGGGCACAAGTACTAACCAAGAATCACAAAGTAACTCATATGCTTTATGTTAAGTAGTAGCACTGGAGCAAAGGCACTTGCAGTCTAGCACGCCAGATTTAAAATAAAGTTTTTCCTTTACTCAAATGCCTTTAACCTTCATTTGAAAATGGAAACATGTAACTCCCTTTAAATCATGCATTTCTAAAAGGGTCTGAGGAGTTGTGTTTTTGGCAGAGGGCTGCAATCAGATTTAATATGTTCCATGTGTTTACCCCTCATAAAGGGTCAAGACTCCACCTGTAGCAAACCACAGACCTTGTCGCAGGCATACACTGTGGCGTCCTGTTCTGGATACGGTTTCATCAGCCTGCCACTGGAAAACAGGAAGAGACAGTCAAGTTAACAAGTTACCCAGCTGAGGAGGAACAGAGCTGGTATTCAGCCGATTAGCGAAAGCAGGGTTAATGTTTGCATTTTACACTACCCACAGCATATGTATGTATGTGTATGTTTGGTCCTTTCTTTCAGCACTGAGTCTGGTTTTAAGATTCTGTTAGTGTACTACCAATGTGATGCACTGGGAAATTTTTGGAGGGAACTGACCAAACTTTCATCTTCACTCACTGACTGTGGATGCCCTTAGACTGTTGGTTCTTAGGGATTTCAACATGAGAGTGGATGTGACAGTGTATTGATTTATTCAAATGTTCCTTCACCTGAAGTGTCATTTGGACCCGGCCCAACATATTTTGGAAAAATTTATTTAATCTACTCTTTATACCAAGTATTACAGTAGAAAGCGTAAACATTCTTCCTGGTCCTTGCTTGACCTCTACCTCACTACAATCTAGACTCAGGGCAACAATAAGTGTGCCACTTATCGCAGGCTCCATAAAATACAGGTCATAATATTCCTCAGATTGTCAAAGATTTGTACAGTGTGACTACCACTGATAAGCTGACTTTCCTGTACACAGGCATTGACTGACATGCCAGGGTAATTAGATAAGGCAGAGGAGATGCATCCCAGGTTAATGTCATAAGCTGCCACATAGGAAAAATCAGGTCCATTATGAAGGAGATTTGATTAGACCACAGTGAAGGCAAATTACTTCTCCAAGGCTGTTGCTGCTGCATGGATAAGAACCATCTTTCCCTTCTGGGTAGTTGATGATCTATTCCATCTGGAGTATACTCACTGAAAATTGAAGATAAGCTAAGAAAGTCTGCAGATTTGTAACATCCCCACAGAAACATAAAATTTGTCAGCAGAAAAGAACTGCTAGGCCCACCTAGTCTGTCCAAGATTGCCCTGCCTACTGTACCTCTGTAGACTCTAACTGATCCCCAGGACCCCCCCCCCCATGCCGTACAACTACAATATGCCCATGTGTCTATCCCATGCATGTCAGAAGCCTACTGCTGCTCTAGCCTCCAGAACTTTGCTTGGCAGTCAGTTCCATGCTTCTAACTATTCTGAATGTTGAATGTGAGCTGTGGTACAGTAGTGGTGCATGAAAAACAAGCATTTGTCAATGCTGAATGTTGTCACGCTGTCATTGGCAGTGGGAGTGTCGGAGCTAGAGACACATAGTGCTGTGATTTTGTTAATGTGTCTCAAAAGGTGATTTTGCACAGCAAGCATGCCATTGTGCGCCACAGCTGCGGAAAGACGTTTTGGGCAGGCTGTGAGAAATGGCAGCTGGACTGTTGATAAGGAGATGTGCACAAATGCCAGCGGTGAAAATGTGGTATGAAAAACTGCAGATTTGCGAAGTTACAAGAGTGCGTGGAAACTGCACAATGCACGCTTGCAACACAGTCATTGTATGGACATTCAGCACCAAATTTTCAACATAGGCATTTTAGGACATCTGCTCATGAATAGTGTCACCGTCATTTCCTCAAACTGTTCCGAAAACTGATTTCGCACAGCAACTTTGCAATTCTGTGCTGGACGTGCAAAAACACATTTCAGACAGCTGTACTGTTCATAAGGAGGTATGGAAAAATGCCAATGGTGAACAGCTGGAGTGAAACTATTACAAATTCACAAAGTCACGAGCGTATGTGCATACTGTGCAATGCATGCTCATAAAACACTCATTGTATTGACTTTTGTCCCCAAATTTTCAAGATAGGCATTTTAGGACATCTGCTAATGAACAGTGTCACTGTCATTTCCATCATACGTCTCGAACACGGACTTTCCACAGTGACCACGCTATTATGTGCTGGAACTGCAAAAACAGATTTTGGTCAGGATGTAAAAAATGACAGCTGTACTGTTCATTAGGAGGTGCAGAACAATGGCATTGTTGAAAATCTGGAGTGAAAATATTATAAGTTTGCGAACGTATGAGCGTGCGTGCAAACTGAGCAACGCACGCTCATAACACAGTCATTTTATGGAGTATTGTCACCAAATTTCAACACAGGCATTTTAGGCCTCTGCTCATGAACAGTGTCACTGTCATTTTCATAATGTGCCCTGAACAGTGATTTCGCACCGCGACCGCGCTATTCTGCGCCGGAAGTGCAAAAACACATTTTGGCCAGGATGTGAAAAATGAAAGCTGTACAGTTCACAAGAAGGTGTGGTAAAATGCCAATGTTGAGAATCTGGCATGGAAATATTGTGAATTCGCTAACTTACGAGAGTGAGTTGCACAGTTGCTACGCACGCTCGTAAAACAGTCATTTTTTTGATTTTTCTCACTAAATTTGCAACATAGGCTTTTTGAGAGCCCCCCTCATGAAGAGTGACACTGTCATTTCATTACTCAGTCCCAAAAGGTGATTCTATGCAGTGACTGCGAAATCCCCTTTTGGGGCCAAATAACGCCATGGACAATCAAGAATTCATGAGAAGGGGTCCCAAAAATCCCATGTTGAAAATTTGGGGCCAAATTAAGCAAAAATGCCTGAGATATGCACCAAAGTTGGAAAACCCCTATTTATTTCATTATACAGCTTACTAGCATTTCCTCAGTTCGCGGTCGGCTTTGAAGAGTGCAGATATGTTCCCGGTCCACTGAAGATCATCGCGCCAAACTCCAGAGGTAAGTATGGAGTGGGGTATTGTGGGGAGAACACTGAGACTATGAGGACCGTTTTCGTTTTACAGGTTAAAAAGAAAAAAAACATTGTGGGACAGTTTTTTGCAGGGGTTTGGCATGCTGGGTGGGCCTCCAGCATGCCACCTAACTGTTTGGGTGGATGTCTGTAGCCAACAGGGATTGGGAACCCCTGTCAGCACACAAGAAGGGTGGGGTGCAGAGCCAAGAGGATTGGGCACCTCTTGGCATTAAACAATTGGGGGGTTCTTTATGCGGCGGGGGGTTGGCTCCCCATGACACCTAAGGAAAGGGGGTAGAAACCGAGGGATTGGGCACCCCAACCAGCATATCACAAATGGGGTTGCTTTATGCTGACAGGGGTAGGCTCCCCGTTGGCACATTCATAGGGGCAAGGTCAGCTGACAGGGGATTAGGCACCCCGAAGTCGGCAGTTTGGCCAGTGTGCCACCATGTGCATAATGTCGGCGAGCACGTCAAGAAAAGGTCCGTTGCATCTGACGAGCTTTGCTCAGATTGCAGCGGACCTTTCCTTAGATGTGCTTGCCATATTATGTATGCATGGTGTGGCGCCGGCATGCAGGCTGATTGGGGAATGCGGGATGCACCTACTGGTGCATACCCTGCATTCACCCAACACCGATCGCTCCTCCAAAGCCCCACTGTCCCAAAATGTTGGCTGTGCATGCGCGCCAATGTAAAAATGTGGTTGACTGACACCCATGCAGAAAATGCCATTCTTCACACAAATGGTTTCGATGCACTTAGATACTTCACGATAATACTAATAAAATACTAGCCAATTTGGCTTGGCTTTTACAGAGCACATCTCAAAGCAAATTAGAGCCCTGTGAAGATGAAATATTGAAAGGCTTTATTAATGTTCATCTTTAGTCTTCTTTCATCTCATGTATAGTTCTTGTGCAAAGGTGATTTTTACAATTGTGCTTCTCTGGAGACTTCAACACAATAAAGAGTGATGCATACTGACTTGATTTCGGATATGGATTTCAGTGCAACAGTCTGAACAGCCTAGACATTCCAGTGACTCAGCATTCATGTTGCAAAGTGCTCATCATTTTTAAAGTGCATAAACTGCATAGGGGACCTGACGAAGCTCAAGAGGGGCAAAGCACTGGGGTTTGAGGAGGCAGGCTGGCCCTAGATATTGGTAATACCATTAAACACTTTATTCTGCGGTTTACACCTTTACTCTTACGTCTGTGCGGTCTTTATCATGTTGAAGTCTTCCGAGTGGCATAATTGTACAAATCCACTTTTGCACATGAACTTTACATGAGTGAAAAGAAGAAAAAGGATAAACGTTAATAAAGCCTTTCAATATTCCATTTTTGCATCCAGACTCTGATTTGCCCTGAAATGTGCTCAGCATATGCCAAACCAATTTGGCTAGTATTTTATTAGTATTACAATTAAGTATCTGGGTGCATGAAACCTTTTGTGTGGAGATGGTTCCATGCTTGTACCCCACTTTCTTTGAAGAAGTATTTCCTCACATCCTTCCTGAAATTTTCCCCATACAGTTTCATTGTATGTTTCCTACTTCTGGAACTCATTTTCCTTTAAAAAAGGCTTCCTCCCAGCACTCTATTCACTCCTGTGAGGTACTGTATTTGAAGGTCTTGATCATGTTACCTACCCCTCACTCTCCTGTTGTCACCAGTGTACATACTGAAATCCCTCAGTCTCTCCCATAGGGCTTCACTTCCAACCCCTGCACCATCTTGGTTGCCCTTCTCTGAACTGCCTACACCCTGTCAATATCTTTCCTAAGGTGCTGTCTCCAGAACTGGACATAGTACTCCAGGTGGGGCATACCAGCAAACAGTGCAGTGGCAGCACCACCTCCCTCCTCCTACTGGTGATGCCCTCCCTATGCACCCTAGCATCCCACTAGCCCCCCTCACATTGTGCTGCCACCTTGAGGTCTTCTGAAATAACTCCCAGGTCCCTTTCCTACCTAGTGACTGCCAATGCTTCCCACCATTGCATACTTAGCTCCAGGGTCCCTATGTCCTAGTGCATGATTTTGCACTTTTTGGCATTAAACCCCGACTGCCATGCCTTCGACCACACCTCTAGTTTCGGGAGATCCCTGCACATTGTCTCGATTCCCTCTTGGGTGTCCACCATATTGCAAAGTTTGGTGTCATCTACAAAAAGAAAGGCCTGATGCATCAGTTCTCTTGAATGAACTGGGACTCACCTAATTATTACCCAAACTGAACTGGATGTGAAAGCACACCCGTGCAGGATGGGTTTGGGTTGTGCACCATTGTACAGCTGAGGTTTGGTGTGAAAATAGACATTATGAAAAAACTGCATTAAAACAACAAATCTGCAGCCATCTTAGTCACCTCTGACCCAAGCTGGCATGATGACGGGGTCAAAGGGTGAGTGACTGACGAATCAGGAGACAATGCATGAGGAGGGAGCCATAAAAGCTCCTGGATTTATGATGAACTTAATTAATTCAGGTGCCCTTTTAGCATTCAATGACTGGTCAAGTGACAGGCCTGCCAAACTGCCTGCAGTTATTGACAGAATGAACCACCGATAACGAGCTGCAGTTCCCCAGTGAAGAGCAAATGTTCTTCCAGGACTGTGGAAGATTTGTGTGAGATCCTGAAGAGAGCAGGTCTGTGTGTACTGAGAAACAAACTGAAGTTGTGCTACTCTAGAGGCAGACTGTGCATCTGTCAACATACCATTAGGAAAAAGGGGTGACAGGGTATTTCTACTGAAATACCATGGGAAAAATTAAACGGGACAATGGTCGTTCCTTCCTAAAGTCCTATGTCAGTATGACTTTGGTTATCTGGTTCGACAACACTTTTTATTTTTTCGTTAATTATTAAGTCTAGGATTACAAATACCTTAGAGCTAAGGCTCTTTTACAAAGGTTCCACATCAGAGAAATATGAATTATGGGGAACATCAAGACAGACATTAAAACAGTGTGGACATTGCAAACAGATTACAGATTAATACAATTCAAGGGTAAATTTGTAAGCAAGGTAGCCAGCGGCATTTGTCAGAGAAAACAGACAAGAGATAAGAAGTGCCAGTCATAGGGAGAGGGAAGAGGGGGGCAGAAGGAATGTAGGTAGGGTGGGGAGAGGGTGAAAAGTGCAGCATTAGGTATTGGGAGGTTAAGGAGCAGCTCAGGGGACATGATCCTCTCTCTATACAAAACTTTGGTTAGACTGCATCTGGAGAACAATGTCAGTGCAGTGCTAGACCTCGGCCTTACTTTCGATTCATCCCTAACCTTTAAATCCCACATCAATAAAACTATTCAAAAAGTTTGCCAGTTCCTAAGCTGCTTAATATGTTCCAGGCATTGTTTGCCAATTCCGGATTGCAGACATATTGTTGGCCAAGCCACCCTTCCCCTACTAGATTATGGTGAAACTATCGATCGTCATGCTAATGCTTCAGATCTTCTTGTAGACACATTTGCTACCAGCTTTTACGGTCCATGCTAAAGTCCAAATGAAATGAACACCATTGCAGTTTACAGCCTCAGTTAAATTGGTTGTCCCCTTCCTCCAGACATACCTTCTTATTGGTTATCCTTAATTTATAAAACCATGAATAAATAGACCCCAACTTACTTAACGGACAGGCTTGTAGTTCACATCTGCAAAGATGGTCTCAGGGATGTGTCTCAACATGGCCTTTCTATGCCAAAGTTTCAAACCCACTTTGGGAAAGAATGTTTTTTGTTTGATGCCCCACTTTCATGAAATAGACTTCCCTCCTCAGCTAAGAAACTCACCATCTCATTCTGTTTTCAAAAATAAGCTTACAAAGTTGCTGTTACAGGAACAACTTATATGTACTTATTATAATTGATGTTTTTATCAATTTTTGCAATTATTGTCTCAGAAGGTGTCAGCGTGGCTCAGTTGGTAGCACATCTGCCTCTGGACCAGAAGGTCGTGGGTTCTCGTCCCACACCGGGATTGGACTTGCACCTAAAAATCGCTGGCATCCGAGTGCAGTATTGGAGGGTGCTGTACTGCTGGGGTGTGCTGTCCTTCGGATGAGACATTAAACCGAGGTCCCTTCTGCCTGTCCTGGTGGGTGTCCAGGTGGAAGTAAAAGAACCCAGGGCACTCTTCGCAAAGAGCAGGGAACACTCCCGGTGTCCTTTGCCAACATTCCCCTTCCCATAAACCAGTTCATGCAATTATCCAGGCTGTGTGTGGGTGATGATGTGCGATATGGCCGCCACAACACATTCAGTCACTTCACTACCAGTCTAGCAATGATTGTAAAGCACTTTGGGATACTGTGTATGTAAAGTGCTATATAAATCCTGATTCTTCTTCTTCTCACTTAGTTGGTGACCTCAATTGTTATTGTAGGAAGATTCTACATGTACCCATTATAATTAGTGTTGTCTGTGTCAACTTATGTATTCATTGTTTTAAATGACTTGGGATGTTCTGTAAATGAGACTTCTCCTAGAACCTCTCCTGTAATTCATTCAACTTTTAAATGAAAAATAATTAAAATAAATAAATCTATCACCACAGTGCAACAAGAACATTGAAGAGACTGAGGGAGCCACCAAGCTGATTAGTGGCTTAGAGGCAATAGCTACAAGGAGAGACTGGACAGACTCAGATTATTTAGCCTAGAGAAGAGATAGCTGACAGGGGACATGATCACAGTGTTCTACATACTAAAGGGGTGGATTGGGTGAAAAATACAAGCAGGGCTGAACTGGTGGGTACTGTTAGAATTAGACAGCATGAACTCAAATTGAGAGATGAGGATTAGGGGAACCATTAGAAAACATTATTTCACAGAGAGGGTGGTTAACATGCTGAACAGCCTACCTAGTAAATGTTGTGGAAGCTAGCACAGTTCAGGCTTTCAAAGAAGGTTCCTTTGGTAGAATGGCATCAGGGGTTACACATCATGTGTAAAGGTTGCAGTCTGGCTGAGAAGGTGGTATGTGTGTCAACAGTCAAACTTGGTACAGTCCCCTGGTGGTGGCGCTTTCACTATTGAGTGGTACTCCTGCTGATCTGTTGAATCAAAGAAAAGGGGGTGTTAAAAAGTAACTGTAACATGGAACAAGAAATGCAATAATAAGGAATCGGGGTACTTATTTTATAAAAGTTCAGACAAGTATGGGTACCATTTTCATTTAGAGTGCCACCTGGGGTATAGTCACTGCCATATGATAGGATGGGTGAATGTGAAGGTGAACCAAATGTCCTTTCCTTCACCACAGTACAATGCTAGTATGTTGATTGTTGCATAGAGACCATATGGAATGTTTTCCATCAAAAAATTAAAAAAAAAAGAATACAGAACTCAGTTTTTCACATCAGCGTTCACTTAGGTACAGTTAAAGGAGGACTGTGTTGTGAGTTAGCGTAAACAGGCAGACTGGATGGGCCTGGCGGTCCTTATCTGCCAACAGAATCTATGAATCTATGAACCTGTGAGAGTCATTTGTTTCCTGTAGAAGTCAATTTTCAAATACAAGTTCCAGTTCTGTTATTGTTCCATTTTTCCTAGCATTTAAAAAACGTTAGCGTTTATGTCAGTGTCAGTGGCTCAGTAGGTAGCACACTTGCCTCTGAGGCCGGGAGATCAGAGGGCTGTGGGTTCAGTTCCCACATCTGGCACTTGGGTTAATATCCCAGTACTGACACTGTAGTGCAGCATGAGAGGGGTGCTGCACTTCTGAGGTGCCGCTCGGATGAGACGTTAAACCGAGGTCCCATCTGCCTGGATTGGTGGTAGTTCAGGTGATGTTAAAGATCCCATGGCACTTATCGAAAGAGTAGGGGAATTTCCCCGGTGTCCTGGCCAAATTTCCCTCATTCACTATAAATACCACCAACAGCTTAATCTGGTCCAAGGTCAGTTGGCATTCATCTGTATCCCCTCCCGCGGGTCATGCCTGAAAATAGGCAGGATTTGTCTAGTGCACTTACCCGGTCAACAAAAGCTAAAATAAAAAAAAAATAAAAAATGATTTACACACTGATGGTCAGAACTATTTTAAAACTTATGTTGTAGTTTAGGTAGGTGATAAGTGATAACAGGGTGTGCATTAAAAGATTTTAATGCTCACCCTGGAGAAGTGATGCACGGGCCCGAAGGCCATGTTGCTTATGCCAGTGGGAAGTGCATTTATATTCTTTAATAAACTCCCTGAAGTGGCTTTCTGCATCTATAAAATGGCTCTCTGCTCTTTTCAACTATATATAAAGTGAAACATTTTTAATATGATTTTTTTTACATAAATCATTTATTTAAATATGTTTTAAACAGCAAAATGCATACATGAAATAGTCCCTGATTTTGTAGGTAATGAGGCTTCTTTTTGGCTTGGTAATGAGATACAGCACCTGACCATGCAGTGCTAGGAATTTCATATTCTGTATATTTTTCCTATGTTTACTGTGTTACTGTATTATAATCTTAATGTTATTCCCCCACCCCCAAAGGATGCCTCTGGAAACGAGCTATTTCAGCTCAGTATGCCTTCATCAAATAAATCATAATAAATAATGCATGGTCAGATGATGGCTCTTGGTCAATGACATTTCTAGATTTTTTCTTGCCATTTTTTTAAGTCCCTCTAAACCACAGAGTTCTATAGTAGACCACGATGCCCTGTGACCACAACATGAGAGCTCAACATGGATGTAAACCACATCATATAGAGTCATTCTAACATTGACTTCACCACCAATGTGTAAGTCAGAAGCACCCACGAAAAAGCCAGTAAACGTGGACTATAGACAAAATGAACAAGGATTTGAAAACCAGCTTATAAAAATAATACTGACTTGCAGGCTGAGTACATTGTTTCTTGAACTATGGGGGTCATTTGGAGAGCCTCATCTCATTTCTGAAAACAGGAACATTACATACTGCTACCAATTAGCACAAATTTCCTGCCCCCTTTAAAATGGTTTACATATGAGGAAAAAATGAGGACATATTAAATGTATGCAGATTCCCCCTTCCCCCCCCATTAGCTAATGCTAATGGCACTTTCATCTGATGGAGGGGGTGAGGCAGGAGTTCTGAACCAAGGCCCCCCAAAAATCCTCATTAAATAATGTTAAACTATTCTGCAATACCAGAATCTTCTAGTAAGTCGGTCTTTTCTTACCTTGGCTTCTACACAGCCTTCCAAGACCAAGTTTGCTTTGGCTCATTTTTGCATTGTACAGCACATTTTGCCTCTGTTCCTTTATTTTGTTCTGCCACAAAGCGCAAGTGTTTTTAAAGGCCATGGCTGTTATAGCTTCTTAGTCAAGATGTTAATCTGGCTGTGTTAGTTTAAGATAAAATATGTCATCTGCTAATAGTCTGCAAATGCAGGAACAAAAACACATGTGTACATGCCAACTCTTCCTCTTTGGGGGAAAAGACTCACATATTGCTCTCTAAATGCCTCGCTTTCTATAGCCTGCCTCCAGTAAGACAAGGGATTTCCAATCACTTTAATGACAAATGGACAAGATTCTCCCACTTTCTTAACGTTCTACGTCGGCAGGTATGCACGTTCTTTGTGTCTTACTTCAGCCCTAAATGTGACTCACCCAACTCCTTATAAAACCTACCCCAAACTAAAAGAAACCCCACACTTTTCCTAGGAGAAAATTTATCAGCATGACAAAAGAATCTGAGAACTAGCAGGGCTGTTGGTGCAGACTCGACTCCAAGTGGTTATGTTTTCTTTGAGAAATGGCCACATTTCCAGCACTAACAAACGACTGAACACGCAAACCTAAGAAATTGTGGGTCCATCCAATAAGCACAATTAACTACTATCAAAAAACATCACATTTTTGCATTCTTAAGTTTGTTATGACTCATGACATCATTCTTAGCCACTAGGGTATTGTATCTCATGCAAAGAGGTCTAAAATTCGGAAGTTCTAAGTTCAGTTGGCATATACCTGTTCCCGCACAGAAGGTTCTGTGATCTTCTACAAGGAGAAAAATTTTGATTTTGAATTCAGATGCCATTGTTTTAAGCAGGTCTTTAACACAATGTTATAATATGTTTATATGCACATTTGATGTTTCTCTAATGGTTATAAGGGTGTCTTTTTAAGTCCTTTGTGTGCTAGAACTACTCAGCTGCACTTTGCAGTTCTCTCACTCGAAGAACTCCAGAATGCACTCTTATAACCATAAGACACAGTGACTGTACATATAAGCAGATAAATAATGGCGCAGCCAGAGTTGGCTATTACACTAAGTATCACAATACATAGATACATAGATGCTGTCGGCAGATAAGAACCACTAGGCCCATCCAGTCTGCCTGTTTAACCTGCCTAACGAAGTGTCCAGTGACCCTATCTGGTCATTGGCTTTAGCTTTTTCTTCCTATCTCTATTATTCCCTTGTTTCTGCCCCATGCATGTTTGAAGCCCACCACTGTATGGGCTGCCACCACCTCCTGAAGCAGGCTATTCCATGCATCCACCACCCATTCCATAAAAAATAACTTCTTGACATTTCCCCTTATGCCGCCACCCCTCAGTCTCATGTCGTGTCCTTTTGTTCTGGCACTACTATTAATCTGGAATATGCTGTCTCCTTCCACCTTGTTAATGCCCCTGAGGTACTTGAAGGTTTCTATTATGTCACCTCTCTCCCTCCTTTGTTCCAGCGTGTACAAATTGAGGTCCCTCACTCTCTCCTCATAAGGCTTGTGATGTAATCTCTTTACCATTTTGGTAGCCCTCCTGTGCACTGTCTCTATTTTGTCAATGTCCTTTTAAAGGTGTGGTCCCCGGAACTGTACACAGTATTTAAGGTGAGGTCTCACCAGGGTCTTGTATGGTGGATCTAGTACCTCCCTCCTTCAGCTTGTGATTCCCTTTCCAATGCATCTGAACATCCCACTGGCCTTTCCCACCACCTTTCCCATCTGCCTAGCGGCCTTCAAGTCATCTGCGATTATGACCCCCAAGTCCCTCTCCTTTTTAGTTACTGTTAGTAGCCCCCCCCACTGTAGCTCACCCCAGGGTTCCTGCTCCCCACATGCATGATTTTGCACTTCTTTGCATTAAACCTTAGCTGCCATGCCCCTGACCATCTCTCCAGCAGTTCTAGATCTTTTTTTATCCTTTCCACCCCCTCCGAAGAATTCACCCTACTACAAATCTTGGTGTCATCCACAAACAGGCAAACATTTCCTTCCAGTGAATCTGCAATGACACTGATGAAGACATTAAAGAGGACTGGCCCCAGAACTGACCCCTGAGATGCCCCACTGGTCACCTCTCTTTCATCTGATTGGGTTCCATTCACCACTATCCTCTGTTTTCTGTCCCTTAACCAGTTTCCAATCCAGTTCACCACATTGTGTCCCAGGCTGCCTAGCATGTTGACCAATCTCCTATGTGGAACCATATCAGAGGCTTTGCTGAAATCGAGGTAAGCACTATCTACTGCCCCCCCCCCCAGTCCACTGCCTTTGTCCCCCAGTCAAAGAAATCTATCAGATTAGTTTGACAGGATCGTTCTGCAGAGAACCCATGTTGCCTGCGATCTACCAGTCCATTTGCTTCCAGGTTTTTCCTCTATTCTTTCCTTAAGGAGTGCCTCCATTATCTTCCTGACTACAGAGGTTAGACTAACTGGCTTGTAGTTCCCCGCTTCTTCTTGACTAGTGCTCTTGTGAAGAGGGACAACATTTGCCCTTCTCCAGTCCACTGGGACCATTCCAGTGTCTAAGGACTCACTGAACAGGACTGCCAGAGGGGCTGCCAGTTCAGTCCCCAGTTCCTATAATGTTAGTTTCAGCTGGCCCAGTGACATGATGGGCTGAGACACTGGTGCCTCACTAAGTGCTGCACTAGAGTCCTGGGTTATGGAATGGAGGAGGGTCACTCGGGGGTGGCTAGTGGAGGGAGGATTAAGCACCCACAGGACAGCTCTCCTTCCTTGGGGAGGAGGTAATGTCTGTCCTGTGATTTGACTGCCACCTACAGGAATCCAGGTGATGGTGATGTGGGATGGCAAGGCAGGGGGCCCTGCCACCCAGATGCTGGGGGCGGCTTCTCTCCAAAGGGGGACTATGCACATGTGCCACTGCATGTGAACTGGCCCCTGTGCTAGAAAATTGAGGAAAACCCCTCCATCTGCAGCACAGTTACAGCCTGGTCTCTTGCAGCAACAAGACTTCTCCAACCAGGTCCTGTTGTGAGGCGACTATGGAGAAGGTAAGTCCTAGGGATGTCAGGTGAGGGGCTGGGGGGACAGGTTCAGATGGTGGCTAGTAAGTGTGACCAAAATGAAAACACAGAAACACAAGGGGTAAAAAATAATGTTAGTTCCAATGCACTCCAAAATCACATCTCAAACATGCCTCCAAACAGGGCTGATCAGTTAGTTTTCTAGTGCTCCGCACATAGGATACGACTAGTTAGTCATTTAGTTACTCACAGAGAAATCCTCACTAAGATGATTCTCCCAATTTTTGACTATGGAGACATTGTTTTTGGTGCTGCTTCTAAGTCCACATTAGCTAGACTGAGGATCCTCTCTTTCATGCTTTCCGTCACTTTGCCCTTGAGAAACCCCTATGCACACATCATTGTACTCTGTACTCTTCCCTTTTCCTCCCCTCTCTTGAAGCTGGGTGCCTCTCTCCCTGTATTTCCTTCATCTCCAAATATTGGTTTGGCTCTCTTCCCTCTTATCTTGCTTCTTTTCTCTCTCTCTCTCTCTCTCTGCCCACTTCTTCCTATTCCTTTCACAATGCTTGCTCTCTCTCTCATGCTCTCCCTCAAGTGAAATCTACCACTGGTCAGGCTGTCTTCTCGTTCTGTTTCCCTAAACTATGGGATTCTCTTCCCCTTCCATTAGTTTTGCTCCTTCCTTTCCTGCCCTGAAATCTGTCCTCTGTGGTTTCTCTATTCACTCCTGCAGCTGCTTTTGATATGGGGCAGACTACTTTTTATTTGCCTTCCACTAACTCTGACACTAGCACTGCCCTCCCCTTGTTTCAATTATTTCTTCCTGTTGCTGTTTTTGTTCCTCTTTTTCACACTTTGTATGGTTTTAGTTCATGGTAACTTACTGTTAGACAATTTATTCTTAAGTGTTCATAGATTTTATACTTAAGCAATAAACCATGACAGGGTGTGTGGGTTATGCTGGGATTTACCCATGCTTGGTGTGGTTCAGTCATGAGGCTGCAGGCCAAGTGACTAAACCACACCAGAAGCTGGTAAATCCCAGCATAACCCACATCCTGGAATGGTTTATTGCGATTATACAATGTGAAGGAAATAAAGGATAAAAAAAATAAAAAAAAGTTTATAAAAATGCATTTTATTGATTTTAAAGTGTGATATCCTCCTTCTAGATTGAATAGTCCCCTGCTGCTAGGTAGAATACAGGATTCATAGGAACATTACAAGTCAAAAGCAATTAAGCCATTTAGATTCGCCAACTTTTATAAGTTGGTATTGTGCCCAAAATGTGTATCAAGTTCTCTTTTAAAAGATTCCATGGTTGGACTATTTACAACACTAAGGGGTAGTGAAATCTACAGATTGACTACTCGCTGATTAAACCAATGTCCTCTTTTGGTGGTATTGTAGTTTTCACCACTAAGCTGCATATTGTGACCTCTCAAACTCCTGCTTGTCAGTTTTGCCCGTAATCTGGCACTCCCAAAGATCAAGATTTCGGAAAGCTCTATATACCATGCATAGGTCACCCCTGCAACATCTATAGTCTAATGAAAACAGCTTTAGATCAAAAAGTGTCTCCTCATAAGTGAGGCTAGCGCAATTTTGTATTTTCTTGGTCATTCTTCTCTGTACCCTCTCCAACATGGTTACATCCTCTACTTTACATGATGACCCAAACTGTCTGCTATACTCAAGATGAGGTCTAACCAAAGTCCCATAAAGTGGCAATATCGCCTGTCTGTCCCTACTCTTAACGTGTTTGAAGATTGACCCTAATATCTTATTTCTCCTAGCTGCTACTTAACGGATATGTTCAGTAAAAGAAAAGTTATTGGTTATGATGATGCCCAGATCCTTTTCCTGTTGCAAACCTACAATAATGAACCATTTAGATAATAATTGGTTAATGTATTTTTCTCCCCAAAATGCATAACCCTGCACTTAGTTTTATTAAAGACACGTTTATGATCATTTGCCCATTTTGCTATAAGATCCAAATCCTCCTGTAATGCCTGACAAGCTGTCTGATTCCTGACAATAGCTTACAGTTTTGTATCATCTGCGAATTTGTTGATCCAAGTACTAACTGATGTTTTCATAGATGATACGTTAAGATTAAACAAGGTTGGGCCCAACACCAACCCCTGTGGCACACCACTAGTTGCTTCACCCCAGTCTGAGCTGTAACCTGTGACATAGACTCTCTGCTGTCTACCATCAAGCCAGGAATCTATCTAGTGGACTATATTTTGTGAATTTCCATCCTACTTAGTTCATCTATTAATTCAGTATGCGGGACTTTATCAAATGCTTCGGAGTAATCCAAATATATATGACATCAACAGGAAAACCCCTATCTAGGACCTTGCTTATAGGCTCAAAAAAATGGAAAAGATTAGTTTGACACGATCTTAACGGTGTAACTCCATGTTGAGTTATATCTGTGAGCCCTGATTCTTGTATATGTTTTTCCATTACTTCCTTAACGAACCCCTCCAAAATCTTACCAACTATTAAAGTTAGGCTTATCGGTCTATAATTTGCGGGATCAAAGCTAGAGTCCTTTTTGTGGATAGGTGTCACATTAGCCACTTTCCAGTCCGATGCCACAGTCCCCTGACTGATTTGTTAAAAAGTAGTGTCAGTGACCCCGCCAATTCTGTCGACAACTCCCTTAATAACTGAGGGTGGATGTTGTCTGTCCCTGGTGATTTATTGATCTTATGTACACTTAGTCTTTTTCTTACCTCCTCCTCCTTAATTAGATATTTTACAGTATGATCAGTTGTTATTGCCTCTGGTGCTTTCTGATGTGTTGACTTGGGCCGAACTCCCCCCCCCCCAGGAAATAATGCTTCAAGTCATCAGCTATATCCTTTTTTTTATCGACAATTTTGTTGTTTATTTTAAGTGGCCCTATTTTTTTATGATTACCCCTGAGCCCACTTATATAGTTGTAAAATGCCTTCTTGTTATCTGTAATTTTGCTTACTAGGTTTATCGCCACATCTCTGTTTGCTTGTTTGATCTTCTGCTTGCATGCTTTTAACTTTTGTTTACAACTTGCCCAGGTTCTATCGGACGACTTGGCCTTGTATTTTATATATGCTCTTACAATATGTTTGCAAGAGATGTGCTGTTCGGCTCCTAATCCAAACCCCCCCCCCCAACATGCACGCGCACACACACACACACACACACACAGTAACATACTGTGATGTTTGTTTGTTTTTTAAAAAGAGAGATCCTGCAAGTTGTGATTTTTCTTTTTTTTAAAGAGAGAGAGACTGCGGGTTGCAAGTAGCTCTTTAATTGAGGCTATGAGGCAGCATGGTGCAAGCGTTGAGGGGCTGTTGTCATTCAGAGTGTGGTTCTGGGGTGACTGTGGATTTTGTGGTTGGAAGGAAGCGAGGGTTAGAACTGGGTGACATTTTTCTTTTAAGTGATTGGGAGACTGGATATTCATCACGGAGGACACTGGGGCATTTATAATTGGAAAGAAAGAGTTTGTCTACTCGAGCTGGCAGCAAATGATCTCATGGGAACCACGGGAGAGAGACAATATTTTCAAGAGAGGTCAGGTGGGTGCAAGCAGTCATGGAGGGCAGATACTGAAAAATTAAAAACAGTTTTCTGTTATGTAAAGTGGGTGTGGGAATTACAATATAGTAATGTACCTTGGGAAGTACTTGACTTCTAACAGTTCTCGTCTGCGCTTAGTAAGAAACCAATATGGTGGAAATTTGATTATGATCAGGCAGGGCAAGAAGTAATGTACTTTTTGTTTTGTTTTGTGATGCGACTGACTGGCACCTTTTGCACTGGTTATGCTAGGATTTACTATGGCTCAAAGGTGCAAATCACAGTGTCCCATTCTTGGACCCCATTGTACAATTTAATTTATTATTCCAATTTTATTGCACTATTTCCTGCTTTGTACTTTTATATGTTCCCTTCTCCTCTTTTCCTACCTCCCAGGATGCCTCTGGAAACAAGCCGATACCAGCTCAGTATATCTTTCCTGGTGAAACTTATGAACTAACTAACTAACCAAACAAACAAACTAACTTAATGGAAGTCCTTTCACTTGTGCACCATTCTGCCATACACAATGGGGAAAGCAAGCCTTCCCCTTGCAGTCACAAAACAAATTGCAACTGTGTGGAGAACATTAATGCAAATGGCCCACATAACCATTACACAACATGGTAACCCTTGGAAAGACTGCTGCAAAGTTTTGTGACACCCACAGCCTTTAGAACTAATAAGGGCAGGGGGGTAGGTGTGTGACAATACTAAGAGGAACCCACTAGGGGAGGAGTAGTTGAGGCAAAATTGTTGTGGGATCTAGGACTACACTCAGCTGCACTGGGGAATGGTGCTGGAGAGGGGGTGGGTTCTCTGATTACTAAGGACACATGTGAAACCAGAGAGTGGGTGCAGAACCACTGGTCCACCAAAGTAATTCACCAATGGAGGGACAGTTGGTTTGGACAGGTCAGAAAGGGTCCTTAAGGTATGCGGTGGGGGAGACACTTCCAGTGCCAAAGCCAGTGCTGGACTGTGACATGTGACTGGCTCTATGCCATATTCAGACCACCCTGGGTGCCTCTAACCAGTAGATTAGCATGCCCACCAATATCATAATCTATCATACTAATTTGCATTGTAACTAGTGTTGCTCAGATAGTGCTTTTGTGGATCCTACCACCATCTGTCAGATAGTGCTGGTATCCTAACTTGGATCCTACTAGAAATCCTACCAAAGACAGATGTAGGATCCAGGGTCAGATAGTTAGGATGCGGGGTCAAATAACGATGCATCCTAGTTAGAATCCAGGGATCCTAGTTTGGATCCAGTGATCCTAGGTCAGATAGTTAGGATCTGGGGTCAGGTAGTGATGGATCCTAGGTCAGATCCAGGGATCCTAGTTTGGATCCAGTGATCCTAGGTCAGATAGCTAGGATCTGGGGTCAGGTAGTGATGGATCCTAGGTCAGATCCAGGGATCCTAGTTTAGATAGGATATGAGCTGTATTCTAGAGGGTGGGATCCATGGTCAGATAGTACTATTATCCTACCATAGCAACTATCTGGCCAAATGGGAGGTATCTGTTGGTATCCTAATTTCTAGGATACTATCTGAACAACACTAATTGTGACTTAATCGCATGGGGACTCCTCATTTCTGTGGCTAAGAACAATTTTTGTGTATGACCCCACATTTTGGAGGTGCAATCAGTCAAGTAACTTTTCTCCCCAATTTTCACTTCCTCTCTTTGCAAATGAGACTTGAGCCCCAATACGTATTTATTTACTTTTTTTAATTTCAGTGTTATTTCAGAAAAGATTAATGTTACGTAGCCATTGAGCAGCAGCTAAATTTCAATGACGTCCTTGTGTTTTTGTGTCAACGTTATACATTTAAATACAAAAAACACAGTGTTACAAAAAAAATCATATCATGTGACGATACAAAGTTCAATACTGAAAGAAAGAAAAAAGAAAATAACACAGTTATTAAAACATATAACTTAAATCAAAGTCATCAAGGTATTAGTTTAAAAAATTCCATGTAAGCAACATGAAAATCGGAGCACACCAAGAAAAAAGAAAAAGGCAGCCATGCCACTAAGGTGGGAACTATTTAATAAACAATTTGTACTGTGAGTTATCTACACATTAAATATTATTCACTTCCGCAGTATGGTTGTCTTTTTCTTTTTCTTGCTGTTCTCTGCTTTTCGTCTTGTATTCTGAGTTTAGCTTTCCTGCAAGGACATCTCTCTGCCAGTTAGGGGTTTCTGGTAGAAATTCCTTGTATTCATTTACCCATGTCATTGTCACATAACCTTGCCTACACATGCTGAACTTCATGCCTTGTATTCCAAAATAAGCCATTTTTTCAGGGATTTCATGCCTCACAAATTGCCAGTATGTGGTGTCTGAAGGTATTCTTAAGATCTGATAGCTATGTGCAGCAGAACTAACTTTACTGGTAAGAAATTATGGAACCAGAAAAAGGCTGATTGGACCAAAAAGCCAATCACTTACAGGGCAGTATTAATGTTTTACCATCATCTAACTGCTTTCTCTCCATGTTCCTTCTTTGAGTTATCACAAATTTAGCTATGTCTCCCTTTTTCACTCTCGATACTGCATAGGTAATTATCTTTTGTGTAAAAAAACATCCTTTCTGAATTCTCTAGTTGTTTTCAATTTCCTAATTTTAGATTTACAGTATGTCCCCTAGTTTCTGAATTTTTCACGGGGGTAAACAACCAACTGTGACAGGCATCTTTTCCTGGCATCTACCTCTATTCATGCGGATTAGTGGGGCGGGGGCTAGAAACCAGGTAGACATTTATTTACTTTGGATCCTAGTAATTGACTGCTAGTTAAAATGAAATACTTTTGAGGGTCTTCTGGTGATGCCACAGGGCAGATGGCAGCTTGTATATATCTTCAGGAGCAAGGGGCCTTAAATCACAGCAAATAAACCCCAACTTTCAGTGCAACCCACTAATTTTGCTTTGTAGGGGTACAGAACATGGCCAGTTATCGATCTAAAAAGAATCAAACCCAAGTGGCTAAGCAGAAAGCTATGATACAGGAGGATTCTACTCTGGGCCTCTCTCCAGATGATACCTCGAGATCTCAGACACCCGATACGGAGGGAAGCGACGTCTGGCCGGCACCACTAGACCAAAACCTTATCCTCTCAAAACTGGATGGGATTAACAAAATGGTGCTTCAGATTGAATCTTCTGTGGCCAACCTCTGTGCCGACATGAAACAAATTGAAAAACGAACCACAGAAAATGAAAAGGCAATCAGAGATCTCACCAACTCAGTGGGTTGGCACAATCGGGCACTGTTTTATTTGTTGACTTGGGACAGGGAGCTTCAAAACAAACTTGAGGACCAGGAGAACTCGGTGAGGAGAAAACATGTTCATATTCATGGTGTGTCTGAGGACCTCGTAAAATCCTACAAGTCTATGGAAGATTTTGTTACCTACCCTCTCTGCAGCGTTGTCAAAATCCCAGAGACTATAGCAATACCTATTGAAAGGGCCCACCGCTCCCTTGTGCAAAAATCCAAGGATCAAAAAGCTTGCCCCAGATCCATAATTGTCCATATAATGTATGGGGAGCCCTTATAATGCATAGCCTGGTATCTTTAAATTCCCTTGTAATCTCATCTTTCTGACATAAGAGCTATAAACCTTGCTTGCCTACATCAGATCGGTGAGATTACAAGATGGAATCAGTGTCACCCGACAGCATTCCAGTAATAGAACATTCAATGCGAGCGGTTTAAACTGTGCATCGATAGTGGCAGTTTAAACACACTCGCAGAGCACACAATCAGCAAAATCGCAATGTCCTCACCTAGCACACAACAAAGCAGGCAGAAATTTATAAATGAGCAGCAAAATAAACACACGGTAAAAAAAAAAAAACAGAATCCAACCTACATCTGTTAAGGTCTTACCTTGCTGACTTGTAGGAACACCACAACATAGAAGCCATCCCAGTAGTGGAACTCGAGCACCACCTAGCAGAGTTCATCTACAGAATTAGAAAAACAGATGGTTCAGAGTATGAACCTGGGACACTCCGTGGCATCTTAGGCAGTGTCGACAGGTACCTATTAAAGTTGAATTATGGGCACTCAGTGTTCCATGGGAACACAGCAGACTTTAAAGAAACACGGGAAACCCTGTCAGCAAAGCAAAAATTCTTAAAAAAGCAGGGCAAGGGTGGTAAGCCCAACCGGGCAGAAGCTCTGACACCCTGTGACATAGACAAACTATACACCACACTGACTCCCGGCATGGATAGCCCCACAGCCTTAATCAACATGATTTTTTTTAACAATGGGCTGTACTATGTACTGCTAACAGCTGAGCACTACTGTTTAAGGTGATCGGATTTGGAGTTATTGAAGGACAGTGAGGGAATGGAATATTGAGAGTACTCTGAGCAACAGACTAAAACAAGGTGTGGCGACAATCCCAGAGACATAAGGGCCATAAAACCATGTATGTATGCCAATGAAACACATCCTGAGAGGGACCCAATAACTGCATACAAATTATACAGGCGTAACAGGCCAGCGTCAATGCAGAACCCTGACTCTCCATTCTACCTAACGCCTAATGTGAATTTTAAACCTGACTTTTTTCTGTGGTTTCAAGCCATGCCACTTGGCGAAAACAAAATAAGGTACATGCTGTTCCAGATGAAAACTGCAGCAGGACTGCCGCCGGAGAAGAGAATAACCAACCGCTAATTGAATTCCATTTAAGTGGGTCACCACATCTGTCCAATACCTGGGGGTGCATATCCCAGTACAAATGCATAGGCTATACCAAACAAATTATGGTACTCTGCTGAAAGAAGTACAGACCGATCTTAAAGGATGGGAATTGCTCCCTTTATCTATTCTTGGAAGAATTGACACAATCTGGATGAATGTCCTACCCCGTTTCTTATTTTTATTTCAAGTTCTTCCTCTCAGAGTACCTCGTTCAGATTGGCTACAGCTAAATAAAGCCCTGCATTATTGTGAGTGTGTGTGGGGCAAGACTAGAGTATGCTGGTCTGACCTGCAAATGTCTAGAGTGAATGGAGGTTTAGGTTTACCCAACTTGAAATTATATTACCAAATGGCCCAAATCACCCCCTGGATCACCCTACTAAAGCAAGATCTTGAGAATATTTAGGTAACCCAAGAATTGAAGAGAGGACTGGTCCCACACCCGATGAAAGGGTTTGAAACTACATTGGCAGATCTTTCCAACCTGACTATATCTAACCCCTGGACCAAACACCTATATCACATGTGGAAACAGACTAAAAGAGATATATGCATTTGGGGGACCTTAACCACACATACTCAGATCATTTATTGCAATAAATTGAACCCCCCCCAAACTGGATATAACTTTCCACAGATGGAGAACAGTAGAATTACAATATTTTTCTCAATTTATTCACCAAGGAGTTATCAAGTCTTTTGTAGAAATGACAGCGGAATTCCACTTGAGACATATTATTTTTATTATCTCCAGGTAGCTTTGTTTCCTAGGTAGGGCTCCCTTTTACAAGACGCTGAACAGGAACCCCACCCTTTGCCCCTACTCATTTACAAAGCAGCACATGGCCTAATAACAAAACAATGTATTTCATTGCTCACCCAAACATATCTCCAAACATGGGCCTCTTCCCCTCCTGGTTACCAGCAGGTATGGGAGACAGAATCGGGGCGAGCTCTCACACCCCAGGAATGGAAATCAGTATGGTATGGTGTATTCCATACCTCCGCCTCCAATAATTGGAAGGAATTCTGCTGGAAAGCAACATCCTGCTACTTTCTCACCCCATCCCGCACAAAACACTACTCATAACATGGGTCAGACAGCTGTTGGCGCAAATGCAGAGGGGTAGGCTCCCTTTATCACATTTTTGGGGAGTGCCCTATTATTTGTCCTTACTGGACAGAACTAGATATAAACAATTAGTTCAAATGTCAAATGAACCCAATTTCACACATCTAGTCCTGGGCATCCCACCTAAAGGTAAAAGTAGCAATAGGCAGAAGTCCTTCTTAGAAGTTCTTCTGGCGGCGGCAGAGAAGGCCATAACAAAAAAATGGTTACTCGTGGATCCACCCACAGTGGCAGAATGGATTGCCTTGGTGAAACAAATCCATAGAGTGGAAAAACTAACCGCAGACCTTAGATTACAAACAGAAAGGCTTTAGGGGGCATGGCTCCTGTTTATGGCATTAATTAAAGAAACAGAAGGTATTTCCATCTTAACCCAGCAAGCGCACGGCTACTGAATCATAGGTTCATTTTTTCTGATAGGGCGTACCTAGATCTGGCTATAAACTCTTGACACTGGAAGTTGGAGATGCTCATTCGTTATCTCTCTGATTGCTATCCATTATTATTAGATTTAGAATTAAGTTTTTATGTACATAGTTTAGGATTATAACCAACTTAGATGGTTTCCTTTGCTATATAAAAAACCAATACCAACAAGGAGGGCTGTATATTAGATTGCTATGAATCCTGACCATGAACTAGAAAGGTGGTCCCTTGTTATAAGAGCATACAGTATATCTATTGTAATCATCTGGTTTTATCTGTACTGGACAATTGTACTGGTCCTTTATGGAATTGTAATAAAGAAGTAAAAAAAAAAACTTTTGAGTATAGCGGGCCGGGGGGGGGTGGAGGAGGAGGAGTTGAAAACAAAGGATGACAACAATAGTACTATGCAAGCACTTTGGTGTCGGTCCCTTGTGTCTGCAAATGGGGCCCCGGTTCTTAAAAAGGGGGAATTTAGGTTTCAACTTTTGGAGTTGCCTTGATTATTTGGTGCTCACCTTAAAGTGATCCACTTGTTTCCTGTAAAAACATTACAGCGGCTAGCATCAGAGCTAAAATCTCATAACATTCCCCCCAAAATATAATTTATGGACATTCCATTCTTGATTAATAAAGACATTTGCATGAACGCAAGCTCTTTGCCATTTAGATTTCATCTTTTCCTGATTTTTCTCCTTCCTTGAAGTCATAGGGCTCTATTCTCAAAGGTTGGAACAGGGTTTACACAAGCCCTGTGTTGACGGTGCAGTTGCCCCAAACTCTTTGGCGCGCTTGATTCTAGTAGGTTGCACGCTTTTGTGACACTGCACCCTTTTTACGGTGGCTTGCACCAAGTACCTGGTGCAAACCCTGTAAAGAAGCCGGTGAAGACAGATCATCAAAAGCTGGACTAACTCGTTGCTTTTGGTGTATGGAGGGCTAGGGGACTGAGAATCCCGATCGCAGCCCAGGGAATGTCGCAAGCCCCATGCGCCATGTGTTGGGCACACCCGGCGTTTGAGGCAGTTTATGACCTTTGAGAATACAGCCCACAATCCTGCGCTTGCACCTTGCAGTATCAGATTCCTTTGCCTGACAACAGATTGTAATGTCACAAGCAGAGGATTGTGATGTCACAGCAGGCATAAGCAGCCTGAACGGATCTATGTGATAACGGTGATCGCACAAAGGCAATCACTGTTACAGCAAATGTACATCAGTGAAAATCAATTTCACCAATGTACACTCCGGTGTACAATAAAAGGGTGCCAGGGACTTGCATTTTCTATGTTTATGTGGGTGGCTGTGCCCTCTGCACCCACCCCCGCACCCCCCTACTAAAGGATTCTCAACTCTGGGGGGGTGCATGTCGGGGCGGAGTGCAAGTAAAAAAAAAAATTCTGGCCGGGCACAACAAAATGTATGCACGCCCGAATCTGGCACCCTTGCAGCTGTAGCCTGCGACCCACCCACCATGCCACAAGGCAGCTTGGCAGCCCATCACCGCAACATGCCACACAAACTCTCTCTCCCCTTCCACTGTGCTCACTCCACCCGTGCATGCACATGTATATATAGCGACAGGATGTCGCTGTACCTGCAGTCACCCCCCCGTCCAGTAGCCATCTGATAAGGCACCGCTATTGAGTCACCGTTTTTGTGTGCGCTCAATAGCGAGTGCCCTTATCATTGGATACCAGCCTGAATAGATGATGACTAAATGGAAAACAATCTTTTTTTAATTAAAATGTCTAAAATCCGGAAATTCCTCAACTCCCATCTCAGTAATTTTGTGTGACTGAATTCTACTGATGCCAACAAGGAGCTGTTTACTGGAGATCAGAAATTCTCTTGAACCATTTGGTTCAGTTTGAATCTATGTGACTAAGGACTCCTAGTAGGACTTTCGGATTTGATTTTTTGTGGGTAAGCATGATGCAGTGTTTCTCTTGTGTCATGCCAACATGATGAGTTATTTTATTTTAAATTACCTGATAAACTTCAGCACCAGAAGTGCAAATCATAGTGTGCAACAACAGAACTCAGACAACATTTCATAAAGAAGGATTGTATTTACAGCAGTTGCGTACTTTACTGTTAAGGACATTTGACGGAACTTGTACAGTAAGTTTGTTCAGAAAGTTCATCTGCTCCCGTTGATTATTTCCTGCATGAGGTCATAATGCTCAGTCTGTGACACGGCAGTAATTTCCCTCGCAACAGATTTTAATAACTGGTTAGATGTGTTTCTAACCAGTTTCAGAAGCTGCATGTAGCCCCCAGGTATTGCTGGCATCCCTGTATGCTGCTGAGGCACCTACAGGTTAAATACTTGGCTCCTCCTGGCATGTTTGCATCATAATATATGCACAGGTGTCAGGGAAAGAAGCTAGGCTAACTGTCTTCTGAGGGAGACTGGGAAGCAGAAGAGAGTCTGAGTGAGCTCCCAGCAGGAGAGAGGAGAACCTGACCAGCGCTCTGGAGGAAAGTGTTGCAATCACTTGTAGTCTAGAGTGGCTTGTGACTTCCCATTAGAAGAGATGACCCCTGCCTGCAGCTGCAGTGGCAGAGGTTGTCCCAAGAGAGGTTCTCTGCCTGGGTAGCAGGAAAAAGAGCGAGAATATAGCCTGGGGACAGTGAGTATGAACTGAACTCTGTTATGAACTGTGTAGCAAAAGCGGTGAAAGAAAGAATTTGCAAAACAGGAAACAAGGTAGCCTGCCTTTTAGTGCAGTGGTAGCACTACTTCATGCAAGATTGGCAACCTGGGTTTGGGAACAAGGCTGAGATGTTGGCAGGCTGGTGGGGGGGGGGTTGAACGCCTCATAGGACACTTCACTCTTGTGCTTTGTGATGTCACCATAAACCCCAACAGAAACGCAGTTTTGTTGTGTACCTCTACCCATCAACTATGTTACATATTTATTAGGCTGAATGCACACATGAGAAAGAGCATGTATGAAATGACTAGTGTAAGAAATAAAAAAACTACATGTAAAAAGAGAAGCCTGAAATAAGCATGGTATCTAGTTTAATGTCCTACAATTGTATCATCAGAGAATATTTACTATGAATATTGTGTGGCACAATTACTGTCATATTTAGACTATTACCTGCTTGTAAATGTAATGAGTGTGCCTATGGTCATTGCAGGAGTCATATCTGCGATCTCCCAGTCCTGTGCCACAGCCACTGGCACACTTTAAATGCTCTTGGAAAACAGCAACGAAGGATGAAATCACTTGAAATTCATATGCCTTGAGAAAATTGTGTAATTGTCTGTTTCTTATACCAACTGTGATTATTTTGCTGGCAGTCAGAGCTTTTCCTTAAATTCTTTTTATTTTAAAGGTGTTTTTTAGCGCTTGCTTACATTGCAATGCAGAAAAGCTATGGAGTCAGGCAGAACTGGCAGCACTGAATTTTCCTGAATTCTGACTAGCAACTTCTAGATGTAAAAGCTTTCTGCAAAAAAGAGCTAGTTGATATGTATAGCTACCACATCTCTTGCACAGTATATGTTCATATGCACAGTTACTGTGCATCTTAAACAGCACATATTAATTAGCAGTTACTTTTTCTCTTATACAGTATAAGTTCATTTGCAGTCACTGCATCACATACAGTATACGTTCATTTGCATAGTCACTGCATCTCATACAGTATAAATTCATTTGCAGTCACTGCATCTCATACAGTATAAATTCATTTGCATAGTCACTGCGTCTCATGCAGTATAAGTTCATGTGCAGTCACTGCATCTCATACAGTATAAATTCATTTGCATAGTCACTGCGTCTCATACAGTATAAATTCATTTGCATAGTCACTGCGTCTCATGCAGTATAAGTTCATGTGCAGTCACTGTGTCTCATACAGTATAAGTTCATTTGCATAGTCACTGCATCTCATACAGTATAAATTCATTTGCAGTCACTGCATCTCATACAGTATAAATTCATTTGCATAGTCACTGCGTCTCATGCAGTATAAGTTCATGTGCAGTCACTGCGTCTCATACAGTACAAATTCATTTGCATAGTCACTGCATCTCATGCAGTATAAGTTCATGTGCAGTCACTGCATCTCATACAGTATACGTTCATTTGCATAGTCACTGCATCTCATACAGTATAAATTCATTTGCATAGTCACTGCGTCTCATGCAGTATAAGTTCATGTGCAGTCACTGTGTCTCATACAGTATAAGTTCATTTGCATAGTCACTGCATCTCATACAGTATAAATTCATTGCAGTCACTGCATCTCATACAGTATAAATTCATTTGCATAGTCACTGCGTCTCATGCAGTATAAGTTCATGTGCAGTCACTGCGTCTCATACAGTATAAATTCATTTACATAGTCACTGTGTCTCATACAGTATAAGTTCATTTGCATAGTCACTGCATCTCATACAGTATAAATTCATTTGCAGTCACTGCATCTCATACAGTATAAATTCATTTGCATAGTCACTGCGTCTCATGCAGTATAAGTTCATGTGCAGTCACTGCGTCTCATGCAGTATAAATTCATGTGCATAGTCACTGCGTCTCATGCAGTATAAATTCATTTGCATTCACTGCGTCTCATACAGTATAAATTCATGTGCATAGTCACTGTGTCTCATGCAGTATAAGTTCATGTGCAGTCACTGCATCTCATACAGTATAAATTCATGTGCATAGTCACTGCGTCTCATGCAGTATAAGTTCATGTGCAGTCACTGCGTCTCATACAGTATAAATTCATGTGCATAGTCACTGCGTCTCATGCAGTATAAGTTCATGTGCAGTCACTGCATCTCATACAGTATAAATTCATTTGCAGTCACTGCATCTCATACAGTATAAGTTCATGTGCAGTCACTGCGTCTCATACAGTATAAATTCATTTGCATAGTCACTGCATCTCATGCAGTATAAGTTCATGTGCAGTCACTGCATCTCATACAGTATAAATTCATTTGCATAGTCACTGCGTCTCATGCAGTATAAGTTCATTTGCAGTCACTGCATCTCATACAGTATAAATTCATGTGCAGTCACTGTGTCTCATGCAGTATAAGTTCATTTGCAGTCACTGCATCTCATGCAGTATAAGTTCATTTGCATAGTCACCGCATCTCATGCAGTATAAGTTCATGTGCAGTCACTGCATCTCATACAGTATAAATTCATGTGCAGTCACTGCGTCTCATACAGTATAAATTCATTTGCATAGTCACTGCGTCTCATACAGTATAAGTTCATGTGCAGTCACTGCATCTCATGCTGTATAAATTCATTTGCATAGTCACTGCGTCTCATGCAGTATAAGTTCATTTGCATAGTCACTGCATCTCATACAGTATAAATTCATTTGCAGTCACTGCATCTCATACAGTATAAATTCATTTGCATAGTCACCGCGTCTCATACAGTATAAGTTCATATGCAGTCACTGCATCTCATGCTGTATAAATTTATTTGCATAGTCACTGCATCTCATGCAGTATAAGTTCATTTGCATAGTCACTGCATCTCATACAGTATAAATTCATTTGCAGTCACTGCATCTCATACAGTATAAATTCATGTGCAGTCACTGCGCCTCATGCAGTATAAGTTCATGTGCAGTCACTGCATCTTATACGGTATAAATTAATTTGCAGAGTCACTGCGCCTCATGCAGTATAAGTTCATGTGTAGTCACTGCATACTAACATACTACTTGCCAGCAGATTAGGCCTTATGGTCTATCGAGTCTGCTCAAACCTCAGATCCCTAGTTGGGTGCTGAGGCCCTCCCCCCTTGTGTTACAGAAACCCCTATCATCCATCCTCACCCCCCGGGACAGGCCATCATCTGATACATCCACTTTCTGTGTCTGTCCCACCCTCTCTTGAAGCCCTCCACTGTGGATCTCTGAACCAGCTCGCCAGGCAGTGCATTCCAAGGGTGCACCACCCTCTCAGTGAAAAACCTCCTTCTCTTTTGCCCCCTCACCCTTCCACCATCCAACTTCAAACCATGCCCTCTGGTGATACCTCTCTGCTTTAGTCTAAAAGATCCCTCCATGTTTACACTATTTATTCCTTGAGGTACTTAGACCTCAGTCATGTCCCCCTGTCTCTCCCTCTCCTCCAATGAAACCAGGCAGAGCTCCTCAAGTCTGTCCTCATACATCAAATCCTAGCCAGTCAGATCATCTTAGTTGCCCTCCCTCTGTACCTCTCTCAGGAGCTGTATGTCCCTCTTCAAGTGTGGTCTCCAGTACTGTACACAGTACTCAAGGTGTGGTCTAACCAGTCCATTGTACAGCTGCAGAATCACTTCCTTGCTCCTAGAGGTGATCCCCTTACGATGCATCCCAACATCCTGTTTGCCTCTGCTACGCCTCTCCTGCACTGCTCAGAGTTATTCATACATGCATCCACCATGACCCCTAGGTCTTTTTCCCCTATTGAGGCCTCTAGCGCATCCCTTCCAAGGGTGTACCTGTGTTTAGGGTTTCCCTGCCCAAGATGTAACACCTTGCACTTGGTGATATTGAAATTTAATTTCCATGTGTGAGCTCAGCTTTTCAGGGTGTCCAGGTCCCCTTGCAGGGTCAACCTCCCCTCTTCTCCCTCAACTACTGCTCCCATCTTGGAGCCATCAGCGAAGAGACTCATTTCACACCCTATACCCTCCCTGATGTCCGATATGTATGCATTAAACAGGATCGGAACCAGGACAGAGCCCTGCAGTACCCCACTACCAACCTCTCTAGGGTTCGAGAGCTCCCCACAGATCACTACTCTCTGGGTGCATCCAGCTAGCCAGTTTTCAATCCATCTGACCATCAAAGGACCTACTCCCAACTCCATCAGTTTCTCCACCAGACCATTGTGGGGGACAGAGTCAAACGCCTTGCTGAAGTCCAAGAATAATACATCCACAGGCTTTCCCCTGTCCAGTTCTGATGTTACCCATTTGTAGAACTCCACAAGATTGGTTTGACATGATCTTCCTGGCACAAACCCATGTTGCCGACTATCCAGACCTCCCACCTCCTCCAAGTACACCCCCAATCGTTCCTTTAGTATACTCTCCATTAATTTTCCCATCACTGAGGTCAAACTGATGGGTCTATAGTTACCTGGTACTTCCCTTGACCCCCTTTTATGGATTGGCACCATGTGCTCTCGCCCAATCTAGGTACCCTCCCTGTCTCAAGTGACCTGTTGAGCTCTGCCAGGTGCAGCCAGTATGTCCGCCAATTCCCATAGTACTTCAGATGAATGCCATCCGTCCAGGAGATTTGTCTTCTTTAGGGCCTTGAGGGCTGACCACACCCTTTGGCGGAGATAGCATCATCCGTCCCCTCCACCTTACTGACCTTTTATCCTTATCATGATGTGACACCCTGGGTACCTCTCCCTCCCTCTTGCTCCATTTCTGTTGCTCCCCTGATCCCACTCACTGCGCTTCTATCCCCATCATGTCTTGCTTTAGATATCCCATCCCCTCCCTAGTGAGCACAGAGGCAAAGTACTCATTAAATACCTCTGCCTGGTCCTCGCCTCCTTCCACCCACCCTCCTTCTGATCTCAATCTGCTGAGATGGCCCTGCTTTTCCACTCCCCAATGTACCGAAGAACCCTTTCCTCCATGAATCCTCTGTGCCAGCCGCTGCTTTTACTGGACTTTTCCTCCTCACCATCCAGGTGACTTTTCTAGATGCAAGATGGTACATTTCCTTATCCTATCCCTCTTGTTGTTTTATATTTTTGTAGGCTGCCTCTTTTCTGGACCGCTACCTGAACCTCACTGGACCACCAGCATGGTTTATGTGACCTTGCTCTCTTACTGCTTCACCTTAGCACAGGTCCTGACTGCCTCATGAAGTCCCCGTTTTATGACCTCCCATCTCCTTTCCACATTTGTCATTGATGTAATCCCCTTCAAGTGATCCTTGAGAATATTTCCCATGCCCACAAAGTCTGCCCCCCTGAAGTCCACTGCCAGTGTCCTAGATCTCACCCCCTTCCCCCATGCTTATTTGAAACCAGACAGTATTGTGGTCACTCCCAGTCAGGGGATCCTCTATAACCAGCTCCCTTACCAGATCCCCATCTGCCAGAACCACGTCCAGGACATGCCCCTCCCTTGTGGGCTCCATCACATGCTGTGTTAAGAACACATCCTGGAAGCTGTCCAGCAGCCTCTGCTCCTTGGCCACCTTAGAGGACATGGTTCCCCAGTTTGTACTTGCATATTAAGGTCCCCATCAACACCACTCCTTCCCCTTTTGGTCCACACTGGGCAATGATGTTGTCTAGCAAACCATCCTCCAGAACATCACCCATCCCGGGGGGCCTATATACTACACCCAGCTTGACTTTATCTCCTGCTGGGGATCGTAAGGTGACCCATAAGGCCTCCACGTTTCCCTCTGCCTCTTCTACCCTAGCAATTTCTATGTAATTTCTAATGAACATAGCCACTCCACCCCCTCTGCCCACCTTTCTATCCTTCCTAAGCATAGTGTACCCCCGCACATTTAGGTCCCAGTCATGGTTTTTGTTGGCCCACATCTCCGTAACCACTGCCACGTCCACCCCCCCCCCGAACAGCATGGCCTGGAACTCTGGCAACTTGTTTCCCAAGCTCCTGGCATTTACTAACACCAACACCCACCCCTTATCCCTGATCCCTTTGTTGAACCCCACCCAGGTTCCTTATACTTCCATCCTCCCTCTGCTCCTCCTGAAACCTCCACCCCAGTCTGTTTCCCCCTCCCCCTTGGGTTTGAAGGCTACTCCCCTCATCTGGAGGAGAGGGCTTCTGGTCAGCCTCTCCCTTATCCCTTTCCCCCGTCACAAGTTTAAACCCCACCTTTCTTGAAGGTAGTCAGCCATCCCCTGTTTAAGGACTTCCTTCCCTAATGGGGCAAGATGAAGCCTGTGCTTGGCATACAGTCCCTTATCCTCCCAAACTCCATTCCAGTTCCCCAACACCCCCAACCCACTCTCTTCACCCCACTTCCTGAGCCAGTCATTAACCTCTGTGAGCTTCATTTTTTTCTCCACTGAGGCCTTTGGTACTGGCAATATCTCTGAAAAGGAAATGTTGCATCCATTATCCCGACAGACTCTGGCAAGTTCTTGGAACCTTGCTTGGATTTCCAAAACGCTATTTCCCTCTAGATCGTTAGTTCCCAAATGCACCAGGAAATCTGGTTTCCTTCCACAATCCCTAACCAGTTCATACACCATGAACTTTGATCTGTGCACTGTCAGCCCAGAGATACTCACTACCTTCAGCTGGCTATGGCATCCACCCCCCGTCCCTCCCACTGGATACCCCTAATCATCGAGTCTCCCAATAACAGAACCTTAACACCACCATCATCCTTATGGTTACCTCCACTATGCACTCTCAGCCCCCCATCCCCTCCTTTATTCATGATCTCAATTCCATGGGAGTCTTCCTGCCTTATTAGAAACCCCCTTGTCACCCTCCCCTTTCTGCCTCCCTCGTTATTTTGCCCACTTAACTCAGACCCCCTCTGAATAGATGTACCCTTTAACCCTCTCTTTTCCGAACCATTTATCCTGGCCCTGATGGTTTCCCCTTCCCCCACACCGCCATCCTCCCCCCTTGTAATAGTACCCCTACCTCCAGAGGCTCTGTGTGGGTCCCCTTTAGCTAGGCCCCCATCCTTGGTACTGACCCCCCTGCTGAAGGGGGGCTCCTCCCCACCTCCTTGTCTCCCAGTTTCTCTCCAGTCATGCTCTCCTCCCTCATGTCTGCAATATGTTGCATCTCCCCCATCTGCTTAACATTTATGTTTCCCCTTCTCCCTCTGGGACTATTTCTGTCCTTTCCATTGCCGGTCTGTGATGCCCTATGGGTATCTGACTCCCTCCCCCCGGCCTCTGTATCAGTTTCCTCATTTGCACCAACCCCTTCCTCCCCCTCTAGGTTGCTTAGTAGCTCAAATTTATTGTGACACTCTATGTCAGCCTCCATCAAGTAACCTGAGTTTCCCCTGACTGCAACTCTAAACTGCCCCTCTTCCTCCCCTCTTGCTCTGTTCTCCTTAGGAGCTCCTTTCCCACAGTCTGCTGTTTTAGGCTTCCCCACAACAGCCCCTCCTGACTCTTCCCCCTCCACTCTCTTTGTATTCGGAATGTTCACCCTGTACGCTTTCCCCTTAGCGTCAACATCCCTATCTAAGGGTCCTCTGTCCCTAATATCCCCCCTCCTGCTTGTTGTAACATAACGTCCTGTAATTTCAGAGCATTGCCCCAGCCTCCCCTCAGCCCCACCCTTCTGCTGCCCATATCCACACCCCTTATCCTTGGACAACCCCCAACTCCTTCAGCTTACTCCTTAAACAATATACTTCACTTCTGATACAAGATAGCTGTCTACAGAGTGGGCAGCCTCCCTCTCTCCAGGCCCAATTGAGAATTATTGCCATCCCACAGCCTGTGCAGCCTACAACCCTTCCAAGATGCCTGCCATGGTGGAATATGGCCACCCTGTTTGTCCCCCTCTGTTTATAATTGCACACACCCCTTTTCTCAGTCCCTTCCCCTTGGAATACAGTTTCTCTCTATATTGACTGCAGTTATTTACAAACCCAATTTCAACCCCACCAATAAAGTTCCCAAGTCTCACAAACACATACAGCCCAGTGTGTGTCCAGTCCCACTAACAGTGTGTGTATGCAGACATCAGGTACCGTATGATGTCACAGTCCCACCAGTTCCTGTTGCTTCAAATTTCAGTCCCAAACAGAAATACACAGCCCTTCAATCCCAACCCCCAGTGGCTTTTCAGTATTTAAAAAAGCCTACAAAACAGGGTGGGTGAGAGGACTCTTACCAACACCAGGCAAACATCACACTTAAATTTCACTCTAATTATCACTGCCAAACAAGTGTTCCCAAGCCCCAAAAGTTACAATATCACAGCCCAAGTAACAGTTCTAACTCAAAGTAGTAATTTTTAACACACAGAACTAATTTCACGTACAAAACTATTCAAATATTTCAGTTAAAACAGAATATAAACCCAGAGCTCTGTCCTTACCAGCCTCCTGCTTATGTTCCCAAGTGAACAAATGCATCTCATACAGTATAAATTGATTTGCATAGTCACTGCATCTCATGCAGTATAAGTTCATGTGCAGTCACTGCATCTCATACAGTATAAATTCATTTGCACAATCACTGCGTCTCATGCAGTATAAGTTCATGTGCAGTCACTGCATCTCATACAGTATAAATTCATTTGCAGTCACTGCGTCTCATGCAGTATAAGTTCATGTGCAGTCACTGCATCTCATACAGTATAAATTCATGTGCAGTCACTGCGTCTCATGCAGTATAAGTTCATGTGCAGTCACTGTGTCTCATACAGTATAAATTCATTTGCAGTCACTGCATCTCATACAGTATAAATTCATGTGCAGTCACTGCGTCTCATACAGTATAAATTCATTTGCATAGTCACTTTATCTCATGCAGTATAAGTTAATTTGCATAGTCACTGCATCTCATACAGTATAAATTAATTTGCATAGTCACTGCATCTCATGCAGTATAAGTTCATTTGCATAGTCACCGCGTCTCATGCAGTATAAGTTCATTTGCATAGTCACTGTATCTCATGCAGTATAAGTTCATTTGCATAGTCACTGCATCTCATACAGTATAAATTCATTTGCATAGTCACTGCATCTCATACAGTATAAATTAATTTACATAGTCACTGCGTCTCATACAGTATAAATTCATGTGCAGTCACTGTGTCTCATACAGTATAAATTCATTTGCATAGTCACTGCAGCTCATACAGTATAAATTAATTTGCATAGTCACCGCGTCTCATACAGTATAAATTCATGTGCAGTCACTGCGTCTCATACAGTATAAGTTCATGTGCAGTCACTGCATCTCATACAGTATAAATTCATGTGCAGTCACTGCACCTCATACAGTATAAATTCATTTGCATAGTCACTGCGTCTCATTCAGTATAAGTTCATGTGCAGTCACTGCATCTCATGCTGTATAAATTCATTTGCATAGTCACTGCATCTCATACAGTATAAGTTCATTTGCATAGTCACTGTGTCTCATGCAGTATAAGTTTATTTGCATACTGTGTCTCTCATACAGTATATGTTCACATGCATAGCAACTGCATCTCTTATACAGTGTATGTTCATTTGCACAGTTAATACATCCCCATACAGGATATGTGCATTTGCATGTTAAGTACGTTTATTTGCATAGTTACTTTGTTTCTTACACAGTATATGTTGATATGCATAGTTAAAGATCATTTGCAATGTTTTTAACCTTGTTTTTTCTGTCCAAATAAACACATTTTTACAGGTTCTTGTTGTGTCTTGTTTTATTTCAGAAAAGAGTAAAACAATCCAATTTGTAGTTTTTTTGTAATAGGCATCTGTCTGATTGCTCCGTTTCATCAAACATCACTCAAGTAGTTTTGATCCCTTACAGCCACCCAGTAAGACAGCTGATGTCATTTTTGGAGTTGACTCAGTACTCCTTGCACTAAGTAGCAGGGAACAGCATAATTTCAGCCTATTTATCGATGTATCACAGTGTGTATTGTACTGTACTAAACAGATGTTCTCTGGATGCCTAGTAGTCTAACATTTTACTTCACTACAGCCTTGCAGCTAATACATTATTTTTGGGACTTCTCTCCCCCCCCCCCACTAATATGATTCATTGCGATTGTAGTGTGTGTATCTGAACTCCGTGATATAATTTTATCACTGTCCTGTGTTATTTGTGTGTTGTCACTTCTCAGTCACCTGTGCTGTGTGTGCTGTATAGTTTGTTGCAAAGCATAGTTCTTGTGACATCTGCGGCTGATAATTTGAAATAACTAATCCACATCTACCATCTGTAATTAATTTTATTGAAAAGTGAATGAGTGAGTGACGCAAATATCGGGTGACATGCAATGTTGCCTGCCATTTGAAGTTATTCTGCTGATTATGTACCACATAGAAAACTTCATTCTTTTCTCATCTAACACTTGATGTGCCTTTTTTATTTGTAGAAACCTGACCATTGACGCAGTGTGTATTACGGCTATATCTGGGCTATCGAAAATGAACTTCTCGCAGATGCAAATGTCCTCTGCCATTACACGCATCTTGTTGGTTACTGACATTCTGCATATTCTTCGCCTCTTGACAAAGTACCTATGCCATGAAATGAATTCCTGTTCATCATTGTACAGTAAAAAGATTTCAAACAATTCCTTTGACATTGTGGTATCTGTCTTTTTTGAGCAGCTGCTAACCATTGTCAGCACCAGTGAGAGAGCAGTCTTGATGTGACAGTGTGTCACCATCCCATTTCCTGCTTCTTCCTCGCTTGTCACTTCAGCTGACAGTGGTAGTCGGACAATTGCTTTTCATCTTCTGCTGAATGAAACAGGGTGGCATATTAGGATCGTGGATGGCTAACTTTTTATTGGTTTGGGCTGGTTATCATTGATATGTTGATGTAAGCTGAGCTGTCATACCTCGCTGATGGTCAGGTAGTTTCCAACTATTAGCTGTGTTTTTCGGTCTACCTTGGTTACACACAGTGTGTTCTTTTTTGTTTTTGAATAAGTAATCTGTGGTACTGTTTGTCATAGTCTTGACATAGTACCAACAGTGATCAAATCATTATTTGTCTCTGTGCTATTATTTATGTTTAATGTATCCTAATTGTAATCGACAGTTTACTTCAGTGAACAACTCTCTGAGGGAATAATAACTTTTTTAATAAATCACACTACTGCTGATTTATATTGTACCAGTGTTGCCTACTACTTGTAACTGGGACACAGCCTACTATATAATGATCTGCTGTAGACAGTGATTTGATAATTTATTTTTGATTTACTTCCTACAGGGCACAGTGACATCTCCACAGTCACATCTAGCAGAATATTTGATTAGTTGTCCATTCTGTACTGTCCACCTGAAGCTTTCATAAAACATTTTTTAGAGAGTTATAATTGTGGTGAGTGTCAGAAGCAAGTAGGTTTTGCTCATTTATCCTAAAAATACTTTTTTTTTTAATCTATTGTGGATTTCCTGTGTGTGTGTGTGTTGGAGGTCGTTCTCTCATAATGCACATATATTAGTTATGTGTGTGTTTAGTGCAATTGCATTTGGTATTGACACTGATGATCCTACTTTTACTTCATTCCTGTAGTGCTTTGTGTCTGTCCAGCTATCGACAGTGTTTCATCCTTTGAGGCTGGATTTCTCTCTGTTCAAGTGTGCTGAAGTATGACATTATTCTGAGACTGTAGCGCGGTGTATGTTTTGTGATACTGTATGATTCTTAATGTGACAGCTGTGTTTGTGCGTCAGGTTGCTATCATTCATTTTGTGGTTTCTACGTAGATATAGGGTGCAGTGTAGCCCAACTTTACAAAATCAAATATGCCATACTGTTCAGCAGTGGGATGTAAAAATAATTTGTTGTCTAGGCGTAGTTTCTACAGATTTCCAGAGGACAAAATTCGCAGTAAGCAGTGCATTACTGCAGTGAAAAGGGAGCTCTGGGTACCAGCTACCCACAGTGTACTGTGTTCTGATCATTTTGAACCTGAGCAGTTTCTCATTCATCCATCAGTTTTACAGCGTACAGGGTTTTGTCCTGGACAACGCTGCATAAAGATGGATGCCACACCCACCTTATTTAGTCACCGTAAAGAGGCACAGATCCAAACTAGCAAGGCTGTTGAGAAGCGTCAAAGAATTGAGGTAAATGTTTGTTTGTTTTTTTTCATTACAGGGACACTAAACTGTTATGGCAATACACATTCTGTAAGCTTATAAAGCTGTATTTTGTTGAACAGAAACTGTAGTCAGGGTCATGTTGTCTGCCCATCATTATTAATTATTATTGTTAAGCATGTCCATGTGTGTATTGGCACTTCTTGCACAAAGCCAGCGTTTGATTCCACAGGTATGTGTGTAGCCTCTACAAAACTGTCTGACAATGCATTTCTCAGTCACATCATTCCACAGGCCTTAGGCACTGACAGGACATTTTGGTGTCAACTTGCCAGTAACTCCGTGTGTGAATGTCAGTGAGATGGGGGTAGATCTACATGATGTTATTCGAGAGCTGTACTTAGGTATTTGATAACCGAGTTACTCTGGTGGTCACCAACACTGAATAATGTTTCACTAACCTCCAATGTGGTCTATAAGTTGAAGTTATGATAGGGCACAATTTGACTATTGTTGCTTTCTCCTTTTCAATGTGCATGGTTCAGTGCTCCACAGTGTTGATGCCTGCCAAGAAATTGCTAGAGACATGTTTCATTCTGCATTTTACCAATAAAATTAATCCTCCTGCAGCTTCTCAACATCGTGTGGCATGTTCTTGATGTGTTCAAGATAAATGATCTGGAATGCCAACCAGCGCCCTGCCCTTCCCCCCCATGTTGTGGCTCTGATGAAGGGTCTACGCCTTCCATAATAAATTGACGTGTTTGGCCGCTTTACTCCACAGAAATCATATCACTGTCTGACTTAACTGAACCTCAACTGCATGTTACTTCCACCTTGATGCCGTCACATTGCTGGTTCAAGATGTTAAGTGAGCAACTGGACACTATGCAGTGCACGCAAGATGGCAGTACTGCACAACTAAAGGTTGTGGTAACGTTTGAGGCTGCATTTTCATGGAACTTACATTTCCTGAATTGCATTTTGTACTCATAACATATAGAATATTGGATAGGCAACTATGCCCAACCAGTGTGTTCTGCCGCAGATGTCCTCTGATTCCCTCTGACCTCAAGAGCAAAGCTCGATAGATCAGTGGGAATCAGACCCCCTTAGGTGTCAGTACATACTGGTTATGGATCTAGTTGCTTATCCTGTTTTTTTAGTGTACTGTATTATGTGAAATGTGTGCACGTTTTTTTTTTTCTCCTTCACAGTGAAACTGACTTGTGTGGTCCCTAGAGGTTCTGGAACGCTGCTCTACTATGGAAGTGTACAATCACAATCCATGACATTTGAACTGTGGTTCAACAGCATTGTGAAAAGGGTGGATTTCTATGTAGACCAGTTCTCTAATGAACACAGTTTATGCGTCCTATTTTCTGGTGCGTTTTCTAAGAAGCGGTCCTGCACTATTCATTTGAATAAGATTGGTAAGGTACACCCTATGTCATAATTAGCTGACACTTGGTTATAGTCATGGTAGTAAAGACCTTATGTCAAATGGCTAAACACTAGTATCTGTCAACTGGAGAAACTAACAGGATTCATAAGTCATTTAGTTACTTGGACCACCACTGGGTGTGTGTTTATAAGCATATAATGCACAACTTTTGTGTGTTAAGGATACTCGGCCTGTGGCCTCGTGGTTAACAGTGCAACCTATGCATTCATTAAATGCCTAAAAACACACTCCCTTTTGATGTTCATTGCTTACTTACTGCAACTCAGGAGCAAGCCTTACAGACAAGCACAAATTTTAAAACAATCGCATGTAGCTTGGTTATATGCTGATTAATGGTCATAGTGCTCATGAAAATTTAAGATTCAGTCATCTTTAATATGCATTTTATGAGTCCATTAATAGGTGCTTACAGAGCTGGGCATTCTCACTGTTACTCAGAAACGCACTTGCAAGGACACCTCAACATCAACTGGTGCTGGATCTCATGATATATTAAATGATACTCCTATCCTTAATGACAGATGCCATGAAAGAGAGGGGGGGAGCATGGCAAGTGTGGGAACCCACACAGAGAGAGTGGTAAGTTATTTTATACATGTATGTTTTCAATATTACTGTATTCTCATTAATCTTGCTGCCTTACTATGACCGATACCCACACCCCCTTTGAACATCACAATGCCGCAAACACACTCCCCTGAGCCTTTCATTAAATGTGTGCTATCTGATACTTGGCTTGTGGTCCTTGCCATGCAAGTGGTGATGAGCTTACATTTGTCTGATCCTCATCCTGCCTCCGTGGTTTCTATTTTCTGCATATGTTTTTTTTTTTTTTACACTTTCACTCTCATCAGTAATCTGCCATGTATTGATTTGCAATCATGCGTTGGTAGCCCACTGTACGAATAAGCACATTTCTGTGAGTTTCTTGGACCTTCACTCACCAGCAGTAGCACTGGTCTCGCCTTCTGTTCCTGGACACAGAACTGGTGACTGGCAGAGAGCTCCTTCAACCTCTGTTGGTGGTTGCAATGAACTGTCATTGAGCTCCTACCATTACAGTAGAGCTCACTGACAGTTCATTTGGTGGCCGGCAGCAGAGGTGAAAGGAGTGCTCTGCTGGTCGCCAGTTCTGTGTCAGGACTGTGGGGGGGGCGAGTTGGTGGGTACTACCTGCTGGAGTGGGAAGGGGGTCACTAGAACACCACAGAAATTATACTTATTAGTACAGTGGGCACATGGTGGAATGGGGAGGGGGTTGCACAATTACATGTATTAATGGGACAGCAGGGATCCTGCATGGGGTGATGAATTAAATGTATGAACGGGACAGCAGGGATAGAGGAGGGTGTGATGAATTGAATGCATTAATGGGACATCGGGGATGTAGGTGATGAAGTAAATGAATTAAGAGGATATAGGGGTATTTGGGAGGGGTTTGGTGAAATGAATGACCTACGGGGACATCAGGGTGTTGCTTGGCATAAAAACAGCATTTTGTACTTTGTGATTATGGGAGTAAGACATTATTCAGTTGAAGTGTGTTGTATGTGTGAGTTTGAATAATACAAGTAAAACAGGTGGTAGGGTTTCATCCTACACACTACTAGTTGTCATTTTCCTTCATTATATCTTCCTACCTCCCTTCATCCCATCTTCCCACTTCTAATCATCCATTACCTACATGCAAATGATACAAACCAGATTAGATGGGACACAAACATAGAATATCATTACATGTTAGCCCCTACCAGCCTCAATTCACATTTCCAAGCTGTAGAGGAGCAACAGTTATCATTGGCCTCCTCATTACACCCTAACGTCATCACTACAATTCAAAGTTCATGTTTCTGTTTCATATCGATTTAGTAAATGAAATCATAAATTGTCTTTTAGTAAGAAACTAACAGTGGTACATCAACAACCTTCACCGCAGCGTCCAATTTTCACTACTGTCAGTGGATGTTCCATCAGCTTACACATAAGTATATAACTTTTCAGTCATCAATTATATCAGTCTTAATTGTATGTACCTGCTGGCCAGGTGCGGATCTCCCCCTCTCGTACACTCCCTTTATTTCCTCTGTCCATCTGGTGGAGGTCCGATGGACATCGTAGGCAGGTGTGGACGTCAAGTAGTGGGATAGTGCATCAGTGATGTGGCTTACGCATGCCTCCACCTGCATGAACACAGCAAACAGCCATGGCAAGGGGAATGAACCTTGCATAACTCCACATGATAGGAGTGTAGTTGAGAAATAGAAGTTCTCCATCAAAACTTGTTCATTCCTGTCAGATAGATGTGTTGAAGCACGGTGTGGTCCAAGAAGGCGAACTCTCATTGGAAACAGGAGGAAGTGAATTGACCATTATCTCTACCTTTGGCCACTTGATAGACACTTAGCCCACAAATCAGTGCCTTTTCATTGCTGTGCCATGCACTGTAATCTGGTTTGCATGCCTAATAATTGACAGAGGTCATGAAGCAAGCCGCAAGCTGCATAGCTACTGCTTTATCATCAACATTCCCTACAAATGGAAGGAATGAAATCAGTTGTAAATTCATCATCACATCAGTGTCTGCCCCCCCCCCCCGTGTGACTCAACTGTGATCAACCACTGGGGAGGACAGTCTTTTCAGTGGAACTTCTTCATCTTTGTGTCGCAGCACATCTGGTATATCTTACTGCAAACACTAGGCACCAGTGGATGTTGTTGTGACAATACCTAGCGACCACGCCTGTCACCGAGCTAACAAGACAAGCTGGCATTAAATACAAACCTTTACATTGAAGTTAATTATTTAAAATATTGCATACCCAACACTCGCCAGACCACAATGTATTTGAGAAAGTAGTACACGGTTTTGACTCTCCTAGAAATTCTCAGAACAACATAATTCTATGAGCATTGACAATGGATGCCAATCATGATGGCCCTACTGTTTCTTGTGCATCAGCTACCCCCCCCCACACACTCCACTAACAACACACCTATATGTGTAGACATCACTGATACAATGACGTGCATGTAGCAATTGAAAATTATTATCCAGCACATGCGACATTTACTTCGTTTACAGTGCAACTTAGTGTACGTATTTCAAAGATAACACTCCTGTTTCATAATGATCAACTTTTAGTGTTGTGTAGTGGTTGAATGCTACCTTCAGCTATGTCACTGGTATACTGTATACTGTATCACTGATATATATGAGGCACTGACAATCAGCTCACTGTTAGACTCACATTCTAGTAGTAAAGAACTGTTTTATTACCAGGAATATCAGCAACATTATGTTTTTGGATGTTTCTCCCTGTTCTGTCTTTTATGACAAATTCCTCTTGTTTGGTGTCTTTGCTTATCAAACAGACTTATGCAAACAGAGGATGTCAAGACGTTGAAATATGTGACACATGGAGGAGGCAAGACTACGTTCACACGAGGCACACAAACAACTCCTTTTGTCATTGAGAGAGGGATCCAAGTCAACATTCCGAGCAGTACCATGAGTTCTGTTGGGACCCAATGTGATGCTCCATGCTATGACAATTGAGTCCATGCAGATCGTTCAAGATGCAACTATGACTGTGAAGATGATTATGAAACAGAAGAGGATGACTATGAGGATGACTTTGCCGATGACCCTGACTGGGTACTAGAAACAGATTGTGAACAGAATACCAGCATGGATGAAGGGTCACTTGGAAAGTAAGTTCAATCAAATGATGTTTGAAACTTGTACTATTTGGTGTATAATTTATTTACTTCATGTACTGTACAATATATTTGGTGTACCTTTTTTTAGCATGTCCATACTTCCATGTTATTGTCTTACAGGTTGACAGAGTTGCAATTTGGGATGACCGATGTCAATGAGAGAAAATATATAGTATTTGAAAGTGCTCTCTTTCTGCTTCTTCAGCTTTGCTCCGTCTGTCTGGGTTGTTGCCGTGTATTTATACAACAGATTACTGGAACATTAGTAGTAATGGTGCAAGTCTGTAAGAATGGACACCAGCGAATGTGGGAGAACATGACGAGACATGGTTCACTTCCAACTGGAAACCTGTTGGTACCATTCTCTTTTCTGGTGCAAGTCCCAGTAGAATTATCAATTTATTCTTTCATTTAAGAATTCCCACTATTTCAAGATGCACTTTCAATCTATACAGTCCACGTACTTTATTCCAGTGGTGGAATGTGTATGGCATTGTAAACAGGAATACCCGTTAACAACATTCCTGAATAATACTGCTAAGCTGGGGGGAGATGCAAGCTGTTGCGCTCTCCAGGCCATACAACGAAGTTCGGTTTGTACTTTCTGATGGATTTGATACATTGTAAAATTATTGCACTTCAGCTTGTCTGGGTAATGTATGCACACACAGACTTTTGGTATGGTGGTTGTTATATCAACACTTGCATTTACTGTCACACAACCTGACTTCAGACAGCTTACATGTATATTTTCTTTACATAGAGTAATGAAGTGCCTACTTCCAATGCTATGGAACTTGAAGGACTAAAGAGGTGTCTTGCCCTGGTACGGTCTGCAAATGTCAAAACTGAAAGCCTTACCACAGACAGACATGTGTACATTAAAACTTATATGTGGGAGTTGGAAAGCACTGTACAACACTGGTTCGATGTCTGGCACATGGCTAACGGTATTCAGATGGAAGCGTGCATTCCCAACATTGTGCTTCATCCATGCGCACATTAACAATTTCTTATTTTTAATTGATTTAGGCATTAAAAAGAAAATTGAGGCCAGAGGGAAACACAAAGACTGTTCACTTCTCAACGAGTGGGCTAAGTCTATTTCTAACCACTTATACTGTGTGCGAGCAGCAGTGGTGGCAATGGTGGAGTTGTTGAGGCAAAGTGGAGATCATTAACAAATCACGTGTCTGACAAATATTCCAGCCATGGAGACATTTTTTCTGAATGTGTTCACGGCCATCGGGAGGACAGAAAATGGATCTGACAGGATGCGTTAATAATAACTTTTTTTTGTTTGTAAAGCATTTTCATGATAGCTATTTTCTGAAATACTCCTTACATCATTAGAGTCATGCTAAAACTGTACCACAGTTTGTTCGCTCAATGTGACAATGCCAATTACATAGTGCTGGCTGAAGATTGCAAGTTGTTGACTGTAAATGCTACTGGGATTTCCCGCATTTCCCAAAATAATCCAAGGAGAACGTGTTCTGTTACAGTACACTTTAGCAATAAGGCTAGAGTAACAGTATGATAATCACCAACTGTGGGTGTACTATGTCCCGAGGCACAGACGATTCTCATACTATCCCAAAAGGTGATTAATGGACTGTTTCTCTAACTCATGTGAGTGCCTTACTGTTATTATAAACTTTATCCAGAACAGTAAGGAGTTAAAGGTATACATTCATGATGTTTACAACATTAATAACGAGCTTTATAAGACAAAAGTTCATTCAACAGCATTTTAAGCATGCTGGTACAAAATCTGAATTCGACATTCCTATTATCCTACAGTGCTAGATAATGTATAACTGACAGTAAGATTGCACATACCATGATAATCACAAGGAGAATGGTAGTGTAAAATGGAGTAATGTAAGGGTGTTGGAAGCTAAGCCAGTCATAGTTCCACATTTATGATACCATTCTGAAAATCTTGAGACACTGTAGAGTTGACTGTATTGTAGGCGTGAAGTCGACAAAATTTGCTCCCCCCAAAATTTAGCGAATAGCACTCAATTCGCAGGGCACAATTCACGAAAATTTGGCAATTTGCAGAGCTGGGGGGGGGGGGAGGTTGACCCTGAAGTGTGGAATTTCCACACAAAACTACTAAAATTAATATCCCTGGTGTCTAGTGGTAGTGCCCCCCTGCCTCCTCCCGAGCACACTGCTCTCATGTCTAGTGGTTCCCCCCTTCACGGCCAATTGCTGTCAGGAAGGACCATGAAATCCCTTCCCTGGTGTTAGTGCCTCCCCGCCACCAATCACCGGCCACAATAAATCCATCCCCACCCCGGGTGCTGGCACCCTGCCTTGTTGTCCAGTGGTCACCCCCGCCCCCGCCGACTGCCACCTGGCCAGCACCCACATCCACAATACTGTCTTAATTAAAACAAAAGTTCCATTTAATTCCTGGTGTCTAGTGATCCCCCATCCCCACCCTGTTGGGTAGTGCCCCACCCTGCTTCCCCCAATCCTGACCCAGAGGAGGCCACCGAATAGCCCTCTACACACCTCCACGGCTGGCAAACCGATTGAGCTCAATGAATGAGTGCATGCTTGTACAAACACACGCTCATTCATTGACAGCTTGCAGTCATTTTCTTCAGTTTTCAGGGTAGAAGAGAAAGGTAGGGGTCTGCTCTGGTCACTGGCGGGGGCAGTGGGATGAGGAGTCCACAGTGCCATTCCCCCATCCACCTCCAGCCCTGCGGGCTGCCGGAGCAGTCCTCTCCCTTTCTCTACACCCGAAAACTGAAGAAAATGACTGTGATTGATTGGGGGCACTGATACCAGGGAAGAGATTTAATGAAAAAAAAAATATATTTTTTTATATTGTGGGTTGTGGTGAGATCGGTCGGTGGGGGGGGGCCCACTGTACTCCAGGAAGGGAAGTCGGGCTGCTGGCTGTGGGGGGTGGGAATGCAAATTCTTCTTACTTTGGTTTTTTAAGTGCAATTTGCATTTAAAACCCCAAAATGCAAAGCAAAGTCACAAATGGTGAATTCTAGGTAATTTCAGAAAATTATGCAAAGTGCTCCGCAGATGTGAATTTCGCGACTTAGCCACAAATTCTCCTGAGGAGAAAAACTTCACTGCATCTCTATTTAGAATTCTGCATGTGTGTCCAATAATTATCACAATTTCATGTTGTTTAATGCATATTTTTTATCATTTTTCTGGTCAGGAAGCAAGGCTCATAAGGAATTAGCAAACATAGTGCACAGTACACTTCTATATAAGGACATCAGGAAACTATCCCCTGCCAAATAAACTTTACCCCTGGAGGCCTTTCATAAGGCAGTTTTATTTTTTGCTCCGAGAAACATACATTACTTCTATTGAAGCATGGAAGCAAGGTAATGTCATCATCAGTACTGACGATGAGTGGTACTAGTAGACCTCAATATATTGCATGACTTTTTATTGTTTAAACAGCAAACTGGACACATATTTTTTAAAACATAAAAAAATGTTTCTGCTCGCTGCTTGCTATACATCTCCCAATGGAAAGCTGTTGTATTTGTTTAGTATTTGAAACATAGAAACATAGAAGATTGCTGGCAGATAAGGACCACTAGGCCAGTACAGACTGCCCATTTTCTCTACCTGCATTGCTGAAGTTGACCCTGTGTGGTCATCAGTCTACAGTTCTCCATCCTATATCTAGTGTCCCCTTATGTCTATCCCATGTACGTTTCAATTCCCCAACTGAGCTTGCTTACACCACCCCCTGTGACAGGATATTCCAGGCTTCCCCTACCCTATCTTGGCACCAAGTGCATGATTTTGCGTTGTTTTGTATTGAACTTCAGCGGCCACATATTGGAACACTTCCCCACGTTTCTTGTATACTTCCCTCATGTTTAGTTCCCCCCACCCACCTTCCTTCCCCTCTCTGTCTCTCCTGTATGGAGCGTAGCCTGGAACATGATCCTCACAGCAGTGACTTGTGGTGAACCATGACTGTTATTGCTACTAGATCCAGGATTGTCTCTGTCATCAAAGACATATCCCCAACCCTCTGAAATGCCCCTGATGTTTCTCTGGTTCTCTCTCTGCATGGTATTTTGTACCCAAGTGGACAATGGTGCCCACCTCTCTCCCTATTGCAGCTTTCCCAGAAATCTTCAGGATTATCTTTCTAGACCTCCTAACAGTAGCATCTGGAATGCACCTAAGCTCCTGTACATCCTTCCTCCCGGTGTCTAGCTGTTCCCCCTTCTTGATCAAGTCCCCCAACCGGATTTGATTCATCCTCATCTTTGGTCCTTTACACCCGGCATTGAGGTCACTGCCTCGATTGTCCTCCACATCAATCTTTACAAATACTTTAGGTGCCTCATACTGGTAGTCACCCTCAGCCAGAGAGGCATTAGAGTTATGTAGTTGGATATGTAAGGTGTTATGCCTTTCTCAGCCTCCCAAACACTCCCAGAGCCCACTGTTGCCCTTGTGCCCAATCATCCTGGCATCTTTTGGGGCAATGGGGTTGGTCTGGGTGGTCTTTGGATGCCTTGTTACAGTATGTATGGTAACGTTTTTCAACCTTTTATTGCTTTTCTTTGTACTCATTTCATAACTTTGTGATTTACAGATTGATCATAGCAGCGCTTCATTTCAATCAAAAATTACACTAAACTGTACACCTCCATGCACACATCCCTGCCACAAGGTACCCAACAGTTCCTGGACCACCTCACCCTATTGAAGCTCTTCCAGTTCCAGGCGGATGCCTTAGAGACTTCTATTACTGAGAAGTAGGTAACACGGGCTACCCTTGACCTTCAATCAGGCAAGTCGTCGGGAGGGGACGGATACCCCGTGGAATTCTACCAGCGGGTAGTTATCCAAATAACTCCCCTATTGACCAGGGTTTACCAAGACGTAGAGACTCTTAGATGCCCCCCCCCACCACCACACTTAGAGAGGCTGTGATAACTGTAATACCCAAGAAGGGAAAGAATCCAACCAACGCGTCAAGCTACAGATCCATCTCCCTCATTAATGTGGACAGCAAGATCTTTGCAAAAATCATGGTCAACAGGCTACGCCCACTCCTGCCTGAGTTAATCCACCCCGCACAGGTGGGATTCATCCCAGGGAGGAACAGCTCCAACTGCATTCAAATCCTTATAAATCTCATGTATGCAGTAAGAGACATCCCTACACTGGTACTAGCTATTGCTGTGCACTTTGAAAAAGTGTTCGACTCCCTGGAATGGCATTACCTCCACTTGGTGCTCTCCCACTTCGGAGTAGGGGACAGATTTGGAGCCCGTATCCAGGCCATCTACCACTCCCCCTCTGCAAAAGTCTCCACAAATCAACTGTTATCCCATCCCCTCACACTAGGCTGAGGTACTTGGCAGGGGTGCCCACTATCACCTCTTCTGTTTGTTCTGGCAGTGGTACCCCTGGCAGCCACAATCCAGCAGCATCCAGACATTCTAGGCACCAGAGTTGGGGGGAAAAAGGTACCCAACTCTGATGTATGCAGATGACCTACTTATACCACTGGCAAATGCAGCAGAGGCCTTACTGCTGCTCTTAAACCTCCTGGACTCCTTCGCAGCACACGCCGGTCTTCAACTAAATCAGGCAAAGATGGAGACAATGCCCTTGAACCAAAATTGCACCTCAAACCTTGCCTCCAGAGAAGGACTGATGTGGGCTCCAAATGGTATCACATACCTGGGCATAACAATTACCCCCACACGATAGCCTCTGGGATACCAACCTACAACCCCTCACATGCTCCATAAAAACAGAATTTGCGAGATGGAAACTCCTACACCTCACTCTAGCAGGCAGGATAGCAGCAATAAAAATGATCACTGCCTCCCAAAAGTTTTAGCTCCTATCCCACATCCCACCTTTCTCCCTAAGAAATGGGCACAGAACCTTGACAGACTAATAGGTGACTTTCTGCGCGAGGGAAAAAAGTCAAGATTCAGCTGCAAAAAACTAAGGACCCATTGGAAAGATGGGGGTTGGCACTTGCCCTAGATGGTGGAATACAAACTAGTGTTCCACACTGCACAGACGACACACTGGCTGCACCCCCCCCCAATCTGCACAAGCTCCACAATGGGTAGGTATGGAGCATACCCTGGGATGGGTATGCATGCTTTGGGCTCTTTTATACAAAACACCAGGCCCACATAGGAAGCACTACCCCACAATAGATCCAGCGGTGCGGTATTGGAGGTTAGTGCACAGGAAATTAGGCCGAAACCCATTCCCACCCTCATATATGCCATTAAGGGATAACCCCCATGACCTGATAGACATTAAAAAATGTGCCATTGGCCCTAGTGGGCAGCAAAGGGTATCTTACACATCGATATCCTAGACTCTTCCAACCCCAGGGTAGCCACCTTCCAAGCCCTCAAAGACAAGTGGGGGCTGCAGCAGCATGATTTCTGGAGGTACCTCCAAATTAGGGAAGCCGTGGAGCTGCTTCTCACTGAATACCAGACCAGCAGGCAGCACAGTGAAATTAGAGCCTAGCTGGCATAGACCAAGGGACTAGCAGGGACAATCTACACTAGGCTAAGGGATACCTTGCCTTTCCTGTCAGAGGAGTCAAAATTTAGATGGGAAAAGCTATTGGGCACCCCTTTCTCGAATGATCAATGGGCCCAGGTCTGGAGAGATGCACACCACTGGTTCAGGGACGCACGCAGTAGACTGATGCAAAACAAAATTCTGCACGCATGGTACAGAACTCCTGCCACTCTCCATCTAGCTAAAATGCTAGACAATGACAAGTGCTGGAGATGCAAGAGTCCCGGAGGAGATCTGCACCATATACTCTGGGACTGCCCAAAAGTCATACCCCTATGACACCAAGTGGTAAGCGTAGGATCCCAGGTATTCAAGAAGACCATGCCTGTCTCAGCCCCACTCCTTATCTTAGGTATTAGAGGCACCAACCTGAAATTGCCACCACATGAATACAGATGGCTAGCCCTGTTAGCACTACAAGTCCAAAGGGCGTTACGACGCAGATGGAGAACTACAGAAATCCTCACTCTGGGGGAGGTCATGAGGACCCTCACAGCAACAGCAGAGTTAGACAGACTGTCTTACTCACAGGAAAATTGCATGGTGAAATTCTACATCTGTTGGGGCCCGTACATGGCCTTCATGAGCCCCCAGACTGGCATAGGGTAATTAATTATACTCAGAGAGGGACCACTGGTCCACGCGCCCTATAAGGTCATTCCGATCACCTCCGTGTGCCTGCATGAGAATCCCATGCAATGCACTCCAGCATCCTATTGGCCCTAGCCATAGCCCTCCAGCATTGAGCAGAGTTGTTCATGCTCCCAGTTACTATGATCCCAAGATTCTTCTCCTCAGTGACCCCTAACTGCACCCCACCCAACCAATATTCCCTCATTGGGCTCCTTGCCCCCAAGTGCATAACTTTGCACTTCTTTGCATTAAAACCCAATTGCCACCTCGCTGACCACTCCTCAAGTCTGGTTAGGTCACCCTGTAGCTTCTGCCACCCCTCTATTCATCCACAACAGCTCCCATCATGGTGTCGTCCGCGAACAGACTGATCCTGCTCCCAACCCTGTGAGCAATATCTGATATGAACAGTCCAAATAACACCATACCCAGCACAGAGCCCTGTGGCACACTACTGGTCACTGGCTTGGGAGATGAGAGTTCCCCTCCCACAAACACCTGTTGCAGTCTATCTCCAAGTCAAGACCTGATACAGCTAGCCATCTTAGCCCCCACCTCTATGTGTTCCAGCTTTGCCCAAGTCGTCCATGAGGGACTGAATCAAAGGCCTTGCTGAAATCCAAATATAGAATATCCACTGCATGGCCCTTGTCCAACTCCCTTGTCACCCAGTCATAGTATTCTATTAGGTTGGTCTGGCACGATCTCCCTGAGACGAACCCATGCTGCTGCCCATCCTGGAGATCATTGACCTCCAGGAAGGTTATCAGTCTCTCCTTCAAGATTGCTTTCATGAGCTTACCCACTATGGAAGTGAGACTGACCAGTCTGTAGTTACCCGTCTTGTCCTTTGGGCCACTCTTGTGGATAGGCACCACATGAGCCAACCTCCAGTTCTGCGGCATGCACCCCATGTCCAGGGAGGTGTTGAACAGGTTAGTCAGCGTCCTGGCCAACACCTCCGAAATCTCCCTCAACACCCTAGGGTGAATGCCATCCAGACCTGGTGCCTTATCCACCCTAAGTGCCTTCAGACCTTCCAATACCCTGCTTTCTAGAATCACTGCATCAGTCATCTCCTCCCCCCTCCTCCTCCTCATCCTTCCAGTCCATGAAGGCAGCGGACCTCCTACCTCCTTCATTAACACACAGCACAAGAATTAATTCAGTACTTCTGCCTGTTCCTCCTCCTCCTCCTTCTCCACCCACCCCTGCCCTTCCTAATCCAAACTATCCAGTCCCTAAAGTTCCTTTTTTCTCTCACGTACCTATAGAATTCCTTCTCCTCCTCCTCCCCTATGCCCTAAGCCAGCCTCAGCTCCTTATCAGTCTTGGTCTCTCTTACTAATTTGGTTACTTCCTTGGACCTCTTTGCGTACAACTCCCTGTCCTCTCCTCTCGTGGTTCTTTTCATTCTCCTAAAAACAGCTCTCTTGGCCCTCACCCCCTCCAACACACTCCTGGTCATCCAGCATGGCATCTTGGCCCTGGACTTTTTGCGCAGAGTCCTGGTGCATGCTACAGTGGCCTCCCTCAGCCCAGACTTTATGATATCCCACTTCTGATGTGCATCCATCTCTGACCTACTCCTCTCAAGGTGCCCTCTCAGTACTTCCTTCATCCTCCCAAAGTCCTCCTGTCTGAAGTCTACTACCTTTGTTGCTGACCCCACAGCCTCTCTGCTCATGCTGAGCCCGAATCACACTGAAAGGTGGTCACTCCCAGCTAGTGGGTCCTCCACCTGTAGCTCCCTCACCATCTCCCCATTTGATGGTACCAGGTCCAATGTTACCCAGCCTGGTTGGTTCGCCAACTAACTGCACCAGGTGGCTATCCTGGAACACATCCAGAAGTACCTGTTCCCTGGCACTAGAGGTGGCTTGGGTTCCCCAGTCCACCCCAGGTAGATTGAGGTCCCCGACTATCACCACGCTCCGCTTATTACATACCCATCGAATCTGATCCACCAACTCCCTATCCAACTCCTCAACCTGTGTTAGTGATCTATGCACCACCCCTAGCCTCCGTTTCCTACCTCTTCAGTCCAGGAACTGCATCCACAGTGCCTCCGTCCTCCCCTCCTCCCCCTCATTCCTTGTGCATCTGATCACGTCCTTTACATAAATTGCCACCCCTCCCCACTCCCCTGTCCTTCCTGTACACCCTGTACCTGGGAATCATCAGATTCCAATCCTGGTGTTGGCTGGCCCACATCTCTGTGATGGCAGCAACATCCACCATTCCTATGTTTAACAGAGCCTGTAACGCAGCTACTTTGTTACCCAGACTCCTCACATTCAGAGAGACTTACCCTCCACCCAGCACCCACCTTCTCTTTGCCCCATGCCCCCTCCCCCTGACTTTCCTCTCTCAGCTCCCTCTCATTACAAACCCTTCTGTCTTGGATGATCAGCTTGTGCAGTTCCCCTACCTGGCAACCCTGCACACTACCTGCGCACTCGCCTCCCCCCTTCTTAGTTTAAAAACCCCATGGAAGCTATGTATTTCTCCAGTTTCTGCATCAAGACCCCCTGCCCAGCCCTACTCAAGTGCAACCTATCTGCTGCATATAGGTCACTGTTGACCCATATGTTATCCCAGTCCCCCACCAGCCCATATCCATGTGAGTGACACCACTTCACCAGCCATGAATTAAACTTCACAATCCTGTTGTTCCTTTCCCCTGCTTGCCCTGGGTACTGGAAGCACTTCTGGGAAGGCCACCAAGCACCCAACCTCCATGCACAACTTCCCTAGTTCTTCAAATCTGTCCTAGCCAACTCCACCTAACTCTCCACCACGTCATTAGTGCCTACGAGCACCACCACGTGAAGTTTTTCCCTTTCCCCTCCTGACACACCTAACCAAAACCTGACCCATCCAACCCGCTGTTAAGCCCGGTATGGATTCCACCCAAATCTGACTGTGTCACTCGCCCCTCCCTCCCCACCTGATCCCCTTAAGTATAGAGTGCCCCAACACCATTACTCAACCCCTTCCCCCCTTTTGCCTGTATCTGCCTGCAACCCCTTCCCTCCTTGAGTGTTTGCTCTTCCCTACCCATCAGCACTCAGATCCTCCCCACACTTCCCCCCTCCCTTCCTGCTGGAAAAGCCTTACCCCCTCTGCCTGCCACCCTTCTCCCTTGCCCAACGCACTGTCTATGATACCCACCCCACCCTGCCAAGTGCCACTCCAACTCTCCCTTGGCCTTTCCCCTTCACCAATTCATTTATTAGGGATTTATTTATTTATTAGAATTTTGGATAAATACCTTTGAGACAATGGCTCTTTTACAAAGGTTCCACATCAGTATACAAAGAACAGAAGTACAATTTGTGTGAGATTAGCAGGCAAGCAGTTGGAATACAAATTTCAGTACAGGGTATACATGGTCTAAAACCTACAGGTAATATAATTAAGTTAGAACAACACAACCAAGCATACATTTAAGAAGGATGGGTCACAGCAAACAATATTTACATGAATTAAAGCTGTCAGAAGGGCACTGTCAAAGGGAAAGGTGGAGTAGAAAAACTGAGTTGCTGCCAGTTGTGCTAGGTAGCGTAGGAAAGTGGGATGAGAGAGTAAGCGTAGAGGGGTAACTGAGAGGAAGGTAGAAGGAGAGGTGGGTGGGAGACAAGGATTGGGGAACTTGTGCAGCAGTGGGTGGAGTGAGCAGATTAGAAAAGGGAGAGGAGAAGGGTGTTGAAGGAGAGTAAGAGAGGAAGGTGGTGGACCAGGGCTAGGGAAAGAGGAAGGGGTATGGGGGGGGAGGGTGGTGGCAGGCAGAAGTGGGGGTAGTAGAGAGGTGCGAAGAACAGGATCCCCCTGCCTTGTCTGCTCCTCTCCTATCTCTGTCTTTTGAACCCACCCCCGTCTCCATCAGGACTCCTGTCCCCAGTGTCCTCCCTCCCTCCCCTGACTGTTACTTGCCCCAGTCGTGGGAGTACCATCCTCCTCCTCCGCTACAGACATCAGAACCTTGTACCTATTGCTTATCCCCATCCCCCTCCTACCAGCCCCCCCGGAGTGGCCTGGGACCCACAATTCAGCCCGAGTTCCATGTCTCCCCCCCCCCAGTCGCCTTAAACACAGTCTGGTCCTGTGTTATGTAACCCCACCCGGGGCCAGACCTCTGCTCGGTATTAGCTCTCCATCCCTGATACATCATGTCTGTATGTTGAAAGTTAATAAAATAAAATGTTTTAAACTCAAATGTGTTGGGTGGGAAGGGAGGGAGACTGGCAGGAAAATGAATATGCTATAGGAGAATTGGGGGTAGGGGTCTTTGACATGAGGCAATTTGCCTCATAAAATGAATGGCTTATTTACAGTTAATGAGTGGAGTGTGGTTTTTTTCCCATCCTTCTTGCCCACAAGCCATCAGTCTGCTACTCCATTTCTGGTCTTGTATCAGCCTCCTAGGGTCATCCATAACCTCCCCTTCCCCCATTGTCTGACCAGAGGGGACCGACATAAGGAGAGGTCCAGGAGTGTGAGCAATCATTATTTAGATGGCTTGAGTTACATGGGTTTTTGCAGCCTCCCCACCACCTGGTCCCGTATGATACTAGGTGGTGCCTCAACATGCCTCACATGCACATGGCATCCCCCCCTCCCCACCACGGGGGCATGCTCCCTGGCCTACAGCAGGAGTTGCTGCAGTGGCAGAATGCAGTGCTGACCCTCCCTGACTGGGAGCACTGCCATGCAGTAGGCACCTCCCCAGCACCACCACCCCCCCACCCCTGGCCACCTGGTCAGCTCCCAAGTTTGGTCCTGGACCTGGGTGGCCAGCATGGGAGCACAACAGGCTACTCACTGGGTGATCAGGCAGCCCTCTAGAGAACAGTATTCATAAGAGACTGGTTTGACTCTAAAATCAAAACTAGAACCAAAACCAGGGGTGATTTGTCAGAACCAAAACCTCTGTTTTTTCCTACCTATACTCCAGACTAATGTAATTTGCACTGTTATGAAAAAATGTGCATGTTAAAAAGGGAATTCATTAGGTCACTTGAAAAAAAAAACATTTTGGTATGACGTAACCAGATTTGACATGAGCTTACAGTAAAAAGTTAGCATTCTATACTTGTGGCTTTAAAACATTAATGTTAACCACTGAATTCCATTGAGGGTTTGTTCTGAAGTAATAAACCAAGAGAGCAAAGCATAGCATAGCTTTGTCACAGATGAATGCATTTGTTTATCTGTCTGTAGAATGTTATGTTAATTAAGTCACCATTGGTGATAGAGGGAGGACGGCTCAAAGGTGATGTGAGGACGTATTTTTTCATGGAGACGGTTATGGATACATGGAACAACCTTCCTGAGGAGGTAGTGGACTCAAAAACAGTGGAGGAATTCAAGAATGCCTGGGACAGACATAAGGCAATTCTAGTGGAGGGTAGGAGGAAGTAGGCTGTTGGTTAACTAGGATCTACAGCTTTTCTAGTAAGTAGGGAAATGAGCAGACTAGGTGGGCTAAGCGGTCCTTATCTGCCATCAAATTCTATGTTTCTATGTTTCTATCTCAAAAGGTTGAGGAGAAGTAGTGAAATTCATTTTACAGAAAAAAAAAAAACATGAGGTGACAGATAAGGGATATTTAGGTAATTAAGTTGTTAGGACAATCAGATAAGTTCAGACTAATACAGGATCACAATAGTCACAGTGCAGAATGAAACAATCAGCATTCTGGGAAAAGTTAGTTATCTGGCCAATGCTAGCATGTTCGCTGCAATTACTGCAGGTCCTTGGTTTCCTGTTGTACAATACTCAGTGGTTAAACTGGAAATGTTTAGGTGAAGGAACTCTCACATCAGGATTTCTTGGTGGTGGAACTGTCATTTCCAAGTAGTGGAACTCTCCTATAGCAGTCAATACAGAAAGATGACAGCATACCTCTCAACTGCTATGAATTTCACGCAGTGCTATGATTTTTACACTCAAATTTACCTTTGTTCCACAAAGATTTACTGATGCTCTTGATAATGTTACAGCTGTTTCTGGACACACAAACTATTAAATCATTGCTCTAATGTAATAGAAACATTCCTCAACATTAAATAAATGGGGCCCACTATTTGTAGATATATTATTATTTAAAATAAGAAAGTGCTACACATTCTGGCCATTTCGCTGATTTTTGAAGACCAGTGCTATGAATTTTAATGCCGAGAGGTTGAGAGGTATGGATGACAGAGGCAGTGGGACCGTCATACAATTTTTAAGAAGTGGAGAAATTGAGTTCTTGTGTGCTCTGCCTTCTGCCCAGATTAACCCCTGACAACACTACAGAACCCTTCGTGTTCTGTAGCTTTACTTTACAGCTGCACATAGGTCACCTAACGCCTCCTGCTGAGTTGCTGTCCAAAATGTTAATATGCCTTTTCTAGTTTTGGCCAAACCCACCAGTCTGCTTTGCTAAGCAACAACAAAAAAGAAAAGGCACCACTACACCAGCTTAAAAACAAAGAATTCAATTTGCCTGTCCAACTGGTTTCGTGCTTGTGTAACGTAGATAACTTTGGCTGTTCGCCTCTCTATCCATGGGATATATCACCCTGTAGGGGTATGAAGGCAAGGAACCCTAGCGGAGGGTTCCACCCCTTGAGGTGCTGTGGGAGTGATTCCATTGGCTAAAGGTACCTTAGGAAGAAGCCCCAAAAGAGTGTCAAGCAAAGCATACAAGGTAGTGAAGATGTAGTGGGGTTGAGAACCTGTACGTAGGTCGGTTGGTAGCATGGGTTCAGTTGGTAGCATGGGTCAATGAAGACCTGTATGTAGGCTGGGTGGTAGCATAGGTTCAGTTGGTAGCATGGGTCAATGAAGACTTGTACGTAGGTTGGTTGGTAATGGGGTTCAGCTGGTAGTATAGGTCAGTTGGACATATTGTTTGAGTAAAGTAGGCAGAAAATGACAGGTGAATAGTGACCCACTCGGAGATCTGACTGTAAGGTGTGGAGGCTTGGCTCCCTAAAGAGAGAGAGAACATCCAAAGGGGAGACATGATGATTACAGGACATCCACCTAACTTCATCCAACAGCAGAAACCTATCTAAGTTAAAAACCTACCTAAGTGACCTAGGGACTACAAGGATGCCTATCTAGTATTATGACCATTGGCATGGAGGGGAGGAGAGGAGAGCAAAAAAAAACTTTGAGGAGGAAACCTCTGGGGGATCCCAAGGCCTAGGTTGCCTTCACTCCAGGCTTTGGGACAGTTTTGGTTAGTGATGGCTCTGCTACTGCAATTTAGTAGACCAATCCAAGGGAACTGCAATTTTGGGGAACACTCTCACTCCATCCCTCCAATGGGAACGCCATGGAGGGTTGCGAGCACACTCTGCAACAAGAGTCGACCAAGGCGGGAGGAGGAGAGCAATGACTGCCAAGGCGCTCAGCTGGCCTACCGATCTATGAACAAACCAGATCAACCAGAGGTGGTCATAGGGAGAATAGCATGAAAGGGTGCCTCCGAACCCAGTCAGGCAGCTAAAGGGGCCCTTCCCATGACAGCTCCACCTCTTCGCCACTGAAGTCTTAAATGCTACATCAAGAGGTGTCATCGGCACAGTTGATGACTGAAGGTCCACCCAGAGTGAGGACCTTCCCAACTATGGGCCAGGTGAGAAGGACCCCACCCCAAGCTTCGCATGCTCAAGATGTGGACTTCAGGGTGCAGAGAGAGACTGTCAGCCACAGGGCTATCCCCGAGTCCTGGAGTAATGGATATTGTCGGTATGTCTCCAAAATGTGGAAAAGTGAGTTGTAATGATCATGAGACCTGCATATGGTAAGGAGCATAGGACCTGTACGTGGGTCGTAATGGATGATAGCAGACGTGGGGAGACCTGTATGTAGGTCAGAATGAGCACTGTGGACCCTCTCGTGGGTCTTGACTGGATGAGCCTGTACGTAGGTCAGGCTAAGCAATATGGACCATCTTGTGGGTCTAGGTAAGGCAAATAGCAGTTGTCAACCACAGGAATGCAAGCTGACCAAGTCCATTAGAAAGCCAAATTGGGAATGAATTGGATAGTATGTTATGAGTAAGAGAACAGTGAGGCTGGGCAAAGCCTGGGGCCAACGGTTGGAGAGGAGAAGACTGTAAAACCGGTTAAGTATGAGGAGGCTGCAAAACCAGTATGATAGGAGGTGCGGTTCGAAGCAAGTAAACATGATATGCTGCCAGACTTGGAAGGGGATGAGCATTGCTGGTAGTGCAAGGGACAGGAAGGCTGGGATGACTGAGTAAACCAGGTGCATAATATTAGGGAAGGGATGGTAGAAAGCTGGATAGAAACAGAAGCTCTTAAGTAGAGAGTTGCCTGGAATCGCTGGTTGCGTATTGCCATAAAGGCTATGCGGAGCAGCAGGATGAGGCAGGGCAAGCCAGGGGCTTATACAATACACTACAAATCGGAAGCTACTTCCACTGCCTGGGGCCACAAGGCCCGCTGTGACTCCTCAGTCACCTGCCATAGGAAAAACAAAGAAGCCACGAACATGACGCCACGACACCAAGCAGCTAATGAAATAAGTTAAACATGTGCCAGCCATGAAAGCAGGATTAGGTTATCATCAGAAACAGACTGCTGTGGGTTTGGTAAAAGTGAGGTTTGGTAGAAGTGGGAGCGTGATGAGACAAACAGCAACTGTAATACTAGTAGGGTAGGGATCCCCAAAAGAGGCGCCTTTACAGGCAAGGTCCTAATGAAGGACAAGCCATAGGAAAGCAAGCTGCTAGAACAATGGGAACAGGGGAAGCAAATTAATGACTGAGGTTCAAAACAGGTAACTTCAGAACCAAATTGCTAAAAGGCCTGCAGCAGGAGCTGAGACCAGGCAGCCAGTGTAATAGCTGAACGCATCAGTAGAGCAATGCAGCAGTTGGGCCAGGCTGAGTAAACACAGAATAAGGTGAGCAGAGCACACTGAGCTCCAATACAGAACGAGAAGTGAGCTAGCACTGACTGGAGCAAGAGTAGAGCTGGGAGAACATAGAGCAACAAGGAGGGGCAGGGTGAAGCCTGGACCAGGTACAAAGGATTAGGCTGAAAGCACTGGAGATAGCAGGCAGAAAAACAGCAGTGGAAGCTGAAACACACAATAACAAGCATTTGTCAGTGTTGAATGTTTGCTTGCTGGTATTGGCATTGGTACTGCATGAGTCAGAGAGATGCATAATAGGAATGGCAGTGAAGTATTGAACTAATGCCAACCCCCACCCCCACCCTGGAGAGACTGACAGGCATTGGGGTGTATCTTTGGGTCGTCGGCCATACTGCTCATGCCATTCCACCTCACCCCACCCTGCAGACACTGACAGGTGTCACAACGTGCCATGGGGTCTTCAGCCCTTACGCTCACCCCATTCCATAATGAAATAAGCTGAGATGGGTGCGGTATAGGAGAATGGGGTGAACATTAGGGCCAAAAACTCGAAGGCACACCTCGGTGCCTGTCAGTGGCTGCAGGGTGGGTTGGCAGTGGAATAGTGTGAGCATTATGGCCAACGACTCCAGCCACACCCCCAACACCTGTCAGTCTGTACAGGGTGGGGCGTTACGGTTGGAAACCCTAACGTCCCGGGCATTTGCTGGCATTTTCACTCCAACTTTTCAACATGGGATTTTTGGGACCCCCCCCCCATGAACAGTGGCACTATCATTTTGTTACTCAATCCCGAAAGGTGATTTTGCACAGCGAATGCGCCATTCGGTGCAGCATCTGTGAAAAGACATTTTAGGCAGGATGCAAAAAATGACATCCATACTGTTCATGAGAAGGTGTGAAAAAAATGGCAATGTTGAAAATCTGGAGTGAAAATATGAAAAAGTGGTAAAGTTACGAGCATGCGTAGAAACTGTGTAATGCACGCTCATAACACAGTCATTTTTTGGAATTTGTTCACCAAATTTTCAACATGACCTTTTTGAGACCTCCCCTCATGAACAGTGGCACTGAGATTTCATTAATCTATCCCAAAAGTTGATTTTGCACAGCGACGGTGCTATTCTGTGCCACAGGTGTGAAAACACGATTCAGGCAGGATACAAAAAATGACAGCTGTGCTGTTCATAAGGAGGTGTGAATAAATGGCAATGCTGGAAATTTGGAGTGAAAATATAAAAAATTGGTGAAGTTATGAGTGTGTGTACAAACTGCGCAATGCACACTCGTTTTTTCACCAAACATGCAACATAGGCTTTTTGGGACCCCACTTCATGAACAGTGACACTGTCATTTCTTTAATCAGTCCCAAAAGGAGATTCCGCTCAGCGACCGCAAAATCACCTTTCGGGACTGAGAAACGAAATGTCAGTGTCAATGGTCATGAGGTGGGGTCCCAAAAACCCCATGCTGAAAATTTGGGGCCAAAACTCAAAAAAATGGCTGAGAAATCAACCTAAGTTGAACCCCCACTGACTCCCGTTATAGGGTTTACCGTGATTTTCTTCAGTTTGTGGTTTGCTTTTGAAGAGTGCAGACATGTTCCTGGTCCACAGATGATCACAGAGCCGGGCCTCTGGAGGCAAGTATGGGGTGAGGGGGGTGCGGGGAGGTGGGGTGCTCAGAGGGAGAGTCAGGATGGGGGGTAGGGGCCGCTGGGACGACGGGGGACCGTTTTCTTTTTTACAGGTAAAAAAAAAAACATCAGGGGACAGTTTTCTTCTTTTACTGGTGTAATTTTATGAAAAATAGATTTTGGCACACTGGGGTGGGCTCCCAGTGTGCCAGACTAGTGGAGGGGAGGATCAATGCTGACCTAGGGATTGGGCACCCCGAGGTTAGCTAAAAAAAAGGGGCCCTGGGGAGCGCATCCAACACCAGAACTGGGCATCCCAGTGTCAGAAAAACATAATGTCTGCTTTGGCACACTGGGGTGGGCTTCCAGTGTGCCACAGTGGTGGGGGGCATGCCGACACGGGGATTGGGCACCCCAATGTCAGCTTTGGGGGAGTATGTGATGGGCAGCAGCAGCTGCGAATTATGCAAAGCCGTGCAATCATTTTTTATTTCATCGAGAAAGGCACACTGAGCAAACGAGTTGCTCATAAGTCCAGCCATGTGCATTACTGTGCACTGTAATGCACATGGCTGGAATGTTCCTGGTTGCTGGGGTGGGGAGATATCTGCCGCTGCAGTGATGAAACTGTCCATGACTACAGCAGCTGATTTCTTTCAAGTCCAGCACTCGCTCTGAAACTGCAGTCATCGGCAGCTTCCCTGTTGATTGGTGGTCAAGGGACATGTCCCTGAAAGCGTTTGCCGGATTGGACAAACACTGCCACACCTCTGCAATACTCTACTCTCCTCAAAATGTCTTATGTGCACTACCAGTACACACGCAAGCAAACACAAAAATGCAAGTGACTGAGGGCTGGGAAAATCTGGTGAGGAAATACAGCCCGAGCACAGGCACAGGGCAGCTGAAGGTAAGGAAACAACCTAAAGCACAAATAAACAGTGGAAACACAGATGGTAGAAACTAGAAAGCTCAAACAAAGTTAAAACACAAGTAAAGGAGCACGTAGGAAACACACAGTAACTGGAGGCAGGTACTACAAACCAAAAGCAGGAGAACACAAAAGCTTAAGTCCAGCAAAAACCAGCAGAGCTCAAAGCACAGCAACATGGGGGGGGTGGCAAGTCGTTGGTGACCTCCAAAGGTGACAACAGACCCGACAGAGCCTCCGGCCAGCAAGGAAAAATGCTTGTGTGTGGAGTGAGGAGAGCAGCCCTTAAATAGGCCAAAGGGGGGGGTGGTGGCCAGTTGCACCGCCACCTTGAACAACAGGCTATAGCCTTCCAATTGATGTATTTACTCACAATCTTAGAAGCCAAGAACATGCATCTTCATATCCTGCTCTAATGTCTGAAGGCCATAAACAAAAGGGCCGTGGCAGTTCAAAAAGTGCTGTGCTGTAAAGTGCAGTCTGCTGGGAGAGCAGGAGTTGATGGAAAAACCATGGCAAACTCGAACCAGTTTTGCTGTGTGTCTCTTCGGGGAGTCATGTGTGCAGTTTGTAGTGACCTTTCACACTGTGAAGAACAAGACAATTAGGAGCACTGGGAAAATCCTTAAAGTGACAGTACTCAAATAAAAAAACCAAAAAACATCATTAATACCAAATAGTAAAACCAATGTTTTTGACTGCATCTGTTGTCTGTAGTGCTCCCAGGTCACCCCTGAAAACAGGCACTTGTGCCTAGTGGGTCATACCCGGTTACCAAAGACTAAAATAAAAAATAAAATAAAAATAAAATGTAATCACCCAGACCCCTGGGGTTACTAAATTCCCATCAGTATTAGACCAGGTAGGGTCTCTGGGCAGCTTGTAGATGTTTTTTAGAAATCCTCTGCACACAGCTTATTGTTTACTTAGCTAGACTAGGTAGAAAATGATGGAAGGTTTGATACCTTGTATTGGCTAGGCTAGGTAGAAAATGAGTGATGTCATTTAGAACTCACAGCAGCATAACCCTGTGCCAGCTGCAGAGGAGAGAGTTTAAAATCTTGAGTTCAGTTGGTCTGTGAGCAGTGCAGTGTCCAGAGTGACACTCTGAGTGTAGAGGTACCTGCCAGCCTCCCTTAGGCTGGGTGAAGGACCTGTGGTCATTTTTTCACCCTAGAGAGTAAGACGAAAGCCTCTCAACAAGAAGTGGTGGAGACCTGTGTCAACAGGACCCCGGTGGGTCATTTCTGTGAAAATGAAATGGGACTGAGAAATTCAGTAGGTCCAAGAGGCAATCTCCAGAGGGACCAAAAGAGTGTCAAGCTGCCCAGAGCAGGAACTGAGAAAGTTTGTGACAAAAAACTATGGATTCAAGGGAAGAAAAGTTTTTTCTTCTATTCAGTGCTGATGTCTGTAACAGAGGGACAAACAAACCAAGAATACAGTAACACTGGAAGAATTTTGAGAGTCGTCGGATGGTGTATGTGCCCAAGACAAGACATAGATTATACTACTCAGGACCCCAGTGTCACCACAATGATGTGTTGAATGTAAATGTAATTTCTGCGTGGAGGCCTTTAGCAATCCATGTGGGATTAAAGGATCCAATGTGTGTCCTGGAAGGAATGGCAGAGGCTGGCTGGGGTCAGGGTGGGCAGACCCTCACCTGGAGCCCTGGTCAGGCTAACTGGTTATCTGATAGGCACAGGTCACCCTGCAGGTGTTAACTTAGCTCATCTCATCAGTAGGATGTTTTATTTAAATTAAAGTGTGTGGAGACCCCCACGTAATAGACACTTAGAGAAAAAAGGACCAGAAATTCCAAGGAAAGGGGATGGACAATTCGTTCTGTAGAGAAGTTTGTGTGAAATGCCAATACTGCCTGTTCTGTGGGAAAGCAAAATGTTTTTGACTGCATCTGTTGTCTGTAGTGACAGTATCCAAATTTGGAAGACCACCCAGTTTCTACCTACCATCTGTAGAAATAAAGCCATATGATACAATTCCAATTTTCTGGTATTGGGCATTCCATCTTTGATTTCGAGTAAAATATTTATGGGGGCCCCTCAGATAGGAGACATAGCATAGCCCTGGCACCTCTCTCCCCGAACTCAGAGTAAATATAAATGTTATTTTGCACTCTAACACCCAACCTCTTAGATGCCGAGCCAGGTATTTACCCTAAAGCCAGAGGTGGTACTTTTGTTTATGCCAGCTTGTGGTTTGTTGCCTTGTCAGTGTACAAGTTTGGAGGTCCTGGTTGCAAGATGCCACTCTTGGCTGGGGTATGGGTTGCACCTATGTAAGTGATAAAAGTAGAAAACATTAAAATAGCACTAATGTGCATACTTCTTGCATATTTCCTGCATGTTCTAGTAACCAGTTTATCTGTTTAAAGAACACCTTACTGAATTCAAGAGTTCATTTGAATAGCGGAGAAATACACTCCATTTAAGTTATGTAATCATACAGACACGCATCACTTAATTTCTCTTAATTAAAACCATAATTGCACTGGGCACAAAATCAGATATGTATGCCATATGTACTAGTCAACCATTGGAAACCACTAAGTGGCAGTACTGGAACATTTACAACATTAAAACAAACAGGGCCTTCAAGGTTGGGGTGGGGGAACGTTTGGATATAGATAGGAATGCAGACCCCAATAATGCCTTGGCTAAGCACGTACTATACTCAGAGTTCAGAAATGAGCATCCTTTTAACTTTTGTTCCATTGAGAAGATTAAATTGGGCCCATGGGGTGGCAGCTTGGAAGCATTGACACCGAGTACTGAATCATTCTGGGTGTTTAAATGAGGAGCCCTTAGGCACACAGGACTCAGTGATTCTATACAACTACTGCCTTTTTTGATCAGTGGTTAGAAGTCCAAGTTTTGCTACCCCGTACCTTGTGATCTGCCCTCTTGACATTTTAATTGGATCAGCTAAGAGCATTTTGGTACAGTATTACTGAGTCTGCATTGGGTTTTGGATGCCCCGTTTTGCCTGATGTCCCAGTTTTATCTGGGATAGTCGGGCAGGTGCACCAGACCCTGTTCTTTACTCAAATTTTGTCCCCTGGCCTGTCCATGATAATGGTATGCTCCACGATGGCATTATATGGGCATTCAAATGGTGCTGGCTGCCAGATGAGACAATTTGATGTATATATTAATTGGTAGCCATTTAGCATATGTGGTTGCCCCAATTGTCCTTAGCATTGAATTAATTGCCATAATTGGGTGGGTCCAAAGCAGTGGCTATTTTGGACTATAAATGGCTCCTTTTTGCTCTTATTTGGCTGCTATATGATGCAGGACTGTTTTCCAAGTTGTGAGTGCTCCAGTACAGCCATTTCGTGGTTTCCAATGGTTGACTAGTACATATGGCATACAGATTTGATTTGGTGCCTAGGGCAGTCATGGTTTTAATTAAGAGAAATGAAGTGACGCTTGCCTGTATGATTACATAAATTAAATGGAGTGTTTCTCTCCACTTTTCAAATGAACTCATGAATTCAGTGAGGCATTCTTTAAATAGATAAACTGGTTACCAGGATATGCAAGAAATATGCAAGAAGAATACACATTAGTACTATTTTAATGCTTCATAGTTTTATCACTTACATAGGTTTTACTATTTTGTATTCATGATGCTTTTTATTAGAGTACTGTCACTTTAAGGATTCACAATAAAAAAAGGTCACTACAGAGTGCACACATGACTCCCTGAAGAGGCACACAGTGAAACTGGTTGGAATTCGTGAGGGTTTTTCCATCAACCCCTGCAGTGCTCTCCCAGCAGACTGCACTTTACAGCACAGCACTTTTTGAACTGCCATGGTCCCTTTTGTTTATGGCCTTCAGACATTAGAGCAGGATATGAAGATGCATGTTCTTGGTTCCTAAGGTTGGAGTAAATAAAATAAATTCTTCATTTTAAGCTGGTGTGGTGGTGCCTTTTCTTTTTTGTTGTTGTGATTTAACTGTTTGTGGCGTGCCTGGAGACAGAGCTGTTTTTTTTTTGCTATTGTTGCTTTGCTAAGCAACCATAAAAAGGGCAGTTAAATGACAGTCAGTAGCCATTTTCACATTACATTGAGCTGGAGCATTGCCACTCTGAATTGGCTTTCTCCTCTCTGCTCGCACCGCTGCCCTTTTCTTGTACATGCTGCAGCCATGCAGTATTCCTGGTGGCCTTCAGGTATTTTGGGGGCATTTCCGGTGGAGGGGTTCATGAATAGGAGTGCAATGGTGCAGTTAAAGCAGCATTATTACATGCTTGCAAAAAACGCCTGCACCGGTACACTCCGCTCCACATACCCAACAAACCAGGGCATGTGCTTTGCCACAACGGAGTGGCTTGCAATGTTCTGCCATCTTTTTACACTGCCAGATCTGCACTGGTGCAACTGATCTGCACCACTGGCACTGGTGCTGATACAGTAGTGTAAAACAAGGGTGCCGGATGATAGTAAAAGCTGAGGGGGCGGAGGATCACAAAGGCACACATGGGGGTACAAAGGGCACTTTTTCTAAACTAGTTTTTGCCGTAGAAAAATAAAAAGCGGGGGAGGCTGCCGCCCCTCTTGGCCCCCCCCCACCGGTTCCTACGCCTATGGTGTAAAAGCCCCTCTTGTCTGCGCCACTTTCTATATCAGCTTCACAAAAGTACTCTCCTGCCAAAATCTACATTTAAAAACATGGGAAAATGTACCACTGAAGGCGGAAGTATGTTTCAGACTGCTCTTCTCCGCAGTGATCTCTTGCACCCCAATGAGACTGAAAAAGCTGCAAAGCAGTCCTCTGTAAAAGAGCACTTGTCTCTGACACTCAAGGAGGCAGAAAAGACTGCTAAGCCATCTTCCAGTGAAGAGCACAGGGCTCCCAGCAGGGAACGCTCTGATGCATCTGGTGGCAGCCATACAAACAAACTCTGGTCAGAGCCAATATGGCTGCTAGTGCATCAGCCTGATAAGGTATATTCAATAATGTGTGGCTTAGCTGTAATTGACTTGCTGTATTATTGTGATGTAAAACTCCCATACAACAGGGAAAAAGTTTATGGGGCAAAGATTCAGCTACCCTCTGGGGACTATTTGAAGGAAGGGTGGTCAAGCAGCTGGTATGCAGTGCCATAATTTCCTACGCCTTCTGAAGTATTGCATTACAGCTGTGCTGTGGTTGGAACCCCACTGAGTTTTTCCATTGGAGGGGTTAAAACACCAACGTTTACCTTTTCTGGTTTTGGTAGTGCCTAGAAGACCAGACCGCTAACAAGAAGTCTGCTTTCAGTGTTGGAAATGGAAAGAATTCATTGAGGGAACCCATCACGTTTGATCTAGTATTGGACATATTTGACAGCAGTCTGGGAATATGTTTCTTGATTATATCTTGTATTTTTATTCTTTAGTCAGATTTTTGCCTCTGGGGTATACATTTTAAATTGAAGCAGTCCATCCTCATTTTACTCCTGGAACTGAGTTAGACTTTTAATTTCCTTCCTCTAACTCCCCTGGGTTCCCCTCCCATTCCCACCACTGTCTGCTTTAAGCTTCACTAAGCAGCCTTACAAGTGTGACAAAGGGATGGTATTGGGTCTACTGGTTAGATCACAGGCTTGGAAACCAGCAAGTTCGGGTTCAAATCACACCAGAGTCACTTACTGTTAACCTGTGCAAACTGCAGCAGCTGCAACAGTAAGAGCAAGGCTCGTGAGGTATCAGGAATTATGATGCTTTGCTGCAGGTTGAACTGAGTTTTTCTCTGCTGCTATTAAGAAGTAGGTGCTGAAGTGGATTTTCCCAGCAAAACTATTGCCCTCACCTTTCCTCCTTTCTTCACCCGTCCCTCACCACCACAGATTTCTACAGAAGACATTGTGCATGACAATGTGGATCCAAGTGAAGGTGTGTCTTCAGCATTAGTATATTAATGGGAACAGAGCAAAACAGTTTGGTCTAGTCTTTCTAATCGAGATGTGTTGAAGCAGTGTTAGACCAGTCTATGTTTCAGAAGAGCAAAAAAAAAAACACATAGGTCACAGGCGATACCTTACATTACACTAACAAAATTGTTTTTTGAAAGTAGCTTTAAAGAGTTAGACTCCCTTTTTCAGGTTAGTGGTCACAGAGCTGATGAAGGGAGTTTAACTCTTGAAAGCTACTTTCAAAAACAATGTTGTTAGTGTAATGAAAGGTATCACCTGCAACCTATGTGTTTTCTTTCATCTGTTCTGATGCAAAGCAGCATAATTACCTGTATTATGGTCTTGAAGTGGTACAGTTCTTTGATGATAGTGATCTGACATGCTACAATTACAGGTCTAACTGGTCAACCTTAGTTGTAAAGTGATGGAGCTCCTTGGTGATCAGACCTGATCCATGCTGCATCCACAGCTTTATCCAGCTGAACCAGGCAGTGAGCTGTTTGCTGTTAGGGATCTGATTAATGCTGCATCTGCAGCTGCACCTACAACTGAGTGACCAGACTAGGAAAAATCCTACTGCCCAGCAGCAAGCAAATCCTCGATTTGATTGCCTGCAGGGCAAGCAGGAAACTGCTGACAGTTTGGAACAGTAGCAGTCTGCACATGTGCCAGATTTTGCCAGCACAGTAAAGAACCTCACATGAGCAGCTGCTGAATGGGACCTTGCTCTGTCTGTGTGTGTGTGTGTGTTTATGTGTGCGCGTACAGGTGTGCGCGGTCTCTGACACTGCATGTAAAGAGTGAGGAGCACAGCTCTCCTGAGCACAGTAGAGGAATTCACTGGCAGCACTGTTCATGAGACTGCTAAAGGAGCCTGAAACACAGGAAAAGAGAGATCGGCTGACCCCCCCCCCCCCGATATATCGTGGATAGACCTACAGGAGTGCGTTTGAGAAAGAATGGGGAGGGGATCAGGTGACAGATTAACATCATCCAATAGTAAATATCTGTCTTTACTTTTCCCCCCACTCCCTCCTTAGCCCAGTTACACGGCAGCTAGGATCTTTGCAGCGTACCATACTTGTCGTTTTGTTGTGGAGGCGACAGGTTGTGGCATGCTGAGGGAGCAATTGGAGGAGCAGTTGTGTCTGTGTATAAAAGGCTCATTTAAGAGCTGATCTTTAAAAACTAAAACATTCAGTGATGTTAATGTTGTTTACACAAGTGAAACTTAGAGGAATGTACATTTAAAAAAACAGAGAGTGACAACTGTCACTGACTGGGGTGAGCAGGGGGTCATACTTCAGCTTGTTTGAAACAACTCATTCTTCGCGCCTTTCACTGTCATTTATTTATGCTTTTTAACTGGTAATAAAGGGCTAGACAATACTGCCTATTTTCAGCCTTGTCCTTGAGGGCGGGGGCGGGGGGGTGATATTGATGACACTGATGACAACCGGCTGCAACTGAACCAGATTAAGCTGTTGCTAGTATTTTAGTGAATGGGGAAATTTGGCAGGACACCAGGGAGGCCTCCATACTCTTACTGTAGGAAGAGGTCCTGCCTTCGTTCCAAGATGGAGGACACTGGTGGTGGTGGTGGAGGAGGAGCTGATGCAAGGCCAGCTGGTGAGTCTACCTCTCTCCCTGCAGCCGACATCCAGGAGGTAGCTAGTATGGGCAGTGATATATTGCCAGGCATGAAAGATACCATTAGTTGTTTGTCTGATCTCTCGGACATGGAAGTATAAACTGAGGAAAGAAAATTGCAAGAAGCTGTGTCTAATTGAAAGCAGTACCTGATGACCTCAATGGCTGAAGAGGAAGCCCATTTTCTTATCAAAGAAACAAATTAGTCACAGAAGCAACTTACAAGGCAATGCAGTAATACCACTGGTGACTGAGCAGTCTTCATTGAAATGCCTGCCCCAGCTGGGACTGCTGACATGGCAGCATTAAAGGAGTCAGCTGACATTTCAGTAAAACTGTAAAAAATAGATATATTACAAAATACTCTTCATTAAACTCCACCTTTGCATGGACTTGATATATCTCACCGAAACATGCCTGCCAGTTCAACTGTCCTTCTGAATCAATTGCAGCAGAAAGGAAGGGTCAAGGACTTTCAGAACTCCTTAGTTATTTCTCAGCTGGTTACAGTTTTAGCCCAGATACAGCAGTGTGACCCAGAACTGCTTTCTTGCAATGCAGTGCCACAACTGGAACAAAGAAGATCCCATGGACTGTGTTATGGACGCTGGTCTGGCTCACAGCTCCCTAGACCCAATGTGAGGCAGATGCCAACTCAGACCGGTCAGCAAAATGGGTTCTACGGTAGCCAGTTGGAATAAACACTCCACTGCAGAATGAAGGCCCCATCCAAAAGAGGCCAAGGCTGTGATGTGCCCAACTGCAGTGAGGAATGAACCGGCATGTCTTCAACCAGAGGTAGTAAGTGCACAGACCCTGCCACAACACAACCTGAACCCAAAAGATGCAGTGCTGCCGCAGAGCCATGGAATGCAGATTCCTACTCCTGAGTCAGCGACCACATCGGAGATGCCAAGAAGTGCTGTGCCAGGTATGACGGGACAGAGGAGGGAATCAGAAATAAATTTAACAGGGAAGAGGGATGGCCAGCTTTCCTGTTCTCTCTCTGACTCTGCAATAAAAGGAGGGCCGTCCCACAATAAACAGGCACAACAGTTCGCAGATTCCCAAATTTCTATCCCCCTACCCCCTCCCCCACACCAGCACATGATGCACCTGACCAGCCTAATACTGAAATACAACAAAACCCCAGTAGATCTGACCCGGAGGAGGGTGAACCTGGAGATTCTGGAACAAAGATCTGGGGTTTTTGAACTACCAGAATTAAATGCCTCAAGAAATGTGTGTGTGTGGGGGGGGGGGCTTGGTCTTCCTTATTAACAAGACAGATCAAGGGCAAGCCTGAGCATACTGGAATTTTTCAACCCCAGGTCCCTCTTTTGTGCAGTCAGAATTGAGCCCTGTATCTCCTACTTCTGGGACCTTTGATCTAACACCCAGCAATGCCCCTCATTCTTTCAAGCTGATGGTCAAGGGACAAGCAATAGACTTTTTGTTAACGGAAATTAATCATCCCAAAGCTGCAATGCAGTTCATCTCAGGTATAAAGGTGAGCTAATGAGTACATATTATATGGGCATTGTATGAAGACTCAGTGAAGTTCTACTCATATGTGCTTTTATTACTATCCTAGGTGACAGCCAGTTTGATATATCATTTAAAACAGTTTAATCTTTAGAAATATTTTGGCCACAGTATAATGTGTTGAACGACTCACCACTCTGGAGTTCTTTCTTTGCTATCCCTTTACCAAAACCTGCTATCAAGACTGTTACCATTCTGTTTCACAATGAGAGGGTGAACATTTCAGACACTGCATACTGGCTGAGCAAAACTGTGACATCTTACAACCCCCTTCCCCCATTCTTGACTCTTAACAAGTACGGACTGGAGGATGACAGTTCGAGTTAAAACTACAAAGTTCTATTGCTGGTATTTTACATCTGCCAGGTAATTTTCTTCCAGCTAGAGACTGTGGGATCTGCTTCTACTAAGGGCAGCCAAAAATGGCACAAATGAGGGTTTTACTCCTGTTTGAGCAATGCTCGTGGCCAGCAGAGATGTGGGCTTTGTTTGGAATATTGACACAGAAGCTTGCAGTGTCCTAACCTGTTCCACTGCAACCCAACCACTGTGAGGAATGGGGACATTCTTTCTGGAATTGTCCGCGGGCCTCCCACAATAGGTCTGATAATGTTGATCAATGCTTTCTGATCATGAGGGCACAGCAGGTCAGTCTGGCAAATAAATCTTCTTCTAGCACAGCTGGAACAAAAACACAGTGCAAGATGAGTGGTGTGAAACAGGTGCTTTTAATGGCTTAATGCGTAAATAATACGTGCTCTGGAATTTTGGGTATAGCACCCCTTCCTTAGGGAGCCAGTGAAAAGTGCCTAAAAATTAAGTGCTTTATATATCTGGAAAAGCATCATGTGTTTGTTACACAATTTCCTGGTTTCAACTGTTGTTTATATATTGATAAGTTGTCATGAACTATATATATTTAAAGGCTATAATATTTCTAACAAAAGGGAAAACACTCCGGACTGTAGTACAAATTCCTAAGTACAAACATACAGAGTGGAAAACCTTACAGTGAGTTCGCCAAAGACGATACATCAAGGTAAATTCTCATGCTATGTTGATCCCTATAGTATAAAATGGGAACAAGGGGTAAGAACCTAACATAAAGCAAAAAAAATAAAAAATTAAACGTTAAAGTGCCAAATAGACAAAGTGTCAAAAGTGCCACATAAAACCACATATCTAAGGACCACATTTGGAGAGAAAGAAAGGAAAAGCGGAGTCAGGAAGAGAGAGTAGTGTCACAAATACTGAAATATTATGGCCAAATATAGAATCAAGTAAAACAGGATCGAAAAAATAAAATGACACAAAGGAAAGGGTAGACGTCGTTTGGTGTGGTGAGGTGGTTTTTTTGTGGGGGATTACTGGGGCAATTATAGGGTATTGAGGGTTTGTGGAGGGGGTTTAGCTTTAGGGTATTAGAGGGTATAGAAGGAAGGGGAAGAGGGGAAGGGGAGGAAAAAACAGAGAAAGGGTAAGACAAGCAAAACAGATTGATGACAAGTCATTACATGTATCATAAATAGCCCCAATATATGTCAAAAACACCATGGGTCAGATATTCAGACTGCGCCGGGCAGTGAGGCAAGCCTGGGCGCAGCACAACTGGGCTGCGCCTGGGCCAGGACCAGGCGATATTCAACAGTGATGTGCCATGGCGCAACAACACTGAATATGGCAAGGTCAGTGCACATATTACGCATGGTACAGTGGCACTGCGCCAGCGCAAGCCACAGAGAGGGAGCATGGGGATGCGCCAGCACAAGTGCAGTTGCGCTAGTACATCACCTGTGATATTCAGCCGGGGGCATGCAAATGAGGCCATAATATATGCAAGGCATAAATAGGGCCATTTGCATGTCATTATGGCCACATTTGCATGCGTTGCGCAGGGCATTCCGGTGAAATGCTCCTGATGCCCTGTCTAGCTGCTGTCATCAGGGGTTGGGTCCCTGGTGGGCTATTGTAACCTCATCTCCTCCTGTACAACCACTCATGGACTGTTGTAGTAAGAAATATTAACCTGGTGAGCTTGTGGTTCCCTCTTCGTATGCCCAATCACGGGCTGTTGTAATAAGGAATATTAACCTGGTGGTCTAGTGGTTCCTGCCCCGTATGCCTGATCACAGGCTGTTGTATTATGAAATATTAATCTGGTGGTCCAGTGGTACCCCCTTCCCACCTGCCCACAGAGAACCCCCGGCCACCCAGCACCCCCCAATCATTGCGGGCAGCAGCACCCTGCCCGCATATCGCCAGGCCACCCACCGAATCACAGCGCTCAGTATGATCTGTACGCCTATTGGGCCACAGTATGGATAAGGGCTTGCAGACCATATTGTGCAGGATCAGATATGTGAATGAAGCGCTCATTCACATATCTGCTTGTGTAGTATAGTATGGTTCGTAAGCCCATTGGTCCACACTGGGACCAATATGCATACAGATCATACAGTACGCTGTCATTCGGTGGGCGCCAGGTGGTATGGAGGGCAGGGTGCTGCCCGCCCACCGAGGGGTGGGGGTGCTGGGTGGTCGGAGGTCCTGTGGGCGGGTGGGCAGGGGGTACCACTGGACCACCAGGTTAATATTTCATATTTCAACAGCCCGTGATTGGAGCATATGGGGAGGGAAAGACTAGACTACCAGGTTAATATTTCATATTACAACAGCACGCAATCGGGCATAATGGGAGGGAGGGGGGGTCCACTAGACTACCAAGGAGGGTCTGGGTGCTTGTGGATGGTGTTCTTGCTGGGCGGGTGGCCACCCATGGCTGGCGGCTGTTGTGTTGCACCTTGCAATACAGCTTCCCACCTCTGGGTGGGCAGCATTTGAGCCTTTTACTTTCAGCTCAACTTTGAGCACCAGTGTGCAGCGCATGTAGGGATTGCGCCAGCATTTGCGCCGCACATCTCGGGCTGAATATCAGGATGTGCCGCACATGCATGAGCACGCCCCCTGCATCTGTGCTGCATACATTACCAATGTGCCTCGGTGCATAGGGAGTTGCGCCCGCCAACCTGCCCCTTTGAATATCACTTGCGTGCATTAGTTGCATGGCGCAGCCTGTTGTGCCATCGCGCATCCCCTTGAATATCTGGGCCCATCGATATTGCATCAAATAAATATGTAATTCAGATGAGACTTGATATGCTTATTCAAAGTTCTAAAAACATGAGTCACATACATTCTAATGATAATAGATTATATAGTGATCAGTCCAGGAACAGTAGATAAGGACATAAGAGACTCGTTCAGATTTTATAAATCCAGGTTACTGAAAATTTAGAGTCGATAACTATAATCCTGGTAATGTCCATAACCTGCAATTACAAAGCATATAGACTACAGAAATATGTACATAATTCAGCAGATAAATTACAAAAAAATACTGTATGGTCCATCGCTCAGTCAGTCCTAATGTTTTAAGTTTTTTAATCTAAAAATCCATTCAGTTTCTCATGCAACATCAATTGCAACCTATTACCCCCTCTCATTGGTGGGGAAATCCATTCTAACACTCCAAATCTCAGATCCCTGAAATCTTTATTGTGACACTTAAGAAAATGGGCACTCACAGAGGATTCCAAACTGCCTTTCTGAATGTCTCTCAAATGTCCCTGCATTCTTATTTTAATTTCCTTTTTGGTCTGTGCGACATATAATTTTGGGCAGGGACATACAATAACATTCACCACAAATGTGGTGAGGCACTGGACAAAATGCTGTAACTTGACAAGCCATCTCTCTCTTGCTGGGTGTTGGACAACGTCTCCCACTAGTGTCGGTTTGCACACTGAACAGCGGCCGCATGTATGGAATCCTAAAAGTGTCTTTGCGGTAACCAGTTACATCTGGCAAAGGCAGAGACCTAAAATGACTGCTGGTGAGCATGTCTTTTAAATTTGTTGCTCATCTTAATGTTACTCAGGGTTTCTAAAAAAAAAAAAAAAAAAATATTGGGGCTGGCACAATGCTTAAGACTATTCCAGTGTTTCAAAAGAATAGCTTTTACTCTAGGTGCCAGATTAGTGTACTGTAGGCAGTATAAGGTTAATGGTGTACCAGCATTACCTTTTTTTAAGTGAGCAAATCTGTTCTATCCACATTTATTTGCTCTTTCAAAAGCCTCAAGCAGGTACTTCTTTTTGCAACCTCTTAACAGAAGCCTGTCAGTAAGATCCCTGGATTGTAGTTCAGAATCTGTACAGTTCGGCCTCAGTCTCAAATACTGTCTGTAAGGAATACTTTTAACCATGGATGGGAGGTGAGCACTAGAAGCATCTAATATACTACAGCCTACCGTGGGTTTTCTAAACCCTCTGGATCCCACTTTACCCTGTTCCACTACAAACAGTTCAAGGTTCAGGAACCGAACTGTGTTTCTGTTAGTATTAAAAGACAAGGTCAAAGTGTTATTGTTGATGTATTGCATAAACGGAACCACCATTTCTTCAGTTCTATTCCACACAACAAGCACATCATCAATCCACAGTACCTAACTGTACAATATTTTGCAAAAAAGGGTACAGTCAGAAATAATGCTAACATACTAAATGCCAGCAGATTAGGCCTTATGGTCTATCGAGTCTGCTCGTACCTCAGATCCCCTGTTGGGAACCGAGCCCCCCCCCCCACGTGGAGGGACAAGGGCTTGTATAGGGGTGACAGCCTGCATCTGTCCAGGAAGGAAACTGTGGCCCTCAGTGAGTGGTTTAAATGCTACATTGGCCAGCATTTAAACTAGCCAAGGGGTGAGGCAGAAAGATGAGGGGAGACATGAACTGTCTCCCCCACAGGCAAGCAAGGTCAGCAAGGGGAATCCTGAGGGGATGAAACCTCAAAAAGAACCATATAACAAAGGAATCCGGGGCATAGAAGGCAAGAGTGATAATGAGATAGATAGTGGAGGAAATAAGGGGGCAAATGGAAAACAAGATGGGGGGGTTGCAGCACAACTTGGAGAGCCATGTGTGTAAACACTTGAAGTATAGGCAACAAGACTGCAGACCTAGAGACCACCATGGCAGAAGCAGACCTGGATATGGTTGCAATTATTGAGTCCTGGTGCAATGAAAACCAGGATTGGGATATGTCCATACCAGGGTATACTCTGCTCAAAAAAGACAGAGTAAGTAAAAAAGGGAGAGGAGTGACTCTTTATGTTAGAGATAAAATAAAAGCCACAGAAATACAGGGAGAGCAGGGAGCAGCTGAGGTACTGTGAGTCACCCTGGAAATATGTAAAAGGGCCACTATTCACATGGGGTGATCTACAGACCTCCAGCACTGGGGGGGGGGGAGGTGGATGAGAACATGATGGAAGCCATCCAAAGGGTGGCATGCAAGGGGGAGGTATTGCTGTTGGGGGACTTCAATCTACCAGACATAGATTGGAGGCTACCAGCTGCAGCAACAGTCAGAAGTAGGAACATCCTGGACTCCATGCAAGGGACGTTCCTCAGGCAGCTAGTTAAGAAGCCCGTTCATGGGAGGAACGATACTGGAGCTGGTACTGACAAATGGGAACACTGTTGCTGATGTCATGGTGGGTGACGACCTGGTGTCTGGTGATCACCAAACAGTGTGGTTCAATAGAAGGACTGGGCCAGAACCAAGCCACACTAAGATGAGGGTCCTGGGCTTCAGGAGGGCCGATTTCAGGAAAATGGGAGAATGCCTCAGGGATGCCCTGGCAGGAATACAGAATTTGGTGGGAATCGAGGAACTATGGGCAAAAATAAAGGGGGGGGCACTGAAAAAGCAACACATCTCTGTGTCAAGCAGGTTAACAAAGGCAATAGAAAAAAGAGACCACTACAGTTCTCTAAAGACATAGCAGAAAAAGTAGGAGCAAAAAAACTAGCGTTTAGAAAGTACCAAAAGACACAGAAGGAGGAGGATAGGGAAAACTACCAGAAAAAACAAAGGGAGGCAGGGAAGGCAGTTAGATGTGCAAAGGGACAAACAGAGGAGAATATTGTCCAATCAGTAAAAGAAGGAGATAAAACTTTCTTTAAATATATAAGTGAGAAGAGGAGGTCCAAAGGGGGAATAGTAAGGCTAAAAGGGGAAGAAGGGGTTTGCAAGGAGGAAGACCAAAAGAAGGCAGACATATTGAACAAATACTTTTATTCAGCATTTACAGAGAAAGGGGTAGGTGATGGCCAAAGATAAGGGACAAGGGCAGAAACGGTAGGGAGGTGGACACCAGTCCTTTCACAGAGGAGAAAGTCCTCAAAGTACTAGCACAATTAAAAGTTGACAAGGCAATGGGACCTGATTGGGTGCACTTCAGGATACCGAGGGTACTCAAAGTGGTGCTGGCTGCACCTCTGACAACTCTGTTCAGCTTATCATTAGAAACAGGGGAGGTTCCAACAAACTGGAGGAGGACAGATGTGTTCCCACTTCACAAAAGTGGGAACAGGGAGGAGATGGGAAATTACAGACCTGTGAGCCTGACTTCAGTAGTGGGTGAAGTAATGGAAACACTACTGAAGGAAAGGATAGTGGAATACATTGTAACCAGTGGATTACAGGGTCCAAGGCAACATGGTTTCACAGTGGGGAGGTCTTGCCAGACAAACTTGATCGAGTTCTACAACTGGGTGACCAGGGCAGTGGATCAGGGAGGAGCCATAGATGTGGCCTACCTGGATTTCAATAAGGCCTTTGACACCGTTCCACATAGAAGACTGGTGAACAAGCTGGCCTGTCTGGGAGGGGGTCAAAAAGTTCTAAACTGAGTAAGAAGTTGGCTAAGCCACAGGAGTCAGAGGGTGTTGGTAAATGGTGTCCACTCTGAAGAAGGCAAGGTGACCAGCAGGGTGCCACAGGGCTCAGCATTAGGACTGGTCCTCTTCAGTGTTTTTATTAGTAACATTGCAGAAGGGCTGGAAGGGAAAGCATGCCTGTTTGAGGATGATACAAAAGTCTGTAACAAAGCAGACACATGGGGGGGGTAGAAAAAATGAGGAATGATTTGAAAAAGTTGGAGTGGTCAAGGGTTTGGCAGCTGGGTTTCAGTGCAAAAAAGAGCAAAATCATGCACCTGGGGCACAGAAACCCAGGGGCTACATACCAATTGGGAGGGGAAGTACTGGCAACCACTAAACAGGAAAGGGACCTGGGGCTAATTATTTCTGATAACCTAAAAGTAGCAAAGCAGTGTGATAAGGCAGTGGGGAAGACTAGCAGGATACTCTGATGCATAGGGAGGGGTATCACCAGTAGGAAGAATGAGGTAATATTACCCCGGTACAGATCACTGGTAAGACCCCACCTTGAGTACTGTGTCTAGTTCTGGAGGCCCCATCTCTGGAAGGACATTGATAAGGTGGAGGCAGTACAAAAGAGGACTACCAAAATGGTGCAGGGCCTGCATCAAAAGCCCTATGAAGAGAGACATCAAGGAACTGAATATGTACTCTCTGGAGGAGAGGAGGGAAAGGGGGGATATGATAGAAACATTCAAATACCTAACAGGTATTAATAAGGTACAGAAAGGTAGCATTTTCCATAGAAAAAGAAGTTCAAGTACAAGGGGTCATGCTATGAAGTTGGAGAGGGGAGGCTCAGAAGAAATGTGAGGAAATACTTCTTCACAGAGAGGGTGGTGGTGGACGTCTGGAACAGTCTTCCAGCGGAGGTGGTGGGTGCCAAAACGGTGATGGGATTCAAGCATGCAAGGGACAGATACAAGGGAACCTTGGTAGTAAGGCAGTTGGGGGAGACAACCAGAGATGGAGTAGGGTCTGTGGTGGCACTGTAGGCAGAAAAACTGGGCAGACCAGGTGGGCCAAGAGGTCCTTATCTGCTGACAACTTCTGTGTTTCTATGGGTGAGAATAAACTCAACTGAATTTGACAAAAACAGTGAAGAAGACGAACTGGTACAAGTAATATTTTTGAGGTAAAACAACAAGTCTTCTAACCCAGCAATGTGGGGGACTACAACTATATAGGGAATTGACATTAATTTATACCCATCTGTAACTACAGTATGTTTCCACTCAGTGTTATTAACTTTGGAAAGTAGGTCCATGGAGTCGAACATAGGAACTCAAGGAAGTCACAATGGGCTAACACAGATGATCCTGGGCCTTCAATGGCTATCCTTAATACTTAGGCCATGGTAAACACCCCAGCTGCTACTGCCACTGAGTACCTCCCTCTTGGCCAGACCCAGACTCTGGAACCTGACCTCCCAAACCCAGCAGTCTGCACTGTCTGAGATTCAAGCAACCCACCCTCCCCCCACCACTAAGGACATGCAACAAGACTAAAGTCTTAATTCAGTACATCCTCCAGAACATGATGTAGATCAAGAGGAAATAGCAGTAGACATTATCCCTGATGATCGCCAACCGGCTTTGCCCATTCTCACCCTCTCCCTCCACCTTCCAAAGAGGTGGACAGAAATTGGGGTAACCAGAAAACAAACGAGATGGAAAAGTAGAAAACTCTATGTTAAAAAAAAAAGTGACTCATGGACCAGTTATACTTGGAAACAGATAAGCAGCTCTCTGATAAAAAGAAAAGTACATCAGGGGATATGGAGATAGATTAGGGAGATTCTGAGGTTTCCTTGATCACTTCTTCTCAGAGAGACCTCTCTTCAGATTTGGAAGAGCCCCTCTCAGAGGAATCGACTACAAATTGGTTGAAGAGGCTTAAATCCAGACTGATATGGTTTAAAATGTTCTTCTTTCCACTATTTTTTGAATTTGTGCTGTTCTCTATTTGTAGGATACCTGCATGTCAATAGTGTTAAAACTGGTGAAAAAAAGACTCACCACAATATCCAACTTGCAGTCTCATCCAGAAGATGTTTGTCTACTACAACACATATGAATTAAAACAAAATTTGATATTTCTCAGATTCAAAACCTGTGGTGATTAGGCTTATCCTTTTGGTGAGCAGGTACAGTGCTGTGTGATGGGGTGGGAATTCTATTATGGAGCTTTGCTTGGAAGGTGCTGAAACTAGTGGACATTTGTCCTGGTTGAGCATTAATGACTGACATTCAAAAAGGGAATAACACTTTTAGGGTTTTGAATATTTATGCTCTCCAGACTAAAGCTACACATATAGATAATTTTAAGGAAATCCAGTCTTTTTTCTTACCAGACAAAATGGCAGTTCTGGGTGGAGATTTTAATTGTTCCCTCCCAAAGCCTGGTACATGATTACATGACAAGAAAATATATGGTGAAGCCACTTGTTTGAAAGAACTTCTTGTTTTTATCCAGACTGAACTATGCTAATAGGTTGCTGCACCAACATGGTGGGAATACTTACACGTGGGGGATTCCTACTTACTAAGATCGATTATATCTTTGTGTCTCAAGCAGTGACGGTAACCAAAGTAAAGACTCATGTTACTGAATCGTTGGATCATCTACTGCTAAACTGCAAATGTTCCACAGGTATTTTTTCACATAAGAGAAGAGATTTATGGAAAATGAACAGTTCAGTTTTATCAGATGAGAAGATCCAATCTAAATGGGAAAATTTATTTACAGCTACACTATCAGAAGAATGTGCATATGATAATATTTCCATTTGGTGGGAAGATTCCAAAAAAGATTTCAAATCCTTTTTTTCAGAATCTGGGCTATACCAGAGCAAATCAAGATTACATGAAATATTTGGATCTTAGAAGACAGCTATACAACTTGCTTGATAAAACACAACAGGGTTTGACAAATTTTTCAGACCAGATTAGACAAGTGAAAAATATAGAAATTAAGAAATTCAATACAACCAAGCATTTTCTCTCCAGAAAGAAATGCAGCTTGGGATACATGGCTGTAAACACATGATGGATGCCTTTAAAGGATATAACAAAAGGGTATCCAGAGGTTTTAAGATCCCCACATGGTGCGATATCAAATAAGACAACAGAAATGATAAACATTATGGAGACTCATACCATCCCCCTTTTTTCCACTCCTTATGAACCTCAAGATATTGATCTTAATGGTTTCCTGCCCAAATAATTAGGTAATAATGTTGCATAATTGGAAATTCAAACATTGCCTTCCAACATCACAGACAGCAAGGATTCTCAAGCAATTAGGAACCTGAAAGACAATACTGCATAGGGATCTGATAGCTTGCCCCCAGAATTTTAGAAAACATTTTCAAGTTTATGTCTCATTTTTTTCAACTTATTTTTATTCAGAGGTTGAGCAGCTGTAAAATGGTTAAGACAGTGTTTAGAGGGAAGTTCTGTCTTGATAATGTATATATAAATATTGGGGTCTATGTATTAATGTCCGGGTTGCCTACATGCTGCAAATCCATGGTGCGTAGGCAACCCTATGATGGAATGACGCAAATTGGGGTCCAGCAGACCTCCTGGTGGCATTCACGGAAAGGATGTGAGTCCCTTCCACACTGGATCCCCTGGCTGCTTGTACTGCTGTGCACATGGCCAATCTGGAGGAGTGGCTGGGGATGTGGCTGCAGTCTGCGCCATTCACGAAGACGTGGAGTGCCGGGCATGGGGGGTGCAAGATATGCAGGCAGGGGTCCTGCCGTATCCTCTGCATGCCCACCACCAAGAAACCCTGCAGGCTGTGGGACAACAGCACCTCCTACAGTGCTGCCCCACCCCCTGGTTAGAAAGGGAGGGGTGGGGCAGCCTTTCGAGCATTCATCTATCTTTTGAAAATCTACTCTTCCACACCTTCCCAGAATCCCCCATTCATGCAGAGCAGGTATACACTTTGGGACCCAGGAAGGGCATCCAACTGGATGCCTGCCTGTGTCTTCTGACCCACCCCCATGCAGCTATGCACTAGTGGCAGGGCCATGAAAAGTCACACGGCAGTGTCCAGTGATTCTGAATGCCAGCCACTGCATGCCTGTCCACAGGTGTGAAGCTATGCAGGTTAGGTATGTGCAAATTGCACATACTCAGCCCATCATTGATGCATAGCCCCCATTATTCCACACCTTGCACTACATATAGATATGTGAAGCCCACCAGGATGAAGCCCAACTCTGCAAAATTGTGCAGGAGAGTTACTGCAGCAAACAATGCAGTTTCAATGGGAGTTAATCCCTTTTGTCATGCAAAAAAACTGACACTGTGCTTCATCCTGGCGGGCTTCACTGTACCTTTACCTCTTTTATGAGTATAAACTTCCTCTGCTTAAAAATATAACCAGCAGTTGAGTTTAAAAACTATCATCATAACTGCTTAAACCTGGCAAAATGATTTCATGAACTAAAGCAACAACAACAACAAGGGTATAAATGGCCCTAACTGGTCGTCCATGCCCAGTTATCAAAGTCATGCAAACATTAATGAATGAGTGAGTGGTGGCATGCTTATAATCTACTACAGGTGTCTCATCCAGTGGCTTGGGTGGAGTTAAGGAAGAATGAAGGATAGGCAGCCAATCTAGTAAACCAGGTGATTTTCAAGGGCATAGGCCCTATAGCCAAGTCTCACTGCAGGTAAGCTGGTCTTACTCAGAGGTTCCCCCCAGTTGGCGAGCATCTCACTTCTCCCATGACTCTGCATGTTTCTTCAAGGTGAACCTAAGTGTGGCTGTTATTTTTTACATTCTTTTGATCTCTTCAGACCACTCTTCCCAAGAGGCCAGGGTGGATGGGTTTCGGAACCAGTTTATCATGACCCCCTTAAGAGCTGCAGCGCATAAGGGCCCACATCAATCCCTGCTGGGCCTGTTTTTCACTTCAGGTATCTTGACCCCCAATATTGGGTGCTTAAATATGTGTGTGGGGGGGGGTTGCCCCATATGTCACTCAAGACTTTGTGGATTTGTACCCAGTATGGCTATAGCTGTGGACATGCACAAAAGACATTGTAGTGAAAACCTAGCACTCCACACGCCCTCCAGCAGCAATTAGTGTTTCTCTTGTTGAAGGGTTGTGTAATAATTGGGGTGTGGAAAAAATCTGGTGAGGCATTTCTATCGAAACTTCCTTCAACTGGGGAGGCTGTGACCTTCCAGCCTCTCCCCCATATGTAGTCTCACTGCTTTGTCATGATTATAATTTGGGCCTCGTGCTCCTATTGTGTGTGGATCTGGGCGGTCTTCGAGTGATCTTTCTCCAGCTGAGCTTTCTAGGCTCTGGGACAATTACCCCCTCTGCCTGTCAGCACTGCTGTCCAATATAAGAAATTTTCAAGTAGTGTTAGATCTCCATCTACTTTGGAAAGTCTATTGTGTGATATTAAGCGATGCCTTACTTGCAAGTATCTGTGTAGGTCTTGTCTTGGAAGGCTGTATCTTTCCTGCAGTTCTGAAAAGGTAATGCAGGAGCCCTAGTGACAAAGGATGTGTATCTCATTAGTGTGAGCCTACTCCATCTGTGGAAATCCTGGGTCTACTTGTGGTAGGTGGAAGTCTGGGTTCCCAATTATGCTAGAAATGAGGCTGATCTTGTTCGGGGTACCTGTGAGCTTCTTACGTTTAAGAAGCATATGTAGGGTGTGTTTAGTCCAAGGGTTTGGATCTCCGGTCATTTCTACTGGAGGAGAGGTACGTGCAGGATGATGAATAGGGTAGCTGGTAGGGGCTGACTTGCCTCAATCTCCAGCCAGCCTGTGTCACTTCTCTGCTTGGTCTAGGTTACAACTGTTGTTTGTGGACTGACTGTTGTTACTGGCAGCACTACCATTCACTTGGAGTGGCCTTTTTTGTCTCTTAATGTAATTGTAAGTCTGGCATTGCTAGGCCTCCCTTATCCCTTGGAAGTGTAAGGAGTTTCTTACTACTAACCCTGTGCCTGACACATGACCACACAAAGTGTAGTAATAGTTTTTGCAGTCACCTCCAGAAGGTCTCAGGAATTCGGATTGCCTGGAATAAGACCAGGACAGCAGGGCAACACGTTCATCTTCAAAGTAGTAATTCTTCCTCCAAGGCTGAGGGGAGGAGGTCCCACTTTGCAATGTCTGCCTCAATCTCCTCGAATAGGTTCTCATAGCTGAGGGTGACAAAGGATGACAGGGTCCGAGAGGTTTGTGCCCCGAGATACAGCACTGTGTTATTCTTAACCCAGTTAAAGGGAAATTTGCCCTAAAACAAAGTGTATATCTGCCCTCAAACTGATTGCCTCTGATTTATCATAATTCATTTTGTATTTAGACCTTCCTGTACTCCCATAGTTCCTCCAGTAGAGTGGGCACTGAAGTCTCTGGGGATAGTAGGAAAAACAGGGAGTCGTCTATCTATAATGACATTTTGTGAACCCCTCCTTACACCCTCACTCTTTTTATTGTCATTATTGTGTACTGTCCCTGACAGGGATTCTATGCACGGAGCAAATGATAAGTGCCCCTAGTTAGGAAAACATGGTCAGATGGTATCCTGTTAACCCTTACTGTGGCTTGCAGGTAAGCATACAGGGCTCAAATGCTTATTTGGAAAGCTTCCCCAACCCCTATTTCCTCCAGAGTTCTGTGTAGGAATCCCCAGTTCACCCAAATGCCTTCTCCGTGTCCATGAAAACTGCCACAGCAAGCTGTGGGAACTGACATTGCCACGGAATGGCTTTGAGAAGATGTTTGATGTTGTCGGGGATCAATCGACCATTGATTAAGCTTGTTTGATCCAGGTGAACCAGGGACCCCACACACCCCTGCATTCTACCAGCCAGAATGGAGGTGAATAACCTTTGTTTAGGAGAGAAATGAGGTGGTTGGACGCATGTAGTGTGGGGTCCTTCCCCGGTTTCAGGATAATCAATATTTGTGCATATTGCCAGGACAGTGGATTTCCATCGCCCTTCTGCACTGCACTACAAACCCTACAGAGGTGAGGCATCAGCTCTTCTCTGAAGGTTTTATGAAACTCTGGGGTGAGGCCATCAGGGTCTGGAATCTTGCCATCATTGAGGTTCCCTATGGCTGCGTATATTTCCTCGATGGTTATTGGCTATCCGGGACCTCTTGGGCTTCAGCTGATAGTTTGTGAACTTTGACCTTAGTGAAGAAGGTATTACGTTTTTCCGGATATTGAGTAATATTATCTTGCTTATACAAGTGCCAGTAGAAAGCTCCAAATTGGTCAACTATTTTTCTGGGGTTTGTCACGTAGGTAGAAACTGTGCTTCCTTTGCAGGTTCCTTTGTGATTGGAAATGTACTAATCATTTGTGCAGCACCAGGTTGGTATATTAAAGAAAGAGTAATGTGTGCTCCAGAACAGCCTAGGTTCCAGTTGCCTTGGTTGCACAGCTGGTTAGCGCGACCAGAATGGTATTCCGGGTGGCCTGAGTTCAAGTCCCAGCTGAGGCACTTACAGTACTTCTTTCTCTCCTCTGTTTGTATGTGTTTAAAAAAATATCCACACCTCACCCATGTGATTGATAATATAAAATATATGTTTTAACTATATGAAACAGCATCAGGAGCTTCCATCAACTATGGTGAAAGAACTGGTATTGGTACTGGGAGCAGAAAATGCATGTAATCCTCACTTTCACTGGGATAAAACATATCCAGCACAAGAATTAAAATTTTCTGAGTTATTTTTGGGACTGACCTAGATATGGCTTGGATAAACTGGGAATGCAAACTACAATTGTTGACCTTGAAAGTGCTGTTCTGGAAAAATTGGTAATTATGAAAGAACAAATGAGTATTTCTGATTACAGTACTGCATGTTCCAACGTTCCTATTACTCATTTATGTCTATCCTGTTCTGCAAGGTTTAGAACCTAAACTTTTTAGTGCATTTTTATATTCTTTTGGGGAATTAGTTTAAATCCCATAAAATGGAAAATGGTGTAATGCAGTATAAGCGAGGATGGGGTGGGAAAGATTAACCCACTGGCATTTTTTTTAACTTCACTTTGTTTAGCACTTACCTTAGATGTTAAACCACACAGATAAATACAGTATTGGGTTCCCTTTTTGCAGAATGGTGGACCCCAAGTCTCATGGCTTTTATGAACTATGTTCATAGAAAAAATGAAAAGGCTTCCCCCCGATGTATATTTGAGATGTCATGACAAAAATTAGTGTTGTCTAAGACCAGCTGCAATTAAACAGTCTTCTTGGAAACAATTATATGAGTCCGTGCAAGCTTCTGTCTTCTCAACAGAATTATGCCTTAACAGTTGTCCTCCAGGATAACAGAGACACGCCCTGGAACAACTAATCAAATCATGAATTCCTGTTATGATGTAGGATTTGATATGGATGGGAAGCCATGGAAGATTGGGAATACATGACTCTGAAACATAAATGTAGAGGACGGATACTGTTCCAGGCAAAGATGTATATCCATCCTAGAAACCTAGTCCCATCGGTTTTTCAAATGGACATTTGCTCAAGGCTTCTGAAAATACCTAACGGTGAAGTGGAAGGAACCCCTTTTTAGCAAAATAACATATGAAATAGTGGTCCTTGGACACTTTCCCCAGTTTTGGGAACATATGCAAAATCAGCCTTGGTAATGCTTTTCACCATTTTAAAGTATTACGTATGGCAGGCCAGATGCGCCTGAAAAAAGATGATGCGGTGCCAGGAGCTCTTGACTGTAATCAAAGGCTCCTATATCTTTCTAATCAAAGAGATGGCAGTATCTATACAGTGGCTATAGTATGTGAATTTTGGAAAAATGATGCACTGAAGTTCTGTTCATCAGGTACGGAGAAGGGGGAGACACCAGTTGCTATACAGTGTGTTCTTTGTACTTTCTGCTTATATGGATTATTAATTCTAGAAGTATTTCTTATAGAGATGGGTTTTCTCGTTCTGTGACTTTCTTTAATCCGATTGATGTTCTTTCTTAAGTTGTGACTATGCACTCTTTGTATTCCGTACTGATGAAGTTCTGCTTTGTACATAGTGTACCAATCTGACTTTTTTATTTTAAATAAAAAAATCACTCACTCTTTTCAGCATGATAAACATGATAAATCTTATTTTGTTTTTTTTTTTACTGTATTTTTTAGCCTTAATAATTTGCAACAGATTTTATGGCCCAGTGACAAACCATGTGTCTTTTGGCTTTCACCTCACACACAGCCTCTTTTGTAAAAATGAGACAGAGACACACTTGAGCCCAAGATGAAAAGAGTTTCTTCAGTATCTGATTATCTAGTGTGGGTGCTTGACAAAATTACGCTACTGAATGGTTACAAAGCAACAAGTAATAAGGGAACACGGAAGACAACAGATCAGCTTGTGCTGACCACTAAGTTCCATGCTAACCTGGAGTACGAGCTATGCCCAGCAAGGATGACAGAGTGGTATTTAAACAATTGACTGAGTCATGAGTACCTGCCAAATAATGGGACACTCTTTAGCTACGCTGCCACAGCTGGCTAAATGTAAGAGGTAATCATGAGTACAAACTCAGCAGTAACGACACGGCCATAGACATACCAGTGTGAAACCATAGAAACAATGCCATATTCATTCTTTGAATGCCCGTACTTCAGAGCCCTTTGGGATCTTGTAGCAACAGAATAGAAGGAACTCCTCTTTTCTACATTACTGAGTGAAAGCTGCATATCCTCACATATAAGTCTAGTTTTTGGTAACTAAAAATAAGCCCCCTAAGAAAGGTTGTCAGCTTATCTGCTAGGTCAACCTATCTGCGGGATTTACTATGGTAAACTATTTTTTGCAACTGTGTAACCAAATTTTGTGTCCACTTCTGGCCCCAAAGGCAGATTCTGTCCCTGATATTGGTCACAAAAGGTACAGTTACATAAGAACTTATCGTAACAGTAGATCTTTGAGAGGATCTCTTGCAGTAGGCCACACCAATGGAACTATAGCTGCCAGGTGCTAGGACCACACAAAAGCTTTTCTAGCTAGCAGTCTACCAGGGGGCTGCCCACTCTGACATCACGCACTGACGTTGACCAACCCTATAAGAGTGGGTGGCTCCCACGCCCTCCTCAGTTCTCCCACCAGAGACCATAAGCAAGAGATGGCCAGCTGGGGAACTGAAGAAGAGCCAAAGATTCCCACAAAAGGAAATAAATGGCAGAAGGCTCTCCACACAGGAGAAGAAGAGACAGACACAGAAAGGTCTACCGGCTAAGGGGGATGGAGGGTGGGACAGCATGGCCTACTGCAAGAGATCCTCTTGAAGATCTACTGTTTTTTTGTTTTTTTTTAAATTTCTCTTTATCCTCCTCACAGCCTGCCTCCTCCGACCCTTCAGCGATGACCCCCGGACATCCCACTGCCCGGAACCCTGCCCACAGACCACAAATCCCCCCCATGAGCGGGTTTTACCCCGCGGGCGGGCAGGTGGGGGTTCCTAACCCGTAACCCACATTTGTCAGTCTCGTGGTCTGTTGGGCGGCACGGGCACATCATGGGTACGCCCGAGGTCCTCGTGATCTTCCCGACGAGGCAGGCTCTTCTTTTTCCTCTTTCTCCCTCCCCAAGCAGCTGACGACCTCCCCTGATGTCATGACACGCACGTCGACGTCCGTGCTGCTCAACGGCCAGCCATCCCCTAGTGGGGCTTGCAGTTCCCCGAGCCTCCGCTCGGGTCATGCAAGTGCCGGGCATTGGCCGAATCCCTCACCGGAGCAGGTGAGCTATCATCGGATGCTCAAGCCTGTCTCCCCCCGGCTGACCCACCGACTACCCGAGTCTGCTCCCGAACCCGGGTCACCGGCGTGGAGCGAGGTGTGGCGTCCAGCGCCTCAACCCTCAGCATCACCGGGCCGGCCTCTGGTTTTTTTTGGGATTATACATTTTCTCCTAGGCAGGCCTGATCATCCACTCCTTCAGACAATGAAGCCTATCCCTGCCACTTGAGCCTCCGTCACCGTCCACTGCCCCTCCTCATGTCGGAACCCCCTGTTGTCCCTGCATATCCCTATGCTGGGGAGCCCCCTCCTTGTGGTCACAATTGGGGAGGGGAGATGTTTGGTGCCTGAAGACACTTCTAGCTGCACCGGGGGCCAACGAGGGCACTGCATGCACAGCTCCAGCTCCATGGCAGTTGGGGGGGTGGGTCACCATCATCCAGATGGTCAGGCAGCCATTTTTCCCCCACTGTTTCTCTCCGCCCACTACCCACCCTATTGGTGCCACATGCCTGTGGCATCCTGGCCGAATGCACCCACAGTGTGGGGTCATCCACACTGCAAGGTGCATTGCCACAGGCCAGCCACTATTAACCACTCAAGGATGATGCTGGCTTTTGTCCTCTCCCCACTGGGGAGACAGCATCCCTCAAATGCTCCTAACCCTCCCTGCTGGTCTCCACTCTTGTCATTCTGGGCTCAGAGCAAACCCAGGTTGCCAGCGTGCCAGGCGAATCCCCTTTGCCCGGTGCCATGGAGCCAGTGAAGATCTACTGTTATGGTAAGTTCTTATGTAACTGTACTATCTTCATCAAGGGTATCTCTCACATAAGACCACACCTATGGAATGAGTCCAAAGCAGTTCTGATAGCTAGCAGACCAGTCTAGGTGGCTGGAAACAAAGAGCCTAAGAAAGAAGGCCCTGCAGCACAGCTAGGCTGAAACTTGGCCCTATGCCTAGAGTCAATGTCCAAACGGTAGTGCTTGGTAAAAGTGTGGACAGTACTCCAAGTGTCAGCAACCTTAAACTCTGCACCTGAAATATTCCTGAGACAGGTAACCAAAGAGGCCATCCCTCTGGTGGAATAACCATGACCAATGCCAGGAAGATCTTTACCATACTTCCTGTAACAGAAGACAAGGACAATACAGTTGGCCAACCCTTAGGACAAACACTCTTTAGAAACAGGGATGCAATCTTTCCCAGGTGTGAAAGAAGCAAACAGCTGCAAGGACTTCCTACAGTCCTTCGGACAGTGTGTATAGTAACGCAGAACGCTGTGCACATTTAAAGTATGAAGCAATGCTTCCCTTGGACTGGCATGCTCAGGCTAATAGACAGGCAGGTGGAAGGTTTGATATGAAGTAAACTCAGACACCACCTTAGGAAGGAACTTAGGATTTGTAAACAAAAACACCCTGTCTTTGTGAAAAATCAAATAAGGCTGCCACACATGAGAGGCTGTAGCTCGGAAATCCTTCGAACAGAAGTATCTATACGTGCTCTATAGCTATATACAGATCTAGACATAGGTTCTGTAGCCTAGAGGTTAGAGTAATAAGCTGTGAATGAGCTTGGAGCATCCTGAAGACCTGGATTTGATTGACGACAACCTCCACTTGCATACTGTGTGACCCTGAGCAAGTCACTTAAAGGGGAACTCCCATCTTTAGGATTTCTTAATGTCTGAAAGCCCATGAAAAGCTACTCTCAGTGGGTTATTGTGCTTACCTGTAAGTCTTAGCAGATCAGAGGTATTCCTATGTAAATCAGCCTGTAATTAAGGGCTGGGGGCAGCCATATGTTATAGGCTTCTGACAGGCAATGACATCACCGCAATCTTGTGTCTGCTTTGACAGCAGATACTCCAATAGGTTAAATAGGAAGCTGGCTAATTTGTTTTGTATGTGCAGTGAAACTAGTGAGTTATCGTCTTTACATTTCAAACTGCTAGTAAAAATAATCCAACAGAAATCTGGTATGTTATATTAGAAAATGGCATGACCATTCCAGAATATTTCAGTAAGAATCTGTCATATTTGTAACTTTATCAAAAGAAATAAGATACTCTTTTAATAACACATTTCAAGTTATGCATGTTTTAACACAGTTGTCTATCTCTGTGTTTTTGCAATTTATAAACAACTAATTGTGACCCATCTTTTTCTTTTTAAGTCAAATCTGGATAGAAAAAGAACAATATTTGCAGAATCATAATAAATGTTTACAGTTTTTTTTACAATCTTTATCCAGGAAAGGAACACTGAGCTGAGACTTGTTTCCGGGTGTTGTTTTGGGAGCACAGGGAGGTTAAGTGATTTGCTCAGAGTCACACAATGAGAAAGCAGAGCATATTGGAAGCAAAACCAGTTCTGCTGAAAGAAATGAACCTTGTTCACAGCTCATTGCTCTAACCTGTAGTCTATATTGCCAGGAGATCATTAAAAACTACGCATTTCAAGACTATGGTGCCAATAGGTATGGGGTCACATATCAGGATTTCTAGACCCTGGCTGTGTTCAAGTCAGTAAAAATTTCTGGGGTGCCGCAGCACCAAGTTTAAATTTCTTCTTCCATCCCCTCTCTTACAGCCTGTCCTCCTACAATCATGGGTTTTGGGTGTTAACTCAGGTCTACAAGATGCAAGTGTGGCCCTATACCTACTGGCCTGGCACCATGGGGCCAGCCTTGAAATGTGCAGTTTTTTTATTATTAGCTGGCAGTATAGATTAGAGGTTAAAGCAAAGAGCTGTGGACAAGTCTGGTTCATCCAGCAGAATGGGTTTTGATTCCAGCATGCTCTACATGCATATTAGGTGACCCAGAGCAAGTCATGTAACCTCCATGTGCTCCCAAAACACACCCGGGAACAAGTTGTAATTCAGTGTGCCTTTCTTGGACAAAGATAGTAAAAACAATCTGAGCATTTGTTATGATTCTGCAAATATTATTCCCTTTCTATCCTGTTTTGACTTGAAAAGAAGAAAAAGAGGACACAATTACTTGGTTATTAATCTCAAAAAACACGTAGATGGACAACAGTGTTAAAGCATACATAACTCGAAATGTGTTATTAAAAGAATATTTTATTTCTTTCAAAAAAGTTAAAAGTATAACAGTTTCTTACTGAAATGCTTTGGACTGAATGGGATTTTCTAACATACTACCAGAAGTCTATTGAAACATTTTTACTCAGTTTGAAATGTAAAGGTGATAACTCACTAGTTTCAATGCATATTCAAAACAATTATTATAAATGTAGAAAGTGTTGCAATAACACCTTAAAACACGCTTAATAAAACAGACAACTTCCTATTTAAAGGGTCACTGTCAGTTTTTGAGCCTAATTTTATAGTGTCTGCACTGAATGTGCCTGGAAGAAGCACTGTCATTATGGAAAACATTGATGGCAAGAGATTTTGAAATAACACCCAGATATTTCTTATTTTTATGAAAAGTATACAATGTTTGGTCTGACTGAAATGTGCACGGCCACGAGCAGGGATGGTGCCAAGCTACAGGTAAACTCATTCATGAACCAGTTTGTAGTTTGGTGTCCAGGGCCAGTGTTTAGGCACGCACAAAACCCACAGCCATGGGGGGGCGCCCGTATGTCGCTGGGGGTCCCCACAGCATCATGTCTGCTCAGGCTTTTCAAAGCTGTGTGCTAGCACCTGCAAACTCAGTGTTGTAATTATAACAGTGTGGCTGCCTGGCTCATTCATTTACTCAGGCTTTTTTTTTTAAAGGAATTAGTCAGTTCCTGTGAGGCTGTCTGTCAGCCCCATCCCTCAGCATAGTGTCCGCACATGTTTGCGCCACTCACATAGCGCATTGAACAACATGCAACATGAACCCTTCCCCCTTGTAGTGAGCTGCCAGCCCACTGAAGCCGAAGGTGGGAAGGACTACATAGACTTCCAAGGAGTTAACAAATAAGGACCTGAGATCAGCCTCACATTTCTTTTGCTATTCTTTGCTGTATGGCCACGGTAAGTATTCTTTTCCATTTGTAGGGATGGAACTTTTTCCTGGGGGGCCTTCCTAGGAATTAGGGTAACTACTACTTGGGGCACATTTCATTAGTCCTACAAGTGCCAAACTAAAGAAGGCAGGGCAGCCTATCAGAAAGCTGCAGCCTGCTAGAGTGGAGCTGGAGCTGCTTGAGGGTGTTGGGGGGGCATACTCAAGGTAAGGGTCTGGTACACAGCTATTGAAATAGATGCCAGCAGCTAAACATAACAGTTACAGAGGGCAGCTCAATAGTATAAATGAGGAAGGGGACATGTAAAGTTTTAAAGGAGCTGTACAGTTCACCCCCAGTTAGTCTGGTGAGGATGCCACTAATCTCGGTAGCTCAATATTTTGTAACTTTGGCGGGGGATGCCAAGAAGCTTGAAAACCTTTTTGCACAGTTGTTCATGTTTCTTTCTGGGGACTCCGTTTCTTTTTTGGAATTTGTCAAATCTCACAGGGTAACAATTTGGCTGGAGAACTCGCTTTATTTTAAATGAGCTCGGGATGCTTTGTTGTGTTCTTAGGTGTACTAGTTGGGAGGAGAGTTTATTGCATGGTTGCAGTCACTCACCAGGGAAAAATCAATAGTTCACTAGATTCCAGTCAGGGTTGTGCTGTGTTGCTCTGGTGTTTAAAAGTGAGTGGGACTGCTGGGAAGATATGTACTGGTGCCTAAACTTGTAAATGAGTGGCACAGGTACGGTACAATATGATGGGGGCTAATTGTCTTGGGTAGTTCAACCAGGTATTCTCATAACGGCTTCTGGGTATAACAGGAGTTGTTTCAGAGTGATTCTGAACCTTGTGGGTGGATGAACTGTGGTGAGATGCAGGAAGGGGCTGAGTCATGCTGGTTGAGCTGCCTTGTGTGAGGCTCCCATGGGGGGGGGGCTGCTGTGACCCAGCCATTCCTGATATGCCCACACAACGAGCCCTATCACCCCTCCTAACACACATGGAGATCTTGCCATTACTGCACAGTATACAGACAGAGGTTTCTGACAGAACTTTGGCCTACAGCATAAGAGTTGAGGGGGGCATGGGCCCACACCACTGGGGATGGAGAGGTTCTCGTCAGCCACGGGTGTGGACTGTGTTACCCAACTAGTGTATTTATAAGAGGTATAAACCCCTAATTGAAGGCCAGCTTAATTGTGGAACCAGAGACTTGCACCCTTTTCTGTAATTGTCCATTGGAAGCCCTTCGGAGGCAAGCGATACTATGCACAACATTACTTAATGATTTCTATAAGGCACATTTGTGGACCTCCCCCCAGCATGTCCCACCCTCCAGCAGGTTGAGTGTATTATGGTAAGCTGCTCATGAAGACTTTTTACCAGACTTCTGAGCACTTCTCACCTCACATTTTCTGGAGAAATATATTCCTCTCCCCACAAACTTAATGGAACACTTTCTATTACTCATCCCCCCAGCTACTACTTAAGAGAGCATATGACCGGGGGCATTCTCATGACAATGTTTCCATATTCTTGGAGGTAGGGAATGGGGGGGATCTGATTATGAACCAGCTGTGCATGATTCCAGGTTTTTGGTTTCTGAACCTTGGAGCTCCCATAGGGATTGGGAAGCTCAGGTAGTGGCCCCTTATCATGGGGATCTGGCTCCATTGCCTTGCTTCTTGGGGGGGGGGGAGATGCATCTATGAATATCTCATGGAGGCTCAGAGGATGGGAAGGAATATTTTGTCTTTGAAGAGTTTACAGTTTTTTCTGTGTACAGTATTTGTTGTAGTCTAGTTGGCTAACATTCACACTAATTTTATACAAGCGGTACAAACATGGTTTGGGAGAAAGATTACTGGTGTGTGAGGAGGGGGAGGAGGGGCAGCTTCTCCCTGGGCAGTGTTTCTTGTTGCTTATTATCACAAATAATCATGGTAGCCCTGTTAACAAAAGCCATGTATAATGCAAATGGCCTCATCTTGTATGCCGTCGCTACAGCAACAATTTTATTGCAACTGACACTTCAGTGACAACAGTGACAGGTCACTGTAGTGTTGGCGCGGGACCCCGGCAGTGCTTTCTGATGATCTTGCACCCTCTCCGGAGTTGATTACTTTAGTTATGGGGAAGTGGGGGCAGAGCCCCCCCACTTGGGAGGTTTGGGGGATGAAGCCCCACTGAACAAAATACAGTCCAAAGTGACCAGCTTTATGCTGACCGCAAATGCAGTCGACATAAAGGTGTCACTGTAACGTTGGTCGACAACAAATTTGTCGACCGACTGTCATGGATCCGCCTCACCTACCCCATAAAAAGGAAAGGAAAAAAACAACCTATGTTAGATGCTTTAAAGTGGAATTCATGTTCCTGCAAGAAACCCACCTCTCTTCGGTGGAGCATCAAAAGCTGACAAAGTTTGGGTACCATCAGTTCCACCCCTCCTTATACAAATCTGGGTGGGGAGTATGGGAGCTGGTTTCATAAACTTATGTTTTGTAGCTGGAATTGTTTATGAAATGTAATGTTAACAAAGCCTTTCTTCTCTGTCATGTGAAAGTCAGTTTAACACCACCACTTGCTAAGGGAGGACTTGAGATGCTAGAGAGTCAGTGCCAGTTTCCAGCTCTAAATGCTCCTGTGTGGCCTGCAGGGGTGTATGGGGGAAGGGGGTGCTTAGCCAAGTTGCTTGAGATAGAACTTCAAGTGCCTGATTTTTATTTTAATATTTAACTTCATGCACTAGGCTAGACTAGTCCAGTTAGTACAAAATAAAGTGCTGCTTGTGACCTTTTAATTTATTAGTAATATAAGCGTAACTTGCCTGAATTTTTTTAGTTCCATATTAATGCTCAGCTGCTCTGTGTTCTTGGCTTCATTCTGTTACCTGGACAGGGTTTGGGGTTCACTAGCTTCTGTCAGAAGCAAAGAACATAGAGCAGCTGAGCATTGATATGCTTCTAAAAAAATCAGGCAACCCTTATATCACTAGTAAGTTAAAATAATTAAATTAATGAAATGTTCCTGTTTAAGTTACTAGTCTGGTCCTGGATAAGTGCTTGGTGCAAGTAGGAGTTATGTGTGTCAGTGTGTCCACACGAGAGCCACAACCCCTGTGTGGTAGCCTAGAGGTTAGTAAAATAAAAAATAAAAATCAGTCAATATTTCTTTTACCAAAAAAACAACCAAAACCGCCCCAAGGTCAGGTGTGCTATGAGAACTCGTAACAGCAAGACACAAAAGCTCAAGCACTACCCACCGCTAAATCACCACTGCTGACCACGTACAGTAATAGTGTTGTAAATATCAAGATTATTACAAAAAGAGTGCAAACAGCCTCTTACCAGAATCAAGTAGGATACCAGCAGGACCCCCACAGACTCTAACCGGTTTCACCTAAAGCGTCATCAGGCAAAACTGGTTGGAGTTTGTGGGGTCCTGCTGGTATCCTACCTGATTTTGGCAAGATGCTCTTTGAACGCTTTCTGTAGTGAACTCACTTGCTATTTCTGACACTATTATGCGATCAGCAGTGGCAACTTAGTAGTGGGTAGTGCATGAGTGTTTGTCTTTTAGTATCTTCTTTTAACCTATGTCAGATTTTGGTGCACAGAGCTGTGCGAGGGAATGTTTATGACAGTGAAAAGAATGACTGAATTTGAATCAGAAAAAAACAATAAAAAAACCTTGTTACAAAAACAAAAACTAGACAGCAACAATTAAGGAAGGACTATGGGTGTACAGAGCTGTGAGACCAGAAGCCAAACTGTACCAGTATGGCATTGCATGTTACATTAGGTGCCAAGGTGGGGTCTTCTGCAGATTTTTGAATGTCAAGCTTCTAATCTGGAAGATAACAGGGGTGTCACTGAGGGTCCACAATTGCAACCCCAGTGCTTTTGTTTTGCAACCCCTATGGTGTGTTAGAGAACCCTGCTGCTGTCTGATCGCATTGTAGTATGGCTGCCTGCCAGGCTCATTCTGTAGCTCAGGCTACCCCCCCCCAGTCTGTGACTGTCGGTCTTCTTGGCCCTCCCCCACCACCCAACACAGGGTGCATTCCCAGTCACTCACATAGTGCATAGCCACCCAGGTCGCTCCTGTAAAAAAACTAAATAAACAAAAAAGTATTTCTCAGCCCCCTCATGTAGGCCCACACTGTGCGGTATCCATGTTGTAGTGAGCCGACGGCCAAATGCAGTGTCACACATGTGAGAGTTGAGGTGGCAGATGGGAGCCATGGCCTGGACACACAAAAACACAGCTACACTCCAATATTGGACCTGCCTGGGGTCTAGGTGGGAGGACTGAATACGAGTCTTTGAATGCAGCAATAGATGTAGACTTATCAGCAATTTTATCAATGGTCTTGCAACCCGTGTGATTATGATGAAATGATGCCCTTGGGCAGGACCTGTGGAGTGGTGTCAGGCTGAGGCATGCTGTGTTTGTACTGGGGAATGGGACAGAGTCCTGTGGGACTCGTATTACCTTCCCTTCACCCCTTGACCCAACTAACACAGCCAGTGGGAGGCATTAGGCATGGGCTCAGTATGATGGAGCGTGCTAACTGGGGGCAAAAGAATGGGAGTAAAAAATGCCTTAATAATGATGGTTGGCTTTAAATAGCTCTGTGTAGTTGCTTATTCCACTTATGTACCAGTCTGCCTGTGTATGCTGCTGGCCTGCTGCTCAACCGAGTAAGAACTGGGGAGGGACCAGCAGAGGGCAGTATGCCAAATCATGATGCCACAAAGCACACCTTTCTTTTATTTGTTCTTCAGTTTTCCAGCACGTGAGGGGCGTGAATCTGCACTAGCAGCCTGGAGCTGACTCTCGGATTGGCTGCCGCCAGTCCAATGCTTGGTTGTGCTGAGCCTGGGAGAACTGTATTAGATTAAGTAAATGACTGCTATGATGAAAGGGGTGGTTACTTCTCCACTGGTGGCTTTGTGTGGAACACATTAGCTGGCAGGGGGTTTAAAATGGCCATTTCCTCATCATTGCAGCACGTGTTGGAGGAGCAGCACCTGTGTTGCATTGACACTGACCCTGACTTGTTAGACAGCATTCCTGATCCAGAAGAGTGTAGGCAAGACACCGTGTGTTCCTGAAGAGTGGAGAGAGAGAGCGAGAGGCAACACATAGCACAAGTTCCTCTTCTATTGGAGCTCAGGGAAAAAAGCATACAGCTGCCACAGGCGTTTACGGAGTAAGCAGCAAGTACATGCTGCAGAAAACCTCCATCAGAATTAACGTACTGGTATGGGTGAGAAGTGCAGGGACTCAGTGACAGAATAGTGAAGCAAGCCCAGAGACCACCCTACTGTGTTTGTTTTGTGCAACTGGACAGTCAGTGAAAAAAAGTAGGCTTTAAGGGACACTCTCTGCTGCAGACTGTCCAGGTGAGAAAGAAGAATGGGTTTGTGCTTGAACTGGGAATGGGGTGGCCTGGACTGGAGCATATTATGTCTCTGTTAACATAAAATTCAATTTGCTTAAAGGCTGAATATTATGCAGCATTTTGGAGGATTTATTTTGTAGCTAGTATACACAGTAGTACAGCGAGACTGCCTTCTTTGACTTTAAAGTAGATATTGCATTGCAAGAATAGTTTTTAGACCAGGAGTAGTTCAGCACAAGCACCCTGTTTTGATTAAACTCATATTAATAAATTCTATCCTAGCTGGCAATGCCAGTCAAGTGTGCTAGATGTCTTAAACTTGCTAAACCAAGAGCTGTGTTTCTTTATTTTGTGTGTTAACAAACAAACAAACAAACAAGATAGCCATGTACAAAATGAGCTGGTCTGCTAATATTAGATCCTTCCTCATGGTAACTGCAGAATGTGTTCCCAGAATCACGTCATTTACCAATGGTAAATGATTATTTTACAGTTGATTGGAGAATTATCCATTTGAAAATCTGGGAAGGGAAAGTGATTTGATTTTAACGGCAAAAGAAATGCCGTATAGTTTATGTTTTCATGTCACCTTCATTGCGTAGTTGTGACTGAGATGAGTAACTTACTGTACAGCAGATACAAGTCTGATTTTCTTGACTGAAAACTTGTGCAATGCATGGAACTGCATGCATGCGGGCACGAAACATTTAAGCACAAGATGGCGGACAGTGCTGCTCCACATGGAGTATACAAAATCCACTGGCCAAATGGCAAATGACCATTTTAAAGTGATCTGTGGCTACTAAAAATAGCTTTCAATTGACTGGCTAAATGACTATGGAGCTTAACGTGCCTCAGGCATAATCACTGCTACATAGATCTGGCAATACTCTCATAGCAGTTTTTGCAGCTGATATTTGCCATGGTGTCCCTTGCCAAGAAAGTGTGACATTCTTTATGACATCATGATACAGAGTGTTACTATATGTTTAACAGACAGGTGCTTTGTATGCAGAACAGAGTTGTGTGATCTGTGAACTGCCATATTTTTCAGAAGGTGGATGCAATGCAAATGCATGTTAGCTGAAAAAAAATCACAGCTCCAACCCAAGCTATTGGCTTTAATTTTTAGGTGTTGCATTTGCCTAATCAGGTAGCTCTTGTATGTGGTCTAGCAAGTTCATAGAACACTGGCCTGGGAACAAGGAAAGTGTAGGTTCAAATTCCAACAGGGCCAAACACTCACTGTGTGACCACAGCAAGTCACCCAACCTCCCAGTGTTCCAGTCCATCCAGTCGCAGTTACGGGGAGAAGCAGGACCCCACTGCAAATGAGATGTCATATCTCTGCTGGGCTATTCAGAGTAAATAAATAGGCCATGTGGCCTAGTGGTTAGCATTTACAGCTGTGAAACAGGAGAGTCACAGGTTCCAATCCAACCATAAGTTAATCACTGGCTCACTGTGTGATCTTTCCCCACTACTGCTGTTTTCGTTACTGTAACAGTTGTAGCTTTCTATACTCCTTGACTGATTCAAGTGTACAGTGTGTCATTTGCTGCGGTATTGTGGTGTAGGCTATTGTAGTGGGATCAGGAGTGAGTGTACATAGGTGCCTCTGGGGGGCTGTTATTTACTGTGTGTGGCTGCTTGGGTGGGGTACGCATGGTGAGGATGTTTTGGTTTCACCAGTAGGACCCTCCTGAGTGCACTGTATGGACTGTCTATTCTGTCCTTTACACATGTGTGTGATTTTCAATGTGTAATTTTGGCCAAGTGTGTGTGTGTGTGTGTGTGTGTGTGCGGGGGCGTGCGTGCGTGCACACAGTTCAAAGTGACCCAATCAAGTATGCATGCATGAGTGCTGGTGAGAATGGACCTCTGTAAGACTGGCTACCTTCATGTGCTACAGAGGCTTATCACAACTTATCCTAAACATTGTAACGAGTTCTGTTTGCTAAACACCTTCCTCTATCTCTGACTCAGGAGAGCTCATCAAGCTATCAGCCAGTTTTAGTCAGATGATTTGCACAGATCTTCATATACTAAGCATGTAGCTAGAGTTACTGAAATAAAACCTTCCAAATGGTTTAACCGTATTGTAATGCATCTGGTGAAATACTCTATCAGCCCTTTGGGAGCTATGGTCAGGGCTTCCGAATATAAATTTAAATGAACATGGCAGCAGTTAAAGCAAGTGTATCGAAAGATGAAAGCTATATAAATATAATTATTTAGTTTCCTTGATTTGCTTTTTACAGAACGAGAAACCTTTTGACTCTGTTTTAAAGATCAGGTAGGTCTTTTGATTTTTATCACAGACCTTGGTTTCCTCAGCCTGTAGTATCTAAGGCACTGCATGTTCCATTGTGCTAGGTTGTCGCGTCTTGTAAGGGGAAAAGACTGGATACTTTACATGGCATAAGAAAACATGGAAAGAAAGTTGATGATGCCAAAAACTTGGGGAGTAGATTCAGTTTCTTGGAATAAATCATCCAGCTAATGCAACCAGGGATAAACCCCCCTTTTATCTCGTTAAATCCCATAGCTCATCATATTCAGTTAAATAATAAAGCTCAAACTCTTTTCCAGCTTATGACAATTAAGCAAAACAAACTGATACTACAGCACTGGAAAGATCAAACTTCACCAACTTGCTGTACATACACTGGCTGAATTTAAAGATACAGTAGGCCATGCAAAACAAGACTGACTGTAATATATTATGAATATTACTTTTCAGAAATTTGGTCTCCTTTTATACAGTATCTAGAAAAAATTAGCTATTAAATTAACTAGTGGCATGAACCATCTCAGTTATTAGGGGTCATCATAGAAGTGTAGTTTCTTGCAGTTACTGAGAGACTTAGGTGTGGTTAAGCCACACTTCTAAATCCCCCCCCCCAACCCAAAACAAGGATAATACCCCAGAGTATGAAATCCATCCAAGTTCTCCACCAACTGAGCTACTAACCTTAGTGTTGAAATCTATTCCGGTGTCCTATGAGCTGAGCTTCTAGGAGAGCCCAACAAACAAATAATCTGGGGGTGAGAGCCTGACTCTTCTGATCTACATTACTACTTGTGGTCGAGGAACACCGCCAGCCCTGTGCTAACTTCCAAAGGATGCATTATTACTACAACAGCCAGTGTATTCCCTCTGATCAGATAATGAGTTACTGTCGGTGTTGCTTCCTTCTCATCTTAGTGCAGCGGTGGGCAGAGCTTTTTGTGACACTGCATCACCTTTATGAAAGAAGCTGCCATTACAGATTCGACTGGCTCCATCCTTATCATCCTGGAATAAGCTAAAGATGCACCTCTTTCGGGAGGCATTCAGTTGCATTTAGACCATAAGGCTCTGGGAATTTTTTGCTGATGAGCTTCTCAGAAGTGATTGATTTATTTGGGATTTATCCTGTATTGCCACTGAATGTTATCTTATTGCAATGGAAATGCACTGTTGCTGTATTTTATTCTGCCTTTTGAACTGTTTTACTGTTTGTGCTGTGCTTTGGAATGTATCCTGAGAATCTGAACTAATTGAGCGCCAGTTAAAGGGAAAGTCTCCCATAGTTTTACACCAATATTTTCCCAACTCCTTATGTGTAACTGTTCTGTGCCTCCTCCAGTTGCCAGCAGTCCTATTGCTGTCCAAATCTAGACTATAAATAAAAATATACAGCCCCCAGAAGTTATCGATGTGTTTGTCCTCCATTTTACCATCAGTGTTGCTGGAGGATGATGTCATCAGAACAACAGATAATGGTACTGCACTAAATGCAGTTACTAATATACTAACATACTATTTGCCAGCAGATTAGGCCTTATGGTCTATTGAGTCTGCTCGAACCTCAGATCCCAAGTTGGGTGCCGAGGCCCTCCCCCCCCTTGTGTTCCAGAAACCCCTATCACCCATCCCCTCCTCCCCGGACAGGCCATCATCTGATACATCCACTTTCTGTGTCTGTCCCACCCTCTCTTGAAGCCTCCACTGTGAATCTCTGAACCAGCTCTGCCAGGCAGTGCATTCCAAGGGTCCACCACCCTCTCAGTGAAAAACCTCCTCCTCTTTCCCCCTCACCCTTCCACCTTCTAACTTCAAACCATGCCCTCTGGTGATACCTCCCTGCTTTAGGTCTAAAGATCCCTCCATTTTACCCTATTTATTCCTTGAGGTACTTTAAGACCTCAATCATGTCCCCCATCTCTCCTCTCTCCAATGAAACAGGCAGAGCTCCTCAAGTCTGTCCTCATACGTCAAATCCCCTAGCCCTTGTATCATCTTAGTTGCCCTCCTCTGTACCCTCTCCAGGAGCTGTATGTCCCTCTTCAAGTGTGGTCTCCAATACTGTACACAGTACTCAAGGTGTGGTCTAACCAGTCCATTGTACAGCGGCAGAATCACTTCCTTGCTCCTAGAGGTGATCCCCTTACGATGAATCCCAACATCCTGTTTGCCTTGCTAGCCGTTCTTCTGCACTGCTCAGAGTTATTCATACATGCATCCACCATGACCCCTAGGTCTTTTTTCCCCATTGAGGCCTCCAGCGCCTCCCTTCCCAGGGTGTACCAGTGTTTAGGGTTTCCCAGCCCAGGATGTAACACCTTGCACTTGTTGATATTGAAATTTAATTTTCATGTGTGAACCCAGCTTTCCAGGGTGTCCAGGTCCCCTTGCAGGGCCAACCTCCCTTCTTCTCCCTCAACTACTGCTCCCATCTTGGAGTCATCAGCAAAGAAACTCATTTCACACCATATACCCTCCCTTATGTCCGATATGTATGCATTAAACAGGATTAGACCCAGGACCGAGCCCTGCGGTACCCCACTACCAACCTCTCTAGGGTTCAAAAGCTCCCCACAGACCACTACTCTCTGGGTGCGTCCAGCTAGCCAGTTTTCAATCCATCTGACAATCAAAGGGCCTACTCCCAACCCCATCAGTTTTTTCACCAGACCATTCCGGGGGACAGAGTCAAATGCCTTGCTGAAGTCCAAGAATAATACATCCACAGGCTTTCCCCTGTCCAGTTCTGATGTTACCCATTTGTAGAACTCCACAAGATTGGTTTGACATGATCTACCTGGCACAAACCCATGTTGCTGGCTATCCAGACCTCCCACCTCCTCGAAGTACACCCCCAATCATTCCTTTAGTATACTCTCCATTAATTTTCCCACCACTGAGGTCAAACTGATGGGTCTATAGTTATCTGGTACTTCCCTCGACCCCCCTTTATGGATTGGCACCACATGTGCCTCTCGCCAATCCTTAGGTACCCTTCCTGTCTCAAGTGACCTGCAGAAGAGCTCCACCAGGGGTGCAGCCAGTATGTCCACCAATTCCCATAGTACTCTCAGACGAATGCCATCCGGCCCAGGAGATTTGTCTTTCTTTAGGGCCTTGAGGACTAACCACACCCTTTTGGCGGAGATAGCATCATCCATCCCCTCCACCTTACTGGCCTTTTTATCCTTATCCTGATGTGACACCCCTGGGGTACCCCTCCCTCCCTCTTGCTTCATTTCTGTTGCTCCCTGATCCCACTCACTGCTGCCTCTATCCCCATCGTGCCTTGCTTTGTAGATATCCCATCCCCCTCCCTAGTGAACACACAGGCAAAGTACTCGTTAAATACCTTTGCCTGGTCCCTTGCCTCTTCCACCCACCCTCCTTCTGATCTCAACCTGCTGAGGTGGCCCTTAGTTTTTCTCTGCACCTCAATGAACCAGAAGAACCCCCTTTTCCCTCCACGTATCCCCTGTGCCAGCCGCTGCTCTTTACTGGATTTTGCCCCCCTCACCATCAGAGTGACTTTTCTAGATGCAAGATGGTACATTTCCTTATCCCTATCCCCTCTTGTTGTTTTATATTTTTTGTAGGCCTCCTTCTTTTCTCTGACCGCTACCTGAACCTCACTGGACCACCAGCATGGCTTATGTGACCTTGCTCCCTTACGTTTCACCTTAAGCATGGTCCTGGTTGCATCATGAAGTCCCCATTTTATGACCTCCCATCTCCTTTCCACATTTGTCATTGATGTAATCCTTCAAGTGATCCTTGAGAATACCCATGCCCACAAAGTCTGGCCCCTGAAGTCCACTGCCAGTGTCCTAGATCTTCCCCTTCCCCCCATGCTTATTTGAAACCAGACAGTATTGTGGTCACTCACAGTCAGGGGATCCTCTACAATCAGGTCCCTTACCAGATCCCCATCTGCCAGAACTACGTCCAGGACATGCCCCTCCCTTGTGGGCTCCATCACATGCTGTGTTAAGAACACATCCTGGAAGCCGTCCAGCAGCCTCTGCTCCTTGGCCACCTTAAAGGACATGGTTCCCCAGTTTGTACCTGGCATATTGGGTCCCCATCAACACCACTCCTTCCCCTTTTGGTCCACACTGGGCAATGATGTTGTCCAGCAAACCATCCTCCAGAACATCACCCATTCCGGGGGGCCTATATGCTACACCCAGCTTGACCTTATCTCCTGCTGGGGTTCGTAAGGTGACCCATAAGGCCTCCACGTTTCTCTCTGCCTTTTCTACCCTAGCAATTTCTATGTCATTTCTAATGAACATAGCCACTCCACCCCCTCTGCCCTCCTTTCTATCCTTCCTAAGCATAGTGTACACCCACACATTTAGGTCCCAGTCATGGTTTTTGTTGGCCCATGTCTCCATGACCGCGCACATCCACCCCGAACAGCATGGCCTGGAACTCTGGCAACTTGTTTCCCAAGCTCCTGGCATTTCTGAACACCAACCCCCACCCCTTATCCCTGATCCCTTTGTCAACCCCACCCAGGTTCCTTATACTTCCATCCCCTCTGCTCCTCCTGAAACCTCCACCCCCAGTCTGTCCCCTCCCGTTGGGTTTGAAGGCTACTCCCTCATCTGGAGGAGGGCTTCTGGTCAGCCCTCCTTATCCCTTCCCCCTCACAAGTTTAAACCCACCTTCTTGAAGGTAGTCAGCCATCCCTGTTTAGGACTTCTTTCCCTAATGGGGCAAGATGAAGCCTGTCCTTGGCGTACAGTCCCTTATCCTCCCAAACTCCTTTCCAGTTCCCTAACACCCCCAACCCACTCTCTTCACCCCACTTCCTGAGCCAGTCATTGACCTCTGTGGACTTCATTTTTTTCTCCACTGAGGCCTTTGGTACTGGCAATATCTCCAAAAAGGAAATGTTGCACCCATTATCCCGACAGACTCTGGCAAGTTCTTGGAACCAGGGCCGCAGTAATGGGGGGAAAAGTGGGGAAGTTGTCCGGGGCCCTGAGCTCAGGAGGGGCTCACCTGAGGAGCTGGCATTACCCCAAGCATTAACTGGTTTGGGAAATGTGGGCCCATTTCAAGTGACTTGTCCGGGGCCCCAAAATTCATAGCTGCAGCCCTGCTTGGAACCTTGCTTGGATTTCCAAAATGCTATTTCCCTCTAGATCGTTAGTTCCCAAATGCACCAGGAAATCCGGTTTCCCTCCACAATCTCTAACCAGTTCATACACCATGAACTTTGCTCTGTGCACTGTCAGACCAGAGACACTCACTACCTTCACCTGGCTATGGCATCCACCCCCCTGTCCCTCCCACTGGATACCCCTAATCATCGAGTCTCCCAATAACAGAACCTTAACACCGCCATCATCCTTATGGTAACCCCCACTATGCACTCTCAGCCCCACTCCCCCCCCCTTTATTCATGATCTCAATTCCATGGAAGTCTTCCTGCCTTATTAGGGACCCCTTGTCACCCTCCCATTTCTGCCTCCTTGTTATTTGCCCACTTAACTCAGACCCCTCTGAATAGGAATCCTTTAACCTCTCTTATCCGAACCATTTATCCTGGCCCTGATGGTTTCTCCTTCCCCACCACCATCCCCTTGTAATAGTACCCCTACTCCAGAGGCTCTGTGTGGGTCCCCTTTAGCTAGGCCCCCATCCTTGGTACTGACCCCCCTGCTGAAGGGGGGCTCCTCCCCCACCTCCTTGTCTCCCAGTTTCTCTCCAGTTGTGCTCTCCTCCCTCATGTCTGCAATATGTTGCATCTCCCCCATCTGCTTAACATTTATGTTTCCTCTTCTCCCTCTGGGACTATTTCTATCCTTACCATTGCCGGTCTGTGATGCCCTATGGGTATCCAACTCCCTCACCCCAGCCTCTGTATCAGTTTCCTCATTTCCACCAACCCCTTCCTTCCCCTCTAGGTTGCTTAGTCGCTCAAATTTATTGTGACACTCTATGTTAGCCTCCATCAAGTAACCAGAGTTTCCTCTGACTGCACCTCTAAACTGCCCCTCTTCCTCTGTTCTCCTTAGGAGCTCCCTTCCCACAGTCTGCTGTTTTAGGCTTCCCCACAACAGCCCCTCCCTTCTCAATGTCTGCTCTACTAGGCTTCCCAAAAACAGCCCCTCCTGACTCTTCCTCCTCCACTCTCTTTGTATTCGGAATGTTCACCCCGTATGCTTTCCCCTTAGTGTCAACATCCCTATCTAAGGGTCCTCTGTCCCTAATATCCCCCCTCCTGCTTGCTGTAACATAACGTCCTGTAATTTCAGAGCATTGCCCCAGCCTCCCCTCAGCCCCACCCTTCTGCTGCCCATATCCACACCCCTTATCCTTGGACACCCCCAACTCCCCCAGCTTACTCCCTAACCAATATACTTCACTCCTGATACAAGATAGCTGTCTACAGAGTGGGCAGCCTCCCTCTCTCCAGGCCCAATTGAGAATTATTGCCATCCCACAGCCTGTGCAGCCTACAACCCTTCGAGATGCCTGCCATGGTGGAATATGGCCACCCTGTTTGTCCCCCTCTGTTTATAATGGCACACACCCCTTTTCTCAGTCCCTTCCCCCTGGAATACAGTCTCTCTATACTGACTGCAGTTATTTACAAACCCAATTTCAACCCCACCAATAAAGTTCCCAAGTCTCACAAACACATACAGTCCAGTATGTGTCCAGTCCCACTAACAGTGTGTGTATGCAGACATCAGGTACTGTATGATGTCACAGGTGCACCAGTTCCTGTTGCTTCAAATTTCAGTCCCAAACAGAAATACTCAGCCCTTCAATCCCAACAGCCTACAAAACAGGGTGGGTGGCAGGGCTCTTACCAACAACAGGCAAACATCACATTTAAATTTCACTCTAATTATCACTGCCAAACAAGTGTTCCCAAGCCCCAAATGTTACAATATCACAGCCCAAGTAACAGTTCTAACTCAAAGTAGTAATTTTTAACACCCAGAACTTTCACGTACAAAACTATTCAAATATTTCAGATAAAATGGAATATAAACCCAGACCTCTGTCCTTACCAGCCTCCTGCTTATGTTCCCAGGTGAACAATGAAGTGCTGTAGCTGTCACATTACTACTAATGATTTATAATGGGACTTGGGGCACTTTTAAAGTTATGGACCTGAGGGCCATCACAGTTTCCAATGAGGTTAGGGGAACATCTTAAGGGTTGGGTGGGGGCACCAGTAATCAGAACCCACAATGTTTGGTTCCCCCACTTGAGTATGGAGGAACCCTTTAAGTGTTGTGCACATCTTGAAGTGCAGATCTAATAGGAACTAGGACCATGTGAGTGTGATGCAGCACTGATTTGAGGTATATACAGTATTCATATGACGAAGTGCCTGTATGTGTTGTGTTACTGTTTCTGTTAGCAAAAACAGTTTACCCAATAAATGACTCTGGGTACAACAAGAGTTTTAAGTGGTATTATACAGCTGTTGCATTATGTTGTGTGTGTGTGTTAGCATTCTGTTTTGATTGACACCAGCAGTGAGAAGCAACCTTGCAAATAGGCCCCTTTCACTTTGTAACTAAGCAGTCAGTGACTGAATGACTGCCTTAAGGCAATAAGGCAATAAAGAATTCAGCTATAACAAGGAATAGGTTATCAGCTACAGCACATGGAAGAAGGGTAATCTAGTGGTTAACGCACAAGCACTGGGGAACTCTGGTTCAAATCCTACTAGAGTCCCTTACTCTCTAACCCTTAAGATGTTCCCCTAACCTCATTGGAAACTGTGATGGCCCCTCATGTCCATGACTTTAAAAGTGCCCCAAGTCCCATTATAAATCATTAGCAGTGATGTGAGAGCTACAGCACTTCACTTTCAAGGTACTAAGGATAAGCTGTGGCTGCCCCCCCTTTGTAATGCCAGCATTTGAAGTAGGATGTGTCTCACGAATCAGATGCTACACCTCAGCTGTTATAGGTAAAGAAACTAATTAGTCTCAGTGTTTGTAGTGCTCTGTATTTGCTTAGCTCACTCCTCCCATGTCATATGCATTCTGTGTCCTGGTATTTCCAGTCAGAAACTCAGATTTAAGGAGCATTTGAAATGTAAAGCAATACACTTTATAAAGTAAATGATCTAGCTCTCCACTTTCAGGCTGCTGAAAGGGGATGTGTATAAGTCAGTCTTGCGTGATCCTTTGGCAAACTGCCCAGACTCACCTTGTAATGAATTGTCTCAAGGGTGTTCACTTGGTTCAATACAGAGTGACTGATTGACTGCTCGATTGATTGATTGGTTGGTTGATTGACTGATTCAGTCTACTGCTTTCCACAACATGTTACAACTGTCTCTCAGAGAGAAATGAGCAGTACACAGGAACAGCTTTTGTTTCCTGTGAATGAAATACTATTAGATGTATTATTTGCTCTACACATGCAGTATTAAGGCTATAAGTACTACTCCCTGTGTGAGTTGCATGACAGAACTGCCTTAAGCCATTGCAAACTTAAATTAAAATCAGGCTAGACAGCATTGATACCCTTATGTTTTGTTCTGCTCTGTTGCTGCAGTGACATCATGGAATGGGAGGGGCTGTATTACAAGTGACTCATGTGCATGTAAATGGAGGCTTGCTTGACATTTTACTACCTTGTGTCAGAGCCTCAGACTCTAGATATGTGTTGCAACAGAAGAAATGGCTGATCTCTTATTGACATATGTACCATACCTCTCAACTTTTTGTCCCCCAAATGTGGAACATTGCCTCTCAAGATGTGGAGCAAATGAGCAAAATGTAAAACACTTAATCAAATATTTACCTAAGAAGCTCAGAACACTGTTAAAATGTTTGCATTTATGTTCAGAAAGTCTGTTATTAATTGAATAATATATTTTTTGCATCATTTAGTATAGATTTTTGCTTTTAAATGTTGACACTGAATGTGGAACAAGTCCTCATCATGTGGAACAAGGAGCTTTTATGAAGGAAAATGAGGAATGTTCCTCATAATGTGGTACAGTTGAGAGGTATGATATGTACAATACTTGATGTAATGTATAATAAATACATCAGACATATCCAAATCATAAATATACTGGAGTCTTCTCCTTTAACATAAATAAAAGTTGGATTGATTTTCCTTGGTGCTGAAAACATGGAAGACGAGGTTGGAGGTGGGTGACAGCTGAACCCACCCCACCCCCAACCAGATGAGGATTCAGATATGGGAATCTGTTGAGCAGACCTGTTGATCTTGGGAGATGAGATGACAGCCTGAATGAGGTACTTCCTCAGATACATTAAGAGCTTGATAAAAAGAAACAAAAGGGGTTCATTGAGAAATAAGAACAACTACACCTCACATTGTGGCTCTTTCAATCTACATACTGGTTCTCACCTCCCTCCCTCCTGGTTTACTCCTCTTCTTACTCACTCTGCTCTAAGGACTCCAGCACCTTCTCTAGTCCCTATGTCAAATCTGTCTCTGCAGGCAAATAATTTTTTCCATCGTGCTCTCCTCCATCCAGAACAACCTCCCAGCTTCATCTGTTCTCTTCCTACGTAAACCGCAAACTTAGACTTTATTTTTGCTCCCTCCTATTCCTGGTTAGACTGTTCTGGCCATCCTCCCTTTGACATTATATATATATATATATATATACTTTCCATTAGCTTTCTGTCCCTCCAGTGCTGACCACAGCGTAATGCCTAGTGCTCCCATCTTTACCCTGCGGCTGATCTGGTATTTCTCTCTATCCCCATGCTTTTATCTTTGATACCTTTGACATTGTTCATACTACAGTTCTAACAGTACTTAACTGCACTAATTACAAGTCACTTATTTTCTTTTTCTGTATTTTATTTTGGGACTCATCTGCTATTTACATTTCTAACTCAACATTTCACTTTGCTCTTTTATTCCAGATAGTTTTTCATTGCATTATTCATGATTGTATTTAACTGCATTATTTTTGCCTGTATCATTCTTGCTATAAATATTTTTATCCTGTACCTTCCTTCCCTTGGGTCACACTTAGAAATGAGCCTCAACTCAGTGCGTCTTTCCCAATTACCAATACAGCTGGCTTTTCCAAAAATAAAAGCAAACCAAGAAAATCTCACATCATTGTTTGCTTGAGGAAAAAAAAATCACGTTTTCTTTTTTAGCAATGGAATAAACGGGAAGAAGCAATGAAACAGTATGTGTATGTGGAGGTAGGGGGGATTGGGGCAGACATTGAACTTACCTAGTGCTGCAAATGAAACACCTGTCAAGGTTATGGGGATTCATCTTTAATAGTACATGCTGACAGCCTCCCTTCGAATTACCATGAAGGTCTGATTGACAGCTTACCAGGTAAAGACAAACTATCCATCACTTAAAAATGAAAACCAAATACTTAAACAAAAAATGTGCTCTGCTGTTTTTTTCATTTCCAGTAGAATTGATTTGCTCCAGTATTAAGCATGAAAGCTCGCTGCCATCCCACACTTAAACAGTGTCAGGTTTTTACTAAAAGGAAATCCTTGTTCACTGGGCCCTACAACAGAGTAGACACAGCCAGGTCTGTGTTAGGGAAAGCTGCCATTTAACATCTGTCATTAACTAATCCTCTGCCATTCCAGTTTACTTATCATGTAAACTCCAGATTACCAGTTCTCCTCGCTCGTTGATTCCAGATGCCGCAGCAAAATGCAGTCAGCTTTCTGTGTATGTAGTGCTGTGGGTTGTCGTCAGAACATTCTGTGATGTCTGTGACACTGTTCCACACTGTTCAGTGAGCAGCACTGATCAGGGGTACTCATGTCATAGAAAGCCCAAGAAACTGAAGATGGGAAGAAAAGGCAGTCACGGTTTTTTTTTTTTTAAACAAAACAAGGTATGGATTTGAAGGTTGGCTGTGACCTTGTTATACGTCTGATTCTAATCTGTTTCCAAAAGATTATGATTTACTTTGATTTGTTCCGGATGGCCAAAATAGGTACATTTTCCAGACTGAATCAGAACCTGGTCAGAGACAGATCCAGACCAGGTCAAATGACATAATTCAGCTGTATTTAATCTCTCATTCTCAACCTTTTCTTTATGTCATTTCATGTTTAAAATAGTTATGTTATGTCTTTTCCTACCAGTTTCTCAATTCTAACAAGAATAAAGCTCAAAAACCACTTACTGTATATCTGGACTGGATCAGAACCAGGTCACTGACAGATAAGAACCAAGTCTATATTTTGGACTATGTCAAGTCTGAATTGAGTCACAGATTACTCTAATTTCCAGAGTAAAGCAGAAATGGACCATTTTTTTGGGGGGGGGGTTCATGCTCTGACATGAAGCTGGCCCTCCCATCCAAAAACAGGGAGTAGCATAGACCGGTGTGGCTGTTTTGGAGACCAAGTTTCTGAAACAGCATCAGGTCTCTTACTCTCCAGCCAGGAAGGACCAGGCATGTTGTTGGGGTGCTTAGGGAGGAGGTTTGCTAGCAGAAGGAAGAAAGTGATTCTGCCCCTGTACAGTTCCTTGATCCGACATCATCTAGAGTACTGCATGCAGTTCTGGGGACCACATCTGAAGGACAGGCACCTCTTGGAAGCTGTTCTGAAGAGGGCCACAAAGATGATTCGAGGACAGCAGGGGTAAGTGTATGAGGAGAGGCTGTAGAGCCTCAATATGTACACACTGGAGGCCAGGATGGAGACAGGGGACATGATAGATTTAAGTACTTAAGGGGTGTTAACAATATGCTTAAGATGACAGAAATGCCCTGTTTCCAAGAAGCAAGGGCAACAAGAGGCCATGAATGGAAACTGGTGTGGGGGTGGAAGCTTTAAGAGGGATGTAAGGAAGTTCTTTGCAGAAAGGTGGATGCATTGCCAGAGGTGACTGACACTGCAGCCATAGCTGGCTTCAAACACAGGTGGGATGGGCATAGTCCAAACCAGAGGAGGGAGGTATGGTGGGCAGTGAAGGGAAGGGACTAGGAAAGGGGAGAATTCAAACACAGTCAGGGCCACGGGTAGACTAGCTCCGGTCCAGCATTAGGCTGGGTGTGGATGCAGGCAGGGCTCACGTAATACTTGTAAATGGGACATAAGGGGATGGGGCATGCCACTCGACACCAGGGAATTCATCAGTTACACTGCAGGGTGGTCACTCATGGGCTGCTGTGCACCATATGAATGAGCCCATGATGGGCGTGCAAATGGCCCCTTAGCGCGTGCATGCCCAATGGGCTCATTGCATGTTGTGGCCGAATATATTCCACAGGGGTCTTGGCACTATGTGTTTTTGGGCAGCACTATTCCCTGTGAGCTGTATACAGCCCGGGTCCATGCCGGGGCAGCACAGTTTCCCTTAGCGATGAGCTGATACTGTCCCGTATTCAGCTGGATAGTACTGCCCGCTACCCAACTGACGATAGGAGCTACCGAGTCGGGCAATAGTGCAAGCACCATTCAAATATTTGCACTGTGCTTATGCTCCTGTTTGTAATGGGCCCATAAAGTCTACCAAGTCACCATCATCTAATTCTTCGCTCATATATTCGTAGAATGTTAGTAAATTGGTAGTACATGATCCGGTGGGTTTAAATCTGAATCTTGACCCTGATTCCCTTGATGGAAATGTTTAAGTTTTTTCATGAGAAACATCAGGGAACTGTTTACAATGAGTAGTAACATAGACACAAGCAAGGGGAAACATAAAGAAGCAGTATATCTTGACAGAGGGTGGTGAGAAGTGGAACAAGCTGCCAGAGGTATCGTCTCTGCCAAATCACTAGAGGGATTCAAGCAAGGGGGGACTGACATACAAGCGAAAGGGGAAATTGTTTAACCAGGAAAGGCACACTAAGCCAGAGCTTGTTTCCAGGTGCAACCTGGGAGCACAAGGAAGTTAAGTGACTTGTTCAGGGTCACACAGTATGCAAGTGGAAGCTGTGGGATTCAAACCCAGGTTTGGTCTGCTGGATGTCACCAGATTTGCAGCTCAGAGCCTTAAACCACTGTGCTATACTGCTTCCCCTACTGCCTACATATGGGGTTGGTAAGGATGGCAGAGGAGGGTGACATGGGTGAGGAGGAGTGAGTGACCACAATAGCACTCTCATACTATAGGTAGGGCCAGGCAGACTAGCTGGGCTAGTGGGCCTTTTCCTGTTGTTACTTTCTATGTTTCTATGAGAACTTGAGTGCACATCTGACTTAGTTAATTTACTAAATGAGTCTGGTGATCTCAGCCCTATACCTAGCAGACAGCAGGCGCCAGTGGTGCAGCCTACACACAGTTATGTATTTTCAAGTTCTCAGGCAGAAATCTTTCAACATGAACACAACCAGAAGTACATACAACAATGAGAATCCTCTTATAGATCACTCAGTTTTTCTCTTCTACTTGCTGGCTTAGACAAAACTTGTGCAGGATTTATTTTACTTAATATTTTATGATGCTTTACATTTTGTAGGCAAAGCCTGTGAAAGCAAGGCAGATAGGGTGTTGCTAGACGAGAAAGTGAAATGTTGACATCAGTGGTGATGCACTGTTGAGGGGCTGGGTACATGTGATTCGTGCGTACCTGGCCTGAGTAGCTCTGCACCTGTGGATAAGCGCAATGTGTGCAGTATGCACTACTGTGAGCCTCCACAGGGCACTTATCTGCAGCCTCTTCGGCACATAGCTGTGTCAGGGGTGGATCAAGGGACACAGGCAAGCATCTTATTGGATGTCCATCCTGAGTCCTGAACTGGATCCCTTGCTCTGTGTGAATGGGGGATTCTGGGAACCATGAGACTGTAACAGTTTCAAAGTACGGGTGAGTGCTCGAATGATTGCCCCTCGGCCCTCACTGTCAGCCTGGTGGGGGATTCCTTCTCCCACCACATCTAGTGGGTGTCTTTGGGAGGGGCATGAAAAATATACATCAGGGCCCCACTGCCGTATCCTGCATTCCTCTTCTTTGGTACTCTGTGCCTTCGGGAATGGCTTGGAGTGTGGGCACATCCCCAGATAAGCCTCTGGGCTGGCGCGGTATGCAGCTGCACAATCGGCCAGGGGATGTAGTGCACAAAGGAGTGTCTTTCTGTGGAGCCCGATTTGCAGCATTTCAACTTACGGTTGCCTATGTGCTGCAGAAATGCAGTGTGTAGGCAATTAAACCTTTAGTGCATAGACCCCAGTGTGAGTAAGGGCATACGAGGAATGAAAATTAGGCAGCAAACTTCTCGGTTTGTAACTAAATACTGGGCAGTGTTACCAAAATTTAGAAAAAGTAAAAATGTAACTTTTTTGTTTTTAAACACTGTCCAGTAACTGAACGTATAGCTTAAAAAGAGTAATATCGATACAATGTGCTTGACATTTCTTACTTGTGTCACAACTAAAAAACGTATATTGATAATATACTCAAAAAGTGGTTTCAAATAGTATCGCTACATATAGAGTAGTATTGACACAGACAAACATAGAAATAAAAAACAAAGTTTCTAGCCATAACTGTTCCAAAATAATGGTATAACTTTGGAACTGTAGTGGCTAGAAACCGTTTTTTTTAAAAGCTAGTGTACTCCCTGGAATTAATAGTAACTTGTAAAGTATTACTTCTTATATCTGAAGTGTTTTTTTCTTTTCTGTTTTGCAAATTAGAACATTCTCTACCTGACAGTACTAGGTGTGACGTGTGGAGCCGCTCTCAACCTGGATGGTGACATTGTTAGCGCTATCCCTCTCAGTACACCATCAGCTGATTGTGATACTGCTGACTGTGACATCACTAGCAACCAAGAAGAGCCAGTCTCCTGCTGCTTGACAGGTAACTTTTGACACGTTACCAATCAGGAAGCAGGGCTTGTGATGTAGAAATAAGTGAAGTCACATGCTGATGACATATTGAGAGGAATAGAGCTAGATGTCTGTTTCCAGGAAAAGTGTCACTTTTCACATCACACCCAACACTATTAGGTGGAAAGTCATCTAATGAGCACATAGAAAAAGAAAAACACTTCAGAAATAAAAAGTAATACGTGACTAAGTTTTAAAAATTACTAACATTTTATGTCTGCTTTTGTTTGGTGCTGATAGTTATTCAGTAGCTATTTAAATGAAATCTTGGCATCAGCTAAGTTTCTGATAGAGTACCCTTCCCATTGCCACACACTACTCTCATTGACTGTCCCACCCGCTACCTGAATGTGCCTCTCAGCTGCCCACCCTCCCATGGTCCATCTCCACTCTTGTACCTTACTAACTTCCTGTTCCTGTCCTGACCTGCAGGGACTGACTTCAGGGTTGCAGTTTCTTCTACCACTGTTTTTTTTTTTTATTTTCAGAGACAAAATATAACAAGTTAAGAACATATTCCATCACATTATCACTTAAAACAGGAATTTTGTACAAATAGATATAATCAAAATTGTGATTGCATTCTTATGAGATATTGATCACATTATATAAAAATGGTGACAGTATCTAATTAATTCAGTCCAAGCTTTATCTGAGTTCTAGGCAGGCGGCCGAACACTCCCCCCCCCCCATCCATCCCCGGCACCATTTCCACCCCTCATGGAACAAATTCTGGATCTCTTATTAAGTTTTTGAAATGCTACAAAAGCTGTTATAGTTGTTGCTGTTATGATGTCATAGGTATAATCACTGCCCAGCCAAATCAACCAGGATAGAGGCTGGGTTTTGGATTTACGTTTTCTATTACTATCATCATAGAGTCTGTCAATGTGTAACTGAACCAACCTGAACAAAGGTGTGTTTGATTTGTTTTTTTGTTTCTTTTTTACAGTTTTGAAAGTCACAGTGTAATCAAATTTTAGCCTAATCAAGGTTAGTTCACACTGAAATAGCCTACAGTCTTAGCATTTTGCCCGCTGAATGTTTTGTATCTTTATACTTAAACTTCCCAAGCTTACTCTGTGCCTTCCCCTTTGTTGTCACATCACCCCTGACAGACACCCCTTTCCCCTCTTCTCCCCACCCTCCTCAACCTTATCTACCTCTTGTGTCTCCCAGTCCTACTTCCTATGCACTATCCATCCCCCCTCTTCCTTGCCATTTCCTTTTTTCCCCTTCCCCCTTGTATCCCCATGCCTCTCTGTCACCCCTTCCCTCTCTTCCCCCTAGTGCCAACGACTACCTGATTACCCCAGAGTTGGTCTACTCTCTCTCTTCTGCCCTCCCTCTTACTCTTTCACCTACCCTCTTCATCCTACTCCACCCTGCCCCCACCTCCTCTCTCACTTCACCCTGGCCTCCTCCCTTCTCCCTCTCTCAACCTTAAACTCCTCTTCAGACTTCATCTTTCCTCTCATCCTCAGTCCAAACTCCAATCCTCGTGCCACCTTTATTCATATAATGCTTCCCTCAAACTTTCCTCCTCTACCTACTTCTCCTCATATCTGGAGATATTCAACCTAATCCTGCCCCCCCGCTTTCTCCATTCCCAAGGCCTTAGACTATTTCATCTCAATGCCAGGAGCTTGCTCTCCAAATTCAACCTCCTCAAAGTCTGGGTCTCTCAGCATTCCCCTGATCTCCTCTGTATCTCAAAAACATGACTATCTTCCAGAGTTCTCAATTCTCAGCTCTTGCTCCCTGGTTATTATCTCTTCCACTAGGACTGCAGCAAGTGCAATGGTGGCATTGCTATTTATATTCACCAGAACCTGTCCTGCTCAATCTCTTTATGCGAGTCAGTCCCTTCCACACATGAACTCCTCCTTGTTAACCTCAAGCTCCCTCCTCCTCCCTCCCTCCTATCCTTGTAGCCATCCTTTATGCTCCCCACAATTCCTCCTCCTTCCCTTGTCAACACCATCTCTTCCCTTGTTTCACTTTCCTCCACAGGTGAGCTAATCATACTCGGGGATTTCAACCTAAACTGGACCTCCCCAGCCCTGAAGCCCACCATTGGACAGACTGAGTCCCTGAACCTCCACCAGGTAATTGAAGAACCCACTAGACCCAACCCCATCTCCCTTAATCACTCACTCCTGGACTAGGTGCTCTCCACTCTCCACCACTGAATCTCCCCTGCTGGCACTCTCCCAGATGCCTTCAGCAATCATTACATGACTCACTGCATATGAAAACTAGTGTCTGCCCCACTCCCTCCCTACCTATCACTGGGCTAGGTCCCTATGGTCTTGCAAAACCAGAGCTCTCCTCCATGATCGCTCCTCTTCAGACTGGTCCCTCGTTTACTCAGCTCCAGTGTAGACTCTGCACTCTCCATCTTCTGCCACCTTCTGAGCACAGCCTGGAACACCCATGCCTCTCCCCAATGCCACAGAGTCAAGTGTTTCCATCTCCCCTGAATCACTGTTGATGTTATCAAACTTTGTAAATCCGACGACCACACCTGGGTACATTACAAGTCCCCCCCACTGACCTTTGTCACTATCGCTCTCTAAGAAATGCTTATACCATAGCCATAAGAACCACCAATGTGCAGTACTTCAAGTCTATCCTGCAACAAAACCATGATTCCCCCTCTAAATTCTGTCAGACCATTAACTCCCTCTTTAAACCCCCTCCCAAGTCCTCCCCCCTTCCCTGCTCATTGAAGACAAACCTATCTCTGATCTCTCCTCTGTTGCCTCAATCCTCAACAATTTCTTCACCACCTGTGCCCTCCCTTGCAACCCAGCAAGACCTACATATTCTCCACTGCCACCTTCACCACTGAAGGGTTTTCATTTCTCACTCATCTTAGCCCAGGATGTCCTCCATGCCCTCCTGTCCCTGAATCCATGCAAATCAAGCCCTGATGGCTTTGTCTCTCTTCCTCACTGAATCTCCACCACGGCCATAGCTCTTTCTCTCTTCCACTTGTTAAATCTCTCCTTCTCTCTGGGCACTGTTCCCAGGGCCTAGAAAGCTGCCAAGGTGGTTCCCCTGCACAAAGGGGGTGATCACTCCTTGCCTGGTAACTATCACCCCATTCCCCTTCTTCCATCTCTGGCCAAGCTTCAGGGATCTCTCGTCCTCGCTAGGCTCTCCAACTTCCTTTCCTTCTCTGGCTTCTTCTCTCCCTTTCAATCTGGGTTCAGACAAAAACATTCTACTTTGACTTCACTGCTTCATGTCGCTGATACCATCCTGACAGGTATGGACCACGGGCTCTTCACTGCTGCCATTTTCATCGACCTTGCTAAAGCTTTCAGCTCTGTCTCTCATTCCATCCCCCTCACCAGATTCAACTCTGCTGGCCTTTTTTTCCCCCTGCAGTGTACTGGTTTATGTCCTACCTCACTGGGCACACTCAATGTGTCCTCACTAGGGATGCCTTCCCCCCCCCTCCCCATCTGAGCCGGTGTCCCTCAAAACTCTATCCTTTGCCCTATCCTCTTCTCTCTCTTTTCTTAAATGACCTTCCTTCTGCCTGCACCTCCACCCAGATTCATCTCTATGTTGATCATACCATCCTCTATGCTTCTGGTCTGTCTGCCTCCGTGGTTGAATCCCAACTGCAGAGTGACTTTGCATGGGTTTTACTCTGGTTCCAAGATAACCAGGTTAAGGTCAAAACACAGTAAACAGTATCCATGACTTTCGGTACCTCACAAAAACTATCCAAACTTTTCCCCTCGCCCCTCCTTTTCCACCCTTGACGGTACCATCCTAGAGTCAGTCCCCTCCTATAAATACCTGGCAGTTTGGCTAGACAGCCATCTGAACTTCTCAAACCACATAGACCATATGCACTCCAAACTCCGCCCAAAACTGAGAGTCATGTACAGAAACAAAGATGACCTCTCCCTTCCTGTCCGCCATGAACTACTCACCAAAATGATACTCCCTGTTCTCGAGTATACTAACCTTGTTTTCTGATCTGCCCCTCCACATCCTTCTCCAGGCTAGACACTGTCTTCAATGCTTTCTCCCATTTTGCCTCAAATGCTCCCCCCCCATTACCTATCACTGCACTCTTTACTCCTCCTCCTCTCTTACACCCCCTCTGCACACTGCCAGCTCCATGCCACAGCACTTATCTCTAAATACTGGTTCAGGACTCTCACCCTCTACCTCTCCTCGCTCCTCTCCCCCTCCTCCCCATCCTCTTACCAGATTTGAACCAGAGACCCTTGCACCTTCTCTCTTCCCCATCCACACTTATGAGCAAGGTTGTCTGCCTTCTGTTACTGTCTCCCCCACATCAGGAACTCTCTCCCAATCTCCCTCCAACTATCTCCCTCACTACTTACAAACATCCTCTTTCCCAATCCCTCCCTACTTCTTGCACCTGTACCCCATCCTCCTGATGCAGCTTTGATCATCTTTGATCTATCCCCCACCTCCCCTCCTCTTCCTCTGCCTCCTCTTTTCTTTTCCTTCTCCATCCATACTCCTGCCAGTCCATTCCCACCTCCTCCCTCACCTCCCTTGATCCTCTTTCCTGTATTTGCTAACCTTCTCAAAATGACTCTTTCATGCTATTATGACTCCCCTCCTTTCTCTCATCTCGTAGGCCCTGCAATGTATAAATTGGCATAGCTCTTGTCACCATCTCATAACGTTTATTCAAGCCTTGCACTGTTACATATTATTATTGAATGCTTAAGCTGTCACCACACTAACTTTGTTAACATGTTCTTTCCCCCTCCCCTTCCCCTGGGTCGCACCTGGAAAAGAGCTTCAGCTCAGTGTGCCTCTCCCAGATACCAAACTTTAAATAAATAAATATTGTTATATATGCTATTGCTACAGATTTCATATAGCCATATATAAAAACATAAAATGGTTCACAAAATTGTTTGAAAGTGTTTTTTAACATACTATTTGCCAGCAGATTAGGCCTTACGGTCTATCGAGTCTGCTCGAACCTCAGATCCCAAGTTGGGTGCCGAGACCCTCCCATCCCTTGTGCTCCAGAAACCCCTATCATCCATCCCCACCCCCCCGGGACAGGCCATCATCTGATACATCCACTTTCTGTGTCTGTCCCACCCTCTCTTGAAGCCCTCCACTGTGGATCTCTGAACCAGCTCGCCAGGCAGTGCATTCCAAGGGTCCACCACCCTCTCAGTGAAAAACCTCCTCCTCTTTCCCCTCACCCTTCCACCTTCCAACTTCAAACCATGCCCTCTGGTGATACCTCCCTGCTTTAGTCTAAAGATCCCCTCCATGTTTACCCTATTTATTCCCTTGAGGTACTTGAAGACCTCAATTATGTCCCCCCTGTCTCTCCTCTCCTCCAATGAAAACAGGCAGAGCTCCTCAAGTCTGTCCTCATACGTCAAATCCCCTAGCCCTCGTATCATCTTAGTTGCCCTCCTCTGTACCTCTCCAGGAGCTGTATGTCCCTCTTCAAGTGTGGTCTCCAGTACTGTCACACAGTACTCAAGGTGTGGTCTAACCAGTCCATTGTACAGCGCAGAATCACTTCTTGCTCCTAGAGGTGATCCCCTTACGATGTGCATCCCAACATCCTGTTTGCCTTGCTAGCCGCCTTCCTGCACTGCTCAGAGTTATTCATACATGCATCCACCATGACCCCTAGGTCTTTTTCCCTATTGAGGCCTCCAGCACCTCCCTCCCAGGGTGTACCTGTGTTTAGGTTTCCACCAAGATGCAACACCTTGCACTTGGTGATATTGAAATTCATCCATGTGTGAGCCAGCTTTCCAGGGTGTCCAGGTCCCTTGCAGGGCCAACCTCCCTCTTCTCCCTCAACTACTGCTCCCATCTTGGAGTCATCAGCAAAGAGACTCATTTCACACCCTATACCCTCCCTGATGTCCAATATGTATGCATTAAACAGGATCGGACCCAGGACCGAGCCCTGCGGTACCCCACTACCAACCTCTCTAGGGTTCGAGAGCTCCCCAGAGACCACTACTCTCTGGGTGCATCCAGCTAGTCAGTTTTCAATCCATCTGACCATCAAAGGGCCTACTCCTAATCCCATCAGTTTCTCCACCAGACCATTGGGGGACAGAGTCAAACGCCTTGCTGAAGTCCAAGAATAATACATCCACAGGCTTTCCCTGTCCAGTTCTGATGTTACCATTCGAGAACTCCACAAGGTTGGTTTGACATGATCTACCTGGCACAAACCCATGTTGCCGACTATCCAGACCTCCCACCTCCTCCAAGTACATCCCCAATCGTTCCTTTAGTATACTCTCCATTAATTTTCCCACCACCGAGGTCAAACTGATGGGTCTATAGTTACCTGGTACTTCCCTCGACCCCCCCTTTATGGATTGGCACCACATGTGCCTCTCGCCAATCCCTAGGTACCCTCCCTGTCTCAAGTGACCTGTTGAAGAGCTCCGCCAGGGGTGCAGCCAGTATGTCCGCCATTTCCCATAGTACTCTCGGATGAATGCCAGCCGGCTCAGGAGATTTGTCTTTCTTTAGGGCCTTGAGGGCTAACCATACCCTTTTGGCAGAGATAGCATCATCCGTCCCCTCCACCTTACTGGCCTTTTTATCCTTATCCAGATGTGACACCCCTGGGGTACCTCTCCCTCCCTCTTGCTCCATTTCTGTTGCTCCCCTGATCCCACTTACTGCCGCTTCTATTCCCTTTGTGCCTTGCTTTGTAGATATCCCATCCCCCTCCCTAGTGAACACAGAGGCAAAGTACTCGTTAAATATCTCTGCCTGGTCCCTCGCCTCTTCCACCCACCCTCCTTCTGATCTCAATCTGCTGAGATGGCCCTAAGTTTTCTCCACTCCCAATGTACAGAAGAACCCTTTTCCTCCATGTATCCCCTGTTAGCGCTTCTTTACTGACTTTGCTCCCTCACCATAATGGTGACTTTTCTAGATGCACTGGTACATTTCCTTATCCCTATCCCCTCTTGTTGTTTTATATTTTTTGTAGGCCGCCTTCTTTTCTCTGACTGCTACCTGTACCTCACTGGACCACCAGCATGGTTTATGTGACCTTGCTCCCTTACGTTTCAACTTAGCGCAGATCCTGACTGCCTCATGAAGTCCCCGTTTTATGACCTCCCATCTCCTTTCCACACTTGTCATTGATGTAATCCCCTTCAAGTGATCCTTGAGAATATTTCCCATGCCCACAAAGTCTACCCCACTGAAGTCCACTGCCAGTGTCCTAGATCTCACCCCTCCCCCATGCTTATTTGAAACCAGACAGTATTGTGGTCACTCCCAGTCAGGGGGTCCTGTACAACCATGTCCCTTACCAGATCCCCATCTGCCAGAACCACGTCCAGGACATGCCCCTCCCTTGTGGCTCCATCACATGCTGTGTTAAGAACACATCCTGAAGCCATCCAGCAGCCTCTGCTCCTCGGCCACTTAGGAGGACATGGTTCCCCAGTTTGTACCTGGCATATTAAGGTCCCCCATCACCACCCTCCTTCCCTTTTGGTCCACACTGGGCAAATGATGTTGCCCAGCAAACCATCCTCTAGAACATCACCATCCTGGGGCCTATATACTACACCCAGCTTGACCTTATCTCCTGCTGGGATCGTGAGGTGACCCATAAGGCCTCCACGTTTCCCTCTGCCTCTTCTACCCTAGCAATTCTATGTCATCTCTAATGAACATAGCCACCCGCCCCTCTGCCCTCCTTTCTATCCTTCCTAAGCATAGTGTACGCTGTACATTTAGGTCCCAGTCATGGTTTTGTTGGCCCGTCTCCGTGACCGCGCCACATCCCCCCAAACAGCATGGCCTGGAACTCTGGCAACTTGTTTCCAAGCTTCTGCAATTTATCAACACCAACCCCACCCCTTATCCCTGATCCTCTTTGTCGAACCCACCCAGATTCTTTATACTTCCATCCTCCTCTGCTCTTCCTGAAACCTCCACCCCCAGTCTGTTCCCTCTCCCCCTTGGGCTTGAGGCTACTCCCTCATCTGGAGGAGGGCTTCTGGTCAGCCCTCATATCCCTTCCCCCCCTCACAAGTTTAAACCCCATCTTTCTTGAATGTAGTCAGCCATCCCCTGTTTAAGGACTTCCTTCCCTAATAGGGCAAGATGAAGCCTCTCCTTTTTAACAAGATATATTGACATGTATAGACATTTTAGTCAGAAAAAACAGTGCACCCACCTACAGACCACTCATGATCAAAAGGTGATTGCTATTGTTTCTTTATCTCAGTGCCAGCAGCAACTTAATCTTGTGTAATCATGATATATGCACACACTGACAGGGAACAAGAAAATGCACGTAACATTTTACTCAGAATGCACTGGGCTTCCTTGAGTACAACTGCGGCCAGCAGTGACCATGTTTTCACCATTTGCTAGATCACTTTTCTCCAGCAGTTCTATGAGGTCTGCCCTTGTCTGGCATTCCTCAGAGACAAGCCCTCTCTTTCTGTACAGCTCCTCAAGGTGCGGCAATCTGCATCTATCATATGGCCCAGACACAGTGTGCCTGATTTTAAAAAGACTTGTGGATGCTGCGAGTCTCTGGTGTGCAGAACATATGGTGTAGGGGGCTTGCAGCATACTTTCAGTGCTAATCACAATTTTCCCTCAGGTGCACCAAATGCTGCAAGTTAGACCAGCTCCCCCCCCCCCCGGTCTAACCTGTGCAATTTGTGGAACCCTTTTAACAGGGCTTGTGCCAAAGCTTGGGCACAAGCTGCCATAAATTGTGGAAAATGTTGCAGCTGCACCAAATGTTCTAAAATCTGGTGCAGTTGCATCAAAGGAGTTTGGTGCAGTTGTGTCAAACATCAGGGCTGATGCAAGGCTTGATACAAAACCCTGCATCAACCTTCCAAAACAGGGCCCCGTGTCTTCTAACTATCTACTGTTCCATACAACAAAACAAAATGGTACTATGTATGATATCCCATTTTGTATAACCTGTTATGTGACTGGAGAGATAACCTTTTTTTTTTGACAATCCATTTATGTTCCTGCCAGTGCCAACCGCTTGTCACTGACTGGTCCTCCCAGAACTCAGTCCAAAGTGTGCTACCATTTGTTCTTCTCCACTACTAGTCAGAGGATGGCATTCGATAGAAGGGAGCAGGCGCACTGTGCGAGGAGGGGGAGAAGGCTAACTGACTTAGTTGAGAGTTTAGAGACTTTAAGTCCCTAAATCATGGATAGGGGTGGGAGGGCACAGTCAAGCAAATGCCTTTTGGGAACTTGGGGCAGGCTAGAGAGTGGTGCCTTTTCTGAAACATATTGTCATCTCCTGGCACAATGTCAGCAGTTGGAATTTTTGAAAAAATGTGTGTGGGAGAATGGGAGAGGAGGAGGAGGGCTGGAAATGACTGGGGTGAGGAAGTTGAGTTTCCCCTATTTAGTTTGTATGTGAGAATGGAAGAGGAAAGCTATAACACGGCCAAAAGCTGAACATTAAAACCCCTGCATAGGGCCCTTTCAAGGCCTAACCATTGTGGTTCATATAAATCATTTGTATTCTCAGTGGTGAAATAGCCCCATCTAAAGTATTTAGAACCCTGAAGGGCTAAGTAATAAAAATAAAAGCTGGGAAGACACAGGCCACCCTGTTGCTGGGAAGGTTCACTTAATATAAACCCTCCGGGTTAATTTACCCTGCCATAAAAAGGAGTAAATAAGTGACTGCAACTGCCTGAACCAGTCGCGTGGTAAAATAATATTCAACATTGCAAGGTTTTTTTTTTACTTTCTAATATTGCATATACAAGAACCCAGACGTTAACTGATAACCTGCCCTGATTCGTGGGCCCCAGCCACAAAACAAACATTTTTTCCATGAACAGATGTTGGGGGGGGTGTCCCTGTCTGCTGACAAAGCCCCAATTGCCACCACAAAACTTCTGCAGAAATAGGAAACTAATGTCGCAGACATTTTGTAGCAACAGGCTGACTTGCCACAGAACAAAGACCTAAATTGCCGCAAAAAAAAAAAATCGGTGCCTTGGGTAAAAGGTTGTGAAATATCTGATAAAGCTTGGATAACTCTCAGCTGATGAGGGTTCAGTTGTCAGCTGATCATATTCCATACTTAAATGATCAGCCGACCGGAACCCTCCAACTGGCTGACTGCTCTGTGACTGTGAGCTGTCAACTGTGCTCTGCTTGCTTGTGGGTTTTTTGGGGGACTTACCTGCTCATCACACATTCTTTTTCGGCTCCTACTCCCCTAGCCTTGCTGCTTCTTGGTGCCACTGCCCGCTATCGCAGCTACCCATTCTACCATATCTGCTTCTCTTGGAGCCACTGCCCGCCGTCGCCATTGCCTGCCTGCTACTCTACCATCGGAACTTGGAACTGGAGACCTTGCTTTCTGATTCCCAAGAGACCTTGCTCCTTGTAATGCCCTTCAGGCCCCCTCTGGAACCTTTCTCCCTGTCTCTGTGTGAGCCATCCATGCCACAGCATTTGTCCTTCTACAGTGCAGGACTTCCTACATTCAGGACCTCACTCCCTGGCTCAGTGTGAGCCCAGAACTGCCCTGCTTGTTCATACATGCTGCAACCCTGTATGTGGGTCCTGCCTCTGAAGCTCAGCTCCCTGGCTTGGAACGAGCCCCATACAATGTCTTCTGGCTTTGTGTGAGCTCTGTACACCATCTCCTTCTCAACATAGATGAATGCTGCCTCCAGAACCTTGTTCCTTGCTCTTCCTCAGCTGTTCCTTATCAATTACTTCTGGAGTTGCTGCTCTAACTGCAGGAGGACCCTGCCTCTGGGACCTGACTCCTTGGCTCCCCCAAGCCTTTGTACACTCTGGACCTTTCTTCTCTCCATGGCAGCTAGCCTTCCCTACAGTTAGGACCTTGCTTCCACCACCTGCCACCTGGACTTCATTATATTCAGCAAACGTACCTGTTTTTGGACCTCGCGCCCTGATTCGGTCTGAGCTCCCACTCTCCACTTATTTTTTTTATTTTAAAAGTTTTACCAGCAAAGACATACTGAGCTGTTATCAGCTCATTTCCAGATGCATCCTAGGGAGAGGAGGAAGAGAACAGAGCAGATATAATGTGCTATGTACAAAAATAATACAATAATATGGAAGTAAGTACGACGAAATATACAATTACAAGAATGTCTAAGAATTAATTGCCAAACTGTGAATTACCATACAGTAAAGTGCAGAACAACATAAAGAACATTAAACTGTGAGCAACAAACCAATAATATGAGGAGCAGGGAGTAGTGACTGATTTACTGGGGGAGAGGGGCACAGCTTGTGCCGATGTGTCGTGGAACGCAGGTGACAGAAAACCACCCCAAAAATCAGAAACAACTGCATGAGTGAATAGAGAAATCCCTTGCACTGGACTTGCTACTCTGATAACTTGCAGGTGGACCTTCCCTCTGGGGCTTTGCTCTCTGGCTCCTCCTGAACTGTTCTCTGCTCTGGATCTTGCTTTCCTCCATGGCAGCTAGCCTGTCCTACAGCTGGGACCTCATTCCCACTTCCAGTCTGACCCCCAAGGTTGCATCTTCCCAAATGTTCCTGCTAATCGCAGGCTGCCTTATTCCCACCTGCACTGATGGGACCCTGCTACCTGATGATCTGCTCCAATCTGTGTCTTGAGTTATGGTTTCTACAGCTAATCCTAGCGAGTCCAGTGCTAGCTCAGACTTGCAGTTCAGAACTTTGTGTTCCTGCCACCTCATGGACATCTTGGTTACTACAGCAGTAGGCAGCCCTTGCTCCAGTTTCAGTATGTCAGGATCATCTAGCAAACAAGAACAGCATCCATTGGAGAACAAAGATCTGGAGTCTGTTTGTTCTGATCCAACACCAAAGAAAGCCACTGTCAAATCCATAATCAAGTATACAGATTGGAATGCAGTGAAATTAATTACCACCCTGAAAGAACTCCGAGTTCCTCTTTCAGCCACAGCAAAGAAAAAGGACCTCTGTGACTTTTATGCTACCTATCTAAAAGCCAACGCAGCTCAACCACCTCCACAGAAGACACCCGTGCCTCTCAGTCCCTCGGATGAGTTAAAGAACCTCATTTTGGAGGTCAATGGTAACATGATAAGCCCCAAGACAAAGGTTACAGCTATGGAACAACATGTGCCACCACATTCTGGTCCTGTACCCTCCAACCTACTCATCCATCATAAAGCTTCACCTTCAACTTTATTCTTACCAGGACCTTCCAATCTTGTTCCCCCACCTGTGACCATAACAATGGCTCCAAGCATTCCTGCTCATTCTGGACTTCCACTGCCACGTACAGTTCCTACCCTTCCTGCCTTACTGCAACTACCAGGTAATCCTCCATCCTCAGGTTCTTCTCCTTCTGTTTGTCCAGCACATCTAGTGCTGGAGCATCACAAGAAGGACATTATAGAGGGGAAGGATGTCAACCTTGTTGCCCTGTTAGTCTCATCACATGATGCATTTGAAAACAGAACCATGCAGTGACACCTCTGTTATCTTGAAGGTGAAGTGCATCTTCTTAAGGAACTGACAGTGCCAGAATTCACAGCAGTATTCAGCATCTACTGTGGTATCTACTGCAAAGCCCTTCCTACTCATCGGGAAGAACTGGACTCATGCCTTTACCTGATCATCGCTCTATCTATCTATTATGGTGATACTATCTTCTTGACTACTATAAGGCCTTCTCCACCACAGCAGCAGCAATGCTGCAATGATTCAATACCTGCCTCAACTGGGCTGCTATGGATAATATAAGTACAGACTACAGTTCTGTCTGGTAATAGTGATTATTCTGTATAATATTGATTGCTGCCACCTTTATCTTAATTGTGTCCTGAGGTTAGCTGGTCAGGGGCCTACTAGAATTGCCTACTGCTAGTACCTGCTCCTGTATGGTGACAGTGTTTAGTTTTTACTTGAGATGTCACCTGCACTGTTGTTGTAATTTGCTAACACCACTTGTGTCCTCAGGCTATAGATCAGTGACCTACCTGTTTTTACTTGCAAATTGATGTCACCCTTCTTCATTGCCAACATGTTCCTTGCAGTATTAATGCTGCTGACCTGCTTATCCACAGCCCACTATAAGTGAACCAGTATGATTAGAAAGGCCAAATATGACTTCTGTAAGGATCAGCAGACCCAGAACTGGAACAAAGGTGAAAGATTCTGGGACAATATCTCAGAGCTCCTTGGCAAGGCAAGTAAAACAACTCCTCAGATGCTTATCGTGTAGGGTTGAGAGGTCATAGATTCCACCGAAATTGACAATTAGTTCAACACAACACAGGTTTTACTAACCTCAGTTCTGTCATCCCTGCTGAGCCTGCCTGGATCCCCGGCAGGAAACCAGGTCTTGAAGCCTCCCAGATGGTGGGCTCTGAACCAAGGTACCCTAAATTCTACTTTAAGGCTAGTTCGGGCAAAGATATTTTGAAATACATCAGTGGGGTACTTGGCAAAACTAGGCGTGGGAGTGACTCAGTTGATATGAAATTGCTTGCTCTGGCAACAGATGAAGTTTCCTACCCCATCTCTGGAATTTTTAACTTTTCCCTGTGCTACTCGTAGTTCTCAGAGAAGTGGAAATCTGCACTGGATACGCCAGTTTTCAAAAGTGGAGACCGCACTAGCCTTGCCAATTACAGACCCATTTCTATTCTCTACCTCCCCCATCCGAGACCCTTAAGAGAATATCATCTGACCAACTTGTTGCATACCTCAAACAATACAGTGTCCAGTGTGGACAGCAGCATGGCTTCGGGAAGCTCCACAGCACCAGCACAGTGCTGTTAGCATACAACTTTGTTCATAAGGCCCTCGGCAATGTTGACTGAGTTGGAGCTATATATTTTGACCTTACTAAAGCCTTCAACCTGGTCAACCATAAGCTCCAACTTAGCAAACTCCTTTTGGCCTGGGTGTGTCTCAGAACATAGTTGACTAGTTCCAGAGTTATTCCGCCAGTCGCTCCCAGCAGGTGAAGATCCACAAATCTTTGTCCGACACTTGGGGAATATGTATTGGTGTCCTCCAGGGCTCCATCTTGGGCCCACTCCTATTTGGTTTCTTTATAAATCAACTGTCCAATGCTTGTCAGACAACCAACATACTCCTCTATGCTGATGGTGCAGACATCTATTCCCAAAACCCTGATAAAGTAACTTTAGGTCACTTGAAAGCCGGTTCTTCAACAACAAACTGCTCCTCAAGTACAAAAACAAAAAACAAAGACCATGCTCTTCTCTAGCCTCCCACAGAAGAGGAAGAGTTCCACCCATTTTCATCAGAAATGGTCAAGGATATAACCTTGAACAGGTGGAGACCTTCAAATACCTTGGAGTAATTTTAGATGACACCTCATCTTTTGCACCCCATGTTGACAATCTGGTGGCCATAGTTAACAGAAGACTGGGTGCCCTGTACCAGAACAGGAACAATCTCACTGGGAACAGGAATGATCGCACTGGGGATGCTAGATGCCTTATTGTGGCCAGCTCCATTCTGTCACTTATAGATTATGGTCTCTCTGTCTACACAGCTGCCTGTCACAGGGTGCTAAACAGAGTAAAACTGATCTGTAATAAGGCGTGCCACTTTGTACTCGGTGCAGACAACCACACTCATACCCTTTACACACTCTCTAACTGGCTACCTTTACCCAGCAGACTAAAGATCCAGACCTCTTTGCTTACTAAAAAGGCGCTCTTGGGCCTAAAAGCCCCTGTTTTAGCAAATTGCTTCCACACTGTCTCCAACCAACACAACACCAGGAACATGGGCAGGAATGCCCTAAAAGGAGAACTGCACTGAATCTGCAAGTAATTTATTCCAGTAGAAGCCAATTTTTAAACACTGGTTCAAATTCTGTAATTGTTCCATATGTATAGACTGTTTAGTTATCCCAGTGTATGTCTCTGATTTATACACAGCTGGTAAGGGCCATTTAAAACTGTATGATGTACATTATGTCCCTTACTCTGTTCTTCCATTGTTGGCACAATGCAGCCGTGTTCTACCATAGAACTCTGTGGCTGGAAGGAACGTAAACTACATCATACAGTTCTAAAATGGCACTTACCAAATGAGTGTAAATCAGAGATATCCATCATGGTTACTGAAAGGCTTGTAAAGATAAAACAATAACCAAATTACAATTCGTTCTTAAAAACAACTTTTACTAGGAAAATTACTTGATGGTTCAGTGCGGTTCTCCTTTATGTCTCCTTTCAGGCATACTGGGCAAGCAGTCATTTGCTGTCAGAGCTGCCAACTGGTTAAACGAATTGCCTGATACACTGCTGAATCGCCTCAAGTTTAATCAGTTTAAGACCTCTTTGTGATCTGTCTTTGTAGTCCAATGCAATTGTAACTATTACAAGAGTTTTATTTGGTTTTATTCTGTACATTACCCATGACGTTTTATACAATTTATTTATTTTTATTTTTTATTTATTTAGTTTTTGTTGACCAGGTAAGTGCACTAGACAAATCCTGCCTATTTTCAGGCACGACCCAGAGGAGGGGGATACAGATGAATGCCAACTGACCTTGAACCAGATGAAGCTGCTGGTGATATTTTTCATGAATGGAGGAAATGTTGCCATTGCACCGGGGAAATTCCCCTGCTCTTTTCAAGAAGTGCCATGGGATCTTTAACATCCACCTGAACTACCACCAGAATAGGCAGATGGGACCTCGGTTTAACGTCTCATCTGAAAGACGACACCTCAGGAGTGCGGCACCCCCCTCATGCTGCACTACAGTGTCAGTATTGGGATATTAACCCAAGTGCCTGGTGTGGGGATAGAACCTACAGCCTACTGATCTCCCAGTCTCAGAGGTGAATGTGCTACCTGCTGAGCCACTGACACTGACAATGATCTGTGTTTTGTGCTTTTTTTTGTTCAAAACTGTATATAATTGTTCTGCCTCTGGAACTGCTTATTGTACTCATAATGTTTTTAGAGACTATGTATTTGACACAGAGCCTTTGTAATTGAGCATTTGTGCTCCAAGATATTTCTCTGAAGTTTAATAAATGACTAAAGTAACAAACTCTTTTGCTTCTACTTTGCTGACAGAAGTCTATTTCCTGTGCCATTTGTGATCCCTCTCCCACCAGTCTGCTCTGTGTCCTCTCGCCATACCAGATGTGACAACCAGCCTTCTGCTACTTCTCATTCTGTTTTGTCAACCCTCAATGTCTTCTATGTGCCCCAAAATCTGAAAGACAGCAAAGGTGGCCAAATAATCATGGCTTCTGGTCATACCATTTGCAACAATTTCAAGGAGTCCTTCTGCCAAGCCTCTTCGTGCCAGATATTACATATTTGTAGCCACTGTGGAGATGCTTACACAAAGGTGGTTTGCCACCACCAGCCCACAGCCCCGTATTTATCCTTTAGGAAGTGACAGTCTTTTTGCCCATCCATTCCTATATATGCGCCTCTCCTCAAATCTGTTTTGTCTCTGCATCCTAACCACAACTTCATCAATTTCCTGTCTGGGCAGTATTTTCTTCAGCTATGGGTCTACATGCCCCTGGCACCTCTAAAGGGTAGAAATTCTCTGAGACCATCAGCCACATTATGTTACAATATGCACAACAACATATATATACCTATGATCTTCTGTCCAGTGAACTCTCAACTGGTGAGGTCTTTGTGTTCAGCTGATGGAATCCCCCTATTTAAATGATCAGCTGACTGGAACTGTCCCCCTGGCTGACTGCTGTCCATCTCCTACCCCCTCCTCCTTCTCCAGCTCTCTCACATGGGTATACTTCTTGAGGAGTCCAAGTAGTATTTTCTTTAGTTATGGATCTACATGCCCATGACACCTTTAAAGGGTGGAAATAATCTGAGAGCACTGACCACAGTACATTACAACAAGCACAACATACAGACATACACACATAAACGCATACATGCATACATATACATACACATATATACATACACAATACAGACATAAATATACACATAATACGACATGGATATACACATACATACAGACATACATACATACATACATATATATATACACATACATACACACATACACACATACACACACACATACATATGTACATACATAGTACACATACAGACATAAACATACATACATACAAACATGCACACATACACACATACACACATACATACAGACATACACACATACATACATACATACACTCATACATAGTGTAACACAATGGGGGTTGTGTTACCCTGAGATCTTGTAGGTGGGGATATAAACACACTTTGTACCACAGCCCAGGATGTGCAGCTTAACACAGCAGACTGTGTATTTATTGGTAAGATTACTGTGAGAGGTGCATTCAAACATACCACAGGTTGACAATAAAACAACAGAAAATAATACCTAGTTCTTTGTTGAGCGCTAACTACACAGTGAACTTTTGTTCCCTCTCTATAACCCAGATAGCTAAGCTGTTTCCTGGGACATACAAACAAAATCAGCACATAGTCTCTTGTTCTATGTTTCAAAATAAAATTATTTACCAGTCTCAGGTTTTCAGCCAGTCCAAAGTCAGAATTTAATTCATTCTTGCAGGCCAAACAAAAGGTTCCAAACCAGGCAGTCAATTGTTTCAGAGTTCTCTCTCTCCAAAGTAAAAATCCAATTCATTGTTGAAGGCCAAACAAAAGTTACAAACCAGGCAGTCGGTTGATTCAGAGTTCTCTCTCTCCAAAGTAAAATCCTTCTGCAAGTGTTCCCCAGCCAGGCTCAGGTCTGTTCCCTAATCAGGTACTGAGACAAAGCAATCTTGAGTCTCTTTATGCAGGCAATCACTCTCCTGCACCTGCTCTTAATCAAGCACTTAGTTCTGTGAAGTTGTGGTGCAATGCCTTCTGGGACTTGTAGTGTATGCACCATACTTTGTAGTCCTGGCAGAGAAAAAATGGAACATACGTGCTGGGAGGTAACGCCCTTCCACAACTTTACCCAGTGCTGTGTTACAATAGATACATACAGACATACATACATACACACATACATACAGACAGACATACATACACACACATACATACATACACCCATACATACACACACACATATACACATATAGACATACATACACACATACATATATACAGACATACATGCATACATACACACATACATACATAGACACATACATACACACATACATACATACACACATGTACACATACATACAGACATACACACACATACATACAGACAGACAGACATACAGACATGCATACATACAGACATACACACATACACATATAGACATACATACATACAATCAGCTGCCCAATGAACTATTAGAAATGTTAGTGGCAGCTGACCCATTGGCACAGCAGTAGCACTATTGCTCATGATGCAGGTGAATCAGGTTCAGGAACAAGCCTGTGTCACCAGCGGCTGGTTGGGGTGAGGAGAACTGAGCATCCCATGGGACGCTGTCCTCCTCTTGGGAGGGGTGGCAGTGTGCTCTGCAACGTAATTGCTACTTGGGGATCCACAAGTGGCATTGCAGCCTGGAGACATTTAATGGGACGGGGGAACATCACTTGGTTTCAGCCACAGGCCCACATTTAGACTAATGTGCAGAATGCCCATATTGGAGTTGGGAGAAAAATGGAGGGAAAACAACTGGATGAGCACAATAAAGCATTCCTCTCCTGCAGGCTCTGTTTGACCACCTGGCTCCCTTCACATCTAGATCCTTCTCCAGGGAACTGGGACCTATTCTGCACTTCCATAAGGGGTAAGTCATGGAGGTAACTGGAAAGGTGAGCACAGGAGATAACAGGCTGGCTGAGGTGGGCATGTTGATGTCTGAGGAAAAAATCTATATAGAAACAAAACTTTTCATAGCTTATTAGAATATTTCAGAACCTTATAATATTTTGTGGGTCTACCATGCATACTGGGAAATGTGGAATTACACCATACCACACACCATGGAGAGAGATGTTTCACTTACGATATGCATACAAAGATGAAGATTGCTATCATTGCATTAGTGACTGCTGGGCACAAATTGTAGTGAGTGTTTCAGGGGCCTGGTTTCAGCTCACATTTATGTCCCAGTATTTCTATGTTTTATACATCCCAGATGGTATTCATCATTTTGGGAAACAATGGAAAAAGAGAATACCAGTGAGATAACTCTCATAATACAGACAATGTGAATTTGTAAACACATCTCCCCAGATTAGCTTCATCTATAATATGAGAGGTGACTTTTGCTTGATCTACAAAGCTTTTCACAATGACGAACCTTGGGAATTTGTTCAACTAAACAAGGAAAATTTATTGATTGAAAGAAACTCTAGGTTTCACAATACACAGCTATGAAGAGAGACAGCAAAAACTAGGAAAATAAGTAGTTGGAGTAACCGAAGAGTAATCTCTATGTGGAATTCCCTTCCTACCACTATCGTCCATAGTGAAACAATGGGTAGTTTAAAAAAATGTTTAGATACGTACTTGGGTAGTGCCCATATTAGAAAATTCCACTGATATGTGGCGAGTCGCACATGGTCATTGCTAACTGACTCGTATACCCATCGATGACATCTTTGGGGAGAATCAAACACATCATACAGTAAGTAACAAGCAGCAAAAGACTGTGTAAGATGAGCCCAGCAACAACATTGCAAATGTCCATGAAGATACGCATAAAAAACTCATTGAAATTTTATACTGAGTTTATTTAACTACACTAGAGTTATATTATAAAATTTAATTTAACAAAAGACCAACAAAAATGAATCAGCTTGGGAAGCATAGCCACAAAAAAGATAATTTCAGAACACTGGAAAGATCAAGTCCTCCCCCCAACCATCAAACAAATGTGGTGGCACAAAGTAAAATAAACCCTTATTTTTGAAAGATTATGTGGTATCAAGTAGAAAACCCAGAAGATATTATGGATGCAGCATGGAGAGAATTTATGAATGTTTTTTCCTCCACTTATGAGGTTGTAACATTTACAGGTACGCAGGTTTAATATTATTTTGCATATGGGTTATATACGAGTTCACCACCTGGACTAGATAATTACATTGGGGCAGGGGGAGGGTATACTGTGTTGTTATAAAATCCTTTTTTTTTTTGTGTGTGTGTTTAGGAATTGTCATGTCTAATAACGTATGTATCAATGTTGACATATTGTGTCATAAATCAATAAAATTATTTAAAAAACTATAGTTACATTATAATTATAGTGTAACTACTATGTACTTACATGGATCAAATGTGTAACTACTACTTTTGTTATTGCGGTATTTATTACCCTCAGTTAGCAGGCCCTATAAGTCTGACCCCCGAAGGAGGAGAACAGTCTGTCAGATGCTCGGTCCTCCTTCCCCTGGCTGGCTCCTTGCAAACTGAGTTTGCTACAAACTCAGGCTGCTGCTGCTGTAATGAGTGGTAGCACTACTGCTGTGCTACTGGGCTGGCATGTACATACACTTTTACGTAGAGAATAATGCATGGGTGAGTGTGTATAACCAGCATTTTTTACACATCTGAGGTGTGTCTTGCTACCTAAACCCTGAGAATGAAGCTTGAGAGTTTATGGAAACATCACACAGTGAGGGTGTGTATAAAATTCTGAATTGCAGAATGTTTTAGTTTTCATAACTGCTGGTCCCACTTACTGAATAAAGATGTCACATGTTGCTTGGTGGCTGTCCATTTGGGGATGATCTCATGAAGTGGGAATAAGACAGTGCTTAATTGTTCGGAGAGGGGTTTTGGGTCTGCTGCTTACCTTTCTAGTGAGTTTGTGACTGAGTGGGGGAAGAAAGAAAGCATGGGTTTTGCCTGTCTCCTGCCGAGTTTGTGCCACATGCTTTTAGAGCTGTGTGTTTGATTGACAGCTCTTGATTACACACAGCCAGTTGTAAGGGACAATTACAACATGGTTACGTATGTATGAAAAGTGATGGCCAGTGATTATAATATAATTATACTTTAATTAATGTGAAACGGACACTCCGTTATAAGTAAAAGTGACCAGTCCTACACTGTAAACAAATGGTCAAACAAACTACTAGTCTGAGTACTTATTTTAGGAACACGTGTGACACTGTAGACCACTTGAGACTGGCTCTCATAGTTTATGATGTCATAAGGTTTATCCGATGGGAACACAGTCTTGATGTGTATTGCTGGCCATGTATTTTTCAATTTATTGTGCATTCAAGAAGAACCAGGGAAGCACAAAGAAGAAGATTGCATTCTACTCAAAATTCAAAGTAAATAATGAACAGAGAGCTATATCATTTGTATAATTCTAGTTCCATTTGTGAGTAGCACTAACTTTAGACTATTAGCTAGAGTATTGGCATCCCTTTTATTTTCAATAAGTGCCCTGGATTTTTTTTTTTGTAATTTACATTTTCCCTCACATCCACTGCACCTCCTACCACTTGTACATTTGTATGTTATCTACCATACTCCAGCTAAGCCTTTCACACATTTACTTATCTTGTACATCTCCTGGCTGCATCCTTATTGTGTTCCCATTACTGTGATGTTGTAACAGTAGTAGCAGTAGTAAAGGTCTTTATTTTTATGCAGGATATAACTGTTAGAGCTAGAACCCCTGTTACAAAGTTGCCCTGTTACACTGGCATAGTTACTTAATCTTATAAGAGGTACAGAGTTAGAATTTACATATGTTTAAGCAAGATCCAGATGGTACATTTGGTAGAATGATACACTGGGTGGTATACACTTATCTGTGAATACATATTCACGTGCACATACTGGCTTTAAGAAGCTCCACCATCAACACCTACTTGCAATAAGTCCTTGTACCTGTTTCCAGCCACCATAAATCCATCCCCTGCTCTGCTTGCCCTTACTCTACTCCCACCTTACCTGTACACACTCCAACCTACCCTCTTCTTCTCTACCCCCGCCCCTCCTCCCCCCTCTTTTTCTTTTTTCTCTACTATGCTTATCTGACTTGTGAATTGGCACTTACTGCTCACTGTTCATGACAAGAACTGGTACGAATCTCTGAACCTGTGTTGCACTTATCTCATTCCTCTGAACGATCTTGGTATCCTTGTTTTATTACCTACTTTGCCTGACCATCCATTATATAGTCTTACAAGTGTTTGTGGTGCTTTTTTTTCTCCTGACTAACTTTGCATTGTATGGCTTATATGTGCTGTGTCACATTGATGTTGGTTGTTTTGTATCTGACTTGTATCCTCCAGGGTCATGCCTGAAAATAGGCATTCCTAGCCTAGTGTACTCACCCAGTTAACAAAAGCAAATAAATAAATAAAATTTGTGAATACATAATTACATGTTTTATGAGAAAACCGGCCATGCCTCAATTTAAAAGCAGTCACATATTTCAGACAATTCCTTGTTTATGGCAGTTTTGAATATTTCCAATTTGGAGATTTTCCTAATGTCTGGGGAGAGAAGGGGCATAGCCAGGATTTGGTGTGTATATGTGTGTGTGTGGGGGGGGGGGTTAAAATATTTCTAGGGGAATCCAGGGGCATGCTTCCCTGGAAATTTTTGAAAATTTAGGAGTTAAACAGTGCAGTTTAGTGCATTTTTTTGGCAATAACTGTTGAGTTACAAAATGCATCAAAATTCAAGTTGTCAGTCTCATCCTTCCCCAGTCCCAGTTCTTTAAGTTGAACTTAGAATTATTTTCTCCCTTTTTATATTTCCATCTTTCTAGTCTCTATATTTTTTCCCATTCTGTTACCATCCCTACACCACCTTCACTGTTTTTCCAGCTCTTCCTTTTAAGTATTTTTTTTGTTTTCAATTCTCTGTTTAATTTCTGTTTTCACCTATCACCTTGCCTTTTATCTTCCACTTCTCCCATTGCATGTATTTCCCTTTTAATTTTCAACTTTCTATCTCTTCTTTTTACATTAGCCTCCTTCCCTTTTTCTTCTACCTACATTTTATACATGATTATAGAAATTATCTCATTTTCTGCAAACAAATGATGGTCAGGCAGTTAATATATTTTTATATATTTTTAATGCAATGCTGTTTGTATTAGGATACACAACTTTTACCAAAGATGTGATTAAAATAATCAAACTAGTATAGCTACAGCCTGTAAACTGAATTATTTGACTGGAAATAACTGGGTGTCATCAGCGTATAAGAACAAAATGTAAAATGAAAACATTACAAATAACTTTACCCAGCAATACACACATATTTATTTCTCTAGCTCTCTTGTTTCTATATCAGATTATCTGGTTGTATTTTTTTTCCAACGTCTGTGTCTGACACAAAATAAGAAGTCCCAGCTTCTAAACAGCAGCTAGTATGAAAATAAATGGAAAAGCCCTTTAAGATACTGGGTAGAAAGAAATGTTACTTTACTGGACCCCCTGCTTTCTTACTCAAGTTCTTATCTTGTTGCTGCCATCACATCTACAAGAAACATCTGCCCTGGATGTTTTGTTGCAAACCTTTCAATCACTTCATCAGCATCCACTTTGGCTCCATAATGAATGTGCCTTAGGGCAAGGCCTGACATTCTGTCTTTTCCCATTGTACTTCTAACATAAGTCTTGAGTCTGTGAAGAGCACTGAAAGAATGCTCACATTGTGCGTTACTGACTGGAATTATGCAGAATATCTTGAGAAAAGTGTATATATTTTGGGGGAAAAGGGTGCATCATGGGCTTTGAATGTTTCTAGAGCAATACAGGTGGATTTTTGTTTTTTGTGGTTTAGTTTTCCATGTTAGCAGTTCCACATCTACTATATAACCTAGGGAAAAGGAAGATCCTTTTTGTAGAAATCTACAACTTCATCTAGGTTAATGTTTCTGCCATTGGATTTAATCACTGATGGAATAAGCCCATTAGCTTAACCATAACTTGCTGTGTTCTTGAAACTTTCACAGGCAGTACCTCAAGGAGATAATCAAGCATTAGAAATCCAATCACCCTCCTATAATAAAAGAAAAAGACAGCACTCACTGTAGATTTTTCAAGCTGCTCAGTGCACATTTTAATCAGAGCAGGTGCCTCACAAAAAATCAGCACTGCGCTTCAACCCTAGAAGGCCCGCTGAAGGGCTGAAGCACAGGGTTGATTGTTTGTGAGGCACCAATGACTCTAGCTATATCATAAGGACCCTCTTTTGCCATACTGCTATGCCCTTCTGGCACTACGCTATTATTGCTGTTTTCATCGGACAAACGTTCTTGAACAGTCTTTCTGTTGCCGCTTGCTGCGATGTCTGAATCTAAAAAACACAAAAGCCATTGTTAACTTTGTCATGCATATGGGAACATGAAATTAACAAGTCAATACCTGTCTACCCTCAAATGATTAAACATTTGAAAAATGGCTGGCAGAAATCAAGGAATAGTCTCCCACCTAAGGCAATGGGGATGAAAACAGTGTGGGGCACCAAGCGTACATGTGATTAGCCTAGGGGAATACTGATAAATAGGCAGGGATGAGGGAGGGTTGCTAATCATCACTTAGAGTCTTTTGAGACAGAATAGATAGGGAACATCTGGGCAGACTCGATGAGTCAAGCGGTCTTTTTATGCCGACAAATTCCATGTTTTTATGTAAGGAAATTTAAGGGCATACTGTACCAAATGGAGACAGAGAACATAAAATAAGATGTAAGTGTGCAAAATGCTGAACCCACACACATCCCTAAGATATAGTAATTTGATAAGATAACTGTTTATTTTATGTTCTGGACATCGACACAAATTACATGCGTCACAAGTTAAGTGCCTAACAAAATCTCAGTCCGATGATGACAGAATAATGGAGCTTGGTGATTAAGATTGAGCAGATGAAGAAAGTGAGGCAACCTGTGAGACGGCTAAAGGGGGAAGGGTGGGGAAGGTGAATCCTAATGGAATCTGGCTGTGCACAAGCAACAGGTACTCACCACTGAAGAACAAGAAGGCACGGTTAACCTTAAGGGAGGAAGAGGCCAGCATGCCCGTTATGCAGGCATTGTCATATGGGGACATGCCAAGAATGGTGACAGCCCCAAAGGTGGTGTGCTGCTATCTGAGAAGGCGGAGCATGGATGATGTCCAAGTACGTTTTCATGCTCTAGGACAGGTAATTAAGGAGAAGGCAAGAGCAGTAACCTTCTCAGAGGTTCTAATGCAGTCACACCTGAATGAGAGGGGAGCAATTTAGAAGAAGAAGAAGAAGAAGAAGAAGAAGAATCAGCATTTATATAACGCTTTTTCATACATCCGAAGCGCTTTACAAGCAATGCTAGACTGGTAGTGAAGTGACTGAATGTGTGATGGCGGCCATATCACACATCATCACCCACACGCAGCCTGGATAATTGCATGAACCGGTTTATGGGAAGGGGAATGTTGGCCAGGACACCGGGGATGTTCCCTACTCTTTGCGAAGAGTGCCCTGGGTTCTTTTACTTCCACCTGGACACCCACCAGGACAACACCAGGATGGGCAGAAGGGACCTCGGTTTAACGTCTCATCCGAAGGACGGCACACCCCAGCAGTACAGCACCCCCCAATACTGCACTCGGATGCCAGCAATTTTTAGGGTGCAAGTCCAATCCCAGTGTGGGACGAGAACCCACGAGCTTCTGGTCCAGAGGCGGATGTGCTACCAACTGAGCCATGCTTGTTCAAGTTCAATGCATAGCTAGAAGGGTTGTGTCAGGATCGCAAAAAGGTTAAAGCTGTGTAGAGATGTGTGGCCAAAATGATATAAGGGAAGAGGAGAAGACATATATGAGGAGAGACTGAAGGACCTTAATATGTACACCCTGGAGACTAGGAGGGAAAGTGGGGACATGGTCAAGATGTACAAACATCTACACTGGAGAAACTGGGTGTCACACAGAGAAATGTTCATTTTAAGCAGAAACACAAGCACGAGTGGGGATTCATTAAAGCTGGCAGAAGATCCAGGAATGATGTTCTCAGGCAATTTTTCATGAAAAGAGTGGCAGACAAGAGAATGGAATGAAAGAGGAAACAGTACCTGCAAAACCAGTGGGGGGATTCATACAGGGATGGGACATGCACAAGTACATAGTAGGGGCAGGAAGGGTGGGAAAAGGGACAATTTAAGTGAGATGGATGGTCATTAGGACTAGCTCAGGAGAATTAGGTATGGTGGGCAGACTGGATGGGTCATTAGACCTTTTCCTGCTATCAGACTATATGTTCTATGAAGGATAATTTTGGCAGTAAGTGGATTTAATCAGTGATTGCTATCTGTAATTAACTTTGTTTACAGGTATTAAGGAAATATAGTAATATGCAGAACAAGTCCTATGAATATATGAATAGCTAGGGGAGACATTAATATAGGATAGAAAGACAGTGATTCCAATAGAAAATGCCAGTAAGTATCATGACAGAAAAAGTTATCCAACTGTATTTCAGTAGTTTTACAAAAGACTGGTAACTATGAAGACTGATAACTGTTTCAGAGCACTGTGTTTCAACTAATAAATGACACACCTTGACAGCTCCCACTTTGTGACAGATTTAAACATGAGATCATTTTGTTGCAAATCCGAATAACGAAAGAGTTGCTTGATTGGTAAATCCTTACATCTTAGTACATGTTGCCATCTTAGCAGTGATTGATCCTTATCAGTGTCCCTTTTTAAAATGGAGGAGTAGATATTTACTTATCACATATTATCTTCGACTTCATGTATCAATGCTCACATTCCTTAACTGTATCTGGCTTACACAGGGCATACAAAAACTACAGACAAATCAAAAACACAGTGCCTGCGAAGCATATAGTTACAGACTTTCCGTAAACAGAAAAAGTAATGCCACATGCCTATACAGTGAATCAAATTACATGACATCTCACATCTAATTATCTTTATAAAATGGGCAAAGGATTTCAAGCAATCTGATTGGTTGTTAGCCATGCATTAGATGTGTCTAATGCACAGCTAAAACTAGAACCCCCATTTAGAATACACAGGCCCATTTTATAAGTGCAATAAGCCACTCCGGGGATGTGCTAGACAGGTTTCTAATGCAGCTGAGAACTGGACACACTCGGCCTGTGGCCTCGTGCCTCACTACATCCCCCTAGCCGTGCATTAGAACTGTCTAATGCACACTCCCATCGTGTCTTATTGCTTACTTAAGGAGGGATGAATGCACTATATACAGAATAATATATGGATATCAGCGTGATACAAGATATGTTTTACACCCCGAGGTGTGTGCTACTAAGTACATAAACCATGAGAGCAAACCTTGAGTGGTTTATAAAAATGTCACACGCTGAGGGGGTAAAAAAATATCACAAACAGCGGTGCCCATTACTTAATTTTTTTACAATTAATGGTTTGAGAATTGGTAAGGTGGGAAAGTGGCATGCATGACTGAGCTCCATGACACATGATGTGACATCACAAACGTGTATTATGGAGTTTGATAGAAATGGTTTTAGGTTGATATCAACCTTAGTCAGTAATAAAACAGTACAGCTGTTTGTGATCCTACCTTAACTTCCCTCTGCCCAATAGTTTAGAACAAAATGTGTGTTTACCCACTTGCTGGGTTTTGGCACCATTACATCACCTGTGTGTGAAGTGCACTGTTGTAACCATTTCCACTGCATCTACACACAGGAAACTATAGAATAGTGCAGAATCTGTGAAAGTGTTGCAGGCAGCCTGGTTCCCCATCTCCCCTGTGTTTTGTTTATGTCCGCCTGCTTGCCTCCATCACTGCATGTGCATCACTTTTGATGGTGAATATGTACAGTGTTCACACATTAAATTAAAATGAATTTGCCGTTTCTGCTCCCCTCAGCTGTAGAGTTTCACAGGAGCGGAAATGGATCAGCTAACAGTACTCTCAAATGTGTCTACGCTTATCCTCTGTTAGCGGATCAGCTAATGTGCATCAATCACACTGGTGTAGAATGCGCTGTATAAACAGGCCTAAAAGAAAATCACACACTAAAATAGCAAGCGCTGCCAGCAATCCTTGTTCTTGGATATATGTTATCTTTTCATCTTGCTTGCTGTATGTGCTTCATCATACTTTTGTGTGGTTGAATATGTATTCTAAATGGTTATTTAAAAGAATGAAACCCTCATTTACAGAGTGTTCATGAATATCATTAACTGTAGAAAAAGGGAAAAAAAGCTGAATTTTAGATCCATGTTTATTTGCTTTTTAACTAAGCTTTTTATACATCAAATGTCTTATTTCCTGTCCCTGGTCTGATTCCCACCAGCAATCTCCAGTTCTATGTGATGGAACCTATATGGGTTCATGGTGTAGGGCCTGAGAGAACCAGCAGTCATTACCCATTGGCCCTGTGTTTCTTATCTTCCCTGTACTTCCCATTCCCTGAAGAAAAGAACAGTTCCCCAAGCCTGCAAGGTGCACTTAATGTAACAGCAAAAGTACTCATACTACTTCTCACTAGGTCAGAAAACAGCTTTCAAGGGGTGATGATCTAATGTTTGCATACAACCTGGTTGCATTGAAGTCTTTACTATGTCTTCTGTGACTTTCAGTGCTACAGATAAGTTCACAATTGCCACCACAATGATTCAGAACAGGAGAGAAAAGAGAATCACAGACAACACTTTCATACTAATATATTTATTTATTTATTTGCTTTTGGTAACTGGGTAAGCACACTAGACAGCTGTTGCCTATTTTCAGGTGCGACCCGGGAGAGTTACAAGGTATACATGATAGAAATACATAGTTGCAAGGTATACATGAGAGAAATACATAGTCACAGTACAAACCTGGAGCGGCATGCTCAAACACAGGAGTGAAACAACAATGGTTATTAAAGCAGTAGTACATAGTATAGAGATAAGCATATATGCGACACTAGTGGGTCATATATCATAGGGTACATACAGGCCTAGGGGCAGCAAAGGTATAGGACCCCCCTAGGTTGATAATAGACAATACATAGCATAACCTCAGGTAAGGTGCCTCACCAAGGTGGCGGGGCAGAAAGAGCCTAGCTGGGGTACCATTGAGGGAGGGAGGGCTGTCAGACTGGGCGTTAAGTGGCACAAGGCAGGGCACAGCAGGTTTCAGGAAGTTCCAGAGGGAGGTTTTGAAGGTGGAATGGGAAGGGATGTACAAACTTGTAAGGAAGGGAGTTCCACAGCTTGGGGGCATGGGTGGTGAGCCCAATCACCTGAGAAGGGTCGGGTCTTGGGGACCAGGCGGGTCTGGGACATGCAAGACCTGAGGTGGTAGATGGGGAGGCATGTTTAAGGGGAGGGCAAGAGAGGCAGGAGTGGCTGTATGAATTATGTTGTCAATGAAGTTTCCCATGATATAGGTCCGATGTTTTCAGAGGAACCATTCAATCATGAGTAGAGTGTACATCGGTGTGTGAGACGGGGGGCCGAGAGGGCAAAGCGGCAGATGTTGTTGTACGTGGTGTCCCACTTAGCGAGGCTTGAGGATGGGATGGCAGCAAAGGCAACAAGACCATATAAAAGGGTGGGAAGTAATATCCCCTTGGCTATAGCCAACCGGGCGTCGGGGGTAAGGCAGTCTTTTGTCCTATAAGCTAGGCCGAGTTTGCCATTAGTAGCATTACAAATGTTTCTGACATGTCCGGAGAGGTCAAGGAGAGGGTCGAGGGTGACCCCCAGGTACTTAGCTGAGTTGACTGTCGGCAAGAGGGAGTTGCTGGACCCATGGATTTCGAGGGGCGTGGTGCAGGCGGAGATTTTGGTCGCTGTGCCAAATAGCATGGCCTGGGTTTTCTTCAAGTTGACTGTGAGTTTATGACCATCCAGCCACGCTCTGATACACGAGAAGTCCGCCCTTTTGTGGCAACCGAGGGTAACTCATTGATGAACAGGGAGAACAGGATAGGTCCAAGGACAGATCCTTGTAGTACCCCACTGTTCACGGGTAAGAGGGGTGAAAGGGTCCAATTGAAACAGGTGAGTTGCTGCCTGCCCCGAGGTAGTTCAAGAACCAGTCAAGGGCACGGAGGGAGAAGCCAAGGGTCTGAAGTGTGGAGAGGAGGAGGGGATGGTCCACCCGGTCAAAGGCTTTGGATAGATCAACAAATATAGCCCCCGTCAACTTGCCCTGGTCGATTGCGGTCCTGATCCTAGTGGTGACCTCAGCGAGCGCCATCAAGGTGCTGTGGCCTTTATGGAAGCCATGCTGAGATGAGGAGAGGACACCATATCCCTGTAGGTAGTGGGATATTTGTGATGCTACGGCTTTTTCCAACAGCTTGCAGGCAGCCGATAGTATTGCGATAGGGCGATAATTGTTTATATCCTTAGGGTCACCACTTTTTAAGATGGGGACAACCCTGGCAACTTTCCATATGTCGGGGATGACCCCAGAGATAAGCGATGCGTTGAATATGTGGGCAAGGGGACGGGCGATGAAGGGGGCACCCAGGCTGAGTAGTCTAGGTTCCAGCCCATCCTGACCTGCTCCTGTGTGGTGAGAAAGACCAGCAAGGAGAGACTGGGTCTCACCCACAGTGATCTTTTTGAGGTAGAAAGCCGGGCGAGAGGGTGGGGACCCGTAAAAGTGAGCTGGGGCAGAGGACTGTGAGGGGGTGGCAGCTGGCAGGTCAGTGAAGAGGCAGTTAAATGAGGAGGCAATGGTATGGGGGTTATTGCAGTTGGCCTTACCAATGTTCATGTCGTTGACTTGTACTTTGGTAGAACCACCGACCAGATTTTTTACTTTCTTCCAGAAACGTCGCAGGTTGTTTGCAGCAGCAACCAGTGCTGCACTACAGTACTCACTTTTCGCGGCTCGTATGGCCCGTTTGCAGGAGTTCCTTAGCTGTTGGTACTCCTGGAGGTCTTTCTGGTTGTGGGATGCCCTGTATTTAGCCCAGGACTTGTCTGCTGCTTCATAAGTGAGAGGAGCTCACTGTGAAGCCATTTTGTGACCGAGCCCCTGACCCTCCTCTTAGAAAGGGGAGCATGCCTATTTTGAAGCGGGGCAAATGCCGCAATGAACAGGTCAAGGGCTTCGACGGGGTCCCGCATTGCCATGACGTGGGACCAGTCAGCTCGCTGAAGGTCTTCCAGGTAGTTTGGGACTATTAGTTTCGAGTAGTCCCTCATTTGTATCACTCTGCAGGGAGTTTTGGCCAGGTTCGAGCCCCAAATGCAGTAGATCAGCGAGTGGTCAGAGACAGAGTCAGGAAGGAGCCCCGAGTTGATGATTTTGTCAGGTCGGTTGCTCAGGACCCAGTCAATGAGCGTCCCCTTGTCACCACGATAGGAGAGCCTGGTGGGTTCCATGATAACCTGACTGAGGGAGAGGTCTGAGAGCATTGGCTCAAACAATTTGGCACTGGGCCCCAGCCAATTAAGGTTTAGGTCACCAAGGCGGAGCTGGCTTGAGCCACTTTATCCGGAGTAGCTCTATGAGCGTCGTGAGTCGGGTGAGACCCCTGGGAGGATTGTATGCACACACTAAGTGCACCTTCTTGGTGTTACCAAGTAGAAGCAGTGTGTGGAGAAACTCGGAGGGTGAGGGTACCAGGGTTTGGTGAGGTGCAGTGGTGAGGTTTAAACCAGAAGTGTGCAGCCCTACTCAGAGATGGGGGACCCTATTAGAGCATCAAATCAGGGAAGGGGGGGTTGCAAGGGGGCAAGATCGAGAGGTAGACTCAGCTAGGAGCTAGTGGACCGTGGGTAAACACATGGTATATCGGGGAGGCTGCAGGTAGCACTGAGCTGGCAGTTCAGTGATTTAGGAAGGCAGAAAAGCCCCTTTGTGGAAGAAGCCCCCTAGTGGTATAAAAGGAGCATGCAGCCTTGTGATCTGTAGGGATATGGGAGAGAAGTTATTCAAGAAGGGATGAAACGCCCCTAGTGGATGTGTAATATAGCCTGCTTATGGAGAAGTGGGCTGATAGGTTATTCAGCAGCACGTGACCTCCACTATATCAATGAATGACAACCAAACGTGACCTCCACTATATCAACGAGTGACGACCAAGGGTGGTGGTGGGGGTGGTGGGGCAGCCGGCGAGGCCAGTTCTCCACACAGCAGCAGGCAAGGAGTGCAAGCGGAGAGGAGCTCGGACTCAGCAGTCAAGGTAGGAGGCACCACTGTCCAGGTACAAATGGTCTGAAAATCCTGTAAAACAATGTTGCAAGGAGAGTCGCTACGATCAGCGCTCCCTCTCTGGTTCAGGGGCAGAGTTACCTTCACAGTAGTCGGCGGGATCGTTCTCGGGGGGTGGTGGGGGTGGTGAAGGGCCAGATCGGCAGCCCAGTCATGCACCGCAGGATCCTCCGTATCTTTTGTGCACCCTGTGGGGATAAGGAAAAAGAGTACATGAGCCTTTATATGCAGCGAGGGGAATGGGGGAGGGTAGGTGTAAGGGAATAATTTAGGTGGGGTACGGGGAGAGCAGCAGGTCAGGGGAACACCAAGGTAGTGCAGGCAGTTTGCTAAATGTTGTCTGATTGCTACACAGTCTCTCTAGATAGTTGATATCTGTGCTATCTAAGCGGCAGCTAGAGGGTAAAAAAAAAAAGAAAAACTGACATATCACAGTTTAAAAGTGCCAGTCCCACTATGGGCCAGGTATTCCGAGACCAAGTTAAGCAGATGCAGCAAGAGCAGTATGCCAATTGGACCCAGATTAACACACATAGTGTGATCATTTAATTCCCAAAGAAAAAAAGAGAAAAAAACAGCTACTGCGGGGGCTCAGAGGACTGATTGGGCTTTAAGATGGCTGCTGAGGCAGACAGGTAGTACCATCGGATCCCCTGACAAGATGGCGGCAACACGTGCGTGCAGTGGTCACAGTTGCCCAAAAGGGCAAGTTAAGGTAAATTAAGTCAAGTTACTGGCTAAGTCGCCTGCATGTGCCAAGTGCCTCTAAAGGTAACCGCCTGAGGTTCTTATCTTAATATCATACAGTTAAATACCTCTTAAGGTACCCATAGGATTAGAGCTAGAACAGCCACAGGATTAGAGCTAGAACAGGTGAAAACAGGCAGACAAAACAGTTTCCTCTTAAGGTAACCTCTAGATTTGCTACAAGCAGTGCAAGGGCAGGTGAAAACATACAGTAAAATAAACAGTCTCCACATGTATGCCGACTCCGGTGCTCCGCACAGCAACAGGCAAGGAGTGCAGGTGGAGAGGAGCTCGGACTCAGCAGTCAAGGTAGGAGGCACCACTGTCCAGGTACAAATGGTCTGAAAATCCCGTAAAACAATGTTGCAAGGAGAGTTGCTACGATCAGCGCTCCCTCTCTGGTTCAGGGGCAGAGTTACCTTCACAGTAGTCGGCGGGATCGTTCTCGGGGGGTGGTGGGGGTGGTGGAGGGCCAGATCGGCAGCCCAGTCACACACCGCAGGATCCTCCGTATCTTTCATGCACACTAGTAAGTAAATGTCCATTTCACGTTTCATAAGCAGGTATGAATAAGTATGCTGTTCAAATATGCACTTCTTTAAAGGCGTTCATTACCAATTGTACTTGCTCGGTAACCATTATGGATGCTTGGGAATTACAGTTGGTAAGGATTAATTCCATTGGTAAGCATGAAACTGCCCATGCCTACATGAATAAGGTGTATCTGATTATATTTGGGTGAACAACAGTGACATATAGTCATAGAATTATGAACAGCTGCTGGGATTAATTATAAATGTGGGGTTAGCGTCACCATGGATATGCAAAAGGATATATCTGGAAAATGGGGAGGAGAAAAAATGCATATTGAAAACTTTTTTCAGCTGAGTTGCAGGGGATCTGAGTTTCAGTGTATTAGAATTGTTGTAGTTCATTGAAGTCACTGGCACAACTGTTCTAATACACTGAAACTCGTCAAATTATAAACGGTCCAACATCTGAAAGGATCAGAACTTCTGACATACTGACAAGTTCCCTCTCTGGCCTTGAAGTGTGGATGCAGTTCAGTTATTTAAAAGTGAGAGTACCGGAGCTTAGAATTATACTCTGTTGCTCCCCCACCCACATTCGTGGTGGGAATGGGGGCAAGTGAGCAGCCGCATTGACAACCAGCTGGTGTCACAATTTTTTTTTTTTATTTAAACAAAGTCCAGATTTGTTTTTCAGTTGGTCAGAGCAGACTTTTCTTTTTCAGGAATCAAAAGAGGGACTACTGATCACAATAGATGCCACTATAGAATGCATATTGTAGATCAGAGGTGGGGGTTCAGGAGAAGGAGGGATCTAAATGACAACCTGCTGATTGTCACTGTCTGTCAAAACACAAAGCTGATCATGAGCTCTCTAAGTGGCCATCTTGCTCACTGCTTGAGTGACCGTGGGCTTTCTCACTCTTCACAATGTGTTAGTCAATTATTTGGGGCTGCCACTAATGACTGGCTTCTCCCCTCCCACCTGAAGAGGCAAGCTAAGCTTGCAGTTACTTCCCAATTTTTGAGTCTGGAGGGGCGAGATCATGAGTACCAGTTTCGCGATCCCTGCTTTAAAGATGACAACTGAAAATATTAATAAGCAGTCCATTACATGCAGGTTATTTAGGGAAGGATGGTCGCATTCCACACCACAGCTGGATCATTTCAAAAGTCAGAGGAGGCATTTGCTATTTTAATCCCTTTGGTTCCTTTCATCAACTCAAATTCTACAAAACAATTCCCTTTAATATGATGCAGCCAAAGACTCAAAAAGTTGGGCACTAACAAGTCAATTCACCTAAATAGAAATTCATTGACTGAAGTGAACTTATTCCTAAGAATTGCTTTTGACTGTAATTCTTGATTCCCCTTCCCCCCAAAGCCTGTCAAGTTCAGTCAAACATTAGTGATAAAGATAACTTGATAAATTGCTGTATCAGCGGTGGCAGTCAACAGCTGTAATAGTTGATGGTGGGTCGGACCCTGTCTATGGGGATATGCAGACATCGATGAAGGTAGTACTGGTGCTGTGACTAATTTTGCCAACAGAAGAACAACCGCCACTTGGTCCAATGATGAGATGACAGCTGCAGTGCAGGAAGCAGCTCACAGTAAGCATGCCTGTCACATCATTGCAAGCTGCAGAACTGGCTCGCGCCACTCGCAGAGGCTATGCCATGAGGAACTTCAGTAGCTGGCAAAGATGTGGTAGGCAGGCTGACTGTGACAGTGGTGCAGTGCTAAATTTAGAAGTGTGGGGTCTCTGAGGCTCACCACCACACATACAGTTAGCAGTACACCCATGTTCAATTTTGAACCTGTTTTTTTTTTTTTATAATTCAATATACTTAATTAAATTTTACAAAAAATACCCAAAACACAAACATATAACACATACACAAGAAACTGCAATGCGATGATACGTGGACTATATGGAGGGGATTAAACAAAGTTAAACATCCCCAACTAACAGTGCAAACACTAAAACCACACATTATCCCAATCATCTGTGACCCCACTATGTACTAGATCAAAGCAGGATAGGCACTACAATCACAAATAAAATAGACCTAGCCCAGAAAAAATAATAATTAGGAGGAGGAGGATGTGGATCCTCGTAAAGCCAGGAGAGAATAGAGAGGCTCCCAAGTATGACGATATACCTGAAGTCTCTTCCTCATGGCTGCAATATATTTCTCCAACATGAAAGTCGTTAATATCTCCTGGTGTCATTCGAGTTTGAACCACGTTTAATCATCTACCCCACATTTGTGTGATCAAAGTTGAAGGTACGATATTAACTATGAGATTTCTCATTGATACATTAACCAAAAAACATCTATTTGCATGTGGGAGTTGCTGGTATTTATTTCAAAACTGTCACCGGGAAAGACATACTGAGTTGGTAACAGCTTGTTCCCAGATGTGTCATGTATCCAAGGTTCCATTCAGCAAAGAATTCTGTGTGTTGTCTTTTTAGCTAATAGGACATATTTTCTTTTACTCAGCCCATGCCCGATATTATCTATTAACTCACACTGAAAACAACATGTTTGTGTTTGATGGTGCTGCAACAGGCCGGTCAGGGCACGCGAGAGCAGGAACTCAAGGTTGGTAAGCAACAGCCCCCTTCATTTGAAGGACATTTGCCAGTCTCTAGCCATTGTGCCCAAAGACAGCTGTTGGGAAAGAATAAGGTTGAGAGTTGAGACTCAGACTGGGGCAGTTCTTTCTTTACTTTAAAATATACACCAAAGTTTAGTGCTCATGAGAGAGAAGCCACATTGAGAGCACTGGAGGCTGAAGTTTTTTCATTTATCAACATGACACATGCAGCATGGGTGCCCAAACTGGGCAAGCTTAACTCTGCCCCTAGCCCCAACCAAGGAGCCTCGACTCTGTTCCACAGAAAGAAGCTCTAGTGGGTGAGAGGGTTGTTCAGGCTCCATGCCCGTTAATCATTGGCCTCTTATGTGAAACCATTTCATATAGGCCACTGAAAAGTCATCGGGTGAGAATGTTTTTTTTTCCACCTCTAATGACCTGGGTAATGTGACCTGACCTATAAGTAAAAGAAACTGTAAGAATACTAATAAAATATGAGCAGAACTGGACTATCTCTGGAAACTGACTGCACATTTAGTTAACTCTAAAAAATCAACACGGGTTTCTTCACATTATCATGGAGTTAAACAGCACCATGTGAGAAACGCCCAGTACTCATCCAAAAAATATCCCACTTCCCAATCAGGAGTGCAGGATGCAGCAGCAGCACACAGCAGTCAAATAAAAAGACTGCCTTGCAAACAAGAATCAGTTCAAACATCTATTTTACTGTATTTCGCATACATGCTCCAACTACCTACTTTCCCAAATGCTTGAACTTCAGTACTCATGCACCAGAAGTTCAATTTGAGTTTGACTGCAGCACAGGGTGCAGAGTATACTAGAGGCAGAACAGGAACCTGCAAGGCAAGGGGCCAGTACAGTTTCCTTTTTGATATTTTGCCGATAGTGTAGTGATATTTATTTAAGGGTACATTCCCCCAGTGTTGCATTATTGGTACCATACAGGGCACAAGCCTGCTATTCAATGGCTCCATCCTGGCTGCTGGCCATACTCTGACCTAACCTGCTGCAGCTGCGCTGCACACTAAAGGAAAGAAAGACATCAGTTCAGCATTCCACTCATACACATGGGTAGTTAACTATCTTTTGGTTTCTTTATCAGTTTTTGTAATTATGCAAAGCCATTGGGGTTCCCAACCCTTAGGGTACTTGAGTGCTGCTCAGCGGTGTTTTCCTGAATGCTATACCTCCCAACAGTGTCCAGTCCAGTTCAGTGGCTGTTTTTTCTCTGTGGGTCTGCTCAATGCTGATTACTGTATGCCCGCACTGCTTGTCTGCATTGGGTGAGAGTCGAGAGAGCGGAATAAGAGCCCCACCACTGCAGGTTTTGCACTGCACAGCCTGCACTAGGCTCAGAAAAAGAATGGGCTGAACCCCCCAAAAAACCCGTGGCCACCTCGAAGCCTCCAGCTTTGTCGCCACCATGGAGTCATGCCACAAAATGAACAGGCCAAACTTGTTGAGCTGTAACCACCTCCTCATCCTCGAAGCCTCTGATCGCCACCACCTCGTGCCAATCCTGCCAGAAAAAGAAGTTAAAGAATGAGCCTAAAGTCTCACCGCCTCAACGCCTCCTCGAAGACAGTGGTGCATGTCAGTGGGCTGCATACTGCATCAGTGATACGCATCACAATACAAGCGCAGACCGCATGTTCCTGTCAGTGGTTGCCCTGTGGGCATGTTGGGAGTCCGGAGTGAGGAGTAAGCATAAATGTGCATGCGCTGACTCCAGAACTGCATAAACACATCACTGTAGAATTTAAAAAGTATGGGAATTGTGCTTCCTTTCGAATATGAAGTGAGGGGTTAGCCCTCCCTTGTGACCACGCAGGACTACACCACTAATAAAGTGTGTAAACAGGGCACAGCAAGCACGCTAACACTGCCATTGGTAGGCAGGTACCTCCAAGCTGCAGCTATGAGCCCTGTCAGTTAATGTGGACACAACAGAGTTTTTGAAGATTAAAGATCAAATGCACCACTTTTTCCATCATGTTTAAAAAAAGCTTGAATTCACATGAGGTCAAGTCCCTGTATCATGATTAGTGTTTCCTGAAAATTTCATGCGGTTTGGTTTTGTAGTTTTCTTTAAAACAACATCTATTGATGTGCTCTGCAGTAACTGAAACCAGTGAAGATTCCTCTGTCCCTATCAGTGAGTGATGATATCATATTGGTCTAACCTGTTGCTTCAACAATTAAGACTCTAGTCCTTAGCAGATCACAGCAGCCCCAACTGTGGAGACATGAACAAGGGGCAACAGGGTACATTGCCCCTGACTGTGGGGGGGGGCAGAGGAAAGTAGGCTACAGTAGCCTCAGCTGTTTATGCAGGAGGCAGCAGGGTGCAGCAGCCTTGACTGTGTGGATAAGACAGTGGACAGCGGGGTGCAGCAGCCTCAAATGGGGGAAGGAGGCAGGGGGCCTTTGGGGCAAGGGAAATGGGGCATCACAATGCCATATAATATTTCTAGTTATACACATACATGATGTATGTTGACACAGGAACCCTCAAAGAACTGAATTTTGTGTGTTCATATAGTACGTGTTCCTGAATTAGCAGAGTGTGGTAGAAACCTCTTTGCCAATCTGACATAAAACAAAATTGTTCCCACATGAACATATTTATGGAGGCCACATCAAAGATACACTACTTCTATGAATTAACAACATTTAGTTTATTTTATATCCATTAAACTACCCTGTGTCATATAGCCAGTAAACAATGCAGAATTTTGATGGGACAGAACTGACAGCTATAATACAGACAAGGTGATTTCTCACAAACATTCATACCAATTCAGTTCAGCACTGAAACTCAAAATGATCAACTTTTTATGAGAACAGAATGATAGGTTTTAAGCTAATCTATCTAACCACAAACCAGATGGGTGAGTAAACACCTTAGAGTGAAAACAATTAGCTCTACAGACTGCTCTGACTTTGAAGTGCTCCAGCCTCTTCAGTCAATCAGGGTCTTAATTGCTGAAGCAGCAGACTAGACCAATATGATGTCATCACTCACTAACAGGGACAGAAAAATCTTTTACTGTTTTCAGGTACTTCAGAGCACATTAACAAATGCTGATTTCAAGAAAACTACAAACCCAAACAGCATGGAATTTTCAGAAAACACTAATCATGACACATGGACTGGAATTCATGTGAAATCAAGTTTTATTAAAAATATGGGCAAAGTGGTGCCTTTGATCTTTAAGGCAAGCTGGGAGTGGTGCCATGCACCCATGCCCCCACCCCCGGCTATGCCCCTGGGGGGGGAGTGAGTTCCACAGCTTAGTGAGACAACACTTTGAGGTCATCTTTCCATAGGAATTCTGAATTTTTGGGACACTGAGACCTGTTTTCGATTTCTCTCAAGTTGCATCTGTGGGTCACTGTTTTTGGATACCGGTCAATTGGGCATTGAGTTTTCTCTTTGAAAGATTTTAAGTTGTTTTTGTCTCTGTAGATTTCAAGAATCCCAGGTTAGACTTCAGACCATCATGCAATGGGGCTGTCATAGGGACGCAGTAAGATGAAGTGGTCAGGCTTATTACAGGCCATGTCTAGCTTGTCCAGCAAGAGATTGCTTGCATGTTGGTAGCTTGAGTTCCCATACAGCAGTACTGGGAGAATAAATTGCTGTGTAATTTTTGCCCTGACATTCTTTGGGATGAAAAGGCTCTGCATGTTAATGCTCCTATTCTTTAGTTTACTATTTGTGTATATGAATGCTAAATTGAAGAAAACTATCCGTCACTACCCCAAGTATTTGCATTCATCAGTGTGTTCCAGTTTAGAACTGTTTGTGAGTTTAATGTCCAATAGTTTTAACTTTTTTGCTTTTATTTCTGAAACACATCACTTGAGTCTTTTTTGAGCTGCGCACCATCTTCAACTGTCTGAGCCATTTATGCAGTGAACTGAAGCCCGTTTGGAGTTTTGATTCCATTTCTGTATGTGTTTTTTTTTTTTGCTCCGTAGATTAGCATGGTGTTGTCTGCATAAAGTTTTATGTCTGCGTAAGCAATGTGATTGGGAAGGTTGTTTACTTCTATGAGGAATAACATAGAGCCTAAGATGGGTCCTTGAGGGACCCCTTTGTGCAGGGTGCCCACGACAGACAGAATGAGCCTAAGATGGGTCCTTGAGGGACCCCTCTGTGGAGGGTGCCCACCACAGGCAGAATGCCATGCATAGCCACATGCTGAGACCTTCCAGTTAGGTACGAGTTGAACCAGCTTAGTGCTTCCCCTGAGCTCCCTACTTGGGCCATTGTTTCTATTAAGGTTTTGTGAACTACTAGGTCAAATGCCTTTGAGAGGTCAACAAACACCGCACTCATGGAGGCTCCCATGTCTAGACCACCAGCAACCACGCCCACAAACTCCTTGAATGTTGTGCATGTGGACCTCCCTTCCCTGAACCCCACCTGATGAGGAGTCAGCAGACCATACTTTTCCACGGAGTCAAAAAGCTGGCTGCACACCAGCTTTTTGAATAGTTTTGGTATCAGAGACAGTGTTGCTATTGGTTGATTGTTTGTTGGGTTATTTCCTTCTCCTTCCTTGAAAATAGGTGCAGTTTTGACACACTTCTGAAAGTCTGGGAGGTTTGTTTCAATCAGTCTCTATTGTACAGTTTTACTAGGACTAGGGAGATAGACTCTGCAGATGTCTACAGGAATTGTATTTCTTTTTGATCCAGCCAAATGACTTTTTTGAATTTAGGATATTAATTTCTTTATGGACATCTCCTCTCTTAAGGATTCTTAAATGACATTTTGTGGTCGTGGTCGTGGTCGTGGTCATTGGTGAGTTTGAGTCTTTGGTCTCGGGAATGGGTTGCACTGTTCCTGCATCTATATCAGGGTCTGGGAGTTGGATGTCCAGCAGTGTGCAGACATATTTATTTAGGGTATCTGCAGTGTTTTCTGGGGGCAGTTTACTTCCACTGCTGTCAACAAAATTAGCATCAGATTTTTGGGCTCCTGATCCTTTAAGGATCTTGATTAGATTCCAGTAAGATGTGGAGTCCATTGTAACATATTTTTTTTCCTGCATTGTTTCTACTCCTTGGTCCCCCATCAGCTAACATCCTCATCCACCTGTCCAGTCCCATACCCCGAGATCAGGCCACTACCCCCCTAACCCCATGGATTACCCCCCATGGCGGGGCAGTGAGGAGCCCCCCCCCCGGGCTTGGCTCAACTCAGCTTCTTACAGGATCCAGTGCGGGGAGTGTCTTTCGAGGTCGGGGCCTGCGGCGGGTGAACAGCTCATCAGTGCTCAACCGGGACCAGATTTTCTACTCCATTTTCGTCTTTGTGTGAGGAGCGTGCAATGGCTCCCATGCAAGAAGCGCGCATGCATCTGCATGTGCTCCTCTCCAGTGCCTGCCCCATCACGCCCCTTTCTGTAAAGCAGCGGCACTATATCCCCTAGTCTCTGCTAGTGGACACCCTAGCATCGGCTACTGGAATCTCCCCGGAGAGGGAGAGCAGTCCATCGGATGTTCAATCCCTCTCCTCCCCTGCCAACCCCCAGTGACTCGTGCTCATTCCTGAACATGGGTCACTGGCATGGCGTGAGGTAAAGTGACCAGTGCCTCAGCCCTCAGCGCCACCGGGCCGGCCTAATTAGTTTCTGAATTGCATAGCAGATGACATTTCCTAATTATTTTTGATTTAAAAGGAGAGTGTTGATTGCATATAGATAGAAAGGAACCTGTAAAATCAACAACAGCAGTGCTCACATCAGGTCTAGTCTGTCCCATCTTTCTTTCTTTCTGTATACTGTATTGTTAAAGTTGGCAGAGTTGAAGCTTTTAAAACACCTGCTCAGTCAAAACTCTGTGGTGGCTACTGTTTCTGTGTTCCAGGTAATAGAGCATTCAAAGGGACTGTGGTCTCCTAAATTTGGGGGCAGCATCTGGTGATTCTCTACAATAATTTTTGATGACGCAAATAGTAGGTCCATGATATTGCCAGTGCTCTGGGATGATCCTTTCCTTGTTGACATGGTGATGATCTATTTCCGGCCCATGGAGGAGAAGCTTAACGCTGGTTTGTCCCCCCTCCCTGAGTCTGCCCAGGCTATGTTAAAGTGGCCCATGAGCAGAATTTATTTGCCTTGGGCTTGGTTAGTAATTAACTCATTCTATCTTGTGAGGCCATTTTGGTTTGGGTTAAGTGATGGATGGTTTTGACGCCATATGGCACTACCAGTAAGAATGGGTAATGGAGCGGTAGTGGAGAACTGGTTAGTATCAGAAGTCTAAGGGTTATCTCAAGGATCATTATAGGGATGAGATTCAGTAGGGAGTAAGTCAGTTGCAGGGACTGTGGGGCAACCTTCTCCAGGGTAATGCTCTGGAGGAGGGGTCACTGCCACTTCTGCAGGACCTTTTGCTAAGCTCCATGCTCAGATGGAGCTCACAACCCCCCCAGAGGCACACTGGTCCTGGGGGTGGAAAGTGGTGAGGAGGGGAGGAAAGGTGGCAGGGGCAGCCACATGGAGGTCAAACAGCCCCTCGCCATCTTGATGGCAAATTGCTTTTCACTCCTGGAGGAGACTCAGGTACCAGACTCCACTTGGAGGGACTCTTGAGTCATTTGGGAGAAATTGGAGTGATGATCATCTGATGGCATCCAGGGGTAAGAGTAGGAAGATGGCAGCTAGGAAAGTCTTAGTAGTGGGGGGTTTTATGATTAGGGGAGTAGAGAGGGTGGGGGAGAGGTAGGGGATGGTCAGGTGTCTTCCTGGGGCATCAGCTATTAAGGACACTGATAGAATGAAGAGGATAGCTGAGAGGGAGGGGGAGCTGGGGGTGCTGATACACTTGGATGCCAACGATGTGGTGAACCAGCCTGTGGAACAAGTGAAGCAAGAGATATTGCAGGCACACTCAGCCTCACTGGCCTTTTTCTGAAGCTCTCCCTAGGTGGAGTGGGGGGAGGGAAAGATACAGTAAGGAGGGAAGAGGATGAGGAGTTAAATTAAGCAATAATGCCCAACAGGGTGTGTGTCGTGCTGGGATAATGTCACGCCTCAGGAGGTTGGGCAGAAGGCCGCAGGCCGAGTGCGTCCAACAACTGAGGTGTGACGTTATCCCAAACGACACACACCCTGGAGGACATTATTGCTGTAATACAATGGCTCATTGTTATATATAAAGTAAAAAAATTATTTTAAAGAATGTTTTTATCAGTGTGGAAAAATATTTTTAAGAGGAGATGCAAAAAAAGAGGAGCAGCCATAATGTCCAAAATGATGACACCAGACCCGTGATGTTGTGCTGGGATAACATCACGGGTCCAGCTCAAGACTGACCAATCAGAGTCCAGGATTTTTTCTTGACATTGTATAATAGGTGGTTAAAGGGATGGTATCTGGAGAAAGGTACCACTTTGTGGAGGACAGGGGGACTTCTGGGACAGTAGGCTCTTCAAAGGTGATGGCATTCACCTAACAATAAAGGGAACCAGTGCGCTGGGGTAGAAGTTTGATGACTACATTGGTCAGTTAAACTGATTGTGGGGGACACTAAGGCTATGGGAATGACAATAAAGGGAGTGAGGGAGGGGAACGTAGCTAGTGTCCCCCTCTATAAAGAGGACTGGTAGCAGTAAGGTGGGTAATAATAAGGTTGAGGTCAAACAGGAGTAGTGGAAGAAGTGAAGGGAAAAGCACTCAAGGTCTGCAAGACACAGGAAAAATAAGAAAAGGAATGGAAAAGAATGAAGGCGTAGGATAAAAAAACAGCAAAAGGGGATCTGGATCTAGTTGTAAGGGGATCTGCCTTAATGCCAGGAGTCTGGGTAATAAAATCAGTGAACTACAGGCATTGGTGGAAGACACTGAAATGGATCTAGCAGCTATCACTGAAAGTTAGGCCACAGAGAATAATGACTGGGACTTGTCAGTCACAAGTTACACAATATTTAGACAGGATGAGGAAAAGGCAAACTGGGGGCATAACCCCATATGTTAGGGCAGGCATAGATGCTGTGCAGGATGGACACATCAAGGAACAAAAAGAAAAACTGAGTACTGACTCACTGTGGGTCCTTCACCTCACGGCACCCTCGGGCAAACAGTATGGGTGGGGTGATCTATAGACCACCAGAACAAGGGGAAGAGAGAGAGAGAGAGAGAGATAAGAAGCTCAGGGAAGAACTGGCAAGTGGAACGAAGAGCAGGGAAGTGGTGGTGGTGGGTGATCTGAACCTGACGGATATTTACTAGGACATTCCAGTGGCCAGGTGCACCAGAAGCCAGTCCCTCTTGGATACATTGCAGGACTGCCTGCTGGTGCAGCTGGTTAAGGAAGTCACTAGACAGCCAGCCATACCTGATTTGGTGCTCACCAACTTGGAGACAGTGTGTAGAGTGAGGGTAGGAGAAACATTGGGGTCCAGTGACCATAACTCCACTTGATTCAGGCAGGTCCTCAGGAACAGAATTGTCTTCAAAAGTCCTCAGCAGTGTCAGTGGCTCAGTAGGTAGCACACTCACCTCTGAGGCCGGGAGATCAGAGGGCTGTGGGTTCAGTTCCCATATCTGGAACTTGGGTTAATATCCCAATACTAACACTGTAGTGCAGCATGAGGGGGGTGCTGCACTTCTGAGATGCTGTCTTTCGGATGAGACGTTAAACCGAGGTCTCATCTGCCTGGATTGGTGGTAGTTCAGGTGGATGCTAAAGATCCCATGGCACTTATCGAAAAAGAGTAGGGGAGTTTATTGAAGAAAAAAAATCATACAAAATGACAATGCAGTAACAATATGAGAACAACAAGGAATACAGAAATTACAAACCCAAAGCATATAAATACAGCTAATAGAGAAAAAAAAACATAAAATGAAAAAAGAAACAAATACAATCATAAAAAAGGAAAAGGGAAAAAAAACATTAATTGCCACAAAAGAAATAAAGAACAGAAAAAAAACTAGGCCTCAAACCACCCATTTAAGTAATGGGAGCATCTGAATCCGTTATCCAAGGCATGTTTCTCCACACAGCCTGCAACATCTTAGAAAGTAAAACCTTTGAATCTTCTCCATATAGGAATTTCAAATCCTTATTAATTTTACCAAGAAGATCAGCATGAGAAAGAAATTTTTGTTGCAGAGAAAATAAACATCTGCTGTTCCAGATGTGCCATTTAATGACCAGCAGAAGTTTAGTCAAAGTATCCCTATGCCAATCCTGAGCACCTCTATAGTCACCCCACATCAAAGCCTCCATAGAAATAGAATTAAACCATGGAGCCTTCCATATGGAAGCCAAAAAGGACCAAAAGGGAACAATATACCCACAGGTCAAAAAAAGGTGGTCCGTGGTTTCCAACTGTTGCAAGCATCCAGGCCTGACACACACCCGCTCAGTCAATTGTTTGTTTTTGGTTTGCCTTAATATTTATCCTATCATGGCAGTTTAGCCAATGAAAATCCTGAAATTTCTCTGGAATCCTAGGAGTATTTAATAAACTTAAAAGCGTAGTTCTGTAAGGGAGAGGACAACAGGGAAAAGTTTCTGTTTCAGTAAAATGCATCAGTATAACCCACTTATAAAGCCCTTTATGATGGTTTGATAAAAAAAAAGGGCTAGTCAATTTCCAGTGTTTGATATATATAAAAGAGTCTCTGATATAAGATGGGATATTCAAGGATCTATAAAGAACCCCCAAATGCCCCTGTCTCCATTGCCTTAACCATTGACCACAATTAGAATCCAACATGGAAACCCAATGTTTATCGGAAAAATTAAAAAGGACGGAAGTTAGCATAAAAAAATAGAATAAAAAAACAAAATCGGATTAACCATCCCCAAACCCCCTTGATCAGTTGGTAAATAGAGAATGTTCCTTTTTAACGGATTCAGCCTGCTCCCCCAAACAGCTTGAAAAAAAATACTATAAATAGTAGTTAATAATTGACTAGGGGGAGGGAAAATATAACTTGCATAAAGAAAGATTGGAATAATAAAAGTATTAATCAAATAAACACATTTTCTTTTACCAAATTTCTACAGATTCCAATTCACAATTAGCTGTTTACCTCGAGAGATACAAGGGTCCCAGTTCAGGGTACACATATCCCCGGGACCAAAAATGATCCTCAAAACAGTCAAATGGGTGGCTGAAAAATCAATACCAGAGATAGTCAAATTCGGTGTAACAACCGAACCAAGCTGAAAACCCTTACATTTCTCAAGATTCAAACCAGTACCAGAATAAGAATTATATGTGGAACAAATATCAAGGGCATACTGAACAGAAACTTCATCTTTAACTAAAATGCACAAATCATCAGCATAAGCTAAGACCTTATATGGCAAAGGAATAGAAGCCACAGTAATTGATTTTAAAAGGGCCGAAGCATTCAAAAGTTTAAGTAAGGGATCTATACAAAGGCATATAAAAGGGGACTGAGAGGGCACCTAGCGAACCCCACTTAACAGACAACATAGGTCCTTCAACCCCTAATAACAGGAGTAACCGTCGCAGTAGCATAAGACATTTCACCCATTGTATAAATTGCAAAGGCAAACCATATCTACGCAAAACAGCCCACAAAAAAGTATGACTAACAGAATCAAAAGCTTGTTTTTGATCCAGAGAGAGCACCAAACCAGCTGCTCTAGACCTAAAACTATGCTCAAAGAGCTCCCTTAATAAAATTAGATGGTCCGAAATATTCCTGCCAGGTAAAGAACAAGTTTGGACCGGAGATAAAAGGTGGGTTGCAATTGACAGAAGACGAGTATGGAGAATTTTAGCTAAAATTTTGAAATCCGTGTTAAGAAGAGAAATCGGTCGCCAATTCTGAATACATCTTTTATCACCTTTTTGTTTGAAAAGGTGAATCAAAATACCACCGGTCATACGTAAGGAGGGGGCCCCAGTCATCAGAATTGCTGAAAAAACGGCAGCCAACTCCCTCCAAATATAAGGACCAAGGAATTTATATAATTCACTGGTTAAACCATCACCACCGGGGGCCTTATTAATCTTCAATGCCAAAACAGCATGTTCAACTTCAGAAGGTAAAATATCAACTATTAAAGGGGATAATAATTGGTCCGGGAGTTGAGTAATAGGGACTGAGTCTAAAAAGGACGTCAAAGCATCATGATCAATTGACGGTGCAATAAAAGTCCGAGATGTAAAATGAGAAACAATATTAAGCAGTTGACTAGTATCCGTACAGAAATTACCCTGGGCATCAAATAAACCATCCATAGTTCGGTTCACATTTCGGGCAGAATATCCCTCATATGGGCAGACAAAACCTTTCTTACCTTGTGTACAATATAATTGCTGTTACTTTAAATGCTGTTCTTGTAATAGATGATATTGAACCATCTGAAGCTTAATCTTTTGAATCTGAGCTGAAAAATCATTTTTCACCACGGAGGCCAAGGGTAAAAGTTTTTGGAGATGCAGCCTATTGTTAAGATAAACCCTGTAATCCTCATCCCGAATCAATTTACCATAGGATTTCAAAAAAACCATGAAATCCCTTACTGTATCTTCCCACCAAGTACAGGGGTCTGTATACATAACAAAGACTGATTTTCTGGCTTGAATAAAGTACTTTAAGTCCTGTTGGACAATAGTTTCAGCCAATAACAGCGAATTTAATTTCCAATAACCTGGACCAAAAGAAAAAGCACAAGAATTTCCTAATAACAAAAAAAGTATCTTATGATCTGAAAATTCCGCCGGAAGAGTTTTTGCCAATGCAATTTGCAACAGGAGGAAATAAAAAAATAGTCAATCCTAGTGGCAGAGGTAGATCTAAAAAAAGTGGGATCTGCTTTACCCACCTTCTCAAAATAGGCATCCCTTAAGTTCGCATTTCGAATCATAGAAGACAAATAAGTCATATCACAAAATATTTTCGTGGTTATTGTCCGGTGCCCTCTATCCCGAATCTTAAGGCCACAGTTGAAATCCCCAAAACAATATGATGAGCAGAATGCAAAAAAGGCTGAATAGCTTGAAAAAGGTCAACACGGGCCACCTTTGTCTGACCTGCATATACATTAATAAAACGGAATAATGTACTAGATATCCTAACGTCTAAAATCAGAGCTCGACCAGGAACAAGGTCGATCAATTTGATTAAATGGACATCTAGATTATGGAACAGAATGGCCAACCCAGAACAGGTATCTTCACCAAGAGACCAAAAAGTGGGGCCTGTATTCCAAAAAGAAATAGCTTGCTTCAATTCAGAAATAACATGCAACCTAGTATCCTGTAAAAAAAAATACCATCAGAGAAAGACCGTAAACAAGAAAATACAGCCTGCTTTTTCCGAAGACACTTGATACTATTCACATTAATGGAGTAAATAGATAAAGATGGCATCAGAAGCATAAAAGAAAGGAAAAACCAAACAAAGGCAGAACCCAAATTCAAGGAGGCTTCTTAGAAGAAGCTCTGGTGGTCCGAGTATGTTTAGTCTTTTCAGTATGCTTCCCAGACAAAGGAGGGACCACAGCAGAAGAGGGATCTTCCAGTTCAGATCCCAAATCCAAAACAGAGGAAATTACAGAGGACCCTTCAGAGTCATTCCCCAAAATATCCCCTTCAATGGGCAGGGCCGAAAATCTATTTTTAACAGAAACATCAGATGTCTTAGGCATTTTAGCCATTGGTTGAACCCAATGTTGTCTTCGTCTGGAAGCCTTCGATACAGGTGGCAAGGGAGTATGGGACACAGCCATAGAAGGCACAGGGGGAGGGAATTCAACCTCAGCCCTAATGGGGTCACTTAATCCAGAAACGGAAACTGCCTGCTGAGTGACCATAGGGGTAACCAGTAGATCACTAGGCCCAGGAGGAGGAATCTCAGAAGGGTGTAAAGAACCCTCAACTAAAGTAGGGACAATCGTAGGAGGTTTCAGAAGGTCACCATTAGGTTTCGGGTTAGAACGCTGGATCTGAACCCTTTGGGCTAGGGCAATGGATACTTGTTGTTCATCCCAATCAGCTTGTTCACCCTGAGAGCGAGCAGCAGAGGGGCAGGAATGATAAGTATGACCTTTCACATCACATAAGTTACAGACTTGATCATTCCGACAAGTAGCAACACTATGACCAAATTCAGTGCAGGTTGTACATCTAAGGCGGTCACACATACTACTAAGGTGGCCTGTGGTTCCACAACGATAACAGGCCTTTGGCTGGCCCGCATAAAATAAAACCCCTCTATCTCTGCCCAAAAAAAACCTATTAGGCAAATGGATTAAACCTGAATCAGAAGTTTTCAAAATAACCTGCACTTTCCGACCCCCATTCCAAATGTGGTTTTCATCAAAAATAGGTTCAGGATTTCCCTGAACCGTACACCTCTGTTTCAACCAAAATAAAAGATCTGCAACACACACTCCTTCATTACGGAACAAAATAGTAATCATACGAGATGCTGGTTTAGTGAGAGGCACAACCTCGAAGGGAACCCATAAAGTAGAAGCTTTCAAAAGCAGATATTGAGACCAAAATTTTTGTAAGCCACTACCATGTTTAAAACTAATGTCAAACACAGGTTCTCCAGAAACATGGATCAATGCGTATATTTCGGGTGGAGTAAAAAACATAGAACCCATTAACAGAGACCTGGCTACATGCTTTCGGTCAGGAAAAACATCCAGACCCCCTTTATAAAGAAGCCTGATAGCGTTATGTCGTTTAGCAGAAAAGACAGGAGCTCTAAATAAAGATGCAAAAGTTTTTACAGTTTCCGTACGCCCAGAGGAAAGAGATTCAGTAGGTGTTAGCAAAGGAGCAGGCCCACACTGCTTCACTGGACAATCCTGGAAAAGAGGGAAAACTGGGTTCTGGGTAAGTTCCAAGCCATCAGGTACACGTAAAGGAGAAACCACATCCATCACAGAACCCCAATCTGCAGCATGCTTAGGAGCCTTAGAAGAACAAACTTGAGACAAGTCAACATTTTTCACGAGGGACACTGAGATGTGAGAAGGGCCAGAGACCCACGCACCAGTGTCAGATTTTTCCCACCCGCTGCTTGCAGCAGCATCCACTGACCAGGCAGTCGACTGATAGGATTTAGTTGTTGCACAACTGGGGGACCTCACACTACTACAATCAGCTTGACTCGAAGTCGTAGAACTCATAAAAGGAACATCAGAGCCTGAAAATAAGTTTCCTTGAAAAACACACAAGGGCGGTTGCCCAGTACCTGAAACGGAGGAGCCAGCCTCCGTAGCTGCGACCTCACACGTTGATTGCTTCTGATCCAGACCATCTGTAGACTGCTGCTTAGAACTGTGCGAGGCAAGCAACAAATCAGCCTCCAAAGTAGAACTTTGCATAGCGCTCTCCATAGGCTGCTCACTCAAAGAACGTACTTCCGCAGCCGCAATAGCAGCTCTCAGTGCCATTTGGCGAGAATGAAAATGAGCTTCCTCATCTAGTAGTTGTTGTTGCAAAGTCGGCAGATCACAAGAAGCCTCAATCAGTGTAGTTGAAATGGGGGCAGTTTCCACGATATCCGAAGACGAAACAAACAAAACAGCATCCTTCTCAGAAGTAATTGCAGCAATTTCAGGCACCATATCTGAAGTAGGAGCATCAAAAAAAACTTCCGAATCCAGAACCTCAGAGCGTAGAACAACAGCCAGTCCTGCACTAGGCAGGGCAACCTCCTCCGTTTCCATCCAGAGTCAGAATGACCGACTCGCCGGCCAGCAGTCCCCCTACTGGCAAAGAGTAGGGGAATTTCCCTGGTTTCCTGGTTAAATTTCTCCCATTCACTAAAAATACCACCAACAGCTTAATCTGGTTCAATTTCAGTTGCTTACCATCTGTATCCCCCTTCCCCCTGGTCGCCCCTGAAAAAGGGACTTCTAGGCCCAGTGGGCTTACCGGGTCAATAAAATTCAGTAAATAAATAAAAGAATGCCCCTATCAAAAGCTGAAGTCCTAGATTTTAGAAGAGCAGACTTCAACTGGATGAAAGAGCTCATCCTAAACAAATGGACCAGGATGGGCAGCATCAGAGATGTAGAGGAAAGATGGGGAGCAATCAAATGGACCATTCTCTAGGCAAAAGTCATGCATGAGAATTTTTACAAAACAAAACAGGAATAAGAGACCAATATTGTTCTCAGAAAGGGTCAGAGAAGCAGTAAGGGCCAAAGAAAAGGCTTTCAGCAGGTACAAGGAAAAGCAGGGGAAGTAGAAACAGGGAGAGTACCAAATGAGAACAAGGAATACTAAGAGGACAGTCAAGGAGGCATAAGCAGACATGGAGCTGCGTATTGAGGAGGTGGTCAAGGGTGGGGAAAACAATTCTTCAGATATAGTAAGGAAAAAAGGAAGCAGGGAAGGGGTATTGTTATGGTAGGTTACAAGAAGGAGGGAGGGAGGGTTATAGAAGAAGATGAACAATAAGCAGATGTCTTTAACGATTACTTCTGCTCTGTCTTCACAAGGGAAGACAGCAGGTTCTTGCTTGAAAGTGGCATCAAGGCAGCTGTCAGAGGCATTTCTGAAATGAGGCAACCAGTGTTTACCACAGAAAGGGTCCAAAAAAGGGCTAGAAACCCTTAAGGTAGATAAGGCCCCAAGGCCGGATGGGATGCAACCTGAGGATGCTCAAGGAATTGGCAGTGGAATTGGCTGCATCTTTGAAGCGCTGTTCAATAGCTCAATACAGACAGGGGTAGTTCCAAAAGACTGTAGGGTAGCAGACAGCCCTGCTACACAAGTGGGGGGACAAGGAGTAACCGGGTAATTACAGACCTGTCTGCCTTACCTCTGTAGTGAGTAAACTGATGGAGTCACTGGTCAACGAGGACCTTGTGGGCAACCTAGAGAGTAGCGATCTACAGGATGATAAATAGCATGGGTTTGTGGCAGGGAGATCTTTATTTATTTTTATTTATTTAGTTGTTTAACCAGGTATAGCACACTAAGCTGAAAGCTTTTTCACAGGAGCGACTTGGGAGTACAACAAGACATCTTGTCTTGACCAACCTGATACTTTTCCTTCACTAGGTAATAAAGGTGGTAAACAGGGGCCACACTGTGGATTTACTCTACTTCAATTTCAGCAAGGCTTTCTACTTGGCGCCACAAAGAAGATTGCTGAGGGAAACTGGAGGATCTGGGTGTGGCTAGGGACATAATTAGATGGGTGGGAAACTGGTTAAAGAAGAGACAGCACAGGGTGGTGTTAAATGTGGTCAAATCAGAAGAGAGAGAGGGAGGTCATGATTGGGGTGTCATAGGGATCCGTCTTGGGTCCTGTCCTCTTCAATATGTTCTTTAGCGACATTGGCGAGATTATCCGGGACAAGCCGTGTCTCTTTGCAAATGGCACAACGCTCTGTGACAGAGTAGACAGCAACAAAGGGATCAGGGAGATTCAGAGGGATCCACAAAGGTTAGAGTGGTGGTCTAAGGTTTGGCAGTTGAAATTCAGTGCCAAAAGTACAAGGTTATGTACCAAAGGAACAAAAACCTCAGTACACAGTACTGGATGGGAGGGGTGAAACTAAGCACTACAGCAAAAGAAAGGGAACAGGAAGTCATTAATGACTCCCTCAAGCAATCAAGCCAATGTAACAAGCCCTACAGTAAGGTTAATAGGATGCTGGGGTGTATTGGAAGGGGTAATGAGTCCTATGTGATAACGGCGCTCACGGAATAGGGATCACCTTTTGGGCGAGTGTACATTGCCGAAAATGAATAACCGTGATGAACACTCGTGGCAAGCTAAAAGGTGGCAATGGGAATTTAATGTATGTGGGGGGCTGTGCCCTCTGCACCCACCGCACTCCCCTACTAAAGTTCTCAAATCCGGGGGTGCATGTCGAGGTGAAATACTTAAAAAAAAAAAACAAGCTGCCTGCTGGCAAAACAAACAAACGCTGCAGCCAGACCCAAATCCTGCACCCTGCACCTCCCAACTGACCGCTCCTCCCCACCATCTAGCAGACCAGCTCACACCCCCTCCCATACCCTTCCTCCCCATGTGTGTATGCATGCATATACATGCATACGCTTCCCGGCGCCCTACCTCACCCACCCTGATATCCTTTCGCTACTCTGCCAGGTAGCCCTGAGCACAGGTGCTGTGATTGAGTTACCCTTTTTGAAAGCACTCAATCGCAGTTGCTATGTTCACAGTGTTATGTGGTGACAGTAGGGAAAAGGGAGGTATTATTACCTTTATATAAGTCATTGGTGAGACAGCACCTAGAATACTGTGCTCAGTTCTGGAGTCCTCACCTAAGAAAGGACTGGGACAGGTTGGAGATGGCGCAGCGCAGGGTGACTAAGATGATTCAGGGCTAGCAGCATAGATCTTATGAGGATTGTCTCAAAGCATTGAACATGTACTTGCTGGAGACCAGACTAGGGAGGAGGGATATAAACAAGGTGAACTACAGGGATCTGTTTAACAGGAGTAAAGATTCAAAAACCCAAGGTCAAGAGTGGAAACTGGCGAGGGGAAGTTTAAGATGGATGTGAAGAAGTTCCACAGTACATTACATAAAGGGTGGTGCAGTCATGCAACAGGCTGCTGGCAGATGTGGTGAGCGCCAAGATCATAAATTGCTTTGAGCATGTCTGGAACAGAGTGAAGGGTTTGGTGAATACTCAGGTTGGTAACAGTAGGGAGGGGTGCGGGGGGGTGGACAGGGAGAAAAAGATCCCTGTATGGACACTAGGTATAGATAGGGAACTACGGGTAGATTAGATGTACCCTTGATCTTTTTCTGCCATCATTATCTACATTTCTATGTTTAAATACCATTCCTATCCTGATGCCTCCACAATTTGTGACTACCTGAACCCACACTATCTCTATGGCTTTTATACCGTCTCTTATATATAGTGCTACCCCCTTCTCCCTCATATCAATGAAACAATCTGTAATGTGGTATCCCTTAAAACAGGTAGCCAGACAGTGAGGCTGTAAAGGTGGGAGGAACCAGTGGGCCCAAGCCATGGAAGCAATTTTATGTTTCAAGTCTAAATGGGGACCAGTGATAGCTGTTCAGTAGCATGCATCTTTGGAGTCTGAGACTAGTTCTTGGTGGCAAAGGAAGATCATTAACTTTGAGCCAAGCTATCTACCACTTACAAAAGGGGGATAACATACAGGAATGATATGAACCATACCTGGAAATACTGGGGAAACCCTGGTCCACTATAACTGTGAGGTGTAGAGTTTAGAATGGCCCCTTTCTCTCTGACAAAAAAAAACTGTGTTTTCTGTAAGCCAGACCTCCTCGTTTGCAGAGTGATTGAGGAGAAGAAAAAAAATGTTCCAGTGTTATGTGGTACACAAGAGTGGTCCAACCAACCTTGTGGAAAACTATAGACCCATATCCATCCTATGTCCAATCGCTAAACTTCAAGAAAGAATACTATATAACCAGCTATACTCTTATCTCAAATCAACCAATGCCCTCACCATTCACCAACATGACTTTAGAAAAGCACACGGTACTGAATCTACTCTCCTAAGAGTCACCACTGACATATTGCAAGCCATGGACCAGGGTAATGCCACAGGGGTGGTCTTCATGGACCTCACGAAGGCTTTCAACCTTGTCAACCACCCTATTCTCATCTCCAAACTCCACCACCTTGGCCTCGATGACAATTCCCTTTCCGGGGTCTCTTTCTATATAACAAATCAGTTCCAGTGCATCAAATGGTGAGGAGCATTATCATCCCGATCCCATATCAATGAAGGGGTCCCTCAGGGGTCAATCCTTGGTCCATTATTATTCTCAATCTTCGTTAATGACATGCGGAAAAATTATGGAGGGGCTTCAGTTCAGCTCTATGCCGACGATGCCATATTATACAGATCCTCCAGAGATGTCAATTGTATAAACTCTGACCTAGAAAAGGATTTCCGCACCCCTGAAAAATGGTTTAAGGATAACCGCTTGGTCCCGAAAAATAAAAAGACCAAATCCATGTTGTTCCATCATACCTCCTTTGACACCTCCCCTATCCCCCAGACTATTAAATCCTTCTCAGGCGCACCATTGGAAGGGGATGCCTATTTCAAATACCTGAGATGGACTCTGGATGAGCACCTATCCTTTGAGATGCACAGAACTAATACAGTTAAGGCAACCAATCAAAAAATTGGACTCCTTTACTGCATAACTCCCTACCTCTGCAAGCGAACGAGGAGGACCATCACCTCAGCTACCCTCATCCCAGGCCTCTTCTTTGGGGTCTCAAAAATCCACTCAACCAAGTCAACATGACTAGACAGACTAAGAAAGGCCTATCACAGGATTGCTTGTTTCCCTTCCAAGGCCCCAGCTCGAGCCCACCATTGTGATGTCCTAAACACCCCGGGTTGGCCGCCCTTCGAAGCCAAAATGGACTTCCCGGTGGTCTGCTTCACCTTCAAAATGATCCACTTGCCCTCCCCTCCCAGTCTATCTAATCTTCTCACACTGAAAACAAATCATAGGACCCTTAGATCCTCTCATCTACCTATCTTAAGTATACCTAAAACTCTACTAGCCATAGGTAGAAGATCCTTCTCCTTTGCGGCATCACAAAAATGGAACAGCCTCCCACAGTCGCTACTCACTTGCAAGTCTCTCCCCACATTCAAACAACAGTATGAGGAATCGCTCTTTTTACCACCTGTCTGCAATGGGAACTGTCATGAAAACCTCTTCCAACAACCCAATCCCCTTTATCCCCTGTTGGATCTCTCTCTCTCTCTCTCTCTCTTTTCTACCCTTCACTATGATTGCGTCTCTCCTTACTTTCCTCTTCTCTCTAACCCTGCCTTTTATCACATTTGACCAAGCACAAATAGCATGAATGTTATGAATTATCCTTGATTTCATATGACTGTTCTTTAAAAACCCTATGTCCTTGCACCTAGATAATGTATTGCAAATCGATACCTCAGTACTTACTCATTCTGTATATATTGTAAATAATGTATTTGCATCTCGTATCATGTACAGTATACATATTGTATGTTATCGAATACTGTAAAAGTGCTATTGTGCACTTATCTGTTGCTAATATGTATTGTTACTCTGTACCTCTCACCCCGCCCCCCCAGTCGCCCTTGAAAAAGGGACATTCTGTCTCAGTGGGCTTACCCTGTCATCAAAATCCAAATAAATAAAACGTAATGCCTAGGTAAGTGGAATCAGTGAGAAAAGAACTTTGTGGAAATACAATTCAGCTTAGTCTTTTTTTATGTACTTCTAGCATTTAATATCTTTGCTACTGTACAATGACCATCCCCCGTGTTATTTGTATATTTTCTGCATTGTGTGAAAAGGATTTCACATTTTATATGTAAATCTTTTAAGCCTAAGCATGTTTTATAAGATACAGGTAAGTAATTTATCATCTACTCTTAGTTCTCTATCAGAGAGACCTTTATCAAATCAAAGTGATTCTGTTCAGGGACAGAAATGTCTGAAGTGAAAAGGGCGAAAAGGAAGTAAATGCTTGATTCTCTCTGAGGCTGGGCTGGTACTCTTAGCTTAGAGACAATGATTGCACTAAGGAGTCGCAACAGGTGGAAACGCTTGTCTGTAGTTTGTGGTTCTCAGCTATACTGGGTCAGATGTAAAATCCTGTTCAGAAGGTGATATCTGTCCTGGTGGGGTCTTACCAACCTGCCCCCCACAACCTGCTGCACCAGTCTCCTTCTAATCGCAATCCTTAATTTGGGCCACATTTTAAAAAAGAGAGAGAGAGAGAGTGTGTGTGGTGGGGGCGGGGGGTGTTGCAGGCAAACAGGTTTGAGGATTAGCTTGTAAACTGCAAGAGAAATCAGCTGTGTCTCAGTTTAGCAAACAAACGCTATTTGCTAAGGAGCCACTGTTTGCATTTACAAAACAACCCCGGACAATCAACAAGTTATGTGCGAGTGTGTTAACAATGAGCACAGAACCATTTTGCACACAAATGCCCATATACAATGGAGGGAATGGCCATTTAGGTGGAAGACATGGGCCAGCATGTCTTCACAAAATACAGTTTTTTTTTTATTGTTTGTTTGCTTTTTTAATCTAATCCCTCCCTACTGGATGAAGGCTTCTGTCGTGGTGACCCAAACTTCAAAATGGGGGCTGGGAACTCAAGTGGAAACAATAGAAGAAAAGAAAATTAAAGTGCAGCTGTTGTTCAGTCCCTATGGCGAAGCAGTTAGTATACTGCACACAAGATAACATATCACAGTTCGCTGAATAAACTCATTAGTAACAAGCATTTTTCAATGCCGAATGTTGTTGCGCTGGCATTGGCTTTGGTAGTGCAGTGCGGAAAAACATTTTGGGCAGGATGTGAAAAATTACAGCTGTAGAGTTCAGAAGGAGGTGTAAAAAAATGCCAGTGCTGAAAATGTGATGTGTAAATATTGCAGATTTTCGAAGTTACAAGCGTGTGTGGGAAATGCACAATGCATGCTAGTAACACAGTCATTTTATGAACGTTCAGCACCAAAATTTCAACATAGGCATTTTAGCACCTCTACTCATGTACAGTGTCACTGTTAACTCCTCAAACTGTCCCAAAAAGTGATTTTGCACAGCAACCGTGCTATTCTGCACCGGATGTGTGAAAACACATTTTGGGCAGGATATGTGAAATAACAGCTATATTGTTCATCAAGAGGTGTGGAAAAATGCCAATGGTGAAAATCCAGAGTGAAAATATTACAAATGCACAACGTTACAAGCGTGCGTGCAAACTGTGACAACGCACTCTCGTATCACAGTCAATTTATGGGGTATCGTCAACAAATTTTCAACATAGTCATTTTAGGACCTCTGCTCATGAACAGTGTCACGGTCATTTTCATAATCTGCCCTGAACACTGATTTCCCATAGCGACTGTGGTATTGTGCACCGGAAGTGCGGAAACACATTTCAGCCAGGCTATGAAAACTGACATACTGTTCACAAGGAAGTGTAGAAAAATGATAACGTTGAAAATCTGGCATGAAAATATTGCAAATTCACGAAGTTACAAGCTTGCATAGCAACTGCGCAATGCACACTAGTAAAACAGCCATTTTCTGGATTTTTGCCACCAAATTTGCAACATAGGCTTTTTGAGAGCCCACCTCATGGATACTGCCACTGTCCTTGTGTTACTTGGCCCCAAAAGGTGATTCCGCACAGTGACTGCAAATTCGGGACCAATTAATGTCATAACAGTGACATAATTCATGGGAGGGGGGTCCTAAAAACCCCATGTTGAAAATTTGGTGCAAAAATTCCCAAAAATGCCTGAGATATGCATCAAAGTTGAAAAAACCCTATTTATTCCATTATACAGCTTACCGGCATTTCCTCAGTTCATGGTCAGCTTTGAAGAGTGCAGTCATGTTCCTGGTCCATTGAAGATCATCAAGCTGGGCTCTGGAGGTAAGTATGATTGAGGGTGGGGGAGGCAGAGTGCACAGTGGTGGGTGTGGGTGGTGAGAAGGGGTAGGGAGACTACGAGGATTGATTTCTGTTTACAGGTGGTAAAAAGACATTAGGGGACCATTTTCATCTTAATAGGTACTTTGGCATGTTGGGTGGGCTCCCAGCATGCCACCTGATAATGTGTGTGGCGGTGCTTTGCTGAAGGAGTTGGGCACCCTGTAAGCCAAAAGGGGTTACATGATGCCGATGAGGATTGGGCACCCGCAATGGCACACAATACACGGAGGTGTTGTCAGGCAACAGCGGCAGTCACTGCCGCCATGTTGTCTGCATGTAGAGGGAGGCGTGTTGTGGTCAGACTGCATGAGAGCTTCGTTCTCATTGCAGCAGACCTTTTCTCTGATGTTGTGGCCTTATTAGCTAGGCAGGGTGTTGGCCCCTGCTGCTGGCTGATTGAGGAATGTGGGACGCACCTACTGGTGCGTGCCCTGCATTCGCCCAACAGTGACCGCGTCTCCAAATCTGCACTACCACAAGATGTTGGCTGCGCAAGTGCGCCAACATAAAAATGGCAAATGATGACACGAGCATGGAGCCTAGGACACTCCTCCACAAAATACGTATTCAGATATGCCGCAACTTTGATCCTAAGGTGATGCAATATGCAATAGACAGTTACAACAGAGAGTGTACTACACTGGTAGGCCATGACAAATAAATATATTGATCTTCCAGATTCACCTCCTCTTAGGCCCCGTCCACACTACACCGCTCAGACCCCGTAATGGACAGAAACTGTTACAGCCAGGGAGTGGTACAGTGTGTCCACACTGCAGCGGTGACTGGTAAGAGACCGGTACTGCCAGTTCACACCTCAGGAACCAGGCAACCATTACCATGGTGCCCAATCCCACAATGTAGCTCGTGCTGTGCCACGGGCCCTGCAGGGGACCATTACCGCCAGTCCACACTACCACCGGTAACATTGCCGAGGCGGGACTGGTTTCATAACTGTTGTTGAAACCACCTCATATGTGGTTTCAACAATGGTTACGAAAATGCTTTCTGTAATGTTACAGGTGTAAATGCAAACCGTTGTGGTAACGGTTTGGGCTCTCTATAACATTACAGAGGTGTAGTGTGGACAGGGCCTTCATTTAAAAAACAAAAAAAGCTAAACAATGTTAGTGGGTTTTTTGTTACTTTGAGGGTGTTCTACATGCATGTCTACTGTAGAATCACACTGAACAAAGCCAACTCAAGAATATCTTTGAATATCTTTGACTGAGGTAGTCCCTCCTGGGTAGGGCTGTGTGAAATTTTTGATTCAACTTACAAGAAATCCTCCAATGCAATGCAGAAAATTCTGCAGAATAAATTTTGCATGAAAATTCCATGGAATGCAGAATTCCATGTGATTTCCACTCCCAAACAAAAAAATTCCACAGCAATGTCAAAAAGTGGAATTTTTTTCTGCAACATTTGTGTTAAATTCTACAGGATACAAAAACGCCTGTCAATGGAATTTAATTTTGCAGCAGTTGTACTCCTGAATTCTTGGTTTTTCAGGGCCTTCAAGTACAGTAAGTCATAAAGGAGGTGATGGAGGGGTCGCCAATGTGTGTTGACAGCTAACCTGAAATGTACATCATAACCACTTCAGGCTTCCAGCGGTCCTTTGAGCATGTGAGCAACTGAGGCTGAATCAGGAACTGAAGCCATAATTCCCTGTTTATTTCATCATGATCATTTTCACAAGAACAGAATGTGATGCCACGAGCAGTAAGTAAGCTGCAAGAAACTTAGAAACATGGATGTCGACGGCGGGGAAAGGCCCAACAGCCCATCGAGCCTGCCCAGTACCTGCCAGCATCTATACTCACCTCCAACAGTGCGGAGGATGGCTGCTACATCTTATCACAATTCAGGAAGGAAACAGGGATAAAACAGAAAAGTGGAACCATCCAGTAAGCCTGATATCAAGGAAGGGTGTTGTTCGCTGAATGCCAACAAGCAAACAGACAAGAACCTTGGAATGAGTGACCACCAATCTTATGAGGAAGTGGTCACATGCCACAAAATATTAGCACATTTGTAATAGACGGATACATAGATACATAGACAGTGTTGGCAGATAAGGGCCCATGGCCCACCCAGTCTGCCCATTTGAGCTTGTAAGTTCAGTTTATGTTTTCCAAGAAGTCTGTTGCCCCTTACCCCTGACCTCCAGAATTCCTTTATGTCTATCCCATGTATTCTTAAATCCTGTGATTGTTTCAGCCCCCACCACTTCCTCTGGCAGGGTGTTCCACTTGTCCACCACCCATTCTGTGAAGAAATTCTTCCTCATGTTTTCTCTGAATCGTCCTCCCTCCAACTTCATCCCATGCCCTCTAGTCCTGGAACATCTTTTTCACTTAAAAATAGTGTATTCCTGCACCCTGTTCCTCCCTGAAAGATACTTGTATGTCTCTATCATATCCCCTCTCTCCCTCCTCTCCTCCAGGGAGTGCACTGCATCAGCACTCAGTCCGATGCCAGAATGAAGCTAGTCTACCCATTATCCTGCCTGTATTTCAACAACACCCCCCCAGGTTCTCTCATTCCCCTTACCTCAATGGCCCACCCTCCTGCCCAGGTTTTGACTATTTCCCTGTGCCTGCTCCACTTATATTTGAAGGTGGCAATGGAGTCCTTGTCCACCACTTCTTTTGGTAATGCCAAATTTAAGGGACAAAGATCCAGTTTTCATGCAACTGTTCTGAAGAATAAAGAACTGAATATCTTGAAATCAAAATTTTGGGGGAACTATTGTGTATCTGCTGATGCCTACTAGGATTTGGTACCCAGAGTCCCTTAACACCTAACTTGTTCTCCTCCGTTGCTGGCTCTTTAAGTCCTCAGGTTGGTGTGCTTAACTGACCTCTGAGTCACGATAATCACTGCCCCCATCATATCTGATGATCTAGTGGTTACCAACGAATGTGAGAAGGCTATGAGGAGAGCCAGTGGAATGTTGGGATGCATAGGGAGAGGACTCTCCAGCAGAAGGAAGGAGATGGTGATGTCATTATATTGAACATTGGTGAGACCTCATCTAGAGTACTGTGTCCAGTTCTGGAGAATGCATCTCCAGAAGGACATAGACAGAGTAGACATGGTTCAGAGAAGGGAGACAAAAATGTTGCAGGTGCTGCACCAAAAGTCATATGAGGGGAAGATTGGAGGATCTCAATATGCATTCCCTGGAGGACAGGAGAGAGAGGGGTATAAGATAGAGACTTTCAAATACCTCAAAGATATAAATAAGGTAAAAGACGGTAGCATTTAAAACAAAAAAGAAGATGCTTAAGAACAAGGAGCCATGATATGAAGATAGAGGGGGGGTAGACTTAGTGGTAACATGAGAAAAAATTTTTTCACTGAAAGGGTGGTGGATCCATGGACCAGCCTCCCAGCAGAGGCTGTAAGGTTAAAAAGGTAGGGGAATTCAAAAATGCATGGGACAGACATAAAGGAGCTCTAGCAATAGGAAAAGAAGGATAAGTCACAGATCATTTAGAATCTGCGGTATATGAAACAGGTAGGGAAAATGGGCAGACTAGATAGGCCAAGCAGTCCTTACCTGCTGTCAAATTCTATGTTTCTATGTATCAGTGGTGAGTCAATGCAGCTCGGGACCTGCGAGTGCTAATGACCGTCATTTAGAGGGTGTCAATGAAGGTTTCCCAGTTTGCTTCCTGATCCCCTCCCATTTCCTTCATGGCACCATTCATACCCTCTGGTGGCCTCCCAAGTCACAGCTTCATCTTCCTGTAGGTGGGTAAGCCTTCCTTGGCTTGCCAGAGGGGTCATGCGACCATGGGATGCAGCGTCACCCTCTCTTGGCCAGGGAAAGTGCTGCCAGTGGAAGCACCACTCAGTCTATGGCTGCCCGGTCACTGACATCACTACCCCGCTCTCAAGCTTAGGTTATACATGTCAGGGCACATTGCTGTACTGTGGACCACTGGATGGCTCTCAGGGCCCCTTTTTTAAATACCTGCTTTAAGCTATTAGTGTCTCCATCAGTTTACCCACAATAGAGGTAAAACTGACAGATCTGTAGTTACCCAGTTGCTCCTTGTCCCTCCCCCTTATGAAGCAGGACTATGTCTGCTATCCTGCAGCCTTTTGGAACTACCCCTCTCTGAACTGAGCTATTGAATAGCCCTAACAGGGGTTCAGTTAGTTCCACTGCCAATTCCTTGAGCATGCTTGGATGCATCCCATCTGGCCCTGGGACCTTATCTATCTTTAGGGCTGCTAGCTCTTTCCAAACCTTTCACTGGTAAATACTTGCTGCCTCATCTCAGGGATCACCCCTACAGCTGTCTGAATGCCAGTCTCTGGCAGAGGTCCTCTATCTTCCCTCGTGAATACAGAGCAAAAGTAGTCATTAAGAACAGCTGCTTTTTGCCTGTCCTCTTCAACTTTCCTACCTCCTTCTGTTAGCCTAAGAATTCCTCCTCCCTTCTTTCTCTTTTCCCTAATATATCTAAAGAAATGTTTTTTCCCTGCTCTTAACTCCCTCTGCAGTATGCAGCTCTGTGGCTGCCCCTGTTTCTCTGCCCCCCTTTTGGGTTCCCTTGTGCTCATTAGGGACTCTCCCCCTTCTTCCTTCCCTTGTTTTTCCTTGTGCCTGGTGAAGGCCTTCTTCTTGGTTCTCACTGCTTTCCTTTTTTTCGTTTGTTTTATTTACTGTTTTTCCCCTTTCATCTCGGACACCCCCCTCCAGCAGCGTCACTCTGACATCCGTCGGGAGTTACCTGCCTGCCAGCCAGTACTCCCCAGAGCTTGTTCCCTCCCCCAATGGGGTCAATGGGGCCCCCTAATCCCTGTCAGGAAATGGATCCAGTATTTGGATTGTCGAGCCCAGCTAGTCAGGTGTGGGGTCTGTGAGGGTCCAAGCGCCACCCTGCCACCGGAGGTTGTTTTTAATTTTTCTTTCCTGAGCAGCATGGCATACAGTGATGTCATGACGTATGACAAGTGCTCCTGGGAGCTGCACGTTGGCATCTGCCCCCCCCCGCCTTGTCCAGGCAGTCTGGTTGCCTTCCCCCAGCATACCGCTAAGGGCCAGGTGAACAACGGGCTCTGCAAGCAATCCCCCCCTTCCCCCGGAGGAGGAGGAGAACAGTCCTTTGGATGCTTGATCTTCTCTCCCCCGGCCAGCCCTTGGACAACCTGAGCTTGCTATCAAACTTGGGTCGCCAGCATCACGGGTGAAAGCTCTACCACTGTGCCAACAGTCCGGCCCTCTCACTGCTTTCCTGACTTGTCCAGAGAACCATAGTGGTCTTTTGTACCTTTTTCTTTTGATTACCATTCTTATGCAAGACTTTCTTGCCTCAAGAATGTCCCCATTATTGCCCCCATCTCTCCTCTGCATCCCTGATACTGTCCATGCTGACTAACATGGCCAGAACTGGCACCCTCATACAGCTGAAGTTTGCCCTTCTGAAATCTAGGACTTCAGCCTTTGGTGAGGACTTAATTGTCCTAAGAACCAGGCTGAATCATATAGCGTTATGGTTGCTGGACTCTGGTGGCTCCCTTACCCTCATTCCTACTACCACTTCCGATCTGGTGAGCACCACATTGAAAATGGTAGCCCGCCTAGTGGGTTCTGTAACTAGCTGCACCAGCAGGCAGTCCTGCAAGGCATCCAGCAGGGCCAGACATCTGGAGCTCCAGGCCGCTGGAATGAACCAGTCAATATCTGGCAGGCTTAGACCTCCCACCACCACCACCACCCCCTTTGCTACCCCCCCTTCCTAGTTGTGCCCCTACCATCTTATCTCTCTCCCCCTCCGTCCTGGAGGTCTATAGATTACCCCCATTCATAGTTTCTTGCCTGAGGATGTCATGAGCTGAACCCACAGCAATTCTGTTTCTCCATTACCTAATTTGATTTTTCCATCCTCCACTGCCTCTGTGCCTCCTCTGACATGTAGGGCTATGCCTCCACCTTTACCTTTTCCTCTATCCCATCTAAGCAAGTGCAGCCTGGGACTGTCAGGTCCTAATCGTTATTCTCTGTGGCCCACGTTTCTGTGGTGGCTAGTAGATCCATCTCATTGTCTGCCACCATTGCCTGGAGCTCACTAATTTTATTTCCCAGTCTCCTAGCATTAAGGCAGACCCCCTTTCCATCTTTCTCCTGATCCCTTCTTTCTTTTTCCTATTCCTTCTCCCTTATTCTTCCCTAGTTTCCTTTATTTTTTATTTTTCGTGCTGAATGTACGCTTTGTTAATTCTCCCTCACTGGCATCCTCCCCTAACCTAATTTAACATAGAAATATAGAATGTGACCTCAGATAAGAGCCACTGGGCTCACCCAGTCTTCCCATTTCCATTTGTACTAAAACCTTACTGTTACTCACCTTGCTGCTACTAGTCGCCTGTTCAGGGGTGCCTTAGTTATGTTCCCCACCTGCTCTTTCCTCTCAGTGGTTCCCCTAGCCTACATTTCCCCACAGTCAGTTTATCTGCCCAATGTAAATATCAAGATTCTTCCCCAGAGCACTGGTCCCCTGTTTTGTCCAGTGAAGGCCATCTCCCTTGAAGAGCATCCTGTCCCAGAATTCCTCCTAGTCCCCCACAAAGGGGTATGACTCCTCTTGAAACCATCCCTTCAACCTCCAATTAAACTCCTCAAGTCTCTTTCTTCCTTACTCTGTTATACCCATTTTCCATATTCCACACAGGGAAGACCTTGGAAAAGGCCAGGAAGCTGAGTGTGCCTTCAGTCTGCCCCCAGCCTCTGAAAGTTCTGTTTCACTGCCTCCACAGGCTGGTTCCCCGGATAGTTGGTACTCAAGTGTGCCAGCATGTTCAGCTCCCCCTCTTGTTTCTCTGCCATCCTCCCTATCCTGTGCTATTCATCTAAATATAGCATTTTTGCCCACTGGTGCTATTGCAAGATGGTGTGCAAATGTTTGCACACCATTTTGCACTTTTTTGAATATCCTGCCCCAGATGTTCTAACAGAACTAGAACACTGCCAGGAAATCTGTTTCTTAGCAGTAGCCTGATTCTGGCTAAAAATGCTTTTCAACTAAAAACCTTTTTCAGACCCCAGGAATCCCTCACTTATGTTTAACAACTGCAATTATACAGTGGGGTCCTATAATTCTTTAATCTGATTGGCTGACTGGCATCTTCTTCCTCTGGTAAATCCTGTCATAACCCACAGGAAAAGGTTAGTTTTTTTTTTAGTTAGTTTATTGTTCTAGGAATTAATACCTTTGAGCCAAGGCTCTTTTACAAAGGTTCCATGTCATTAAGTACAAAAAACATAGTAGACAGTGTTACACATAATCAATAAGCTGTTTAACAAGTTCACAGCTTAAACAGTAGCATATATGTACGGAAAGAAAAGAGGAGAGAAAAGAAAAAAAGAAAAGGAAGCCCAGAGGCAGTGTAGAGGGCAAGGAATAAGGATTTGGTGAGCTTGAGGGAGAAGAGAGGGAGAAATATGAAGTTAGAAGCAGACAGAACCAGGTTTGTGGTACTCAGTTTGTCTTTGTCAATGAAGAGACCATGGTGGATGGGCGAGACAAAAAGTAAGTGCACTAAGAGGGAATGAGACTTTAGTCAAAGCAGTCACAGGAGCTGGAGGCTGTGAGGTGAGCGTATAGTATGGATTTGAAAGCTCCCAGAGTCATAGAGGATAGAGAAGGCAGGTTAAGGGCATTGTACCAGGAAGGGGCATGGTAGGCAAAAGATATTTGTCCCTGAGCCGTCCGGCATCTAGGAACAAGGAAAGGTTGGAGGTCCGAACTTCTGGTGGAATGAGAGCCATTGTTCAGGCAGAGCAGGTCCCGGATACATGGAGGAGTGAGTCCCAGGATTGATTTTTTTGCCATTACACAGGTGAGGCACATAATGTGATTGGAGAGATGTAACCAACCGGTTGCCGTGTATAGGTCACAAGTGTGGGTCCATCTGCGCGCTCCAGTGAGGAGTCGACAGGTTTTGTTTAGTGCAGTTGAGATGCGCTTTAGTGCAGTGGTAGTTGCTGAGCCATAGACAATTAGACCATAGTCTATGATTGAGAGGATGGAGCTTTGAACAGCGATCTTCAAAGCAGCTTGGTTGAAAAATTGATGGTTCCAATATAAAGTTCCCATGCGTTGGTGCACTGTTTTAGCAGTGTTATCAATATGGGCTGTAAAAGTAAGACATTCGTCAAAAGTGATACCAAGGTATTTGAAGGTGTTCACTTGTTCTAGAGTATTTCCTAGAGAAGTTTTTATGACGAGTAGGGTATGCCTATTTCTGTTTTGATGACTGGTGAAAAGCATGACTTTTGTTTGTTTTTTTTTTATTTAGGACCAGCTTGTGCTCAAGGAACCATTTTTCAACACATGAGAAAGCAAGCTGCAGGCTCTGTCGTAGTGGATTTGGGTCCTTATGAGAGGAGAGAATTACAGCATCATCAGCATAGAGTATTAATTTTTCAGGGCAGGATTTGAGAAGCATGTTTAGAAATAGGCTGAATAGGAGGGAACCTAGAATTGAGCCCTGGGGGATACCAGAGAGGACCTGTTTGGAGTCAGATAGAACTTCAGAGATTTTTACTGTTTGAGAACGTTGTGACAAGTAACTTTTTACCCAGGCTCCTGGTCCCTCAGCTAGTCCGATGTTGAGCAGAAGAGAGATTAGAAGGCTGTGTTGAACAGTGTCAAAGGCCTTTGTGAGGTCTATGAAGACAGCTCCAGTTAACTGACCCTTGTCCAAGGCTTTGTGAGTTTCACTTGAGAAGACTAGCAGGGCCGTCGATGTACTGTGTCCTTTCCTAAAACTGTGCTGCTGAATGCAGAGTAGATCGTGCTTTTGGAGGTAGTCTGATAGTTGATCAGCCATGATCCATTCAAGAGCTTTGGAGAGGGGTGGCAGTATAGATATGGGCCAGTAGTTACCAGGTGTGGATTTGTCGCCCCCTTTATGCACTGGCATGACTATAGCGGCCTTCCATATGTTGGGGAGTTTACTTTGGCACAGGGAGAGGTTGAGAATTTTGGTGAGGGGGTGGATTACTTCTTCCAAGGTGAGGGACAGGAGTTTTAGATCAATGGTGTCACTGCTATTTCTGGATATAGAGCAGACCTTTTTTATGTATCTGTAGGCTTCATGTGTCTTAACTATTTTAAAGTGAAATTCCGGTTTGTCAGGCAAGGTGGGTTGGGATACGGGTTTTGGAATTGACAAGTCATGGAAGAAGTCCGGGTGAGAGGACACCACTGAGGTCTGTGAAGGTTCTATTTAGGGCATCGGCCATAGCCTTAGGGTCACGGGTAGTGGTACCATCAATGTTCATTGCCGTGGGAGAGGATTTGGATTGTTTGCCCGTGATATTACGTATATTATCCCAGAAGGATCTACCATCACCCCAAGTGGTTTCAAGAGCATTCTTGAAGTAGGAGCTCTTCATATGCCTGATTTGTGAAGTACATAGGTTGCGCGCTTGTTTATAGTTGAGTGAGTCTGCTATGGTGCCAGTCAGCCGCATCTCCCAAAGGATAAATACGACCCCCAAAATAAAAACAATTCAGCCACTGTATTACTCCCTCGCTAAAGCGCGATGCAAAAGTGGGAGATTCAAATGACCACTGCAGTGTCTACGAGATAGATCCCAACAGTCCCCAAACACATGCCACATACACCAAACCCTTTTTCTGTTTTTTTTTAAATATCTCCTCCTTGAATGCTCACCCACCTCACCTTGCCTCCTTATCATTTCAGCTATAGTACTAAAGAAATCCATTTGACTCTCGATAATCAAAACATAAGAACCAGCACTCCACATTGGTCCATGAAGTGCAAAGAAGAATCCCAACAAAAAGCATGCGCATGAAAAAAGTGCACTGCCTCCCGAAACAAGTATAACAAAAAGAGTCACAATTGACTGAAAATCCACCCGCCTCAGCTCTTTTTAAAATATTCTCTCCGTTCCTAATGAGATATTTAGCTGGCAACTCCTCAAAGGTCTCTTACACCAGCTTCCATTCCAGGCAGTGCTGACTCCTCCTCCTGCTTCCTTTGCACCGCTTTAGGTCCCCATTCCCAGTACACAACTCTCCGATTCCCATCCCATTACCCAAACTGAAATCTAAAACAAAAATTCAGGTCCCAGTACACTGTTAGGAATACTACTGCCGACTCATGGTCCCTTGCCATACAATGTCATTCTCTCAGTCCATCTCAGCTGCCACTCCATGCGTCTCCTCAACTAATGTGTTTGTATTGGGGGAAAAAAAAACATTGTAGCAAGCAGAGGGTGGGGGTAGAGGCGTGTGTGTGTTCATTTCTACCTAGCAACAGAGAACTATTTTATATATAGAGGAAGGATATTACACAGAAAATCAATTTAAACAAATTTCCTTAAAACAAAAAAACACTTTAATCTTTAAAAAAAATCTTTAATTCTTACCCGTTGTATAATCACAATAAACCACTCCAGGGTGTGGGTTATGTTGGGATTTAGTCATGCCTGGTGTGGATTTGGTCACTCGGGCTGTGGCCTTGTCACTCCATCTGCTTGTATTGGTGGTAGTTCAGGTGGATGTTAAAGATCCCATGGCGCTTATCGAAAAGAGTAGGGGAATTTCCCCAGTGTCCTGGCCAAATTTCCCTCATTCACTAAAATACCACCAACAGCTTAATCTGGTTCAAGGTCAGTTGGCATTCATCTGTATCCCCCTCCCCCAGGTCGTGCCTGAAAATAGGCAGGATTTGCCTAGTGCACTTACCCGGTCAACAAAAACTAAAAAAAAAAAACATGGCAGGTGTGAGTAAATCTCAGCATAACCAACCCCCTGTCATGGTTTATTGCTTAATCATTCCCCTGGAGTGAAGTGCCCCAGAGATGTAGAATTGTATGCTAATTATGGAATCTAGAATGAAATTTAAAACTCTGCTGCATGGTCACGCTCACCTCTGCCCTCTAACAGCAGATTTGTTTCTGCGCCTGAGAGGAAGCATTACCCCAAAGTTGCTCTGCAAGTTTGAATGCCTATGGTGTTACTTTAACTGTTATTTTCTTTACTAGTTTTTATTTTAGTTATTTTTTTTGAAACTCTGCATTAGTTAGTTTTTTTATGGTATATACTGTTTTTTCTTTTTTTGGGGGGGTTTCCTACCAGCTCCAGAGAACCGAGGAAAGGCCTTGTGTCACGATTCCCACTTTTGGGAAACCTCATTTATTTTAACTGTTTTTTTTTTTAACTTTATTGCTATGTATATTTAGTGGTTTCCTTTATTTGTATATCACTTTGTGGTTCCTATTTTATTTCATCTCAGTTCCTGTGTTTTAAGTGAACTGAGATGATAATTCTTTCTTTTGACCCTTTTAAACTGATTTTAGTGATGCCCTTACTTTGGGGGAACTGAACCACAAACTTCTAATTTTTTTGTTTGGAACCGATCTCTTTAGGTTTGCCTGTGACTGGCATGTCTGACAGATCAAAGGATGGGAGCTACAGGTTTTAAAAACTGTGTGCATTGTTTTGAACTCCTGGCTAAGGCAGAGTGCCATAAGTCGTGTTTCAAGTGCCTGGGTCCAGATCATGATATTAAGATTTGTTAATTGTGTCTCACATTTTGCACCAAATCTATTTATAAGAGGGCCAAAAAACTTGAAGAGATTATGACTTCTCAGTCTGCAGGGCTCAGGTGATGGTTTAGCCTTCAGGTTAAGCAGAAGGACAAGTCTGCTAAAGATGGCACAATCTCAGGGTATCTAATAAGGGGGAACCCTGAAACTAGAAATGCCAAAAGATCTGCTGAGCAGGCATTGGAAACAGTGCCTGCTAAAAGGAAGCATAAAGAAAAATATGTCAGTGTCCCTTCCCCCACCTGGAGGCGCCAGAGGACAAAATAAGATGCCCTCAATAGAGGGCATGACTGAGGCATGGCAGTTCCTCCAGACCTTCCAGGCAATGGGGAGCTTCATGAATATGCCTTCGCCCCAGGCTCCACTACCAGTTCCAGTGCCTGTGCCTGTGGAACAGAAGGATGAATTTTACTACAAGGAGGAGGAAGGAGTTTGGTTCCCCTCCTCATCCTTTGAAGAATTAGACCTTACATTATTCATTTGTGAGACAGATGGTAAATACCATAAGTCTTTCATCCCAGGAAACTGCAGGGAATGAAGATGAGGTCTAATTCCTGGATATGATGGGGTTAACCCCCCCCGGGCAAGAGAGTATTCTTGCCCATTCATAAATCCCTCAGGAAGGCCACCTACAAGGTGTTAGAAGCTCCACCTGCAACTGGGATCAACAAAAAGATTGACAAGAAGTACCAGGTGAATAAACAGAGTGCAGTATATCTGTATACCTACCCTGTCTATAAAAGAGTGGCACAGACTGCTGATAAGGCTAAAGTCCCAGTCTCTTCCCAGCCACTGGAATGGGACTCTAGGAAGCTGGATAGTATGGGGAAAAAGTCTATACCACAGCTTCCTTGTTGTTGATGCAAGCAACTTTTATAGCCTATCCTGCCCAGTACCAGAATGCACTCTGGAGCTCGGCTGTGGCCATGAGTGAGAAAGCGGCTGAAGAATGGCAGCTGTAGTACCACTCCACACAAAAGTGTAGCCAAGGAGGACCCTGAGAACTGCAGGCCCTTAAGTCTAACATCAATTAATGGAACACTCATGGAGACCATAATGAAGGAGCAAACTGTGGCATGCCTAGTAGTGGACAGCTTGCAGGACAGTAAACAGCATGGCTCGTGGCAGAAAGCTCATGCCAGTCCCACCTGATAGTTTTCTTTGACTGGCTCATCAAGGCCACCAGGATGGTGGACAGGGGGCAGACTGTTAATATGGGGTACCTCAATTTCAGCAAGGCCCTTGATTCTTTATTTCAAGGCTCTTTAAGAAACTGAAGGATCTGGACTAGAGGAACATCTAACTAGGTGGATAGGGAACTGATTGGGGGGAGGCAACAAACAGGGGTGGTAAAAGGGATGCAATCTGGATATTGGGATGGGTCACTAATGGAATGCTGCAGGGATCGGTACTAAGGTCTGTCCGGTTCAACATGTTCATTAGTGATATATGAGATGGTATACAGGGCAAGATGTGTCTTTCTGCAGAAGACACAGAGCTATGTGGCAGGGTGGACAGCACAGAGAATGTCAGGGATATGATGAGAGACTTGAAAAGGCTAGAAAACTTATGCAGAATATGGCAGCTGAGATTCCAGACCGAGAAGTACAAGGTGATACATATTGAAGGAAAGAATCCATGTACTGAGTATTGGATGGGAGGGGTGAGAATAGCAGATACATAGATCCATAGACACTGTCAGCAGATAAGGGCCTATGGCCCACCCAGTTTGCCAACTTGAGCCTGTAAGTTCCCTTTATATTTTTCTAGACAAGCCCACTGTAGATTGCTCTGCATTGGTCTAGTCCCTGACATGCCTCTCAAATGTCATTCTCTAAAGCAACCACAAGATGTTTCTTGTGCATGCACAAGGAAACATAAAAAGGGCATTAATAAATTCTTCTACACAAAGAAAGTGGTGGACCAGTGGAATGGGCTGCAAAAGGAGTGGTGGAGGTGGGGACTGTGGTGGGATTTAAGGTTGGATCAGATTGATTGAGGGTCTTGGTGATTCTGACAAGGGTGGGAGAGTGAATAGATAGATGGATGGATGGATAGCTAGAGAGATAGACAGTTTAATTTATTTTATTGAGATGTTTCACCAGGAAGACTAGATGTGTCCTGGGGGATAGGGGGATGGGTAGATAGAGGATAGTACAGTAAGCAAGTGCTATACATAAAACATAGGGTACAATATACAATACACAATGTACAGTATACAATATGCAGCAGAATAGGTTACATGAGACAATGCAAGTAATGGTAACAATTGGATACTGACTAGAGACATAATTTGATTAACACAGTTGTACACTAAGTGATGAATGATAAGTGCAGAGGGTCATATCGACTCAGTTTGGCTGGTAGTGTAGCAAGGAATGGGAGAGACTGAATTAGATCATCATGGGGAGGTAGGAGAATTAAGGGCAGGTGCAAGGGGGAGGTGAAGAAGTGCAGAAGACAGGATAGGGATCAAGATGAGAGAGCATTTTGAATGTTGATAGGGAGAGAATTCCATAGCTTAGGAAAGTGGTGGAAGAAGGATGCCTGAGCAGCAGAAGAGGACTTGTAAGGAACAGCAAGAGTACAGGCACCACTGTTCCTTAGGCAGCGGGTGGAAGGGGGAGGGAGGGGAGAGAGAGAGAGAGAGAGCTAGAGGACAGGAGGTAGGAGGGGAGCACTCCGAACCAAAACGTGTTAATGAAATTGGCTCTGTGTAGCATGCTCTGGTCATTGAGGGAGGGTAGGACCAAGGCTTGATATAGGGCAGAGATGAGTGCAGGGTAGGAATGAAGGAGGGTGTCCAGTCTGGCTAGGGTTGTTTTGGGAGCGGCACTGTAGACTACGTCACCGTAGTCAAAAGTTGGAAGGATCATTTTGAGAAGAATTTCTCTGCAGGCTGTCAGGGGGATACATTCACAATTCCAGTATAAAGCGCCCAGTCTGGGGAGCAGTTTCTTGTGAATAGCATCCACGTGACCAGAGAAGTCAAGGTGTTTGTCAAGCCAGACCCCTAGGTACCTGAAGGACACGGTGTCTTCCAACATGAACCCATCAAGTGTGTGAAAGGAGGGGGTGGAAGGGAGCCTGGAGAATCTCTGTCTTGTGCCAAAGGTAATGGAGACTGTCTTCTTGGTGTTTAAGGATAGATAGATAGATAGATAGATAGATAGATAGATAGATAGATAGATAGATGGATAGATGGATAGATGGATGGATGGATGGATGGATGGATGTATATATAGATACTGTCTGTAGATAGATAGATAGATAGATAAATAGATAGATAGATAGATAGAGGGCAATAGGTAACAACTTAAGGCAGACTGGATAGAGTTGAGTCTTTTTCTGCCACCACTTTCTAGGTTTCTATAGTTCTATACATGTGGCACATTGTATCTGTCGATGGAACCCAGACCAACCTTAGCAAGGTAGAGGCGATCACAACCTGGTCTCAGTTCAAGAACCTCAAAGACCTGCAATATTTCCTGGGTTTCTGCAGGTGTTACTGTTACTTTATTAAAAATTAGAAAATGGGCAAGACACTTCCTGGCCTGTGATTGGCAGAGGCAAGGGGTACCTTTATGTGCCAACAGATACCGGTAAATAACAAGTTCCAGTGACAGGCTGCCCTTCTACAATAAATATCCTTGTGCCCTAGTCACGGCTTCACAGCCATTTTTTGTTCTTACTTCGCAAGATTCTCCACTGTACCCACACGTGCAACTGCACAATGAAAACAATTAAAATAACCATTATTTACCTGTTTTCAAAGGTTTAAAGGGAACAGTCACTACCAAGGGCCCCCACACTCAAGTGTGGGGCTTGTTCCAGTGTGGACTTTCTGTGCAAAAACATTTTGGTTTACTTACTGTTTACTGTAGTACAGTAGATAATATCAGACACATTTTGCTTAGTTGTAGGCTGACATCTTCTGCTACTACAAATCCCAGAATCCTCTTTAGATGACATCAGAGCAGTAGGTGGCAGTAAGATGATTCAACAGCTTGCAGTGCATGTTAGAGTTTATATAAACTCTGATCTTTAATTTGCTGGTTCTGCTGCTCTCCATGGGCTTACAGTTACAGAGGACTGTACTTAGCCCCTGGAGAAAAGCAGTCCTGGAAAACATAAAAGCTCTAACATGCACTGCATGAAGAAAACTATCAGTTTGGTCTGACATGAGCTTCTTGTCACAAACCCACGCTGCTTCCTGTCGTGTAGCCCGTTTTCTTACAGGTATGACATCAGGCTATCTTTAACTAGGGTCAGTGCTGAGTAAGGTATTTTTAAAAAGTAATCAGTTACAGTTACCACAATAGTTACTCTCAAATAAATGTAACAGAAACATAGAAACATAGAAGTTGATGGCAGATAAGGACTGCAAGGCCCATCCAGTCTGCCCATTTTTTTTTGCCATATGAATGTGCCATCGGCCTTTGCTCTGTCAATGCCCTATCTACTCATACTCCTCTGTATTACTCCCTTATGCCTATCCCACACCTGTTTGAAGCCCTGCACTGTATTCACATCCACCACTTCCTGAGGTAGGCCGTTCCATGCATCCACCACCCTTTCTGTAAAAAAGAACTTCCTCACATTACCCGTTAATCCGCCTCCCTCTAATCTCATGCTGTGTCCTCTTGTCCTGCTATTTTTCTTATATTGAAACATGTTAGACTCTTTCACCTTGTTAATGCCCTTAAGATGTTTGAATGTTTCAATCATATCACCTCTCTTCCCTTCCTTTGCTCTAGGGTGTCACAAACACACTCAGCAGATCAGGCCCTCTGCTCCCACAATGCCAACCTCCGAGCGCAGTATCGTGAACAGGTAACAGACAGGGTAACCCTCCTGTCTGCTTGTGGATTCAAATCACCTTTAGTTTCAAGTTCTGGGGGGATTCAAACTGTGAACCTTATGCTAGCATACCCAAATGTGCAGGCTAAGATAATCTGCTCTTTGGGGGATGCCAGATATCTCTCACCTAAGGACACCTAACCAGGTATCCAAAATGAACCCTTAAAACTCTATAAAACACCTTAGGTATATTCTTACCTTTTCCCAGTTTGGTAACACCATCAGCCTCTGAACAGTTTTTGTAAATCTTAACCCTCTATACGTCACATGCAAAAAGAACTATGAAGACACACCCAGGCAGTCTCTGGAATAAAAGGTTTACTTAAAAATGGATAAAAATATGTTAAATGTAAACACAGAACAATATATCACAAAGCATACAATCACTTACAAGAAAACAAAGAAAACTACAGACAAACTCCTACCAACATACAGTTAGACTTTTTCTATCTAATGTATTACCTCTATAGTGCTTATTGTTAGATCTTGTTTCTTAAGAGCTCAAAAAGAAATGTCACTCAGTTGAAACACAGAATACAGTTTAAAACACTGTGTTTCCACCCCTTCTATGAGGTCATCTAGCTCCTCCTTTTAGAATATAAAACATTATACAAACAATGATCTTCCTGTCATGAGATATTTTAAATACTGTGACTTCAGCAAAAACTAATTTCCAATATGATTCCTTAATTAACATTCCTTCTTTGATCTCAAGCAGTTCCTCTTCCCAGAGCACATCAAAGGATTTTATGACTTTTAACACCATAGTGATATAACATGTTTTTTTCCTCTAAAACGTCATAAAAGTTTACGATCCCTATATCCTGGCAGCTGGGTCAGTTCTAATTACAGGAGACCCTTAATTAAGTCTCTCTAGTTTTTTAATTACCTCCTGGTTTCAGGTCACTTGACTGTAACAGAAACGTGGGGGGGGGGCACTGATGGAAGCAGTGACAATCACACACTCTATTTTTATATTGCAAATATCATAGAAAAATCAGCTGGCCAAGCATCACATAGGGTATACATATTGAGCTCCGTTAATCTGTCCTCATACATTTTCTGATGCAGTCCCTGCACCATTTTGGTTGCTCTTCTCTGGACTGCCTCCATTTTGTTATTGTCCTTGTGCAGGTGCGGCTTCCAGTACTACATGCAGTACTCCAGATGGGGCCTAACCAGTGTCTTGTAAAGAGGGGGATTATTATCTCCCTCTTATAACTTGTGATACCCCTACTAATACACCCCAACATCCCTCTAGCCTTACCTACTGCTTTAGTGGTCTGCTTGAATGATTTCAGGTCATCTGTGATGATGATGCCCAAGTCTCTTTCTTCCCTTGTGATTGGCAGCAACTCCCCCTCCCAACCTATAGGTGGCTTCAGGGTTTCTCTTCCCTATGTGCATGATCTTGCATTTCTTTGCAATAAACCCAAGTTGCCACTCGTATGACCATTTTGCCAGTTTATCCAGAGCTCTTCTCATTCTGCCCACCCCATCTGGATCATCTACTCTGTTGCAGATCTTGGTGTCATCTGCAAACAGACAAACCTTACCCTCCAGTCCATCTGCAATTTTACTGATGAAGATATTGAAGAGGACTGGCCCCAGAACTGATCCCTGAGGTACCCCACTTGTGACTTGCATCTCTTCTGACTGTATTCCATTTACCACTACTCTCTGTTTTCTGCCCGCCAACCAGTTTGCCACCCAGTCTGACCCATCCTGAGCATACCCAGCTTATTAATAAATTTTGCATGTGGAACAGTATCGAAAGCTTTGCTGAAGTCAAGGTAGACAACATCAAGTGCACCCCCTTGGTCCATCACTCTGGTTACCCAGTCAAAGAAATATATGAGATTAGTTTGACAGGACCTTCCTTCCTTGGATCCTGTGCTCCTATGGGTTCCATGTGTTGCACTATCCTTTCTTTAAGAAGTGCCTCCATAATCTTGCCCACTACTGAGGTAAGACTGACTGGTCTGCAGTTCTCTGCCTCCTCCCTGCTACCTGTACCCTGTAGTCAGTTACAGTTATTTATTGCTCTTGTATAAAAAGTAATATTTAGATTACTTTCGATAAGTTGGTTATGTTTATTTCATTTAACATATGTATGTACAAGCATAATTAGATTGCTTCTGCAAGGATGGTAAAGGCGCCACAAGATTTTCCTGTCAGGACACCTGTGCTGACCCACTCACTGCACTTAGTGTTTCTGCCATTTAAGTCTCTTTTCCCATATAGGTTTACTTTTCTAACACCACACTGCCATGGATCACCACTCAAGTGACATTCTGAGATAAGAAAAGTGAGGGAATGTTGCCTGGATTTAACCCACACCCATTTGTTTATGGGGCTATAGACCTTTCCACTACACCACAATGCAGACACAGCAGTGAAGGTGAGCTCTTTAGCTGTAGAGGTTAAAACCATACCAGGAGGTTCCTGACAGGACAATTTCCTGACATGACAATATCATTCCTGAGAGGAGAACATTGTTCCTGACAAGAGAATTTCCTGACAGAAAAATCTCATTCTGAGAGGAGAATTTACTGACGGGAAAATCTCGTGGCACCTTTACCATTGTACCATTGCTAGCTGCCATTATGATATAGCCAGTGCTTTTATTAAGACCAGTCCCTTTGATGTCTCTCAACCTCCTGCCTCTCAAATCAGGGACATAGGGGCCTTAAAAAAGTTATATACACTTAAGACAGATATTATTTCGTCCACACGGGGACCATTATGAATGAACCACAAGAACATCAAGAAGAAAACATTAGTTAATACTAAAGAACATATTTAACTTCCAAACCATGTGGATAATTTTGATTTCCAAAGTTTGGGGCACGAAAGTATTTTTTACTTCCAGAAGAGTATTCTGCAGGGTAAAAGACTGAACCCCTGCAGGGAGGCACATCAATGTTTGTATACTCTTCTATTTTTGTGGCTCTGTGGCAGTGCTTTTGAAATGGGTTAACCAACCTCAGCTTTCTGGTAGTATTCAGCGTGTGTGTGTGTGTGTGTGTGTGTGTGTGGGCAGGGGATGTCTGTGTAGACCGGCATGTGCAATCTGTCCACACACATACGTTTATACCCCCCAAAACAGCTGACCGAGCCTTCCGGGTGCAAACAGGCAGATCTCTAACTAAGGTGGAGAGTGGGGCACAACATGCCACTATCTGCCATCTCCTATTTTAAAAGTTATACTGGTGCGGTCGCACCAGTATAGTTAGGGTGAAACTGCACTTCTATGTTAAAGTTCAAAGTTTGAGCGTTTATAATTTTGGAGCTGTTTAAAGGATTTGCATGCAATTTGGCACACATAATCTCTTGACCTGCCACATTTAGTGGGAATCTTTCCAGTGGTTTCTGAGATATGAAGTGTTAAAAAAAAAACAGAAAAATCGGGATTTTTTTACATTTGTCATCCTGTATCTCAGAAATGGCTATATGTTGTGAGCTGAAATTTTCATGGTAGAAAGCCCTTGGGTCCATATGTGCCCTTTGAAGGTTTGGTGAAAAAATATTGATCCATTCAAAAGTTATGAAACTTTGTCATCTCCCATTCTTTCCTATGAGAAAAGTTAAGTGTTTAGCATGAAAGTACCAGTGTGGCCAGATTAATGGGTTTCCTTTTCATTTTTCTGACACCAGAATGCCCACTCCCGGTGTTGGATGTCTCCCCCAACCCACTTCCATTGCCGGCGGGGGTGCCCAATCCCCCTGTCAGCATCATGTATGCCCCCCTAAACTCTTGGCCCCAATTTTTTTTAAAGCGTGAAACCTGTAAATGAAGAGAACCATCCCATGAAGTCTATTTTTTGTATTTAAACCACTGTAGCAAAGAAAATGGTCCCTTGTCGTCTCCCCAATCCCCCTCCCCATCCCCACCCTCCATCTGGGCACCCACCTCCATGCCCCCCTCACCCATACTTACCCTCTGGAGGTCAGGATTGGTGATCTTCTCTGGACATGTCTGCACTCTTCAAAGTCCAACCACAAACTGAAGAAACTGAGGTAAGCCATAAAATGGGACTCAGTGGGGGGGTTCAACTTAGGTTGATATCTCAGCCAATTTTAGGAATTTTAGCCCCAAATTTTCAACATGGGGTTCTTGGCACCCCTCCTCATGAACACTGTCAATGTCATTTTGTTTCTTGGTCCCGAAAGGTGATTTTGTGGTCACTGCACAGAATCATCTTTCAGGACTGATTCACAAAACAACAGTGCCACTGTTCGTGAGGTGGGGTCCCAAAAAGCCCATACTGTAATTTTGGTAAAAAAATTACCAAAAATGACTGTGTTACCAGTGTGCATTGTGCAGTTTCATTGCACACTCATAATTTCACCACATTTTAATATTTTCACTCCAGATTTTCAACACTGCCATTTTTAACACCTCCTTATGAACAGCGCAACTGTCATTTTTCATATCCTGCCCAAAATGTGTTTTCACACCTGTGACGCAGAATGGTGTGGTCGCTGCACGAATCAACTTCTGGGATGAATTTACAAAATAACGGTGCCGCTGTTCATGAGGGGAAGCCCTGTAATGCCAATGTTGAAAATTTGGTGAAAAAATTTCAAAAATGAGCATGTTACGAGGGTGCATTGCACAGTTTCCACACACACTTATAACTTTGCCAGTGTTTCCCATTTTTCACACTGTTTTACCATCTGGATGGAGGGAATGGGAGCACAGAGTCCAAAGCACCCTGGCTCCCACTGTGACATATGGATACTGTTGTACTATCTGGATGGAGGGATTGTAGTGCAGAGTCCAAAGGACCCTGTGCTCCTTGGACACTGCACACACACCATGACATATGGATACTGTTGTACTATCTCGATACAGGGATGGGAGCACAGGGTCCCACAGTAAAATAAGGATACAACTATACTATCTGAAAAAGAAGGGAAATTCTTTGCAAAAAACTTCGCTAATGCATCAGTTAGGGTGGATACCACAGCAATAAAAGCAGGGAAATGAGGCATTAGGGTTTCTAACCCTAATGTCCAACCACCAGGCCAGATCTAAACCTTGTTTTGTATATATTTTTAAATAGTTTAACAATTGCACATGTATACTGTAGTCTGATTAATCTCTCCCATGAATTTATTTATTTGAGTTTTGGTGACCGGGTAGGACCACTGAGACAATTACAGTCCCCTTTTCAGGGTCGACCTGGGGGCGTAAATGGTACATTAAAGCAGAACAATTGTACAGGGAGTCAGTGCAGTACAGTATCAAACTTGACATACATTGTACAGTGGATACAATAATGTAGACCTAGTCATGAGCACAATATCTACATACCTATAAATTCTATATACAGTACATCAGGACAAAACTATACATAGGCAATTGATGTCATATTTGAGCACAAAGAGAAAGGGAAGAGGAGGGCTGTCAATTATTAGTGACTGATTAGGGAGGGGGGAGAGGTAGTAGGGGTTAGTGGTCAGGCAAGGTAGGGAAAGTTAAAAGCTTCAGTGGAAGCAGGAGAATGAGGGAGAGGCTGTGAGAGAGGCATGCAAATTGGACTTGAATAGAGGAAGAGAGGGATTAGTCAGGATGTGGGGAGGGAGGGATTTCCAGTCAGAGACAGCAGCAAAAGAGAAGAACCGCCTGGTGAGGGATAAACGTAGATTGGGGAGGGCTAGCAGGGGGAGGGAGGAGGAGCGGAGGGTGCGAGGTGCCTGCCGAAGGCATATCAAGTCTCTAAGACAGGGTGGAGTAAAGAAGTGGATAAGTTTAAACATAAGACACATGGGGAAGTACTTTAATTTAGCTTCGTAGGGCAACCAGCCTAGAGAGGAGAGGAGAGGAGAGAGCATCACAGTGGTGTGATCGTGAGTTAGCCCCCAAGGTGAACCTACCAATCCTATGGTAAGCCTGGGAGAGGAAGGAGAGAGATGAGGTATTAGCAGAGAGTAGCAGGGGAGCCCCATAGGTTAGGAGGGGAGTCAGAGAAGATGAGGCAATTCCTAGGCAGGAGGCAGAGGTGAGATACGGGCATATCCGATAGAGCAGACCAAGCTTTTGATGCATATATTTAACTATATTAGACATATGAATGTTGAAAGAGAGCGATGGGTCCAGGGTGAAGCCCAGGTATTTGAAGGATGGGACTGTCTCCAAGGTATCTCCCATGATCCATGTTATGTTAAGGGTGGGAGGAGCAAGCTTGTAGGTAGAACGGGGGGAGAAGAGCATGCATTTAGTTTTCCTGGTATTGAGAACAAGCTGCTTACAGTTGAACCAGTCCTCGAGGGAGGCAAAGTCAGTGGCAAGTTCTCAACTGATTTGGTCGAAGTCTGGTGGTGACCGATAGATAATTGCATCATCTGCATTAATGAAGAGTGAGAATAATAATGGTCCCAAAATGGATCCCTGCGGCACACTGTGGGTTCTTGGCCTAAGTTCTGAAAGGGAGCTGTCCCATTTAACTCTTTGAGAGAGGCAAGATAGGTAGTTTTTTACCCAATTTAGGGCATTTTTATCCAAACCTATGACGTGTAGTTGGTGGAGCAGGAGACCAAGGTTTACCAGGTCAAATGCTTTAGTGAGGTCAACGAAGATGGCACCAGTGGCACAACCCTTATCCATAGCATGAAATATATCCATTGTCACTTATCAGGGCCATTAGAGTGCTGTGATTTCTTCCGAAACCATGATGATGATGGGGAGATAGCAGGTTGTGGGATTCCGGGTAGTCCTGAAGGTTGTTATAAAGAATGCGCTCCTGTTTCTTCGCTAGATGGCAGAGAAGGGATACAGGTCTATAGTTGTCGACAACAGTATTGAACCCCCTCATGCACTGGGACTACCACTGCCACCTTCTATTTATCAGGTACTGAGTTGGAGATGAATGACTGGTTGAATAGGTCGGTCGCTAACTGGGCGAGCAAAGGCAGAGGCACCCAATTTAAGAAATTTTGCCTCAAGGGAGTCAAGTCCAGATGAGTTCTCATGAGTTCTATGTCCCTACTGTCCCTTCCGCCCACTCCAATCCACTGACGAGGGATTGCTAGAGATTCCCAGGGTCTGCTTAAAAACTTCAGGGGCAAGATCTTTTAGTTTTATGGCCCCGACTCTGTGGAATTCTCTACCTCGTCAGGTACGAAATTGCCCGACTGTCCAGAGCTTTAAAGTAGCTCTGAAAACCTACCTTTTTAACAAAGCTTTTAATGATTGTTAATTATTTAATTTTAATCTTGTTAAATCCTGTTTTAGATATTTATTGTCTTATGTCATTTGTAAAGGCGCCTTGGTTTGAGAAAGGTGCCTCAAATAAATAAAAATTGATTGATTGATTGATTTAAGTGTGAGAGAAGCTTCTGGACCTCTTTGAGAGTGGCAAGTTTTAGGTGGCACTCTGAGCGGTCCACAAGGGTAGTTATGGGAAGCAGGACAGAGTTAGGAGAGGAGGGGTTATGGAAGAGCAAAGTATATTTGTGCAGATGTGTAAAAAATTAATTGAAGCCGGAGGCAATGGAAGTACAGTCAGTAAGGTCGGAGCCATTGGCATGGACTGAGCTCAGGGTATTAACAGCTTTCCCTTTTAGTAGGGAGTTTACTTGCTGCCAGAATTTCTTTGGGTTGCAAAGGTGTTCCATTTGTAGGGATTTAAAGTGGAAGCACTTGGCTTTGTGCAGGGAATGTTTGCATTTATTCATGAGGTGTCTATAGACTTGCCAGTCCGAACTGTTAAACACGAACTGTTTCATACGATTGTTTTGAAACAGTCTTATTTTTCTTCCTTTTATGGAATCCCTTGTACATGGTGTCTATGTGTTCTTACCTACATGTCATATTAATTTTTAAGTTACCAGCGTGGGAACCCAATGAAATCAGTTGAGTGGAAGCCTGCTGGGAAAGAACCACTTTGGGCTTCAGCTCAGCTGATGTCACTGCATTCTGGAGCTGATAAGTAACTAAAAATAAACATTGAGCAAGTGGAAAGGCAGCATTAAAAACAGGATCCTAAGCAAGGGGGGAAGAATAAGGCTATTTCAAAACAAACACATATCGCAATGAGAAAGAAATAACATGACCTAACTAGGAACTGAACCCTCCCCCAGAACAGCACCCTGGTACTCTACCACTGATCTATCAGGCTCACATGGCAGCTGGAGGTTCCTAAAGTCACTTACATTCTCTGGCTGCAAATCTTGCAACTAGGAATATTTGAGATGATATTTACACATGAAACAGTACACTATGGGCATTAAAAACGTAGACACATAGAAGCTGATGGCACATACTGTCAGGGCTGCATGGCCCATTCAGTCTGCCCTTTTTTTGTTGCATTGCTTACACTGCAGACCCCTCCAGGTGTATGGCACTTTCTTTACCACCCCCTGACCTATCCTTTATAATTCCATTGTGCTTATCCCTGGCTTTTTTTAAGTTCCACCACTTTTTTCACCCACACAACCTCCGCTGGAAGACCGTTCCAGGCATCCACCATCCTTTCTGTGAAGAAGTATTTCCTCATATCTCTATTAAACCTACCTTCCCCCCCTTTAGCTTCATATCATGGCCCATTGTTCTGGAGCACATTTTCCTCTGAAAAATACCTCCCACATGTATCTTATTCACCCCCATGAGGTATTTAAAGGTCTTGATCATACCCCCCCCTTCCTCCTCGCCTACAAGGTGTACATGTTTAATTTCTTTAGCCTCTCCTCATAGGATATTTAATGTAGACCCTGTACCATCTTGGTAACCCTCCTTTGGACTTCATAATGCCCATATTTTCAATCATACAGCATTAAGAAATTTAACAAAAACAAAACAAAACATGGTTTATGCTTTCTTTAAGAAAAAGTCATTATATCAGTGAAGTACCATGAAATGTGTAGCATCCAGACTTTTCGTAAGGTTGGCAACAGCCTAGTACACATGCAGGTACATTTGTACCCAAAGGATGGTTTCTGCACATACTCAGAGGAAGGTTTCCTGGTTAAAACTTAATCAGCTAAGAATTTTTTAAAATGAAAGCCACCCCACAAAAGTGAAGATTGTGGCTCTTAAAAATAAAGCCTAGATACATTTAAGAAAGATAGATAGATAGATAGATAGATAGATAGATAGATAGATAGATAGAAGACAGATAGACAGACAGATATTTTATTTATAAAGAACCCCTTCTCAGGGGCTCAGAGTGCTGTACAATGTAAAACAATATAACGATAAAACATTCAGTAAAATCAGATTAAGTCACATTTACAAAACATATACGTCTTAAAAGCACAATATAAATAATTACCTAATAAGACAGTCAGCAAAGCCTATTATTTGTTATTTATTTATTAAATTGTGTTAACCGAGTAGGCCCACTGGGCCCCGAGGGTCCCTTTTTCAGGGGCAACCTGGAGCTAGTTACCTACAGAAGAGCATATACAAGCAAGTAATAAAGTGTAGGACATAGCATACTGAAATACAATAACAGTGTTCAATTTTCATAAAGGAAAGCAGAGATATACAGCACATTTACACATTTCAACAGTGGCAGCTGATACCCTAATAGCATTAGTCTTTTTTGATACATACAAGCAATACGGTGCATTAGCCATTTAAGATACATTCAAATAATACAGTGTAGGACACTGAGTACAGGATTACAATGGCAGCTATATACAGCACAATTGCACAATTCAACAGTTGCAGCTGATTGGCTTGGGCATTAGACTTTTAGAGGCCAAACTACAGGGGGCGAGATTAGCTAGCCTTCAGGACAGGAGCAGGGGCTAGGATTTAGGAGGTGAGCATGCAGTCCCTTTTGAAATGTGTCCAGGGAGGGGGCTTCCAGAAGGTGATCGGGGAGCTCATTCCATAACGTAGGGGCTATATGGGGGAATGATTTATTGCCAGCTACAGAGCTAGTCCCGCGTAGTTCCAGAAGTTTTTTACCTGAAGGGTAGAGTGGTCTGCTGGACCGTTTTGGGGCAAGTAGCCCGATTAACCCAACAGGAGGAACGTCATCAAGGAGCTTGTATGGCATATGGGTATTTCTTATTACGTTAGCTCAAATGCTTGATTAAATAAAACTGTCTTGAGCCCCTTCTTGAAGGCCTCCACCGAGGGGGGTCTCTCTCAAATATCCCGGCAGCAAATTCCATAGGACTGGTGCAGCAACAGAAAAGACACAATTCCCCGATTGCCACAACCTAGTCCTGGGGACCATCAAGAGGCCACACTTGGAGGAACAGAGCAGGTGAGCTGGGCAGTGAGAGACCAGGAGATCTTGCAGATAGTCCAGTCCCTGGCCATGTAGGGCTTTATAGATCAGTAATCTGACCTTGAAGGCGATCCTCCATCTTATCGGCAACTAGTGCAACCCACAGAGAACTGGCATAATGTGATCAAATCTAGGTGCACCAGTTAACAGCCTGGCCACAGCGTTCTGCACCAGCTGCAGATGGTGGAGACTGACTCCCGAAAGCCCAAGGAACAAGGCACTACAGTAGTCTAACCTTGACGTGACAAAGGCATGTATCACATGACCTGTAGCTGGGAGGTAGCATATGAAGGGTTGTGATGAGCCTGTAAAGCGGTAGTTGAGCATTTTACTGGGGGAACTCCAGAACGAGCAGACTTGATAGACCATATGGCCTTTTTCTGCTGGCAATTTTGTGTGTTTGTATGGAGGCAGGAGATTTAGGGTTTAAGCGAGAAGGGGAAGGAGAGTGTCTCAGCTCCCCCAGTATGAGATTAGGGACTGGGGAACTAATGAGCCAAATAGGGTGGGGGACCATGTCAAAAGCTGTAACTTAAGAAGATATTAGAATCGCTTGTTTACTGTAAAGCAAAACCATTTCCTGGAGTAGAATGCATCAGTAACTTTCCGGTTTGACATTATTTTGTGTCTTCAACTCCTCTCTCTTTAGTGAAACTTCAACAAGGACACAGGAACTGTGAGGTCCAACTCATGGACAGTTGAGAGGCAGAGAGAAGAGAGAGAGACTGAAAGGTCATGGGTTCAAGTACCTCACCAGATACATGGGGTAGTACTTATTACTGACACTGTAGAGCAGTGGCGGGGGGGGGTATTGCACTGTTGAGGTGCTGTCCTTTGGACAAGAAATCAAACTGAGGTTTTTTTCCCCATCTCAGGTCACTGACCAAGTGACATTTAAAGATCCCATGTCACTCATCAGTGAAGAGCAAGGGGGTTTCCCTGGTGTCACGGCAATGCTACAAAGCAGAAAACAGCAGCACCAGTCACTGCAGTCTAGACAAATTAGACCCACTTACAAAATGACAACCAGGCTATGAAGCCTGTTAAAAATTACTTTATTCAGTACATTCTTTTTTATATGAATGTGTGCATGTTTATATGGATTATTTTTTTGATCTACTGCACTCACGGTATTCTTTCAAATAATGTTCTGGGTATTTCTTTGTGCTCTGACAGGCCTGTGCATGTACGCTTTTTTAAATTTGTGCATACATACATATATACATATACTTGTCTTTGTACATTTTATTATTTTTTTGTTCTTGGTGTGTCCTTGTCTTTATTATGATTTATTTGTTTTACCTTATTTCACTCCATGTTAATCTGCACCTGTGGTGTGTTAGATGTTCTGTGATTTCATACATTTTTTGTATGTCTTATATATACATTTTTATTTTATTTATTTTTTTTATTTAGTTGTTTAACCAGGTATAGCACACTAAGCTGAAAGCTTTTTTACAGGAGCGACCTGGGAGCACAAGGAGGTTAAGTGACTTGCTCAAGGTCACACAGTATGCAAGTGGAAGCTGTGGGATTCAAACCCAAGTCTGGTCTGCTGGATGTCACCAGATTTGCAGCTCAGAGCCTTAGACCACTGCGCTATACTGCCTCCTATTTTACTATAGCTGTGTGTCACTCTAGGGCTAGACATAATGTTTCATACACTGTCACTTTAAAATTTACCTTTAAAAGTAGAGTGCATCACCTGTTTGAACACTCCCTGATGATACTCCGAAGCAAAACCGGTAGGAGGTTGGTGGGTCTCACTGTGAGCTCTCTTTTTAGAAGGTCATAGGTGCCCATTGGCTGCTTTTTTATTCATGAATGTACTGAGTAAAGTAATTTGTAACTTGCCTCATAGCTTGGTTGGCATTTTGTAAGTGGGTCTAATTTGCCTAGACTGTACTAGGTGGTGCTGCAGTTTTCTGTTTTGCTGGTAGTTGCTCTCACTGGCGCACCCGGCCATTTGGGGTGGCTTTCTTCATAGCCATAGCAATTCTCCCTGTGAATAACCACCACAAGATACCCCTGGAAACAAGCTGGCACAGCTCAGTGTGCCTCTTCTGATCAAAAATTACAAATCAATACATAAATCAATGAGCACGAGAGAGAGAGAGAGAGAGAGAGAGAGAGAGAGAGAGAGCAGCACTTCAGTTAAGTAAATTTTAGAAGTACTTGACTTCCACAACTAAGGCAAACACTTTCAAAATATTGAGGGAGGATATTTGACTCAGTACAACACACGAGTTCCAAGATGCCCAACGCCCTAATTAGGCTGAAGTCATAGCTCATGTTGTCAGAGTTCTTCAGTGGCAAAGGGTAATACCAAGTGCAAAACTACCATTTGTCAGTGCCGAATGTTCACTGCTGGTATTGCCGTTGTACCGGGTCTTGCTTGTACACATTTTTACTATATATCTACTCAGGATATAGCAGATGAGATGCAATGTCTCATTTTCAGTGGTGTCCTGCTTTTACATGTTGTTAGATTGTAATTACTCAATATATAGAGCAGGTGAGAGGCAATGTCTTCTTTTAAGTGGGCTCCCACATTTTGATCCCAAACGTCCAACAGTCTTTTTATGATCTGTTGTTATGATCAAGACAGGCGGGATTTTTAAAATACCATCTGAAACGTGATTTCGCTGTGACTATGGAGACAAGTTTCAGAGGGGATTTGAAAATTGATGTTTGCCATATTCAGGAGGTGGGGTGCCAAGAAGTGCAAAGTGCTGCATTTTGGGGTGAAAAACCCAAGGAGGGGTTACTAGTTGGGGGGAGTACAGCTAGCTGAGACAGGGGGGGAGGAGGAGAAGGATCTGGGGGTGCTCATTATGGGGTCAGTGAGCAACTTGGCACAATGTAGGAAGGCAGCTGCAAAGGCCAACAAAATGCTGGGTTGCATTGCAAGGGGTATATCCTCGAGGAGGGGGAGGTGATTCTGCCACTGTATGGAGCATTAGTTAGACCGCACCTGGAGTACTGCGTGCAGTACTGGTGCCGTATCTGAACACGGACATTAAGTTACCAGAGGGGGTGCAGCGCAGGGTGACAAAGATGATCAAGGGGCTGGGGGACTTACCATACAAGAGGAGGCTGAGGGGGTTGAACATGTACTCACTGGAGAAGAGGAGGGGCGGGGAGATATGATTAAAACCTTCAAGTACATGAAAGGAATAAACAAGACAGGTATGAGGGGGCTGTTCAAAGTAAGAGAAGGGAGGGACACCTGGGGCCATGATATGAGACTGGAGGGTGGAGCATTCAGCAGAGAAATGAGCAGACACTTTTTTACGGAGAGGGTGGTAGCTAGGTGGAATGTGTTACCGACAGAAGTGGTATCCAGTAGAACAGTGGACTGCTTCAAAAGGGTCTGGGACAGGGCAAGGGGGAGGATCAAGGGAGGGGAAGGGTTAGGAGGGCAGGAAGGGCAGCTGCAGAATAAGGGGTGCTAGCTGCACATTCGCGCAGACTTGATAGACCATTAGGCCTTTATCTGATGGAAAAGGTCATATGTTCATATATGTTGATAACTGGGGCCAAAATCTGCAGAAATAAAGTTATGAGTAAATGTTGGAACAATTTGTTTCCTCGTAAGTTGCTATAGTTAGTTTTTCACATTTTGTACCCCAAATTTTCAATAAAATTGTTTATGACTACTTCTTCTGAGCATGACAGGTGTTATTTATAAAACAATGGCCAAAACTTCATTTTGTGCCACAAGTCTGAAAACATATTTTGGGTAGAGTTCGAGGAATGACAGCTGTCGCCTTCATAAGGTGGTGTGTAAAAATGACTATGTTAAAAATCTAGGGCCAAAATACAGAAGATCGCCACAATTACGAGCGTGCATTGAAAAATTTCAATGTGCACTCATACCTTTGTTGATTTTTAATACTTTTACCTTAAATTTTTAACATAGCCTAATTATGACCCCACCTCATAAATAAGGGTGGACAAAATTTCCAAATCAGACCGGAAAGGTGATTTTGCACTTCATGTGTGAAAACACGTTTTGGCCAGGATCTGCAAAATGACAGCTATCACATTCATGAGTTGTGATGAATTTTCCTATTGTGTTACTCCCTTTCCAAGCAGTTTAGACTGCCCAGTGGTGTGTGACCCCACTCATCCAGGACTAGGATACCTCTGGGGGAGGTGTTATACTGACCAGTCACCAGGCCTACTTAAATCTTTACCTGGGTAGAGGCAATGTGCTGTTTCTACTATCTGGCTACAAAACCTCCTCTCTAGTTAAGGAGAACATGAACCCAGGTGCCAACAGAACATTTACAGCAACCCTAGGCATTGTAAGGTAGTGGCATCCCCTACCCATAAGTCAGTTAGGAGAACATTCACTCTACAGGGACCTTACATCTTGGAGGCACTGCTGGAATTCAGTCTCAAATCATCCTCGCACATCACTTGTGTGGTGAGGCAGTAATATTTGCCCCACCACCAAAGTTTTTAAAAGTGCAAAGGAAGTGGAAAAGTGGTTCAAGGTGGAGGGGTTGGACCCCAGAAGGTATTCCTGATATGGAATGTCCCTGATGACCTAAGCAAGCGGGCAATTGTGGGGCTGTTTGATAAAAACCATGTGACATGCGAGACTGGCACCTGAACTGTCAATATCATTGTGGAAAGTGATCAAGATGTGGACTTGGATACTTTCTCCTACACTCACCTTTGTGTGGCAAAGAGCTTATGGCAACTCCATGACTGGGGGAGTGGCACTGATGATGATAATCCCCTCCCGAATCTGATTCTGACAGAAAAAACTCAAGCAGAGAACTGGCTTATTAAGGAGGGCAAGATGACCAAGGACTTGAAATAACTGTTAGACCCTCCTGGGTTGGGAAAATCCTTGTAGTCATTGTTGAATGCTCTTAGACAGCTGATAGAAAAGCTACCCTGCCCTTTGGGCAAGTAGAGAAGGCTCCACCCTTTCTCTAGTGGTAGACTCATACTAGTCAGAGAATGGGATTTCGACACCTGGAGTGAGCAAACTTCCCTAATGATTCAGGGTTTGCAATTCTTAGAATGTGAGAAGAGATCTCAGCTGAGCGAGAGTTTGAGGGACCCTGCCCTGAGTGCAGTGTGGGCTCTCTTGAACTTTAAGGTAGATGCCATTGCCAAGGACTATTTGTTCACTCTATAGAGCCAATATGGAAATGCAGAGAGACCCTGGAGGTATTGATGCAACTAGTCCTCATCAGACAAATGGAGGGGGAAAAGCTGTTGGATTTAATCAAGACACAACAAGGTGTGTGTTATTGATCGTGTAATAATGTCACTCCTGGGGTGGGTTGAAGCATGAGGTGAAGCAGAGTGCTTCCACCACCCCAGGAGTGATGTTATTACACAATAACACACACCTTGGAGTGCCTTATTGCAATTATACAATGGCTCGATGTTATACAAAATAAAAAAATATGTTAAAAACATTTTAGTAGATTTTTAGTGTGGCAATATATCTTTGTTTCTGAAACATATGAGTGGGCATCATCTGCCAAATCCATACAATGATGTTATTGTGTAATAACATCACTGTCCCAGGCACACACTGACCAATCAGAGTCCAGGAAATTGTCTTGCCATTGTATAATTCTTAATAAGAGTGAGGCAAGTCAATCAGGGAGCTGACTGCAAGGGAAGTCTGGCTATACCCAACACAAATGATACTCAAGTGAAACAAATGGTAAAGAGAGCAGTCTTTGTTGATCAGATACTCACCAACCTGCACTTCTAGGGGACTGCATGGACAAGCCGCCTCTGTGCAGGGATCTAGTCAAGGAATCTGAAGAGCAGGAAGAGTGGCTACTAGCTGTGGGCACCCTATTGAGCCTGGACCATGACGGGAGTAGCCTGATGTCTGTGCAAACAGAGTCTTGGAATAATGGAGGTGCCGATGAGAACTGAGTCCCTAACCCAGTTAGTGATGGAGTAACAGATGGATGGACGTGTAAAGGGTGGAGGGCCAGTTGCACCAACAGTGATGGTTTTGGAATGCTGAGATTGTACCTCTCGGAGAGTGAGCCAAAGCCAGTACTTGGCCATCAATGTGGCCATTCATACCTCTCAACCTCTCAGCATTAAAATGCATAGCACTGGCCTTTAAAATGGGCAACAAATGGCCAAATAATATGTAGCATTTTCTTGTTGTAAACAATAATAAGTTTAAGAAGGGTGGGCCCCATGTGTTTAGTGTTAAGGAATGTTCTATGACAGATTAGAGTAACTTTATAATAGTTTGTACAGCATGTCTAGAAATAACTTTAACTAGAGTTGCTCAGATAGTGCTTTTGTGATTCCTAACACTATCTGTCAGACAGTGCTGGTATCCCATCTAGGATCCTACCAGAAATCCTACCAAAGACAGGTGTAGGATCCAGGGTCAAATAGCGATGGATCCTAGGTCAGATAGTTAGGATCTGGGATCAGATAACAATGGATCCTAGGTCAGATAGTTAGGATCTGAGCTGGATCTTTTGCTAGAATCCACAGGATCCACAATGTTTGTTGGATCTGTGCACTGGATCCTACAGGGTAGGCTCCTTGGTCAGATAGCACTGCTATTCTACCACAGCAACTATCTGGCCAAATGGGAGGTATCTGTTGGTATCCTAGTTTCTAGGATACTATCTAAGCAACACTAGCTTTAACATTATGTGGAATGTCAGTATATCTTTACAAAGTAAGGGTACATTTAAGCATAAAATATGTAGCACTATGCAAAATGCATAGCAGTTGGGAGGTATAGGGCCATGGAAGACAGCATCTATTTCTGATGTGGATAGACAGACCATCAACAGTGGAACTGCTGGAATGCAGAAGACTTGTAGACAATGAACGGCCAGCTAATTAAGAAGTTTCTGCAGCAGGGAAATGCCAGCAGAGCCCCAGTATGAGAGCACACTGCAGCCCTAGCCGCAAGATATTTAGCAAAAAACATTGACAAATCCATAATTCAGACTCCTCAGGGTCAGTTTTGTTGATATGGATAAGTTAGCCAAATCCTTGCCTGAGATTCAGGTTAAAGCTGAAGGATGACCTGTCCACACCATGTTGGACAGTGGGTTCCACATTATCCTAATCTTTAAGGAGTTCTATGAAAGTGTTTGGCCCATCTTCCTCTGCTGCCACTATTAGGCTTGGATGTGTGGGGTCTCAGTGATAAATCTTATCCCTACTTGGGATGCATAACTGTGGATATTGACTTTTCATATAATGTGGCTGGAGCTGGGGGCCCCAAGGAGACACTGACCTTAGTATGCCTGGAATCTGGGATATATAATGAGGTCCTCTGATCACTGTCATCAATGCTTACATGTTCAAACATTTAAAACAACTCTGTGATGAGCAGGCCCAGAGATGAGGCCAGGTATTACCAGCCATGGATTAGTGAAACCAGCCTATCTGAAGCGCAGCTAACCAGTGCCAGAAGACAATGATGGTGTGGTCAGGTTAGTGTGGTGCAAAGATGGGGAGAAGATCACACTGCCCTCGTATGTGGAGTGCGCTATTAGTGGGGTTGTCCACCTGAGGAAGAAGACTGCCAACCTAATATTGATGGTAGATGCCCTGGAGGAACCTTAGTTACCCAGTGTACTCCTGGTGAAACTACTCATGTTGCCAACCTGTGCCCATAATATGGTGCACCAGATTATGGTCTAGGTTAAGAATGTGGTAGAGAGGATCCTTATGGTTTACAAAGAATGGACCCTGACCCAAGTGTACTGTACTGACACCACCACGCAATCCAAAGCGAACATGGATGGACCAAGAGAATAATTGAAATCTGCTGCATTTGACATCATTGACTGTCCTCTACCCAAGGAGTAGGGAACCTGGATTAGCCAGAAATTGGGTACCAGGACCAATGTTTTCTCTGTGAGGGAATGGGATGTGGAGTGTGTCAGTCGAGAAGAGCACAATATTCACCTGATCACCACCTCTTGAGGAAAAGATCTCAACATTTAGCACCTGCAGAGATCAAAGGTGTGTGCCACCTGTTGCAAGAGTCGCTTGTGGCAAGGATCATACAAGAGTCCAGGAGCCCTTATGCATCACTTATCTTTGTGTTATAGAAAAAGAATGAAACAGTAGGCGTGTGTGTCGATTATCAGAACCTTAATAAGCACACTATACCTAATCAATATATAATGTTCCTCATTTAAGATGCATCGAACTACCTTAATAGAAGTAGCAGATTCTCAGTGTTAGACTAGAGTCTACCACATCCCAATGGCCTGAGAAGACTGGGAAAAGGCTGCCTTCATTTGCCATTTGGGCTTTTATGAGTTTCTATGTATGCCTCATGGCATCTCTGGTGCACCAGCCATGTTTCAGCCCCTTACGGAGAGAGCAGTGTGCAACATGAACCTGTTAGAATGCCTGGTCAAGACCTTAGAGAAGCACTAGACTCAGTAGTTCAAAGAGCCTAACCATCTGGAACAGTGTGGGGGTTAAACTGCCAATGGACAAGCACCAGTTCTTTCAAACATCTTTGAAAACATGTAAGCCATATCATATCCACCTGTGGCATTCATATGGATCCCAATAAAGTAGAGGGTCTAATGACCTGGCATAGACCCCAAAATCTGAAAGACCTGCAACAATTATTGGATTTTGGTAATGAAGCCCCTGCTGATTGTGACCCAGGCATACCCACCCACCAACAAAGCTTGAAGATCAGCACTGGAGTTCCAAGCCCTCTTCAAGGTTCATGAGCCCTATGGAACTCAGTGGGATGTCTTCTGTGAAGAAGCATTCTGGGAAATCATCAACCAGTTGACTAATTCACCAGTGTTAGCCTATGCTGACTCAGCAAAGCCCTGTGTTCTGCATACCGACACAAGTCTCAGTGGTTTGGGAGCTGTCTTCTACTATGAGTCACCTGTAGGCTTAAAACTGATCACCTTCTCCAGCAGAATCTTGTCACATGCTGATTGCAAGTACCCCATCCACAGACTGGAGTTCCTAATAGTTAAAGTAGGCTGTCATGGACCAATTTCATGATTACTTGTATGGTGCCCAGATCACAATAAAAATAGACTGTAGTCTGTTGACCTGTACAGACCACAGCAACCTTGATGCGGATGGATCCTGATGGTTAATGGCACTGTCTACATACAACTGCTGTATGTAATACCACCTTGGATTGAATCATGTTGATCCAGAACCTTGTCCTGGCACTCGACTGACAGTGATGCAGCTGACAAAGAATGGACCGAGGTTCCAGAGACTACTGTCAAGGCACTTTGCAAAACATTTAAGACAGATGAGCAACCCTTTCCTACCAATGTGCATAATTTTGTTGACATAGAAACACAGAAGTTGACGGCAGATAAGGACCGCAAGACCTATCCAGTCTGCCCATTTTTTCTACCTTATGAATGTGCCATAGGTCTTTACTCTGTCAATGGCCTATCTATTCATACTCATCTGTATTGCTCCCTTATGCCTAACCCATGCCTCTTTGAAGCCCTGCACTGTATTCATATCCACTACTTCCTGAGGTAGGCCGTTCCATGCATCCACCACCCTTTCTGTGAAAAAGAACTTCCTCACATCACCCCTTAATCGGTCTCCCTCTAATCTCATGCTGTGTCCTCTTGTCCTGCTATTTTTCTAATACTGAAACATGTTAGACTCTTTCACCTTGTTAATGCCCTTTAAGATTTTTGAATGTTTCGATCATATCACCTCTCTCCCTCCTTTGCTCTAGGGTATACATATTGAGCTCCGTTAATCTGTCCTCATATGTTTCTGATGCAGTCCCTGCACCATTTTGGTTGCCCTTCTCTGGACTGCCTCTTATTTGGTTAATGTCCTTGTGAAAGTGTGGCCTCCAGTACTACACGCAGTACTCCAGATGGGGCCTAACCAGTGTCTTGACAGCTTAGGGGCATCCAGTGACTGTCTTCCCCTTGTTTATTGCAGTTTTGTGGCTCTTAAAAAAAACACCTCTACCACACTTGAGCCAGTTGAATTAACAAATAGAGCAAAGACAAGACCCTGAACTCAGAGATAGGCTATATACCAGTTCCAAGACAACAGGAAATACCTCATCCACACTCCAGTGGTGTAGCCAGCACCAGGACATTAAGTAAAGATTTATAGGTGGAGATACGAAATCAACCTCTCTGAAAAGCTGAAGCCAATAAGCTTTAAATTATACCAGACAACTGACAGCGAGAGACATGTGGGCAGTCCACAAATAAATATGAAGTGGATTACAGGTCATAAAAAATGCATGTGTGTTCAGAGAAAGCTGCCTAAATTCCAGAAATTGAAAGAATGCTTGCAGTGTCCAATTGGTATGCTATTGAATAACATGAACAGCAAAAATCATTTGTAGAAAGTAACTTTATACATGGCAGCATCCAAGCAGCAATTCTCAAAACTGCATATGGTTTCATCAAAAAACTAGGCTGGAATTGAGCAATGTTATAAAATACCAAACTTTCAAACTTAATCACCCTTACAGTGGCCAGCAAGATAAGAAGCAAGGAAAAGTTTTGAACAAATCAGGACTGAGTCAGCTCAGTTTGGAACCCAATTCCAAAAACTTGGGAAATATATTGGTGGTCACATACCATTTTTCAAGGTTTGCACAAGCCTACTCAGCAAGGGATCAAAAGGCCAACACTGTTGCTTGTGTACTGATTAATGAGTTCATCACCACTATGATGTACCTATGAATCCACTCAAACGAAGGTCATGATTTTGAAGGTCATCTAATGAAAGAACTGTTGTCATTGTGGGGACTTGTAAGTCATGCGTGACTCTGTATTACCATCAAGGTGATTTGCAGCCCGAGCACTGTAATGCACCTTGCTAACAGTGGCGGAGCTGGGGGGGTGCTGGGGGGTGGTTGCCCCTCTTGGCTGCCCCAGTATGAGTAGTGGCACCCCACCACCATCTTTATTCACTGTTTAGTGCCCATTGTGGAGCCCATGATTGACTGAATGGCCCCCGGCTCCCAAACACTCCCAAACCTGGCTCCACCACTGCTTGCTAAACATGTTGAGTACCGTGAGTCCTAAGGACAAAGCAAGATGAAGCCAGGCAGGTAGCGCTCTTGGGCACAAGTACAACTGTACCAAAAGTCATGTCACTACATTTTGATTGTATTATTTAATGTTTGATAGTGACCTGTGCTTTGGGGTCTCTGTGGATGGAGCTCATCCAGAGATGTACCTACGGCACGTACATCTGCTCAGTGACCAACTGGACACTGCCTACCATCTTGCCTCTCAAATAGACAAGAAGAGGAACCTGGCTAACAAGGCCAGGTTCAAGCAGAAAGTCAAAGCCTGTATGTTTATTGAGTGATATATTTTAGAATCCCCTCCGTAAGAGGTATCACAATATTTGAGATGCATTTATCCTTTTATTAAGGAGATATTAAGATATCTCCTGTGGCAAATGTATTCTTGTCTCATGAATATGGTCTGTCTCAGATATGGAATTATTTGTCTGACAACAAATGGAAATAAAAATACAAAGTTTCAAACAGGCATGGTATAGGCAGAAGGGAGCAGTACAGATGAGTATGATTAGATAAGCCATTGACAGAGTAAAGACCTATGGCACATTCATAATGTAGAAAAAGAAATGGGCAGACTGGATGGGCCTTGCGGGCCTTATCTGCCGTCAACTTCTATGTTTCTATGTTTCTACGTTTCTCTGTTTCTATGTTTCTACATAGCTCAAGAATTTGATACAAATCAAGGTTTTGTATAACTATAAATTAGCATGTATTTCATTCCACTAAGCATGAAGGCAAATAAAACAACCAGAAGGATCAATGAATTTTAGAGAAAGTAAACAATCATAAAATGTGGACTTTTAACTAGAAATAATACAATGCAAAAAGGTTGACAGTGTGCCTTTAACTTACACTTCAAAACACTAAAATATAAGTCACCCAGGTGGAAGTACAGCTGTAAAGATGGCGTCCCTCCCTCCCCAGAGGAGGAAAGCGTTCACTGGGGTGCTCGCTCCTCCTCTTCCATGTTGCCCTGACACCCTAGGCTCATTTCTGAACTTAGGTCACTGGCATTGCAGGCCATAGCCTTGCTGCTGTACTGACGGCTGGCCCGGGCAGTAACCCTCACTGCAATACTGCCACCTGGATGATGGCGCTGCAGTCAGTGGGGCATGTCTGAGGGGAGCACACAGACATTGCTGCACCTGACATGCAGCCATCAGTGTTGTCCCTGGACCTTCATGTGAGGAGCCAGGAGGAGGGGGAATGGATATGATTGGGCTGATGACTTTCAAGGTAAATCTGAATAGTTCTATGAGGGAAGCTAAACTACAGCGCGATAATTAAGCAATAATGACCAAGAAGCCAGTCATTTCCTGGGGATTAAAGGGGAATTGTCACCAATACACATACTAACATACTATTTGCCAGCAGATTAGGCCTTATGGTCTATCGAGTCTGCTCGAACCTCAGATCCCTAGTTCGGTGCCGAGGCCTTCCCCACCTTGTGTTCCAGAAACCCCTATCATCCATCCCCACCCCCCTGGGACAGGCCATCATCTGATACATCCACTTTCTGTGTCTGTCCCACCCTCTCTTGAAGCTCTCCACTGTGGATCTCTGAACCAGCTCGCCAGGCAGTGCATTCCAAGGGTCCACCACCCTCTCAGTGAAAAACCTCCTCCTCTTTCCCCCCTCACCCTTCCACCCTCCAACTTCAAACCATGCCCTCTGGTGGTACCTCCCTGCTTTAGTCTAAAGATCCCCTCCTTGTTTACCCTATTTATTCCCTTGAGGTACTTGAAGACCTCAATCATGTCCACCCTGTTTCTCCTCTCCTCCAATGAAAACAGGCAGAGCTCCTCAAGTCTGTCCTCATATGTCAAATCCCCTAGCCCTCGTATCATCTTAGTTGCCCTCCTCTGTACTTAAATGTATCCCCTTCCTCAGTCACATTTCCAAGCCATACATCTGTGTCCGACACTGCATAGGTGAATTCCTCAACTTAAAATCTTGATTTATGTCAGCCCTATCAGTTTATTCTTCACAACTGCACAGCTCCTTTTTCATGCATGTGCACTACAGCGACTTCCCCAACGTCGTCATTGATGGGCTGCGCACTCTGCCACAGTAGTGGAAGTCCTGGTCTCTAAATATATGAGGGTCTATACATGTGGCACTCTTTGTGGTGTCACTAAACATTTTCTTCTAGTTTTCAATGTGTGTCCTCTTTCTTTAGTGTTCCACTATGTTCCCCGTGCTGATCAGTGGCTTTCGGCTTGTCTCACCGCACGTTGAATCCAGAGTGTCATCTGTGTGAGTAACAGAGTACAGCAGTGCTTCTCCAGCTCTACATCAGTTGTGTCAGTTTCCATTGTGAAACACAAATAAAAATTAGTAGCGTTGTGGGAATAAGATGCTTGCTTTATGGTGACGTTCACAGTAGTTTGAATTATCACCGGTATCGCATAAAACAAAACGAACATGGGGATCAGCTGAGGAAGGATGGCGTTATCACTGTCACCAGGTTCTACTGTTTATAGTACCATTATTTATTTATTTATTAAACTGTCTCACCAGGAAAGGCATGCTGAGCTTTGAATTAGCTCATTTGCAGATGTGTCCTGGGGGAAGGGGGAAGGGCACTGATACAAGAATAACTGTGTATATACAGTACAATACAGTGAACAGCAGTTTCACTTGTTACGATAAACAGTTATTTACAGCATTTGCAATCACATACAGGTAAGTTACAAGGTAACAGTGCAGCTGAGTTCTCATGGGTAGTTGTAGTTAAGGCCCAATGCAGGGCAATTGATAAGAGGATTTGCTCAGGGGTCGGGGTGGGGGGTGCATTAGGGAGGCAGGTAAGTGGGGATATGGGGAGGAGTACGAGATTAGGGGGAATGAGGGGAGGGGTGGCAGAGGGGAGGATTGGGGTAGGTTAGGGAGGGAAATGGAGGAGGGGAGGTAGGAGGGGGATAAGGGAGAGGAGGTAAAGAGAGGGGAATGAGGGGGGAGAGAGAGGAAAGTGAGGAAAAAAGGAGGAAGGGGAAGAGGGAAGAGAAGAGAGAGTGAGGGGAGGGGGAGACAGAGTGAGGAGGATACGAAGGACAGGATAAGGTGGGGGCAGGGCTGTGCCAACAACTGTAAGGGCCCTCCTGCAAAATATGCTGTGGGACCCTACCTCCACACCAATAAACATAAAATAACCATTAGTGCACATGAAATATTTAAAGCGTAAGTTTTTTTGTAGTGTTCCAGTGCAGGCGGCTATCAGATGGCTAGGACTGGGGCCCAAAAGCACACAACATTACACAGGCATCACTTAGCTCGGCTACACAGTCTCCATTGCTAGAGAACACATGCTGTGTTGAAGGATAAAAATTACTTTATTTATAAAATAATAAAAGTAGCAGTGGTTCATTAGCAAACACACCCTCATAAATGTCAGCTAAGTGATGCCGGTGTAAGTTTTTTTGTATCAGTCCTGCTAAGCATCCATAGTTTGTCCATGTCCCCCCAATCCCTTGCTGGCACCATGATCAAGGAACTGAACTATGTAATTTGTTCTTGCTTCTCCTGGGGACACAAGCACTAAGATTAGATGTTTTGAGAAATGGGCACTATTGCTACATTGTTCTGTACCCCCCACCCACCACGTGAAACTGGAGTTGGAATCTTCTGACGCCACTCCTGACAAACCCAATTTCAAATGAATAAGCAAAGTTCCAAAGAGAAAGTTGCAAGTTTGTCTTTGATAAAAAGTTTTCTTAAAGCTGAGCTCTGAGGCAGTGGGCTCCCTAACAGTGTGGGCCCTACTGCAACTGCAGCTCTTGCACCCCCCAAGGTCATGGCCCTGGGTGGAGGGCAGTGAGGGGGAATGAGTTGAGTGAAACAAATGGGCCTGGTAACTAGGGGCAATCATACAAAGGGATGGCGTGGGTGTGGAGTTTATTTATTTATTTATTGAAATGTTTCACCAGGAAGGCACAGTGAGCAACCCGGTGCCACCTGGGGGGGAATGGGTACAATAGGAATGAGACATTAAACATTCAAGTTACAAGATCAACATTAACATGCAGTTGTAAGGCAGGTGTTACAAACAGTGTTACAACAGTGTTTCGAATAATATATAGAAAGAGTGGACAATAATAAGTGCCGGGTTAATAAGTAAACAAGTGCTTACGTGAAAGAAAAGGGGGAAGGGGGAGGAGGGAGGTGAGGTGGGGAGGGGAAGAGTCATGTCCTGGAGACCCCTCAGGATGCGAGAAACCCTGCAAGGGACTGGGGGGGACCAAAGATAAGGGGATAAGGGAAGGGGACTTCTCTCCAAGACACTCGAATGCATAGTATCCAACCAACTCACGGACTAGCTGGACAAACACAATCTCTTATGCCCACAACAACATGGCTTCAGAAAAGGTCATAGCACCTCCTCTGCATTACTGGAGTTCACTGGAGCACTGCATGGCACATTGGATATGGGTCACTTAACCGGGGCAGTATTTGTAGATCTGACCAAGGCCTTCGACACAGTCCACCATCGTCTGCTGATCCAACAACTCCAGCATTTAGGACTCTCTCCTGACACTGTCTCCTGGTTCAACAGCTATCTGCAAAACAGATCTCAACAAGTCAAAATTGCTGGGACACTCTCGGACCTCAGACCGATCCGATCTGGAGTCCCTCAGGGATCCATCCTGGGTCCATTACTCTTCAGCCTTTTTCTTAACACGCTCCCGAAATCTTGCACTGAACAGATTATCCTCTATGCTGATGACGCTGTTATCGTCTCCTCCCACAAGGACCATGTGCTCCTGCAGACCAATCTTCAGCAAAGCTTTGCCACAGTGGAGAACTGGTTCATTCATCATAATCTTGTCCTCAATCATAAAAAAAACAAAGTAACGCTTTTTAACAGCTCTCAAAACAGGCATAGATCTCACCCCCTAGCTATCTCTACCAGCAATGGCAACACCCTTGAGCAAGTGCAGTCATTCAAATACCTAGGGTTATCCCTGGACTCAAATCTCTCCTATGGGGCACACATAGACAATGTTGCCAAATCAGCAAATATGCGCCTAGGCCTACTTTACCGACATAGACAACACCTTACTGCAGATGCACTGAAGATCCAAAGCTCTGTGGTCTCCATCATTGATTATGGTCTTATAATCTATGGCTCTGCCTCTGCCACTGCCCTGAGATGAATTTCAACATCACTTAACAAGGCCTGCAGGCTTATCTCTGGTGCTCATCGTCTCACTCATACATGTGATCTGTATACACGATGTGGCTGGCTTCAACTTTCAAATCGCATAAAATACCAAACCTGCACTATGGCAAAGAAAGTAACCATGGGCCTCGCTCCGGCGGGAGTTCAAGCAATGCTTAGTTCTAGACTAAAGCCATGTAACACAAGGGGCTCTAAATACCAGCTCCTTCAGATTCCCCGCCGTCACACCTCTCAGGGCCAAAGATCCTTTGCCTTCAGAGCGCCTAGCTGGTTAAATGCGCTCAGTCCTGACATCTCCTCCACTACCACCCTTGGCTCATTCAAACATAAACTCCACCTCCACCTTACTAACTCTAGCTCCTGTGAATGCTACCTATAATCTCCTCAGCCCACTCATTTTTGTTCCCTCCAATTATCACCTACCACATCTCCACCCCCTCCTTTTCCTCTATGTTACTTTTTTTATTTCTTCTTTCTTTTCACCACTCCGGACTCTTCCCCCTTCACCCCCACACCTCTTCTGAGCCCTCAGTGATCTTTCCCTTTTTGTTGACTAGTTTCAGCCTGCTCCCAGTTGATGACCATGCCGTTTGGCTGCAATTCCTGCCCGCTCCAACTTTGCTCCTCACGTTTATCTTCATCTTTCATCCTCCCTCCTACTTATCCCTCTGTTACTCTGTGTTCCCAGGTATCCATTCTACTTACTCTAGCTATTGTATTGATCTACCATTGTAACCTAATATGCCGACCTATTTATTGTTTTGTTCCTATTTTTGTAACTTGTATTATATTTGTTCTCTGACGCGGAACCTTTGTAAAAGAGCCTGGCTCAAGGGTACTTGTAATCCTAGTTGTAATAAAACAAATAAATAAATAAATAAATAAATAAAGATAAGGCAGTGTCCCAGAGATACCCCTTTAGGATGTTGGGGAAGGGAGTAGATGAGAGATACTAGCCATTTGGGGGTAGGAGAGAGACCCATGAAGAGCATTCGGGGTCCTTAACATTTTGTGAGAGATCAAGGGAGGCCAGTAAGGGGAAGCAATGTGGGGGAAGGGGAGGAGAGCTAGAAATTTTTGTTGGGGGGGTTGCACAAGGTAAAATGAAGGTGACAGTAGAGGGGCAGGGTTTGTCCAGGGCTTAGAGGAGAGAATTAGGAAGGGACATGGCAGGAGCAGCTAGGTGCAAGGTAATTATTGAGGCTAACTAGGGGCAATCGCAGGAAGGGATGCTGTGGATGCGGAGTTGTGAGGTTAGTGACTGTTTGGAGGAAGCAGAGTGAATGGGAAGGGGGAGCGAGATCCAAAGTTTAGGAAAACAGAATGAAAAAACAGCTTGACCAGCAGGAGGAAGCAACAGCCAGGACTGCAGAGGGAATAGGAGGAAGGAGGTAGATGAGAGAAGAGAGTCAGATAGGGTGGAAGGGAGGGAGGGAGGAGGAGGACAGCCAGAATGTGGAAGTGAAGGTGGCACAGTGGATTGGGAGGTGATCTTTTAGGAAAGGGAGCAGAGTAAAGAAAACAGTGGTGGGTGCAGGGAGAACAGTTCAGAGTGAAACAGCAGGAATGGAAGAAGGGGTCCAGTCTGGCCAAGGTGGACCTTGGGGCAGCACCATAGACTGTGTTGCCATAGTCAAAGATGGGGAGAATCATCTTTGTAAGGATGATATGGCGGGTGGCAAGAAGGATGCAGCTTTTGTTCCTGCAGAGGGCACCAAACTTGCAGTGGAGTTTATTGTATATGGTATCTAGGTGCTCAGAGAAGTTAAGGTGGCGGCCAAGCCAGATACCGAAGTACTTGAATGAGGGTATGTCATCAATTGTGACCCCATCTAGGGTGTGGAAGGAAGGGAGGGATGGGAGATTAAAAATCTTTGGCCTGGTGCCAAAACACAGAAACCATTTTTGTGGCATTTAATGATAACTGATCTGATCCGGACCATTTCTAGACTGAGTCGAAATCATGTTGGAGTTTGGATCTTAACTCTGCTTGAGAAGATCCAGAGACAAACAGGGCTGTGTCATCTGCATACATGTGGATGGATACCGATGGGCAGTCATTTAGAAAGATGGAGAAATGTAAAAGGCCAAGGACGGAGCCTTCGGGGATGCTGGTGTTAATGGGAAGGGGTGGGGATAAGGAAACTCCAGGTTTCACTGATTGCGATCTACCCATGAGGTAACAGCCAAATCAGTTTATTACAGGGTCTGAGAGGCCTGCAGATCTCAGTTTGTGCAGGAGATGGGGGTGGGAGACAGAGTCAAAAGCTTTCACTAGGTTGACAAAGATTGTGGCAGTGTGAAGGCCCTGGTCCATAGCTGTGTGAATGGCGTCGGGGAGTCAGAGGAGGGAGGAAGTGGTGGAGTGGTGTTTGCAAAAGCCAGATTGGAAAGGTATGAAGAAGGAAAATTAATCTATGAAGGGGGAGACTTGGGATACAGTTATGTGTTCTTAAAGTTTGGAAAGGGTTGGAAGGAGGAAGACAGGACAGAAATTGCTTGGAGAGGAGTAGTCACCTCCTTTAGGCAGGGGAATAACTGTAGCATGCTTCCAGGAGTCTGAGATGGAGGCAAGAGAGAAGGATAGGATTAGGAAGGAGGCATTAGGAGAGGCAATGACAGGAGCAGAGAGGTGAAGGAGCTTATGGTCTAGCCCATCAGAGCTCCCACCTTACATGGGGTTGAGAGCTAGAAGGGCTTTCAGAGAGGTGGATGGAGTAGGGAAGTGCAGGAGTGTGGGGGAGAGAGAGAACTTGAAAGGGGGGAAGAGGACAGGAGAGTGGAAGCACAGATGGTAAAGTATGTGTTGAAGACTGGGCCACATAGGGAGGGTCAGAGATAGTGGAGCCGCCTAGCTTTAAGACAGGAGGGGAAGACTGGGTAGAAGTGGAGAAGAGGGCATGAATAACCTTCCAGAACTTGGAGGGGTGGCTTAGATTCTTCTGGAAAGAGGAGAAAAAGAAGTTAGCCTTCACTAGCCTGGTGGCTCTAGTACAGGAGTTCCTCACGGTGCAGTACCTGTTGAGGTCTGCAGGTGTACCGGAGGACTTGTATGATTTCCAAGCCAGGTCACGTGGTCAGTGGCAAGCCAGTGGTTCAACTTAGATCCAGTGGAGGTGTGAACCTCTGATCTAGTTTTCCGTAGGGGAGCCTGTTGATTCCAGATTAACAGAAATTTGGAGAGGAAGTAGTTGAGGGCTTGGTTTATGTTAGTGGCTTTGGAGATAAGGGACCAGTCAATTAACTGCAGATCTGCATGCAGTGAAAATAGATCTAATGACCGGAAGCAATGGATTTGGGTCATTTTTGGGGCACTCTGGGGCCATGATTGCTGGTTTACCTGCCTTGGCTGTATCTGTGCTACAATCAATATGTTCGTGCATACATTCTGATGCAGGGAAATTAAATCAGACTTTAATTGTGTTATATTACCCTTCCTACCCCCAACACCACCACACACACAGACACACATGCACACACGCATGCGCACACACACACACACACACACACACACACACACACACACACTGCAAAGACTGGTGAACACATACTGTCTAAAATAACCCTAGAACTCTTATTTTTTTTCTACTGCACAGAATAAAAGAGATACTGCTCATGTGTGTTTTATTATAGTAGTTCCCATAATAATATGCATAACTAAATAGCAACATCGCAGACAGTAGCCACTGCTCACTTGTGAGTTGTGAAACCACAATGTACAGTTACGAGTTTGACCGCACAGTAGTATTTTATATGCAGAATGTATTCTGTCTTTCGTGCTTTTGTAAAAACACATATTAAGTTCTCCGACGATCTTGAGGTCTAATGAATCTTGTCTTTCCACAGACTGGATTGCATCCTCTATGTCTTTGCTCCTGACAGAATTTCAGTTATTAATATGCATTTTTATCTTCTGCGTCATAATGTGTTACACATAAACAACTATGTGGTTTTCTCATAAGTGTCATTGTGACATTCCTGTCTGCTGGGTATCATGAAAGACAAATTTGTTAGACTGTGGTCATCAGAAATAAGTCTTTCTAGTAAAAGTGTTATAATATAATGGTTTGGGTGCTTTGGGTTCAGATTATGGCATATCCATTTTTCCATTCTCTGTGTACTGAACTACGAAATTGTACAAACAGGAAATATTCGTTTTGTAGAGTATTATACAACTGAAATACCAACTGAAACATGATGCAGATTATATATCATTAGCTTACTTTGTCATTTATGACATGGAAAGGAAAAGACAAGCTTTAGTGAACAATGAAATATTAACTACATAGTCTGTCAGGGCCCAGATTAAAGTAGTTTTGGTTTTTCAACTTGTCTGGGAGAACACCTAGTTCCAGTGAATACACTAGTGTGAAAAAAAATGTTAACAATAAAGGAATACATCTGTCCCCTTGATGGGAATTTTAGACATGCATTGTAAAATGTTATCCCTCTCTCCAAATTCTCCCTGCCTGCAGCTGGTTCAGTGTTTTTTTTTTTCTTCTTTTTCTTTTTAAGGTAAGTTAGATGTGTGATATAATATATTCAGTCCAGCAAACACTTTCCAGTGAGTCCTGGGTCTGACAACTGCATGTTTTGCTGATTGGGACTACAATTGTGTTATTTGGAAACTGAAGGCAAACAGTGCTGCAAGATGCAAAGAGGCATGCTACCATATTAAAATATGTCCACAAACGTCACCAATATGCAGCAAGTTAGCCACAAGGTACACCTCAATTAGCATATACAGGTAAGAGGTTCTACAAACAACAATGGTCACGACCCCACACAGAAAATGGATCCCTGGTCAGATGGTATTTCTAGAAGCTGATCTTCTACTAAAACTTTGCAGCTCTCAGAGCTGGCCTGTGTAACCCTTGTGGGATCCAATGCAGTGCATCTGACAGGTTCTCCCCTTGTCCTTTAGTGAGCCAATAGAAGATTCTCACAACGCCTTGCTGTTGTTAGTGTAAATGAGTGTGAGAGCTTCTGGGGAATCCTCTCCCCATACCTTTGTTATTTACGGCTCCATAGCATGCACTGCTCACTCCTGAACATGTTTCTTTATGTCTCAAGTGACATAATCCCTCTTTTTCACCACCCTTACAGTCCTGCAGGTACAGAATATAAAACTGACACATTACACAAATGCAATGTAGTCGACTGAGGAAGTAGGACATTCAGGAACAAAGTAAGATGAGTAATGTACCTACAGATTTGCTACTTTTTTAATTTTTATTTAGTTGTTTAACCAGGAGTAGCACACTAAGCTGAAAGCTTTTTTACAGGAGCTATCTGGGAGCACAGGGAAGTTAAGTGACTTGCTCAGGGTCACACAGTATACAAGTGGAAGCTGTGGGATTCAAACCCACGTCTGGTCTGCTGAATGTCACCAGATTTGCAGATCAGAGCCTTAAACCACTGCGCTATACTGCTTTGGCACTTGGTGCCCTCCACAGCTATTCGCTGCACAGCTTCACATCATCTGTTTCATTACAGATAATAAAATACTGGTATGGGAATATGTTGCTTTGTGGGGTCATTGTGTAGGGGGTCAGAGTGTTCCCTAACAATTTTCCAGGACAGGCCAGATGAATCTGGAAGGAGAGGCAGGAAGCTTACTCAGTGACCAAGATGCAAGAGGTTTATTTATCAGGGACAATAAACAAAAGATGAGTTTCTAACACAATACAGGGTAACAAAATAAACAATGAAACAATATAATCAGGACCAACAATTGGTCAAACCCAGAACAGGGGGCTAACCCCTTTTACTCCAAGTCCTACATGCACTTGGCCGAGATGGTGAAACAACTGATGAACCAAGCTTGGGCTTTCCTGTGAGTCAGCTGATCAGCAGGTGGGCAATGACCCCACAAAGTGCTTTTGTATACAGGCCATAACGGGGCATCCCCCAACTGAACAGAACCCAAAGAGGAACACTGCTAGCTGGCCAATGAAGAACTTGGCAATCCTCTGCAGCTCCAGGCAAGAAGCTGAAGGCTTCTGGTTGGCAGGCGATTCTCTAGACGATCTGCAGCAGTAACCACTGGTAGGTCCCCGGCACCCAGGACACCTCCCAAAAACAAGACTGCTGGTAATGGGACCTTCTAGTGACCTCAGTGGAATGACACAGGCATGCGCACACTTATGGATGGCTGGCAAAAACAAAGAAAAGGGCATGCACAACGTTAACTGTAGTCCCTCAAGCTTGAGTCGGGGCGGCTCCAAGCTGACTCACTACTAGATATCTCACTAGCCGCTCTCTACTATTTACTATTGCAGGGTTGATGTTGGAGCACTTGTGGTGGAACTTTGGAACCTGCTGTTGTCACTGGAAGTGGTTCTGCTGAACATGGCAGATGGGCCTGGGACCTCTCTGGGTCAACATCAGGCTCTGGCGAAGCTGGTCCGGGCAATAAAGGCGAAGCTGTCCGTCTGGCACACCAAGGCACAATTCAATAACACAGCTCAGTAGCAAGCACACAATTCAGTTTCTGGCAGACAGTTCAGTTTTTGTAGGAAATGCAGTCTCTAGGGGGCGCTAAGCAGGCAACAGTGCAGTTCGGTTTGGGTGCTGGGCCACTTAGGCCATAGGATCATTCCCCCTTCCCACCCGAGCCAGTGCCGTACCTTTATGGATCCTCTCTGCTGTGGCTATTCCTGTAGAGCCAACCCCCTTTGCTAGCAATAAAACTACCCCTATATTGGGGTCTGTGGGACTTCCGAACCAAATGGGACCAAGGGGTCTTTAAGCCCACCCCCTTTCCTTCCCTCCTACTCCCTTCAGGGCTTTTTAGTTGTGGCGGCCCCTCTTTCTTAGCTTGGGGACAAGCTGCTATTTAGCTTAGACTGGCCATCCCCTGGATACCTTCAACCAAAATGATAAAATAAAAACAAAATATTTTGGGACTCTGCTCACACCTGGGACCTTTTCTTGACCTTGTTGGGTCTCCACCCATTGCTCCTTAGTTCCCCCCAGGAGCCCACTGTGCCCCCTCATAAGTTACTAGAGCCCTGGCCCTTTAAGTATTTTTCCCTTTTTTGGGGGGCACTCTGTCCCTTCAATTTCCCTTCCCTTTTCCACTTCCCCTAGTGTCTGTGATGCAAGTGTAATCAAAATCAGACCCACAGCCCACTCACCACCACGGCCTTGGGTCTGCTGCACTGCTGAGGACAGTGCAGGAACCAGCCGAGGAGCCACGCTCCCACTTGGCTTTCCTTCTCTGCTGTGGCTGCTGAGTGGTGAAACTAAAAGGTCCCGGGTGCTTTTCCTGCCCGGACCTATTTTGGGCTGCACTACCTGGCCCATCACTTTTTATTCTTCCCCCCTTACCAATTGGGGCTCTGCCCAGAGGGGACAGGTTGTGCCAGGGAGCCACACTCCACCCGACCAACCCTGCTGCTGCTACTATGCATGCCAGATGCCAACCAGAGGGGAGCGATGTCAGAGGAGCCATGGGACCACAACAGTCATGCCTTTCCTCCATGCTGTCCATGTTCTCCACCCTCCTCGCTCGGCCCCAGACTCCCCTCTCTGGCCACTCACTGGCCCTTTTGTAGGGCAGGGGAGGTCCTGGCTTCTGGCCAGGAGATTGGGCACTACAAGCCCTCTAGAAAGTGTCTCTTGCCTCTGCCCCTCCCCCTTCTTAGCACCAAATGGCATGAAAGGAAACAAAAGGGACAGGGAGGGATCAGTGAGACTGCAAGCAAGGGCTGGAAGGGAGGGGGATGAGAAAGAAAGAAAGAAAATAAACAAACAAATAAATAAATAAATAACCCCTAACGTCAGGGCACTACAATTGACTGATGCTTGATTTTACTACCGCTTATAAAAAAAACAAAAAAAACAATGGGGATTGGTTGACAGCGGGATGGGGTTATCACTGTCTCCCAGTACAACTGTATACACTATCATGATTTCAGATTTACCTGGCTTTGGTGTTGCAGTTGTAATTAGCATCTACCTAGCATTTTTCTTTTCTATGCAAAAGGTAAACTGTGACTTTTGACATCATGACATTCTCCTCTAATTCACCCAGTGTTCATCCCTGTTGACCCCCTCCAACTTATGACCACAGATGTACCCTTAAAAGTAAACAGCAGCTTTTCATACTAAGACAGTCTTGTTCATTTTATTCTGGCTGCCTGCCTGCCTCCCTGCTACTGGATAATGGTAGCTTACTCACCTGGTAAAGGTGAGCACTTTTTTACAGCCTCTGAGTCTCAATACATTGGTAATCAGTGCTCTCCTCTCAGGCTGATGCACAAAAGAAATTCCAGAATTGAAATCTGACACGTCTCCTCCCCTCTGCATCTGTCTTCTCCCCTGTAGCTCCTAAATTCCTCAATAACAAGTTTTTTCCAGAGCTTATGGTAATCCTGAGAAAGATATATAAACTGACAATACAGACCCTTGACCGCCTCCTTTAGAAGTATCATCGGGTAGAAAGGCACACAACACAGTTTAGCGCTATGTAAAAAACATCCTTTACTTTTCATTGATTCGTATCGTGTGTACAATCTTACATCCACACTGTCGGTGTAGAGTCTGCTGCTTACTATCATACCTTTACTGAAAACAGTATTGCACGTACGCTCCATATTAAAGTCATTCGAATCGTTATCCCACTTTGTCACTATGTTATGTACCTCCTCAATGGTTGGGATATGGAGTGCTGTAAAAAGGTGCTCATATAATCGCCTTTACCAGGTGAGTAAACTACCATTATCTATCGCACCTTTTCACAGCACTCCGAGTCTCAACACATGGGTGATTATACAGCAGTATTGGACTTGTCTAAGGAGGGAGGAGGAATATGACTCAATGCTGTCTGAATTACCTTGTGACCAGACTCTGAGTTCCCTGTCAGTCCAGTATCCAATCAGTAGAATCTGGTGAAGGTGTGAGGGGATGACTAGGCTGCCACCTGGCAAATTTCCCTTACAGATACGGAGCTGCATTTTGCCCAGGAGGTAGCCACTGCTCTAGTGGAGTGGGCCTTGATATTAGGAGGAGGGGTATTACCGCCTGCCCTGTAGGCTCGAGCAATGGTTTATCTCGACCATCTGGTATTATAGCTCTTGAGGCTGCTGGGTCCTGTTTCCATCCTTGAGCAAGGATGGATAATCTATCAGACCTTTGGAATGGTTCTGTTCTGGCTAGGTAGCTCTGAATGGCCCTGGCCCTAGGTAGGTGAGTGTGTCCCTGTTAGAGTCCACCTCTCTACCACAAATGGTAGGGACTGTAATTTCCTGAGCAGTGTGAAAAGCTTTTGCTACCTTTGGAATGAAGGAGGGAATGGGTCATAGTATGACTCTGTCTGGGAAAATGGTCAGACACGGCTCTCTACATGAGAGAGCCTGCAGTTCACTAGTTCTCTTTACTGATCAGATTGCTACCAAAAACACAGTTTTCATGGTTAAGACTGATAGATTAACTGACTCTAGGGGCTCAAAGGGCTTCCTGGCCAAGGCGTGTAACACCAGATTGAGTGGGAAATGCGTGATATTAGCTACTATCTTTAAGAAGGATTGAACTAACGAATGGGCCTCAGGCAAATGTCCATCTGTTTCACCCCTTATTGCCCCAATAGCAGCCGTCTGAGCCCGTAAGGACGTCGCCATTAACCCTTTACCTAATCCTTTCTGAAGAAACTCAAAAATACGTAATCTGATGTCTCTCACCAAGAAGCAAATACCCACCAGTGTCTGTTATAAGTTCTGTTAGTGAACTCCCTCCTGGCTTGGACCATTGTGTCTCCCACCTTACCAGATACCCCTAAGTTCAACAGTGTAGCCCTCTGATGGTCATGCCATCAGTTTCAGTGGATGAGGGACTTTGTGCCAGATCAGTCCCTGTCTGAGCAAGGACTTGATCATTGTTGTATGCAGAAGAGTACTGAACTGTGGTCACAGTTAAGACAGTTGTATATGATCAGTGTAGCCGCTGCAATAGGGGTTAAACTGAGATGCTTACTGAACAGTGCATAAGTCTAATGAACTGTAGCCTCTGGCCAAGAACGGCTGTGTTAACAGTGTAGCCGCTGTAATAGGGGCTGAAGTAAGGTGTATATGGTAGAGTGCTGTCTCTGTAAAATGATATAGCGTTGCCTTTGTTAGATGAGTAAGTCCCTGCCAGGATCAGAGCCAGTGACCTCTGCCCACTAGGAAAAGACCTGTAGACTGACACTAAGCTGTGGGCAGAAGCTGTATTATAGTTCTCTTGACCGCTACTTTGTTGGCCCTGTAATAGCCATCAGCAGGGAGATATGAGGATGTGTGATTAAGAGCACTGTGAGGATATGAGATTATGAGATATGCTGTACTTGATCTGCATGTCATACCTGGATTTAATGTTATGAAGGTCCCCTGTTCCTTCCTCCATTATCTGGATTAATTACAGTAAGTGATGTGGAGGAGGGTTGGTGTCACTGCCAGGAGCTGCTGAAGTGGGGGCTCCAAGAGGTCACCAGCCATGGCTGACTGTAGATTTTCCATTGGATTGGTCACTTCTTTACACCCTGCTGAAAGTACTAAAAGTACATATTTAGTGCTTTGGTCATTAGTGGTGTGTGTATGTGCTGTCATATGGTACATAATACTCAATATATCAAAGCTGGCTGGTCATACTGCCCATGGCCTGTGTGTTACCTTGAATGACCTTCTGGAACCAGCACTGCATCCTGGTGTAAACAGTGGGTGTGACAGTTCCAACAAATACGGCTATGCATCTAGGTAGATAGATAGATAGATTGATTGATTGATCTATATATATGGGGAGGTGCCTTTACCTATAAATACAGTATGCATGCATGGGTAGGAGTCTATCCACCAGCACATATGGCAAGCCAATAGAGGTTGAATACACCACACATTTCTTTCTTGAGAATGTCTGTGAGTCCATGGAATAGAATTTCAGCACTTTCTACAGTAGGAGACCTATACTGTAATAAAACCCACCAAGTACCTGCTTTCCCCGACCATTTGTTTGTGATGCTGAGGTGGCTGCAAAAGTACTGTTAGCAATAGTTTCTGGGGTTATGCGTTTTTGCTGGCATGGGCAAGAATATGGCTAGCATCTGAGTTTTCACCCCCTTATGGCTTCTGCACTGCAGCCTGCTTATTTGATGAGTGTAACTGGGTCGATATGCCGCATGTGGCATGGTTGTATTGGGAGAGGGCTGCCGTGTAGGGATGTATTGATGTGTGTGTGCCCCTTTAGTCCCCCGCCAACATGGCTTTGGCTGAGTAGCACATGCACAACATGTGGTGCATTTGCCCTTCCTCAGTCCCATTATATACCTTGCTCTTCAATTATGTACATCCAGATAATTGACTATATAGTGCTGTACTGTCTATATAGTTCTGTACTTATAGTTCGCACAAACTATTTTCCCCAGGTATGCAGGATGACCCATATCAGTGTCAATGGCTCAGTAGGTAGCACACTCACCTCTGAGGCCAGGAGATTAGAGGGCTGTGAGTTCAGTTCTCACATCTGGCACTTGGGTTAATATACCAGTACTGACACTGTAGTGCAGCATGAGAGGGGTGCTGCACTCCTGAGGTGCCATCTTTCAGATGAGACGTTAAACCGAGGGTCCATCTGCCTGGATTGGTAGTAGTTCAGGTAGATGCTAAAGATCCCATGGCACTTATCGAAAAGAGTAGGGGAAAGTTTTACTAGAACAAGAAATCGTGTGATAAACAACATAACAGAACATAGCATAATAAACAATATAGAAGGAACTGCACAACAATAGAATATCGCATAACAAATGTGACACCTAAAAGAAAAAAGCAAAAAGTGCAACAAAAGCAAAATATAGTGAGGCCATCAAGTCACAGCCGAGTCTGAATCTGTAATCCAGGGAAGTGCAGTCCATAAGGCAAGTAAACTGGAAACCGAGTGTAGTGATTGTTCATATGCATATATAGTTTGTAAATCCTTCACCACTTTCCGCTCAAGTTCCAAAAAGGTACACTCTTTTTGCTGCAAAGTAAACTGGCATCTAGCCATCCAAATATTCCATTTAATCACCACTAGAATAAGGTTAAGAGTGTCCGTATGCCATAAAGACCATTGAGGAGAAAAGCACCATACATGATTTCCGAAAAGAAACTGTCTGAAATATTGGAGAGGTCCACTTTTGTGCCAAAAAACCCCACCATTGCTGAATAAACGTACAATCAAAAAATAAATGAGTTATCGTTTCAAGGGCAGCATTATACAATGGTCTAGAACATGACCTATCCTGAAGTTGTTTATGCTTTTGATTGGCCTTGACATTAATCCTTTCATGGCATGACAACCAATGAAAATCCCACATATGGGCTGGGATTCTTTTACACCGCAACAAAAGAGAAGGGAGGAATATGTTGAAGCGGACATTTGTCAAAGGGGGACTGTATCATACAGACTGAGGAAAGAAACAACTTATAAAGGGTCTTATGTGAGTGAGTAATGAGCATCCGAGGAGATACTTGCCATTGTTTCAAATGTAAAAACATATATTTTACATACAAAGGCATGCTGCCTGAAGGTCGGAGTACACGAGGGAGTTGTGTTCCACTGGTGGAACCAAATCCCACAAGAATCGAAACCACATTTCCATCCTTTCTGAGTATTAATCAGAAGTGGCCGTAAATTGGCTATGAAAAACGCACTAAAATAAAACAACAGGGGGTTAACCATACCGACACCACCTTCAGTAATAGGTAGATAAGTAATGTTTCTTTTGATTGGATTCAGCCTGCTTCCCCACAGTGCCTGAAAAAACAAGCTGAGAACCGCCGTCTCCAGTTGTTTCGGGATAGGGAATACATAACTTAAATAAAGAAATAAAGGCAGTAAAAAGGTCTTATTTAGATAAACCCTCTTTTTTTTCCCAATAGATCCCTTATTCCAGGAGGCAACTTTCAATTTACCCTGTTTTAGTTTAATCTCCCAATTATAAACTGAATCTGAGTTACAGATTCCAAAATGGACTCCGAGGATTCAAATGGGCCCCTCTACCAAACGCAGTGTGCCAATGCGTTGCATCGGGGCTCTAATGGATCCTAACCGAATACCCATACTTTTATCAAAATTCAAACAAGCTCCTGAAAAAGTCCCAAAGTAAGTACATTCTTTTAGGGAAGCTGCTACTCAGGACGATTGTGCTGTAAAGGAGGCAATGTCATCAGCATATGCAATGGCTTTATACGGGCGCAAGCATATCAGAACAAGAGATTGCATGTATCTGAGGGTGAGCGCTCAGACGGTGAAGTAGAACATCCAAAACAGGACATATAAAGAGGGCTCGCAGGGCAACCCTGTCGTACACCTCTTTTAACAGGAATCATAGGTCCTACCCAACCATTGACAACCGGAACAACCATGGCCGTTCTATAAAACTTTTGAAGCCATCGTATCAATGTGTCTGGGATATGCAGAAAACGCAATGCGTTCCACAAAAAATTATGGTCAACCGAGTCAAATGCCGCCCTCTTATCCACTGAAACAATAATACCAGAAGCCTTGACTGCAATTCCATGGGAAAACAATTCCTGAAGGAGAATCAGGTGGTCTGAGATTCATCTCGTGGGTAATGAGCAGGATTGGGCCAGGTGCAGAACCGCTTCCGCAATTCTTGTTAAACGTCTCGCAATGATTTTCATTAATAATTTGAAATCAGTATTAAGCATGCAGGGCGCCAATTCTCCAAAAGGTGAATGTCGCTTTTTGTTTGTAAATATAATTAAAGTACCTTTAGTAAATTCTAAAGGTATAGTCTCACTACAAAGTAGGGCATTAAATACAGTGGTCAGTTCAGTGAGTAAATGGTCATTCAGTACTTTGTACAAAGCCGCTGGGAGACCATCTGGGCCAGGAGTTTTACGCAAGGGCAATGAAGAAATCACTGAGGACAGCTCTGTCTCTGTCAAAACAGCACAAGCCATATCTACACTCTTTGCCATAGGGAGTGGGATATCCAGGTCCCTGTACAGGGGTGTTGGGTCTTCTAACACTACATTGGAGGGAGAAAATAGAGCAGTTGTATAATCAGTTACAATCTGCAGAATTTCAGGACGTGTGTCACATAACATACCGTCAGAATTGGCGAGACACAACACAGTCTTTTGTTAGACTTGCCAAGAGTTAGACTCAAAAGGACACACCACATCCCTCGGTCCAGTCATATGAAATTTGTGTTGGTGGTACAATTGTTGTGATTGTCTGGACTGAAAATGCAACATGTCTTTCCGTGTCGATTGAATCTGAGGGGACAAATTCTGTCCCGTCACATATGCTATGGAAAGCAAGGACTGTAGATGAGCTCTTTTCTGTAGATAGTCCAAATAGTCCTTCCTGCTCTTTTGTCGACTATAAGTTTTAAATAAATGATTAAAGCATGTTTCAGATCCATCCACCAACTTATGGGATCATCATAAAGAATAAACACAGATTTACGAAATAAATAAAAGACAAAAGAAAATTCTGAAACTTCATATCTTGTAACAAAGATGTGTTGAATTTCCATAGTCCCGCCCTTTGTTAAAAGGGGTAACCGGACCTATACCAATCGACAACACCTTGTGATCTGAAAAGGCCACTGCCTGTACCTGAGCCGAACCAATCGGTAATGTACGGGATAAAAAAACAAAATCAATTCGAGTCGCCAATTTACCTTTTGAAAGGTAGGAGTATGTAACTTTGTGAAGGAAAGATAAGCATCAGTCAGATGTGCAGTACATATCAGGTTGCCCAATTCATGTGAATCACAAAAGATTTTTTTTGTGGTAGTAAATGAACTTTTATCAAGGAGACTAAGGCCACAATTAAAATCACCAGAAAACACTACTTGAAAAGAAGAATGCAAATAAGGGCGAATCAAAGAAAGCAAGGCTATGCGAGCTGTCTTAACTTGGGGGCGTAAATATTTACAACTCGGTACGGGCAGGAACTCAAAACAAAATCTAGGACTAAGGCCCTACCAGGAGCCAAATCATACAATTTTAGTAAACGAAAATCTGGAACATTCACTAATATACCCAGACCCGAACAGGGATCTTGGCCTATGGACAAAATGAAGGCCCCAAAAGCCAGTCATGTTTCGCTAGTCTAATTTCCTGCATTGTGTGGAGCCTGGTATCCTGCAATAAAAAAATGCCTAATGGTAAAAATTGTAGGAAAGAAAACACTATTCTACGCTTCTCTGCTCTTTTCAAGCTATTAACATTAATAGTGTAGCAGACAAAGGGCGCCATGTCACCAATTAAACAGTGTAAATTAACCTCAAGATTTCCTCTTTCCAGCTACATTCTTCCCTTTAAGCCTAACCTTCACCTTGCGTTTTTGTGAAAGAACTGTACCCAGTTTGGAGTCCGGGTCAGTAATGCTATCAGGAAGGGAGGACGCAATAGAGGAAGAGTCAGACTCACCACCTGCGTCTTCGGAAGTCAACTGGAGAATCTCATAAGTGTTAGACAGGGCAATGGTTTGGGGTACTGCAGGCGGTTTAGAAAGAGGACCAGTCCTCGTAGACCGTCGTCGCACAGTAGTAACCAGTTCACTGGGAGGTGGCATAGCACTGGGGCCAGGGATGTGGTCCAAGTGTGACACCATAGGTACAGCATGTGGGGTGCAGGGGGTTCAACGGCTAGCAGGGGTTCAACAACAGGTTCTGTTAAAGGGGTAGTAACCAGGGGAGACAAGGGGCATGGACAGCCAGAGCAGGGGTTATCTCGGCTTTAGATGAAACAACAGTAGTGTTACGGATCCGTGCTTTCTGTGCTCATGCGTAATCACAAAGCGCTGGTCAACTCCTCCATCATGATTTGCCTGGGCGTGAGCAGACTAGGGACATGTTTGGAACGTATGACCAAGCTCTTCACACAGATTACATTTGCTACTATTCTGGCAATGTATTCCCACATGTCCTAACACCCCACAATTATTACATCTCAACTTGTCACAAACATTACTCAGGTGCGAGGGATTCCACATCATAACAGGCCTTTGGCTGTCCCGATAGAATAGTACCCTCTGTCACGACCTAGAAAAGGAATTAGGTAAGGAATTGGGCCAGAGTCATTAGTACGTAACAGAACCTTAAACTTCCAGCCTCCTGTCCAGATATTTTCCGTATTCAGGATGGCCTCAGGTTGGCCCTGTACCTACAACGTTGTCCCAGCCAATAAACAATATCAGATAATCTACACCCTCATTACGGACATCACTGTGATGGTCTTAAAGGCAGGTTTCTAGAGGGTAGACCTGAAAGGAAGTCCATAAGGCAGTACTTTTAACGCATGATATCTGGTCCAAAAACCATCCAACCCACGTAGACGCCTGGAAACTCACATCAAATGTGGATTCTCCAGAGACATGAATGAGGGCATATATCTCGTGAGAAAAAACTTCAATGAATGCTTCAACAGGGTCCGGCCACGAACACACGGTCCGAGGGTCAGTAGTCCCCTCTTATAAATTAGTCGAACAGCGCTATGTCTTTTAGCAGCTAGGACCCGTGTGTGAAACAGAGATGAAAAAGAACGAGTGTGTCCCACTTGCTTAGGTGGCGACTTACCCACAGCAACAGAATCCGAGACCGAAATAGCTGAAACACCAGGAAGAGAAGGGGCCCGTGGCCCAGATTCTTGCAAGAGGCCTAAGATGGGATTCTGGGTGAAAGCCAGATCTGATGGTAAGCTCAAGGGGTCTGCAGAGTCCTGAGTGTCAGATCGACCTTGTTGTGCATCCAGGAAGTCCTCAGGATGGGGGGACTGAATTGGGGATGGACCGGAAACCCACTGTTTCAATCCGGGTTCCTGAATCCAACCAGCACCACGCAATGCCGCTTCCACAGTCCAGGTAGGCTCCATCAGGGAATCTTCTTTTTGTAAAGGTTGTAGCAAAAGGGATTGCTCTGCTGGGGGAGACTCTGATAAACCAATCTGCAAAGCGGTGCAAATTGCAGTCGGTAGTGATAGGGAAGATGGAGCTCCAGCCGTTACAGGCGAGGATGGTGCAGACACCAGATCCGACTGGGCAGCCGTGAATAATTCAAACGGATCTGTGGCACTTTGAGCAGAAGAGCAGGTAGTATCAGTAGCGTTAGGAAAAACAGCCAGTAATTTAGTTTGCAAGACAGGTTTCATCGTGGAAGAACAACATGTAGCGTCTGACAGGCGCTTCCCATTATCACACATGCACTTATTCACAGCAGCCTCAGTGAGACACGTTGCATTCAATACAGGAACTTCTGAGGAGGTAGAGCAATCCATAGTCGAAAAATCCATAAGAGACAATAACTCAGCAACAGGTTCTTTCTGAAGGGAAGCATTCAGTAGCATAGACTCTTTCACAGACTCCAGCTCAACCATTGTGGTCTCTAAACAGCCAGAGACAGGAGTCGCGACCAAGTCTCCTGTCTCTCCAGCCACCTCCACAGCAAGCAGAGGATGTTCCGCCATCTTGGACTCCTTCAGAGTAGGGGAATTTCCCCAGTGTCCTGGCCACATTTCCCTCATTCACTAAAAATACCAACAGCTTAATCTGGTTCAAAGTCAGTTGGCATTCATCTGTATCCCCTTCCCCCGGGTCATGCCTGAAAATAGGCAGGATTTGTCTAGTGCACTTACCCGGTCAACAACAACTAAATAAATAAATAAATATAAAGCTCAGAAAATTTGCCAGAACACTGGGAGCTCCTTCGCTCTGTACTTGTAATGAAAGATGGATGAGCCCATGGAAGGCTGCCTCTTGAAGAGGGGCAGAAGCTGGTGAACCACCGTGTCCAGACGACCAGCATCAGAATTCCTGCTGAGGCATTGGGATGGCATGCAAGTATTTGGAGCAAATAAGCATTCTGCGAGTGCTGTGACTGCAGCTGCTGAATGGGGGCTGCCTGGGCGCCGACACTGCTTCCAGTCAGAGTGGAGCATGTCTGAAGTGTGCAAGAGTTGTGCGGGGCACCAATATTGAACAACATTTGTCACTACTGTACTGCATGTGCCACCGTCCTGCAGTGTATGTACCCTGTTAACTGATTACCGTTTTTCTCTGTAACTGTTTTTGCAGCTTTCTGTAACCACTTTTGCTAATGTACACGCTTCTTTGTAACTATTGTGTCTTATTTGTTGTCATTGTATCTGATGTCACTGCATATAATGACGTGGAACCTTTGTAAAGGAGTCTTTGACTCAAAGGTATGTTATCCGATATCTTCAATAAATAAATGAGGAAAAACACTAACAGAGAAACTGTTATGGTAATATACTGGATGAGGGATAGAGGACCCAGTCTGTCTCACTAATAGATGGTACTCATTCATGCTAAGCCAAGTGTTTAAGCTTACATCAGCTGAGCCACTGGAGTAATGCTTAAGCCACAAATTTTTTGGAACTAGGTACCTACAGTGAAACGGGTACTCAGTCAGCTCCGGAGGACCATCAATCCAACATCTGATCTTTTGTCATAACTGTTGCTGGATCCCATAGTGTTAATATGGGGGGATGTTGTGTCTCCTCTAGTAGGAATTCTTAGTTCTGTTCTTGCTTCCTATTGTTCTTCCTTGGCCTACCACTGAATATCTGTTAGACCTCTGCTATAGGCGAGGGGTGGGGGGCAACATGGATTGGAATTGCCAGCCTCTGTCCCTAAACTTTCTGGCTCTAAGTAGTAACCAGTTATTTTAATGTGGCTCATGCTTCTGAGTGCCCCCTCATCTGAGGGCAAGCTTAGCACCACACCCCTCGTTGCTGTAGTCTGTAAGGGATGTCAACTGCTGGGCCAGTCATGGGAAGGGGGATAGCACCCCTAGGTATAACATGGCTAGAATAAAATGGCCACGGACGTGCTAGGGTTATGCCTGTTGAACAGAGTAGGGATAGACATAGCCCAACGGGGTGGTGGGTGGCCTCCATGTCCTATAACTTGATGGGCAGAAGATGTAAAACCAGCCAAAACACGACCCTGCCAGCTGACATAGTGATGGGTGCTGACAGATAATTATTGCTCACACTGGAGCAGTGGTGATGCCAGTGTTATTTATCTGAGAGAGTACAGCTGCACAGCATTAACATTTAGCATTCAAGGTGAAACCAATGTCAATGGAGTGGAATTGCCACAAGCTGATTATAGCTGGTTTTTAGGAACCACTGGTCAGAGTAAGTTCTGAAGCTCTCGCATTATGAATAAACATGACAGGATGGCCACTTGTCACAAGGCATGGCATGCTAAAGGAAATATGACCCCCAGAGTGGACCTGAAGCAGCCAACATCTACTGCTTGTAGATGCCATTATTATTTTCTGAAAAATATAAGCAGCATTGGACATTGTCTGAGTAAGGTTGTGACTTACTGGGTGATCACAGTACCGTAACAATCACTATATCAAAAAGAAGCCCTGAGGATATACATCAGGCTTTTGTATTAGAAAAACTGGCTTATTGCTGCAACAGGATTTGAATGCAGTGTAAAATTAATAACCCTTGAGGTATCACTGCATAGCCAGCCTTTTCTTATTAACTGGGTACGATCCCTTCAAAAAACGCCCTTTGCTTGCTTTAATTGTCCCCTTCAAATGTGAGCAACACAACCTCCAAGTAAAGAATGGGCTGTGTATCTTTAAATTCTTGGCACTCTCTCCATCGGCCATTTTAGGAGAGGATTTACTGAATGAGGGGCACCTGGGAGGCCAAAAGCATCATGAGATGCAGCTCCCAAAGATGGCGGCGCCACTCCCAATAGATACGCCTCGTGGCACGAAATGCAAATGCTGGGCGTGTCACAGCGCATGGAGATTCTGGTGTGGGAGATGAGGATGTCCCTGCCAGCATTGGGGAGTATCAGGCGCTCAGGTGGGGTGTCCCCACACACCGGATGCACTCGCGGTCGCGGGAGGGAGCGAGAACTCACAGTCCCGATTCGAGAGTCCTGCTTGATGCAGGTAAGGCCTCCCAAGTAATGAGCAGAAGGGAGGAAGGGAGAGATTCAATTCCCAACAGCAGGCTCGCCCTCGTGGTTGAACAAGGTGAACCGCGAGGTGATTGAGGGAGCGTCATGCTCCACCTGGGGACATACATTGTATCTAGCTCACTACCCCTGGTTGAACAAGGTAAACCAGAGGGTTGAGCAAGGCGTTGGTAGCGAAATACAAACTGTTTAGGGCTAACTGATCCCGGCGCCTGTTCCCCTCCTTCAGCAGATTGAGGTAAACTTGGGGGGGTGCACTGCACAATAACCAAAATAAATCTTAATACACAGTTCTAACTGGCCGTGACACCATGATGGCTAAGCTCTCTAGTACATAAACTAGGTTTATAGCACCAGTCGAGGCTACCATAGGTGCTTCAAGAGTCAGTGAACTAAAGACAAAATGGAGACAATTCAAAATATATTTAATATAGAAAGGGTTGTTGTAACCTAAAGCTCTTACTTTAAAATCTTGGCACAGTGCCAAACAATCTGTGACCAGCCTGGGTGAGATGCACAAAAGAACTGGGGAATCTGGGAGCTACGGGGGAGGAGACAGATGCAGAGGGGAGGAGACATGTCGGATTTCGATTCTGGAATTTCTTTTGTGCATCATCGTGAGAGGAGAGCACTGATTACCAATGTGTTGAGACTCGGAGTGCTGTAAAAAGGCACAAATATAATACATACTGCACCTCATGGCCGATGCTGAATCCCTGTGGCAAATCGTGTCTTTTCGACTAAAGCTTTACCTTACTGTATTTGAAATTTTTTTTCTCCACATCAGTGTTTCACTTGTTGTGGATTTTTCAGTATTTCATAGTGAGTAAGACACTCAAAGTGGACTTGACGGGTGAGCTACAGATGAAAAGCCAATATGTACTGTGGGGATTCAGCAGCAGCCATCTGAAGGCAATATTTATTTATTTTATTTTAGTCTTTGGTAACCAGGTAAGGCCCACTAGGCACAAGTGCCTGTTTTCAGGGGCGACCTGGGAGCACTGGGCAGTTAAGTGACTTGCTCAGAGTCACACAGTATGCAAGTGGAGGTTGTAAGAATCAAACCCAGGTCTGGTCTGCGGGATGTACCAAGCTCGTTCACAGCTCGTTACTCTAACCTCTAGGCTATACTGCCAGCTCATATGTATATACATTACCCAGGAGCAGGGAGGTAGCCAGAATGAAACGGAGGAGACTGTCTTTGTTTGAAAAGGCATTGTTTACTTTAATGGATTTATCTGCAGCTGTGTGGGGGGGGGTACTACAGGGAAGAACCAGGGTGAATCAGAGGATTTATGTTTTCCAACATTTCTCTGGGGCCATAACCGGGGGTCAAGGTTCGTTGAGGTTCAGTAAAGGTGCAGGGAGGAACTGGTAATGGAAGGGGTGTAACTACCGGAATAAACAAAAAGGGAAAAGACTGTTATGCTAATGAGGTTGGCACGTACTAGAGGCATTTACACAGATAAATAGCATACAGTTGGAAGACAGCTCTGTAAAAAGAACTAAGCACCATTACCGGTTTTTATTTTTTCTCCTCTAGTCATCATCACATCACATCAAAACAGAATAAAAAGTTATGACAGAGGCTACACTTATTTCTCACAATTTCTTCATTTCAGATGCCTGTTTACTTTTTGGGAGTATGGTCTGGAGGTACTATGCAGGACCACTGACTAAATTGGAAAGGGAGGCATGTAAATTCTGGAAATGAACAAAGACAGGTCTCTTTCTCATCCACAATTTCATCACATCACATACAAAGCAAAAAAACCAAAAAATCTCAAAACCACCCTAGCAGTTGTGCTAATCAAGTTAGCAGTGCGTCTGTGAAGGGAACGAGTCCTGCATGCCTTGACAAAGACGACTTTACAGAAGTCCCACTCTGGTTAAAAAATAAAGCCTCTGGGTGGCTTGGACACCGAAGAAGATGGCCACCTAAGCTCGCAGCTCGCTCCCTAGCTGAGACAATCCGTGCGAAAATACCAGCATCCAGGGAATTTTCTTATGCCTGAAACCACAATATGTCTCCTCAATAGCCGAACGTGTGTTTTGGTGGGTCTCATTACGTGTGGAAGCTGGCTAATTACCAATCGGTGCCGATCCTCTCGTGACCCTCTCCAGACTCGCTAGGCCGATACATCCTGATTCGATCAGACCTCTGCCGCACCATGTCCTCATTATAGCGGCCGCTGGGAACTACTACCTGTCTCTGCGTGGCAGTCGGAAGGCTTGCCCTCCCTCACTCACCTAGGAAAAGTCCTAAAATTTTGGCCCAGCTATCAGATGGCATCCGTCTCACAGAATGTGCAGGCCGTAGCCGCCACAGTTTCTACCTCTCAGCCGCCGATGTAGGTACATCCCTTCAGCACATAACAACTCTCTTGGAAACGTTACTCACTAAGGTGGATTCCATCTCAACCATGCTGGCAGGCACAGTGGCTGACGTTCGTACCCTCAATGATAAAATGAACGTAGTGGAACAGAGGACGGAGGGACTGGAGGTCAGCCAAGCAAAAATGCTACAGTGCATGCAGGAGCATAATGCCAAACTGGCTGTGCTTTGGCGGAGAGCAGAAGACCAGGAGAATTGAGGGAGGAGAAATATTAGAATCCTGGGTATACCTGAAGGGCTGGAAGGCCCTAATACAGAGCATTTTCTTAATGAGGAAATCCCCAAAATGCTAGGGGGAAAGGTGGCATGGCCCAATTGATGTGGAGAGAGCACATAGGATCCATAGTGGTCCCCAATCTGTGAACTTGCAGCCACGGCCTATCATTGCATACATCCTTAGATATTCCACTAAAGAACAGGTTCTGCGGGCAGCAAGAGATAAAGGGGAAATCCTGTGGTGTGGGGTGAAAATCTCCTTCTATAGAGACTTTTCCACAGAGGTGGCGGCCCGAAGGAAAGCTTTCATCCCAATAAAGCAAATTCTAGCACAGCAAAGTTTCAAATACGGTTGCAGACACCTGGCTCACCTGCATGTATCTGGAAAAGGGAGAGAGATTGTAGCTGAAACACCCCAGGAGGTCGAGGCATGGCTCATCAACTACTGGCCTCGGATACCCCTTGGAACTCCAAATCCCAGAAGGCTTTGGAGCCCAGGCCATCGTGCATATGCCAGGGGAACCCAAGTAACTAGCAGCAGTGCTCCTGGAGACCGAGGAAACAGACAGACTGCCACACGCCTAAATGCTTCCCCCAGGTCTCCTGATCTCGCAGCACCACCCGGGCTGGCAGATAGCAAGTCCAGTATCCAACAGCAGTCCATGCCTAATTCTCTCCTCCCCAGACCACAGCAGGGACCGGGCCAAACAACGAGGATCCATCACCATTGAAACGATGTCCATAGTTTACCCCCTAAAGGGCAGGAAACGGCACCACCAGCCAAGCAAACAAGGGATGATACTTCCTCACAGACTCTATTGGAACTAACAGACATCCCCGATGCCCTGCTTATGGAAGCTGCGTCGACGGAGTCTTGGGCAGATTATCCATCTGAAATGGAAGATTGTACAGGCATTGCCTCACTGCCTATTAAGCCTGGCCTACTATCATTTGATGAAGCACTTTCTAATGGTCCGATCAACCCCACTACATGTTCAGCTCCCATCAGAAGCGATGCTCCACCGGACTGATTTATTTCATAAGTGTCTCCTTTTCTTCCAATATTTTGCTGGCATTGTTATGTGTTTGGGGCAGTGGGGTTCATACTACTGCTAACTGGACTGTACCATAGTAAGGAAGCTTACTACCTCCATACGTAGCATCGCAGGATCATGCTGTGACGTTCACCAGGGTTTGTGGATGAATGTGCTACCCACACCCCTCAATGCCAGGGATCCAGGGATGACTCTGCCTTACTGATAGGCAGGTGTCCATCCTGTATATGTGCTCTACGTCTAGGAATCGACCCCATGCGGGTAGTGTACCTTAATTTACTGAGCTCTATATCCTATCTTGTGATGGGCGACTCATGCACCTGGGAGGGGCCCATCCTCCTTGCTGCACAATGTAGGACCCACTCTAAAGATTAATTTCATTGCCTACTATCAGTAATAGCACTCCCTTTAATCCTGGGCTTTAACCTCCCCTCCCCTCCCTTCCCTGGATGCCGCACCCCGTAGCTTCTCTGGACAAGGGTGACAACTTAGTAGTGTCATGTCTTAGCTGGGGAGGAGCTTTAGAGCCGATATTGTTAAAATTCCCAACCTCCATTTTAGGTACTCGGGCAGCGTGGCTGTGTGCCACCGCCTCACTTTGTGGGACAGTTGCACTTACGTACGTACCTTCAAGTATCTGTAAACTGTTATTTAAGTGAATTATTCTAGGAAGTTGTCACTGAGGTTTCTATTTTATTGGGGGGTTCCCCCCTTTTTTTCTGGATAGTGTATTCAATATAAGTCTAGATCTACTGTTGAATAGGTGTATTTCCTGTTCTCTGAGTGTTCGCAACACATTGTTATTTGTATTTGCAATTATTGTTCTCTGACATATTGTATTCATCTATACCTACCTGTTTTATCTACTACCAAGATGCTGCAGTCCTCCTTCCCTGCCATCAGTCTATACTGATCTTTACTTTTACTTGATCTCTCTGGCTGTGTCACAGGTATTCTCTCCATCTGCTCTCACTTTTCCCTGCTGGACTTCTAGCGTGAGTACCTCCACACTTATTTTTCTCAGGTGTAATTATGCAGAACTCTATGATGGGGATTAATCTTATACCATGAAATGTCAAGGGGTTGAACCACCCAACCAAAAGATCAGCAGTCCTTAAGCACCTACACTCCTTGCAGGCAGACGTGGCACTTATACAAAAGATGCACCTCACTGCAAGGAATGAATCGTGGCTCAAAAAATCTTGGATAAGCTCGGTACTGGCCAGCTCAGTGCAAACCAAGACCAAGGGGTAGCTATCCTTGTCCGAAAATCATGCCCTTGGGTAACAGACAAGGTACTCACTGATGCTCAGAGTCGCTGGATAGTGGCTCAGTTCTCTTACCCAGGAGGATCTGTTATTCTGGCCAACATTTATGGACCTAATGTGGATTCCCCAGATTTCTTCCTAGATATTAATCAAGCTCTTGAATCCCTATCCACGGGGTATCCAAACATTCCCATCATGCTAGGGGGAGAATTCAACCTGGCGATAGATATTTTCATCGATAAATCCAAACCGACTCCACAGACGCATCCCAAGGCTGTGCTCACACTGCAGGAGGCAATGAAAGAGTGGGGGCTGATTAATGTATGGTGGAGAGACCATCCCACTGGGTGAGATTATTCCTTTTTATCATCAGTACACACCACTTACAGTTGTATAGACTTTTAGCTAGTGAATACTTCGGCAGCTCATGATGTTGTCTCCTCCAAAATAGACAACACCCTTGTCTCTGATCATGCCCCGGTTTCTTGTTTGTATACCCCTTCAGGGCAAACCGGTTCTAGTCCTAGACAGCACTGCAATCCCCTATTGATTAAGGAGCCTGCATTCCAAGCGATGAGGCGGCCCACCGCCCAGGATTACTTTGCCCTTAATAAGGCCGCTGATACTTCAGCAGCTACGGTATGGGAGGCCTTCAAAGCAGTGCTGAGGGGTCGCACCGTCGCTTACGTGGCCCAAAAGAACGAGGCCCGGTGAGCTGACCTGCACCACCTCCAAGCCAAATTATCTACATTGGAGGCCCAGTTCAAATTGCCTGATGCAGTGGCTCTCCGAAGCATAGTCGGGCTACGGTACCGCATCAATACGATACTACATCAAAGGGCAGAGTGGCTGATGCTCGGGGCCAAGCGTGCATACCAGGAGGGAGGAAGGGAGGAGACAAAGGGGGCAAACTCCTAGCCTACCGGCTAAGGAAACAACAGGCCGCTTCACGTATTCATGTGCTCAGGAACCATAATGCAGAGACGATCACCGACCCTAAGCAGATCGATACCTGTATGCAACAGTTCTACCAACAACTTTATCAGTCGCACACCACCCTGGAACAGAGCCAACTAGAGACCCAGCTGAGGGACTTCTGCTCTAAAGCCAAAACTCCCCAACTGGCAGAACACATGAGGGCTGCCCTGGATGAGCCCTTCACAGAGCCAGAATTCAGGGTGGCACTGTCCCAACTCGCTAAGAGGAAATCCGACGGGCCAGATGGAATGACCACTGAATTATACCAACTCATAAGTTCAGAAATCGCTGCCCCATTGCTCTCTGCATGTCAGGAGGCCCATATGTCCGGTGCCCTCCTGCCCACCATGCAAGGGACACTTATTACTCTTTTACCAAAAAAATCAGACGATCCATTGGACTGTGCCAACTAACGCCCCATATCCCTGATATCAGTGGACTGCAAAATAGCAGCCAAGATGCTTGCCAGTCGCATAATGGAGGTTTTGCCTTCCATAGTGCATTCGTCCCAGGTTGGGTTCACTAAAGGAAGAGCTGCCATGGACAACATACGTCTGTTCCTTAATCTTAAGCGACTGGCCCTGCAATCTACTACTCCTATGGCCACGATGGCGGTGGATTTTTCGAAAGCCTTCGATTCCGTCGAATGGCCCTATCTGCATGTGGTACTCCAGCAATATGGCTTCGGTCCACATTTTCTGCAGTGGATCCGAGTGTTATATAATGAGCCATCAGCTCGCATCCTTACCAATAAGGACATATCTTCACCTTTTCCCCTACAGCAAGGCACCCGGCAAGGTTGCCCGCTGTCACCACTGCTGTTCCTGGTTGCCTTGGATCCTCTCACCTGGAAGCTACAGTCCACTAGGGAGATCCAAGGCATTCCAGTAGGGAAGCATGTGTATTTAACGGCCTCTTATGTGGATGACTTACTCATCACACTCTTGCACCCACGGGACACACTGCACCCAACCTTAGATGTCTTGCACACATTTGCCCTCCTCTCTGGCTTGAAAATCAACCAGTGGAAAACCAGTGTCACCCCTCTAAATGCAGCCTGTTCTCAAGACTGCCTTCAGGACCTGGGACTCCCTTGGGACCCCAGCAACCTCACCTACCTGGGCATCCATATACCATTTGACTGGAGGCTTATTGAATCCGGAACTTCTCTCCCCTCTTAGAGCAATTAACCACTGAAGTATCTCAGTGGCTCCAGCTTAATCTCTCTCTGTCAGGCAAGATCGCTGCAATCCGAATGCTTTTCCTGCCTAGAGTCACATACCTCCTTAATAACCTCCCTATTATCCTGTCAAAAAAAATCTTCAGACAGATGGATAGAATTATCTCAGAATTCTTGTGGAGGGTAAGAGACCGCGATGGAGCATGCATAAACTGTGATCCCATTGGTCTAGGGTTGGCATGGGACTCCCATGGCTACAAGGATACCATTGGTCCTTTCTCGCAGCTCAGGCCACGAAATGGTTTCTACCCACACTTTCTCCCCCGGTATTGTGGGCTCAGCTGGAAGCTCAAGTATTATGGGAGCCCCCCCTTGGTTTGCTTCTGACCAAACTACCGGTCCCCCACAACTTGCTCACGCCAGTTATGGCTGAAACCAGGAAGGCATGGTTTCGCCTCATGGCCGCAGCTCAAACCAAAAAATCTGAGGGCTGGATGCCGTTTCGATACCTTAATCTCTGGCACAACTGGCTCCTAATGATGAATAACAAACCATTTAATTGGGTGCTGTGAGCCAAGAATGGTATATATACAGTCCAAGACTTATATCTCCCTGACTCCACCACACTCATGTCTTTTGAGCAGCTCAAAATCCACTATTCACTTCCGTCCCAAGACTTTTGGACATTCTTGCAGCTCCGGGCAGCAGTTCAGTCCACCAACTGGTCTCAGACTGTTGATTCGAAATGGCTCTGGATTTCCACTTTGCACCTAAGACCTACAGTACATCTCGGGGCCTCGCAGATAAGTTTTACAGTACTTGGTAGGAGGCACAATCAGGCTACACAGAAAACTGCAGACTTGCTTGGAGTAGCGATCTCGACTGCCAAATTACGCCAGACGGATGGGCGTACTGCTTGTGCCAAGCCCACGCCTCATATAAAGATGCCTAGAGCCAACTGATACCACTTAAGATCCTGCTTCGCTGGTACTGCACGCCGGCAGCTCTACATAAATGGGGCATCCTTCCTTACTCTGAATGCTGGCGATGCCGCAAAAGCCCAGCCGACATTTTACACATACTGTGGCAATGTCCCACCCTGGTTCCCTTTTGGGCCTCAGTGGAAATGGACTGCTCAGGTGTGTTAGGGCAGCCCGTTGACCTTTCCAACCCCATGCTCCTATTGGGAGATGCCACCTCTTTGGGGCAGATCTCACCACAACAGTAGGAATGGGTTTTAGTGGCTCTGCTGGAAACCAAACGCATTTTGTTGATGTCCTGGCGACAACCTCTGCTGCCTGCTATCTCCCTTTGGCACTCCGCCTGGGGCTGGCCACCTTTGAGAGGCTTTCTTATGCTAGCAGGGGACAATTGTCACTATATCACAGCAAATGTGAGGCATACCTCAACTCAACCCTCTGTCAGGTGTCCCCTCCCCCTCCCCAAAACCCACTGGATCAGCAGATTGGGTAAGTTAGCCCTCAAGTATGCAGACCTGTAGAGAGGATTTCTGGGAGGAGCATGACATACTTGTTCTGTGTGTAGGCACTCCCCTGTACTATAACTCTCACTTGTACTTTCCTGTTCACTCTTGACTTGAGAGACTTGTGTATATGGATTATTACTCCTACTACTTGTAATTCTGTTATCTCTACCAATGTTGGAAGACCGTAGGCCTTTGATTATTGTTACCTTTATTAGTAGAAATAGTAGTCTATTGTTCATGTTTTCTCTTTTTCTCTCAGTTGTTTATAGACAATGTGTTACATGTAGGAATATTCTGCTGTGTCTAGTTACGTACATGATCTATTGATTGTGGTATGGATCTATCGGAAAACAATAAAAATGATTCAATGATAAAAAAAAGTCTCTGAACTGTACAGAAAACCTGAAACAATGCAAAACTGACACCATAGGGACTTACAAAACACACAGGGTTACTGTTAAAGCCAAATAAACTTGATGTGTGGTACGTATGTTGCAGCTTTTATTGGCTGCGTTGTGCTTTTGGCATTCGTCTACAAGTGCCCGCCGATACTACAATAAAATATGTGAAACAAAAGAACACATACAGAACCCCAAGATAATGAAACCATACTGTCCTGTAAATCATGGTACTGTGACACTACCACAAAAATCTGCTACTGATATTTCACAGGTGTTGGAAATCATGGTGTGCTACCATAAGGTTATAATGAAGGTATATAGACAAAGACTGGAGCCCGCAGATGACGTCACTTCCAGTTAGTGCTGTCAGTCAAAGTCAGAAAATGAAGGATAGACAGGACAGCTTAAAAAAATAATTTTTCCTGACTTTGGACCTTTTGGGGCTTGTGGACTGCGCAGTTTGCATTTCAGGATGACGAGTTTCACCGCTGCAGATGCACACATTGCTGACAGTTCTCCTTTAATGACCAGATGGGGGATGGGGCCCGAGGCTCAGCCAAGAGACACCTCCCAGAAAATGACTGGCTTCAAGGTTGTTATTGCAGTTATAAGTCTAATCCCAATTACAACCTTGCTTTTCAATCTTTTGTTTAAACTTACAGTTGATGTTTTGAGTGATGTGGAGGGAAAGGTGTGGAGAGAGGACATCTCCCATAGCATACATCACTGGCACAAAAGGATTGGAATCTGGCTCAGTCTAAGAGATTAATGGCCAGTTCTGAAGCCAATCAGGAACCTTTCCAGGCTCAGGAACATTTAACTAGATTTATAACTGCTGAGAAATGAGGGACGGTGTCGATGGGCTACCAGACTTTCTTCTGTCGAGTTTTCTACATTCCTTGGACGCTCTACTTATCCCTATGTTAGTTTGCTCATCATGGTTTCTTTCCCTCTGCAAGCAAGGATTTCTTGAGTTACCTCAACCCCTAATACTGGAGACTGGACGGGAGATTGTCCACTTAGGTACTGGATGGCAGGACCCCAAAGAGGGAAGGGGGGTAGTATAGCAATGGGCCTGGGTGTAGCATCCTGGGATCAACAGCTACAAGGAGGGGCAGGTGGCACTTACAACAGTTGAAGAAGGACCCTGGTTGGAGGCCCCCAGGGGAAAATATGTTTTAATTATAATTACAGTGCTGCCCGCCCATGTATATAAGCAATAAGACACAATAGGGTGTGCAGTATGATGAGATAACTGCATGTACAGAGGTCTTGTGCCTTCGGTCTCTGGAAGTGCTGTTATCTCAGCACAATGCATGTTCCCAGATGTCTCATTGCACTTATAAATGAGCTTTTATTTTAAACATAATTTTTTTATTATACTTCAAATTTTTAATACCCAAAAGCTGTAATGAATGACTGTTTTTAAGCTTCCACCTGCTGTGACTAGTAGGAGAAGGGAGGTTATAATACCCTTGTACACCCAGCTGGTTAGGCCGCAACTGGAGTATGGGGTCCAGTTCTGGAGTCCATACCTCAAGAAGGATGTGGAGAGGCTTGAGCGCGTCCAGAGGAGGGTGACAAAGATGGTTAAGGGAATCAGTCACTTAACATACGAGGAGAGACTGAGGGCCCTAAACATGTACTCCCTGGAATAAAGGAGGGGGGGGGACATGATTGAGACATTCAAATACTTAAAGGGTATTAACAAATTGGCAGTAGGAAACATATTCCAACTAAAGGGGCAATCGAAGACAAGGGACCATGATTTGCAAATTATAAGGGGGAAGTTCAGAAGAAACATTAGGAAGCACTTTTTTACAGAGAGGGTGGTGGATAAATGGAATAGGCTTCCAGAAGAGGTGGTCGGAGAGAGGACGGTGAGAGGGTTCAAGGGGGTGTGGGACAGGATCAGGGGCCTGTTGGCAGGGGGGTGGGTTACAGTTAAGTCCCAGCAGTGGTCTAGGCAACCTGGGCAGACTAGGTGGGCCTGGCGGCCCTTATCTTTTTTTTTTTACAACTCTTTTTTTCTGCTCCGCTTTGACCCTGGGAAACTCTCTCGGGCATCCACTTTCCCCCATCTCTACCTCCGGGTCTGAAACTCCTCGTTCTCCTAGCACCATCCCGGCTATCCTGCCAGCTCTGAGCCTCCCGAGGTAGAGCCACCCTTTCTGCCCAGGGCACTCTATCTAGAATTCGGACTGGGATGGGCTCGGCCCAGAAGTTGAGTAAGTCCGGCCATTGGAGTGTGGCTGAGAGGGTGGTGCTGTCGCCTATCCCCGAGAGCGGGGATTTTCCTTAGTTTACACCCTTGGTCTCCCACCCCTCCCCCGAGAGCTCGGACTTTCAATGGCATCAGGATGCCTGCCGCAGCTCTCGTCCTGCTACTTAATGCCCCCTGGCATGTGCAGTACCACCGGTCTCCACTGGAGGCCACTGCAATGCTGGGCTTGCCTGAATCCCACCCCAGAGAGAGGAGAGCTGTCCTCCGGATGCTCGAGAGGAGAGCTGCCCTCCGGACGCTCGATCCTCTCTCTCCCCTGCCAACCCCCAGCAGCCCATGCTCATTCCCGAACCCAGGTTGCCAGCATTGCACGAGGTGTGTCATCCAACGCCTCAACCCTCAGCGCCACCAGGCCGGCTATGGCAGCCCTTTTCTGCTGTCATGTTTCTATGTTTCTATTGAATTTACTGCTTTTCAATTAGGTTCTTTGGCCTGATGGAGATTCTGCAGTTGTAGCTTTTTCTTTTAGTTTTTGAACTACTGCAGCATTACAGTCTGTGTGGCATTCCCTACCCAACCAAGTTATCAATTACGGTTTGTTAATCACATTTCTTTTTATAATGTTTGTGTGGTTTACATTTTTCATATGTGTTGGTTCTGTGATGGAACTCAGTGTGGCATAGGATGTGGGAGCACAGAACTCGTGGGCACTGGTGCTGCCATAGGAAACTTCTTCCTATCCAACAGTTCAGTATCTTCAGGCCTAATTCTGAGATGGGGCTGTCTTGGCACATCCGATCTACCAAAGATGTGTTCTTGTGGGTCCCACCTGCACCCTGATCCCTCTTCAGTCCCAATCAGTTCAGTGGTTCAGCACCCTAGTCTCATTACTCCCTGATGTCAGTAGCCCCCCAGTCTCATTCCCCTGTGTCACTGACTGTTTGTTTTGGTCCTATGATGATCCCCGCCCCCACCAGCTCCTCTGATAGCAGTCACAGAGTTACAACACCCCTGCTGCCTGCCCTTCATAGCAGTAAAGATGTGTGTTGCAAAACTCTCTGACTGATGTAGCAGGAGTCACCACGCTTTGTGTAACTAGCAAGGTGACACCCCCAGCCCTGTCCCCCTAAAGCCCCATCCTCATCCCTACACATTCGCAAAAGACTTTTCAAATGTGCAGGAAAGGCTTGTGACCTCATTTCAGTAAAGCTCTTGGATCACAAAAACATTACTGTTACACCACAATAACTGCCCCCCCCCCCCCCGTGACTGAAAATAAGGCTGCAGGCTAAAAGGGACAAGAGGCTCAAATACATGAAATGTTGACTCCTGCCACTCGACACGGCTGGAGAAACCAGTCTTATTTAAATTTCAGGGATGATCAAGTTGTGCAGAACCTCAGCATGGTGCACAAACACAGCTAGTACACAAGAAGACCCAACATTTCACTACTGAAAGGAACTTTCTCAAAGGCATTGCTGCTTGGAACAGCCAAATGTCATGCTGTTTTTTTATTATTTGTTTTGTTTATCAGAAGCCCATGTTGCCTAGCTGATAGAGCGTAAAATTGATTTGATGGAGACCGACTTTGAATTCCACAACTGTCAATTATTAATTCATTTAACTGTGACCTTAAGCCTCTGTCTTTGTGTCTGTCTATCTGTGTCTCTCTCTCCACCTTATGTCCTAGGGTTTTCCTTTCCTTTCCTTTTCCTCTGTCAGTATCACTCTCCCACTACACATCTAATGACTATTAAATTGTTCGTGGCTTATAATGTGCGTCGGGATACAGTGTGCGTAAAAGGAACAAACTAACACTAGCTTGCTTTCCTTTATTAAAGTCTTGCCCTGTAAATCCACTGCATTGGCGTGACCTCTAGGTGACAAGAGTGTGAGTGGGTGGCGAGGGAAGGGGAGGGGAGGATGGGAATTGGAGGAGGCTCCTCCAAACTACAGTGACTTGATCACCCTGCAATCTACTAGCCCAGCATACACTGAACTCTGCTATATGGCCTCTAGTAAATATTTGTGTAGTCTGCATTCCTAAAGGAGGAGTCTGCAGTGGAGTGTAAATAAGGGACAATTAATTGTTTACACAATGACAATGGCAAACAGTTTCTCGTCATTTACTTAGTGAAGAGGCTTCTCACCATCATTACGGAAAATTGTTATTGCAGCCTAAGCATTTGTTTCTAATGCATGTGCCTTATATCCTGCACAGTGGTAGTTCACGTTATAGCACAAATGTTTTGCCCATACCATTTTATTCCTGTCTTGGCAGTATAGCCTAGATGTTACAACAACAAGCCTGTGAACAAGTCTGGCACACCCAGCAGACTTGGGTGTGATTCCCACAACCTCCACTTGTATACAGTGTGACTCCAAGCAAGTCACTTCACCTCCCTGTACTCCTGGGATGCACCTGGAAACAAGCTTTGACTCAATGTGCCTTTCCCAGCCCAAAACTGTAAAATAAAAAAAATAAATGCCATTTTAGATTGCTCTTTTTCTCTTGACTTTTAAGATACTTATTTCTCCCCATTTTGAATCTGCTTTTATATGTATAATAATAATTAATGGAAAACATCATGAAATATGGCTGCCCCCAGGTCTTCACCAATTTTCACGGTTGTTTTTGAGCTTCCTTTGTTTAACATTACTCTTCTTGTGACTACGATGAGCTAGCATACAACATAAGGCAGTATAGTGCAGTGGTCTAAGGCTCTGAGCTGCAGCTTTGGTGACATCCAGCAGACCAGACCTGGGTTTGAATCCCACTGCTTCCACTTGCATACTGTGTGACCCTGAGCAAGTCACTTAACCTCCTTGTGCTCCCAGGTCGCTCCTGTAAAAAAGCTTTCAGCTTAGTGTGCTATACCTGGTTAAACAACGAACTAAAAAAAAAATTAAAAATAAACAGCTCTCTAACTTTATGAGACAGCAGGGATGTCAGGGTTAACTTTAGGCCACAAACTGTAAGCTCTAACATGTTGAATATAAGCAGAAATGAGGCACCATATAGGTGAATTCTGAAACAAAGATAAACATCAGGGATTTAAGGAGTGGAGAATGAAATGTATAAAACAATTTTTAACAAGAGATGCTAAGGAAAAAGAAAATCACTGTTGGCCCCAGGAGAACACAGACAGTTACACAACATTAAAAATCAAGTATACGTCAATGCTGGATGTTCACCACTGGTATAGATGCCTGGCGTACATACTAGACGCATTGTGGTGAACTTCATGGGTTATGTATTACCAAAGTTAAGAGCCTGTGTTCATAAATTTTGATGCAGACTCATAACTTTTTGGTTTTTTAATGTATTTGCCCCAAATTGTCGACATAGCCTTCTTATGATCCCACCTCATGAACAAGTGCAGAGAAAATTCTCAACTCCTGCCTGAAAGGTGATTCCATGTAGGGACTGTGAAATCACCTTTTGGGATGCAAAAAAACAGATTTTGCCTAGGATTTGAAAAATGACAGCTGTCACATTCATGAGGTGATGTAATGAAATGGTTATGTTGAAAATTTGGGGTAAAGATATTGAAAATTACCAGAATTACGAACCTGCATTCACAAAATTTAATGTAGGCTCATAACTTTACTGTTTTGTAGTATTTTCTATGCCTAATGTTCAACATAGCCTTCTTATGATACCGCCTCATGAACAAGGGCAGATACACTTTTCAACTCCTGCCCAAAAGGTGATTTCACACAGTGACCATGAAATCACCTTTTGGGATAGATTTACCTTAATTCACTGCAATTGTTCATGAGGTGGGGTCCCAGAAAATCCATGTTGAAAATTTGGGGCAAAAATATTCAAAAATGGCCAAGTTATGCCACTAAATTCAAAATCCGATTGAAATACATGGAACTGCATACCTGATTTCCTCAGTTCATGGTCAGCTTTGAAGAGTGAAGATGTAGTAGTAGTAAAAATGTTTACTTATACAGGAAGGAAGACCAACTTCAAACACCATTAAGACCACTAGAGCCCTCTTTACAAGGTGTACCTGTTTAGATGACAATAATTAAAACAACAGTTTCATTTTACATACAAAAGACACTTAAGCACAACTTACACATACAAATAAATATGCTATACAATAAACATCTTCTAAATGCGAATAACTCATCTATCACATAAACAATGAAAATACTTCTCCTGATTCATAGCTGTATTAAATGTTGCTATAGTTATAGCCTGAGTTTTAAATTCAGGTGGAAGTTCATTCCAGGTCATAGCTGCCCTGTACTGGAAAGACATTTCTACAAACCTATTTCTATTTTTTGGAACTATCAGATCTCTTGCTCCTTTCTTCCTTAAATTAAACTGATGTGAAGGGCTAATCAGCCTATCTCCTAGGCCTGAAGGAGAAGCAGATCTGTATATTTTATAGACTAATTTAGTCCAGTTATTTTGTCTTCTAAATTCGAATGAAGTCCAATTTAATTTTATATACATAGTGCAATGGATGAGTATCATACCTACATCTCAAAACAAATCTGGCCAGGCCATTATAACATGTATCCAGTTTATTTAGACATTTTTTTATTAGCACTAGAATAAACTTGACTCCCATAGTCAATCAAAGGGATTATTAGTTGGTTTGCTATAACCACCCTATCTTGAATACTCAAACAATTTGTTACTCTTCTAAGTGTACCTATCCTGGAATGAACTTTCTTTGTCAGTACATTTACTGTATATGTTGCTCAAAAGAAAGCTTTTGATCAACATATACTCCCAAATATTTAAAAGTAGAAACCTGAGCTAACTGACTACCATTTGCAGTGTATACTTGCAATTTATCTTCTCTGGAATTTTTCTTAAGAATGTTATTGCCAAACAGCATTACCTGAGTCTTTCTTGCATTCAAAATGAGGTTTGATGAAGTAAACCAATCTTGTAATGTATTTAAGTGTGTCTGTAACTTTGTCTCAACCGCACCAGTATCTGAACCTACAGAAACCAGAACAGTGTTGTCGGCATAAAGCCTAATGTCAGAAAATTGTATTTGACTGGGAAGATTATTAGTGTAAATAATAAATAGCAAGGGTCCTAATATGGACCCTTGTGGAATCCCATGTGTCACAGGAAGAAACTTAGAACATAAATCGTCCACCATTACCATCTGAGATCGATTTTTCAAGTAAGATTGAAACCAGGTTAATGGTTCTTCAGCTAAACCTAAATGCTTCAATCTGTTTAGTAGTATTGGGTAATCGACCAAATCAAACACTTTTGATAAGTCGACAAACACTGCACCCACAGATCTAGACTCCCAAGAGCAGTTGATACTAAGTCTATAAACTCCGTGAGTGCGGTGGTCGTAGACATACCCTTTCTGAATCCTGATTGGAATTGATTTAACTTATTGTATTTTTCAAGGTAATTTGTGAGCTGGCTATGAACCAATCTCTCCAGCAGTTTCAAAAGGATAGATAGTAAGGCAGTTGGCCTGTAATTTGTTGGACCAAAATCTGAACCTCCTTTATGTACGGACACAATATTAGCCCGTTTCCATGACTCTGGGAATTTACCTTCAAACAAGCTTCTATTTAATAGGTCTGTTAGAGGTTAGGCTACCTCAAAAGCACAATCTTTTAATGATCTTGTTTCAATATCATCCAGACCCTTTGCTTTATTTGATTTTAGTTTTTTTTAGTTCTTTTATAACTCTTTTCTTTGCTATAATTTTGAATCTGAATAGGGGAACACCTTTCTGCTCATTCTGGGTTTCCTCCGTTTCCATTCCAAAACTTCTTAAGTTATTTTGCCTACTGGGGATATCTAAATCTGAGAGCTCCACAAAATATCTATTTAAGGAGTCAACTGCAGTTTCTAAATTTTGTGGAACTCCATTTTCAATTACCTTTATATCCTTTGAATTCCTTGATGAATTTGTAAGAGTCTTGAACAGTTCCCAATATTTCTTTGGGTCTTTTGTTTCTTTAATCTTATTTTTATAATATTGTGATTTTACATTCCTAACCTCCTAGGTAATTTTGTTTTAAATCTTTTAAATTGGTCCCATGTTGTTTGGTTTGAAGTTTTATTTGATTTCTTCCAAAGTACCATTTTTTGAAAAATCAGTATTTTTAATTTATCATTTATCCAGGGTAGGTGATGTAGTTTCCTTACTTCTCTTTTATAAGGAGCATGTTTATTACATACTTCTAGAAACATTTTTGTAAATTCTTCTACCGCTATTTTTAAATCAGGGATGAGGGAAATTCAATACCTTTTTTGTTGTGACATCTGTTGTTGAAAAAAGTTATTATATTCTCTATAACACCTTTTTACACTATATTCAACTCTGGGTGGGTGTTGTTTAATTTGCTCGATACTGATATTACAGGATACAATGTTATGATCCCCGAAATTTGGGAAACATACATTTGTTTCCAGAACCCTTATACCGTGGGACAAAATTATGAGGGGTGGGATATTCAAAAGGGTTGCGCTTTCGCAAGTCCGAAATTGCACCATTCTGCAATATTCAGCAGGAGGCAGTTGCGCCCCCCAAGGCAAGCTGAGCAACAGCGCAATGCAAATGAATGCATGCTGAACTGAAGGGAGAGGAACCATGCATAAACTGCACAGTCCAATATTCAGCTGGAGTGTGGGAGGATGTTTAGTGTGCAACCACATAGAAAAACTTAGAAAGGAGATTGAGGGTCTGCAGGAGGAACTAAGACAGGCAAGGCAGATTGGGGGTGGATTTAGCTCAGTACTGGAGGGAGGAAGAAGGGGAGATGAGGGAGGGCGATTTAAGCCAACAGTGGTGAGGAGAGGGTCAGAAGAAGGGAAGCAGAGACAAAGGGCCCAGGCCAGGAAGAACAATTGCCAGGGAAACCAGGTCAGGAGACAAAAGACAAATGGAAGGAGGAGATAGGGACTTGTGAGGGGAGGTGAAGAAGTCGCAAAAGTCATGGAGTGGAAAGGAGAGAACAGGTTACTATGAAGAGAGGGGGAGCGGGCATTTGTGAAGGGTCTTCAGAAAATAGTTTTGCACTGCTAGAGAGGAAGAAGGTGGAGGAGGGAAGTGATGAAATTAGAGGAGTAATTGATAAATGCCTGGACCAAACTGGAGCAGGGGAAGTTCTTCTGGGAGAATTGCAACAGGGGTAAAAGGGGGAATAAATGCAGGAGGAAGAAGAGGAGCTGGAAATGAGAGAGGAGATGAATGGAAGCAAGCAGGAGTAAGAGGGTGGAATCTTAGTGCTGGGGACCAATACTAAGAGGAGTTAGGTGGGGTAGCAAGGGGGAGAGACATAGTCGCATTTGGGTGGAGGCCATGCTAGGAATGACAGCGGAAAGGGTGGGACAGTCTGTTCTGAAATATGCTAGAAGGGGTTGGGACAAGCCTCATTTAATTATACATCTTGGGACAAACGACCTGGCTGACAAGACAGTAGATACAGTCCAGAGGAGGTTTGAGGAACTAGCACAGTTATGTGAGGGGGCAGGAAGATCAGTAACTTTTTCAGAGATACTTCCAGTGCCAAAGGCAAGCACGACAAGAAAGCTGAGAATAGAGGAATTTAATGGATGGCTAAGAACCTGGTGTTGTGCTAAAGGGTATGGGCTGTTGGGGGGGTGGAGAGGGACCTGGGAGGACAGTAGTCTGTGCCAAGGACAGACTATGCTTGAGTGAGCGGAAAGAAAGTGTTGAAACAGAGGATGGAGGAGTACATAGAGGAAGTTGGGAATTTAAACTAGGAGTGGGGGTGGCAGTTGGGGAGAGATATGCAGAGACCACAGGTTGGGAAACCATATGAGCTTACCCCCCCATAACAGTGACAAAGGACAAATGGCAAGTACTATTGGTGATGCTAGGAAAGGAGGGCAGGATGGGGGGAGGGTGGAAGGTGGTTATCCTTAATGCTAGGAGCCTTGGGAGGAAAACTGCAGAGTTACAGGTTCTCATGGCAGAGGGAGAGGTGGACATTGCAGCCATCACAGAAACATGGGCCACCCAATACAATGACTGGGACCTGTCTGTACCAGGGTACAGGTTATTTCGTAGGGACAGGGTGATTGGGAAGGGGGGTGGCACTATATGTGAAGGAAGAACTGAAGTATGTAAGGGAGGAAGGGGAGGAGGGTAGTACGGAGTCACTTTGGATGCAAATCCAGGATTCCAAGAATAGGATTCTTAGAATGGGAGTGGTGTACAGGCCACCATCTCAGACAGAGGAGTTAGACAGGGAACTAGCGGGACAGATCAGGAGGACCTGCAAGAAGGGTTGTGTGCTGATTTTGGGGGACTTAACATGCCAGGAGTGGACTGGAGCATCCCAACAACCAGGAACAGAAGGAGCAGGTACTGCTGGATGCCTTCAGGACAGCTTCCTTCTGCAAATGGTCAGTGAACCAACCAGGTTAGGGAATACCCTTGACCTTGTGTTGGCAAATGGGGACTTTGGTGAGAGAACTTACAGTGGAGGAACGCTGTCGGGAGTGACCACCACTCAGTATGGCTCACATTGGATATGGGCAAGGAAGGAGTGGAATCTGGCACAAGAGTGCTGGACTTCAGGAGGGCCGACTTTGGGAGGATGGGGAAGTGGTAAAAGGGTACCTGGCCAGAATTCAATCTAGTATGGACACTAACCAGAGGTGGAGCCATACAGTTGGGGGTGGAGGCAACCAAAACTCGCTGCAAAGCCCAGAGCAAGAAGGCTAGGGCTAAGAAACCGATCTGGTTAAGCAAGGAGGTCATGGAAAAGGTAAGGAGGAAAAGAGCTGCCTTTAGGAAGTACAAGAAAACAGGGAGGGGGAAGGGAATTAATTCATTCACATATCTGGACTGCCTTGTACAGTATGGGCTGCACACCCATTGGCTCTTGCTCTGCACCAATGGGTGTGCAGCCCTACTGGGCAGTCAGTCGTATGGTGGCGAGGTGGCAGGCGGGTGGATGCTGCCACCCGCCGCGCCGGGGAGCGGGTGGTGGGGCTTCATAGGTGGGGTGGGGGACACTAGATCACCAGGATATGGTCTTGGGGGTGTCGACACAATGCAGCCCGCGATCGGCTTAGCGTCCACTGACCACCAGAGATACGCTCTGGGGTGTCGCAACATAATGCAGCCCGCGATCGGGCTTAGCGGTCCACTGGACCACCAGGGATACATTCCTGGGGTGTCGCAACATAATGCAGCCCATGATCGGGTTTAGCGTCCACTGGACCAGCAGGGATATGTTCTGGGGGGGGGACACTTTGCTGCACGCAATCGGGCTGGTAGGGGGGTTATTTAAGCTTTCACCCACGATCGGGCCAGTCGGGGAAGGGGTATTGTTATGCTTTTGCCCACGATCGGGCTTCAGGGAGCGTCGGTCCCCGATGGCTGCTGCCTGGCAGGGTGCCAGGCGCAAGTCCTCGGAGATCGGCGCACCTGCATGCTAATGGCATGCAAATGGAACCATAAATATAAGCAAATGGCCCACCCTGCACCTTGCATGAATTATGGCCCCATTTGCATGTCACCTTTTGAATATTGGAAATTTGCGCATGGCACAATGGTACTTGCGCCACCGCAACTTGAATGCTCCACTCTGACCACTTGCAGTGGCGAAAGTTCCACTGCACCATGCACAGTGGCTGTAGCCGGGGGGTGATATTCAAAGGAGCTGTTCAATAGTGCAACTCCTTTGAATATCGCCCCGGCCACACCCCTCCGCAACTATTTTGTGCAGTGCAAGGGCTTGCGCCACAAAATAGCGCAGTTTGAATATCCAGCCCGAGGTCTAAAATATTTCCAGGGCTGTCGATCTTCCCTTTTCTAGTTGGTGTTGTAACTACTTGAGTCAGATCTAAACTCTGAACAAATTATTCTAGTTTCTGACCTCTCTTCCCCATGCAGTGTTAAAATCCCCCACTAAAATTATTTTTTTATCTTTAACATGTGACCCTATTTCATCAATCAACTTCTCAAAATAGTTTATCTTTACCTTAGGATGGGGGATAGACCACACCAACAATAAGGTCGATAGATAAAACATATACCAGGATACATTCTATTCCTTCCATTTTACCCAAATAAACAATTTCTGAATGCCCCAGGGTATAGTTTAAGTACAGTATAACCCCCACCCCACCCTGAGCCCCTCTGTCCCTTCTGTGGAAGCAGTAATCACTTAAACATATATCCTTATTTTCATCTTTCTTTCCCAGCCAGGTTTCTGATAAAGCAATAATATCTGTTTTTTCTACACTAGCCCATGTTCGAAACAGATCCATTTTATTTACCAGGCTACGTGCGTTATCATGCATGATTTTAATTTGCCTGGTTTCTGGTCCTGGATTTGTTTCAACATCTCCACTAAGCGTCACAGACACCAGGAGAACCCACCTAATTTGTTTTACCGGTGTTCTTTTTTGGAGACAACAAGTCTAACCTTATCCGATAATCTCTAAAATGTAGTTTTACTAATAAAAAGGGGTTTCTTCTCCTGATTAGGCCCAAGCTATTTTTACTACAAACAGTTTGGGAGGGAAGACTTTGGTGAATCTGGCACTTTAGAGATGAAGACTCTCTAGAGTATACAGAACACATTTGCAAGGTACAAATCAACACTAACAGCGCCCCCAATACATAGGTAAACATTGGTTTCCCATTTCTTATACAATCCCCTTTAACAGCCATGTTTTTCTATTAACACTAAAAACAAAAATAAAAAGCAATCAATCACCAGTTTCAATACCAGAAAATCAGAATATATCAAATCAATCGGTAGACAATGGTTTCTCAAACAGTATTATATACTGGTGTCAAGAATTTAAAAACAGCCTTAAATTTGTTCTAATAGTACTTACTTTTCAGGCTTTGCTAATTGTTTAGTTGAAATTTTTGCTTACTTACTTATTTAAACTGCCTGAATTATATTAAAACATTTTAGACATAATTGCCACATTGGTTTACTAAACAGTCTTTTCTAAAAGTGATTTTCTCTGCCGAGTGGCACTCACGCCACTCACGCTTGTGCCACAGCGCTCACGCTGGAGCAGCACAGACCTTTTATCTGGTGCAGCTCCTCCTTCAGCAATGACGTGCCTCTCAGTCCACTCCTCCTCCTCGAGTTTTACTTTCTCCAGTAAACCGGAACCCTCATTCTCTGGCAAGGCTAATGGGCTGTGTCTGCGGTCCACAGAGAATTATGGTGTTGGACCCCAGTGGGTAAGTAAGAGCTTGGGGTGGGGTGTGGTGGTGAGCGCTGAGTTGGAGAGTCAGATGGGGGGACTAACCACGCAATAGACATTGATGGGTGTTTTTCTGTTTTTCAAGGTTAAAAAAAAGAAAAAAGATGAGGGAAGGTTTTCTTTATTTCATATGGTTACAGCAACACTGGAGGATTAGTCACCCCCAGTGTTAGTGTTATGTTTTTTTGGGGGGTGGGTGCTGAGAGAGAGGGTCGGGTGGGTGGCACAGTTACAGGGACAGCAGCAATAGACATCAATGGATGGTTAATGAAACAAGGGCTTAAAGTGATAGAAATCAGGGTATTTTAACTCAAGTCACGATACCGAGCGTGCGCAAATGCATATGCATATTTTCGGGGATATGCATATGGATTCATGCATGCCCAGTATCACGGCTTGAGTTTAATACCCTGGTTTTTGTCATTTTAAGCCCTTGTTTCATGTCAGCTTGCAGTTTCCCAAGTTCAGCTTTAGTCATATTTTTAAAATATCAGTTTAGTTGAACGTGGGAGTGCTGAGCCGTGAATGAGACTTCTGGTGCGTTAGCACCATTTAGAGATGTGACCTCATTTTCAGAGCAGAGTGGTAGACCCACGTGGACCACAGGAGTGTCACTTATGAGGTGGCAACACTGGGAGATGGGGCACCCCCAGTGTCAGTGTTATGCTTGTGGGGGTTTGTGGGGTGGTGGGTGCTGAGAGGAGGGTCAGATGGGGGGACAGTTACAGGGGTGCAGGCAAGAGACATCAATGGATGGTTTTCTGTATTACAGCTGGCATCTGCAACAGTGCAGGGCTCTTTCTGGATGCTTGAAATTCCTCAGCAGGCTGATCATGTCTGATTAGCTTGCTGGGCAGTGTAGCTCAAAAGGAAGAGCTGACCCATGATTGGTTTGGCTTTTTCTTTTCAAATACAGCATGTCTCCACCCAGCAAGCCAAACTGTGTCATGATCAGCCTGGTTTATGATGGATGTGGCACTAACGTGCCCCTTGGAGACTGCTCTGTGCTGGACGTACAGTGTCACACCTCTTAAAACCCAACTCTGATAACAAAAGGCTCATTGTGCACACATGCGCATGGCAAACAAACATAATTCCAAAATTCTTCCATTACTAAAGCAATCTGTTTGAAAGGGGGGGTCACTGTTCCCAGATTTCATCTACTATTGAAGCTTATTCCATAGCTGAGACTCTTACCTTAGACCTTAGTCTGTCCCTTGTATGTCTGCACATCGGGCAGTCCAGCATCTCCACTACTCTCTGTCCAAGGCCTTATGAAGAGACTCATTCCATGTCAGCCCTATGATGTTAAGATCCTTTCCAACAGTTTTCTTCCAGTTCTTCCTTGATTGGCCTCTCTTCATTTTTCTCCACATATGGTATTCAGTTCATGACCTGCTCAGCTCTGTGATTATTATCCATTCAGTGAACACTACCCAGCCATTTCAATTGTATTCTTCTGTTCTAGTCCTGTTATCTCATGAACTTTCTTGTTCACCACTTTGTCTTTCCATGATATATGGAGTCTTTTCCTCAACCACTTGTGATGGGCAGCCTCAAGACGCTTCATATTCGACAGTCATAGGCCATGTCTCTGATCCATGTAAGAGAGTTGTAAGTACTAATCTTTCATGTAGCCTGATCTTGATCTTCAAACTGCGTCCCTTATTCTTTCAAATAACTCCTATTCTTCCAAAGGTCACGTTGGCTTCCCCAACCTGGATAATATGTCTTTATCACAGCTGCCACTGCTGGACAGAGTACTTCCCAGATAGCAAAAATCCTCTATGACTTCAATTCCTTTTCCATAAATATACAATTTCTCATCGATATCCCATGTTACTACTTTCATAACTTTTGTCTTATTTGGATTGATGAGCCCCATTTTCTTTGCCTCTGTTCTACTCTTGTATTCAACGTCTTCATTCCAACCCATGTACTATCCACTAGTGCAATGTCATCTGAAAAATCTAAGTCATTCAACTTTTCACTGTTGATCCATTCCAGTCCTGTTGCAGGGTTATCTGTTGTTCTCTTCATCACCCAGTCCATCACCAGTGTGAACAGCAGGGAAGAGAGAACACATCCTTGTCTTACTTTGGTGAAAATTTTAAACTATTCACCTATCCATCCTTAAAATCTTACAGCACATCAATATCTGTCATAGAAGCTCTTCACTATGCTTACTATCTTGTCAGGTATTCTGTAGCTTTTAAGAATGTGCCAGAGCGATTTTCTGTGAACACTGTCAAATGCTTTTTTTTTTAAATCGATGTAGTTGATCAGGATGGGGGTTTATCCCATGCAGTGACCTTTTCAATTACTTGACGTAGTGTAAAGATTTGTTCACAGCATGATTTTCCTTGACAGAAGCTAGCCTCTTCTTGTCATAACACTTGTTCAATCGCTGGCTTCATCCTGTACAACATAATACTAGCCATAACTTTTCCAGGTACCAAGAGTAGTGTTATTCCCCTCCAGCTGGTGCATTCAGTTAGATCTCCTTTCTTGGGTAGTGGAACTATTATTCCTTCTTTCCAATCTTTAGATATTTTCCTGGTCTCCCATATTTGATTACACAGCTTGGTCAGTTGCTTTATGACTGTCTCTCCTCCATTTTTAATCATTTCAGCATTGTATTTTATCAATACCTGCTACCTTGCCATTTGTTAGATTTTCAATAGCCCTTTTCCCCTCGTTCATTGTAATAATTCCAGTGTCATAGCTAGGAGCGTAGACAGAATCTTCCATTAATGATATCTTGGCCTGTTGCTGGGAAAATGACTGTGATGTCACAGTCTGTGCATCATGACTTTAGCCAGTGAGGCCCTATGACTTTTAAAACTCTGTTAACATTTTTTAGTTTGCATCCAAATTATAGCATGGTAAAATACGTGCTGCAATCTGAGTTCTAAAACCAAGCTCTGACTCTAACCCTGCTCAGAGTTACTGTAGGCTAGAAATCGGTATTAGAGCAACAGGGTTGCCTTAACTGGACTTAACAGCAGTGTGGATGCAAGCTATGCTGTAACTTGGGTAATGGCAGGCACTTGGGACCTACAATGTACTGTTCCAGCTGTTCACAGCCAACAGAAATTATTCTAAATACACAACAGAGCTTACAAAGAGCTAGTTGTAAAAATGCTGACCTTTTCTCCAGTTTTCCACTTCTCGCCCAATTGCAAGTATCCAAGCATGCATTGCGGTACTCATAGTGCTTTGCGCTAGTACCGCAGTGATGCCTGGGAACTCATTTGGGCTAGCTCAGTGTCAGATGGCAGTCTGGATGCTCCAGTAACTGTGCTTTAACGCTGTTAGTGAAATACTTTTAAAAACATTTCATAAAAATCAATCTACAACATGGGCAGGGCCTGAAAAAATCTTCGGGCACAGCCAAACTTGAAGTGAAAAAGCTACTGCTGTCATGTGAATATCGTTATCAATAAATAAAGAAAAGAGCTGAAATTCAGTGTTTTTAATGCTGTGATTTCTCTTCTATGCTGATGACTGCAGCCCCTCATTAATACGTAAACACTTTCTCTTGGCAATGCGTAACAGCATAGATTTTTTTAAAGACATAATTAGAACAGCCACAGGGGCCTACAAGGGCCCCAGGTACAGCTGTGAACCATGAAATGCAACGCCTTTCACTAGGCTGAATTCTCACTGTTGGGCTTTGGGTCACTATCACATTATCTCTCTTCTTTTCAACTCTGATCCCACTTTCTCACACAGTAGCCCTTTCATTTGTTTAAGCAAGTGCTTCAGTTGTCTAATTAGCAGGGGGACGGAGCGAACGCATTTTCTAATTAAAGTAAATAAGCCCATGGTCTGAACAGTGCGCGGCATTGTTACCTGTCATTCCTGTCTCAGGAACAAGATATTGCAGTGCTCCCCCTCTCACAGGCCAGCTTAATACATCACAGTCTGCCTGTGGATATTAACCCTACCAAAATGAGCACTTTACAAAATGGACACTGAAAGGTAATGAGTGATACAAAGAAATCCCCCCTCCCTTTTGCTGACTTCAGTTTTAAATTATGAAGCAACTCTCATCAAATGAACCCAATGGTGTTAAAATACATAGCAAGACAGACAGACTGCACACACGTGAACTGATTACCACATGTATGTGTAGTTTAAACAGACAGGTAAACATATGCGATTACCAAAAATATATGTAGTTTAAACAGGTAAAAATAAGTGATTATAAAAATATATTTGTACATGTACATGACAGTGAGAAAAGGAAGAATGTGATGGCCTGAATTAGATCACATGGCTGTGCAATAAGATTTGTCTTATTCCATGCCTAAGTTGCTAGTCAAATTAGTAGCTGTTGTTTAAACACATAAAATGTCTAATTCAGAGATTTGTCTGCCACAAAGAACCATTTTATCACTGAAATAACACACTCCAGTGTGTACCCAAATCAGATTGCATTAGAAGCTATTCCAGAGCAATCTGATAATAACTGTATTACTTTGAAAGTCATTCCAGTATTATCAGGCATCATCAAGACAAGAAGTCATCAGAAAATGTTGGAACAAATAACCTGATAGCTGCACGATGATCCCAGGATGACTTAAATAATACCCATGTAATTATTTCATTTATTTAGTTTTTGTTTACCAGGTAAGTGCACTAGACAAGAATGTTGCCTATTTTCAGGCATGACCCAGGAGAGTTACAAACAATGGGACATTATACAGACAGAAAATACAATGGGCATATCATAGCAAGAATTAAGCAAAAGTTGAACAACAAAGCAGTGTTTACAATTGGAACAAAGACAGTTAAAACAGCAAGAAGAACAGAACAATACATTAATTAAGTGCGCTAGACAAGAATGCTAACTATATTCAGGCAACAACCAGGAAGTGTGGCATGCGGCAGTACTGGCAGGAGTACAGTATCCAAGTCACAAACTGAGTTATGCAGCAGTGGGTCCACAAGACAGACTATTCAGTGGGACAAATAACATTTTGATATAATATTGGGGAGGCAGTACTCAGGCAGGTAATACAGGTGCGAATATGAGAGTAAGTGCCAGTTAGTGGAGCAGGTATAGCAGCTAGTTGGGAGGCACAAGAGTGTCAGAGCACGAGCAAATGTCAGAGTCCCTAAAGAAGGACTGAAGACCCTTTTTAAAAGCTTGGTGGGATTTGGAGAGTTTAACATTTAGAGGAAGGGACTTCCAAGTTTTGGGTGCAGATATCGCAAAGGAAAGTTCCCCCTTTTTTTGGAACATCTAGGAATTTCAAGAGGAGATTGTTCAAAAGATCTCAGGGGGTAAGCCAGAGTGGGATGGTTTAACATATTGGAAAGGGACTCCAGAGCTCCATTTCTGACTATGTTATCAATCAGACAGCCAGCAGTATAGAGGCAATGCGAGGGTGGGGAGAGTCAGCCTAGACAGGAGTAGAGTTGGCAACGATGAGTTAGTCTGGGTGTAGAGAATGCAAATTGGCATGTGCTTGTCATCAAGGCACAGGTCAGGAAGCACAGGAAAACCAGGCGCAGTTGTAAAACTTGCAACAAGTGATTTATTATTAATAACAGTAAAATAAAAAAATAAACTTGTTCAATATAACTACTTACAAAGGTAGTATAAACAGAGAAAGTCCATCTGGGTTTCTTCTCAATTTCCAATCTCGGTCTCTCTCAGTCTCTGTGTCTCTCTTGCAAGAAATTGCAGCTCTTTTTTTATAAGTCTGCGCAGGAGCTCATTAAGAAAAAACAGCATGCTTTTCATACAGTGTTCTTGTAAGTTTTCAATGTTCTTGTCAGTTTCAGAAAGTGCAGCAAAAAGAACATTGTGGCCCAGAACTGACCTTTTGTTTACATCTTCTGCAAAAGGCATAAAAACTGCATCTCAGTTTAACCCTTTAAGTTCCAAATAGCTTTGCAATCATTTCAACAGTATAACTATATACAGTTTTAAACAAAGGGATCCCAGTATCCATTACATTTCCACAAAAAGATTCACATATATTTTTATACCTGTAGATATGCAAGGGGGAAGAAAAGATAAAAGAGCAAGTGAGGGTAGAGAGATAGCAAGAGGTAGAGAACTGCAAGACCATTGGGGTGATCAAGTCCTAGGTCTCACAAGAAAATCTGGTTGCACAATCACACAGAGAAGAGAAAGAAAAAGGAGAGAATAGAACAGATTACTGCATTTAACTCTTTCTGCATAACAAATGGGACAGGACCTTATTCAACCCTATCACAATGCTATTTTAGCATGTGCTCAATTTTTGGGAAGCTCCTTTGCTTGCATCAAGATAGGCCATAGAGCCATATGTAAGACAAGGATAGAGTACACCTTGAGCTATAGCAAACCTGGCAGCAGAATTGAGGAAGGATCTGATTTTATAGGCCAGACCCAGTTTTATGTTAACTGCCTTACATGTGGCTGCAATGTTAAGGGTGAAATCAAGAAATGGGTCAAGTGTGACCCTGAAGTATCTGAATGAGTTGACCATCCCAGCTGCTGCATGTAGAGCATGCATGTGGCTGCAGTGGAAGGGTGAAATCAAGAGATAGGTCAAGTGTGACACCGAGATACCTGAATGAGTTGACTGTCACAGCTGCTGCATACAGAACAGACTGCCAAGAGAGCTGTGAGGAGGCCACTTCGGTGGCTATAGCTGGGAGGTGGCAGCCCATGTTGCAGGTGATTCTGGTGGCCACATTGGTGGCAGGAGCAGGACACGGCACTCGGTGCTGTGGAGAGGAAGGTCAGATGCCACATCGGCGGCATCAGCAGGGATCATCGGCTGCATCTGTGGCATCAATGGGGATCATCAGCCACATCAGCGTTAGTGAAGAGGTGGTTCCTTGGCGGCTTTTGAAAGAACTCTTGAAACTGAGGGTGGACAAAGCAATGGGGCCTGATGGGATTCACCCCAGAATTCTAAAAGAATTAAGGATAGAACTAGTAACACCACTGACTACTCTCTTTATCAAATCATGGGAGGATGAAGTGGTTCCTGAGGACTGGAGGAGGGCAGATGTGATTCCACTTCACAAAAGTGGGAGCAGGGCAGAGGCAGGAAACTACAGACCAGTTAGTTTGACCTCAGTGGTAGGGAAAATGATGGAATCACTCCTGAAGGAAAGAACTGTTGAGTACCTAGAGGCCAGTGGGGCACAGGACCCAAGGCAGCATGGACTCACAGCAGGAAGGTCATGTCAGATGAACCTAATAGATTTCTTTGACTGGGTGACCAAAGCAGTAGACCAGGGAGGGGCTGTGGATATGGCCTACCTAGACTTTAGCAAGGCATTTGACACAGTCCCACACAAAAGATTAATATACAAGTTAGCCAGCCTTGGAGTGGGTCCCAAGGTGGTAGCCTGGATAAAAAACTGGCTGGACAACAGGACGCAAAAGGTAACAGTAAACAGAGTCCACAGTGAAGAAAGGAGGGTAACTAGTGGGGTACGGTACTGGGACCAGTCCTCTTTAATGTCTTTATAAGTGACATTGGAGATTGCCTGGAAGGAAAAGTATGTCTCTTTGCAGACGCCACAAAGATCTGCAACAGGGTTGATACACAAGGTGGGGTGGAAAGGATGAAACAAGGTTGGAGGAATGGTCAAATATATGATAGCTAAGATTCAATGCAAAGAAGAGCAAGGTAATGCAACTGGGAAATAAAAACCCTTGGGAAGAGTACACAATGGTGGGTGAAATAATAACAACAATCATCGAAAGAGACCTAGGAATAATTATATCAGATGACCTAAAGGTGGGCAAGCAATGTGAGAAGGCAGTAAGGAGGGCTTGGGGGATACTGGGATGCATAAGGAGCGGCATCAACTGTAGAAAACAAGAAGTTGTTATCCCTCTGTACAGACAGTTGGTGAGACCTCATCTGGAGTACTGCATGAAATTCTGGAGACCCCATTTCCACAAAGACATAGACAGAGTGGAGGCTGCTCAGAGGAGGGCAATCAAAATGGTGCAGGGTCTGCACCAGAAGACATAAGAGGAGAGACTAAAGCAGCTTAATATGTATAGCCTTGAGGAAAGGAGGGAGAGGGGTACATGATAGAAACTTTCAAGTATTTCAAGGGAATTAACAAAGCACAAGAGGGTAGCATCTTTCAGAAAAAGAAATGTGCAAGAACAAGGGGGCACAATTTGAAGATAGAGGGGGGATGGCTCAGAGGTAATGTTAGAAATTATTTTTTCACAGAGAGGGTTGTGGATGCGTGGAATAGCCTTCCTGAGGAGGTTGTGGAGGTTGGAACACTGGGAGAATTCAAGAATGCATGGGACAGGCATAAGGCAATTCTAGTGGAGGGTAGGAGGAAGTAAGCTGTTGATTAGCTAGAATCTGCAACTTATCCATCAGGTAGGGAAACGGCCAGACTAGGTGGGCCAAGCAGACCTTATCTGACATCAATTTCTATGTTTCTATGTTAATTGGAGGACAGGGTGTGGATTCTGAACTCAGTGGCTCGGCTTAAAAGCTGAGAGCTCAGCCACTGCCTGGAGAACAGACCCCCAAGAGAGCTGTCATTTTCTCCCATCCCCCCAACCTACACCACCTCCATTACTAAATGGGCTCACTGGGCACCACCTGTTGGAGGCTGTCACCTACCAGGAGGAGTCAGGGGGCAGAGCAGTTCTGATTGATGGGAGTGGCTGCTGGAGAAGAAGTAGCTCATCGGAGCTCAGAGGAGACTGTAATTTCCTATAGAAACTTTACTAATATAAAAGTTCAGCTGGTAGCTTGTTTGAGGGGTTGGTAATTGAATGCAGATTGTTAAGAGTGGTTAACTGGGGTGAAGGGTTAGCTTACAGCCTGTTTTGGGGTTGTTCAGATAAAGACTGGAATTTCTTCAGGAAACTTTACTTACAGTATCTAAAAGTTCAGCTGGTAGCTTGTCTGAGCAGTTGGAACTTGAATGCAAATTGTTAAGAGTTGTTACCTGGGTGAAGGACTGGGTTACAGCCTGTTTTGGAGGTTGGTCGGATAAAGGCACCTAGGGAAAGGGGCTTAGTCCAGAGGGGTTTTGGGTTAGAAGGAAATGACTGCTTGTATCGAATAATCTTAGTGGGTGAAACATAGACTCATACTTGGGAGCATGGTGCTAACATGGCACAGGGAAGGGGAGAGAGAACGGACAAGGGTGGTTGATCAGGGAAGATGGTGGAAGGGGCAGAACAGAGGGAAGCTCCGGGGGAGAGACAGGGGCAGCATAGGTGAAGGGGGGGACTGGTGGAGGGAGGAAGGTAGGGGACACAGAGTAAGGAGGATTTTGGGGTGCAGTAACCATGGGGCAGCCATATTCATGAGCACCCTGTGAAGGTTAGGGGAGCACCCAGTTTGTCAAAGGCTAGGGAGGCTGGAGGCTGAGTTGCCATGGCTAAAAAGGGAAATGTCTTGGCTAAAAAGAAAATTGGAAAAAAGAACCACTGTAGGTCACCGGGTAGAGGCTGGGGGACAGAACATCAGAAGGGACAGGAGGTGGGGAGAGCAGGCCACACTGGGGACCTGTAGGGGAGGGGCCAGGATAGGTGACGGGGGCACAACGAGCATGGGGGCTAACAGAAATGATAATGAGCATAGATGCACAATGGGCTCAAACAGGTATTGGCCCTTAATGGAGATGATGGAACTGGAAGAAGAAGATGGGAGGGAAGCTAAAGCTAACAGGGAGCTGGGCAACGAAGGGCAGACAGAACCACAGGTAAGGGCAGATCTCACAAAGAGGGTACAGCATAAGAGCAGCAGGGGTGGCACACTGAAGGAAGGAAAAAACATACAGGGACAAGGAGTAGCTGGTGAGGGCAGAAAAGGGAATAGGGCAGATGCAGGTGTGTATGTTATTGGGGGTGGGGGTCAGCAGAAAGGGGGACACAGTGTAGGTAACCAGGTAGATGATGGGTTATGAGGAGGGGAAAATGGAATTGGCACTGATGAGGGCTGGAGTAGCCAGGGGAGGGGGGCGTGAGACAAGAAACCATCCTGGAGGGCAGGAGGATAGAGGGATAGCGGGTGCAGGAGTGGAGATAGGGGTAGGGGCGGCTGGGGGAGGGGTGTATGAAGAAGCCAAGAAAAAACTGCAGAGGCACCAGCGGGGCTAGTGAATGAAAAATTGGTGATAGTACATAGGGACTCCATTATAAAGGGGATCCACTGGTTAAGGAAAGGAGCGGCTTTTAAGAGGAGGTCAGGTTTTTTGTGATTCAGGGATGGAGGCAAGCCAGGTGCTTCCAAGAATTAGGGATTGCATTAGGCTAGTAGGAGGAACACCTCACCTGGTCTTACATCTTGGAACAAATGATCTGGCCGGGGAGGAGGTAGAAGAGGTTCAGAAGAGATTCATGGAGCTAGCAAGAGGGTGCTAGGGAATGGCCAATACCATAGCTTTTTCAGATGTTCTGCCAGTGTACTGTGCCAGCACAGCTAGACAGCTGAGAATCAAAGACATTAACCTCCGGCTGAGGCAGTGTGGTAGGAGGGAGGGGCTACAAATGCTTAGGAGGCTGGGGGCACACCTGGGCGGATAGGTGCCTGTATGCTAGGGATGGGCTACATATAAATGATGAGGGGGCTAGACTGTTGAGCGAGAAACTGCAGGGGTATATAGGTATAATACTGGGGGTGTTTTAAACTAAGAGAGGTTAGGTACAAAGCTAGGAATGGTCCAGGGAGATGGATGGTGGAACTTACCCAACTCACACTCCCCACAGCTGGGGGCAGGAGACAGTTGGGGGCAGAAAAACAGGGGAAGGCATGGCTAGTGGAAGGGATTGCTAGCAAATGCCAGGAGTCTAGGAAATAAGATGAGAGACCTGCAGGCAGTGATGGCAGCTGACGACCTAGATCTCATTGCAGTGACAGAGACTTGCTGGACAGACAATTACAGTTGGGAGGTGGAAATACCAGGGTATGGACTTTACAGGCAGGACGGGACAGAAAAAAAGGGGGGGGAGGGATGGCCCTGTATATGAAGGAGGGGATTCAGGTGTCAGTGAGTGGGGGCAGGCAAGAATCAGCGGAGACCCTATGTGTCACCTTAAGCAAAGAGGGTGGGGAAGCAGTAAGGGTAGGGGTGGTCTACAGACCACCAAATCAGAGGGAGTAAGTGGATAGAGAGAAGGTTAAGGAGATACAGGGAATGCCCAGCAATGGGAAATCGTGGTGCTGAGTGATCTAAATCTTCCAGATGTGAAATGGGAAGTCCCGACAGCACCTACAGAAAGGAGTAGAGAGATCTTGGAAGCCATGTAGGAAGCATTCATACACCAGCTGGTCACAGAACCAACTGGGGGAGAGCCATACTAAACCTGACTATAACGAATGGGGATGGTGTTCAGTACGAGAAGGTTGGGGAAATCTTGGATGACAATGACCATAGGATGGTAAGATTTAGACTTAGAATGGGGCTGGTAAAGAGCAGACCCACCACTAAGGTGCTAGACTTTAGAAAAGCAGATTTTAGGAGAATGAAAGAAATAGTGTGAAAGGAGCTAGAAGGGGAAGGAAGACTTGGATGACATAGAGGAGCTGTGGGGGGAAATTAAAAGATGAATATTGAAGGTGGCAGAGCTATGCATTAGGACAGTGAGCAAGAATAAAAGTGCGAAAAAAACACTTTGGTTCTCAACAGCACTGAGAACAGCAGTTAAAGAGAAAAGGAGGGCTTTCAAGGCATATAAAGCCTCTCGGAGACAAACAGAGAGGTTTATATGGAGAAGTTGAGGAAGGCAGGAAAAATAATCAGAAGGGCGAAGGCAAAAACGGAAGAAGATATAGCAAGGGGGGGCAAAGAGGGGGGATAAGAAGTTTTTCAGATCTGTGAGTGACAGAAGGAAGGGTAATCTGGGGATTATGAAGCTTAAGGGGGAAGGGGAGCACTGATAGAGGGGGATGTGGAGAAAGAAAATATTCTAAATGACTGCTTCACACCAGTTTTCATGGTAGAGGAGGGGAAAGGGTCTGAGCTGAATAGTAGGGGAAGGGAAGGCAGAGAAATGGGCTCAATTCCCTTCATGGAGGACAGGATATTGGAACAACTAGGAAGGCTGTGGATGGATAAAGCAATGGGGCCAGATAAGATTCACTCTAGGGTGCTCAAGGAGTTAAAGCAGGAGTTGGCGGGGCCCCTCACAAGGTTATTTAATCTCTCACTGGACAATGGGAGGGTCCCTGGGGACTAGAAAAGGGCCGATGTGGTGCCATTACATAAAGGGGGAAGCAGGGAGGTGCCGGGAAACTACCACCCTGTTAGCCTTGCCTCTGTTATAGGGAAACTAATGGAGATACTTATTAAGGAAAGGCTAGGGCCTCCTGAATGAAAATCAGCATGGATTCAGAGGTGGAAAGTCATGTTAGTCCAACCTGATTGAATTCTTTGAGTTACGGAGATATGGGACCAGGGCGGGGCAGTGGACATGGCCTACCTTGACTTCAGGAAGGCCTTTGATACCATCCCACAGAGGAGGTTGGTAGGTAAACTGGGCAGCTGAGGAGTGGGGAGCAAGTTCACAAACTGGATAAAACATTCATTAGAGGGGAGGACACAGAGGCGTGTAGTAAATGGGGAGCACTCAAAGAAAGATAGGCTGATGAGTGGGATTCCACAGAGGTCCATGCTGGGACCCATACCTTTCAAAATTTATATTGGTGACATTTCAGAGGGTCTACATGGGAAGGTGTGCCTATTTGCAGATGACATGAAGATCTGTAATAGGGTTGATGCACCGGGGGAGTTGGAATGTATGAGGAAGGATCTGGTCAGGCTGGAGGAGTGGTCAGAAAAGTGGCAACTACAATTGAGTGCTAAAAAATGCAGAATTATGCACATAGAGCGCAAAAACCCAAGGGCAAAATACAGGCTTGGGGGAAGAACTAGGAGTAACAGATCAGGAAAGGGACCTGGGGATCGCAATTACTGATAACCTGAAAGTTCAGAATTAGTGCAACAGGGCAGCAGGGAAGACAATCAGAATGTTGACATGCATAGGGAAGGGCTTTACAAGCAGGAAAAGGGAGGAGATTATGCCACTATACAAAACAATGGTCAGACCACACCTGGAATATGAAGTCCAGTTCTGGTGGGACAAGGATAGGTTTGAGGTATCAGTGATAGGGAAAATGATGGAATCACTTCTGAAGGAAAGAATTGTCGAGTATCTAGAGGCCAGAGGGGCACAGGACCCTAGGCAGCATGGATTCACAGTGGGAAGGTCATGCCAGACAAATCTGATAGATTTCTTTGACTGGGTGACCAAAGTAGTAGATCAGGGAGGGGCTGTGGACATGGCCTACCTAGACTTTAGCAAGGCATTTGACACAGTCCCACAAAAGATTAATATACAAGTTAGCCAGCCTGGGAGTGGGTCCCAAGATGACAGCCTGGGTAAAGAATTGGCTGGAGAATAGGACACAGAGAGTAATAGTAAATGGAGTCCACCAGAAGAAAGGAGGGTTACTAGTGGGCAATTTAGGGTTCAGTATAGATGGTCCTCTCAATGTCTTTATAAGCGACATTGCAGAAGGACTGGAAGGAAAGGATGTCTCTTTGCAGATGACACTAAGATCTGCAACAGAGTTGATGCACAGGGTGGGGTGGAAAGGATGAGAAGGGACTTGCAAGGTTAGAGGAATGGTCAAATGTATGGCAGCTTAGATTCAGTGCTAAGAAGTGCAAGGTAATGCACCGGAAACAAAAAACCCAGGGAGGAGTACACAATGGGGGTGAGATACTAACAACAAAAAATGGAAAGGGACCTGGGGTAGTCATATCAGATGACCTAAAGGTGGGAAAGCAATGTGAGAGGGCAGCAAGGAGGGCTGGGGGGTTACTGGGATGCATAGGGAGAGGCATCACCAGTAGAAAACAGGAAGTTATTATCCCTCTGTACAGACAGCTGGTGAGACCCCATCTGGAGTACTGTGTGCAGTTCTGGAGACCCAATCTCCATAAAGACATCGACAGGATGGAAGCTGTCCAGAGGAGGGCAACTAAAATGGTGCAGGGTCTGCACCAGAAGACATATGAAGAGAGACTTAAGGAGCTTAATATGTATAGCCTCGAGGAAAAGAGGGAGGGGGGGACATGATAGAAACTTTCAAGTACCTCAAGGGAATCAACAAAGTCCAACAGGGTAGCATCTTTCAAAAAAAGAGGTGTGCAAGAACAAGAGGGCACAATTTGAAGATAGAGGGGGGGCGGCTCAGAGGTAATTTAAGAGTATTTTTCACAGAGAGGGTTGTGGATGCATGGAACGGCCTTCCGGAGGAGGTTGTGGAGTCAACATCAGTGGTGGAATTCAAGCATGCATGGGACAGTCATAAGGCAATTCTGGGGGGGTGGGGGTAAGAAGAAGTAGGCTGCTGGTTAACTAGGATCTGCAGCTTATCCAGTAGGTAGCGAAATGGGCAGACTGGGTGGGCCAAGCAGTCCTTATCTGCCGTCAAATTCTATGTTTCTATGAGGTGGTCCAGAGAAGAGCAACCAAAATGGTGGCAGGATTGCACAAGAAGTCATATGAGGAAAGGCTGGGGGAGCTCAGCCTGTACACGCTGGAAAAGAGGAGGGAAAGGGGGGATATGGTTGAAACCTTCAAGTACTTGAAAGGTATAAACAGGGTGAGGGTTGACAACATCTTCAGAAGGAGTGCAAACAAACCCACTGGGGGCATGCATTCAAACTGGAAGGGGGTAGCTGTAGGGGTGATGTCAGGGGGATGTTCTTTACTGAGAGGGTTGTGGGGCCATGGAATAGACTGCCAGAATGGGTGGTAGGGGCAGATTCAGTGGACAAATTTAAAAAAGCTTGGGATACCTACATGAGCCTAAGCAACAGTGGGCAGGCACAGAATGGAAGAGGGAAGCCTTTCTAGAGGGAAGGAATTAGGGCAGACTGGATGGGCCATGAGGTCCTTTTCTGCCAACAAATTTCTATATTTCTGTGTCTCCTGGGGGTAGCCTTCTGGGCCCTGGATTGAGAGGGCAGAGGTACAGGATTTGATTCTAGGTGAGGAGCCAAAAAGCATAGCCACCGTTTTCTTAGAGTTTAGAAAAGCTTGTTTAGTAGCAGCCATGCTTGTAGACAGTCAAAATCAGATTGAAGATCAGCATTTATGGAGGGCAGGTCTTTAGCACTCGAGTAAAGTACCATGTCATTCGCATAGAGGATCCTAGAGGAGGAACAGGGCAGAGTGGGCAGATTGTTAATAAAAAAAGTAAAAAGAAGGGGGCCAAGGAAAAATCCTTGGGGGACTCTGACAAGGGCAGAGGCAAGGTCAGAGATTGCAGTTCCTATTTGAACTAATTGCTTTCTTCTAGAGAGGTAGCTCGCAAACCAAGAGGTGGCATCCTGGGAGAAGCCAAGTGAGGACAACTTGGATAGCAGTAGTGGGTGATCTACAAGCTCAAATGCTATTGTGAGGTCAATAAAAACAGCCCCTGTCAACATGCCCTTATCCATTGCCGTTAAGACATCATTAGAGAATTGAATTAGTGTGGTTGTTGTACTGTGCCCTGATCAGAAACCATGCTGAGTAGGGGATAGGAGTTTGTTTAGATGGAGATATTCAGTGACCTGAGTGGCCACAACCTTCTCAAGTAGTTTAAGAGTAGAGAGAATGGCAATCGGTCGGTAATTGTCCATGTTTTTGTGTCCGCTTCCTTATGAACAGGAACCACTTGAGAGATTTCCACAGAGTCAGCACCATCCGTGTTACAACGGATAAGTTGAAAATTCTTTCAATTGGGGCAGCAAGGGTGGGGGGCTGCTGACTGGATGAACTTAGGCAGTAAACCATCAGGCCCTACAGATCCGTGGGTGGAGATAGACTTAAGAAGTCACAGCACTTCCACAGAAGTGACCATCCTTAGGGTAAAGGCTGTTCAGGTAAACACATCGTTACATCAGTGAGTATAGGGGAATGACCTGAATTTTTCAGATACGCAGAGAGGACCAAGAAGTGGGTGTTAACAACATTTGAAATTGTGACTAACTTGTTGCAGTTAACATCATTCAGTGTTATTTCAGTTATAGATGGCTTGGGTCCTTGTCCCATAACATTTTAATGTGGTTCAAACCCGCCCCCATCCGGGCATCCCTGGCAGAGGATTGGAGAAGTTTATTACAATATTCCCTATTGGCCTTCCACGTGTCTTTTTTACAGGCATTCCTCAGAGTTTTGTACCTATCCCAGTCAGCTGGCATCCTTCTTCTCATAGAAGCCAGGAGATCACTATGCAACCCTCTTGTTTCAGAATCCCGTATTCTCCTCCTCTTTAGGGTAACATATAAGTCCTGGAGAGAAACAGTAGCTTAGTTACCAGGTACTCAAGGGTCATCTCAATATCATCTGTGAGATAGATTGAAGACCAGTCAATGCTTCTCATGTCAGATTGAAGTGCTGCTAAGTTTAGCTTAGAGAAATCTGGAAAATGTGTTTCCTTGGGGGGGTCTTGGGACAGTGCCCATTCCAGATACAGAAAGTTGGCAAATGATCACTAATAGTATCCGGGAATGTACCTACAGCAATTATCCTATTTACTCTATTGGTAACAATCCATTCCAATAGAGATAGATTCTAGTCAGTCCAGTAGTCAGTTGTGAGAGGTGAAGTTTTGTGAGAGCTCCAGTGTACGTACCAAAGTTGCTCCCAGTCCAGGTCGAAGTCACCCAGTAGAATGACTTCAAATTTACCCTTTAGAATAGAAAGATAGTACACGATACTGCTAAGCCCAGAGAGAGCACTCTTCGGTGGGTTATAGGCACATATCAGGTTGAGTTTCTTTGCACCACCTAATACCAGTACAGCATGCAAGGTTTCACAGGAGCTAATTAACCCAGAGTGTTGAACAGTGACATTGAGATGCACTTTATAATAGAAGGCAACCCCACCTCCATTCCGTTTGAAGAGGTGGTCAAATCTAATAAGGTTACAGCCATTTAGATTACACATAGCATCAGGAATGTCAGGTCTAAGCCAAGTCTCAGTTAGCCCCAATATGTCGTGGGAGTGTGGGGCGACCCACACTTTCAGTTCAGGAAAGTTGGCTGCGAAGATTCTTATCTTCATGTGGGTAATTTTAACATCCTTAGTGGAGAACCTATAAGAGAAGTTGACAAGGGGCCAAGGTTGAGCTCTATGTCACCAGATAGTGATAAGTGCAGGAGGGGGAACCCATGTCTCTAGGAGGAGCTGAAAATGCACCTGAAACTTTTAGGCACATGGAGAGGGTGAGAGTAGAGGTAGTATCCTAGTTTGGCAGGGCAGATGACATTAAGAAACCAGTTGCATATTGGGGGAAAGTTTTTATTAATCAGGAGATTTGAATAGACAAAACAGGATTCATCATGAGAGCGAGACCTTGGGTCGCAAGCCGGTATCATATAAGTGAGAGCAGAGGAGGTTGCAAGGGCAAGTAACAATCCAAATTTCTCCAGGATTATCCCTGACCAAGTTGAAGAAACCAACATGGTAGGCAGGACTCTATAGTCGAGTAAGGGACATAGATACCTCACTGGATTGATTAAGTCAGTTTAGCAGATCTCTGAGTACAGAGGCAACTGGATGCAGAGACAGTCCAAATTCTGTAGTAATGCCTCCAAGTTCAGAAGTACGAGAAGCATAAGCAGATCAGCTTCAGTTAAATTGGTAAGAGCACAGAATTAAGCAAGAGCTGTACGAGGAGATGATTTTGCTCTGTTACTTTCAAGGGAAAATTTAGGGATGTTTCTCACTGTGTGTACAGCCAGAGGAGAAAGCACGTGAGGAGAGAAGACAATGGAAATTAGAAGTAAAAAGGGCATACAAACTCCAGAAACATTAAGGATCCAGGTGACAGGAAAAGACCCACCCACAAACATACTTCCCACCCACAAATGTACTTCCCAATCAGTTAGCAGTAGAGATCCACTAGACAGGGAAGTACCCACCTACCACAGTACTTCCAGTCAAATTAGGGAGGGAGGGCAGAGCAATAGTGCATTTAATAGAGAGCGGGGGCGGGGGTGCATGGGTGGGCCAAAAAAAATAGCCAAAGACAAGCAGCAGCTCCAAAGGAGCTAGTGCAGATTAAGGGGATTAAATTTGGCTGTCCGGGCATGAGTGTGCCAGAAAAGGCACCATGTTCAGAAAGGAGCTCATCCCATACCTTCACTGCAGCAGGCTGGCTCCACTGAGGAATTCAATGGCCATCTAAGCTCATCCTAGAATCATCATTCTGTCCTGATGGTTTATGATGACAAAAAATGTAAATAAAGCTGCTTCCTATTTCATGTTTAACTGGCAAAACAACTCTGTTAAACATCAGTTGGAGTAGAGATAGCCGGAGAGAGAATCAGCATGAAAGATTCAGGCAAGGTTGCTGGGTGCTGTAAAACTGGTATACAAGGAGATGGGGTAACTTAAACCAGTGCAAAATGCACTAAGATATTAAAATGTGGGGCAAAGACACCAATATATACAAAAGAACATTGTATATGTAATTAAACAGCACTGTTTCATAACCCTTTCTTTATTGAACAGAGGTTATGTGGTTCACAATATGTCCCTCTCCTAACTGTACAGCAGAAAGGGAAACAACAGTGCCTGTTTGTCAGCAGTTTCCTGGTTTGGCTGTTTTTGTCTTCCAGTTCATTAGCTGCTTTTTGTTAAAACATATAGCACAATTTAAATAATGGTAGACATGGCCCCCACAAGAGGGCAGCACAATGGCTCGCACCCAGGCAAAAATCCCCATATCCAGAGGGACCTATGCAAATGAGTCCATTGGGCATGCAAGGTGCTAAGGGGCCATTTGCATGCCTATAATGAGCCCATTTGAATAGGAAGCAAGGCTGTACTGAGTGGCACCCCCCCAATTGCCAGTTTCCCTAAATCTGTCCCTGGTGCTAATGGCACACACCCCCATCACCATCCCATTCACAAAACAATACATCACCCTGGTAGTCTAGCGATCCCTCCCACCTCACCGATCACCATCCCATTCATAAAAATATACATCTTCCTGGTACTCTAGTGGTCCCTCCCTCCTCTCCCAGTGCCGATTACCATCCCCTTGTAATAATAATTATGCCCTGGTAGTCTAGTGGTCCCTTTCCCCCTCTCCGATTGCCGTCCCGTTAATAGAACAATACAGCTCCCTGGTAGTCTAGAGGTCTCTCCCTCCTCCCCGATCGCCGATCACTGTTGTTGTATAGAAAAATAAATTCTCTGGTAGTCCTGTTGTCCCTTCCCCCTCCCTGATCATAGATTGCTATTCTGCTGCGTATTCCTGAAAATTTACATGGTAGTCCAGTAGTCCCTCCCCGTCTCCAATTGCCTTCCCGCCAATTACTAATGAACCTATCCCTGATGGTCTAGTGGGCCCCCCAGCCTGGCAGGTAGTGCCCCATGACTCTGCTCCCCCCCATCTCAAAATTGAGCCAGTGACTGGCCCACCCTCATCTCACTACTACAGCCAGCTGCTGACTGAGCTGTCCTGGAGCGTATACCATATGCAGTACACGCCTATTGATTGACAGCCCACTTGAATACCAGGGAATTTATTTTTCTATGCGGCCATGGTGATCGGAGAATGAGGCAGGGAGGGGACCACTAGACCACCAGGATCACTGTGTTAGGGGTTGAGGGTTGCTGCACTTCTTCCGTCAACCACTAGGGATGCGCTGGACTAAGTCGAGGTTTCAATTGCAAGTATGTAGGCACACCAGGGACTGTACAAAATGGCCTTGCATAGGACATACCTTGAATATTGACTGTGCCAATATTCAGGTCCTGCCCTTTATTTACATTGTGTCCCCCCGATCCTTTGCCCAGGCTCAAACCGATTTTGCCGTGCTAACCAGGCTTTTCAATGTGCTGCACCAAAGCCTGGTTTACGTAAGGTAAGTCAATTTTACGCCCAGAAAATGTTTTGAATATCAAGCCTCAGGTATTGTTTACATTGTTTTTGGAAATCTTTTTACAATATTTGCAGTGGCTAACTGGCTTCATTTCAGTATATTTATTTCTTTCTCCAGGTTTACCCCTGACAGTGTAACAGGTGAAGGGTGAAGTGTCATTTTTTTTTTCACCTTTTTACGGAGTAGTTATTTTTGTAATTACTGTATATGCAATAGAATATATATTTTTTAAAGTGCAGGTCATGGCTGGCAGGGCGGTACTGCATGATGGCATGCTGCTCAAGAGACTTAGGATCGAATCTTGATCTCGACTCCCATGCTCCAGGCTGAGCTGTCTGGGCATGCTGCAGCATGCGCAAGCCCTGGGGAGGGTGGGTTAGTTTTACATGTTACACACTGCCTCGTCTAGATTCTAGGAACTGGGTGATTGTGAAAAGTCAGTTCCTTCATCAGAGGCCAGTGCAAGAGTAGCACAGACTTGCTTTGTCATTGGTGTGGAGGGAGAACCTACATACGGGGGAAAGCCCAGTCACTGGTCTTACACCAGCGCCCCACTCATCACTGACACTGCCCTGAACCCCCCCTCCGTTCTTGCATGGCATAATTACCTCCTCAGGTGATCCCCAACCTATAGCCTAAGCCCTACCTGAGGGGAAAAAGTTCCAGGGTATCACCAGCTATTAAGGGTCTGGGTTTTAATGCTTTATGGTAGACGGAGGGCAATGACAAAATGTGGTTGCAAGAGTAGACTGAGAAAGCTGGGGGGCGGGCAAAAAAAGCAACTCTAAAAAACAAAAGTGCAGGCCAGCTTTATGGCCCCAAGCAGTATGAGACTGCTCTGACGCACTAATAACCTGGGTTTGTGCCCTGAAGAGGCTGGCATGAGCACAAAACAGCATTTAGTTGGAGGTTCCTCCAGTGCAGTGGTATACGACTCTGATGACAGTCTCTGGCAGTGGCATGGTGGCAGTGTACTAAGCAGCAGAGGAGACCACATGTTGTCAAGCCCCCCCCAACAAAATTGTCATGGCAAGTTTGTTATTGATCTGATCTGGCAGATTGATACCACACCTTACTGGACAGGTGGGTGACCACATTTTTTTTTTTGCTGACCTCTCCTCTGCAGGCATCCCACTCTTTTGGGCACAGTGAGCCCCGCTACTGCAGGACCCACCTGCCACTCATGATTTCCAGGCTCACAGGATCCTGGTTCCTCTCCCAGCTTTGGAGTAACCAGTCATGACGGGGAACTGTTGTGCTGCAGTCAGGAGACAAAGCACTTTAGTAGGCTAGGGATTGTGGTGCTGCACTGAGGGGACTGGTGGTATGGAAGCAGGAGGCCACCATTCAGCATGCTTAGTCAGAGACCATTTTCCCTGTTCTTGTCCCTCCATTTCCTACCACCATGAAAAGGAACATGTGTTGGTCTGCTAGGGAATTCTGAATGGTGGCATGCGGTCACCCACACCATTCAAGGTAACACCACCATGCCACCACCAGGAGCTGCTCTCCAGGTGATGAAGCAGGGCTGGAAAATGAAATCAGCACACTAGCCAAATGCTAGTAGATTTTCTATTGGGCTTGCAAAAGGTTCCTTGGATTAGCCCTACTGGCTTGAATTAGAGGAGGCAAAACTATAAGTGCACAAATTGACCCAGTGAGAAGTCACTGAAATCTGTGGATCTTTCCAGCCACCAGCACTGCTGGCTTGTGGCTGCAAAACATGATTTCAACCCCTGTGCAGCCCACTACCCATCACTGGATGAGGGTCTCCTCTCCGATTCTTTGTTTCCCTCCATATTGGCCTTCGTTCCTGTCATTCTGGACTCAGGGTGTGAACCAGGGTCAAAAGCGATGGTTTAGTTGATTAGGGTATCCATTATTTAGGCTTGCATAAAGAATATTTTCTACTTCAGGAGTGTGTGAATACTTAATATTAATTTCTGAATGCCACAATTAATAAAGTAGTTCTAGGATCCAAATACCAAGTATTTTTCTTTTCATGGTTATTCAGAAAAAGTATTAAGGATGTTTAAAATAATTTAAAAAAGTGATATTCTCCCATCCCTGGTGCCCAGAGCTAGTCACATGGGCATCCACTCTCAACTCCAGATTTCCCATCCTCTACTCTGTATCCTCATCCTGAACAAGTAAGAAACAGACATTTAAAAAAAAAAAACAATTTTGTTACCCCCGCGATGGTAAAAACTGTTAAAGATGGTAAGAGGTATATATTCTTCAACATAGATCAACTTACAGCATACATCCGGGCACAGTATTCCTCTCAGGAAACAGTGGAGTCCCCTACCTCATTGGAGCATGAGATCTTGAAAAACCTAGAGAATATGGACTTGTGATTATTATCTCTTGGGACTAATTGATTTGTTTTAAGTTGTGCTATGATGGTGTTTATTAGTTTAAATTAGTTTAAAATATTATTTTTTGAATGTTATGTGTGGGTTTGACTTGTTGGACATTTCGATTGTTTTGTTTTGATTTTGTTGAAGTAAATGAATAAGGTGGTAGTTGGGAATGCACTAGACATTATGGGATTACAATAAGGAAAGTTAAGATATATTATAGCTATGTCACTTTGGTTTTTTGACATGTATCTTTAGTTATAAATTGTATCTTATCTTGCCCCCCCCAACTGACTTAGATCTATCTTTATGTTTTTGGTTTTTTCCAATTGTTTAACCAGGTGAGACACACTAAGCTGAAAACTTTTTTACAGGTGAAACCTGGGAGCACGGGGAAGTTAAGTGACTTGCTCAGGGTCGCACAGTATATGCAAATGGGGCTGTGGGATTCAAACCCAGGTCTCCAGATTTGTAGCTCAGAGCCTTAAACCACTGCGCTATACTGCCTCTCTATGTTTAAAAAAGTATGCACTATTTATATTTGTATATATTGTCTTTGTGATAGATATGAATTTAGTGTGTGCATATTATTATAACATAATATATGAAAATAATAAAAATTGTTATATTATTAAAAAAAAACTCATTTAAAAGCTTGCCAACCCTCTAACCCAAGCCTCCAAATCCATAAAATACTATGATTTTATTTCTGGGCCTCCCTCTTGCCCTCCAACCCATGATTTGGGGACCCAGTAATGAGAAATCCCAGCTTGCCCATTCATCCCCCACTGCAGCATGCCATCCCTTTCAATCTGTAGCCGTCATTGATACAGTGCAAGGGTACACGCAGCCTGGATGGGTAGCGGAGCTGTTTGCTTCATCAGCAATGTACACCACTCATCCTCCTCCTAGTTCTGCACATTCTTGTGCTACAGTATATCAGTGATGAACAATGACTGAAAGGATGATGCACTGCCTGATGGGGGAATGACTAGGAAAGCCAGGTTTTCTTACTTTTGGCATCCCACCCAATCATGAACTGGGGGAGGGGAGGAGGAGGAAGGTATTAAAATAATGTTATTTTAAATGATGGTGTTGGCTCCTGGTAGAGTGACAGGAGCTGGCATAATTTTTTTAAGTTTATTCATTGTTTCATTCAGCTTTGCTTTACAATCAGAGACCCTGCTCACCTCCACATACATTTACTTACTGTCTGATGCACTCACAGTCCCCATATCCATTACCCCAGTGATTGCTCCCCCCCCTTTTATCCAGCAGGGCCCTGAGACACTGCATGAATGCTGTTGAGTAGCAAAGTGCAGCAAAGGTCTTTGTGGAGTAAGAGGCTTCCACGGCATTCTGTGGCATTTGGGAGGGTGGGCCCTCCAGTATCATTATTAGTCCAGCTAGTGGTTTCCTCTCTGGTTTTCTTGCCCACCCTCTACCCCTGACTTTAGCCAATGGCACCCTGCCGTACCACCCATCTGGAGGGTGTTGGTAGATGCAGGGTGGTCAACAACTGCATCGAAGCCTGCAGTGCTTCCCACCAGAGTAGGCACTGATGGAGCAGGACACTCACAACACTTGTCCCTGGGTGCCATACCAACCAGAGAAGGAAGTTGGGTTCTGGTCTTGAACCCAGGTCTCCCACATGGTGGTGATGCAGTGCCCCACCAGCTGGCACCACCAGGCTGGGTGAAGCTGGCTTTTAATTTTTTGAATTTATGTATTTGCCCCTCTGATAAGGCCCCTCATCTGTTCCAAACCCTCCCATCCCTGTCACCCAGCTTCCCATGGACTTACAAGCTATCACTGTGTTTTACCCCACAGCTTACTCCTGTGGCAAAGTCAGCAGGTCCCCCAACTACCGGTACAGGATCTGGTTCTTCGGTGGGGGCATGTTGCCAGTACAGGGCCTGGGAAGGGTCAGACCACCATAGGTGCCTCTTGTTTTTTCCTCCTGAGTTTTCTCCCTATGAGGCTGTGCACAAGCTCAAAGCATGCTAAGTGTGCCAAGTGCATCACCACTGGCATCCTCCCTCCCAGAAAGATGCTCTAGGTGTACTGCCACCTGTGGTCAACCAAGTGGCTATATAGCACCAGAGTTGGATGCATTCCCTCCCTGGAAGAGGAGAGTATCCTTCTCTGATGCTTAATCTCCCTCCTTCCCCTCCCGGCTGGCTCCCAATGATCCAGGCTCTCTTCCAGACATAGGTGGCTGAGTCTGTGAGCAGTAACACCACCATTGCACCTGATGGAATGGCTGGAGCTGGTATTTTTTAAAAACAGATCTCTGTGTCTGGGAGGATGGGAAAAGAAAGAATGTGGGGCAGAGAATCCCCTAAAGGGTATAAGCAGTGCAGGTTACTGGTCTGCTGGAATGCTACCCTGGAAGATCATGTCTTGGGGTTACTGCTGCATCCTGATGTATAGTCTAAGACTGGCACAGCCCAATGGCTGCGACTTCACAAAGTGGTAGGGTGATGAGGCATGGTGAGGGAGTGCCAGCCTGGTGCACTCTCAGAGGTAAACGTACACCCTGAAAGGTGGGCTCCCATCCAGCATGCCAGCAGTAAACTCTCAGCCAATGTAAAAGGGCACTGTTGAATTACATGCAATCACCAGACCAATGGCTAGTAAACTGATAAGGAGTTTTCAGGCAATTTGATGCCCCCTTCCCCCAGTGAAAGGGCTGGGAGAGTCCAGGAACTATGTTGAAGTACAAGCCACAGGGAGCAAGAATGGACATTTACTGCCATGGCAGTGTTACTCAGGATAAGATATTTGAAGTACTGTACTGTACAGAGGCTGAATGATTGTGTCCTCGGGCCAGAAAACAGTGTACTGTACCCATGAGTTTGACCAACATCCTACTAATGAAAGTCAAGTGCCTGAAATCCAGTTTGTCCATGTGTTCTATTCACCCATGAAAGGCGCCCATGTCCAGCATCTCCTGTGGGTGCCTGCATCTCTTTACTGCACAGCTCACAGAGCTGCCTCAGAATCACCCAGTTCAGGCGATACCGGCCCACAATCTCAGTGTCAGTGTACTGTTCGATGGTGGTGTGGACTCGGTACTGCCTGTTTTGTGGGTACCGCCAACGGGCCCTGTCCAACACCTAGCCACACCTGCACCCTGCTTCCTGTCTTGCCTTCTTGCCACTCTGTCTCCATGCTCCCACCTATGGCTCCCCTGTGGTGCATTCTTACTCCCCTCTCTTGCTCCCTTTTATTATGGCTCATTTCCACTGTCGCGCGGCTTCCGCTTGCTCTGCTACTGTGCATGCCACATGCTGATGAATATCGCACTGCGCATGTTATTCCTGGTTCCGCCCCCTGCAGGTGCGCATGCATTCATTACTGTTGTGCTATGGTGCATTGTTTGTTGTGCTGCGCTGCCGCTCCCATTAAATATCGCACCATGGTGCACTTCCACACTTGCACTGGTGCATCTCTGTTGCACATGGCGTATCTGCTCTGAATATCCCATCCAGAGAATCTAAGGACACTTAATTTCTCTGACTTTATGGTAATCCTATTTTATTTTTACGAGTCCATTGGAGTGTGGCTAGCAACCACCAAAACACCTACCCTACCTGGGGTAGCCAAAGGCATACATCTGTATCAACCCTAATGCATAAACATTTTGTTTTAAATCAATGCTAACATCTCACAGAGAGAACCATCCAAAAAGATGTTCCTTTGTGGTGTGCTTTGTTCTTTTTTCCTCTCTTCCAGGAAAAAGAGAATTCCTCACAAACAACCTCTGGTAATGTATAAAAATGTTTTAACCATTAGTCTGATTTTGATGTAATGTTACAGTTTGAAAAATAGTGGGATACTGTATTGCCCTTATTTCTATGACAAATTAGGGTCATCTCATCAGTATTTATTTGGCATACACCTTTAAGGTGACGACTGGTCGGCAAAGAGGATTGCCAAAATATTTTGTGGCTCCACACCACTATTGTAAAAGAAGTGTTAACTAACATTTATGCAATACTGTAACAGGTAAAGTTAACAGAATTTACCGTTTTATTGCCTGGCCTCTGCTCCAGCGTTGGTCACCCACAGCATAGCCCTTCCATTACTACAATATTCAAGCTGCCTCTTTCACCAAAGAAGCAGCTTGAGGGGGGGAGGAATAGACCATGCCTCCTTCCGGTGCAACACCTATGGTGGTTACAAACAAACAAAAAGTCCCTCTGGACCTGACTGAGCCACAGCTAGCAGACCCAGAAGTGAAGGCGGTATAACCAACGTCCCTCCAAAGGTGCAAACAGAAAAGGAAAATGAGTGTTTACTAATAACCCATTTGTTGTTTACAAGTTTTGGAAAAATAAAAACCCATTGTACTCTAACATTATAAACCAGCTCAGCCCCTCTGCTTTTCCAGTGCAATCTAGCTAAACCACACAAAACCGATTACTAGGTGGCTTTATGCCAGCCAGCACCAGCCTAGTGCAAGGGCCCTGGCCCTCAACAAGTAATCAACTGAGCAGGGGGGGGGGCTATGTACTTTTACCTATTTATTTTTGTCTTTTCAGCTCTGTTATCCTGCCAGGACAACAAAAAATAATTTTCCCATTGGCCACAAGGGCAACGGGTGCAATTATTTGCCTCCTTAAGCACAAACAAGGTTCCCATAGTTTCTCAGTTCCAAAGTATGACATATCCTGGAAATGCCCTACAAATCCTAAGTGCTATGCCTGGCTAACAAGAAACAGCCAGGCCTCTTTTTCAAATTTACAAAAACAGAGTGGTGGGCTATTCAAATAATTCTTTCTACCAAAATAAAGGATTTGAACTTTTCAAATAAAAAAATGCAACCCACGAACGTGAACTGTGGCCCACCCTCTGCAACTTATTCCACTGCTGTGCTCAACAAAGACAGTATTTTAAAAAACACTACTTTTCCACAAGAACAATCTAAATACCCTCAGCTGGAACCAGGTCCAGCGGCCTACCAAACCAACTACAAATTTTCATTCCTGTATTCTAAAAACGAACTTTCATTTTAAGTGTGGTCAATGTTTAAAATGTATTTTATGTAATATGCTCAATGTAAATATTGTTCCATTGTAAAAATGTTTATGTTTTTGCATATTGTTGCAGTTTATCAAGTGTAAGCTTAGAAAACTACACCACATCTGTGGATGTTTGAGGTACTAGGCCCAACTGGGTTACATCTGTCAAGTCCACATGGCGGAGTACCAACCACGTAGACAACAAATTAGTTGTTTTCACAAGCTAAAATGTCCCAGCACCCCCCCATGAATGATCATTTCTTTCCTCCAAGTTATGTACCACCATTATCACTCCCAAACAAAGGGGTCAGCATTGCTGTCCCATCCAGATTAATTACAACAAGGTGAACGTGCATACCTGAACACCATAGTGGTGGCCCCTGACCAATCCCACTTATAGACTGAATGGCAGACTGCTAGCCATGAGCAACAAATCCCTGAGGCCCATCTAGCCAAAAGGCATACTCCAAAGTAGGCCCAACACCAGAATGTCACCCACCAGCACCCTGTCTATATGCCAGGCCCAAGCACAACACACAAACCAAAATGTACGTGTTCAATGTCCATATAATACTACTACTACATAGTATTGTACACTTCATCCCACTGCTGTCACTGCCATGTTTCCAACTGTTGTTTCCCCAACAGAGGAAGAACAAACCCTACCTAATGTCCAGTCCAGAAACCAGGACCAATTAGTGGTCTGGTTGCCTTATCACTCCCAGGTGCCCTTGTCAGTTATGTGTAGTACACATATGATATAGTAGAATGTAGATTCTGCTTCAGTACAAACACTTCTGGGTTTCATAGTGCCATGTTACTAGACCCCCTTACAGCATGCCAAATACGTACTCAAGATCCAGTAGCAGAACCCCACACTACTGAATACCTAGGAGTATTTCACCCTAAAAAAGCACCTAATAAAGGGTCCTTTCAAATTTCACAGGCTCACTAAGTACTGTTGTATACCTCAGTGTTACATGATGTAACAGGCATACAGCCAAACTTAAAGGTTCAAGGTGCAAAATACTGCATTTTCATTTCATTACGATAGGCCTAAGATAGGCCATACTACAACAAATAGGCAGGGAAACTATGCTTTTACTGACACAACCTCTTCTCAGACTTGGCAGCAGGGTGTATTCCCGACATTGTCATGGACTCACAGATGGTCAAGTGGTATTATTTTCATTACTGGACCTTGGTCTGCACCTTTGTGTGCATGACAGATGCCATCACTTTTCTCTTTCAATTGCCAGAAATTTAGGTTCTGTCACTCCACAGCTTAATCAAAGACATTGCTAATAACCTTATCATTTTTTCCCATTCAACATAGCTATGTGTGTTTCACAAACTGTGTTTATAACAGTGTTTTACCAGTGTACAGGTTTCAACAAAATGGCATGTGTAAGATCTTCAAGGAACTCATTCAACTTTTCTTCACTGCTGATGTTTTCCAATCCTGGAAAACCTCATACAAACTGTCACTTGTACTCTTATTGACTCTTAATCTTTGTGCAGGGGTGTGATCAACTTCTACAGCACAAACACTATGCCATTGTCTGTGGTTATTCCATTGAAGAATTCAATGAACCATGATCCAGTGCACCCCCCTGCCAAGTCCTCTGTGAATCCAGCCATCCAGCAGCCAGCAACCTGATCACTGACTTTCTTACTATGTTGGTGTGCCCTCTTTAACCAACGTTTGCATGGCCCCATGTGCCATGTGAGATTACAACCTTTCTGCAAATGACATTTCGCATGTAACTACACAAATCTGTGGTTACTCATCTAGACCTTATAAACTGGTCATATCCATTTTATATTGACCTATCTGTCAAAGGACATTATCAACAGATTATTCAATCAACAACAGCATCAACGCCTCCGTCACCTGCCTTGTCCACTCTCAAAGTGGCATCTTCATCATCAGTCGACTTTTTTGTGTCACGCTATTTTATGTTGCTCAATGCATTCAATACAATTTTTATATACACATATCAATTGTGGTGCTGACATACCTAGTTTCTGCTTTGTGTTTTACAAACTCTTCGCACATCTGTGGTTACCCCTGCCCCAACTCCTGAATAGGATCACCTTCATAGTGACCCTGACTGTCTGTATGCTATACAAATGTAATTTATTTACATTACAAGTTTTTATGTGCTTTGCAAAGTTAACATACAATTCAATGTTTTATTACGTAATGGTTATTTCCATCTAGTTTTAACTCATCCACGGCTAACATTTTGTTTAAGGGCTTGTTATTTTACAGGCTGTCTTTACTTCCTTTTTCTACTACTTGCTGCCTTTGCACACCCACAGTCAGCATCACACACCCACTCTCTAGTCACTCTATCTTATGCTACAGTTTAGTGGGCAATACCCTTCTAATACTAACACTTTGCTGTCTGCGGCGTACCCTGAAACCACATTGTGAGCAACTTAACTTCCTTTACAATCCCCATGCCATGGGTTTGTAAACAATTCCAACTGCTTCCCTATGGTTGTGTTGCCTTTTCTAAGGCAACAAGGAGGGGAATGTTATGCATGGGTCCCACACCCACTACTGGCCCACAGGCTCACACCAAAGACCTCATCATTATCATTGTTATATTGCTGTATTGCACTAACATGTAGAAATAGGTACCCATCATACAAGTGTGGATACTAGGGATTATGCTTGCTATTATATACACTATATCATATACACTCATTTACAGTCTTATTTTACTTATATATTGTTATACACAGCAATAACAGCTGGAATGTGTCTAAATGTTCCATAATTGAATCCTTAATTTTCATCTCCAGTAGTTTTCCCACAAACAAGGTGGGGCTCAATGGCCTATAGTTACCTGGGTAACTTCTACTCTGTGCACTGTTTTATTTATTTACTCCTACACACTGCTCTTTTTGCAAACTATTTCTTTAGTATGCTGCCTTTGAGTGACTAAATGTGACAGAGACAGCCAGCTCTGAGAGCTCGAATGCTGTATTAATTTTTTCATTGCATATAAAATATGTGATGGGAAAACTCAGTTTGAGGAAACTACTGTCTTACTGGAACTGACACATCAAGACCCCCCAGGGATAAGTTCAAAGGATAGGAGGTATTTTAAACTGCAGAGATCTGGGGTGCAATTACCTTGTCAATTTGCTATCATCCCAGGAAATAAGATTAGCCATTCATAATGCCCTCAGGGAGATCCTTTGACTTGCATAGTTGCCAGGGAAGGACTTGTGGGGAGGGATGTCGAAGAGAGGCCAGAATGGACATTGAAGAGGTTTGATGTCTGAGCTATGGAGGACCCAGACAATTCTGGAAGGTCCAATATGCATTTCCAGGGAACCCTTGAATTACATCAGAAAGACCTGAGGTGTAGATCCCAAGGTCCAGACAGAATTAAAGAGGCCACTACACTTTGGTTTTGAATACAGTGACTTAGATCAAATAAACTTTTGAGATGTATGTGTAGCAGAGCAAAAACCAGTTCTGACCAGTTAACCTGTGGAGAGGAAAGTCAGTGAGGTTATCTCATATGTTTTTTTAAATATTTTATTTGCAGACCCTGTATTGTAAATATAGAGTTTGATACACCAAGGCGGAGTTAGTGACCTTATGAGAAGGCCGGCTCAGAAGTGTGTTTAAGTGCTGAAAGAACCTGACAGAGACACACAAGAAAATATGTCTGACTGACACAAGAGAGTATTATCTGACTGAGGGAGAATCATCACAGCACTGAAAAAGAGTAAGATTAGACCGGTCTAAATGTATGTATTGTAGGAACTGTACTTTTTCCTGTTTGTTTTAAGGCTGTATGTGTTGGGATATATATAATTTGTTCTATAATTATTGTTCTGTTTTTATATTTTTAAAGTAAAGATATTTTTTTACAAACAAAACTGCTGGAGTGCCTTGACAATTCTTTTTATTTTAAGTGGAGCTTATAAAGGTTATAAGCACACTGTGTATGGGCTTATTGTATACCAAACTGGGAAATGGATAGAGTTCTCTTAAAGTCTTGCATAGAGTTCTAAGGGTTCATTTGAAAGACGTGGTTGGGTGCCCGTAGGCAAAGATATCTGGCCCCCAGAAGACAGAATTATCTAAGCCTGATGATTGGGTATGCTAACAAGAGGTTATCAGTTTGAATCCCTTCAGAGCTTGAGACTAAGGTGATTTGAATCCACAAAACAGACAAGAGGGTTACCTTGTCTGTTCACTGTACACAAATCATACACTCAGAGGTTGGCACTTTGGGAGTAGAGGGCTGACTGGCTGAGCAAGATTGTGACACTAAATACCTGTCTAACTGGGATGCCACTGATGTTGATGGTTACTATCCCTGCCTTGTGGGCTCAGGCAAGGTTGTGGGGCCTGGGTCATTAAACTCCTGATTGGGGGGGCTCATATACAAGACTTAAATAGTTGTGCTGTGCCTCCACCTAGAGAAAATTTAAGTGGGCCTCGTGTAAGTATCGTATAACCCCCTGGCATCCAGTACCTAACCCACCCACCTCACCACAGGATTACCACCACCCACAGGCCAGCACAATACAATTATTATTTGCCACAGATTAAAATTTCTATCATTCTAGTAATAATATGTTCACAGACAGTGCATCTGAACAAATATCAAGTGCTTTATTTGGGGGGAAAGAAAAAGCTTAGACAATGAGGTATAAATATAGTCATTTCTGTAATGGCTGGTCTTCAGTTGCCTTTCTTGTTGCCGCCCGATACTACTGAAACACAGCCCTCAGGCTATACTTCCAATGCCCTTCTAGGCACAGCCACCTTACATATGAAATACAGTATGAAGGGTAAGCCCCTAGAAATATTAGCAGTAATCCATCACCAGCAATACACGCATGCAAGCTCCATGTGCCTGATGGTACTGTCCCCGCCTCACCTTCATTGATACCAGATATATGCATGGTCTGTATCTTCAGTCTCGTACTTCAACCCTCCAGCCTATCTCCACCAGTAGTCACACGCAAACTGACAAGTCCTGGAACAGACCTTGCTGCTCACTGGTGAAAGCCAGCTCTCATCTAGTTCCTGAAACTGTCAGTCAAATCTAAGCAGTGGTGGAAGTCTTTCACTTGATCAATAATTGGCTGCATGCATTACACTTAAATTAATGAAGCCATTCTCTAGCCCATGAACCCCTAGTGGCACCATCTGTAGTCTTTGAATCCTAACTGGCTGACAAATGCCCCTTGATCTGTCAAGTCGATGGGGGTCAGAGGTGGCAAACATGGCTGTTCAAATTGTAGTTCACAAGGATAGTAAAGGTGCCACAAGATTTTCCTGTTAGGAACCTGCCTGTGAGCACAGCTGTGCCATGGAACTCATTGCACTTAGTGTTTATCACTTTTAAGCCCCTTTTCCTATATATTCACTATTCTAACACTACACTGCCCTGGATCACTGCTCTAGTGAAATTCTGAGAAAAGAAAAGTTAAAGGATGTCTGGATTCAAACCCACAATCTGTTGTTTCTGAGGCGGTAGACCTTTCCACTACACCACAAAGCTGGCACAGTAATGAAGCTCAGTTCTTTAGCTGTAGAGGTTAAAGCCCTGCTGGGAGTGGAAAAATACCACATGGCAGTTTCTGACAGGACAATTTTCTGACCCTAACAGGACAACTTCCTGACAGGGAAATCTCAGGGGAAAACAAGGAGTGATGGTTCCTGTCAGGACAATTTCCTAACAGCAATGTCTCATTCTTGACAAGAGAACTTCCTGACAGGAAGATCTTATGGTGACCTCACTATCCTACTTTGTAGTTCACAGGCAGTCATTCCCAAAATGCCTTTAGTGTCAAAGCTTTGGTCCTCAGACATGATCCTGTGCCCCAGACTTGTCATGCATGGTCGCTCCTAAGTATCTGGGTTTGGTCAGAGCAACGATCAGAAGATTTCCAGTTTGTTTGGGAGCTGCCATACAGACTCAGTCAGTGACAGTAAAGCCTTTTTTGTGCAGTCTGTTCTGTTTTTTGTTTTAATTGGATTCACCACAACATAACCCAGATTGACCATCTTAGGGTAGCTGGTTCATTCCACTGGGGTGTCAAACAGATGAGGCATACTGATGAGTCCTGGTAGGACAAAACACGTGTCTATGTCTTCTGTTGGCACTCTTTGCAAACTGTGTGAGAGGCCTTCCGGCACCATGCATTTCTGCTTAAAGTTGAACCAGCATAATATTCTGTGATGATTTGCATATGCAGCCCATGATGCTTTGCATTGTGGGGGCATGTGTGATTTTGTGTTTCTTAAAAGTAAGCTGCACAACTGACTTACGGTGACATCATGAAGAAGATAGCCACTTAGCCATCGAGCTTCTCTCTCACACATAGAATAAAAGTTTAAAACCCACCAAAGATCGGTCAGCAAATGCAGAAATAACACCATCCAGCTTCACATAAGTTGTCTGTGACACAAGCCAGAAAAGCACAGACTCAAACAATGAAGCTCCAAGCTCTGATGGAAAGAGATGCAGTAACTGGATCCATTGTGAGCAGAAGGCCACCCTCCCCACTCAGCAGTCAGAGGAGGATGATAAGTATGACTTAGCTGGCAAACATCAAGGGGCAGTAATGGTGAAACATAGCATGATGATGATGACAGCAAAAATAGGATAGAGTCCTCAGTGGCAGACATCAAAATGGAGTTAAGGACTATGGACAAGATGGTACTTGCAACAGAGTCAGCTGTAATGGAGTTGGAAGCCTTCAGCGAAACACATCGCAGAGCACTGCTGTACTTACTAAGAAGAGAAAGGGTCATGAACGCAAAACTGGATGACCTGGAAAACCGCAGCCACTTGAATAGCCGGTGCAAAGGAGGCCTTTCGGATGATCATTGATCTGGTGACACACATTTGCCACACTATGTCAAAAATTTCTGACACCACAGCCATAAAGATTCAGCGATCTCATTGCTCCCTCAACCCGAGGCCATCCGATCCGCAAGCCAGGCCAAAATCTCTGGTTATATGTATGCAAGAATATCGTATTAGACCATTGATATTCAGACAGCATGGAAATGAAATCTACCGAGTTCAAGCGGTAAAAATATCTTCTTTGTGCCAGGTTTCTCAGATGCACTCAATGCCAAATGTAGATTGGTGTGGGACTTAATTAACAGGGCAGAGGAAAAGACATCCATATCCAGCTTGGCTTTTCCACACAAGTCAGGGTTCACACAGAGCACAGAATTCAGCACTTTGATTAAATCATGAAAGCTGCACCACTTCTACAAGAGCTAAGAGCTAGGGCTTACCTACCCTAATCTCAACATATCCATGTCCAGTGAGTGAGTGGAACAGAGAAGGAGTGAAACAGGTGTAAGACTGGCATCTTAGGTGTCAACAAGCATCAGCAGAAGGAAGTGGAGAAATGGGAGACTCTGCCGGTTGACTAAGATAAGTACCTGTTCACTCCTATTGTTTTATTCATTGCTGGGAAGGGCAAAAGGTAAAAGGTAGACCTAAACTGGGAATAGGAGAAACACACTATCTAGGGTAACAGTATAAGGGGAAGTACAGCAGGTACATGGGAACACAAGTAGCAACACAAAAAAGGGAAAACTAAGAACACCATATCAGGGTAAGGGTACATAAGTATTTTCAGGTAATACAGGGAGTATAGAAGCTGGGAATGCTAGGCATGGAGCTGTGCAGTGGCTATGGGGTGGCAGTTTTCAGAAAGACCTTCTGGAAACTGTGCTGCTGCCCCATCTGTGTGCACTTCTCTGAGCTGGGGGTGTCGCTAGACTCCAGGCCGAGTTGGCTAGGACTCAGGGGACTTCTTCCCCAATCCAGGGGCCACCAAGTCTGACACCATTACCCCAGAGGATGCCTGGGAAGAGGAACAGTTGGGCTACAGTGGGCTCTGGAAGGGTGGGAGTGGTGGGTCAAAGGCACATTCCTCAACCAGTACCACTATGAAATTACTGTGCTGCTCCAGTAAGGTGGGAATGCCAGGAAGAGGCACCAATGGTAGTGGCTGGGGAGGATGTGGGGATTCTCCAGAGTGGAGACCCCAAGGAGGGAGGAAGAGAACCCAAGAGGAGGAGGAGAAGGAAGCAACCTCTGATGGGGGACTCAATTGTAAGGGGGATAGATCTGGAAATAGGAGAGGGGGGAGAGGGAAGTTAGGTGCAGAAGGACGTGAGGCAGAGCTGGATGTCATTGTCCATTTGAGGATTAATGACTTGGCTAGGGACAGGGCTGGGATAGTGCAGAGTGAGTTTATGGAGCTGAGGATAGGCTGTAGACAGGTAGCGTGCTCAGTGGCTTTTGTTGAGGTGCTGCCTATGACAGGGGAGAGAAGAGGAATCTCCACACCAAGACCTTCAACTCATCATTGAAGGAATGGTACAGAGAGGATGGGTTCAACTACACTGGGGACTGGGGATCCACCTGGAGTGATAGGGGCCTTTATGGGGCTGATGGCCTACAGCCATCCAGGAGGGGAACTGCAGTCCTCAGTGGACAGGTTAGATGTTACTTTGATGAACATTTAAACTAGCCGATGTGGGTGGCAGAAGAATTGAGGAGGCAGTAACTGTCTACTCCCATAGGCAGAAGTAGAGGAGAACCTAAGGGAAAAGAAATCCCCTAGGGTGGAAATTAATAAAGAAAGTAGGGTATTAGAAAAGAAGGGGTATGGGAACAGAAGCATTAAAAAGAGAGGGGGAAGGAGACAGGGTAAAAAAGAAAAGAAAGGGGAGCAGCAAGTAGAGTGGTAACAAAATATGGAAGGCCATATGTGCGAATGCTAGAAGTCCTGGAAATAAGTTCCTGGACCTAAAGACCCTAATGGCAGATGCTGACCTAGCTATTGTGGCCATTACAGAATTATGGTGTGGTGAAAACCATGACTGGGACATGTCCATATCAGACTATACTCTGTTCAGGAGGGACAGAGTGGGAAGGAAAGGAGGGAGTATGGTGCTTTATGTGAGGGAAGGAATAAGAGCAACAGAGATACAAGGCATACAGGGAAGAGCAGAGGTACTGTGGGTCACCCTAAAGACAGGGAATGGAGCCTCTGTTCGCACTGGCATGATCTACAGACCTCCAGCACGGTGGGAGGAGTTAGATAAAGTACTGGTGGAAGCTATTGGCAAGATGACAGAAAAGGGAGAGGTGCTGCCAGTGTGGGACTTCAATCTGCCAGATATAGATTGGAACCTCCCAGATACGGCTTCAGCTAGAAGCAAGGACATCCTAGACTGTCTACAGGGGACATTCCTCAGGTAACTAATCAGTGAACCCACTCATGATCTGGCAATAGTGGATTTTGTACTCAGTAACGGGGACAGTGTTACAGATGGCTAGATAAGAGGCTGCTTGGGGGATAGCGAGCACCATACACTGTGCTTCAGTATAAGAATGGGGTGAGGGACCTGGACTTCAGGAGGGCATATTTTAAATTCAGATTTTAAAAAGATAGGCGAATGCCTCAGGGATGACCTGTTGGGGGGATGACCTGGGTGGGGTGGAGAAACAGTGGGCAAAGCTAAAAAGAGCCATAGGGAAGGCAACAAACCTCTGTGTCAAGCAAGTGAGCAAAAGCAAGAGGAAAAAGAGACCGCTATGGTTCTAAAAAAGAGGTGGCAGAAAAGATAAAGCCTAAAAGGGTAGCAATCAAAAGGTATAAGGAGATGCAGAGGGAGGACTATAGGGAGGTGTATTGGGGGAAACAGAAGGAAGCAGAGAGAGCAATAAGGAGCTCAAAGGCACAAACTGAAGACAGAATAGCCAGACAGTGATGAAGGGGGACAAGACATTTTTTACGTAAGTAAGCGAAAGGAGGAAGACCAGGGGTGGGATCATAAGGCTGAAAAAGGAAGGTGGGGACTTTGCAGAATAGGACTGGAAAAGGCAGACATCTTGAACAAATACTTTTATTCAGTGTTCACAGAGGAAGGAAAAGGGGAAGGGCCACAAAAAAGTAACAGGAGCATTGGAGTGAGGGAGGTGGATACTAGTCCTTTTTCAGAAAGTGTCCCGAAGGGACTTGCTAATCTAAAAGTTGACAAAGCAATGGGGACAGATGGGGTGCATCCAAGGGTACTGATGGAGCTTAGGGAGGTACTGGCTGCACCTCTGACAGTCCAAATAGCTCACTGGAAACAGGAGTGGTTCTGGAGGACTCAAGGATTGCAGATGTAGTTCCACTTCACTAAAGTGGTAGCAGGGAAGAGGCTGGCAACATGCCAGTCACCCTGACTTTGGCAGTTCGAAAGCAAATGGAGTCACTGCTGAAGGGAAGGATCGTGGAATATTTGTAATCCAATTGGGTAACAAGACCCGAGGCAGCATGGATTCACAGGGGCAGGTCATCAAAAAAATCTGATAGATTTCTTTGACTGGGTGACAAAGGAATTAGATAAGGGTGGAACAGTGGACATGGCCTACCTAGATTTCAGTAAGGTTTTCAACACCATTCTACATAGGAGGCTAGTAAGCAAGCTGGGTAGCTTAGAAGTGGGTCCAAAGATGGTAAACTGGATAAGAAATTGGTTAGGGGATAGGCAACAGAGGGTGATGGTAAACGGAGAAAGGAAGCATGACCAGTAGGGTGTCTCAGGAATCAGTGGTGAGACTGGTCCTCTTTAGTGTCTATGTAAGTTACATTGCAGAGGAGCTGGAAGGGAAGGTCTGCCTCTTGGCGGATGACACCAAGATCTGCAATAGGGTTGACACGCCAAGGGGTGGGGTGAAAAGGACGAGCAGAGACCTCAGAAAACTCGAGGAGCGGACAAAGGTATGGGAGCTGGGTTTCAGTGCAAAAAAGTGCAAAGCAGTGCACTTGGGGCTCAGAAATCCAGGGGCAGTGTACAAAATGGGAGGAGTGATACTGAAATCACCAAGTATGAAAGAGATCAGGGAGTGATCATATCAGATGACCTAATGGTAGCCAGGTAGTGTGACAAGACAATTGGATGGGCTAGTGGGATACTGAAGTGCATGGGAAGGGGTATCACCAGCAGAAAGAGCAAGGTTATATTGCATCTGTATAGCTTTCTGGTAAGATCCTACCTAGACTAGTGTGTCCAGTACTGGAGACCACATCTCTGGAAGGACTTAGAGTGGAGGCAGTCCAGAGGAGAGCAACTAAAATGGTGCAGGGTCTGCATCTGAAGCCATATGAAGAGAGACTTGAGAACCTAAATGTGTATACCCTGGAATTGGGGGAGTATGGTAGAAGGTAAATGAGGTACAGGAGAAAAGTATTTTTCAGAAAAAAAAACTTCTCAAGGACAAGGAAGCACAATAAAGAGCTGGAGGGTGGGTTTGGGAGGGATATAAGGAAGTACTTCTTCACAGACAGAGTGGTGGATTCCTGGAATAGTCTTTCAGCAGAGGTGATGGGGTAAAAACAGTGGTGGGGTTCAGGAATGCAGGGGATAAGCTTAAGGGAATCTTAGGGAAAGTGGGGGGGGGGTTGTTGAATGGGCCAGAGATCAAGTAGGATCTACAGTGATACTATAGGCAGGAAAAATTGGCCAGACTAAGTGGGCCAAGTGGGTTTTATTGGCAAATTCTATAAGCAAATAGAACAAGTGCTCCTGAACCAAAATTGGTAAAAGGCAGGGAGGCAGAAATGACAGGCACCTACAGTTACCTTCCTTCCACCTTCCATGAAAGAGGACTTTCAAAAAATGGTTGTGAAATGGTGCTAATCAGATTGAGGTAACTCCACCTCACCAGTGCATTCACAACAGCCTGCAAAGTGAACCCCCTAACTTCCAGTATGGAACAGTGCTTAATAATTTTGATGAGATGCACAGTACAGTCTACAATTATTATAAGGTAACTCTAAATATCAGAGACAATGATCTGTGGTTTTAGAAACCTCTGCATACCACACAAAGCAAGGGATAAGACTGAATCCTGGACTAAGTAGTCAGTAACTGTAAATGGAAGTGGGATAGAGACTGTGCAGCAATGCCTGGTGCTGCTGTGCATGGACTAATCAACTCTGACATAATGCATGGAACAATGGACACTGATAGCACTTTATTTGCCTGTTCTACTGTGTTTAAGTTTTTGTTTGTGATTTCACCTTTAAGATAGTTCCTCAGCAGTAAACACGTCACACTGTTAGCATCCTAAGGTATTGATCATTCGGACAACGATTTTAGCGCATGTTTCAGTTATTAATATAAATTATTAATATAAATGGTACTTTATCATCTGATAAAGTGTCTGGTTATGCCTGTGGATGGCATGATATACCACTGCTATGTGTGTTTACTAGTTCAACAAAGTTGGAGGAGAACAAGGGAAGCTGGAGAGTGGGGGAGTGGCGTGAATTTGGTGGTAAACTGGGAAAGTGTGTTGCAGGGGACCCATGGACAGATTACCTTCAAAGAGGCTTAATATGTAAATTTGGTCAGAAGAGTGGTGGGGAGGGCTCACAGTAGCTCTCAGGTGGGGGAGACATCTAACTTCAAAAGAAAAAAGGGACGTACAGTATGCTAGGCCAAGAGACAAGATGAGTGGAAGAACTAAGTAACAGGACTAACATCTCAGGTCTCCAGATATCCCATGGTATTTTAATTTGACTTTTCTGAAGAGCGTGTGTAAATCCATGAATCAGGTAAATGTATTGATTTGAGGGGTTGGTACAAAAAAAAATACAATACAGGAGCCTCACCTCTGCATCATGCCACTTAATTTTTGGGTACCCTGCCCTGATCTCCTTGTTCAGTAACTCACTACTGCAGTACTGGTGACTATTACATATTTATTTTTTATTGTTGTTAACTGCTTTCTGACCAAATTACATGAAACTACAGACACAATTTGTTTTTTAAAGGTTCCATTTTTTTTAACAGAGGTATCTAAAAGAATAATACAGATGCATTTCTCAAACTCAAATAGAGTAAAATAGGTCTACAATTCATCAGAGTAAATCAGTGCCTTTTGGGGAAAAATCAGAGTCGAAATCAGAACCGGGTCACAGCTGACCTGCCCATCCCTAACTCAGATGCAGTTGCAGCCTTGGCTGGAGCAATGGTTAACCCAGGCAGTTACAGCTCACCACAAAACTCAACCATCCCCAGAGTAAGAGGTAGAACTTAAGCAAGTAAGGGAAGAACTCCAAAGGATAGTTGACACAAAAACAGACGGTAAACTGAGGTATTCAAATCAGTTATACTATGAGCACGGCAATAGGACAGGAAAACTATTAGTCGTTAGTATGAGGAAAGCGAGAGAATTTAGATATGTTTCCAGAATTAAGTCCACGGAGGGCATTGTCAGAGTTGGGACCCCCCTCCTTTTTTTCTGTTTATTATATTTAGTGACATCATGAGGCATTTCTTTTTCTGTCCCTTTATATTTTTTTTTTTTACCAATTATTTTACCAGGTGAGACACACTGAGCTGAAAGCTTGTTTGCAGGTGCAACCTGGGAGCACAACGAAGTTAAGTGACTTGCTCAGGGTCACACAGTATGCACCTAGGGGGCTGTGGGATTCAAACCCAGGTCTCCAGATTTGCAGCTCAGAGCCGTAACCCACTGCACCATACTGCCTCCCAAGATGTAGAACACCTGGATGAACTACTCAGTCCGCAGCTCACAATAAGGAGTAGTTCTAAGAACCAGGTGGCAAAGCTCCAAATGAGAATAATTACCTGTAAAACAGGATCATTATTTAATAAATAGAACTTGTGCAAGGGAAACAGGTTCTTTTTGGGTTAAAACTTCCTTTTTCTTTGGTACTAATACATTCTCTTGCCATATTGTTTGTGTGTATTATAGTTGTATTCTTACCTCTCCCAGGTTGATCATGTCATGGACAGCACTGCATCTCTAAGGGCCAGTGGCCCACATTTGAAGCTTATTTATAATGAGCAGATGAATGAGGACAACACCTTGTGGGAGGGGACTAAGATCACTCGTTGCCAATTAAGCCTTTTCTTGCTTTCAGAATAGGTCTAGGTCAGGAGATGGGCATAACAGTAGATAAATGCTATTACTGAATAAAATAATTTGTGGTCATGCAGATCCCTCTACATGATGTATTAGCATAGAAATTTGATGTATTAGAATAGAGGGTGGATCAGCTGACCTATGATGTCAGAGCATACACCTATATAAGGTGACTGTTTAGTTGAAGGAATCAGATAGTCTTTGAGCACAGAAGATAGTAGAGGTGCTGACGACAAGTGCTTCTACTCTGTGGCAGTACTTTAAAGTACTGAAGTGTTTCAGGTTGAGAAAGCCAATGCTGCTTAGTTTATTTTACTTTTGTATTGGTCTACAAGTCATTTATTTTGAATGTTTAGGATAATGAATTTCACACACTCTGTGTGTTCTTCAAGAATCTGGTGTCGTTGACTTATCACTTCCCATGCGCACTCACAGGCATTAATACAGTACAAAGATACTGAGAACCCCCACTGAGATAGTGAAGAGTTTCAGAGAATACTACCAGATTCTATACGAGGAGGGGATGCTGGGGGAAGGAAAGAGGGATGATATTGCTGGCTTTCTGGTTTCCTGTCAAAAGCAAAGCTTCCCACATTGTCAAAAGACCAATTTCGGTACAGGAGATTGAAGCAACCATTAATAATCTTAAGTAGGCAAAGTACCAGGACCTGATGGTTCAATATGGATTTTTATAAATCCTTTTGGGAAGATTTAATTCCCAAACTGAAAAAAGCCTTCAGTGTAGGGAAAGAAAAGGGAGAGGTTCCAGAGTCATGGAGACAAGCACACAAACACCTCTTGAGAAACCCAAGTCACCATCAAAATTGATGTGGAAAAACCTATGACAGGCTAAGATGGGAATTTCTGGGACACACCCTCCAGAAATTTAAGTTTGATCCCTGCTTTCAAGAGTGGGTGTTAGATCTGTGTATCAACCAGGTCGCACAGATAAAGGTGAATGGGATGATTTCAAGCATACAGCATGGAATCCAGCAGGGTTTCCCCTGAGCTTTCATCACTCCTCTTCACTCTATGAATGGAGCCTGTCACTAAAATAATTAGAACTCACAGGGATCTTTGAGGGGTTGTGGAAAATAGAGCTTTCCTCAATGCAGATGGCACCGTCTTATACCTGAGGAACCCTATACACACCTTTCCCACTTTAAGCAAATTTTGGACGACTATGGGAGGTCATCTGGCTTTAAAGTTAATGGCTCCAAAGCTGAAGTTCTCTTACTTAATGGCACCCTGGACGGTACATTAAAAGCACTTATTTCTTATCACTGGGTCACTTTAAAATTCTGATATCTTGGTATACAGATTCCAGTGGAACTTCGCTAGTTGTAGAAAGTTAATTATGGACTCCTCTTGAAATAAATAACCTCTGCCCTCTGTAGATGGAAGCAGACTCCCCTCTCTCTTAACAGGGAAAATAGAATCAGTTAATAAGAACATACTTCCCAGATTACATTTTCTCTTTAAAACCCTTCTGCTGCCTTTTCCAGCAAAGGATTGGAAGATGATTAATAAAGCTAGCCATAAATTTATATAAGGAAAGCTTAAACCATGGATAAAGAGGAAAATTCTTCCAACACTCAAAATGGGGTTTTATGTGATTTTGGCATTTGGTAAAAAATTTGCTCAGTCCTAGTTAACATATTTACTAACACCAATAAAATGAAATTCCAAAACTGGATTTAACCATTTCCACCTTAAAATTGCACTTATAAGAACTTATTATACACTAGCAGAAAGAGTTTCTAGGTTTCTGATTGGTCAGTGGCCACCTTGTACAGTAATATTATCCCAGCACAACATCACTGTATCAAGGTCTGGCACACAACTGACCTACTTACAGTTCATGTGAAATCATGCAGCCTCCCCCGATTCCTGCCTGCTACACAAATTTCTCACAACCTTCCGCATCTCAGGGTATCCACTTATGCAGTATATCCACCACAATGTCACCATATGCATCCTCCCAACACACAAAAAGATCTCCCTTTACAAACACTACTGTTTATTTTCCTCTTTTTCAGTCACAACCAACTGGACAAAGTAAGCAACTGTGTGAGCGCTCCTTTGAAAAAGGCAATGCGTGGCTCCCAGCCTCCGATAGTACTTGCATATTTTACAAAGTGCTTTCCATTTGTAATATTTTCTGGCATGTTTCTGATTTAATAAAGTATCCCTACCAAGCAGCATCCTTTTCCTGCACAGACATGCAATTTTTGCAGTGGCAGCAGAGGGCGGTGAGGGGACCAGGGCGCCAAACACTGCTCACTTCTCAGCCTTCATAGCGCTAATCATCCCCTGGTACAACATTTAAACATGACATGAAACTGTACCAGAAGAAGCATGAACAGAACACACTGTGTGTGTGTGTGGGGGGGGACCTCATAAAAAGTAACTGGGATAAGAGGCAGATAAGAACACATATTGCACAACCACAGCTCCACCTAGTGGAGAAACAGGACAAAGGAACTTCTATGCTTTTTATTCTGTTTAAAAACTAGCTATTGTGTAATAGCAATAATAAAATCCAGGGTGTGTGACGTGCTGGGATAATGTCACTCTTGGGTGTTCAACGCATTCAGCCTGTGGCCTCGAGGACCAACCGAGGCATGACTTTATCAGAGCGCAATACACACACTCTCATGCATTATTGTTAAATTAATGATGGGTTGGTCCAGGAAAGTATTAGACCTGAGGGAAATTTCAGAAATTTTGATTTCCCAAACTATGTTTGTAAAATGCAGAAATATTTTGTGAAATTCCACTTTTCAAGCAATTGGCAATTTGCAATGTTTTTTTTTCCTCATGACTTGAGGTTTTTCTCCCCCATGACTTGAGGACTGAATGCTTGGTGGCAAATAGTTACTTTTTTTTTACATGAGGAAAGAAAAAAGATCACTACTTAGGTTCTTATTGTATTAACTTATTTTCTTCTTACAATTTGAGTACTTTGAATTCAGTTAAATGTTTAAAATGTTCTGCAAAATTCAGTGAACTTTAATTATACAAATTTCACGTGACTTTCACTTGTGGTAAATACATTTGCAGACAGAGCCAGCCTTAGCAGGGTGTGAACTGTGCATTCACACAGGAACCCAAGAGCAGAGGGACCCTCAAAAAGCATTAGCTGTCCAGTTGGCCTCCTTGCTTCCTGGTCCTCTATGTTCTAATCTCAGTAAAGTGGAAAAATCGCACAAAACTGGATGAAAATGAAGATACAGTGAAGCCATGGTAGGGATGAGGATGTTCCTAGGGGGCTTTGCAACTTCTGATATGGGGCCCCAGCAAGGAGGTTTGCACAGGGCCCCAGAATAGCTAGGGCCAGCACTGTTTGTAGACCTCTAGAGTGTACGTTCGTCTCCTACCAGTAGCAGGACTAGTGGAGCTAAGGTACCTCTTTACAACAAATGCCACCATATGGTTTTTAGCAAAACAATATTTCTGACATGCTTAAATTCATAATCAGTAAATCTGTAGGATTCTCAGAAATGTTTAAAAACAGATTTTTACAGCTAATTATTTAGTTAATGACTCGTCATTAAAGAGGGCCACTACTCGCAATTTTAAAAAATTTTTCCCCTGAGATTTTGTATTGAATTTACATAGTAGACTCATACTGTGGATGTGTTAGGATGTTGCTGCCACATGTCCCTGATGGTAAACAGAACAGCACTGTACCACCTTAAAATCCTGTATCTTCATTGAGGAATGAAAAGAAATTAAAAGAAAAACTGGTAAACTGATGTTTTTGATCAGAACACATTATTGCTAAAAAAAATTACATAGTGACTAACAAATACTACTACTGGCCGTGCTTACAGTGGTGCTACACAAGGGGTATTAATTAGCTTTATGACACTAATTATATTTACTGCAATATTACTCCAAGATGCTTTTAGATTATTTTCCCTTCCTTGACATTAGATTTTGGTTGGAATTAATGGACAAAATAGTTTTTGAACTCTAAATTAAAAGGTTCTGATAGTTCTAATTAGGCTCAGATAACTATCATAATTGTATGGCTTATCAGAACCTTTCAGAATTCCAGAAACGTGGTCCCCCATTCCTACTATCTGCTCATATTTAAAAATAAATCTAGACAGAAAAAAAGATTCAAAAATGAAAGGGAGAGAATACAGCTATTGTCACTGCAACTTTGGAACTGGGTGTACCTTGTGCCACGATGGTCATTTGTTAAGTATTGTGTTCCGCACTAGCTGACTAGGAGGTTGAGAGGTAATTGCTTAACTCCTCCATGATTCTGGGTCATACCTGAAAATGATCTTTGGCTCAGTGTGCCTTTCCCAGGCAAAAATTAAAAAAAAAAATTCTTGACTATGGGTGTAGAAGCTCCCCTGTTAAATCATCTGGGTGGAGATGGGGGAGCTCGCTGCTTCTAAGAAGCTTCCATTTTTGAGGACAAAACCTTAAGATCTAGGTAGTACACGTCAAAGCTCCAGAGTAAATATAAGCAGTTATAAAAGTACACCTCACATGTAAAAGAGCGTTGCCCAACCCCCTTCCCACCTCAGGTTCTCTTTAGTAAATATTGTGCTTCTTAAGGAGTAGAAGACCATTTTGTAGGCAGGACAACTGCCCCATTCACACTGTAGTTCTGCTTCCAGTTAAAATGCTTCCTCTGTAACAGCTGTCATATCCTTTCAGCAGGTTAACAACTGAATGGCTTTGACTGAGTTCTTGCAACAGTGAGAAAAGGAACAGACCGAGGGCTTGTTTTCATGGAAGCTGAGTCCAACACCTGATATGGTGCTGAAGTGAACTGATACGGGGCACTGATTTGTTGACAAATTCAATACATGTCAACAAGACTGACAGACAAAACAGAGAAACGCTTGCATGGCAAATCACTTTTGCATACAGAAATAAAAAAGAGGAGAAAGCTAAAAGGCTGGATGGTCTGTGTATTATTTCACCCTTCTTGGAAGGGAATCACTATACAGCTGGAATGCATAGAGCATTCTGTTGTCACCTGACAGAGCAGGATTCAAATGCAAGTCTGGGAATTCCACACTGATGCTGGCAGCGGGCCTGGTATACTGTGGAGATGAGGAACTCAGCCCCTGGGATAGGAAGGAGTGGACCACCCAGTATTTATGTACCCCCCTTTGGCTGATGCAGAGTGGTATCTGCTGTGAAGGCAGCCACACCTTCCCTTCCCAACTAGATGAGTGCAGCCATCATGGCTCTGAATAGTGGGGGAGGCATAAAAAGGCTAAAGGAGTCCATTCAGGTGGGGGGCAGATAAAAAGGCAACAGTAGTCAAGTCATACTTGATTACAGATCGAGAAAATGTGTAACACTCATGACTAATCACAGCTCTTCCTTCAGTTGCACAAGAGGCACTCCTATTTCCATAAATGTGACTCACATTGTACAGCTGTAACAGGCTGCCCATGCTGTCATTATTCAAAAGAGAAGACAAGGTTATTTTAAAAGAAAAGTTACAAGCTTTATATTCATTTTGTGGATCTGGTTGGAAGGCCTCTTGTGGATCCAGAAGTGTTGACTCTTGGGTCCTTAGGATGCCAGAACTGCTTGCCTTCTGTTTACAGATCTCTCACCCTAAGTATGCACAAGGCAAAGCTCTTCTATCCGTAAGAGGCTCTCCAACCAGGCCCATAAACTTATATTATGTTGGAAATGATCCCTCTTAACCAATCAGAATGCAGAGTTACTGTCAGGTTATTCTGCAATAAAGGGACAGTAGACTGAATAATGGGGAAGTGGCTCTGTTTTTTGATTGGCTAAGAACAATAATGGAACAGCAGATCTGCATTCTAATTGGTGGCTGCATGTGTACTTAGCTAATCAGAGACAAAACCCATTTGCCCTCCCACTTCATCATTCAGCGGCCAATCAGAGATGTCTAGTAATGCTAGAGCTCTTCTGTAAGAAACAGTTCCTGCTTTCTCACAGACACGCTGTATTGTGACAGATTTGGCAGGTTTTTTTTAAACTTTATTTTATTTTTTGCAGTATAATAGTGATAATGCCAATAGTAGTCTGGGTTTCCTCAGTAATAACTAGATTGGGATTAATAAACACTTTGGTCTTCGGCCTCAGTGTTTATTACCTCTGGTCCAGATATTGCCTCGTAAACCCAGACCACTATGGTATTACCGCTATAATATTCCTGGGCCCAGCCATGTTTTTTCTCCTTCCCAGATCAGAAAAATTATATTCTTATTTGTCCAACGGACCATGGAACAGTGCAGGCTGGGAAATCCCATTATCTGGGGCTGGCAGTATAGCCTAGAGGATACAGTAATGAGCTGTGAATGAGCTTGGTACATTCAGCAGACCTGCGTTTGATTCCCACAACCTCCACTTGCATACTGTGTGACTCTGAGCAAGTCACTTAACCACTCCAGTGCTCCCGAGTTGCCCCTGAAAACAGGCACTTGCGGCTAGTGGGTCTCACCCAGTTACCAAAAGAATAAAATGAAAAAAAAAATCTGGAAGCGAAAGCCTGATCTAAAGAACAAATTTCTGTCTGCACTGGGTCTTAGAGATGTATTTGGTATATAATCAAAATACAAGTTTAAGCCTTAATATAACCCTTTATTAAATGCTGTGTGATCGGCAGTGTTCACCTTGCCAACTGTGTTTGAGTCTATCTCAATGTTAAAATAGCAGTGCAACAAACAGGGCCAGATGCATTCCCCCTTGATCACAATGTGATCTGACCCCACTCATTGGTGTCTGCCGAGCATGCACAAGCAGATTGCATGTTGCATGGGTCACAGGTTATTTTTACAGTTTGTTTACCCAGGATAATCCTGCTGCAATGTAAGACCTCAGTTCCACTGTGGTCCTATTTCTTTCTACCCACATCCACAACTGGATGGACTGGGGCGCTGAGAGGTTAAATGATTTGCCCAAAAGTCACACATTGAGTAATTGACTCTAGCGTCTCTTAGGCTGAGCTTCTGGTTCCCAAGCTTGTGCTCTAATGACTAGACCATGTTGCTCAAATGTTACTCGGCAACATCATGCAGTTTTATTATATTCTGCTAGTGATCCGGAGGCGGTCCATGCCATCCTACAATTGGATCTGCAAATTTTCTAAATTGGTTTATTCAAAGCAAACATCATAAATACAAAGGAAGAAATGCAATGTTGTTCAAATCATCTGTTGGGAAGGCAGGATCCTCCTCCGGTGAGCTTAACATTGCTGTTTTGGATGGCTCACAGACTGACACAGAACTGAAGCTTGATGATTATATTAGTCAACTGTGCTCAAAAGTATCACAAAAATTGGGAGCCGTAATAAGACGCACACACATTGTTTAAAGCATTAAACTCCAGCACCACCAACCACAAAAAAACAATCAAAGAGCCAGTCCTAATGCAAACTGCAATACTGCAAGTGAGTTTATTATCCAACAGTGTGCTACAGTATGTGTTGCAGAGAGAACAGGGGAACAAACCACCACCTCCTTCCGGTTTTGTCAACAAGGTGTCCTATGGATAATAAACTCACTTGCAGTATGCAGTTTGCATTATTACTGGCTCTGACTGTCCTTTTGCGGTTGGTGGTGCTGGAGTTTAGTGCTTTGGTTCAGTTTTGTGTTTCTGTGCACACCTGAGCTCTGGGGCATTTTCTTCTGCTGCTTACACACATTGCTTAACCAGGAAATCCTAATAAAAATTATCTCTCAACCATGATCCTTCCCCAGTTTGACTGTCTGATCTACCAATCGGCTAACAAAACAGAATTACTGAAACTCAACAAAATGTATTACAGAGTGGCAAGGTTTGTCTTTGTTGTGTCAGGCCCCCCCCCAAATGTAAATAATCACTGCTCTCTGCTTCTAGAATTAAACTGATCATCCATGAAAACTAGAAGGTATCAATTCTGGCCCCACTTGCCTAGGTGTTAGAGCAAATACTGTAGCTTCTGATCAACTGATTGAGTATCTTCTCGGGTATGATGTTCGGACACCCTACCAATGCTGCTTTCATCCAGGTTACAGCACTATCCTCGGCCTTGGTGGAGTTCACACAGGTGGTTTAAGGGGTCCTTGTTAAGGGCCTGTATTTTGCAGCCATCTTTGTGGACCTCACTAAGGCCTCTGATTTGGCTAACTACCAACTTTTTTAATATCATTGGAAACTCTGGGAATATCACATGATGTTATTGTATGGTGTCAGAACCATCTCCTAAGATGAACTCAGTGCACCAAAACTGTAAATACTCTATCCCCACTAGACCCAGTGATTATGGGAGTTCCTCAAGGGTCCATTCTTAGCCCTTTATTATTTAGTTCATTTTTAAACACTCTTCTTAGGCTGCCAGTAGTACCAACATTTTCCTTTATGCTGATGATGCGGTGGTTTTCATGAGTGGATCCAATCTTCCAGATTTATCCAAAACTTGACAAGTGGATTTTGATCATCTACAGAAATGACTCCTTAAACACAAATTAGACCTGAATGCATCCAAGACAAAATCTGTGCTTTTTTGCAATCCGAGAAAGAAGCCTAATCTTGCCCATCCATTTCTATTGCAACACTTCAGAGTACAGTGATAGAACAGACTTCCACTTTTAAATGCTTTGGGCCTCACCCATGGCAGTTTTCTCTCCTATGAGCTTCATATATCCATTATGATCGAAATAGTTCACCAATGATTAGGTGCTTTATTTAGATTAAGCTCGTCTTTTATTATGACCACAGGAAGATTAGCCATGGTGGTAAGAGGAGGTCTGCGCTGGTCGCTGGCTAGGGTCAGAATGGGGGGGCAGGGTGGTTGTCACTTCCTGCCTGGGTGGGGGTCCACTATACCACCAGAGAAATGGGGAACTTTATTTTGCAAGGGATCGGAGGGCACACTGGACATCACTGACCCTATTCTATATATAGATATACTGGGCACAGGCCCCCCCCCCCAGGCACACTATTTAATTTATTATGATCTGGCGATCGCAGAACATGGTGGGGGGAACCACTGGACTGGCAGGAAAGTACTTTATTTAATAATACGGGATGGTGACTGGAGAATGCGGGAGGGGTGAGGGACCAGCAGACTGCCAGGGAGAATTGTTTGTTCTACTCTGGATGGCGATCGGCAATGGGTGGATGGGAGACCAATACCACCAAGGAAACTTAAATGTTTTTTATCAGGCCTGTGATCGGCGATGGGGAAAACACAAGCGAATGCATGGACACAGGGCTGCCTCTGGACCAGGGAAGGAGGGGCATGCAAACCTCTGTCACAGCCCACGTAAATGGGCCCAAAACTGGGCATGCAAATGGCCAACTAGCACCGTCCATGCTCATTGGGCTCATTTGCATGGCTGCTTTTGTAATACCAAATAGTGCACCAGCGCTATTGTTTGCAGGGCCATTCACAGGTATGCAGGTCAGGGCAGCACTAGCAAGGTTAGAGGTAATAGTAACGGGGTTACCACTGTCTCTACCTAGCCATATTCACAGTCAGATAGTGCCCTAGGCTATCTGTCTCCGAATAGTATTTTTTAATTCCTGGGCAAATACAAAATGCAATGCAACATTTTACATTGCCATTTGTGACTTTTTGTGAATTTGGGCCCAGGTGTTGAATGTGAGGTACAATATAGAGTCAACTGTGAAGTACAACAACATGTCAAATGTGAGGTATATTAAAGTGTCAGATGTAAGGTAAAATAAAGTTTCAAATGTAATGTACAATATAGATTCAAATGCGAGGTACAATAAAGTGTCAGATGCAAGGTACAATATACAGTCAAATGCAAGGTACAATACAGAGTCAAATGTGAGGTACAATAAAATGTCAGATGCGAGGTACAGTATACAGTCAAATGCAAGGTACAACACAGAGTGAAATTTGAGGTACGATAAAGTTTCAAATGTGAGGTACAACAAAGTGTCAGATGCAAGGTACAATAACATTTCAAATGCAAGGTACAATATACAGTCAAATCCGAATTACAATAAAGTGTCAAATGCAAGGTACAATACAGAGTCAAATGCGAGGTACAATGAAGTTTCAAATGCGAGGTACAGTGTGAGGCACAGTATACAGTCAAATGCAAGATACAATACAGAGTCAAATGCGAGGTACAATAAAGTGTCAGATGTGAGGTACAATATGCAGTCAAATGCAAGGTACAGTACAGAGTCAAATGCGAGGTACAATAAAGTGTCAAATGCGAGGTACAATATACAGTCAAATGCGAGGTACAATGAAGTGTCAAATGCAAGGTACACTATACAGTCAAATGCAAGGTACAATATGAGGTACAGTATACAGTCAAATGCAAGGTACAATACAAAGTCAAATACGAGGTACATTGTGAGGTACAGTATACAGTCAAATGTGAGGTACAATACAGAGTCAAATGTGAGGTACAATAAAGTGTCAAATGCAAGGTACAATATACAGTCAAAGAGAAACAAGCTCAGAGAAACAAGATCTGTAGAAACCTTTTGTCTAAACCCCCACCAAAAAAAATAATTTTGTTTCAATAAATCTGTGTTTAGTATAACCATTTATATTCAATCAGTTCTTAAATGTTTTCCAGACTTGACAAACTCTAAAAGAAATATAGTTTCCTTGTATCACTCTATTAGTTTCACATTGTATTCGAAATTCAATTTTAATATATGGATCATGAAAATAATATAGTACAAAAGCATACAAAAAATTCCCCATAATAGCATCACTCCCAAAGTGATAATACTACACTTCAGGAGTGATAATACCATCGTTCAGGTGCCGTAATACTATCGTTGGGGACCTGAGCGATTAATATCACCAAATCACAACAGCGCATCGCTAGTCCAACTCCCAACGTCTTTTAAAGCGTGCCTTCCAATTGGCCACTTGTCCGTTAGAGTGGGCAGAACAGTTCAAAACATGGCGCCACTGTCTCGCTACCCAGAGTTTCCCCAACCGTAACATTTCACAGCCTTTTTTAAAATACCTGAAAATACAGATATCAAGCTGACCTGCATTCCCCAGACATGGAAAAGGTAGGCTGTCCTTCACTAAAAAAAAAAAAGCGAGCAGTGAGACAGTGTGGCGCGTGGCCAGAATGGAGAGATTTGTTTGGGCTGCAGCTGCCGACTGCCTCAGAGAAACGAAAATCACATCCATATATTAAAAAAAATAAAAAATATGTTCCTGTGCATTACAATGTAGTAAATCCATCTTGAGGTTCTGGGGACATGGAACCTCTCGAGCTTCGCCCTCGAGGTTCCCAATGTCCCCAGAACCTCTCGATGGAATTATTACATTGTAATGCACAGGAACCTATCTATTATTCTATTTATAATTTCAGCAAACTCTCTGTATTTAATTGTTTTGTAATCGTAACTGTTTTCTCCAAAACGTCATTACAAGGAATAAATGGGTGGAAAGGATCCTTCCTCTAATCCTAAAGAGTTTCATCTCCTTTAAGGTGTGGTGCGGCACCGTGCACTTCAATGCAAATGCATTGAACAGCACAATGTGGCCCTGCACCTTTACAGTTAATGGAGCCGCCCCAGCGTCCGCCATACTTCTGGGTAGCGGACTTTTCTGAATTAAATTAAACTACTTTGCGGCATGAGAAAAAAGCCATTTTTCACACAGAAGCTAAACTGGAAGGTAAGTTTTGCAGGGGCAGGAGTCCCTGCAAATGACAGCTTTCTTTTAAGGAGATGCACGGAGAGCACTAATAAAGTTCAACCTCAACTAGACTGAGTTGTCCCATCTGTTATACTACCTGCTAAATGCAAAATAACTTTCAGACTTTCCTGAGTGTGTTAGGGGGGCTTGTTAACCTTGTTCAAGCCCAATGTTTGACCTAATGAGGGTTCATTAGGAGAGGGTGGTCCTGTGGCTAGACTGGTATGTTCTTTCATTAGTCTTTTTGTTACATTCAATTTTCTGCTGTACACTGCCTCTGGGGTGTTCAGTGTGACTGCCGATATTTACCCTCACGGAGGATCAGTTCTCCAACTCTTCATAAACTTTTAGTTCCAATGGCCCAGCTTTTGAGTTAGAGCTTGAGACTGCACACGCTCCTGCTGGTGATTACTAGCCTATTACTGTACTGAATGTGACAAAAGGACTAGAGAAAGAATGCAGCCGTCTACCCAGTGGGTCACCTTCTCCACATAAAGCCTTATTTAGTGAAAGGTTGGACTTGAACAAGGTGGACTAGGCATCCACTACTAAGAAGCACAATAATTAATAGAAATTGGATAATTTTTGGAGTGGCTGCATTTTGTGTTTCACTGGGTACTCAGCCATGGAAATGGTGTAGGCCTTGTGCCATTGCAGATGGTGCACTTAAACAAATCAATGGCACTGTTTTGTTGAAACTTAAAACCCCAAACCCAAATATAAGCCCAGTGTTATTCTGCGCCCTAGACTGCTGGAATATAATCTCCCAGGACTCTGGGTGTGCAGTGGGGGGCTGGAGGACAGAGCATGTTATTTGCTATAGAAACATAGACTTTGACGGCAGATAAGGGCCACTTGGCCCACCCAGTCTTCCCATTTCCCTACCTAATGGATAAGCTGCAGATCCTAGTTAACCAACAGCCCACTTCCTCCTACCCTCCACTAGAATTGCTTTATGACTGTCCCATGCATGCTTGAATTATACCACTGTTTGTGACTCCACAACCTCCTCCGGAAGGCCATTCCATGCATCCACAACCCTTTCTGTGAAAAAATACTTCCTCACATTGCCTCTGAGCCACCCCTCCATCTTCAAATTGTGCCCCCTTGTTCTTGCACACCTCTTTTTCTGAAAGATGCTATGCTATTGGACTTTGTTGATTCCCTTGAGGTACTTGAAAGGTTCTATCACGTCCCCCTCTCCCTCCTTTCCTCGAGGCTATACATATTAAGCTCCTTTAGTCTCTCTTCATACGTCTTTGGTGCAGACCCTGCACCATTTTAATTGCTGTCCTCTGGACAGCCTCCATCCTGTCTATGTCTTTGCAGAGACTGAGTCTCCAGAACTGCATGCAGTACTCCAGATGGGGTCTCACCAACTGTCTGTTCAGAGGGATAACAACTTCTTGTTTTCTACTGGTGGTGCCTCTCCCTATACATTCAAGTATCCCTCCAGCCCTTCTTACTGCCCTCTCACATTGCTTGCCCACCTTTAGGTCATTGATATGACTACCCCCAGGTCCCTTTCCATTTTTATTATTGTTAGTATCTCACCCCCCACTGTGTACTCTTCCCCTGGGTTTTTGTTTCCCAGGTGCATTACCTTGCACTTCTTAGCACTGAATCTAAGCTGCCATACATTTGACCATTCCTCTAGCCTTGCCAAGTTCCTTCTCATCCTTTCCACCACACCTTGTGTATCAACTTTGTTGCAGATCTTTGTGTCATCTGCAAAGAGACATACCTTTCCTTCCAGTCCCTCTGCTATGCCACTTATAAAGACACTGAAGAGGACCAGTCCTAATACTGAACCCTGACGTACCCGACTAACAAACCCCTTTTCTTCAGAGTGGACTCCATTTACTGTTACCCTCTGTGTCCTGTTCTCCAGCCAATTCTTCACCCAGGCTACCATCTTGGGACCCACTCCCAGGCTGGCTAACTTGTATATTAATCTTTTGTGTGGGACTGTGTCAAATGCCTTGCTAAAGTCTAGGTAGGCCATGTCCATAGCCCCTCCCTGATCTACTACTTTGGTCACCCGGTCAAAAAAATCTATTAGATTCATCTGACATGACCTTCTCGCTGTGAATCCATGCTGCCTTGGGCCCTGTGCCCCTCTGGCCTCTAAGTACTCGACATTTCTTTCCTTCAGAAGAGATTCCATCATTTTCCCTATCACTGAGGTTAAACTAACAGGTCTATAATTTCCTGCTTCTGCCCTGCTCCCACTTTTGTGAAGTGGAATCACATCTGCCCTCCTCCAGTCCTCAGGTACCACCCTGCCCTCCCATGATTTGTTAAACAGAGTAGTCAGTGGTGTCACTAGTTCTACCCTTAGTTCTTTTAGAATTCTGGAATGAATCCCATCAGGCCCCATTGCTTTGTCCACCATCAGTTTTAAGAGTTCTTTCAGAACCCTTTCTTTTGTAAATGGGCTAGTATCAACTTCTGTATTCAAAGTGTTTTTATTGTTTGGTTTAGGTACCGCCCCCTCTTCATTTGTGAATACTGAGCAAAAATATTTGTTTAGTATCTCTGCCCTTTCACAGTCACCCTCTGCCCACCCCCACTCCCCTTTATTAAGCCTCACTATCCCTACCTTGATCTTCCTTCACTCCCTGATGTACCTATAGAAGGTTTTATCCCCCTTCTTAACTGAGTTGGCTATCTTTTCCTCTGTTTGAGCCTTTGCTGTTCTGACTGCCTTCCCAGCTTCCTTTTGCTTTAACTGATACAATTTGCTATCCTGCTCCTTCTGTGATTCCTTGTACCTCCTGAATGCATTCTTTTTCTCTCGAACCTTCCCTGCCACCTCCTTTGAGAACCATAGTGGCTTCTTACATCATTTTTGTTTTGTTTATTTGCTTCACACAAAGGCTTGTTGCCTCTGTGATGGCAGTTTTGATTATTCCCCATTGTTCTTCAACCCCTTCTTTCTGCCCGTTTGCTGGTGCATTCCTTAGGCACTCACCCATTTTGGCAAAGTAAGCCCTCCTAAAGTCCAGTACGTTTGCCTTTGTATGACTTGACTCTACTGCTGTGTTTATCGTGAACCATATTGTTCGATGGTCACTAGTTCCCAGATGGCTACCCACTTCTACATCTGTGATCCTCTCTCCATCTCCATTTGAGAGAACCAGGTCTAAGATTGCTCCCTCTCGAGTGGGTTCCAATACTAGTTGTCTAAGGCATGCCCCCTGTAGGGCATCTAGAATAACCACACTCTTAGAAGTGGCTGCTGCAACTGCACTTCAGTTAACATTTGGCATATTCAGATCCCCCATCAGCAATACCTCCCCTTTTTTTGCCATTCTAAGTATACTTTTCTGTCATTTCCTTGTCCATTTCCTCCCCCTGAGAGGGGGGTCTGTATACAACCCCTGTGCAGATTGTGGTGCCATTGCCTGTCTCCAAATTGACCCACATTGCTTCTTCTCCTCCCTGTTTACCCTTTTGTTCTGTTGCTTTGATTCCTTCCCTTATGTAGAGAGCTACTCCTCCTCCTCTTTTGCCATCCCTGTCCCTCCTGTAGATAGTGTATTCTGGTATGTTTATGTCCCAGTCATGGTTCTGTGTGTACCATGTTTATGTGACTGCCACGATATCCAGATGTTCCTCCTCCATCAAGGTCACTAATTCAGGAAGCTTGTTACCCAGACTACGTGCATTGGTACTCATTGCTCTTCATTTTTTGATGGCTTTACCTCTTATAGCAGCATCCCCCACTGACCTTTCTACCTTGGTCTTTTCCTCATTTAGTACCCTGTTTTGTAGGGGAAGGCTGGGAATTTTCTGCTGCTTAACAGTGCCTCCCCCCTTGACTAGTTTAAAAGCTTGCCAATGAAGCATTTAAACCAATTGCCCAAAAGATTTGTTTCCTTCCTGGACAGATGCAGACCATCCTGCCAGTATAGGCTGGTATCCTTCCAGGTGGAACTCCAGTCCCCAATGAAGCCAAACCCCTGTGCTCCACACCATTTTTCAACCTTTCATTGAATCGCATGGTGCAAAGTACCCTCGCCTCACCCATGCTGTAGACAGGCAGCACCTCTGAGAAGGATACTGTGCGTGCTACTTGTCTTAGGCCCCTCCCCAACTCTACAAAGTCCTCCTGCACTGCTCTGAATCATGATGAGCCAAGTCATTTGTCCCTAGGTGGACAATGACGTCCAGCTCAGACTCCCGTGCAGCTGTTCTCGTGGTCCTGAGGATGCTGTTCTTGTCCCTCCAAGCTATGGCACCAGGCAGGCAACTTACTTCAGTTTTTGCTGCTCCCCCCAGTTCTATCCCCCTAATAATTGAGTCCCCCACCAGGAGCTGTTTCCTTTCCCTGTGGTGTCTTCTGCCTCCTTCCTGTGGGCCTCCCTTTTAACCATTGTCTGCAACCTCCTTAGTCTCCTCTGCGGGTACATCCATAGGGGAACTATGCTCCCCCAGGATGGTGTGTGGATTGTGGAGTGGTACAATTGACTGGGTATGCCTCTGTTCCACCACCCTCACCCTCTCTGAGCCCACTGTGGTCCAACAGCTGTGCTTTCTTGGCACTCTCTGAGGCAGTGGTGGTGGCCCTAGTGCTCCCTGGGTGGGAGAGGTTCCCTTACTACTGTCCAGTGTGGCCTGAAGATGGGCAGCCTCCTCCCTCAGGGCAGAGAGTTGCCTGCAAATAGGGCAGCATCTCAGCCTCCAGAAAGACTCCCGGAAGACTGCTGCCCCACAGCCAGTACATTGAACTACTCCCACATGTCTGTCTATCTTCCTGTTTATCCTGTGCAAGGTTTTTTTTATTTTTTATCTTGTCTTTTTCTCTCTCTCTCTCTCCTTCTCCTTCCAGTTATTGTTATGTATAAATATTTTTTATTTAGTTGTTTAACCAGGTATAGCACACTAAGCTGAAAGCTTTTTTACAGGAGCGACCTGGGAGCACAAGGAGGTTAAGTGACTTGCTTAGGGCCACACAGTATGCAAGTGGAAGCTGTGGGATTCAAACCCAGGTCTGGTCTGCTGGATGTCACCAGATTTGCAGCTCAGAGCCTTAGACCACTGCGCTATACTGCCTCCTATATACATATATTATGTAATGTGTACGCTTATATTGTCAGTGCAGTGTTCAGGAAAGGATATGACAGTGGTATGCACCTTCCCCGTTTGAGGAAATTATGTCAGAACCCCTGGTATAAAGGAAATGGTATCGGGGTGGGTGGGGCGAGGGTAAGGGGGGATTTGGGCTAAAATGTGCCCTCTTGAAACAATCAACTGAAACCTCTGACCCACCACTACGATGAGTGTTGACCTTCCTGTCAGCAAGACAACCTACACAACAATTTAACAGAGAAATTACCCTGCTAAACAAACAGAGAAAAAGCAAACAGCTGAGTCAAACACAGGTAAACCTCCCCAGCCTCAGTAGAGCCTGGTGATTTGTGCTCTGAAAGCAATCAGCCCCTAAACAAGTCAGCTGTGCACCAGGAAAGAAACAGTAAACAGTTTTTCAATCCCTCTGAGTTTAAACTCCCAATCTCTAAAGCAATACTGAAAAACTCCACCCAGAAACCCTTGACTGACTAGTGTCACACCTGTGATGTAAGCAGGCTTTTTAGTGAAGATAGTCTGCTCTGTCTGGGTTGAATACACAATCCCTCCACTGAACCCAGGAATAAGAATTAAATCAAACCTCAGCCAAAGTACAAATCTAAAAGGTGCAAAAATATCCTTTCAAATTCTAGGTCTCTACTCCAGTGATCTAACACATTGAAAAGCAACTTCAGTAGTAGTTTACTCCCTCTGCTTATAAAATTAACACTCCTGAAATTGAATCCTGCAAGCCTCTTCTTAATTCAAATAAGCAACAATGAAAGTATTAGTAAAACTATTTCAAACCTTCCTCACAGGTCCCAATCAATATTATGCCTTTCCAGGCTCCCAGTTCTGAAAAATGAGTATGACTGTGTTCTCTGTAGTACAGCAAAGTCTTCCAGTGTTTTCCACCAAAGCGTCAAGGCTTGTCTTGGCTACAGAACTATATGGCTTGGACTGCTGCAGGGCTCATCTAAACTCTAATTTCCCCAGGCTTGAAAACTGTTGTTGATTCTGGACTATTTGGGGTGCTGTGTTGGTGCCAGCTGAAGCCCTACTGGGTGTGAAAGGAGCTGATGTACAGATGTCATGACCAATGGGAATTGTAAGTCACGGCCCTGTATAAAAGGGGGATCACTCAGGGAAAGGCAAATCTGTTTGGGACCCCAAAGCAAGCAGACTTATTGCATGTCCGCAGTTTAGATACATAACCCCAGACCTTGGTTCAGGACAAACAGAGTGAAATCTTGCCTAAGACATTGGTGGTTCAAGTTGCTGATGGTTACGACATCATAACTATTCTAGAGGAGCTGGGAGGCTGGAGCAGGTCCAGATTGAGCCTGGTGGCATGTACAGCCAGTAGAGCCATCCTGTGTAACCGTGAGTACCAACTGGGAAGTGTTCAGCAACCTGCAATGGAGTGTTTGTTCCCTTTGGACTGCAATTTGGGGTTTCACATTTTGCATTACAAATACTCCGTGTTTAGAGGCAAGACAGCCATTTGAGCAATTGCATGGCCTGCAGGGTTTGAATAAAATGCTATTAAAGTGAAATATTAGTGCACCAGCACCAGTCAACCCACAGCAACATCAGAGGCAAAGGCACAAAAGGGAAACACCCCATTGCTCACAAAGGTGCCTGAACCCAGAGGATCACAAACTGTAGAAAGTAAAAAATGCTATACACAAACCAGAAACAGGGGTCGGCTGGGGTGGAGGAGGAGGACTGAGCATCCCAGCAGATGCTCTCCGCCTCCTGAGGGGGGGTTGCTTGCTCCGCAGCGTTACTGCCACCTAGGTGACCATGGGTGGTAGTGCAGGCAGGAGCAGCAGTTCTGGATGAGAAGATGCTCCCTGCAGAAGATGTCCATATATCTGTGCATCCATCATGATGCCTCCCTTATGGAGCGTCTAAGGGCTTTCAGGGACAGAAAATGGAAAAAAGCCTGGTCGGCCAGATGATTCCTGTCTTTTCTCACAGGCTCTGCACTCACCCACTGGGCTCCCCTGAGCCTCATCCAAGCTAAACACCTTCCGGGATTAAGCAGGGAGGCCTTGGGAGGCTCTGCCATGGGAGGGGGTAATCTGTGGGGCACTGCAATGGGTAGGATGGGGTAAGTCCCAGAGATGGCAGGGTGACAGGGCTGGAGGAGAGGAGGCAGATTGGGCAGACCGAATACCAGGGATAATAAGGACTTATAAAAAAAAGTTTATCAATGACGCCACATTCTGAGACGGCTCCATGGCACCAGATGATGAGGGCTCACCTGGCATGCTGGCAGCCTGGGTTCGTGCCTGAGCCCAGGATGACAAGCAGAGACCAGTTGGGAGGGTTAGGAGTGTCCATTGGACACTCTCCTCCTGGGGTGGGTGGGTGGGTGCAAAGCCCGCATCACTGTAGGGGCTCCTGCTGGCCAGTAGTAGTGACGCATGATGCGGCGTGGGTGAACACGCACCGCAAGTGTGTCAGACCAGGATGCAGTGGGTGCAGCTGCATTGGGAGGGGGGCGTCGGATGAGATCCAAAAATGGAAAATGGCCACCTGATTGGCTGGATGATGGTCACCAGGTCCCCCTCACCACAAAGTGCAGATGGAATGCTCTCTCAAGGCTGCGTCCGTAGCCCTGAGCCCTGGATCCAGATTGAATCCCAGTCTCCCCTCCCTGCCCCTACCTGGAGGGTGTCCCCCAGCAAAGGGATATACCAGGCATGTCTGGGGGCATGGAATCGGGGTCAGCAGCAGATGGCAGGAGGGGGAAGACTTGGCCAGTGGGGGGCCCTTGGCAGCCCATAGGAGTGGATGGTTGGGCGATAGGGAGGCGCAAATTTAAAAAAATCAAGCCGCATAACAGAGGGTTAACAACACCACATATAGCCTCTGAAGGAGGCTTCATCAGTGGGCCCCCTGATTAAGCCTCCTTCAGAGGCGATGCGAAGGAGTCTTAGCCTGGTGTTTATGCTACAGAATGTGGCTTGATTAATACACTTAATCCAGCAGTACCTGCTCCTGGTGTTTATGTAGCATTTTTTATTTTCCACAGTTTGTGACCTATGCATAATTGGGACCACACTGATTCAACACTAGGTACCCAGGGACTGCCATAGGGAAGCTCTCAAATTATTTAAACTGTAACATCCCGATATCAGGCGGGTGTGGGTAGTGGCCTCCAGTACAGGAGGCTGTAAGTAGCTTGGTATTGTAATTGTGGGTAAAATGTAGAGCTGCACCTAGTTGTGCCTAGTTAACTGCAGATAATGGTGCCTGTAGTCACCGCTATCCACGTGGGGTTGGACTATAAATCGGCAGTCACTGCTTCACAGCCCCGCCTAATTGGGGTTCATCAGGCAGAGGGTGTTTGCTAATGACTTTCCTTGCTAGGGGTTACTCTGTAATAAACTTGTGTTGTTTTTGCTTAATCTGGTATCTTTATTATCTGATCAGCTGTATTTTGAGGAGGGCTAACCTTAAGGGGAGGTGGGTAGGTACAACTTCCAAGAGGGCTGTACTCGGTTGTCAGGTAACCCATTGAGTATGATCTATGGGTGGTGGCACCACATAGTAAAAAGATTACACCCCCGGCAAGTCTAGGGAGGGGGCTGCCAAAGCTCAGCCAGCTGTCAGGGGGTGGAGTCAAATGGGACTGTAACTAGAAACCCCCTTACACCAAGCAGTGGCGGCTCTACACTAGGGCCTGCCAGGGCACGTGCCCCAGTAAAAAAATGCTGTGCCCCAGTTGGTGCCCCATATGGTGCAGAGCTTCCCCCATAGTAACAATATATAAGTGCCCTGGCTGCCATCAGTTGTGCCCTGGTAACCATTTGTGGCTAGAGCCGCTACTGACACCAAGGCTCTTAAATCCCAGAGGGGTATTTGTAAGTCCCAGCCAAATGACCTAGTCCAATAAATGCTTTCCCAAGTATATCACAATGTGGGTGTAGGGCAATCCTTAATTTACTCATTGTTCTCCCAGACCATGGGATCTCCCTTTATGCACAGGGGCAATGGCACAGTGTACAGCAAGTTGCTCTCTGGCAGGTTTGACTCTGTCTCCTTCCTTTTGGAGGCCCCTGGTGCTGGCCAGTGCACTAGACTGTTTCTCTGGTCCAGCTCAGGCCTCTTGTGACCTCAGCTTTCAGCATTCAGTTCTTCGATGGACACACAAAGCAGCTAAGCCTGGCAAAAACTCAGTCCTATCTGCTCAAAACACCACATCCTGGCATTCAGTCCCTAGTGTGTGGCAATAACCAGGACCGGGTGGTGGTAGTACTGGTTGGGCAGCTTCCCAGACCAGCTGCGGTCACAGTTCATTGTCTCCGGTTGCAGCACAACAAAAGTTTCTCTTCAACTACTGCAGCCTTCAGCTTCACTTTTGTCCTGGGCCAGCGCATGATGACCTCCTCTTCTGTGCAGCAGGAGTTCTGTTTCTCACTCTGTCTCTGTCAGACACACAGTCTGTCGATGGATCACAATAGCAGCAAGCACACAGAAACATCGCTCTTCATGGTCTCATCATGAAGCTCTCTGTCACTCCTGAAACAACCACTATTGTTCACTGTGTGTCAGCTTTGTCCATTTGAGTTGTCAGTCAATCCAAGGCAAGGCTGGAAGTCCATCACTCAGTAGATGACTGGACAATAATTTGCGCCAGGATTCCTACAGTCCTCTTGTGTCCTAGGAGCTGCCGGAGGCTCCCTTTCGAGGCTCTGCCGCCTGATTGATTTACCTGCAATCCCTGAACCCAGCTGCCATGCTGCCAGGCATCAGGGTACACAAAGATGGCTGCACCGTGTTTGCAGTGGGGCACTAGCCCTGACTGTCTTTCTTTCATAGGGCTTCTGCCCTTAATCTTTTATGGCGTGCCTCCTTGTGCATTGTGCATGACTGCTTAGTGTCCGGTTCAGTCAGAGTTGTCAGTGGGAATCTCTGATCTGTCATGACCTCTGGTCCCTCTCCCTTGCCAGCAGGTAGTGCCGCACAGTGTGGTGGCCCACAGTGCCATGGCGTGCACGAGGGTGTCAAGAAACCCTGCTGCTGCTCTTTCATCACTTCCCAATCTCTGATGCAACAGTCACTCGGGGGGTGGGTGGGGGAAGACAGCAACAAACTGGTGGCAGCTGAGATGGGTATAAACCTCCACACTTGCTGGAGGTACAGAAAGGTAATCTGGGATAAACCAGCAATAGCTGTAGCGATGTAGTATTAATAGTGCAGACTGCCGGGGTGTGCTAGGAGAGGGACAGGTAAAGGGGCGAGGAAGAGAGGAGCTGTATGGGAGGTGGACAAGGCTGGCTGCAAAAGCACGGCTTTGAGCAGTGTTCCAACAAGAGTGATTTAAGAGAGAGCGGTGAGAATGAGATTCAGATTCGGTGGCAAGAAAGAGGTTATACCACAGAGTGCAAGGCATAGATTAATTTTTGAAAATGATTAGCAGTAATTGCTGCCTGTTTGATTAAAAAAATATATATTTTGATATTTGTGCCACATTCTGCGGTTTCCTCCCATTTTCTCATAACACTTCATCTCTATGATCCAATTCTTTGTTGTTTCATGTCTGTCCTCTCTCTCTCTCTCTCTCTCTCTCCCCCTTTGTTTTTGGGACTCTCTCACAGACTATTTCTTCCCCCTTCCCCACCCTTACTATCTCCATTATTATTTCCGCTCCTCTCCCTAGCTAGCTCCCTGCACACACACTGCAGTACAAGGAGGTAGCCCCCAATGACTGACCACGCACACTACACACAACTGTGGCACTGCAGTACAACGAGGTGTTGATGTAACTGATACCAGCAAGCAACACCAGTATGAGCATGTTAGCTGCTCCTCCTCCAGCAGTGGCACCTTTCGCTCTAGCTGCGCTGACTCCTTCTCCCAAGCCAGGACCCAGAATCAATACCCCAATCGGTCAGACTCAGTGCCTTGCCTGCCATGAGGATTACTTCACATTAACGTTTGATTATCAATCACTGCAACTCAAAAGTAGCTTTGCATTGCAGGAATTTTGCTTTGCAAATTGTACAAACTCATTTATTTTATGCTTCAGAGTCGGAAAGCCGATAGAGGAGGAAGTCGCACCTGTTGTGGATTTGCAGCAAGGGATACCGAAAGAGGGAGCATCAGATCTGAGCCGAGATAGCAGAGGACGGGATGGAGGGAGTAAGGAAATAGGAGGGGTAATGAGAAACAGTGGCATCAGTATGTAGCCAGGAAGGAAGAAAGAGCAGTGAGAGAGGTGATGGGCCTCTAGGGAGGGGAGGGAGGTTAGCATAAGGAGAGCAATGACGGCTGAGAGGTGGAGCATTTAGGGTGAAGTGACTGAATAAGTGGAAAAGAGATCCCAGTCTGGCAAGGGTGAACCTGGGGCAACACTGTGCACCACATCTGTGTAGTCAAACACCAGTATGACCATCTCGAGGATCTTGCTGTGGACAGAGTGGAAGGCAAAATTTGTTGTTGTACTGTGTGCCAAGCTTATGATAGAGTTTTCAGTGTTTTTTTCATGTTGAAATATTCAAAAAGAAATAAAAGTTTTTAAAATTCCAGCCATCATCCAAGCAGTCAAAGTTGGATCCTCATCGTAACATTTTGCACAAACAAGGCATCTGCTGGAGCTAAACTTGTGATGTGGCTCTCTTGTGTTTACGTGGACTGAAAACACACCAGCCTGCAGCCCAAAAGCCCACTACGTTTAGATTATGAAGTGTCTTGTATGGCCTAGGCAGCTGACTATAGGATTCGTTTTTTAAAAGCTCCTGAGCAAAGATTCCGTGCCTCTATTGCTCAAAACACTCTCTGAGGAAGATAAAGGCAGACTGTTTCACACATGGAGCTCTGTAATGGCCCCTTTCACAGCCTCCGTTATTAAAAGTTTGGACAAGTGTTCGGCAGTTCCTTTTCAGACTTTCTTTATGGTCACTGTAAGCCCTGCGCAGGTAGCAGTACCATTAATCCAGTATGTCTTACGTGCTCCTTAAAAAAAAAGATGTTTTGAAAAATTCCTGCCAGATTCTTGGATCTGCAGGCTGAAAGGATAGCAGCCAAACGATAGGCCCCCAAAGAGCTGTATTTTCTTTCACAGCACTGAATGGAGCCTTTATAGAAACTTCATTAATATTTCTGTGCAGTCTTACCTATATTCCTGCTTCCCACTTCCTGTTGAAATCCAAACAGATCCTAAACACAGAAAGACTTTTGAAATTCACTTATTTACTTCCCCCTAAAACAGCAAGCCTGTTAGCAGGGAGTTTTTTGTGCTGTGTTCCTCTATGTTTTCCATGCCACACTTCACAGAGATTTGTATCAAAAGGCTTTTCCTTTCCCTGAAGATGAAAGAATGTCACCTTTTACCACTGAAACCCCACCAGCTAGCACAAGTTTCTCTCTGAATTCTTCAGATGCTTAGCGCGATATATCAGGGCTACAGCACTGATAAGGGAGAGTTATACAGCAGTTGTGGAGGTTGACATTTTAGAACTACACTGCTGAATCCTTTAGACTCGCAGGTAAATGGACTGTGCCTTTCATGAGCAGACTGCCCAGGCAGCTCTGCTGCTCCTGAAGTGCCACCTCAAGCTAGGTCTGGTTTTGGACAAGCTACATAGCTTGCACTAACAATTAAAGTTGGTTGCCAGCCCGGCAGCCTTGATGGCGTCAGTCGCACATCAAAATGAAATCTCTGGCAATACAACATTCTTCAGAAGAAATGTTCTAGTAAAACCCTCACCATTTTTTTCGTCTTTTTGCCTCCATCTTTGGGTGTACAGTACTGGTCGAGTCTTCAGCCAGCCTCCAGTTCCACCACTGCTCTGCCCAATCACTGCCAGCATCTACTTGCTAACACTCTGCCACGTGATTGCCACCCATCCCCCCATGTGGCACCTGGCCAGTCCACCTAGCTTAAACTGCCTGATGGCACATCCTGTATATGGTGAGGAAAAGGATAGGAACGTGGGTCAGGGTGGGGGCAGCCACACAGGCCACCACCATTTTCAACAGTTATAGCTCTCTTCCCTCTCCCATCATCCACTTCTAACAGGAGTGAGGTAGCAGTCCCATCCCACCTCACGGCTTTTGAGCCACTATGCCCTGTGCTCCCTACAGCACATGAGAGCAGCAAGCCCCCCCATTCTCCCCCACCAAGGGGAAGATTATCCTGCAGAATGCTCCGTCCTCCCTCTGTAAGCTTACTGCCTCATTCTAGGATCAGGGTGCAAGCCTGGAATGCCAGTATGGCAAGTGGCTCCCCGTCACTGTGGCAACAGACTGGCCAGCCTGGCACTCTGTGTTGGCAGAATATCCTACGCTGGTAGTACCATATCTATGCCCTGGCACTTATGTAGTGCTACATTTTATGCAAGTAATGCCTTGGTAACAAGACATTTGTAAAATGCAGTTTTAGAGATAGTCTGATTGTAACATGACTTGGAAACAGACATTGCATTTTAGTTTTTCTCTAAGGTAATGCTTTGGTAATGCTATCTTTCTGGATTTCAATATTCTGGGAAACTCCCAATAATGATTTTGCTAGTTTCACCATGTTCTTGTTATGGTACCATTTTATGGATAGTAGCACAGTTGAAGCCTCTTAAAGGGGGCACCTCTGTGAACAGGCCTTCGTCCCCTTTAAGCAGGCGTCTCTAAAAACAGAGGATCCAACAACTGCAACGTACAGAGACAAACAGAGCAAACAAACATCAGGGACAAACGGAGACGTACATAAACACTAAAACGGCACATGCCAGTTTCAGTTCTTTTGTGATTTTGTGCTGTATGTCTCAAGTTGAGTAATGTTACTTTATTTTATTGAGAAAACATTTTTAAAAAGTATTTAAAAACAATACAGAGTTTAGCTACCTTGGACACTGATGCACCCGGCTCCTCCAGCGCTTCGATAACCTTCACTTTGTCTGCCATGGGCAGATCCACTCGTTTAGACTCCTTCAGGACAGATACATATGTACAGGTTTCAGCACGAGATACAGCCTATGTCAATTAGCAGTTTGTAACTCTTTTTATGCAGTATATACTGACTAAATTTGATTAGCCGCTCCTAATTAGGTGTGAAATGTCAAGTGTCTTAGCAGGTGATAATGACAGGTAATGAGAGGACAGCAGAGGAAACAGCCACAAAATCATCCTCATTAAAGGGCTTCCTACGTCCCCCTTAAAGGTGTGATACTTCCATTCAGTTGCATAGCCACTTAATTAGTGCCTGGGGGATTGCCCCCTTTAAGCGAACATCCCCATTAAGCACATCTCAGTTAAGTGGCTAGTTTAGTATCAGTTCATTTGATTAGGTGCACTTCCTCAGAGGCTCAGGGTATCATACATTAAAATTCCATAAATCCAACATCAGTAATAAAACATAAAACAAACCACAATCACAAACATCGTAAAACAATGGCAGCAGATTGCAACACTGCAATACATAAAATAAGCTGGGACAAAAATCAAGTATTTGCAAATGCCTCCTGAAATAGGTAGTATTTGAGACCGCTCTTAAAGGCTTCTACTGATTGGGCCACTCTCAGACCTCTCAAGAGCAAGTTCAACAACACCAGTTCTGCCACCACGAATTCCAGGTCACCTGAGGGTACACATCTTGCCCTTGGTATCCTAAGAAGACCCTCACTGGTAACGCAGAGAGAGTGACAGGGGAAGTGAGGAGGCAGAAGTTCAACCAGGTAGTCAGGGCCCATACCATTTAGAGGTTTTAGGTTAGCAAACAAAACCTGAAGATTATATGTCACCTCACTGACAGCCAGTGCAACTTGCACAGCACTGTGGTCACATGACAGGACCTAGACAGGCCTGTCAGTAACCAGGCCAATGCATTCTACACCAGCTGCAGGCAATGTAGCAAACTCTCACTCACTGGAGGTACACAGGGTTGTAGCGACTGAGTTGGGATGTCACAAAAATTCAGCTTTTTTGGTCTGCAATAAAAGAAGGGCTAGACCCTCTTTTAAGTTTGCAAGATGCATTCACCCCAGAAATGGTTTGTTAGGTTTATTTGGAGATCAGGTTTTTGGCCAAAGGAAAGGGCATATAGCTCTTATATCGGCAGTAGTGAAACTCAAAATTTTCTGCCACTGGAAGGATGAAGAAGTTCCCTCAGTCAATGAGTGGCACAAAGAAATATTGTTTGCCCTTAATGCGGAGAAAACCATTGCAGCATTGAATAATAGAGAGCATGTTTTTCAAACTAGACGGGAATCCTTGCAAACTTTGCTGCTTTTGAAATGAGGCTAAGGTGTGGAATGCCTGATGTCACAGAGGACTGCTCCTGCCTGTCTGAATGATTATAAGATATTGTATTACCCTGTACATGTTTATAGACCTGGGTAGTGAACACTGGATATATCTTATTTGATAATCTGTCTGCCACTGCTCATTGGCAGAGATTGTACATTGGATTTCCCTAGGCATCATTTTTTTTGGTTATCCTTTTCTCTCGTGCCATTGGTCATCCAGGGGAGGGAGTGGGGGGGGGCAGAGGGTTGGAGGGATTCATGTTTTAATGTTATTTCTGTTTTTGTTACTAGTGTGTGTATTGATGTTTTGTCATGTGTACTGTTGGTTGTATTGTCTTTTAAAGAATATTTCAATAAAGTATACTAAATCTTATACAAAAACATATTGGTGTCCTCAAGTCTTCAGGAGGGATTAAGGCATTAATCTGGCTGATGTTTCTAAAATGGTAAAAGGGGGAAATTATTTAACCAGGAAGGCACACTATTCCGAAGCTGTTTCCAGGTGCGATCTAGGAGCACAAGGAAGTTAAGTGACTTGCTCAGGGTCACACAGTATACAAGTGGGGGTTGTGGGATTCAAACCCTGGTCTCCAGGTTTGCAGCTCACTTAGAGCCCTAAACCTCTGCACTATACTACCTCCTAAAAGCCTCTCTGAATGACAATCAATGCCTGAGATTCAAATATCAAATTACTGTCCAGAATGCCCGCCAGATTTCTCACCTGAGCAGATGCAAGTAGCCTCAAGAACCCAAGCCTAAGCCCTGTAACCTCAGCCTCCTCCGTTCCCCTTCTCAGACATGGATAAGTCACCAGCACATCCTCCATCTTATCTGCATTAAGCTTCAGCCAGCTCAAAGCCATTGAGTTTTGGAACTTGGCAAGGCAGTTGTTAAGTATTGTCACTGCATCCTTTGCCCTTGGCACACATAACATTCACAACTGGGTGTCATCTGCATAACAGTGAAATCCTAGATTGTAACAACTGATGATTCCATCCAGGGGTAACATATATCTATATTTATAAAATGGATGATACATAAATGGTTAATTAAAGCAACAGCACTGGACAAACACCATCAGGTGACCGTGCGTATATCAGAGCGCAACCGCACACCTGCACTTTTACCCTCCTAAAAAACAATTTTGACATTTTATAAGATAGAAAAAACTACTCTGAGGTGTACAGTCGTGCTCTGATATACGCATGCCTTGGGTGGTTGACGCACACCAACGTGTGCGTATATCAGATCACGACCGCACACCTCAGAGTGGTTTATCTATTATGTATACATATATATATATATATATGTATATACACACACACACACATATATATATATATATATATATAGCAAACCAGATGGGTGACAAAATTGACCCCCTGGGGCATGCTACAGGACAGGGGCATGAGACTCAAAGAGTAATTACCCAACACAACCCTCTGCATCCTGTCCCTGAGGAAAAACTCAGACAAGCAGATGAAAGTGCCAGTAAATCTTCCATACTCCCTCGGTCAGTTCAGTGACAGCCCATGGCACACAGTATCAAATGTTGAGGAGAGATCAAGTAGAGGACGAACTGTCTGCCCACTCCTATGTCTAGCCTTGCATAAGTTGTAATGCACCCTGACTAACGTGATTTCAGTGGTATGCCTTGACCTAAAACCAGATTGGAGGAGCTTGAAGATGTCAGAGGCAGTGGGGTGGGCCTCAAGCTATAACCCCACAATTTTCTCATAACATAACCCAAAAAGAGCAGATTAGAGATGTGTTAATAATTTGCTAGGATCTTTGGGTCCAACATTGGTTTCATCTGGAGAGGTCTCACCAATGCATTTTTCAATGTACTCAGTACCCCTCTCAACAGGAAATACCAAACAATCCCAGTAAACACTGGACCCAAGTACCCAATGCATCTCACAAGTTGCCCTCTTGAGCCAAGGTCCAGTTCACAAAACATGGGTCACAACTCCAAAATCACCCCACACACTTCCTCCACCGTAAGTGGCCTGAACTGTCCCCAGCCAGGATGGGCACTGCCGGAATGACTTGACTTGGCACTACCAGCCACCACAACCCACTTGGAGTAATCCCAGCTCAAAAAAATGACAGCCTCTCTGAGAAGAGTTGAGCAAACTCCTCACAACTTGCTGTTGACAAAGTCCTTCCAGACTCCAGCCAGGCCAGATGTAAAAGCCTGTCAACATTCCGTTGGAGATGAGCCAGTCAGTTCCCCCCAGCAGCAATGACTCATGACAAAAAAAGTGGCCTTTTTATAGGTGATTGCCTTCTGATACTCCTCAAGATGAGTAGTCAGATGCCGGCCCAGTGGTGCTGGAGGTTGAGGCACTGGTCGCTACACCTCGTGCCACGCTTGCGACCCAGGTTCGGGAATGAGCCCAGACCGCCGGGGGTCGGCAGGGGCGAGGGAGGATAGAGTGTCCAGAGGACTGCTCTCCTCTCTTGGGGGGAGGGAGGCTTGTCACCTCACTCGTTGACTGCCCTCTGGTGGTAGCTGGAGAGCAGTATGGGTCGGAAGACATGTACCGGCGTCACTACGTCGGTGGGGGGGGGATGGGAAAAGGGAGCTGGCAGGCTCAGTGATGGCTCTGCATCCCGGTGCCACCCCCGGCTTCTGGATTGTGCTCGGGGGGGCCAGCACTCCCTCCTGGCCCCTCATGGTGGGTAAGCCATGGGGGATGGCATGAGTGGGAACGTGCAGGGCCAGAGGATGAGTCCCTCTGAGGGAGGGCCATAGTCACCTGCCAGGCTCGGGGGGGGGGGATAAATAGAATAACAACAACAAAAAAATGAGTAGTCAGAGCCAGTTTGTTGTCTGGAGCCTTGGACGTCCTCCAACAACACCCCAGCTCCCTGCCCCTGGCCTTCAACTGTCTCAGCATCCCATCAAACCATAGCAAGCCTTGACGGGAGAGCAGTGGCCGTACACAGTATGATGCTATGTTGTCGAAGGAGGCACCAAGGGCCACATTATATGCCAACATCATCTCCTCCACTCCTTCTCACAAGCTGACAACAAACCTAAGATGTCCAGCTTCACCAGGAGTCTCTGCCTTCAGCCCTTTCAAAGGATGGTACCGTATTGTCTTATCTAGGGTTGGACCTAAAAATGGAACGCTAAAGGTGACTTTCACCATGCAATGGTCTGACCAAAAGACTGGATCAGTCTTAAGATAACTAATCTCTAGCTTCTGGGAAAAGACAAAGTCCAAGGCATGGCTATGTTAGTGGGTCCAAGAAGTAAAAATTTGTGCAAGGCCTGGGGATTTCATTACCGAAGGCAACTCTGACCAAAATGTGAGGATTAGTCATTTACCCTGGTGTTAAAGTTCCCCAGAATTAACCATCTGGATGACTCTAACACCTAGTTGATGATAAAGTCCACCATTTGCTGCAGAAAATCCACCCAACCCATGAGGCCAGCAAATGAGGAGAATCCTGCACCCTACAGCTGGTCCCACATATGGCCACACATGGCCACATATTCAAATGAAGGTCTCTCCCACTGGGTGCACAGTGAAGCTCAACCCGGAACTAATACAGATGCACAGCACCCCCACATGATCCATCTTCAAACAGTGCACCACAGAATAACCCATCGGGACAGCCACCTCCAACACCAGGTAGGAGAAATTTCCCAACCAGGTCTCTGTGATAACCTCCAGATCAGCCAAGGAACCAGATAACTCTCTGTACCAGTAGAGGGGCCTCTAGCACAGTGAGAGGAGAGGGGAAAGTGCCCTTCCCTTGAGTCTGACAAAATTAAGATTAGCATGGCATTTCAAGCAACATCTTATACATCAGTTATTTACAATCTTTATTAAAATGTCTCATTGGCTAGAGATTAAATGACAGGCATCAAATTCCTTGAAAGATGATCCAGAAAGCGCAGTTCCTACAACTGCACAATTAAACACCCAATGGTCATTCCTTGAGATTGAATAACTGCATAAAAAAATATGTGACCTGTTCTATGGTATAGTTTTAAAATGTTACTAGTTGTTACCTGTGAAACATTCACAGTTTCAATAGCTTTGCTGAGAAGCAAGGTGACATAAATGGCTTCCCCTTGCTCCTCCCCCTCCTATATACAAAGATTAACAAAAAACCTGCCCGTTTGTGGCACTGTGCAAGCAGGCGACACCATCACTCCCTTCCTCCTTCCATAGCTCAACCCACCCCAATGTCCTCACACAAAGCAACTTTTAATAATTGCCCCCACTACACCACCACCACTGACCTGTGATCCAAGATTTGGGATGGGGGGGCAATTACAGTTATAACCAGTGCCACCAAACTAACTCAGTCATACCCCTCTCTGTTTTCTCCATGCAAAGTAAGGGATATGGTAAAAAACTGAAAATAACTGGAAATGGAAAGCTCTCAAATTTCCTGCTGGAATGGCCTTAGGGTAATCACTACTAGAGGAATTCTAGGAGGGGCAGCAACTATGGGGCATCCTGGCAGCTGCTTTACACCATCTTTGGGGTGCATTCTGATTCTGGGTCTGTCCCTGTTTTGAAATTGGAATGCACCCCAAATCTGGAATGGTGCTCCCAAACTGAATGCCCTACTCTGACTTAATGCCTCTGCTGGAATGCCGAGCCTTCCATTGTTATTGTCCTTGCTGGAATGCCCCTTGTGATTGTCCCAGGGTATTGTTCGAGAAAGTTCAGTATTGGTTTGCAAACCACCAACTATCTCTCAAGGCCAAAAAAACAGTCTCCATGGCCTTTGGCACCAGGCAGAGCCTTACCAGGTTTCCCTCTCTACCCTCCTTTCTTTTTTTTTTTTACTTTATCTTTATCTCTCCTTGCCTTCTCCCAGAGTCCTCTCCTTCCTTCCTCTCATCCCCCCCATTCAACCTTCGGTGGGATCTGCCCCTAGAGTGCCTTCCTACCTCCTCCTGCACATTGGGGTCTGTCCCTCTTTGGTGGTCCAGATGGCACCTGAGAGGCTATCATCTAGGGCCGCCGGGAGTTTTTTTCCTGTTTTTCTCCCCTGGTTTCCCATGCCCTCTGGGATGTCAAGCGCTAGGACGTACATCCGGAGTGGTTGCGTGCTGGCGCATGCCAGACCTCTCATGCATCATCGACGTCCCCCTTCCCCGGCTCCGACGAACGGAGCTGCCTCCATCCCCTTCAATTGTCGGTGCTTCCACCGGCTGCGAAGGGGATGCAGAACGCTAACGCGCTCTGGTTTCACCCTGAGGGAGGAGAGCATCCATTGGGATGCTCAATCCTCCCTCTCCCCTGCCGACCCCCGGCCACCCGAGTCCCTTCCTGAACCCAGGTCGCCAGCGTGGCGCAGAGTGTGGCATCCAGCGCCTCAACCCTCAGCACCACCGGGCCGGCTCTCTACCCTCCTTTCACATCCTTGATGGGACTTTACTCGAGGACACATGCTCCTTCACGTATTTAGGTGTCTGGCTGGACCAACACCTGAACTTCTCTGGTCATATCGATGCCATTCAGAAAAAATTGCTTCCCATGCTCGATGCCTTATTCAGGAACAGTGCCTGCATCCCACACACGGCTAGGTGTGAGATTATCCAGAAGATGATACTACCTATCTTAAACTACTGTGACTTAGTCTACAGTGCTGCCCCAAGTCCTCCTGGCTAGACTAGATACCCTCTTCAACTCCTTTTGCTGCTTTTTCCTTGACGCCACCCTCTGCACTCACCGTTGTGATCTCTACCATGCCCTATCCTTCCCTTCCCTTCCCTGACAAACTGACATCTCTCTCACTAAGCAAAATTCAGCTCCAAGCACTGGCTGGGTAAACTTCCCTCCTAACTCTCCCCTGCCTTTACAATCACCCCCACCCCACTTCCCACTCCCTAGGATCTACCGACTCTCGAACCCTGATGGTCTCACAGCCCTCCACCCTTATTGGTCAATCGGGTTATTATCTCCCAAAAATCTGGAATTCACTTTCCCCTCAAATTTGCCACTCATTCTCTAGCTACTCCATTAACTCTGCTCTCACGAACTTCCTTGCCCCTTCCCGTGCCTGCCATGACCCTCCCTAATCCCCCCGCCATCTCCCCTATGCCCATATCACCATATGCCTACTCCCCTTCACTCCTATTTCCCTCGGATCATGCTCCTCCTTGTCCCCTACTCTCCCTCCTCCTAAAGTGTCCCTCCCCTTCTTTCTCTGCCTTGTGCAGGCAGGATCCATAGCGCAGAGTGGGCAACAGCTTTACCCCCTTTCCTCTCTCTCTCCTTTTTCTGCACCCCCTCAGTCACTGCTAGATCGCTGCCTTGTGCAGGCAGGGTCACCCAGCACACTGGTGGGGTACTACCCCTCCCACTATACTTGACCTCTGCTCAGGTTCATATGCCTACTCCCCACCACTCCTATTTCCCTCTGATCGTGCTCCTCCTTGTCCCCAACTCTCCCTCCTCCTAATGTTTTCCTCACCCTTCTTTCTATACCCTTAATCTATCTCCCTTCTGTGAGCTTGATCACTGCCTTGAGAGGACAGGATCCATAGCGCATGGTGGACAACAACTTTACCCCTTCCCCCAACTCTCTCCTTTTACTGCACCCCCTCAGTCACTGCTAGATCACTGCCTTGTGCAGGCAGGGTTACCCAGCACACTGGTGGGGTACTACCCCCCCTACTATAGTTGACCTCTGCTACCCCCTCCCACAACATACCTCTTCCAACACCCCCCCTCTCGCATCACTATATATAAATAACTCTCATCGCCTATAACTAGGGCTGTAAGTTTTTCACGGTAAAAATAGGACAATTTCATGGCATTTCATGGTCCTGGTAAGAGGGGCTGAATGTGCTGATATATATTTTTTAAACACAAATCGGACCTGCAGCCGCAAGTCGCAGCTTAGAGCGGAGACCAGAAACAGACTTGAAATGGACTTATCTGTTGACATTGTTTGTGCTGCCTCCCACCTCCTCTTGTCCAATTTAGTCCCATTTGCTCACTGTGATAGATGCAGAAGGAACCAGGGGTCTGAGGGCAGTCACAGTTTGAATTCGGCTGCCCTTCCCCTGCACCGAGGACTGCAATATTTGTGTTTTTTTGTTTGCAGTCTCAACTCAGGAGACCAGGAGCTGAAAAAGAAACCAGGGGTCTGAGGGCAGTCATAGTTTGAATTCGGCTGCCCTTCCCCTGCACAAAGGACTGCAATATTTGTGTTTTTTGTTCGCAGCCGCAAGTCGCAGCTCAGGAGACCAGGAGCCGAAAAAGGAACCGGGGTCTTAGGGCAGCCACAGTTTAAATATGACTGTCCTCCCCCTCACCACTCAGGACGGAAACCAGAAATGCTGCAGTGCAGATAGGAATCTAGCTATTTAATTTGGGGACTTTACAAATTCGAAGGAGGATTAGGTATGATTGGTAATTTGGAGATTTTTCATGGGAGACATCCGATTTCACAGTAAACGTGAAATCCGTGACCCCCGTGAAAATAATACAGCCTTACCTATAACCAGTGTCCTACTGGTAGGGTTGTCCACCACTCTGCTCAGATAGGGATAATAGGACACTGTTGAATTTCTACTGCCCCCCCTTTCCTCCCTTGGATACTCCCCACCTACAATACCTCTCTCTCATTCATCCTGCCACACTCTACCTTTCTTCTCCTCCTACCCCCTTCCGGTTAACATAAAATTAACACTGGCCTACCCCTACACGCAATTAAGCACTTATAACTTACCCCTATACCCCTGTTATATGCACTTTAGTCCACCCTGTCATCTCTGTTTGCCTAGAAAATCATGTTCTGTCTGTGTCTCTCCATAAATTTCTTTTCCTTTTTCCATTCTACCCTCCGTAATTTTTCATTTCCTCCTTCAACTCTTCCTCTCTTTACTCCAATCACTGTAAATTTTGAATATCTATGTTACATTAATGGCTACCAATTATTATTGGGTCACCTTACCATCTAGTGCTACATACTCTTGCCAAGTTATTATATGTGTTCCCGTGTTACCAACTGTCACCAACTGTTGCCAGTTTGCTATATGTGTCTTCATATCTGCTATACTTAACTGTTGTATTGTTAGCCAATGTTATCCACTTGTTCCCTCCTGCTCTCATTGTATGCAAATAAGCAGATTGTATTCCAACATTGTAACATTTCTCTGTATTCTGTCCCATCGTTCGCAACCCCCCCAGGTCGCACCGGGAGACGAGCAACTTGTTGCTCAGTGTGCCTTCCTGGTGAAACATTCCAATAAATAAATTCTAGCAGGGGATTTGGGAGCGTTCCAGTTCTGGGTATGTTCTGTTTGTTCTCTAGTAGCTTGCCCTCTCCCTAGACCAATCCACCCCCAAGACCCCAAACCTCCAAAACTGATTCCCCCTCCCTAGACTCATCCCCCAGTACAATCCCCCTTCCTAGCCCAATCCCCCAAAATTGATTCCTCCATTCTTGTCCGATCCCACCAAATTTATGCTCCCTTACCTAGCATGACCTCCCAATTGATTCCACCTCACTAGCCCAATCCACCTTTAAAAGCCCCCTTTTTCTAATCTATCATTATCATTGCTCATGGCACTGTGGCAGAAGCTGACACAATGTTCTGAAACCCCTTCATTAGCCTGCAAGCCCACATACCTTTTTTGTAGAGGCCCCCATGTTGCCCCAATCTGCCTTATCCATGATTGTGGGGGTGCTAATACAGTAGCTGAACTCCAAAATAGCTCAGTCACCTTCCTTCCTACCCCATAACGTACAAACCAGTCCCACCGATTCACTGAGTGCATGGTGAGGATGGATGCAGATATTTGTTTGGTTTTGATGACTGGGTATGCCCACTAGAACTGAAAATCTTTTCTTTTTAGGGTGAAACCCAGAATTAGTAACAAAAAGAGGTACATACAGTCCTCAGACATTTAGGATACATGCTGCAAATAGTGTTGGGTGGAAACTGCAAATTCCGAATTCGATGAAACTTAGTGAAATTTCACAAATTTCGCAACATTTTCTGAAATTTCAACTTTGGTGAAATCCGAGTCCTCCAAATGTGTTTGCCAAATTTTCCCCTTATTCTGCAAAATTTTCTGGCTGAATTGCAGAATGATACACACAAACTGCGAAATGACTGTTCTATGTGTAACCCCCCCCTACAAATGGGGGTTCCCAAAAAGTCTTCCTTGAGCTTGCCTAAATGCTCACTGCCAGGCTGGTGTCCCGCGTTTTAGCAGTTTAAATGTGATTACCAGAGCCTGTATAGCCTCTGTGTACTGTCTCTTTAAGAGCTGCTTGATTGTAGCATAAGTAATTTGAGATGGAGCTCTATTGAAAGATGTAACTATTTGCTGAAAACCATTTAGAATGATAATGATAATGATAATGTAGTTTGTCTAACCTGCTTTCTTTGTAGCAAGGACTGTTTTTTTTGTCTCCACTATCTTGGTCCTGGACTGCAAATTGGACCAATCAGTTCTGGTGGGACCTAAAATGTAGCTGGGCTACAGGAGCTGTCTGAATTCAAAATCTGTAGGAACTATAGTTTGAGCTTTTTTTGCGCCTTTTTTGCAACTGAAGGGGGAGCTCTTGCTTTGACTGACAGCCAAATCAACCAACCAAATCTTTTGAATCTTGGGGAAGTACCAGGCTGCTTGCAGTTTTCAGTTAGTTCTGACCTGGGAAGTGAACTGAGAGGAGCTGAAGTGATTCTGAGCAGCAATCCTGAGTGTATTCCCATGGGGAAACTGTGAAAGGCCTGAGTTTGGTTTGCATGTCTGCCTGCTGCTCCTGAGAGGGAGAAAAGAGAATTATTTTGGACTAAATCCAAGTTTGTGTAACTAAAGTAAGCTACTGAAGTGGGCCAGGCTCAACCTGAAGAAGACCGAAAATTTTGCTGAATGCGATCGGCTGTCAGGAGTTCCAGCTACCCCTAAGCTCAAGGTGTGTGCAGAGATTTTGCGATTGTGATCAAGGAGCGCTTTTCCTGGTACGGTAGAATTCCCGTACATGTAAATGTACTATGAGCTGCTAGTGGGTTGTGAGTTAGTTCCCCACTGTGTGAACTGTGTTCTGCTTGCTGGAAGCTGTATCCAGCCCAAAACAGACTGCATCCGAATTTGTCTCCATGCAGTCTGGGCCTTGTCAAACTGGCCCAGCCAGACTACCCGCTGCACAGAGAAGCCATCAACGAGAGACCTGCCTGGGAATCAGCCCCCTGCTCCACGTTTGAACAGGAACGATGCCTCTGTGACTCGTGTGGGCCCTGCTTCTCCTGGCATTCCAGATCAACCACCTGCAGTCTCAATTTTCGTCCAACCTGTGTCCAGTCTTGGGCATCGTGAGTAAATACCAGGGTAGCTCCCTGCAACAACAGCTTAATCTCAGTGTGTCATCTGATTGTCTTGTTGTTTCATTTCCTTTATGAACTGAGCCCTCTGGCTCCGGATTACAAATATTGTGTACTGTTCATGTTGTGTTTTCCATCACAGGGCCCCAACCAGTTGCAACCCCGAGCAACGGTCCTAGCTAGCCCATCTCTTCTCCACCTGGGTACCCAGAGGTGGACTGTGTGGAGGGACTCAAAGCACGTGCATAACTACTTGATATAACCTTTAAGCTAATTAACCTGATTTTGCCCCCCCCCTTGTTCAAGTCCCCTGAATAAATCAGATCTAACTTTTTCTGCATGTAATCTGACTGTGGTTCCAGTTTGTGCTCAAAGTACTGTACTGTTGCTATTTGCTGTGCATAACCTTGTTTTACAAGGGGTCCCCAGGGTCAAGCCAGAGGAACCAGCCCTGGTCGTAAGTGCAAACAGTGTGGGTACTTATGTGGTGTACCGGGGTATTGTGAAAGTGATTATTGTACAGTGTTCAGGCCACTAGAGCGGAAAGAGGGGGGTTACAGTGTCCCGGAGGGCTGTGCCCAGGTTAGCTTGACCACTACCAACCCTGACCTCCGGGTGGAGGCACCCGTTTCAGAACTCAGGCCCCTTAACCTGCTACTAGCCAAGCAGGCAGGGGTAATAGCCCTTGGGATAGCACCACCTAGGGGTTACATATGGAATTCCATTCCACAGTTTAATACATCAGTCTGCTAACTACATGCAATTATTCTGCAGTTCAGTGATCAGTTCTGTGAAATTTCTCTCTGCAGTTCAACACATTGTTCCACAATTTGTACATTCATTCTGCAGTTCAAAGTTGAAATTTCATGGAAGTTGCCAAAGTGCATTCCAAAATTTGAAGGAAGTGAAATTCTGACTTTCACAGTAATACTGACAATGGAATTTTATTTTTACACAGCACTAAGTGTAAATATTTAGGACACACAGTGCAAACATTTAGGATGCATAGCGCAAAAAGAAGTGGTTGTATCAGAACAATGTGTGGTGAATTACAACAAGTGACAAAACTTTCACGGTGACCAAATCTAAACAAGTTAGCTACCAAACACGGGGCATAGGACATAGTGGAGTATGGTTTTACGGTTCATTAATTTGCCTTTGTGTGTTTTTATAATACTGCTTTTGTATTTCTGTCTTTGTATTCTTGTATTTTATCTTATTTTGTTGGAATGCTCCTTGACATTTGAAAGGCGCAATTGAAATAAAAATATTATTATTATTATTATATGTTTCAGTAAATGGGACTGACGAAAGCATTAGAGAATCAGTAGCCACATTTAACTAGTGAGAGGAGATGCTCTTTAAAGAGGAATAGTCAGCACTGGGGCTGGTCCCAATTTTCATTTTCTGTGCAAACATTTTTCTTTTTTCTTACTGTTTACTATAGTACAGTAGACAGTATCAGGGTGATTGTTTTTTCACTTCCAAGTTGACATTTTCTGTAACAACAAATCCCAGAATCCCCTGCAGATAACAGTAGAGGAGGGCTACAGCAGTGGGAGATTCAATAGCCTGCAGTGAATGTTACAGGTTTTATAACTTACAATCTTTCATTTACTGGCCCCACTGTTTTCCTGGGGCTAAGTACAGTCACAGAGGACTGTACCTAGCCCTGGAAGAACAGCAGGACCAGCAAACATCTGATCTGAGTTTATACAACCTCTAACATGCACTGCAGGCTATTTAATATCCCAGTGCTGCAGCCTTCCTCTGATTATAGTTACATAGAAACATAGACTTTGACGGCAGATAAGGACCGCTTGGCCCACCTAGTCTGCCCATTTCCCTACCTACAGGATAAGCTGCAGATCCTAGTTAACCAACAGCCTATTTTTTCTTACCCCCCCACAAGAATTGCCTTATGTCTGTCCCATGTATTCTTGAATTCTCCCCCAGTTTTAGATCCCACAACCTCCTCAGGAAGGCTGTTCCATGCGTCCACCACCCTCTCTGTGAAAAAATACTTCCTCACATTGCCCCTGAACCGCCCTCCTTCTATCTTTAAATTGTGTCCCCTTGTTCTTGCATGTCTCTTTTTCTGAAAGATGCTACCCTTTTGGACTTTGTTGATTCCACTGAGGTACTTAAAAGTTTCTATCATGTCCTCCCTCTCCCTCCTTTACTCAAGGGTATATATATTAAGCTCCTTTAGTCTCTTCTTGTATGGCTTCTCTTGCAGACCCTGCACCATTTTAGTTGCCCTCCTCAGGACTGCCTCTATCCTGTCTATGTCCTTGCGGAGATGGGGTCTCCAGAACTGGATGCAGTACTCCAGATGAGGTCTCACCAGCTGTCTGTACAGAGGGATAACAACTTCCTGTTTTCTGCTGGTGATGCCTCTCCCTATACATCCCAGTTTCCCACCAGCCCTCCCTACTGCCTTCTCACATTGCTTGCTAACCTTAAGATAATCTGATATGATTACCCCCAGGTCCCTTTCCATTTTTATTGTTGTTACTACCTCTCCCCCATTGTATAATCTTTCCCTGGGTTTTTGTTTCCCAGGTGCATTATTTTGCACTTCTTTGCATTGAATCCAAGCTGCCATACTTCTGACAATTCCTCCAACCTTGCCAAGTCCCTTCTCATCCTTTCCACGCCTCCTTGCGTATCAACCATGTTGCTGATCTTTGTGTCATCTGCAAAGAGGCATACTTTTCCTTCCAGTCCCTCTGCAATGTCACTTATAAAGACATTAAAAAGGACTGGACCCAGTACTGAACCCTGTGGTACCTCACTAGTAACCCCACTTTCTTCACAGTGGACTCCATTTACAATTACCTTATGTGTCCTGTTGTCCAGCCAATGTTTTACCCAGGCTACCACCCTGGGACCCACTCCCAGGCTGGTTAATTTGATTATTAAGTTTTTGTGTGGGACTGTGTCAAATGCCTCGCTAAAGTCTAGGTAGGCCATGTCCACAGTCCCTCCCTGGTCTACTACTTTGGTCACCCAGTCAAAGAAATCAATTAGATTTGTCTGACATGACCTTCCCGCTGTGAACCCATGCTGCCTTGGGTCCTGTACCCCACTGGCCTCTAGGTACTCAACAATTCTTTCCTTGAAAAGTGATTCCATCACTTTCCGTACCACAGAGGTCAAACTGACAGGTCTGTAGTTTCCTCCCTCTGTCTTGGTCCCACTTTTGTGAAGGGGAATCACATCCGCCTTCATCCAATCCTCAGGTACCACACCATCCTCCCATGATTTATTAAAAAAGGGTAGTCAGTGGTTTCACTAGTTCTCCCCCTTAATTCTTTTAGAAGTCTGGGGTGAATTTCATCAGGCCCCATTGCTTTGTCCACCTTCAGTTTTAGGAGTTCTTTCAGAACCCTTTCTTCTGTGAAAGGACTGGGATCGACCCCCCTATCAAGAGTGCTTCTGTTAATTGGATTAGGCACATCCCCCTCCTCCTCTTTTGTGAATACTGAGCAGAAATATTTGTTCAATATCCCTGCTTTTTCACTGTCCCTTTCTTCCCACCCACTGTCCATTCTATTCAGCCTCACTATCCCTCTCTTTGTTTTTCTATGCTCCCTGATGTACCTATAAAAGGTTTTATCCCCCTTCTTAACCGAGTTGGCTATCTTTTCCTCAGTTTGGGCCTTTGCTCTTCTGACTTCCCTCCCTGCTTCCTTCTGCCTTAACTGGTACAGCTCTCTGTCCTGCTCCTTCTGTGTTTCCTTATACTTCCTGAATGCTATCTTTTTCTTCCCAACTTTCCCCGCTACCTCTTTTGAGAACCATAGTGGCTTTTTCTTTCATTTTGATTTGTTTATTTGCTTGACACAAAGGCTAGTTGCCTCTGTGATGGCAGTTTTGATGTTTCCCCATTGTTGCTCCACCCCTCCTTCTAGCCTGTTTGCTAGTGCTTTTCTAAGGTAGCACACACGGCTGTGTGGGAGATGTAATCCAAGAGGCCTTCACTGGGATCAGGACATTAGGAGGGTCTGTGTGTGCTAGCGATATCCTGTGATGGCATCCGCTATTGAGTGCTTACAAAAAGGGTGACTCGGTAGAGTGCCTGTTCAGACAGGGGGTGAATACAGATATAGCACATTGAGGGAAGCGAGCACGCCATGCGATGGGCAGAAGGGGAGGGAGGGTTTGTGAGGTGTAGTGCAGTGGTGGGTTGTCAAGCTGGCCCTGTGGTATGGTGGGTGGGTGGCAGGCTAGGGTTGTGAGGGTGCTGGGTTTGGTTCCAGGTGCGCATTCGTTTTGTTGCACACCTGGCTTAAAAAAATGTTTCCTGGTTTTGCACCCCCCACCGACATGTACCCTCCTGGAGTTGAGAATCCTTTAGCAGGGGGGTGCAGGGGGTGAAGCCCCCCGCATAAACAAAAAAAAAAACAAGTCCCCAGAGCCCTTTTGCCATACGCTGGGAGTGTACATCGCTGAAATTGATTTTTGGCGACCTATACTCGCCCTAATTGCGATCGCCTTTCCACGATCACCGTTATCACATAGAACCAGTGCTAGCAAGGGAAGTGCCAATCCCCAGTGTTATCTCTGGGATCAGAGGAGCTCACACACTTAGAGAAATAAACACCCCCTCAACATGCTGTTCAGAGTATAAAGATCCTCAAAGTGAAGCAGAGCCCTCCTTAATTGTAGTCTAATACAAATACTGCCAGTAGGAATGAGTGGGAATTAGGGACCCCATAGCAGAGCCTCTCCCTAACTGGTATGTTTCTTTGGCTTAGTGGACTTTTGGGGCACTCCTGAGATCCCACTGTTAATAATGTTCCAGTTTATAGAAATGATATCCATAAGCCTAAATGATCCATACGTAACTGTACCAGAATAAAAAGTGATATGAAAAACTGTATTTTGTATTGTTTTGTTTTTATGGGCAACATTCTGTTGCAGTTCTCTTCATGGAACCAGTGATCTGGAGTTTTAACTATGTCATGGTTTGAGGAAAGAACTCTAAGTATGGTCTGATAGCATAGCAGCTCATGTTTAGCATTCTGTACTCAAACCATGACATAGTAAACACTCCAAATTACTGGTTCCAGGAAAAGAACTATTCAGAATGTTGTTCATAAAAAGAAAACAATTGAAAACACAGTTTTTCACATCAGTGTTTATTAAGGTACAGTTAAATATGGTTCATTTGGAGGCAAGTTTATCACTTCTCTTACTAGGAACATTGCTAACTGCTGCCAATTAGTACAGATTTCCTGTCCCCTTTAATGCATGGTCACCTGATTCTGCTTAACCAATTGGATGTGTTTTCTTGCAAACCTCACATTATAAAGGTAACAGATGGGGCTCCGTCAGAAAGTCTCCTGAAGAGAAATAAATCACAGTTGCCAACAGCTCAGCAGTCTCTAATTACACAGCATTCCCCCTTCATTTTAAGTAATTACTTCTTTATGATTTAGAATATTTGCATGGAAACAGGTAGTGTTGCTCGGATAGCATCTGAGAGAATTCAAACCAATGGCTGGCACCAATTTTCTCAGATACCACTGAAATTTTAGGGAAATCGCTTTGGTCTGGTTTCCTGACCCGACCTCCAAGGATTGTTCCGTGTCCCGGGAATAATTTTTTAGAACCGGTGGGAACAACCACCCTATTTAGAAACTCAGTTGGCCTAGGGTGAGGTCTAACTAGGTGTGCTTGATGGTGCACAAGGCTGAGTGTTCGATTAGGTGTATCTTATAACCACCCTATATAAATTATGGTCTAATTTGATTAAAATTACCTTACCCTAAACCTTTGTTGCAATTGTTTTGCCTGATAAGTAATTACTGTACATTCCTTAAATATACAGTTTTATCTTGTTTCTCTTTCATACGTGGTTGAGAAGAAATACCAGAGAATGCCATTTTGTAATTAACGACTTTACTATTTTTTAAGTAATACTATAACATTACATAACAGCAGTGCAAACAAAAACAGTTTATACAATCATGACGAGGGGCAGGCCCTCTTACTTTAGATGCAATAGTAATTGGTAGGGCGTCAAACTGCCCTACCAAGTTCTGGTCCACCATAAAAGAGCTACCTGGTCACTCTCCAGGAAGTGTGCTTCCTTCTAAAATTACCACTGATAATGTTATCATCAACATAAAATAGAGATACTGCAGGCGTTCAACAATCATTTTGCCATTGCAGGCCTGGCATTTGATAATGCACCAGTAAGTAGTCTCCTTCCACAGATCAACACCCAGCCTCCAGAACCAAGTAGCAATAACGTGGTCTTCTCCTTTTCACCTACCACCATAAAAGAAGTTGAAGACCTTCTTCTACTACTAGATACTAAAGAGTGTGCAGGAGCTGACTCCTTCGACCAATATTTCTTGAAAATAGCATACCACATTCTTGCCACACCTATATCACACCTATTCAACCTGTCACTAGTACAAGGCTCCATCCCCAAGGTATGGAAAACTGCTCATGTCATTCCCCTGTTTAAATCAGGGGACCCCTGTGACCTAAATAACTATAGGCCAATCTCCCTGCTACCCATACTTTCCAAACTACTGGAAAAAATTGTGGATACACAGCTGAGATCTTTCTTAGATAATGCTAGATTACTTAACCCAATGCAGTCTGGCTTTAGAGCAAAGCACAGTACAATCACAGCGCTGGCAAAAGTTACTAATGACTGGCAACAGGACCTAGACAATAAAAAATTCATTTGTGCCGTGTTTCAGGACCTCAGCAAGGCATTCGACACCGTCGACCACTGCCTGCTCCGCTCCACCTTAAAAATTATAACATTGACTCAACCTCATTGGGATGGTTCCAAGACTACCTCTCTGGCAGGCAGCAACAAATCAAGGCTGAAGGAGAGCTTTCTCCACTTAAACCGATAAAAAAAGGTGTCCCTTAGGGTTCCATACTGGCCCATTATTGTTTGCCATCTATATCAACAGCTTGGACTTAAGCATTAAGGAAGCCAGTATCCACTTGTTTGCTGATGACACAGTTCTCTACTTAAGCCGTGAATCTTCTGAAGCTGCCTGCACTGACTTACAAACTGACTTTAATACTCTGCAGCACCAGCTCCTTAGCAAAAAGTTACTACTAAATGCAAAAATAAACCAAGGCCATACTTTTCTCACCATCAGGCCCAGGGGCTTACTCTGCTGTCGCTGGCCCATTACCCTCCATCTCCACTTTATTAGGAGAAAATCTGGAATATGTGACTAAATTCAAATATCTGGGTATTTGGCTAGACAATAAACTCTCTTTTGTGGAACATACAGAAGAACTGCTGAAAAAACTGAGGCAGAGACTTGGTCTTTTTTTCAGAATGAAATGCCCCTTGACCACAGACGCAAAAAGACAGCTTGTTCAATCTACGTTCCTCTCATTAATTGACTACGCCAACTTCATTTATGGCCATTGCCCTGTCTCACATCTTGCAAAACTGGATGTATTGTATCATAGAGCACTGAGATTTATAACTGACCTCCTGTCCTCCACACATCACTGCTCTTTATACACAGCCGTAGGGTGGCCTTCCCTTCAATACAGGCGGTATAGAAATGCAGCCCTATGTATGCTCTGAGCCCTTACCAACAAACTCCCGCAATACGTTGTTGACTGTCTCCCCCTTAGTCCAATTGGGAACTATGCCTTGAGAAGTCACTCGCAGGTTTCCCTGAAAGTCCCAAGGGTCAACACTCGCTTTTGAAGGGCCACCATAAGCTATGTCCTGCCTACGCTCTAGAATAGGATACAAAAATCGCTGAGACTTAGCTTCCCTGTCAGTTCTGCTTTTTTTAAGACCCTCTATGATAAAACATTTGCTGAAATGTGTAATTGTTTCTATCACTCCTAGCAGCTTGACTATTGTTTTTCTCTTCATCCATACTAGTCCAAGCTGCTTATCAAAATCAGCCTCTGCCACTATTACTCCCCCCTCCCTTGCCCCACTTGCCCTTAGTACCCTCTGCACCCCTTTAATACAACACTCTCCTCCTGTCACATAAACCTAAGCCCTAGACACCATCATGCGCACCTCCATAGCTTAGGGACTTCCATTCAGACAGGAATATAAATAATTTTCTTTTTTTCTCCTATGGTTTGTTTATGACATCCATACACATCCTGCTTCCATGGGTATTGTATATATCATGTTAGGGTTGTGTTATGTATATCTTTCTTGTACATGTGCCTTTGGAATGTATATATACTGCTCCTACCATTATTGTAAACATTTTGTTCATTTTGTATTATGTATATTTATCTGTAACTGTACAATTGTCCCTGCCAACAGCAGGTCCACCTTGTAAATGAGCTTGCTCAATGGTGATCGCCTGGATAAATAAAGATTTGATTGATTGATTTGATTGATTGATTGATTGATTAACTGATTGATTGAAAATAAATAAGTCAAGCATTAACTTTGTCCCTGCTTTTATATAAGAGAGATAAAGGCAGCCTTACCCACCACAAGTACCCAGATGTTCAAGCTGAGGTTCTAAGAGAGTGCGCTGCTCTGGCAGTCATGCGTTTGCTCTCCTTACCTTGTCTGTGTTGAGAACTGACTTTTATATCTGACAAGGTGACTGCTAGACTTGCAGGAGTTACAACAGTAAAAACTGATGTCATGGAGAACATGACAAGTATGGTGGGTTTTATGCAGAAAAGTGCACAATACTATTTTAAACTTATTTGCTTGAAAACCTTGGCCTGTGGTTTGTGGTCATGTTCCAGTTTTTGCTTTAACTGTCATAATAAAAAAAAACATCTTAACATTTTTATGTTCAAAATATTTAATCTTAGACTGTAGGCAACTTAAAAAGTTGTAATGAAAGTAACTACCTCCATATTTATTTTAAAAGCATATAATCTATCAATTTTAAAAGGCAATTTATCTAATTTGGAGCATATAAAAAACATTTAATTTTACTTTAGCGTGTTCAGCTGCTTGTAATGGGCTTTGCAGAAACTAGAATGCTATGCACTACCAGGATATGGCTTATGGTTAAACTCTGGTTCTTATTTAACTACCAGCAGAAACTTTTAAGATATTTTTATATTTAAGAGAAAGCATAGTTAACCCTAAATTGTAGGTAACCCAAAAAGTCCAAATGCAAATCATGTAGCTCTTTTATTTTTTACTTTGCAATTTATTTAACATGCCCTCTAGGTGGTCTGAATAGTCCATTTGCCCTTCCATCTGATTACTAGGTGCAGGCCATTCTTTCAATAGTTGGTTAATCTCTTTATCAATATCTTGGTTTGGATGGATGGCCCGGTCAAGTTGTCCCATTTGGGACGACTGCAGGGTGCAGACAGTGCACCACATAACATCGAATGCCACTGGTATTCAACTACTGGATCCTATCACTTGGGTTCCAATCAGATAGCAACTATCTAATGTGACTATCTGGGATCTGAGTAAGTTGAGGCAGATATCAGACCTAGGATCTCAGAATCTGACCTCAGATTACACTAACCGACCTTCGATCTGAGGGATCTGAGGCAAATATCCAATTTTGGATCCTACTGTCTGACCTCAGATCCCACTCTCTGACCTTGGATCTGAAATCCAAATAGACTCAGACAGGATCTCGGATCCAGGGTTAGATAGATGGTCTCTCTATTGGATCTCATTAGGATAGCTAAAAACACTATCCAACCATCACTGGGAAGTGGGTCTTTGTCCTTTACATGGAATGTGCTTACGATGATTATTCTCTGACTGAGGCCATGATAACCATAGAAACAGAAATTGTCAGAAGATAAGGACTGCTAGGCCCATCCAATCTGCCTGTAGGCCCTATACTTTGTATGTGGCCACTGACCCTATGTGATCAATGGCTTGTCATCACTCCCTCCCCTCTCAGGCTTCCCTTGTGCCTGTCCCAAGCATGCTTAAACCCCTCTACTGTGCTTGCCCCCACTACCTCCTGTGGTAGACTATTCCATGTGTCGACTATTCTTTCTGTGTAGAAAAACTTCCTCACATTACTTCTTATTCTACCCCCTCTCCAATTTCATATTGTGCCCCCTCAGGCTACAGCGTCCCACTCATTTCCATGGTAATGGATAGTGATGCCACAGTCAAGAAATGACCACAGGTAGGGAATAAGCACCAGGAGCTGAGGAAATGTGATGGACAATAATCCTGTTCCAATGCCAATACCCATAAGTCAATAGCAATACATAATGTGATGACTTGAAATTCAATTTTAGGGAGGTGGGGGGGTTATTAAGTTCTGCCTATGCTAGCTGTGATTCACCTAGCAGTTGGCCCATCTTAAACAGTTAGTGAACTGCCTGGAATTAATATTAACTTTCAAAAGTAGTGAATAATTACTTCGTATATCAAGTTTTTTTAATTTTCCCTTTCTCTAATTAGAAGGTTTTCTACCTGACAATACTTGGTGTGATGTGTGGAACAGTATAGCTGGAGGCTGACACAGCTTCTTCCTCATACATCATCAACCCTGTGACCTCCCTGACTAACACCACAGCTGACAAGAAGAGTCACTCACCTTCTGCGAGATTGGTCACGTGTGATGCCACAGTCAGTGAAGTTATCCCAATGATGATGAGGTATGAAGAGGAATAGAACTAGATATGTCCAGGTAATGTACTGATCTCCACATCACATCTAATACCATCAGGTAGAAAACCTTTTAACAAGCAAATGGAAAATTAAAAATACTTCAGAAATAAACATTAATAATGGACTATATTTAAAAATAAATACCTTTTTCAGCCTGCTATTTCTGGTGTTACTAGCTCTTTAAAGAACTGAGATAAACATGTGCAGCATTTTTTTCCTGTAGAAGATGCTTTGTAAATAACAGTTTCCAATTATTTTATTGTTTCACCTTTATTGACCTTTTAGTAAATTCAGTAGGGTGTTATATGTTTGAGATTTCACAGTTATTTTTGTACCGATGTTGACGGCACCTTAAAAAATAAATCGGGCAAAACTTTTTTTAATGAGGTGATTTTTTTTTTTTTATGAGATGGTTTTGAATCATGTCATTTATTATAGGTGTGTGCAGGCGAGGGATTCCAGAACAGAGATTAATGGAATGTTCGTTAGCGAGAGATGAAATCTTAAACTTTGTTATTAACCTTCCACATTGAAGCGGGGCTACCTCTCATGCACTGACATTGCTACATAATAAATATGGTTACCACCTGTCCCAATTTTTGCAGGACAGTCCTGATTTGGGCAGCTGTGCCCTGTGAAAAAAACATGAAAAATTCATGTCCTGACATTATAGCAGAAAAATATTTTCTGACTTTCATCAAAATGTTGCAAAAAACTATAATACCTTAACTAAAATACCTTAGAATGATTAACAATAGGAACAACTAAAAAACTACAACACTTAGTCTTAATTTGGGTGTAGATTGGGTGAACAAATTTAAGAGGGCATGAGACAGCTACATGGTGTTAAATAGACGTAACAATGGCATGGAATAACGGGATAAAGATTAACTGGACGGGGGAGGGTAATGGGCAGACTGGATGGGCCATGGGGTCCTTTTCTGCCGGCCAGTTTCCATGTCTATGTTTCTGAGTTACACAGAGGCAGTAAGTGCCATTTCCAAGCTTTACCATGTAGTTTACATCCTATTCAATCATAAAATTCCATAGTGAAACTCAGATGCATTGTGATGACAATATAGGACCTTAGGAAGGACATAAACCATTTGCACAGCAGTCTAAAATGGTCTGTAGTAGGGATGGGAGGTCTAGCCTCGGGTCAGAACAGGACTCCCTCAAAACAGTTCACCTCTGCTTGACTCTGGAATTCAGATCCATTTGTGATTCAACGCTGATTTCACCTAGTCCAGAGCAGCGACCAGTTTCTTATCTGCCAGTGACCCAGTTCTGACCCGATCCGGATAACATACTTTTTTAGCTTTATTCTTGTTAAAACTGAGCAACTGGTGGGAAAAGACAAAACACATATTTTAGATATGAAATGACAAAAAGAAAAGGCTTATAAAAAGGGAGCAGAGGCAATTTAATTCTGTCATTTGACCGAGTCCTACTTCTCACCTGGTTCTGATTCAGTATGGAAGAAAGTAACCTTTTTGGCCAAAAAGAGTAAATTAGAATAAATCATAATCTTTCGGAAACACATCAGAGTCAGAATCAGAATCAAGTCACAGCCAAGCCCCCCCCCCCAAATCCCTAATCCATAGCACCAGAGTCCAAGTCAGAATTACTCATGGAATTTACTCATAGGCCAGTGAAGATGGACCAATAATAGAATGTGAAACAGCTTCAACAGGAAACACAGGCTTGCAGGTGAAGCACAGTTCTCCTTTAAACATTAATTACATTTTGTCAACTGCCCAATGCTTGACATTCCTCATGGATTTTTTCATGGTATGTATATAATCTAGATGTTTTCACACCATCTGACGTTGTTATTCATAATTCTCTTGTTAAAAAAAGTTTTCTTTATGCTGGTTTTGTTATGTGCTGTCTGAGTGTATCTTTTGAAAATCTTCAATAAAAGTTAATTATTAATGAAAAATTATTGTAGGCCACCCCAGTGGCCCAGCAGGAGCACATCCTGCAGCTGTGCAAGTGACTGGAGTTCAGATGTGCACTTTTTTTTTTAGTTGTTTAACCAGGAGTGGCACACTAAGCTGAAAGCTTTTTTACAGGTGCAACATGGGAGCACAGGGAAATTAAGTGATTTGCTCAGGGTCACACAGTATGCAAGTGGAAGCTGTGGGATTCAAACCCAGGTCTGGTCTGTTGGACATCACCAGATTTGCAGCTCAGAGCCTTAAACCACTGCGCTATACTTGAATGCCATGTTGAGAGGCAGGACAGACTGCAGAAGCTGCTACTTAGCAGCATGCTACAAACAGGAGGGATTCCGTGGTACCCGGTGTGGTGAGCTAGCCAACTTCCAGTCATATCTGCAGATATATTTCTATTATATTTGTTTTTCAATGATGTAATTTTGTGTATGTTAAATGCCACAAGAAAATGCCCAGCATTACTGAAAGGTCACAGGATGAGAGAGAAGGTCTTGCAAAATATGTGACATTTCTACGTGACCCAGGAAAACAGCTACTAGCTAGGAAGCTGAAAATTACATTTTCAAAGGAGGTGGAAGTCCCTGGTTAGCTAATTGGTGTAATAAAGTCTCAGGATGAGAGAAGCTATGTCCCCTATTGTAAACCTTTAAGATCAAAAGGAGAAATAGTTTTAAACAGGTGTCAGCAAGGTTACCACAGTCTGATTACATTTTTTTAGTAATGCCAGGAAGTGATGATATCAGGACTCAAATAAGGAAATAAATAATAATTCCTTAAATCTGGAAAGAGCAAGCGTGACGTCTACTGGCCAAAACGTTAGGACCAGATCAGGTCTTTTTCCAGAAAGCCAAAGGGACTATAAATACCCCCTGTAAATAGAAGCTCATGGCAATACATTTTAGACACTCTCCTGACAAGACACAGAACAGAACTGCCAGCAGCCAGTGGATAAAAAACAGGAAAGGATTTTTCAGGCTTCTTATGCTTCTGGTTATAATTTACTATGACCTTAAGGTAGAACTTTAGATAACAGTTATAGTGCATTTTTCAAGTATATTTTCCACTTTTATTTGTGTTATTCTGTGGCCAAAAATTTCTAAATCTTTTAGTTGTAGCTGTATGATTATTAATTATTTTAGTAAAAAACATTTGTTTTTTAAGAAACCTGCCTGAGTGAGATGTTTCATATTGTATGTGGTTGTGAGACATTTAATAATAATCTGTGACGAAACTGTTATTGCTAAAGGGGTGTCACCATAAGTTAGCAATTGAACAAGAATCTGTACAGGGAAATCTGGGCAAAGATAGGGAGAATATGAAAGTCTCAAGGAAGAGTCTGTAGGGATTTGAACCAGGTTATTACATGCCTGTGGGGAGAAGACAAAATCAGGGTTAGAAGGCTATGCCAAAGAGATTGTAACGCCTGCATCATCCCCTTTGTGTAACAACTAAGAAAGGGTTCTCATTTGACTACAAAACTTGAGACTGATATTGTACCCTTATCCAGAGTAAAGCGGGAGCCCTGAGGCCTTGTGGAGGGTGTTCAGTCACTACCTCGGTGAGCATTCTAGAAGGACATGGGAGGGTATCCCTGTTTTCCCCTTCCCTGTCAGGGACTGCACTTAGGGGTAGGCACTGTGAACTCTGTGGACCTGACCCTCAGGAGTGAATTTGTGACACCCGGTGCCACAGTAACCCATGTAGGGGACCTTGTTTCCTCCAGGGAACATTGCTGCATGCAGCTATGACTGTCAGCAAGCTTCTTCCACATCAGGTGAGGAGGAAGGAGAAGAAGGAAGAAAACTAGGGCCAAAAAACACACATACCATCTATTTGATGGTGGTGGGGTTCCTGGGCTCCACTTGCTTCTAGTGCCTCCTACATTTGATCTTGCCCACCTGAGGGACTGCCTGGGAGGGGAAGGGAAAATGAACATACAACCCAAAGATCTCATCCAGATACAGGAAGCTTGGGGAGGCAAGGAAGCACAAAGCACAGAATTGGTGGTGCAAACACTTGTATCTTATTTATCTGAGGTCAGATGAGAATTAACAATGAGGATGCAAAAATGTGATTTTTTTCCTTGTTTTATTGATACCCAATGTATAATGATCAAACAACCCTCCCCCCCCACCACGTACTTTGCCTCCCAAAGACATGGGGCGGGGGGGTCAGAAAAGCATGTCCGGCATAGACTTTGTACTGCACAAGTTGTTTTGGAATGGGGAGCACTAGGCCTGAACACAGTATATTTATAAGGGGATCATGGGCCACCTCATCTATCTAGTGGTATATGATGGTATCCTGTCCAGGACAGTGCCTGTGCCCTAACACTATGAACACCAGTTCTGTACCACAGCCATTCCTAGGTAAGGGGTGAGAAGGACCAGGGGCACCTTAAATAATACTCTGGGGCACCAATAACATCACACAAAACCTATACTGTCCATAAAGAAGTTGGGATCAAGCATGGTGTATTTTTATTATTATTAGCCTCCTAGGTGGTACACAGCTCTTCAGGCATTCCCTGGCCATATAGCTTCATCATGGTATATGCCCACACTAGTCAGTCCTTACTTCATGGGCCATGCCCTACATGATGGTTTTTTCAAACACTCTCCTGGGGATCTACATAACCTCCACCTCTATTGTGACATAAATCCTGATTGCTAGCTCCTATCACTGGTCCGATAGTGCCAACTCCTAAGCATACTAGTGGGACTTATTGCCTACCATACAACCATGACAATTTCCAGGCCCACCACCTGAATTAAAGGGGTGTGGCTACATTTTAATGAAACAGTAGGTCTCTTCAACCCTACAGATCCCTTTTGGGGTCCCTGGAGCTCTTGTGCTCCCAAGACCAGCTGTGCAGTGGCACTCTCCCCAGGCAGGGTGAGCATTATGCTGGAGGACAATCTGTGGTAGCATATGGCTCAGCACACCTGGGACAGTAAACAGAAACTGTTTCACCATATGATATCACTGCCAAGCGCATAAAATATGGTTAGTCTGGCCACGTAGGCCTCCCATCGACCCTCCAGTGATAGCCCTAGTGGCCCAAAAACATACTTCCGTGTCTGTCCTCCATTCCTGGGGACTTATTGAATCCGCCCTTTGGCAGGTCCCATCCTACCTGAAGCCCATTCATTTGGCTACCCGCCAGGGTTTCTGTTTAAACTGTCTTGGATTTGCATGCACAAAGAGCATTACATTTAGCAAGATGGACTTACAGTTTCCTCTCAACACTGATTAATTTAGCCCATTCTCCTCTACTGCTGGGGATAGTAAACCTGCAAGGGTTCTGGTGACCTCCCTTGAGGGGTGGCTCACCACTTTCCCAAAGTGCCTGCTGGGTGCTGATCATCTTCACTCCTCTCATGGCATGTTCTTGGGGCCTCCAACCCTCCTGCTGCTCCTGATGTTATCCTTCCCTGGAGACCAGGCATGAGGGGACCAGTGCCACCCAATCCCAGGGACTCTGCCACCATCCGTGATCAGTGTCAGTGGCTCAGCAGGTAGCACACTTGCCTCTGAGGCCTGGAGATCAGAAGGCTGTGGATTCTATCCCCACACCAGGCACTTGGGTTAAATCCCAATAATGACACTGTGGTGCAGCATGAGGAATGTTGCACTCCTGATGTGCCGTCTTTCAGATGAGACGTTAAACCGAGGTCCCATCTGCCTGTTCTGGTAGTAGTTCAGGTGGATGTTAAAGATCCCATGGCACTTCTCAAAAAGAGATGGGGAATTTCCCCAGTGCCCTGGCCAAATTTCCCACCATTCACTAAAATACTACCAACAGCTTAATCTGGTTCAGTCAGTTGGCATTCATCTGTATCCCCCTCCCTCGGGTCGTGCCTGAAAATAGGCAGAATTTGTCTAGTGCACTTACGTGGACAACAAAAAACCAAATAAATAAAAATCCCTATCCCATTTATTTATGGGACTAACCAAAAATAATAACTGCCACTGAGAAGTGGGGGTAGTCAAAATGTGTCACAAGACCTAATACTAGCATCCTTGGGATCGTAAGCCCCCTCAGCCCAGTCCCAAACAGAGGGGTTGGACTGCTCCTCTCTCTCTTCCCAGGCTCTAGCTCAGCTCTCCTCTCTGGCTTTCAATGTCCTGGTGCCTCCCCTTATATAGGCATTCAGGGGAAGGGCAGAACCATGCATATTCATGCTCCAGTTTCCTGCTCTTAGCTAAGTCAGGCCACTCACAGCATGAACAGCCAGACGTCCTGTCCCCGGGCATCCCCCCCAGAGAACAGTTCTCAGGGTTTAGTTTAACCCTTCAAGTACACTTTGGTAACTGGCCTTTGAGGCAGCTAAGGAGTGAGGCTGCTTACATATTCCTGGGACCAGAGTATCTCCCCGATGACCATGACCAAGGGTTAAAAGATCTATTCATTTATTTATTACAATCTCAGACTAACACCACTTGAGCTCAGAGCTCTTTACATAGGTTCCACATCAGGATTACAATACAAACATAATACAAACATGTTTTTATGTATGTATAGTGTTTGCATTTGTATGTATTTAAAAATGAAACTGATATTTCTTCTGTACAGTAGGACCCCATTGTAAATTAGCTGATGCTAAATTGGGTTTTATCCTGTTTCTGATATCAGAAATAAACTTTTTTTACTACTACTTACAAACATAATAGTACAGTATTGCAGAGGAATGAAAGGGGAACAGATTTAGTCAGGATTTGGGGAGTGGAGGCTAACAACATATTTACAGGTTATGATGCCCAATGGTGAATACCAATCAGTTGTCTGTAGCGACAGGTTTCGTCGAGAGTTGCTAAGTACAAAGGTGAGGAGAGGAGGAACCCCAAGTGCCAACTGAGCAAGCGATACTGAGAGTATTAAACTGGCAGAGGGGGAAGGGGGTGGTGTGAGGGCAGCTATGAGCTATGAGGAAAAAACAGTCATTGGTTAGTATGACTGTACTGTGATCATGTGGTACTTCCTCTCATAAATCTTGGACACTTTAATTGTTAAACCAATAATGTTAATGAACAAGCTCTCACACAGGAAAAAGCAAATCTAGACTTGATATACTCTGTAGTTCAAGGAGCAAAAAATCAACAGATCTCCCTACCTTCTATCTATCTATCTATCTATCTATCTATCTATCTATCTATCTATCTATCTATCTATCTATCTATCTATCTATCTCCAGCCTCTATCTATCTATCTATCTATCTCCAGCCTCTATCTATCTATCTATCTATCTCCAGCCTCTATCTATCTATCTATCTATCTATCTATCTATCTATCTATCTATCTATCTATCTATCTATCTCCAGCCTCTATCTATCTATCTATCTATCTATCTATCTATCTATCTATCTCCAGCCTCTATCTATCTATCTCCAGCCTCTATCTATCTATCTATCTATCTATCTATCTATCTATCTATCTGTCTATCTGTCTGTCTGTCTGTCCGCCCGTCTGTCTACCTGCCTATCTTCATCCAGCTGTATCAAACAAAGTGCAGTGCTATATGTTATAAATTTATAAACTTATTATATAATACATACAGTTTTTGCAGTGCTGCATATCTCCCCTGTTTATGAGAGCTGTACTGGCTGCCAATCAGATGGATAGTGAATGTTAAAGTGTTATTGGTTTTTAAAAACACTGAAAGGATTGGGACTTGCCCACATCCTAGACCTCCTGACCCCATCTGTCCGAGTAGATCCCTAAGGTCTGCAGAGCTGAGGCAGCTTAGCACTCAAAAAGCCTGCTTCCATACTATTAGTGACAGGGCGTTCTTTGTTGCAGCACCGGTCCTTTGGAACAGACAGCCTCTGTATAGAAGAGCTGTCCTCATGTTGTAGCCTGTTGAAAACCAGACTCAATGTATGCTTGTTTGACAATGCTTTTGTGCCGTTTTATTACTGTCACCTAATATTTCCTCCTTTGTGGGAGGTTTATGCCTCAAATTGCCTACATTAATTTTGATATCATGTAATAATCTGCTTGTTTTTAATGTGTGTATAATAATGCAGTGGATTGGTTATTTGCTTATTTTAACTGTAAGGCACTCTGTATAGTCTGACAAAGGAGAACCATATAAATAAAATCCTCTTCATATATTCATCTGACCGTATTTATTTATTTATTTGAAAATGTTTTACTAGGTAAGCAGGGTTTTAACTCCAAAAATGGATTAGCGGTTTGCTCATAAAAGTGCTAAAACATTGTGAAAATGCATAGCACTTGCTTCACTGTGTTTAACAAGCATAACACTTCTAGAAAACCTATATAAATACTTTCTGCACAGTTAGCATTGTCCCTAGGAAAAAAAACTGCTAATCAATTATTTAAAACTAAGTCATACAGAAAACAATAGTCTTGTTTACATATGTGACCTGGAGGAACTGGAAGGGAGGGAAGGAGAGGTGCAGGGCCAAAATAAATTTATGCAACATGTGTACTGATAAATAAAAAGATAAAAGGGGCTTTCTTAACTCAACATAACAAAGTAAATGAAGCTAGTCACTAAGCATGCTTAGAAAGTTATCACACTAATTTTGGCCATACTGAGCATGCCAGGAAGTGTATTCTCACATGTGAGATGCCATATATCTTTTGACTTCCTGTAAGGATAATCTTCTCTAATGCTAAAGTATTGAACCAAGGGGCATAGTTTGCATTTTGCATTAGTTTTCCTTTTGTAGCTTTTTACCATTTACACTACAAAACCACCTAAACACCTGGGCACGGATATTCAAAAGGGTTGCACCTGGTGCAACAGACTTGCACCAGCACAACCCCACATTGGGCCCCGGTGGGATATTGAGAAGGCTGCCCAGCTCAGCGCAAATCCTGGTGCACCGAGGCGCAATGTAACTGTATGTATTGGAGATGCAGGGGGCATGCCCATGCATACACGGCACATTCCGATATTGAGCCCACGATGTGCGACGCATATGCTGGCGCAGCCCTGCATTGCACCACATAGGGGGGCTCAAAGTTGAGCCCTTGAAATGTGGGAACAAATCCTGGCCACCTACAGGCAGGCTGCTGAATTGCAGGGTGCAACACAGCAGCCCAGCCGTGGGTGACCACCAGCCCACCCAGAACACCATTGGCAAGCACATACATACCCTGGTGGCCAAGTGGACCCCCCACCTGGTGCCACGATCATGGTAGATGCCATAAAACCCAGTCCTTGGTAGTCTAGTGCCCCCCCGAGTCCCTGGGTCCCCGATAAATGTAAGACATGACAATCCCTGGTGGTCTAGTAGTCCCGCCTCCCACACGATTCCCCGAGAACAGTGGTCTAGTGGACCCCCCCACCCATTGTTGTAATTGCGGGACTCCTCTATACATAAATACCCTGGTGATCCAGTGGCACCCTAACCCTGCCACCCACACTGCACCCCTTGCCCACCCTGCTCCTCCCCATCATTGGCAGGTGGCTGCAACCCACCCAAATACTGCCCGACTGCCTGCTGAATGACAGGTACAGTATGGGCTGTAAGCCCATTGGTCCCCAGTGTGTACCAATGGGCTTGTAGAGCATGCTGTACTAGACAGTCCCAAGTATGAGAATGACAGAACATATCCCTGCATTCAAACACTCCATAACAACTGGGACAGGGTCCTATTCAATCCTGTCACATATACCCCCTCCATAAGAGGGAACCCATTTTATCAAACAGGTTTCCAAAACTTTTTATTAACTCTCTACTAACATTGGCTTCTAACTTTCAGAAATTAAGCACACGTGCAGTATCCTTTTTCCTATAACAGTACAGCAAACAGTAAAGTTTGAATTTATACATTTGTTTTTCAACCTTCAGAATCCTCAATTACTGATCCATATCTAGACATACAATCAGCATTGCTATTCTCTTTATCAGATTTGTGTATCACCTTGAATTTAAATGGCTATAGTGACATGTGCCACCTTGTGATTCTAGAATTTTTATCTTTCATTTGGTTAAGCCAACAGAGAAGATTGTGAGCTGTGAGCTGTAAGTACAATGTCACTTCCTAGCAAATAAAACTTAAGGAACTCCATGGCCCACTTTGCTGCTAAACATTCCTTTTCAATGGTGGTGTACCTTTTCTCTCTATCATGTGACTTCCTACTTATGTATAGAATAGGATGTTCTGTCCTATCTATATTTTGACTCAGGACTGCACCTAGGCCTGTCTCTGATGCATATGTCTGTAACAAAAATGGTTTCTCAAAGTCTGGGCTTCTTAAAACAGGGGCTGAACATAATGCAGCCTTAATGGCTTGAAAAGCTTCATCACACTCTGGAGTCCATTTCACATTATTTGGGTACTGTTTTTTCTTGAGTTCAGTGAGGGGAGTAGCTAACTTGGCAAAATTCGGAACAAATCTCCAATAATAACCAGCAAGCCCTAAAAATGATCTGACATGTTTCTTTGTTTTAGGGACAGGGCTGTTAGCTACAGCTTCTATTTTAGAATTTTCTGGCTTAACTTCTCCATTTCCAAACACGTAACCCAAATATTTTGTTTCCTGTATGTCCAATGCACATTTGGTAGGATTAATAGTCAGGCCTGCATTTTTGATAACTTAGATAACTGCTCATAGGTGTTCCAGGTGGCTTTTCCAGTCTGGACTGTACACCATGACATCATCCAGGTACGCAGCACAATAATCAGTGTGAGGTGATAAAATTACATCCATGTACCGCTGGAATGTACAGTAGCTGGTGCACCATGTAAACTAAATGACATGGTGGTGAACTGATAGAATCCAACAGGAGTGGTAAATGCAGTTTTGCCTCTGGATTCTTTAGCTATAGGGATTTGCCAGCAACCCTTGGTGAGATCGAGGGTACTAATATACTTTGCACTCCCCAGTCTGTCCACCAAATCATCTATTCAAACAAAGATGGTGCATGGATTGCATCACAAGTCCTATGAGGACAGGTTGAAGGAACTGAACATGTACTCCCTGGAGGAGAGGAGGGAGAGAGGGGATATAATAGAGACATACAAGTATCTTACAGGGAGGAACAGGGTGCAGGAATACACTATTTTTAAGCGAAAAAGATGTTGCAGGACTAGAGGCATGGGATGAAGTTGGAGGGAGGACGATTCAGAGGAAACGTGAGGAAGAATTTCTTCACAGAACAGGTGGTGGACAAGTGGAACACCCTGCCAGAGGAAGTGGTGGGGGCTGAAACAATCGCGGGATTTAAGAATTCATGGGATAGACATAAAGGAATTCTGGAGGTCAGGGGTAAGGGGCAACAGACTTCTTGGAAAACATAAACTGAACTTACAAGTTCAAATGGGCAGACTGGGTGGGCCATAGGCCCTTATCTGCTGACACTGTCTATGTATCTATGTATGTATGTATTCTAGGCATAAGATAACTATCAAATTCTGACACTTGATTAAGTTTCCTAAAATCAAGGCAGATTCTAACACCCCTCTTTTTTTTGTTTACAATTACCATTGGAAATGACCAAGCACTCCTTGACTCTTCAGGGATACCCAATTCTTTCATTTTTTGTATTTCCTTAACCATGTCAGCTCTTAACCACTCTGGTAACCTGTACGACTTTTGCCTAATAGGGCGAGCATTCCTTGGCACTATTACATGCTCGACCCCTTCTGCTTGGCCTGGTACTATGGTAAAAGTACTGTTAAATGTCTTTAGCAAGTTACGAATCTCTGTGGTTTGTTCTGAGGTTAAGGAAACATTCACCTCTACAGCATCAGCAGTTACAGTTTGTTCCAGTCTATCATAACTACATCAGTATCTTCTTTATCAGTTTCTAGTAAAACTAACAGAGCAGCTTTTTGCATTTTTTTCAACCCATTTCTTGAGGAGGTTAGCATGGTATATCTTAGTAGCATTTTTCCTGTCAGGGGTCTCAATCTCGTAGTTAACAGTGCCAGTACGTCTAAGCACTCTATAAGGCCCTTGCCACTTCATTAACGGTTTATTTTCTGTTGTGGATAACAGCAGCAAAACCTTTTCACCTGGCTCAAAAACATTTTCTTTTACCCCATGGTCATAATATACCTTTTGCTGGTTTGGGCATCTTCCTGATTACTATGGGCAATTTCAACATATTTTGCCAGCTTCTTTCTTGGGACACACATATAAAATTGCTTCTGAGTGAGGTTATCTTCCCACATTTCTTTTATCACATCCGGTGGCCCTTTTGGCTGCCTACCATACAGCATTTCAAATGGTGAAAACCCTGTTGATGCCTGTGGCACTTCTCTGTAAGCAAAAAGTAGGTAAGGCAAGTATTGGTCCCAATCTTTCCCTTCCCCTTTTACAAACCTTTCTAACACGCGTTTTAGGGTTTGGTTAAAATGCCCAACAAGACCATTTGTCTGAGGGTGATGGGGAAGGATCTTATGGCAACGATACTTAGTAATCTGTACAGCTCCTTAAGTAATGCAGCACCAAAATTACTCTCCTGATCAGTAATAATTTCTTTAGGTATGCCCACTCTGCTGAAAATGTTTGCAAGCTCTGCTGCTACTTTTGAAGCTGTAACAGTACGCATTGGTACTGCTTCTGGGTATCAAATAGCATAGTCGCATATTACCAGGATAAATCTATTTCCCTTTTTACTTTTGTCTAAAGGACCAACCACATCCATTGCAATTCTCTCAAAAGGCACATCTATCAAGGGTAGGGGCACCAGGGCACCTTGTCTTTTCTAGTGACTGGGGCTACTTTCTGACACTCAGTGCAGGAATTACAATAGGTAGAAACATCTTCATGAATTCCAGGCCAGTAAACTCTATACAGCAATCTGGCAAGGGTGTGATCCCTCCCTGAGTGACAAGCCATAGGACTATCATGTGCTATCTGTAACAAATCTGTTCTATACTTCTGTGGTATAACCAATTGTTCTCTCTGGTCCTGTGTCTGGGGTTTACTACAAACTGTATAGCAACCCACTACATTTTTTAAACATTGATTCACCTGTTTTGGTTTCACCCCCAGCTGCTTCAGATAATCCTGGAGAGAAACATTGTTAGCTTGTTTTGAAAGAAAATCACAGTCAGTGACCAGTTTAGTTTCAGCATTTTCAGATGTTAACCCCTTACGTCCACCAGTCATTTGTTGCCACAGTTTCTTCAGGCATCTTCTTTCTTTCCTGGACTTCCGGATCTTGGAGCTGTGATCAAACAAGTTTGAATCAAAGTCATTGAAAGGAAAAGTGTCCCCACCATTTAAGATTTTCTTTGCCTGAGCTCTTGTTACCACCGCTGCTGAAACTGCAGGGTTCAGTTCCTCTGAGATTAACTCAGTAAATCCTGGACAGTCATTTTCAATAATCACAGGTACAGGTAACTTAGGTACTACCCCCACTTTCATTTGGTGTGATACACCCTTAATGGTCAGAGTCACTTGAGTGGTGGGATAGTATCGAGTGTCCCTATGGATGCAGATGACACCAGTACCTGGTCCTTTTGCACAGTGTTTTCCCAGTACTTCAACATGCGCTAGTGTCTGTCTGCTTCCCAAATCAGAGAGTCCCTTTACAGTCTTATCCCCCACCTTCACATCTGTTAAGTACTTGCCCCAATTTGCTAAGGACAAATCTGCTCCACTGTCACTCTTCATATGGCAATTTCTTGCAATATGACCTGACTTATTATAGTTACAGGAAATAACGTCTTTGGGCACAGATTTGTTATCCCCACCAGAGTTCTTAGCAGACTTGGAGTTTAAATGGGAAAAAGAGTGTCTTACCAGTGCTTGGTTGTTACCTCACTGCTGTGGCGTCTGTCTGGCCATTTGGTAGTCTTCGGCCAAAGAAACAGCCTTTTTCTCACTTTCTGGTCAGTGTTCCTTTACCCAAAGATGCACATCTGTAGGCAGGATGTTGATGAATTGCTCCGTTGCAAATGTATCAATGATCTGTGGGACTGCTTTGCCCTCTGGTTGGAGCCATTTTATTAGGAGTTCTCTAAATTGGGTGAAGGCTTCTCGAGGATTGTTGAGTGAGTTGTACTTCAGAGATCAAAATCTCTGCCTGTAGGTCTCTCCTGAGATGCCATACCTTTTCAGTATTTCACTTTCCACCAGGTCATAGTTTTCTGACTGTGCAGTGTCCATATTGCTGTAGGCAAGTTGGGCCTTCCCTGTCAGATAGGGTACCATTTTGATTGTCCATTGCTGCTTTGGCCATTGGCAGGCTGTGGCGACTCTTTCAAAAATTGTCAGGTATGCCTCAATATCATCCGAGGGACACAACTTTGTAAGTTTAATGGCTTTTAAGTTGCTTGTGTTTTGTTACGCATCTGGATCTGTGCCAGATCCTCTGCCTTTGATAGCTTGCAAGGTATCCAGCCATTGCTGCTCCTGTCACTGCATCCCTTCTCTCATCTGCTGCTCCTGTCACTGCATCTCTTCTTTTTTCTGCTGTTCATGTTGTTGCATTTCTTCTTTTTTCTGTGCTTGTAAACATTGAAGCTCTTTTTCTCTCTGCCTCTCTGTCTCTTTTTGTTGTATAGCCCACCACTTGAAAAAGTCCATCAGGATTTCAGGTTCTGCCACTGCCTGTTCTTTTTCCATAACTTGTGCTGACTGTACAATCTCAGCTTGGACTTCTGTCTCTGCTAGTTTGGCTGCCATTATCCTGGTAACCAGTGGACTTGCTGCTGTAGAAGCCATACCTTTCTCTATGCTTCCCGGTTACTAGGTTCAGTACTCACACACAAAACTCCTGGCTTAGAGTATGCACGGTGTAATCCCACTTAGGCTGACACCATCTGTCGTCAAGGCACAGGTCAGGAAGCATAGGAAAAACCAGGAGCAGTTGTAGAATTCGCAAAACGTGTTTATTAGTGCTAGCAGTAGTAAAAAAAATAAAATTGTTCAGAATAACTATTTACAAAGGCAGAATAAACAGAGAAGATCCATCTGAGTTTTCCTTCAATCTCTGTGTGTCTCAAAACATTGCAGCGCTCTCTTTCTTTTAAGTCTTTGCAACCCCCCTCCTCAATGAGCATCCTTTTTTTTCTAAAATGTTCTTGCCAATTTCATGCAGGTGCAGCAAGAACACAATGTCCCAGAACTGAGGCCCCTTCTCCACAGGTTCTGGAAAAGGGCTTGAAAACTGCTCTCAGGCTAACCCTTTGAGATCCCAATAGCTTTTTGCAATCATTGCAAACTATAATTATATACATTTCAATAGTAACACTATATAAATTCTAAACAAAGGGATCCCAATATCAATTACATTTCCACATAAGGATTTGCATATATTTGTATACCAGCATATATGCAGGGGAGGAAAAAGACAGAAACAGCAAGGGAAGACTGAGAGACAGTGAGAGGCAGAGAATTGTGAGACTGTTGAAGTGATCAAATCCTAGGTCTCACAGGAAAATTTGGTTACGCAACCAGACAGACAAAAGACAGGAAAGGAAAGAACAGAACAGATCCTTGCATTCAAACTCTCCATAACAACTGGGACTGGGTCCTATTCAACCCTGTCACACTCATCATCTGTTTCCAATGACCCAATTAGACTGGACACTTCCATTACTCTGTCCTATTTGTGCATGCCTTCAAGTACAATCAAGAAAGGTGCAGGGAAGAAACACAGAACAATAGACAATGACAGTAGAAAAAGACCAAAGGTCTATCTAGTTTTCTGGAGTTCCCTATCTGCCCTGGGATCTACTGCTCATATGTTGTTTTATCCTGCCAAGTCCAACCCTGCTCCTCTCCCCTAATGCTACTGATCTATGCAACCACTAAGCCCTTCAATCAGTCCCAGCCATGGGACCCATTTATGGTCTTGGCACCAACCACCTCCACTGGCAGAATATTTATCAGCTCCATCACCCTTCTCATAAAAGAGAACTTGCGTGCATTCCTTTAACACCTTCCCCCACCACTCTTGACTTCAAGTTCGTGACTCTGTACTCCTGTTAAATAATTCCCTGCAGTTCATCTTGTTTATTTGCTTCAGGAACTTGAAGGTCTCTATCATTCCCACCCTCTCATCTGGTCTCTAGTGAGTACATGTTCAATGCCTTGATACAATCTTCCTAAGATCGGCCCTGTTGGTCCTGAATCATTTTAGTCACCCCATGTTGCACCATCTCTAGCTTGTCCCAGCCCTTCCTTACGTGAGGACACCATAACTGAGCACAGTGTTCCAGAAGTACCTCACCAATGACCTATACAGAGGTGGTAGTGTCTCCTTTTTCCTGCTGTCCCCTTGAGTGCCCCCATCTTTCCTCTATACCTCAAATGCTGCCCACCCTGGTCAATTTGTCTCAGACCAGCTCCCTCATTCAGTTTAAGTCTGCTCCTCTGAAATCTAGGACTTCAGTTTTGATAGGGTTATTCTGGTCCTGAGACCAGCCTGAATCAAATAGAGTTATGGTTCCTGGACCCAGTGGCTCCCCTACCCTCACTCCACCCACCATCTCCAAGTGGTTGAGCACCAAATTGAAAATGACCACCTGTCTAGTGGGTTCCTTAACCAGCTGCAATTGCAAGCAGTCCTGCAATGTATCCAACAGGGCCTGATTACTGGTGCACCTGGCTGCTGGAATGTCCCAATCAATATCCAGCAGGTTCAGATCACCCACCACCACCACTTCCCCTTTCTTCACTTCCCTTGCCAGCTCTTCCCCAAGCTCCCTGTCTCTCTCTCTCTTCCCCTTGTTCAGGTGGTCTGTAGATCACCCCCACCCATATTTTCTTGCATTCCAGCACTGCAAGGTTTTCTCTTTGCTTCCCCTGATGTGTCTGTCCTCCACAGCCTCTGTGGCCTCACTGACACATAGTGCTATCCTCTCCCCTTTGCCTTTCCCTCTATTCTGTCTAAACCTTGTGTAACCTGGGACTGACAAGTCCAAGTCATTGTTCTTTGATGATTTTATTTATTAATTTATTTAGTTTTTGTTGACTGGGTAGGCACACTAGACAGCAGGGCTGCCTATTTTCAGATATGACCCGGAGGCTACAACAGAGGGCTTCAGACAACAATACATACAGGGAAAAATCAAGTACCCAGACCACCTTTCTGCTACCAGTCCACAGTATAGGGGAGCACTAGCTAGGGTCCCTTCCCTCACTCCCTTTACCATGGTTTCCCTAGCCTCAGTATTTGCAGCAGTCAGTTTAACTGTTTCATGTACGCATCAAGCTTCAGCCCCAGTGCTCTGGTCCCCTCTCTTGTCAGGTGAAGGCTGTCACCTTAGAACAGCCTCCTGTCCCAGAAGGCTCCCAGTCCCCCACAAAGTGGTATCCTTTCTCCTGACACATCCCTTTAACCAACCATTTCATTCCTCTGTCTCTTCCCTCCTTACTCCATCTTTCCCTCCCCTCTACTCCACACATGGAGGATCTCAGAAAAGACCAGGGAAGTTGAGTGTGCCTGCATTCTCACTTCCAACTTCTGAAAGTTCTGCTTCACTTGCTCCATTTACTGGTTCACTAGATTGTTGGTACCCAAGTGTACAAGCCTCCATCCTCCTTATTCTGCCTATGTCCTGGATGGCTTATGCCCCAGAAAGGCACCTGATCATTCCTCACCCTTTCTCCCCCCACCCACTGCCCTTTCTACTCCACTGATAATAGAATCCTTGACCCCTAAGACTCTTCTAGCTGCTTTCTTCTTACTCTCACCCTTGGGTGCCACCCAGTTGTCACTCATTTTCCCTGACTGACCCAGAGTGTCCCCCCCCCGGTGGAGTTAGGTACCTGAGTCTCCTCCATGGATGCAAAGTGATTTGCTATCGGGATGGTGTGGGGTTGGTTGACCTCCTTGTGACTGCCCCTGCCACCCTTCACCATTCCCACTACTCTCCACCTCTCTGGACCAGTGTGCATCTGGAGGAGTGGGAGTGTGGGATCCAGCTGAGTTGGTGCCACAGGAGAGATAGCTCTTCCCTCGCTGCTACCAGCTGAGCATGGAACTCTGCAGAGGTCCTGCAGAAGGGGTATATTTGTTGACTGCAAGCATTGACAAGTGGAAGCAAGACAATCTCAATGTAGCACTGTCACTGAGTTCAGTTTTAAATTGTGCCCAACCCATTGGCTGATAAAATCTCTTGGATTATTCCCCTCAACTTGTTTGGGTGGGTCCAGAAGATGAACATTGCTTGCTGAAGTATTATTCTGTATGGCTTCCAATCTGTAACTTAGTGCTTTATTTTTCTTTAACAGCCCAGACATGGCTGTAGTTGCCCATAGTGCTTACCTTGTCACCTCCTTGGCTGTTGAGATGGTTGAGGTGGACTGTGTCTTGCAGAGCTGGAGCTGTCCCTGAAAATCAGATGATTTTTGATCAAGGACAGTCATTCACTCTTCAGGAGCCCTCACTGCCTGAAGCACATTGTTGTTTGTTTCCAGCAAGCCTACACTGGCCCCAGCATCTGCTTGGCCTTTCTTCCCTCTTCCATCAATTGCAGTCTTTTTTAGGTCAAGAGGCTGCAGATTAGCACAGTAAACTGACAAGATATTAAATGTGCCAATGAACTAAACTAAAATTCACTTTTACCACTATACTCAATGGGCTTACACAATTTAGTGTAGTGCTATGCTTGTGCAACTGCTGATAACTTTGGTCATTCACACTCTCTGTTCTATGGGGAACTAAAAGCCTGTAGGGGTACCAAAGGCAGGGAACCCTTTACAAGGGTTCCATCCCTAGAGATGCTGCAGGAAGGATTCCCTTGGATAAAGGTACCTTGGCAAGGAGCACCGTGGAGAGAGGCATGCCACTGGAGGACGAGGAGAGGATGGTGGGACAAAGAAAAAGTGCTTCTGAATGAGGCTGGAAGTAACTGGTTTATGTAGCAAGCAGGGGCAGTGGCTAGTTGCTGTAGCCCATTGAACGGCAGGCATAGTCTTTCAATTCAGTGAGCTTACGCAGCTTAGTGTAGTGTTATGTTTGTGCAACTGTTAATAACTTTGGCTGTTCGCACTCTCTGTTCCATGGGGAACTACCGCCCTGTAGGGGTAACAAAGGCAAGGAACCCTCGAGGAGGGTTCCACTCTTAGAGGTGCTGTGGGAAGAATTCCCTTGGCTAAAGGTACCTTAGGAAGGAGCCCCCAAAAGATTATTGAGCAGCAAACACTGACCATGAGCAACCAGTAACAACTGTAAACAGACACAGACTGAAGAATAAGCTGATAGATATCGACTGAGCAGAGGGGCATGACTTCCTAAGGAGATGGGAATGGCAAAGAAGGAGACATACCAGCCAACGCCATCCAACAGCAGACCCTATATAAACTGAAGGACTATACTAAATATGAACTACCCGGCATTTATGACCTTCGGCAAGGAGGAGAGGAAAACCCCTCTATGAGGAGGAAACCTCAGGGGATCCAAGGTCTGGGTCACCTTCCCTCCAAGCTTGGGATACTTTTAGTGATGGCTTAGCTACTGCAATTTAGAGACCCCATTCAGTGGGAGAAATATTACAGTTTGAAGGAAGGCTCTCACTCTATTCCTCTAATTGGAATGCCATGAGGTGACTGCGAGCACTCTCTGCAGCAAAGGGAGACTCCCGCTTGGGAGGCCCTCACCCCAAGGTGGGAGGAGGAGAGCAACAACTGCCAAAAGGCACTCACCCAACCTCCATGAGGAAGGCCAAAGGAGAAGAAAGACATCCAAGGGGATTCCCTGTGGACCATCTTTAAGGTTAGCAGTTGAGGAAAGCAGAAAATGGGCAGGTAAGGGGAGGGGAGGGGAGGACATGGAGACTAGGTGAACCGTAGGCGGTTGTAGGGAGAAAAGCTTTTAAAGGTGCTGCTGGCATGGCCTGCATAGCTAGAGGAGCCCCTTGGGCTTAAGGGCCCTACCCTTTGGCAGCTGAAGCCTTAAATTCTACATCAAGAGGTGTGGCCAATGATTTGCACCACTAAAGCATCCTGTGGTGCAAGTGTAACCTCTGTGGGTGGGGGACGCACCCTCCAGATGTGGACTTCATGGGGCAGAGTAAGACTGTTGGCTACATAAGCCCAGAGCCATAGGCACTAGGTCAGAAAAGCGATTCCAACAGCATAGTCCAGAACTGCACAGTAAAAATGGCACCCTCAAGAACAGTGTCAAGAATCAATGCCACAACATATAATGGTGCCAATGGAAGTGATCCAAAAACACACGGAGGACCGCTACCTTAGCGAGAAAACAAAGAGGCAACTTGTGCTTTTACAGGGGGCTCCACACACCCTGACACAGGGGGCTCTGCTCCTGCACCTCCCATAACTTAATTATTTAATTCCAAGAGGGGGTGAATATCGGGGAAAAGGTGAAACTCGGAGGCTGGGGAATTTCAGTTATTGGACTTAAAAAAAGACAGTACACTTCGGCAGGAGAAAATTGAGAAGCTGATGTGTCAGGAGACCAGGAACAGAACCCTGGTCTCCTGCTCCATTCTGACCAAGCTGCTGTTGCTGCCTTAACTCAATCCACCACAGGAGCAGCTCAGCCAGCTAGTGCACTTTTCCCATACTTGTGTTTCCTCTACAGTACCTGAATAGCTGCAGTGGTAGCGGTAGTTGTCATATGCTATTCTACCCCTGTTGCTATATAGGCATTACGCAGTCCTGACAGCGCAGTTTAGATGGCACTCTTCAGGATTCGCTATTGTAACCTGGTAGGGAGTCATATTGTGGGTGTGGCTGGCATGCATCTGACTGTAGGAAAGAGGGGCCATGGTGAAGCTTGATGGCCATTAGCGCATGGAGCATGAATGTAGTTAAGGTTGAACAGCTGCTTTAACTGAATGCTGGGGTAGTAGGAGGCAGGGGGAAGCCAGACAGCCATAGTTTATTTGTGACTCCATAGCCGATGCCCAACCTGGAGCCACAATGCCCTGCTGTGACATCACTGTCCCCTGCCATGGGAAAAACCAATGGCACAAACAGATCACCAGGTCACTACATCGGGAAAAAGCAACAAGAGGCAGGGGAACTGATTCATGGTAGCAGTTATAATTGCACCAGCATTTAACAAAATATTGCAACACAGTATAATGGGGAGGCAGCATATGCAAGCATGTAACAGCAGTATCAGGAGCAACTGAAACCAGCAGGCAGAATGAGACTGAAGCAGCAGGCAGAATGCAGGGTGCAATGCTGAGTGAAACTTTGAATGATAACAGGGACAGAGAATGAGACTGAATGATGCAGCCAGAACGCAAGCCAACTAGTTTGAAGGGAGGTTAGTGTGAGTTGCTGATGCATCGGAAAGTAGGTATACTGACACAGTAGTATAATGACGAACTGCTAAGGAAGCAGACTAAATGCAGCAGAGTAACAATAAAACTGCTAGGAAAGCCAGCACATGGGGATTGAAAGTTGAGAGTTGTAACTGCTGAATGAAGTCAGGCACTGAGTGGAGCAGATATAAACAATTAAAGATGAATGTGCAGGGAGACAGCTACAACAAGTGGGAGCTGAACAACACACAGATGATAACTGCAGGTATGACAAAAGTAAATGGGAGCCTGATAGCACAATGGCCTGAATAGCATAAGAATATTTAGTAGTAAAACCTAGAAGCCCCCCAAAAAATAAAACCAAAGAAACACAAGCACAAGAGAACAGGAAAGCAGACACAGACAACAGAGAGAAGCACAACAGCAGCTAGAGGCAAAAGCAAAGTACTGACCAAGAAAGGCAGGAAAAAAAAAACACATCAGAAAGGCCATCAGAAACTAGCAGAAAATCCAAAGCATTAGTGGAGGGAGATGAGTGCTGAAAGGGGCAGAGATTCCAGCTGGAGAAGGTAGAGTACAACAGAGCCTCTGGTTGCAAAGAAAAAGTGCTTCTGAATGAAGCTAGAAGGAACTGGTTTATATAGCTCAGGCAGGGGCAGTGGCTAGTTGCTGTAGCCCATTGAAGTGCAGGCATAGCTTTTCAAAAATTAGAAAATTGGTATATAATGGTTTACTCAGATAGAGCTACAGGAAGCACATCTAGTCCCACTGGCAGATAGCTCTAACCCTCCCCCACATTTCTAACCCTAGTTGATTTCTTACTATTTTATTTATTTGTTTATTTGAATTTTGGTAACCGGGTGAACCCGCTGAGACACTGCAGTCCCTTTTTCAAGGGCGACCCGGGACACCGGAAATACATACATCACAGCTGACAGAGAAAGTGCCGATTATTACAATGTTTTAAAATTACAAAAAAAAATACTGGAATCTACAAGCACACAGTATGGACAGATTTACATCAGTTAGTCAATTACAGATTTACATCAGTTAGACAATTGCAAATAGGCTGACATTGCATATATAAAGACTTGAAACAAGTTAAGGCAGTGGGAACAGGTAGCATGTACCCTTACTGATGCCATACATTAAAAGTATGTCTCTTCTGATACACTTGCACTCTAGACAGATTCCTTTAACCTATCCTCATAACATAGCTGTTTTCCTGGGCTGGTCTGAGACAACGGCTACCTCACACTGATGAGTCATACAAAGTGTAAAACACGTCTGTGCCTGTGGTTTGCTCTTTTAAGCCTTGAAAAGGTCCTTTGTGAGGCTCTACTCATGGTGGTTGCATAGTTACCCATGATGCCCTGCATTCAGGGAATCTGTTGTAGAATTGTGTAAAAGAACTAACTCCCCGTCTTAAAGGGCTAGTGGAGCCAAAACAGACAGACAGGAAAATAATAAAAAATTTAAGAAGTAGTCAGTTGTAACTTTTTATTTCTATAGTATTACATAACCTAGGTAGCCCCCGTAGTTTCTGGTTGGCGGTAAACTCAATGATTAAACCAGCCATAAAAGCTAGTCCTATTGTCCTAAACACCAGCAATGGCCTTCAGTCTGATCTAGTAACTGTGGCAAACATCCTTAATGATAAGTTCACAAATCTTGAAGCGTATTTAGCCCAGCTCTCCTCTGCTCCACATGGTACAGATATTATTCGAAAGACAGCCAGATCCACACCTTTTGACCTCAGAGCTACATCCCAAGCTGAAATATGTTGACTTCTGATGGCTCTACCCAACTCTGGTAGTGCAGGTAGTAACATAAGTAACATAGGTAAATACAAGCTGAATAGACATTCGTCCTTAGCGCTTGCCATTTAAGGTTTTAATGTTAGATTGGCATTGTTTTGTTTGCACAAAAATTATCTAGTCTCTTTTTAAAGGTATCCATTGTCCCACTTGTTACTACCTCTACTGGGAGACTGTTCCATAAGGGGACCACCCATTGACAAAACTATTGCTTTCTTTTAAGCTGTTCCGTCTTCCTAAAGTGAGTTGCAGTGGGTGCCCTCCAGGTTTATATACACAGTTTTTCAGTGATAACCCTAGATCTTCCCATAATGAGTTATCATATAGGGCCCTATATAACAAACACATATCCCCTCTGATCCTCCTGAAGTGGAGTGTGTAAAGGGTTAGCCTGATTAGTCTCTCCTCATATGAGACATCTTTAAGGCCTTTAACTGATTTAGTGGCCCTTCTCTGTATGCCCTCTATCCTGTGTATATCCTCCTTTTTGTAGGGTGACCATACCTGCACACAGTACTCAAGTTGTGGCCTCACCAGGGACCTGTACAGTGGCATCAATACACTACTATCCCTGCTTTCTATGTGTCTTAAGATGCAATTTAAAGTTTGGTTTGCCTTTTAGACTATATTTTCGCAGTGTGAGCTGAATTGTAGATCTGCACTAATTCTGATTCTTAGATCTCTTTCTTCTCCTGAATTTGCTAGACTGTGGCAACCTATGTTATACCCATAATTCACATTTTGCTTCCCCATATGCATCACCGTACATTTCCCCAAGTTCAATTCCAGTTTAGGCGTGATAGTCCAACTGTGGATATTGTCTAAAGCGTGTTGCAAGTTAATATTATCATTTTTGTTATTTACTACTGCCTCTATTCTGCAATCGTCTGCAAATTTAGACAACCAAATATTTGTGTGTTCATTTTTTAATGAAGAAACATAAATATTAAAAAGACAGGGACCAAGCACTGAGACCTGAGGGACCCACTTGTCACCTGTGCCCAGTCTGATAGTATGCCATTTACTGTAACCCTCTGTCTTCTCCGCCCAATCATTCCTCTATCCATTTTATTGTGTTTTTGTCTAATTGGATCTCTCTTAGGGTATTTATTAGTTCAGTGTGAGGGAGTTTGTTAAATACTTTAGAAAAATTTAAAAAGACCACATCCACTTGGTAGCCCTTGTCCAGTGCCTTACTTGCTTTCTCATAGAAAACAAGCATGTTAGTTTGGCATGACCTGGATTTCATAAATCCTTGCTGTATTGGATCTATAAGATCACGTGTCTCCAAATGTGATAATATATGTTTTTTTAGTATACTTTCTAAAATTTTACCCATTAGGTAGTGATGGGCTTTCCCCCAAATTTCTAAGACTGGCTGCAGGCTTTATTGCCAAACAACTCTCATTTGTCATAAACCTATCACTATTACATCCACTGTCCCATCGTTATGGAAGGAGACTAGGATTGTTCCTATTTTTAAGTCAGGAGACTCACACCTCTCGGATAACTATAGGCCAGTGTCCATATCATCCCACATGGAGAAAATCCTAGAGAAAGTACTGTAGTTCATCAGCAGTTAGTTACACATCTTGAGAAATATGGCCTGCTCTTCTCTGAGCTGCACTGATTCAGGAGGGGATTTAGCATAACTACCGTTCTCATGAAATTCACGGACCATGTACTGTGTGAAGCTGACAGGAGCAATCTCACAGGGGCCATATCTGTGGATCTGTCAAAAGCCTTTAATTTAGTTGATCACAGGCTTCTGCTAAATGAACTGTACTCCTTCGGTTTCCCCATGAACACAGTAAGTTGGGTAAGAAGTTACCTAACAAATAGGACACAAATGGTTCCATTAGGGAATGTTTTGTCTAGCCCCCTTCAAGTCCACTTGGGAGTACTCTAGGGGTCTATACTGGGACCGCTTCTGTATTCAATCTTTGTCAACCTGCTTCTAAATGAGCAATATACCAGCAAGAGTATCATGTATGCAGATGATCTGATACAATTTCACAGTGATAAAACTGGCATGGGGTCAAAACCCTGCAAACAAAAGCAGCACGGCAAACAATACTGCAAGCAAAATGCCATGTGCGCAAAAACAGTCGGTAAAAACACCGACCGTAACAAAATGCATGCACACCATAGGACTTAATGAGAAAAGATATACACTTTTTATTTTTGTGGGGGCTCCATGCCCCATGGCCCCACACAGAATTATTATAAATCAACTCATGGAGAGTGGACCTCGGGACAAGAAGAAACCTCGAGGGGGGGACTTGTTTGTGAGCTGTAATGAAAAAAAAAAAAAAAAAAAAATTTTGGAAGATGGGAACCAAACCCTGCTCCTGAGGTCTCAACGGCACCAGGTGCTTGTGTCTTAGACACTCCACCATGGGAGCAGCTCAACCAGGCATGGCACCTAAGGCTTCTTCAGCCCTTCCTCCACTCCGCGGACAACGACAGGGGTAGCGTTAATTCACTACCACTATGATGCCCCTGTTGCTCTAAATGGTTTTGCACTTTACACAGCGTGGTTCTTGCCACGCTATTCTTGCAGCAGCATATTGACCTGGTACCAATAAAACCCCTGCTAAACTGTCAGATACATTGTTTAGGGATTTCTCCTCTGCTGCACACTGGGTCGCTCAACAAAGACTCCTTGTCAATGACAAAAAAACAAAGAGTACGATGTTCGGATCCAACAGGACTCTCTAGATGCTCTTCTTCCCAACTAAACTCACTCAATATTAAATCTCTAGATGGAACCTTGCTAGAGCAAGTTAAAGACTTTAAATATCTGGGGGTGGCTCTTGATCCTTCATTAACTTTCTCCACCCACGTTGGCCTAGTGGCAAAAAAGGTCATCCAGTGACTAGGGGTGTGCTACTAACTTAAGCACCTCATGTCCCAGGAAACCAGCATAGCAGTTGGAATGGAACTCATCCTTCCAATTCTGGATTACAGCTCCCCTATAAGCTCCCTCACATCTTCCCAGCTCCTTAGCCGAATGAATACGGCTTATAACAACATCTGCAGATTTGTTGCCCAAGCCCCCTTCTACACCCATCATTGCCATCTATACCAGTCTATTGGCTCTCTCTCCCCACAGGATCATAGGGAGTTGCTGCTGGGCTCCTTCACTTTCAAGACTCTGTATGTGGGGACTAGATCTCTGCTGCAAGGTATGCTAATCCCTAAAGCTAACAGGAGAGAACTGCGGTCCCCTGCTAGCCACTTACTTGTTTGTCCTAGGATATTCACAGATATTGGTAGGAGAGCCTTCTCCTATGCTGCACCTAAGCTCTGGAATTCTCTACAGGACAATATTCACTCACTTTCCTAACCTCCTACCTTTAAAAAGCCCTTCCAGAAGGCGCTATCATCCCCTACTCTGTGTAAATGCTGAGCCTAAAATCCTCCGATTTTATTGATTACCTGTCTTTGTTGTCTAATTTTCTGGATCCTATTATATCAGGATCTACTGTTCATGATGTAAGGGAACTAAATGCAGTCAGTGTTGATATTATTATTTATATAATAACTGGCCTTCATTTTTTCCAGTAGAAAAAGGCGGTTATAATTTGCCATTATAACCGGTTGGTTCTAACAGCAAGCACGCTCTGGCTTTGTCTATGGGAAAGCGCGAGCCAGTGTTCCTTCACACACAGCAAACTTCAAGCTTCTCTGTGACACCCACTCTGTCAGCTTTGTGGTGATTTTCACTCTCAGTCTGACGAAGTCTGTCGGTCACAGAGAAGTCTCCAACAACAAAACATAGTGGAAGAAATGGTTTAAAAAATTTTTTTTTAAAAACATTGCTCACGTTGATGGCAACCGCATGCAATTTTTAAAAATATCATCTGTTGAGGTTACATGTTGAATGTACATACTCGATTCACACTGTGGCTAAATACGGATGGTGTGACCACATGCTTCTGATGGTGAGCAGCACAGCACTATACCAAGATATTTAAAGAGTAACTGATGCCTTCAGAAGAACTTTGAAAAACAGAATATCCGGACTTTGTTCAGCATATATTTCACATTAGTTCTGTATTTCTGTTCCCCGTTACTTATTTCTGAAGTCACGTAGATGAAAACAGGATCTTTGTTCTTTACAAGTTCATCAGCTCCTGCTGCTGAATCCCAACCTGATGTCATAATACTCTGCTTGTGACATCACAGTTATTATCATAACAACAGACTGTGACACCACAACAGAGGATTATGACTTCAAGTGAGGATTCAGCTATATTAGCAGAGGAACTCTGATGGCTAAAGATCCTGTTTCAATGCAAATTTCCTCAGTAATAAAGAATTTGGAGGATAATTCTATAGACGATGTCTAAAATGAAGTCTGAATTAGGTCTAAATATATATATATATATATTTTTTTTTTTCCTCTGGTCTCCTTCCCCTCCTACAGAGGGTTCTTCCCCCCTCCCACACTGTTTGCTGCCCCACATGCCCAGGCTTTACCCCCCCCGGATGGGGCCACCAGGTGGGCACCTCCTCCCCAAGGAACTTAGTCTTTTGCCCTGGTTTATCCCCAGGGCAGGGCCACAGGAGTAGAACCCCACCCGGTGGGCATTAGTCTCAATGGGGGCAGCGGCTGAGGCAGGGGCCATCATGAATGAAGCCAGCATTTTTTTTACTGTATGCTGGATCCCTGGGGGTGGGGACATGCAATGACGCTAGCATCTGCCCCACCTCTGACCATGTGGTGCTGGCAGTGGCAGTACCCCCAGCCTCTGTCAGAGGTCCGCATAGTGCCGGACACTCTCCCCCCCCCCGAGAAGGAGAGCAGTCCCTGGGACGCTCAATCCTTCTCCCTCGGCCAACCCTCCAACTCCCGAGCACATCACCGAACCTGGGATGTTGGCACTGCTGCTGCTCCAGTGAGTCAGGTCTAAATATTACATTTTTCAAAGTTTTATCCAGAGACTTTGCCAGCTCCTTAGGTTTTTCATGGTGGGCATGGCAGATCATCGGAAACTTTTACAAACTTTAAAATTCTATATCTTAGTTCACAAAAGAAAGAAAACAAGAATAAAAATGGGTATCTTGATATTTTTAACCCACCCAAAAAACAAAAATAAATTATTGCTGACAAAAACTACATGGTGACTAACAAGTACTGCTGCTTCGAAAACTCACACAGGCCCAGAACTGAGATTTCTTGGTTTAATTTTATTTAGACAGGAAAGCCCGTTTGAGACGCAGTATCTCATTTTCAAGGCCTGCCTGTCAGCATAGTGGCAGGGTTGCCACTTGTGGTGCCATGACCTGGGTTCGAGCAAGAGTCTGGACCATTAAGACAATCGATGGGGGGGGGGGAGGATTGAATGTCTCATTGGACACTCTCCACCTCTGACAAGGAAGAATTGTGTATTCCTCTGCATTACTACCACCGAGAGGACCACAGGTGGTGCTGCTGACTTGTGAGCATGTGTCATGCATTGGGAGGGAAGAGCATGCACATTGGTGTGTCAGCCATGCCAGCACTTGATCACACAATGCCGCTCTCTTGGAGGGTGGGACAAAATAGGGGAACAGCTCACCAGCTGGACAGGTAACACTGTGCCCATTCCCAATGTCCAAATCAGGCTCCTATCTCCAGACCTCCAGACCCCTGGGATGCCCATCAGATGACCTATCCCATGGGCGGCTGGGTCACATAGGAAAGTATGAAAGAAGTAGAGGGCAGGGTCCACCTTCAGGGCACAAGCTAGCAGTATGTCCCACGTGCCTCAGTATCCCAGAGGAGATTTGACCAGGCACAGATCTGAGGACGGGTACTGTAAGTGGCATTAGCAGTAGCCAAAGGAGGTTTCAGCTGGATGGCCAAGAATGACAAACTGAATAAAAAAAAAATATCATTTTTTGAAACATTAACCTATTGTTGTGACTGCATACTCTCTGTATACCCCCTACTCATTTACTGACTTTTATCTTCCTTAACATTTACAATTTATAACCTAGTGATAATAGAAATCATAACAAATGTGTGTAAAACAGTGAATAATGCATGGGTGGGTGAGTGTGTGCAACCTACATTTTAGACATATGTGAGGTGTGGGATGTGACATAACCCTTGAGAGCAGATCTTGAGGGGTTTATAAAAGCATCCCACACCAATGGTGTTTATAAAATTCTGGCTTACACACACACACACAATTCCAGCCACAAAACCAATGCTCTGCTCTAGTAGCCTGTGCCAGGTAAGACCAACATATAAGCAAACAGAAGAACCAGCACCAGGCTTCAGCATATGAAAATATTTAATGTGCAAAGAACGCATACATAGTAACAGCCACAAACCATATACAAAGTAGCAGAACTCCCAACCAGGTTTCACTCATAGGCTTTGTCGAAGTCAAGATCTTGGTCAAATGTGTAGCAGCTTAGATTCAACTTAAAGAAGTGCAAAGTAATGCACCTGGGAAACAAAAACCCAAGGGAAGAGTTCATAGTGGGTGGGGGGGGGGTACTAACAACAACAAAAATGGAAAGGGACCTGGGGGTAGTCATATCAGAGGACCTTAAGGTAGGCAGACAATGTGAGAAGGCAGTAAGGAGGGCTGGGGGGGGATACTGGGATGCAGAGGGAGAAGCATCACCAGTAGAAAACAGGAAGCTGTCATCCCTCTGTACAGACAGTTGGTGAGACCCCATCTGGAGTACTGCATGCAGTTCTGGAGACCCCATCTCTGCAAGGACATAGACAGGATGGAGGAAGTCCAGAGGAGGGCAACTAAAATGGTGCAGGGTCTGCACCAGAAACCATACAAAGAGAGACAAAAGAAGCCAACCCTCGAGGAAAGCGGGGACATGATAGAAAATTTCAAGTACCTCAAGGGAATCAACAGAGTACAAGAGGGTAGCATCTTTCAGAAAAACAGATGTGCAAGAACAAGGGGACACAGTTTGAAGATAGAAGGGAGACGGCTCAGGGGCAATTTGAGGAATTATCTTTTCACAGAGAGGGTGGTAGATGCATGGAACGGCCTCCTGAGGAGGTCGTGGGGTCAAAAACAGTGGGGGAATTCAAAAATCCATGGGACAGACATAAAACAATTATAGTGGGGGGTAGGAGGAAGTAGGCTGTTGGTTAACTAGGATCTGCAGCCTATCCAATAGGTAGGGAAATGGGCAGACTAGGTGGGCCAAGTGGTCCCTATCTGCTGTCAAAGTCTATGTTTCTATGTTACTCTGTAAATTGCTATCTCCACACCAACATGGATTTCAAATTGCACACACCACAAGAACTGCCTTGCTTAAACTAACCAACCACATATCTACTGCTACTGACAAAGGGGAATATACAGAAAACTGTATTCATTGCCCTCACCAAGGCCTTTGACTTTGTGAATCATGCCCTACTTTGCAGCAAACTTAAACACATTGGATTCTCACCAGTCGCCCTACGTTACTTTCACAACTATCTCCAACACCGACAGCAACTGGTAAAACTAGGTACATTGTACTCAGAACCATTATCATCTAACATTGGAGTATCCCAAAGTTCCATACTAGGCCCACTTCTTTTATCTGAGCACATCAGTGACTTGCAAGACTGTCTCAAATACAGTACACCCATATTGTACGCAGATGATTTAGTACTAATTGCTAGCTCCAAAAATGGACGCAATATAAATCACATGCTCACACTTGATGTACAGGCAGTGCAACGATGGCTACAGGAAAACAAACTACTCCTAAATGTGTCCAAGACACAGGCCATGCTCTTTGGCTCACCTCCAAGACTTAGAAACTCCACTTCTGAACCCATGCCTAGACGGTGCCTCACTTGAACAAGCATACTCCTTCAGTTACCTTGGAGTCACATTAGATCCCTCTCTCAGTTTTCAATCTCAAACAGTATTTCTAAAACCTGTAAAGCAGTTAACAGTAGACTTGGACTAGCCTATAGAATTAGGTACAATCTTATCCAAAAATGCACGCCTGTCTGTTGCAAGAGGCATATTACTTCCTAAGTTTACATACAATATTGCAGTATATGCATCTACTACTTCTAAACTAGCACTCAGAAAGTGGGACATTACCCACAATAACATCTGCCATTTTGCACTTCGGTCAAACAGACTTGTCCACCACTGTGAACTATATATAGGATAGTGTATGGTTACCCATACACTACAAGGCTATTCTCGAGAGGTCTCCAAGTCGGCATTGTATCTACAAGATGAAAGAATAGCCTTGTAGTGTATGGGTAACCATAAACTGTTCTTTACAGTGTATGGTGCCCAAAAATAAGACAGAAAGAGACTCACTTTTCCATATTTTCACTCAGTTCTGCCGAGGCCGTCGATGCACAACTGCCGCTGCCCAGCACACTCGCACACCCCTCTCACACAGCAAGGGTCGAATCAGCACGTCTGCTGTAGCCTCTTGTATTATGACATCCTCACTAACGCAGAACGAAAAGTCGTTCTGCGTTAGTGAGGACGTCACTACTGCAGCAGAACAACTTTCTGCGGTGTATGGATTTCCATACACAACCGCACTCCACCATACACTATATGCCAACTTACAGTGGCTCCTCCCAAATGTTCTGCATGACTTTGTACTTGGTATTATTTACAGAGTTATCAACAACCAGGAACCTCAACAACCTGCAGAATGGATTAAACCATACTCTAATCCATATCCCCTCAGATCCTCAGACCTTGGATTTATTTATTTATTTATTTGAGTTTTGGTGACTGGGTATCTCCACTGAAACAATACAGTCCCTTTTTCAGGGGCGACCCAGGTATGGATTACATACAGTAACAGTGCAAATTAACGGAGTGGTAATACATTGGACATACAGTAATAATGCAAATTAACAGAGTGGTAAAACATTCGACATATAGAAGAACAATAAAACAAAGCAATGATAAAAGACTTAAGCAAGGTTCGTCAGGGTAAGAGATAAGTAAAAACCAGGGTTAGGCATTGGCACATGATAATAACTTCATCAATGCTTTCTGTGCCAAAAATAAAGACCAATATGGGGCCATTAGCTTTTCAAAACTTTGATCCTAGGCTGTGGAGTAAAATACCACCTGACATCCACACCACCACTACATATGCAGGCTTCAAAAATCCCTTTCGTAAGCATCTCCTAGATACCACCGCATGTAAATGCTTCCCCAACAGGTAGATTGCTAATTGATGTTGCTGGATACTGTACTACTCTTGCTATAAATTTCATTTCTTGTTATAATGTTTGTGTTGTTGCTGTACTTGTACCTGTCAATTTGAAACTTATTTTTTTATTTATTGATTTATTTATTTAAATTTTGATGACCGGGTGGGCCCTCTGAGACAGTCAAGTCCCTTTTTCAGGGGCGACTCGGGGACCCAAATTTTCCAAGCATAAGAAAAAAGTACAGATACAGATAATTATGTACAAATATCATTGGACAGTTTCATACGTTCATGGACTAGACTAGCCATCCCATTCATTGGGAGACAGTACAAATTACAGATGTCAATTGCAACACAGGTGAACGAACAGTATAAGGTTGATACGAGCATACAATAAAATCGTAGTAGAGTCAATTAGTACATAAGTGCAGAGTACAGGCAATTGGCTGTGTACAGACTCATAGCCCTAGCCATTGATCATACACATCAGGAGAGCACAGGTTAGCTGGTGGAGAAGTTTAGAGAAGATTAGGTACAGTTCCCATTACAGACAGGAGGCTTGTAAAATATTTCCCTATATTGTCTTTTGAAGAGAATAATGGTCTTTCATGAGAGTAGTGAGTGTGGGAGGTCATTCCACTTTTGTGGTGCTGCAAAGGAGAAGGATCTTCTTCCAACAGCTAGGTGAGTCTTGGGCAGACCCAGCATCGGGAGGTGTGAGGACCTGAGTGTTCGTGGGAAGTGTTTCAGGGTTAGTAGGTTAGACGTACTTGGAGGAGGCAGGATGTGTATTAGCTTGAAGGTGGTGCAATATACTGGGAGGATAAGTTTGGCCATGAAAGATGGCCAACCGAAATTGTTCAGCACGTCACAGTGATGGGCGTGAGCTAGGGCCTTAATAGCAAATCGGGCAATTCTGCGATAGGTCGTTTTGAGTTTGTTCAGGAGTGTAGTCTTAGAGGGGTGGATTATAGAGGCACCGTAGAAGAGGCCTGGGAGAAGGGTGGCAGAGGCAATAGTGCTTCTTGCACTACTTGAGAGGTAGGGAGCAGTGCAATATAGAAAGGCCTAGTTTATAATTAGTAGTCTTAGTGACACAGGTTATGTGCTCATCGAAGGATAGATGCTTGTCAAGTGCTACACCCAGGTAACATTTTCGAGTTGAATGTTAGTGGATGTTTTGATAACCGGGGGGGGGGCTGTGAGGTTGTGTCAAAGCAGGTATGGTGGAACAACATGGATTTAGTCTTTTCTGTGTTCAGAACTAGTAGGTTATTTTTAAACCATGTTTCTAGAGTCTGACAGTCATTTGTTACGTCAGAGTTAATACTTGAGACGTCACAGGAGGATCTATATAAGATGGCATCATCCGCATATAGTGGAACCAATGCCCCTCCACAATTCAGAGGAAGGTCATTAATGAATATTGAGAATAGAAGAAGCCCTAGGATTGATCCCTGGGGAACCCCACCTAGTGATAGGAGATAAGGTTGAGATGGTGCCAGCCCATTTGACACATTGATACCTACTCTCCAAGTACTTAGAGACCCAAGAGAGAGAGTTTTTGTCAAGACCAAGGTGGTGAAGCTTACAGATGAGAAGTGAGTGGTTGACTAGGTTGAATGCCTTCGTTAGGTTGACAAAGACTGTACCAGTGGCTTTGCCCCGGTCCATATCCTGGAATACATCAGTGGTGACCCTCAGGAGAGCAGTTTCTGTCCCATGCAATCTCTGAAAGCCATGCTGGTTACTACTGAAGGCATTGGTCTGTTCAAGGTAGGATGATAGTTAATTATAAAGTATTCTTTCTTGGATTTTAGCAATTGGACACAAGATAGATATGGGTCTGTAGTTTTTGATAAGGTTGGTCGGACCACTTTTATGTACTGGGACAACAACTGCAGTTTTCCATTTGTCTGGGATGGTTTGTGTGAGGAAGGATCTATTGATTAGGCAGGAGATTGGGTAGGCATTTTAAGAAATTTGGGTGGTAGAGAGTCAAACCCTGGTGAGCTGTCATGGTTAAGCCCCCTTAGCAATTTAAAGACCTCTTTTCGGGAGGTAGTTTTCAAGTATAAGAGTGGGTGTGGAAATTCTGGGTGGCTAGCTGGTGGCGCAGGACAATTAACAGGAAGGTTGGTTTTGTAGGCATCAAGGTCTGTGAAGAAGTGGTTCAGCCCTGCCACTATCTCCATGGTTGAGGACAGTGTGGAGCCTTTTGCTGTCATTGATTGGGGGAAGATCCTTTTATTATACTTTAGGACAGCGTTGATTTCTTTCCAGAAACATTTGGGGTTGGAGAGGTGTTGTTCCTGTAGTGATAGGAGATGCTCCCTTTTGGCTTTGCCTATCTTAGATTTACAGATATTGCGTAGCTGGTGGTAGGTGTTTCAGTCAGAGTGGAGTCTAGAGATTTTGAAGGCATGCCATGCTTTGTCATGAAAGCACATGAGGTGCCTCAGGTCCTGTGTGAGCCAGGGAGAGTGGGTGCCCTGTAATCTTCTTAGTTTGTGGGGAGCATGGTGGTCAAGGATGGAGGTGAAGGTATTGACCAAATATTCTAATGCTAGGGTTATGTCAGGAAGGGAGGTTACTGGTGACCAGTCAGCTGTGGTGAGACTTGAGCAGAAGGCTTCAGCAACAAAGTTGGTTAGGTCCCTAGTTTTATGGATTTTGAATTTATTCTTCCAGATGCAAAAAGTCAGAGAATGGTCACTGAGCGCATCAGGGAGGATTCCAGCCACCTTAATAGAATTTGGATTATTAGTCAGTATCCAGTCTAGGAGAGTGTGCTTGCCTGACTTCACATTCAGTCTTGTGGGTTTGTCGAGGAGTTGCTTCAGTTTAGCGTCCAGTAGGGCAGCTTGGTACTGTATTTTAAGAGGCCCAAACCAATTCAGGTTAAAGTCATCACATATTATAGTGACCTTCTTAGGGATGGAGTCCAGACTACTGAGGAATTCAGCATAGGAGGACGTTGATTTCGGGGGTAGATAGATGCACCCTACTGTCACATTCTTGATTTGGCCAATTGTGACTGTGATAAAAATGTACTCTGCAGCTGAGCTGATCTTTAAGTCAGTTAATTCATTGACTACCAATCCATCTCTAGCATAAACTAAGCCCCCCCTCCCTTTGTGGAGACCCAGTCCCATCTGGAGTAGGTATAGACAGGAAGAGCGACCTCGTGAGATAGTATGGTTGGTTTTAATCACGATTCGGTAATGCAGAGAATGTCTGGTTTGTAATGCAGTATCCAGGATTCCAATTCTGCCATTTTTCCCCTAATGCTCTGTATATTCATATGTGCTATTTTGAGACCTTTGGAGTTAAGCCAACTAGGGCAGGAGGTTAGAGGTTAGGAGTGGCCCTCATTGTGTGGTTCAGTTTTTGCCTCTTACTGGGTCCCGGGTTTAGTTCGACATTGCCTGACAGTAGTAGGAGGCACGAGCAGGATTGGGGAGAGGTTGAGCGGAGGAAGGGTAGTTTGTGTATTAGTTTGGAATGCTGCAGGAGGAGGATGGTTTTATTATGCTGGGCCAGAGTTAATAATGTAAGGTAAGGGAAAGACCCATGTGGGCAAGGGAGCAATAAGTCAATGGTGCTAGGTGGTGATAACCTTAAAGTGGAGGGTGACACAGATTCAGGGTTTGAGATCATATCTGCTGGTTGCAGGTGTGCCAGGAAGGACAAGCAAATGAGTAGTCCTTTGGTGAGTGGGAACATTGTGATGCAGAAAGTAGAAGAAATCAGACCAGGGAGGAAGAAGGAGGATGTGTGGTGTAGGATAACACCATTAGGCAGTTAACAACCAGAGGGATCTGCTGAGCTGTGTGCATCGGCGTAGTACTGGGATCAAGGTCTCTGCATCCTAATTGAGGGCAGGAGGACCTAAGGCTTGTCAATAGGACCCTTCGTAAGGGAGAAAGTTACTGAAGAGAGAAAAAAGTAAACTAAATTGAAGAGAACGATCAACAAAAGTTGCGATGAGCAGATCCCCTTTAAGAGGAGAAAACAGTTAAATTAAGCTGACGAGAACGAACAAAAAAAAATGTTGCAGTGAGCATTTTCCCTTAAGAGAAGTTTGCTCACTTTCTTTAAGTGTTTCAGGAGTAGCTATAGCCAGTGAGTAACATGGGGGGTAATAGGGGAGGAGTTGGAGAGTATTTAATACTGATTGGGGATGGGGGATGGGGGTGGGCATGAAAATTCGGCAGGAGCACAACAGCCAGCCCAAAGTTACAGAGCACGGCTGGTAAATCGAAGCAATGAAAGCAGATGGCCTGGGCCAGGGAGCCAATTGGAATCAGTCAGAAGCTACTATGGTCCAATAGAATTGTGGCTTCTGAAACCCATCTCACTGTACCTTGTTTTGGGAGCCGGAGGAACTGCATTTCAGGGATGCTGGCAGCAGGCCAGTTTGGAGCCGTGCTGCGAGCACTGCTGTCGGTGAGGTGCCCTGTTCAGGGGCTACTCCTAGGGATGGAGAAGGAGAAAGAGATATAAGTAATTATAGATGCTCCACAGGGCAGGCTTTAGGGTAAATGGTGGGCGGATTATGTTTCAATGGGAAAAGAGATGCAAATTGCTCAGAGTTCAGGGCAGGGAAAGAAGAAAAAAGAGTTGGGAAGGGGGCAGAAGGAAGGAAGGTGCCTTAGCTAATGGCCATAGATCGACGTGGGTGGTTGGGGGGGTAGTGTGGCCAGTCGAGACAGAAGGCCAGAAATTACAGTTTCACATATAAGAGTTAGAGTGTTTAAGAATTAGAAGTGAGGGGGGAAAGGAAGATGGCTCTATCTGGTTGATGAATCAGACAGCAGTGAGGAAAGAAGGAAGAAGTCTCTAATAGGTGAGGGTAAAAATATTAGTTTCACTGAGGAGCTGAAATACTTAATACTAACATAATCAACAATACAAGCCTGCTTTAAACAGAGAGAAAAAGCATAAAATCTGACAGCATTTTTCAATTAAAGTACTAGTTGGATTTAACAATGAAATTTCAGCAGGAAGGGTAATGATTCTAGTTCTCAGAGGAGCTGTACCGCATTCCACTGCCTTAAACAGAGAAAAACAAGCATCTGTCAATGCCGAATGTTGTCTCACTGGCATTGGCATTGGTAGGGCAGGAGTTAGAGATGCATAATAGGAATGGCAGTGAAGTAGTGAACTGACGCCGACCTCACCCCCATCCTGCAGAAAGTGACAGGCATTGGGGTGTGCCTTTGAGTCGTCAGCTATAATGCTACCTCACCCTACCCTGTAGACACTGACAAGTGTTGTGGTGTCCTTTGGGGTCTTTGGGCCTTATACTTAGGCCATTCCATAAGGAAATATGCTGTGGTGGGTGCAGTATAGGAGAACGGGGTGAACTTTAGGGCTGAACACTCCAAGGCACACCTTGATGCCTGTCGCTGGCTGCAGGTGGGTGGGTGGGGTGGGGTGGAATGGCATGAGCATTACAGCCAATGATCCCAAGTCACACACCTGATGCCTGTCAGTCTCTACAGGGTGGGGAGTAACAGTTGGAAACCCCATCGTTGTAGGCATTTGTTGGTATTTTCACTCCAAATGTTCAACATAGGCTTTTTGTGACCCCACCTCATGAGCAGTGGCACTATCAGTTTGTTAGCCGAAAGGTGGTTTTGCACAGCGGCTATGCCTTTTGGTGACACAGGGATGAAAACACATTTTGGGCAGGATGTGAAAAATGACAATTATATTGTTCATGAGAAGGTGTAAAAAAATTGCGACGTTGAAAATCTGGAGTTAAAATAGAAAAAGTCAGTGAAGTCATGAGCATGCATAGAAACTGTGCAACACACGTCCATAACCCAATTATTTTCAGGATTTATTTAACCACATTTTCAACAAGGGCATTTTGGGACCTCCCCTCATGAACAGTGGCACTGTGATTTTGTTAATTTGTCCCAAAAGTTGATTTCCTACAGCGAACACGCCATTGTGCGCCACAGGTGCGAAAACGCATTTTGGGCAGGATGTGAAAATGACAGCTGTACTGTTCATAAGGAGGTATGAATAATGCCAGTGTTGAAAATCTGGCATGAAAATATTGCAAATTTGCGACTTTGCAAGGGTGCGTGGAAACTGCACAATGCACACTTGTAACACAGTCATTTTATGGACGTTCGGCTTCATATTTTCAATATAGGCATTTTAGGACCTCTGCTCATGAACAGTGCCACTGTCATTTCCTCAAACTGTCCCAAAAACTGATTTTACACAGCGAACACGTTATTGTGTGCCAGACGCGCGAAAACACATTTCGGCCAGGATATGTAAAATGACAGCTGTACTGTTCATAAGAAGGTGTGGGAAAATACCAATTTTGAAAATCTGGAGTGAAAATATTACAAATTCATGAAATTACAAGTGCATGGAAACTGCACAATGCACGTCAAAACAGCCATTTTGGGGATTTTTCCACCAAATCTGCAACAGGCTTTTGAAGCCCCCTCATGAACAGTGGTACTATCGTTTCGTTAATCGGTCCTGAAAGGTGATTCCGTGCAGTGACTGCGAAATCACCTTTTGGGACCAAATAGCACCATGACAGTGACTGAATTCATGAGGAGGGGTCCCAATAACCCCATGTTGAAAATTTGGTGCCAAAATTCTAAAAAATGACCGAGACATGCACCAAAGTTGGAAAAACCCTATTTATGCCATTATACAGCTTACCGGAACTTCTTCAGTTTGGGGTCGGCTTAGAAAAGCGCAGACATGTTCCCGTCCACTGAAGATCGTCACGCTGGGCTCCAGAGGTAAGTATGGGGTAAGGGGGGCGGAGGAGGCAGGGCATGCAGAGGGTGGTGCGGGTTGGGGGTCAGGGAGACCTCGAGGGACCGTTTTCTTCTTTCACAGGTTAAAAAAAAAATTGCAGGGTGGTTTTTGGTTTGCTGGGGCATTTGGCACGCTGGGGTGGGCTCCCAGTGTGCCACCTGAGTGTTTTGTGGGAAGGGGATGCTGTAGCGGATGAGGGACTGGGCACCCCCGTCGGCACATACCGAAGGGTGGGGAGAGACAAGAGCCAAGGGGGATTGGGCACCCCCTCAGCACACGACAAAAGCGGGGGGGGGACATTATGCCGATGGGGAGTGTGCTCCCCCATCAGCAAAACTAATTGGAAAGGGGGACTAAAGTCGATGGGGATTGGGGCCCCCATTGGCAAAGAAAGACTGCTCGGGGGGCATGATGCCAAGGGGGATTGGGCACCCCTTGGCATGCATTTTAAATGGGAGGGGGGACATTATGCCAATGGGGAGTAGGCTCCAATGTCAGCAAATGAAGTGGGTCAGGGCACTCTGCAGGCGGTTCCACCAGGACAGACACGTCGGTAGGGCGTTTTACGGTGCCACTGCATGATTGCAGCGGACCTTTTCTTAGATCTGGTCGCAACTTGACGTATGCCTGGTGTCACCGCCTGCAGCTGCCTTATTGGGGAATGAGGGACGCACCTTCTGATGCATGCTCTGCATTCGCCCACAGTGACCGCACTTCCAAATCTGCAACTAAAGCAATATGTTGGCTGGCGTGCACACGCGAGCCAACATAAAAAGCATAGAATCTGGCAGCAGTTTTCAGTAAAGGTACTAGCTGGCTACAACAATGAAATTTTGGTAGGAAGGGTAATAATTCTAGTTCTCAGAGGAGCTGTACCATATTCAACTGCCTTAAACAGAGAAAAAAGCATAGAATCTGGCAGCAGTTTTCAGTAAAAGTACTAGCTGGATATAACAATGAAATTTCGGCAGGAAGGGTCATAATTCTAGTTATCAGAGGAGCTGTACCACATTCAACTTGGCAGACTCATACAGTACATGCTTATCCTAACAGAGGAAAAAAATCATGACAATAATTTAGTAAGAATTACAAACTAGTGTTTTAAAATTAATACTGAAATTTTGGCAGGAGCACAACAGCCAGCCTGAAGTTTCAGAGCACGGCTGATAAATCGAAGCAGTGAAAGCAGATGGCCTGGGCCAGGGAGCCAATTGAATTCAGTCAGAAGCTGCTATGGTCCAATGGAATTGTGGCTTCTGAAACCCATCTCACTGCTCCTTGCTTCAGGAGCAGGGGGAGCTGTGTTTCAGGGATGCTGGCAGCTGGCCGGTTCGCAGCCGTGCTGCAAGCGCTGCCGTTGGTGAGGCACCCTGTTCAGGGGCTGCTCCTCGCTTCAGGAGCCAGAGGAACTACATTTCATGGATGCTGGCAGCAGGCCAGTTTGGAGCCGTGCTACGAGCACTGTTGTCGGCGAGGTGACCTGTTCAGGGGCTACTCCTAGGGATGGAGAAGGAGAAAGAGATATAAGTAATTATAGATGCTCCACAGGGCAGGCTTCAGGGTAAATGGTGGGCAGATTATGTTTCAATGGGAAAAGAGATGCAAATTGCTCAGAGTACAGGGCAGGGAAAGAAGAAAAAAGAGTTGGGAAGGGGGCAGCAGGCAGGAAGGTGCCTTAGCTAATGGCCATAGATTGACGTGGGTGGTTGGGAGGGGTAGTGTGGTCAGTCAAGACAGAAGGCCAGAAATGACAGTTTCACAAAGAAGAGTTAGAGTGTTTAAGAATTAGAAGTGAGGGGAGAAAGGAAGATGGCTCTATCTGGTTGATGAATCAGACAACAGTGAGGAAAGAAGGAAGAAGTCTCTAATAGGTGAGGGTAAAAAAATACTAGTTTCACTGATGAGCTGAAATACTTAATACTAATATAATCAACAATACAAGCCTGCCTTAAACAGAGAAAAAAAAGCATAAAATCTGGCAGCATTTTTCAGTAAAAGTACTAGCTGAATATAACAATGAAATTTCAGCAGGAAGGGTAATAATTCTAGTTCTCAGAGGAACTGTACCACATTCAACTGCCTTAAACAGAGGAAAAAAAGCACAGAATCTGGTAACAGTTTTCAGTACAGGTACTAGCTGGATATAACAATGAAATTTCAATCAATCAATCAATCAATCAAAATCTTTATTTTGCCAGGTGGGACATCATTGAGACAAGCCCATTTACAAGATGGACCTGGGGCAAAACAATTGCTAACAGGGTTAAGACATCACAGTTTGAGTGAACATACATAACAATTACATAGTAATAATAACAACATAATAACATATAACCATCAAATGTGACAAGATACTTGCACCAGAACATAGCAATAGGTTCAACAGGAGGTAGTTCAGCAGGAAGGGTAATAATTCTAGTTCTCAGAGGAGCTGTACCACATTCAACTAGACAGACTCATACAGTACATGCTTATCCTAAGAAAGAAAAAATCAAGACAGTAATTTAGTAAGAGTTACAAACTAGTGTTTTAAAATTAGTACTGAAATTTCGGCAGGAGCACAACAGCCAGCCTAAAGTTACAGAGCACGGCTGATAAATCGAAGCAGTGAAAGCAGATAGCCTGGGCCAGGGAGCCAATTGAATTCGGTCAGAAGCTGCTATGGTCCAATGGAATTGTGGCTTCTGAAACCCATCTCACTGCTCCTTGCTTCAGGAGCTGGAGGAGCTGTGTTTCAGGGATACTGGCAGCCGGACAGTTCGGAGCCATGCTGTGAGCACTGCTGTCAGCGAGGTGCCCTGTTCAGGGGCTGCTCCTTGCTTCAGGAGACAGAGGAGCTGTGTTTCAGGATGCTGGCAGCCGGCCGGTTCGGAGCTGTGCTGCAAGCGGCGCTGTCAGCAAGGTGCCCTGTTCAGGGGCTGCTTGTTGCTTTGGGAGCCGGAGGAGCTGCATTTCAGGGATGCTGGCAGCTGGCTGGTTCGGAGCCGTGCTGCGAGCACTGCTGTCAAAGAGGCGCCCTGTTCAGAGGCTGCTCCTTGCTTCAGGAGACAGAGAAACTGTGTTTCAGGGATGCCGGCAGCCGGCCGGTTGGAAGCCGTGCTGCGAGTGCTGCTGTCGGCAAGGTGCCCTGTTCATCCATGGCATTTATTGGTACTGTTGATGACAACCTTTTCTCCTTCACTATCTGCTCATGTACATGTTGCATTCCGATCATGTATTGTAATAAGTTAAGTATTGTATTCCTATTGTCATGTAATGTATTCCTGTTGTTGTACTCTCCCGGGACGTACCTGAAAACAGACGGTTTCTGTCTAGTGTACCTACCTGGTTAACAAAAACTAAATAAAATAAATAAATAGTAAGCCCTCCTTAAAGGGGGGGCTTACACAAGTAAATTTCCCCCTATTCTGCTATATCTATGGCTGCCTACCTCAGTCCTCCCCTTTTACATAAGGTTCTGGGTAAGTGGTGGTTAACCAGTTAAGTCCACGAGACGGGTCAGTGATGTGCTGTGGGAATGCTGCTGAGATCTGGGATGACCAGGTCAGAAACACGAATAAAAAAGAAAGAACATTTTCAAGCCTAACAGTTTAAAAGTTACAGCTTTAAAAATACAATTTCAAACATAATAAAAGATTATTAAAAAAAAATAGGGGTTATGGTAGGATGATATTAATGGTTATTCTGTTTAGGAATAAACACATTATTTTCTAGTTTATAATTTATAGAAGTGTTTATTTTGGGCAAACTGTTATTGCATTGTGTTTGAGCCAGGTGGGCTTTACCAGTGTAGACCATAGCAGAGTGGTGTTGCTTCCCAGGTCGCCATACTAGTTTGGCACCAACCCTGCTTAATTTTCCCTTGGTAGAGGCATCACACAACTTCTTGGATTTTCTTTCATGACAAAACAGCACTTCAGCATGTTTAATAGCACTGTTTGCCACAAGTGATAGATGGTGGCCGGCCAAGGAAGTGAGCGAAGGGTTGTGGGGGGGGGGGGTTGCCACAGAGGCACTTGATTCTCTATGTTAGCAAGGGTTGGGGTGAGGGAGCCATTGGATACCAGGGAGTTCAGAGACAGATAGGAATTTTTTTATTATTTCATGGGAGGAGTAAAGGGGATGCCAGTGGATGCCAGGGACTGGTTTATTTTCAATTTTGGAAGACCAGGCTGTGCCAAATAGATAAGATCCAGATATCCATGATCCAAAATCCTATCTGACCTTGGATTGGATTTAGGATCAGATTTAGGACTTTCTGACAGTCCAGTACTGTCTGGTTGAATCAGATTTGGTGCTATTTAAGCACCTCTACTTTGAGCCTTCCACAAAATGAGTGTTTAAAGCACTGGCAATAACATCAGGTTTGGTACACACAACTGCGCTACCCTGGAGTTTAGGAACACCAGTTGAGATACGAGTGGGCTGGAGAAGTTTATTTACTGTATTCCAGAATTTGGAGAGAGATGAGAAGTTAGTGAGGAATTCTGAGTGGGCCACCCACGCCACTCTTTCTGACTCCAGCATGGCATATTAGCAGCTCTGTGGTGAGAGGACATGGAGGTGCCAGCATCATACCCTGCCTCCATGCTGTGCACGCTGGTGTCCACCTATGCACACACTTCTGGGGCTCCTCACCAAGCCAGATGCCATAGGCTAGAAGGTCTGATTGATTCCTCTCTGTATAGGAGGAAGGGTCCACCAGCCAGATATGCGGACCAGTTTGTCTGGTGCAGCTGTGGTCTACTTTCATGGCAGCAGCCATCCATCTAGGTATCTAGGGGTTCCCACTGGGGGGGGAGAGGGAGGTGATAGCTGTGGGCAGCACTGTGATGTAGAAGATGTGGAACACAGTGCAATAAAATAAAATATAAAATAATAAAATGGAAAAAGATACAGGGGCAATGTGAAAAGGCATTTCTTCACAGAGAGGGTGGTGGAGCCCTGGAACAGACCACCAGACTGGAGGTGTAGGGGGAAAAAAGGGCAGACTAGATGGGCCGGTATGGTCCTTTTCTGCCGTCAAGCTTCTGTGATTCTGTTATATGATTCTATGAATAGCTGGATGGAGAATTGCACCGGAGAGGCTGACAGGTGGAGGCAGAATGGGAATTTACATGGGAGAATGGGGAAGAGAAGAGAAGAGAAGCACAAAGGAAAAAAAAGATGGAAAACCATCTGCTGCTCTAAAACAGATCATGCTGAGTCAATCAACTGCACCTTTTATTCATACTGAGCAGGTGGCTGAAGGTTGCCCTCTGTACCATTTCACAGAAATGCTGTTACAAAGTAAGCTTGGCAAAAATGAAAGGGTAGTAGTGTGGCTTTTTGTACATGCCCTAATCTACTGTATCCTTGAAGGTGCAGAGCACTGAAGAGCTTTAAATGGGGAGTCTGTGTGGTAATCACAGGCTGGGCCTGTGGGGGTGGAGGTGGGAGGCAAGTCAGTAACTGGCCTTCTTCCGATGGTCTCTGGCAGTAGGATAAATCGGCCATTTATTCAGCGCATTCACAAAGCAGCTGTTTAGAACAGCGAGCTCTCTCCACAAAGTTACACACTGCTGATACATCTAGCAGACAAACAGTGGCTGTCTCGTCAGTGCCCCACCCAGCACCTCACTGCCCTAACCTAAATATCAGTGAGCATGTGCTCACCCCTGGGTAATCCCACCGTGCTGAAACAGCACCAGCTACTAACCACTGAAACAAAAAGAGAGTCATTCATTCCACTCTCCCTCTGTCAAGGAGAGAGAGAGAGAGAGAAATACACAACACTTTATTTCCAGCAGAAGGCATGTCTGAAGTATTCTTGCTACACTCAGATGATCCATTTTTGTTGGGGGAATTCCTGAGTCACAGCTCATGAAAAGCCTTTAGAGAACACCACACTGCTTCCAGAAAGAATTTGCTTAGGGTGTGATTGTCAACAAAACCTGTAACCTTTGACGCTGCCCCCCCCCCCAGCAGTGCTACAACCTGCATGCCTGAAAATAGCACTTAGTGGGAGGATTTTTATATTTTCGTCAGAGGCTGGTAGACGCTTACATCAAGTAAATGTGGGCAGTAATCATATTATCAGAATCATGGGGGGCTGCAAAAGAATTTATTCCAATAAAACTAAGGCAACTAGTATTTTATGTAGGGGGTCAGAGAAGTTACAACTGACATCACAGTGATTGCAGCTAAACTCAATTGCAACCCCTAAATGACACCCCAGAACACAGACTACATTTCATTAAGACAAATGTGGATCAGTGGTTTATTTCAGTAGGGTCTGACCCACCCACCCCCACACTGGATTTAAAATGAAACAGATGGTAAAGCTCGGCTACATGTGTATATATCTCGTATAGCTGGATCTGGGTTCAAAATGAATTCAGTGGCTAAGACTGGAATTCTTACTGACTGTTTTCCATGAGGAAGGAAAAGCACATGACCAGAAAACAAGCAAACAGAGAAACACCGGTAAAGTCTTGTGTCCTGGGACATAAAACATTTTCCACCTAGCATTTGAAAGAAATGATGGTTCCACTTTTTTCATACAACTGTTTAACACCCGAGCCATCATCTGCGCCTTCCTTTGTGTCTTTCCTGCCTGAAACCTCCACACCCAACTTCATAGCCAGCAAAGATCCCACTAAGGATGCTTTGAATTGGTCAATTCCGATCTGATTTTCAGACTTCGGAATTTAGGAACTTCCGAATCCTAATCCGATTCTGATTGAAATCCTAAAAGAATCTTAAAATCAGAATCGGATTCAGATTTCAAATCCTAAATTCTAAATTCCTATGTAAAAATTGTGATTCTGTTTAGGTATTAGGATTTTCAGACTGCAATTCCCAAAATTCTAAATCCAAAAATCAGATTGGAATCTGCCGACTGCTATTCCATTTGGTGGATTCCAAGCTACCCTAATCCACATGGAGCAGGGCCTGGGAGTGCCAGCGACCATAATTCAGATGGCTCGTGGTGCAGGGTATTTATTCCCAGGTTTTCTCCCTCATGTCCCTCCCACCTCCCTGTGGCGCCAGTAGTAGCCAACTATTGGCCTTTGTTACGTGTATCTTTATTACGTCAGAATGGACATCCATCCCTACTGTGAAGCCCGCTTAATGCATATAGCAAGCATATAACAGCTAGTATGTTGCATTGTTTGTTGAATTGTTTTAGGTTGTAGGGTATATATCATTGCATATGAAGGGACTCAGTTCACTGGCTACTATCAATTTTAGAGAGTTCAGTGTAGCTTATACCAAAGTCAGCCCTATTCCTCTACAAATGGTCCTGTTGGAGATATTTGTTTTTATAAGCTTTTACTCAATAAAAAATATTAGCTAAAAAAAAAATAAAACTCTTGGCCAATGCATGCATAGAGCATCTTGTAGGGAAAGGCAGCACCTTGATCAGTATCACAGGTGTCACTGTGGCACAAGAACCTATCACCAGCTCTCCACAGTTGTGACGCACTGCTGAATAGCAGTTTTATCAGCCGTGGCATGCTTCTGACATGGCTCCCTAAGTCCACGTCTGAACCCCAGTCCCCAGCACAGCAGTGCTGCTGCTGGCCAATCGCGAAGCCTAATGGTTCCATGTTTTAATATCACCTTATTTTAGTATTACTGTGTAATAACCCACTCCATACAGTAGGGGGCGGTGATTGTTTATCAGATGTGTCCAGAGGGGATTGGTGCCTTGTTATCATTCTCTGTGGGAACAGCTTGGTGGGAGGAGATATGTGAAGTATAAAGATAGGGGCCCTCATGGTGCCAGTCACTCTTAAGTCTTATGTTTTAAGTCTTAGTCTTAGAGTTTTTTTACAGTAGGTAGCTGCAGTTTGAGAGGGAAACTTGATGTGCCAGGTGCCCTTACCTGGCTGGCATCACTGGGACATGGGCATGGGACCAGCTGGGCCACCCTGAACATGGGTGCCAGCTGAGGGAGCACAAGGGCACAGCCAGCAGGGTGATGGTAGTGTCAGGTCACCCCCCCCCCCACAACATGCTTGGGAGGTTTGGTCACTCGTTAGTGCCTGCTATGTGTCTAGCTACTGGACTCAAGACATAGGCTCAGGAGGCATCCGAGACGGCTCCTGCCTCGATTCGTGACAGAAGTGGGTACAAGACACTCTCAGGACCAAAGGTGGCACAAAGTTGTAGACACCTTGTGGCGGTGAGGGCATTGTGCTGCCAGTAAGTGAGTCCCTGGTGGCTACCAGGACTGGACCTTGGCCCCCAGTGCAAATCCTAAACCTGAGATCTGTGGGTTCAGACTTGGGAATGGAAGGCCTTGATGTGGTTCCCCTAAAGATCATTGTGCAACATCATGTTGAGAGGTGACTCTGAAAACTGACCTGGCTGAGACATCGAGCACCCAAAGATAGCAGATGAAGGCAGGTGCTGAAGTGAAATGGCTTTAGAGAAAGGAAAGGGATGCATCTTTAAGGTGCAGGAAGGAAGGATTTATTTCGAAAGCAATGCCTGTGTCCTTACGCAATGCTTAGAGAAACCCAAATGGGTGGGTCAATGGGTTCACGTGACATGTCCTCAAGAGAAGTGTGAGTGATGTCCAGCAAGCCCTGGCTTGCATAGTACATGATAGGAAGGTCAGAGGAGTGGTGAGTTTAGTGCCATCTCCTGAGGGTATCCTCCGCTAAAGTATTTCACACCATATTCAGGATCCCTTGTCAGCATGGAACAGAGTTATAAATGAAAATGCATTCACTCCTAAAGCAGCAGAGGATGAAAGAGGAGTGGGGGTGCCAGCATACAACCGGTGTCCAGGTAAACAATTCCAGCTCATCCAACAGCACATAATGTTGAGCATAAATGCCTCAAAAGACATTCAAAAGGTAATCCCAAGCAAAACTTCTTTATTAGAAGTAGAGATGCAGACTAAACACTGTTAGCAACTGATTGACTCCCCTACATTTCACTGTGCTCTATAGCTTTTTCAAGGGGTCAGCGTCTAAAGCAGTACCCTACTTCCTGATAACACCCTGAATTCAAGCTCAGTGAAGTTAAGAATCAGTACAGAGGGGGATTAGAAATGCCCAGGAAGATGCTTGCCTGAGAAGCACAGAGAAGCCAGCCATGGTCACATTGCCATGCAAAGGAAAAAAGTCATAAAGCTTTACTAGTCACAGTGAGAAAAAAAAATTACTTGGAGTGCAATTGGGTTAACATGCACTGCAGCGGAAAGCTGCAGCATGGCTGGCATACCAAACAGCGTGGACCATTTGGGGATTGCAGCACTGCATTATCTTGTAGTCAGTCACAACTCATTCCTCGTCACCCCCAAAGGCAATAGCATTTTAGAAACTGAAACGAGAAACAGCTGTTACAATAAGGCTCAATATAAGTCCATGAGCACTCACTGCCAGGAACTCCGCTGGGACTCCAGTCCGCTTACCATTCATGCCTGGCAAAGTAGAAACAGGGTCCAGTTTTGTGCATGGATGGCCAAAGGAGTTGGTCGACTCCACAGCATACCTGGTACGCCCCCACTGATGTCCTGCAGAATGGCACAGTTCTTGGTGATGGTCAGGTCCTCATGTGCACTCTCTGAACATATCTGGCAAGCAGCTCGCTGGTCCTCTTGCAACACTGTGGTGCTCCTGAAACTGTGAAGTCCATGCTTATGATACAATTTGCCCAAAATGGCACGAAACACCCATTCCGTTCTCCATCCCTCTATCTTATCCCACACCCACTCTGGAAGGTTGGGGTACCTGTACTCCCAGTGTTCCTCTCAGACATGGCATCGCACAATTAGTTCAGCCTGCTTCCACTCAGGCAGACTCCTTATGGTGGTCCTGGGCACCTGCCCTTCTGGTAGCCATGTCCCTTCTCTGTATTCTTTCTTGTGGTGCTCCTGTTCCCATATCTGATGGAAGGGTCTCCATGGGACCTGACAAAGGAGCTCTGGACAGTGGGGAATGGGGCAGTTTCTTAGTAGGCAAACCCACTGAGGCATAGTTCTCTGGGACAGTGGCACCCACATCTTCCTCTCAAGCATCCACCACCACAAGGTCATTCTGGTCCAATTGCTCTCCACCCTCTTTCTCACTTGGGGTTAGTCTCTCTGCAGGATGCACTGGTGGGGACTCCGACTGTGGGTCTGAATCGGGCTTTATAGATGGCTTTTGCATTTTGGGCAATTATGCCTCAGCAACCTCTGACGTCCTAGGCTGCTCCACGTCAGCAAGTTTCAAGGCAGTAGCAAAGTCTTTTGGGGTCATAAGCTGTGCTGGCTCTGGTAGTGTGGTAGTGGAGTTACTCAGCTGAGTAGGTACCAAAAGTCTCACCAGTAGGGCATTCGAAGTAATGGCTCTTGCTTCCTTTTTTTGGCTTGTACCCATTGCAAAATCCTCCCATCCCTTGGATTTCAGAGAGGTGACAGACATGCTAGCCCAATGGCAGGTTGGTGATGGGAACTGGTACCCGCAACCACTGGCACAATCAGCATAACATTGATAACAGACTGGGCATAGTTCAACTTCAGAGCCTTTGTTCTGGCACAAATCACACTCACTGCCTGTGGAAGATTTAGCCACCATCTCACACATCCAATGAAACATTTGTGCTGGCACAGGAACGTCTGATGCCTGAGCCATTTTCCTTTGTTTTATCACTCCCCAAAAAGTATTAGACATCACAGTTGCATAAAACGCTGTTATCTCTCCTCAGCCCTGAAAATTTCTGCCTTGCAACAACAAAGACACGAGCACGGGGGGAACATCTACCCACCCCAACAGTCCATGCAGTGCAATCCAGGAAGGTCAAACAAGGAATAGTTAGGCTAAAGGGGGACGGGGGCATACAGGTGGAGGAAGACTCAGAGAAGGTGGAAGTACTGAATAGATATTTCTGCCTGGTCTTCATGGTAGAAGGAGAAGGAAGTAGACCAAAGTTAAGGAAGAGGGGAAGGGTGGGAGCAGGTGTTGACCCGAGCCTGTTCACTGAGGGCAGGGTAAGAGAGGAGCTAGGGAAGTTACGGGTGGATAAGGCTATGGGTCCGGACACCCTACATCCTTAGGTTATCCAGGAGTTGAGGGAGGAGCTGGTGACACCATTGGCAAGGTTGTTCAGCGTGTCCCTGGACACTGGGCATGTGCCTAGGGATTGGAGGAAGGCAGACGTGGTACCGTCCACAAAGGTGGCAGCAGAGAAGAGGTGGGAAACTATCATCCAGTCAGCCTCACATTGGTGGTGGGTAAAGTGATGGAGGCGCTGGTCGAGGAGAGGGTGGTAAGGTACCTAGAAGAAGAGGGACTACACAATGATAGGCAGCATGGCTTCCCTGCAGGGAGGTTGTGCCAGACAAACCTCATTGAATTGTTTGACAGGGTAACAAGGGTGGTGGACCAGGAAGGGGCAGTGGATGTGGCCTACCTCTATTTCAGGAAGGTCTTTGACTCCATACCCTATAGAAGGTTGGTCAGTACGCTGGAAAGCATGGGGGTGGGGACAAAAATAACAAAGTGGGTAGAAAATTGGCTGCAGGACAGAAGCCAGAGGGTGGTAGTAAATGAGGTGTACTCTAGTGAGGGGAGGATGACAAGCAGAGTGCCCCAGGGGTCGGTGCTGAGGCCCTTACTATTTATCGCAGAATAGCTGAGGGACTAGAGGGGAAGGTGTGCCTGTTTGCTGATGATACAAAGATTTTTAACAGAGTGGACACCACGGGGGGGGGTGGAGGCAATGAGAAGGGACCTGAAGAAGTTAGAGGACTGGTCGGAAGCATGGCAGCTAGGATTTAATGCCAAGAAGTGTATAGTGATGCACATGGGGCATAATAACCCACAGGCCAAGTACACACTGCGGGGGAGAGGAAATAAAGGCATCAAGGCAGGACAGCGATCTGGGGATTATAATTTCAGATGACCTCAAGGTGGGGAACCAGTGAAGAAAAGCAGTGGGCAAGGCAAACAGAATGTTGGTATGCATAGGGAGGGGTATAACGAGCAGGAAGGAGGATGTACTCATGCCCCTCTGCAAGTCCATGGTGAGGCTGCACCTGGAGTATGGGGTCCAGTTCTGGAGGCCACACCTGCAGAAGGACATTGATGGGGTGGAGAGGGTTCAGAGGAGGGCAATAAAGATGGTGCAGGGCATGCATCAACTGTCCTATGAGGAAAGGCTGAGGGAGTTGGACATGTACTCGCTGGAGACTAGAAGGGAGAGGGGGGACTAGATTGAAACATTCATGTACATGAAAGGGATAAACAGGGCAGCTGAAGGGAGCCTCTTCAAGAGGAAAGGCATGGATAGAACAAGGGGCCACAGACTGAGACTGGAGGATTGAAGTTTCAGGGGTGGTTGAAGGGCACATTATTTCACCAAAAGGGTGGTGGACCCCTGAAACAGACTACCGGAGGTGGTAGTGGGAGCTGAAACAGTGGGGATTCAGAGAGCATGGGACAGATATAAGGGATTAGCTGGGAGAAGAGGGGTGGGGCAGGGAGGGGTGGGCATGTAAATGGGGGGGCAGACTTGATGGGCCACTGGTATCCTTTTCTGCTGACAGCTTTCTATGATTCTATGATCTGGTTGTGGCTCCAGTCCATTTATATATTCTTCACATGGATCAAACACGAGGGTCGCTTTTTGCAGACTTCCAGGCGCCCACACTCCATCCTGAGGGGCAAATTTTCATGGCCCTCCTGAGTCATATTGTACAGTTTCAAACAGTAGCTCAAAAAGTCCATACAAGAAATTTCTTCACCCAGTACCTCTGGGAGGGTCACACATGTCCAAACACCCCAAAACAAATCCCGGATGAGCCCCCACTTGTAGCCCACCCCCTCCCCAATATCTAGGGGTGTGCTGATGGTAAAGCCCATAGGGTAGGGGTCACTACTCCATAAATGTCGTGTTTACACAGGTCTTACAGTCACACCAGGGTGCAAGGCTCTTCGGGTGCTGGGCTGAAAGGCAACCAAAGTTAGGCACAATAGCATTTGATGAAATAACTGGAGACCACAACTTTATGGAACAAACCATGGGGGATCACATTTAATAACATTAATGAACACTCCATGTAGCAAAAGATAATAGAATTGAGGTAGGCAGCACATATCTTGGACTGCTATGATCTCATATTTCACATTACTCACTGACATCTCTTCTGATGGATCCAGTTGGCCTTTCAAGTCGGGGGCCACTGCCTCCATCTTAAGTCCCATCTTGACTGACTCACTATGACTTCTCCACCTGGAACAGGCTGGCCTTTCAAACCGGGGCCTCTAGCTTCCTTCCAGTTCCCATGTTGGCTTTGTGTAGCTCCCTTTGGGTGGCTGTCCCCAGGACTTATGGGCGACATGTCCCCGAACTGTGATAAGCTGTACTTCATCCCTTCTCGATCTACTCTCACTCACAACGGAGCTTCAGAGCTGGAAGCTCCTAGTGAAACCCTTCTCAATGCACCTCTACTTGGCTCAACCTTGTGCTTCATAGTCAGACAGCAGTCCCAATAAGGCATCTTGCTCAAAGCCCACTGGGATGGTTGGCAGTCACACGATGCTCCGACAGGGCTAGCAGCTCTTTTTACTCCACTCCCACCCACTTTGCCTGATCACTATTAAATTACTACTAATTTGTTGTTTTTTCTCACCATTTTCCATCACAGTAGGTGGAAGAATTCCCTCAGTGGTGTTTTTGGTGCTTTTTTTGTAAACTTAGGATGGCGGCAGAAGCAGAGATGTAGCAAAGTTTACCGCATCACACCCCACCTCCGATGCTGGATAAGGCCTCAAAAAAAGACCAAGGGCCAGGGCTCCAAATCTGGGCAAGCTACTACTCCTATGGTGGTCGATACCCCGCTTTCGGAAGAAAAGTTCTCACTCGACTTGCAGCCCTTTAAAGAAGCATTTTCAGTACTCACCACAGAACTTGCATCTTTATGAAAAGACACTGGAGATGACAACTGGAGGGTCGGAGACATCGAAACTTGGTCTATCTCTCTTGAAAGATGGCAAGAAAAGACGGAACCGGAGTTAATTTCTCTCTACATCAGAAAACCCATAGAATGGAGCTCAAGTTAGAAGATCTGGAGAACAGGAGTAGACGCAATAATTTGGTTATCCTTGGATTGCCCGAGGATGCTGAAGGTGCCACTCCTCTTCAATTTTCTCAAAAGCTTCTTGAGAAACTTGCAGGGCTCCTCACCTAATGGCCCAAGTTATGTGGTGGAGCGGGCACATAGGGCTGTGCGAGCTAGACCTCCTCCTGGCTCCTCACCCTGACCTTTTCTGCTGAAGTTGATTCATTTCCTGGATAAGCAACATGTGCTGCATAAACTTCGGGACATCCAGATGCTCTCTTGGGAGGGTCACTGACTTCGCATATGCCAGGATTTACCAGCCTCAGCTTGTCAAAAGCAATCCACGTTCCACCCAATTGTTTCTAAATTAATTCTTGCAGGCATTAAATTTTGGATGCTTTATCCAGCCCATCTGCAAATTCAAATCAAAGACAGCTGGCATTCCTACGATACCCATAAGCAAGCCCTGCAAGAGCTTCAGAAAACTCCTTCCGGACCTATTCAAACTGGGCCGATTTTGTTTCAAAGTTCTAGTTTTTCCTCTTCAGCTATATGGGTCTGTCTTCAGTTTTTCAGGTTGTCTAAGTACGTTATGATTGTCTGCACTTTGTCTGAATGCACACGCTGAATGCTATCACCAGCTTGGAGAACTAATCATGTTTGTGGATTAGTTTTAAAACTGTGAGTTTTCCCTGACTGTTTGTGCCCAGATTCACACTTTCATGACCCCCTTGTTCCCCTGATTTTGTTTCCTGACTGGCTTTCATCTTTCTGTGGGCTACAGACCTATCACCCGGTATTGGTTGCCGCTCATCTCATCTGCTACCGTCAGTTTGACTCCAGATGTGGACAGAGTATCGATTACCATTTTTGCTACAGACCCATGTTTGACCCACTCTGGTGAAGAATGTGGGATATTTCAGAGGGAATGCGCCTTGCCTTTCTCCTCAGTTTGTCCTGGACCTCAGTGAGTGACAGTTCAGACACTCGGGACTTAACTTGGGACGTTTTCCTTTCCCTTCACCTTTCTGTATGTGTTTAATTATTTAGATGACCACTAGCTCCTTACTGGCACTGTATGGCTGCAAATGTCATTAATGTATGTTGTCACTTTCAATGATACGGTTCCTTCAGTGTTTTTTATTACTGTTAATTTGGCTGTATTTCTTTATTGGGGCACTGTCTGCACTGCATAAATGGGAGCTCCCCTTTTCTTTTTTTATACTTAGGTTTATTAGCTCACAGGTTTCCCTTTTTTATGTTGATTGCACGCAGTGCAAGAAACATATTGGCACAGCTTGCTGAGAAGCAGGCTGTGAAGGCACGGCACTGTTGTGGCCAATGCCCCCACAGCCTGCAAAGGCTTGTCCCGCTTCCTCCAATGCCTTTGCAGCCTGCTGGTGACACAAGTTTGTAACAGTCATACCAACTTGTGACAAATCAGCTGCTGCAATCAGGGGCAGCCTCGTCATTGCAGCGTCAGCCATCCGCTGCAATGAGGGAGCGACCCCTCATTGCAGGGCGGATCTAGCAAGCCTGATATTGTTTGTGAACATGGCGGGTTTCGCTGTGTTCACAAACAATATAACCCCTCATGGTTTATGTGCTGATGGGGCCCCAATCCCCATCAGCTTTGTGCCCCCGTTCATTTTGCCAACGGGGAGCCCAGTCCCCATCGGCATTCTTTCACCCCCACGCTTCATTTTCTGCCGACGGGTGCCCAATCCCATCGGCATAATGAAGCCCCTCCCTTTGTGTGCCGAGGGGTGCCCAATCCCGTCAGCTATTGCTGCCCCGCCAACAGAAAGCCTGGGCCCCCAAGACGCTGTTGGCTCCTGGCCGACGGGTGCCCAACTTCACGGGCATACGACTCCCTTGTGTGCCGACGGGGTGCCAAATCCTCATCAGCTATTGCTGGACCCCCAAAAGAAAGCCATTGGTGGCACGCTGGGAGCCCACCCCAGCACGCCACATGCCCCTGTAAAAGAAAAAACTGTCCTGTGAAGTATTTTGCCTTTTTTTTCCCCTGAAAACAGAAACGGTCCCTCTAGTCTCCGTAATACCCACCCACCACCCGCACTCCACCCACTGCACACCCTGCCTCCCCACACCCCCCTCACCCCATACTTACCTCCGGAGTCCGGCACGACGATCTTCGGTGGACCGGAACACGTCTGCACTCTTCAAAGCCGACCGCGAACTGAGGAAATGCCGATAAGCTGTATAATGCAATGAATAGGGTTTTTTCAACTTTAGTGCATATCTCGGGCATTTTGTGGAATTTTTTCACCAAATTTTCAACATGGGGTTTTGGGACCCCTCCTCATGAATGCTTGAACTGTCATGGCATTAATCGGCCCGGAAAGGTGATTTCGCGGTCACTGTGCGGAATCACCTTTGGGGGCAGATTAACGAAATGACAGTGCTAGTGTTCATGAGGTGGACTCTCAAAAAACCTATGTTGCAAATTTGCTGGAAAAAATCCCAAAAATGACTGTTTTTCAAGCGTGCGCTGCGCAGTTGCTAAGCATGTGCGTAACTTCGTGAATTTGCAATATTTTGATGCCAGATTTTCAACATTGGCATTTTGTCACACCTCTTTGTGAACAGTATAGTTGTCATTGTTCACATCCTGGCAGAAATGTGTTTTCGCACTTCCGGGGCAGGATAGTGTGGTCACTGTCGGAAATCAGTGTTCGGGACAGATTAAGAAAATGACAGTGACACTGTTCATGAGTAGAGGTCCTAAAATGGCTATGTTGAAAATTTGGTAATGATACTCCATAAAATGACTGTGTTACGCGCATGCATTGAGCAGTTTGCACGCACGCTCGTAACTTTGTGAATGTATAATATTTTCACTCTAGATTTTCAACATTGCCATTTTCCCACACCTGCTTATGAACAGTGCTGCTGTCATTTTTCCCATCCTGGCCGAAATGTGTTTTCGCAGAATAGAGCAGTCACTGTGGGAAATTACTGTCCGGGACAGAGTAATAAAATGACAGTGATACTGTTCATGAGCAGAGGTCCTAAAATGCCTATGTTGAAAATTTGGTGATGATAGCCCATCAAATGAGTTATGTTGCACACTTTCCATACACCCTTTAATATTGTCATGCCACATTTTCAACAGTGGCAATTTTTCACACCTCCTTATGAGCAGTGCAGCTGTCATTTTTTCACATCCTGAGTGAAATGTGGTTTCACAGTTGCAGCACAGAGTAACGCGGTCGCTGTGGGAAATTAGTGTTCGGGACAGATAAAGAAAATGACAGTGGCACTGTTCATGAGCAGAGGTCGTAAAATCCCTATGTTGGAAATTTGGTGACAAAACTCCATAACATGACTGTGTTACAAGTGTGCATTCAACTGTTTCCACGCACCCTTGTAACTTCGCAAATTTGTAATATTTTCACGCTACATTTTCAACAGTGACATTCTTTCACACCTCCTTATGAACAGTACAACTGTCATTTTTCACATCCTGGCTAAAATATGTTTTTGCACTCCTGACAGAGAATAGCACGGTCGTTGGGGACATCAGTGTTTGGGATAGATTAAGATGGAACGAGTGAGGGGGGGGGAGTGACCGAGCTCAGCTGAGCTCTGTCGGTACTGCTCCAGATTTGTTTGTGGGCAGAAAAAGGCCCCAATGCAAGAGGCCAGTACAAAAGGGCAGCCTGCAGCAGTGGGAGAAACAGAACGAGAGAGTGAGTGAGGAAGGGGGAGTGAGCAAACTCACCGGAGCGCTATCAGGACTGCTGCAGATTTCTTTGTGGGCAGAAAAAGGCATCAATGCAGGCAGGGGCCCAGTAGAAAAGGCCAGCCTGCAGCGGTGGGAGAAACAGTATGAGTGAGTGAGTCAGGGGGACTGAGTGAGCTCAATGGAGGTCTAATAGGACTACTGCAGATTTCTTTGTTGACAGAAAAAGACGCCAATGCAGAAAGGAGCTCCATACAAAAGGGCCACTTGCAGTGCCATGACAAACAGAATGAGTGCGTGATAGAGGGAGACAGAGCGACCTCATTGGAGCTTTTGCGGTACAGCTGCAGATTTATCTGTGGACAGACAAAGGTGCCACCGCAGCTAGCAGCCCCGTACACAAGCGCAGCCTGCAGCGCCACGAGAAACAGAATGAGTGAGTGACAGAGCGGTAGTGAGCGAGCTCACTGGAGCTCTATTGTGACTGCTGCGGATTTCTTTGTAGGCAGAAAATGCGGCAACACAGGCAGGAGCCCAGTACAAAAGGCCAGCTTGCAGCGCTGGCAGAAACAGAATGAGTGAGTGAGACAGGAGGAGTGAGCAAGCTCAATGGAGCTGTGTCGGGACTGCTTCAGATTTCTTTCTGGCCAGAACAAGCCACCAATGCAGGCAGGAGCCCAGTACAAAAGGGCAGCCTGCAGCAGCAGGAGACACAGAATGAGTGAGTAAGGGAGGTGGAGTGAGTGAGCTCAACGGAGCTCTGTTGGGACTGCTGCAGATTTGTTTGTGGGCAGAAAAAGGCAGCAATGCACGCAGGGGCCCTGAAGTTAAAATGGCAGCCTGCAGTGGCAGGAAACCAGAATGAGCAAGTGAAAGAGGGGGAGTGAGCGAGCTCAATGGAGCTGTATTGTAACTGCTGCAAATGGCGACAACACAGGCAGGAGCCCAATAGAAAAGGGCAGCCTGCAACGCCATCAGAAACAGAATGAGCGAGTCAGAGAAGGGGACTGAGCGAGCTCAACGGAGCATTGTTGGGACTGCTGCAGATTTCTTTTTGGGCAGAAAAAGGTGCCAACAGAGCCAGGAGCCCAGTACAAAAGGGCAGGCTGCAGCACCAGGAGAAACAGAATGAGTAAGTGACACAGGGGGAGTGAGCGTCCTCAACGGAGCTCTGTCGGGACAGTTGTGGATTTCTTTGTGGCCAGAAAAAGGTGCCAACACAGGCAGGAGCCCAGTACAAAAGGGCAGCCTGCAGCCCCGGCAGAAACGGAATGAGTGAGTGAGAGAGGGGGACTCAGCAGGCTCAACAGACCTGTGTTGGGACTGCTGCAGATTTCTTTGTGGGCAGAAAAAACCACCAACAGAGGCAGTAGCCCAGTACAAAAGGGCAGCCTGCAGTGCCAGGAGAAACAGAATGAGTGAGTGAGAGAGGGAGAGTGAGCCACCTCAACGCAGCTCTGTCAGGACAGCTGCAGATTTCTTAGTAGGTAGAACAAGGTGCCAATGCAGGCAGGAGCTCGGTACAAAACAGCAGCCTGTAGCACCAGGAGAAACAGACTGAGCGAGTGACAGAGGGGCAGTGAGCGAGCTCAACACACCAGCGCAATCAACATCCGGCATTGACAAATGCTTGTTTCTTGTTTGTTTCTGACTTACTGTTAGTTGACTTAGGATGGTGTAGTATTTATTGTTTCTCCTTTACTGTTTCTGTACATTTTTGGGCTGGGGCGGGGAGGGGGTATCTTGTAATGTTGCTGAACCCTAACAGCCTCATGAGCCGAGTTGAGGGGGGGGAGCTCCGTTTTTGCACTGGTTATGGGGAGCATTCTGTTTTTTGCTATGCTCCCCTTATTACCTCTGTTTCAGTGTGTTATTAGGAGTGAATATACTTAAATCGTTGTTCATATTTTCTATGGGATGAAGCCACTGCTTTGATTTTGGATAGTGTTTTCTCTCTTCAAGTGCCCGGACTCAACGTGTTTACAAGGATTCTTAATCAGTTTGTACTGGGCGGACATTTGTTATGGTTTATGATCGGGGGTGGGCTACATTTTTTCAGGCTTTTTGTGGGTGGTCGGTGTGAAGTTTTGGATGCCCACCTATACAGATTTTAGATATATATACTGGTGGGTTGCCTTGTTTTATTACTCCCCACTTCTACCCATTTTATGTTCTGGGTGGTGGCTTTAAGGAATCTCAATGGCAGTTGTGTTTTGTTATTTTTTGGGGTAGGAGGGGTTTTACTCTGTGCTTGGGGGGTTGGGGTTACTATTTGGTGGTTGGGGGGCTTCACTGTTGTGATAGGGGAGGCTCTTGATAGTTTTCTATATATACTTCACTTGATTTCACGTTTAGATTGGGGTTGTGGGTGGGCGCCACCAGACGAGGGGTTATATTATTCTTGCTTCTCTTTATCTTTTTCTTAACTAGTTGTTTGCACCTTACTCTGTCCCCTGGCCCCTTTTTGGTATTACAGAATGACAGCTTATAGTTTTTATCGCCAATTTTATGGAACTTAATTCTCCCTCCATGCCTAAGCCTGACATTTTATGAGGAGCCTTGAAGTGTGCCCTTTAAGGAGAGCTGATTTGTTTATCAGTTAAACGTAAGAAACAGACCTCGGCTGTTCTTACTTCTTTGTTAGCTCGTATTAGATCCTTTGAGGAGCGCATATCATCGGCTTCCCCTCAATCAGAGTGGGAACTGCTGGAGCAGCTCAGGTTCCAATATAATACTCTGTTGGGAGAGAGGGCGGAGCGTATTATATTATGCTCTAGGGTAAAATATTTTGACCAAGGGGAGAAGGCTGGAAAGTTGTTGGCCCTTCGTCTTCATTCTCAAGCAATGGACAGGATTGTTTCCTTGATCTGTTCCGATTCTGGTCACCTCCTTATCTCTCCCTAGGATATTGCTGATGCTTTTAAAACAGTTTATCAGCAGTTATATGCACCACCCTCCCTTTATTTTAACCTATTTCAATTTGAGTCCTTCCTCCAGCATATAACACTCCCCCAACTGGTGGACTGTCATGTGGCCATCCTATGAGCTCCCTTGACCCTGACTGAGATTTCCAAGGCTATTGATTCTCTTGCTTCGGATAAGGCTCCCAGTCCAGATGGGTTTGTCACTAATTTTTACAAGGCCTTTAAAGATTAGGTGGCCCCTATTCTTTTAGATACCTATAATTACATTTTTAAGAGGGTCTGTCTGATCCCTCTCTGACTGCAGCTACTATTGTGGTCTTTCCTAAACCCAGTCGGGACCCATTGTTGGTCTCTAACTACAGACCAATATCACTTATTAATGTGAATTTTAAAATACTTTCCAAAATACTGTCCTATAGACTGGGCCTAGTATGGGACTCGCTGATCAGCAGGGAGCAGGTGGGCTTTGTGAGGAGTGGACTCTTGGCTGACCACCTCAGAAAATTGTTGTACCTTTTCTCAGTGTACAGGGACTCCCCCACTCCTGCGGCTTTGGTGCCCCTGGACACCGAGAGGGCCTTTGACAGAGTCTTGTGGGATTACTTGTTTGCTTTACTACCCGAATATCGCATTCCCCGAGAATATATACACTGGATCAGGGTGCTCTATCATTCCCCAACTGCCCGTATATTATGTAATGGCATGTTATCTTTATTGTTTCCTCTTCATCAGGGCACCAGGCAGCGCTGTCCCCTTTCCCCATTTGTATTTAGTCTCTTTTTAGAACCTCTGATTCGTAAGCTTAATTCCTCTTGCTCAGGTTTCTAGTATCTCTGTTGGTAATGTTGATTATAAATTATCCGTATATGCAGATGATATTCTGCTCCATGTCTCTTCCCCTGCCACCTCTCTGGCTGTGGCCCTACAGATTATTTCTCAGTTTGGTGCCATCTTTAATTATAAACTTAACCTCTCTAAAATTGAGATTATGCCCCTTAACAGTGCAACCTTCAGGAAAGATGTCAAGCACCTGGGCCTTGTCTGGAGGAAGGACAATTGAAATATTTGGATATTTATCTTAGCACTTCTCCCCTTAAGATGAAGCAATTTAACCTTGATGCTACTGTATCTCGTCTTAAAGTGGATCTGGACTGCTAGTCTATGTTACCTCTTTCCCTGTGGGGCCGATTGAATATTATCAAAATTAATGTTCTACCCCATTTATTGTACCCCATTCAGATGTATAATTTGGTTCTTCCTCAGTCCTGATTTGCCGAGGTTTACAGGCTCCTTGCCTCATTTATATGGCAAGGTAAGGCAGCCCGTCGGGCTTTCTCCAAATTAATGCGAGCTAAGCAGGATGGAGGCCTACAAGCTCCTAACTTTTTCTTATACGATTTGGCCTTGCATTTCACCCAGCTTTCTTACTGGTTGGGGTCACCTGGGAGCAGTTCCCATGCATCATATGTTCCACAATGGGTGAACACAGAATATTCTTTGTGCTCTAACCATGGGGTGGATATTCAGCACTTCCTTACCTTTCCAAGGGGAAGTTGCCTCGCCCATTATGGGACACACCCCTTGGAGCATCCTTCCAGATTCATTTGCAGCTTTGCTCCCTACTCAAGATGTGTCCATACAGGGACATCTCCCAGCCTTTGCTTGGGAACCCTAATCTGTATATAGCTGCCTGGATACTCTCTAAGTGATTTTGGACTGGTATAGGAGTGGATAAAGTGCTGATCTCACTCTTAATCAGAAATTGTTATCGTTCCAAAAGGCTCATGCTTTATATCATTGACCTACCACCTCTTGTTTTCGATTTTTTCAATTATCGCACCTGCTCACAAATTTTTTTGGTATAAAGTCGTGGCTTAGTCCTTTCAGTACTTCCATGTTCCCCCTCCTTCTTTCAGACCCTCCTGCAAACTTTATATCCTATTACTATCTATCCCTACAGGAATGTCTGGCTGCTAATGAGGGTCCCTGGGTTTATGGGTGGGACCAGGCTCTTCCAGCTACGACATCCCCTAGAAACTGGTCACTCATCTGGAAGCATTTGTATAAGCCGATAAAATGGAATCGATACCACTTTATGCAATTCCAGATTATTCACAACCTTCACTACACTCCGGTTAACTTGCATAGGATGGGTTGATTACCCAATGATCTTTGCTCCAGATGTGGTGAGGAATCTGGTACCCTACTTCATATATTATGGACTTGTCAGAAAGTTGTTCCTTTTTGGAATTTAATCCGTTCTCATCTGGACCCATTGTTGGGGCTTTCTAATGCTTTTCTTCCTGAAATATGCATTTTGGATGACTATACGGACTCCCTGGTTGGCAACCAGAAAGTACATATGGCTTTGATCTCGGTATGCACGAAGAAGGTTATTCGTCAGCATTGGCTGGTTCAGGATACCCCCCACTTCCTGGAATGGTATAAGGAGATCTTGTTTGCATTACAGACTGAGCGCCTGATAGCAACTTTGTCTGGCAAACTGTCTTGATACAAGCATATTTGGGAACCTATATACATGTTGCTAACTGTGTAAATGGGTATTTTGTTGCCTTTTATAATTTTTTTCTTGACAGACTGGTGCATATTTGGTCAGGGTTTCTGACTGATATTTCCTTGAAGTTTTAATTAATTCTTCCGGGTGGCTGGGCGGATTGGGAGCTGGGGGGTAGATATAATTGTAATTGTTATTGTTTGTTGTCTAAAGCAACTGTCAGAGACAATGGCATTTTCTGTCCATTTTTTTCACTGACCTCCTCTATATTTTATGTTGTTTTTGATTCCATGTCTATATGTATGAGGTCTCTTTCAGCTGGTTTTCTCTGTTCTTTGTATTCTTTAGTAAAGTATATTCAAGTTGAAGAAAAAAATCCCACCAGGATGGCATATCTGGGGTCCCACATGGGGTTCAAACTACAGCCACCGCCACATCCTCCCGTAGGCTCTCTCTCTCTCTCTCACTTCTCTGTGACCTAAAACCTTTTGGATCACCGGAGCGGGCAATTGCCCCCACTCCAGTCCTCTCCCTCTCTGAACTCCCCCCCCTTCACCTATGTGTCCATTCTTATATCATGCTCACCCACGGTGACCTCACGCCAGCAGCAGCTTCCCGGTGGGTAGCCCAGGATTAACCCTTTCCTTGCTATACCTTCCAACCCCAGAGAAGTACCCACCAGGGCATGAACTGTACCCACTAATTTCCTCAGAGCCACAAACTGTACCCACTAATTTCCTCAGAGCCACGAACTGTACCCAGCTTTAGGCTCTAACCCTGCCAAAGTGGGGGGGGGGGTTACATGTTCATGCCATTTCTGCTTTTTCAACACATACTGTACTGTATATTAACTGGAAATCAAATTCACAGTTGGTTCCTTTGACTTGTATTTTGTCCTGGTGTGCACATACCTTTTAGTCACATCTGAAGAATTAATATTTCCGAGGTCCGGTGGTGATTCAAGGTTCTGGTTCTTGGTGGCATGTTCCCAACAATATTAGAGTCTGCTTGGATGTAGCAGCCCTATCTGCAAGGCTGTTCTCAGAGTCTGGACATGTAAACTTCACTTAGGACCTGCCCAGTGTGATTCCCCCATGTGGTGCTCACTTTTGCACAACTGTTCATGACCAAGACTGTGCTAGTGATGTACCTTATACACATCTCTAATTTCATAATAAATTGCTGACTGTGGTTGTAAGTTTAAAACATCCAATTACATCTGAATTTCAAAAAAGGATCCCAGTATCACCCAGGCTCCTTGGCAACCCTGGCAAAACACTATATGTCATAGCTGTCTACATCATAGATACATAGATACATAGATAGTGTCGGCAGATAAGGGCCTATGGCCCACCCAGTCTGCCCATTTGAACTTGCAAGTTCAGTTTATGTTTTCCTAGAAGTCTGTTGCCCCTTACCCCTGACCTCCAGAATTACTTTATGTCTATCCCATGCATTCTTAAATCCTGTGATTGTTTCAGCCCCCACCACTTCCTCTGGCAGGGTGTTCCACTTGTCCACCACCCGTTCTGTGAAGAAATTCTTCCCCACATTTCCTCTGAATCATCCTCCCTCCAACTTCATCCCATGCCCTCTAGTCCTGGAACATCTTTTTCATTTAAAAATAGTGTATTCCTGCACCCTGTTCCTCCCTGTAAGATACTTGTATGTCTCTATCATGTCCCCTCTCTCCCTCCCTCCTCTCGTACAGGGAGTACATATTCAATTCCTTCAACCTGTCCTCATAGGACTTGTGATGCAATCCATGTACTATATTTGTTGCCCTCCTCTGAACCTTCTCTACCCTGTCTATGTTCTTATGTAGGTAGGATCTCCAGAACTCTACACTGTACTCCAGGTGGGGCCTCACTAGTGTCTTGTATAGTGCCTGCCACGAAATCAGAGACTTGCCTTCCCTTCAGTTATGTCCTGTATTTCTCAACTCCCCTCCAACACCAAAGTCAACGCCATGGGGGACTTTAATGTCAGTTGGCTGTCCCTGTCCTCCGTTCCTTAAAAGGACTTGGCTGCTGGGCTCAACCTCACTCAGGTAATACAATCTCCTACCAGGCCAAAAGACAAATTGGACACTCCTCATTTCTGGACCTTATTCTCACCAATCACCCCAATAACATCACTAAAGTCTCAATACTCCCTGATGCCCTTAGCGACCATTGCCCAGTAACCTGCTTTTGGTCCAATAAAACTCCCACTGCTCTCCCTACTGTCTCCTACTGTAGACACCTAAAAAAGGGTATGCGTTACCAATTCAAAATCTACCTAACTAACTCTGACTGGTCCCCCTTGTATCACACCCAATCAATTGATACCACCCTCTCCCACTTTATAAATACCTTCAACGAAGCTTGTGACATCTTTGCCCCTTTCTCAAAGCAAATCACTAAAAGCTGTAACATCCCCTGGATATCTCAACAGTTGCTTGACCAAATGCAACACCGTGATAATCTCTGGCATAAGGCCTTAGACTCACAACTCCCATTAGATAGACAGTGAAATTGTGAGGCCAGAAACCAATGTACCTGGGCCATTCGCCATGCCAAGGCAACTCATTATCAGCAGCCACTCTCTTCCACCTGGGGCTCAGGAAGACATTTCTGGAAAAACATAAAGGAACTCAATGGGAAATCTGCCACCACCCCCCCACCTGCCCAGCTCTCGGTTAAAGGTAACCTAACACAGGACCCCCAGTCCATTGCAGACACCCTAAACACCACATCCTCAGATCTCAGTGGTGTCCTACCCCCCAACCACTTCGCCCCACTAGATCCCATCCCTGGCTGCAGCCCACCTTCCAACACCACCCTCTTTTGCCTCTGAATCATCTCAATGCAGGTGGCTAGGAGATACCTCTCCAAAGCCCTTGCCAAGTCACACATTAGTGGTGACTCCATGGACCTGAAGCTCCTCCATCTAGCCCTTGAGGAGGTCCTACAACCCCCTCACCAAACTTTTGAACATGTTCCTCAGCCTAGGGCAATTCCCCACCCTCTGGAAATGAGCTATCATCAACCCTATTTTCAAGAGTGGTGATCGCCTGTCCCCCAATAACTATCGTCCCATCTCTCTTCTACCTCCCCTCTCCAAGGCCCTCAAAAAAATAATGGCTGATCAGCTGATGGACCAACTGTCTAAATATAACCTACTGTGCCCCGAACAGCATGGTTTCCACCAGGGCCACAGCACCACCACTGCCCTTCTAGAATACTCCTCCTACATCCATGGTGCCCCCGAATGTGATTACCTTATGGGGTCGGCAAACATCGACCTCACAAAGGCATTCGATACCATTAATCATGCTGTGCTTCTTGCCTCCCTGCCCTCCCTGGGGCTCTCAGACAAAACAATAACTTAGTTCAAAGGTTACCTCTCTGACAGATCCCAGCAGGTGAAAATCAGCTCCACTCTATCAACCAGCCTTCAGGTCCATTTAGGAGTACCCCAAGGCTCCATCTTGGGGCCCCTCATCTTCAGCCTCTTCCTAAACTCCCTCTCCAGCTCATGACCTGGAAAAATTCTGCTCTATGCAGTTGACGTGGTAATCTTCTGGAGACACCCCAGCCCTAATTCTCTCCAGCGTGCTCTGCAGGTGTTTTTCACTGAAGCTGAGACAAGGTTCAGTTCCCACGGCTTAGTTCAAAACTATAAGAAAACTAAATCAATGCTCTTTACCCACTGTCAGAGTCCTCATCATGACTTCCCGCTGACCATCATCAACTCACAAGGATCCCCACTTGAGCTAGCTGATTCATTCAAATATCTAGGTATCACCCTTGACACATCCCTCATCTACCATGCGCATATCCAACAACTGTCCTCCGCTATCAACTCCAGACTTGGGCTTCTATATCACCATAAACACTGCCTTCCCCCAGTGGCTATCCGCCTGGCTGTTACCTCTTCAGTCCTCTCCCTGGTAGATTATGGCATTGTCATCTATGGCACTGCTGACCCCACTGCATTGCGACGCATCAAAGTCGCCCTAAACAAAGCATGCAGACTGGTCATGGGTTGTGAGAGATGGACACACTCCTGTGATCTCTACAAGTCTGTTGAATGGTTGCCATTTGACACCCGTCTTAGGTACCTTACTTGCCTTCTGGCCAAGAAAATCCACCTTGATCAAGCCCCGCCTGGTGTGCATAGCCTCATCCAACCCGCCCTGTTGGTCAGAACCTCCCGTAGCTTTACTGGGACCCCCCTACTAGTCCTCAGTGCCTAACTTCCCTTGGTCAAAGAGCCTTTTTCTACAGCCCCCGCTGGCTCAACAGCCTCCCCCTCCATCTCCCTGGAACCCAGGATCGGTCCCTTCAAGACCAGTCTCAAAGCTCATCTCCTTGAATCTTCAGCCTGTGACTGTCCCTAACCCTCTCTTCCTCCTGCTCCCCCCTCTTGGCCGTATCTCTGTAGTATAAATCTACCTAAAGCTACCAACAGTCCCTATTTTCCCAGGACAGTCCCTATTTTAGACAGCATGTCCCAGTGTCCCAAGTTTTGCAAAATGTAATTTTTGTCCCTTTTTTTGCTTACTTGTCCCAGTTTTGTCCCTTTTTTTTTTTTTGCTGACTGCTAATCCATGAGTGACAGTTATTTCAGCACTACTGCAGAACTGCTTGGGCTGGAAAGGAGTTTGCAACTTCAACCCCAGCGCCCGTACTGCACTGCAAGCATGTCAGTGGGAGCACAGTAAAGCATGTTCCTTCCTGTTAGCTTAGAATGGGTAGTAGTAGTGCAAACAAGCATATGTGGACGTCTGCCTGCCAGCAGCTTAGAGGGACTCCAGACAGAGGAGAGACCAGCAGCAGGGAACTAAGGTACCTGAACCTGATCAGCAGTAGGGAAGTGTGTGAATAAAACAATCTGGCATAGTGGTGGGAGTCACTGAAGTGAAGTTTACTCAGCATGTGAGATGAGTGTAAATGGGTTGGATGGGACTGTAAGGAGAAGCAATACATGCAACTCAAATGTCTGATCAAAATTTAACGCAGGTTTGCTTCTAATGAACTTTCTGCACATCATGATTTGGAACTTGCGGCAGCAGAATGATGTACTGTTTTAATCTGAATGTTTGCTACTGGTGTTGCTGTGGGGCAGCATGGCCAGAGCAAGCAGCAAAATGTAACTGATGGTGTGCAGCACTGTCTGCGGCCGTGTCCGTGGGAGTGACACGGTGTGGGGGGGTCATGGTCAGGATGGACCGTCCCAGTTTTAGGCCTTGGAAAGTTGGTAGCTTTAAATCAACCTCACAAATGTTATGCTATATATGGAAAACAAAATGTGTGTTCATGCACTACCTATATATTATGCATATTATGGATAACATTGGGTCCTCCTCTCCCAAAGACTACTGTCCTGTATCCCCCGTCTGTGTGGTTTTGTGTATTATCTTTCTTCCATGATCACCGTATTTATAATACTGTATAATTTTTTGTATGCGTAACCTCCATTACTTGTCTTCTCTCTTGTGTCTATTACCTGAATACTGCACTGCTTAATACTATATGTAAGTCCTTATTGATGTATGACGTGGAGCCCTTGTAAAGGAGTCTATGACTCAAAGGGCTGTAATTGACAAATGTTATTAAATAAATAAATAAATAAATTTGGCACACCTGTGATGGGTACAAGAATGTGAGCTAGTCTGTGGCTACTTGCCACAGAAATACCACCACCAAAAAAAAAATTATCCACATTTAACAGTTCCATGAAACATTTGATGTAAACACTTTCATTTGTCTTGTTCTTTTTTTATGGGCAGCATTCTTTCTGTACAGTTCTTTATGGAATCAGCATATTTCGCCTATTGTCACAGCATGGGTTCAGAACTCTGAGCATTGCTCTAATAGGCCAACAGCTCATGGTCAGAGTTATAAGTGTTAAGACATAATAACCCCTGAATGCCACTGCAATGTTATCCTGCACTTTATATGTATTAGTTCTCTATTGTACAAACATTGTTGTTCTTAGTCTGCATACCTGTAAAATGTATTTCTTGTTTTATGTCCAGGTTGCCCCTGAAAAAGGGACTATCTTGTCTGAATGGGCCTATCTGGTTACCGAAATTCAAATAAATAAATAAATGTATACAGTGACATAGTCAAAACTCCAAATTCCTGGTTCTATGAAAGGAGCTGCACAGAATGTTAGCCATATAACATAGGGCTGGCAGTATAGCCTAGAGGTTAGAGGAACAAGGTGTGAACGAGCTTGATACATCCGGCAGACAAGACCTGAGTTTGATTCTCATGACCTCCACTTGCATACTCTGTGACTCTGAGCAAGTCACTTAACCGCCCAATGCTCCCAGGTTACCCCTGAAAACAGGCACTTGTGTCTAGTGGGCCTTACCCGATTACCAAAGACTAAAATAAAATAAAAGTAATAAAAATAAAATATAATAGCCACCATTGATGTTGCAGTAGCTCCCACTACTTTGTGGGCTCAAAAAGGTTTAGGTTCCTATTAAACTCCCAATTTGGGGGTTTGCATATGTAGCCACGGTGCCATATGCCAGTGGGCTACCCCCTTGCCAGCTGTCCCTGATACCGGGCAAGGGGCCTGGGTCCTGCTATGGTGACAATTTGGGGGTTCATTCCCAGAAATACTGATAATAGCATGGAGCCTCCACCCAGAGTAAAGTATTAGTGGGCCAGGTATCTACTTGGTCCACCCCTGGGATGCTGTACCTCCCCACTTCCCCAACCAACCAACCAACCACTCTGCACACTGCGTCCCCAAATACCTTGTTCCACCATAAACCATATATCTCAGCAGTAAGCACATGCAATGTATTTCACTAACACAGCAGTGTCAACAAAGAAATTCACGGCTTTATTCAGGGGAGCAAGGACTAGGGAAGGGATACCGGGACATAGGTGGCTGTGAAAAGAGGAAAAAGTTAGTGAAATAGGCAACAATAATGAACATTTGGGCCCACAGGCAAAGCCCACCCCCACTGGTACCAGTGTCCCCAAATTGTCTCTAGGGGTACCCACTAGGTGCAGGCCTGATCAGTGCCATGGGTTGGCCAGCTGTTGGGGCCCTGAAATATTGTAGAAAACTTGGATTTTGAAAAACAGACCAATTCCCGTTTTCCCTCCCAGAAGCCAAATCCTGAATACTCACAGTTCGTCAGTCTCGGGACCGGGGAAAATGGAACTCCTTGGTTTAGTGCAGCAAAATAGAAACAGGCCGTCCAGAATCCTTCTGACCAGATGGAACTTGCTCAAGGATCTTGCAGCTGGTCACCTTGATTGTAGTTCTGGCCGCTTGCCACCTTCAGCCACTTCTGGGCTCATTGCAGAGCACTGTGGCAGGACAACTCCAACCCCAGAAGGCCCAGACCTGGGAGTGGCTCCACAGCTTGGCTCCCCCGATGGGTTGCAGATGCTCTAGCACCCTGGCAAGCGCCAGTGACCTCCTGAGACAGAGTCTCACTTGGGAGGGGTTAGCAAGTTCCCTCCCTGCTTCTGGGTGAGGACTCCCTAATGGTGGGTGTCCTTCTGCAGTCCATGCACTGAGTTCTCAGCAAGAAAGGTTTGCAGGCAGTCTCTCCAATAAAGTCCGTGCAAATTTTAGTGGGTGCTAGCCTCTGTTCCAGTAAGCACAGGTGCAATCCAACAGGGGGGAACCCAAGAACAACAGCTTCCTACACACCAGTTCACGCTTTCTAATTCAGCAGTGTCCACAACCTTTTCTTTGGGTGCAGCTGGGCCTCCGCTCTCAGCCACTTTCACCAGTTCACTCAGGACACGCATGTCCCCTGGCTAGCACCCCAACAACCAGAGACACTCTGCCTCTTCAAGATTTTAATTACAGTCCCACACATGCAAACGTCCTCTCAACAATGACTGCAACACTCTGATAATCCGCACAGTCCTCTCAGCTAGTTCAGCTTCCCAGTGCAGGGTTTCCTGCAGCATTTAGTTTTCTCCCAACAATAGCAAAGCAATTTCTTGTTACCTGGAGAAAACAGGTTCACTGTTCAGTCTCTTTTTCCCCTTCACAATTTAGTCCTGCAACAAGCATCTGGGGAATCAGGATCACAGCTCAATCTCTTTCCTCTCTTTCCCTTCTCAATCCAATTCTGGCAACAGCAATCCTCAAATAGGGCCAGAGTAAGCCCCTGGAGTCCACAGTCCACTCTCACAGAATAGTCCTGACTCATGATACAGAGCCCGGGAACAGACTGAAGAAATCTCAGAAAGTCCACACTGTTTCAGCCAAAAACCCAGTGTCCTGATTGGCTGACGGAGTCTATCAATATTCAATATCCATAGAGGTCAGTATTTCCTGCTTGTTTATTGGGGCATGATCTAGGCACCTGAATTAGTCCCCTCCTTTTCCCAGGAGTCCCTTTGTCCAAGTTTTGGGCGCCTAGATCAGTGATTGGCTATAAATTTGGGGTCAAGTGTCACAAACATGCCAGCTCCCATGAGGTTCTATGGAGTCCATACAGTTCCCCCAGCTTTATAGGGTGTGTGCAGCCCAACATGACACTTTTAGGTAGCCAAACACTCCACTGGATTGTAGCCCCAAATGCTCCTGTCAAACAAGCCCACTCTCATCTCGTCAGCCCCAGGGGTCCCATGGTCGCTGCTGCTGAAACTCTGTCCCCCAAGGCAGACAGGCAGCACTCATTAATATTCATGCTGCCGTTCATTAATATTCATGACTCCCGAGCAGCCCCACTGTTCAAACTATTATTTTATTAGCTTTATGGGCTTCTGCCTGATTCCCTTCAGGTCTCCGGTCCCCAAAGACATAGGAGGGGCACCAGGACCACAGACAGACTCCCCGCTTTTGGATTGCAAATGCAGTGGAAAGTTCAAAGTGCTCCATGCACATACGCGAGTGCCGGCTGAAAAGAACATGCCAGCAGCTTACACCCGAAAGGGCAGAAAAAAACACACTGGGGGCTGCAAAGAACATGGGGGAACCAGCAATACAGGGAGAAACAGGGGAAAACACCAGGTAAATCCCCTAGAGGAGGGTCACACATACAAAACTGAGAAACAGCACTGTGACTCCATCCAGAGAAAGATTTAAATGGGCCTGACATAAGTATAGTACCCCCACCTGGGATGCAGTCCCTTCTCCAGCTCTTCGCAAGATCAACCTACCCATGAACCGACTCGTTGCAGTAACAGTCCCCACAAGGTATGACATGTACACTGTAAAATAATACTGTATGCATACAGGGATTGTGAATTTACAGGGACTTTATTTAGGATCAGGCTTAGGCCCTAAAAGTAAAAGAGGGTTAGTAAACTGTGGTAGTGCAGTATAAGGTTGGCTGGTCCTTCAGCATCCTTTTCGGCCCAGCCTAATTACCACAAGGCTGTTTCTTATTTGTCCTCCAAGGCACGGCCAAACATCATAACCTGGGGTTGTACTTCAAGTGCCACTTCAGGCTCAGCCCTATAACAGGACCCAACCTCATATTCCACAATGCTCATGAAAGGGCATCCCCCCCCCCCATGTCTAGGGGTATTTAGTGGCATCTCTCCTGTAGAGGAGCACCTGTCTTATGCTATGAAGCACTGTACAGTACCCGTCTCCTTTACATTTGTCAGGGCATATGAGAACCAGGGCAACCAAGATACATTAAGCGGGGCATCACTAATGTGAGACCACACACAAAACTGTTGTCTACAATGGGAGCTGAGGTCAAGCAGGCTGGATGTTTTTTAGCTGTACTGATCTTATATGGCATAGAAGGGCATTATCCTCACCAAAATAATTGTCAGTTTGGGCCATTACTTCATCGTTAATGACAGGTCAGCTGGCAAGACTACAGTACTCGTTATTACAGCTCCGGCACACATCGTACTTTACCATGCAGCTGCCGCTTTCTGTTACACAATCCTATCACCCTTTTGGAGTTTCTGGAGCATTTGCACTCCCAAGACCAAGTGCATGGTGGCATCTTCCTCAGCAATGGCGAGCAATACCCTGGGAACAATTATGCCTGTGCTTAGTTACTCTGCCACTAAGTGGCACCTCACAGATCAGCAAACTCATATTAGGATCCAATCCTAAATATCAACGTGGTTGGTTTGGCCACGTGTGACTCCCTTCTGACACCACGCTGATAGCCCTAGTGGCCTAATTCAAAGCAGACTCCCACACCTTGCCCCTTACCCAGGGACTTACCTGCCCAAACCCTTGTCAGGTCCCTTATCCTGATGACTTTACCTTTTACCAGGGGTTCAGCTAACTCCATTTTTGGAGTATTCGACTTCCAAAAATAAGGCAAAAACTTCCAAAATAAAGGAGAAGGAAGTGATTGACTTCCAGATGTAAAACAAAAATTTGATGACTTCCAAAATTATAAGGATGGAAGTCAGAAATTATGGATTTTTCTGAAGAAAATTGTATTTGACCACTAATATATTAAATTAACATCCATAAACTGATCCTTCCAAGAATACTGACTTTCACAAGTAGGATACTGGAAGTATTTTGACTTCCCAAAAATGGGAATGACTTCCAGAATTTGACTAATGGAAGTTTTAGACTTCCATTAAAAATAAATTAATTGAACCCCTGCCTTTTACCATTACCTAGGGGTTACTATTCACGTTAAAGCAGCAGTGCAATGAAAACTTGTTTTTCAAACAGCTAGTTTCAGCTACAATTAATAAAAACTTTAGCATACCTATCGGGTCTATATTTCTAGTACTTCCTATGCTGCACACCATGAGTTTTCATTATTTTCTCGGTCCTCGCCCTTACCAGGTTTGCAGTGGCAATTCTAAGCCAAATGTGATGGCCATATTTTGTCTTAAGAAAAAATAAATTTAAACATTAATAAATACTCAAAAGTTTGAAGGAATTGTAACATTTTATCATCGCATTAAATTGGAAGCTGCCTGGAATCTTTTATAGTGAAAAAATGTAGGGTGAAATGTTTTGCCCAGTTTTGCTTTAAGGTACATTTCTTCTCCTCTGGAGCAGCTCAGTGAATGTTTGCTTCCATATTAACCCCCTCCCTTGCATACTATTGGTGGGAGTGGATTCTTGAGGGATGGCCCACCACTACTCCCTGGTGCCAATCAGGATTCCAATGGTACTCTTTCCTGGATGCAGGACTTTTATTAGGTACCCCTTCTGTGATAGTGGATGAACCCCTCCCCATCCTGGAGGGGCAGGAGGAGACAGGGGCCTCTCCTGAGTGTATCTCTACTGCTGATTCTGAGATGCTGTTTCATCATGGAACCCTGGATCTGGACCCTGGTACTGTTTATAGCACTCAGCTAGTCTTCCTCTCTAATATTGCAAAGGTGGAATGGCAAGGCCATGAATATTCATGTCTGAGTTTTCAGCTTCTGGCAGAGTGAGGAAACTCAGAGCACAAACTCCAGACATGCTGTCTGTTAGCTGAGGCCCACTAGAGGACAAGTCTCAGGGTCAGGCTTAACTCCTTCAGTACACTCTAATGACCTGCTTCAAGCTTGAGAGGAGACAGTGGCTGGTTATACTCACTATGCTCAGTAATTTGGCTGCTGTTGCGCATTTGTACCGGTAGCACTTTCCTCTCCCCACTGGTATCAGTGTTTAAACCCTAGAATTTGTGGGAGCTCCCTCTGCTTCACTTGAAACCCAGGTGTGGAAACACAGCAGGCCCTATGACACTGCACATGGCTTGCCAACAGTACTGCAAATTGAAGTAATACTTTGCAACTCAAAATCCCACGCTCAAAGGCTCTTTAACCTGCAAGGGGTAGTTGTGAATCCTGACTGGATGGCCTGCATAGTCCATTAAATGCTTTCTTAACTATAATACAAAGCAGAAGGTGTAGGGAAAGTCCTGATTTTACTTGTGGTCCTCCCAGACCAGGGGTCTACCTCGATGCATGAGGGTGATGGCACAGTTGCATCACGTCGCTCTCTGGCTAGTTTCATTCTCACTTTTCTTTTTGAAGGCCAGGAGGCCTCTGCTGTTGGCTGTCAAATGGCTCTATCTTTGGTTCAGTTCAGGCCTCTCCTGACCATAACATTCAGCACTCATTACTTTGATTCTTATGCAGGGTAGCTCAACCTGTGAAAAGCATGATCTTACCTGCACAACACACCATGTCCTGGTATCCAGTCCCTAGTGTGTAGCAGTAACCAGCATGGGATGTGGTACTTACTGGCAACTTCCCAGACTAGTTGTGGTCATAGTTTGTCTTCATTGGCTGCAGCACAGCAAAGTCTCTCATTCATTTGCTGCAGCCTTCCACTTTGAGTTTATGCTGAGCTGCTGTAGCACACAATTAACTCCTTTCCTCACAGCTCAAGTACTGTTTTTACTTTTCACTCTGTCTCTGGCAGACACACAGGTAACCTTCTTGGAGGTGATGCCTGTCTATGGCATGGGTGAGGCTAGGGCACTCTGCACCATGGGATTAGATCAATGGTTGAAAAACTGGTGCAGAGTTCAGGGTTTTGGCTTTATTGGGGACTGGGGGTCCACCTGGAGGGATGAAGTCCTATACTTGCACAATGGTGTACGTCTGTCCACGGAGGGGAACCCGGATCCTAGGTGATAGGTTTAAATGCTTCATTGCCAAGCATTTAAACTAGCCGGGGGGGGGGAGGCACTGAAAAGGAGCAGGGAAATCCTAGCCTCCCCCCCAAAAAAATAAGGGTAGTTAGTGAGGTAAACACCAAGACAGAGACGTCGATGGGGAGAAGGACAGGGGTTAATGGAGAAAAAGACAAAGGCAGTAAGGACAGGGGTGAGGCAAAAAGGGGTAAGGCCATCAAAAAATGCAGGGTAATGAGTACTAGTGCCTATTGTCTAGGTAACAAGCTCCCTGAACTGGTGACCTTGATGGAAGAGGGATGCCTGGATAGTGTGGCAGTCACAGAAACATGGTACACAGAGAACCATGATTGGGATGTCAATATACCAGGGTACACAATCTACAGGAGAGACAGGGAGGGTAGAAGAGGAGGAGGAGTAGCTCTCTGTGTAAGGGAAGGGATCAATGCAATGGAACAAAAGGGTAAACGGGGAGGAGAGGAGGCACTGTGGGTCACCCTGGAGACCGGAAATGGCACCACAGTCCACACAGGGGTTGTATACAGAAATGGACAAGGAAATGATAGAAGGCATCCTTAGGTTGGCAGAGAAAGGTGAGATATTGTTGATGGGGGACCTGAATATGCCAGATGTTAACTGGAGCACCTTTGCTGCAGCCACATCCAAGAGCAGAGCCATTCTCGATGCCCTACAAGGGGCGTGCCTCAGACAGGTAGTGTTGGAATCCTTCCAGGAGGGAGAAATCTTAGACCTGGTACTCTCAAATGGGGATGGAGAGAGGATCTCAGATCTAGAAGTGGGTAGCCATCTGGGGACCCATCTGGGGACAAGTGACCACCAAACAGTGTGGTTCACGACACACTCAGCTGCAGAGTCAAGCCATACAAAAGTGAGGGTACTGGACTTCAGGAGGACTGACTTTGTCAAAATGAGAGAGTGCCTCAGAAAAGCACTAGCAAACAGGCAAGAAGGTGGGGTGGAGGAACAATGGGGAGTGATCAAAACAGCCATCACGGAGGCAACAAGCCTTTGTGTGAAGCAAATAAACAAACCAAAATGACAGAAAAAACCACTATGGTTCTCAAAAGAGGTGGCATGGAAGGTTAGGGAGATAAAGATAGCATTTAGGAAGTATAAGGAAACACAGAAGTAGCAGGACAGAGAACTGTACCAGTTAAAGCAGAAGGAAGTGGGGAAGGCAGTCAGAATAGCAAAGGCCCAAACAGAGGAAAAGATAGCCAACTCGGTTAAGAAGGGGGATAAAACCCTTTATAGGTACATTAGGGAATGAAGAAAGACAAAGAGAGGGATAGTGAGGCTGAATAAAGGGGATGGTGGGTGAACAGAGAGGGACAATGAAAAAGCAGGGATACTGAATGAATACTTCTGCTCAGTATTCACAAAAGAAGAGGAGGGGGAGGTACCTAAACCAATCAATAGAAGCACTCTGGATAGGGAGGTCGATCAGAGTCCTATCACAGAAGAAAGGGTTCTGAAAGAACTCCTAAAACTGACGATGGACAAAGCAATGGGGCCTGATTAGATTCACCCCAGAATTCTAAAAGAATTAAGGGGAGAACCAGTGACACCACTGACTACCCTGTTTAACAAATCATGGGAGGATGGTGTGGTACCTGAGGATTGGATGAAGGCGGATGTGATTCCCCTTCACAAAAGTGGGAGCAAAACAGAGACAGGAAACTACAGACCTGTCAGTTTGACCACAGTGGTAGGGAAAGAATTGTTGAGTACCTAGAGGCCAGTGGGGCACAGGGCCCAAGGCACCATGGATTCACAGTGGGACGGTCATGTCAGATGAATCTAATTGATTTCTTTGACTGTGTGACCAAAGCAGTAGATCAGGGAGGGGCTGTGAACATGGCCTACCTAGACTTTAGCAAGGCATTTGACACAGTCCTGCACAAAAGATCAATAAACAAATTAACCAGCCTGGGAGTGGGTCCCAGGGTGGTAGCCTGGGTAAAACACTGGCTAGACAACAGGACACAGAAGGTAATAGTAAATTAGGTCCACTCTGAAGAAAGGGAGGTTACTAGTGGGGTACCTCAGGGTTCAGTACTTGGTCCAGTCCTTTTTAATGTCTTTATAAGTGACATTGCAGAGGGACAGGAAGGAAAAGTATGCCTCTTTGCGGATGACACAAAGATCTGCAACAGGGTTGATACACAAGGGGAGGGGTGGAAAGGATGGGAAGGGACTTGGCAAGGTTGGAGGAATGGTCAGAAATATGGCAGTTTGGATTCAGTGCAAAGAAGTGCAAAGTAATGCACCTGGGAAACAAAAACCCAGGGGAAGAGTACACAATGGGGGAGCGGTAGTAACAACAACAAAAATGGAAAGAGATCTGGGGGTAATCATATCAGATGATCTAAAGGTTAGTAAGCAATGTGAGAAGGCAGTAGGAATGGCTAGGGGATACTGGGCTGTATAAGGAGAGGCATCACCAGTAGAAAACAGGAAGTTTTTATCCCTCTGTACAGACAGTTGGTGAGACCCCATCTGGAGTACTGTGTCCAGTTCTGAAGACCCCATCTCCTCAAGGACACAGACAGGATGGAGGCAGTCCAGAGGAGGGTAACCAAAATGATGCAGGGCCTGCACCAGAAGACATATGAAGGGAGACTAAAGGAGCTTAATATGTATACCCCTGAGGAAAGGGGGGTCATACTACAAAATTTTAAGCACCTCAAGGGAATCAGCAAAGTCCAAGAGGGTAACATCTTTCAGAAAAAGGGATGTGGAAAAACAAGGGTACACAATTTGAAGAGAGTGGGAGGATGGCTCAGGGGCAATGTGAGGAAGTATTTTTCACAGAGAGGGTGGTGGATGCATGGAATGGCCTTCCTGAGGAGGTTGTGGGGTCAAAAACAGTGGGGGAATTAAAAAACTGCATGGGACAGACATAAGGCAATTCTTGCAGGGGGGTAGGAAGAAATAGGCTGTTGGTTAACTAGGATCTACAGCTTATCCAGTAGGTAGGGAAATGGGCAGACTAGGTGGGCCAAGCAGTCCTTATCTGCCATAAAAGTCTATGTTACTATGTTTCTATGTCTCTCTCAACAGCACACAGACATCTCACTCTTCAGGGTCTCACGCAGGTCTGACCGAGTTCTGGAACAGCCCCTGTTCTTATTTATTTATTTAAAAGTTTTACCAGGAAGGCATGCTGAGCAGACTACCGCTTAATTCCAGATGCATCGTGGGGGACTGTGGGGGATGGGAGGATACATACAAAATTCAAAGTACAGACATTTCCCAAAATAAGTACAAAAAGTTATATACATATATATAGCTACAGTATGTACAGTATAAATACAGACTGCAACACAGCAAGCAACCAAAACAATCTAGGTAATTCATGGCAGCAAAAATACTATTCGGTGCAAATGAATATTATCACCAGAATTGGAGTTAGTTATTGGGAGTACCATAGTAGGAGCGAGTTGGAGGGCTAGTACCTGAACTAGTGTGAGTTTGCTCCACATGGGCAATTGAATGAGAAGTGTCCCTTGAGGAGTGAGTTAATTTGCCTAGAGGAGGGAGCATGCCAAATGTTCGTAGGCAGAGAGTTCCATAGTTTGGGCATGCAAGCTCTCAAAGTCAATTGGCCAGCAGAGGTCGACATGTTAGGGACTAGCAAGAGCTGGGAGTCAAAATTGCTGAGTGAGTATGCTGGGGGTGTTTGGGCAGTTAGGGTATCAGCAAGGTAGGAGGGGAGTGATTGGGTCCAGAATATGGCTGTGAGGCTATTGCAGTGGGACTGTCACCTTTCGTGGAACGAGGGGAGGTTAAGGGACTGGTAGAGGTCACAGTGGTGGGTGGAGGGTGTACAGTCCAGGGTGAAATGACAGAAGGAGTGGAAAAGGGGATCCAGTCTAGCCAGGGTGGACTTTGGTGCGGCACCGTAGACTACGCTCCCGTAACCAAAAACAGAGGATCATTTTCTGTACAATTGCCCTACGGCCTGGCAGAGGAATACTGCCACAGTTTCAGAATAGGGTGCTCAGTCTAGGGTGCAATTTTTTTATGGGTAGCAGTGATGTGGGCCGAAAAATCGGGGTGCTAGTCAAGCTAGACCCCAAGATATATGAAGGAGGTGCAATTTTCTATGGGAATCCCTTCTAGGGTTTTAAAACTAGGACTGGCAGGGAGACAGGAGAGCCTCTGCCTTGTACTGAAAGTCAAGGAGACTGGGTTTTTTTTGGCATTTAAGATAAGTTGATTTGATTTAAACCAGTGTTGGATAGCACTGAAGTCTTGCTGGAGTCTTGGTGCCACTTCCAGTGGGGAGGAGCCCGAAGTATACAGAACTATATCATCTGAGTACATGTGAATGGATGTGTGTGGGCAGGCTGACGGCAGGTCGTTTAGGAAAATGGAAAACAGCATTGGGCCAAGGACAGAGCCTTGGGGGACACCAATGGTGACGGTGAGGGAATCCAAAGTGGAGGTCCCAATTCTGACTGATTGGGACCTGTCCGCCAGGTACAATTTGAACCAGCTGATGGCTACAGTGGAGAGCCCTGTGCAGGAGAGTTTCACCAAGAGAAGGATATGCGAGACAGTGTCAAAGGCCTTAGCTAAGTCGACAAAGATGGCAGATGTGATGTGGCCTTTATCCATGCCTATAAGGATGGAGTCAGTGAGTCTGAGGAGGGAAGTGATAGTGGAGTGGGATTTCCTAAAACCTGATTGGTAAGAGGTAAAGAAGGAGGAGGAATCCAGGAAGGAAGAAAGTTGTGAGACGACTAGATGTTCCTGAATTTTAGCAACAATGGGGAGGAGGGAGATCGGGTGGTAATTTCCAGGGGAGGATGGGTCGCTATCTTTGGAGAGGGGGATGACTGTGGCATGCTTCCATTCAGATGGGGTAGTAGAGGTAGTGAAGGAGAGGTTGAAGAGGGAATCTAGGGGGCTGGCAATGGCTGGGGTTGACAGGCAGAGCATTTTGATGTCCAACCCCGAAGGGCATTTACCCTTAGAGGGATTGAGGGCCCACAGGGCATGGAGCACTTCATTCAGAGTAACATATGAGAAAGAGAATGCCGGGTAGGGTGTTTGTGTTGGAGGGGATGCGGATGTAGGAGGGTGTGGTACAGGCGGTGGATTTGCATGGGGAGAGGTCACGCTACTGGTGAAAAAGGAGTTGAATACAGAGGCCACTGCGTGTGATTCTGATATTGTGGAGCTGCCTATGAGTAGGACAGGGGTGGGTGGCTGGGTGGGGGAGGAGAAGAGTGATTTGATCGACTTCCAAAACTTGGCTGGATGATTTAGATTTTTTTTGAAGGATGATGAGAAGTAGAAGGCTTTTGCCTGCTGGATAAGCCTGGTGCAGGTATTTCTAAGTGTGCGATAGTGTTGGTGGTCAGCGAGGATACCTGATGCTTTGAATGCTTTCCACGCCTGGTCCCTAGCTCGGAGGTGGGCCATAAGGTCAGCTGTGATCCAGGGTAGATGTGCACCCCTTACTCTGGCCTTTTTGAGTGGGGCATAATGGTCCCAGATGGCAAGAAATTTGGACTTAAAGAAATTTAGGGCAGAGTCAATAGAGTTGGCCTTGGGGATGAAGGACCAGTCAGGATTTGCTAAGTCATTTAGGAGTCCTTCAAGGTCAGGGGATTTATAGGACCTGATCAGGAGAGTCCGTGGTGGAGGTGCTTTGGCTTTAAATATTTTTCTTACTACATAAATCATGTGGTGATCACTCAGAGAGTTGGGTAGAAGGCCCATGGCAATTATCCTGTGTGGGTGCGAGGTGAGCTCCCAGTCCAGTAGGGAGTGGTTCTGAGCTTTGTGATTTAGGCATGTGGGCTCAGTGACCTGTTGTGCCAGATTTTGTGCAGCCACAAGGTTTCTGGGCTTGGTGCTAGCGCTGGAGAGCCAGTTCTGGTTAAAGTCACCGAGGATGTGAAGTTCGCCCCCTGACGCAATGGTTATTAAGGTGTCCAGGTGTGCTATGACCAAGGTCATATGGGAGTCTGGGGAGCAATAGAAACCTGCTATGAATATGAGGATGGTGTGAGGTAAGGGAATTTTTATCAGTAGGGCGTTAATGGAAGGTGATAGATCAGGTAGTGAGACTATCAAGAACTCTATCCGGGATGATACGTATATTGCTATGTCACCACCTTTCTTAGTGCCCTGGCGGTCATAACGAGTGATGGAGTAACCAGGAATAGCTACCTCTGCATCCAGGTTGTGTGGTTTCAGCTAGGTCTCTGTTATTGTCAAGATGTCAGGACGAAGTGATAGGACAATTGGTTGGAGCAAGGGCAGTTTGTGTAGTAGACTGCATGTATTTAAATGGACAAGTTTTAGGCCTCTGGGTAGTTTGATAGTGGGACAGGTGTTGTGACTGGTGTGGGTTGTAGGACCTGGGTTTTGCTCAATGTCCCCTGCTAGGAGGAGGAGGAGTAAAGTTAGCACCCATTTTGTATTAAGTAGAAAACATTTAGGTCTTAGGCAGGCAGAAGGAGACTTGGGGGGAAGATGTGGGAATCCCACCACAGGGATCTTTATCGCTGAGAGCCCAACATGAAAGGATGGGTGTAGAATGGAAGGACCAGAAAGCCAGCCATGGTGTGTTGTGGTGGGGTGCAGGCCAAAGTTGGGGGAGGAGCAGGTACCTGGGTGTGAAATTCGGGCAGTAGTATAAGGGGGACTAGGTTTGCTTATTCACCGGGGAACAGCAACTCTGGATTGGCAATTCAAGCTGTCTGTCAAAGCTAAGCGAGCTTGGAGGCCCCTGTATTTAATCAAGTCCAGTACAAGTCTGAAAGCCCTTGAGGCTCTCACTACCTTGACTGGTTGCTGTGTCATGATCTCACCCTATCACCATGGCAACTTGGACCAGAAGTGACAAAAATGGCTGAGGTTTTGTAGTCCTCAGGCAGTCATTCCTTAATGCTCTTTTTCACACACAGGCAGTTTAACAGTATTTTAGTCCCCAAACCAGTCTTGTGTGGGTTTGCTTATGTGTCTGGTTCCATCAGAGGTTGAGATTGGGAGAGTCTGGGTACAGTTGGGAGCACTGGTGCATCGGCTCCATTTTCGGTGGCCAACAAATGCATCACTCCTTAAAGGTAAAGCCCACATGGAGGGAGGTTGCATATACAAAGAAGACAATAAGATACACAGTTCAGAGCTGTAACTTCTATTCAGGTGTCATATTCACAGGCTGGCATGTCATGCTAATTACAACATATGGCATGTAAGGCATTAAAGGCACCATTTGCATACCAAGATTTGGCCATTAACTAAGCTCTGTGCAATGCCGCCCAGATGTATGTCTGGAGGTATTATGCAGAGCTCTGTCTGTCTGTCTGTTTACCCCCATTCTCACCCTGACCTCATACACTAAGTCTATGGTCCATTATCCCCGTTATGTATCACTTGTAATCCCTAATACTCTAGTATTTCCCCCATCCTCACTGTCATCGAGGAATAGGTTAGGAAGCATAGGAAAAACCCAGAGCAGTTGTAGAATTTGTAAAAAGTGTTTATTAGTACTAGCAGTAACATAAAATAAACTTGTTTAGTAGAACTATTTACAAAGGCAGAATAAACAGAGATGATCCATCTGAGTTTTCCTTCAATCTCTCTCTCTCTCTCTGAAAACACTGCATCTCTCTCTCTTTTATGTCGCAACCACTCTCCTTGACAAGCATCCTGTTTTTTTGTAAAATATTCTTGTCAATTTCATGCAGGTGCAGCAAGAACAAAACATCCCAAAACTGAGGCCCCTTCTCCACAACTTCTGAAAAGGGGCTTAAAAACTGCTCTCAAGTTAACCGTTTGAGTTCCCAATAGCTTTTTGCAATCATCTCAAACTATAATTATATACATTTCAACAGCAAAACTTTATAATTTCTAGACAAAGGGATTCCAATATCAGTTACATTTCCACATAATGATCTGCATATATTTTTATACCAGCAGATATGCAAGGGAGGAAAAGAATGAAACAGCAAGGGAAGACTGAGAGACAGTGAGAGGCAGAGAACTGCGAGACTGTCGGAGTGATCAAGTCCCAGGTCTCACGAGAAAATTTGGTTGCGCAACCAGACAGACAAGAGACAGGAAAGGAAAGAACAGAACAGATCCCTGCATTCAAACTCTCCATTACAACTGGGACAGGGTCCTATTCAACTCTGTCACACTCACTGTTTAGTAAAGGAACCCCTAGTAGTCCAGTTGTATATCTCCCTCCCACCCTGGTCTCGGTTGTGTAGTAAAATGGCTCCCTGGTAGTCCAGTGGCACTCCCCTTCTGCCCCAGTTCCAGTTGGAAAATGACTGTCTCTCCCAGTCCAACCATTCAGCATCCATTACTCTGCACCCTCTACCCCCCCCGAATCTGGCACATGACCCACTGAATAACCCCATCCCTGTTGGCAGGCAATCCGGTGGACAGGAATTGACACAGATCTTCCTCTCACCTTCTTGGCTGGCCACCATCTGAATGACAAGGACAGAGTATGTGCGTACTGTAGAAACATTACTAGAGAATTCTTCTTCTATACAATGGGGACTGGCATGGGAGGGGGGAGCATGTCAGCGTCACCAGTGTTGCTGAGGGGCAGGGGGTCATGCATCACTGTGCATGTTGGTAACAACAAGGTTTTTTGAAGTATTAAATAGTGAAGCCTCAGCAGCCTTTTTGTGTCACTGAAATCCTCAGTATATATTAAATATACAAGAAAATCTCTGTGTTCTGATTGACTGAGACAAGGTTCTAGTCATGGCAGTAAGAGAGCACCACCAATGCCTAAAAATAAGTCTCTGCCAACCAGAGCAACTCACAGAATTCATAAGCCCCTTACTTCCTCACTTTCATGTAACCTTCCCCCCTCCAGTTCTGTCTAGGAGTCCTGATCCTATAACGAAGGGGGAGGGCACAGAGACTGAGTATGTCCTGGCACAACTTCACAGAATTAAAACAAAAACAGGCTTTACCTGGCTGATGAAACATTCTTGTAAGGGCCTCCTCTACCGGGGTGGAAAGATCCCAGACAGCGCAGCTTCAGCTGGCTTCAATACGGGGGATGAAAACCTTCTTAGAAGGAAATGTGCAAATTAATTCATTAAAAACTCAGCACCACTACATAAAAGTAAAAACATGGAACATTTAATTATTTTCAGCAAATGATCAGTAAATTTAAATAAATCAATGGAGCAACTCCATGGGGCTGAGAGACTTTAAGAAATGACAGGCAAAGGGCACTTGCACTGACCACAGCTATCGGATTTTCTGCAATAGGGCATAGACCAAACTGGCTCTACACTTTCCCAAATGAGACAAATATTTAGCTCAAACCCTTTACTTCATATCACTTGTCTTTGTTTCTTTTCCTTTGGGAAATGCCTTACTCCTCTCAGCCACCAAACCTTATAGTACCGAAGCATGAAGCAGCCTAAAAGCCTCCCACGGCTGCTCCCAAACCTTGCTTCTCAAAAAAGCCAAACCAGGTGCCAAATACCTCCTTACATTCCAAGCTAAGAACAAGCATTTGTCAATGCCGAATGTTTGCTTGCTGGCATTGGCATTGGTAGTGTTGAAGTTACAGAGCTGCATAATAGGAATGGCAGCGAAATATTGAACTGAAGCCAACCCCACCACCACCCTGCAGAGACTGACAGGCATCGGGGTGTGCCTTTGGGTCATCAGGCATAATGGCCATGCCATTTCACCACACCCTACCCTGCAGACACTGACAAGTGTCACAGTGTGCCTTGGGGTCTTTGGGCCTTATGCGCACCCCATTCCATCAGGAAATATGGTGAGATGGGTGCGGTATAGGAGAATGGGGTAAAGTTTGGGCCCGAAGAGACTGAGGCACATCTTGATGCCTCTCACTGGCTGCAGGGTGTGGGTGGGGGTGGAATGGTATGAGCATGACAGGCAAGAATCCCAAGTCACACCCCGATGCCTGTCATTCTCTACAGGGTGGAGCGTTATAGTCGGAAACCCTAACGCCTCAGGCATTTGTTGGTATTTTCACTCCAAATTTTCAACATGGTTTTTGTGACCCCCACTCATGAACAGTGGCAATATCAGTTTGTTAGCCAAAACTGCTTTTGCACAGCGACTATGGCATTTGGCACCACAGGTGCAAAAACAAATTCCGAACAGGATGTGAAAAATGACAGCGGTACTGTTCATGGGGAGGTGTGAAAATCTTAAAAAAACTGGTGAAGTCATGAGCGTGTGTAAAAACTGTGCAACACACACCAGTAATGTAACTAGTTTGGGGATTTTTTTACAGCAGATTGTTAACACAGGCATTTTGGGACCTCTGATCATGAACAGGGTCAGTGTGATTCTCTTTATCTGTCCCGAACAATGATTTCCCACAGCGACTACGCATTTCCGTGCTGAAAGTGTGAAAACACATTTCAGCCATGTTTTGAAAATGACAGCTGTACTGTTCATAAGGAGGTGTGGAAAAATGCCACTGGTGAAAATCTGGACTGAAAATATTACAAATTCATGAACTTACAAAGATGCGTGGAAACTGCGCAATGCTCACTTGTAACACAGTCATTTTTGCAAATTTTTTCACCAGATTTTCAACATAGCCATTTTAACACCTCTGCTCATGACCAGTGTCACTGTGATTTTCTTAATGTGTCCTATACATTGATTTCGCACACCGACTGCACCATTGTGCGCTACATGGGCAGAAACACGTTGTGGGCGAGATGGGAAAAATGACAACTGTACTGCTCATAAGGAGGTGTGGTAAAATGGCAATGTTGAAAATCTGGAGTGAAAATACTGAAAATTTGTGAACTTATGAGCGTGCGTAGGAACTCTGCTACGCATGCTCGTAAAACAGTCATTTTTAGGAATTTTTCACCAAATTTTCAACATAGCCATTTTAAGACCTCTGCTCATAAACAGTGTCACTGTGATTTTCTTAATGTGTCCTGTAAATTAATTTCGCACACCAACCGCGCCATTGTGCGCTACATGGGCGGAAATACATTTTGGGTAAGATGTGATAAATGACAGCTGTACTGCTGATAAGGAGGTGTGGTAAAATGGCAATGTTGAAAATCTGGAGTGAAAATATTGAAAATTCGCGAACTTACGAACGTGCAGTAGGAATCAACAACGACGCCATAAAAGAAATTTGTAGAATTTTTCCACCAAATTTTCAAATAGGCTTTTTGAGAGCCCACCTTATGAACAGTGGCAGTGTCATTTTGTTAATCAGTCCCAAAAGGTGATTTTGCGCAGTGGCTGCGAAATCACCCTTCAAGCCCGAGTAACGCCATGACAGTAACATCATTCATGAGAAGGGGTCCCAAAAACCCCATGTTGAAAATTTGGTGCAAAAATTCCAAAAAATGCCCGAGGTATGCAGCAAAGTTGGAAAAACCCTATCTATAACATTATACAGCTTACCGGCATTTCCTCAGTTCACGGTTGGCTTTGAAGAGTGCAGACGTGTTCCCAGTCCACTGAAGATCATCGCGCCAGACTCCGGAGGTAAATATGAGGTGGGGGTTTGGGGAGGCAGGAGTGAACAGTGGGTGGAGTGCGGTGGGGGCAGGAGACTGCGAGGACCGTTTTCAAATTTGCAGTTTTTGTTTTTTTTTAATTAGTAAGACGAGGCGGGACGTTTGCCACGCTGGGGTGGGCTCCCAGCGTGACAGCTGGAAAGGCTGTTTGGGGGGGCTGGAGCTGAAGTGGGATTGGGAACCCCCGTCGGCCATACGGGCTAGTGCCACGCTGGGGTGGGTTTCCAGCGTGGCAGCTGTAAGGCTGTTTGGGGAGGTTGCAGCTGACGGGGATTGGGCACCCCGTTGGCCAAGCAGGGCTTGTGCCATGCTGGGGTGGGCTCCAGCATGGCAGCTTGTAAGGCTGTTGGGGGGTAACCTCCATCGGCCATACAGTCTGCGGGGAGCGCATCAGCACGCCAATCTGCGCAGTGCAGTTGAGGGGGAGCTCTGCTCACTGAAGCAGAGCTCTCCCTTTCAACTGTATGCCACTGCATTTTCCTGCTGTCATAGACAGCTGGAGCAGTGATTGGTGCACTGCGACTGCGCCTGCAAATACACTGACTGAATTGGAAGAGGCTGACACACCTCTGGAAAACTCGGATGATGGCACTATGTTTCTTGCACATGCGTTCAAGCAAACATAAAAAGGCCTGCAACAGAGCATAACAATGGTCCCCTGCTTCAACATCACTGTTTTCTGAAACTGCATCCCTTAATGGGTCTAACAGGTCCTGCCCCAGACACAGGCATGGCAGGCCCTAAAGGCAAATCCCAGGATGCAGCCAACTTCTCTTACCTCCAGCAGCGTGCCACACAAGAAATGGCTCTCTGAATCTGACACCTTCAGAAAGCCCTGTTGTGGTCCTGTCACCACCATGACAGCCCCACTGCCTTGATCCTGCTACAGTTCTTTTGGGAAACTGGGACCCCCAGCCTCCAGATAGTTTTGCTCTCTCTATCTCTTTGGCCCCTCCTGAAAAACCCAGCAGTGGTATACCTGGCCCCAAATGACCACCAGCTCTTGCCACCTTCCCTCGGAAACCTCTCATCCATTGCACCAATGCTGCCAGCTGACACCTTTTGGGCTGGGGAGATTTAGCCCCCCCCCCCCGCCACACTGGCCCTACTAGCTTGCAGAATCTTCAACTCTCCCTGTCCCTCCAAAACCCTGGGCTTAAATATAGATGAACTCCACCATCTACTGGGCAGAACAAGGAAATCATCCCCTATGCTAACTAAAGGGACCAGCAGGGGGAAGGAGGAAAAGAAAAAGAAACTCAAAGGTAGTAAGCCCACCCCGCAAAGGGTGGGCTTACACTCGTCCCTCATTAAAATCATTTTCTCCTGCAAATGCGACAGAAAGGGGATCTTCCAAGGAACCCCCAAACCAGGCTGGATATGCACATTCTGTACCTGACCCAGGGTCCCCTCGGTCACACCCAGCACCCAACCCTTCTAGCCTCCTACCTATCTTGCCCCTTGGAGCGAGTTTGGTTGAAATTATTTAAGAAGAAACAATGCACTAAAGTTAAAACTTAAGCATTACACTTGCTATGGTCAGGCTGTCAGTGAATGTTTAACTCTTTAAACATTTATTTAACTTTTAAACATGCAAACTGAGAACTACTTAAACAGAAATACCACTCACACACTGCACTCTCTCACATGCACACAAGACTCCCACTCACTCAGTATTCATACCAAGGTAGAAATGGTACTTCAGAATTATTATTAGTAGCATTATTTTTATTATTATTATTAATAGTTGCTCCACATGGGAGCAACTGCCTGGAACAATTTAATTCTTTCTCTCTCTTTTTTTTTTTTTTTAAACTTTTAACACAACAATCTCAGAGGGTTAGTCCAAACAGGTTCTTCTGCCTCCAAAATGGGGATCGTCCTAAGGCACCCTCTGCTGGGCACAGAGATTAAACAACTTTAAAGAGTCGCCAGAAAAAAACGCATCTTGATTTCAAAGTGAACAGTCCCGGCAAATCACAAAATGCTGAGCAGCTTCCTCCTTAGATAGCAAGTCCTCCACCGTGGGGGTAGTAATAGTCTGTATCCAGCTTAATAGTCTCCTCACCGAAATAATCCATTGGGATAATATAATACTTCATGCGATTGCCTGCCACATCTTGTACCAAGGTGAAGTGCATAAATAGCATATGTCCTGCCCAAGGTGTAGAAAAGCACATGGCCCTCGCCTTCTGGATGATAGCCTTTCCGGGTGCCCCAGGTGCTTTTGTAACTTCTGGACCATTCCCCAGACTACCCAATCCACCCTTTTCTCTTTGATGATGTCTCAAAGTCTTTCAGACACATAAAGGTACTCTGCATTGGGGTATGCCACAGGAATCCTTCTCTGTACCCACCTCTCTTCCTGTGACCATTCAGGAAGGTACCTCACACTGGTGTGTCAGGCGGCTCCTGGCTCCAGCCACACCTGGGTATGGTACAGGACATTAGTAGGATCGCTGCTTAGCAGGCCATCCATTTTTCATGCAGGTCCTTGTTTTGTGCCAGAAGGCACAGGGTGGTGTCAGGCAGCTTCACTGCAGGCTGCTGATAAGGCTGAGGAATGGCTCTATATACCCCATGGTCAGCAAACTGAAAACATTTGAAGTCTTGTCCTGGGGCAATGGAACAGGCACCTCCCAAACAACCTCATCTCCCACCTCCTCTTCTGTGGCACAATCATGCATACTTGAATGTGAGGCCTCCCCCTTTGAGGCACTGAAGGAGATGCCGTCACTAGGCAGTGAACCTAAGGCCAATCCCTGGGCCATGGGGGGCCGCCAGCTGCTGAACCTAGTCCTCTGCCTCTCCCTATGCCACAGGGATAGCTGATGGTGGCAGACAGTGTGGGACTGGGCAGACTTCTGTGCCTCACATCACCTGCACTGGCAGGTTCCTCCACAGCTTCCACCACTACATCCACCTCCGGGTTTTCAGGCTTTGGCATTGAGGCAGGGGCTGGTGTGTTGACCTCTGCCCCCAAATCCAGGCTTTCTTGTGAGAACAATGATGCAGTGCCCACAAATGTTCCCATGGGGTAAGGCCAAGGGTAGCCAAAGGGAGTGCCTTCCCAAATGCCCACAGTCAACCTACTGGAGCAGATCGAGCACAGGGGCAGCTTCACCACTCCTTCCCCTCGGAATCCACACCAAACACATTTCTCTTCTGCTGCTCCTCTTCCAGCTGATTTACACAACCATGCCTGCAATGACACGAGGATAGTGTTATGGGGTTGCTCTGTTGGAAACTTCTCAGCAGGCTCTAACGACACGTCTTCTCCTCCACCACAAGCACAGAAAATGGCGCCTCGGGGGGCCGTGGCTTGGCTAGACAAAAGATGGCAGCTTAATCCACTCCTTCTGGGAGGGAAGATGTAATCTATCCTCATCCACCTTCTGCCAGTTCATTTTTCAGTGCCAGCTCCTAAGATCATCCTGCACACTTCCTGCTTTACAAATTTTGCAAGTCATTTTGAGCCTTTTTACCTCTGTTTGGACACACTACCTCTGCTAATTACCAGGCCTCACTGCTCAATACTATGGCTGGCCAGCAGCTACAATCTAACTCTCTCGCCAGAGTGGAAGTGATGTTCTCCAAATTATTGTCAGATATTAATGATTTAAAAGAAACTACTCATCAAAACTCAGCTACATTGGAGTCTTTAAACCAGAGAATATCTGTCACTGAGAACTCAACAGTTCAAAACACAACATCTGTCCACGAGCTTCAGGCTACAATTCGAATTCTGGACCATACAATAAGAGCTCTGCAATCTAAAATTGATGATACAGAGAATTGCAATAGAAGGAATAACTTAAGTTTTTTTTGGTTTTCCAGAAGGTGCCGAGATGGGAGATGCAACTGCATTCCTTTTACATGTTTTACCAGCACTCTTAAAGTTACCCCCCGATCTAGCTGTAACCATTGAAAGATCCCATCATATGTTAGGTCCAAGGCTACAACATGATCAACGGCCTAGACCAATCATTGCCCGTTTTCTGAATTATGCCCACACTGAACTAATATTAAAATATGCTAGAAAAATAGAGTCATTATGCTGACAAGAACACAAAATCTCCATATATAGAGACTTCTCAAAGGAGCTTATAGCCAAATGGAAAGAGTATAATCCTTTGAAACAAATACTTCATCAAAGAGGCATAAAGTTTGCTGTACGTTACCCCTCTGTAATGCGCCTCTTTCTTGGATCTGCATTCAAAGATTTCAGCTCTCCCGATGCTTTAGCTAACTATCTTGGTACTGATTTGAGCTCTCTCACCTTGGGAAACCCGAACGAGGAAGACAGTCCGGTCTGCATTTTGGAGTCCACTCGGAGGTAAAACACTGTTGCGTAAGAACGAGGAGGAAGCTCCGCTGAACCAACACTCCCAAGTAATGTTGTTCCACCTGTTCTACCTCCTGGACAATCAAGTAGGCTGCAAGGAAAACTCATGTCTGGTTCCCGTACATCTAATTGCTCCAGCAGCATTAGTGAAGATCCTCCCAAACTTCCTCAAGCAATACCCTCCTACCCTCAAGCTAAATCTCCCATCCCTCGGAGTAATAAATTCGCCATATTGGCTGAGGTATGCATTCCTCACTGAAGGACTTATCGACGCAAACCACAGAGGATCCTTCCCCTAATTCAGGTGCTCTACCACAAGGCAGCTTATCAGCTGACTCCTCTTGGGCTGAAGCTACCGCAAGCTTTCCCCTTAAATCTCTAGAACCTCCCAAAAAGAAACGAAGGCCGAAGACGAAAAGGAAAAACTTCATCAGCTCCACTAAACCGCTCAAAGCAATGGTGACCTGATCTATGCTCTGTTCATTTCAGGAGAGATCTATTCTCTCTCCTGGTTTGTTTTATCCAGGAGACTGTTTGCTTGAGAACCAGTTCTTGTTGTTGTCAGGCTATGTATCGTGCTGCGTTCACAAAACCAATTACTTCGCTTTCAGCTGGTTGTGATTGTGAAAGGCTATACATCGCTGATAGTCTTGACATCATTATTTTTGATTTGAAACCTGCCTTTTGGCTTCCCTTCAGTGGAAACTTGATACTATATTATTTTTCTTTAACTCCCTCAGTTTTTTAGGTAATATCTGGCTGATTTAATTACACCTGGCAAGCTAGCTGTTTTGCTATTTTCTCTGTCTTTTTTGGGGGGATAGTTGCTTAGATTATAGCTCCAGGCTGCATTACTTCTTTCACTTTTTACTTTCATACCCCAGTACCTGTTTTACTTTAACATACTCTGACAGTATAAGCATTTGAGTACTTTATTACTCTATTCTTTGAAGGTTATATAATCATAATATGTTGTACTCCTTTTAACTATTTTATCTGTTCTACACCATAATTCCATAATAATAATAATATACTTTATTACTTATGCACCTTTCAAATTTCAAGGCACAGTACAATAAGATATAAATACAAAAAACCAGCATCATAAAACCAAACAAAATCAAGTCAGAAAACAATACAACCATAGCTTTTTCCCAGAGGAAAGATTTCAAAGCCTGTTTAAAACTCCCCACAGTCGTGTACTCCTTAATCCGACGGGGTAGAGAATTCCAAAGGGAAGGGGCAGCAAACATAAAAGCGCAGGCCCCAGCAGATTATAAAGTCACCCTTGGAGTCTCTAGCAACCCCTCATCGGCTGAGCGGAGCGATCTCACAGGGTGGTAAGGATTCAGGAGTTCTTTTCAGGTAATCAGGGCCCAGATCATGCAGGGAACTAAAAGTCAGTAATCCAACTTTGAAGGTGATCCGCCACTGAACTGAGAGCCAGTGCAGATCTCGCAGCACTGGTGTAATGTGAGAAGATCTAGGAGTACCCACCAACAACCGAGCTGTGGAATTCTGCACCAGCTGCAAGCAGCAGATATCAACCCCCGGAAGCCCAAAGTAAAGCGAGTTGCAATAGTCTAGGCGCGAGGTCACAAAGGCATGAATTAAAGCTGGCAGATCACTAGACGGAACAAGGTGCTTGATCCTGGTGATGTTTCTTAGATGGTAGAAAGATGACTTAACCACCACTGACACCTGGGACAGAAGAGTCAGCCCCGCATCTAATATCACCCCCCAGGTCTCGCACCCATTGAGAGACATGTAGCTCGACATCCCCAAAAAACAATCCAGATGGGAAGTCGCAGCAGGTCCTCCTATCCAGTGATCCGAATCCAAAACCATCACCTCCATCTTCCCAGAGTTCAACTTCAGCCAATTGGACCTCATCCAATCCTGGATTTCATTGAGGCAGCTGTTAAATCACACCTCCCCATTGTTTTTTTCTGCCTCTTCCTGGAATTCAGTATCTACATTATTATTATACCTGCTGGCTATATTTGGGGCATTGTTACAAAAAGCACTAATTAATATTTTCTCTTTTATATCCTAGTTTTACTCAAAACCCTACTATTAAAAAAGGTTTCTTTGCTATACCTCTTTCCTGATATGAGGCTGAACTAGACCTATTAGATATGCCTAGTCACCCCATATACCTAACTGATGGGCAGTTTTTGAGTAAAGGGAATTAGGTCATACTATTAGATTTTCCTTTAATTACAGCTAGCTCCAAAACCGGATTTACTCCTTATATTTCCTGCTCTATATTTGACTCCAGGTGCAGGGATCTTAGTGTATGTGTGTGTGTGTGTGTGTATATATATATATATATATATATATATATATATATATATGTATTTATTTATTTATTTAGTTTTTGTTTACCGGTAAGTACACTAGACAAATTTATGCCTATTTTCAGGAACGACACGGAGAGTACAAAGGGTACAACAGGTACATCGATACAGCAATTGGTTCAGATGAATACATTAGATACAGAAACAGGAGAAAGACAATTTTACAGTTTTTACATTTACGTGGAAAGTACACCCAGATACAATGCTGGGGCAAGGTATAGATTGGAGATAAATACAATGACCAACAGGACTAGTGAGGATTTGTGAGCATAGGAACATCATAGAGTCAGTCAAACAAGGAGGGATTAGGGCAGGTCATAAGCGCAAGAGTGGTGCGCCAGAGCAGGAGAGAAGAAGCCCGGCACCAGTGGGCACCCGGTGACTAAGGGGCTTAGGACATTCACAGCGAGAGGCCAACTTAAATGATCCCACAGGAAGGTCCGAAAAGCTTGTGAGAGGGGGCAGTACGGACTCTTTCAGGAAAGGAGTTCCAGAGCCTGGGACCATGGACAGCAAAACTCCGTCCCCATGATGGTGCGGTGGAAGGTACATTTAGTAGCCGGGGCCTTGGGATCTCAGCAGGTAGGGGAGAGGTCAGCAGGGGCAGAAACCCGGGCCAGTTCCGGAGGGGTGCGGAGCTAAGTACTTTATAAGAGGCACCCAGTGCTAAGATGGGTGATTGAGTGGGGATAGCCAGCCAAGCTTCTCGTAGAGCTCACAGTGATGGGTGAGGAGGGGGGCGCCAGGGCAACCAACAGATGTTGTTGAATGCTGTGCTCCACTTGCTTAGGAGGGTCTTAGAAGTCATGAGCAAATATGAGGGAGCCAGAGTTGAGGGAGGGAAGTAGTACTCCCCTGGCAAGAGCTATACGAGCCGCTGGAGTGAGGTTGTACCGAGCCCTGTAGGCCATCCCCAGCTTACGGTTTACCCCACTGCAGGCATTATGGATATGACTACCAAGGTCCAGTTGGGGATCAAGCATCACTCCAAGATATTTGAGGGAGGTCACGGTAGGGAGAGGGGAGCCATCTTCATAGTTGATATGTAGGGGAGTTGAAGAGGCCCGTGATTTGGCAGAGGAACCAAGAGCATAGCCTGGGTTTTGTTTGATTGAGGACCAATTTATGGTTGGAGAGCCATGCTTGGATGTTCCAGAGGTCTTCAGATAAGTGACAGTTTAGTGTGGCTGTATCACAGGAGGGCCAGGAGAACCAGGTCATCCGACATGATGACACGGCAGCTGGAGACCACATCGGGAGATTGTTGATGAACAGGGAGAAGAGTAGGGGACCCAGCACAGAGCCCTGAGGGACACCAGAGGTAACAGGCCGGGGCGCAGAGAGGACTTTATTGAATTTAGTTAGTTGTTTTCTGCCATATAGGTAGTCAGAGACCCAGTTTAGGGCAGAGGGAGACAAACCAAGGGACCTCATCTGCAAGGCAAGCAGGTCGTGGTCAACGAGGTCGAACGCCTTGGATAAGTCAATAGATACCACACCTGAGAGTTTTCCCTGATCCATAGTAGCTCTGATGCTGGAAGAGACAGAGATGAGAGCCGTGGTAGTGCTGTGCCCTCAGCGAAAGCCGTGTTGGGCCGGGGTCAGCAGATCATGGGAGTGGATATACTCCGAGGATTTGTTTGGCGACCACCTTTTCCAGGAGCTTGCTGACAGCAGAGAGGATAGCTATGGGACGGTAGTTGTCCAGGATTTTGGGGTCGCCTGCTTAGGACAGGGACGACCTTGGCAACCTTCCAGATATCAGGGATCAGTCCCTGGGTAAGGGATAGGTTGAAAATGTGGGCCACCGGGGAGGCTATAAGGGGGACTCCTAGTTTGAGAAGCTTGGGCTCCAGGTCATCAGGGCCGGGGCTAGCATACTGGGAGAGACCAAGAAGGAGAGACTGCACCTCGCTTACCGATACCGCCCTTAGGCAAAATGGAGGGCGGGGAAGACCAGACTCCCGCTGGGACGTGGAGGCAGAGCCGTTTAAGTTCCGGGCTGAGGACCCGAGCGGGAGAGCAGAAGGAAGGTCAGTGAAATGAGAGTTTAGTGTGTTAGCCATCACGTGAGGATTGTTGCAGGAGACTCCTTCGATGAGCATGTCAGTGACCCTGGAGTAGGAGCGACCGCCGACCAGTGATTAGATGGTTCTCCAGAACCGTCTGGGGTCTTTAGCAGAGCTGAGAAGGGCGGCCTTGCAGAAGTCGCTTTTTGCTCCCCTGATCATTTCTTGCACTCATTTCTGAGTTTCTGTATTGCTGTAACAGGGCAGTATCGCGTGAGCGTTTTAACTGATGCCAGCATTTGTTTCTCGCTCGCATGCGGGAGAGGAGACCCCCATGCAGCCACTGGGTGGCTGTCCCACGGACCCTACGCCTAGTGATAGGGACATGCCTATCTTGTAGATCCACAAAGATGTTATGGAACGCGGCGACGGCAGATGAGGGATCCAGTGCTCTGTAGACTATTGACAGTCCGTAAGCCTGAGTTCCTCCAGGAACAGGTCCGGGTTTAATCTGGCAAAGTTTCGAACCTGGATGATTTTGTGGGGAACCTTAGGGGAGGGGATATTCCATATGCACAGAACCGGTGAGTGGTCCGATATGGCGTCAGGTAGGGCCCCTACTGAGGAGATCCTCTCGGGACGGTTTGACATAAACCAGTCCAAGAGGGAGCAGGAAGTGCCGCTTGCCTTTATTAATGGTGGACTCTTACAAGTTGTGTTAGATGGTGGCAAGCAGGGCCTCAAACTGCTTGATCGTTTTCCCCATCCCAGTTCAGGTTAATGTCCCCCAAGATAAGGAGTTCATTTACCCCTGTACTGGGACAGACAGTATCCAGTAGATGGGAGAGGCCCTGCAGCCTGCCCTTAGGTGGGTTGTAGGAGCATACCACGTGCAGTTTCTTGGTGTTGCCAAGCAGCAGCACGGTGTGGAGGAGCTCACAGGTTGACGGCAGCACGGAGGTATGGTTTATAAGGGATACGTTGAGGTGGGCCCTGTAGTAAATCAGGATACCGCCTCCCCTTTTGCTACCTGTTCTGTCCTGCCGTTTGAGCTCATAGCCAGGGAGCCTGCAGACCGAGTCGGGAGTCTGGGGTTTGAGCCAGGTCTCGGTTATCCCCAGGATGTCAGGCTTGTAGAGAGTGACCCATGCAGTGAGCTCGTCAAGGTTGGGAAGTAGACTCTGAATGTTGATGTGAGCAACTTTCAGGCCCTTTTCCATCCACCATTTCTGAGGAGAGTCAAGGGTGGTGGGGCCAGGATTGACTTCGATGTCGCCAGATAGGGCAAGGGACAGTAGGATTAGCCACAGGAGGGGTCCTCTTGGGGGGGACCTTTTGATTTCTGGCCTCCAGACCTGACGTCATTCTATCTTGATTTGGGGCAGGACAAGTCTAGGCAGCAATCCGCTAGGGGGATGGCGGGGACCAACGGCATTAGCCATAAGGTTAGAGAACATAAAATCGGTCGTGGAGCAGTGGTGGATGGACCTGCCACAGCCACTGTCCTGTCCAGGGGCAATGTCCGAGAGGAGGGGGATGAGTCCCAGGATAAGGGTAGCCAGGAGAACAAAGTGGGAAGGGGGGGGAATGGATTTCTTTAGCAGAGATCATGCCGAGAGGCCGATCTTGGATTGAACAGGGGGTATACTGTAGAGGACCTAGGAGCAGTGAGGTGACAGACAGCAGTGTCAGGCAGGAGCGCCGAGCAAACACCAGGGGTGTGGCTACTGATCTGGTGTGATAACGAGCACCAGGGGTGTGGCTACTGACCTGATGTGATGATAACGAGCACTAACTGGAGGTCCAAAGACACTTTAGCAATGACAGTAACAGTAACATTTTGGATTAAAAAACAGTTTCAGGATACTGTACGATTGTCTGAAAAGGTCAAAGAAGTGACACATTAGGAATTTAGCAGTAAAACACTTTTAGTAATAAGCAGCAGTCACAGGATACACAGCAGGTTACTGGAGTGAATTGGATAGAACAGGGTTTGCAGGCTCAGTGGGCACAGAAAAGGCAGGGCGTAGGAGAAAAACCTGTGGAGGGGGTAAATTCGACTCCACCCCTATCAAGCCAATAGGCAAGTTAGCTGGCAGTGGGCGGGGTAAGGCGATGGATTAAAAGTCACCTCTGAACCAGGGCGGGTGGGTGGGCTATTAAAAGCCGTCGCTTCACCAGGGATCGCCGCTGGGCTGCCGGAAACAGTTCTCCTGCAACCAGCAGGGGCACGATTGTAAGTCCTGATTTTTGTGATTCCTTCTGACTGGGTCCCGAGGAGGCCTGCGGAACAGAACAAGCCGGCACCTCCACTGAGCGCTACCTTGGAGGCCCGAAGCATGATGCGAGAGGGGGGGGGACCTCCAGGTCAAGGTTCTCTCTCCTCCATTGAAAACGAGTTTGTTTTTTTAGCAGGGGAGCTCCATTTAAATCAAGAGGGCTTAGGAGGTGAGCGATGACATCAGCCAATCCCCGGCGAGATGGACAAAGACAGTTTCGGCGCCAAAGTTGAAAAGTAGTTGGACAAAGGGCAGGATTTCGTCCGCACGCCATCGCTTCACCAGGGATCGCCACTGGGCTGCCGAAAACAGTTCTCCTGCAACCAGCAGGGGCACGATTGTAAGTCCTGATTTTTGTGATTCCTTCTGACTGGGTCCCGAGGAGGCCTGCCGGTGCTTGCCAGAACAAGCCGGCACCTCCATTCGGGAGCGTATATATTATTATTATTATATTATATATATTATTCATACTTCTAAATATTTATCCTGGAGCTATATTCTCCTCCAAATTGTGACTCTAATCTGTGATTAAGTTTAATAACTTGCCAACTGACATGTTTTATGCAAATAATGCTACTAAAGTATTCGGTTCCCCTGAATCAGTCGTTTAAAATAACACCGGTTTCTCAGTTAGAATGTTCGGACTTCCAGCAAATAGAAGCTGGCACCTTTATCAACATTGTCATTACCTGTTTTAATATTCATATACTGGTGTTTGTTTGTTTATATATATATATATATATATATATATATATATATATATACACATACACTATACTACCCTTTTTATTAGCTGAGGTTATTACAATTCCCTGCCTTATAGGATATAGTTAAATTTTGATCTAATTTGTTCGATAGAATTGATTTTGTAATACTATTAGGTTTAAATCTAGTATCTGACCATTACTTGTTATTCTTGTTGAAGGTCCCTCTCGGTCCTTTCCTCTACCGGTGCCCTGGTGAGTAGCGAGAGAGTCATTTGGCTGGTTAGCTGACTCTTATCTCACTGTTCCCTTAGAAATACTCTTAGTTTATTAGCATGTTAATATTGTGGTTGATTAATAATGTGTCTCTCTTCTTCCTCTATTTACTCCTGTTACAAGAAGTTACCTGTGCTGACTATATTCTTTACATCATATTTTGTCAACTTAAGTGATCCTGCCTCTCTACACATATACAGAGTTGCTCTTTTTTATCTCCTGAGCCGTCCTCTATTTTATCATTATGTTCCTCACTATTCCAATAACTGTCTTTTTTCCTCAGTAACAATACCATGAAGGATCTAATTTTATATACTTGGAATGTGAAGGGACTTAATTCTCCCTGTAAGCGAAAGCAAATATTCTCTTATCTTAAAAAACATAAAGCTAACATTGCTTTCCTTCAGGAAATTAAACTGTTAGTAGAGGATGTAACTAGACTTAAGAAAGACTGGGTTGGTCAAATCTATGACTCATCCTTTACCACAAAAAGAGATGTTGCTATACTTATCCACAAAAACCTTAAATGGTTTCTTATAAACTCCATTTCTGATGCAAAAGGTAGATGGGTAATTGTTAAACTAACTACCCCTTCCAGCCCCCTTATGCTTTTTAATGTCTACACACCCAACACTGATTCCCCAGCATTTTTTCATAATCTAGCACAGCAGGTATTATCCAACAATGCGGACAACACTCCAATAATCTTAGGAGGGGATCTTAATCTGGCCCTAGAACCTAGTATGAACAGAAGTAACACTTCCATAGATACCCACCCCAAAAGTATTAAAGCCGTCTCATTAGTAATGAAAGATTTGGGCCTCTCGGACATCTGGCGGCTCTTTCACCCTCGTGACCAAGATGTCACCTTTTATTCTTCACTACATAAGACATATAGTAGACTCGACTACTGGCTGACCTCTCAAAACATAACTGAAAAAAATATTGACTCTTCTATCTTGCCCATGGTAATCTTGGACCATTACCCAGTTAAACTACACTTCCTATAGGGTCCCCCACAACCCAAATCTTCTTTTTGGCATCTTGACCCTCTTCTGCTTAAAGATCCTAACTTCATACCTATGATCAAATCTCAGATTAAAGAAGTCCTCCCTCATAACAATCCATCTGATATCTCTATGAGCACTGTTTGGGAAGCACTTAAAGCCACTTTTCATGGAAAAATAATCAGCTATGCTGCCCACAGGAAAAAATTAAGAGAACAACAACTAGCTGATCTTGAAAAATCCCTTAAATCTAAAGAAGCCCACTATTTCAGTTCCAATTTACATAATCCTACCTCCAAACTTCATCTAGAAATTCTCCAATTAAGGATTAAAATAAACAAACTGATTTCCCGTAAGACTGAACTGGCTCTGTTTAAACTGAAACATATATTTTAGGAGCAGGAAGATAAAAATGGGAAGCTCCTTTCTTACCAACCTAAAGCTCAGCAGATAGAACAACATATTTTAAGTCTTAAAGACCATCAAGGTACAAAACACACTGATGGCCTTTCTGTGAACCATATTATGAAATCTTTCTATCAATCATTATGTTTCAATTTAAACCCCGCCCCTACCTTACACATACAGCAGTTTTTAAATAATCTACATTTGCCTCATCTTTCCACCTCTGAATCAAACTCCTTAGATGAACCTTTTTCTCTGGAAGAAATTCAGCAAGCTTTATCTTCCATGAAGTCTGGTAAATCCTCTGGGGGAGATCGTTTTCCAGTAGACTTTTATAAATTGCTTTCTGACACTCCTTGTCTGATCCTTTTCAAACTGTTCCAAGAAGCCACTGATAAAGGTAAATTCCCCCATCCTGCACTGAGGCAATTATAACTTTAATCCCCAAGAAAGACAAAGACCCTTCACTTCCTGCAAGTTATAGGCAAATATCTTTATTAAACACTGATGGAAAGATATTTGCTAAACTACTATCATCACACCTTGCCTTGATTCCCAAGTTATCTCACTGCTCACAAACTGGGTTTATCTAGAACAGATCAGGCGCAGACCATCTAAGTTCTCTAATTTAATCCATAAGGCCAAATCTCTTAACTTCCCGCATCAGCAGGGACACTGGTTTACCGGGATTGAGAAAGGACATATTCCATTTTGCACATTGTAAAAAACGGTATTGTCACCGGTGTATGCTAAGCCAAAATCCGGTTTTACCAGTATTTGGTTATGTGTACTTCATTTAACAAGTTTTAACTCTGCTAACATGAATTTTAGCAATTTTGACCTCCACTGTTGCACATCCTTCCATCCTTGTACCAATTTAAAGTTATTTTAGGTACAAGATGTGATGGCAGCAGCAGTACTATAGCCCCCATCCCTAAGGTGTGATGGAAGCAGCATTACGGCCCCATCCCTCAGGTGCGATGGCAGTACCAACAGCACTACAGCCCCATCCCTCTGGTGTGATGGCAGCAGCAACAGCACTGTGACCTCCCTCCTCCCCAGGTGTGACAGAAGCAGCAGCACTGCGGCTCCCATCCCTAGGTGTGATGGCAGCAATACTTCATTCCCCATCCACCAGTGGTGATGGCAGAAGCACTACAACCTCCACCCCTTGGTGATGGCAGTAGCAACAATGCAGTCCACATCCTCTGGGGTGATGGCAGTAGTGACAGCACTATGATCCCTTTCTTCAACACCCACACCCACATGCACAAGTTACAAATTACTTGGTCTCTTTGCCTGTTAGAACTCAGATGTGAATTAATCTGAACCACCACCACTAAGGTGGACCACCTTTGTTTTTCCTATCTATAATTTAACTGCCTGAATTGATTTCTGCCCCTGACACTGCTGACCAGGGTTAGGGGAACAGACTTGGTGTTGGAGGCCAGCTGGTGGTGAACACCTGAGTGTCCAACAACCACTCACCTTCTTCTCGGAGGGAGGAGGGAGGGTGGGTTCATGGCTCATCATTTTCTGGCCCCTAGTGGAGGCCAGAGGCATGACAACACATCAGCCCTCACTGCAGGAGGGAGCATGACAGATGTTGGCTTGTGCCTTGACATCATGTGACCTATCACGCTCCCAAGAAAATGGGAAAACACCCGTTGGCCAACCAAAGGATGGCTGCTGGTCCCCCCATAAGCCAGAAGCCCCAGACATGTATCTGTTCTGACCCCTGCCATGCCCAGGATACATAGGAAGCTTTCTGTGGCAATTCTCCTCCCCTGGTAGCCTCCCACAGGGGTAGGGGCCCCACTCAATGAAGGGTTACTTTGGGTTATCTGGTAGTACAGCAGTAAGGGGCAGTGGATGGTGGTCAGGACTCCACAGCAGTGGTAGGGGGCCTTGGCAGGCCTGAAGGAGTGGATGGCCAGGGGGTAGGAGGAGCAGAAAAACACATAAACTTAAATTTGCTTCATTGAAATCAAGTGTCTTCACCTAAAAAATCCACAAGTGATTAGTGGAGGACCTTCAAATGGATTCATGCATCTCCTAGACATGCTTTTTTTTTTTATTTGGTGTCCATGAAAAGGGTGTCTCCCAGTTTTCATGTCTGAACTCGGATGTGAATTGAGCACCACTCTGCCCACCAGCATCATGCAGCCCCTGGGGTCTTACCTTCTGTATGTCATTGACTGTGCTTTCAAAATCCACTGGCAAACATAAGTACACTTAAACACTTAACATTTGTTTTTTGCTGAAGCAGTCTATCAGAAAACTTTTTGTTGTCACAGAGACTGAAACAGCAGGTGGGAGAAAAGGTGCAAATGATCCAATTCACCTAAATGAGGTGCTGACTGTGAAGTCTTTTCATAAGTAGTAAGGTAGTTTTTTCCTTGTGAACATACTTTAATTCAGATTCGTTTTTCATTCAAACAATTGAGGATTTTGGATGGCCCTGCTGATTATAAACTTGAATTAACTAGTTAGTAACAGTGATCCTGCGTTTAGCAATCTACAACCTAGATGCTTATATGCAAAGAATACAATATAAACCTGACTAAAATCTAAAAACAAGCTTATAACACACATTCAATGTATCTGAACATTTATCTTTACCTATACAAAATCATTGCAGCCCAAGCAAAACTCAGGTAAATTACATGGTACCCTGACTACTATTCTATGATGTAGTAAACATATATTGGCATTTTCTTATATATATATATATATATATATATTCTTTGTAAACCAAGTAAGGCCCACTAGGCAGAACTGCTTGTTTTCAGGAGTGACCTAGAAGCTCTGGGGAGGTTAAGTGACTTGCTTGGAGTCACATAGTATGTAAGTGGAGGTTGTGGGAATCAAACCTAAGTCTGCTAGATGTACCCAGTTCAATCACGGTTTGTTACTCTAACCACTAGGCTATACTGCCAGCCATAATAACACCCATTACCTATAGTACAAATTATGAACATGAAATACTTTACAACATTTTACTAAAACTGAACTATTTGCCACTCCATCTGCTTATTTTTTCTTACACCAAAGTTGGTGAATAGCAGACAGAGCACTGTAAATAGTTTTTGATCAGGCTTCATTATTCTACATCCAGAAACAGGTAACATTTGTTTATTCTGGATTTATTTAATATTGATTTTCTGTGGCTCACTATATAGAATCTAGCACTGTATGAGGAAAATGTTTTTACATTTTGGAAGAGGCAACACATCTTATCCATTTAGGATTCATGTTAGAAACATAAGTTTTTCTTCATATTTAAAACATATTCAAGTGTTAGTGTATTCATTTAGTAGTTTATGCTGACTAATATATGCTGTAGAAAACAGTAAAGGATTTATTGTGAAGCACTCAGGATCTATAATAAAACTCATGCAATTTCCCAGCAAGTTTTGCAAAAAATCTCTTCAATTTCAGGTTACTTTTCTTGCAATTTTCCAGTGGCCCTGCCCATGTGTGCTGATACTTGTATTTTTTTTGTATCATATAGTGTAATATAAATAGTAAAAGACTCTTAGGCACATACTACATGAAAACTGTGGTTTCAGGAAGGAAAGCAGTCCTTAGGTGATGGAGATGTTGATGGGAAGCATGGGTGGTTAAACTGAATGGCTGGTTACAACAAAGCAGCGCAGGTGATATCCTTACTGGCTCTACACAGCAAAGCAGGAATAATGCAAAGCACAGCAGCCTTCATTTTAAGATGCTGAAATCTGGATCGGCTTGCTGGCACAGTGGTAGCACTACTGCTTGCAATGCCAGTGACCCAGGGTCAGAAACGAACTGGAGGTGCTGGAGGTCTGGCCAGGGGAGTAGTATCGAGCACCCAGGGGACTGCTGTCCTCCTCTGGGGAGGGTGGGCTGCAGGTCCTGCTGCTTTACCACCACCACCTGTGTGACCATGGGTGGTGGTGCAATGGTGCTGCAGAGCGATCAGGAGGGGAGGGGAGGATGCTAGCCAGGATCTAGAGCGGTGGCATGTCTCTATGTGACCTACCTCCTTGGATCTCCTCTAGTGCCAGTGCCCTCAGGGACAGAGACAAGAAAACCAGGAACAATCATCCCACATCAGCCACTGGCAGAAGGCACCCAGGTGCCCCAGACTTCATAACCAGGCTCCATAAGGGACCCACTAGGCTACCCAACACACACACTAAGGGAGTGTGAAGGGGTGACCTAGGGTCCACTCCCTTCCCACCTGGAGGGGTACAACCCAGGCAGGATAGGGGCAGGTACACAGGAGCTCCTGAGCATTACTTGGGGGTGAAGCCAGGGGATACCCAGCCTAGGGATCTCTGGAAAGTGGAGACTGATGCTGTGAGAAGGGGACATAGAAAGAGAAAATAAAAAAAATTTAAAAAGATGCTGAAATCTTAGACATTCTGTACAGTGACATGCAATTTCCGTAAGGCACCGGTACAAGAATTCAAAATCATAAACCAAGCAGGATTCCGTGATTGTTAGCGGTGTTACCGGTAAAAATGGAAAACCAGGGTCCTTGCGCATCAGCCATAGCTATCAATTTTGAAAAGGCCTTTGACTCCCTAAACAGGAATTACCTTTTCCAGGTTTTAACTTGTTTTGGTTTCTCCCACACATTTTGCTCCTGGATTAAATTATTATATACATCACCTATTGCAAAAGTTCTTACTAACTCTGTTCTTTCCTCTTCCTTCCAGCTGGAGAGAGGAACAAGACAAGGATGTCCTTTGTCACTCTCTCTGTTCATACTAGCTATGGAACCCCTAACTGCCAGTTTACGCCAATCCGTCGATATTAAGGGCATACCTATTGCCAATTCTAGATATACTTCTCTTTCTTATGTGGATGATCTTTTAATTTTATTGGAAAATTTAAAGGAAGCCAGTCCCTTGTTAGTCAAGTTACTTAACAATTTCACTAGTATTTCAGACATTGCTCTGAATTACGGAAAAACAGAAGTTTAACCTCTCAATGACCTTTGTAAACCTTTTTTTTGAACCTACCTCTTGGTTTTCCTTGGTCATCTCAAGGTATAACCTATCTAGGAATCAAAATTACCCGAAACTTGAAAAAAACTTGGGATACTAACTTTAACCCCTTAATTGATAACATTCATACGTCGTGGACAGATGGAAACTTCTCAATCTTTCTTTTATGGGGAAATTAGCCACAATCAAGATGTTCCTTTTTCCTAAGATCCTCTATCTATTTGTCAATATCTCCCTAACTTTACCTGTTAGTCTTTTAGCAAAAATGTATAAATTGCTTGGTAACTCTATATGGGAGGGTAAATCTCCAAGATTTAGCCATATTAAACTTCGTACTCATTGGAAAAAGGGATGCTTTGGACTCCCCTGGTTCTGTGCTTACTTTTGGGCCTTCAGGGCTGCCCAAACCATTAAATGGTTCCATAAACCATCTACTCTTACCCCACTCTGGGTTACAACGGAATGCGCATCCTGCCCTGGTGGAGTCCCCACTTCCTTTATCTTCATTCCTCTTCTCTCTAAACTGAAATCACATCCCACTATCTCATCTTCTGTTTTTTATTGGAAACTAATTCACCAATTCCTAAAATCTAACCCAACATCTTGGTTCTATACCCCCTCTTTGGGGTAATCCACTACTTGTTCTAGAGAATCAAGCAATTTTCTGCCGATCCTGGAGAAACAAAGGTATACTTTTCTTATGGGATATTCTAGACCCAAACTCCTTAACTCTTAAAACCTTTTCAGACCTTCAGAATATCTGGAACCTTCCCAAGCAAGACTTTTGGAATTATCTTCAAATCCAAAATGTGTTTAGTTCCTTCTCTTGTCATACTCATAGATTTACACTACGGGACCATTACATATCACACTGGATTAAACTATCAGCAAAATGGAATAGTTCCATTTACAGAGATATTATAGATAGTTTGCCAGATCAAACTATATCTGCTAAAAATAAATGGGGCACCCTTCTTAACTATAATATTAGCGAGTCACCATAGCATAACTGCTAGCATCTTTCTCATAACACTTTTAAAGACTCACATAGTGCCTTAATACAAATTAAAATCCTATATTCTTAGTACAAAACTCTTTCTGTGCTGCACCATATGGGATTATTAAAAAATAACCAATGCTGGCATTGCAACACGCCTAATGGTGACATTCTTCACATTCTATGGTCATGTACCACTATTAATAAGCTCTGGCATTAGGTTCAGTTATTTGCCTCTTGAGTTATCAGACAACAAATTCAGCCAGACCCTAAACTCCTTTTGTTAGGTATATTTGTTTCTAACAATGTTACACTCTCACATGCACATTTCCGATGGCTTAATATACTTTTCCTTCTCGTTAAACGTTTGATTCTCATGAATTGGAGCTCTACCCATGTTCTGTCTTTTTCAGATGTTCTTCAAAACCTATCTCAGTATGCATCATTAGATCGACTTTCCCATCTTTCCCATAATCGACTCCCTGTATATGATAGATGTTGGCAGGATTACTTCTCACACATTGATTCTTCCATCGTCCCTAATCCTTAATAGAATATTTAGATTTCTCCCACTAGTAATCATGCACAGTTATCTTCTATTCCTTTGCTTTCTTCTCTCTCTACTCTCTCTCTCCTCTTCTCTCTGTCTCTTTCCCCTTTTATATTATATCCTCCTACTATGGTACAGTAATTGCAACCTCTTTTGTACTGGCTGTTGCAAATATAATTAAGCAATAAGGCATGACAAGGTGTGTGTTATTGTGTAATAACGTCACTTGTGGGGTGGGTTGAAGCACGAGGCAAAGCCGAGTGCTTCCACCACCCCAGGAGTGACATTATTACACAATAACACACACCTTGGAGTGCCTTATTGCAATTATACAATGGCTCAATGTTATACAAAATAAAAAAAAATATTTAAAAAAGGTTTTAGTAGATTTTTAGTGTGGTAATATATCTTTGTTTCTGAAAAAAAATAATCAATATCCTGGAGCAAATCCATACAGTGACGTTATTGTGTAATAACATCACTGTCTCAGGGACACACTGACCAATCAGAGTCCAGGAAATTTTTTTGCCATTGTATAATTAGGCTTAACCTTAGTTGATGCTTATTATCCTTCACATTTCATAAATATTTTCTTTTTAAACCAATACTGATATGCACTGTATATTTTTCCTGTATTATTCTCCAGTAATTCTTGTTTGCTTCCCTTTGGTTATAGCCTATATTTAACTTCATCCTTTTATTTGTATGTATACTATTCTATGCAATCTGCTCGGTGCCTTATATTGTGGACGCTCTATATTTGTATTGCTTGTATGTTTATCTATCTGAAAAATTTTCAATAAAAAGATAAAGTGAAAAAAAAGAAAATGGTGCCTCCTGCTCACTGTTTCGCGGTACTACACAGAGCGAGCCAGTCATAAGGGATGCTGCTTCCCACCTGACCACCCCTTACATTTGATAGGTGCCCAGACAGTGGCGTACAGGAGAAATGCTCCATGCCACAATGGCAGCACACATAGCTGCGCCATCCCAGACAGGCCCACCGCAGCAGTCAGACCCCTTCCAACTTCTTTGCCCCTATGAAGCCAGTGGTGCAGTAGTTCACAAATCACAGAAGAAATCCCAGACGAGCTCCCATATCTGTATCTCCCCTTTTCCCTCCATTTCTCTCTAGGGGTCCCAATGTTATAACGAGGGGGAAGCATACAGCCTGAGTACCGCCTGGCATGACTTCACAGAATTGGAACAAAATAGGCCTTACCTGGCTGATGAAACATTCTTGTAAAGGCCTCCTCTTACGAGGGTGGAAAAATCCGAGATAATGCAGCTTCAGCTGATTTCAGTACTGGGGGGAGATGGAGACCTTCTTAGGAGGAAATGTGTGGATTAATTCATTAAAAACTCAGCACCACTACATAAAAGTGAAAAATTAGAACATTTCATTTTGTTCAGAAAATGATGAATAAATGTAAATAAATTAATGGAGCAGCTCCATAGGGCTGAGAGATTATAAGAAATGACAGGCAAAAGGTACTTGCACTGACCACAGCTATTGGATTTTCCAGCCTAGAGCATTGACCAAACTGGCTCCACACTTTCTCAAATGAGCCAGAAAGTTAGTTCAAACCATCTGCTCCATACCACCTGTCCTTGTTTCTTTTCTTTTGGAGAGTGCCTTACTCCTCCCAGCCACCAAACCTCATAGTACTGGGGCATGACGTAGCCTAAACACCTCCCGTGACTGCTCCCAAACCTTGCTTCCTGACAGAGCCAAACCAGGAGCCAAGTCCCTCCTTACATTCTGAGCTGAGAAAAAGGCCTGCCGCAGAGTATGACAGTGGTCCCATCCTTCCACATCACTGTTTCCTGAAACTACGCCCTTTAATGTGTCTAACAGGTCCTGTCCCAGACACAGGCATGGCAGGCCCTAAAGGCAAATCCCAGGATGTGGCCTACCTCTCTTACCTGCAGCAGCGTGCCACATGGGAAATGGCTCTCTGAATCTGCCACTTTCAGAAAGTCCTGCCATGGTCCTGTCACCACCATGGCATCCCCACTGCCTTGATTCTGCTTCAGTTCTTTTGTGAAACTGGGACCCCCAGCCTCCAGATGGTTCTGCTGACTCTCCACCTTCTTCGCTCCTCCTAAAAACCCAGCAGAGGCATCCCTGCCCTAAACAGCTGCCAACTCCTGTCACCTTCCTTCAGAAAGCTTCCACCTGTCACACCGATGCTGCCAGCTGCCACTTCTGGGCCAGAGAGAGTTAGGACCCCCGGCCACACCGGCCCTACCAGAATACCGAATCTCCAACTCTCCCTGTCTCACCAAAACATGGGCTTAAATATAGGTGAACTCTGCCATCTACTGGGCAGAACAGGGAAATCACCCTCCCTGCTAACTAAAGGGACAAGGGGGAAGGGAGAAAAGTGAAGGAAAAGCAAAGGTAGTAAGCCCACCCCACGGGGGGGGGGGCTTACAGCCATCACAAACATGGCTGCAACTTTTACTCATATATAAAAAACTTAAACTAGGCCCTAAAAATAAAATTCCATTAAATTAAATAAAGTAAATAAATAAATAATTTAAAGGGGCACTGTCAGCTTTGCCTGTCCATTTTTTTACTGTATACAAGTTGTGTGCTTCTTGGCACACACCTATCCAAGACCGAGTTTTCTATGCCCTTATACCTTAGATATTTAATAAAAATTGCCAGTTTTGCTATTTTTCAAAAGATTATTTAGTTAGTTGCACGACAGAAACTCAATCGCCACCGGAGTAATGCTTCAGAGCAGACGGCGTCTGCCACAAGCGCAGTCCTGAAGTGTGGTTTTGGGACATGCAGTGAAGAAAATCCATTTCATTAGGAGCATAGCGAGTCCCTGAACTACTGTTGGTATGTACCACCAAAAACCAAGCACCGGGAGTGCAGTAATTGACTTTTTTTAAACGGGCCTGAAATTGCATGCATGCTCAAGTGCAGCTTGTTCTTGCGCATACACGGGATCTTAACTCATGTCACGCTTGTGCATGTGCAGGATTTTGGAACCATTTAAAAAAAGTAAATTACTGCACTCTTGGTGCTCAGCTTTAGTTGGTACATACTAACAGCAATTTGGGGACTCACTATGCTCCTAATGAAATGGATTTTCTTCACTACATGTCCCAAAACAGCACTTTTGGACCGCGCTTGTGGCTGACGCGCAGTCTTATCCAGTTAATGCTTCCTGGTGACGGGTGAGTTTCAGTCATCCCGACCGACCAACAATTCTTTTAAAAAAACAGCAACACTGGCAATTTTTATTAAGTATCTGAGGTATGAGGGTATAGAAGACTCGGTCTTGGATAGGCGTGTGCCAAGAGGCACACTGTTTGCATACAATAAAAACGGACAGGCAAAGCTGACAGTGCCCCTTTAATGTTCTTTTTTTTTTTCACTCAAGAGGCCCTTCCTCCACACATACACAAATTTTAGAATATCAAGTATTATTCAGGGTTTCCATTGCTGTTGTTTCTTTGGTGACCATGAAAAATCCCCCTCCTATCCCTCCAGTTTGCCAGAGAACTCCCTGTTCCTTACCTGGCAACAGATAAAATTGAGGTTCTGGCTCCATCTGAGGCCTGCGTGTGTGCCTGTGTATGTATGCTAGTGGAACGCTAAAGAATTTTGAATTCATATATTCCATGTTACCATTCCATGTGTGTGGGGGGGGCAGCATTCTGCTACTGGAATAATTCAGAGCTTTTTAAATTATTCTATTCCATGATAAACAATCACACAGTGTATTGAATATGAAGAAAGATAGAGAACTGACAGGTGAAAAACATCTGTGGAGGGACGTTTTTACATTGTTTAGTAACATTTTTTTATATTTTTTGTGGCTTTAAAAGCTTTTAGAGTGTTTGTTTTTTAAAAGTTGCCTATGGGCCCATTTTATATAAACAACAAGGCACTCTGGAGACGTTGGTGGGGGCTGAAGGCGCTCAGCTTCTCCTTGTGCCTCACTATGCCCCAGACTGTGGGGTAGTCCTACTTCCACCAACACCCCATCATGCCTTATTGCTTAAATACCACTGCACCTTGCATAAAAGAGGACTCCTACATTTTCATGTGCACAGTGGCATGTTTACCACAACTGTGCTAGCCACTGAGTGCTGCATTGTGGGGCCCTTTGAATATGACCCCTGTCTCTTTCTAACAAGCTATGTCCACTTAAAGCTGCAGTATTCTTTCTCAGAGTGACCACATCATACTGGTCTGGCGTGTGTTGCGCTGGTGGCCTTTGCTGTGGTGCATCACCTTCAAGATATAAGACAAAGAACCTCAGTGTGCAAGCACTGAGGCAATGGTTACCCCAAAGGGCATTGGCCGGGAAGCCAAGTTTCAAAGAAATACAAAATCACACATATCCCCATAATGCATGGTATCATAGGTTGTATATGCAAATCACCACAGAATATTAAGCCAATTCAACTTTAAGCAGAAATGCATGGTGTCGAAAGGCCTCTCATACAGTTTGCAAAGGGTGCCAACAGAAGACACAACTTCGAGATATGATTGTTAGCATACAAGGACCTCTGTGGTTTGGGACTGGACTATTTGAAAGATCTCTTGGTCCCTTATCACCCCATCCAACCCCACTGCTCCAACAATGCAGGCCTGTTCGTTGTCCCCGCTGCCCATCTGAGACTCTCAGGGGACAGCTTTTAGAGGGTTTTATGTGATAATGGCAATTGCAGAAAGGTGATCAGTGTTAGGGTGAGTGTACATCGCCAAAAATCAGTTTCAGTGATGCACACTACTGGCACATGGCAAAAGGGTGCCGTGGACTTGTTTTATTTTTTTTGTTTGTTTATGCAGGGAGCTGTGCCCCCGCACCCCCTCAAAGATTCTCAGCTCCATGGGAGTGCATGTCGGGGGAGGTTACAAAACCAGGAAAAAGACATTTTAAGCCAGGCGCACAACAAAGCAAATGTGCACCCAGAACTGAATCCAACACCCTCGCAACCCTAGCCTGCCACCCACTCACCATGCTACAGAGCCAGCTCAGCAACCCACCACCGCACTATGCCTCGCAAACCCTCCCTCCCCTTCTGCCCGTAGTGCTCACTCCCCCATGTGGATGTACATATAGTGACAGGATGTCACTAGGTTTGTATTCACCCCCCCCCATCCAGTAGCCCTGTGAACAGGTGCCGCTATGGAGTTATCCATTTTGTAAGCGCTCAATAGCGGACGCCCTTACCACAGGATACCCTTTTGGAGTAGCAGCCCCAAAGCTGTGTAATTCACCTTCTGCAGAGTGGAGGCTTTCAAAGCTTGTCTGAAAACTTATTTATTCAAACAAGCTTTCCCCAGCTAGTTACTTTTATCAAATCTGTACTTTAATAATCCTATTTTAAGGGCACTAGAGAGCCATCTTCCAGGCTGGTCATACTCCTTTGCACCTCCTCTCCACCTGAGACTAAAAACAATTACAACTGCATCAAAAGCCATAAATTATTTAAAATTAACTGAAAAAATTGATGCAGAACAGTATCTGGAGCAGAACGATCCAATTTTTTAATGATGGGAAGGCAGAAAGAGCAACCTCAGGGCCACCTGAAAGATTCACAACAGCTGCAGACAAGCAAGGCCCTGGAACCAGCAGGCCAGAGTAGCAGCTGAGCTCAAAATGCATCCGAGCCACCATGGAGCACCATGACTGAGTCCATGCAGGCCATGGACTCCAAGATAGAGAAAACGCTCCAAAAGCTGGAGACACATGATGCAGCACGCTCCCGAAGTTGACTCGAATGGTGGCAGAGGTTGAGAAAAGGTCGGTGTCGACCATGGCGATGGCAGCCGCATTAACTAAAGAAAATGGGCAGCTATGTAGCCGTATGGAGGCAATCAAGAACAAACTCCGAGCGGGGAACATAAGCTTGATAGGAATTCCCAAAGGAGTGGCGGGGACTAGACTATTACCATATTTGGTGTCTTGGTTACAAGAAAAGCCTCAACCTCCCTGAAAATGTCCAAGGGTCCTCATTTGTGAAAGCCTACCAAGTAAATCCTCAGGTCTGTCCCGCTACAACAAACCAGCCATGCACCATCATTTTGAGGTCAGCTGGGTCAGAGATCCAAGATGAGGTAGTCCACGCTGCTTGTGCAGCTTACCCACTTGAAATAAATGATGCAGATAATTAACTATTCCCTGATCTCTCTTACCAGATGAGGGCAAGAAGAAAGTGTTTCAACGCAGTGCGGCAACGTTTGCAGACTCTGGGAGTAGTCCACTAATTTCTTCTGCCGGCCCGACTTCAAGTTGTTTATGGGGGAAAATCGTGGCGGTATAGCAACCCTCAGGATGCAGGAAGATGGATTGAAAAGATAGAAGGGGAATTTCAGAGTCAGAAAGGATGTCCTGAATCAGCTTACTCTGATTCTGAAACAGAGGACTGATGAGTGAGTAATGGGTAGCAATAGAGCAGTTGAGTTTTGATTCTCTCAGCTGTTTGCCAACACCACGCGGACTTCAGGAGATAGACTGCTGCTTCTCCTTAAGATGCTTGTTGAAACTGGGGGGGGGGGACACACGGGGTGTATGAGGAGCTTTTTCCTGAATTAAAATGTTACTAAAGCTCACAAAGTAGGTGAGCATGGGGAACTTGTTCATTTTGAAATATTCCTTTTTGTTTATTTTCCCTACCCGAGAGCGACAGCTGTAACTACTTTTTGCCTTCATACTTCATTACAGTAGATGTTTAAAATGCTGAGTTACTGATTTGTGCTGTTTCAATTTTAATTATTATAATTACAGCGATGCTAGATGTAAATCTGGTTTTGAATGGTTTAATGTTTGGTCCAGGTGAGGAGTAGGAGTGTTGCAAGGGGGTATGATATTTTTTGCATGACTGATCCCCAGCTGAAGAACAGATTAAATAGCAATCTAATGATTGTATTATTCTCCCTTTGATATTCTCCCTAAGGAAAAACCTTTGCCTTTGAAGAGGCTGGCATTTTCTTGATCGTTACGGACCTTATTCTTCATTGTTGGAATCCACCCAACTCCTTCTGTAACAGACTACAGGATATTAAGGCTTATCTTCTCCATATTCGTTATTATAGTAGCTGATAGGCTGTCTATAAATATATTTTATGTTATCCTGTACAATAAATGCACTAGCATGTATGCTTATACAAGAAAGTAATAAATACAAAGTTTAAAAAAAAATCCTATTTTAGCTATATTTTAAATTTTTGATATTATACTTTGTTTTGCACGTTTAATTAGCTGTATGTATAGCACCCTGAGTCCTAAATAAAGATTGCCTTACCTTGTCCTTGCCTATTCATGTTAACGTCATGCTAACCTTCAGAATAGTGATGGGGGTAACAGTGGGGGACCACCTGGGGAACAGTGACCACCAGTCACTGTGGTTTGAAATCACAGAAAGAGCAGAACCAAACCACACAAAAACACGTATCCTGGATTTTAGGGGGGCAAACTTTGAGAAAATGGGGAGATACTTGAAAGAGGCATTAAGGAATGGGACAGGAATCAGGGGTTGAGGAACAGTGGAAGTATTTAAAATGGGGATTACAAGAGCAACAGAATTATGTATTAAGCAGGTTAGCAAGAGGAAAAGGAAGGAGAGACCATTATGGTTTTCCAAAGAGGTAGCAAAGAAAGTGAAAGCCAAAAAGATTGCATTCAGGCAATACAAAAGACACAGAGCAAAAGGGATAGGGAGAAGTACCAGGAGAAGCAAAGGAGAGGCAGGAAGGTCACTAGGGAAGCCAAACTCAGACAGAAGAACACATTGCAAAATCAGTGGGTAGAGGGACAAAACCTTTTACAGGTACATAAGTGAAAAAGAAAGGCAAAGGGAGGGATAGTGAGACTAAGGGAGAGGATGGGGGCTGTGTGAGGATGACAACAGTAAAGCTGACATATTGAACAGGTATTTCTGCTCAGTCCTTTACTGAGGAAGAGGAGGGTAATGGGTCTGAATGGAGTACAAGAGGTGAGAATGGTGCAGAAATGGACACAAGTCCCTTTACACGAGAAAGGGTCCTGAAGGAACTGGAAGTAATAAGAGTTGATAAAGCAATAGGGCCAGATGGGGTGCACCCCAGGGTCCTTAAAGAACTAAGAGAGGTGGTGGCTGAACCTCTTGCTATCCTGTTTAGCCGATTACTAGAAACAGGGGAGATACCCAAAGACTGGAGGATAGAAGATGTAGTCCCCTTATACAAAAGTGGGAACAAAGAGGAAGCGGGGAACTACAGACCAGTCAGCCTCACCTCGGTAGTGGGGAAGATCATGGAAGCACTACTGAAGGAGAGATTGGTGGAACATCTGGTTGTCAATGGACTACAGGACCCAAGGCAGCATGGTTTCACCAGGAAAGGTCATGTCAGACCAACCTCATTGAATTTTTTGACTGGGTGACTAGGGAGGTGGATCAGGGGAGGCAGTGGACATGGCCTATCTGGGCGTCAGCAAGGCCTTTGACACTGTGCCACATAGAAGACTATTGCACAAACTGGGGAATATGGGTGTGGGCAGGACAGTAGTCACGGTGGGTAGGTAACTGGCTGGGCAGCAGGACACAGATGGTGGTGGTAAATGGCTGTCACTCCACAGAGGAAGAGTGATCAGTGGGGTACCACAAGGGATCAGTGCTGGGACCGGTACTATTCAATATCTTCATCAGTGACATTGCACAGGACCTAGAAGGCAGAATTTCACTGTTCGCTGATGACACAAAGCTCTGTAACAGAGTAGACACACCAGAGGTTGTAAACAGAATGAGAAGGACCTGCAGAAACTTGAAGAATGGTCAGGGTTTGGTAGTTGAAATTCAATGCAAGGAAGTGCAAGATAATGCATATGGGGCACAAAAACCCTGGCACAATATATCAGTTGAGGGTGAGGATATACCAAGCAGGAAAGGGATCTTGGGTTATCATCTCTGATGACCTCAAGGCAGGAGAAACAGTGTGACAAGGCAGCAGGTAAAGAATAGGATGCTGGGATGCATAGGCAGGGCATCACCAGCAGGAAAAGGAGGTCATAATTCCACTATACAAGACACTAGTGAGGCGCACCTGGAGTACACTGTGCAGTTCTGGAGACATTACCTACGTAAGGACATAGACAGGGTAGAGAAGGTTCAGAGGAGGGCAACAAAGATGGTGCATGGATTGCATCACAAGTCCTATGAGGACAGGTTGAAGGCACTGAACATGTACTCCTGGAGGAGAGGAGGAGAGAGGGATATGATAGAGACATACAAGTATCTTACAGGGAGGAACAGGGTGCAGAATGCACTTTTTAGCGAAAAGATGTTCCAGGACTCAGAGGCATGGGATGAAGTTGGAGGGAGGGACTTTCAGAGGAAACGTGAGGAAGAATTTCTTCACAGAACAGGTGGTGGACAAGTGGAACACCCTGCCAGAGGAAGTGGTGGGGGCTGAAACAATCATGGGATTTAAGAATGCATGGGATAGACATAAAGGAATTCTGGAGGTCAGGGATAAGGGGCAACAGACTTCCTGGAAAACATAAACTGAACTTACAGACTTAAATGGGAAGACTGGGTGGGCCATAGGCCCTTATCTGCCGACACTGTCTATGTATCTATGTATCTATGTAATATGGGGGTCCTTGTGTAGCACCCTGCTGTTAGCATAACCACTTAATACAGAACTGAGTCACTAGTCCTTTAACCACCGCCAGGCTTTTTTCTGGATCTTTTCACTAGCTCCAGCATTGTTTCTGGATAATGACCTGCTGGTTAAAAATTCAAAGTTGTAAAAGTGATTAGAACAGCTTCAGAATCTGAAAATAAATATTCTAGTGAGGTTTCATTTCAACAGAAAATGGGACAGGTTCTGAAGTGATCTGAGCCAGCGCTCCAGTCCCAGGTTACAAGACCACATTGGTATTCCTGAATTTCCTTCAGCAAATCAATAAAGTGTTGCCGGAAAGGAACTGCACGAGCCACAAAAAATATTTAACAAAATATACTCTAACTATAAATCTTTAAAACTCTTTGAGAGAGCCAGGTACTTTTGGGAAAACAGCTGTGCAAACTGTATAAATACATTATACAAAATATATAGAGTCCCAGGCACACCATCAGTAATCAAAAGGATTTGTTTTAACATAAGCAGAAACAGGACGCTTTGGCAAAAGGCCTCAGTTCAGCTGGCTTGCTTGGTGGTGCTGAGGATAACACATGTAATACATTTCACTATTATGTGTGGGACCCGTGTTAGCATCCCTAATCTGACTCCAAGCTGCTGGCTAGTGAAGTCAAGTATGCTCCAATTCTGAGGATGGGGGGGAGCTTGCCATCCTGCCACACCTGTGTTGCCTCTGGATGGATGTGGAGAAACATTACTATGAGGGGAAAATCAGACAGTGTTAGCCATCCTTGACTCAGACGTTAGGTACAGTATGGCGGTGGAAGAGGTTCTCAATGTAATGAGAAGTGGGAGGGTCTGAAGGGGGGGACAAAACTGTTATCAGTGAATAGGGTGATACCTTCAGTATTGGCCCACAAATCAGTCTCCCATGAAGGATATCTGGAAGTCCCTATCTTCCTGTTGGATCCTGATACAGAGAAAAAAAGAGTTCTGATACTGCAAAGGGCAAGCTGCAAGGACAAAGCACGAGAGGTGTCAACAGGACAACCTTGGGCATCACATGGTAGTGTCAAGAAAGACAGCCAGACAAGTCTCAGACACCTACTGCACCTGGGGGGGTGGGTTCCCTAGAGGCCAAGGGCAGAGGACATTGTGTGGGCAGGGATACACAGCTCCTGACGGGGGAATCCTGCAGTCAGTGGGATGCAGGATGTTGATGTAAAACATGATGACATCATACAGTACATCCATTACTCTGTCAATCAAAAAGAGGTGTTGGGCCTAATCCCAGCCCACTCTGACTAACATAAAAGTTCTGTTTTGAGTCATGCCTCATTGTGAGGGGAGTGAGACATGAGGGTATAAAAACCAATGGTGGCACCCTCGAGGATGATGCCACTGTGCACTACCCACTCAGTGGTGGCATCTGGACCATTGGGTCCCTACCCCACCATTTCGGAAAGGACATGCCAGCCCCAGGTGTAAGGTGTGTGACAGGGTGGTTCTCTGCCACTGTTTTGTTTTATAGGAAGGGTCTGGAGGAAGCTAGTATGAGCAGTAGTGCCATGCACCCTCCCCCTGGCACCAAATACACTTGCGGGCAGGTGGGCAGGGATGGTGACTGTGACTGGCCGGTAGGAATGCCAGAGCCACAGCCGTAGCAGCGATACCCGCTCAGGGCAGTCCTGGAAAGACTTTGGGGCAGGCAGGCAGAGATGGTGATTGTGGCCGGCCAGTAGGAATGCTTCTGGAAAGATGCAGGTGATCCCAATATTCTTTGGGCATCCTCAGGAATTCATAAAAACCCAACAGACAGATGAAGACTGTTTTCTTCCCATCTGACTTTGCCATGGGCATCTGGCAGTACCTACGTCTCCGGTTCAATGTTAAAAAACACTGACTTCCATTTAGGCGGTCCAGTGCATCATGGGTTCTAGGCATTGTGTGCTGATCAGGGATGGTTCACTTGTTTGGAGTGTGATAGTCCACACACATTCTCACAGTTCCATTCTTTTTCTGCACCACAACAATATGTTGTGAAGCATATGGGCTGCTTAACTTTCTGATACTATCAGCTGCTAACATGTCCCTCAGATGTCTTCTGATGTCATCAATATTAGTGGGTTCCAAATGTCTGGATCTCTCTCTGAAATGTCTGTCATCATGCAAATAAATTTTGTGCTGTTCTCCCTTTACACATCCCACATCCATGGAAACATACATTCATTCTCTGGGCCATTTTTTGTCTTACAAGATCTTTCCATTCTTTAGGCACAGGTGAGTTGTTGAAGTCAAACAAGGTCAGGTTAATTCCATTCACTTGAGTGGGTGAGGTGAACGTGGGTTGAACAACAGTGTCAGCACTGTATACTTCTGCCATTGTCCTCCCCTTACACATGGTGATATTGTGTTATGTAACATTTTTTACCTGTACCCTTATTCTCAGGATAGAGGCATAGGCATGCACAGGCAAAACACTGGGCTTCACTAGCAGTCCCTCAGGTAAACCATGCTGTGCTGCAGCATCAATCGTTAGTAGCTGGTTCTTTGCATTATGTCTTAGCTAGGCCATACCCAGAATGGCACACTCAGAGTTTGGGGGTAGGACCAATTCTTCACTGCCTCTCTGCCACACAATACCAGCTGGGTTATATTCCTGCTATGTTGTTTCTCTGTATGTCTGACATATGCCCTACAGACCAGTCGATGAAAATTGACGCTCCTTCTGAGATTTTGCTTTTCTCTCAGTCTTTGCAGAGCTGTTTTAAATGTTAAAAGAAGTCTGCATTTGTGCCAGTGATGACTGGTATGTTGTCATACAATTTGGCTTGGGGGCACACTAAAATATAAGTTTCCACAGGTCCCTCGACCTCTGTCACATTCTCAGGAAAAGTGATCCAGATCTAGGTAACTACTAGGTAAGGATATGCCTCATCGCTTAGGCCCATACATCCAGTCCTTCTAGAAGTTTCAAGGGTATGTAACTTAAAAAATGTACCACAGTAATCTTTCAACACAATTATTACTTGCAAACCATTGTCCAGCAATGCTCAGGAAGGCTTCCCTTCAGTTTTAACTTTCACTTTGGAGGAGGGTCAAACAGTTTTCTTCTCATCAGTTGCTTTCCTTACTGTGTGACTCGTTTGCGGTATGACTATCCTCACATGGGAATATCTGTTGTCCGCAGCTCCAGTGTGCTCCCTTACCAGACCCCCCTGGAGTTTCCCTTCTCCTGTCGTCTTTTGATTAGCGATTCATTTACCCTTCTCAGATCTTCAGGATTGTGACTATCTCTCCACAAATGTCCCTTCTCACCACATCTGTAACAGAAGATAACATCACCATGGTGTCCAGGGATACTGTCTGGGGCAAAACTCTCTCTGATGACCCATGTTAGCTGACCGCATGGCTTCTACAGAACTGGCCACTCCAGTGTCAGCAGTTACTCATGCAGGTTGTCTGTCTCCATCACCAGCTATGTTAGCCTGTCAATATGTTCCAGCAACTCTTCATTACTGGGCCTTGTAGGGGTAGTCACAAGACAGGATCAATCACATGTTTGGGGTTCATAGCTTCATCACTGGTAACAATCTTGCTTCTTACTGTTGCACTTCTCCCATAAGCTCATCATAAGGGGGCAACTTGTCCATGTGGTCTCTCAGGCAAATATTCAGCAAAATTTGACCAGGGTACGCAGCGCCATCTAATACTTCAGTAGCACAAGCACAATCCATAGTGCTGGGTGTCAAGCATCCTTTTCTGTAACTCTCTACACAACATTTTCTAACCTCACCAGAAAATCAGACAGTTGTTTCCCTTCATGCTGCATGGTCAATTATAATATGTTAAGAAGGGTGCAAGGTTTCTCTACACACACAAACATCCTTTCCAAAGTGGACAAATAATTTTTGGAAGTCACATCTGAATCGGTAGATTTGAGGGCAACAAAAAGCAGGACCGTGGAGACACTTTCCCATTCGCACTGTTTACTCAGCATCTGAACACTGTAGGTCTTGCACCAATTGGGTATCTTGTGCAGTCCGTGTACCAAAGTCATCTTCCCCTTTGGGAGATGGGTTAGTACCAGAAAACATTTGAAGCTTCCTACACTCTTTGTACTCTCATGCAGGCTATCGCTCCTTTTCCTTTAATCTTCCTACGGCATCCAACAAATCAATTGCTTGAGAGCATTCCTGCGCAGCCAAATTCAACAATTCTTTCACGTCTTTCTCTGACCTATCTTCTTCTTCTAGAAGTTTCCTCACTTTCTCCCCCCCAATTCCCCAAGGAGGATGATCCCAGAAAACTTGCTGTAGTGCTCCCCTTGATATGAAGGTGCCAGACCTCATTTTCGCTGGGTGTCAAGGATGCAGGCAATTCAATGCCATTCATATCTTTTTTTGGATTCCACAAATAAGCTCAAAATCTTTTTCACAGGCACATGTACCACACGTTGTATTTTATTTTACCAAGGCCAGTCAATTCTCCCTCCAACACAGACAACATTTCAGAACTGCCCCTTCCCTTGTGAATATTATTGACCAACAACACATTCTTTGGATCCAAACCTCATTGCAAGCATCATTTTTCGACTTCTTTAAAGGCAATTTTGATTTTTTTAAGTTTCCAAACTTTTCCAAACATTTTTTTCAAAATTTACCAAAATGTCCCAAATTTTTTCCAAATTTCACATTGGTGTTGGGTACTCTTCCAGTCATCTCAGATGTGTCCAAATGATAAACAGGAGAATTCCAGCAGTGCCTCCAAATATATAACCTGAGATCTGCACCACTGATGAAGGAGAGAAAGGAACACCAGCCAGAGAGGGACTTGTGGTGAACACTACCATAACCCCTGCATGTCAAAGAAGATCTCTTGGTCTTGGAAACCTTGTGTAACTGGGCTGCTATGCAGATGGTACAGGTGTTACTTTTCAGTTACTACCCCTGCCTTGAACCCATGGTGCCAAGCAAGTCTGAGGGGCCTGGGCTTGTTAAACTCCTCACCTGGGCAGTGGCGGGGTTTGCCGCACAAGGGCCCCCATACAAAGTTCAATGCCAGTGCTCCAACGTGTTGCCGTGGTGGGCATTCCTACATGTATTTGAAACACTTAGACTTCCAAATTGTAGAACTAGAGTCTTCAACAGAATAGATAAATCACATGGATTGCTGCTGTGCTCACTAAAGCAACAAACTGCACCCAGTCACTGAAGGGGATGGAGCCCATGCTGTATAACTCCCAATGATAATCTGAGTTCAAAAAGCCTCCAGAGTTGCCCTGCTGCTGACACTAGGGGACACACGGAGCCTGCTGAGGCTTGGACTGCAGCAGGCAATGACTGCCACCACCATCTCCCAGATGCTACATTGCCAGGCAGTTTGAACCCAGCACGCCATGACCAGTGACCATGCTATGTCAGAAACAGAGACAGGAGAGAACTTGGCCCCTTTCTGTGGCCAACAATACTGGGTAGCTGTAGTAGGTAGGAGAAGCCTGAAGGTCAACAGTGCCTGATTCAAACAAGAACTGCAACCTTCCTCCTCCCTGGCTCCTTTGCTGCTGCTGATGTCAACTTCATTTGCATCTCCCCTGATGACGTTCTGGCCTCTGGCACAATACGGCTCCAGCCCTTTCCATTTCAGGTCTTCCTGATAATGCTCAGAGAATGATTCAATACATGGAAACAAACAGCTAGTAAACAGGACAGAACAAAAAAAGCAGCACAGTGATTTGTACGTAGCCTCCCTCACCCGATCTGCATCCCTCTCATCCTGTCCTCAAGTCCGGTTTTCTTACCTGCCCAGGCTGTCCCTTGGCTCTGCTTCAGGGTCACTGCTGTTGCTGGTCACTCCGGGGTCCCTGCTGCTGGTAGTCAGTGGTGGTATATTAAGCAATGGGTTCTCTCTATCTCTGCTGTGTGTTGTTCAGCAAGGAGCTCAGCCTGTGATAGTAATTGTTGCTGCCCGGACTCCAGTTCTTGCTCCTAGTCATACTCTTTCAGTGCAGGCAAGTCCCTGACATTGTAGTGGAGCTACACAGACACGCCCACTAGCGTACTCTCACATGCTCTGGAGGGTGCCCAATGACCAGGGAGCATCTCCAAATTTCTGCCACTTGGAAGAGAGTAAGGCAGAAAACAGCCAACACACCCAAAGTGACCCTCCCAATGCAAGTAAATGAGTCACAATGGCAGGGGGACCCCCTCGCTGCCTCGGGAGCCCCATGCAATTTTATTGGTTGCATGTGCCTAATGCTGTCACTACACATGGGGGGTTGGTTCAGATGGACAATAAAAGGGAATAGCATGGTGCCTTCATGCAGTTAAGTAAATAGTGGGACTGTTGACCAGTAGAATACTTCACCCTGGAATACAGTACCAACCCACCTCCCAAGCAATTTTCAGACCCCACCCTTAAACACACTGGTATTAGTACCCACATCTCAATTTCAGTTTCAAACACCTTGGACCATTTAACATAGATTTATAATAATATGCTCACACACCAAATATTAGAGGCTAACCACAGGACTTTATTATTCAGCAGCTCTGGTCTTGTGACAGAAATGGTGGTTATAACAAAGGGATTATATAGTGACTTTTGTTTTTCTTTTTGTGGCCTGATCTCCGATCCCCTGATCCACCCACTGCTGCCCTGATCTTCAGGCTGCCCCCCCCGGATGGGGCCACCAGGTGGGTGACCCCTCCATGGGAACATGGGTCGTGAAGCCCTGGCTTACCCCCCCATGGTGGGGTCACGGGAGCAGGACCACCCCCGGCGGACTTAGGTCAGAAGAGGAGCGGCGGAAGAGCGGGGGCAATCATTTGTGCTGAGTTTTACTATGTTTTTTTCCCCTGGGGTGGGGACGTGCAATGACACCAGTGTCCACCCCACCCTCTGAAATGTGTGGCGCTGGCCGTGTGGGACCCCCAGGCTCAACCAGGGGTCCTCATTGTGCCGGACACTCTACCCCCTTCCCCCCAGAAAGGGAGAACAGTCTGTAGGATGCTCAATCCCTCTCCCCCCTTGCCGGCCCTCCAGCTCCCGAGCCAGTCTCTGAACCTGGGATGTCGGCGCCGCAGATGGACGTCTTCCTGCTGTGCCGGTGGGCCGTCTAAATAGTGACTTTCAGAGATAAAGACACATGGGTCTTTTCCAATGTTTCAAGGGCATCACCTTTGGAATCAGGTGCTCAGATATCCAGGCATCTCCTTAGAGTTGACTAGTTGGGCTTCCCTACACCCACACATACAGGTGGATGACCCAGGCTTAAGTACTGTAGGACCTCATGCTACCCTGAGCAGTTGAATTCAACAGTTTACAAGGACCTTCACAGCAATCACTTTCTCTGTTTGTCAGCCTCATCTACTGGGTACCCTGATGATTTAAATATAGTTGCAAGCCTGACGTTGTGATGCACAGGACCTTGAGTTGGTTCACTTACTGATACACAAGTTTGCTTTAACCCAACCCAACTGACTTTCTGGCTAGCACTTAAGTATGGGCAACAAATGGTAATCCAGCAGGGAGCTCGAAACAAATTGTAGTAGTTTATCTCTCTGGCAAGCCAGTACTCATGTGCCCTACACCAGGGCAACAGTAGCTGATGCTTCAATATGGATGATACCACAACAGCAAGCCAACAGGAGTCAGTGGCCCAGGCTTGGCTCAGTCTTTGTGCCACATTGCTCCTCTGCTCAACTGATGTGTCGTAGTGTGACAAAGTAAGAAGGGCTGAGACCAAGGGCTACCCCGCCTCATCCCAGTGGATGCCCCTTCGATCAAGAGTACAAGTACCTTGGAGACAAGCTTCAGACCACTTCCTCCCTTGAACACATCAGACAAGGCAGAATGGCTTGTTCTCACCTCTGATATCAGCCATCTGCAGCTGGCTTCAGAAGAGTCTCTGTGTCTCTCACTACAATACTGGCTCCTTTACACTTGGATTCATCTCGGAGGCAACTTCTAGAAACTTCTTTTACACCACGATCTCTGGCCCTGAGGCTTAGGTAGCCCTTAGCTCTTCTCCTCAGCACTTCTGGTCTCACCTATCACTCTGGAATGACTGCTGTGAACTTCTCCTCGGCTGGGGAAGAAGTTCACTTAGCTCCCACCTTTTTTTTAGATTCTGATTGGCTGCCCAAACTTGACATTCACACTCCAGCTTCTTTAATGGCTCAAGGGCACCAAACACTTGGTTACTGTTCCCCTCTCAAGCACCTGTATTCTGTCTGTGACCCCTCACTTTCTGGTTGGCCAATCATGGGGTCAAAGGTCATAAGAAGGCAGCATCCATCTATTTACAAGCAGTTCAAAGCCTGGCTGTTGTTTCACCCAAGTCAACTTACTGTTAGCTGCTATTTCTAACTTTACAAAACAGTTACTCCAACTGGGATTATAGTCTGGATTTGTCCTTGGTGACGCTGGCAGTCCTCCCGGTTCATTTTTGGGTGCAACACCCTTTTCTTGATGGCGCACAATAACAAAAAAACATGCAACAACAACAACTGCTACCCTGGCCTCTAGCACCAGCTCCAGCCAGCAGATGCAGGTGACATAGGTCGCGCCACCCTGAGCCATCAGGGGCTCTACAGGTAAACTCCACACTTTGGGGGGGGGGGGGTTACACATGAATAAATTCAGGACTTGTCCTGTAACCACAATAATTTTGTAAAATAGTTGGAAGACATTAACCTGACTTGGTCATCTAGTCAGGATTTACAAATACCTCAGCTAAGGTTTAAAAGCTTTCAGGTTTAGGGTTTAATTTAGGAACACTGTTTTTTGTTTAAGCACACCTACACTGGCCAACTACATTCAACAAAAACAAGCCTACACTAATTCCACAGCTGGGTACCCAGTGACGTTCTTGGAGCTCCCTTAAAAGTAGTTAAAAGGGTAAAATCACTGATACAGTGAGAGAGGGTAGCACCTCCAGTATAGGAGAGTGAGAGTAGATGTATAGCGCACTGTGGTGTGGGGGTGGGCTGCATTCGAGGGCTGTGTCTGGATGGGCATTTTTAGCTACAGCTGAAAGAGGTATTTAATTTGACAATGCATAGCGGGGCGATTGAAAAGCAGCAATGTGTTACCTGGCTGTGCCTAACAGGGCACTGGAACACCAGCCCCTGTACTGACTGCTTTATACCATCTAACCCAACCCCTTCCCCATTTAGGGCTCTGGTCCTGAAGTAAAGTTCCTTGTTCTTTTGTGGTTTATCTTGTCTGAGCGATTACTGGTTAAAGTATAATCTGCATGCTAATTGGGTTAACTGCTGTATCTCTGATGTGGTTCCTGGGTGGGGTGATTCCTGTGGGGGATGCAAAGGAACTACATCCCAGGCAGTTGTACCATACTGATACCAGGCCAACTAAAACCTTTCCCCGGTAGGTAGCATCATGTGATTGAATTAAATCTTGAGTACGAACCTCCCAGTCAGGTGTTTATCAACCCAAGGTCCTCAGATCTGTTTGAGCCTACAAGGCTGTGTTAATAACTGCAACGTCCATGGAGAACTGGTTACCTATATATAGTTTTTTCAAAATATATTTTCTCCCACTCCCTGCTGTCACCCAGGGATATATCCTGTTCCCTAGGATAGACTCCATTCCAGGTTATTGTCATCATTTGGACAGCAGGATGTTTTCTGCCTTTGGTTTTCTCCCTCTTCCTCCCTCCTTCCGCTTTTGGCATGAACCATGCCCTGACAGCCTCAGTGACGTAGCATGCCCCTGCAGAGGAGTAAGCTCCCTGGCCTGCCCGCAGCGGGCTTCCACAGCCAGAACCCACTGCCTACCCTCCCCTGCCAAGGCCCACTGCCTTCTGGCAGCGGCTTGAGCCCTGGTCTGGCCCCCGACATGACACTGGAGTCTGCTCCCGAACCCTGGTTATCTGCATAACAGCATGACGTACTGTCACTGTGCCATCAGGGTGACAGTTATATTTATATTTAAGCAACACACAACCAGCCACACACCAAGGAAAGGTTTGTCACGTGGCCCTTCATGTCAACTCCCTGATAAAGGGTCATGTGACAGACCTAAAGGGCTGGGGTTCAGAGCCATCATTATCTTGTTGGATGCCAAATAAACCATGAGTCTTTTTTGGCATAAAAGTTGACTGTCTACCTTTCCTTGGTGTGTGGCTGATTGTGTGTTGCTGTGAGCGTTGTTGTCGTACTGCAGCCAGCACCCTCACCATTCAGGGTTTGAGTACATGGAGGCTTGAGTTTGTACATTTATATTTAACTGGCTTTATAGGGTTTGAACCATTGTATTTTGACCAAACCTATAAGTAAAGTTTGCTGCTGTTCCCTGCCTTCCCCGTAATGTAAGGAGAAAAGGTTTGCATTTAAGTATCTTTCTAATAGTGCTGGGAGAACCACAAGATGGTCTGAGTTTCTAAAAGGTTCTGGTAAGATATAAAAGTTTCTGATAGCTTTTTGAGCCTCATCAGAATTTTGAGAACTTTTAGCTTAAAGTACAAAAACTGTTTTCAGTTCCCCATCACTTTCCACCCATAAGCAATTGTCAGCAAAGGGAAAGTAATCATAAAACAACCTGGAATGGTACTACAATGCATCCGGCCTCCTTTTGGATCTTTCATTTTTTAACATATATTTTATTGTTTCATAAAAACAATACAATTACAAGTATCCTCACGTAAGACAATTCAGAGTATTCAGACACAGGTTATATCAAATGTACAGCAGTGCGTGTTAGTTTTAACATTCTTATTTTTGGACAGGGAGTATGACGAACAGCTCTCTTCTCAATTAATTTACTAAAGACATTATATATTGCTACACCTTGCAAGATATTCTGGTCTACAAAACATTCTGGCCTTCTACTGGCCTTCCACTTTCCACACACCACTGCTCCCTGTACTCATTGTTAGGCTGGACTTCTCTTCACTATAGAAGGAATAGAAATGCTGCCCTATGGGCCTTCAGAGCGATGACCAACAAGCTCCCCTCATATGTCTCAGATTGTATTCCCCAGAGTGTGTTAGGCACCTGTGCTCTAAGGAGCTATTCACTAATTGCTCTCCAAGTTCCAAGGGTCAAAACTCATTTCAGCAAAGCTGCTCTAAGCTTCTCTTTACCCACACTGTGGAACGGTTTACAAAGGAACTTGAAGCTGAGCTGCCCTTGTTAGCCTGAATATCTTCAAGGCGCTCTACGATCGCTACATGAAAGCACCTTGCAAATGTTTTCCTTACCGCTAGCCCACTAATTCCGCAACTCCCCCTTTCCATCCTGACACTCGCCATGTTTCCACCCCTGGCTCTCACTCTTTCCCTATTAACTCTTCCTGCTGCCCCCACCCTTCCCTGTCCGCTCCAGCCTGGCTAAAGTCCCTCCCCATCCATAGTAGTGTCCCAATTATCTACCCCTCCTCCGTCATTATCATAATAAACAAGTACACGACAGCCATCGTCACTTTCTGTGGTTTTAGCTCAATTTTTCCCCCAGTCGTTAGTAATATATCCCTTCTCTTCTTTACCTCTCTAACCTGCCACCCCATACACGGCCTCTTTCCCCTATATGTGTAGTTGCCGGCTGCCTCACTCGAAAGATCTCTGCTTATAACCCCTGTATGCCCATGGTTGATTGCACATCTGCTGACTTCTTCAATTGTAAAATAATGCTGTTTTTTTATTTTTTTATTTATTTCAACCTTGTACTGTACTGTATACACTGTATATACTTTTTCTTCCTTGTATATTACTGCTTTTTGTATACCTGCTTCTGTGCTGTACTTTGGTGTATTCACGACCAGGTCCACCTTACAAATGAGCCTTGCTCAATGGTGCCTGCCTGGATAAATAAAGATTTTGATTGATTGATTCCAACACACTGCTACACTCAATTTAAAGGAAAACTGAGCAAAACAGTACCTGCAATCACCAGGGCTGCAGAAATGCCCGATTAACATACTCTATAAAGCTTACAATAACTGCAGCTAACCTTTGACAAGTTATTTCTTGTTTGTAAGGTGGTCCTGGATGCGCCATTTCTAAGGTGCCGCCACACCAGAAGACAGAGTATGACTTTCGTACCTCCTGGATCATCCTGTCCTTTGCCGGAATGCTCGTTCATGAAGAGCGAGGCACATTTTTACGGAGTAAAAATAAACCATATCCCATGAAGAGGTCTTTGAACTGTACCTCTACAAGCAATTCCCGTTGAAAACGGAGCAGTGTAAGGTGGTTAGATTTGTTATTAAAGTTCCAGCTCCATGTTTGAGCACACGCAGTAGTGCCTACACATGCCTGAACTCCAGAGCTGGAACTGACAACAAATAACCTGCCACCTCTCCATTTTCAGCTGGAATTGCTTGTGGAAGTACAGTTCAGGCCTACCGGGACACCGGTTTATTTTTTGCTCATGTATGTGCCTCGGCTCGTGACGTCCGGCAGGTGAGACTCGTCGGAGTGCAAGGTCACACTCTGCAATGTTCGATGAAATGGCGCAGCAGAGCCATATCTCAGGACCACCTGGGCACAGAAACTCTGTCAGGTCCAGCTACAGTCGTGGCTTTATAGGGTATGTTAATTGAGCATTTCTCTAGCCCTAACTGCAGGCTACTGTTTGCTCAGTTTCCTTTAAGGAGCTGATGTGACCACAAGAACCTACATACATCATAAAAAAATAACGGTAGCACTTTAACCCTTCATCTCTGCACTGGATGAGCACAAGACATCTAACAAAATCATATAAACTATAATACATCTATCACAGAGGGCAAGAAGAAAACAGATCCCCTTAAAGAAAAATGTTCTGGTTTAGCAACTGCAAACTGTCCCAGAAAATTGAGAGATAGAAGCAGTATTATTGCAGTGACTAAACTGAACCATCTAAAAGTAATACTGTGAGATGCAGTATACAAATAATTAGAAACTCTGACTGTATATAATGCAAACAGTGCCTTGATAAAGCAATATAGTTAATTTTGTATAGGTGCCAGCCTAACATAAAGAAATTGAATGTTCATGATAATCCCATAATCCCATTGAGATCGCAAGCTACTCACAACCTTGTAGCAGGCACTATCTTAAGAACCCCTAAAGTACGATATATTCTTGGGCACTTCACACTGCAGAATCTCAGCAATGCAACTTCAGTTAGCCCAGCATTTCACAAAACAAAAAATCCATATTTCCAAAATAAAGTAAATAAGATGGCTCAATTTACAGTAGCACTGGGCAAACTGGGTGGGCCAAGTGATTCTTTTCTGTCAAAAATTATGTTTGTATGTTTCAGCAAGGACAAGGTTTGATAAAAACCTCAGATGCTCCCTTGCTACCTAATGTGCATTCCTCCAACTCATCAAATTCTTTTGTGACAGATTCCACCTTTTTTGATAACGATGTACCTCTTACAACTAATGGTAATAACCCACCTTTTTACTTTCATAAAATAAAACCAAACCAAGTATTTAAGCTTTTAAGACAATTGTCTATTAGTAAAAGTTCTGGTTTGGATGGACTGGAGCATAGATTCTTGAAACTGGCTGCTATGTCCATCTATCAACCATTGACAACTATATTCAACCTTTCCCTTATAACTGGTGAATTCCCCCAAATTTGGAAACAAACTGTAATAAAACTAATTCCTAAAACAGGTTCATTACTGGATCCGGATAATTATCGCCCAATATCTATTTTATCTCCTCTAAGTAAAAATTTTGGAAAAACTAGTTAATGAACAGTTTGTTGAATATTTGGGGGCCAATGGACTTCGTTCTTCGGAGCAGCATGGCTTTCAAAAATCTTTTAATACAAGTACTACCTTGGCAAGCTTCACAGATCACACCTTAAGATCTATGGAGCAGGGTAAACTAACTGGTGTGGTCTTTGTAGATTTATCAAAGGCCTTTGATCTAGTAGATCATGCCATGTTGCTCCAGAGACTGAGGGCCATTGGCCTGGCTGAAACACCTTGTGGGTGGTTTCAAAGGTATCTTATAGACCATCCCTTAAAGGTTAACTATGGTGGTTCGTATTCCAACTCTCATATTGTGAAGCAAGGAGTCCCTCAGGGATCATTATTGTTTTCCACTTACATTGATCCTATCACAAGCATTTCTACACACTCAGAAATGTTATTGTATACTGGTGATATCATCTTACTTACCAGTGCCTCATCAGTAGAAGTTATTAATCTTTCTTTGAACTCAGATTTTTTTCAGCTTTAAATATTTGGTTACAGCAGTGATTGTTGTTAAATACTAAGAAAATAAAGTGCATAATATTTGGATCCAACCCTAAGTTATCTAATTGTCAGGAATTACAAATATCTGATCTGTCTAGAATGATGCTTGTGACAGGGTTGAATAAGGCCCTGTCCCATTTGTTATGCAGAAAGAGTTTAAATGCATGGATCTGTTCTATTCTCTTGTTTTCTGTCTCTTCTCTGGTTGTGCAACCAAATTTTCTCGTGAGACCTAGGACTTGATCACCCTGACGGTCTTGCAATTCTTGTTATCTCTCTCTCTCTCTCTCTCTCTCTCGCTCTCGTCACTTGCTGTTCTGTCTTTTCTCCTCCTTGCATATCTGTTGGTATAAAAATATATGTGAATCATTATGTGGAAATGCAACTAATACTGGGATCCCTTTGTTTAGAAATATATATAGTTTTCCTGTTGAAATGTATATAGCTATATTGTTGAAATGATTGCAAAAAGTTATTTGGAACTCAAGGGGTTAACCTGAGAAGCTAGTTTGCAAACCCTCTGAGAAGCTGTAAGCAAAAGGTCAGTTCTGGGTCACAATGTACTGTTTGCTGCACTTGTTGAAACTTACAAGAACACTGTGTGAGGAGCATGCTGTTTTCTTAACGAGCGGGGGTTGCAAAGACCTATAAAAAAAAAATTACAGTTTCTTGCAAGTGAGACACAAAGACTGAGAGAGTCTGAGACTGGAAATTGAGAAGAAACCCAGATGGACTTTCTCTGTTTATACTGCTATTGTAAATAGTTATACTGAACAATTTTATTTTTTTTATTTTACCGTTAATAATAAAACCCTTGCTGCAAATTTTACAACTGCTCTTGGTTTTCCTATGCTTCCTGACCTGTGCCTCAATGACAGTGCTGCAGCAGGTAACAGAATTTAAGTATTTGGGAGTCTTGCTTGACTCTAACATTTTCTGCTTACATTGGGCCCTATGCATGATGCCAATGTGCACCTCCAAGGACAGCACCACCCAGTGAGGGCTTTGGATCCCCTGCAGCTTGGGGACAAATAGGCGGGTTGCCAGCCGACCAGCTGGTAACCGCCAAGGAGAGCACCACCCAGTGAGGGCTTCAGGATCCCCTTCAGCTTGGGGACAAATGGGCAGGTGGCCAGACGACCAGCTGGTAACCTCCAAGGAAAGCACCACTCAGTGAGGGCTTCAGGATCCCCTTCAGCTTGGAGACAAATGGGAGGGTGGCCAGAAGACCAGCTGGTAACCTCCAAGAAGAGCACCACCCAGTGAGGGCTTCAGGATCTCCTTCGGATTGGGGACAAACAAGTGAGTGGCCAGACAACGTGCATCCCTTGAGAAATTTGATAATAATTGAACCGCCAGAAGATATCAATTAAGGACAAATGCGTGGAGCTTACCTTATACACTTGTGCATAATAAATATGGGGAAATGACATTACTGAAGTGTGTTACAAAATCTTGAAAGCTACTGCCCAATGATATAAAGGCCAAGTATTCTCTTAATGAATTCCAGTCTGCTCTATGGGAAAATCAGGACAAAACCTGTGACTGTTACACATGACACTTTTATATTATTATCATGTATTACTGACTGTAAAACTTAACATTTTCACTGTCAAGTAATTTTCACTATTTTCACTGAAGCAGTAATTTGTGCTAAAATTAATTTGTGCCAATTAGCAGTTTTTCCATTATACTGTATGTGGAGCTAATGACTTCATGCAAAATTTAATTTACGCAATTATGGTTGCATTTGGTTTGTGCTAAAATTACTTTGCGTGAAAATAGCTAGGTGTAGGATCTCTGCATTTGTATTTGTATTGTATGAATTATAGTTTAATGTTAAATGTCTACAACTGTACAAGGCACTTTCTAAAAATAGGGCTTGTTTTCTAATGATTTTTATTTGTTCCCATATAAAAATAAACATTCTATCTGTCTGTCTGTCTGTCTATCTATCTATGCTTAGGATGCACGATGATGATTTTGTTACTGTTGGAAATTGCATTTTTCTCTTTCAAATTAAAGTAAAAATTGTATTCAGCTGTTAAAATAAAGTCTCTTTTGAAGATGAATTAAAGTGAAAGGTGAAGAGCTGAACTGAAGTGTGTCTGTTCAGCAGCAAATCTCCACAGTGCCCATGTCCTTTTAGGTTCTTATGCTTCTACCAGCACCACCAAGCTTACTGAAAAAAATGTAAGATTTATGACTGATCTTGCATGATTTGTAAGACTAACATAAGAATACCTACTTAGTGTCATAATTACTTAAGAGTTTTGCGTGAGCGCAAGAATTTTATCAGATACAGAAACTGTTGTTTTTCTTGCATTAATTGATGCAAGATTATTTTAAGTACACACAAGGTTTTTGCAAATCACAACATAAGTTTTAGTGCTAGTCAAAAAAATGCATGTTTAAAATGTAGTCTGGTACAAAATAATTATACTTGCATGTTTCTTGACTAACATACACGTGGGGGGGACATATTCAGAGCCGGCCGGATGCACATGCATAACAGTGCATTGTACAAAAAAGATGTGCCGGCTGGCTCTGTTGTGATATTCAAACAGAATGCGTGATCAGAACAGACCCCCATTCTGCTTGAATATCAGATCATGGATGCTCGACATGTAGCAGGCATCCGCCATGTATGGTGTGGTGCATCCAGGGTGCGGGCCTGGAGACTGCCCATAGAGGAATGTGTGGTGCATACTTGGATGTGCCTGGACCTCCATGGGTGATATTCAGCCCAAACATGCAATGCGCTCATTGGGCATGCATGGCGAAATGGGGCCTCATGCTGCCCATTATGGACTCAACTGCATGGCTACACCCAGCAGAATGTGCCAGGCCAGCCCACTCCCCAGCCGTGATCCCCATTGAAACATAGAAGGAGCACTGTTCCCTCATGTTCCATAGTGTAGTGTCCCCCCAGCCCCAACTCCAGTTGAAATAAAAATATGTGCTCTGATCCCTCATTTTCCATAGTGTCGTATCCCCCCTCCCCAGCCCCAATCCCTGTCATACTGAATAATATTCCCAAGACCCTGTTTCCATAGTGTTGGGACCCCCACCCAGGTAGGCAGTACCCACCAGCCTGCACCCCCCATCCTGTCCCGTGCCAGCACCTGGCACAACCCCCCTCACCCTGCCGTGGCCAGCCACTGACTAATCGTTGCCCCTCTCACATACAGTGAAATGATGCGTTGCTCATTGGTTGTCAATCAGCGTGTACTATTAACTGTATGTGAGTGGTAATGATCAGTCGGCAGCTGGGCATGGCACGAGGTGAGAAGAGATGCCAGTCACAAGCATGGGGACGGGATGGGGTGTGGGTGGTGGGTACTACCTACCGGGTGGGAAGTCACTGCACTATGGAAATAGGGTCCCAAGGATATTATTCAGTATGACTGAGACTGAGGGCTGGGGAGGGCACTACACCATGGAAAATGAGAGATCGATATTTTTATTTCAGCGGGACTGGGGTTGGGGAGGGTGGACACTATACTATGGGAAATGAGGGATCAGAAAACATTTTTTATTTCAATGGGGGATCAAGCCTGGAGAGGGGGGGTCTCTACCCTATGGCAACATGGATGGGGTTGTTAATTTCATACTGTGTTTGGGGCTTGGGCAGCTCTGTACCCGGCCCTTGACTATGCACGGGGCACCAACATTCCCTGGACATAGTTAAAGTAAGGTCTGGAAAGCATAACTATTCACCGGCACATCTGGCCATAGTTACGCTTTGAGGGGGTTGAATATTGCGATGCGGGGAGTATGCATGGGGACCCCTCATTTGCATTCAACATCATGATATTCTGCACAGTGGTGCAGTCGAGTTCTTGAGGTGCCTTCGAGGAGCTTCTGAATATTGCCATGCCCTGACAGCCCTCAAAGTCCAGAATGCTGGCGTTAGCATCTAGGGATGCACTGCGCATCTCTTTTGAATATGATATGTGGGCCTCAATTTTTTTCTTGCACTATTCTTACAAACATGTATACATGTTTGCAAGAACAATGCAAGGAAAAAATGCTGTGCTTTCACTAGTCAAGAAGCATGCAAGTATAAAATGAGATGTTTAAGGATTAATGACACATTGTAAGAATTGTGCAGGGAAGACTACAGTACTCCATATACATACAGGTAAGCATGCATGTCTTCATAGTACTGGTACAATCTGAGGTGTAAAAAGCTACATACACCTCAGTAAAAACTTTTTAAAATGTATTACTTATGTACTATTCAATTAACGTTACTTACATCTTTCTTAGATTTCTCGGTTACATCTTAAGTATTGGCTTCAGTGTAAGTAATCATTAATTACATGCAACAGTAGTTACATGTTTGTTGCATGCAACCACATTGTAGTTGCAAAGCAGTTACACTATATTTACACTGTAACTACACTGCAGTTAACTGACACATAAAGTGTAACCAGTTTCTCTTTCCCGTCATTACTGAGAAAATACGTATAAAAACAGGGTATTAATCCCTTATAATTTAACTACCCTTGATTCTTATTTCCCACTTGAATTTATATCACTCTATAGCTAAATCATAATTAGTCGTGGTAATGATGATGATGCCACAAGTAGAGTAAAGTATTATGACCTCAGGTGCATGTTAATACAAATGAGTAAAGCACTCTAAGAGTTGTCTTGTGCATTCAAATAAAAAAAAACATTGGGAGCTAAGTAAAGATATTTCCTTTCAAACTGCAAGAAGTATGTAAGAATTTATCAAGATTATTGTCTGTGTATTTGTTTATATACTTATTGCAAGACACTTCAACAGTACAGTGTCCAAGACTCAGTAGGCTGCACCCCCTCATCTAGAGCCAGACGATATACGATCTCGACTCACATCAGTATGTAAAACCAAGACTGTTATATAGTAACCCCCTCACACAATTTTTCTTGTATCTCACGATCTTGGCAAGGAACTTTTCTTGCATGAAGCAAGAATCTTTATTGCATGAATATTTCATGCAAGGAAAATGTCTCAATCCTTACATGTTATTACATATTTCTTTATACAAACATACATAAAACTTGTATGTAGCTTGCATATGCTAGTATATACCTAGAGATGTGTGAAGCTGAGAAAACTTTGCTTTGACAGAACTTCGTAAAGTTGGCATACTTCCCGAAGTTCAAAATGCCATCTTTGCAATGTTTTGTCAGGTGAAGTGGCATTTATTTCCCTGAAATGACCAAGCTTTACTTGCAGAGTTGCCACTTTGCATAAAAAAGTGCCACGTCACCTGAAAAAAAACATGAATTCGGCAACGTCAAAGTTGTTGATGCCAAGAGGAACTTCAAAAAGATTCACAACATTTCGCAACTTTGTCAATGAAGTTTAACTTCGCTGCATCTCTGCATTTATTCTTGCATGTTTACCAGTCAAAATACTTGCAAAGTTCTTGCCTTTTGTACTTTTAAAATTACTTTCTATTGGGAGAGTGCAAGTAAAGCTCAAAAGCAAAGATCTTTCAAAAATGGTAAAAGGACAAATTTCTCTCCTTTCTTATACTAAAGTTACTTTAAACATATTTATAGTTACTTTTCCATCGTCTAAAGTCTGTTACTTTTTACTTTTAGTTTGGTGACACATTACCTCATACACCTCTGATGACCCTCCAGGATACTTGTATAAATAGTGCGCATTTGTAGCTATGAGGGGAACCAGGGAATCAAGCTGTGCTTGTCCCTACAGAGCAGAGGGATGAGTCGTGTTGCCTGGCACTATAGGACCAAAAAGGGATATACGTTCCAAAACATATATTCACAATGAATACGAAGAAGTAGCTGCTACCTCAGCAGCCTGCCCCAAACCCCCATACGTGCCTCCACAGGGAGTCGGAGTCAGAGCCTAATGTGGTCACAGATTAACAGTGACATAAAGAAAATGTGCATACTTGAACGGAGTTTTATTATTCTATACAACTGGAACTCTTCTATGCCGGGCACCGGGGGGTTTGTGCCTTCAAATTAGGACCTTGCTGGTCTTGTTCTGTCCCCATGCTACTCCATAGGGTTACCATTTAAGTCTTTGCAAATACCCTAAGTTGTTTACTGCCTTGCACAAGCCTGCATGATTAGGGTTGGTAAGTTTCATAGAACATGCTGTTCTCATGTTCCTGTCACAGGTACCATGTAGTCTGGTGTAGCCTGACCCCTGCAGTATAAATTTGGGGGCTGGTGCCCACAAAGTGTGGGTCAGTAGTGAGGGTTAATACAGGACTCCATCCACAGGAAACAGGAGCTCAGCATTGTAACTCCAGCTTCAACTGGCCAGAGAGGACTTGCCAGGAACAGGCGGTGACAAAGTCCCTAGTCTTGGATGGACCTTGCCCTCTATGGGCTGAGTTTCTGAAGGCTGGATTCTGGAGGGGATTTGGCAGTGGGTTGGTGAGGGCCTGATGGTGCTGCCACTTTAATGGGTGCAGCCTGATGGTGACCACCAGTAGTTCCCAGGAAGCCACAGGACCAGAAAGAAAGGGGACCCATGGAGAGATGGCTCCAGAAGTGTGAACATTCAGGGTCCTTGCAGTTTGGGGTGTACATGCAGGACAAGGCAGAGACATTGAGACCCAGGAACATGGGTAAGGTGTTTCCTGTACAAAACTACCTCATTGTTCATGCATGAACCTGGGTACTGCAAGGATATAGTAGAGAAGGTTACATTCCTTAGAAATAACTCTAGTATATTATGTGAGTGACTGTGTAAATACTGATGTAAACAGGGCAGGTATCCATTTTAGGGTTATGGGTACATCCCATGAGGAACCCTGGTTCTCTTGTGGTTGCAAAGAGACCAACTCAATGATGTGTTTTGGTTTATGAGCCTTCGGGGGTGGAAAGAGAGAGGAAGCTGGGTCTCAGTCAGGGAATGAATGCTAACAGTGATGTCAACTATTCAGTTAGCACTAACTCCTAGGTTGTGCACATGCCTGTGTAAATAAATTGCTTTGTTTAAGCAATGTTAAGTGTGACTGCCCTGTGTCCTGACTTTGGGGAACAGTGAGTTGAAAGGCTTGATTCATTTTATTATTTATTTTATTTATTGGAATGTTGGTAACTGGGTAAGCCCACTAAGACAGAATGTCCCTTTTTCAGGGGCGACCTGGGGTAGGGTACATAAGGAGGTACAGTGATACAATAGTTTCAAGTTTGTTTATTGTTGATTGGTTGAATAACCATTACAACCATTACAACATTACAAAAACTACACTGGTAGTACAAAAATAATACAACCACATATACTTTAACTTTCAACAATACAATAAACTAGTTATAGGTTAGTGTCTCAAAATCAGGTTTACTGAAAATCTCAGTTAATATATAAACATTTATACTAAAAATCAGACCATTCTATAGAAGGACAATTAATTTGAACCCTTCTTATTATAGGAAGGCTACAAATAAGAAAATTAATGCATTCTCCCTAAAAGCTCAATAATCAATCAATCAATCAATAATACTAGCCATCCCAATTTTATAACACCAGCGGTCATCGTACCAGATCCTAGATAAAGAAAATCAGGCCATTTTAAGATCCTCTATAGGTGTCCAGTTGTCTGACAGAAATACTGTGACATTACAAATTGAGAGCACTTAATCTCTGAGTCTACTATTAGGATCTCTATGATATCAGTGACACCATCCTGTTTTAGGTAAGACTTCAAGTGCACCCCACAGTTCATGCCGCTCCGTGCTCCTTATCCCCAGATATGAGGGGATTTATACACCAATTACAGTGAGAATCACTTAAAAGTATACCCTGGCCAAAGCAATCGCTCTGTCCATTCTTTTCTTTCTATATTTGGACATCAAAACAACCATTTAAGGGACATTTATGACCGTCAAATCTAATCCAGAAAACAGATTCCTACCACCTTAGTTGGGACCCTTTTGGGACTCCAGAGCCACCTGTTGAAGTACTCTATGCCAAACAGAGTGGCAAGATTCCATCTCCAGACCGACATTCAGAAATCATATGCTATTGGTAATACCTTCGCCTCTTTGGTATAACCCCTGGTGCACCCTGCAGCGCATGCTGCTCCATGCTCCTGGTGTTTGCCAGGTATGGGAGGATTTATAGACCAATTACAAGTTAGAAATCATATGTTAGTTTCCAGGAGCCCTATCTAGTTCCACCTATCTACAATTTTCCTTATCACATTTAGGCCCCCAGAGCCCATTATTAGAGCCCAGCATGGCTACCAGTTTCAAGCCCAATTCAAGCCGTCAACAGGTAACTGGATGCCAGTTCAATTTGTTAGGCATGCCCATTGAGCCATCAAATAAACCTTTCTTTCTGCAATTTGGCATTAAAATAACACACCAACTAAACTATGAAAATATAAGCAGAATTTGACACACATTCCAAAATAACACTTTTAACCAAGCTATTGTTATACACTTGAACGGCTGAATTAACCCAGTCATTTAAGATTTCTTTAAATCGGAAGTTCACCGCTTGCATCAAAATTTTAGAACTCTGGAATACAAGGATGAACAAGAATAGAAAAGTTCAGACCTCAAACAATTATATGTATTGTAACACAAGGGGGGGGGGGTTGTGTTACCCTGGGATCTTGTAGGTGGGGATATAAACACACTTTGTACCACAGCCCAGGATGTGCAGCTTAACACAGTAGACTGACTGTGTATTTATTGGTAAGATTACTGTGAGAGGTGCATTCAAACATAACACAGGTTGAAAATAAAACAACAGAAAATAATACCTAGCTCTTTGTTGAGCGCTAACTACACAGTGAACTTTTGTTTCCTCTCTATAACCCAGGTAGCTAAGCTGTTTCCTGGGACATACAAACAAAATCAGCACAGAGTTTCTTGTTCTATGTTTCAAAGAAAAATTATTTACCAGTCTCAGGTTTTCAGCCAGTCCAAAGTCAGAATTCAATTCATTCTTGCAGGCCAAACAAAAGGTTCCAAACCAGGCAGTCAGTTGATTCAGAGTTTTCTCTTTCCAAAGTAAAAATCCAATTTGTTGTTGAAGGCCAAACAAAAGTTCCAAACCAGGCAGTCAGTTGATTCAGAGTTCTCTCTCTCTCTCTCTCCAAAGTAAAATCCTTCTGCAAGTGTTCCCCAGCCAGGCTCCACGTCTGTTCCTAATCAGGTACTGAGACACAAGCAATTGTTTGAGCCTTCTCTTTTATGCAGGCAATCACTCTCCTGCACCTGCTCTTAATCAAGCACTTAGCTCTGTGAAGTTGTGGTGCAATGCCTTCTGGGACTTGTAGTGAATGCACCATGCTTTGTAGTCCTGGCAGAGAAAAAATGGAACATACGTGCTGGGAGGTAATGCCCTTCCACAACTTTACCCAGTGCTGTGTTACAGTATCTACTTGCAATTCAACTGTCCCAGAGTTCGAATCCGACTTAAAACCTGTCATCATGAGTCCACTTTCCAAGGCTCCAAATTCCTAAATTCCTGGATCTTTCTAAATTTCGGCATCGGTCTCCTCCACCAAACCATCCTTCACAGCTTCAGGGAACAGGGCCATCTCTTAACACCTAGAGTCCATGGCATGCACCCAGTCACCATCTTAAGAGTTCCTCTAGCTAGACTGAGAATCTACCAGCTCCCCTCATCTTCCCTGGAAGTTCACACGCCAGTTTACCTTTCTTTTTCTTTTAGCCTAGCTAGGCAGAGGAGCAGACTAAGTCCCGTGCACAACAAAGCATCATAACGTCTTGTCTACAGCAAACCTGTGAAAACAAAAATAAAAATTGTACTCCTCTGAGTGCAGTAAAATCTTAACATTGAAAGGGTTTTGTACAGGCCCTCTAGCAATGTTAGCATACCTGTTATAGGTCTGAATAGGCTTGTCGGCAAGATATACCACCGGTCTGAAATAATCAACCCTTTTGGTTTTTTTGCTCTCCAGTCTCCTCGCAGTTCGGTGGAATAACTTCAGAGTAAAAGCCTGGATGTCCCCAGGCTCACATTTCGGGCACTGCTTTAAGCATTAAGCTCTAAAGAGCTTATCAACATTTTCCTCCTCCTTTATGCTGCTCCTCAGTCATTCTCTCTATAGGAGGGCAATCAAATTAAGCTGCATAAAACACCAAAAACGCCAAATGTCAAGACCAAGTGGTAGCTCGACTAAGTTACCTAAAGGCTCCCAGAAACATAAAATAGCTTATAGAGCTCACCCATACAACTCTATATGGGGTTACATTCATAAGAGAGATAAAAGGGCCTCTGGTAGATACTTTTAGAGGCAAAAATTAAGCACAGGCATAGCATAGAAAGAACAGGCCGTGGAGCGGAGAAACTCTGCAGCCACCTTGCTGCCCCACCACTCGACAGTGATACAATAAATAACAACATAAGAAAGTATACAATGAACATTATTCAGTAGAACATACTTAATAAAATCAAATAGAGCACAGGTAAAATAAAGTTACAAAATCACTTGCACACAAAAAGCAATAAGATTGCAGCAATGAATGGGATATATACAAGATACATGAGCAACAGGTACAAAATAATACAGTGTATACAGGCACAGTAGCATTTACAACTGGATGGAGCACAATAATCACAGTGAAACAAGAGTAGCTTAAAATCACAGCAAATAATGTGAGGCTCTTGAGAGTGGAGGAGGAAAAGCACACAGAAGAGGGTAGAGTTGGAAAGGCGTGAACAAGAGGCTAAGGGTGGAAGACTCAGGAACAGGTCCAGAGCTGACAGTAGGCAAGGTGGGATTTAAGAGAATGCTTGAACAAATCAATAGAAGGGCAAGCCAACGCAGCAGATGGTAGTGAGAGCTAAAGAGAGGGCCCAGAAAAGGCGAAGGTATGCCAACCCACAGCAAGGTGGGGTTTAGGAATTGAGAGAAGTGGTATACCAGCTGATCTTAAGGATCTTGTCATAGTTTTTCATTGGACATAGGCAAGAGGCAGGGAGGAGTGATTGTTTGAATTAGTCTGAAGGTCAGGCAAAGGGTGAGGAATAGCAGACTAGACTCAAAGGATGGCCAGCCCAGTAAGTCAAGTACAGAGCAGTGGTGCTCCCTAGCATTAGCACCAAGAACAAAGTGAGCAATCCTATGGTAGGATTGTTTGAGCCTGGCAAGGGGAAGCCCTGAGCAGAGTGGAGAAAAGGAGCTCCATAGGAGATAAGAGGGAGGAGGGTGGAGGAAGCTATGGCCAGGTGGGAGGAGTAAATTAGGTAGGGTAGGGGGAGATACAGCATACCTAGCTTTTGATGAAGGGTCTTAACCACAGATGAAACATGGGTGTCAAAGGTGAGGTGGGAGTCCAGGATGATACCCAGATATCTGAAGGATTGTACCATCTCTAAGGGATCACCATGGGAGGAATAAATTACTGGGGGGGGGGGGGAATGGGGACAGACAGGTTAGTTTAGGGGTCCGGTGGAAAAAAGAGCATGGATTTTGTCTTCTAGGTGTGGAGCACTAGGAGATTATTGAGAAACTAAGCCTCACAATTTCAGAAATCCTGTTGCAGTTGGAGGTTCAGCGAAGCTGGGTCGGAGGAGAACCTGTACAGGATGGCATCATCAGTATACATCTGGACTGACACCCCACCGCAGTGCTGTGGAAGCTCATTAATAAACAATGAAAATAGGAGAGGGCCAGCTACTCTATGAATGTTGCTGTTTCTTTCGATGTGGCTACAGTTTTGAAGCTGGTTGAAGATCCTAGAGCCCAGGTCCCTATGCACCCTCCATCCCCACCCCTAGATCCATCTTGGCCAAGATGGATTGCCTGGGTAAATGTTCCTGCTCAGTGGTTAGTGCTCAAGTGTCCTGGGGCACTCCTGCAATTTCTCCACAGAAAGAGTTTGTCAGCAGAAAAGGACCGCTTGATCCACCCAGTCTTCCCAGATGTTCCCGGCACAATCTACCTCTGCAGACCCTATGTGGTCTCTGGCAACCCTCTCACCACCGTTTTGTTACAGTTTATCTCTATGGCTATCCCAAGCATGCTTAACCCCCAACCCCACCCTACTATTTTAGCTTCCACCACTTTTTCTGGCATCCTGTTCCAGGCATCTACCACCCTTTCAGTGAAGAAATATTTCCTTGCATCGCTCTTGACCTCCCCCCCACCCCAGTTTCATCACATGTCCCCTGGTCCTGATGCTCGTTCTCATTTGAAAGAGACTCCCCCATGCCCTTTTCACCTCTTAGTGGTACGTGTAGGTCTCTTATCATATCGCCTCTCTCTTTCTCCTCTCTCTTCATGGGTGTACATGTTGAGAGTCCTCAGTCTGTCCTCACAGGGTTTCTTGTGAAAATCTAGCACCATTTTACTGGTCCTCCTTTGGACTGCCTCCACCCTGCCTATGCCCTTTCTGAGGTGGGTAGCTCCAAAACTGGACACAGTACTCCAGGTGGTGTCTCACTAGTGGGCGATACAGTGGCAACACCTCCTCCCTCCTCCTGGATATACCCCTTCCTATACACTCCAGCATCCCACTAGCTCTGCCCACTACCATGTTACATTGCCCTTCCCCCTTGAGGTCCTCAGATAAGATAATTCCAATGTTCCTTTTCTGTCTAGTGATTGCCAGTACCACTCCCCCACCATCCTAGATTCAGATGTCCTGTGGGGTCCTATGCCCTAGGTGTATGATTTTGCACTTTTTGGCATTGAACCCAAACTGCCATGTTTCTGACTGGTCCTTGAGTTTCCCAAGATCCCTGCACATTCTCTCCTCTCCCTCCTGAGTGTCTACCCTATTGCAGATTTTGATATCATCTGCAAGCAGGCATACCTTCCCTTCCACTTCTTCTGCAATGTCCTTGATGAAGACACTGAAAAGGACTGGTCCCAGTACCGAGCCTAGTGGTACCACACTGGTCACTCTTCAATCATTAGTGAGTGCCATCAACTACCACCCTCTGTCTCCTATCCATTAACCAATTTCTAACCCAATTCACCACTTTGGATCCCACCCTCAGGCTGCACATAGAAAGATAGAAAGCGATGGCAGATAAGGACCGCTTGGCCCACCTAGTTTGCCCATTTTCTCTACCTACTATAATACCGCAGACCCTATTTGGTCTCTGGCTTTACCCTCCCTTTCCCAAGCAATAAAATTCCCATATGCCTATGCCATGTATTCTTCAATCCTGTTATAGTTCTTGCCCTGACTATCTCCACTGAGAGGCTGTTCCTGGCATTCAACACTTTAAGAGAAGAAGTGCTTTTTCACATTTCCCCTGAATCTACCACCCTCCAGCTTCATAGTATGACCCCTTGTTCTTAAGCATCTTTTTTTCTGAAAAGTGCTTCCCTCATGTACCCAATTTATATCCATAAGGTATTTAAAAGTCTCTATCATATCCTCCCCCTCCCTTCTTTCCTCCATGATGTACATATTGAGGTCCTTTAGCCTCTCCTCATAGGGCTTTTAATGCAGGCCCTGCACCATTTTAGTTGCTCTCATCTGAACCATCTCTACTCTGTCTATGTCCTATTGGAGATGTGGTCTCCAGAACAGGGCACATTACTCTAGATGAGGTCTCACCAATGATTTATACAGCGGTATCACCACTTCCCTCTTTCTGTTGGTGATACCCCTCCCTATGCACCCTAGCATCCCGCTAGTTCTCCCCACTGCCTTGTCACACTGTTTGGCCACCTTTAGGTCATCATATATGATTACCCCCAGGTCTCTATCCTGCTTGGTGGTCGTCAGTGCCTCTCCCTCCATTTTGTACTCCACCCTTTGGTTTTATGTCCCAAATGCATGATTTTGAACTTCTTCACAATGAATCTTAGTTGCCACACTTTTGACCACTCCTCAAGCCTTTTTAGAGCTCTATTAATTTTTTCCACCAACCCCATGGAGTGTCTACCCTACTGCAGATCTTTGTGTCATCTGCAAAAGACATACCTTCCCTTCCAGCCCTTCTGCAATGTCACCAATAAAGACATTAAAGAGGTCTGGTCCCAGTACCGATCCTTGTGGTACCCCACTGGTCACCCTCCCTGCCTCAAAATTAACAGTTTCTTTATCAGTCTGCAGTGTGGCACACCATCGAAGGCCTTGCTGAAGTCCAGAGAGGCCACATCCACTGCCTTCTGCTGATCTATTTAACTAGTCATCCATCAGATTAGTTTGCCTTGATCTGCCCCCTTGAATTCATGCTGGTTGTGGTCTTACAACCCACTGGATTCAATATACTCTACCAATCTTTCTTTTAGCAGGGTTTCCATTAATTTCTCCACTAGAAGTAAGAGTGACCGGTGTATCATTGCTAGCCTCCTCCATGCTGCTGCTCTTATGTAGAGGGACCATGTCAGCTCTTCTCCAGTCTTCCAGAACCGCAACTTTCTCCAGCGAGCTGTTAAACAAGGCTGTCAATGGAGCAACTCATCTCCCTGAGTTCCTTTAGAACCCTGGGATGCATCCTGTCTGATCCCACACCTTTGTCCACCTTCAGAGCTGCAAGTCTCTTCAGGACTCTTTCTCTCTTTCTTCTGGAAATGAGCTTGTGTCTGTCCCACCCCCCCCCCGTTCCTGCTATTCATTGGTGGTCCACTCCCCTCCCGCACTGTGAATACTGAGCAGAAATACCTGTTCAGGTTATCTATTTTTTCTTGGTCCTCTTCCACAAAGTCTTCCCCTTCTGCCCTCCTAATCCTCACTGTCTCTCCCCTTGTTTTCATCTTCTCACTAATGTGAAAAATGTCTTATCCCCCTTAGTGATCTCGTTGGCAATTCTTTCCTCTGTCTGTGTCTTTGCTCCCCTCAACACATTGCCTGCTTACCTCTGCCTTACTAGGTATACCCCCCTGTCCTTCTCCCTCTGTATTTCCTTATACCTCCTGATTTCCACCCTTTTTTCCTTCACCACCTTTGCCACTTCCTCAGAGAACCATAACAGTCTCTTTTTAGGGTTGCAGTGGGTGGAACCCTGCAGACCTCATGTTTTGAGAAAAAGGACTCCCGCATTCCTTGTGAACGAACAACATGCTAGAGTGACAAAAAAAGTTGTCTCTGTATCAGAACACTCTACGCTCACACTATTTTTTTTCTTTCAGCAGTCCATAACTGTTGAAATACATACCCCACCCATCCCTCCCTGTTGGCACCCACCACCCATACCCCCAGAAACATTATAGTGACACTGGAGTGCCCAGTCCCAGTGGCCAATCACAAATCCTCCATTACTACACACATGCACAGCTGTGCTTTTTACCATATATTTTAGTTGCCTCCCACCTGACCCTTCCTCTCAGCACCCACCCTCCCAGAAACATAATAGTGACACTGGGGGTGCCCAATCCCAAGCGCAAGAATCCTCATTCCCCTCCCTCCACTACGGTGCATGCATGGTTATTTTTTTTTTTTACTTTCCTCACCCCACCCCACCCTCCCTCTCAGCACCCACCACCCCAGAAACATAAAAGTGACACTGGGGTGCCAAATCCCAGTGTTGCAACTGGCATCTTGATCCTGTTTTTTTACTTTGTTTTAACCTGTAACAAGAAAACCATCCAGCAATGGATTTTGTGCCATTTCTGAGCCCCTGTCAACCCTCTCACTCAGCACCCCCCCCAAGCACTTACTTACCCATTGGGGATCCAACATTGTAATTGTCTTTGGACCACAGACACGTCTTCACTCTTCAAAGCTGGATCATGAACTGAAGAAACAGGTGTGCCATTCAATGTACTTCAGTGGGGTTTTGAACATAGAGGCATAACTTGGGCATTTCTGCACTTTTTTGTCCCAAATTTTTAACATGCCTTCTTTGGGACCCTACCTCATGAGCAATGTCACAGTCATTAGACAAATCTGCCCCGAAAGGTGATTTCATGCAGATTAAACAGAGACTTAATGAATGTACAGTAAAAAAAAAAACTGGTATAACAAACGGAGTATGTTTTGTCATGTACTGTATTATACTGCTTGTATTCCCGTCCTCCATCAACCCCTGTTCTGTATCTGCACTTGATGCACAGCTATCTAAGTCCTAATTAATGTATAAACTGGTGTATTTAATCCAGTGTGTATTGTTGTTATTCTGTATTTGAACTGCTTGTTGTTCCTACAATGGTGTACTCCTACAGTATGTTCTTAGTCCTCTAAGGACCACCTTGTAAATGAGTTATTTCAATGGTGTATTCCTGGTAAAACAAAAATTGAATTAAAATGAATTCACATTCCTTGTGCAAAATCATATTTCAGGCAGGAGCTGAAATATTTCTCTGCCTCTGTTCATGAGGTGGAGTCATAAGAAGGCTATGTTGAAAATTTGGTGTAAAAATATTAAAAAACAACAACGTTATGAGTCTACATTGAATTTTGTGAATGCAGCCTCATATGTTTGGTAATTGTTAATATTTTCACCCCAAATTTACAACACAGCCGTATCTTTCTGGCACATCATGAATGTGACAGCTGTCATTTTTCAGATCCTGACCAAAATGTATTTTTTTACATCCTGAAAGGTGATTTCATAGTCCCTGTGCAAAATCACCTTTTGGGCAGGAGTTAACAATATTCTCTGCCCTTGTTCATGGAGTGGGATAATAAGAAGGCTATGCTGGAAATTTGGTGTAAAAATATTAAAACGCAACAAAATTATGAGCCTACATTGAATTTTGTGAATGCAGTCTCATATGTTTGGCAATATTCAATATTTTTATCCCAAATGTTCAACATAACCATTTCTTTACAGCACCTCATGAATGTGACAGCTGTCATTTTTCAACTCCTGCCCTATATATGTTTTAACATCTCGAAAGTTGATTTTGCAGTCCCTGTGCAAAAACACCTCTAAGCCAGGAGTTGAAAATTTTCTCTGCCCATTTTCATGAGGCGGGGTCATAACAAGTGTAGCCCCCCAAAAAATATTAGGGGGCTTACCTTGAGTGTCTTCCTTGGCTCTGCTGATGCCCACTGCCTGGCAGACGTCCAGTAGGGGATGAGGAATCCATGGTTGTTGGTGTGCTGCTGTTGCTCTGCGTGAGTGTTCCATGCCATGCCACCATGCTGTCCCTTTAAGAGCTCCAGCCAGTGTACAGTGTAAAAAGCCTGGGCTGGGTCTGAGTATAATGAAACTCATGACCAGGTAGGCTTTGCCCCAACTGACTCCATTCTGACATCGATTTCAGAGCAGAGGGAGCCCTTTCAGTGCCTATAAATATTTTTTCTCAGTCCTTACTGTTAATAAATAAATAAATAAATAAATAAATAAATAAATAAATAAATAAGTTGTTTGCGCTGCCAGTACTGAACTTCCTGATGGGAGACGCCATCTTTGGTCCTGAACACCTGCAACTGGACCAATCAGAACCAAGGGGTCCTCTAGGGGTCCTAATTACAATGCCTTGTGGGTGAAACTGTGAACTTTAATTGCTAGTTCCTAAATTGACCAATAGGGGAGCTTAGACTGTGATTGACAGCAAAGGTAGCCAACTGGAATACAGGAATCTTGGTCTTCAAGCTGGAACTGTTTAAAAAGAAGTTCAGTTCAACCAGGGCTCTCTCTCTCTCTCTCTCTCTCTCTCTCTCTCTCGGGAGCCTGTGTAGAAGTGAGTCTGCGCGAGCCATCGAGAAGAATGGTAGCAATGTAGATGCCGTCCACAGGAAGAGACCTGTACTTGCCTCCTGCAGGACCCGCTCAGTTCCAAAAAGTGATCGACTGAATCCAGACTGCCAAAAGCAGAAAAGAAGCAGACTGTGTTTTCTGTAGCCCCGAGCTAGAAGTTGAAAATAGGTCATCACCATGCAAAGGACAGTTTTCTTGTTCATCATGCCATTTGAAGTGTGGCATAAGGAAAACTTCTTTTGGGGACTCCTGTGTTAAAAAGGGGAGCCAGTTTCTGTGGAGAACGTCTCCTGCCAAGCACCAAGTGGAGGAGAGTATTGTGGGTTTCATCTGTTCTGACAGTTCCAGTTACTCAGCTATCAGCCGAATAACCAAGTATTTAGAAATACATTTTCCAGTTGGGCCCATGCCATCTGCATCCCAGAAAGATTGTTTCTGTACCAGAATTATCATCCTGGTGAGAGAGCAGCACTGGGGAGTCAGCCCCTGTGCAGTAATGGGCGGCCACCTACAGGGAAAAGCCGTGAAGAGAAGGTGAATCTTGTCGGCCCAGGTCCCCACCATCATCCTGAAAGGTCTACAATTTTGCCAGCTGCAGCATCATCCTATCTGGGTACAGTCAGTACAACCAGGGTAGCTCCCTGCAACAGAACATCAATTGTGTAATGGTACCATCTGATTTGTATTACAAGCTTAGTGTGTTTAAATGTGACTGTGCCATCCAATCAGGATTACAATTGCTTTATGGTATTACAAGTGTGTTTGGTCATATCTAATCACCCTTTCTTCCATCAAGGGCCCCAACCAGCTGCAATGCTGGCCACCCTGTGGCATCGTTCAGGCATGCCTGTTTTTCACTCTGGGTACCCAGCAGTTGCCTAGATTGAGAAATTCAGGGACTAACTGATTACCAGTAACTTGAATCTGACTGTTTACAGCCTAACAATAATTAGCCTAAATTCTCACCCCTCCCTTGTTCATGCCCCCTCAGTAAACCTGATTTACTGTTTTATTGTTAACTTGGCTTGTGAGCATATCATTACCTGGTTTAAAGCTACTGAAACACTGACAAAGTATACCGAAAATACATGGTTGTGTTATTGAAACTATTGTTTATAAGGAGTTGCATGGTGAATGCCGGATGCCTAGATCCTGCTGGTAAGTGGATTGTACATGAGCATATCATTAATGCTGGCATTAGTCTGCATCTAAGTGTTAAGTGTTGTAGTCGTAAAACTAAGTGTAAAAGGTCACTAGGTGGGATTGTGGGTGGTTAAAGCTTCCAAGGAGGGCTGTACCAATCTTGTTAGTTGCCCACATAAGAGTTACTCTGGGTGGAGGCACCATAATTGTATGGGTAGCATGAGATAACAGCTCTGGGGAATGGGCGCCTACAATAACAGTGAACCAATCCCTAGTGCATGTCTCCAGGGCTACTGTAGGGTAGGGTGACTGGATGGGAGGGTCAGGAAATAGCGACAGGATGTCGCTACAGATACATGAGGTAGTATGCTGGCGAGGGGCAGGAGGAGAATATGAGGGTGGTGCCATGGTGGTTGCGAGCTGACCCGTGGTGTGGTGGATGGTGGTGGCACTGGTTGGCACAATATTGAGTTGGTCTGAGCACTGGTGTGTTCTTGTTGGCTCATTACTGGACCTTTTTTATTTTCCACACACACCCCGACATGCACTCCCCTACAGTTGAGAATCCTTAGTAGGGGTGCAGGAGGCTTCAACCCTCCACGCCATGTTAAAATGTAAGCCCCAGCACCATTTTGGTGTGTGCTGGGGTGTCAGAGTACCCAAAAATTTTCAGCACCTTGACTGACACCATCACCTTTAGGCTTTCGCCATTATCGCATGTGTAACCATTGTGCATACTGTGGGTGTGAAGACCCGGTAGCTGTTAATTTTGAACCCAGGCCCCTCTTCCTGTACACAGGACAGCACGCAAGGGTAGTAGCCCTTGATATAATGGCGCCAGGGTTACATAAGGCTATGTTGAAAATTTGGTGTAAAAATATTAAGAAACAAATTTACAATATTTTACCTCAAATTCCTCAGCTGCAACCCTATCGGCTTTGGCCAGAGTTTGTTCTTTTGCTTTTTACTCATTTCCTTCACCTAGAGTTAGTTGCTTTGGCTATATCCTCCCATATTTTTGCCCACTGTCCCTCCATCCCTCCATTCTTATTAAAATAGACTATTTTCCCTTAAACCTCATCTGTTCACGTTGCTTATTCAAGTCATGAAGTCAAAATCATCTGTTTATGACATCACAACCTGTTGTTATGCACAAGATTCGGATGGCACAATCAGTAGATTATGACTCCAAAGCAGGAAAAGAGGTGGGGACAGATAAAGTCTATGGTGCAGAAAATCTGTTTTCATGCAACTTTCTTCAGTAATAAAGAACAGATTGTTCAAAACTTCAAATTTTGGGGGAGTCTTGTGAGATGTGAGTCCTGCAGATGCCGGTAGTATTTGGTTTTTTTGCAGAATTCTAGAAGATCACTTTAAGTCAAAGTGATTTGTTCCAGGCCACATCCTGAGTAAATGGCTTTGGTGGGATTCGGACATAGGACTTCTAGTTCCCAGTTCTGCACTGTAACCACTGTGTTACACTGCCTATGTTGTAGGCAGACTGACCCCACTGAGAGTACAAAGACACAGCTGCACGCTCAACAGTAGTGCATTCAAACCACATTGAGAAAGCCAGCATGCAGGATGTCTTCACCTGACCCACTCAAGAGATGAACAACGGAGCTAACCCCACATGGCAACCACATGGAAAGCAACTTCAGCTGTTTGTTTTGCCACATCCTGGACTTCACAGTGTGGAGAGACATGAAAGCATTCATCTTCTAAAGCAATTAAATAACCCTTATGTGACAATGACATAGTATTACCGGGGGCTCTAGTCTTGTCAATGGTCTTGCTGCATTCTGCAGAGTTTTTGATGACAGAAATCTTCTTTCTTATTTTATTGACAGTTCTATAGAAATAACACTTTCCCATATGCTGGAAACAAATTGTTCCACTATTATTTGCAAATCTGTCTGAGACTGAGAGTCAGGAAAGCAATGCATAGTAAAACACTGGCTGTAGCTTATACAGTAATCACATTTAGAAACTGGGGCTGTAGTATAGCCCAGAGGTTAGAGTATCGAGCTGTGAATGAGCTTGGTACATCTAGCAAAGAGACCTAGGTTTGAGTCCCACAACCTCTGCTTGCATACTGTGTGACTCTGAACAAATCACAACCTCCCCAGTGCTCCTGGGTCACCCCTAAAAACAGGCAGCATGGAGATGCCCATTTCCCTGTCAGCCCTGCCACAGGAAGCAAGCTGTAGAGGACCTCTGGGGTGGTAGCAGTGGGTGATGGTGCTGGGTGGTAACTGGTAGGAGCCTGAGTGAGGGACTCCAAGAAGAACAAAGGATGGGGAAAAAATATTTGTTTTGCTATTACTGGGATACAAAACAGTATGAGTACTGGTAGGGAATGCAGTTGTAGCATTCTGAATATAACTTTGTGTAAGGCAACTGTGAGACCACTTTGGGTGAGGAAATCTGGTACATGGCAAGTTATTGTAATACATAAACACTAGGTACCAGCTTAGGAAAATGTTAGTTTTCTGCTGCGCTATACAAGGTAAAAGGTCTCCTTGTTAGCCACTAACTGCCTATCACAGCAATGGCCTTTGGGGGGATAATGTAAAACAGCCATCTGGCCGCAAGTTGCAAGCCAACACAGGTGAAGCCTTGTTATTTAATCTCACTCATTTGACATCCTGATCTGACAATTTGTTTAATAGGTTAATTAACAGCTTTTGGGTTTAAGCCGGAGATGGACAGTATTTTGCCAAGGACTCAGATTAAAAGTTTAAGGAGCTTGATCTGTTGAAATATCAAATGCACACCTGAATCTGGTGCAAGATTCCATACGAACGCCTGATGCCCTCAGTCAGGAGCTTAATTCTTTGCAAGTGTGGTGAACTTTATATGGAAAGTGCTTCTGGTCTCTCCTCCCTGTGAGTAAACAGCACAGCTTTTGACAGAATGATTATTGAAGTCTGGCACAGAACAGACTAGACAATAAACAAAATTAGTTTCACAAGGTAAACAGGGGGATGGTGAAATAGAAGAACAGAGAACCCGCTGTTGTGCAGCAGGTATGAGTCTCGGGCAAACCAAATACTGTAACTGCATTACTAATAAACAAAGCTGTCAGAGCCTGACATAGTGGTCACCTAGCTGGAATTCCCCACCCTCCCGCACACATACACATGAAATAACTCCTCAGAATGGCTGAACTGTGCACAGTTTCCCTTCAGCCATCAGGTCAACACACTTTCCTTGTTTTATCTGGTTGTAACTGAAGTCAGTATAAACACTCCTGATGAGTTACATGATTTGAAACTGACATTCAGAACTGACACGAAAGTCCAGATTTTGAAGACGAGAATTAGGTGGTCCTGAAAGGCTTTTGCCATGGATACAAAGACCAAAGGAATTTCACCTTACTCACTATTTTCAAAGTAGATGACTTTATTTCAAACACCATTCCTTTGAAAGCAAGAGTTGGGTAAGGTACTGCACTTGCACTGCTAGTTTATGGCACAGACACCCACAAAACCATGAACACAGACAAATAAGAATTTATTTTAAATTCTGACAGCAGACCCAATGCACTTCCAGTGGCGAGGGGTGCAAGCCATGATGATCGAGATAATGATTTATTTATTTATTTATTTAAAAGAGATTTATCAGGAAAGGCATACTGAGCCATAAAGGTCATTTCCAGATGCGTTCTGGGGGAAGGGGGAAGAGGATAAGTACATAACACGTAAAAAGCACAGTAATATGAAAAAGCAATAAGGCACTGCAATGTACAGTAACACAGAGTATTGCATTGGCATAATTAATAACAATACAAACCGATTACATCAGGAGTGTGAGGAACCAGGCACTCACAGGCTATAATGTCAGGAACAGCACAGGGTAGGAAGAGGTAATTAAAACAGGAGGGGCCACAAGGAGGAGACAGGTAGAGGAATATAAGAAAAGGGGAGATGGATTAGGGTTGGGAATAGCAAGTATAGAGGTATGTAGGGGGGCAAAGTGATGGGGACAGGATAGGATAGGATAGGATAGGATAGGACAGGATAGGATAGGATACGACAGGATAGGATAGGATAGGACAGGATAGGATATGATAGGACAGGATAGGATAGGACAGGATAGGATAGGACAGGATAGGACAGGACAGGATAGGATAGGATAGGACAGGATAGGATAGGACACGACAGGATAGGATAGGACAGGATAGGATAGGACAGGATAGGACAGGATAGGATAGGACAGGATAGGATAGGATAGGATAGGATACGACAGGATAGGATAGGATAGGATAGGATAGAATAGGACAGGACAGGATAGGATAGGATACGACAGGATAGGATAGGATAGGATAGGATAGAATAGGACAGGATAGGATAGGATATGACAGGATAGGATAGGATAGGATAGGATAAGGGATGTGGATGATGATGATTGTCACAAATGCACTCAGCAGGTCAGGTCCGCTGCTCCCACAGTGCCAACCTCGGAGCGCAATAGTGTGAACAGGTAACAGACAGGGTAACCCTTCTGTCTGCTTTTGAGTCCGAAACACCTTTAGTCTCAAGTTCTGGGGGGATTCAAACTGTGAACCTTATGCTAGCGTACCCAATGTACAGGCTTAGATACGTACCCTCTTCTGGGATTAAGGGTACAACCGCTAGGGGCTCCAAGCCAGGTTTCCAAAATGAACCCTTAAAACTCTATAAGAGACCTTAGGTATATTCTTACCTTTTCCCAGTTTAGTAACACCATCAAGCCCTTCAGAACAACTGTCAAACTTAATCACATATACATCACATGCAAAAAGAACTTGGAAGACACACCCAGGCAGTATCCTGAAAAAAAGATTTTACTGAAAGATGATAAAAATATGAAAAATGAAAACACAGAACACTATATCAAAGAGCATCACAATCAAATAAAAGAAAAACAAGGAAAACTACAGAATAAACTCCTACCACACTACAGTTAGATCTTTTCTATCTAATGTATTACCTCTGTAAGTGCAGTTAGAGAACTGTGTCTCTCTAGAGTCCCAAATTGATATGACATATTCCCCAGTTACAAGGATACATTTCAACACCATCTCCCCACCTCCTTGATAAGTCATCTAGCTCCTCCTTTTTGAATATAAAATTACAAAAAAAATGATTTCCTGTCAGGAAATATTTTATATAATGTGACTTCAGAGGGAAAAAGACATTTCCTAAAATATGATAGTCTTTAATTGAGCCTTTCCTTTGAACTGGTGGCTGGTTTCTGTTTCCCAAGGAACACCAAAGGGTTTTACAACTTTTAACCATGTTGGTATCAAATGTTCTTCCTCTTAAGACATCATGAAGTTTATTAAGCTCATCCTCTGGCAGACTCATAAAGTCACATTTCATCTCCACTTCAAAGAACCTAGGCATGTCATAAAAAGGTAATAAAATGCCATTCTGAAGTAAGTCAGTTAATTAAACGGTTCCTGCTTCACTGAAACCTTGGGGAGGGGCACCCATGGAAGCACAAGCTGTCTTATGTGAGACAATCACATACTATATTTTTATATTACAAATATCGTACAATAATCATAACCAGCTAGCCAAGTGTCACAATGATGATCCTCTTCATGTCAAAGGAGGGACTTCTCTTCACCCACTCCAACATGCAAGAAGTCACAGGACCTTAGAGGTTCAATTCCCTATCAGGAAAAAATCCTAGCAGCAGCTGAAAGGTGATGGCTAGCCACCTTCTCAGACTTAGAGTATATTTCCAGCAACCGCTGCTCTGATTTTGTGCTAATGCCCAGGCTTGGTGTTTTAGCTGCAGTGAATCCCCTTTTCAGGAACCTCAAAGACTGTTTTGGAACAATCTTCAGTCAGAAAAGAACAGCACTTGAGAGCTTTTCAAAGACACTCTCCTCTCTTTGGAGGTTTCTCACAGAATCTCCTCAGGATTAACTGTCAAAGCTTCTTAGAACTCTTTCAAAGACACTCAATGTCTCTTTGATTGAGAAAGAGTCACTAGGTCCTCCTCTGATTGGACTATTGCAACTATTGACACAAACCACATTCAAGATAGCTGATCCCATACAGCTATGTGCAACAGTGGTAATTATCTTTACATTTTAAACACTTTGTACAGCTTTGGGCTGAAGATTTCATCCTCCTCACACTCTCTGGTGATTGCTGGGGCCAGGAAGCAGTTGTGGAGGACAAGGGCTTTGTACGGAGCTCCATTTTGTAAGTTTCTGTGCAGGAGCAGTCTCTGCTGTTGGCAGCTCTTTTGCCACAAAGGCTCATGGGGCTTGCCTGAACCAGAGACATGTTATGTTTGTCCATTGCTCTCTGACACTGTCTTGTGTGGGTCAGGGAAGCTGTTCTATTTAATTGTTTTATGTCTCCCAGCCTCAGCTGCAATGTCCAGTGGGTCTGGGAGGTCAAGAATGCTGGCAACACTCTCACCACTTTGCTGTGGAGCTCCATAGTGCCCAAAGGAAATCAACTGCTTCTTTGCACTCCTCAACACATGTTGCACTGTCTCTAGGGATGGGGGACCAACAAACTTGAGCAGCTCACTGGCCGTATTTGCTAGGTGCTCTGCAGCACCAGGGAAAGATTTACCGCCACCATTTTGTTTGACTCCCCGCCCTGCTGTAGGATGGTTCATGGGGGCAGAGGAGCAAGAATGTGAGTAGCCAACCAATCTGATTGTTTGTGAACTTGAAGCACCAGGGCTGGTGCTACATGCTCCTCGCCCAAGTGAAGAATTCCATGTGACTCTCTAGCTGCCAAACAGGGGCAGCTGCTGTGTTGTGTTCCCCCACACCAGATGCAAGTTCAAAAGGTGGCCAGGAGAAAAGATTCCTTGGGCAGTTCATCAGTTGCAGATGCAGGAGGTGCACTGAGGTGCCAAAACCATCCTGGAGGTGGTCCCGGGTCCTGGCTTCTGATCCAGGAAAGGGCTGGGGAAGAGCAAAATGCAGGCGGTTTCATCTGCAAAGGATGAGCGCTCGGAAAAGGCTGTTAGTGCTGCTGGGCTCCACTCAGGGGCCAGAGGTTAGCTCCCAATTCGGGAGAGGGTTACATTTACTGTATATTTTTTATATACTGCAGAAGGAGCAGCGGTGAACCAGGTACAGTAAGTGGAGCAGCGTATTTCTTAAAACATTTGGTGGTATATGCTGAAAAAGCAAATGATTATTCAGTTTGCAAAAGCTTGTTCCAACAGCATACACTTTGCTGTCTTTGTCCTTTTTGTTGTTTAGTTTTCCAGAGCAGATGTTGGCCATGTGTGCAAGATTACCATTGCCGCCAGCATAATATTTGTAGCTCCTTAGGTATTAGAACACATTGCTTGAGTTGTGTTAGATACTTTGTTTGAGGAGGATGCATGAATTATTTTTACTGTGGCTACTGACAAAAACGGTCTACACCTTCATTCCCAGAATTTCCCCGAGTTCTCTCTCACAACCCACAAACTGTGGACGGGAATCTCAACATATGAGATCAGATCCCATACATTATGATATAGAGTTTTATCAGGGCCTGAATGTTTCCACCTTTTCTCTCCACCTGAACATAAAACCTGGACACTTATCAATAGACAGCACATTTCTTTGAAGCCTGTGTGTCTCCAACATTTTTCCTCATCAACACTGCTTGGACAGTGGCAGAGAAAGATGGAGATCATTTGGGGACTTGCATGCCCTCATCTCCCATAGGAGGCCCTGGCTGCACAATTCCTGATGCTCAAGTACCTTAAAGGGACAGTAAACATTGAAGGGGGTCACTCAAATTGCAAGAGCCCATAAAAAGATCTTTCAAATGAGGTATTGGGCTTACATGTAGGTGTCAGGAGTTCTGAGTTATGAATACCTAAATCATCTGTAAATCAAAACAGGACAGCAGCCATTTCAGTGAATCATGAGACCAACAGTGATGTCACTGAGGGGCAAGCTATAATTAACAGCATGCAGCATGCCCCTCATTGACATCACTTCCTGTTTTAAATTGGCTGCTGCCTTGTTTTGATTTACAGATTAATTAGATAGTCATATCTCAGGACTCCTGACACCTACAAGGAAATCCAGTGCCTCGTTTGAAATATCTTTTCATGGGCTTTCACAATTTGAGTGACCCCTGCAATGTTTAATGTCCCTTTAAGAGGTCATATTAAAAAGGAAAGGGGTGGATGGCATAAGTAGTGATTTCACTAATTCTAGGAAGAAGGGGCCATATTGGTGATGGATAGGTTAATAAATGACTAGATCTGAAATTCAAACTCTGTCTTAAGTTCCACTGCCACTAAATGGAGAACATGCAGTTAATTTTTTTTTTAGTTGTTTAACCAGGAGTAGCACACTAAGTTGAAAGCTTTTTTACAGGAGTGACCTGGGAGCACAGGGAAGTGAAGTAACTTGCTCAGAGTCACACAGTATTCAAGTGGAAGCCATGGGATTCAAACCCAGGTCTGGTCTGCTGGATGTCACCAGATTTGCAGCTCAGCCTTAAACCACTGCACTATACTGCCTCCATTTTGGTACTTACTACACACTATATCTTCCCAAATGCGATTGGGAAGCCGTATCAGCTAGTTATGTGAACTGTGAACCTGATATCACTATTTCTATTGTAAATATTGGCAACAACAAGCAACAACTTGTAACTCACCAATTTATAGGGAGAAAGCTGTAGAATTATTTCCAGTAAAATAACGTAAGCTCCAGATGTACAGAAGGTATACCGGTATTTATTTTTATATACCCCTTGCGGAGCTCCACGCATTTGCCAGTACAGTACCTTATATGAAGACGATAGCAAAATAGAGACAAACAACCCCAGGAATAGAACCATCCCCTAGGGGTATGCCTCATCGCAGAATTATTGGCTGTGACTGGAAAATTCCCATTGTAACCAACTGTTCATGGTCTGCAAACAATGACTGGAGCTGAGCAGCATGGAACCAGATAGCATCATGTACACCACCAAACTATCAAGCATTATTTGATGCAGTGGCATAGCAAATACCCAGAGGGCCCAGGTGCAAGAGTATGTTATAGACACCCCCCTGTTTTGGAACATAATAAATTTGCTTATCCTAACCAGTTTGGAAAACTGAACTAAAATTGATGTTTCTGAGCCATTTTAATCAAACACATCAATTGTTTTAGATATATCAATTTTTCTTGCTCTTTCATTCTCTATCGAATTAATCGCCAAGCCAGATAGTCAACCAGCTACTTCATTGTAGTATGAAGATAATTTTTTATAAGTCTTAGCTTCAAAAACAAGACCATTCTGCAGTAGAAACAGAATGCATGCAGTGCAAACATCAGGAAAACTGGATTAGAGAGTGTTGTTTTCGACAATCAGCAATGTTGCTCGCTCTTGCACAGTTGATAATTTCTTTACTTTTGAGTTCAAGCATAATGTTAACAGCAGCAATTGAGCTGCAAAATTAAGGAACAAGTCTGCAGTGTATCTTGCAGCCAAAGCCACTGCAGCAGAATGAAGCTCTTCATCAGAAGATTCTATAATAAACTGGGCATTAACCCAACGGAAGTTGTGCACGATTTCTTCCAGGTTTCAGAACTGATGGTCAAGCCGTGTTATTATTATGTCAACGACTGCATAAAAAACATTTACTTTGGAATGACTTTCCAGATCTGCTACTCGCTGGTCAGATAACGTATCACAATGACGCTTAGCTTTCGGTGCCCACTTAAATTTGAACTTATCCCTCACTCCCCATGTTTCAGCAAATATAACCGCTGACTGTTTTATATCTTTAAAACTATTCCTAAGATATTTCATCACTTCGTATGCGTTCTCTAACATCTCTGCAGCTTTGCCTAGTTCTTGGGTTTCAGATTGCAACAGTTTGAAAACGGCATTTACCATTTCAAAAATTTTGTCTGAAACACAGTCGTCAAAACTACACTGAGGCGTTCTGTTTTCGTAAAGATGACGCTTCATCTCTTTCTTTGGGCTTATTGGTCTTGAGAATGATTTCAGAAAAGGCTTTAAGTATATACCTGTATCTGTATCTTAAAGCAATCAAAGAGTCATAGCGTGAAGACCAACGTGTTTAACAAAGTCTTTTTAAAGTTAAGTTGGATTTACTAACAAAAGATTTAAGTAATGTCCATCAGTGAATGCTGTGTCCAAAAAATGTATATAACCACTCAACTAAGTCACAGACATTCCGAAGTTCAGTGATTGTGTGTACCAAATCATTTAACAATAGATTTGGATTACGAGCAGCACAATGTACATACCTAGTGTTGGGTTGTTTCTCAGCAAGTCTTGCTTGCACTCCAGAATAGATTCCGCTCATATTCGTAACACCATCATATCCCTGTCTTTGTAGTCCTAATAGTTCTAGACCTTTATCTTCAATGCACTTAATAATGTCATTTTCCAGCAGAGCACCTAATTCACCTGTTACTTCATAAAAGCCCAGAGAACTCTCATTGACATTTATTTTGGAAGGATTGCCTTTTTCTTTTCCTTTTTTTTTTGACTTTTTATTTATATTGTTTATGCAAAAAACATCACACTATAGAAAACTGTACAGTGTCATACTACATTGTTTAGACAGCATTAAAAAGACATTCAGATTCTTAATCCACTATAACTTTCGGTACAAGATTGAGGGGGATTCTATATAGCAAGACACTATCTAATATTACAATTTTTATGCAATATTTGGCCAGTTACTATCAATGCTTGTAATGTGGCAAAAAACACATAATGAGTTCCTAAACCAAAAAAAAGGATCAACTGGACAGAATTGCCCTTAATTAGTAAGTACTCCTCGGTTTCTTAAGCTCAATATTATCTCCCATTAGGCTCCCTCATCCTACATTAAAAGAAAGGGAAACAGGAAAAAAAGAGATGGGAGAAAAGAGAAAATATATAGGTTAGGTATACATTTCCCAAAGAAAAAAAGCTTTATATATGCTTATGTCCTCTCAGTCCAGGCTTATTACGAAAGCGCATCCAGTAGACATGTCTTTATTCAGCTTAACTAAATTAGGTCAAACGCCCAAGTCCACTGTCCACTTAATCAGCTATCTTAAACCTTATAACAAAAGAAAAAGTTCAGGCCTGGCTAGAAAACAAAAAACATTTTCCCCAAAGAGATAGTCTGATTAATGGTTTTAGTTCAAAGAAAGCAGAAAACTACCATTTCGTTCAGCCAAACCTTATTCAAGTGTCCTCCACCTCTGAATCTGATGATGGATCTCTCTCTCCTGAACTGCCCTTTCGAGCTCTAGCTTCTCAACCAATTTCAGGGCCTCCTTAGGCTTGGTGTAGATGTAAGCCTTCTTTCCAACCACAACATGGAGTAGGGACGGCATCAGCAGATTATTGGGAACCTCCAAAGCCCGTAACCGCTTTCTCACCCCATCGAATGCCTTCCTCTTCACACAGGTAGAGTAGGATAGATCAGGAAAAGAAAGTATCTTCGTACCTTCGACTTCAACGCGGCGGTGCTGCCAGACTGCTTGAAGAATACGATCTCGTACAAGTATGGAGGAGGTGATCAACATTATGGTTCGAGCTCCTTCTATGGACATCGCTCTCCAAACGTTGACCCTGTAGTCTCGTACGACATGACCATGTAAGTCCAGTCCAAGAGTCTCCAAAAGCCAGGTATTGAGATATGCAGGCAAATCTTCACCTTCTGTGCCCTCTGGTAATCCCAAAATTTGTATACTTGCAGCCCGCATTAAATTCTCCAGGTGCTCTAATCAAGATCGGAGCAAAGCCTACTCTTTCACACAGGTAGCAGACATAGCTTGAGCCCGCTGCGAGAATTTTTCAGCATCATGCACAGTCTCTATTACACCATCCATCTTCTGTTCTGCTGTAAGTCAACGGGTGTTATACCCATCCATTTTTTCATCTATCCTCTGGACTGTTTTAGTTAGATTCAGCACAGCTAACTGTAATGGTTCTAGGGTTGCCGGACCAGACTCCCCGCTCTGAGCTTCTGTTGGTGGGATGGTTGCAGAAGAGGGTGGAGGTCTGAAGACCCCACCACATGGGACAAAGAAACTGGGCTTTGAGCCCATATTTTTCCTTCCCATCTTAGCAAGTTTGGTATCTCTATATTCAGCTGGACAGCAGAAGTCTAGGAAGTATAGTCAAAGTGGCCTTTCAGTCAAAGATTTAGTAAATTAATCTCTTTTCTGCGTGCTAAGAAAGGAGCTCTCTGGAAGCACGTCCGTTCAGCTGGATAGTTGGCCACGCCCCCCTGGAAGGATTGCCTTTTTCATTGTTTTCTATGCTGATGTAGCAAAAAACTTTACTGAGTTGGCCGACTTGGGATAAGTCCTGGATCGTGACCATTATCACTAAATAAAATTGAGCTTTCTTGCTGTCATTAACAATACTTTCTGTGACCTGGACTTCCAGTAACTGTATGATTTCATTCTGAATTTGTGTGCTCAGGCATGTTGTGGAGCCTTTCAGCTTCCTTAAGAATTCTTAAAGAACTGGATCATATTTTGCCAAGAGGTGGATAATGGACAAGTTGCCACAGCTTCCTTCACCCATAATCTCTTTGTGACCTCAGAACGCAAGATTAGACACCGCTAAAGTGGGCATAACATTAACTATACGATGGAGGACCTGTCTCCAAAAGCTTGCCTCTCTCCTTATTTTCGACTCAAGTTCCTCGATGATGGTACTATGCAAGCAGCACTGATCATATATTAAGCAAGCTTCAAAATGGCGGTAAGATGTTTTGTGTCTTGCTATGTCTCAAGACAAGTGGTGCTAAGCTCTTGTCCCACTTCACCGTATCAATTCATCAAAGTTTTTTTTCCAAGCCCTGAAAAGCCAACAAGATTGGCAATAACATTTGTCTAGCACAGGAGAATAGCACAATCATGTTTATTTAAGTCTGATTCTTGCCTTCGTCACTATTTCATAGTATAATGCTAAAAAGCATCGATTAGTCACACACTCACATGGTAATGGTCCCTCAGGTCAACAAGGGGCGTAATTACCAATAAAACGTTGATATGAACTTAAAGTTTCTGTACTTAAGTTTGCCTTGTTGGTCGGATTTTCTCTAAGTAGCTGCAGTTCAATTTCAACTTCTTCACTAGAATCGCTCATGGTAGTTGAAGAGCTATTACTGTTTTTGTTCTGAAAACAGTCTGCTGCTTAAGGATTGTTTGGTTTAAGTGTGACTGTCTTGGAGCTGGAAGGTTTATTAAAATTTCCAACAGAGTCACTGCCAATGTTATCAGCTGCTGTTTTGTTACTGGTAGTAGGCACATCTGAAGTACTAACAGTCTTGAAAAACACATACATTTTTGGCAGTTTCATGATTCTCTCACTAGCCTCCTTTTGCTTCTTCCACTTTACAGCTCTACTCAGTTTTTTAGACATTTTAGAACAATTTCTCACACAAAAATGTAGTCTTCACTCCTGCTTGGACTCCTATGACTACGATCATCTTCTTTGCGCCAGCTGCCAAAGTGCAATGGTTGTCTTTCAAAGCTTCAGCAGGAGACACCTGTCCATTGTTAGTTTACCCTTCTGACTGGCAGATCCATGCTATCAGCTTTATGCACACTGCTGCTGTGTTATCGTCAGTCAAACCCAAGAATCACAGCCTAGTATAGTACATGTGATTGTATGACATTGATGCTTGCAACATCAGATTATCAACGAAACAGTGAGGTAAGAATCAGACTTAAATGAACCTGGCTGTCTGCTATTCTCCTTTGTTATACAGCTGCTACTGCCAACCCTGCTGGCTTTAAGCTTTTGCAGTTCTGTATTTTTGCAAGGGGAGAGTGGTGAATATTCGTTACTTTAAAAATCAAAATCCCTTACTCTGATTGGGCCACCTAACGTTGTGGGCTCGGGTGCGACTGCATCCTTTGCACCCTTGTATCACCACTGGTCCAATGATCTACCCTGTCAAATGCTGATGAGAGGTTCAGATGGCTCAAAATGCAAACATTACTGTGATCCCTCACCAGGAGAAGATCACGACACATCGGTCAGTGGACAACTCTACCTAAGCTGTGAGACTGATGGAAACCAACAGCTCAAAGATTTTACTGTTTTCTAGGTACTTGCCCAGCTGTTGTATCAGCGCCTTGTCAACAGTCATAGCCAAGAATGGCAGGTTGGAAATCGGTTGTAGTCAGATAGGTCATCAGCATCTAAAGAATGCATTTAAGGAGTGGTCCACCACAGCCCTTTGGTGAGGGGAGAAAAGCCTTCATACAAAGGAGTACATTATGATGCTATTTTGTAAAATCAAGGGCTCCGATTTCAAAAGGTGCAAGGCCATGTGCGTGGGAAGCTCAACTTTTGCACTCGTGTTGTTCACCTTGAGTAAATGGGAAAGCACTCACAAGTGTCTTGCTTGTACAGGACACAGTAGAGGATCCAGCTATGTAGTGAAGTAGTGCCTGCCCCCTGAGCCAGCAAATAGTAACTATTTAGCATAGTCTGAGGCAAATTTACACTACACTATTTTATTGCTTTAACACCAAAAACTGTTACATTTAAATCTGGGAAACAGTCACAAAAGTCAACAATGCCGGTACATACAGTACTTAATAACAAGGAACATTGTGTAATCCACATTGTTATACCATGCTAGTGGATACAAATTAAGCATAAAAACAATTATATAATCCTTCCCATGACCCTGCCTTTTTGCCATCTTATATTTCCTCCGACTGCCAGCTGTTACCTGAACAATAACCAGGATGCAGGCCGTACTCCGGCACAGACTCACCACCATGTAGGTACAAAATGCAAAGGTCCAAGCTTGGAATCTAATGCAAATCAAATTTATTGTTAGCAAAACAGCAAGCAGAAAAAATAATTCACTGCACCGGACACATTGAGGGGTGGGAGGCCAACCACAGTCTTACTGTTGTATAGGAATATCAAATGCCAAGAATCCTCTGATCATTTTTTGAAAGCATATTTTGGTCTGGAAAGGCACACCAAGCCGAAGCTCATTTCCAGGTGTGACCCAGGAGCTCAGGGAGGTTAGGTGACTTGCTAAAGGTCACACAGTATGCAAGGGGTGGTTGTGGGATTCAACCCCAGGTTTGCCATGTCTCCAGGTTTACAGCTTGGTGCTCTACCCGTCAGGCTATACTGCCTCTCCATACACAGTAATTGGAAGTCCAAGGCCAGCAAGTGCTCTACCATTAACATAAGAAAAAAGGAAAGATATTCCCTAATAAGAAAGAACACTAGTCTACATACACATCTAGTAAGACCATGAAGTCAGATAAAAAAGTTTAAGATTTTTTCCAATCTTTATTTTCTTTTTGCCAACAGCTCAATGCCTGAATCCAATCTGCCCACTTGTCGATGTCAAGTGGGTCATTCATTTAGTGTTTCTTTCATAAAGATGTTTTGCTCTCTGCCAGCTGTCGCCTCAGGGATATACCATGCAGTCAAAGATATATCCTGTTCAGGTGGTCTGCAGTCATTTGGATGGCTTTTTTTTTTGTGGTACTTCCCCAATTTTCTTCCCATGTCCCAACATTCCAATCTATGATGGGCAGGCGCATGTTGGGGTGGCTTCTTGTGCACATCCCTGCAGCTACAGCAAGCACCCTGGCCCAGGCACTGGGGTCACTGTGGCACAAGAAACTCAATGCCGACCCTCCTCCAATTAGTTGATCTTATTTTACATACACTATTCATAGCTTTGCAAGCATGAAAAAGTCCAAACTAACAGAGAATCCTCCTAACCAGATTGAAAGTCTTCCATTCCTTTCTGGCAGCATAGCTTATGTCTTGAAAATATAACATGGCATTTCCATCATATAGAACTGGACACTTGCTACACACTAGGGTAAGGAGATGGTCTCTCGTACCTACACCATCAGTCACCACCACCAAGGTATGGGGGGGAATCATCTGGAGAAGATTAATACACTATATGCTCTGTATGGTGAATTGATCATAGACTGATTTGGGTCATCCAACAATTTGTCAGCAAACTAGTCCTTCAGAAAAAGCACAGCATTGTCCTCTTGAGTTCTTTCTAGCAACCCCAGAATATGAACCCTGGGATTCCTAATTTTGCTTTCTAAGACCCCCATCATGCCATTCATCCTTTAAAATGACTGTGAAAGTGTGCATAGTTAACTCTGTCTGTGGGTTACAGTCAGTCATCTCTATATAAAGAACCTCCAGCAAGGTCTCTGACTGGCACAATCCGACCTGTCAAGAAAAACTGAATGGTCTATTTGTATCAGCCACTAATGACATTTTTGTCTTTAATTAATTTCACCCAAGTAGACTGCAAGGATTCTGCCTCCATAACTGATGAATTGGCATTATGTTGGCCTCCTGCAGTGTGGGAGGGTGAGGGCTGCATCATTGTTTTATCTTCACTGGACTATCCCAATTTGTGTTCCTGTCTAGGGTTTCCCATCAGGTCGATTGGTGCTTTGGTGAACTAACATCATTCAGAAAAGGTTATCTCACTGAAATAAAAAGTTTTAGGAAGTTTCAAAGCTCCAGTGATCTGGAACCAACACTCTCAGCATCCAGCTGACTCGGACTCCAAAGCAACCTCTCCCCTTATGAGTTTTTAAAGGGGTCATTACTTTTGGGGGGGAAATGCTACCCTTCAAAATAATTTAGATCCATCCTCGGCAGAACATGATCAAAGTGGGCACTGGTGCAGGTCCACAAATTATGTAAAGCCGTGGGTAGGGGTGTCTGTGGGCAGAGTGAATGTCTAGGAAGCCAGGGAACCTTTGATAGGGATAGAGCAAAGGCAAATGTGGTAGACATACAGTAGAAATGCGGATTTAGGAAATTCAATGTCCAGTGATGTTGTTCTTCACAATTGAGCCACATAAGAGCTTTTTAAAGTCTTGTACAACATTCTACCACATGGCTGCGACCACAGATTGGGATGAATAGGACTAATGTAGGTGGTATGTGAGTATGGCTCTGGGTCCTCAGGCAAAGCAATTGGTTTTGCATTAGCCTTTTGGCATACTCACCCAAGAGCCAATTGACCCATCCACAGCCTTTCACTGCTTGGACTGATTATAGGATAGGTGGCCTATGACACAATACAACTGAGATGCTAATATCACTGAAAATGGGAACCAAAGAAATTACAAAAAATTAGTTTGAAGCACTTGATCACAGAGCTCATTTCGTGGATTTGGTCAGGTCTAGTTTTTTTCACCATTTGTTATCAATGAAAACAATGAGAATTGCCACACTCCCAAGAAAATCTGTCACCCATCAGGCAGGACACTCAGTCATGACAGCCACACCAGCATTCAATAAGCACAAATGCATACTGTACATTCTGCGGTATTCTGTGTCACCACCTATTTGCACTGAATAAACCTGCATTTGTGATTATTGAACTTCTAGTGTGGCTATCAGGAGTGTCCTACTTGGTGAATGACTGATGTTTATGGGAGTGTGGCACTTCTCGTTGTTTGCTTAGTGTTGCCTCTGGGTTTACTCAAACCCTATGCCTGCACACAGTTGTGTACCGCAGACCAAGCATCTTCTCGTTTGCCTTGTTCCTATTTGTCCCACTTTTCCACACCCTAAAGATCAGAGATTGCAAGGATTGCCACATTTCTTCATCCTGAAGAGGAGGCAGGCAGCTACCTTCACAACTAACAACAATGCTGTTCCATAATCATAGGTACATGATGATTTAGGACAGAAATAGACTGTGACTCCCAATGAGTCTGCCATGATGTTCTTACATTGCTTTATTCTTCCCTTACAGAACTCTCCTAACTCTATGCCTCCCTTTTGTTCCTTGTATCCCCCTTGAAGACATCCACTAGGTTTAAAACCCTGAGATAGTCCCAGCACTGATTGTTACAAAGTAGACATTTCAGTGTATGTGGAGGGTGAAGGATCCTCTTAGGGTCTATGGATAATGCTACAGTATGCATACCAAACACGTATACCACACTGTGCTTAATCAGTGCACCATGAGAGGATAAAATCTGATCTATGCAAAGAAATATTTTTTTAATTATTCAAAAAGCAAACAAATCAGGAGTGGAAGGAGTCTCCATTTTATAAGAACCATCAGTTGTTTATGTTATTATGTAAGAAACATAGAAACATAGAATTTGATGGCAAATAAGGACCGCATGGCCCACCCAGTCTGCCCATTAAGAAGTAAGAAGGGGGGCTCTGCCTCCAATTTACGCTTAACCCACAATCAAGATTAACAGTAGGAGTAGGACGAGCAACATTTCTACTACTTTTCTTATGCTATTGGCATTAACATGTACACCCACATATGTAAGCCCCCCCCCCACCTCCCCGTGTCTAGAGGTATGGTGGTAAAATGTCCTGGGGAAGGGGCACTACACAACAACAATAAAGAGTCCACATACCTGGTTGGCCTGGCTTACCAGACCTGATGAAGCGGGTGCCCTTGGGCCACTGGGTGCAGAGCTGGACATCTGGAGAGCTGAGAATGCTGGTCTTCAGCCGCCTGACCTTGCTATCTTTGCCACAAAGACCTTTATGGGCAGTCTTCACCAGGCAGGCCTCTCGACGTATTCCTCACTGGTCCTCCTGATCCCCCACTGCATGGCCTGGAATACACTATAGGAGCTGGGCTGTGGAGACAAATTCTTGTTAGCAGCAACAGTTCTTCTAAAATAAACAAGGCAACACTCCGACCTGCAGAAAACAGGGGATCCCATTTAATGAACAGTTAATAAACAGGAAACAGTCACTCCATGGAACAGTAAAACACACACTAGCAGTTCACTCTGGACTGAGAGGTCACATCTTTAGCTTGAGGAGTGCTCTGGACCATGAAGGAGGTCACATATGGAGCTAAAATCCAGGTGGCTACTTATGACCTAGGCAGCCAAAACAGTCCATATGCAGGCAGCTTAACTAGTGGCCGAATCAGACCTTTGCACAGCAAGCAGCTTCAGTCTTTCCTTGAAAAAAAAAAATGAGCAGTCTCTGAATGGGGCAAAACGTAACCAAGGGGCTGTCCCTGGATCCCCTAGAACCCACCAGCACCCTATCCAACAGTCTCTCCATACCTTGCTCTGGCCGAGTTGTCTCAGGGACCAGGGTCAGAGCGAGAACCCCTGAATTCCATTCACCTCTCAGGTGCGCTCTCTTCTCTCATCACCCTCTTTGCTGTGGTGTCCAGTTTTCAGTGCCCTAAGGGTTGAAGTAAACCCACCCACTCTCCTGCGGCATATTTGCTCACACGCTTCTATCTTTCCACCTCTGCACCACTATTCTTTCCGCTGTAGTACTCCCCATACATAGCATACAGATTCAGCCCCACCAAGGGGCTTTAAATTGCAGCGGCCACTGCCACATCACTGCTCCCCCACATACAGTACTATCCCAAACAAAACTAAAACTGCAGCTTCAATGGCTGAGTGGGCAATCACCCCAGCTCAACCCTCTCTCACTCCATCCCTTCCCTCCTTTTATCTCCCCCAAAGGGCGCCAAACTGCCCGTTTTTTATACCGTCCCCCCAGGGTGCCAAACAGACATCCTCCAAACTCGATGTCCAGCCCTGGACAAACACCACGGCACCAACACAACAGTTCCCTCAAAAGACATGTGGGACTTATGGTCCCTAAATAACTATTTATATATTGTGCCCGAAATGGTGCCAGCTGGTACCGAACTACTCCTATCCAAAAGGAGCCACCGCTCTTTTAAATTTTCCCTATCTCAGTGGCCATGCATGCCCAGAATGTGCAGACTGCCAAAAAACTAGTTACAATATTTTATTTTTATTACTACATTTTCTCCCATGTCCAGTGGTGTTCCAGGCTTGGCTGGCTGCAGAAACCACCAGACCCGGAGCAGCCACTCCATTAAGTTTGTTCTTGCTGGTGGCCATGCATGCATAGAGTGCAGGCCACCAAACTGTTCTTTTTTTATTTTCCCCCCTCTCACTTCTAGGCCTCTCCAACTCTGGGAGAACCCGCCCGGGTCTGCGGAAACCCAGACTTGGTGCTCGGCCCACCTGACAAAACCGAGCACCAGGACCCCAAAATCGGATCCGCAAAAGAGAGGAGCTGTGCGTCCAAATCTTGCTCAGGCCCTCTGACTATCCCAATGGGAATGAGGCACTGCAGCTTGACAGGTAAGCCTGATTTGGGGGGCTTACACAGACACACCAACACGAAGATCACAAGTGCTGTACCAATGCTGACTGTTCCAGTTATCCACCACTCACTCTGTGAAGAAGTACTTTCTGAATTATTCCCCCCATTTCCAATTAAAGATTGCATCCCCTGGTGTCTGATTCTGCTTTTCTTTAATTTAATTAGCTCTGTGGGGCCTGCCTATTGGCACAGTGGTAGAGCTACCATTAACGATGCTGGTGGCCTACATTCGGGAACAAGCTTGTCTCATCAGAGGTCCAGTCAGAGATGGGCTTAGTGCTTGAAGTGTCAGGAGGGGTTTGGAGCCACCCCAAAGGACCTACCATGGGGTGCAAGCCATAGTAGTCACCTAAGGAAGGAGGTAAGCCCTGGGAGAAGGTTAGGTATTAGGGCTGGGATGAGAGGGCTGAAGATCAGATGAGTAGGTAGCCAAGACCTGGTGAAAGTAGGCAAAATGGATATAAAAATGAATAGCTCTCCAGAGCCTACCCTATCATACCTTGCATGTATTTGTATGTGTCTCTTATTACTCCCCATCCTGTTCTTCAGAGAGCACGTGTTGAGACTCACCAATCTCTCCTCATAGGTCTACCACCCTGCCGCCCCTGGATTATTTTTGTAGCCCACCTTTAGATAGTCACTAACCTCTCCCTGACCTTCCTACCTTGACCTACCTCATTGGATCAGAGCGTGCCTGTCCACTGAGTCTTTTAAAGCCTCATTGAAAAGTTATTTATTTGAATTAGCTTTTTGTTAAGATAACACTTAGCCTATTCTGCTACCTTTTAAAAGTTTTATATTTGCATTTATTATTGGATGTATGTTGTTATATTTATTAAGTATCTGCGCTTTGGCATTTGGAAAAGCGCATTATAAATAAATAATTAATGGCTTCCATTTTTTTCAAAGTAAAAATCCGTGTGTTAAATACTGTAACAGCTGAGTAGGTGTTACGGCATTCACGCGCTCTCTTCCCTTACGAATGCGCTCGAGACACTGAACAAACACAGCTCGAGCTTAAAATGCTCCGTTTCTCTTCACACACTACTGACCACAAAAACCTTGGGCTGCTTCTTCAGCATGTCGAGAGGCGGGAGGTATTCTCTCAATGGGAGGGAGTAAAAGGGAAGTTGGCGATGCAAGGGACAGCCATACGGGCGTGATGCGGCTCTTCAGTGCTGCTGACGAGGGACTGAGTTTAAACTAAACCTCTAAAAGAAAAAAATGTCGGCCTTCAATTACAAATAACAAAATATGGGGTGCAGTGTGTTTTACATGAATTTCACACTCCCTTGTTGTTGGATAGCTAATAAACCCCTCGGGCGTGCTATCCAACAACTCGGGAGTGTGTAAATTCTCGTAACACACTGCATCCCATACTTTATCCTATATATATTGATTTTATTAGATTTTTCCAGTGCAGGTTCCAAAACTGCACGCAATGCTCCAGGTGCAGTGTAATTAATGGAAATGCACAAAAAGAAGTTGGAGCACAAAACTTTACTGTGCAGAGTGCTATAATGTATTTTGTAGGTATCATAGGTGTTCCGGTTAAAAACAAGCACAGTTGCCTACTACAGTTTAATCTGGTTCAGTGTCAGATGGCACCCATCTGTATCCTCCTCCCCTGGGATGAGGCTGAAAATAGGCAGAATTGCCTAGTCCTCCTTTCCCGGTCAATGAAAACTAAAAAATAAAAATAAAAAGATTGCCCACCTTATCTCAATGGTTACAATGGTTATACCTAGTTACTGTATAACTAGTTTAACCACGTGTTCATCAAAGTCCTATTAAAACATTCTAATGACTTACTACCTAGTATGTGCGATGGTAAACTATTCCACAAGGGAATTACTCGTTGTGAAAATCATGCCCTTCTCATTTCTTTATTTTTATGATTCCTGTTTCTCGTCAGTCGTCTCTGGTCTTGGCGGCATCCCCCCAGCCCCACCACCTACCCGTCCTGTGAACTTACTGGTCAACCACCATTTAACCAGAGTCATATATTGCCAGGTGGCCTGTCATGTAGGGAAGTGTGGAGCCTGCAGGGGATGCCAAGCAAGCCATGGGATTTTCCGCTGTATTTTCCCCCCTGGATCTCTGTGTGAAGTAAACAGCATATGTGTGTGTGTGTGTGTGTGTGTGTGTGTGTGTATGTGTGTGTGTGTGTGTGTTTGTTGATGCACATGCAGATTGTGTCTTCACAGCTCCCTGTTCATGTCTTCTGGTCCTGCCGGTGCTGCAATCTAACTTCTGCTGGGTGGCAGGCAAGTGGCGGCACTCAGAGTCCCTGCTCCCTGAGGGAGGAGAGCTGTCCTTGGGGTGCTCAATACTCCCTTACCCAGCTGGCCCAAGAGTGACCCTGGGATATTCCCATACCTGGGTGCTGGTGTGGGTGGAGAGAAGGCAGCTGGAGCATGAGCTCCTCACACCACCGGGCTGGCCCCCCTTCTCTTTTCCAACTTAAATTGCTCTCCTATTATTTGACAACTGTGCCCTGTTGTATTGTCTATATTCACCGTTTTATCTCATTTCAGGCTCTCCCACAAGTCAGATTTCTAAGTTACCTTAAAAAGCAAAAAAATAAATAAATCCCCTCCCATTTTCTTTGTTCTAAGGTACATAAGCTGCATTCTTGTGTTCTTTCTTCATAGGTGTTATTCCTGTAGCCCCCTCCTAAAAGGTGCTTACCTTTGGCTCTCTCTCTAGAGCACAGCTGTTGCCTTCCCTGCACCACTCCTTCACCTCGGTCCTGGTCCAGACTACAGCTGTGGGAGCTGAGGCTGGACTGGACACAGTTATTTGTTCTGCGGGCTTATTCAGTGCAAACTGACATACAGATTACCAACGCCTTTTTGTACAACATCTTATAGATTATGTAGTTCAAGCCCACTTTTATATTTGACTGCGTCCAATGTATCAGTGCTGGATGTTCCCTTCACAACAACTTATATGTCATTACAGTATACAACTAGATAACAACAGCTTAGGGTTTTGCACATGGGGTTCATCGTCTTCTGCTGACTGCTGCCCCATGCTGTTGCCCCAAGTGTGTCACCCTTAATTTATGGCCATTTAGCTATGGACTGCAGTGGAGGACCACTTTGGGAAGAGCTGTTAAAAAGGCAATTGACACGCCTCCTTTAGATGTCTTTCCACCTGATTGGCTGAGGTACAGGAGCTGCGCAGGGCCAGAAGAAAACAGCCAGCAAGCAAGCCTTGATAGTCCTGGGCTCAGTGAAAGTCACTGAAAAGTTGCTGGATTCTGCCTTATCTTCCAGGGAGCCCAGGGTGGAGGAATGGCATGTGGTAAGGGAAAGGGGTGGGAATGTGAGAGTAGCATCAGGAGTGGGACATTCTAAAGAAGTGCCTTTATCGAAAAGATGTGCACCACTGTCTGGAAGGAGGGGGGGGCAGCAGGAGGTGAAGTAGGAGGTCAGGTTGAGCCAGGGCTGAGAGTAAGAGTACAGGGGAGGGAGAGGGAACTAATAAGGGTAGGCAGGGAAGAGGAGGCAGGCAAAATGGAGTGGAGGATGGGGGGAGAGAAAAGGAAAGGAAGAAGGGAGTGAAAACTGAAAGCAGATACAGATAGTCAGAGGGGAGGGGCAGAGTGAGAGATGGAAAAACAACTAAGGGGATAAACTGTGGATGTAAAGATAAGTTCACCAAGGTGCAAAGGGAGCAGTTAGGTGGGGAAGCAGCTAGTACTGAAGGTAAGAAAGGAAGGACGGGGAGCACGGGTGCAGATGATAGAAGGGTGGCAATCATAGGGGACTCCATAATTAAGGGTCTTCTCTGGGGAAGGAAAGGGGACCCAAATGCAAGCAGGAGGGTGGTTTGTATGCTAGGGATAACAGCAGGGAAGGTGGGCCCAAGAATAAGGGAAATAGTAAGGGAGCTTGGAGGAAAACCTAATTCAGTTATACATTTGGGAACCAACGACCTAGCTGGGGAGGAGGTTGAGGTAGTGTAAAGTAGGTTTAGGGGATTGGGGAAGATCTGCAGGGGGGAAGGAAATTAGATGGCCTTCTCAGAGGTGATACAGTACCGAGGGCCAGCACAGCCAGGAAAAGAAGAATAGAGGATTTTAATGACTGGCTGAGGAAATGGTGCAGGGAGGAGATCTTTATCTGTATTGGGGACTGGGAAGAGACCTGGTTAAACAAAGCACTCTTTTCATCAGACAGGCTACACCTCAGTAGGGAGGGTTTGAGGGTACTCAGGGACAAACTGGGGAATACATAACCACTACACTTAATTTAAACTACTGACGGGGGGAGAGCAGCAGGTGTGCAGGCCAGCAGACTCCGAGAGGAGAAGGTCAGTGAACCTCCCCCCACCATGATGGAAGAGGTCTGGAGGTAGGAGGTGGAAGGGGCGAGAACACAGCAAAGGGTGTGGGGGTGAGGAACACATAACAAGGGTATGTGGAGGGGTGCACACAGAGGGGATAAATGTGAACAGAAGAATAGACAGATGACAAAGAAGGTCAGATTCTAGGTGGAGGGTGGTGTCTCTGAATACACAGAGTCTTGGAAACAAGATGGATGACTTGTAGGCACTATTAGCAGATGAGAGGGTAGACATAACTGCAGTAACCGAGACCTGGGCAACATTGCACCATGACTAGGACCTTGTGATCCCTGGATATAAGCTATACAGCAGGGACAGGGTAGTCAGGAAGGGGGGGTTTATATCAGGAAGGGAATTACTTGCACAAGGGAAGAGTCGGAGGAAGGGGATGTGGAGGCATTATGGGTTCAGTTAAGGTCCAATACAGGGAGAAAGGTGAGGTTGGGTGTGGTTTACAGACCACTCATTCAGGATGAGGAGAGGGACAGGGAACTGAGCTCACAAATATTGGAAGCTGCAGGAAAAGGAGAGGTATAATTGTGGGGGACGTCAACCTGCCCAGGGTGGACTGAAGCATACCATCCACAACATGTGTTAGGATTCAGGTGATCCTGGAAGGACTGCAGAGTGGGTTCCTGACTTAGGGCATCACTGAACCAAAAACAGCTGAGGCAATTCTTGATCTGGTGCTCACAAATGGGGAGCATGAACAGGAAATAATGGTCAGGGAGCCACTGAGTGGAAGTGACCATTGCACAGTGTGGTTTCAGTTGGATGGGGCAGAGAAAGCATCCTGACTAAGACCAAAATCTTGGATTTCAGGAGGGCGGACTTCAGGAAAATGAGCGAAGTGCTAAGAAGCCATCTGGCAGGCATCAGAGCAGATATGGGGTTGGACCAAAGGTGGTCCATCATTAAGGAAGGAATACTGGTTGCCACAGATGAGTGCGTTAGGCTCAGAGGGGAGAACACAAGGGCAAAGAGCCCAGCTGGTTCAGTTCTGGGGCTGCCCAGGCTGTAAGGGAAAATAGGTTGTCCTTCAGAAAATTCAGGAAGACCAAGAAAGAGGTGGATAGTGAAAATTTCCTAAAGTTGGCTAGTGAGGCAAGTAAGGAAGTCCAGCGAGCATAGGTACAGAAGGAGTTGCAAATAGCTGAAGGAATTAAGTAGGAGAATAAGGCTTTCTTTCACTATATAAGTGAGAAAAGGGACAAGAAGGAAGGGATTGTTAGGCTTAAGAAAGGGGTGTAGTGGGTGGAGGATAATGGGGGAAAAGCAGAGATACTAAATGATTACTTCTGTTCTGTCTTCACCAGGGAGAAGGATGGACCAATGCTTTCAGGAGGGAAAAGAAGAGCAGGGAGAGGGGAACACAGATGTAGTGACAGAGGAGGATAGAGTGAGGGAGGAGCTGCTGGCATTGAAGGTGGACAAATCACCACACCTGGACAGACTACATCCAAGGGTACCAAAGGAACTGACTGAGGAGCTGGCATTGCCACTGGCAGACCTATTTAATAGTTTATTAGAGTCAAGCGTGGTACCACAGGACTAGAGAACAGCACATGTTGTGCCCCTCCACAAAAGCAGTCCCAAGGATGACCCAGGGAATTACAGACCAGTCAATCTCACTTCCATTGTGGGCAAGCTCATGGAGACATAGAAACATAGAATTTGACAGCAGATAAGGACCGCTTAGCCCACCCAGTCTGCCCATTTCCCTACCTAATGGATAAGCTGCAGATCCTAGTTAACCAGCAGCCTACTTCTTCCTACCCCAACCCCCTAGAATTGCCTTATGACTGTCCCATGCATGCTTGAAGTCCACCACTGTTTTGACTCACAACCTCCTCCGGAAGGCCGTTCCATGCATCCACAACCCTCTCTGTGAAAAAACACTTCCTTAAATTACCTCTGATCCACTCCCCTCTATCTTCAAATTGTGCCCCCCTGTTCTTGCACACCTCTTTTTTTGAAAGATGCTACCCTCTTGGACTTTGTTGATTCCCTTGAGGTACCTGAAAGTTTCTATCATGTTCCCCCTCTCCCATAGACCATACTAAAGGAAAGGTTGGTGGAATATCTAGAGGAGCATGGTCTCCAGGATGCGGGAAAGCATGGGTCTATGGGGGGGGATCATGTCAAACAAATCTGATTGACTTCTTTGACTGTGTCACTAAGACAGTAGACAGGGGCCAAGTGGTAGACATCCTCTATCTTGATTTCAGCAAGGCCTTTGACTCTGTGCCCCACAAAAGGTTGATCAGGAAGTTGGTGGATCTTGGAGTTGGGGAAAAGATGGCCAGATGGGTGGAAAACTGGCTGAGGGACAGAACCCAGAGGGTGGTTGTGGGGAAGAGTTATCTGGCACCAGAGAGGTAATCAGTGGGGTCCTGCAGGGCTCTGTGCTGGGGCCGGTGTTGTTCAATGTCTTCATCAGTGACATTGGGGATAGCATTAAGGGCAAAATGTGCCTATTCACGGATAACACCAAGCTCTGCGGGAGAATGGACACAGCTGAAGGGATACAGGACCTACAAGAAGATCTGGAAAAGCTGGGGAGGTGGTCCAGGATCTGGCAGCTTGGCTTCAATGCCAAGAAATGCAAAGTTAGGCATACTGGAGCTAAGAATCCCAGGACAGAGTATTACCTAGATGGAGTCCGAGTATCTGCATCAGAGGAGGAGAAGAACCTGGGAGTTATGATCACTAGTGACCTGAAGCACTCCACGCAGTGCAAGAAAGCAGCAGCAAAGGCAAACAAGATGCTGGGATGCATATCTAGAGGGATCAGTAGTAGGAGAGAGGAGGTTATACTGCCCTTGTACAGGTCACTGATAAGGCCACATCTAGAGTATGGAGTTCAGTACTGGTTCCCACACCTCAAAAAGGACATTAACCTGCTGCAGAAGGTGCAGAGGAGGGCTACAAAGATGATAGCTGGTCAGCAGGGTAAGGCATACAAGGAGAGGTTGCGGGCACTGAACTTGTACTCCCTGGAAGACAGGAGAGAGAGAGAGTGAGGGGACATGATTGGGACCTTCAAGTACTTGAAAGGGATAAATAAGGTTGATAAGGAGAGTCTCTTTAAGCTGCGTGACAACCATAACATGAGGGGGCACAGTCTCAAGCTAGAGGGTGGGATGTTTAGGAGGGAGATCAGGAAGCACTTCTTCACAGAGAGGGTGGTGGACACTTGGAATGCACTGCCAGAAGAGGTCATCTCATTGAAGACAGTGGGTAGCTTTAAAAGAGGCTGGGATAGGCATATGGTGAAAGTAAAGATCATGGGTAGGGAGGATGGGAGAAGTGGGAAGGGAGGGCAGGGAAAGTAGCTCAAGCTGTGGACTCTGCAATACGAGCAGACTTGATGGACCAAATGACCTTCTTCTTCTGGCTTCTTCATATGTTTGTATAATTGCCATTGCATTCATTGCTCCAATTTACACAACCCACCAGCGCTATGCAGTTATTTCAAAAATTGCCGCAAGAAACTAAGATGCTCCCTTTAGATGTCCTGCCTCCCAATTGGCAGAGGCACAGGTGCTGCACAGGGCTAGAAAAAAACAGCCAGCAAACAAGCCCCAATAGTCCAGGGCTTACAGAAAGTCACTGCAAGGCAGATGGATTTTGCCTTATCTTTTGATTGCCACTGTATCCATTGCTCCAATTTACACAATCCGACAGCATACAAAAAACAACTGGTTCTCCCACAAAGTACAGGAAAATGGCTTTGAGATTTCTACATGATGATATGGGTCATCTGGGATATGACAAAATGCTGGACCTAGTGAGAACACAGTTCTGCTAGCCTCGCCTAGCAGCAGAAGTAGAATAACTTTGCAAAACGTGGGTGGAGAGGGGAAACACTGTTAGTAAGGCACTTCAATGAAATCAACTACTGCTCGTTGACCATCTGTTACCTGATCCTGTGAGACAAACACCTTTTTCATCACCTAGGAGGCCAGTCACTAAGAATGAGATATGAAAAAGGACGACCAGTGCTGCTCAACCTGAACCACCAGTTGCAGATCCTGTGACACAGCCTGATGTGGTCTACACCAGCTCTAATGAGGAGGATCAGTTTGTATGTCCTTGAATTCCTCAATTCAGGCTGATCATACACCCTTTGGACTTGCACTGACCTACAGAAGGAGAAAGTAGTATCACCAACACTGGGATTTTAAACCCAGCAGCAGCACCCTTTGTACCACCTGACTTTGAGCCCGAAGTCATTGACGCAGCCACTGTTGTGGAGGATGATGAAGAACACTTGGATATAGCACCGGCAGAGAATATAGAGATACCTAGACCTTCTGAAACCATTCCTGCGCTGGGTGAAGAACCCTCAATGGCCTTGTGCAAGTCATTGCAGAAGAGCCATTTGTACCTCGTCAGTCTGGAAGAGATGTCAAACAACCTTGAAGCTCACTTATGATGCCCCTGGTGTCTTCACCAACCTTCTCATAAATGTGGTGCATAAAAGAATGAACCTGCTGCCTAAATATTTGCTGTGTCCTCCCTTGTGCTACCCCCATGTCATATTTGGGAACTGTATACATACCAGTTATGGGGGATAGTAAAATTCAAATGCATGCCCTGTGTTCATGTTGTATAATGCCACCTTTTGTCAGGATGCAGGTGTATTAGGTAGACTGTTCTGTTGTTTTTAGTATTTTTTTTTTGGTCTTGGCAAAGATGCTAAGGATTTCAGTGAGGGGTAATGTAAAAGTGAAGGGAGGATGTAACCTCCTTCCTAAAAGGAGGTTTACCTTTGGCTCTCTCTGGAGTACTACTTTTGCCTTCTAATGTACCACTCCTTCACCCCAGTCCCAGTATAGACTGCAGCTGCGGGATCCTGTGCCAGACTGGACACTGTCATTTATTCTGTGGGCTTGTTCAGCATCTTTCTAACTATGGCCAGTGCCACCACCTCTCTTTGCTCAACTAGCTTCTGGACTGCCTTCAGGGTTGGGGTCCACAGTAAGGAGGTTGCTCAAGTTTCAAGCAGCTCTCAAAGCTGCACAAAGTGCAAAACTAGTTCCCCCAGGAGCATGAACTTGGGAACACTCAACAGCACTCTTCTGACACCAATTCACCCCAGTTCAACCTGAGAGCAGCAGGGACTGGGAGGTATTGGTCCTCATGGCCAGAAGCCACACCAATGGACAGAAATATGTTAAAATAGAAGTTAAAGTGAAAGACTACAAAGACAGTCATGTTTGCAGTTTCTCTAGGTTTGCTGGCAAAAAGCACCTAGCTTCACCTGAGCTTTGTTTTTTCTCACTTGGCTTGAAAGGACAGAGCAAAGAGCAACACTAACAGAGCAAGGAAAAACATTAAGGCTTCATTTGGCTAATCAAAGTTACTGTCTTATTGTTATTTTGATTTGTGCTTGAGGTTTTATTACTGTTTTGTGCTTACAGGTTTTATAGTTTACTGCTTTATTTTTCTCTAATTGAAATTATTTTTGGTAGGGTATATTATGTGTTAAATTGTTACAGGGTTCTGCTTACAGGTTTTGTTACTGTTTTGTGCTTATAGGTTTTACAGTTTACTGCTTTATTTTTCTCTGATTAAAATTGTTTTGGGCAGGGTATATTTTCTGTTACATTGTTGTGCAGGTTGTCTTGCTGAAAGGAAGAAACACACACCGAGGTGGAGGGTCAGAGCTGTAGCTGATTGTTTCTGGAGGGTACAGGCTTGGTCCCACCCACCCTGCCCCTCAACTCACCCACCCCAAGTGCATCATCTCCTTTATACCAGGGTTCTGATATAATTCCCCCAAAAGGGTAAAGGACATACAGCTGTCATAACATTAACAGCCCAGCACACTGCATAGGTGGTAAAGGCATGCACATGCTCACACAGACTAACAAAATAGAAAAAGAAAAATAATTAAACAGAAAGGGAGAGAGACATGTGAGGAGTGGTGCAATGCACTTGCTGTGGGGCAGCAGTCTTCCAGAAGACATTCTGTGGGCTGTGATGCTGCCGTATTTGCAGGCACCTCTGTGGTCTGAGGGAGGAGGTTGCCCATCTCCAGGCTGACCTGGCAAGGATTCAGGAAACCTCCTCCCCCACCGAGGGACCACCAGGTCCACTGCCACTGCCTCAGAGCTTGCCAAGAAAGAGGAGTGACTGGAACATGATTGGCTCAGGGAGGGTGAGGGTGGTGGAACAAAGGTGCATCCCTCCAGTTGTATCTCTCCACAATTCATATGCCATTCTGGCAGAATGTGGTTTCTCTATGGAGGCACCCACAGTAGAGACCAGGTAGGATGTTGGGAACCTCCACAAAGGAGACCCACAGGAGGGTGGCACGGGACCCCTCAGGGGAAGGAAACAGCTCCTGGTGGGGGACTCAGTCATTGGTGGGTAGAACTGGGGGAGGGAGGGGAGAGGGAGGTAAGTTGCCTGCCTGGTGCCACAGCTTGGAGGGACAGGAAGTGAATCCTCAGGATCGCGGGAGCAGCTGCATGGGATCGGGAGCTGGATGTCATTGTCCACCTAGGGACAAATGACCTGGCTGGGAATGGGATCAGAGCAGTACAGGAGGAGTTTGTGGAGTTGGTAAGGGGCCTTAGACAAGTAGCACACATGGTAACCTTCTCAGAGGTGCTGCCTGTCTATGGCATAGGTGAAGCTACGGTACATCGCACCATGGGATTCAATGAATGGTTGAAAAACTGGTGCAAAGCTCAGGGTTTTGGCTTCACTGGGGACTGAGGATCCACCTGGAGGGATACTGGCTTATACTGGTGAGATGGTCTGCATCTGTCCGAGAGGGGAACCAGGATCCTAGGTTAGGTTTAAATGCTTCATTGGCAAGCATTTAAACTAGCCAAGGGGGGAGGCACTGAAAAGGAGCATGGAAATCTCCCCCCCCCAACAAAACAGGGTAGGTAGGGAGGTAAACACCATGGTAGAGAAGTCGATAGGGAGCAGGACAGAGGTAAATGGAGAAAAAGGCAATAAGAACAGGGATGGGGCTAAAAGGGGTAAGGCCATCACAAAATGGAGGGTGATGAGTACCAATGCCCATAGTCTGGGTAACAAGCTCCCTGAACTAGTGGCCTTGATGGAAGAGGGATGCCTGGATATCGTGGCAGTCACAGAAACATGGTACACAGAGTACCATGACTGGGATGTCAACATACCAGGGTACACAATCTACAGGAGGAACAGGGAAAGTAAAAGAGGAGGAGGATGAGGAGGAGGAGGAGCTCTCTACGTAAGTGAAGGGATCAAAGCAATGGAACGAAAGGGTAAACAGGGAGGAGAGGAGGCACTGTGGATCACCCTGGAGACAGGAAATGGCACCATAATCTTCACTGGGGTTGTACACAGACCCCCATATTAGGGGAGGTATTGGACAAGGAAATGATAGAAGGCATCCTTAGAATGGCAGAAAAAGGGAAGATATTGTTGATGGTGGACCTGAATATGCCAGATGTTCATCGGACCACCTTTGCTGCAGCCACATCCAAGAGCATGGTCATTCTTGATGCCCTACAGGGGGCATGCCTCAGACAGCTAGTGTTGGAACCCACTCAGGAGGGAGCAATCTTAGACCTGGTACTCTCAAATGGGGACAGAGAGAGGATCTCAGATTTAGAAGTGGATAGCCATCTGGGAACAAGCAACCACCAAACAGTGTGATTCATATAAACACAGCCGTAGAGTCAAGCCATACAAAAGTGAGGGTATTGGACTTTAGGAGGGCTAACTTTGGCAAAATGGGAGAGTGCCTCAGGAAAGTATTAGAAAATGGGCAAGAAGGAGGAGTGGAGGAACAATGGGGAAAAATCAAAACTGCCATTACAGAGGCAACAAGCCTTTGTGTGAAGCAAATGAACAAAACAAAATGAAGGAAAAAAACACTATGGTTCTCAAAAGAGGTAGCGGGGAAGGTTACGGAGAAAACTATAGCATTCAGAAAGTATAAGGAAACACAGGAGGAGCAGGACAGAGAACTGTACTAGTTAAAGCAGAAGGAAATGGGGAAGGCAGTCAGAATAGCAAGGCCCAAACTGAGGAAAAGATAGCCAACTCAGATAAGAAGTGGGATAAAACCTTTTACAGGTACATTAGAGAGTGGAGAAAGACCAATGGAGGGATAGTGAAACTTAATAAAAGGGAGGAGTGGTGGGCAGAGAGTGATAGTGAAAAAGCAGGGATACTGAACAAATACTTCTGCTCAGTATTCACAAAAGAAGAGGAGGAGGGGGAGGTACCTAAACCAATCCATAGAAGCACTCTGGATAGGGGAGTTGATACCAGTCCATTCACAAAAGAAAGAGTCCTGAAAGAACTCCTGAAACTGAAGGTGGACAAAACGATGGGGCCTAATGGGGTTCACCCCAGAATTCTAAAATAACTAAGGGGAGAACTAGTGGCACAACTGACTTCCCTTTTTAACAAATCATGGGAGGATGGTGTGGTACCCGAGGACTGGAGGAGGGCAGATGTGATTCCCCTTCACAAAAGTGGGAACAAGGCAGAGGCACAAAACAACAGACCTGTTAGTTTGACCTCAGTGGTAAAGAAAATGATGGCCTCACTTCTGAAAGAAAGAATTGTTGAGTACCTAGAGGCCAGTGGGGCACAGGACCCAAGGCAGCATGGATTCACAGTGGGAAGGTCATGTCAGATGCATCTAATAGATTTCTTTGACTAGGTGACCAAAGTAGTAGACCAGGGAGGGGCTGTGGATATGGCTTACTTAGACTTTAGCAAGGCATTTGACACTGTCCCACACAAAAGATTAATAAACAAGTTAGCCAAGCTGGGAGTGGGTCCCAAGGTGGTAACCTTGGTAAAAAATTGGCTGGACAACAGGACGCAGAGGGTAATAGTAAACGGAGTCATCTCCAAAGAAAGGGGGGTTACTAGCAGGGTACCGCATGGTTCAGTACTGGGACCGGTCCTCTTTAATGTCTTTATAGGTGACATTGCAGAGGGACTGGAAGGAAAAGTATGCCTCACTGTAGATGTCACAAAGATCTGCAACAGGGCCAATACACAAGGGGGGTAGAAAGGATGAGAAGGGACTTAGCAAGGTTGGAGGAATGGTCAAAAGTATGGCAGCTTAGATTCAGTGCAAAGAATTGCAAAGTAATGCACCTGGGATACAAAAATTCAAGGGAAGAGTACACAATGGATGGGAGGTATTAACAACAACAAAAATGGAAAGAGACCTGGGGGTAGTCATATCAGATGACTCAAAGGTAGGCAAGCAATGTGAGAAGGCAGTAAGGAGGGCTGGGGGGGATACTGGGATGCATAGGGAGAGGCATCAACAGTAGAAAACAGGAAGTTGTTATCCCGCTGTACAGACAGTTGGTGAGACCCCATCTGGAGTACTGCATGCAGTTCTGGAGACCCCATCTCAGCAAGGACATAGATAGGATGGAGGCAGTCCAGAGGAGGGCAACTAAAATGGTGCAGGGTCTGAAACAGAAGGCATACAAAGAGAGAGACTAAAAGAGCTTAATATGTATAATCTTGCGGAAAGGAGGGAGAGGGGAGACATGATAGAAACTTTCAAGTACCTCAAGGGAATCAACAAAGTCCATGAGGGTAGCATATTTCAGAAAAAAAGATATGCAAGAATAAGGGGACACAATTTGAAGATAGACGGGGGACAGCTCAGGGCAACATGAGGAAGTGTTTTTTTCATGGAGAGGGTGGTGGACTCATGGAACTGCCTTCCTGAGGAGGTTGTGGAGTCAAAAACAGTGGGGGAATTTAAGAATGCATGGGACAGACATAAGGCAATTCATGGAGGGTAGGAGGAAGTAGGGTGTTGGTTAACTGGGATCTGCAGCTTTTCCAATAGGTAGGGAAATGGGCAGACTGGGTGGGCCAAGCGATCCTTATCTGCCATCAAAGTCTATGTTTCTATGTTTCTCTAGCCCCAGAACTACTGAAAAATGGGTCAGAAGACATACAAGCTGGCTGGGAATGGTGGGTGTTCTTGTGTTAAACTTTGCAGAGCCAGGCCGGTCCATCGGTGCAGTGGAAAGATTCATTGCTGCAATGCCGGCAACCTGGTTTCAGGGACGGGCTCGAGCATTGGAGAGCCAGCCGGGGGAGAAGGTTTGAGCATCCGACGACTGCTCACCTTCTCCTGGGGGGAGGGAGGGGTTGAGGCCCAACGCTTGCTGACTACTGGCAGAGGCCAGGAGAACAGCAATGCGTTGGGCTCCATTGCCTAGGGGGTGTGACAGACATCGGTGTATGTCTTGACATCAGGCACATCGCGCTCCCATGGGAGAAAAAAAAGAGGAAAAATGGCACACTGGCCAGTCAGATGACAGCCCCCTGGACCCTCACCACCAGAGCTCCCAGACCACTGATGGCCACCCCAGCAGCAACCAGGGCCAACGAACAGACTGGTAAGGCTAATTCCCTCTGCAGGGAGGAGACTTGCCCGATGCAAGGGATACATCGTGTTACCCTGGAATGGGCTGTGATGTGGGGCAGTGGGTGGATGGGAGTAGCCCGGGATGAGTAAAGTCCTTGAGAGACTCGAAGGAGAGATTGGTTGGTGCGTGTGGGAGCATAGACAAAAAAAAAACTCTGCAGAGGCAGCCTGCGGCAGAATAGCTCAGATTTCAGTACATTCTGTCCCTGTGAAACTGACATCAATTTGGAGGCTAGCTCAGCTCTGCAGAACAATTAATCTGTCAGCTAGCTCAGGACTTGTATGCATGCTTTTCCTCCGGAAATGACAGCCACTGAGAGCCAGAGGCCTATCATAATTGAAAGGCTCAGCCTGTAGTTATATGGGGGAAGAGCTCCTCTCCCATATCTTACTTAAATAGCAGAGATATGCTGTTCTGCTTAGAGCGAGATGCACTCGCTGCGCTCACTTCATGCGGCGTGCTGGAGCTGGCTTCTCCCGTTCTGTGCCTCCATGTTTTCTGTACCCCTGCCTCTGCTTGCTTCTTTCCCCTTCCTCCTCCTGCTTGTGTCCACACTCCCTCCGTTTGCTTGTACCATTCTTTGGGGCTTTCCTCTGTCTGCCTGCCTCTAGCGCGCTGCTCCTCCATGTTCGGCCACCACTTCTTCACCATTCCAGGTCTCCTTCCTCATCGCTGCCAGCATTCCTCTACTACGTAGCCTGCGCTTCTTCCGCTCGCTCAGTCCTCTCTCAACCTTCCCCTGGACCGCTTGCTTGGGATGAACCCCTGCCAATTCAACCTACCACTGTTTCCTGCATACTGCTCTCCCCTTCCTGGTTTGACCAGCCATTCTGCTCCTCAGCGTTCTATCACTGTTATGCTATGCTGTTGTCTTTGCAAGACTGGGCTCGCTCCACGCTATCATTATCGTACCTACATCATTACTAAACTCCCTGGCAACTGGTCTATCTACTGTTACAATCGTACTTTATGCATTTCACTTTGTGTTTTACGTATTACCATGCTGCTCTTCCCATGCAATACTGCTAGTACCCTGACTCACCTATGGTGCGCCTTGTTCTGTAGTAAGTCTACTATGCTTGCCCATCTGAACTTCTGTTCAGTAGGCTACACGGGAGCTTACCCCTTTAGAGATTTGGAGATCAGCTCTGAGCGGCCAGCTATGATTTCAGCTGCTGTTCCGATAAAACTTGTGGGACCAGACCTAAGTCAACGGGACATTCCAGCATTAGCTACATACAACAGGAGAACACTGTGGATGCCACTGTGGTGTATTAAGCATTATTTCGGGTATCCTCGCAAAACATTCAGGCTGCTGGAAGTAATTCAGAAGTGACTTCCTTTTCTATTGATTTTTTCTAAGGAGGATCGGGCCTGCAGTTTACTGATTGGACAATTTTATGCTTCCATGCTTCCTCTGTTTGGTCACTTAACACGCAATTAGGAGAGTCAGACTACTTCCCTGCTATTTACTTCCTCACCAGTCTCCACCATGCCCCTTATGCATTCCTTTGAGTACTATTCCTTGCAACTTCATCTGCATTCCTGCCAATCCAATGACTACTATGACTACCGACCTGTGTGCCGGTTCCGTGCTTTCAATTCATTACCTACTGCTTGCACTATTCTTTGCATTCTTGCCTCCTGCTCTTCTCTGGCTGTCTGGAATTCTGCCAACTATATATATTCGTACTTGCAAGCTCCTCACACTCAACCGCTCTTCGAATCAACTCATCAAGCTTATTCAGCTTTCAGATTGCTGTGTTACTCCACCTGCCTAGCTGCATCCAGCCTGGAGGTTTGACTATACATCCACTATGCCTACCTCGCCCAGCATCAGGCCTGGAGGTCTCTGAATTCTGTCAGCCTGCCATGCCCAATCTGGGCCTGGAGGTTCGTATACTCTTCTCATACCTGATTACTCTACTTACTGGGCATCGACTCCAAGATCATATTCTACCATTTTCATACTGTCCGCCCTGTTATGTTTTATACGTTCCCAGCTCACTCCTGCTAATCTACTACCTGTATGGGACTATCTGCGTACACTAGCCTACGATGGCTAGCTTCCTCTTTACTCACTTACCAGCGGACCTAAAAAGGTCTGGCTGCGCTTCCATGTTTACTTGGAGCTAGTCGTGACTCTACTTACCTCACCAGCTGATGGTTAAGCTGCGCATTTCAGCCAAGGGACTAGCTGCCATGTTTTAACTACTTAACGATTAACCACCTCAATTAATTTCATGATACTCATCTAACCTACGTGTGGACCAACTGCGCACACTACCATACGAAAGCTAGCTGTCACTCTACTTACTTAAACAGCGGACCTATGAGGGTCAGGCTGCACTTACATCTTTACATGGAGCGAGTCGCCACTCTACTTGCCTCACCAGCTGCGAGTCAAGCTGCACATCTCAGCCAAAGGACTAGCTGCGGCATTCTGCTACTATGGAGGCCGGATTACTTCCACTTCATCCTGCCCGCCAGCGTCAGAGTCTGGCTACGTACTCTATAACTTTCTACTTCATGTGTTAGCCTTAGGTGCTCCTCACCGTAGTCCTGTCCTGCTTCTGTTGAACGTATGTCTATGATGCTCCCATCTGTGCACTCTTCCTGGATGCTTCACCTGTTCATTCCACACCCTGCAGTGCTCACGCATGGCTTGGAAGCCTGTTTCTGTCCTTCATTCTAACCAAGGGCTGTTCCGCTGGATTGTTTGTAATCTGCAACGTGGATTATCCAATCATTGGGAGCTTATCGTGGATATCATTGTTTCTTTTGGGGGTGTCATCCTATACAAGGTCCTCACTCAGATGCTCCCAGATCTGCTCGATGGTCATTCAGCAGCATCCAAGGTCACTCTTACTCTGCCTGCCTCACCCAGCATCGGACGTGGAGATTCATGAATTCCGTCTGCCTGCCACGCTCAGTCTGGGCCAGGAGGTTCGTATACTTCTAACTCCTACCTGGCTTTCTACCTCTGTTTACTTACCAGCAGATCTATGAAGGTCTGGCTGCACTTTCATGTTATCTGGAACTAGCCACCTCTCTACTTGCCTCACCAGCTGACGGTTAAGCTGCGCATTTCACCCGAGATACTAGTAGCCACGTTCTATTACTACCAGCAGTCCTACGAAGGTCTAGCTGTGCTTTCATGTTACCTGGAGCTAACTGCCTCTACTTACCTCACCAGCTGATGGTTAAGCTGCCCATCTCGCCGAGGGACTAGCTGCCACGTTCCACTACTTATTAACTGACCAACTTTGTATATTTAATTGCTACTTACTACCTCATCTCCTAAACTTATATGGTCAACCCATTCAAACTAACCTATTGGGCTCACCCTATTATACTCTTGAATGCTTCCTAACCTCGCACCAGTGCTTCAGATTTATTATCTTTAAAGTCTGCCAAGATTTCAGTGCAACCCTACAACCGTATGCCTTCCATATCAAGACCTAAGCATATTCTGCTTCTATTGTTCTTCACCTGAACCGGGTTCATCAGTCAGCAGTCTCATTGCAAGCCTTCTACTATTCCACATATTACGTAAGCTCTCTAGTAGCAGAAGCCTGGAAGTTGAACTACTTCTATTTCATCCTGCCCCGCTTGCGTCAAAGCCTAGATAATTACTCCATCCACCGTCTAGCATTTGCTAGCCTCAGGAGCTCCTCATTTCCAGTCCCATCCTGAACTTATTGGACATTTTCTACAAAGCTCACCTCAGTGCTCTCTACCTGGATGATGCACGCTTTCATACTACTACCTACTTCACTCACGCAAGGCTTGGAATCCGTTCTTGACCTTTCATCCTAGATATGAACTATTCCATTGGATACGTAATCTGCAACTTGGACTAGCCAATAATTAATTAATGTAGGATTATGCTCATTTAGTATGCCCAGAAGGACAGGTGGGTCGGTAGCCATGGGTCTTCAGAGGTTCCCCCTAAGGGGGGGTTTCCTCTCCTGCGTGCTGCTGGCCATACTCTCTGGAGTTGAAAGAGATAATCGTGGATATCATATTTTCTTTGGGGGTATCACATCCAAAACAACTAACCTTCCTTCCTACAGTGGGATACAGAGTAAAGCCACACCATCAACTTATACCGACCAACTCAATTGTTCCAGTATCAGCACTATTGTACTGTCAGTTCATCATGAACTATAATCACTGACTCTTTCATGTCTATGTCCAAGTACTTAAGCACTATCCATTCAAATAACTATACCTTGGAAGCATCATTCTACCTACTGGTCTGGCCTCTGTATCCAGACTGAAATATATATTATAAAATGCAGTCTGTAACACAAGCACTGAGCTCTGAACCACATATAATGAATAATGCATGAGATGCTAGCCAGTGATATTTGATGCATGGATTTCTGCACAACTGACAGACATGTGCACTAGAGCACATTTGTCTGGGAGACACAAGGAGAAAGATCTGACAGAAAAGTCAGCAGTCAGCCACAAGGTTGGAAGAAAGCAGCTCTAAGAATCTTTGCATAAAGATTTCTGTTTCCTCCAGGAACAACACCACATCTCCTATCATGGGCTTTGTGTGCTATCAAGAGTTGTCCTGAGAGAGGGTCTAGATCAACAGAGGCCCTGAGTGATTGCCTTCTCCTTAGGGGTGGGTGAAGGCAAGTTCCTAGTGGGGTGAAGAGAACATTGTACCACTCATCACCCAGAAGCACATTGGGTCTGTATAACCTGTACCATTGCCTGCACCTGCAACCCTGAGGGAGACCTTCCAACACAGCCAGCCTGCAGAGTCTGCTAAGCTTGTGAGTACTGGGTCAGTGTCCCTCCAATTCTTCTGCTAGTCAGGAAGAGATAAGTGTAATTCTGGGTATTTCTGCACAATTATTATTCAAAGCCCATTTATAGAACTGCAGCCAGGAGCAACTAGCACTTGTGTAGAATAATTTGTTTGAGATCCCCAACCACCAGCCTTTAATTGGTACCGCACCATGGTCCAGCTTAAGGCCTGCAACTGTCCACTGTGTGCACACAATTGACACAATGCTTTTGGAGCACCCAAGGGATTTTTGGGGTACTGGTGCACCAGTAGGGGAAACAGCAACTATTGTATGGGTACTCACCAGAGGGTGGCGGGATTTGGTGAATGATCATAGAACTGTTTCACTGCATTTAATCCATTCCATTCTCCCATCCAGAGTCTGTTCGTGTCCCTCTAATAAACAGAAAGCAACAAGGAAGACTGCCCCACTGCTAGGTGTGCTTAATAACAGGCAACAAAGAAACACTGAAATAAAAAGCACCACCTCTGTCATATCAAAAAAAAGGGCTAGTCAACAAATCATGCAAACCAGGTGCCTGGTTGAGATGCTGTGAAGTTTTACTTCACCGGTAAAGCTCCATCAAAGTTACAGAATTTGCCTCCATGAAAACTTCATGAATTGCTCACTTCGCCACTTCGGATCCGGCAAGGAACATCATGGAAAAAATATCATGGCACACAACAGAGCAGGCAAAACATTGCCATCTGTAATGTCGGCATATAAAAACATCACTGACCAAAACCTTGTGGGTAGTACAATGTAAGAATAGGCCTGGTTACCACTGAGTCCCCCATGCCACCCACCGAACGATGGCCCCAGGAACAGTAACGCAGCCAGCCCCATGTGATGTAGTCCCCCAACACGCCGCCACCACCGATCGCTTACCTGTGTGCCATGACACAGTGCATTTTACTATATCCCTGGTGTCTAGTGGGGCAGCGATGTTTTTACATGCCAACATTACAGGCGACGATGTTTTGCCTGCATTGTTGTGTGCCATGATATTTTTTCCGCAACATTCCTGGCTAGATCCGCCACTTCGCATTAAGTTTTCCTTGGGAAATGTCACTTTTTCAGGTGAAGTCAGGTGAAGTTAAGGAAAATTGCAATTTCACCTGCAAATTTGCATGACTTCTCCTGAAAAAGTGCCATTTCCGCTGCCAAAAACGTTTGCAAAGTCGTCACTTTGCACTTCACAAATCTGTCAAACTTCACAAATTATTTTGCAGAGCAGTTTGCCAAGTTTGCACATCTCTATTGCCTTGCCAATGTCTCTGTGAGGGGCAACCTCTTTTTTTGGGCCACATGGTACGGTACACTTTTTCCATAAACAAATCATTCAAACAACATGAAGTCTTGCTATATTATGACTAATTCAGTTTGTCCCACCATTAGAACTGCTCCGGAGGTGAAAGAGTTAACTTCCATGCAGTGCGTGGAACTTAGAGCGCGAGCTCTGTTAAGAAAGCTCTGTCAGGGTTATTTCAAACCGAAACCATCAGATTCTTTACTCCGCCTCACTGAACAGTCGCTCCGGAGATTCCTCCTGCTGCTCGGTTCATTTTCTCGGTTTAAAGAGTTTTTTCTCGGTTAAATTCAACCGCGATATTCATTATTTTAACCGCAAACCGATCGGTTCAAGCTCTGTCTATGGTATTGTAAGTAATAGATAGATTTTCTGTGTGGAACTTGTAAATGTTTATCGGTTCGGTTTGAACCGATCAGATTGTATTTAAACTTCATTCTGAAGCGTTTTAAGGCTTGTTAGAGTGCGGTTCCCGGTTCTTATCGGTTCTAAAAAAAACAGATTTCATTACGGTTTTTTCCACGACCCGTGACACGGTTGGGAACCGATAAGGGTGTCTTGCCTGGCACTGCCAACAAAAGGGCAAGTTTTTGGTTAGGCTGGCATTATGTCTGAGAAACCCAAAAGAAAAACCGGGCCCACTGGGTTTCAACACTGTAGTGTCTGTGGGGAAGCCTTTGCCAAGGCTGACCCACACACCACATGTGTTTATTGTCTGGGGTTTGATCACCTCAATGCAGACTGCCAGATTTGTCAAGCATTTCCTGCAGCTACCCTAGATAAGAGAGTTGGTAGGCTCAGGGACGAGAGCCAAAAGTCCGCTGACCCGGATGGCCAGCCGGTTCGGTTGGGAGTGCCCTCTGACCAGGGCCAGACTTCTCGGCAACGTAAGCTGACTCTGAGGAGCCAGTTCCAGCAAAGAGAACTAGAAAGTCAGCAGGTGTGGAGTCAAAAATCCCTTCTCCAACTGCTGCAGAGATAGCCAGGGCAATACAGATTGTCCAGTCACTTTCCCCGGTTCCCTCCGAACCGCCACTATCTGGCAAAAGGTCGGTCCGGTCGGTTCCACTGGTTCAAGAATATGATATAGAAGAGTTTTATGAACCAGAGGAGGGAGAGGATGATTATGATCAGTGTGAATGTGACTTTGAAAGTCTGGATGTGCCCATTGAACCGGACATCTCCCAGACAGACCTTTAGGAGAATCTCCCCTAGGCTTTCTGGAGTCCCTTCTCATTTTGTTTTATAAAAAGTTGGTGAGACCTCCAGCTTCCTTTAGAGGAGCTTTGGATGAGCAAGAGGAGCCTGACTTTGTGGAGATGATGGATATCCCAGAGTCCAGGAGATTGTCTATCCCTTTACATAAATCTTTTAGGAAACAAACAATAAAAATTTTAAAAGCTCCTAATTCTGTGCCTCCTGTGGATAAAAAGATGGACAGGAGGTACACTTTGTCAGGTCCTGATATGGCTTATGTTGCGAGATACCAAAAATCTAGATGGGATACTGTCATGGCCTTAGCCAAACAGGCCCCTGGCCAGCTTGCCAAGGAGCTGGAGCAGGTGGCTGCTGATGGTATTGAGGCATCTAAGGTGCAATTTCATGCTGCAGTGGATTCTAATGATGTATCCTCTAGAGTCATGGCTACATCTGTGGCTTTTCATAGATTGGCTTGGCTCAGGTGTACTACTTTGTCACAGGATACCCAGTCTAAGGCTATGGATTTTCCTGTGGTGGGAAATTCTCTGTTTGGGGAGCAGACAGAGAATTATATGAAGAAAATGGATGAATATAGAACCACTTATAGGAGTGCACAAGCCAAGGAATGGCAAGCCACTCCTCAGAGGCAGCCCCAGGGGTAGGGGCAGGCCTTTTCACAGGCCTTTTTACCAGACCCAGGCCTCCTCTTCAGCCTATGTTCAGAGGGGGTTCTTCAGAGGGAGAGGCAGACGGGGTACAAGCAGGCCTGCTCCCACCCCTCAGCCTAAAGCCCCTGCCAAACAGGCACCCTGATGGGATGCCCAGGGTCGGCTCTCCATTACCTGTAGGGGGCAGGCTGGCTTACTTCGTCCAGGACTGGGAATCTAACATCAGACAAGTGGGTCCTGGAAGCAGTGAGCCAGGGTCTGGTTCTCAGCTTCAAAAAATTTCCAAAGATGAGAATCAGATCCTTTCCACCTGCAAACCCTTTAGAGACTCTTGCCTTGGAAACAGAAGTCTCAACCCTCCTGGCTCTCAGAGCTGTAGAAAGGGTTTCTCCCCTACACCAGGGCAAGGGTCTGTACTCCAGGTACTTCCTTACCCCAAAAAAGACAGGAGAGTGGCGGCCCATCCTGGACCTAAGATATCTGAACAAGCACCTTTAAAACCAAAATTCAAAATGGTGACTCTGGGAATGATTTTACCCTCCTAAGGCCAGGGGACTGGCTAGCTTCCTGGACCTCAAGGATGCCTACTTCCATGTTCTTATCAGAGCTCCCACGAGTACCTCAGATTCAGAACTGCCCTCAGGCCATTATCAGTTCAGAGCAATGCCCTTGACCTTACCTCTGCCCCAAGGGTATTCACAAAATGTCTGGCAATAGCAGTTGCTCATTTAAGAAGGCAAAGATTGCCATCTTTCCTACCTGGATGACTGGCTCATTGTGGGTCAGTCTCCAGACCAGGTCAAATCACACCTGCAAGTTACCCAGCAGCTGCTTACCTCTCTGGGCTTTCTTCTCAATCTTCCAAAGTCAGTTCTGGAACCTGTCCAGGTACTCACCTTTATAGGTGCAGAACTGGACACAAGCAGCAGAGCCTTCCTTCCCCTAGAAAGGGTAAGGACCCTGGTGGCCCTGGCCTCGTCCTTCACTCTGCAGGTCTCTCGACCAGCAAGGCATTTCCTGCAGTCCTAGGACACATGGCTGCTTCCACAGCTGTAGTGCAAGGAGCAAGATTTCAGATGAGGGATATTCAGTTCCATTTGAGAGCCTTCTGGTCTCAAGAAGAGATTCCTATCCAAGTTAATCCCAGTGACTCGAACCCTGATCCAGGCCCTTCAGTGGTGGCAGGATCAGAGCAATCTGAGACAAAGGTGCCCTTCATCCCTCTATCCCACTCCTTGACCCTTACTACAGATGCGTCCCTCTTGGGATGGGGAGCTCACATGGCGACCTCTCCACCCAGGGTTATGGTCCCCTCAGGAATCTCTCCTCCACATCAATCTGTTGGAACTCAGAGCTGTTTTATAGCACTTCAGGTTTTTCTGCATCTGTTCAGAACAAGGTGGTACAGGTCAGAACAGACAACACCACTACAATGTGGTACATCAACAAACAAGGGGGCACTCGGTCTTCGGCCTTGTGCACCGAGGCGATGAAGTTGTGGTCTCTGGCTTATTCCCTGAACACTTCCCTCATAGCAGTTCACCTCCCAGGCAAGGACAATGTCCTGGCAGATGCTCTCAGCAGGATTTCCCAGGGCCATCACGAATGGTCACTGGATCCCCTAGTACTGGGGATAGTTTTTGCCAGATGGGGCACTCCTCAGATAGATCTTTTTGCAGCCCCAGACAACCATCAACTTCCACTTTTTTGTTTCAGGCCCCCAGTGTTGGGCTCAGTCCCCCTGGATGCCTTTCTCCTCGATTGGGAAGGGAAGTTCCTCTGTGCCTTCCCCCTTCCCTCTCCTGTTCAAGGTGCTAGTCAAAATCAGGTCTCAGCCCTGCAAGATGATCCTGATTGCTCCAGACTGGGCCAGGCAGCCCTGGTACCCACTCCTTCTGTCCTTAGCAGTCCATCTTCCCCTGTGTCTCCCCAGGAACCACAATCTGTTAACCTGTGCTCAGGGGAGAGTCTGGTATCCGAATCTCAAATCCCTCAACCTCAAGGCCTGGCTCTTGAGGAGTTAGAATTTGCTGATCTACAACTTTCTCAGGGTGTTCTCGAAATCTTGAAAGCTTCTAGGAAGCCTTCCACCAGGGCTACCTATAACTCCACGTGGAAAAGGTTTTCCATATGGTGTTCTGGGAAGCATATTTCCCCGGAATCCGCTGATTTACCCACTGTTTTGGACTATATGGTCCATCTTAATTCTTTGGGACTGAGACCAGCTACCCTGAAAGTGCAGCTGTCTCTGCTTTCATTTTAGCAGGAAGCTTCTTCTCTTTCTGCTTACCTGTATTTTCCAAGTTTTTAAGGGATTGCTTCATACCAATCCTCCATTCAGGGACCCTGCCCTGCATGGGACCTTAATGTTTGCATTGCTCAGCTGATGCAACCCCCTTTGAACCTCTGTCTTCAGCAGAGCTTAAGTATTTGACTTGGAAAACTGTATTTCTAGTAGCCATCACTTCTGCCAGGCACATAAGTGAGTTACAGGCTTTATCAGTGGAGACTGACTTTATTTCCTTTCACAGGGATAAGGTAGTCCTCAGGACTAACAGGAAGTTTTTGCCTAAGGTGGTTTCGGATTTCCACCTTAACCAATCTATTTCACTTCCAGTGTTCTTCACTGACCATTCCTCCTCTGGTGAGAGGAGGCTGCACAGCTTAGATGTTAAGAGGGCCGTAAGTTACTACATAGAGCGTACCAAGGGTCACAGGTTTGACTCCCTCCAACTATTTCTCACTTATGGTGAGGTTGGGAAAGGGAGACCTGCCACTAAGAGATCCATTGCCAGGTGGATTGTCTCTTGTATCCAATTTTGCTATCAAAAACTGGGTAAGGTTCCCCCTTCAGGCCTGAGGGCTCACTCTACCAGAGGTACAGCTGCGTCTCTAGCTGCTGCCAGAGACATCCGTATCTTAGAGATATGTCAAGCAGCTACTTGGAAAACAGTACACACTTTCACCAAGCATTACTCCCTGGATATCCAGGCCAGGAGGGATGCTCGGTTTGGCACAGCCGTGCTTCAGAGCCTATTCCCTAAGTAGGTTCTGTCCCTCCTCCATGGAGGTACTGCTGTGTAGTCTGCATTAGTCATAATATAGCAAGACTTCATGTTGTTTGAAGAAAAAATTACTCACCTTAGTAATGTTGTTTCTTCTAATGGAGTCTTGCTATATTATGACCTCCCCCCCAGCCTGCCCCTCTCAGAACTTCTACTTTGGGTATGGGGTGGGCAGTCCACTGTTGGCACTTATTGATGCCCCCTTTTATGTTTTCCACCCCTTCTTGTTGGGGTGTTTGGGTGTTGTGTTTTATTTATTTTATCTTATTTTTTCTGGTCCCCTGACTTGAGTCTTGGTGTTGGGACCAGAAAATGTGTGAATATTTTAGTAGCCAGTTGGCTAGTGTAGGTTACAGCTTCCACACAGAGCCTTAGTGAGTTTTGCTCGTAAAGATCTGACGGTTTCGGTTTGAAATAACCCTGACAGAGCTTTCTTAACCGAGCTCGTGCTCTAAGTTCCATGCACTGCATGGAAGTTAACTCTTTCACCTCCGGAGCAGTTCTAATGGTGGGACAAACTGCATTAGTCATAATATAGCAAGACTCCATTAGAAGAAACAACATTACTAAGGTGAGTAATTTGTTCTTCTTGGCATGAGTTTTTGACTAGCCCTTTTTGTTTTCATAGAATAGAGGCAGTGCTTTTTTTCCTGTTTCCCCTAATAAATATCCCACGTGTTTAAATTGCAATTTATTGTGTTTTGCATATTGTTGTCTTTGCATGCATAGAGTATAAGTTGGGGGTTGTGTATAATCATTAAGGTTCCCTGACACGAGGGTTGAGGGTACATTCACTTCCTGTGGGGTAGTACCCTCGCTGCCATCTTTGAAAAAGCATCCTCATAGGTGGAGGTACCACACCACTTTTGTATTACCTCCAGTAACAACCAAGCCTGGCACCATTAACCTGAAGGGCTTACAGATCATGTCCAGGTATAACTGGACTGCTGCAGTCTCGGACCTTTCGGGTGGGGTGGTTACATCCCTTATTCCCCTAATCAGTTTGGTGAACCTGCATTGCATCCCCAACCCCCCAAGCAATCTCATATCGGTTCTTTGATGAGGTGAACAGAACTGGACACTTTGCTCCATACGAGGTCTCACAAGTGATTTATTTAAGGACAAAATCACTTCCTTATCTCTGCTACTGATGTTTCTGGTTATCCAGCCCAATATTATCTGACTGCTTCTCTTAATTACCTCATCACATTGGGTAACATACTTAAAATCATTTGAGACTCTCACTCCAGGGTCCTTCTAACAGGTAGAGTCTCTTAAAAACATCCCAGTCATTTGGCATTTGGCATTCATGCTTATTACACCAAAACACACTAAAGTGCACTTTTCTATACTGCACTTTAAGTTGACTGAGTTGGTACACAAACCAAACTCTTCTAATTACTTTTACATTCTGTCTACTACCTCCTGGGCGTTGACCACTAATCCTACTTTAGTGTTGTCTGCACATTTTGGCCACCACCACCCATTTTTTGAACTATATACCCAACACATATATCTTAAAGAGTATACAGCAGGTCTAAAGGCAGATCCTTGGGGGGCTCCGCTGCTCACTGTGTCCCATACAGAGACCTATTATTTTATTCCCACTTTCTGCTTCCATTTACTTAGTCATCATTTAAGGTTGTTTCTACCACACACACAAAAAAAAAACATAAACAGCACTTTGCGGTGCTCTGCCATGTTCTGTTTTTTGTTATAACTTAATTTTATTAGCTTCCAAATAAGAAAACAACTAATACAGTTTGAGCCACAGTGATCATACAGCAACAATGGCTTAAAACAATATATTACAATAGAATAAAATTAATTATACAATGGGGTATGAAAATTCTGAAACCTCATTGGTCAAAACACATCACATGACTGTGATAAATCCTCCGGTATACCCACTGTAAAAGTTTGATATCACTATAAAAAAAAAAAAAAAAAGTTGAACATTGTATAATAGCAATATACTGTACCATGACAGGGAGTGGGTATATAGGTGGATTTATCACTTCTGGTGTGGTTAAGTCACTTGGCTGCGCCATGTGACCGAATCACACCAGGTGTGGTAAATCCACCAATATACGCACTCCCTGTCATGGTATATTGCTTAAATAAACCATGCAGTTTGGCACAGCATGAGGGACAGATGACCAATGAAAGATATAACGTCTACCACTTTCTCAAAGGTAATTCTTATTAATTACCTGTACAGTAGCAGCATCTCCTCTGTGCTGTGACTAGATAAACCCTATATATTGTATGAACCCCAGCATCTTGTTAATTTTCTCATGCAACCCACTGCATAGGGAAGAGGCTTTCAAACTATTGTTAAATATCACAGCCATGTCCCTTTCCTCCTTTAAAGGGACACCGTCAACTATGTAAAGTAATTTCTGGCCATGTACGGCCAGTTTGCCTCTAGCAACCTATTTAGAAAACTAACACTTTTAAATGCCCCAAGACATCAAATAATGCTGAATTATGTTTTTAGCCATTTTTTTTTCAAAACAGTTTCTGACTAAGCAGACTGCCCAAGTAACTTCAGCAGCCGGAAGCACATCCAGTGTGGGAACATGCGTCTATAATGGAGCGGTCACTGTCCCTAAACTCGTGCATTAGAAGGCTTTATATTTTTTTTGGGGGGTGTGTGCTGTGAATGAAGAAAGCTATCGGATACAGCAGGTGATTCTGTAACAGAAAATGTAGGTATGTGCCTAAAACAAGCACTGCAATTAAAAATAATTAAGACTGAAAAACGGAGGCTCTATGATGCCGGTTCAACAACACTTTCATCAACCGGCATCACAGAGACGGAATTTATGACAACCACAAGTTGCAGTTGACATAGATTGTCTCCTGGTCCATTTTTCTATTGCCGCCAAACATCCCATGCAGGGGGCTCTGCCTCCCACAGCCCCCGTACTAATTATAATCAACTCTGAGTCAGAGTTTATTTGGGGAAAGGGTGCAGGACTGGGAAACAGTGTGCCCCTGTCTGAGGCGCACCAACACAGCGACCTGTCAACAAACTGTCAATTCTGTCAACAGCGACATAGGTCACTGTGTTGGTGTCACTGTTGAGGGGGTATACCAAAAACAGAGCCAAGGTCTTGTGTGTGGACATCAGTACTCATGCAGGCCACCTATGTTTAGCTGAAAATCAGTCAATTTCCTTTGACATGACCTGCCCCACATGAACTTTGGGTGATTTCTGTCTGTAAGGCTGTTTTTCTCCAGGAAATCAACAACAGTTTCTCTTCCTTCTTAATGGACTCCAACAGTTTGCCCACTATTGATACAAGGCTCACTGGTCTGTAATTTCCTGGTTGGGGGCAGCTCATGGAGCTGTCTCCCCCCTCTGCTGTCAGGTATCTAATGCCAGCAACCTCTCAGGTCCTTCTGCAACTCCCCCTGCTGTCGCAGCCAGCTGGTGTACATGGAACAGGGCCTGAGAGGGCCAGCAACTGTCAATGCTGTTTGCCTGCAGTACATGGAGTTTTCAATAGTTTCTTCCCATCCCATGATCCTGCCTTCCTCCCACCTGGCAGTGGATGGTGCCCTGATAGGCCTTGCAAGTGTATAGCATCCCTTGTGGAGGAGGCAAGCTTCCTGGCCTATCACAGGGATCATTGCAGAACCTGGCACCTGCCCTTGCTGGTTGAAAGTGCTGCCACTTTTCAGTACGGGACTCCTCTCTCCAAGGTGGTGGCACGACTTGTTTCCCTCATGTCCCTTTGCCAGTCTAGGTCATGGCTTAACATACCATAAACAAGTAGACTTCCCAATGTAAGAAACAAATTAACATAAAAGTACTGTCGTATCCAAACCCTGTTCACATTTCCCCCAAGGCACATGAAAAAAACATCTATGATGTTTGCACAGAAGCTGGGAATGGATTTGCCATCAATGACTGCATATAAAGAATCCCACCAACCTTTCACGCGAGCACTGACATGTCGCCCTACTGGGAACCATCACTTTTCAAAGAACTCTGCCCTTATCTCCAAATGGCAGAACTGCAGGTGAACCTTATCAAAGGATCAGCCATTGATCATGCAGTACGGGGACAGACAGCTGTAACAAATGAGCAAGAAAGCCTGTCGCAGCCTGCTGGCATTACGTTACACTGCAGAACAGATTCTTCTCCTGCATAAGCAAGAACATTTCAGCAGTTACTTGGTTTTGTGCATAAGAAACAACTGTTGTTTCCCACTGTGGCCTGGCTGAGTTTAGCTTTTCATTGGCTCAATGGTCAACGTGGCACCAGTCCAAGTTTTGGACTTCAGCTGCAGGAAGATTCTTTTATCTGCTGCAAACATTGACAGAAAACAACAGCTAATCTTAAGACCAGCTTTAAAAGTGGTCAGGTCTTAAAGGTGTATTTACATTACAGCTGCATTCTCACAGTTTTGCTCTGCCCTTGACTCGATCAAGCCATTATTATTTTTTAAATAATCAAAACATGTCCCTCTATCCTGAACCTGGTGCTAGATTATTTTGTTTTTTAAAATAGCCCTCCCTCTGCATGCTCCCAACCTCGACTCCCGACCCTTAGGCAGCTGTATCAATGGAGGAGCTGGGGAGCGTCCATACAAGGATGTAAAATGCCTGCAGAATTTCCATTCCCTACCTCTGCAGTATCAGTAAACAACCACAATGAATGGGCTGTGCCTCATTGTTGGTCCTATGCATACTGATCTACTTGGAGCAGATCAGCAAGTATTCCTTAAAATTAAATAATTCTTTATGAGACAATAATGTTGAATACAGGTTGAGGAATGGAATACTCTGATGCTTAAAAGTGCTAAGGGAGGGCACAGGAAGAAAACAACTGCTGGGTCTACAAGGGCCATGATTATGGAAACACGGATCAAATCCTGTTGTAGAAGTTGCTCTTTATTTCAAAGCACACAGTTTTCCTTTGGATCATTCTTTAGATAAGTAGAAACAGTCCTTTGTTTATTAAAATCATGGAAATCTGCAGCAAACCAAGAAATCTGTTCAAGATTAGACAGCAGTTGGCAGTGCCTTTACACCAGTGTGTTTGTCATCACCTGCGTGTTACACACACACACACACACAAATACACACACACACATATGCACCTGCACGTGTGCCCACACACACTTGCACACACATACACACACACACACACACATACACACACACTAGAATCCCAGAAGCAGACACAGAGACCCTTTTGAGTAACAGGACTGATGCAAAGGCAGAGCAGCACAATGAGGGACACATAAATAGCCATGCTAGGGGTATTTAAAAAAACAAAACATGACTATCCAGTTCAGATATGAAAGTACTGCAATGTTTTAGGGCCTGATCTACAAAAGGATCTGTGCCCAGAGATGGGTGCCCACATGCAACGGGGGTGCATAGAGGCCCCAGTCTGCACATGCAGAGGCCTTTGCACTTCCATAACCCTAGCTACATAACCCCTCTGCCCCGATCACCAGCTGTAGGCACAGTTACATGCCCAGCTGGGTTGGATGCGTGCAAAGGGGTAGGGCATACCTGCACGTGATCCAGAACATCCTGATGGTGCTACATATGGCCAGCAGAAGGAGCAGAAAATATGCAGCCCAAGGAGCTGCTTTAGTGCCTACGTGCCCTTATCCACCTGGCCCTGCTGTGCAATACTGGACCCGATAGGCCCTCCTTCTCTGTCCCTTGCCCCAGGAGCATCTGTACGGGGCTGAAAGTGTCACTGGCGCTATCGAGTGTACCACTGGTATGTACATAGTGCACAGTGGGGATATGTCAGACTGTGGAAGACCAACATGACAGCCATATCCGGTGGTTCCTCAGGCAGGAAGAAATATTCTGTTGGTTAAGTAAGAGCTGCAGCTTATCTATCAGGTAGGGAAATGGGCAGACTAGGTGGGCCAAGCGGTCCTTGTCTGCCATCAAATTCTATGTTTCTATTCGGTGCGGAGGAGGAGATCCACTAGAGTGCTGACCTGGGCTTCTGACTGGATGTCCAGCTTTCCTGTCAGCACTGCCCCCGGTGCCACTCTAGCCCCTACATGAGGCTCTATGCATGCAAGTGACAGGGGGACAGGCTATGGACCATGCTCGTCCCTGCACGGTCCTGTGATGTGCAGCTGCACGGCGGGATACACTCAATTCCAGCGTATCCAAGCCGCCTTTGCAGATCGACCCTTTAGTCTCCTCCAAACTAACTGCACTGGCTTACTGTTCTGAAAATTGTCTGTGCACAGATGTATACAGCAACACTATATTCTGCTCTGTTCCATCTATCATGGCCTCTGTCAGCAGAAACTTTGATTTCTCAGGCAACAGCAAGCTGTCCAAAAATCCCCCAATAAACTATTCGCAAACTTAAGTAAGAGCTGTGGTTTACAGATGGCTCTTTTACTTCTCATTGTGACATTTGGCCCCACTCAAAAAGATTTACGGTAACTGTGTACTTTAAATGCTAACCAGCTGTGTCACAAGATCACAAGCAACTGAATAAAAGTCTTGCAATTAACAAAATTGGAATTAATACATTTTCTGTGATTTTTCATCCCAGGGAATAAAATATATTGATTTATTGTTTAATTAATGAAATGAATTGCTGTGGAGCAGAGATTCTTTATTCTTAAAGACTCAAAATTAACTCTGTTGTCATGGTTAACAAAGATATCCCAGCTAGTCTATGAGTGAATGCTTTTTAGCTATTGTATATAGAATAGCGAATAGGTGACCATCCACAACAAGGCTGTGTTTCCATCAAGGGAGTTGATGACATCATAGAGACCTCAAGAGCGAAGCTCCAGAGATCTTGCTGATGTCATTAACTCTCTGAGATGGAAACGCTGCCTTAGTTGTGGATGGTCGCCCATCTACTGTTTTACATAGTATATGAATTCCTGGTTACCTTCATTATTTGGTGCTACTCCTGCTCCCACTGACTTCTGCTTTTCCCCGCTCCTACTGGCTCCTGCTTCTCTCCGCTCCCACTTGCTAGGCACTGTTTATTTTTAAAATGAAATAAAAAGAAAAAACAATAATTCACTTTTGCAACATGGAGTCGTGTGAGGATCTTTGTGCCAAAAAGAGGAGGGTTCACTGATTGGCGCTAGCTAAATTGTGCCACCATGTTTCCGATATTTTTATCGTTACAGCCAGGTCGAATAAGGCAATTAGGTGGCAGGACAAGGCAAAAAAGTTGTTGTACTCTTGATGTAAAGTCAGAACGATAGTACAACTTTTTTTGACCCTTGAATTGTCCTATAACAAGAATTTGAAAGCCACTATTTTCCATGCAGAATAAGCCCTAACCATATATTATATCGTCGTGGTGTCTGAGCACATTTCCATATGCCCCCTGAGATCCTCCCAGGACTCCTTGCTGATGGAACTGACATCCCATCAATAGATGTCCAGTGGATCAGGCTTTCTCACATGTGATGCTTTGACTGTGGAACGTCCCCCTTCCCAAACAATGACAAGAGGTACCTTCACTGATGTATTTCAGAGTCATCTGTAAATGTATTTATTTATGTCTCTGATCTAAGACCATCAGATATTACAGTGATTTGTTTTATAGTGAAGCTTTTGTTACAGAGACTTAATCCTGAAGTTATTTTGCTTAGATTGGTTAGCAATTTATGAATACTGTTAACTCATTGAAATTTGTTCTGATCACTGAAATGGAATATCAAAATTAAGCAATGAGGCATGACAGGGTGTGCATTATTATGAGACAATGGCATGCCTTGGGAAGTAAGATACGGGGCAATGCCACATGCCTTATCCACCTGAGAAGTGCTATTATCCCACAATCATACACACTCTGGGGTGTCTAATTGCAATTATAAAATGGATCCTTGGATCTGTGTTTCAAAAACTGAATAATGAGGTTCAGAAAATTAAGTATTTCTGACCTGTGCTGTTTTGCTGGAATAATATATTGTCATGTGATCACATCTAACCAGTCACAGGGCTTGTTTGCTCTTACCCATTTTTATAATGAAAGTAACTGTTGCATTATTATTATTTTTAGATTTTTTTATCTTTGCATCGATTTTGCTGATTCTGTCACTCAGGGGTTGCCTTTCTGCTTGTGAAATATGGGTTGGTTGCTCACTTTAATATTTTACAGTGGTTCCTGTTCAGCAGAAAAAGAAAATTCCACAAGGACTGCTGCACATACCAAATATAAACTGGCAACATCCTTGGATGAATCACATTTTTTTGAATATCCGTAAAAATTGTTTTATATGCTACAACCTAGGAGACAGGGGCTCAGGTTCAAGGCTTGCAATCCCACTTTAAAGCCATCTAAGAAGGAGTTTCGGTAGCAAAGTGCTTGGCTTCCAGGGATGGAAGGCTTAACTACTCAGCATTAATGCACCTTTTGCTGGTCAATCATGAAGAAGCATTGGGGTCAGCTGAGAAAGGCTTCTCGTCCCCTGTCCTCCAGGCCAGAGGAAGGGTGTACCCAGGGCAACCCCAACATCAGGCAGTGCTGCACTACAGTGTCAATACTGGGTATTATAGGGAACATTGTTTAACCAGGAGTAGCACACTAAGCTGAAGCTTGTTTCCAGATGCAACCTGGGAGCACAAGGAAGTTAAGTGACTTGCTCAGGATCACACAGCATGCACTTAGGTGGCTGTGGGATTCAAACCAAGGTCTCCAGATCTGCAGCTCAGAGCCTTAACCCACTGCACTACACTGCCTCCACCCACTGCGCTACACTGCCTCCAATATTATAAGCAATTATAACTCAAATTAAATATTCATGAGCCTAGCACGGCCACTGTTGACTACTGGACTGGTCATGAATGTCTTATAAATGACTGATAAAGCTTCCAACTGATGCTTTGTGGCACACAACATCAACATATTTGTGCCACATGGCTGAAAAAAGAAAAGTAAAGAAAATTAACCGTAAAATAGAAAGTTGTTTTTGTGATTTGACTTATAGAAATAACAACCTCGAAGCCAGTAATTTCCTTGGATTAATGACTGGCTGGAGGGAGGTATCCCCCAACCAGTCATTAATCCCTAGGAAATGAATGGCTTCTCCGTTATTATTGCTTAATTAGCCCAAGTTCCTGGTGCAGGAGTCAGAATCTTCCAAGCTTCTGCCCCTCAAGATCACAACCTACCAAGCCATTAACACCACACTGAATCTTTAAAGGAAAGGCCATAGGTCCAATATGCATAATTATTATACTGTCTAAAATTAAACATATAGAGCAGATTAGGCAGGAATTACATTTTACTACCTTGTATACAGTTACATTAATCCTAGTGCAAGCCTAGACCCCCTCTGGAGATTAGACTCGGTGTGTACTTCCCTTTAACTTTTTTATCTATTTTGGCCTGAACCATCTATAACTCTGTTGCATATAACACAAGAAGAAAAAACTTTATATAAATTCTTTTAATTATTTCTGGAAGTGGAGCATTCTGATTGGATGACTGCATTTTAAAAGGATTTTGTTAATTAAGCATTAAGGCATGACCAGCAGTTGGGTCACTGTCTTTTAAACTATAAGACAAAAGGCATAGTCAAAGCCAGCCCAGTGGCGCTGAGGGCTGAGGTACTGGATGCCTTACCTCACGCTACGCCAGCAACCCAGGTTTGGGAATGACCTCAGATCGTTGGGAAGCCAGCATGGGGGGGAGGGCTAGAGCGGGACTGAGCTGCAGTAGGCAGCTCTCCCCTCCCGGGGGTGGCTGTCTGCTCCCCCCATAGTTCCATTCCCACTGGGTGGAGGTCCAGTGGGAAGCATAGGCGAGGGGAAGCGGCAGTGATAATACCAAGGGTGGGGCACAGAAGCGGCTGAACTGGTGCCTGGCATGCATGTGCACCTCCACGCACGTGCACGCACATGTCTGCCAGGGTCCCAGATCTGAGGCAAAGAAAAAAAAACTGAAGAAAAACTAAAAAACCTATATAGAAAGAGAAAAAAAGCACAGTCAAGTGTTTTATTTTATTTTTATTTATTTATTTAGTCAATCGGAAATAAACCTTTGCGCTCAGGTGCTTCTTTACAAAGGCTCCACATCAAGGATAAGGTACTATACACAGAGAAAATTAACAATTAGATTACACAAGTAAGCAGCTTCATAGGAACTTCATCAGGTGACAGTACAAGCAGGCATTTGCAAGTTCAAGTTACAGCATATCATGTAAGTGTTACAATGTTCACAATACATAGTCAATAATACAGTACATCAAGTACAAGTTACAATATACTACAAACACAGTTACAATAGGCAAAATGCCAGTTATAACAGTTGCATTTAGATTCAAGTGTGACAACCTTTTTCAGTTCTCCCTTAAAGTGGGCAATTTTGGGGAGACCCATCAGGAATTCAGGTAATTCATTCAACCACTGGGGTGCTCTGACTGCAAAGGAACGCATGTCTTGACTTGTTTTATGGAAGGGTACTGACAGGGCATTCCTAGACATGGTCCTAGTGGAGTACTGATTGTTAACTGAGCAGAGAAGGTTTTGTGCAGTAGGTGGGGTAAGGCCCAGCAGAGCTTTTTTTTCTGAGCAGGCAGGTCTGGTATCTTATTCTGTCCTGGAGGGGAAGCCAATTGGTTAGGGAGTAAAGGAAGCAGCTATGAGTGACCCTGTCCACCCCAAGTGCAAAGCAATAAGCCTTATTTAATACCAGTCTGACTCTGTTAAGAACAGAGTAGGTAGTCGCACCATAGACTGGGAGGCTGTAATCTAAAAGTGAGAGGACCATGCTGGATACCACAAGGCGCCTGGCTTCTGGGGTGAGGTTCAGTCATTGCCTGTACAGTGCCCCTAGTTTTTTTATTGGCAAGACTGACAATATTATCCACATGGGGTGCAAAGGAAAGGTTACTGTCCAGGGTGTTTCCTAGGTATTTGAACAATTCCACCTGTTCCAATGTAGTACCAATCACATTGTGGATGGCAAGGGGAATTACTTTTTTCACTTGAAGACCAGAGAACAGCATAGCTTTGGTTTTCTTGTAGTTTAGGACAAGTTTATTAAGTTTGAACCAATCCTCCAGGGACTCAAAGCTTCCCTGTAGGTCAGAGAAAAGTATCTCATGGCATGGGCTACTGGTAAAGACGACAGCATCGTCTGCATAGAGACGCACCTTTGAAGCGGAGCACGCTTCTGGGAGATTGTTTAAAGGCTAAAAAGGAGTGGGCCAAGTATAGAGCCTTGTGGCACCCCTATTGAGATGCTTTTAGTGTCTGATAGTTCACCTTGAATCTTTACCAGTTGTGAGTGGTTGGACAGGTAGCTCCGAAACCAGGTAACTGTCAGAGGAGAGGCCTAATGCGTGGAGCTTATTGAGTAATAGTGAATGATTTACCAGACTGAATGCTTTTGTCAAATCAATGTAGATGGTCCCCACCATGTGGCCACCATCATGGGCCTCATGCAGGTAGCTGGGGTATTCAATAAGAGCTGTATTAGTGCTATGGTGCTTCCTGACACTGTGTTGCTGGTTACACCGAACATTATACTTGCAGAGGTAGGTGAGTGATGAGTTGGTCAGATACAATTCTTTTGAGAGCCTTGGACAGAGGTGATAGGATTGATATGGGCCTCTAGTTGGCTAAGTTAGAGTGGTCTTCACTTTTGTGCACTGGGGTGACTAGCGTGGTTTTCCAGATTCCCGGGAACTGGGAATATTGCAGGGAGAAGTTAAATATTTTAGTCAGGGGGAGAGCAAGCTCATCTAGGGATAAGGCTAGCAGTTTCATGTCAACTGTATCACTCCCCACCACAGTTTTACCCAGGACACATTTTACATATTTGAGGGTGTCTGCTAAGGTGATGGGTTTGAAATAGAATTTGGGTTACTAGGATTTTAGTCAGGGCTACTGATCTGATCAGTATCAAGTTAATCAGTGGAACCAGCCTCTGCATTAGGGGGGAGGACTGAGCTGAGGTCAGTAAAAGGCACTGTTGAATATATTGGCTATCTCGTCTGGGGCAAGGGTAACTGCCCCATTAGCACTAAGCATTGTGGGCTCTGCTTTGTCATCTTTACCCAGGAGTTCCCTTATGTTGTCCCAGAACTTTTTCTTATTGCTCTAGTTATTGATTTATTGTTCTGTATAGTACGCTGCTTTTGCAAGGCATAAAATAAGTGGATTCGCATTGCAATTTGCGAACCAACATCGGTAAAAAGCGAGTCAAATCTGGCAATGATTAGCAGTCATTGCTAATCATTGCCAATTGGTCCTAGGTCCTGTAAAAGTGCCTTATTGGACACTTTAATTATTTTATTTTTTTTTGTCCTGGTATCGATTTTTTGCCCTCCTCCTCCTCCTCTGTGCCCCGACCCATAAACCACGAGCTGTTCCCTGATTGGTCCAGTGATGCTCCTGCTCCTCCCCCACCCAGTCTACACATGGGAGAAATGTGACCGAGTCCTTTTGCAACACGCCCAGAAGAGGAAGCAGGCGCCGGGAGGTCGAGCAGGAGTCCAAAGGTGAGTTTTCTTTATTTTATTTCACTTTTTTTTTTTATTGCCGTTGCGCTGTTGTCTGGTTAACTAAATTGTGTCTTTGTTTTGCAGGTGGTTGGAGACAAGCTGAAGCTGGGAAGAGTGGTGACTGCACTGAGAAGGAACCAGAGGGAGAAGGCCTGGCCGAGACCGCGAGAGGGCATGGGGGTGACCTGGACGGAGCAGACAGCAGGCAGCTGCATCACGGGGTGAGGCACGGTCAGACAGGCAGATTCATAGGAGAGCCAGAGTGCAGCAGAATCGTGGAGCTCAGCAGCAAAACAAGTAGAACATTTTCATTTGATCAGGGAGCTGGAGGACGGAAGAGGGGCACACGGACTTCAGGGCACAGATGGGAGGGAGGGCATAATAGCAATGAACAGGCAAGGCCTAGAGCTGGACTGTAGGTGGTGGGAGAACAAGGGCATGAAAGGGTGCCCTGCCTTGGACTTTAAGTTTGTGCCCTGCTTGCAGTGAATTTGGGAACAAACAGTGAACGTAATTGCAGTGAACACTGAGAATAGAATAAAGACTATGTGCCCTGCTCTGCAGAGATTATGGGGGAACCAGAACTTAATGTGCCCTGCTACTATGCTGTGTGCCCTGCATCTTTGCAGTGAACATTTGGCAACCGATTAAGACTAAGTAAGCAGCCCTGCCTGCTTTGAGATCTCAGTAACCAAGAAGTAATGTGCCCTGCTAGTTGTGTGCCCTGCTCTTGACTTTGCAGTGAATTTGAGAACAGAAAAAGAGACAAAGTAAAATGTGCCCTGCTTTGCAGAGATTGGGGGAACCAGAACTTAAATGTTATGTGCTCTGACTTGTGTGCCCTTCGTCTGCAGTGAATTTGGGAACAGAATAAGACGAAGTTAATGTGCCCTACTTTGTAGAGATCTGTGTGCCCTGCAGCTAGTTGTGTGCCCACATGCAGTGCACAATTTGGGAACAGAAAAAGAGACCAAGTAATGTGCCCTGCTTTGCAGAGATTATGGGAACCAGAACTTATTTAATGTGCCCTGCTTGTGTGCCCTTCATATGCAGTGAACGTTTTGGAACAGAATAAGACTAAGTTAATGTGCCCTGCTTTGCAGAGACCTGTACTCTGCTCATTTATTTATTGCGCCCTGCTTATGTTGTGTGCCCTGCGTCTGCAGTGAACATTTGGGGAAAAAGACTTGCTTTGCAGAGATGAGGGGAACCAGGCACTAAGAATTATGTGCCAGCTTATATTGTCAATAACATGTGCCCTGCACTTGCAGTGAACAATTTAGGAACAGAAAAAGAGTAAGTTATGCCCTACAGCTTTGCAGAGAATCCAAGGGGACCAGAAAATGTGCCCTGCTAACTGTTGTGCCCTGCTCTTTGCAGTAAACTTGGGAACACACAGAATGACTATGTGCCTGCCCTTTGCAGAGATCCATGAGGGAACTAAAAAGACTTGTGCCCTGAGTCACAATGGGAGGGACTGCCCAGTTAGGAACAGGGTTTGGTCTGAGAAGTGCCAGCAACTGGGTGGGTGGGGTCACACATCTGCTTGCTGCCATTTTCTTGCCTCATCATGTGTTAATTTAAGTAGTTGCATACCCTGACACTTTGTTTTGCTAACTTCAAACTTTTTAATAATTACAGTCTGACATGGCTGGAGTTAAATTAGCAACTGCAGAGGGATGGCCCCAAAAATATGATCCAGAGAAAAATTGTTTACAGATTAGCAGTGAGGGAGACTGTGCAGTGCTTGCTAGTTGCAGATTGTGCTGTGAGTACAGAGATGAGCTACATGGGTTGAGGAACTTCAGTGAGGTATTAATTGCATGGATTACAGGCCCCCAGCTAAAAGTTGACACAATCCAGAAACATCTTCTGACAGAGCAGCACAAGAAAGCTGTTAACATTTTCAAATTTGATAGAACAAGGTCACTACTTGATATATATCATCATATCACAACTGGTAAGTTTAAAATGGCGGGGCTGTTAGGGTTTGGACCGAGAGTTAAAACTTATTTAATTTATTTGCAGGGAGAGCTTTCAGTAATGCAGAGGAACAGCATAGAACGATTCTAGGCAGGCTGATGTAGATCCTGTATATGATGGCCAAAGAGGACATCCCTATTAAAAAGTATGAAGTGACAGCAGAACAAGAAAAGCACCATAGAGTTCATCTGGGCAATAAATACATTAACGCTGTTAGTGGGAAAAAACTCACAATGTGTATTGCCAAACACCTATAAGAAAACCTGCTGGTAACTGTCAAAAACGCAAATTATTTTTCAGTGCTTATGGACGGTAGTACTGACAGTGGTGTAACTGAAAAGGAACTGGTTTACGTAATTTATGTAAATCCCATCAATGGTCATGTGGAGACTAAGTTTTTATGAATGAAAGCTGTATCAGATGGCACAAGTGAGGGAATGAAAAATCTCCTTTTTGACATTTTTACAGAGTGTGGCTTTAATACGAAACACATGATTGGGTTTGGGGCTGATGGGGCATCTGTCAACATGGGTGTAAGACGGGGTCTTGCTGCACTTTTAAGGGAAGACATACAGTGGTTAGTTGGCGTTCATTGTTTCTCACACAGATTAGAACTGGCCATAAAAGATTTTGGACAACACCTATTTCAACAATGTTTCAAACTTTCTGACCCAACTGTTTTATCTCTATCAGAAAAGTCCTAAGAGACTCAAAGAGTTACGGTCCCTTGCCCAGGCCATGGGGATGTCAGTTGAAAAGCCTAAGAAGGCCCATGGCACACGTTGGGTGCAGCATAAACTTCTTGCCGCCCGTGTTGCTACCAAATCATTTCCCCAATTTGTGCCCATTTAGAATCTATGGCCGAGACCCAACTCATGACCAGGCCAAAGCCAAGGGAGTGTTGCAAATTATGACTAAATTCCAAATGGTGGCACACCTTTTGTATTTTGAACAGCTGCTTCAGCCACTTGCCAGGTTCTCACTAGCACTTCAAAAAGAAGTAGTTGAAATGCCAGAGCTACTTAGCTCTGTTGAAACTTTGAGAAGCACTCTTGACCATGCTAAGCAGAGTGGTCCCATAGGTGGCAGTGAACTTGACATTCTCTTAAAAAATGGGTCTGATGTTCTTTCAGGAGCATGTGCTCAAGTCACATACAAGGGTGTAAAATTAACACACTTTATTGGTCAAGTTGTTAAAACTTTTAAATGGCAAACTAAGAAATATATTACAAACATTGAGAACTGTTGTGAACAAAGGTTTGGTTTGACTGATGAAAGTAATATCTATAGCCGTGCAAAAGTGTAAGATACCAGACTTTGGCCGGCTGTTGCAGACAGAAAAGAATTGGAGCTGTATGGTAACAGTGACATTACTGCAGTAGCGGACCACTTTTCAGCACGTTTGCAGCCTGAGTATGACAGCACTCTACTACTTGTAGAATAGCAAGAGTTTAAGATTTTTGCTCAAACCAATTTCATCAATCTTTCTGCCTCTGCTGTCTGGTCAAAGCTGGCATGTGATTCCAAAATTCTTATCCAAATCTGTTGAAGCTTGTCAATGTGTTGAGAGTATTTCCTGTGTCTAATGCATCTGTAGAAAGGTGTTTTTCAGCTATGAACAAGGCACAAACTGGCTAGAGAGCAAGTCTGGCAGAGGATACTGTAGAAACATTGATTCACATTAGAAAGCAGTGCCCCCCTCCAGCTGAATTCAACCCAGACAGAGCTGTAAACATATTTTTTAGTGCTAAACCAAGATGTCCTGGTGATTTGGCAGCTGAGGATGGTGGACCACCCCCAGGTCCCTCCCCCCAAAACAGGCCAGAATTACCGGCTACATGCCTGGTGAAGAAGAGTAGCAAAATAGATTGCACCCAATCCTTGTTGATAACTGTGTGGTCGATCAAGGTCCCAGGTGGTTACTGTGTGGTCAGTCATGGTCCCAGGTGGAGCTATGCTGGCGCAGGGGTTCATTATGTTTAATTTGTCATGACTCACACCCACGCTCACAAATTCGTGGTCTGCTTTGGCAGACATCCTATCTCGGCCCTTAAAATGTATGTGCTGCTGCACAATTGCTGTATTTCTCTGGAAATGGCTAAATAAACATATATCAGTCTCAGAAACTTGTGTAAATGTGTGTTTTATCAATACAGAGCAAGATAAGTACATTTTATGGGGTTTTGAGCAAAACTATTAATTTTTTTTAATTGCTAATCAACTTTGGCCAATTGCTAATCATTTTTTACTTTGATTAGCGAAGGCCTCTAATTAAGTCTTCAACATTAATTTATGCCTTGTTTTTGCCTGCCTTATTCCCCTTGTGTACTTGTTCGGGCTTCTTTGTACTTTTGCAGGTCACCAGATGAGCCAGAGTTTTATGCCCCTAGGATTAGAATAACAAAGATAACCCAATCCATGGAGTGCCTTAAAGGAGTAGTACAGTCAGAATTTGCAAAAACAAATTTTGAGCAGTGTGTTTTGATTTGTGTGTGTAGTGCTAGTGTGTCCTTCCCTTTGTCAGCTATTAAGATTTTTTTCTAAATTAGTCAGCTAGTTTTACTGTAGTTTTATGGCCTCTGTGATCTTCATCTTAGCATAGTTTATTGCTCTTCTTGTTTCTACAATGCCTCTTGTCCATATGACAGTGATGTATCTGGAACCATGGATTCAGCAAGCACTGGTTTAGAGTCAATTTATAACAGCAGAGTTGTGACATTAAGTAACTTTCCCTATCCAGTGAGCACTAATGGCTATATTTACAGTTTATCAAATACTTGTGGGCTAGTTGAGAGGGTTACACTGTAAGAAAACAGCAAGAGTCTTTATTAATTGTCTCATTGATTGCTGGGGAGCAGAGCAGCAAGATGGTGGCACTGCTGCTCCACTCCAAGCGGCTCTGTTTTACTTCTTTTCAGATTCTCAGACAAAAATAAGAATTTTCTTGTCTAAAGTTGCACTTTTCATTTGAAATATTTCCCAGTTATTGTGGTTTAAAAATTGTTGTTTAACTGCTGTTTTTGGCCCGACAGCTTGCTCTGTGCCTTTGGAGCAAGTGAAATGCCACTAGTCTTTGCCGCCATTTTTGTTTTCAATTTGTTTGGGAGCTGTCTTGCTCAGAGCCTGCTCAACAAGTGTGAAAATGGTTTATGAATCAGCTTTGTTTTTTAGGGCAGCTCACAGAGGTTTGGAGTTCTCGTGGGAAATGGCATGTAGTGGCATAGGAGGGAGTCCTGTGATGTGGAGAGACAGAGTTGTGCCTATTTTGATTTGGATTCCCTGAGGAGAGTTTTGACTGCACAAAAGTGTGTGAAGGGGTGTTTTACTGCTCAACTTACATATGCCAATGTTGCCCAGGGGGCTGGGGTGTTTTTATTTCCTAAAGAAAATACTATGCTCAGTGGAGCACTTCTCTTGTTTTCCCTATTTTCTAGATGGGCACATATGACCTGGGACTGTGAGAATGCAGTTCAGGTGGAAGAACCTGAGTGAGTTAAAGTTTCACATGGAGTGTAGAAAATAATTAAACCCACTACCGAGACATAGGAGAGAGGAGGCCTCGTGAAGGTTGAATGACTCTCAGGATTGAGAGGTGGAAAGATGGTTTGGTGCCACAGTATCAGTGCCTAATGAACCACCAAAACAAACATGAAAAGGAAGTTGGCCCTGTTGTAACTCTGGCTGCTAGTCCCTGCTGTCACAGATAAAGCTCTAAAATTTGGGGAAAAGCAGAACAGGAGTATTTTCTTCCCTTGAGGTACGATTTTACATTTGATATACATGTTATAATTTGGAGTTGTTGTTTTTTTATCTTCACCTACGCAGCCACTTGGTGAAAATGTGGTCTTCAGTACTGGTATATACAGTATGTGTCCTTGTGAATGTTTGTTTTTTGATACTCCAAAAATATGAACACTGAATTGAATCTCACAAGGAGAACTCAAAGTAAACAGATGATCATGGTATGTGACTCACTCTTGAGACATTGAAAATGGTCCATTGCTCATCATGACTGCATGGAGTGCAATTACAAAGAACACCCTAGTCATTTTATGGAATCTATCTATTTGAGTTAATGAGATTTTGTTGAAATTCCTGGAATTTTGAAACTGCTTGATTTGTTCTTGAATTTAAAGAGCAGTGGAAATATTGGGCACTCTTCATTCCACATAAACATGATTTTGATAGGTGGAGCTTGAAACAAGAATCTTAATATTTGAGGCCTTTAATTTAAAGCCATGTACTTCCAAATTTACAATTTAACTATGTAATCTGATGGACTCCTGTGTATAGAGGGAACCTTTCCTGCTTGTTGGGTTTTAGTTTTATTATTTCCTGTGTAAGCACCCCCAAGTATGGGTGCTTACTATTTGGCCCTTGCTCCTCCCCGTTCCCTTTTTTGGCTGTGGAGTTGGGAGCCCACCTGCAGGTAAGGTGGAGCTATAACCCCCAGCGTGCATATTTATGGGAGGTTTTGGAGCCTTTCTTGGAGGGAGAGAGAGACTGGTGGGAAGAAAGGCTGTGAGTTCAGGGCCGGGCCAGCCCACACCATCCCTGATCCAGCCGGAATTCTTATGTGGGTGGTGTGTTTTAAGTCTTCTGGGAACCAGGGCAGGGTTGTAGGCCTCAATAGATAGATGCAGCAGAGCCAAGGAACAAGCGGGAGCTGTGCGATTTATTCACTACGTTGGCGAGAACATGGCCTGTAGTTCCACATAGTGTTGGGCCCAGTCTCCATTAATGTGGGAGTTGTAACCCGGTGAGTGCAAGAAAGACCCACAATGTGAACTGCTGCATCATGCAGGTTGGTGGTGGGTCTGGATATATGTTTAGCTGGGGTCCCGCTGTTGGGGCAGTGCGGTGGTGAAAGTTTGTGCTGCGGGGTTGGCGGTGGTGACAGTCTGCCTTCCCCTTTTCCAGTGTGGCACTGCAGTAGGACCAGAGGGTTACAGGGCCCGAAGGTTTTTTTGGGTTGGTGCCGGTGTGTCTCTGGGATTGCCAGGGCCTGCCTGAGTGACCGTGGGATGCTCAGAGCCTGGTGCACCTGAAGAAATTGGAGGGTTGGTATGTAAGGAAGATAGCCAGTAGATGTGGAATCTGCAGTTCCAAAAGAGGAAAATTGTAAGCCTGCATTCATTTGTGCTGCAGCTATCAATCAGAAGCCTTGTAAGGACCACCTTTATTTGATCTACCCAGATCACTAAGAAATGTGCCATGGTCTTGTGTCACTGAACTGCTGCTACTTCAAAAGCCATGCCATTTGTTTCCCACTGCTCCATGGAGTGGAAGATTTACATGCTTTATAAAGAATTACATTTTTGTTCTATTTGCTGCATTTCTGGTGTGGATATTGGACTGAAATAATGAATTTCTGCTCCTGCCATAACCACCTAGTTGCCCCCTCTAGCTGCCACTGTCCCATGGTTGCTGCACCCCTTCCCTGCCTGATCTTCAGTCAAGCACGAAGACCAAACCCAGGTAAACTGTTTTCTAGCTGAGATTTCAGGACTGCAGTCGGTGTTACCAGGCTCCCGTCCCTTTCTGTAACATCCGGCACCCCTAGACACCAGACGGGGCTTGTCCATGTATATTATACATTTTAGGAAAATCTAAAGGGGTGGAATTATTCAATAATTCCTTAGTACTCCTGGAAAAATGTGGACAAATGTTATACGGATAATATGGATAAGACAGATTGGTGCTTGAATTAATTCATGGATTCCTGTCCTTCAAGAGTGATTAGTGCGTGGTTGTGGCTCTGTTAGTAAGTAGCCAGAAGTAAAAGAGGGGTCCTGGCTGGGACAGACTCTCCGACACTGGATAAGTGATCCTTGGTACAACAGATGTAGAGGACATACTTAGCCTAGTATGTGTGAACGCAGAAATTAGGACAGGACCAGATGCTGCCCTGCCCTTAGACAGCAGGTAAGCATCATTTTTGACTCCCTTCTCATAAATATTTGGTGGTCAGTGCCGTTAAAGACCCAGCTGGCCCTAGTGGCCTAAAAGAAAAGCTTACCTAGTACAGGGTGATCTAATACAAGGGTCAAACTCAGTGTAGTACTGCCAGATAAAGGTTGGGCGACTTACATACAGAGCTTGAGCTGACTAATGTTTGGTGGGGTCCTTTGTGATACGTTAGTAACCACTATGGCTGGGTCAATCCACAAAGTGCTTCAGAAAAGTTTTACTGTCTGGTGATAGTGCGTGTTTCTAGGAATACCTCTCTGAAAATCTGTTTCTTTCCATATGTGCCCTTATTCCACGGAAAACATTCTTTAAAAGTAATCATTTATAGATGATGTCATTAACTGTTTTTAACTGTATGGAGAAATGGGCATTTTTAAATGGGCGGTTACGGTTTTAGTTGGCCTACAGCATTTAGTAGTCACATATTATGATCTTTGTGTCTAAAATTTGAATTTGTATTTTGTTTTTATTGTAATGACTTCAAAAGTCAAAAAAATAAACTATACTAAATGTAAGCCTCATCTCCTTTGAGAGGGGCAGGTGCTCCCTTTAGGAACCCCCTCCCTTTCTTTTTTCCCCTGGAGCTATAGGGTTTTAGTGCTCTGGAGTGCAATCACCACTAGCCACCACTTGGGGGCAGCAGAGATTTATAGAACCATAGAAACATAGAATTTGAAGGCAGATAAGGACCGCTAGGCCCACCCAGTCTGCCCATTTCCCTACCTAATGGATAAGCTGCAGATCCTAGTTAACTAGCAGCCTACTTCTTTCTACCCCCACCCCCTAGAATTGCCTTATGGCTGTCCCATGCATACTTGAATTCAGTCACTGTTTTTGACTCCACAACCTCCTCCGGAAGGCCGTTCCATGCATCCACAACCCTCTCTGTGAAAAAATACTTCCTTACATTACCTCTGAGCCGCCCCCCTCTATCTACAAATTGTGCCCCCTTGTTCTTGCATACCTCTTTTTATGAAAGATGCTACCCTCTTGGACTTTGTTGATTCCTCTGAGGTACTTGAGAAGTTTCTATCATGTCCCCCTCTCCTCCTTTCCTCGAGGCATACATATTAAGCTCCTTTAATCTCTCTTCATATGTCTTCCGGTGCAGACCCTGCACCATTTTAGTTGCCCTCCTCTGGACAGCTTCCATCTTGTCTATGTCCTTGCGAGATTGGGTCTCCAGAACTGCACACAGTACTCCAGATGGGGTCTCACCAGCTGTCTGTACAGATGGATAACAACTTCCTGTTTTCTACTGGTGATGCCTCTCCCTATGCATCCCAGTATCCCCCAGCCCTCCTTACTGCCCTCTCACATTGCTTGCCCACCTTTAAGTCATCTGATATGACTACCCCAGGTCCCTTTCCATTTTTGTTGTTGTTAGTATCTCACCCCCCATTGTTTACTCTTCCCCTGGGTTTTTGTTTCTCAGGTGCATTACCTTGCACTTCTTAGCATTAAATCTAAGCTGCCATACATTTGACCATTTCTCTAACCTTGACAAGTCCCTTCTCATCCTTTCCACCCCACCTTGTGCATCAACTCTGTTGCAGATCTTTGTGTCATCTGCAAAGAGACATACTTTTCCTTCCAGTCCGTCTGCAATGTCACTTACAAAGACACTGAAGAGGACCGGTCCTAATACTGAACCCTGTGCACCCACTAGTAACCCCCCTTTCTTCAGAGTGGACTCCATTTATTATTACCCTCTGTGTCCTATTCTCCAGCCAATTCCTTTATCCAGGCTATCATCTTGGGACCCACTCCCAGGCTGGCTAACTTGTATAGTAATCTTTTAAAGCGGACTGAGTCAAATGCCTTGCTAAAGTCTAGGTAGGCCATGTCCACAGCCCCTCCCTGATCTACTACTTTGGTCACCCAGTCAAAGAAATCTATTAGATTTGTCTGGCATGACCTTCCCACTGTGAATCCATGCTGCCTTGGGTCCTGTGCCCCTCTGGCCTCTAGGTACTCGACAATTCTTTCCTTCGGAAGTGATTCCATCATTTTCCCTATCACTGAGTTTAAACTAACTGGTCTGTAGTTTCCCGCTTCTGCCCTGCTCCAACTTTTGTGAAGGGGAATCACATTGGCCCTCCTCTAGTCCTCAGGTACCACCCCATCCTCCCATGATATGTTAAAGAGGCCAGTCAGTGGTGTCACTAGTTCTACCCTTAGTTCTTTTAGAATTCTGGATGAATCCATCAGGCCCCATGGCTTTGTCCACCTTCAGTTTTAAGAGTTCTTTCAAGACCCTTTCTTCTGTAAATGGGCTGGTATCAACTTCTGTATCCAGAGTGTTGTTTCTTTGTTTTTAGGTACCTCCCTCTTCGTTTGTAAATACTGAGCAAAATATTTGTTTAGTATCTCTGCCTTTTCACAGTCACCTCTGCCCACCTCCCTTTATTAAGCCTTACTATCCTCCCTTAGTCTTCCTTCGCTCCCTGATGTACCTAAAAGGTTTTATCCTTCTTAACTGAGTTGGCTATCTTTTCTTTCAGTTTGGGCCTTTGCTGTTCTGACTGCCTTCCCAGCTTCCTTTTGCTTTAACTGATACACTTCTCTGTTCTGTTCCTTCTGTGATTCCTTGTACTTTCTGAATGCTTTCTTTTCTCTTGAACCTTCACTGCCACCTCCTTTGAGAACCATAGTGGTTTCTTACACACGTTTTGTTTTGTTTATTTGCTTCACACAAAGGCTTGTTACCTCTGTGATGGCAGTTTTTAATATTCCCCATTGTTCTTCCACCCCTCCTTCCTGCCCATTTGCTAGTGCATTCCTTAGGCACTCACCCATTTTGGCAAAGTCAGTCCTCCTGAAGTCCAGTACTTTTGCCTTTGTATGGCTTGACTCTATTGCTGTGTTTATTGTGAACCATACTGTTCGGTGGTCGCTAGTTCCCAGATGGCTATCCACTTCTACATCTTTGATCCTCTCTCCATCTCCATTTGAGAGGACCAGGTCTAAGATTGCTCCCTCTCAAGTGGGTTCCAATACTAGTTGTCTAAGGCATGCCCCCTGTAGGGCATCTAGAATAACCCCACTCTTAGAAGTGGCTGCTGCAACTGCACTCCAGTTAACATCTGGCATATTCAGATCACCCATCAGTAATATCTCCCCTTTATCTGCCATTCTAAGTATACTTTCTATCATTTCCTTGTCTATTTCCTCCCCTGAGAGGGTCTATATACAACCCCTGTGCAGATTGTGGTACCATTGCCTGCCTCCAAATTGACCCACAGTGCTTCTTCTCCTCCCTGTTTACCCTTTTGTTCTGTTGCTTTGATTCCTTCTCTTATGTAGAGAGCTACTCCTCCTCCTCTTTTACCCTCCCTGTCCCTCCTGTAGATAGTGTATCCTGGTATGTTTACGTCCCAGTCAAGGTTCTGTGTGTACCATGTTTCTGTGACTGCCACGATATCCAGATCTTCCTCCTCCACCAAGGCCACTAATTCAGGAAGCTTGTTACCCAGACTACGGGCATTGGTACTCATTGCTCTCCATTTTTTGATTGCTTTACCTTCTGTAGCAGCATCCCCCACTGACCTTTCTACCTTGGTCTTTTTCTCATTTAGTGCCCTGTTTTGTAGGGGGAGGCAGGGATTTTCCTGCTGCTTATCAGTGCCTCCCCCTTGACTAGTTTAAAGGCTTGCCAATGAAGCATTTAAACCGATTGCTCAAAAGACTTGTTCTCTTCCTGGACAGATGCAGACCATCCTGCTAGTATAGGCTGGTGTCCTCAGGTGGAACCCCAGTCCCCAATGAAGCCAAACCCCTGTGCTCCACACCATTTTTTCAACCATTTGTTAAACTGCATGGTGCAAAGTACCCTCGCCTCACCCATGCCACTGACAGGCAGCACCTCTGAGAAGGATACTGTGTGTGCTACTTGTCTTAAGCCCTCCCCAACTCTACAAAGTCCTTCTGCACTGCTCTAATCTCATGATGAGCTAAGTCATTTGTCCCTAGGTGGACAATGACGTCCAGCTCAGACTCCCGTGCAACTATTCTCGTGATCCTAAGGATGCGCTTCCTGTCCCTCAAGCCATGGCACCAGGCAGGCACCTTACTTCAGTTTTCCCTGCTCCCCAGTTCTATCCCCTAATAATTGGAGTCCCCACCAGGAGCTGCTTTCTTTCCTGTGGTGCCTCTACCTCCTTCCTGAGAACCTCCTTGTGACAGTTGTCTGCACCCTCCTTAGTCTCCTCTGCGGGTGCATCCATAGGGGAACTATGCTCCCCAGAATGGTGTATGGATTGTGAGTGGAACAACTGACTGGGTGTGCCTCTGTTCCACCACCCTTACCCTCCTGAGCCCACTGTGGTCCAACTGCTGTGCTTTCTTTGCAACCTCTGAGGTAGTGGTGGTGGCTCTGGTGCTCCCTGGATGGGGAGGTTCCTGCCACTGTCCAGTGCGGCCTGAAGGCGGGCAACTTCCTCCTCAGGGCAGATAGTTGTCTGCAAACAGGGCAGCATCTCAGCCTCCAGAAAGACTCCTGGAAGACTTCTGCCCCACAGCCATTACATTGTACTACTCCCCACATAACTGTCTACCTTGTTTAGTTTTTTTTTTTTGTGTGTGTGTGTGTGATTGGTGCGTTATATAGAAATATATTATTTATATAATGTGTATGCTTATATTGTCAGTGCAGTGTGCTAGAGAGGATATGACAGTGATATGCACCTTTCTCTTCAGGAAATGATGTCAGAACCTCAGGTATAAATGAACTATTTCCAGGGGTGGGTGGGTGAGGGTGGGAAGGTTGAGCCTAAACTGTGCCCTCAATGAAACAATCAGCTAAATGCTCTGACCCACTGATGCAATGAGTGCCTTCCTGTCAGCAAGATGCCATACACGACAATCTGTAATACTGCTTCAAACCAATTTGACAGAGAAAATACCCTGCTAATCAAACAGAGAAAAATCCAAACATCCAAGTCAGACACAGGTAAACCTCCCCAGCCCCAAAAGAGCCTGGTGACTTGTGCTCTGAAAATAGTCAGCCCCAAAACACGTCAGCTGTGCAGAAGGGCAGACACAGAAAACAGTATTCAGCCTGTGTGGGTTTAAACTCTTCCTGCACTGAAAACCTTAACAATTGTAACAAAAGTAAAGCAAACTCCACCTCCCTCTGTTGATTGAAAGACTGCCTTTTCTGATCATTCTAAGTTGCTTATTTCACCCTTCAGTTAGAAGTATCCTCCACCTGAAGAATATTAACTTTCCTAAGGAATCTGCTTCAAACCAAAGACAATTGTAAATTGTAAGGTTCACCTCCCTCTGTTGTGAGCACTACTCGCTTTCTTGCAAATCTTAAGTCCAGTGTTGCAGCTTGCAGCCAGAGGTAGCTTCACCTGAAGACTATAAGGTTATCTCAAGTGTATAGGGGTATAGTTGTTCCGGGGGATATAGTATATATGGAGAGAGCAGAGAGATTGAGAGGAGACCAATGGGCACTGCAGGGGTGATTTGGAGGCCCCCCCTTCTGTATTAGGCAGGCCGGCCAGTTCAGCAGTGGAGCACCAGGATTCTGAGTCTGGGTTTCCAAGTGTGGTGGTAGGCAGCCACAGATGCGGTCGTTGTGGGTCCAGGCTCCCTGGGGTACTGGGGTGGAGAGTAGTCTCAGGCGGAACAGGGTAGTCCTCGGGGGATGGCTTTGGGACTCAAGTTGGTGGTTTTAGCTTCCTGGGCTGTCAGGGCTACAGTAGTAGTGGCAATACCTCTGAAGAGGAAGTGGCCGGTGGCAGTGGTCTCCTCCTTTCCCAGTGGCAGGGCAGCCTGGGCGTGAGGAGGCTGGGGGAGCCTTTATCAGATTTGGGGTCTGTTTGGAGGGACAGGCCTTGGACGCCAGATGAATTTGCCCGGCTGGGTGCTCCAGATTATGGAGGTCTTTTAGACTCCCTGTGCTAGTTAGCTCTGAGCAAGCACAGGAGATGTGTATGAGGCAGATTTCGCTGTGTGACTGGAGGAGTTGCCTGCATTTATGGAGGCCTGTCTCTGCAGCCATAAGAACTAGGGGCTTCATTGGTTCAGAGTGGACTTGGGTGAGCAGTGCAGCAGAACAAATTCCAGGGCTCTTAGAATTAGGTCAGAGGTATTGTGGCAGCTGGGATACAAGGGAACTGTACCATCCGTGGCCCTTGGGCTGGGGAAGACAGCCAGGGAATGGGTTATGGGAAGCTCTTCACTTCTCAATGGAAGACAGTGAGAGAGTATCTCACTGGGAAAGTGTGATGAGCCCTGTGAGAGGGATAAATGGAGCTTTATTTAGGTACTTACCAGTGCCGGAGGGGTTTGGGGGTTTATGGAGTTTCACGTTCCAGATCCCAAAGCGTCTGTTTGTTCTGAGTAGAAGAACTGCCATTGGTGCTTGAGCTGTAATACATTTTCTCTGCCTAAGACCCTGCTTAAGTTAATGTCTCTCTCACAAAAGGGATCTTGTATAAAGTTTAGCTGAGAGCTTTAACTTTTGAAGCAACTGGACCCCTGAGCCTCCCTGATCATTTGGGGCTCAGGCAAATAAAAGTGACTGCTTGGGGAAAAAAGTTTTAGAGTCTCAGTTTTCATTTGTAAATAAAGGTACTACTGAAATAACATTTCTTAGGTTTTAAAAGTTACTATGAGTTTATTTGCAGAGGTTCCTTTGAGATCCTGCATCCTCATGTTTCCAGGGCCAATGGGGGGATTCAAGAGGCTGAAGCACGGAAAAGACTCAGATCAGCAGTCTCTCCTTAGGGGATTCTGCGGGTAGTGAGCCAGTACAGTCCAGAAAAGATTTGAGGATCTGAAGACATCCCAAGATAGGCTGTATTTATTCCATAAATGCTTTTGCGAGTATCTGATGAGATTTCTGTGCTGTGGCCCCCCTCCTCCGGAACAACTATACCCCTAGAAATATGGAGAATGGGAGGTTGCTACACTAAACAATTATCACATCGATGACCTGGAGTGATTTGTATGCTTCATCTGTCTGTGTGTGTGTAGTTTGATGAAATGAAAACCACTATATTTCACTAACAAGGTTTAGTAGAGAATATGAGGTGGCAGTTTAGTAGTGACCAATTAGGTATAAGAGCCGACCGAACCAATGACAGGGCAGGGGAGAAAATAAGGAGGAGTGGGTCTATTTAATAGAGGTCGGGGCGGGGGTGGTGTGGGACAAAATATGCAGTACAGCGAATTCTTGTAAGTGGGGCAGTGCAAGGAGAATTAAATTCAGTTCATCCAGCAGGGACTGTTCTTCAGAATTTGAACAAAAGCTGCTGAAAATCCAACAGCTTCAGTTGGGCTAGGGAGCCAATGAAGAAGAAGCTGTAAGTTCAACTAGCCAATCAGAGAAGTGGCTTTCAAACCGCATTTCCCCGATGGCAATGCATACCTTGAGGTTAGCGAGCAGCGAAGCAGGGATCCGAGCCGGGGCTGCAAGTCCGTACAGGGCAGGTCCTGAAAGAGAGGGACAGAGAAGGAAGTCAGTACAGTTAAAGGCCACAGTTGGCACCAGGCATGAACAAGGGGGAGGACCTGAGAGCAAGGAAACAAAAGGCAGGGGCAGAAGTGCTAGACGTAGGCATGAGTGCTAGGTAAGAGATGGCCGGCAGATGGGGGATGTGACTGTGAACAAAGAGGAAACAGCAATTAACTTGAGACAAAAGGAGAGGCTGGGGGGGAGAGAGAAAAGATGGAAAAATGTCGTGCAGAGGGAGTCAGAAGAGTAAGGGGCAGAGAGTTGCAGCTTAGTACTGGAAGGTACACAGCAGGTTAGGCAGAAATCCGCACAGGCACAGAGAGGTTCTAGGAATAAAAAGTAAGAGAAACAATTTGGGATGGAAGAGTGCAGGAGGATCTTAGCGAGGATAGTGAGTGAGAGGGACAGTTTAGGCACACTGAGCAGCTCAGGCTAAAGGCTGCGAAGTTATGGAAAGGACTTGTGGAAAGAAAGAAGAGCAGAACTGGAAGGTGTTAGCGGGCAGAAAAGGTGAAAAAGCAGGCTTGGGACAGGGTCAGAAATTCAGTAGTGGCACAACTAGATGGCAGCAATAATAGGCAGGTACAAGCTAAAATGACACAGGTACATCAGATAACTAACACTAGCAGGTAACATAAGCAGCAGCGTCTAGAACAGTAACACCAGTAAAAATAATGCTGTCTTAAACAGTTAAAATATGCAGTACAGCGAATTCTTGTAAGTGGAGCAGTGCAAGGAGAATTAAATCCAGTTCGTCCAGCAGGGACTGTTCTTCAGAATTTGAAAAAAAGCCACTGAAAATCCAACAGCTTCAGTTGGGCTAGGGAGCTAATGGAGAAGAAGCTGCAAGTTTGACTAGCCAACTGGAGAAGCGGCTTTTAAACCACATTTCCCCGATGGCAATGCATACCTTGAGGTTAGCGAGCGGTGGTCAGAAGATGCCGTGCGGCAGCGAGGTCTGAGCCCATACAGGGCAGGTCCTTGAGATTAGTGAACGGCGGGCGGAATGCAGTGCAGCCGCCAGGGGTCCAAGCCGGGGCCGTAAGCCCATACAGGGCAGGTCCTTGAGGTTAGCAAGCGGCAGGTAGAAGATTCCATGCGGCTGGCAGGGGTCTAAGCCAGGGCCGCAAGCCCACATAGGGCAGGTCCTTGAGATTAGCGAGTGGTGGGCGGAAGATGTCGTGTGGCCATCAGGGGTCCAAACTGGGGCCGCAAGCCCATACAGGGCAGGTCCTTGAGGTTACTAAGCAGCAGGCGGAAGATGCCGTGTGGCCGGCAGGGATCCAAGCTGAGGCCACAAGCCCATACAGAGCAAAGTCCTTGAGGTTAACAAGCAGCGGACAAAAGATGCCTTGCAGCGGCTGGCAGGGGTCCGAGCCGGGGCCACAAGCCCACACAGGGCAGGTCCTTGAGGTTAGTCAGCAACGGGCAGAAGATGCCTTGTGGCCGGCAGGGGTCCTAGCCGGGGTCGCAAGCCTGTACAGGGTAGGTCTCAAAAGAGTAGTTGGCAAGGTAGCAGAATCACTCCTATAGGAAAGAATTGGAGAATACCTAGAGGACAGTGGACTGCAAGACCTGAGACAGCATGGGTTCACAGGGGGGAGGACCTGTCAGACTAACCTGATAGAGTTTTTAAACGAGGTAACCAGGGTAGTGGACCAGGGCAGAGAGGTGGACTTGGCCTATCTGGATTTCAGAAAGGCCTTTGACACCGTCCTGCATAAAAGGTTGATAGTGAAACTAAGCAGCCCGAGGTTGGGGCCTAAAATAGTAAAATGAGTGGAAAACTGGTTTAGAAACAGGAGCCAAAGAGTGGTGGTGAATGGGTGCACTCCGGGGAGGGGAGTGTAACTAGCAGGATACCACAGGAGCCGATGTTGGGCCCTATATACTTCAATATGTATGTAAGTGACATGGCAGAGGGACTAGGAGGAAGGGTAAGCCTATTTGCAGATGACACAAAGATCAGCAACAGGGTGGACACATGGGGAAAGGGTGGAAAGGATGATGGAGGACTTAGAAAAGTTAGAAGAGTGGTCAAGAAGGTGGAAATTACAATTCAGCACAAAGAAGTGCAAGGTTATGCACCTGGGGCACAGGAACCCTCGGGCGGAGTACACACTTGGGGGGGAAGGTACTAGAGGTCACTTGGCAAGAAAGAGACCTGGGAATCATCATTACCAATGGCCTTGAAGTGGTGAAGCAGTGTGGAAAGGCAGGGAAAAAGGCTAACCAAATGCTTGGATTCATAGGGAGGGAAATCTCCAGCAGGAGGAGGGAGGTAATATTTCCTCTGTATACTTCACTGGTGAGGCCGCACCTTGAGTACTATGTGCAGTTCTGGAGGCCCAACCTTTGAAAGAACAGGGACAGGATGGAGATGGTACAGAGGAGGGCAACTGAAATGGTGTAGAGCCTACATCAGAAGATCTATGAAGAGAGGCTTAGGAAATTAAAGGTGTACTCCATGGAGGACAGGAGGAGGTGGGGGGATATGCGAGAAACATTCAAATATCTCAAGGTAATAAACGAGGTGCAGGAGGAGAGTATTTTTCAGAGAAAACAATGTTCTAGGGTCACAATATGAAGTGTGTGGTGGTGGTGGTGGTGGTGGTGGGGGGTTATTTCAGGAGAAATGCGAGAAAGTTCTCCTTTATGGAAAGGGAGGTGGATGACCGAACAGCGCCCCAGCGGAGATGGTGGGGCCAAATACAGTCACAAGTTTTAAGTGTGTCTGGAATAAACACATGGTTATCTTGGATAATGGAGAGGGTGGAAGATGGCCCCCAGTAGTAGCTTGGGTAGTACCATTAGTGGGTATTATATGGGCAAACTGGGTGGGCCAGGAGGTCCTTATCTGCCAACAAAATCTATGAATCTGCTAGGCTGATCATGACACCTTTCTGATCTTGCTGGGTGGAAACTTCACGTAGTTCAAAGAAAACAGCTGCCAGAATCATAGGGCGGCTCTTTCCTTTGATCTGCATAATGCCACTCAGCAAGCAAAGCTGTTAAACGTCATGATTGGCCTGCTGTGGTCCTCCCCAATGAAAAAAATCCCTCCCACCCTCTGCCAAGTATCCTCCCACCACCAATTGCTTCTGCCTTCCTTCTTAATTTTTCCAACACTGGGTACCCAATCCCCAGTACCAGCTAATCCCCCATTTTCACTGTATGTACCAGGAACACTCCCCAATGCCCAAACATAACACCAACACCGGGTGCCCAGTCCCTGGTGTTGGTACCTGAAATTAAAAAAAAGGTCCCTTGTAGCCCTTATTATTATTTTTTTTTACTTCCTGTAATCCCACCCACTGCCAACTATCACTCCTACCTCCCCTTCACTTCCCGTGCCCCTAGAGGTTAAACCAACTGTGGGGTACTCAATCCCTAGACTCGGTACCTGAAATAAAGAAAACTATCCTATGTAGTCTTATTATGCACCCTCTAAAAAAGAAAAACGACCCCATCTATGTCTGTTGCTGCCATTGGTCCACCGCTGCCGTTACTCTCCCCACACACACACACACACCCACTCAGCACCCACCACCCCACACACCTTGCTTACCTACCTGGAGTCCAACACTGTAATCCTCGCTGGAGCAGAGACATGTCTTCACTGCCAGGACCAGGAGCTAAGGAAATCAGGTATGTGGTTCATTGCATTTCAGTGAGTTTTGAACTTGTCCTCATAACTTGGTCATTTTTTAATATTTTTTCCACAAATTTTCAAGATGGCCTTTTTGGGACCTTATCTCATGAACAAGAGTGATGAAGTTATGCAAAACCACTGCAAAAGGTGATTTCACAATTGCTAACGAAATCACCTTTTGGGCAGGATTTGGAAACTTTATCTGCCTTTGTTCATGAGATGGGGTCATAAGAAAGCTGTGTTGGAAATTTGGGGTAAAAATATTAAGAAACAACAGAGTTATGGGTGTACATTGAAAATTTTCAACACACACTTGTAACTTCAGTAATCTTCAATATTTTGATGCCAAATTTTCAATATAGCCATTTGTTCATAACACCTCAAGAACATGACAGCTGTCATTTTTTTTTTTTCAAATTCAGGCTAAAATGTGTTTTCACACTTCTGGCACAAAATCACCTTTTGGGCAGGATTTGAAATTCTCCACCCTTGTTCATGAGGTGGAGATATGAGAAGGCTATGTTGAAAATCTGGAGTAAAAATATTAAAAAACAAAAGTTATGAGTGTACATTGAACTTTTTCAACACACACTCATAACTTTGGAAATTTTCAATATTTTGGCTGCAAATTTTAACTCAGTCATTTTTTCATACCACATCGTGCATGTGACAGTTGTCATTTTCAAATCCTGGCCAAAATGTGTTTTCACACTTATCGTGTAAAATTACATTTCGGGCCACTGTTTTATAACTGACACCTGTCATTTTCAGAAGGAGTGGTCATAAAAAGAGTACAGTACAGTATATTGAAAATTTGGGGTCAAAATGTGAAAACAATGACTAAGTTATGTAGAAATGTTGAATTTTTCCAACATTTGTTTTTTGCAGATTCTGACCCCTAGTATTCAAATATCTTGTGTTACCCCACCTCCTGAACAAGACAGGTGAAATTTTTCAAATCCCCTCCGAAACTTGTTTTCATAGTCATATTGCAAAATCACTTTTTGCATGGGATTTTAAAAGTTTTCACCTGTTGTGATCATATTGTCAGGTCATAGAAAGACTGTTGGAAATTTGGGGTCAAAATGTGGGGGCCCACTGAAATATAGATATTGCCTCTCCTGGCCTATCCTGGGTAAATACAGTCTGTAAATGTGTCAAAGCGGGACACCACTAAATACAAGATATTGTGTCTCATCTGGTCTGTCCTGGGTAAATTTGTAGTAAAAATGTGTATGAGCAAGACCTCATACAACAGCAATGCAAGCAGCGAACATTCAGCATTGGCAGATGCTTATTTATTACTGTCTTGTTATAAAAGCAATAAATGCCATCTCCTGACTGAAGCTTGTTCTGCCACGGCAACGTAATGTTGAGCAAATAATCAACAAGGCACAGCCCGTCCAGTCAGAGACCAAGAGGGTGTTGAACCTATGAAACAGCCCACCAGCAGAGACAGTACAGTATAAGCCTGAACAAATTCCTGCTTACCAAGGGAATCACTGGGTACCATAGATAATGAAAGTGGGTAGGGGAACCCAGTAAGCTGGTACCTGTTTGTACAGCATACATATTTCATCTTTGCGCTTGTGATGCGGCAGGGGGGCGGTGGACGTGATGGACCTAGAGTCCATTCTGAACTTTTTTTTTTTATTTAGTTGTTTAACCAGGAGTAGCACACTAAGCTGAAAGCTTTTTTACAGGAGTGACCTGGGAGCACAGGGAAGTTAAGTGACTTGCTCAGGGTCACACATTATGCAGATGGAAGCTGTTGGATTCAAACCCAGGTCTGGTCTGCTGGATGTCACCAGATTTGCAGCTCAGAGCCTTAAACCACTATGCTATACTGCCTCCCCAACTTAAATCACTATGTTACTTTGTGTCATGGATGGTGTGAGTAGTGAGGCCACACAGGGACAAACATTGCTTCCTCACCTTATAGAGAAATCTATAAACATGTCACTGGCTTGCTAAAGGTGAAGTACTGTGCATATTAATAAATGTAAACTGCACGTAGCAAGGTAGGAGGATTTGGGGAGCTCTTGACTAATTTAACTGGGGATCTGCAATACCCTAAAGCCAGCCCTGCATGTACATGGGGGTGTAGATGTGTCTATTGTATACCTATAGCCATGCCCCATTCACAGCTATTTCCCAATCTAGCCTGTCTTCATAGGTTAATAAGGCTCCAAGTCTTCCTATCGGCAGCACAAGCTATTGGGGAGGGGGGCATGCCGGCATGTCCTTCTGAATACTGGCAGTCCATGTGCATCCAGTTTGGGACTGCAAAATTTTCTGTTCACCACTGGAGCAATAATGGTTTAAATTAAAGGGTTGTTAGGTATGAATTTTCGTTCCTGCTTTAGCATAACCAATAAGGAGGGACTGATGCTATGCTCCAAACTGTCCTGGCAAACTATTCCGGACAAGCTATGTGAACAAACATACAGAAACGGTAGTTTCTTCCTGGTTGCCACATATTACCTACACGAGGAATCTTGCTCAGTGTTTTACCCTGGGCCAAGACCTGCCTATGATGGTTTAAGCCCACTGTCCGTGATCGTATTTATCTAGGTCTGGTCTAACAGATGTTTACACAGCTGGCCCAGGGGTGCCATACATCAAACAAGGGAATTGGAACAGTGATGTTCTTCTCTTGTAGAATGCAGCCTTTGTAAGTCCAGGCACTCATTTCACTGTATGAACACAGCTTAATTACAAAAAACCAAAAAAACAACAACAAAAAACAATATTATGGCAACATCAGGGTTAGTATCTGATAAAAAGAAAACAATACACTAACAGTAAGGAGATTCAGCACTAGGTTTGTAAACAGACCATTTCCTGAGTTGGGAGTCAAAATCACTCTTAGGTTAGGGTTCAAAAACAGGGTTCCATAACCAAGTGATTTGGAACATGCAGCTCATGGTCAGGTAACCCCTCTATGGCATCTTTAAGAATAATGCGATTCTGTTAAAACTTTATCAGCACCAATGGTGTTAAAGGAACAGTTCATGGTATGATGAAAATCTGGTACTTAAAACCTTTTATTCTATTCTAAATCAACCATTTTCTTCCGTCTTGAAAGTAGAGATGTCACAATATCATGTTTTGAGTTTTACAGTATTTGTGTCCAAATTATACGACATGGTCTGACTGAAGATACTATATTTTCTTCATAAGAGACCACTGGTTTGATATCTCATGAGTGGTGAAGCCAAGAGTGAGATATGTTTACATTAGTGGCCTTGAATGAAGATAAACACACTATCTTCAGTCAGGTCATGTCATATTCTATTTATACAACACATGTTAAAGCAGTTTTGTGATAGAAATGGTAAAACGTTACAAAAGAAAAAAAGTACAAGCTGCAACGTGTGCCCCTCTGTTCAAAGGCTTGGCATTAGTGACTGGGAATGAACTTGATCTCTGCCAAAAGATATCGGGGATCGCACATGCGAAATAATATTTCTGAGCATGCTCAGTGAGCAAATTCATATATCTTTCTATGCTTGGTCAAGATATCACTTTTTATCTTGATATTTATCACATTATGTTGTGTGTGTGTGTATATATATATATATATATATATATATATATATATATACATACATACATATATATATATATTTATGCAATAGGTGTGACATAAAATCCTATGTGATAAATTCAAAATTTTGCATTATACACATAGTTGATGCATCACAGATTTATAAACATAGGCCTGGATAGTCAGACTACGCCAGGCTGTGGCGCAAGCCTGGGCGCAGTGCAACTTGGTTGCAGAGGGGCATTGACAGGGTGATATTCAACGGAGCTGCACCATGGCACAGCAGCGTTGAATATTGCACCCTGGCCACCCGCAGTGCACATGGCGCAGTGGCACTGCGCCAGCACAAGTGATCAGAGTGGAGCAGTGGGATGCGCTAGCACAAGTTCCGTTGCGCTAGGTGCAACAACTGCGATATTCAAAAGTGCACATGCAAATGGGGCCATAATGTATGCAAGGCGCAAATGGGGCCATTGGCATGTCATTATAGCCCCATTTGCATGCAGGTGTGCCAATCTCCGGCAACTTACACCTGGCGCCCTGCCAGGCAGCAGCCGTCGGGGACCGAAACCCCCTGCACAGTGCGGCAATGAACCCCACTGCCCGATCGTGGGCATATGTTGGTTTAAATAATCGTCCGATAGCCCTGGTGATCCAGTGGACCGCTTGCAGCCCGATTGTAGGCATAAGTTAAAATAAAAGAAGTCCAATATCCCTGGTGTTCCAGTGGACCGCTCGCAGTCCGATCGCGGGCGTATGTCGTAAAATGTAGAGGTCCAATAACCCTGGTGGTCCAGCGGTATCCTCTCCCCACCCACCCACTGAGCCCCACCACCCCGGCCCCCGGCCAGCGGCGGGTGGCAGCACCCCACCCTCCTGCCGCCCAGCCACCTGCCGTCTGACACCGTATGGAATGGCTGTACACCCATTGGTCCACAGCGTGAGCCAATGGGCGAGCAGTCCGTACCGTACTACACAGTCCAGATATGTGAATGGATCCAGCTTACTATCGTGGAGTCATCAGAAGTGCAAAAAGAAAAGGTACCTGTGACCAGAAAATGTTTGCTAGCAGCACAGAATACAAGGAGTGATCCTGGAGATAGTCCCCCTGTATCATTGCAGCAGGAGGGTAAGACTTTAGCTGCGGCACAGGAGCCGCTTCCAGGAGACAAAATCGGCAAGGGAGTCATGCACACAAGCGGAAACCACATCGCAGCTTGTGTGACAACAATTCAGACTCCGGTCTGATGGATCTACAAATGAGAATACCTGGTTGGTGGAAGACGCACTAGCGAGCGCAGGTTGGAAACAGACTCAAATGGGAAACTGGACTCCCAGTGACTCATGGAATGAAGAACAGCATGGAGTTTTAAAGTGCTCACACAGGCCTCAAAAGGACTTCTGAGCTCAGAAGAGGTATGCATACAAATACTCAGGACTTACAAAAACAGACTAAAGGTCACAGTACACCGGTGGACTGGGGGGGATGCCATAGAGAATTTAGAAAATGCTAGTACTGTTGAGCAGAATATTGAAAATAATGTTGATATTCAGAATAATAGGCAGTATGATAATCAAAATGAAAACGCAGAAACAGGGAAGGGTGTACAAAACTTAACTAACAAACCTGAACCTGTGGGGAATAAAAAACAAAATTTTCACAAAACACAGACTCCTCTAGAAGGGGCTAGAGGAGGTAGAGAAAGGCCTACTAACCAGCCTACTGAGGATCCAGGGGAAGGGGTTTCAGATGAAAGGACTCAAACAGATGGTGATTTCAATAGAGGGCCTGTCAGATTTATTTAAAAATAAACTGGAGAAGGCCCCTAGATGGAATGCTGCATGACTTAGATATAAGGAGGTCTATCAGAACACCCTGACAGATACTACGTTGTGAGACAGCTACTGAAAAACTCTATGCACTTCCAAGCTTCCGATATTTGCACTCTAATACACAAGTCAGATGAGGATACGTTTGATGTAAGTTTTAAGACAAATGCTGGGCTAGAGACATTTTGGTATTATTATAGCTCTTTAAAACAATCTCCTCTCTGGACCCCTTTTTATGTAATCCCCCTGACTAAGCCAGTTATTCGGATAGTTACCCTAATGTTTACAAGTGAAGGCATTAGCATTAGTGATATCTACCACTGGCTCCAAAACAGGTGTAGTATATTGTCCCCTCCTGAAGCTATTATTGACACGGAAGGATTATGGACTGGGGGATGGAAATTTAAAGTAAAACTCTTTCAGGTCAACTCAGAGGTAGTTCATTTGCCCAACAGTTTCTTCCTTGGAAAGGATCAGGGGGGTGTTTTTATGGTGGGCAACCAAGGGCTTGCTACAAGTGCGGGGCACGCACTCACTTAAGCAGCACTTGTGATTTATTAAAATGCAGTCCATGTGGGGGTTACGGTCATCTAAGTGTGAATTGTGATAGTGCTTATCAATGTAACTTGTGCGATGAGAAAGGGCACGCTTACCGTCAGTGCCCCTGGGCAAGTAGAAATAGGAATGAGGGTTGGAATCAGGAAAACTTAGTCCAAACAGCTCAGGATCAACAGAGCAAGAGGGAAGCTGCACCACAACAGGAAAATGAGTCAGCTAAGAACCAGGAGAGAAGGGAATCCCAATCTGAACAATCAGAGGAGGGAGAAGGCCCATTACAAGACAGAATGGAGGTTTAAGACACAGAAACTGCAAATACTCAGGTACAGAAACAACATCGGCAGGGTACACAAAATCAGTCGGAGCCACCAACAGGTAGTGAGAATCAAATCCAGACTAGGAGGGTCACAAGAGCTACAGCAAAAAAACACCAAACACTCTGTGAGTTGCAAACTGAAAATTCTTATGCCCCACTGCAGTAGGGAGGGAGGGGAGGAGTCAGAATCAGACTCTGAGGCTTCTTTTCAACACAGAAGAAGAGGAAGTTGTCAATAGGCCTCCAACTACAGCAAAAAAATATATACAGTATATATAAAAGAAAAAAAGGGAAAGAAAGAGAAGGAAAAATATGGCCACACAAGAAGAAAGCGGTTCATCCCTCCCAACACAAACATAAAATAGAAAGATTTCTGTGGCTATAGTAAGTATCACATCCCTAAAATATCCGTAGTTTTAAAAACTACAGAAAACAAACAGCCTATTTTCATAATCTGGAAAAATTAAGAACAGACGTTATTCTCTTACAAGAGACAAGGATAGAATCCTTATTTGAAATTAGGCAAGTCCAGAGGGGTTGGATTTGGGGGCCTTCCTACTGGACCTTTGGGGATGAGACTGCAGATGGCCTTGGAATTCTGTTTAAATCATCTTTTTTGGTCACCAGAGTTATTTATGTCTCTCCAAGGTAGAGCATTACTTCTTGATTGCAGGACCAGAGATTTTTTATTATAGAATGATAAACATATATGCCTCCCAAACCAAAGCAGCTAGGGTTGAATTATTTAACCTGATCAAGCCTTACTTGTGTATGAGGAGACACATAATATGGGGAGAGGATTTTAATTGTAGCATTGATATCTCCTGTAGGGATGAGGTTGGGAAAAAAATCTATTGTGACTCCTTAGCTCTGAAAACATTAATTAAGGATGCATCCTTAGTAGATGCTTAGAGACAGTTACATTCAGATAAAGGGGCAACTTATCATAGACACATATACAACACAATAATAGACTATCTTTTTTCCTCAAAACACTATTGTCCAGTCAGTGTAACAGTGAAGACAACAGAGTTCTCAGACCCCCATATGCTAGTAGGACTTTTTAATATGGCATCCTAAATTTTTTTCACAAGGGAATATGTGGCGGTTAAATAATACTACCCTAGAACAAGAAATAGTGCTCCAGCAGCTTAAATTATTACTAGCAGCCAGATTATCAGTACAACATTTATATGATTCTCAGTGGGAGTGGTGGAAAGACACAAAAAAAATCTGAAACTTTTATTCATAAATTTAGGTAAACAAAAGTCAAATGATCATTACATGATGTACCTTGGTTATAGAAACCAACTATATAAACTAATGTCCTTTCCAGGCACAAACTGTGCACAATATAGTAAACAAATTACAGAAATCAAAAAACAAATGTTTCTTTACCAATATAATAGAGCAAAATCATTAGAGATAGAAATGCATTTTGGAACAACACAAACTCCATCTGTAGACCCTTTTATGACCTGTAAAAATAGACTAGAAGCCACAATGATGTCTGGCCTTTACAGACCAGATGGATCCAAAGACAGGTCTGTTATAGGTATGCAACAAATAGTTCATTTACATTTAAAAAAGGAATTTGGGAAAGATGTCACACATAATAATTCTATGGAGGAAATCTTTACAGCACCAGCTCCACAGTTAAAAAAATACAGAGGCTTCCGCTATGATTGAACCCATAACTCCTGAAGAAATATCAACAGTAATACAAAATCTCAACTTGGGGGTCGTCCCAGGATTAGATGGGCTTACAAATGAATATTACAAGGCACTCACTACGGAGCTTAGTATACTTCTGACAAAGGTATACAATGCAATATTACAAAGGCCTGAGAACTATAACGAGTTTGGAATGCTATTTTGAGTTATATACATAAAAAGGGGATACATTTTCCTTAAGCAAAACAAAATGGTTATATTAAATGCACGCTGAAAATAGAAAATAGAGTTAAAAATCTACGTTTTGACCTTAGGTCTTCTTCAGGAAATATCTAAAGGAGAAAAAAAAACATTTTCCTTAGACAACTGAGACCCATTAGCCTTTTAAACACAGACTATAAGACTCTTGCTAAAATAATAAATACCAGATTACACAAAGGAGCTCAAGAACTAATAGCCATTTCACAAATGCTATTACAGGTAGGAATATTCAGCAAAACTTGTATCTCTTAAGAGAAATATTTGAGGCTAATAGGGAGTAAAGGCTAATGGGTTATGTTGTCTCACTGGATCAAGCCAATGCCTTTGATAAGGTGAATCATCATTATTTATTTCAGGTCCTGGGGAAATATGGGATACCTCGCATATTTATTAAATGGATTTCTGAACTATATAAAGAAGCAGACTTTAAACCCTTGATAAATGGATATCTAGGAGAATTTATTCCGCAAAATCAAGGCATAAGACAAGGATGCCCCTTAAGCCCATTGTTATATACTTTCACTTTAGATCCAATCATCAGACAAATAAAATGGGACAATCAGATTATAGGACTAGCCCCATACAATCATTTAGCCCCTGAGAAAATATCAGCTTATGCTGATGATGTGGTTTTATTTATCCAGAATAAATCACCAGGGAGGAGAGCGGTTTAGATCTTTCAAAACGTTTCTTCCGTATCAGGAGGGAAAATAAACACAAGGAAAAGCACATTTATCCCCTTAGATTCAGAGTCAGAAAAGGTGCAAGAAATAGAAGGTATTAGCATAACATCAGGTCCACAGAAAATTCTCGGAGTATGGTTTAATGTACCTGATGGAGCCTCTTTTAATTGGGAAGAAAGATAAATAGTTTGAGAGAATAAGGTTCGAATCTGGAAGACATGGAAACTGGGAAAGAAAAAGAGAGGTTTTTGTTTACTTTTTATTTATAGAGTTTTATGATTATTACAGCCAGCTGTATCTCATAAACAATAAGAAACTGAGGTACGCAGACCCTTACATCGCATGTACAATCTATAGAATCATATACAATTTAAGTAGATTGAGTCCATGCCTGAAAGAGGCTTCCAGGTAGAATTATAGGAGTAAAGTCCAAACTGAACAACTTGTAGAGCAATGATCCTCTCACCCCAAATTAGAAAACGTAAATATTAAACCAAGAAGCCAGTTCCCCTGAAAAACTTGTATGTAGGGGGGAAAGAAACAGCACATATACTGTAAACAAACCTTTTCAACCAGACCGTCTGGGCTCAATTAAGTTGAGTCACAGCCCTCTAGATTCTTGCAAGGTATAACAACCTGCACTAGAGAGAAACAGATCAAAGGAAAAAATGAATCTCAATATAGTTAACAAACTGAGAAGTGCTCTATGCACTAAACATACATCGAGTACAGTTGTGGCCAATACGATTCAACATCATATTATTAAAGAATGCTGTAATTGGAGCAACAATAAGGAGCAGGGTTCATAACGGCCCAAGAGCCCCTATTTTATATGTTACGAAAACAGGTAGTAAGATTAATGAATGCATTCACATTTGACCCTTCACTATTACCGGATTAAAGTCACCTTATCCAATGTTAAGGTTTCAAATAGAAAAAAACAAAAAGTCCATGGTAACTTCATTCTTCCTCATCTGAAGAATCCACTGCAGGCTTTTGACTTTCAAGAAGCTTTTCAGCGAATATTGAGGCCACCGCTGGGTCCACAAACACATGAGACTTTGAGCCGTGCTTAATCAAAAGCCTTGCCAGAAAGTTAAGTCGCGCTTCGATACCATTCTGAAGAAGATTTTTTTTTAATAAGCTGCAATTCTTTTTTTATGGGTCTGCGCAGACAGATCGGGGAAGAAGGAGAGATGGTATCCCTCCCAGAGCAGTTTCCCTCGAGTATGTGCGGCCTGCAAAAAGGCAATCCTAGCCTCAAAGTTGGAGAGAGTAGCTATTGCAGTGTGTGGAACTTGCTACGCTGCTCCTCGAGACGTCTGACGCTGTGGGATTGAGAAAACTTTCAGGATATGAATCCTTGAGTCACAGGGCAACAACTTTAAATCTAGAAATATCATTCTTGTCACCATAGGTAGTATTTCAGATACACTGGCATATTTAGAGGGAAATCCTACAATGCGAATATTTAATTGCCGTTGGATGTTCTCCATCATCTCAACTTTAGCCCTCATCTGATTAACATCTCTGACATAGGCCGTGTTGCATTCCAGCTGGTGCTCTCTGTCCATTTTAAGCTCTTTAATAGCAGTTGCATTATCTTTACTCGAGCAATCATTTTCTGATAACTTTGCTTCTACTGCTGCCAGACGCTTACACGTCTCCTCACCGGTAGCTTGGATTTTGGTAAGCATGGTCAAAATCTGTGATGTCGGGAGCTCCGGTGAGGCTAGGTCTTTGGCTGCTGAGGGCCCCGAACTGGTTGCAGCACTCTGAGAAGACAAATACAAATACAAGCTTTGTGACGTGCGCTTAGAGTCTTTTTTTGGACTCATTTTGTTGCCAAGATATTCCGATTGCTGAAGGTATTTAAGATATCTTGAAGTTCTTCCCGTTTTTTGTTGTTTTAGAAGTTTTAAATAGTCTCTGGCCGAGCTCTTTCAGAAAGCTGCCACCATGCTGCAGCTCTGCAGCGCCCCCCCCCGAAAAACAGTTTTAATAAAGAAATTCCTGCTTCCAATCTTTCTGTATCTTAGTTATGTCTATGCTCCCTCATACAAATAGAATCCCATCTTTATAGTGTTTTCTTTCAAATGTTATTGGGAAGTAGGCTCAACCCTATTAAAAAAGAGGTTGCATACTTGTCTGTCCAGACAGGGGGCTTAGGATGATTAATCCCATAGCCTCCTTTTATTCATGTTTTATTTTTAATATATTACTAAAGGGAAAAATAGGAAAAAAAAGAGCTCTGTGGGAATTTTGGGTTGAAAGAGCAATAAGAGAAGTCTTGGCTAAATGGGTAGAGTTACTCCCAAAAATCACACAAAACCTTAAAATTCCATCGTATGCAGTGGATTGTTTTAAAAAACTGAGACAATGGAAATTGAGCAAATTGGTTACCCTCTCATTTGGGAGGAAACAGCTGTACCAGAACATTTCCTTTGCATCAGAAACTTCACTTATATTCCCAGAATGTACTCCCTCAAAAGTGAAATTTGCTTTAGAGATCCTCAAGGATAAAAGAATATCCCAAAACATGTGGGATGTAAATTGGTTATGTTGCCATGGGAGACTGGGTGTACGTGGGAACTTAAAACATAAAATAATTCAGGAAAGATATTGTCCCAAACAAACTTGCATACAGATTGAAGAAACCATGCATCACTTCTTTTTTGATTGCATGGACGCAATACTTCTATGGGATTCATTAGCATTCAAATGGCAGTGGCCTTTTTTAAGTATAATTACTTATCAGACTTTAATATTGGGAGATTTTACTGGTTTCTGGGGGAGGTTTAATAAGAGCACACTAAGCGTGATATCTGCTACATGCAAATACTATTTCTGGCAAAATAGATGCAAATATATTTTTCAACAAATACATTCCCCACCTAAGGTTGTAATAGCCCAGATTGAGGCAGCAATTAGTCAGGTCATGGAAAACAATAGAAGGAGGACATTAACCGAACAGTTTAGATCACTATGGAGAAACATGAATATATTTCTATGAACCTGTAAGTCTCTAGAAAATTGTAATGCGATGGCACTAGATAGTAGAAATGTATTTTTTAAGATCTCATTTCTTTTGGTTTTTTCACAAAATGCATGATGGGAATGCTATGTTTATTTGTGGCCTAGTTAGGGTATAATGTTTATTTAAAAACTAAGAGAAACTAAGAGAGGTGTCTGATTATATTCTTAATGTTTTTCTTTATTGTTCTATTTATAACGCAAAAAAAAGAAAGTCATAATGTTTTGTTTTTCTTTATCTGATGTAATGTTTATTTGATTTTCCTAATAAAATTCTCCTACTCTTTTTCAAGAAGTGCCATGGGATCTTTAACATCCACCTGAACTACTACCAGAACAGGCAGATGGGACCTCGGTTTAACATCTCATCTGAAAGACGGCACCTCAGGAGTGCAGCACCGACCTCATGCTGCACTACAGTGTCATTATTAGGATTTAACCCAAGTGTCTAGAGTGGGGATAGAACCCACAGCCTTCTGATCTTCCAACCTCAGAGATGAGTGTGCAACCTGCCGAGCCACTGACACTGCCTTTTATACAATTTTATATGTAAATGCATGTGTGTTGGGTTTTTGTGTATACATATACAGTACAAGTTGTGTATACATACATCTAGTGCAATACTTCCCTCCCCTACCCACCTTCCCCATATAATGACACACATTGCTGGGCCAGACAGCACAGAAACGGACGCACTCTAATTATAGTGAAAAGGAAGTGGGCCGGGATAAAGAGCTGTAGATCGGACATGATCTGCACCAATAATGCAGGTAGGGAGAAATGAGCAGACTGGATGGGCAAAGTGGTCCTTATCTGCTCTCAAATTCAGTGTTTCTGTGTTTTCCAGTCATCTCCTCTCCTTGCCTCACTACCAAGATAAAGAGACATCTAAAGGTTTGTATGGAGATTTAACACTTCCCTTTTAAAGGATAAGGCCTTTAAAGAGTTCTTGGACAAACCAGCAGCAGAATATTTTGAAATGAATGACAACGAACATGCTTCTTATACTACTGTTTGTTATGCCATTAAGGCATTCTTAAGAGCCAAAACAATTAGCTTTGCAACAAACAGGAAATAAAAACATCCCTAAAAGACCTATTTGACAAGGAGAGCAAATTGAAAAAAAAAAAAACTCGAACCGAGTATAAGCAGAATAGAAACAGGACACCAGCAAAACTGCAGGAGATTATGCTCCTAAATATGTAATAAATAAAATTTACTTTGCCAAAGCAGAATATGCTTTGACTTGAACTAGACAAACCTTTTGGGAAGCAGGGAAAAAGTCTGATAGGTTTTTGGCCTACAGACTATAGGATAAACAAATTCCGAACATAATCCTGGGAGTGCTAGAAAAAATTAAAAAAATGTGGATTTCTAACAAGGATATTAGTGATGCTTTTGCTACCTTGTGCAGAGAACTATATACTAGACCTTACGAAAATGAAATATATTTAAAAATATATTATATATTTATATATAGTGACATATATTCCAATCTACTTGCTTTATAATATATTGTAATGCATTGGAAAACCAATATATTTCAATATATTTTAAAATTTGCAAATATATTGCAATGTACTGTAAATATATACATTATGGCCACTTTAGAATACTATGTATATTGCAAAAATATATTAAATTCAAATATCGCGGTGACCGGGTTCGACAATAAGCCTGGGCCATCAGGGGTCAGCTGGGGGGAGGAGAAGAGCATCCTAATGGATGCTCCCCTCCTCCAGGGTGAGGCGGGTTACCAATCAGTGGATTTGCCGGCAGCACTACTGCCAGTGGAAGCATGGGCAGTACAGTGTATGGCTCTTCAGATTTGGGGTGGGGAGGGTGCTGACTGTTTGTCAAGTCCTTCACGCTGGTGCCCTCAGGGGATGGGAACTACAAATTAGGGGAAGAAAATGCAAACACCCCCAGGGCATTGTGCGCTATAATGCCGGGATCCCGGTATGACAGGACCGCGGGAAGTGCGAAGCTCCCTCCCCGAGGGCCAAGTGCCCTGGGCAAGTACAAAAAAAAATTCCAAATATATTGAAATAAGGTTGGTAAATATGTGTCATTGGTATATTTCCAATATATGTATAAATGTCTTTTGTTTACATTTCAAATGCTGTTCCCTATATTTACAAATATAATATACATGTGTAACAGATATTAATATAAATATTAACTTGCCCAGACAAAAACAAAGGAATTTATTATTTACACGTACCTCTGTCTGTACAACTGAAGTTAATTTCGTTATTAATCATTGAGATGTTTACACTGAATTATTTTTTTACAGTGCAGTTTTAACTCAAACGTATATTTTATATATTTATACTTACACATATGACTTTCCTCCCAAGCTCATGCTTGTTAAAGGCTCAGATTGGTATTTATACCACCCCATTTTGTTTCACTTTTATGCCAGGCTGAGATGCTATACACACTTGCTTTATAACTTGTACCTTTCTTTTCAATATGTAAGCTAATGTTGCAAATTTGAAAGTATTGTAAAACTAGAAAATTATCATGATTTTGGCTGATAAACTGTTTCTGAAATACACAAATTAGTTATGCAAATGTACACATGGGATGAAACTAAGCATTTACAAAAATACATGTAACATACATAAAAATATATATGTAACATGTATAAAACGATATGTAACATATATTAAAAATATATGTAACATATACAAAAAAGATATGTAACATATAAGGAGCACAGTATATATTTTGAAATATACTAATAATATATTTCAGACAATGTATTACTAAATAGATTGACATGCTTTCAAGCAATGCATGAGGCAAAATATACAGTTTCAGTATATACTGAAATGTGCTGTGTATTATATTTCATTGTGTCAATGTATTTCTCAATATAGTGACACATATTTTGCATACTATGGGTTAGAAATATATTATGTCAGAATATTTAAAAATATATTTCATAATATATTATATATTACATTGAGGCGATGTATTTCTCAGTGTACTGGCATACATTAATGCATATTTTTCAATATATTCCATTATATTTCATTTTCATTGGGGGGTAATGTTCATGACCACTCAGTATTTACACAAAACATTATGGCCTCTCAAAGTTGCCTGTCTTAAGGCATGCTTATACGGCCACATTTGCAATGCATTATCTTGAGTGTGCGGGCCGCTGCATTACAGAAGTGGCTGTGTAGGAACTTACCCGATCATGGTATCTGTCCCTCCAATTCTCTTCTAGATCCAGTGCAGCAGTAGGGATGTGTATCGGAGTGTGCATTGTCAGCAACCTTGTACACTGGCTGTGCCAGTCACTCCACTGCAAAGCACATGCTCCAAGCATCCAAACAACCCTGCCTCTCTCCAGCGCAGATTGCATCAGTCCGAGGGGGGGGCAGTGGAAAGACAGACCAGAGTCAGCATGAGACATCAGAGCAGCACAGGTGTGGTTGGAAAGTGCAAGTGGAGAGGCCATGTAGATATGCCTTTAAATGAGCAGGGGAGAAATGCTTTGCACAGACCAGTGACACTGGAGGAAATTTAAGGAGCTCCAAAATAATAAAACACCTGGTCCAGTTGGAATATTAGGTGATCTTTATAAAGCACTCAGACCAACTATTCCAAAATATTTGGTTGAGGTCTTCAAGGAAGTTTTTACTAACAACTTTGCCTGACTCCATGAATAAAGCTTACAACACCTTGCTTCTGAAGAATGGTAGGGATCCCCAACAATCCAACATTGTGAAAATTACAGGTCCATATCATTACTAAGTGGGGGATACAAAATCTTCACCAAAATGTTATTTATTTCAAATATTTCACCAGGAATGTTCTGGGGGACTTCTAGAATTAAAAATATCACTACCAAATTAACTGGCAGAGAACACATGGGGTTTGTTGAGGGTAGATTGGATATGGAGAACGTGGGATGACTTTTAAATATTATTCATACCTCTCAACACTCTAAAAAGGAGACTACCATTTTATCATTAGAATTTTTTCAAAGCTTTTGACACTCTTGAATGGAATTATCTTTATACAACATTAAAGTAATATAACTTGGGAGAAGGCTTTATTGACTGGATTAGGTTGTTCTACACCTCTCCTTCAACTGAGGTGATCACAAATTATTTTATCCCCCAGAGGTACCAGACAAGGGTGCCCCCTGTCTCCATATTTATTCATACAAGCTATTGAGCACTCGATCACAAAAATTCAGGAATCACATGAAATTAAAGGCTTTAAAACAAGGAAAGTCATTCATAAAACCCTTGCTTATAGAGATGATCTTCTACTTACAATAACAAAACCTTTTGAATCAGAGTTCTGCATGTCATGTTAAAAACATTCTCCAGCACATCTGGTTTAGCAGGCAATTGGCAAACAACTCAGGTACTGCATACCTATATTGAAGGTAACCTAAACCCATCAATTACTGGAATTCCATTGTTATTCTGCAGTAGCGATGTCACTACTGTAGAACAACAGATTAGAACAGTTTTGCATGGTACAGTGCTCTCCCAAGATCCACTCTTCCATGTAGAAACCTACAGGCCCCAACTACAGTACCTAGAAGGTAGCCACTGCAGGAGCATACCCTTCATATTATATTCACTGTTCAGCAGATTCAGACACCACAGCAAGACACTGGCAGGAAATGCTGCTTCCCCTATCAGACTACTACAAGCCACCCTAACTCAGAAAATGCAAGATCTCTGTCAGTGTAAACTCAACGGTCTCTCCACGTGGATGGCCTGTGCAGGAGCAAGCTTTGTCGCCAGCTCTCAGCTGTGTTGAATTTTATAGCCATAATGTGAATAGCCTTCAGATCACTGCCATTTTCTTTGCAATGGACTCTTCTGCCCTCACTGTGTAGGAGTCTTTTGTGATGACAGCAATTGGCTGGCTGGCAGAAAGAACAAGATATATTAAACAGTGAACACCTTACCACAGAGATCACAAAGTTTTGTTCAGCATCTGTCTGGAACTCAGTCCCTTACAGGAACTTGCCTTACCCACTTGCACAAAACCCCTGATATGGCTTGCTGCTCCTCCATTCAGGAGTTCCTCACTTGGGGCATTTGGGTTAGGCCATACTGAACTCAAGGCTTGCTTCACTTACACAGTTGCAAAAGCAGGCACTCCTCACAGATCACTAGCCTCCACCTTCTTGCGCAGATCGGCCTTGAGACTGGGACGGAGCACCGCTACTGGTCACAAACTGGTCACCTCCCTATCTGCTAAATCATAAAGCAGCGGAGTCGCATCACAATATCAGTCTTTGCACTGGCTGTGGCATACAAGCCAAACATCCAGTGCCAGTAGATTGCAAGTATCTTCAATTTGCTTCAGTGCTGGTGGCCCTCTTGGCACCTGACGATTGGCTAGATAGATGATTGGTTGGGAACTGTGCCCTTTTACCCTACTCCAAACATCGGGTGGTCAAACATGTCTGCACTAACGGGCTTTATTTACACTGTCACACACATATCGTCTCGATCATCTCTAGCTAAATCAAAATTTGGCCGTGTCCCTGCAGCCTTTTCTGGGGTCTGCAACTTCACACTCCAGTTCCTTAGCACACGGTTTGTCAGCTGCAGCTGAGCAGTGAGATAAGAGCACCCTGTATCCTTTTGCATTCTACTGTACTGTAATCCTCTAAGCGGCATTCAGCCAAAGACAGACACGCTTAGAGAAAACACACATGTGAAAGCCCCAAGAAAGAGAAGGGGGGGGGGTTTACTGTTGCAAATATTTAAGAAAAAAATCATGATGAAAAGAAACAATAGTGAATCAATAGAGCATCCTAAACCCCTATTCTTCAATAAAATCATACACATAAGCTATCCGATTACCGAGAACATGAGTATTTATGTTAGACATAAATTAAGTTACTAAATACTTCAACAGATGATTAAAAAAGTCAAAGGACTTCAAGGAGGCATTCATCTTGTTAACAAAAATCAGCATTTGCCAAAGTGATTTATACGCCATGTGATAAAAGTATTCTCATATTACTTGATCCCACATCTGCACATGTGATGTCACAGCCCATTACTTTTCATAGCATACCTACTCTTCTTTTGTGCAGGCAATAACTGAAGATGTTACTGGTCTGGATTCTGCAATTCATCAAACAAACTTCTGGCACATTGTCTGCCTTCTAAATTCCAACGCAGCCAACCCACGGGCTGTCATATTTGCCTCATGCTCCATCTCAAATATTTTTTTTTTATTTAGTTGTTTAACCAGGTATAGCACAGTAAGCTGAAAGCTTTTTTACAGGAGCAACCTGGGAGCACAAGGAGGTTAGGTGACTTGCTCAGGGTCACACAGTATGCAAGTGGAAGCTGTGGGATTCAAACCCAGGTCTGGTCTGCTGGATGTCACCAGATTTGCAGCTCAGAGCCTTAGACCACTGCGCTATACTGCCTCATATCTAAGAATAACCTCAACATCTTTATACAGGTTGTTTCCTAGGCACTTAAAATGGACTCTTTTTATGCTGACTGCCCCAGTAGACAACAGCACATAGGGCTGAGAAAGTAGTATAGCAGCAGTGCAGAGGGCAGGCACTGCGGTGCAGGAGCAGTGTGAAAGGCTGGCACTGTCATGCAGAGGGAGTACTGAAGGCTAGCAACACGTTGAGATGGGAGTACAGAGGGCTACCTCGGTGGTGTGACAGCAGTGCTGAAGGCTACCCCAGTGATGCAGAAGAAAATGAAGGTCTGCGGAAGGCTTGTCAGTGTGGTCTGGTAGTAGTACACAGGGCTGGCACAGTGGTGCTATGGCAGTGCGGAAGGCTGGTATGGGGTAGTACAGATGGCTTGCACAGTGGCCGATGGCAGTACAGATTGCAGGTACAGTAGCAGTGTGGAGGATGGCAATGTGGTTAGATGGTAGTACAGAGGGCTGGCACAATGCTGCAGCAGCACTGCAGAGGGCTGGCACAATGCTCCAGCAGCACTGCAGAGGGCTGGTGCAGTGGTGCAGTTGCAGCATGCAGGGCTATCCCAATAGTGCAGCAGAAAACCAGAGGTCTGCTACATTGATGCAGTGACAGTGCAGGGGGCTGGTATAGTGCAGATGGGTAGTATAGTGGTGTGATGGCAGTTCAGAGGGCTGATATAGTGCAGATGGGCAGTACAGTGGTGTGATGGCAGTTCAGAGGGCTGGTATAGTGCAGATAGGCAGTACAGTGGTGTGATGGCAGTTCAGAGGGCTTGTATAGTGCAGATGGGCAGTACAGTGGTGTGATGGCAGTTCAGAGGGCTGGTATAGTGCAGATAGGCAGTACAGTGGTGTGATGGCAGTTCAGAGGGCTGCCTCACTGGTGCAGCAGCAGTGGCCAGGGCTGGTCCAGTGGTACAGCAGCAGTGCGCAGAGTTCTGGCACATGGTGCATCATTACTTGGAAGGTTTGCTGCAGTGGTTTAGTGAAAGTGCAGAGGGCTGCCTCAATGGTGAAGTGACAGTGCAGAGGGGTGGTAGAGTGGTGCTATGGTAGTGTGGGGGACAGGCACAGCAGAACGGACAGGTGGTATAGTGATGTGGCAGTAGTGCAGAAGGCTGCTATAGCAGCAGTGCAGAGAGATGCCCCAGTAATGTGGTGCCAGTGCAGATGACTGCCCAGTGATGTGGCAGGAGTTTATAGGGCTGGTATAGTTGTACAGTGGCAGAGCACAGGCCTGCCCCAGTGGTGCAGAAGTAGTGCAGAGGGCTACCTCAGTGGTGTGTCAGTCATGCTGAGAGCTGGTACATGGGGTGCAGCGGCATTGCACAGGGCTATCTCAGCTGTGTAGCAGTTCAGACAGCTGGTAAAGTGCAGAAGGCTGGCAGTACAGTGTGCTGCCTCAGTGGTGCAGGAGCAGTGCCAAGGGCTGGTATAGGTGTGTGATGGCAGTACACAGGGTTATCCCAGTGGTGTAGCAGTGCACAGGGTTATCCCAGTGTTGTAGCAGTGCACAGAGTTATGCCAGTGGTGTGCGGCAGCAGTGCAGAACACTGATGTAGTGGTGTGGTGGTAATACAGACAGCTTTCACAGTGGTGCAGTAGCACTGCAGATGGCCTGAAGGGTGACACAGTGGCAGTGCACAGGGCTGCCCCAGTGATGTGGCAGTGCAAAAGGCTGCATCAGTGATGTGGCAGCAGTGCTGAGGGCTGGTACAGGGGATGCGCCGAGAGTGCACAGGGTTGTACCAGTGGTGCAGCAGCAGTGATGAGAGCTGGTACAGTGATGGGGTGGGAGCACAAAGAGATGCCTCAGTTGTGTGGCAGCAGTAAAGAGAGCTGGAGCAGAGGTACAGCAGCAGTGAACAAGGTTATCCCATTGGTGTGGCAGCAGTGGAGAGGGTTTGTGTAAGTGTGGTGGCAGTGCAGAGGGCTGGTACAGTAATGTGGGTGCAGTACAGATGGCTGCCTCAGTAGTGCAGTATCAGTGCTGAAGGGTGGTACAGGGGTGTATCAGCATGGTCCAGGGTTGTATCAGGAATATGGAGCAGCACAGAGGGCTGGGACAGTGGTGTAGTGGCAGTACAGATGGCTGCCTCAGTGGTGTGGCAGCAGAGTTTAGGACTGGTACATGGGTATGGAGTCAGCGCACATGGTTATACCAGAGTTATACGACAGCAATGCAGAGTACTGGTATATAGGTTATGTTGGCAGTACAGTAGGTTGTGTCAGTGGTGTGGTAGCAACGCAGCAAGCTAGTGCAGTGGTGTGGAAATGCTGGGGGCTGCCCTAGTTGTGCTGCGGCAGTCTGGTGGAGTAGCTGAATTGTGTGGCAGTAGTTCAGAGGGTTGCCACAATGGTGCAGAGGCCATAAAGAAGTCTGTATTTGTGGTGCAATGGGAATGTAGAGAGTAGGTACAGTGATTAAGTGGCAGTGTGGTGGGTGGACACTGTGCGGTGGAAATGTAGAAGGCTGGTAAAGGGTGTGGGGGCAGTGCGAAGGTCTGCTTCAGTAGTGCGGCACCAAAGCAGAGGGCTACCTCAGTGGTGTGATGACAGTGCAGAGTGGTGGTACAGTGGTATGGTGGAAGGCCAGAGGACTGGTAGAGTTGTGGTGTAAAGGGTTGCCCCAGTGGTGAGGTAGCAGTGCAGACATTGGTGCACTGTCAGTGTGCGGGGTGCCCCAGTGGTGCAGAAGCACTGCAGAGGGCTGGTACAATGGTGCTACAGCAGTGCAAATGGTGGCACAGTGGCACCATTCTGTCCTGCCCTAGTTGAAACCCATGTTCACATGCAAACTTGCATGTTGCACCATGAGACCATTCTAGAGGTAAGGTGTTCAGCTTCCAGGGAGCAATTGTGTGGAGTTCCTGGTGTTCACACCTCCTGTCTGCTGATAAGGAGCAACACTGGTGTTGACTGTGAAAGCAACTGCTTGCCTCTCCTAATGGATGGATGAAACAGAAGCCAAGGAGACCTCAAAGACTGCTGTGAAGTACATGAGGAAAAGGCTGTCTGGTATGGAAAAAAAACAGGGCTAAATTTTATACCCTCAGAGTGGGATCTTTTCTGGATGTCTGGTCTGGAAAAAAACACCTCTAAATTCTACACCCTCAGAGTGGGATGTTTTCTGGATACTTTATAGCTGCTTAGAATGGACTCTTCTGAATGTTTCCTAGGCATTTAGAGTTGGTTTAGTCATGCCACTGGGCAGCCTCTGATAAGCATATTTTGTTACTGATATACTAACAGATTTGTGCTCCTCCTGTGGGAACACGATGTGCGTGCGTGAGGCTGAACAAAGCACTGCCTATAACAAGTGTAGAAGGGAGGAACGCAGCAGAAAATGTGGGAAAAAATATACCTCTCTGCTATCTACATGATAGCTATGGCCAAAACAGGGTATATTCCTGACAACCAGAAAGGGTACATCCATGGGGGCAGGGTATAAAATATGTAACAAAACAAAAGTTTGTAAATGAAACAAATACAGATAACAGACAATGGTGTTATCCAGCTAACAGAACTAAGAGGAAATAACCATCTGTCACCAACTCCACACATCATTTATTTTTCTAAACCTGGACCCTCATTTTCACAGCAGGTTGTTAGTGCCATGCACCCCTAGTACTGTTCCAAGGATAGTGGGGGGATGCAGTGTAGCACAGCGGTTAAGAGCACAGAGCTGCAAACCTGGAGAATTGGGTTTGAATCCAACAGCCACCACTTGCACATTGTGTGACCATGAGCAAGTCATTTAACTTTCTTGTGCTCCCAGGACACATCTTGAAACAAGCCTCAGCTTAGCATGGCTTTTTTGGTCAAAACTGTATTAAAAATAAAAGTGCACACCCAGCCTGGGGGACATTTTCAGACAGGCAGCCTGATCCGACTGGTGGGTGCTGCCTGTCTGAAAATGAGAGCTGCGGGAGCACAGTGCACAGTGACTATGTACTGTGCTATCACAGTCCTCTGCAGGACAGAGGCTTACATGGGAAAAGGGAGATAGCACATCCCAAACAGGATAGTGCCTTTGTACCTGTGAGACATTTCTGGCCATCAGCATGCTAACAAGCCCATAGGTACGCAAGGCGCTAAGCGGCAATTTGCATGCCTGTATGTGCTTATTAGCATCTTTGCACAATGTCACCGTGCACAGCTGCGTGGAGGCATAGTGTGAAGCTGTGCCGGCCCCTCTTCCCATCACCTTTTAGATGCCCCCATCCATATTATTAAAGCATTCTCCAGCATCCAAAGGTCCCCCCACCGACCCGATTGCTAATAGTCTAATAACTTTCGATCTGCCGATTGCTGTTCATATGCCCCCAGCCCCCCATTCCTATCAAACAAATTGTTGAGCTGCCGTATTGGTCCTTGTCAGAACAGATCCAGAAACAAATGGTCTGATACCTTTTATGGGACCAACAAAGATGTTACAAAAAGAACAAAGTACTTCAGCTTTTGGACCAACCAAGTTCTGAGGAAGGACTTGGTTGGTCCAAAAGCTAAAGTACTTTGTTCTTCTTGTAACATCTTTGTTGGCTCGATAAAAGGTATCAAAACATTTGCTTCTGGATCCATTCCTATCATTAATTCAACCATGGTAGTCTAATGGCCCTCCATCGCCCCTAGTTGCTGTTTATTGTGGTTAAAGATTTTTATTCCAACCTTGCACATAGTAACATACATATATACATATAGCCCCAGGGGCACAGCAACATTTGGTGATCCTGGGGTGTAAAATAAAGCACTGGACGACCCAAGCTTGTACAGATAATGCTCCTATCTACCATATGCTGTACCATGGCTGATACCTGATCTAGACGTAACTGTACATCTGTAACAGAGGCGTGAGGCAGTGGGCACCTGACCCTCTCCATGTGCACATGGCACCGTTATCCATCTTGGGGGGGGGGGGGAGAGGATCCTGCATGCCTCCACCTGCCTTCATCTGATGGCCTTCCTACCCTGTACAAGCCAAGCATTTAAGTATTCAACACCCATGGACCTTGGCTGCATGCTCTAACCTTACTTTTTACATCCTAAACAATAAAACTATTTATATCCAGGCAATCCTTTGTAACTTTGGCATAGTAATGCCGGAGGTGGGAAAGGTAGAGGGAGTTGGGGGGGGGGGCGTAGACCTGTTGCTGTATCACTCATTCATCACAGGTTTGATCAGGCATTGTGGCAGTATCTCGAATCAAAGAAATGTTGCCAGCAGTCTGCGTATGCCTCCATGGTGCCTCCCGCAAAGCTCAAGAGTCTCTAAAGGTTGGCTACTTAGGTTATTCATTGGAGCAGATCTGAGATGGATGGAGTACGCAGGGTGCGCCAGTTCATCAGTATCAATCTTTTGGCTGCCACCCACATTACTGTGACCCATTAGGCTCCTGGGCTGTTTTTGGGAGGCCCTGACCTCTCACACCCTAACAACAGCGGGGGGAGGTTCTGGGGACACCTCTGGGTGCACTTCTTCACAGATGTCCTTCACCCCTTTCCAAAATGCACGGAGGCCCAGGCAGTCCCATAGTATATGACAGAGATGGGCCCCTGCTTGCCCGCAACACCAGCAGTTGTCATGGGTAGCTAGTCCCTGGTTTTTGAGTTTCACCAGGGTGTAGTACCATTGCAACAGGGTCTTGTTCATTATCAATCAACTGGGTCCATCTCTACAGGTGGAATGGATTCTCGCCCAGGTATGAGCCCATTGCTGCTCAGAGATTGGAGATTGCAATTCTAACTTCCATTGTGCTCTTGCCAATTGAGTTTGGTCTGGGAGAGTGTCCCTAATTGAAGTATATATTCTACTTGTTTGGCTTTTGGGCATTGCCTTCCGTGCCCCAAGAGGGTGCGGCTCTGGGGGAATCCCTTTATCACTGGCGCGTTGAGTGTATGGTTGATGGTATCTCTTATTTGCAGGTACCTCCAGAAGTGATTTGCTGGGAGGTGGTACCTGATCTTCAGAGATTTGAAGGAGTCAGTTAAGTTAGTGCCTGGTATAAGCAAGTCCCAAAACTGCCAGTGAATGGGCTCCCTCACCATCTTATGGGCAGTATTCCCCTATCCAGCTAGTCTGCCCATCTAGGGCAGACTAGATGGATCGCACAGTCCCCATCTGCCGACACTTTTCTTATGTTCTTATAATGGCATGTGTTGCATGGGGTCAGTATTTAACAGATACCTCTATGTGGGGGGGCAGAGGGATGGGATTATGTTTCCCCATTTAACACCGATGCTGGTGTTGGGGATCCTGTTAGGGCCGCTTCTAGAGGTAACTAAGTTGGAGAGGTTTGTCCTACCAGTGTAAACCACCATACTACCTGTGCCGAAATGAAGGATATATGATACCCTTGGAACCAGGGGAGACCCCACCTGCATCTGCTCCAGTGCTGCTGCAGTTTCAGTTTACTGAACCCTGGGGGGCATCCTTCCCATATGAAACTTCCTATAAGCACCTCCACTTTCTGGAACCACTTGTGCGATATCTGCATGGGTAAGTGCACTAGCAGTTATAGCAGCAGGGGTGCTGCCATCATTTTGATCAAATCTATTTTTCCCACCAGGAATAATTTCAGTGCTTTCCATCTATTATTATGCCCAGGTTTTTGATCCCCCCTGGAGACCATTTGAGTCCTTGTGCTGTGAAGGCTTGCTCCATGCACACCGAAGTCAGCGGAAGCACCTCGGTCTTGGACTGATTTACCTGCAGGCCGGAGACCTGTGAAAAGTCTGACAGTATGTCCAGGACCTTCTGGACTACTGGCGGTGTGTATGCAGTGGTTACCAACAGGTCATCTGCGTATAGAAAGGTTTTAAAGATGGCCTTGCCAAGTTGCACTCCAGCGATCTCCCTGGATTACCGTATGACTATGGCCAGTGGTTCAATAACTAGGGCGAACAGCAGGGGTGACAAAGGACCCCCTGCCTCATATCTTTCTGGAGGTGGAATGATGGGGATAACAGACGATTGGTAAGAAGCAATGCCAGAGGTGAAGTATACAGAAGCTGTACCCATGCGATGAAGCTAGGACCTAACCTAATGATTGCCAAGGTCTGCATCAGAAAATACCATTTCAACAGAGTTGAAGGCCTTCTTGAAGTCGATGGCTCGGGCTGCTGTGAGGATTTTGGAGGTTCTGACCTCATAAATTGATTACGGTCCTATGATGATCCGACCCAAGCCTACCCTTGATGAAGCCTGTTTGGGCGGGATGGATGAGACCTAGAAGGAGCTTCTCTAGGTGCCCAGCCAGCACTTTTGCCAAAATTTTGGCATTGGCGTTAATAAGGCAGATGGGGCAGTAACTCCCAGGATTTCATGGGTTTTTGTCCTTCTTGGGGAGCACCGTGATGGTAGCTTCTCTCATTGAGAGCAGTAGAACCTCTTTCCCCAGTGAGTCCTCATATACTCTGACATTTGGCTAAATGCACCCCTTTAACCTGGTAGAGGTTGATAGGTAGACCATCTTTACCTGGCGCTTAGTGCGGGTTAATGGCCTGGATCGCTTCCTGGATTTCTCCTAGTTATTGGGGCCTCCAGGTCTCTTGCCTCTGCCTCTGCCTCTGCTATCTTTAGGATTGGAAGCTTAGCCAGGAGATTTTTTATCTGGCATGGGTCAGCGGAGGAAGCATATAATTTCCCGTAGAATTGGGCCATTGATTTATTTATTTGAATTTTGATAACTGGGTAGGCCCACTGAGACAGACATGTCCCTTTTTCAGAGTCGACCCAGGGAAAAAACAATTCCATGAGTGTGTTAATCTCTTTCTGTGCAAAGCATTTACTCCCTGCTGTATTCATCAGGGCGGGGATATTGTGGGCCATTTGTCTGCTCTTGAGTCTATATGCCAGTAATTTGTTGGCCTTCTTCCCCCTTCCCAATAGGAATGTCTTAATCTCCTCTAGGTTAGCTCAGCCTGGTGGGTAGGTGGGCAACAAATGAGACCCTGGTGCTGGAGAGTTGCACCAGTAGGGAGCGGGGGGGGGGGGGGCTCTAGATTTTATAATTTTGTATTAGGCCTCGAGGACAGCTAGTTGCTGTTCTAGGGCTCGATGTTCTGCCTCTCTCCATCTAGCTGTGGCAAAGGCAATAATCCTTCCCCTCAAAGTGGCCTTGAAGGCCTCCCACAGGGTAGAGCCCGAGACCTCCCCATTACCATTATTCCGCCAGTAGTTCTCAGCTTCAGGCCCCAGTCACTCCCAGAACTGCTCATCCTCTAGAAGGAGGGTGTCCAGTCTCCAGGGGATGATTGTGGTAGATCTCCCCCCTCCCACCTGATCTCCAGCTCCACAGAGGCATGTTCCAAAATAACTATAGGGTGCACCTGCATCTTCGTGACCCCCCTCGTATGCTGAGCTGGACGCCAGTCACAAATCAATCATACTGAACGATCCATGTGTTTGTGAGAAGTATGTGTAGTCTCCCACACCCAGGTGTAGGGTTCTCCAGGCATAACCAATGCATGCTCCTCCACCAGTCTGTGAACTGCCTTTGCCTCCTGTCTATGAGGCTCCGGGCTCCATGTGCCCCTATCCAATGTGTGGTCTACGGTATGGTTAAAATCGCCCTCTATCAGCACCGGGGCCTTGTTGGTGTTAATCTCAGTGAGCGCCTGGTTTAAGCTGTGAAAGAACGGTGGGCAGTCCTGATTAGAGGGGAATATGTTGACCAGGATCACACGTCCCTGAGGGCATCTCCATTTCTGCTATAACCTACCTCCCTTCCTTATCCTTAATCTGCCGGGCCAATTTCCAGCCCAGGTTTTTATGGAGTAGACTCAAAACTCCCCTCTTGTGGAAAGAGGCAGTACGGTGGATTTCTTCCCCCAACCAACCGTGATGCAGTTTTCTTGCCTCTGCCGGGGAGAGTTTGGTCTCTTGGAGGAATACTATTACGGGACTCAACCTATTAAGCTGAGTTAGGACTTTCTTTCCTTTGATTGGTGAGTTGAGTCCCCTAGCATTTCAGGATATTAGTTTAGTCTCCATCATGCAGGGGCATAAGTATAGTCTGAGCAGGATAAGTTCTAACCCTTTAATGTGGTGCCCTCTGGCCTTTGGGATCGCCAGGCCTGACCCATTCAGCCTCTTGCCCTCCTGTTCCTCCTCCCTTTCCAAAACACATTTGGTTGCCTGTAAACTTGAACATACTATACATAACAACAATTGAAAACAGTAATTATAGCACAAAAACCAAAGTAGAAATAACATTAATGGTTCGAATCTTGAGTGTCACCCTGACCATGCCCTCCCCCCTCCCTCCCTCCTACCTGTCTGTTGCCCTCCTAGGTGACCAGCTTCTGCTCTATAGTCAGCTGGCATGCAGCCCAGACCTCCACAGGAGCCACTGGGGTGCTCTAGTGGGGGAATGTTCCCCTTTCTGAGGCATCTAAGTGTTCCCTTCTCTCAGCTCTCACCCTGTTGTGCCTTTATCCATTCTGCAGCTTACCTTTCTATAAACCTTAGCTGCAGAATTGGGCTCTTAATGGACTCTCCTATTGGCTGTACAATGGAGGGGCCTCCTATCGGGGGTCACAGTGCCCCAAGAATATCCAAGCGATGCCCTTTGCCAGGGCGACCTTACCCCACACCTCCAACTGATCATAGAAAGAAACGGACCCAAAAGCGAAGTTTTCCAGAGATAAACACAAGGAACCATCTGCCCCCACGTGGCAAACCACCCAGGCCTTAGACCTGGGTGCGGGGACGGTAGTGACCATGTAGGTCACATCGCAGCTGAGACCCAGCAGGTACCAAATTACCATATACCCCAAGCTGTAGGGTAGGCATCATATTATCCCCGGCTCCCATCAGTGAAATCACACCCCTCACCACAGTGGTTCTGTAAGGGTACTTGCCCTTGTCACTGAGCTTGCAGCAATCGGGTGCAGAAATAGGAGCCCGGGGAAATAACGCCCCATGGCTTCAATATCTATTAGTACACTAAATCACCATATGTACATAACCTTTACAGAGCTCACACCGTTAGACCAGCCACTGAGTAATTACATTTGGTCCACTCCCCTTACTGGGGTGCATCCTCTTAAAAATACTGGCCTCCTTCCCTTCCCAAAATTTAATACACAAAGAAATTGTAAACCTGTAACATACTGAATATATATATATATATATATATATACATATATGTATATATGTATGTATGTATGTCTGTATATATATATATATACAATATAGAGTCTCTTCGGGAGGGCAACAAGGGAGACCTAAAGTGGACTAGAAACAACAGAACCACAGGTAAGTATTACTGTCCAACATCAGCCCTCCTGATCGGCTCCCCTTTGCTGCAGTGGGAAGGCTCCTAACAGGAGCTCTGTAGCCTCATGGATGTCGGCACTACTCAGGCCCTGGGGCACAGCAGCTGTGGGTTCTTCGGCCCAGGAACGGGCCATACCTTTTCCAGTCCCTCCTGGAGCACTGTCCAAGCATCTGGATGGCAGTGGTGGGAGAAGCAGCGGACCCTCCTCCAAAAGGCTCCTTATGGCTAAAAATCTGTTATTCTAAGCAGGGCCTACTGGGCCCGAAGAAGCCTCCGAGTCAGGGCTGTCACTGCAGCTCCTGGAGTGGAGCCAAGGAGTTCTGTCGATGTGGAATCCTTCCTCTTTAGCTCTTCTTCTGTTCATCCTCTTACCTTTTGAGGCAGTTATCTGTGACTCCTTGTGGATGGGATGGCAGAGAGCACTCTTCTCCGGTAAGGGGGTCACTTTCATGGAGCTTTGCTTGGCTGGTGCAGTGTCCATTGGGGTGGCCCTGGGGCAAATGTTCGGCTTTCCTCCTGGCTCTCTGTTTTTGCCCCAGGTTAACTTCGAGGCATACTGTAGGTCGCCAGGAAGGATTCTGCTGCTTCTGGCACACTGAAGATTTTAAAGGCCCCATTCACCAAAATGCGGAGGTTGGATGGGTAACGGAGGCAGTACTCCAGCCTGAGGTCCTCACAGGCCTTCCTTGCTCCCGTGAAGGCCCTCCTCCGTGCTGATACCTCCTGGAAGTAGTCAGGAAAAGTCTGGATTTTGTGCCCCCTCCACCTCAGGTCTTTCAGCTGCCTTGCAGCTCTGGTGATAGCTTTTCTGTTCTGGAACCTGAGGAAGTGGACAAAGATTGTGTGGGGGTGACTCCCTGGGGATGGTCTGGGTGCCAGTGTCCTGTGAGCTCTGTCAATTTCAAGGGGGTCATCTCTGTGCCAGCCCGTAAGTGAAGGTAGCTCTTTTTGTAAAAATAGTATGGTGTCCTTGCCTTTGCAGCCCTCTAGAAACTGCACGAAATGGAGGTTGTTCCGGTGGCTACGATTCTTGAGATCTTTGATCCTGGTCCACAGCAACTGTATTTTGTGGTCCTGCTCCTACAGTCATAAGTCCGTAGCCCACTGGCTGTCATCTATCTGTGCTAGTCAATGTTCGGTAACGTCGGCCCTCTGAGACAGCTGGATGATAGCCACAGTATTCTGCTTGATTTATGTCCATATTATCCATTTTTGCCAAAATGTCAGTGAACATTTTGCGGATTTCTTCTAGGTTGGAGTCCTGCACTGGAGGCGGCTGCAACTCCAACTCGTGTGCTCAGACTCCAGTTGGATTTACCACACTCGGATGGTCTGATCTCTGGTTTGCCCTTAGCTGTAGGTCCGATTTTGGAGTCGCCGAACAGGTAAGCTCTGTATGTGTAGTCCTGATAAATCTGACCTGCTTACTTGCAGAATAGCAGGAAAAATCCTCGGATAAAGTACATGGTTCCTGGAGCTAGTCAATTAAGCAACAGTTTACCTCGGCTGCTGGCCACGTGCCACCCCAATCGCTGTTCATTAGTTCCATCCCTATTATTAACTCATCCATGGTAGTCTAATGACCCTCATCCCCTGATCACTGTTCACATGCCCCCAACCCTCTTACTAACTCATCCTTGGTAGTTTAGTGCCACCATCGTTGTTCATATGCTCGCATTCCGATAATCAACTTATTCCATGTAGTCTAGTGGCCCCCGATCATTGTTCATGGGCTCCCAACCGTATTATCTCAGCCCTGGTAGTGTGCCCCTCACTCACTGTTCTATGCCCTGATCCCTGTAATGGAAACATCCCTGGTAGTCTAGTAGCCCTGCCATTCCCCGAGCACTCATCAGAACCCCCCCCCGACTTGCCCACTCAGGTCCCTCCACTCCCTCTCCCCTGGTGCTCCCCCCTAACAAGCTGGTAGTCCCCTCCCTATGACAGGTAACTGGCACAGCCTTTCTGCTGACCACCTCGGCTGACTGCTATCTAAATGACAGGGGCTTTTGCCAGTCACTGGTCAAATGGAGGGGGATTCCAGCTTGGGTGAGTGGGGGACACAGGAGAGAGGATGGGTGAAGGAATCTGAATGGGTGTGATGAGGAGGTTGGATAAGCAATTGGGGGACACTAGACTGGCCATGGGTGTTTTAATTTTGGAATGGGGCATAGGAACAGCAGTCGGGAGGTGGGGTACCACCAGACTGTGAGGGATGAGTACTAGGTATAGGTGCATATGAACAAAAATCAGAGAGTGGGAGGATCACTGGACTCCAGGGATGGGTTTATGACAAGGGTAGGGGCATCAAAATGTCAATCGAAGGTAGAGAAAGCATGCATCACTTTCCTCTCCAATAAGGACAGGGTTTTAAAAGTATTAAACAGCGCTGCGATGTCTGCTAATTAGTGCTTTCAGAACCTCTGTAAATACCACTTCACTCTGTATACAGGAGAGGATCTCTCATTTGCATGGCACAGTGGCATATATATACACACACACACATATACAGTATATATACATATATACCTACACATACTATTGGGTTAGTGTCACCCACTGAGAGCCATTGAAAAAGGCCCTTTCTCCATCTGACTGTGCTAGTCCTAGCTAGCGCAATGCTAACATGGTTAGAGTCACACTAACCTTCTAAAAATTGGGGACCCTGCATGGTTTAACACTGCAGATGATCCAGGACTGCTAGGCTCATACCACATCATCTCCACACATATAGCAGTTTCCTGGATCTTTGGTACATGCCAGACAGTTAAGTCACTGTGCCCATTATATGCCATTTCAGTACCCCCCCCCCAGCATTAGCACTATATCTGTAGTTTATTCACCAATTTAGCAATAACTGTCTTCATCAGCTTCTTAAAGCCAGCCCTTCTTAAGTTTAGCATGGGTCTTCCATTATCGAAGACATGATGCTCATAAGTTTCCCTCTCTAAACCGTCAACAAATATAGTGAACCAGTGGTCCCCCCACCAGGCCAAGAAACCTGGTTGCCCAGCGACCCCCGCACCTGTTTCCTCAGACAGCATGGTCCCCCTCTAGAGCTGGGCGAGAGCTGTGAATTCCGCTTTTGTGAAAATTTCACGGAATTTCATAAATTTCACATTTTCTAAATTTCCGCTTTTGGCGAAATTGGAATCTTCTGAATGTGTTTGCCGGACTGTCGCCCTGTTCTGTGAAAGTTCTGTAGAATTTCTTTCCGCAGTTTAATACAGTAATCTGCAATTCATACATTCATTCCGCTGTTCTATGTCAGAATTTCCGTGAAAGTTGACAAAGTGCTTTCTGAAATATCATGAAAGTGAAATTCTGACTTTCACCAAAATTCTGCCAGAGAAAGTTTAATTTTGCACAGTCCTACCCTCCTCCCTAACCTCAGTGGGCCATCATACCTGGTGGTCCAGTGGTATGCTGCTGAACACTGTCTTCATGTCTTAGCTACTTTAATACTGTCTTCCCATCGCCACCGGGGGAGGAAGCGACCAGTTGTGTGAGGGCTGCTATACCTTTGTGTATTGCTCTGCAGGCCAGCTGAATGGCAGTCCTGTCTCCTTTCCTGAACAGTCACAAAAATGTTTGCAACCATTTGGGAAAGAGTGGCAAGTACCATATACATAGCTTGATGGGGTCAGAGTGTGTGTAGAAGTGCTAAGTAGCTGCAACAGTAGCTTATGGTTACGTAAGCAATAAGATACGACAGGGTGTGTGTTAAACAGATATTACCACACACCCAGGGACGTAGTAAGGCATGAGGCCCGGCCGAGTACCTTCAGCCCCTGGCAGTGCGGTAATATCTGTTCAACAGACACCCTGGAGTGTTTTATTGTGCTTATAAAATGGTTCTTTTTTTATATTTGTCACCTTAAAAAATATTACTGAACTAAAAAAAACTGAAATCACTGTTAATTTGAGATAAAATAGTCCTTCCGCCTACTAGGTGATGACATCATTATCTTCTGACACATTAATATTTGTACTGTTGTGGCCCTCCTCCCACGTCCCGATCGAGAGAACAAGTGTGGTTAGGAAAGGAAGTAACAGGTTCTCCCCGACAGGTTGCGCCACTTTCACAATTAAAAAGAAAAAAAAAAGGAATAAGGGATGCAGATTTGTTTTTAGTTAAATGTAGTGGACGGGAAGCGCAGTTTGCCATGAGATGGCGTCCCGTTCTGGTCTATTTCCAGTTTTGTGCGGCAGCAAGCTTCAGTCTCCATGAACTAGAAGAATGTTTTATATACGATAAAACGCTGCTGCTCTCCGATTTTGAGTTCTAGCGGAGACAAGGTTGGGAGCGGGATTGTCATCAAGACATTCACTCCCTTGCTTACGAAGACTAAAAACAATGGCGGCCTTTAAAAAATTAACGTTCCACTGACACATTTTAACATTCCATTTAGGGACGTTGATTTATTGACCTGTACTTTTTTTCTCTGTGTATAAAACAAATATGACACTTCGTTTCTAGACAATCAGAAAGCTTATTTTTTACAAGCCCATTTTGTAAAATATAGTAAAGATTGCTACTGAAAAAAGGAAATGCAACAAACATGACCCAGAGAAAGCAGAAATCCTCAACAAATATGTACTTCTACTCGGTGTTCACCAAAGAGGACCCAGGGGATGGCCCAGCCCTGAAAAAACACAACAGCCCAGGACCAGAGTTAGACATGAGTGCCTTTACAGAAGCCAAAGTACAGGAGGTGCTAAATAAACTAAAAGCAGACAAAGCCATGGGACCAGACAAGATGCACCCCAGAATCCTTGAGGAAATGGGGGCAGAATTAGCAGCCCCTCTGGCACTTCTATTCATGAAATCCTTGAAGAACGGTGTGGTACCCGATGACTGGAAAAAGGCAATATTTCACAAATCAAGCAGTTGCGAAGAGGCTAGTAATTACAGACCGGTGAGCCTCACGTCTATAGTAAGGAAACTAATGGAGACACTACTCAAACAGAGGATCATAGCATTCCTCAAAACTAGCATCAAACAAATCTCTAAACAACACAGTTTCACAGCAGGTAGGTCATGCCAGACAAATCTGCTCAAGTCTTTTTGACTACGCTACAAAAATAGTGGACAACGGTGGGGCAGTAGATGTGGTCTACCTAGACTTTAGTAAGGCCTTCGACTCGGTTCAACACAGAAGGCTGGAAAAGAAGCTTGACCACACAGGGATTGGTACAAAAGTAGTCAGATGGGTACAAAACTGGTTACAAGGCAAAACCCAGAGGGTACAGGTTAATAGAGTGCAACAGATGGAAGGCAGGGTGACCAGCAGGGTGCCCCAGGGCCCAGTGCTGGGGCCGCTGCTCTTCAATGTTTTTATACCAGACATCACTGACGGGCTGGAAGGGAAGGTGTGGCTGTTCACAGATGACACCAAGATATGTAGCAGGGTGGACACCCAGAAGGAGTGAGCAAGATGGAAGCTGACCTCAAGAAACTAGAAGAATGGTCTGGAGTGTGGCGGCTGAGACTTAATGACAAAAAGTGCAACGTTATGCACATAGGAAAGAAAAATCCAAGAAAGGAGTATTACCTAGGAGGTGAAAGACTGGCAGCCTCAAACCAGGAACGAGATCTGGGAATCATAATCTCAGATAACTTGAAGGCTAGTAAACAGTGTGAGATGGCAACATTGAAAGTTAACAGAATGCTGGGCTGCATTGGGAGGGGAATCACGAGCAGGAGGAGAGAGGTGGTACTACCACTATATAGATCACTGGTCAGGCCTCACCTGGAATACGGAGTCCAGTTCTGGAGGCCTCACCTCAGGAAGGACATTGACCAGGTGGAAACAGTACAGAGAAAGGCGACAAAAATGATTCAGGGTCTGCAGTACATGTCCTACGAGGAAAGACTTAGGGAACTGAATATGTACTCCCTGGAGCAGAGAAGAGAGAGAGAGAGGGGACAGGATTGAAACATTCAAGTACACAAACAGCATTAACAAGGTACAGGCACAGGAACTTTTTCACTTCAAGAAGAGCTCCAGGACCAGGTGACATGACCTCAGGCTGCAAGGAGGGAGTTCTCTACCAACACCAGCAAGTTTTTCTTCACAGAAAGAGTGGTGGACAGTTGGAACAGCCTGCTCCAAGAGGTTGTGGGGGTCAACACTGTGGGGGATTCAAGAATGCATGGGATAGACACAAGGAAGCCCTGACAACAAAGGGCAACTAGAGTGTCAAAATAGGTCTAAAACAAATGGGCAGACTAGATGGACCTAGCGGTCTCCTTCTGCCGTCAACTTCTATGTTTCTGTTGTTATTATGATTTGTACTTTTTGTCCACGAAAGACACACTCATCTGTGACACCTCATTTCCAGATGCCTCCTGAGGCTTTGGTTACAGGATCCTATTTATTTTTTTCCCCTCTTCATGTTGCTCATAGCCGCCTAGGCTTTCTGCCCAGTCATGGACCCCTGTACCCCCCACCTCCATTACTGGCCCTGACTCCGACACTCCCGGTTTACTCCCTCAGGGTAGAGATGTGGCACCTGAGGCACAGTGTCACATATGTGGGACTAGAATCGGAGCCAACCCTGGAGGCTGATTAGGGCCAAGGGAGGGTGTCATTAATAGCAACCGCAAGCAGGATTTTCTGTTTTTGTGTCCCCAGGGGTGAAGACATGCAATGACGTCCAGCATCCTCCCCACCCCTCTTTATATTTTAGATGCTGATGCTTTCGTATCAGGGCCCACCCCAGTATGTTATGATAAATGCCTTAGGATCTTTAAGTTTCACCTTGCCGGCCAAATAAAGGTAGGCAGAAGGGACCTCAGTGTAATGTCCCATCCATAGGATGGCACCTCAAAAGTGCAGCACCAGCCCTAGTACTGCACCACATTATCAGTTGCTATTAGTCCAAGTTCCTGATGTTGGAGTAGAACCCATGACCTTCTGATCTTCTGGCTCCAGGGCTGACTGAGTGATCTTCTGAGTCACTGTCACTGCACTGATGTAGCTTCACCCCTTGTGACTGTAAATGGAGTGTCTTTCAGTTTCTGAATTGGTACAGCACTGGTTTGTCCAGCAAAACCGGGACATTTTATTTTCTAGTGGCCGATCTGAGTCCTCTTCAATCCTAAATCTACTACTTGACGTCAAAATATTGGTCAGGGCTATCAAAACAACGGACTGCTTTTCAGTTTCTGTAAGAATGAACGGTGCAAGAGTGCCACCATGTGGATTCAAGCAAGAACTTGAGTTTGTACTTCTAGTAGAGTAGTGAACATCAACTCAGAATCAGCCATCAGAGGAGCCGAATACCAGATGTATTATACCAAACACCGTCTATCTAACAGCCTCCATTCAGCTGTACAGATACAGCATTTCAATCACCTCCCTTCCAAAGAATGTAGTCTCTCAGTCTGATCAGGGAAATAGGTGTCAGAGTGACTCAGTTGAAAGCACAGGTGTCCAGGTGGAAGTAAAAGAACCCAAGGCACTTTTTGCAAGAGTACAAGATTTTGCAGGTGTCCTGAATGACATTTCCCTTTCTATAAAGATGGTTCATACAATTGTTTAAGGCTTTGTGTGGGTGCTGATGTGCAATATGGCAGCCGCTACACATTTGCAGTAACTTCACTCCCAGTCTCTCACTCCTTGTAAAGCAGCTTGGGATACAATATGTATGAGAAACATAGAAACATAGACTTTGACGGCAGATAAGGACCGCTAGGCCCATCTAGTCTGCCCATTTCCCTACCTACAGGATAGGCCGCAGATCCTAGTTAACCAACAGCCTATTTCTTCCTACCCCCCACAAGAATTGCCTTATGTCTGTCCCATGCCTTCTTGAAATCTCCGACAGTTTTAGACCCCACAACCTCCTCAGGAAGGCTGTTCATGCATCCACTACCCTCTCTGTGAAATAATACTTCCTCACATTGCCCCTGAACCGCCCTCCTTCTATCTTTAAATTGTGTCCCCTTGTTCTTGTAAGTCTCTTTTTCTGAAAGATGCTACCCTCTTGGACTTTGTTGATTCCACTGAGGTACTAAAAGTTTCTATCATGTCCCCCTCTCCTTCTTTCCTCAAGGGTATACATATTAAGCTCCTTAGTCTCTCCTCATCGGCTTCTCTTGCAGACCCTGCACCATTTAGTTGCCCTCCTCTGAGTACCTCTATCTATCTATGTCCTTGCGGAGATGAGGTCTCCAGAACTGGACACAGTACTCCACATGGGGTCTCACCAACTGTCTGTACAGAGGGATAACAACTTCTGTTTTCTGCTGCTGATGCTCTCCCATACATCCCAGTATACCCCAGCCCTTCTACTGCCTTCTCACATTGATTGCTAACCTTAAGGTCATCTGATATGATTACCCCAGGTCCCTTTCCTTTTTGTTGTTGTTACTACCTCCCCACCCATTGTGTATTCTTCCCCTGGTTCTTGTTTCCCAGGTGCATTATTGCACTTCTAGCATTGAATCCTAGCTGCCATACTTCTGACCATTCCTCCAACCTTGCCAAGTCCCTTTTCATCCTTTCCATGCCTCCTTGTGTATCAATCCTGTTGCAGATCTTGTGTCATCTGCAAAAGGCATACTTTTCCTTCCAGTCCCTCTGCAATGTCACTGATGAAGACATTAAAAGGACTGGACCCAATCTGAACCCTGCGGTACCCCACTAGTAACCCCTCTTTCTTCAGAGTGGACTCCATTTACAATTACTTTCTGTGTCCTGTTGTGCAGCCAATGTTTTACCCAGGCTACCACCCTGGGACCCACTCCCAGGCTGGTTAATTTGACTATTCATCTTCTGTGTGGGACTGTGTCAAATGCCTTGCTAAAGTCTAGGTAGGCCATGTCCACACCCCTTCCCTGGTCTACTACTTTGGTCACCCAGTCAAAGAAATCTATTAGATTCGTCTGACATGACCTTCCTGCTGTGAACCCATGCTGCTTGGGTCCTGTGCTCCACTGGCCTCTAGGTACTCAACTATTCTTTCCTTCAGAAGTGACTCCATCACTTTCCCTACCACAGAGGTCAGACTGACAGGTCTGTAGTTTCCTGCCTCTGTCTTGGTCCCACTTTTGTGAAGGGGAATCACATCCGCCTTCCTCCAGTCCTCGGGTACCACACCATCCTCCCATGATTTATTAAAAGAGTAGCCAGTGGTTTCACTAGTTCCTCCTTAATTCTTTTTAGAATTCTGGGGTGAATTCCATCAGGACCCATTGCTTTGTCCACCTTCAGTTTTAGGAGTTCTTGCAGAACCCTTTCTTCTGTGAAAGGACTGGGATCGACCCCCCTATCAAGAGTGCTTCTGTTAATTGGATTAGGCACTTCCCCCTCCTCTTTTGTGAATACTGAGCAGAAATATTCGTTCAGTATCCCTGCTTTTTCACTGTCCCCCTCTGCCCACCCACCGTTCATTCTATTCAGCCTCACTATCCCTCCCTTTGTCTTTCTACGCTCGCTGATGTACCTATAAAAGGTTTTATCCCCCTTCTTAACTGACTTGGCGATCTTTTCCTCAATTTGGGCCTTTGCTATTCTGACTTCCCTCCCTGCTTCCTTCTGCCTTAACTGGTACAGCTATCTGTCCTGCTCCTTCTGTGTTTCCTTATACTTCCGGAATGCTATCTTTTTCTTCCTGACTTTCACAGCCACCTCTTTTGAGAACCATAGTGGCTTTTTCTTTCGCTTGATTTGTTTATTTGCTTCACACAAAGGCTTGTTGCCTCTGTGATGGCAGTTTTGATGATTCCCATTGTTGCTCCACACCCTTCTAGCCTGTTTGCTAGTGCTTTTCTGAGGCACTCTCCATCTTGCCAAAGTCAGCCCTCCTAAGTCCAGTACCCTCACTTTTGTATGGCTTGACCTCTGTAGCTGAGTTTAATGTGAACCACACTATTTGATGGTCACTTGTCCCCAGATGGCAACCCACTTCAGATCAGAGATCCTCTCACTCCCCCGTTTGAGAGCACGAGGTCTAAGATTGCTCCCTCATGAGTGGGTTCTGAAACTAGCTGTCTAATGCCTGCCACCTGTAGGGCATCAAGAATGGCCCTGCTCTTGGATGTGGCTGCAGCAAATGTGCTCAGTTAACATCTGGCATATTCAGGTCTCCCATCAACAGTATCTCCCTTTCTCTGCCATTCTAAGAATGCCTTCTATCATATCCTTGTCCATTCCCTCCCCTGACATGGGGGTCTGTATACAACCCTATGCGGATTGTGGTGCCTTTCCAGTCTCCAAGGTGACCCACAGTGCCTCCTCTCCTCCTCTGTTACTCTTTTGTTCAGTTGCTTTTATCCCTTCCTTTACATAGAGCTACTCCTCCCCTCTTCTCCCTGCCTGTCTCTCCTGTAGGTTATGTGCCCGGTATGTTAACATCCCAGTCATGGTTCTCTGTACCATGTTTCTGTGACTCTACGATATCCAGGCATCCCTCTTCCATCAAGGCCACCAGCTCAGAGCTTGTTGCCCAGACTCCGGGCATTGGTACTCATTACCCTCCACTTCCTGATGGCCTTACTCCCTTTTGCCCCATCCCTGTCCTTCTTGCCTTTGTCACTTTCTCCATTTACCCCTGCCCTTCTCCCTATTGACACCTCTATGTTGGTGACTGCCGCATTTACTACCGTGATTATTTGGGAGGGGCTAGGATTTCCCTGCTCCTTTCCAGTGCCTCCCCCCTTGGCTAGTTTAAAAGCTTGCCAATGAAGCATTTAAACCTATCACCTAGGATCCTGGTTCCCCTCCCGGACAGATGCAGCCCATCATGCCAATATAGGCTTGCATCACTCCAGGTGGACCCCCAGTCCCCAATGAAGCCAAATCCCTGAGCTCCACACCAGTTTTTCAACCACTGATTGAATCCCATGGTGCGGAACACCCTAGCCTCTCCTATGCCACAGATGGGCAGCATCTCCGAGAAGGTTACCGTGCGTGCTACTTGACTAAGGCCCCTCCCCAATTCCATAAACTCTTCCTGCACTTCTCTAATCCCTCTCTTAGTCAGGTCATTTGTCCCTAGGTGGACAATGACATCCAGCTCCCTCCCCTGTGCAGCTGCTCCGGCAATCCTGAGGATTCGCTCTCTGTCCCTCCAAGCCACGGCGCCAGGCAGGCACCTCACCTCCCTCTCCCCTTCCTCCTCCAGTTCTACCTTCCTAACAATGGAGTCCCCCACCAGGAGTTGTTTCCTTCCCCTGCAGGGTCCCCTGCCACCCTCCTGTGGGTCTCCTTTGTGGAGGTTCCCAGCATCCTCCTTGGTCTCCACTCGGGTGCCTCCATAGAGGAACCACACTTTGCCAGAATGGCACAGGAATTGTGGAGAGGTACAACTGGAGGGATGCGCCTCTGTTCCACCACCCTCACTCTCCCTGAGCCCACTGTGGTCCAACCGCTCCTCTTTCTTGGCAACCTCTGCGGCAACGGCAGAGGCACTGGTGGTCCCTGAATGGAAGAGGAGGTCCCATAAATCCTGACCAACTCAGCCTGTAGATGAGCAACCTCCTCCCTCAGCCCAGAGAGGTGCCTGCAGATGGGACAACACCGCATCCTCCAGAATGTCTCCTGGAAGACTGCTGCTCCACAGCCACTGCACTGCACCACTCCAATCATGTCTTATTTCTGGCCCCTTAACTGTTTGCAATCCTTACTCTTTCCTCTGTTTTTCTTTCCTCTCTCTCCTTACTTTCTGCCTGTGTGCCCTTTAAGCTCCTGATTGTCCAGTTCTGAGACAAGAATATCCTATATTTCTCAGTAGACCAGTTACTTGCTCAGAGGCAGACCTCCAGCAGCTAGAGGGGGCCGGAGAGCTACTCTTGCCCTTCTAGGATGGTGGGTCCTTGGTGGTTCTGTGATCACTCACTTCCTGCCCCCAAACAGGAAGTTCCTGTTGTCAGTCAAATCCTGTGCCTATAAAAATAGAACTAGCTTTGGGTGGAGGAAGGAGGCAATATAGTCCCAGCAGAGAAGTTCAGTCACACAGCAGTCCTTTCTCCTGGTGTCTTCTGCCAAGCTATTAGCAGAATCTTTCTAAGGCAGTCTTTAAATGTAGCTTCCTTCTAGCTGCTCTCCCCCTACTTACTAGATCTTTCTACAAGTAATTTAAACCTCACAACAGTTAAGTCCTTTCAATCACCTGAGATTTACACCTAAATAACTGTTCAGATACCCATTCAGTTCAGTTAACCCAGACAAACACACACTTTTTTTTTGTTTTGTATGTTAGTTTTTTTTTAACCCTAAATTAAAGGTCCAAGTACAAAAGTTCTTCTACTGTAGTCCCAGCAGAGAAGTTCAGTCACACAGCAGTCCTTTCTCCTGGTGTCTTCTGCCAAGCTATAGAAGCACTATATAAATACTAATTCTTCTTCTAAATTATCAGGCTCAGTTTTAGACCCCAGGGGGGCTAGCCTCACACAAGGCCAGAACCAAATGAATTGCCCCATGTCCAGGGTTATACACAAAGAAGCCCCCCCCCTTCAAAAAACAGCCCCTAAACAGAAACACGCCCAGGTAGTAAGTAGTAGAAGTAAAAATGTTTAGTTTTATCCAGGAATAAGACGGTACAATCACTCCATTAGAAACAAAGCGTCCTGTTTACAAGGTGGTCCTGTTTAAAAATTAAAATTATACATTTAAATAAGTATAACATAACACAACACACATAATAAACATGCTTTAAAGATAAACTAAGACACAGATGTAATGTATATCCAAAATCATTGCTTATATCTGTCAAGAAACAGCATTTCATCCATTACACCTATGAGAAACAGACAGTTCTTGTTTTAATGCTGTAACAAACATTTCTGAGCTTCTGCACTGCAGAAGAGAAGACATCGAGAGGTCAGGCTGCGGAGGGAGCGCCCGGTCAGGGGGCCTATATACTTGCCTGGATCTGAGGGAGTCGTTGCTTGCTGGAGAGCATGGGCTGTAGATTTAGCAGAGCCGGCCACACTGTAGAGGAGAAGAGAGTGAGGGGTGAGGCTGTGGAGGGAGCGCCTGGTCAGGAGTCTCCGCTGGGGAAGGAGAAAGAAGGCACAAGTTAATATAGGTTGAAATCAGTGGGCGGGGGTCCAGACAAATAGAAGAGATACAAGAGAGCAGCGGGGGGGGGGGTTAAGTAGAACAGAGAGAGATTTAGGAAGAGGAGACACAAGAGAGCGGGGGGGAGACAGGAAAGAGAGAGATGTAGGAGAAGTTAGCAACAGAAAGGAAAAGCACAGACACAGTGTCGGGCTAGGCAGGTTTTTTCACACTACACCCTTAGGCAGTATTAGCAATGTAAAATAGCTTGAAATAGTAACTAATAGTGGCAATATTTGGGAAAATAGCTTTATACACTTGCTAACCACTTAGTTAGGAAGTAAAAGAATAATATACTTATTTTTAACCAAGAGACTAGGAAAGGAAAATCTGGCATATAACCATCAGTAGCTGCAGTTTCTAGTGAGGCCACTAGGACAGAGGTAGCAGGGATAAGCGTCCACTCAGGAGCAGACAGTGCAGGGTGCCGAAGTTCAGTCAGCTGCTCAGTATGGTCGTACCTTGCCTGGATCCGAGGGCGTGTTTGCTGGCTGAACACAGGTGGCAGCTTTAGCAGAGCCACCACACTGCAGAGGAGAAGAGAGCGAGGAGTCAGGCTGTGGAGGGAGTGCCCGGTCAGGAGACTTCCGCTTGCTTGGATTCGAGGGAATGTTTGATGGCCGGAGAGCATGTGCAGCAGTTTTAGCAGAGCCAGTGGCACTGCAGAGGAGAAGAGAGTGAGGGGTCAGGCAGTGAAGGGAGTGCCCAGTCAGGATGCCTCCACTTCTGTGGATACTAATGTCCTAAAAATGATAGCAGAATAGGCCTAACAGTCTTTTGTGTCTTCTCATTTGGTCAGCCCCCACCCTGAGGAATCTGAGGGAGTGTTTGCTGGCTGGAGACCACGGGCAGCCGCTTTAGCAGAGCCGGACACACTGCAGAGGAGGAGAAGACAGCGAGGGGTCAGGCTGTGGAGGGAGCACCCGGTCAAGGTAGCCACCATTGGGGAAGGAGAAGGAAGGCACAAGTTAATATAGGCTGAAATCAGTGGGTGGGGGTCCAGACAAGTAGAGAAGACACAAGAGCAGCAGGGGGTTAAGCAAGACAGAGAGAGAGAGATTTAAGAGAAATTAGCAAACAGAAAGGAAAAGCACAGACAGTGTCTGGCTAGGCAGATTCTTTCAAACTGCACCGTTGGGCAGTATTAGCAAGGTAAAATAGCTCAAAACAGTAACTAACAGTGGCAGCAGCTGCTAAAATAGCTCTAAACAGTTACCAACCACTTTGCTGGGAAGTAAAAGAATAATACATTTCTTTTTAACCTACAGAAAAGGAAAGCACAATGTGACCTATAAACACCTATAGCTGCAGTTTCTTGAGAGGGCAATAGGACAGAGGTAGCTGGGAGGAGCGTCCAGTCAGGAGCAGGCAGTGTAGGGTGCCGAAATTCAAAAAGCCACTCAGCATGGTCGTACCTTGCCTGGATCTGAAGCAGTCCTTGCTGGCTATATAGCCGGCTGCAGTGCAGTGGAGGAGAGAGCGAGGGTTCAGGCTGTGGAGGGAGCTACCGGTCATGGAGTCTCTGCTTGCCTGGATCTGAGGGAGTCTCTTCCGGCTGTAAAGCACGGGCGGCGGCTTTAGCGGAGCTGCCACACTGCAGAGGAGGAGAGAGTGAGGGGTCACACATACACACACCGCAACACCCCAAGAAAAGCACATCGCCACCACACACACCAACACCCCAAGACACATACACACCACCTTCCATACCACACCCCACACACATTCACCCCCCCCACACACACACACTCCCCACACAAACAACCCACCAACACACCATGCACATAAGACACCCAGACAGAGGGTTTTGTTTCATACTTATGAATTTATTTAACAAGTAAGAATATCATAATTAATTTCTTATCTCCTGTTAAACACTAAAGAAACCATGAAGAAATAATGTTCTTTCATGACTCAAGGCAGAGGAACTATTTTATGTTAATTTTAGGTTATAATTTAAAAAAAAATTTACATAAAAACCAAGCATCAATACCTCAAGACCAACTTACAATAGCAATAAAGATTCAATTCCGGGGGGGCCTACGTTAATGTTCAAGATAATCACCACGTGGGGGCAATATAGCACTTGGCTTGTGTCATTTCACACCACACCACAAGGGGATGATTAACTAGAACATGGATGTTAACTCCGTTGTTTATTATTGCTTAAAAATACAGATGAAATAAACCAATAGTGCAGAACTGACCCTTGCGCAGGTGTTTCAAAACCTTAGCAGTGGTCAGCTCTGCACTGTTGGTTTCTTGCATCTATAGTCTATTGGGAACATGGACCAATGTTAATCTCTTGGGGCCACAGTGCTAGGGTTCTGTGCCTCTACCACACCCCAGTGAACTGGACACTGTGCCTCCCCGCCCCAGTGGACCGGACACTGTGCACCCCCCCATGGTCAAATACTGAAATGCTACCTTCTCCAACACAAGCATGCAGGGCTAGTTAAAGGAAAATCCTACTAGCCCGATACAAAATCTACCAGAATTTGGCTAGTGTGCTGGTGCAGGTTTTGAACCATTAGGGTGTTGACAACACATCAGATACAGTGGTCATGGTTAATTGGTTGAACATCTGATAATTGGGGACCATTTGATACAGGGGAATATCTGATGGCCATTTCTTTGGAACTGAGGGTCTGCTCATCCTGTAACCAGACCCAGTCACTAACTTTTATTCACTCGGTCACCACCACTTACAGCCCTGGTACAACACTGAAGTCCTCATTCCCACAAGTCTGACACTGCTCACCATCTACTCTTTATTTTCACACTGACTGAACAGTGCATGTCACTCCCTCCTTCCCTCCTCCCTCATACTTCCTCTCCCCACCTTCTCTTCAGACCTCTCCTACCAAAAACTCTTTCTTCCTTCACTCTATCCCCAATGCACCTCCTGTACTCTAGTACTAATTTTACCAGGAAAGCACCATTGGGAAAAACTCCTTTACAAACTAGCTAACTAACTTTATTAACTTTGTTTTTTTTTCTCATTTAGATATTTCCTGAAGAAGACCTAAGGTCGAAACGTAAATTTTTAACTCTATTTTCTATTTTCAGCATGCATTTAATATAACTATTTTGTTTTGCTTTTATATCTTAACATACCTGTTACTGTCATACGAACATAGAATTACTTTGTCAGGTACACGCATGTATTATCTTCCATTTGTAAACCATATTCCTTATTAGGGGTTGAAGCCCCCCTGGACCCCGCCCCACACCCCAATCGGCATTGGGGTGCATATTGAGGGTTGTCGGTCCTAACTCTCACCCATTCTTCTATACCTCTGCTTCTTCCCACATGTGATGGGGTGAGAGTTAGGACTGAACCTTACGCGATGCCGGTTGGGGTGTGTAAGGGATCCAGGGGCTCAACCCTAACACCGAATATCCTCGCTTTTGTCACTGTGGAACAACCCTAATGCATTACACTGAGTTTTTTGCCTCTAATATATGTATATCTACAGTGGTGTCCTCCAGGATGAAACCCAATTCTGCAGCATTTTGCAGCACTCTGCAGAATGCTGCAGCAGACCTACTGAATAAAGCAATGTAATTTCAATGGCAATTAGTCCCTTTTGTCATTCAGGAAAATGTGACACTGCCAGGATGAAGTGAATGCCACACTTTCCTGCATGACAAAAGGGACTAACTGCAATTGAAATTACATTGCTTTATTCAATAGCTCTGCTGCAGCATACTGCAGAGTGCTTTAAAAGTGGGTTTCATCCTGGGGGGGGGGGTGCCTCTGTATATATATACTCATTGCACAAAAATCTGTTAATGCATCAGTTAGAGTGAATAATATAGCAACAAAAGCAAGAAAAAATGAGGCGTTAGGGTTTCTAACCCTAACGCCCCACCCCCAGTGTTCCCTCCCCTACCATTCCACCCCACCCTCCACCCTTCACACCAACAGGAGTCTGGGTGTACGTTGAGGTTGATGGCCTAACTCTCACCCATTCCATGTGTAAACAAGCTGAGGTGCTGCAGTACAGGAGAACAGGGTGAAAGTTAGGCCAACAACCCAGCGCCTGTAACACCTGTGGTGTGTGAGAGGTGGAATTAGCAGGGGTGGGAAGCACTTAGTGGAGCGTTAGGGTTGGAAACCCTAACGCGTCATTTCCTGCATTTGTTGCTATAGTATTCCCCTAACTGACGATTAATGGAGTTTCGTCACAATGAAATTCTTTTTCAGATAGGATAACGATCCTCATTGTGCTGTGGAAGCGCAGGTCCCCATCCCTCCATCCAGACAGTACAACAGTATCCATATGTCAAAGTGGGAGCACGGTGTCCTTTGACCCCGCGCTCTCATCCCTCCACAGATGTGCATATGTATCTAGCTGTGGAAACACAGGGATCTCTGGCCCCTGCGCTTCCACACATAAAGTTATGAACAGGCATAGCGAAATCGCAACAAATAGTCATAACTGTACCATCTTAAATAAATTTCACCACATGTTCAACATAACTGTCTTATCACCTCACTGCATGTACCCAGTACAGAAAACCTTCAAATCCCCGTGGAAATGTAATTCTGCACGACTGTAATGACGTTTTATGCCACAGATGTAGAACAACATTTTTGGCAGGATTTAAAAAATTGCAACTGTACTATTCACGAGGTGGTGTGAAAAATGATAATGCTGAGAATCTGGAGTGAAAACTTGAAACAGTAGTGAAGTGACGAGCATCCGTAGAAATTGCGCAACGCACACTCGTAACTGTCATTTTCTGTACGTTTTTCACCAAATTGTCAATATGGGTTTCTTGGGACCTTCCCTCATGAACAGTAGCATTGTGATTTTGTCAATCCATTCTGACAGTTGATTTTGCACAGTGACCGCACCATTCGGCGCCACAGGTGCGAAAACACATTTTGGGCAGGATGTGACAAACGACAGCTATACTGTTCACGAGGATATGTGAAAATATGGCAATGTTGAAACTCTGAGGTGCCAAATATTAAAATTGGCAAGTTCTGACGTCATTAGAAACTACACATTGCATGCTATACTTGCAGTCATTTTTTTTGAATTTTCACTAAATTTGCAACATGGGCTTTTGGGACCCCACCTCATGAACAGTGGCACTGTTGTTTCATTAATTGGTCCCGAAAGGTGATTCTACATAGTGACCATGAAATCACTTTTCGGGACCGAGTAACAAAATGACAGTGTTCATGAGGTGGGGTCCCAAGTACCCCATGCTGAAAATTTGGGGTCAAAATTCCCAAAAATGGCTGAGATATCATCCAATGTCGAACCCCCCATTGCCAGCCATTACACGGTGCTTACCTTTGAGTCTTCAATTTGTGGTTCAGCATTTAAGAGTGCAGACGTGTCCCGGTCTTCAGAGGATGACAGCGCCGACCTCGGAGGAAGTATATGAGGTAAGGGGAGGTAAGGGAGGTGGGTGCTCAGCGGGAGGGTGGGGATGGGGAAGGGGACTAAGAAGACGAAGGGACTATTTTCTTTATTCCAGGTTTAATAAACAAATATCACATTATGGAGCGGTTTTCTTTATTTATAGGAACTAACAGTGAACAAATATGTGGGCACACTGGGTGGGCTCCCCAGTGTACCACATAATTGGGGGTACAGCATGCTGCCCACCAGAGGTTAGGCACCCCCATCGGAAGGCATTCTTTAAAAAGTAATATGACATTTGGGCACACTAGGGTGGGCTCCCAGTGTGCCACGAGTTGTGAGGGGAGGAATACATGCTGCCGACAGGGGAACTGGGCACCCCCATCGGCAATAAAAGTGTTGGGGGGAGACACTAGACTACCGGGATTGGACTTGGTGGTAATTAGAAGTGACACTTCGAATTACTATGGTACTGATGTGAAGAGTCACTTCTAATTACTTTGGGTTCCACCACCACTTACTGCATGCTTTTGCAGGTGGTATTTAGCACGATGCTACCAGTGGCGCAACAATCTGTAGCACGGCGCTACTATTTTGAATATGCTGGTGCGCTGGCATTAATGGCCACTCCCTTACTTCCCCCCCCCGCATACATTAACTTTTGGCGTCTGGCAATCACATACCGGCGCACTGTGGCTTTTGAATATTGAACCAGTGCAAATTCAGCGCTATTCCAGTGCTACGGATTTGCGCCGGGCACAAGTCTTTGAATATCTGGCCAGGAAATCTAATGCAGTGGCAGCAGGAAATCTTTTAACGCAGTGGTGGTGGGTGGCCCTGTTAACACCTGTAAGTGGCTCGCTTTAGCAAACAGAAAAAAAACACAAATAAACCTAGCTATAGTCATTTAAAGTCACACATAATCATCTCTCTCCCCACTTACATTGAACCGATTTTATTTCTTTTTGTCCACAATTTCATGACATGTGCTGCACTATTATCTTCACTGTTGGCAGCACAATTAAACACAAAATAGGGTTTGAGTTCTAAAAAAGATTAGAACCCTATAGAATCTTTTCAAAGATTCTAGACTGTAACCAGAACCCAGAACTTCAGCAGTTTGACAACCCTAATGGGGTCGCTCAGTGTACTGTATGGTGTTGTGAGGTGTGACACAGTGCATATGGTATCGAGTCAGTGAGTGTGAGAGTGTACAGTATGTGTATTTGGTCAGAGGGTGTGCATCATGCAAGGAGTTGGGCAGTGATGTGACCGCATGCATGGGATCGGTCGGTGTGACAGTGAATGGTGGAATGGGGTTTTGAGGTGTGACAGTGTACGTGGAATGATGGTGTCTGTTGGTGTGACAATCTGCATGGAATATGGGGTGGGTGGGTGTGACACCATACAGGGGCATGGGGTAATGAGTTGTGGCAGCGTGCATGCTGGTATTGGGTCAGTGAGTGTGACCCAAGTATATGGTGACAGGTGTGATAGACTGTATGTCAGTATGTGGTCGGTGGTTGCGAATGTGTGAATGAGAGCAAGGGGTCAGTTGGTGGACGCAGTATAGTGCAGTGGTTTAAGGCTCTGAGCTGCAAACCTGGAGACCTGGGTTTGAATCTCACAGCCCCCACTTGCATACTGTGTGACCCTGAGCAAGTCACTTAACTTCCTTGTGCTTCCAGGTCACACCTGGAAACAAACCTTCAGCTTAGCGTGTCTCTCCTGGTTAAAAAAAAAAATTCAAAGGGAGTCAGAACAGGGATCAGGAAAAGTGACAAAGTACAGTAATATTTACAGTAATTGCACTGAACCCCTGGTGTGCCCATGGTACAAACTATTCAGAGCTGAATAGGGGAAGATTACACAATGGAGGAGGTAGTAACAACAACAAAAATGGAAAGGGACCTGGGGTTAATTATATCAGATGACCTTAAGGTTGGCAAGCAATGTGAGAAGGTTGTAGGGAGGGCTGGGGTGATACTGGGATGTGCCTGAATATAGGCAACATTGTTGTCTAGTGTACTTACCCGGTAAACAAAAACCAAATAAAATGTATATGGAGAGGCATCACCAGCAGAAAACAAGCAGTTGTTATGCCCCTGTATAGACAGTTGGTGAGACCCCATCTGGAGTACTGCGCCCAGTTCTGGAGACCCCATCTCCGCAAGGACATAGACAGGATGGAGGCAGTTCAGGGGAGGGCAACTAAAATGGTGCAGGGTCTGCAAGAGAAGCCATACGAGAAGAGACTAAAGGAGCTTAATATGTATACCCTTGAGGAAGGGGGGGGGGACATGATAGAAACATTTAAGTACCTCAGTGGAATCAACAAAGTCCAAGAGGTAGCATCTTTCAGAAAAAAGATGTGCAAGAACAAGGGGACACAGTTTAAAGATAGAGGGGGGCCGACTCAGGGGCAATGTGAGGAAGTATTTTTTCGCAGAGAGGGTGGTGGACCCATGGAACAGCCTTCCAGAGGAGGTTGTGGGGTCTAAAACTGTGGGAGAATTGAAGAATGCATGCGACAGACATAAGGCAATTTTTGTGGGGGTTAGGAAGAAATAGGCTGTTGGTTAATAGGATCTGCAGCTTATCCTCTAGGTAGGGAAATGGGCAGACTAGGTGGGCCAAGCGGTCCGTATCTGCCGTCAGAGTCTGTGCGTCTATGTGGCAGCGTGCATGGGGGTCTTTGTTAATGAGGTGCAACAGCGTGCATGGGGTCAGTGGGTGTCTCTGCTTACATGTGGGTATGGGGTCATGAGCTGTAATAGCATACAATAGTTATGAGGTTGCAGTCAACAAAACACTTGCAGCAGGATACGGATCAACAACATTAGCCATGGCATTTAAGGATCTGCCCCCGCTTTGGGTTATGTAACATCCACAATTACAGCCACAGGCTACCGCCCCTTAAAGGGCTTTGAAGAAATAGGAGGAATAAGAGGGCCAGCCACGCCTCCCTGTTTCACTCGCCTGTCATTAGTGGACATAATGTAGCAAGATAGATACTACATTACATACAGAACACATTGCTTATTTATTATCTATCATCCCACCTATGCTTGAAGACTGATAACACAACAGCAACTCTCTATTGCAGTCACAGCATAACGCATAATAAATGCGTCATTACATGCAAAAGCTTTAATGGTTAAGTGCTAACTTGCCTAGTATCTCTAATCCATAAAAATGCATGCAAGCAACCTGTGTTTGTGTGTTACAATGAAACATACCTCTCAGCCTCCTGCCTCATAAAACAGGGACAAGGCTTACAAAAATCAGGGATGAAGGACCAAAATCAGGGACACATCTTCAAATTTCATGATATCGAAAGAAGAAGGAGTCTGTAACTTTAATACTTGACATTATCTTGTGCTTACAACACCCACTGTTTTTTGGTCACAAAAACACAATTTTTAGGAGGGATGGAGTAAAATTGTAAGGCAAAATCAGGGACAGTTGAGAGATTGCAATGAGACAATCAAAGCGTACCGCTTTTCATAGCACCTTCAGACTGTTTTGCCACACACAACATGACGCGCAGGCGCGGCGCTCAGTGTACTCGTGCTAGCAACGTTCGGGGCCGGGGGGCGTTGCCATTGTCTAGTCTCCCTCTCCCAGCTCTGTGACCCCTAGCGTTCTACCTAGAACCTTTTTCACCCGAACCGGCTTCCGTACCGCGAGCTGCGTGCACGTCACCCACCAAGATGGCAGCGCTCGAGAGCGTGGTAACGTTTGTGAGCCGGAACGGGATTTTCCGTATCCATGGGGCTCGTCCTGGAGCCACGGGGTCTTATCAGGTACGGCAGGGCCGGTGGAGAGCGGCTGGCGAGGACGGGGTTCGAGGCGCTGCTGTGATCAGAACTGTGTCTCTGGGTAGAGTTATTATTGTCGTTGAGGCCATAGGCACTGTATATGGCCTCAGTGACAATAATAACTCTGTCCGCTCTAGCCAGAGACATCTCAACCTCCGGCCTCCAAAATCAGGGAAAAAGGACTAAAATCAGGGACACATCTTCAAAAATGGCAGTATCCACTCAGGAAGCTGGTAGAATAAGGGGGTTTGTGTAAAATGCGTTTTCTAAGGAAAAACACGTTTGCAATTTTAATGTTTGACATTATTTTGTGCTTACAACCCCCGCTGTTTGGTCAAGGAAACATGATTTTTAGGAGGGACAGAGTAAAATTTTGAGGCAAAATCAGGGACAGTTGAGAGGTATGCCGGGCACCGAGCTCAGGAGGGGCTCACCTGAGGAGCCGGCATCACCGCTGGCATTTACTGGTTTGGGAAACGGGCGCATTTCAAGTGACTTGTCTGGGGCCCCAAAATTCATAGCTGCAGCCCTGCTATTGTGTATGCCAATGTCACTGAGAGTGCAGCAGACACCACTCGAGTACACCTGTCAAACTGTCTGGGATTGCACTCCTGGCCAGCGAGACGACGCTCCAAAGCGGGAAATATAATTACCAGGCAGGGCTTGTAGCTCTCAATTTGTGCAGCACCGTCACTGGAGAGAGGAACACCGGTTCCCCTAAGCTTGCTGTTGTGCAGGGCCGCAGTAATTGGGGGGATGTTGTCCGGGCACCATACTGCTCAACCTCTCCGCTTTAAAATGTGCAGCAGTGGCCTTTAAAATATGAGGCAGTTTGGCACAGTACATAGCGCATTGGCACCACCTGCTTTATATACTGTTTTTGGCAAGTTCATTTAAATGCTTAGTGAAGTAGGAGGGGTGCAGGAACCATAGTCCACCTGTAACTCTGAACACAGAAAGAACAGGCTTTGCACTTGCGGAAATAGCATAAGAATTCACCCAAACTCTGGAAATGTTCCCAAAATTTGCAGCTTTATTCGAGTAGCTTATGAGCATACCCTTCAACTGTCCCTGATTTTGCCTCAAAATTTTACTCTATCCCCCCTAAAAATTGTGTTTCTGCGACCAAACAGCTGGGTTTATAAGCACAAAATAATGCCAAACATTAAAGTTACAGACTTGTTCTTCCTTAGAAAATGCATTTTACACTAAGCCCTTTATTCTACCAGCTTCCTGAGTGAATATCTCCAATTTTGAAGAAGTGTCCCTGTTGTTGGTCCTTTGTCCTTGATTTTTTTAAGCCTTGTCCCTGATTTATGAGGCAGGAGGTTGAGAGGTATGCTTATGAGTGAAAAATCACAGACCAAGCTGAAAATCAGTCCTACCCCGGCGCTTCCAGAATTACTTCTCTTCCTCAGGGAGCGTGGCAGCAAACGTCAGAGTGTGTGTATATGTATGTGTATATATGTGTGTGTGTGTGTGTGTGTGTGTATATATGTATACATTATATATATATAAAATATTTCTCAACTGTACTACATTATGAGGAATGTTCCTAATTTTACTTCACAAAATCTCCCTGTTCCACATTGTGAGGACTTGTTCCACTTTCAAAGTCAATATTTCATAGCAAAAATCCATAGTAAATGATGCAAAAAATATATTCAATTAATAACAGACTTTCTGAACATAAATGCAACATGTTAACAGTGTTTTGAGCTTAGGTAAAGATTTGATTAAGTGTTCCACATTTTTCCCATTTGGTCCACATTTTGACAGGCAATATTCCACATTTGGGGGAAAAAGGTTGAGAAGTATAATATACGTATATGTGTGTGTGTGTGTGTGTGTATGTATATGTATGTGTGTATATATATATATATATAAAATAACACACACACACATATTATTACGTTAGTATTACACATTTCCATCGTGGCATCCCCAACCCCATATACAAAAAAAATCCTAATACAAAATGAATAAGTGACATAATAGATAATGCAGCAATCTACTTCTAAATATATTAAAAAGACTGCTCTGATAATTACCATCGATCAATAAATTTTTTTGGCACATGTAGCCAGCCGCTTTAAAAGCGCTTATGAAGCTAACCAACTATTAAATTTTAGAAAGTAACTTCAAGGATGCAGTCTAAACAGAGAGACAGATGCTTGGAAAAGGAGCACTGTGATCCAGCATAATCCTAATCAGAGATTTATAAAATTATAGTAGATTCAGTTTACATAATAAGCTTAGATGGAGCAAAAAACACACCACCAGGGATACATAAAAGAAAATGGGGGGGGGGAAGAGTAAAGGGAAGGGGAGAAATAACAAAATCTTCCTGTGTTTAATGGTTGTAGTTTGTATGTTCAGAAGCAGCTGCAAGACATAAAATAAGCATGGTCGCATATCAGGTTGCTACCCCAAAAATGTGATTTGCTAATCAAGTGCAGCCATGATTAGCAGAAGTGGCTAATCAATGGATTTGCCACATTGTAGTAAAAATAAGTCTAATTGCAGTACTATTTTCCAGCAACTGTGTTGAAACATAGAACTTGTAGTAATTTACCTCCCATGTTGACACTTTTTCCACACAGTTGCACTCTACTGGACTGTATATAGATACAAATATACATTTTGTGACATTGCTCCTCAAACCTGACTGCTTGCTAATCAAAAACATTTTTGAATAAATATTGCTGAACAGCTTTCCCAAACCAGTTTATGCCTTGTAACAGTAGGAAGAACATACATACATTTTCACAGAGTAGGGATACATTTGTGTGTATTCGTAGTGCTAGGAAAACTGTACAGCAATTAAGTGGTATGATTGTTCAGTCCTGTCCTGTCTCCTGTGACAATACTGAATATCCCTACCCCTAAACAGCTGATATTTGGAATGATACTTGTTCATTTGGACCCATTTCTTATGAAATTAACAATTCAATTGGTATCGCTTTATTTTTTTCACTTCAGTTTTTGTAATACACAGATCCATCATTCGTGTAAGTGGACAGTTACTTTTCTGCCACTGTCTTTCCTGGACATGGGAACACTGCATCACAGTCTTGCATCTCATGATTCAGTGAGAGGAGAGGTTATCGTATCATGAGTGATCGCACTGTTTGGGGGTGTTCCTATTATTCTGGAAGAATGTGGTGCGTGTACATCAAGAATTTGAAACAAAATAAGACTGGTACAGCTATACCAATAACATGCATTTTAGTTCTAATGAAGTAAAAAAAACAAAAAAAAAAACAACCAGCAGCCTTAATGAGTTTTGGAGTAGGTAAGCAATCATAAAATGTGAGTTTTAAACTAGAAGTAATATGATGAAAAATGGTCAACGGTGTCCCTTTAAACAGACAAGACCAGTGGAACCCTACTAACTGCTGTGTAATTTACCCAGTGAGTTGAGTGTATATTTAAGCAACAATGCAAATTCTCACTGGCCGGCACATTGTGGCACCAGCGCAGTCCTGTGAGGGATTTAGAGAATGCACTCTGTCCCCCCACAGAGTCTGTTTATTACCTTTGCTATCAGCCCTCATTTTTTTCAATTGATAAAAAATATTTGCCCACCTGGGCGTAACTAGTGCTGGGGGGCACGGCGCAGCTTCACTAAAGGGGCACACATCAGCTCTCCGGACACACTCCGAGGTAAAATTTCTGTTGTCTGACAGGAATCTGAAGCTTGCCAGTCACTGTCCCTTCCCAGGGAGGGAGGGTACTGCTGAGTGCCAAAGCAATCACTTCACATTTAATAAAGGTTGAACATCACCTCAGATCTCCTGCCCATCAGATTCCCTGGCACCAACTTCTTCACAGACATACCTCTATTTTCTCTTCTGATGAGTTTTTCACTTGCTGGAGAGAGGCACCCACCCTTTCAAAGGCTGTAGAAGATGGCTGCTGCCACGAAGGGCACTTTTTATCAACGCCAAACTGAAGAGGAACTTTCAGTGCAGTGTGCCAGGTGCAAGTCTCCCGCCAACTCAGAGTCAGCAGTCCCTGTCCTTCAGCAGAGAACACCAACTCCTCCCCTTTGGAATGCCCAGGACAGACCAGCTGAGCCAGTCCTCCAAGGGTGTAGAAAACAGGCACACTCTAGAAATCAGCATAATCTGGGGTTGGGGCCTATGTTTATATAATCCTTTCTTTAAAAAAAAAAAAAAAAACTTTTAAAAACAAAGCACACAGCTGAAAGCGGGAGGGAGAGACACCGGAATGGAGTTTCTCTTGCTGTGGCTGTGGCTTTGGGAGTGACGACTGTGTTGCGATTGGGTACAACAGCAGTGAGGATTGAGAGCAGCTTCACAAACTGGGATGGCTGCTTTCTCAGTTTTGGGAGTGGCAGCTGTAGCCGTTGCACGTGTGGAATTTGAGTGAGTGATGTTTGCCACATGTTTGGGGGTCATAATTTTTTGTTGTTGTTGTTTTGCTGCTGAGAATGGAGTGGAACTTTGGTTGTAAATGTTTTTACAGCCTGCTAGTAAATTTGTGACTTTAGTTGTCAGGGAAAATTGTGACTGAAATGTTTCTGAATAGAGTACACAGTATAGTGATTTTGTAAAAATTTGTGTGACTGGGTCGACTGGTACTTGATATGTGGGTTGTGGGTAGATTTAGTCATGACCAGATGATCGTCTTTGCCAGTCAGGTTTCAGGATTTGTGATGCCCATAGTATAATTTACGATAGAGAGTTTCACAGTCAAACGGGTGGGTAGTGTCATTAAAGAGAGTGAGTTTTCTGGAATCATAGCAGGCAGTCAGGACTTTTATTCATCTTGAGAGAGAGAGACAGACAGAGAAATGGACAGACAAGGTGTGTTCTGTCAGCACCAGTTCCGTACAACGTCATGGGCAGGCAACAGATATTTCAGGGTTTTAAATAGCTGGTATAGCACAGCAAAATACTACGCAAAACGGGGCAATGCTAACCATTTCCAAAGATGCACAGCAGTAGACTGCCAACCATTTTTTTCATTTTTCTTCACCCCTTTCCAGTCTGGATTTCGGAAGAACCACTCAAAACCAGTTCCCCCCTCAGGCTCACTGACTCCGTCCTCACTGGGATGGACGATGACCTGATCACCTCGGCCATCTTTGTCAACCTAGCCAAAGCGTTCAACACTATCTCCCATACTCTACTACTCTCCTCATCTGCGACAAACTGGTTCAAATCCTGTCTCATCGGTATGACCCAATCAGTAAGAATCGCTGATTCTGTCCCCCCCACCCCATCAACACTGGTGTCCCCCAGGGCTCAGTGCTTGGTCCCCTGCTCTTCTCCATTTTCCTTATTGATCTTCCCACTGCCTGCTCTACCTCCTCCATCCATATGTATGCCGATTACAATATCTTGTCACCTCTGGCAAAACCCCCGTGGCTGTGGAATCCGGCCTACAGCATGACTTCAGTGATGTTCAGCTCTGGTTTGCATCCCACCAGCTTTTCCTCAACGCCAAGAAGACCGTCTCCATGACCTTTGGTACCAGGCAGAGGCTTTCTTAGCTTACTACCCTGCCCACTCTCCACACCCTAGACGGGACAACTCTTGAGGACTCATCCTCATGTAGATATCTCGGAGTTTGCTTGGACCAGCACCTCAACTTCTCTCTGCACATCAGCGCCATCCTGAAGAAACTGCGCCCCAAGCTTGGTGCCCTGTACAGGAATCGCAGTTGCATCCCACTGACTGCGAGGCGCGAGCTTGTCCAGAAGATGATTCTCCCCATCTTTGACTACTGTGGCGTAGTCTATGGCACTGCTCCCAAATCGTCCCTAACCAGATTGGACACTGTCTTTCACTCGTTCAGTCGCTTCGCCCTCGACTCTCCCTCTCGTACTCATCACTGTGAACTCTATCACTCCCTTGCTTCCCCTCCACTAGCAAACAGGCGCCTCTCCCAGTGTGCCAAATTAACCTCCAGACTCTGGCTTGGAGTTCACCCTTCCTACCTCTCATTCTTGCTCTCTTCACCTCCGCCTCCCAACCACTCCCTCAGATCTATTGATTCCCGTACCTTGGAGGTCCTTCGCCGCTCCACCCACATTGGCCAGACAGCCTTCACCTACCGATTCCCGAAAATCTGGAACTCCCTTCCTTCCCAAATTCGTCACTCCTTTTCCACCTACTCCCGTCATTATTCCCTCCATAACTTCCTCTCTCCTATTTGTTCGTGTTATAACCCCACAACCTCGTCTATTCCTAGATCCAGCCTTCCAACTCCTTACACCCCTTGCAGGGTTCTCAGCATCCTGAAGGGGCACTGGGGGGTTTGGCTGGCTCCCCTGCTTTCTGTACCCATCTCCCCTTCCAGGGCTGCTTCACCTTCCTGAGTTGGCAGTGTTGGTTGTTTTCCCCCTTCCCCCCCTCCTCCCTCATGCCCCTTCCTCCTAGCCTGTCAGCACTTTTAGCCACTCCTGCTCCGAGCACTTATGTTCCTCCTTGAGTCTGCTCCTGGAGCTACTTTGCACTTAAGTCTGTAATCTCATTATCTGCTTACCTGTATACTGTATTTTGTTCCTGTTAGTCCATCCATTAATTGTATCATCACTGTGTTCATATCCTCCTGTATCCTCCTTCCCCCCAGGTCGCACTGTGAGATGAGCAACTTGTTGTTCAGTGTGCCCTCCTGGTGAAACATTTCAATAAATAAATATAACCTTTTTTCCAGTGAGTCTATGGCACAGTAGACAAAATTAATAAAATTATATATTTTTAAATTTTGCTAACCGTTCTGCTCCAAGTGCTATACGTTTTTACAGCTGATTAGCACTTTCACATTTAAAACTGCTAATCGGTTGTTTCGGTTTATTTAATACCCTGTATTTTTTAAAGCAGGCTACAATGTTTGTGGCATTACGTAATCTTTCAGCATTGATATGTCTCGGACACTGTGCTTCTCCCCCAGCAACCAGGGTACCTGACTCGGGGGCCACAGAAGTGCCTCTCTGGCTGCACCCAGCATAGTGCCCCACCATGACCAGAGCCCATGAGTGTCTCCTACAGTGTGCCCCCCCAAAAAAACAAACAAACTTGGATACCTGTCTCTGGAACTGCAGAAATGCCTCCCTGGTTGAATCCAGCATGGTGCTTAACCATGACCGCAGCCATCAGTGTCGGCCACGGTGGGCCTCCCAACCCCACCAAGGCAACATGACTGCAGTGTCAAACATACTGTGACCAACAAATGGTGGTACACTGGGTACAAACAGCTTGTAAGTGGCATGACTGTGTTTTGACATCTTTGCATTTTCTGCATCAGAGGAGGACATTTTGGGGTTGAAACTGGACGAAGATGAGGATTCATTGGGTTAAAACTAGATTAAAGTGTGCATAAACTTATTTTTTTAAAATATTGTAATATTTTTGTGTTTGTGTGTGTTCATTTAAAAAAAAAAAGTTCTTACTACAGGGCTCTCGGGGACGTGGATATCCGTGTCCTTTATGCAGTCTTTGTGTATCAGGATGCTTGAGTTTTTTTTCTTTCTCAGAAGTCCCTGAGAAGCTCCTTTCCAGAGCTCCAGTAGTCACTTGAGAGAGCCGCGCTGATCTGTAAGATTCTGCGGGGAGGGGAGACATGCTCCATTAGCTTCTATGGGGGCATTTTAAACTACATTTTATTTATTTATTTATTTATTTTAATGTTTCAGAGGGTGAATTTAAACAAATTACAGCCACTGCTCAACTAAATAAAGCCCTTGTTAGTTGGGCAGAGGAAACTGGGTATACAGGAAAAAATAACAAAAGCCCACATGTGCAGTGGTCGCCCTACATGATGGCACCGGTTCTTTTGGGTTGCGTCCCATGTGGATCCCTGTCAGTGCAATGCATGACCGGAGGGGGGTGCTGGATGGGACTGGGGGACTGAAAAATCATCTGAAGCAGGTGGTGATGGTGACCATTGGCCAGAATCTTTATTGTAAATAAAAAATTATACAAGGTGCAGTTTTGCACCAGGCTGTCTAAGCAACGGCAAGGCTAGCTGGCAACCCAGGGCCTGGGACATGTCTGTGGGGCTGCCATGGGGGAGAGAGATGGCAGAGCATCCAGCATCCCCAGATGCTCTCCTTGGGTGGGTGGATGACAGTTCCCAGCTATGTGAGCATCACCGGGGGCAGGAGGCACAAGCCTGTTATTGACTGCACTGGGATGGGAGATTCAGTGGTTTCATGGCACACACACCTGTTATGTTGCATGCTGTTTGACAGCCAATCATCTAGGGTGGGAAGTAAAATAGAAAAACACCCAGCACCAGCAAGATGACACTGGTGTGCTCGGGCTTCATGCCACCTGCCCAGCACAAAGGAGCCCCCCTGCTACTGAATGCAGAGAAGACATGAGGTCAGGATTGGTCTGTGCCTGTAGACCCTACTATGTGAGCGTTCCCCGTAGGGCAGATAAAGTGTAGCTCCCTGGGGTCCAGAATGGTGATGGAGTTGGGCAGTAGCCAAGCAGCTGGGGCCATGGTGGGGCAGTCAGGAGATAAAAGACCAAGAAAATAACAAGGCATAGTTATACACAGTGAGTTATTGTAATATGCGAAACACCTGTAAATAAGGAGATTGTAACACTCAGCAGTTATATGCACAAAACATTACAGAAGGTATAATTTTGCATGAGATGGTGTTTTATAACTGGTCCCCTCTGATTTTCATTTTCCATAGAAAACTGAGCCATTCTATCAGCTAGTGTCATCCCATGTTCTCCAAACCTACTTCAGCCATCATAGTCACTCCCTGTATTTTCCCATTTGTGCCACTATCATTCCTGAGATAAGGGGACCAGAACTGCACACTGTATTCAGTGGTAATCATTAAAAAATGCTGCCAGTGAATGTGTTCTTTGAAAACTCAAATCTGGTTTTGGATTCCATCCTGCCAAAAGTTCTTGGTCAAAAACAGTCTGACAGCATCCCTTAAAGGAACTCTCGCTACTCTTTTTTTTTTTTTTTTTTCCTCTGCTCCATCAGGGCAGCACGCTGCCGCCACCAGGTGGCAGTGCAGCACATTGCACCCACTATGTGGCACAACAAACTTCTACCAGCCTCCACTTGCTTTTATTTGACTGTCCCAATTTTAACTGGACCCCAGTGTTCAGGACTTGAAAATCACATTTACTCTCTTAAGTTTCTAAATGCTGCTGTTTTTGCTTTTTTTATTGTCTTTCTAGTGCTACAGTTCCTCAGCCAACAGAGCACCGACCTGCGGGATGTGCAGACAGACCTTTCTTGCACCACACAGCCGACAGAGCAGAGGGTACATGCCTTTCACCATGATAAACCGACAGAACAGCACCGCGGCAGCAGCAGTGCTGGAACAGGTACATGAAGCAAAGGTGATTGTTGCTTTCCTGTGTCAATCTCCCTTTTAGTAAAAGATTGTCTTTATGGTGCAAGCAAGCTGCTTCCATTTGACAAAGGACTGAGTATCGCCTACATGAGCCATTACAAAGGTGGTCTGAAAGCATGACAACTGTATTTTGAAGTGTATTAAATAAGCCCCAAAAACTGATTGGCAGTTTTATGCGTGAAAGTGCTAACCAGCTGTGAAAATGCATAGCACTCTGTACAGAATGGTTAGCAAAATTTAACAAAAGATACAGAGTTTTATTTTGTCTATTGTTCGATGGACCCCACCTTTAAAAATGGTTAGCAATCTACGGCTACAAATCTCATTCTGGAAATGGTTAGCACTACCCCCTGTTTTGTGTAATGTTTTGCTATGCCCTATCAGCTGTTTGACGCCCTATTTTGTATAGTTACCCGGGGAACGTCGCATCAGAAATGGGCATGGACTTCCAGACCAGTGACTGTATTACATGGGTGGCAAACTGTGTTTTTCTTTGCGGGATGGGGTGGGGATATAATTTAAATAAGTCTCCAACAGTCAACAAATAAAATATCACAGTTGGTGTCTGCAGAACTGAACTCTGTTTTTCAAGTCATTCCATTTTTTGGTTTTGCTCCTTTGCCCCCAGTACCCAATTCTTTACATACCTCAAGTCTCCCTTTACCCATCAGGCATGCCTCCTGGTGGCACACTCTGCCACCTAGCTCCCAGCTACTTCATTGTCCCTGTATCTCTGGTGTGTCCATGCCAAGGAGCCTGCTCTGCTGCCTCCCGGGGAGGGAAGCAGATGCAGGCTTTGGGACCACACATCCTTTGTGAACCATAGTAGCTTTTTCCTTCCTTTGCCCTTGTCCCTCTGCCTAATGCATTGGTTTGTTACTTCTACCGCCTTCCATTCCTCTACCCCCCCCCCCGGTTCCTTCCTTGCCAGGGTTTCTTGGATGCATCTCTCCATCCTAGTGAAGTCTGCCCTCCTGAAATCTAAGACCCTTACCTTTGTGTGGCTTGACTGTGACTCTGTACCCATAATAAATCACACTGTGTTGTGGTCGCTGGACCCTAGGTGACCCTCCACCCGGACTTCCTTGACTGTCTGCTTTGGTCAGTGCTAGGCCCAGAACCGCTCTGTCCCTGGTGGGTTCTAGCACTAACTGCCTGAGTCCTGCCTCATGTATGGCTTTCAGGAGGTCTCTGCTCTAGGCTGATGCAGCTGTCAGAATGGTCCAGTCCACGTCTGGCATTATTAAGCCCAGCAGCAATACCTCCCCTTTTGCTGCCATCTTGTGGATTTCTTCCACCATCACCTTATCCACCTTCTCCCCCTGTGCTGCAGGCCTGTAGATCACGCCTGTACGAATTGCTGTGCCGTTACCCGGCTCAGGGGTGACCCACAATGACTCAGCCTCCCCCTGTCTACCCTGTACTGCAGTTGCTTTTATGCCTTCCCTGACATAAAGAGCCACCTTCCTCCCTTTTTACCTTCGCTGTCCCTCTTCAATATGGCCTACCCAGGTACAGTTGCTTCCCAGTCGTGGTTCCCGGTGTACCACACCTCAGTTTTTGCCACTGTATCCAAGTTAGCCTCCGCCATCAAGGCCACCTGGTCTGGGATTTTATTTTCCCAGACTGCTTGCGTTTGTACAGTATACATGACCTTCATGTTTCACTACCTGTCCTCCTGCTGTTCTGCTTTTGCCCTCCTGTCTCCTTTTTACTCCTTTTTTCTTTTTCTTGCTTCTGTCCTTTCTTTGCCATTTCCCTTTTAATGAGTTCAGGTTCACCTGTCATCAGCTTATCCTCCTGATCTTTACTTTTGGCTTTTCAAACCTTTGGGGGTGGGCTGCTTGAGTTTCCCTGCTCCGATCCGCTGCGCGTCTCCCCCCCCCCCCGCTAGTTTAAATGCTTGCCATGGAAGCATTTGTTTGTTTATTTTATGACTTTGATAACCGGGTACGTATACTCATCCCAGGTACTGTTTTCAGGCATGACCCGAGCCAATACAATGGCACAGAAGCAAACGAAAGCATTGTACATAGAAACACGGAAGGCCAGTTTACACAATAATGTCAGAAGTGATAAAAGAAAAAACAGTCCATTACAATAATTGGTACAGAACATGGTAAATAAACTCAAAGAACAGTAAAAGTACAAGGTGTCGGTAACCATGGCAGACAAACAAGGGGAGGGAGGTGGGTAAGTGCTAAGAGTGGGAGGGCAATGAGAAACAAGGGAAGGGTAACTAGAACAGACTCAAGGAAATAATAGCATTCTGGGGAAAGGGGAACACTACCCATGGAAGCACTGGCAGTAAGACTCCGCTAGGAGCCAGTCCTTAAGATGAGAAATAAAGACAAGTGGTGGGTGTCCATGGAACGGAGCTTAGCAGGCAGCCTCTTCCATTGTGAGGGGGCAGCAGCTGACAGGGCTGTCCTGCCCATGTTGGTAGATACTCTGGGAACATGGGGGGGGGGGCAGTGTTTGAGTGTAGGCAGTGATGCAAGGCTCTGACTTTGAAAATGAAACTGTTCATTTAGAGCCATCGTCCCGTCCCTGGACGGGTGCAGGCTGTCACCCATGTACAGGCCCACATCGTCCCCAGGTGGGGCCCCAGTGAAGCCATAACTTTTCTCACTGTAACAGCCTTTCAAGCAAGTGTTGAAGTTTTTTATGTGGCGATTCCCAGCTCCCCCCTCCGTGGACCAGCAGCACCTCTGTGAATGTCATGGAGCTCACTACTTTCCCACGGCGCCTTCCTAACACCCTGAAGTCCTCCTGCACCTACCCTATGCTTCCCTCATCCCTGGCTAGGTCCTTTTGTCCCCAGGTGGACAGTGACTTCCAGGCCCCCGCCTTGCTACTGCTTAGGCAATCCTTAGGATCCGTTCTCCCTCCTTCTGAGCTGTGCCTCCTGGAAGGCACTTTACCTCCCTATCCACCCCACTAGCTGTGCCCAGATCCATTCCTTGGACTATTGAGTCCCCCACTAGGAGTAGCTTCCTCTTCTTCTGGGGTCCTCTGCCCCCCAGCCCCGAGTTTCCTTCCTAGAGGACCCGCTCATCCTCCCTGATCGCAACCTCGGGTGCCCCTGTGAGACTCTCCCACTCCTCCAGGACAGCAAAGGAGTTTTTAAGTTGGACCAGATGGGGGATGTGCCTCTGACCCCCCCAACCTCCCTGAGCCCACCGTAGTCCAGCCAGCCCTCTGCCCAGACAACCATTGCCGTAGTGGCTGAAGACATGGTTGCCTCTGGGTGGGGGCCAAGGTTGCCTCCCCCTGCCTGGGGATTGGCAGTCTGTGCTCTTGGCCCAGAGAGGTTCTTGCATATGGGGCAGCACCGCAGTATCCAGAATGTCCTCCTGAAGACTGCTGCCCCGCACCCACTGCACTGCACCACTCCCTGCATTATTCCCTTTTGATCTGGCAATGTCCCTCCTTTTATTATGTCTAATCCCACTTTCTGTTACCTTATACCCTAGATGTATTTCTAGCTTCTTCTTTGCTGAGTCCTCTGCCCCAAGTCTGATTTCCCTTTTTTTTCACCTTGCGGTGCTCTGCTCAAATAACTGATACGTTGTGTTATCTAGTTTCTTTACCTGTTCTGTAGTACATATCAGCTGTCTATAAAGGTGGATGAACCCAGGTTGGGTGGGATGGGGAGGGTGGGCAAGAGCTACAGTCCAGTTACGGAGAAAGTCACCTTTTTCTGGCAAAACACCGTCTGCAAAACCCAGTTAACTCTGCCCCAATACCTGCAAAAGAGCCAGTAGTTAAAGGGAAAAAAAAAGCAGACAGTAAATTCCTGGACAACTTAGCCCCTGTACCTGTAGTTAATTTAAATAGCAGAAACAAAACTAAACAAAGACTGTAAGTCCCAGACGCATCTTCCCCAGTACCTGCAAGTAAGTCTAGTTAGTCTTTAACTGAGAAATACTGGCTTCCCCTCAGCTTCTCTCGCCGGCTTCTGGGTTTTCTCCTTCCCTCAGCTCTCAATTGTTGCCACACCCTGAGCGCCCTGCATCCTGCTGAACAAATGGAAGTCCCTGTAAGTAAATGCCTAGGGGACAAAAAGGGAAGAGCAGCAACTAAAAGTAAATTACAGCTTTTCCAGGTGAGCGGTTGTGTCCTCTGACCCACGCCCCTTCTCCTGTACTTGTGGGGGAAAAGCAGTGTAAGCTGGGTATGCGACAGAGCTATTTAAACACCTCCAGCTCTTTGTTCTTGGCACCCTTTTCTCGGACTGTGATTGGTTTCCTTAGCTACAGTCCAGTTCTGGAGACAGTAACCTTTCCCTGGCAAAACGCAGACTGCAAAACTCGGTTAACACTGCCCCAATAGCTGAAAATTAGCCAGCAATTAAAGAAAAAAAAGAAAAAAAACTGTAAACCCCTGGAAATGAGTCTGAAATTATAAGAAAACTCTTGAGAAATTCCCGGACAACTCCGCTCCTGTACCTGTGGTTGATTTAAATGGCAGTTATATAAAATTGTGCACGGTTAAGAGGTGTGAGGCTTCACTGTAAACCAGTTTGTTTTTTTATTCTAGGTTCCGTCACCTGCAGAAATGACACCACCTTTTACCTCTGCTCTACCCATGACAGAAGCTGCAAAGCCCTTGGTGGATCCTGTGTTGTCATTGCCTGACGTCATAGAGCCGGTAGCAGAGACCAGCCTTGCAGCACTGGGTCTTGGAGGAAACACGCCTGTGGGATTGGTTCAGAACCTCCTGGAGTTCATGCACGTGGACATCGGCCTACCTTGGTGGGGGGCCATTGTAGCAGGTAACACTGGTGCTGTGGTGCCACTCTTGTTATAAATGTAACTACAGATGTTGGCATCTCAACACTGTGTCATCTGGTGTGTTCTTTGGGTGAGATTTGTATGCTTGTTTGTTTTTTAGACTATCCATGGTTATGGTATCAGATGTTACTCTGCAGGAAAAGATCAGAGGGTGCATCCCCATGAAATTTCTTCTTAGACGGGCTTGGGCAGACAAGATGGGCCCGCTAGGCCTTTTGTCTGCCTTCATTTTCTCAGTTTCAGTTGCCTTAAAAGAAAGAGTGATCTGCATACCCTAAGGCGAGCCATTCTGGCACATCGAGGACACAAGGAAAAATGCTTAGAGTGTAGCAATACATTATGATCCCCCCCGGATGGTAATCTGTTTTTATAAAAATAAATAGCACTGGTATCATGCAGTATAATATACTGTGAAATAGCGTGATGAAACTGTCTTGACACTCGCACTTCTGCTGCTGTAGCAGTCTGCCCTGATTCAGGTGTGTCGGCTTCCTGGTTACCAACCTCGGCCCACCACACTTTTTCCTTGCAGTGTAAATGCTACAGATTATTGTGATAATCAACATATTGGGACTTTTTGGACAAATGCTATGATCTTCTAAACTTGTTTTAGTGCCAAAAATAGGTAGAAGATGTTTCTTTTAAAAAGTAGTCAGTTGTTTCTTATTTCGTATGTAGTTTTCTTTTTACAGTTGCTCATTAGGGTTCTGTCTCTTATGTTAGGTGTGATATAAAGGGCAGTGCTTTATCTGGAGACTGACATACCTAGCTCTGTTCCTCTTCATGGACTCACATGGTGACAGCACAGGTGACAAACCTTGCAGCAGGTGATTGGCTCTTCATGGTCAGTTGTGATGTCACAGACTGTGAGGCCATAGGACTCATGATGTATGAACAGGAATAGGACTAGCTGTATTAGCCTCCAGATAGTGCGGTGTTTCCTACATCACAGCAAAAAGGAAAAGAATTGCTCAGATAAGAAGTAGAAATTCACTACTTTGAAAGTTAATATTAATTTCTGGGAGTACACTAGCTGTTAATGTCTTGACACTGATTGGTTAAAATCAGTGTTAGTGATTTATAAGAACTGCACTGAATGTGTGAACCCCCCCCAGTAATCGCACTTTAGGGTCAGAAATATTTACCTATAAGTAGGCATTGTGCCTGGTAATTGGGACAGCTTATATTGATGTTGATTATAAAAATGGCCATTATTTGTAACCAGAAACGTCTCACCTTAACTGGTAGCGGAGAGATGTCACACAGCTGTGTGTGTGTGTGTGTGTGTGTGTGTGTGTGTGTGTGTGTGTGTGTGTGTGTGTAACAGGTAGTGAACCAGGCTGCTTCTCGGGGGACACTCGGTGGTAGAACACACCAGACACCAGTTCAGAGTAAATGAAATATCAGCTTTACTTTAGCAAAAAAAAAAAATTTACATTCAGCTTAACACACAGATCTTACTTTGAGAGGGTTCCTGCAGTAGGTCTTCACACATAGGACTGCGCCCCCTGGCGTCGGGTCCGAACGGCAAACTTGTAGCTAGCAGTCGTCAGCAGGAACCACTCCCCGATGTCAGCCCAACTATAAAAGGGGCAGTCCCGCGCCCGCCTTCCAGTTCTTTCCCACTGTCGCTTCAGTTCATTCAACAGACGTGGTAGAACAGCAGTCAGTCGCCCGCTTAGTATTCTGTGTTTTTCGTCTTATTCTACATATTTTTTTCTGATTAACGCGTATATGTCGTCTCGTCTTAAGAAGAAGTGCTACAGGTGCGACATCCAAATCCCGCATGGGGATGACCACTCCCGCTGCCTCCTCTGCCTGGGGCCTAAGCACAACTCGGCTGAGTGTGCTGTTTGCCTAGGGTTTAACCAGGGCACACGGACCCAATGCAAGCGGACCCTTGAGGCCCACCTTTTGACCCAACGGCTGGCTTCTATGGAAAAGGAGCTCCAGGAGCTTAGGGAGAGGTCGTTGTCACCGGCCCCAGAAAAAAGAAAGAAAAAGTAGGACAAGGAGAAGCGCTGGGAGAGAAGCCCGTCGCCACAAGGGAGACCCTCCACTTCCAGAACCGTGAGTACCACTCATATATGGGCACTCCATCCGCTTCTGCAGGCCAGACAACTTCTCCCCCTCCTGCGAGGTGTGCGGGCAGCTGGGGGTTGCCTCTCTCTCGAGGTCTCTGTCAGTTCTCCCACTCGTAGCACTGCCAATGAGTTGCCCTGCCGCCGGGTGCCCGGCCCAGACCAATAATTCTAACCGCAGTCGTCCTTCCGCAGCCAGCCCGGTCGCGGCTAATAAGCCAGATGACAGACCTCCGTCGTACACAGGCGCATATGCTGTCCCACGATTGAGCTCCCTTGAGGACCCGGCTACGATACAAGTATGCTTGTGGGGACACTTCATCCCTGCTGGTGTCTACCCCCAGGGATATGCCACCCGTTCCCGACCTTTCCCTTCCATCTGGATCACTCCCAGACCTGTCGGGGTCCCTTCCAGAGCTTCCCCTTCACCTGGGTCTTTTCTGCCGCTGGATCCCCCTCCACCCAGGGGTCTGTCAGCAGACCGTGATCTTTTAGGTATGGAGCCCCCCCTCCTTCGGGACCCTCGGGGCCCTACACCTGATCCCTTGCCGCAGCCCTTCACCGCCTCCCCTGGCTGGGCCTTCAGCTCCTCCTGTGGAACCCTCTGGTGGTCTCCTGGGGCCTGACCCCCCCCAATGTTCTGCTGCCGGGCGGCCCTCTGCTGGACCCTTCTCATCCGCTGGGCCTGGTGCCTCCAACACCGGGCTACCCACTGCCCGGATACCCGACACCTGGATATCCACCATCCAGATACCAGCCGTCGGGTTATCCCTCAGGATTTGCAGGGTACCAGTACCCCTACTGGCATCATCCTGCTTATCTACCTTTGGCCGTGTATCCCGGGTACCAGCGTCGTCATCATCATCTTCACGAATCTGCCCCGGTGTGGTGGCAGGATGCTAGGATGCAACTCCTTACAGAACTGGGGCAGTCCTGGCCGCTCGGAGGAATTCTACCCAGCGCACGACCTCCTACTCCAGTTACTTTGGGATGGGCTGCGGGTTGTCTTCCAGTGGGAGACACCAGGATGGATCCTTCTCTTCCCAGTGGGTCAGAGCCCTTAGACTCTGACTCCAATATCGACCTCTCTGAACCTCGTTCACCAGTCGAACATCATCCAGAAGAATCCCAAAATCCCCAAGAATCCTTCTTTTGGGGATCTCTTGAGAACTATTAAAACATCAGGGGCTGGCCGTCCAAGAGGTGGATCTTCAGTGAAAATGTTGGCTGAACATTTGGACTTGTCCACCACTGACACTCTACCCATCCCCTTGGATGGGCCTGCACAAGGATCTAGTTACTACAATATGGCAACAACCCTCTTCCATCCCGGCTGTTTCCTGGAAGGCTGACAGAGCCTACTCCTCCCCCACCCCCACCCCCAGAAGAGATCTCTCATCTGACTTCTCACCCAAAAGCTGACTCTGGTCATCATGGCCATACATGACCGCTCAGCTCAACCTAAACACTTGAGTTCCTCCCCACCAGACAAGGACTCAAGACAGCTTGACCAGTTCGGCAGGAAGATCTACTCGGCCACCTCCTGCGCGATCCGGTCATTGAACTACATGTCCCACATGGTGGCTTTTCAGAAGTCCTCTCTCACAGAACCGGAGAGGGATCTTCAGGACATCCCTGATGAAAACCTCAGGGCTAAACTGTTGGACAGGTTTCACATGAATAAATCTTCCTGCAATCGTGGACTCCGTGGCTCGGGCTGCGGCCTCGGGAATCTGCCTTCAGCGGCTAGCATGGCTGTGCCTCGCAGGTTTGGCACAAGATGTTTAATCATCCCTTTTGGACACACCTTTCAGGAGCCCCGTCTTCTTTGGCGGCGACGTGAAAGACATCATTACAGGGCTGCAAGAGAACGGTAGGTCCCTTAGAGACGTACGCTCCATATATCGGACCGGTCAAGAGAAACAGCCCTTTCATCACCAGAGAAGATGGAACAAGAACCAGAACAAGCATCAAGGCAAAAGATTCGCCACTGGCTCTGGAGCCTAAGCTCCTCCGGCTAAGTTCACCAAAGCAGCCTCTGGAACCAAAGCTCCGCTCCCCTCGGCGTCCTGACTCGCTTCCCCTCCTCCCGCTCCCCCCGTCCCCCTTGGAGGAACCGGTAGGAGGGAGGTTTGGTCTCCACTTGGAGGGGTGGAAGTCCGTCACCGCAGATGTATGGGTTCTTCAGCTCATACAAAGAGGCCACTCTATTGAGTTCCTGGAGATTCCACCTTCAAAGCCTCCTGGAAGGTCCTTTTACCCGTCCGGTCAGATTCCCATCATCCACCAAGAGATCCAGGAAGGGGATTCTACTCCCATTTCTTCCTAGTCCCAAAAAAGACTGGGATCGGTGACCTATCCTGGATCTCAGCACGATCAACCTCTTTGTGGAATACAAGAAGTTCCACATGCTGACTCTTCGGGGACTCCTGCCCCAACCCCCATCAAACACATGGCTGTGCTCCCTGGATATGCAGGGTGCTTACCTTCATATCCCCGTCCTCCCGGCCCACCGCCGCTTTCTTCGATTTCTCCTTCCGGGAGAACCATTTCCAATTCAAGTCACTTCCCTTTGGCCTGTCCTCAGCGCCCCAGTTTTCACCAAGTGCCTAGCAGTGGTAGCGGCGTTTCTTCACCACAGGGGCATATATGTGTTCCCATACCTGGACAACTTGCTCTTTTCAGCCCCATCTCCAGACAACCTGAAGGAGTTTGTCTCCTTCACTCTGGATCTGTTTGCCCAGCTGGGCATCTCAGTCAACCTCTCCAAGTCTCAGCTAGTACCCTCTCAGTACCTCCAATTTATTGGAGCAGTAGTGGATACGGTCCAGAGCACTTCTTACCTTTAGATTGAGCCAAGACCTTGGCTTCTCAGGCCATTTTGATGGCCAAAGCTCGATGGACCCCAGCGCACTCAGTGCTCCATGTTTTGGGTCCTGTGGCAGCGGCCATTCCTACCGTCCCCCTGGCCAGACTGCATTTGAGGGTTACCTAGTGGTCTCTTCGAGTCCAATGGGATCAACGATCGGACGACATGAACCAGCTAGTCATGATCTCCAACAGCCTTCAGAAGGACCTCCTGTGGTGGCAGGACCTCACCAACTTGTTGGTGGGAGCCCCCTTCCACTCTCTGGCTGTCTCGCAGACCCTCATTTCGGATGCCTCAGATATGGGGTGGGGAGCCCATTTGGGGGATCACAGAACTCAAGGTTCATTTTCTCCTCAGGAACAACATCTTCACATCAACATCCTGGAGACCAGAGCAGTCATCTATGCTCTCCAGGCCTTCCAGTCGTTACTCCTCCCAGGAACACTTCTTGTCCAGACAGACAACATGGTACATGGTCATACCCTCTTCGCAGGGAAGCAATGGTATTGGGCTATTCAGCACTGCCTGTTTCTGACAGCAGTCCACGTGCCAGGTGCGCTCAACGTCCTGGTGGATAGTCTCAGCTGATCAGTGGCCAGGGTTCACGAGTGGGAACTAAAGCAGGAGGTAGTCGAAAACCTGTTTCTTCGGTGGGGTCGGCCAGACCTAGATCTGTTCGCCTCCCCATCCAACGCAAAACTACCCAACTTTTGCTCGCTCATTCTCGGGCATGGTGCTTTTTGGCGAGAAGCGCTCTCTCTCTCTCTCTCTTTCTGTCAGACAGGAAGGTTTCTATCCGTGTTTCCTCCCTTTCCTCTCATTCAGAAGGTTCTGTTGAAACTTCAGGCAGAAGGGGCCCACTTGATTTTGATTGCCCCTCCGTAGCCCCGGCAGATTTGGTTCCCTCTGTTACAACAACTAGTTCTAGAACCGCCGGTCCTTCTGCCCCTGTCTCACGACCTTCTGTCTCAGGAGCAGGGCACCCTGGTATATCCAAGTCTTCAGTCTCTCCATCTTCAGTCATGGCACCTGTAGACGTAGTGGTTTCTTGCTATAGAGTTTCCTCTCAGGTTGCTCAAGTCCTGGTGGAAGCCAGAAAACCCTCTACCAGATCCACCTACGCCATGAAGTGAAAGAGATTTTCTGTCTGGGCCACAGCCAAAAGCTTGGACCCTCTTTCTTGCTTGGCCTCCCAGGTGTTAGAGTACCTCTTACATCTTTCTGAGTTGGGCCTTAGTTACTCCTTTATTAAGGTCCATCTCTCTGCGGTGTCTGCCTACCACCTTCCAGTGGAGGGCAAAACCCTAGCACAACTAGAGGTTTACAAAACATTCTTGAAGGGCATCCTTCACATCAAACCTCCAGTCCGGAACCCCTGTCCTCCCTGGGATTTTAATTTTATTTTGGAGAAACTTACTTTGCCCCCCTTTTGAACTGGCAGCAAATTGCGATATGCGCTTCCTGTCCTAGAAGATACTGTTTTTGTTTGCAGTTACTTCAGCTCGAAGGGTCTCAGAGCTTCAGGCCTTTGTTTGCAGAGAGCCTTATTTGATTTTCCACAAGGACCGGGTGGTCCTGAGTACTAATCCTTCTTTTCTTCCGAAGGTGGTTTCGGAAACGACTCTCGACCAGAGTGTTGAACAGCTGGTCTGTTTTCCTCAGCATTCCAACAGGGAGGAATATATTTTGCACACCTTGGATGTGTATCGGATTTTGAGGTACTATACCTCCCGGACTAAGGAGGTTCGAAAGTCGAACCAACTCTTTGCCCCCCAGTGCCAGAGCAAGGCCATCCCTAACCAGATTATTTCTAGGTGGCTGGCTAACTGTATTCACTACACTCACCAGAAATACGGAAAAAAACCTTCTGGGAACGGTTAAAGGCCACTCCACCAGAAGTATTTCCACTTCTTCCACCTTTTTCAGGAATGTGTCCACTGTGGAGATCTGTGCAGCGGCCACTTGGTCTTCTGTCCACACCTTCACTAAGCACTACAGTCTGGACATTGCCTTTAGGCATCGAGCTGGTTTCGGCCTTGCAGTTTTACAAGTTCTTCTGTCTTAATGCAGATCCTTAGTTGGCAGACATCTTCCTCCTCCTGGAAACTCGTCTCCGACTCTTTCTTTTTGTTAGACTGCTTGGAATTCAGTCCTATATGTGAAGACCTACTGCAGGAACCCTCTCGAAGTAAGATATTGCAGTTACATAAGATCTTACCGTAACAGTAGATCCTGCAGTAGGTCTAGTTTCCCACCCACCTTTCCCCCTGCTCCTGGAAATTTTCCTTTTTTATCCTGTCTAGTCCCCTGGTCTAGCCAGGGCACAGGGTCCCAGGAGTTGCTACTCCTTTCTTTCTGCTATCCTCTCTCTAGGTCTCCGGTGGAAAGGAACTGGAGGGCAGACGCGGGACTGCCTCTTTTTATAGTCGGGCTGACATCGCATCATCTGACATCGGGGGCGGTTCCCACTGATGATTGCTAGCTACAAGTTTGCTGTTCGGACCTGATGCCAGGGGGCGCAGTCCTGTATGTGAAGACCTACTGCAGGAACCTCTCTCAAAGATCTACTGTTATGTTAAGATCTTACGTAACTGCTATGTTCTGCAGTTCAGTCTCTGGCTGTCTCCACATCACAGAAACGTCCTTTTTCTCCTTATTCTCTTTCCTTCTTTATTGGGCTGAGATGTTAGATGTTAACCGTACAACTCCCCGTTATTAGACAAAAGTTTAGCCTTGGAGTGAAACCGAATTTGATCTGTTTTAATTTTTATAACTATTCTTAATCTGTTGTATGTTGTTTATTTTAATGACTATTTATTGATAAAAACTACCACTCTCCCTGAGCAGTACTGTGAGGTCTTAAAGGGCAAACTTTAAAGCAAGAGGGGTTTGGCACAGGCAACCCAAACAGAAGGCAAAGCCACAGCAAGTGTATTTTGTACATGTTTAAAGTTGAGTTTTAGTTGATTTGAAGGTATGGGTACAGGTACTAAAAATCACAGATATTGCATGCAGGTCTGGAAAGTGTTCTCTGCCATCTTACAGAGGGAAAAAGTAAGAACACTGATTTTCAAGTGGAGGTCTTGACAAAGGTGCTAATGTTTAATGTTAATGGGAGGGATTAATGGCCCAATCAGACATAAACAATTATCATTTCTAAAACAAGGGAAGGGAGAAATTACTTTCATCCAGGAGATGCATTTAACTCTGATGTAGGCCCAGAAGTTTTAGCAGTGGGGGCTTCTAAGTTCTGCCATCCTTCTCTGAAGAAGGAAAGATAAAGAGGGGTGATGACTTTGCTTGTAGACTCCCTCCCTTTCGAGGAGAATGAGGTAATAACTGATCCTGGGGGCCGGTACGTCATGGCCTCAGGGACAGTTCAGGATATGCTGGTCACACTGGTGAACTGGTATGCCCCGCATATCCTATGGCAGGATACTAAAAGTGGTATCAGAAAAGCAACGGGTATCATTACTATGGACAGGGACCAGGGCCTCATCTTTAATAGAGCTTTGAACGCCACCTCCCAAGTTCTTGGGCAGCATTCAGTGGGCAGGAGGGTAACAGCTTGATGAGCTGGGGATGGGAGACATTTGGCGGATGAAGTACCCACTGGCTCAAGTCTACACATGCTGTGCACCCCATTTTAAAAATGTGTTCCAGTGTAGACACCTTTATTACCTTGAAGCAGGGTCTGACTCGCTTTCAATCCATGTATGTGTGTGTGTCTCGGGGGGGGGGAGGGGGACTACTACCCTTTCAGATCATCAGCTGGTCTTTTTATTTATTTTTTATTTATATATTTAAAATTTGTTAACCAGGTAAACAGCACTAGGTCACATGGCCCTTTTACCAGCTCAACCCGGATTATTTAAAAAACACACAGGAAATGCATCTTCAAAACGAGTATACATCTTACATATGACATATACATTGTTAGAGCATACGTCCCACTTATAATATGCAAATTGTTAGAACGCTGTTTGTAATTTGGGTATATTCTGTCAAGAATTACTTAGTTCTTTCTCTGTCTTCAACAAAGATCAAAATAGGCATAATAAACAAAAGTAATTAAAAAACATGTATACTGTTGCACAAAACTGATAATAAGTTAATGGTCAACTGCATTTACATGGTGTCTCTTTTTTGAGTTGCTCTTTAAATGATATCTTAGAATTATGACCATTTTTCAGGTTACGTATGTTATCTGGTAAACCACTCCATGTTCTAATGGCAGTTTGCTTAAAAGCTTTTTTTTTTTTTTTTTTAATGTGGATTTGCATACCACTAAAAAGACAACACATTGGAGACTTAATGTGTCTGTCCTTCAGGATCCTTCTTTAGTAAAGGGCCTGAAGGAAGAATTGAAGAGTGCTTCAAGAGAATGAGGGGCCTGATGTCTCCCCACAAATAGTGTAGGACACTGCTGAGACGTTGCTCCGGAGGAAACTGATCTCGGAAGCGGCACATAAGCTTTGAGAATGCAGGAACCTGCCACAGACACTAAGGCCCTGTCCACACTACACCGCTCCGACCTGGTAATGGATACAAACCGTTATGGCCGGTGAGCAGTACAATGTCCACACTGTGGCAGTGTCCGATACGGGACCAGTACCGCCAGTCCACACTGCGGGAGCCGAGTGACCATTACAGCGGCACCCAATCCCACAATGCAGCTCGTGCTGTGTTACAGGCACTGCAGGGGACCGCTCTTACACGTCCATACTACAGCTGGTAACGGTACAGTGGCGGATCCAGTTCTGTAACCGTTGTTGGAAACCACCTCACGAGTGGTTTCGATATCGGTTACGGAAACTCCTCCTGTAACATTACAGGTCTAAACGCAAACCATTGCAGTACCGGTTTGGACCCCCTATAATGTTACAGAGGGGTGGATCCGGTGTAGTGTGGACAGGGCCTTACACTAAGCCTAGATAATTAGAGAGGTAGCAAAAAGAAAAGTGAGAAATAGCTGGTGACCTAGAACTGAAACTGGTTCAGGCTAAAATAGAAGACACACCAAGGGTCGAGACAGAGAAGGTGCCCCTTTGTCTTATGAAGGAGGTGCCTGGGCCACAAATTTGCTAGCCCATATGCTGAGACAAAAGGTAGCCAGAGCATGTATAATGAAAATACCTCACTCACTTACACGAATTTTACAAATGGAAGGGGAACAGATACCAGGAGCATTTATCTCTTATTATAAAACATCATGTAGTCCGCACCCAGACCACTCTGTGCAGAGTAGAAATGATTTTCTGCATTCATTAGGACTCTCCAGATTCTCTCAGGAGCATGGCACTCTTAACAGCATCAGTTCTGGGCTTGAAAATAATTGAGGCCATTAAAAAATTGAAAACAAATAAATGCCCTGGTGGATATTTGGGGCAGTTGTCTACAGGTGCCTTTGGCAGGAGGGTGACCCCAGTGCTTCGACAGATCTTTAGTGAGATTAGGCGGGAGCCCTGATGCCTGTCTGGAATTAATGCTACCATTTTGGTGATACTTAAAGAAGGGAAGGACACACTCACATTGTAGTTCTTGCCACCCTATCTTGCTCCTCAATAGGATCTACAAGCTACTGGCCACCCAGGTTAACACCATCCTACCCAGCATCATTAACCTAGAGTGGACTTTTTATGTATTAGAAAACACCAGATTAGGGTCTGTCTGAGGCTTGATGCAGAAAAAGTATTTGATAAGGTGAAATGAAAGTTTTGTTCATGGTCCTTGAACAGTTTGGAGACTCTGACCGATTCATTATGAGAGTAAATTCCCTGTAGGCCTCACTGCAAGCCTACATCACAACAGTTGGTGGCATTTCCCTAGTTTTGATTTACACTATGAGACAAGGCAGGGCTACCTCCTCACCCCTCTTATTTACGCTGTATATGTGGTGCCATTAGCCATATCTCACTCCTAAAATCCAGGGAATTACTTAGGTGGATGACTCCCAAAAATTGTCTTGGATGCAGATGATGTACTGTTGTACTCGGCTAACCCCGAAGAATCTATACTGGAGGTCTGGTGGGGTCTTGAGATTTTTTGGGACACATGCTGATTGTGTTTTACATAAGTGAAAACAGAGATCAAGAGCAATGCCACTGAATTTCGTTTTTTAACAGAAAACCTGGTAAAATTCTAGAATTAGAGCTGCCTGAACACCTGTAAAAACAAAGATTTCGTGGAATCTGGCATTTTATATCAGATCAGTAAATCTACAAAACTTTTATTTTTCTTATAATTGCTTCCTGTACTATTTTCAGTTTGCTTTATTTAATGCTCTGTATATTAAGCCTTCTTTAATTCTGATTATTTATGCACATACTAAAAAAATAATAGCAGAATCCCAGTAAATTCTGGAAATAAGAGTAACAATCACCTGTGTAATTCCGGAATCTGAAGTCTTGAAAACAGAATTTCATTGTTTTAATCACCATAAATCAGTGGCCTTGATCATGAGGTTTAATTATTGTCCCTTGCAGCAGCTGAGAGACCTCGACAAGTGTCCAAAATAAAGTACCTGGGTATGCTGGTGACAAAACACCTAGCTAAACTTTGCGATGCAGACATCAACACATAGAGTCCAAGAGTACCTCAAAATATGGGATCTTCATAAATTTCCCACTCTATTCCAGGATCAGTTTGTGTACTGTGAATGTCCTACCCAGATACTTACATCTTTTTCAGTGCATCCGGGTCCTGATCCCCAAAAAGCAGTTCCTAGACCGGCAAAAGTCCTTCTCAAAATACTGCTGGGCTGGCTCATGACACCGCATTGATATAATCTGTTACAGCAAGGGAAGTCTGCGGGGTGTAGGGCGGTTCCGGATCTAGAATTGTATTACTTTGCAGTACATGTCTGAACTCTGCTTCTGTGGTCAGTGTCCAGCTAAGTCTTCATGAAAAAACAGAACAAATAGAGGCAGGGGAGCACATCTGGGTGCCACAGCATTCAGCAGCAGGTTTAAACATCCTAATTCTGACTGGAATATAACGAAACGCTGACATGCGAAATCCCGACACACCACATTCCTGACAGACCACCATCCCGACAATCAAAAGCCTGACACTGGAACTTTCCACGATGCGGAGTTGATGTAGATTATTTTTGAGGGGTGCAGGGGGCGGAGCCACCCGACCGCCCCAAACACAGCACAAGTCCAGTGTCTGGTTTTTGGCCATTGGGACGGTGGTCTGTCAGGCAATCAGCACTACAGGATCCCAGGCTCGGGATTTCAAGTTTCGAGATATTGTAGTAAATCCATTTTGACATCTCTTTTAATGATGGTCAAAAATTCCCTAATTGGAGTACAGGGTGTGGGGCAGATTGAACGTGGGCCACCACCTATAGTTGTTACGCTGGCTTCCATGGGATCCCCTTTCGGCCATTAACCCTGGATTCAGGACATAGACTCTGGTGACAATGGGGACTGTGTTCCCAGATTCATTTTTTTTTTAACCCAGGAATGGCTGGTAGATTTCGACATACTGAAACAAACGTTCAGTTTAAAGAACTGATTTTTTTTTTTTGTTGTTAGATGCCTCCAAACTAGAGCATATATATTCAGTCACAGAGCAGGCAGTTGCTTCAGCCATAACCGATAAGTCACTTCAGAGATACCCTAAAGACTATAGTGGGGGTAGCTGATTAAGGGACAGGTTCTGCCCTCTATAAAGCACTGAGAGATGTACTCCTGGACCAAGCTAGAAAGATTGAACAAAACTGGGAGGGGGAAAGTAATCTGGTGCCTTCAGAGCAAGTCTGGTCCAACATATTTTAGTTGGCCTTCAGCATGATAAGTTCACTGTCGTGGCATGAATATAGCTGGAAGATGATAAAGAGAATACTGGATGGGCAACTATGCTCAACCAGTGTGTTCTGCCACAGAGGGGTTCTGATTCCCTCTTCGCTTTCGAGGTCCATGGGAATCAGAACACCAAGGTGGCAAAACACACTGGTTGTGCACTGAGTTGCTCATACTGTATTTTTTATAGTGTATAGCACTGCGTGAAATATGTGTTTGGGAGTTCTTTTGCTTTCAAAATGAAACTGTCTCATGCAGTCTCTAGAGGTTTTATGATGCTGTTCTACTATAGTAAGGTAGAATTACATTCCATGACATTTGAACTGTGGTACAACAGCATTTTGAAAGGGATGGAATTCTATACAGAACAACACTCCACTATAACCCGTTTCCTCTGCACGCCAGTAATACAGGGTGACACATCACTCGCATATTTTCTGGTCTTGCCCGAAGCTGGAGTATTTTTGGAGAGAGATGGGGATGTCCTTAATGATTTGTTCAGTCTAGATGCCCCAATTACGGTAATGCACACCATCTTGGAGCTCCTCCCAGCTGGCATGAGAGGCAAGAAGCAGTATGTCGCTTGTGCTGGTGGGGACCGTGCACAAGACCATAATCTGTCGGTGGCTGTTGTTGGACCCATCAACACTTCAAAATTGGATAGATGTGGTAGAGGAAATTTACAGAATGGAACAAGTGAAGTTTCAGATTAAGCAGTGCATAACAAGTTTCACATCTAGGTGGTTGAGAGATGGGTGTTGTACCTGGGAGACAGGGATCTGGACTTTACCCTGTAAGCAATGATCAAAGGCGGGGGCTTTGTTTACCCTAAATGAACAGCTGAGTGAGGACTGTCAATGATGTGGCTGTTTTAGGCCACTCAGCATGTCCTGTATTACTGGATGATATACTGAATGTATTGTAACTCACTGTGTCTGCAGACCTGTGCATTTTACTGTAAACTGTACATTTGGATACTAGTACCAGCTTGTGGTGTCCCTGAGTTGATCAATAAAAGAATATAAAAAAAAAAGGGGTTTGGTACAACTCTCCCCCCCCCCCCCTCCAAACAGCCGCTGTCAAAACCTGTGGTGCAGGGTTTTGAAGCTGTTTACTGGTGAGAAGAGCGTGACGGACATACGCTCCATCATATGTCCTCCCCCTCAGGGTCATGCCAACAGCATACTTAGTAAGGGCCACCAGAGACCCACCCTTCTCAGAGGTGGAAAAAAATCCACAGTGCCATTCTGGGTGCCTGCCCGGTGGCCTACAGCAAATGAAAAAGGTTGCAGCCCAAATACCATCTGGTGACACTGGCGTTGCTATCCTGCATAGCATGTAATCTCTTGAAGTATGGGTATGGCCAGTGACGGGTCAACATCTGACCCAACAGGTGTAGGGTGACTACTGCCCACTTTACCGCCAGACACTCATTTTTCCAGCATGGTATAGTACTTCTCGCAGGGAAAAAATCTGCAAGGTAGATGTAGGATGTGGTGAATCTCATCCTCAAAGTCTTGTGGTAACACTGCTCCAGCCCCACCGGAGAGGCATCTGTGTTCAGAACGAAGGGAAGGTTGAAATCTGGGCTATATATAACTGGCCCCTCACACAGCACATTTTTGATGGGCTGAAATGCCATCTGATACTCAGGTGACCGGACTGTATTTGGGTGGTTTTCTTGTTCAGAATTCCAGAATGAACCAGCAGTAGTACCCTGCAAGTCCAAGAAAGGACGTAACCTGCGTCTTAGTAGTTGGGAGAGGGCAGTCAGCTGGGGCCTTTACTGTGTCAATGACTGGGAGTACATGGCTGTTCCCAACCATATACCCCAGGTATTTCATCTCCTGTCGCCCTAGGGTGCATTTTGCAGCATTGCTCATAAGAGATGCCTGCCTGAATGATTGAAGTACTGCGGCGACATCTTGCAAGTGGCTGCCTCTATTGGGGCTAAATATGGTCACATTGTCCAGGTATGCTTCTGCATATACCCCATGGTGATGGAAGATGCTGTCCATCTTTCTGTGGAATGTGGCCAGGGCTCCATGCACTCCGAAGGGAAGCACAGTAAATAGATACTGGCTAAATGGTGTGACAAACGCTGTTTTCTCACAGGACTCTTGAGTTAATGGGATTTGCTAATACCACCTAGTCAGATCCAGGGTACTGATGTAATGGACCTTCTCCAGTCAGTCCAAAAGTTCATCTGTCCTTGGCATAGGGTCTGCTTCGAATGTGGGTGCAGCATTAACATCTGGAAGGATATACAAAACCAGGTGGTCCCGTCAGGTTTTGGGACCAGTACAATAAGGCTAGACCATTCACTCTCTGATTCCTCAGTGACTCCCAAGTCCAACATAGAATGGATTTCCTACTGTACTGTCTCTTGGACTTTTTCCCCCCAATAGTCTTTATGGTTGTTGGTGGATCCGGACACCTGGGTCTGTGTTTTATGTGGTGCCGAATCACATGGGTTCATCCTAGCTTCAGGGAGAATACATCCCCACATCCCCAAAACTCTCTACCAATCTCTAGGCTTCTTGGTTGTTGGTATGGTTGAGCTGGTCTTCCACTGGGGTTGGAGCTTGATTTCTTTGCAATTTTAGATCCTAAGACTAGAGTTCTGTCCTCGGTGTCCTCGTCCGTCACCTGACTTGGGGCCCTTGGGATCTTCTTTGTCAATGAGCAATACCTCCCTGTTTCAGTTTTAACAAATAAACATGGTTAGTTTTTTTTTTTTTTTTTTTTTTTTCTGTCCAGTTGTAAGCCTTTATAATCAACCAGACCCACCTTTCTGAGGACCTCATATGGTACCTGATGATTAGCTAGAAGTTTACTCAGAGCTAGGCAGTAGAAGGAGTACTCTGTTGCTGGTCCTGAACTTGCATAGCTTGGCCTTTTTGTTACAGTACCCTGCCTGGATTTGCTGTGCTTATATTAAATTTTTTTTGGCGAATCTGCCAACTGTGTCCAGTCTTTTCTGTCATTTGTAATACATATTGGAGCACGTTAGGTGGACTGTGTGCCTGTTCTTCACATTACGAGAGCCAACATGCCTCAAGGCTGTTGTCCATACAACAGTTCAAAGGGTGAGAACTCAGTGGGTGATTGTGGCACCTCCCAAATGGCAGACCTTATATAGGGTAACAGTTCATCTTGTTTTTTTTTTTCACTTTGGTTGACCCAAATTTAGACGGCATACATTTTAACGATTTATTAAAGTGTTCCGCTAAGCTGTCATTCTGAGGGTGATACACTGATGTCCAGGTGGACTTAACCTTCAGTAAAGCTCACACCTCCCTCATAAGTCGTGCCTTGATCTGTCATCATCTCCTTTGACAGCACAACTCGGGGAAAACACTTGTCAACTCTTTGGCCGCTGACCGGGATGTAGGGGAACAGCCTTGGGGTAACTGGTGGCGTAATCTATTATAACCATTATATGCTTGTAACCAGCCGGTCCCTGGGGTTACTAGAATCCTGTCAGTATTATTGTTAGAAAGGTAGCAGGCAGCTGGTAGGGAGCTCATTAGGGGCTCTTTACTTAATGACATAATTGTTTACTCAGCTAGCCTGAGGGAGGAATGATTAGGTCATCTTAGACCCTGTCCACACTACTCCTCTGTAACGTTAGAGTGCCCAAACTGTTACCGCAATGGTTTGCGTTTACACCTGTAATGTTACAGAAGGCATTTCTGTAACCGTTGTTGAAACCACATATGAGGTGGTTTCAACAATGGTTATGAAACCGGTTACGCCTCGGTAATGTTACGGGGCGTAGTGTGGATGGGTGGCACTGGTCCCGTAGAGCAGCCGAGCTGCATTGTGACCGGGTGTCGCTGCATCACGCCCAGCTCCGGGCGGTGGACTGGCGGTGCCGGTCCCGATGGACACTGCGGTAGTGTGGACACACCGCACCACTCCTCGTTGTACCGTTTCTATCCGTTACGGGGACTGAGCGGTGTAGTGTGGACAGGGTCTTAGAACGCTCACAGCAGCATAAGCCACACTGTGTGGATAGCTGCTCTGGGGAGCTTAGAATTCTGTCAGAGTTGGTTGGAGTTAGAGCTTGAGTGAGGAGGTGAGAGTGGCAGAAGGACTGCCAGTGGGCTCTGACAGAGGGCCCAGGATTTCTCACCCTAGTCGAGTGTCATTTCCAGCTTCCAGTTGAAGTGGTGGAGACAAGACTACAGCAGGTGTTCCTGATTTCTACTCCCCGTGAAGTGGAAGGATCTGCTTGTTCTCTGTGGGCTCAAGGGGCAATCCCCTGAATGTTCTGAGTTGTTTTCAGCTGCCTTGGTATAGGACCTGAAATAGACTGCGTGGACCGGCTACCCAGAAGAGTGCCTTTCCTTTTTATTTTTGGTTGTTCCATGCCCAGTGGACGGAACAAGTTCTGTGAGTACTGAAAGGGAGACTAGATCTCCACAAATGTTCTTAGGGGAGTGGATAGTCCGGTGTGCGTGTGCCCATGGATAGGGCTGGATCGTCCGGAGTGCACCTGCCTATAGATAAGGCTGGATTGCACCTGTCAGTGCCCCTAGTCTTACCAGTGTGAGTGAAGAAAGTTAAACTGTGGACCCCAGTGAGTGCAGTTAATTTTCTCTGTGCCACCCAGTGTTGTGTCGAGTAATGTATGGGACCACTAGTATTTCAGTGGGGAATACGGGTTTCAGTGGTGTAACCCAGAAGAATGGCAGAGTCTCTTGGTTGGGGCCAAGGGTGGGAGGAATGCCATCTAAACACTTATAAGGCAGGGCTTCCTGGTTCGTATAGGGCACCAGTATTTTTACCTGAGCGAGTGGCCATGCTGCAGGTTATGTGTGGCTGAATGTTCACATATTGAACCTATGTTTGAAAGGAGTTCTGAGTGTGTGGCTTAGATTTCACTAAATAACACTCATGGGAAAGAAAGAGAGATGTTCACGTGTGTGGCCCTGTGTCCACAGATGCACTTTGGGAATTTGGGAAGAAGATGTTTCTGTTTTGTTCATGAACTGCACTGCAATGCAAGGAGAGTTCTTGGATTTTTGTACCTGTCCAGCCTGGACCAACCCTTGGGGGTCCACTTCAGCTTTACTTGCCATCTTTGAATAAAGCCATACTGCACAATCCCAGTCACTGTTGTGGAGATTCCGATTTATTGCTTCTGACTGTGTGGATTTACTGGGGCCCCCTCAGCAGGTTAGAGCAAGCATATGCCTAGCAGCCCCCTCCCAGGACCTGGGATGTGTTTTACACAGGGTTCAAGTTGTTTGTTTCTGTACCCCAACCCCCTCTTCCTCTAGAAAATGAGCCAGGTATACATCCTAACGCCAAGGGTGTCACCTACCTTTTAGTAAAGTAAATGGTATGCCAGTGTATAGGCAGTGTTCCCAGATAGTTAGCTGGGTGAGCGTTACCATAAATGGGGAGTGTGCACACTAGTTAAAGTGACCTGGGGGTTACATACTGATACCCAGATGTACTTTTTAATCAGTGGTCCCACCGTATCCACCCCAGTTCGTGCAAACAGGGTGTCTGTTATGGGCATAGGCATCAGGAGGGCCCTTTTTATACTTCTGGGGGCAACCAACTGACACTCCAGGCATGAAGCACAAAAAATGTGCTACTTCCTTCCATATACCTGGCCAGAAGAACCGGGCAAGTATGCACTTCTCGGTTTTCTTCCTGTCCAGATGACCTGCAGTAGCTGTAGTATGAGTCAGGCTCAGTATCTCCCTTCTTGCAGACCTTGTAACTACTAACTGGTAACATAAAGTTCCTATTAGATTCTTGGGTTCTGCCCCGTACATACGATCATCCTTCAGTTCAAACCTTGGAAAACATTGTGCTTTTTATTCATCTACCACATTACCATTTACCTCGGCTAAGTTCTGCTAGGCATTCTTGAGACCCTCATCAGCCTTTTTTCAGAAGTGATGTTGGTCGGGTTTTGAAAAATGTCTGGCCATCCTCCAGAAGGATCTCGTGACTTTGGGTAGATGTGCATGCCGTTTCCTAATTTGAGTCACCTCAGACTTTCTTTGAACCTGGGTTCTTGCTGTCCCCAACCACTGTAGTCCCAGATAGAGGGGTCCATTCATTTTGACCCCAGGATGTCATAGGCTTCACTTCTGGGCCAAATATTTCGGAGTTGGTAAAGGGAAATGCATGTTCTGATCCCTCCGTGTGGCCTAATGTGGGGACGCACTTTTAGTATTGCTCTGCAGGAGGGTATGACCTTCAAATGCGGCCCAGATGGTGGTTTTGCAGTCACTCTGTGAAATCACCTTTTGGGCCAGATTTTAACCATTTTACCTGCCAGGCTTATGAGGTGGTGTCATAAAGACTGTTGAAAATTTGGGGTGAAAATATTTAAAAAAAAAAAAAAAAGTTTCAACATTCACTGTAATTTTGCTTTTTGGGGTGGAGGTTAGAGGCTCCTTTCCTATACCCTGGGTGACAAGTACACAACTTAATCCATCACCATATACCCATCTAAGGGGGGGGGTGCGCATCAGTCAAATTGTGCTATACACCACCTCTGCTATATTCCCATCTATTGTTTCCATAAACAATGTCACTATCAAAATAGCCTGAACTGAAAGAACCTAAAGGCAGGTCAGTTCTAATAATACCTTTATATAAAAAAAAAAAAGTTCCATATTTCCCAAAATGTTTGAAAATTGTCTTCCAAAATGTAATACATTTGATCTAGTTTTGCAGTACCTAATAATAGATTACGCCAATGTTCATAATTTGGAGCTTCAGTGTTCTTCCAGTTTAATAAGTTTCATAGCATCGACTAACATTAAGTTGTTGGTTTTGCTCTATCTACTGATAAACATTCCAAATCCCAATAAGTAATTCAAACAACATGAAGTTTTGCTGTATTCGGACATAATGCAGTTAGCCCCAGCACTTGAACTACCCCGGAGAGGAAAGAGTTAACTCTATGCAGAAGCATAGAATGTTGAGCTTGAGCTCAGTTTTCAAACCTCTGTATGTGGTACTTCCCAGTGTAACCATCGGATTCTTTACTCTGCCTAACAGTGAAGTCACTCCGGAGATTTCCTCTGCTCGGTTTGATAAAAGTAAAGCGTTCGGTTTAAACCGCATAATTTTTTTGTTATTTTCGGATTTCCAGCCTCTGTCTACGATACAGGTAGTGTGTAGATAGGTAGTGACTGTGTTTTATTTTCCTGAAAAAGTGGAAATTGTTCTTTTCCTCTGTTTCTTTCCGGTGGGTCCGGTTTGGAACCGACCTTGTTACATTCTGTTTAATTTTAATTTTATTTCTGGGATTAGAGTGGTGTTTCAGTACTGATCAGTTTCAAAAGAACCGGACCTTTTTGTCGGTTCTTTTACAAAGCCCGTGACACGGTTTGTACCCGATCGGTTGTTGTATTACCTGGCTTGACAGCTGCAATAGGGTAATTTGTTAGGTTGGCCATGTCTGAGAAACCCAAGAAGAAAACTGGTCCCACTGGGTTTCAACACTGTACTGAGTGTGGGGAGGCCTTTTCTAAGGCTGACCCCCACCTCATCTGTGTTTATTGTCTGGGGTTTGTCCACCTCAAGTCAGACTGCCAAATATGTAAAAACTTTCCTAAATCCACTCTAGACAATAGACTGAGTAGGCTGAAGGAAAGGGAGGCTGAGAAGTCCGTAGATCCGGATGGCCAGCCCAGTTCGATTGCGGCCGAACCTAAGGAGGTGCCTACTGACCTAGGCGATACCTCCTTGGGCAAAAGGAGAGCCGACCCTGAGGGATCGGTTCCATCAAAGAAGAAGCGCAAGTTTGCCAGTTCGGATCCTGTATCGCACTCTCCAGCCGCGGACGAAATGGCCAAAGCGATTATCATTGTTCAGTCTCTTAGACGGGTTCCGTCCGAACTGGTACCGCCGGTTAGGCGGTCTGTTTGGTCGGATCAGTCTCCTCCGGATTATGATCCAGACGCTTATTATGAGGAGTGGGAGGGAGACTAAGACTATCCCGGTGATGATGATGATAATGACCAGGAGGGTCTGGATGTGCCTATTGAACCAGACATCTCCCAAGACAGGCCCTCAGGTGTCTCTCCTCCCAGGCTCTCTGAGTTCCCTTCACACTTTTTGTTCTACAAAAAGGTGGCAGAAACCCTGCAGCTTCCCTTGGTTGAAGCTGCAGAGGAGGATGAAGAGCCTGATTTTGTGGAAATGATGGACATCCCAGAGTCCAAAAGGCTGTGCATCCTTCTTCATGAATCCTTGGGGAAATAGACACACACTCAATTTTACAAACACCTAATTCAATACCTCCTGTGAATAAGAGAATGGACAGGAGGTATTTGTTATTAGGCTCAGCTGCAGAGTTCCTTTATAGTCATTGCAGCCATGTTGGGGTGGTGCAGGCTGCGGCCTGTGACAGGGCTAACATTCCTTTGGCTTCACACCCCCGGATAAGGACTCCAGCAGAGTGAACGCCATGGCCAAAAAAAACAGTATTTGGCATCCTCTTTGGGACTCAGGCAGGCTACTTATATGGCCTACACAGCCAGGTACCAGAAATCCAGATGGGATACGGTTCTAGAACTGGCTAAACAGGCCTCTCCCCAGCTAGCCAAGGAGCTGGAGGAGGTGGCTGCTGATAGAATTGAGGCATCCAAAATGCAATTTCATGCTGCTGTGAACTCCAGTGATGTGGCATCTAGAGTCATGGCTACATCTGTGTCTCTCAGAAGACATGCTTGGCTCAGATGTACTTGCCTTTCACAGGATACCCAGACTAAGGCTATGGATTTTCCTGTAGTAGGTAACTCTCTGTTTGGGGAGCAGACAGAGGCTTACATGAAGAAAATGGATGAATACAGGACCACGTACAGGAGTGCACAAGCCAAGGAAAGGCAAGCCACTCTGCACAACAGCAGTCTAGGGGCAGGCCCTTTCAAAGGCCTTTTTACCAAGCCCAAGCCTCCCCTCCCTTCCCACAGAGGGGGTTCTTCAGAGGGAGAGGCAGGAGGGGGATGAGCAGGGCTGCTTCCTCCTCCTCTCAGTCTAAGGCTCCTGCCAAGCAAACACCCCGATGTGGCAGCCCGGGTCGCCTCCCCATTTCCAGTAGAAGGCAGGCTGGCATACTACTTCCAGGCCTGGAAGTCTGTGACCCTCAGACAAGTGGGTCCTGAAAATAGTAAGCCAGAGACTGGCCCTCAACTTCAAAAACATTCCAAAAAAGAAGGCCAAGTCTTTTCCACCTGCATCAATTTCAGAAACCCTTGCCCTAGAGACAGAGGTTTCCTCTCTTCTAGCTCTCAGAGCTATAGAGAAGGTTCCTACTCAGCACAAGGGAAAAGGACTATACCCCAGGTACTTCCTTACCCTAAAGAAAACAGGGGAGTGGCGACCCATCCTAGACCTAAGGTATTTGAACAAACACAATTCAAATCCCAAATTTAAAATGGTAACTCTGGGAATAATCCTTCCCTCCCATAGGCCAGGGGATTGGCTAGCATCCCTGGACCTCAAGGATGCCTACTTCCATATTCCGATCAGGTGCTCCCACAGAAAATACCTCAGGTTCGAGTTGCCTTCAGGCCATTACCAATTCAAAGCTATGCCATATGGCCCAACATCAGCTCCAAGGGTGTTCACAAAGTGCCTTGCAGTAGTGGTGGCTTACCTCAGAAGACGGTATCACCATCTTCCTGTATCTGGACGATTGGCTGTTAGTGGGTCAGTCACCTTTACAGGCTACCCAGGACCTACTCCGCTTCCTGGGGTTTCTTCTCAGTCTTCCAAAGTCTGTCCTCGAACCAGTTCAACTTCTCACCTTTATAGGCATAGAGTTGGACATTGTACAAGCAAAAGCCTTCCTTCCTCTGGCAAGGGTGAAGGCACTAGTGGATCTCGCTTCCTCCTTTCGACCTCAGGTCTCCCGCCCAGCAAGACAGTTCCTCCAGCTCCTGGGCCACATGGCAGCTTCCACTCCTGGGCCACATGGCAGCTTCCACGGCAGTGGTACAAGGAGCAAGGTTCTAGATGAGGGATATTGTTTCATCTAAGGTCCTTTTGGTCTCAAAAGAAGGATTCACTTAACAAACTGATTCCAGTGACTCAGACTCTGGTCCAAGCTCTCCAGTGGTGGCTGGACCAGGACAACCTCAGACAAGGGGTTCTATTTCTCCCTCAAGTCCCATCAGTAGTTCTAACTACAGATGCTTCTCTCCTAGGGTGGGGAGCCCACCTGGGAGCCCTGACAGCTGAAGGGGTCTGGTCTCCACAGGAATCTCTCCTTCATATCAATCTCCTGGAACTCAGAGCAGTTTCCCTAGCCCTGCAGAGCTTCTCGGATTCAGTCAAGGGCAAGGTGGTACAAGTCAGAACGGACACCACCACCACCACAGTGTGGTACATCAGCAAGCAGGGAGGCACTCGGTCCTCAGCCCTGTGCACAGAAGCCATGAAGCTGTGGTCTCTGGCTTATTCTCTTCAGACTTCTCTTGTAGCAGTTCACCTTCCAGGGAAGGACAACGTACTAGCAGATGCTCTGAGCAGATTTTCACAGGGACATCACGAATGGTCTCTGGATCCTCACATCCTGAAGGTCATCTTCTCCAGGTGAGGCACCCCAGAAATAGATCTCTTTGCAGCACCAGACAATCATCAACTTCCTCTGTTTTGTTGCAGATCTCCAGTCCTGGGGACAGTTCCCCAGGATGCTGTCATTTTGGATTGGAAGGGCAGGTTTCTCTATGCCTTCCCTCCTTTCCCTCTGCTGTTCAGAGTTCTGATCAAGATCAGGACTCAGCCTTGCACAGTGATACTGGTGGCTCCAGATTGGGCCAGACAGCCTTGGTATCCTCTACTGCTGTCCTTGTCAGTGTCATGTCCCCTGTCTCTGCCCAGGACATACAATATCCTGTCCTCCTCCCAGGGGCATATCTGGTACCCCAATTTCCAGTCTCTCAATCTCAAGGCCTGGCCCTTGAAGAGTTAGAATATGCAGCACTACATCTCTCTCAAGGAGTTCTGGATATTCTGAAGGTCTCCAGGAAACCTTCCACTAGAAAAACCTACAGCTCCAAATGGAAAAGGTTCAGTATTTGGTGCTCTCAGAAAGGCATCCTGTCTGATTCTGCAGACATTTCCACAACCTTAGACTATCTAGTTCATCTGAATGGTCTAGGCCTTAGGCCTGCCACTCTGAAGGTTCATCTGGCAGCTGTCTCTGCATTCCTCTCAGCAGGGAAGGGCTCTTCCCTGGCATCTCATCCTGTTTTCAGAAAGTTTTTCAAAGGTCTGGTTCACATTAATCCTCCCTTTAGGGAGCCCACTCCACCTTGGGATCTTAATGTCTGCATAGCTCAGCTTATGCAGCAACCCTTTGAACCTCTGGCTTTGGCTGACTTGAAGTACTTGACCTAGAAAACTGTGTTTCTGGTAGCTATTACTTCTGCCAGGCGGATTAGTGAGTTACAGGCTCAGTCAGTTGAACCTGATTTCATCTCCTTCCACAGGGACAAAGTAGTCCTCAGAACCAATAGGAGGTTCTTGCCCAAAGTGGTTTCAGATTTTCATCTGAACCAGTCTATATCTCTCCCTGTGTTTTTCACTGACCATTCTTCTTCAGGCGAAAGAAGGTTACACAGTCTGGACGTTAAGAGGGCCCTTAGCTACTACATTGAGCATACTAAGGCACATAGAAATGACTGTCTTCAATTGTTTCTCACTTATGGTGAAGTGGGGAACGATAAGCCTGCCACTAAAAGAACTATTGCCAGGTGGATTGTTTCTTGTATACAATGCTGTTACGACAAGTTGGCTAGAATGCCCCCTTCAGGCCTGAGGGCTCACTTGACTAGGGGTACAGCTGCTTCTCTAGCTGCGGCCAGAGATATACCTTTGTTAGAGATCTTTAAAGCAGCCACCTGGAAAACAGTACATACTTTCACCAAGCATTACTCCCTGGACATCCAGGCTAGGAGTGATGCTAGGTTTAGCACAGCAGTACTGCAGAGCCTCTTCCCCAAGTAGGTTCTGCATTCCCTCCTCCATAGGGAACAGCTTGGTAGTCTGCATTATGTCTGAATACAGCAAGACTTCATATTGTTGAAGAAATAATTACTCACCGTAGTAATGTTGTTTTTTCTAATAGAGTCTTGCTGTATTCAACCCCCCCTGCCTCCCCTCTCAGAACCTGGTTTTTGGGAAGTGGGCTGGCAGGTACAGTGTTGCACCTCAGGGGTGTACCTTGTACCCCTTTGGGTGGTGTAGATGATGTTATTTTTTCTGGTGTTTTATACTTAAATATTGTCACTACCTTTCCTTCTTGGGTTCTCGACTTGAGTCTTTTGGACCAAAAAATAATCTTTTGCCCTTTGGCTATATGTTGAACAATTTCCATACTATAGTATATTAGTTAGTTTGCTCATAAGAATCTGACGGTTACACTGGGAAGTACCACAGACAGAGATTTGAAAACCGAGCACGAGCTCAACGTTCTATGCTTCTGCATAAAGTTAACTCTTTCCTCTCCGGGGCAGTTCAGGTGCTGGGGCTAACTGCATTATGTCTCAATACAGCAAGACTCCATTAGAAGAAACAACAGTACTATGGTGAGTAATTTTTTTCTTCCCAGTAATTTAATACCTGGATCAACCTGTGCTGTTTTTTCAATATTTTGACTCCAGTTTAGCCATTTTGTTACCCCACCTGATGAATGTGACGGGTGTCATTTTTCGAATCCTGCCTAAAAGGTGTTTTCGCCCTTGTGGCACGAAATGATGTTTTGGACAGTATTTACAGGGAAATGTTCACCTGTAATCAGGCCACAGCTCAGTATGAGGCAAGGCCCGATTAGCATTTTTGCAGAGTGTTACTTTTTTTTTTTTACTTGCTGTCTGTTTAGTAATTTGGATAATTCTGCCATCCCTGCTGCCGGCATTTTGACCAAAACACCCCTAGAGGCACACTCGCAACCTCCTGCGGCTGTCCCGAGAATGACGTATGAGCACGGGGGCAGCCGCGGGAGGCGTGCATAGAAGGACTTGTATTGAAGCGAAGCTATTAACAGTTCCGGTTTGTAATTTACATGTCTCTGTGCTGTACTGAGACCAGGTTGGGGGTGCGCCGCTAGGGTCGCTTCGAACAAAATGCCGTCGGGAGGGACAACAGGATCAGCCAGATAAAATCTAAATTACTGAACAGACCGTAAATAAGAAAAAAAATTAACACTTTGCAAAAATGCTAATCTGACCCTGTCTCACCTCACACTGTGGTGTGGCCCAATGTATAGGTGGATATTTCCCTTTAGCAGATGACGCCTGTCATGTTGGGGGGGGGCATAAAAAGACTTTGGTCATAAAAAGACTTTGGTGAAAATTTGGGGTCAACCTATCTCTAAAACAAAAAAAAAAAAACCAACAAAAAAAAGGATATGAATAAAAAAGTGTGCCAAGTCGGCTGTTGGTCGAGTGGGTAGCACGTAACGATCCCGTGCTGGTGAGTGGAGTTCGGGAGTGAGCTCGGTGAACCAACTGGATGGGCTGATGCTGGGGACACCCTGCCTTGCAGCACCACGCCATGCCTGGGGAGGGACGGTGCAGTGTTGGCCACATGGGCAACAAATAACCATATAGTAAAGAGGACTCTTCTCTTGGCAGAGGGCCAACAGTGCTCTGCACCTCTGCATAGAGGTGCAGGGCCCAGGGGGCCCTTTGCTTCTGCAGCTCACTTCCACAGCCCCACAGATTCTTGTCTTGGCACAGGTCACACAGGGCCCTGCACATTTGCATCTGAAGCTGCACAGAAAAGCAAGGCCCAGCGGTTCCACAGCCAGAGCGACTCCTTGTCACAGGTCCTGGAGAGCCCTGCCTGTCTGGATCTGTATCCACATGGAAGCACAGAGCCCAGAGGGCCTTGCCCTTCCGCAGCCCCATGGACAGCCCTACTGATTCTTGTATAGCCACATGGCCCTGAGTGCACAGTGCCATGTAGACGCTTTCCTTGGTGCAGGGCCTGTAGGGCGCGTCAGGCCCTGTGCATCTGCAACTGCTCAGGACCAGTGTGAATGAGTACATGATTCCAGTATCACAGAAAGGAAATTAATGCAGATAACGTTGTTCGGCTGACCTCTTAAGTATTGTGGAGTTTGCAAAGGAAAAAAAAAATGTTACTTTTAATATGTTGCCTACCGAACCTTAGCTATGGAAGCACTACAGAACTCCCACAATCTGCAACTATTCTCGAGCTACACTTTCTGAACACATTCATGGATGTCGAACAATAGATGTATATGAGAAACATAATTCAAACCCCCATGGCTGCTGTATGAAAATCTAAGTATTAGAAGCAATTTACTTTCACTTTTCAGACTAGTTTGTAAACTTACAGTACATGACTGTTTTTGTTTTCCCCTTGCTCAGGTACAATATTGGCCCGTTGTCTGGTTTTTCCTGTCATTGTGAAAGGACAGAGGGAGGCAGCCAAACTCAACAACCACATGCCAGAGATCACCAGACTTACCGATAAAATGAACGAAGCCAAACGCAGTGGGAACAAGTTTGAATGTAAGTGGTGATCCTTTATTGCCCATATTTGTCCTACCCGGGGTTGAGGTGACAGCACACTATCTGGTCTTTCAGGGGATCTAAGAGCTTGAATAGTGCTGCACCTAAATTTATCCAAAATGCATAGTCTAGACAGTGAATTCAGATGATCTGTTACGGATATGCAGATCATAGTTTGAAATATCTGAAAGTGAATGGTAAGTACGTGGCTAGCCCTGATCTGGCCAGCCTTCTGTCATCATTCATTCTGTTCCCCATCACTTTTCAGCACCTTTGCCAGTTTTTGCAGTTATACTCTGGGATTGGCATGGCTCTGGGCAAGCGTTGGAGCAAGTTAGCATCACTGTTGGCCCAACATTACATGATGGGCCCACATGTGGCCACCTGTGGCCCAGTAACATCTCCTTTGGCCGTTGGTGGACCAGCAGAATGCCCTTTGGGTCACCCATAACACAACAATGTCACTGTTTTGCGTTTGTAGTGTGGTGGGCTGCTCGCGGTTACCTTTCTTTACAACTGTATGGTACAGCTTGCATCAGACTGTACTAGGTAATCCTGCTTCTGTAGTGTTCTTAAGGCTAATTATTGGAGATTTAATAGACACACACATACTCTCTCTCGCTTTGCTGTCTGAATTAATCTTTTGATTGACTCTCAGTTTTTGTCTTGTAGTTTCCAAGGCTTACTCGGACATGATGCTTTACCAGAAGAAACATGATGTTAACCCATTAAGGGGTTTCCTGGTGCCCTTGGTGCAGGTATGATCTTCAGTTTCCATTACAGTGTGAATGGTATGTGTAGGAATTATGCATCTGTAGAGCAGTGTGATGGTAGGACTGCTAAAATAAATATGTATGTATCTATTGCATCCATTTTTGCTTATGTTTTACATATTTTTTAGCACCTTTTTGTTCATTTTAACTAGGTACATTATAACATGATTATAAATCGCTTATGTGATTTCATACTGTCAGGGCTTAGAACTTATACAAAGTGCTGTGGTCTTCTCGTGAGGGAAATGTTAAAGGTGAGCATTCTGCTTCATGGAGGGGGGCCATTATAGTTATAAATAAAATAAAAACTTAGTATAAATCAGAATAATGCAGTATAATCTAGGGGTTAAGATGACCACCTGTGAATGAGCTTGGTACATCCAGCAGACCTGGGTTTGAGTTCCACAACCTCCACTTGCATACTGTGTGACTCTGAGCAAGTCACTTACCTCCCCAGTGCTCCTGGTTGCCTCTGAAAAGTCATTTGTGCTTAGTGGGCCTTACCCGCTTTCCAAAGAATAAAAAAAAAAAAAAAATCACTCTAGCCTGCTCAAGTGATCTATGTTTATTTGTGTACAAAGGGGTGTCTGTCATTAAATGAGCACTTCTCTTGTGCCATTTGGGGCTTACCAAACTGCTCGGCCGTGCTTCGTGGTTCTTTCACCCAAACACTATGAGGGAGGGTTCTTATTCTGTTGGAGATGCCCCTCAGTGCACATTCTAAACATAAAGAGGATTGCTGTCTGTCCCCTAGAGTCCAACTGCTCTGTCTGCTTTGCTACACCTGACACATAATTCTCTGTTTGGAATATCACAGTACATTGTGTTTGGAAATGATTATGATGTCACAGATGGAGGATTATGATGTCAGTTGTAGACAAGCAGCCTGGCAGATGCAGTGCACAGACAATTATCCTTTTTTTCCTGTTAAAGAGCTAGTCTATTGCTTGAAATTAATAATTTTTAAAAGTAGTCAGCTATTTACTTGCCTTTTGGCTAATATTTCTTTGCATGATAATACTAGGTGTGATGTGTGGAACAGCACTCTGCCTGGAAGCTGACTTGTAGGTTTGTTACCTCATCAGCATTGTAACCTCACTGACCGACATCACAGCTTACACTGAAACAAAATTTGTCGACAGAAACATAGAGAAAAAGACGGCAGAAGGAGACCAAGGATCCATCTAGTCTGCCCATGTGTTCCTTGGACCGTCTCAGATCCTAGGATCTAACCCCGCTCCCCCACGCCTACTGCCTTCTGCTGCTTTTGATTGCGCTTTAGTCCTGTCCCTCCCCAGCTTGAATGATGTCACAGACGTTGCTTCCACTACCTCAGCTGACAGTTTATTCCATGGCTCCACGACTCTTTCTGTAAAATAGTGTTTCCTAAGTTCCCTCTTGAAACTCCCCCACTTCAGCTTCCACTCATGCCCTCTAGTGTCAGAGTCCGAGACTGTTGAACAGGCCCGAGGATGGCACCTTACTTACTCCTCTCAGGAATTTATATGTTTCAATCATATCTTCCCCTCTCCCTCCTTGTCTTCAGTGAGAACATATTTCATGCAGCCAGACGCTCCTCGTACGAGTGCCCTTAAAGGCCCTGGATAATTTTGGTCACTCTTCTCTGAACAGCCTCCAGCCTGTTTATGTCCTTTTTCAGATGTGGACTCCAAAATTGGACACAGTACTCCAGATGGGGCCTTATCATTACCTCCTTCCTCCTGCTGTGGAATCCCCTCCCTATGCACCCCAACATTTTGTTGGCCATGCTATAAGCTTTGTTGCATTGGTATGTCTTTGAGGGTGCTGCTTATGGTGACATCTAGGTAGTGTCGGGTAAGTTACTTTTTGTATTACTTTCCATTACTTTTGAAAACTTGTTCCAGAAAGCTCTGTGCAGTCACTAGCAAGGATAGAGAAGTACTGGAAGATTAATACACCTTACAGTTACATTTATTTGTTTTTTTTTATGTAAAAGAAATACATAACTGTAACTAATTACATTTATTTGAAAGTAACTAGCCTATTACTTTCAAACAATGTAATCTGTTATTGTTTTTGTATAAAAATAAATAAGTAACTATAACTGTAAAGTGTATTACTTTTTCTAGTACTTCTTTATCCTTGCTAGTGACTGCACAGAGCTTCCTGGAACAAGTTTCCAAATGTAATAGAAAAAGTAACTTACCCGACACTGCATCTAGGTCCCGCTGTTCCTGCGTGGTGCTGAGCTGGACTACGTTGAGGTAGTACTCTGTCCTTGGGTTCCCTTTACCCAAATGCATCACCTTACATTTTTTTTTATTGAACTTCAGCTGCCAGATGTTGGACCATCTTTCCAACCTCTGTAGGTCCTTTAACAGCCTCCTCGCTGTCAGCCTTTTCTCCTAGCTTGGTATCACCCACGAATAGGGCAATTTTGCCCTGAATTCTTATGCCGATGTCGCCGATAAAGGCATTAAACAGGACTGGCCCCAACACTGAGCCTTGGAGCATGTTGCTAGTGTCCGGGCCTTCATCAGACCTCATCCCGTAGACCACTACTCTCTGTTTTAGCCCCCAAGCCAGTTACCTACCCAGTTGACAATGCACTTGGCTGCACCCAGGTCCTCCAACTTTTTCAGCAGGCAGTTGTGCAACACCAAATCAAAGGCCTTGCTGAAATCGAAGTAAAGGAGGGCCACTTGGTGGCCTCTGTCTAGTTCTGTAGTGACTTAGTCAAAAAATGTGTTTAGGTTGATTTGGCACGACCTTCGCACCTCGAACCCATGTTGCCTGTCATCCTGCAGACCGTTCTTATGTTGGTACTCTACCAGGTCGTGTTTTATTTAAGGTTTCCATCAGTTTCCCCACTGCCGACGTAAGGCTGACCAGTCAGTAGTTGTCTGCTTCCTCCCAGCTCCCACCCTTGTAGAGCGGTACTACATTAGCTCTTCTGTCTCCCGGCACTACCCCCCATCTGAAGTGATCTGCTGAATAAATGTGCTAATTGACCTGCCCAATTCACTTGCTAGCGCCTTTAGCACCCTCAGGATTATTCCATCAGGCCCTGGCGACTTGTCTTCCCTGAATTGATCCAGGGACTCCCTAACCCTACTGTTGGTGATTGATGGTGGTTCCATTTGTGGAAAACCTTTGTCAGCAGCCTTATTGCCAGTTTCTGGTACTGAACCTTTCTGTTTCTCGGTGAACACTAAGCAAAAAAAGTTGTTCAGAACAGTGGCCTTCTGCCTATCCTCCTCCACTACTCTGTCGCTGTCTTTGAGTCTAACTATTCCTCCCCTTTTTTTTCTTTTTTCTTGTATGTATTTAAAAAAGTGTTTGTTCCCTTCTTTAACTCCTTCTGCAAGCCAAAGCTCCGTTGGGGCCTTAGTTGATGTCACCATACTGTTTGCTTTTTTGTTCTTCTGAATGTAGGTTTCCCATGCACTGTCTTCCTGAGTTCTTTTATAGTTCCAGTAGGCCTCCCTTTTGGTTCTGATTGCGGTCCTTAACCTGGTTACTGAACCGTACTTTTTTTTTGTGTTCTTTTTAATCAGTATTCTTACACACATACTGGTAGCTTCTAAAATGGCTAACTTAACCAGCCGCCATATTTCTTCCACATCTAAATGCTCCTGGATCACTTGGCCCACCCAGTCTGCCCAGATGTTCCCTGCTTAGTCTGTCTCCACAGATTGTACTTGGTCTCCGGCAACCACCAACCCCCATGCCTATTTATCAGCGTTCCCCTATGCTTATCCCATGCATACTTGAAGCCCCCACTGTTTTCATCCCCACTGCTTCTGCTGCCAGACTTTTTAAAGAGTGCACCACTCTTTCAGTGAAGTAGTATTTCTTCAACATCCCTCTTAAACTGCCCCCTTCCCATTCAGGCTCCATTGCATGCTGTCTTATCTTGGTGCTCTTCCTCATTTGAAATAGACTCCTTCCCTTTTTACCCCTGTGAGGTACTTGTAGATCTGTCGTGGCCCCTCTCTTCCTCCTCTCCTCCACGGTGTACATGTTGAGATTTGTCAGTCTCTCCTCATAGGGCTTCTCATGCACCATTTTAGTTGCCCTCCTCTGGACTGCCTCCACCCTGTCTGTTCTTTCTGAGATTCGTCCTCCGGAACTGGACACAGTACTCCAGGTGTAGTCTCACCAATGAACTATACAGTGGTAACACTCACGTCCCTCCTCCTGCTGGTGATCCCTCACCCTCTGCACCCCAACATCCCACTGGCCCTGTCTACTGCCTTGTCGCACTGCCCGCCACTTTGAGGTCATCAGATATTTTATAACCCCAAGGTCTTTTTCCTGCTTAGTGACCATTGGTGCCCCCCCCCCCAAATTAATTTATACTCCACTCCTGGGTTTCTGTTTCTTAGGTGCATGATTTTGCACATTTTGGCATTGAACCCCAATTATCAAACCTTTGACCACTGCTCTAGTTTTCTAAGGTCCCTATTCATTCTACCCACCCCCTCCTGAGTATCCACCCTATTACAGATTTTGGTGTCACCTGCAAAAAGGCATACATAGCCTTCCAGCTGTTCTGCAGCGTCACTTACGAACTGCTCAGGAAGAGGTGCTCAACAGCTGCTAGATTGGTTCCTGCTGAGGTCACAGTGCTGATGGGGTATGAAGACATGTCAGCTGCCAGCTAAAGCACTGTTCCGCGTAGCAAGCCTTGTACTTTTTTAGCCTTTGTTGACCGGAAAAGGAGGGCTAGGCAGTACTGCCTATTTTCAGCCTCATGCTGGGGGGAGGAGGGAGGAGCAACTGACAATGAACCAGATTAAGCTGTTGGTGGTATTTTTTATTGAATGGGGGAAATTTGGCCAGGACACCGGGGAAACTCCCCTGTGCTTTTCTAGAAGTGCCATGGGATCTTTAACATCCAGCAGAACTACCAGAACAGGCAGACGGGACCTCGGTTTAATATCTCATCTGAAAAACGGCACCTCAGGAGTGCAGTGCCCCCCCCCCCCCATGCTGCACTGCAGCGTCAGTATTGGGATTTAACCCAAGTGCCTGGTGTGGGGATAGAACCCACAGCCTTCCGATCTTCCAGCCTCGGAGGTAAGTGTGCAACCTGCTGAGCCACTGACACTGTGCACTGTCAAGTAGTAGACTTTCTAATAAGCAACAGAAAAAGAAAAGTACTACATACCTAAAAAGCAAGAACTGGCTACTTTTAAAAATTAATAACATTTGGGGCCACCCCGCTGTTCCAGCAGCAGTACATTGTGCTGCTGTGCAGGCGACATGAGTTCAGGAGCCAGCTCGGATTCCGGTGTTGGGTGGCAGGCCAGGTTGGTGTAGCTGCTACATGGTAGCATGCCTTGGCCAGGGAGGGTTGGTGGTGGTTATTGTGCCACAGCAACCCCTGGGCTGGGCCTGGGAGATTGCTTTCATCACAGGGCGCTGTGCAAGTTCAAGGCCCTAGAATATAGCCCATGCTGCAGATGGAGGAGGAGGAATCAGTAGGAGAAAACGGGGGTGGGGGGATAAAAATGGTGATCCAAGGTTTTATTTAACTCCAAAAATTGATTAGCGTTTTGCTCATAAAAGTACTAAAACATTGTGAAAATATATAGTACTTGCCTCACTGTGTTTTAACAAACATAACACTTCTAGAAAATCTAAATGAATACTTTCTGTACAGTTAGCATTGTCCCAAGAAAAAAGCTGCTAATCAATTATTTAAAACCCTGCGATTGCTTACTTACCGTAATAGCTGATCTTCCAGACTATCTTCTCCATTGATTCATCCATATGGGTCTAGGGCTGGAGGCACTATGGCCCCGTGGGAGCTTTTTTTTTGTTTTCTACAGGAGGGGGGGCTGATGTCAGCAGCTGAGAATAGCTCCATGCTACCCAATGAGGAGTAAACCCACAGCCCTCTTTTCTCTAAGACATATGAGAGAAAAGTAGGGATGAAGAGCATAGGAATTGCAGGACTAGCAGTCCTAGTGAGTCAGGATGCAGTTCTCTCCTCTGGTATGCTTCAGGTGGAGTGGGTGACGCCCAGAGAACAGAGAGAAGGGACAAGGGATGCCAACCAAAAGCTCTTAACATGAGAAGAGGAACATGCCCTGCTCCTCTCTGCAACCACAGTGATGTACCCTGTGTGAAGCTAGTAGATTGATCCAAACAAGTGCATAGCAACTCTCCAAGATGGAGCATTGTTCAGTGGAGTAGACGGGATAATGCACTGGGCATGTACTGCATATAGTGACTGACAGGGATATACCTTGGAGGGGATATAATGCGGACAGGGGAAAAGAGGATAAAGAAAAATGGATGGGAGGGGGGCCACCTACCTGCTCCATGGAAAAAGCAGTTAATTTTTTTTTGGGGGGGGGGTTGGTTAGGGGGCCACAAGTGACCACCACTCTTTTTTTGTTGTTGTGAAGTTTTGCCTGACCATAGGTGCCAGTCATGCAAGGCGAAGCTTCGACATCTGCTGAATGAAGACTGCGGTTCCTGCCAGCTTGCAGGCCACCTCATTGGCATTGTATGATGCCCTTGAGTGGTGATTCGCCAACTCCAAGCCCTTGGTAGAAAGGCAGAGGGCTTGCTTGACTGCGTTTTGTGGCATTGCAGCCAGGAGCTGACCTCACTATGTCTGCAGGCGCTTGTTGTTGTAAGCATCCTGATGTGTGCTGGATGTGCAGCAGTGCACATCATGGTGCAAGCTGACGTGAACACCTTCCAGCCCAAAGCATCTCCCTGAGCAGAGTCTGCCTCAGCAGGTCGATCATGCGCTAAGCACTGTGACCCTGTCAGGGTCTGTGCTACCTTAATCCCAGAAATGGGGTGAGGCACTGCTACTGCAGAGCCCAAGGGTGTGCAGTACCATTTCTGAACATCCCTTACGGCTGGAGGGAGTGTAAACTGATGTCTCCAGACTGCCCTTGAACATTCCCCGAAGGCTGTGGGCCAAGGAGGGATGACACCGTTGGCATCGCTGAAATCTCTTAAGAGTCCCAGCTACAAGGACATGGTACGGTGGCTAGCAGTTGTGTGCCAGTGTCTAGCACCTGCATCATGCCTGCCAGGAATCTCTGGTACAGGGATTACTCTGAGGCCAAGGATGTGTGTACGGAAGATTCCGTGCCCTCAGAGGAGGGTGTTGATGGGGAGAAGGTGCTGGACATGGAAGTGGGTGGTGCCAGAGGGCCAGATTGAAACTGGAGTTAGTTGGCATGTCTGTGATACTGACACAAGGCACCAGCCACACTTTCATGTTGAGACCAGGTGACTGGCCTCACTAGGCCCATGATCCCTGGGAGCTCTAGCAGAGGTGGTATAGACCCAAGAGGGAAGCGAGAGCCAAGAGCTCTAGGGCCTATACCTGGGCTGCAGGGATGCTCAGAAGGCTGCACCCAAGGGGAGGGCCTGGCAGGACTGCCTGAACAAGGCCGACCTAGAGAAGAGAAACAGCCAGGTCGGAGCCCATGAGGGGAGACCCCCCCCCCATGTGAGGAAAGTGGAGCCATACAATCCTCTCTGGGTAGCTTCAGTCCTTACCGGTGGCGGGCTCAGCCTGCAGGTCCAGAGAGAACTCTATTTCCAGGCCATCCTCCAACCCCAAGCTGGTGCCAGTTCTGGCACAAGACCCAGAGATAGGGACTGACCTAGACAGTGGTTACTCTGTGCCGGGCCCAGTGCATGTTCCAGCTCTGTGCCTGTCCTCACCCAACACCATCTGTGGTGTCTGGGGCCAGAAAGTGCCACTAAAGGCATCAGAACTGGGGGTGGACCTGGAGGTAACACCATCACCAGTATCACGCCCAGTGTCGGGCCCAGGACTGGCACCATGGCTTGTGTCATGCCCATTGCCGGAGTTAGCGTCAGCTCCACCACCGGAGCCACAAGGGCTACACAGGGAAGAGATCAGTGCTACTACCTCGGTAACTGGATGTCGCACTGCCTTGGTACCGGTCCCTCTCCCAGGACCATGAGTGGTTTGGGGGGTGGGGGGGGCGACGTAATGGCCAGCACCACCCCGCTCACCAACGCCGTAGATAAAAAAAAAAAAAAAAAGTCAAAGCCAAAAGGCTGACCTTCAGGAAATATAAGGGAACACAGCGAGACGAAGGTAGGGAGCATACCAAACTTCCCTAAGGGAAGGCAGTAAGGCAGACAAAGGCCCAAACCGAGGAAACACTAGTGCAAACAATAAAAGAAGGGGACAAGACTTTCTATAGATACGTTAGTGAAAGGAGAAAGTCCGGAAGGAGTATTGCTAAGCTCAAAGGAGAAAAGGGGGCATGTGAGGAGGAGGAGGACCACGTAAAAGCATCTATCCTAAATATACTTCTGCTCAGTATTTACTGAAGAGAAGGTAGGGCAGGGCCCACAGCTCTGCACCATGGACACAGGGGGGAGGGAGGTGTGCACTAGTCCCTTCACAAAAGAAAGGGTCCTACAAGAGCTCGCTAAGCTCAGGGTGGACAAGGCAATGGGACCTGATGGCATACATCCCAGGGTACTGAAGGAGCTAAGGGTGGAATTAGCAGAGCCATTAGCAGAACTGTTTAGTGAGTCTCTGAGCCCAAGAGCAGGGACTGCATCAGAAAACATACGAGGACAGATTAATGGAGCTCAATATATGTACCCTAGAGCAAAGAAGGGAGAGAGGTGATGTGATCGAAACATTCAAACACCTTAAGGGCATTGACAAGGTGAGAGTCTAACTTCTTTCAGTATAAGAAAAACAGCAGGACAAGAGGACACAGCATGAGATTAGAGGGAGGCCGAGTAAGGGGTAATGTGAGGAAGTTATTTTTCACAGAAAGGGTGGTGGATGCATGGAACGGCCTTCGTCAAGAAGTGGTGGATATGTATACAGTGCAGGGCTTCAAACAGGCATGGGACAGGCATAAGGGAGCAATACAGATGAGTATGAATAGATAGGCCATTGACAGAGCAAAGGCCGATGGCACATTCATAAGTTAGAAAAAGAAATGGGCAGACTGGATGGGCCTTGCGGTCCTTATCTGCTGTCAACTTCTATGTTTCTATGTAAGAGAGATCCCAGAAGACTGGAGAAGGGCTCATGTGATCCCGCTCCACAAGAGTGGTAGCAGGGATGAGGCAGGGAACTACTGACCAGTCAGTCTTACCTCAGTAGTGGGAAAGATTATGGAAGCACTCCTTAAGGAAAAGATAGTACAACACCTGGAATCTTTAGGAGCACAGGATCTAAGACAGCATGGGTTTACAAAAGGAAGGTCCTGTCAAACTAATCTCATAGATTTCTTTGACTGGGTAACCAGAGTGGTGGGCCAAGGGGGTGCAGTTGATGTCGCCTACCTTGACTTCAGCAAAGCTTTCGGTACTGTTCCACATAGAAGATTGATTAATAAGCTGGGTAGGCTCGGGGTAGGTCAGAAGTTGGTCAACTGGGTGGCAAACTGGTTGGCGGGCAGAAAACTGAGAGTGGTGGTAAATGGTATACAGTCAGAAGAGATGCAAGTCACAAGTGGGGTACCTCAGTGATCAGTCCTGGGGCCCGTCCCCTGCAATATCTTCATCAGTGACATTGCAGATGGACTGGGGGGTAAGGTTTGTCTCTTTGCAGATGTCACCAAGATCTGCAACAGAATAGATGATCCAGATGGGGTGGGCAGAATGATAAGAAATCTGGTTAAACTGGCAAAATGGTAGGAAGAGTGGCAAGGGGGTTTAACGCAAAGAAGTGCAGGATCATGCACATAGGGAAGAGAAACCCTGACGCCACCTATAGGTTGGGAGGGGAGTTGCTGGCAATCGCAAGGGAAGAAAGAGACTTGGGCATCATCATCATCACAAATCATCCAAGCAGACCACTAAAGCAGTAGGTAAGGCTAGAGTGATGTTGGGGTGTATTAGTAGGGGTATCACAAGTCGTAAGAGGAAAGTAATAATCCCTCTTTACAAGACACTGGTTAGGCCCCATTTGGAGTACGGTGTGCAGTACTGGAGGCCACACCTGCACAAGGACATTAACAAAATGGAGGCAGTCCAGAGAAGGGCAACCAGAATGGTGCAGGAACTGCATCAGAAAACTTATGAGGACAGATTGACTGAGCTCAGTATGTATACCCTAGAGCAAAGGCAGGAGATAGGTGATATGATCGAAACATTCAAACATCTTAAGGGCATTAACAAGGTGAAAGAGTCTGACATGTTTCAATATAAGAAAAATAGCAGGTCAAGGGGACACAGCATGAGATTAGAGGGAGGTCGATTAAGGGTTAATGTGAGGAAGTTCTTTTTCACAGAAAGGGTGGTGGATGCTGGAACAGCCTACCTTAGGAAGTGGTGGACGTGAATACAGTGCAGGGCTTCAAACAAGCATAGGATAGGCATAAGGGAGCAATACAGATGAGAATGAATAGACAGGCCATTGACAGAGTAAAGGCCTATGGCACATTCATAAGGTAGAAACAGTGGGCAGATTGGATGGGCCTTGTGGTCCTTATTTGCCATCAACTTCTATGTTTCTGTGGTGTCAGGAGCCAGGGCAGCACCAGACTGCATTACTGAGTGACCACCAATTTTCAGATCGAGCATATAGCTTCAGCCTTGCCACTAGCAATGTCTTATTATCCAGGGCAGATGGGTGGGGAGGGGCTTAGCTGGCCACCCAGAAGGCGCTACCTGTCCATCAGACTCATTCCCTGGGCTTCTAATGCCTCGGTGAGACCAGCTTGAAGAGGACCCTTTCCTTCCTCAGCATGGGAAGTGCTGGGAAGGGGCCCAGGGGAAGGGCCCAAAGACCATGCCCCTGGCCTCTCACATGCGACACCTGTCTCCGGAGTTGGGGATCAGGCAACCCCACTTCACTGCATGGATCCCTAACATACAGTGGTCCATAGAAAAGCAGACGTTGCATGCATCGGTATGTGAGCTGAGCCAAGGCAAGTCCAGCATCGCTGATGTCAGTCCGTCACCACAATAGGTTTCTCACAGGGGCAGTGATGCATTATTGGGGGTTACTGCACTTCTTAGCCCCCCATTCTTTTTTGTGGACTTCGACATCACAGAAAGTAATAAAACAAAAGTTGACACCATAAATAGAAAAAACTTTTCAGTGGTGGCACAGAAGATATTTGATCAGTAGTAGAACTGAGGTGCTGTCATTGCCACAGTGCACACTCAGTGGTGGGAAGAACAGAACTCAGGCGTGTGAGGGAGCTGAAGACGGTTATTAGCTAGGATGTGTTTCACTGCGTAGTGCGTAGATGACCTCAGTAGCGGACGCCTGCTCCCTCCCTGTGGGGGAAAAAGTTCCTGCGGGGTCCTAGTGCCTCTGGGCCTAGACCCATAAGTATGAATCAGTGGTAAAGAAATTTTCTTGGAAGATCCCCCTTCTGCGTCTGAATGACAGCAGTCTGCCTGAACTGGGTATATCCTTGAGAAATGACAGATGGAGTGCATTAATACCTGGATTAACAACAAAAATTAATATTTTCTGTGTGCTTTATTTTGCCACTGCTAGCTTTTTAATGTACCTAGTTATAAAGAAAAAAGGGGAAATAATTACAGAAAATATGCAAACTATAAATTCTAAGGTATCTGAAAATCATGATGTTTTACTAAAGTTTCCCCTTTTGGCAGTAGGGGCTCTTTTAAGGTTCTGGTCCAGGTTTGTGTAGAGCAGAAGCAATAGAATCTCCCATCATGAACTGGTACACCAAGTAGGTATTTGGGAATCCTTGCTGGTACAGGGGCACTTCAATACATGAATTTATATGTTAGTGTTAGAAAAACATCCTCTTTGTAAGGACACAGTTTTAGCTCAGTTATTGAAACCTGTTCTTATAATGGGTAGACATCTTAAAATGACCATAGCAGAAGTGCTCTTCAGGTAATATTTCAAAATAAGTTCCCTTTTTGGCATAAACAAGGCAGATCTAAAATTTAAAAAAAAAAAAAAAAAAAGTTCTTCGGGCTTAGGTGTTAAATTGGATGAAGCTTTATTTTGTGGTTTGTTTTTGTTGACCGGGAAAGGAGGACAAGGAAATATTTCCAGTTTTCTGTCTTGTCCCAGGTGGGGGCGGATACAGGAAGTACTGATTGATATTAAACCAGGTTAATTGTTTTGTGTGTTGTGAACGGGGGGAATTTGTCCAGGACACAGGGGAGATTCCATTGCTCTTTTCGAGAAGTGCCATGGAATCTTCACATCCACGGAAGAACCACCAGAACAGGCAGACGGGACCTCAGTTTAATGGCACCTTGGACAGCATAGTGTGCCTCTAACGCCATGCTGGGGAATTGGTATTGTTGGGTATAACCAAAGGGAAGGTGCCCCCCTGCAGAGCTACAAACACACCACTTCTTGCAGTCCCTGGTGTTTGTTAGAGATCACCCATCTGACTACAGACCAGGCCTGACCCCGCTTATCTCATGGGATTATGTGAGTAAAATAGGGAATAATGGATTGGTTCCATGGCACGCCATTGCGCTGCCATCTGGGACACCGGTGTTTTCGTGCAACTTTCTGGAATTACACACTGGAGTTGGCTAGGGATTCAGCATGCCACAGAAGTGAAACACTTGGTTCCTGAAGTGGGAGACCCTGGGCCACCAGGCATACATGCACACCCCCCCCCCACACACACACACAGATGCACACTTAACAAGGAACTGCATTTTGTCATCTGTGACGCAAAGCTTGCCTCTCTCCATATTGAAGTCCCCACACAGGACTTTTAAAGGACTCTGAAGTACAAAATTGAAGGCTGTGCTTCAGCAGTGATCCACTGCAGTGTAAGATGTGAGCATGTATGAATAGCAGTAAAAGGAACCAACTACTCTCTTAGCATAGGAGACACTGCAGATTTCACATGCACACATTTTTCTGAACTGACCCCCAACTTTAAGGGCATTGGGTCAAACTTGACTCCTCCTTTGCCTGAGTTTATTGTAAACTCTGAAGAAATCTGCTCATCCGTCATCCTTACTTGAATAAGGATGCTGCTGTGGTGACCCTGATTGTCTGTATGAGGGGCAGTGGGAAGAAAGGGGGGACAATTTTAACTAAGAAGAAAACTGGGACTAATAAATTGGCATCTGAGGTTCTGGTATCCGAATAGCCCAGTGAGAAGAACATTTTAGTACTCCCTCGAATATGGTTTTAACATAGTTCCACATTGTTGGGAGGTGGCCCCTTGTAAGCTGTCTTGGCATCTTGCTTGTTTTTTTGTGGGGAAAGGGGTTGGTTTGTTTTTTTAGAAAGATTGGTTTCACTTTTAGAGTTCTTCCCCAAGTTATTTTGGTGTGAAGAAAACACTTTCCAAATGAGCGATGCTTTCTCTTTACAGTACTTCACTGTTTTACCTCTGTAACTGTAGCTTGTTGTTCTGTTTTAGACCCCAGTTTTTATCTCCTTCTTCATTGCTCTCCGAAAGATGGCGTACCTCCCGGTGCCAAGCATGCAGACAGGTGGGCTTTGGTGGTTTACAGACCTCACCGTAGCTGATCCATATTACATCTTACCTCTGGCAGTCACTGGGACTATGTGGGCTATTCTTGAGGTAAGAAGCTAAATGAGCAAAAGACACACGCAAACACACTTTGAAGATGAAAATGCTCATCACATACAAAAGAGGAAGTGTGAAGTTTGGATGTCCATAAAAGAGTGCATACGTATGTGTGGGAGAAATACCATGAAGTGAGATGTACATGTGAGAAGGTTTAGATGCACTGTAACAGAGACCATGGAGGTATAAGAGCTAGTGTTAGTCAGGTTAGCTACGTTAAATATGAGAGAATGTTGGGTTTTAGTTATGACAGTGTACGCCCCTGCAAGAGACGGTAATGTTAGGTGTACATGTCAAAAGGCTTAGTTATTGGGAGCGGGCCCACTGACACAGCGGTAGTGCTACCGCCAGCCACACTGGCGACCTGAGATTGGGAGTAGTCTTGGGTTACTGGGAATCAGTGGGGGGGGGGTAGAGGAATAGAGAGTCAAGACGGCTCTCCTCCCTGGGGAGGGAGGACTTGTTGGCACCACCGCAAGATGCCACCAGGTGGAGACCTGGTGATAGTGCAAGTCAGAGCCAGCATGGAAGGAAGGGAACTGTGGGACTTTGTGGCACATGTGTGCCCCAGATATGGGGAAGGGAGAAAATCGAATGAAAAATGGATGGGGTGGTGGGGGTGAATGATGCTGTGCACACCAGCTGCTCAGCCTCGCAGCTGCCAGGATCCTTATCTGTAAGTATCTGGATGTGTGTTTTGGGAGAGAGCTTTTCCTTTCTGGCCTCTGCCAGGGGAAGCAGTTGGTGGGGGAACATAGCTAGCGGGTGAGTCCTGGGGAGGTGGTCGCTGGTAGAGGGATGGGGGAACAGAAGCCTAAGGGAGCCAGCCTGCCCTGGCTGAGGAGGATAAAAACCTTTATGGGAGAGGGGAAAAAAAAAAGCTTAGATATTCTTGGAGTCTATGTACAGGAACAGTTGCACATGAGGGGAGGCAGCAAGTGAGGGTGTGCATGTGCAAGTCATAGAAGGATTGCATTCGTGTATTTTATCGACAAGAGTGATTGTGTGGGAGTTTCCCAGTTGTTATAGAGAGAAAGAGTTTAGAGTTTTAAGTGCAAGGATCTGTTCTATTTTCTCCTTTTGTGTCTCTTCTCTGTCTGGTTGCGCAACCAGATTTTCTCGTGAGACCTAGGACTTGATCACCCCTATGGTCTTGCAGTTCTCTGCCTCTCGCTATCTCTCTACCTTCTCTTGCTGTCCTGTCTTTTCTCCCCCTTTGCATATCTGCTGCTATAAAATATATGTGAATCATTTTGTGGAAATGTAATTGATACTGGGATTCCGTTGTTTAAAACTGTGTATATTTATACTGTTGAAATGATTGCAATGCTAAAACTGTATATAGTTATATTGTTGAAATGATTGCAAAGCTATTTGGAACTTAAGGGGTAACCGGAGATGCAAGTTTTAAGCCTTTTGCAGAAGATATAAACAGGGGGTCAGTTCTGGGTCACAATGTTCTTTTTGCTGCACTTGTTTGAAACTTACAAGAACACTGTCTAAGAAGCATGTCATTTTCTTAATGAGCGGGGGTTGCAAAGACTTATAAAAACAGAACTGCAATTTCTTGCAAGAAAAATATCATAGAATCGTAGAAATGGATACAAGTCACTTAGCAATTAGCCGTTAATGTGACTTGCCACTATTCGGTGGAAACATATGGTATTTTCACACCCCATGTACGAATCCAGGGATTTTTTAAAATATTCCATGCTTGGACTACTGACTAGCCAATTTGGTAAGTTATTCCAGATACTAACAACTCTTTGGTTAAACCAATGACTTCTTTCTGTTGTTTCATAAAACTCCCCTTTGAGCTGTAATTATTGTATCTTGAGGTTTTACCATTGTCCCTTTTTACAAGTCTAGTAGAGGCCAAGATGATGATGTTATGAAGAGCTTTGAATATATAACATAGGTCACCCCCAAGTCTTCTATATTTCGAGGAATGCAAACCAGTTTCTTGTAACCTTTCATTATATGGGTAGCTCTTTTATTTTATGTACATTTTTCGTGATCCTTATTGCACCCAGTCTAATAGTTTACTACTACATGCATCCTGTGGTGAACTAAAAGGAGCTCCATATTCTAGAATTGGTCTGATAAAGAGTAGAATAGTGGAATAAGTACTTCTTTTGGGGCAAGATTCACAAAAGAGATGCGCCAGCGCAAAGAGGATGTGCCCACCAAACGCCGAGCAATCCACAAAGGGATGCGCCCTACGCAACCCCACTGTGAATCGCATGGAAAGGGCAGGGCACAAGTGGCAATGCGCCAGCGCAACCAGGATGCACATAGCCACCCAGGGGAGCAATACAGTGAATACGGAGCAAGCCGCAAGGCATGTGGGAACAACAGGGGACAAAGCAGTGGGACAAAGGCGCGAGAGGAACGCAAGACCAGTGGGACACACCAGAGAGGCCAAGGGCACAACAGTGGCCACAACAGGCACAGAACTGTGACAAGGACCTGAGACCAACACACACAGCCCCAGGCCACAACCCACACAGGTCCATGGCAGGCACACTGTAGCAGGCATGGTGCCACACAACAGCATGCCAGTACAAAGAGTAAGGTGGAGGCCACTGGACATGGCCAACACCACAGGTGGCCATGACTGTGGCCATGGGGGGGGCACACAGGGTGACACCGTGCTGAACAGTGTCCAGCACACCGTGCTACCACAGTGCCACATCCCCAACCACAGGACACTGCACACAGGTCCACAGAGCCATAGTGCAGCAGTGCATTGTATGCAGGCCACAAGCAGCGTGGACACAGAGACCAGGGGCAGGGACGTGAGCAGCAGGACAGAGGCCACGGACATGCCACAGGTGACAGTGGGGGCTGCAGAGGGCTAGCGGGGAGGAGACTTTGCAAAGCCCGAGGCACACAGCTATGGCAGGAAGGGTACAGGGAAGAGCCTCTGACAGTACACAAACTCAGGAGTGTGGAACAGTGAATGACCACAGACACCATAGCAGAGTTCAAAAAGATTTATATAAAACACAAACGGAACAGTCAACAATATATAAAGCAGTAATAGCAGAAACTGTGTACACAGTGGAATCAAAAGGGAAGGGGAGTGAGGGACTATGTACAGGTACATGTGTGCAGAAGGGGAAGGGTGCAGAAACAACAACAGAGGTATGGAGGAGGTGGGTAACAGCGGGCTATGTACAGCACAGAAAGGCCTGCACATGGAAAGGGGCTACGGGCGTGGCTGCACACCTCTGCGCCCCAACCCCAGACGGCCACGTGCCGGCAGGAGCCGGAGGATGGCCCCGATGGCCTGACTCTGGTGCCCGATCGTTTGCTGTATGGGCCGGAGTGACCCCTGGATGGCCCAAGTAATTCTTCCATCCAGGTCCTGAAGTCGGTCCACGGCACCTCCACCTCTGGCCGCTGCATGATGATCCTGGGGACTTATAGCAAGGACAAAGAGAACACCTACTGAGGACCATGGTGGACACACAACCCCCCATCAAGCAGTAGCCCACCCCACCAGACAAAGCACACAGAAGAAAGGCGCCACCTACTTGCTCCCAGACGGACACCTTGATGAGCCCCTACAGCCCCCTGATGCCTCGCCTCAGTGGCCTCCAGCCCTGCAAGACGCAACAGGCAGATTCTGCCATGAGTAGACACATCAGTGCACAAACCCACCCCAACACCAGTGTGGGCATGCAGTGTAGGTGTACACAGCCGGTACAACACCAGTGTCCATCCATGCAGACCACAACAGCACACAGCTGCTGTGCCTCGTACCCCCAGAGTGCCCTCTCGTGGATATGCACCGCACATGGTCCCACCCCATGTGCGACACAGTGTACGCATCCCACTCACACCACTGCGGAGTGCCCACCCCATGTCGCATGCAGGACTGGACACCACAGGGCTGGTGCAGCCACAGCCTTGTGTGCGTGGTGTGGTGTACCCATGTGAGTGTGATGATGTGATATGACCCATCCCCACCCTACATGCGCCTGTGATGCACACGTACACGCACAACCTACCTGGCCGTGGAAGTGCACCCCTGCATGCACAGCTACACAGCTGCTGAAGACGGGCTCCGGCCAAGGTCACCATAACGGTGCCTGCACTATTCCCCAGTGCGGGGAACCCCTGTGCGCTGCACCAGCCGCCGGGCAATGGTGGCCCACACCTGTGACCTGGGCACCTGCAGGTCCTCACGGCCAAACAGCTGCCCCTGCACACATATCACCAGGACCATCAGCTGAAGCAGCTCCAGCTCAGACCAGTTCATGGCCCTAGGCCCAGTCCTCCCAGCCCTAGGCATTCCCACACAAGATGCAGCCCAGTGGTGCAAGCACGGGTTGCACAGCAGAAATCCGAAATGGCACCACATGCACCAGTAGGCCACGTGCATCGCACCACATACTGCAGCATGAAGCACGATTGGTTTGTTAAGTGCCTATTGGCGCATGTGAAATGTTAAGGCGGGGATGCGGGGCATGGTTTATGACCGGGTTGGACATGCGCATTGTGTACACTGTCGCTATGTTACGTGTGGCACGTGCAATCACGCACAGCGCCCATGAAGTGCGGTAGCACACTGTTGCACACTGGTACATAATGCGCGATCCGCGTATAACACCGTGCCAACCAGCACTATGGACACCGCCGCGGGTGAGCATGCAATGTCTTGGACAGACTGCACTCTGGCGATGGGCACCATCTGCATATCGCGATGTGACCGACAGTACAGCTGCGCACCTGCGGGTCTGCCCCATGGGTACAGTGCATGGTGAATGTGCGTAGCATACGCCAAAGCATTTGTGCCAAATCCAGGAAGATGCTCCGAGCGCAATGTGCATGTGTGGAACATGCGTCATGTAGGAATGCGCTCAACTCGGCAGATGCGCCATGCAGATTGAGATGAGCTGAAGGCAATTATGCAGTTCACACACACTGCACCTAAAACTGCCTAATATCGTATGCAGGGGCAACTCAGCTGTTTAGCGTCTCATTAACACTGCCCTAGACCTCATTTGTATGCCCTGAGCCATAAATGATCCTAACTCTGCCGACACTGAGAATAGGTGACCTGAAGAGGATTCACAGCCTTGAGGGTGAGTACACAGCTAGTCCTACATGTAATACAGCAGGTTCTGTGGAGTGGGTATGTGTTGTCTTAGACCACTGCCTACACCCAGGCGCTACCCAGGGGTGGGGGATACAGCAGACTGCAACATAAATGTATGATACAGGCATCTGTTTGTGTACAGGCCCAGTTGCAGTGTAGCCAAGCCACATGTTGGGGCTGGCTGAGCACAGCCCGTCGCCAGGCTGCCTTGTGCAGGGACACCTGTTAGGTGACATGGTGTGCCACACACTGCCCCACAGGCTGCACCTTTTGAGGGGGGGTGGCATAACGGCCGATGTGCCTGCACCAACAGCATGGCTTGCCTAGTGTGTGTGATGTGCAGACAGCTGTACGTGTAGCTAGACATGTGGCACAGGTGGCACAGTCGTGGTCATGCAGCTGTCCATGGCATGTTCGATGTACACTCCGGACACTGACACACACCACGGCACACCACGCACACCCACATATGTGCACTGCCATAGGTCCTGTCTGACAGGTGCTGGGTGTGTCTTACTGCAACCACTGTTTGTTGGTAATGGCCACACAGGAATCTACAAGAGCATGGCTAATGTCTGTCTGTACTCTTCCCACAGAAACCACGGTGTCAGAAGGCAACAGTGCTGCCAGCAGACAGTGGCCAAACTTCACAAAGGAGGAGGAGCAGGCCCTCATCGAGGCATACCACCTACGGCATGATGTACTGATGGGCAGGGGTGGCAGCTGTATGACGCGGGAGGAGGGCTGGGAGGTGGTGGCTCACCATGTCAATGCTGTAGGGACATTCAGCATAACTCCCCAGGAGTGCAGGAAGCATTTGAATGGGAAACGGAGAACTAAGTAGAAGGTGGCCCACATAGAGGCCTCCTTGTGGCAGACTGGAGGTGGCCTACGGGCGGATGTCCGCCTGAGCCCCAATGAACAGCTACTCACAGCAACCATTGCCAGGGCCGCTGTGCAGGGTGTCCCAGGTGGGGGTTCCAGACTGGTGGAAGCCTGTTGCAGCACTGTAAGTAGCCATGGACAGGACACGTGTCTGGCTACATGTTTGCCCTGGCTGCCATGCCTGTCCCAGTGTGCTGTGCCATGCCAGCTATGTACCCAGGGGCTGTGCCATGTGTGGGGGCAACACGTGTGTCCCACACCATGCTATGCTTGGCCACACTGCCCATGCACATGGTGGCGCATGTGTAGTGCCATTGCCAGTCAGGCCACTGGATCACACACACTGTTGGGTGTGCCTGTTCTGCCGGCCCGTCACAGCACAATACCGGTCACAGCATGCCCATGGCTGCTGTTGGGTGGTGGGCACTGCACTGACATGCGCACCCATGGCATGACACTGTGACACACTGTACATGTCTGTCTATCTGTCTGCATGTATGTATACCACTGTGTATTCTAGTGCACTAACCATTTTCCGCCATCTTCTTTCCACAGCTCCATCATGCCTCACAGGAGGACGATCTAGCAGGTGACGATGCAGGCCCGTCGCACATTGCTGTGGTCACTGCAGTAGATGGTGTCGTCCACTGCACTAGACCCACCAGACACAGCCCCAGTGGTGGCAGACCCGTCAGACCTCTCAGCCAGTGCTGGCAGGTGATAACAACACATGGCTGGGGTGTCTGCTGGGTTTTTCTGATGATGACCACATGGATGCGGTGGACATCGCGACGCCCTCCTCGTGCTTGCATCCAGCATGCGGGGGGCATACAGCGATGTCACTGCGGATGATGACGCCACACAGATTGAGGGGGACACGACCAACAGTGGGACACGCAGCATGCAGAGACCTATGCAGGTGGCCCCAGATGCCACCGATGGCCCGGCTGCATGTGGTGCAGCTGCATTGGCCGCACAGCTGCCCGCATCGGCGGGTGCTGTTCACCCTGCATCTGGCCCAGGTGCGGTGGGTGGCCCGTCAGCGGCATCCTGTCCAGGGGCTGCGGGGCACACGCATGAACAGTTGGAGCGTGATGTCACCAGTCTTGGCCCGCGGATGCCCTGGGGCAGGCTATCTCACCCCCCCCCCCCGCTTGCCGGCGACGCCACCATGACCCTTCACCCACCAACGCCATGGAGGGCTATGTCTACCTCCTGCGTGACACCTTGGAGGGGCAGGTGGCCCTCCATGCAGAGCTCAGGAGTCACCGGACAGAGATGGTCCTGGAGCATGAGTCCGTGGCTGTATGGCATGCCTGGATGTTGACAGAGGCACGCCTCCTGCTGGTGGGCATGACCGCAGCAGTGTAGCAGATTGCAGCTGCTACAGAGGCGAGGTTGTGTGCTGTGGCGATCGGGCATCCAGTCGGACACCCAGGAGAGCGCCTCCTGTACACTCAGGTAGCGGCATCAGGTGGACCCTCTGCTGCTGACGCCGTCGCTGCATGTTGCAATGCCCAGCATCCCTGGGCCATGCATGGCTGGTGGGGCTACCTCGCCAGTGAGCACCCGTTCACAATCTCATTGCAGTACCCCTACAGGGATGTTGGCTACACCTCCTGTGGCTTGTGGTGCCGCAGCTGCATCCACCAGTCATGACAGAGGCTGCCCACATGTCCGTGGTGGCCAGGGTGCTGCCTTGTGACATCGAGGTCACTGTTCCATCGGCAGCAGCACTTACCACCACTGTGACACGCACGCCTGAATGACGATGCTTGGTTCAGCGTGTGTGGCAGGCACCTGCCTCAGTGCACCACCACCATGGGCTCCCTATGCAGTGGCACCTGCGTATCTGTGTGTACCACTATTGTGGCATGGGCATGATGAGTGCAGTCCAGTGTCTGCTGTGCCTGTGTGCCGGCTGCGGTGCACACTGATCAGTGCCATTCCTGGCACAATCATGATGGTACATGTGTTTTGCAAAGTGTGTGTATGTGCACGCGCACCTGTGTAGGCCTGTCCATGTACTGCCCTGTGTCCGCCGTGCACTGCATGGCTCTACGACTACTTACTCTCAACATTGTGCACCTCCCAGATACACACCTCCGAAACTCACCTGTGGTCCCCGAAATGCTCCTGTACTACTTGTCCCGTGCTGCCAGCTGTGGGTCCTGGCGGCCTATTGCTGTTCCAGTGTTGTGGCCCTGTGGCACTGCTTTGTCCCCCCCCACCCTTCTCTTCCCCAGAACTGTCGCCCTCACTGGCCTCAACAGGTATTCCAAGGTCAATGGCCATGTTGTGCAGCATACAACAGGCCAGGAATATGCTACAGGCCTTCTCAGGGCTATACTGTAGGGCCCCACCTGACCTACAGAGGCACCGGAAAAGCATCTTCAACATCCGAAGATGTGCTCTATGATGGTGCGCGTAGCGATGTATGCCTCATAGTACCACTCCTCCGCCTGTGTTCTGGGTCGTCTGATGGGGGTGAGGAGCCAGGGCCTCAGTGGTTATGCAGCGTCACCTGTGGTGGGGGAGGGAGTGGTTGTTAGTACATTGGTCCCATGTGTGGCGTGCTCCCATTCCCTGCTCCAGTCCGCACTGGTGTGTGCGCCAGGCATCCATCACTGCCTGTGCCTGTCCCTTCCCTGCATTCTTATCACCCTACCCCGCCATCTGTTGCTGGACCTGCGCCTGTTGTTGGCCCAGGGCCACTAACACCATTGGGGTGACATGTGCCACGCCTACCATTGCCCTGCCAGTGTGCATTCCACCGCTGTCTGCTTGTGTTGTGTATGTCCCTGCCACACATGCTCCCCCATGGCACTGCACCACACATGCCTTGCATTGCACGTGTTCCTCCCTGTACCTACTGGTGTCTGCCTTTGTACCCTTGCACACCTCTGCTGTCCCACGGCTGCTGCGTCTTATGCCCATTGTGCATGTTGCTCTCCGTGCACGTGCACACACACACACCCTTCACTCCTGGCATTGGTGCCCTGGCATGCAGCTGGTTGCCATGTCCCACACACCTAATAGATGGCGACTTGGTATGTCCTCTGCCTGGAATCTCTGGCAAAGGGCTGACTGTTGCCATATGAAGGCGTCGTGTGTGCTCCCAGGGGGTGTGGCGTAGACATTGCTGATGCGCCCTGTGGCATTGTACACCACCTGGCAGTTGACTGAGTGGTATCCCTAGCGGTTGACGTATGGGATGCCGTCATCGCCAGGTGGTGTGCGGATTGCCACATGGGTTGGCCCTCATGACACCTGGCATGCATGCCACCCTGTAGAACCCCTGCATGGCTTCTGTCCGCTGTGCCTGTGTGCTGGGGAAATGGATGTATTCGGAAGCATGCGGTAGCAGTGTGGTGAGAAATTGTGTGAGGAGACAGGACGTGGAAGCCTGTGATATGCCAGTGGTGTCCCCAGTAGACCTCTCGAACGTTCCCACCATGAGCAGGCACGTTACTGTTGTCACCTTGGTCTCCACCGAAATGGCATGACCACGTGCAGTGGGTGCCTGCATTTCTTCATGGCACAGCTCACAGAGCTGCCTCAGGATGGCCCTTTTCAGGCAGTATTGGCCTACTCTCTCCACATTCATCAGATGCTCAAATGATGGCCTGGAGCGATACCACCGTGGGGCAGGCCGCCTACGGTGCCTTCCGCCTCCCCGTCTCCTCATCCTCATTAGTACTCCGACCATTGCAAATGGTGCTGCATCTATGCTGCTCCCTCTATAGGCAGTGTTGTGTGCACGCGCTCTCTCTCTTTCTCTGCCACTATGCTGGTGCTGCTGTTCTGCCGCTGACCTGCTGGTGGCTTGCACTTAAATCTGCTTATTTTATACTTATCTTTTCATGGTGCATTTTGTACTTGTGCCAGGATGGCTCTCTTGTTGCGCCTTCGTTTTGCACTGTGAACCACTTTGCGCTGTGTATGCATGTGTACGCTCCCTCTATAGGCAGCCCATAACATTGATGTGTCTACAGCACATCCAGTTCAGCTCGACACATCTGGCATGCACTGGCACATCCGCCCTGCGTGTGAATCATTGCATGGTGCATTTTTGGTTTGTGCCGGCACATCTCACTTGCACCTGGTGCATCTCTTTTGTGAATTCTGCCCTTTAGGTTCCTTAGAATATAGCCCATAATTTTGTTAGCCCTTATTACTGCCTCTTTTGTGTGATGATTAAATTTCAGTGAATTATTGATTGTGACACCTAAATCATTTTCGTTATCAGCTCCCCGGAGTTTGCCCTGTGAATTCCTGTTAGAAATGTGAAGGTCTCTATCATATCTCTCCTCTCCCTTCTGGTCTCTAGCGAGTACACGATCAGTGTCTTGAGGTGCTCCTCACAGGACATGTCCTGCTGGCCCTGAATCATTTTTGTTACCCTACGCTGCACTGTTGCTAGCCTATCCCTATCCTTGTGAGGACCCCAGAACTGGGCGCAGTACTCCAGGTGTGGCCTCACCAAGGATCTATACAGGGGGAAGCATTACCTCTCCATTTTGCTGTTAGAACCCTTCTGATACATCCAGGCATCCTATTTGCCTTGCTGTACGCCTTGTTTCACTGACCTGATTGTTTTAGGGAGTCGCTGATAAGTCCACGGTCTCATTCTTCAGCCGTGATACGGAGTCTCACCCCTCCCATTCACTACTCCATCCTGGGGTTCTTGTTCCTGAAGTGCATCACATTGATCTTTTTGGTGTTGAATTTCAACTAACAAACCTTTGACTACCCCTCCATCTGTTGCAAGTCTCTCTGCATTTCCTTTATTGCCTCATCACTATCTACCCTCCCACAGAGCTTGGTGTCATCTGTGAAGAGACAGCCTGCCTTGCATCCCCTCACCAATGTCACTGATGAACATGTTGGAGAGGACCAGACCCAGTACAGATCCTGTTGAACCCTGCTTGTGATCTGCTTCTCTTCTCATTTAACCCCACTGACCACACCCTCTGCTGCATCCCCTTTAGCCAGCATGTGTGGTTATAATATTTTGTAAATCATCCAGTTTATGGTACATATATTCTGCTGCCCTCCTGTGACTTTCTTTTGTCTATTATTTGATATCCCTTTTTTCCGGCTTCAGACATTTTGGAAACATACAAATAGGCGTGGGGTAGTAAACTACCAACTACCTAAACCGATTGGGACTTTAGCCTCAGGTTTTTCATTTAAAAAAAAAAAAAATCTTGAAACTCCGGTAACATCAAATCCAGAACTGAATTCCCTTTGGTAGGTTCAGCCGCTACCTGAAGCAAATTGTGAGAACATTTAAAAGACCCCTCTGGTAGCCTGGTAAAGTCCCCAAATATGAAAATACCAGAGGCCAGATTTCTAGAATTAAGTCTGTCCAAAGAAGATTTCACAGACAGTCATAGCTGTACCAGAAATTGCCTGCTGTGTCAATAGTGTGGCATACTGTGACGTCCCTAACTGACAGATAAATAATGCATTGGGTTATTCTAACAAAAGTGTGGGTTGTGTGAATGATTTGTTCGTTACCTGGCAAAGAAGGATTGCGGCACCATTTGCAGATGATAAATATGCTGTTGTAGGCACCAGACCATCTAATCTGTTACACTAGGGAAGATGCATACACACACACACACACACCCCTCTTTCACAAGCACACAACTCTGCTGCAGTCCTACCTGTTCTGTCCACATATGAACCCTTACCGGGACATTCTGTAAATAGTCTCACACGACACAAAAACAAACAAATAATAGGCTAGGTGTCACCTTCAGTGACCTGGCAATGTTGTCTGGCCTTTCTGTGCCTGATACTGCTGAGTTCTTGGCTGTCTGATTCCAGGCTCTCCATTTTTCTCTTTACAGCTGGGTGCCGAGTCTGGAGTTGATAACCCCAACTTCCGAGCCATGAAGACTGTCTTTCGAATAATGCCGTTAATTATCCTGCCTCTCACCATCTCCTTCCCCACTGTAAGTAATGTGCAATCTGTCTGCAGTTTATAGAGTAACACCAGTTGACCCGAGTACTTTTGGGACATTACCAAGTACCATTAGTATCGTACTCCTTAACGAGCAGCTGACACCTTCTTTGGGTTAGGGCAGGCCGCTCCTGTCCCGTAGCTGTCTGCCCAAGGACCTAAATTAGCTTTATTTAGAATTGTTTTTTTGTTGCGGGAATAAGAAATGATAAGACTTACAAATACCACAATCTCATTTCCTGGTAAAATCGAAGCTGCCAAGTGCCCGCCGCAACCCTGGACAGAAAACCGCGTTTTGATTACACGAAGTGGGGAAGGGACTTCAGGACTATAGATAACATTATAATGCTTTCGGGGGGGGGGAGGCAGTGACGGCATTTGAAAACTACTGAAATTAATGAAAAGCACTCGTACATGTTAAGGGGGTAGTATTACATGTAGTTACCCCCTTAACATGTACGAGAGCCTTTTAGAAGTTTCAGTAGTATTCAAATGCTGCCACTGCCCTCGATAGCATTATAATGTTATCTATAGCCCTGAAGTCCCGTGACTGCGACAGGATGTTGTTTTCTGAGTGGGGCTGTGGCAGGCACCTGGCTTTAGCTTTACCAGGAAGTGAGATTGCATTATTTGTAAGTCTTATAACTTCTTACTCCTGGAACCAAAAAAATTCTGAATATGACTAGTTTAGGTCCTGGGGCAGGCAGCTACTGGTCATGAGCTGCCTCCCCCAAAGATGTCAGCTGCTGTTTTAACCACTATGTTTTGAAAGTTCAGTGTATTGGCCTTCTCTAGCCAATGTGAGCTGGCAAACTTTAATTAGGCTTGTGTCCGAATAAAGCCATACTGTACAGTCCCATTTCCAGTAGTGGACATTCGATCTATGCTTCCCAGTGTGACTTGTTTATGGGCCCCCTCAGAAGATAAACCTAGCATAGCCCTAGCACCTCTCTCCCAGAACTCTGAGTAAATATAAATGTTTGATCTCACTTCGAGAGGATTCCTTCAGTAGGTCATCACATATAGGACTGGCACCACCTGGCGTCGGGCCACACGGCAGACTTTTCTAGCAATACCTGACGGGGGACCGCCCACCCGGCGTCATGTGACTGATGTCAGAGTGACTGTATAAAATGGGCGGTCTCCACGCCTGCCCTCCAGTTCTTTCCCACCGTTGCCTCGTGTCAGTCGAATCGCAGACTTCCAGTAGCGATCGTCGAGAAAGTTCATTCACATCGGGTTTTTCCCTCGCAATTTTTTCTAAAATTCAGTCTGTAGCTTCATGTCTTCTCCGAAGAAAATGTGCTCTGCTTGTGGAACGCAGATCCCGCACAGAGACGGTCATCAAAAGTGCATTCTTTGCCTAGGCCCTAACCATCCTATCTCCTTGTGCCCTGACTGACGGTCATTCAACCAGGCCACTAAAAAGCGGAGGAAACAGACGTTGGAGGCCCACCTTCTTAAATTGCGTCTGGCCTCCCTGGAGAAAAGGATGGAACACCTCAGGGATTTGTCTGAAAAGTCTTGCCCTGCGAAAAAGCATAAAGAGAAGGCTAGGGAGCGGGCTTGCTCAGCGAAGACGGCATCGAGCCATCCACAAAGCAATGCCCATTACGCCCGAAGTCAGACGGTAAAGTCGGATAAAACTCCAGCGGCTAATTGACGCCCGACTCCTCCGGTGGCCGCCCGCTCATACGGTAAGTCGCCCCAGCTTCTCCGGAGACTGCGTGGTGGCGCTAAGTCGGCTCCCCAGCTGAGGGCAGTCACCCCGCCCACGGTCGATAAATACGGCCAGGCTCCTCCCTGACCACTCAGCCTTGCCTGCTAAGATGGCCGTGTCAGAGACGACCGTATGGGCCTGGTTCCCCCATCTGGGCCTAACAGCGACCCACCTGACGTCTGGCAGGACCATCGGCAGAAAGCCCCTCTCCCATCTGTAACTGCGCCCGCGTCCTCACAGTCCTCCTCGGACGCATTCAGCGACAGTCTTGGAGACCCCATTGAGCCTCTCAATGGAGAGGGTTCTTCACCACGTTCCCCTGCGGGGGCCCCGGACCAGGAGGCTCCTACATGGCCGTCCGACCTTCCTGTGGAGGTCCCTCTACCTTCCAGTGGGACACCGGCGCCTCCCTCGATGCCAGTGATCCCGACGACAGTCCCTTTGCGGGACGGCCAGCAGGCCTTACCTCTGGCTAACGCGGACCCGACCCTGGCCCGGAGCTTCCTCGTCCGGTCGGCCAGCCCTCAATGCCGGACCCTCTTCCGGTGCTGGATCGGGTTGTGCCGGTACCAACGTCGGTTCCTTCAACGTGGGCTGTCCCGATGCCGGACCCTCCTCCTATTTATACTACGGTGGGTCTGACGTGGATTCCCCCGACGCCTGATCCGTCATCGGGAATATATTCCAGGCCTTGAACTGTCCCCCGTTACCCTCTTTGGGTATCCGGGGACCCCTACCTGGGGGGGGGTTCCACTCCTGATTGGAACATGGTTAAGCCCATATTCCCCTTATATGGGTTTCAGGGTATTATCCCCCTCTGGTTGCCTCACCGGAGGTCCTAGATTTCAAGGCCTTAATTCAGTCTTGGTGGCAGGGGGCCAGGTCTGAGCTGGTCACAGATCTGGAAGCCAGACTCCCGCAGCCGCAGCTTTCTAGATCCCCTTCCCTGAGCAGTTTGATTTCTACCGTCCACATCTCGGGGAAGACTCAACAGGATGCAGGGTTTTAAATAATTGATTAGCAGTTTTTTTCTTGGGACTACACTAACTGTACAGAAAGTATTTATATAGATTTTCTAGAAGTGCTGTGTTTGTTAAACTCAGTGAGGCAAGAGCTATGCATTTTCACAAAGATTTAGCACTTTTATGAGCAAAACGCTAATCAATTTTTAGAGTTAAATAAATCCCTGTGATGTCACCCTACAGGATTTTCATCATCGTCCTGTTGAGGAGGTGGAAGACAGTTCTGATGGGAGGGAGGACTCCGAGGAGGAGGAACCCGCGGAGGACCCTGAGGATACAAAGGGAAGGACCTCACCCAAATCCCCTCTGGAGGATCCTTCCTTTTCGGACCTCTTGAGGACCTTATGAGATCATTTCGACTGGGAGTCGGAGGATCAGGATCCCATGTGGCAGAGACTCTCGAAACATCTCGATTTAGAGTCTCTGCTATCTATTCCGTTCCCCCCATGGATGGGTCCTCAAGACCTCACCACCACCGTCTGGCAGATGCCTCATTCGATCCTGGCTGTCCCCAAGTGGGCGGACAGGCTCTACTGGGTACCTAAAGATGCACCTTTTTTAAAGGCTCATCCTAAGGCAGACTCTGTTGTCATCTTGGCTGCTCATGACCGCTCTACAGCTCCCAAGCACATGAGCACAGCACCTCCTGACAAAGAGTCAAGGCTGATGGACCAGTTTGGGAAGAAGGTTTATTCTTCGGGCACATGCGCTCTTCACTCCCTTAGTTACATAGTCCATATGGTATCTCACCAGAAACAGACTATAGTCAGGTTGGAGGCGAGGGTCCAGTCACCCCTTAAGGAGAAACTTGCTATGCATCTCCGTCTCTCCAAGATCTCCTGTAGGCATGCTCTTCATGCCACCTACAATTCTGTCGATTCAGTGGCTCGTACCTCAGCAGCTGCCGTTGCCCTTCGATGGCACTCCTGGCTTCGTCTCTCTGGACTCCCAATAAAGTCCAGTCGGCGATTCAGAATACTTCCTTCAGGGGCTCAGTCCTTTTTGGAGGAGATACCGAAGACATCATAATGGATTTACAGGACAAGGGAGTGGCTCTTAAATCCATTGGGTCCATGTACCGATCAGGCACTCAACAGCAACAGCAGCCCTTTCGGAAAAGGACCGGGAGGCAGCAGAAGAATGCTCAGCAGAGACGCCTAGCTAAGCATAAGGCCACGGGTGCTGCAACACCCCCTGCCCCCAAGAATCAGCGACATTCGGGGGGACCTCCTCCCAAGCGTCCCGCCACTTCTTGACTCTCCGTCCCACTGCTTCCTCAGTTTCTCGACGGGGAACAGGTGGGGGGAAGGTTCGCCCTCCACGCGCAGGAGCGGAGGACAGTCACTTCAGACGAATGGGTCCTGCAACTAGCGTCCATCGGACACACCATTGAGTTTCTGGAGATTCCCCCGGACACTCCTCTGCGGAGGTCCTCGTATTCCCGAGACTAGGCCCTTCTCGTTTGCGAGGAGGTAAATCCGCTCTTGCTCAAAGAAGCAATCGAGCCAGTCCCCTTTGGGGAAAGGGGTTTTACTCCCATTTCTTCCTGGTTCCAGAAAAGACTGGGGACTTCAGACCCATTCTTGATTTGAGTCACCTCAACCAGTATGTCAAGTACAAGAAGTTCTGCATGCTGATGCTTCAGAGCCTACTCCCTCTCCCGTTAGAGAACCATTGGCTCTGCGCCCTGAATATGCAGGATGACTACCTACATGTCCCTGTCTTCCCCAGCCACTGCCACTTCCTGCATTTGTGTTTCCAAGGGGAGCATTTTCAGTTCCGAGCATTCCCTTTTGGTCTGTGTTCGGCACCACGGGTTTTTACCAAGTGTCTGGCGGTTGTAGCAGCGTTCCTGCGCTGCAGGGGTATTACAGTGTTCCCTTAACCTGGACGACTGGCTGATCTCAGCCCGTCCAGGGATCTGTTAGTGGAAGCTCTGACCTTTACACTGGACCTCTTCAATCAACTGGGGATAACGGTCAGCGTTCTCAAGTCGTCTCTAGTACCATCCCAGAGACTGCAGTTTATTGGGGGCAGTTCTGGATACAGTCCAGTGCAGAGCCTTCCTTCCTCCGGACAGGGTGGAGACCCTAAACAGTCAGGCTCTCAAGGTAGCATCTCTCAGGACCATTCTTGCCCGAGAGATCCTTCGACTCTTAGGACTGATGGCAGCTTCCATCACAACCGTTCCCCTAGCAAGGCTGCACATGCGAATCATGCAGTGGTCACGAAGGGTGCAGTGGGATCAGCTTCTAGACGACCTGGTCTTGATTTCTTCAGCAGTCCAAAGGGATTTACAGTGGTGGGAAAATCCCCACAATCTTTCCTTGGGACTTCCGTTCCACAACCCTGCACCGGCAGCTACCCTCGCCACAGATGCCTCGAACATGGGGTGGGAGGCCCATCTGGGGGGATCATCAAGCTCAAGGCCTTTGGACAGGCCTGGAGGCTTCTCTCCACATCAATGTTCTGGAGCTCAGAGCAGTCCTGTATGCCCTTCAGGCATTTCAGACCCTGCTCCCCAAGGGAGCTCTGCTAATCCAAATGGACAACATGTCAGTAGTTTGGTACATCAGCAAACAAGGAGGAACCCATTCGTACGCCCTTTGCAGGGAAGCAACTCGGGTGTGGAACTGGGCAGTCCAGCACCACCTGGTCCTGGTGGCTGTGCACATTCTAGCAGTTCTAAACGTCTTGGCGGACAGTCTCAGCAGAACTCGAACCCTCGCCCACGAATGGGAATTACATCTGGAAGTGGCAGACTCCATCTTCCAAATTTGGGGGTGTCTGGAAATTGACCTCTTCGCCTCCCAATCTAACACAAAACTGCCCAAGTTTTGCTTGCTCGTTCCAGAGCGACGTGCTTTTTGGAATGACGCATTGTCTCTATCCTGGAAAGGGAAATTCCTGTATACTTTCCTTCCATTTCCCATTCTAGAGAGAGAGCTTCTAAAACTTCAGGCTGAAGGAGCAAGAATGATCCTCATTGCTCCCCTCTGGCCGAGACAAATGTGATTCCCGCTGTTATAGCAACTCTGCAGGGAACCAACGGTTCCGCTTCCATTGACACATGACCTCCTGACCCAGGATCAGGGTAGGCTGGTACATCCAGGGCTCAGGACCCTGCATCTTCATGCGTGGCTCCTTCAGACATAGCGATTTCTGGCTTTGTGATCTCCTGTAGAGTGGCTCAGGTCCTCATTGAGGCCAGGAAACCGTCCACCCGTTCCACTTATGCTATGAAATGGAAGCAGTTTTCAATTTGGGCATCTGCTCAAGGTTGGGACTCTTTCTCCTGTTCAGCCCCAAATGTCATGGAATACCTCCTTCATTTATCAGACTCTGGTCTGTCTTATTCTGCCTTGAAGGTCCATATCTCTGCCATTTCTGCATACGACGAGCTAGTAGATAGTAAACTCATGGCTCAGTTGGAGGTCTCAAAGACCTTTCTGAAAGGAATCCTCCATCTGAAACCCCCCATCCGCAGCCCAACTCCACCTTGGGATTTTAACCTCGTCCTGGAAAAGCTCACACTCCCTCCTTTCGAACAGGCTATGTGCTGTGATTTGCGCTTCCTTTCTTGGAAGACGCTTTTTCTGGTGGCTAGCACCTCAGCCTGAAGGATTTCAGAGCTTCACGCTCTAGTCTGCAAGGAGCCCTACTTGATTTTCCATAGGGACTGGGCAGTCCTTAGGACGCACCTGAGGTTCGTTCCCGAGGTGGTGTCGGAATCCACACTGAACCAATCAGTAGAGCTTCCGGTTTACTATCCATCCCCTTCCAACAAGGGTGAGGCACTCCTTCACATGATGGATGTCCATCGGATCCTCCGGTGCTACACTCACTGGACTAAAGAGCTCCGCTCTTGTGATCAGCTGTTCATCTCCTTTGCTCCTAGGTCTAGGGGCAAACCAATTTCTAAGCATGGCCTTTCCAAATGGTTAAGCCACTACATTCAGTACTGTTATCAGAAGTATAACAAACCTCTTCCGGGTTCCATAAGAGATCATTCTACTAGGGGCATGGCTGCCTCTGCGGCCTTCCTTCGGAATGTTTCTGCAGCGGACATGTGTGCTGCCGCTACTTGGAGTTCTGTCCACACCTTTACCAAACACTACAGTCTGGACATTGCTGCTGGGCGGAGAGCCGGCTTTGGATTAGCCGTCCTGCAAGGCCTTTTATCCTAAGCTGGGTCCATGCTGGACTTCGGTTGTTCTGCTGGAGCTAGTTTCCGCCTCCCTAGTTTCTCTTGGTCTCTCTCTGGAGGGACTGCTTGGGACTCTGTCCTATATGTGATGACCTACTGAAGGAACCCTCTCAAAGTAAGATAGTACAGTTACATAGGAACTTACCGTAACAGTAGATCTTCGAGAGAGGTTCCTTCAGTAGGTCATATTTTTCTCTCCCTCCTTCCCCTTATTTATGTTTTACAGGGACTCCAATTCCTGTTCGCTCCTGCTGTATGGCCTCTTCCTGGCCCCGGCGGGAGAACTGGAGGGCGGGCGTGGGGAACGCCCACTTTATACAGTCACTCTGACATCAGTCATGTGACACCGGCTGGGCAGTCCCCCATCAGGTATTGCTAGAAAAGTCTGCCGTGCGGCCTGACACCAGGTGGCACCAGTCCTATATGTGATGACCTACTGAAAAAACCTCTCTCGAAGATCTACTGTTACGGTAAGTTCCTACGTAACTGTACTTTTTGCGCCCTAACCTCTTGACTTCTAGATGCCGAGCCAGGTATTTGCCCCAGTGCCGGGGTGATGCCTTTTTTTTTTGCCAACTTGTGGTTTGTTGCCTTGTCTGTGTACAACTTTGGGGGGGGTCCTGGTTTCAAGATGCTGCTCTTGGCTGGGGTACGGGTTGCATTGGCATTAAGAAATCTGGAAAAGAAAATATGTAATGTTTTTGTAGTTAAACTTATTAAATTTTTTTCAAAGTTAAACATACAGCACTGTTCAGTCAAGGTACAGTCTTAAAGAAAACACATACTGTTGAGATGAACAATAAATCCAAATATTAGCATCATCACCATAGAAAAACTACTATGTAATATTCTAAGAGCTTGCATTTCCAATAATGACTTTCAGTCAGATTCCTCATTCAGCTCTGCTGGTTTAAGACATCAACGTCTAAAGATCCATTTGCTGTCTTGCTGTAATAGCGAGTCATTCTGTCCTCCCATCTGTGTTTTTTGTGTGTCTTAAACCAGTAAGGTTGAATGAGGAATTTAACAAACACAGAAACATAGAATTTGTCGGCAGATGAGAAGCAATAGGTCCATCTAGTCTGCCCTATTTCCCTACCTGATGAAAGACAAATGCCAAATGCTACAGATTGTACTATACCTGCGGCAGCTTCCTCCTCGTTTGTCTTGACAAGGTATCCCTATGCTTATCCCATGCATTTTTGAATTCCCCTACTGATTTTGCCCCACCAGCTGTGCTATAAGGCTGTTCCGTGCATCCACCAGACTTTCCATGAAGAAGTACTTCCTCACATTGCCCCTTACCCTCCCCCTTCCAGCCTCATGTCATGTCCTCCAGCTCTAGTGCTCCTCCTTTTGTTGAGGATGCTGTCCTCCTGAATCCTATACATTCCCTTCAGGTACTTGAAAGCCTCTATCCTGTCACCTCTCTCTCTCCTCTAGGGTGTACATATTGAGTGCCTCCAGTCTCGCCTCGTAAGCCCCGTGGTGCAGATCTTGCACCATTTTTGTTGCCCTTCTCTGAACTGTTTATATCTCGTCTATGTCCTTTCGGAGATGCGGCCTCCAGGACTGGACGCAGTACTCCAAATGAGTTGCCACCATGATCTGTACAGTGGCATCCCCACCTCTTTTCTTCTGCTGGTGATATCTCTCCCTGTGCACCCCAGCATACCACTAGCTTTCCCCACCATCTTGGCACATTGTTTGGTCACCTTCAGGTCATCAGATATGATCACTCCCGGATCTCTTTCTTGTTTGGCGACCAGCAGTAATTCTCCACCCATCATGTAATCCCTCCCTGGGTTCCTGCACCCTATGTGCGTGATCTTGCACTTCTTCGCATTGAAACTCAGCTGCCACACTCTGGACAACTTCTCCAGTTTAGCTAGGTCCTTTCTCATCTTTTCTACCCCTCCCAGTGTGACTACCCTATTGCAGATCTTTGTGTCATCTGCAAAGAGACATCCCTTCCCTTCCAATCCCTCTGCTGTATCACTGATGAAGATATTGAACAGGACCGGCCCAAGAACTGCTCCTTGTGGCACCCCGCTGGTCACCCTCCCTTCCCCTCTTCTGATTTAGCTCTGTTTATCACCACCCTCTGCGTTCTGTCTGTCAACCAATTTGCAGTCCCGTTCACCACCTTATGACTTAATCCCAGGCTGCTCAGCTTGTTCACAAGCCTCCTGTGAGGGACAGTGTTGAATGCCTTGCTGAAGTTCAGGTAAGCCACATCCACCATCCCACCCCCCGTCCACTGTCATGGTCGCCAGTCAAAGAGTCAAGAAATCAATCAGATTTTTGTGGCGTGACTTTCCTGATGTAAGTTCATGTTGCCTGAGATATTGTGCTCCACTGTCCTTTCTTTTAGCAGCGATTCCATAATTTTTTCCACCACTGAGGTCAGGCTGACAGGTCTATAGTTACCTGCCTCCACTCTGCTTACACTTTTGTGGAGTGAGACTACATCTGCCCTTCTTCAGTCCTCCAGAACCACTCCTGCATCCAGTGACCCATTGAACAGGGCCTCCAGTGGTGCTGTCAGCACCTCCTTCGTTCTTTTATTATTCTGCGGTGTATCCCACCTCTTCCCATCACCTTGTCCACTCTGTTTTTCGAGTTCCTCTAAGACTTTCTCCTCTGTAAACGGGCTGGTGTCCACGTCCCATCCTGTCCAGTTTGTTTGCTTTGCTCCTTCCCCTTTTCCCTCTTCCGTGAAAACTAAGTATTTGTTTAGAATTTTTATGCTTTTTCCTGGTCTCCTTCTGCATGCTCCCCTTCTTCTTTTAGCCTCAGAATCCCCTCTCCAATTTTCATTTTTTTGCTGACGTAGCTATAGAAGGTTTTGTCCCCTTTCTTCACTTATTTTGCTATTTTCTCTTTTGTTTGGCTGTTTGCTCTCCTGACCGCTTTTCCTACCTCCCTTTGTACTTCTGTTTACAGTGCCCTGTCCACTTCTTTCTGTGTTTCTGAAAGTCATCATTTTAGCCCTCACTTTTCCTGCCACTTCTCTTGAGAACCATAGTGGCTTCCTTTTTCTCTTGCCTTTGACTATTTGCCAAACACAGAGGTTTGTCCCCTCCACTATGGCTTCCTTTGGTTGTGCCCACCGTTTCTCTACTTTCCCACATTTCACCCCATTTGCTAGGGCTTTCCTGAAACATCCCATCCTAGCAAAGTCCATTTTCCTGAAGTCCAGGACCTTCACCCTAATTTGATCAGATTGTCCCCTTACTTCTGTCTGTGTGGCATGGGAAGCATCAGAGAGGTCAGACGGACACATCCACGCACCCTTGCTAGCTAATCATGTAGTGGCATTGGCTGCAAAGGCAGCTACTTTCCTTGTCAGAAGACAAATGTAGTGACCTTGCTATCATGGTGCGGAATGAGAGGAATCGCAGATTGCAGTGACCATCATCAGGGTGTGGGCTGGAGGAGGGAACTGAGTGTTCTGTGCACACATGAAAAATTAGTAATGTAACCTTTTTTCTGTTCATTACAAGGCAGTCTTCACTTACTGGATGACGTCTAATCTGTTCTCGCTGGCCCAAGTGGCATTTCTACGGATCCCTGCTGTCCGGATAAAACTGAAGATCCCAGAGAGAATCCAACATGACCCCTCGGTGCTGCCCAAGCAAGAGGGCTTCATCAAAAGTTTGAAATCAGGTACAAAATACCTTGAGATTCTAAACTTCTTGTTGATACCTAACTCTGAATTTGTCATGGAAATGAAGGCATTAATGGTGAACAGTTAATTGTTGGGAGTTGCAATGAATGATTTGGTACATGTCTGCACAGAGATGAAGGAGGTGTGGAAGGGTCTGGGGCTTTACAACTGCATATTGGGCCTTGGGTTGGTGACATAGATGCGGGTGCAACCTTCAGTGTCATGCTTCCTGCGTCAGTGTAAAGCAAATGTGGCACAGAGATTATGCATTTTCAGGGGATGTATCCACATAAGTGGTGGAAGGAGCTTAGCTTAAAGACATCTAGCCAATTATTACATTCCAGTGGAACTGCCAGAATGGGGATGTTAACTGTATACCACTCATAGAACTACGGTTACAGGTGAGTAACCTGTTCTTTTTGTGGAATCTTCCTCCTCCACAGCAAAGCTCATGGCAGTCTGTATTTGCTGCATTATGGCTTGGAAAGATGGATCCTCAGGAGGAGATCTCTGGGTATAAACCACAGAGTCCTCACTACAGGATGAGAGGGTAGAACTAGAGCAGGGGTTCTCAAATGGTGAGGCCAGCCTCCCTGGGGAGGCCTCAACCTGTTCCAAGGGAGGCTCAAGCAAGTCTGAAAAATTATTGTATTTAAATTTTGGGTTTTATATATTTTGTGTGAAGAGATGAAGCAAACTAAAAGAGGATAATAACAGTAGGTGGATTGTATGTATTTATTTACTAATAGGTGTCAAGGAAGGTGAATGAGCAAGGCTCATTTCAGGTGCACCCAGGGAAGGGTAGGGAGTGAATACATTTCAGAAGGTAACTGCAAAACAATCAAGAAATATACAATGAGCAATAGTGCAAAATAAATATGAATAACAAGTGGTGATAATTGATCAATTTGTAAACTGATGGCAGAACAGTTCAAGTACAAGGATTGAGCATAGAAGTGCTAAGAGCAATAGTAGGAAGGAGCAACATAATCCCTGAGATGTTGCTTAGGAGCAGAGAAGGAGGAGGAGAGGTAAAGTATGTAGGAAGGTTATTTCATATAGAGAGAAAACAGGGGAAGTAGTCTGACCCATGAAGGTACTGCAACAAGGGATAACAATGGTTCAAGAATGAAAATAGCAGAGCAAGTAGGTTGGCCTGTGGGGGTGGGGAGGTTACAATAAGCTGAATACATAGATACATAGATACATAGACAGTGTCGGCAGATAAGGGCCTATGGCCCACTCAGTCTGCCCATTTGAGCTTGTAAGTTCAGTTTGTTTTCCTAGAAGTCTGTCGCACCTTACCCCTGAATAATATGTGTTTATTTTATTTATTTGTTATACAGATAACACCTTGGAGCACAGGAGCTTTTTTTCTAAAGTTCCAAGTCAGTGTAAGACAAATAACTGAATGTGAGCCAAGTACTCAGAGGGGTTTCAGTTTATTCATGGTGTACTGCGCAAAGTACAGTATGTTATTTTTCTTTGGGGAGGCCCACGATTATTTCAATCTTTGGGGGAGGCTCAAAATCTTTTCCACGGATTTGGGGAGGCTCACTGTGACAAACTCTGAGAACTATTGAACTAGAGGGATGTGCTAGAAATTGTTTTCCCTCATAATCCTTCTCTAAATCCATGAGGTCAGGATAATATTCCACTTCAGTATCATCAGCACGATTAGTGAGAGCTGCAGAATGAACCGGCAATGCTGGCAGAAGCTGAGGAACGAGTCTGCAGCATGCTAGTGGAGCCTGTCAATGAGGGCTGAGTGCCAGGAGGCCCGGTCAGCAGAATTACTGCCTGCATTGGTAACCCGGGTAGAATGTATCGTTTCATTTCTGAAATTGGCACCAGCACAGCCTGACAGTCGATGGCACCCTGTAAAGGGGCCAGAACTACCTGTATCGACAGGCCTTGACCTGATGATGATAGCATCCTACCGTCCATGTCCATAGTAGGTACAGCAGCACTTAAGTCAAGCCCTGACCTTGATGGCTTAGACAGTCGGTGCTGTAGTCAACACCACTGGAGCAGACATTGACAAAAGCATACTTTTCTTCAACGGCGATCGAGACCTCACCGGCACAGCAAACGCCCTTATCTCTGTGTCTACACGTATGGCTGGATGAGGAAAGGGGCCCATGAAAACAACCATTCCTTGTCTTGATCTTGAGACTGTCAGCAGTGACTTTTCAACCAGTGGTGAAGGAGACACAGACTGAGCCCTTTTCTAACTCATGGCTTTCAGTATCCTGAGAAGGACATTTTCTCAAGCGAAGTTCTTGCTGTGTCACCTTGTAGCCTGATTGAAGCTCTGGCAAACCTTACAAGTCCTCAGGTTGTGAGGCAGGCCCAGACAGCACACACACACCGTGTTTGTATCTTCTTTGTAAATTTCACCTCTGCATTTACAATATCAAAATAAAGGTTCTTTTCGACTTTGGAGGCATGCAGCGATAACATAAAACACTAAGTAAAAGAATAAACAGCAACAGCTAAGTTGAAGGCATTTCCTTCAGCAGGTTCAGCGAGGTTGATCGGTGGGAAGAGAACTGAGGAGTGATGGGGCTGACCCCGTTCATATACACATAGACATAGCACGTCATTGTGGGTGGGCCCCTGGCTAGCAAAAGCTTCCATGTGGTCCTTAGTTCCAAAGGTGTGGCCCTAATGGAGGAGATATCTCAAATAAGATCTTTGCTTCCCCCACCAGCTTTCATTCATTTTGTTTATGGTTTCTTGTTACCTTGTCCTTGTATTAATACTCGTTAGGTGTTTCTTGGAACTCCTATGTAGCATTTACTGTGCTTCCTCTTTATTTCTTCCTGTACACCTTCACGTTTCTCATGCCCGTGATGACACACAGTTTAGCACTTCTCGTGGTAGCTCACTTATTTCTGTTTCGTCCCTCAGGGTGGAAGAATGCTCAGCAGGCACAGCAGCTGGAAGAGAGGGAGCGCAGGATCAATCATCATCTGGACATTGCAGCAAAAGGTTAGTCCTGGACCTCAGGCATGGGCAGTATCAGTAAGTAGTGATAAAAGGGACTCGTGCTAAATGAGATAAAATGAACATCAAATAAAATGTAAAGCTGTGAATTGTAAGGAGAAATCAAGGAAAACACAGTTCTTTGCCCAGGTACTTGTTAATTATAACTGAAATAGCTATGCCTGTTCGGGGGGAGGGGGGGCAGAGTTAAAAAAAAAAAAAAAAAAGCCACTGTTGGCCTTGCATGACACAATAATGCAGACAGTGCTCGTGCAATATAAGAAAATAATTGTAAAAATCATATCCTAAGGATCTGTTTGTTCTGTCATGGCCTAACTGCTGTTTGTACCTCGATGGTTCTCTACATTCTTTTTTTTTTTATTTTTTATTCACAATACCCTTTCTCTCTCCTGTATCTACAGAGCGGGTGGCGAGTCGTCCAGCCACCAGAACCCACCCCCCAGTCTAGCCAGCGACATACTCTCCTCACGCAGGCCGTACGCAGAGTGTGTCTCCCCCGATACCTGAGGGGCACACCTCTCATGTCCGTCGGGGATGTGGCGAACAGCCATCAGCTGCCACGACCGCCCCACCATTTTCCGCCTGGATTTTTCTTCCTCTGAGCCGGATGTACAGTGGCATCCATGCACAGCGTGCGGACGCCCACCAAGCTCCAACCCTCAACTGCGCATGCTACTAGCAGTGCCCCTGGCTTCCACCAGTTGCCACTGCAGAGCGCCGGAAACCCCTACTGCACCCCAGAGGGAAGAGAGCTGTTGTTGTGGGACATTCACTCATCTCTCTCCCCTGCCGACCCCCAACAGCCCAGCTCCGCTCCTGTACCCGGGTCGCAGGCGTGCTGCAAGGTGTGGCGTCCAGCGCCTCAACTTTCAGTGCCACCAGGCCGGCCGGTTCTCAATATTCTAAACCCACTCAGCATTTCCAAATTCTGTGTTACACAGTTCATAATTAGATGAAAAATGGCACTGTTGGATGTCTAGAAATTACACTTTGAGCTGCCTGCAAGAACGTCCGTACCTGTGCATTGGGTGTACACAGTTTTTGGATGTAGAGTATGTAAACCACACTTTGACATGCTTGTCTAAGGTCATTACCTATGCACTACGCGTGCACATGCACACTAATTTACTGTGGTATAAACCACTCCTTGACCTGCTGTCAAGAGGTCAGTACCTATGAATTGCAAAAAAATAAATAAATAAATGATACACACACACACACACACACACACACACACACACACAACACACACTCTCTCTGCTTGTCTGAGGTCATTATTTGTGTATTGCACATAGTTGAGCATGTGTACGCACACACACACACACACTGATGTACTGTCTCTGCACTTCACCTTTACCTGCCAGTGAAGTAGTTAGTACCTGCGCATTGTACATGTAACCCTCTTTTAAGAAGAGTATGAATTCCTGCACTGTAACTCCTCTCTTTTCTGCTGGCAACATGTGGTATCCCTCTTGTGGTGCCAGCTAGAGTGGGCATGGCCCAGGAAGACCCTCTGTGTCTACAGGTAAGATGAGCTGCTGGCCAGGGGACTACCATACAGCAGTATCCACAATCAGTGCACAATTCCCGGGTCCCCAGCTATGGGGCAAGTACAGCTCAGACCTCTGTTGTGACAGGAAAAGTCGCCCTGCACAGTGTTTTAAATAGGAACATCCATTAGTAAAGCACCTCACCTTGATGTGGGGCTGCCCTTGATTAGATATTTCTTTTTGCATCCTGTTTCATTTGGTTGATCTGGCCGTCACTCCCACCGAACATTTCACATGACGCAACAGAGCCAGGGATTAGCTACATGTTATTCAGTTAGCCCCAGTTGATAGCGTAATAGTGGAGTTTTAACAGCTGTTTTGATGATGCCAGTCCTGCTGCCCCCAGAGACTAAAATATAACTTGCCTGAGGAAACTTCCCAGCCCAGTCACCTCCAGCTGTGACCCTCTCCTTTCAACCCCCCCCCCCCCAATGGGGGGTTGAAGTGGGGAAGGCCCCTATCTGGAAAGTGTGGAGAGGGGTACAGTAGGCTGTATGGGGCACAAATGTACTGGGCATCATTATACAGGCCAGGGATGCCTGCACCGTAGGGCTTCGGTGCACGAACATGCACACAGCTGTGTGGCATTAGGCAGAGCTGGCAGACATCCGCGTGACTTGCACTTCCACCTGCCATCACCCAGGTGTTAGTGCCAGTGTGGAGACTGGGCATCGACCCTCCCTGGAGAAGATGTGCATCTTCAGGGACACTCAGTACTCCCCCCAGCCAACCCTCTGTCACCCCAGGCGCACTCCTGAATCTGGGTCACCAGTGTCACAAGCAGTAGCCCTGCCACTGTGCCAATGGACTGGCAGCATTCGCAAATCTATACAGTGATGCATCTTTAACCATCAAGGTGATCGGAAGCAGTTCTTGATATCTCTCAGAAGCATCACAGCTGTATAGCTCTGTGCTTGCTGTATTTCATTTTTATCCTGCAGTTTTTGCCTAATGGTCTTTCTCCTTCAAGAGTGAAAACACAGACTGTTTTACTGCTGCTTATTATAGGCCTGGCTTGCACCAACAGAAGCTTAACACTGCACTGTTAGAAGATCTGACCACCTGACTTGAATGACTCGTGCAAACCAACTGAGTCTTGTCAGGTGGTTGGTTTCTGTCTCCTCTGCACTGCTGTGCCTCAGGAAAGTGGAAGAAATTAAAAAGACTTCAAATCAGATTTTAGTGTGACATGTTAACTAAAATCTGATTGCAGTGTGACCTGTTAGTCTGAACTGCTGCTCCTCCCACTGGCATGCATGTCGAAACTGTCAATCTACCAAGTCCCCCCACTGCAGTATGTAGTGAAATGGGCAGTAGGTCACACTCCCCACAGCTGGTTAATCGGGCTCAGATAATTTCACTCCCCCATAGTGATGCTTTTTTGCATGCCGACACCTGCTACTTCATGGTCATGCTTGCTCCTGACTCACCTTTGCACAGTGCCCTTCTGTCCATCTCGGAGCCACACACTATCCTTTACAACTGGCTCTTCTTCGTGTGCCTCATGCACTCAGGGCCACACAAGTTCCTCCATTCTCATCACCCTGCCCAGTCTGTGTAATGCTGCTGTCTGTCAGTGCTGCCAGTATGCCTTTATCAGACACACCAATGCTCGCTTCCCTCCCAAATCACCACGCTGGCATAGTGCTGTTGGAAGCATCACCGACTCACTATTTTCTAAAGAAGCGGTCATTAACGCATTTAATGCAGGCATGAATTAGCACCCAGCGTCACCTTATTCCGTAGCATTTAATGCAGGCATGAATTAGCACCCAACGTCACCGTATTCCGTAGCATTTAATGCAGGCATGAATTAGCACCCAACGTCACCTTATTCCGTAGCATTTAATGCAGGCATGAATTAGCACCCAACATCACATTCCGTAGCATTTAATGCAGGCATGAAATAGCACCCAACGTCACCTTATTCCGTAGCATTTAATACAGGCATGAATTAGCACCTAACATCGCCTTATTCCGTAGCGCTCCACACTGTCAATGGGAAGTCATAACAACTGGATATAATGCACCCCTACCAGGGGAGTGGCACAGCCCAAGCTTTAGAATGTTGGGCATGTGAGGATTCCAAGCAGCAGCAACTCCCCAGTTCAGCTGCGCCATTGACGGGACAGAGCCACTTTTATTTTCTCTCAAGACTTTCGAGATTTTCTCTTGTGGCTGCAATTCTGCATAGCAGGTTGAGGCTACCTGGTTCCAGGGAGCACCCCTAAATTAAAATTGTGCCTGTTAAGCTGCGGCTTTCGAATTGATTAACCTGCTTCACCCATTTCCACATATGGACTGGGGGCCACATCTGCCTTGCTAGGCTGTTCTAATGGTCTCCGATTAACAACAACAACAAAAAAAAAATGGTGCTACAAGTAGGTACATTTTACCTTTTTCTGGTGTAGTGTAGGACTTGGCTCCTGGGGGGGTTCCCCTCTGCTCTTGTATCAGTCTCCCCCCCCACCCCCCAGCTTCAGGTTCTGTTGCTGCTATAAACAAAACAAAAAGCTTGTGTGTATTGTGATACTGCCTCTTGGCATTTTCCCTTGAGTCTCGTTTCTTGAGCAGCGTTTTCCTTGGTGAGCTGCTGGAACTCAGTCCCTCTGATTATTTTTAGGGGCCTGAATCTCCGTAACTATTTTACAGGTGCCTGTTAACTTGTTTTTTAGTTTTATTACCTTAACTGGCGCTCAGAGGGCTTTTGGAGTGTTTTTCTCAACCTCAGCCCTCTGAACACTTGCACTTTCATCATTGAGTCGTTTTGGCGACTGGGCCCATGCTTCTCCTTCAGTTGGGCTTTTCCAACACTTGTTTTCCGCATGCCTGAGCGTGCACATAGCGCAGGACATTAGTGTGCACACTCATATATTTTACATTGCGCTAGTGTTTTAGCGCATTCGCAGGTGACATCATGTGCACTCCCACTAGTGAGTGCACTCGTTTAGGTTGCTCTCACTAGCCGCGCTACTCTCTGCCAGCAATAAGTTTGCACTTCAGTGAGGGAGTGCAGAATTTTGCCCCTGTGCAGTAGGCACTACTGCTTTCTCTCACTCAGCGCAGGCAAACTAGAATTAATTTTCTTCTCTAGTTTTGTTGCTGTTGTACTGCAGCATTTATTGGGACTTGTTGTAGTTTCTCAAGTATAAAGAGGACTGTTTTCCTTGGCACTGTGGCGTATCGGAGACCATTAATTATGAAAAGGTGTGAGATCTGCAAAAAGGTGATGAGGCCTTCCCCCTTGGGTTCCTGTTGCCCCCATTGTGGTGCCTAGCACAATACTGTATTTCCCCCCCCAGCCAGTCCTCCAAACTGGGGAGGGGGACACCTGGTTCTTCAGTTGGCAGTGGCAAAACAGAATTGCAAAAATCACTTTTATTGCTCCTTGGTGAGCTTTTGGGCCCTGATGTTCCTCAGACATTCCAGCAGACACCATTGACCCCAAACCGAGCCCCTCAGGGTGGGGGGCACAAGGCTCGTCCAGGTGCATCACAGCGAGAAAAGACTGTGGAGTCAGATGCGTAGGCAGACCCTTGCCGTGACTACTTAGAGGATCAGGATTTCTGGGATCTTGGGGAAACGTATGACCTTCAAAAATTGCTCACTGATGAGGAGGACATTCCCTCTGAGGAGGAGGAAGAGGAATGGATGGAGCCCATGTCAAGGATTCTGATACTTCTCCTGTTTGACAACAAGTTCTTGTCTTTCTTGATAGCTGAGGCATGAAGGTTCTTACAGCTCAAAGAGGAACAGTCTGTGGATGTCAGTCTAATTCTGTGTGCGTCTTCCTTTGCTCCAAAGTATTTTTCAAGTTATATTCACTGTGACCAAATTATTGAGCAAAACTGGGCAGGTGTGTATTAGAGAAAGTATCTTTCAAAACCGTAGACATGGCCCTTTCCCTTTTTAGTGGAAAAATTTCACAGGGGGAAAGCTCCTTCGCTGACGGACAAGGCTGTCTATAGTTCAGTCAAGCACACCGCTATTCCTATTGAAGGATCCCTGATTTTAACAGATTTCGATGACAAACGAGTGGATGCCACCTCGCCTTCCCGATAGGCGACTCTATTGACAGAAGTTCAGTGGCTCAGGGCTTAGTCGTCCGCTTCAACCCTCAGCCTGTTACGCATCCTGGACCTCATGGTGATAGCGGTAGATCTAGTCTCGTGGGTTCGTTTTCATATGCAGCCTCTTCAGATGGAATTGCTGATGGCCTGGGATCCAATATCAGAAGATTATCAAGCCAGAATCCCCCTCTCCCCTCAGCTATGACTCTCTCTCTCTCTCTCTCTCTCTCTCTCTCTCTGAGTTGGTGGGTGAATGTGCAGAATCTGAGCAAGGGTCCATTGAACCCCCAGAATTGATTCTAACAATGGATGCCAGTCTGCACAGTTTGGGGGTCTTGAACCCACTTCCCACTTGGGAACCTGGTCAGTACAAGGAACAGCATCCCCTCATAAATGTTCTAGATATGAGGGCAGTTTGCCTAGCCCTGCTACAATTTCAAAATCTGCTGTAGACAAAAGCTGTAAAAATAAGGTCAGACAACGCCATCACAGTGGCAAACATAAACAGTCAAGGCGACACAAAAAGCAGGGAGATGCTAAAAGAAGCCTCCAATCTTCTCAGGTAGGCAGAGGAGAATCTTCTTGCTCTGTCAGCAGTACACTTGGCAGGGGAGTTGAACATTCAAGCGGATTGGCTAAGTCACCAAAATGTTCCCCCGGGGAGTGGAGGATTAGCCCAGAGGTGTTTGTCCTTCTGTGCAACAGGTTCGGTCAGCCTTAGATCGAACTTTTCACCTCCAGCTACAATGCTCAGATACCAAGGTTTTTCAGCCATTATCAGTGTCCACAGGCCGGAAGCGGTGGACGCTCTGACTCAGGAGTGGACCTTCAACAGAGCATATCTCTTTCCTCTACTGCCTCTTCTCAGTAAGCCAATGGAATGTTGGCATACATAGGCAGTGGCATTACTGGCAGAAAGAGGGAGGTAATAATGCACCTTTACAAAGCCGTGGTGAGGCAGCACCTGGAGTATGGGGTTCAGTTCTGGAGGTCACATCTCCACAAGGATAAAGATGCATTGGAGAGGGTTCAGAGAAGGGCAGCCAAGATGGTGCAGGGTATGCAGGGAAAGTCATACGAGCAAAGGTGTAAGGAGCTGGATCTGTACACACTGGAGACAAGGGAAAGGGGAGATGTGATTGAAACTTTTAAATATGTAAAGGGGCTCAATAAAGTGGGAGAAGAGGGTTTACTTAAGAGGAAGGAGGGGGTCAAAACTAGAGGGCACAGCCTCAGACTACAAGGAAAACGATACAGGGGCAATTTGAGAGGGCGTTTCTTCACGGAGAGGGTGGTGGAGCCCTGGAACAGATTACCAGACAGAGTGGTGGGGCTAACTCGGTGGAAGAATTCAAGAGGGCATGGGACAAGCATATGGGGCTGAGTATTGGGGGGAGGGTGGGGGCTAGCAGGGAGGAGGAGGTGTAGGGAGAAAAAAGGGGCAGACTAGATGGGCCATTATGGTCCTTTTCTGTCATCAAGATTCTATTATTCTCCCCAAGGTCATTCAAAAAATAAGACACTCAAAAGGCAGCTTCCTTCTAGAAGCTCCAGAGTGGCCAAGAAGATTCTGGTTCTCGGACTTAGTGAGCCTAGCTCAGCAAGTACCTTTTCGCCTTCCAGTACAAGGAGACCTTCTGTCTCAGGGTCCCATTCTGCACCCATATCCAGAACTGATGCAGCTCATGGCCTGGATCCTGAAAGGAGGAGACTCCTAAAATTAGTTTTTTCAAAGAAAGTAGTAGATACTCTGTTGGCTGCCAGGAAAACTTCTATTTCTGTAGCTTATGCCCGTGTATGGACCACCTTCTCGACTTGGGCCGGGGAGAAGGATCTTCAGCCTTCAAAGGCCTCAGTTCCACAGATTTCAAATTTCCTGCAGGAAGGTGTGGAGGAGGGTTTGTCCCTGAGCACTCTTGAGAGGCCAAATTTCCACCCTTGGAGCATCCTTGGGCATTTCACTAGGAACTAATAGGTTAGTACAGCGTAGTGGTTTAAGGCTCTGAGCTGCAAACCTGGAGACCTGGGTTTGAATCCTACAGCCCCCACTTGCATACTGTGTGACCCTGAGCAAGTCACTTAACTTCCTTGTGCTCCCAGGTCGCACCTGTAAACAAGCTTTTAGCTTAGTGTGTCTCTTCTGGTTAAATAAATAAAAAAAAAATTGTTTTATATGTGCGGTTAGCAGGTGTCATCCTGTGTTTCGATCCCCAGTTCCTTCATGGAACCTAAATCTGATTCTGAATGCTCTTTGTAAGGAGACTCTTGAACTACTGTCATCCATTTCATTGGATGTGTTGTCTTACAAGGTATTTTTTTTTTTTTATTGCTATGTGCTCAGCCAGGAGGATTGGCAGGTTCCAGGCTTTATCTCACAAGGAACCATACCTTATCATGCATAGGACAAGGCAGTGCTCAGAACAGTTCCGTCTTTCATCCCAAAAGTGCCCACGGTCTTCCATGTGAACCAGGAAATATGCCTTCCATCCTTCTGTCTGCAACCTTCTCACCCCAGGAATTCTTCAGCATGTATTGACAGGTGCAGCATGTCAGCTGGGTTAAGCTGCCCCAGAGAGGTGGAATCGGTGCAAATGAGGAAGGCATTGACCAATCAGGATAGAGAGAGAGGAACATGCTGCCTGTAGTCAGCCTGAAGGACCTCAGAACTTTTTCTCCACTGAACTGGCAACACTGCCCGGAACTCTCCCTCTTCAGAGACCTTCCTGTGATATTTTCTTTCTTTTGAGTGCTGCCTTAGAGGTATTTCGAGGTATTTAGCGGGAAGGTCATGCCAGACGAATCTGATAGATTTCTTTGACTGGATGACCAAAGTAGTAGATCAGGGAGGGGCTGTGGACATGGCCTACCTAGACTTTAGCAAGGCATTTGACACAGTCCCACACAAAAGATTAATATACAAGTTAGCCAGCCTAGGAGTGGGTCCCAAGATGACAGCCTGGGTAAAGAATTGGCTGGAGAATAGGACACAGAGAGTAATAGTAAATGGAGTCCACTCAGAAGAAAGGGGGGTTACTGGTGGGGTACCGCTGGGTTCAGTATTAGGACCGGTCCTCTTCAATGTCTTTATAAGTGACATTGCAAAAGGACTGGAAGGAAAAGTATGTCTCTTTGCAGATGACACTAAGATCTGCAACAGAGTTGATGCACAGGGTGGGGTGGAAAGGATGAGAAGGGACTTGGCAAGGTTAGAGGAATGATCAAATGTATGGCAGCTTAGATTCAATGCTAAGAAGTGCAAGGTAATGCACCTGGGAAACAGAAACCCAGGGAAGAGTACACAATGGGGTGAGATACTAACAACAACAAAAATGGAAAGGGACCTGGGGTAGTCATATCAGATGACCTAAAGGTGGGCAAGCAATGTGAGAAGGCAGCAAGGAGGGCTGGGGGATACTGGGATGCATAGGGAGAGGCATCACCAGTAGAAAACAGGAAGTTATTATCCCTCTGTACAGACAGCTGGTGAGACCCCATCTGGAGTACTGTGTGCAGTTCTGGAGACCCAGTCTCCGCAAAGACATAGACAAGATGGAAGCTGTCCAGAGGAGGGCAACTAAAATGGTGCAGGGTCTGCACCGGAAGACATATGAAGAGAGACTTAAGGAGCTTAATATGTATAGCCTCGAGGAAAGGAGGGAGAGGGGACATGATAGAAACTTTCAAGTACCTCAAGGGAATCAACAAAGTCCAAGAGGGTAGCATCTTTCAAAAAAAGAGGTGTGCAAGAACAAGAGGGCACAATTTGAAGATGGGGGGGGGGGGCGGCTCAGAGGTAATTTAAGGAAGTATTTTTTCACAGAGAGGGTTGTGGATGCATGGAACGGCCTTCCGGAGGAGGTTCTGGAGTCAAAATCAGTGTCTTTAGATACATTGGGGAAAAACGAAGGGTGAAAGGGCAGATTAGCAGGATTAAATCAGGGGAGAGATGGACACAAGACCCGGGGGAGCAGGCTGAGGTACTAAATGAGTGCTTCACCTCAATTTTCACCAAGGAAAATGGTGCTGCATCATACATGGGAGGAGACAGAGATACTGAGAAGGGGGGGGACCCTTACCGATCGGCGGGTCTGGGGAGAGGGCTAAGCAGGGAGAAGAGGTACTGGAAGTGGAAATCACAGCAGAGAGAGTGAGGGAAGCCCTCTGCTCCCTTAAGACGGAGAAAGCACCGGGGCCAGAGAGGGAACAAGGGGTTCTTTAGATACATTGGGGAAAAACGAGGGTGAAAGGGCAGATTAGCAGGATTAAATCGGGAGAGATGGAGACAAGACCCGGGGGAGCAGGCTGAGGTACTAAATGAGTACTTCACCTCAATTTTCACCAAGGAAAATGGGGGTGCTGCATCATACATGGGAGGAGACAGAGATACTGAGGGGGGGGGACCCTTGCGATCAGTGAGTCTGAGGGAGAGAGGCATCACTGGCAGGAGGGGAGGGCAAGGGAGAAGAGGTACTGGAAGTGGAAATCACAGCAGAGAGAGTGAGGAAGCCCTCAGCTCCCTTAAGATGGAGAAAGCACCGGGGCCAGATAAATTACATCTCAGAGTGCTGAAGGAACTTGCGGATGTCCTGGCAAAACCCCTGGTGGAGCTTTTCGCCATCTCTCTAAGGACAGGGTGGGTGCCCCAGGACTGGAAGGTGGCGCATATAGTGCCTATCCACAAGGGGGGATCAAGGGAGGTGGCAGGGAACTACAGGCCTGTCAGCCTGACATCGGTGGTGGGCAAGGTGAAGGAGGGCATTGTCAAGGAGAGGCTAGGGAGGGACCTGGAAAAGTCAGGGTGCCTGGACAATAGACAGCATGGATTCATCTCGGGGAAATCATGTCAGACAAACAAGGGAGAGAGGGGACATGATAGAAACTTTCAAATACCTCAAGGGAATTAACAAAGTCCAAGAGGGTAGTATCTTCCAGAAAAAGAGATGTGCAAGAACAAGGGGGAACAATTTGAAGATAGAAGGGGGACGGCTCAGAGGTAATGTGAGGAAGCATTTTTTCACTGAGAGGTTGTGGATGATGGAACAGCCTCCCTGAAGAGGTCGTGGGGTCAAGAACAGTGGGGGACTTCAAGAATGCATGGATAGACATAAGGCAGTCCTAGTGGGGGGTAGGAGGAAGTAAGCTGTTGGTTAACTAGGATCTGCAGCTTATCTGTTAGGTAGGAAAATGGGCAGACTAGGTGGGCCAAGCGGTCCTTATCTGCCGTCAAATTCTATGTTTCTATGTTTATGTTTTATTTACGTTATCTTTTCCATTTTTAACACAGCTGCACTTGGTTTCGCGCAGTCGCAAGTTTTTTTTTTTTTTTTTTTTTTACCGTTTTCACATTTCGGTGTTTGTTTTTTCTGAGGTAAAAGTTGACCGCATGCGATAAAAATCTGCGTCGCTCGTATTTTTTATGCAATAGTATTTAGTTTGTAAACGGTATTTTTACCGCTTTATGCTGTTTACAATATTTTTATTCACCGAGTGGAAAATTTTTCCCATACTGCGCTATTTTCTAGAACCTTTTTCTTTATATTTTATATTGCATAACATTATATGAAGGTTAATTCCTCTCTTCTCTGGGGTAACACCTGTAATTGTGCAGTGAGCTACTGTTTGCAAGAGGTGTGGAGGTGGTTACTGTTTTCCTTTCCACTATTGGGGGGGGGGGACCTCTAGCAAGTTTAATTTCAATTGGCTTAGCTTTTTGGCCAAGCTCTCATTACTGTGGCCTCTTGGTCCTCCTCCTCCTCTAAAAGCGCTGAGGAGGGTACCTCAAATCAGCATAAAACTATTGATAAGTTCTCTAGGGTCTCTACTGAAAGTAAGTCTGATAAAAGTAAAAATTCTAGCCAAGCCTCTAAAAGACAAAATGAGTGGGGTTCTGACCCAGTCCCTGCTAAAAAAGAATAAGAAAGATGACACCGCTGTCCTTTCCCCGGAAAGGAATAAGGAGACAACAGTGGTTGATAAAGATATGGCCTCTGCTAATGAACTAGTTAAAGCTTGGCCTCTGTATCAGACTTTACATTCCATGGGCAATTGTTTCTCGGCCTAGTTCTCCTCTCCATGACACTAATTATGTCCAAGGTTTTTATTATGAAGGAGAGGATGATGTTGATGAACTGCCTCACGGGGACCCACTAGACCCAGATGGTCACCCTGGGACTGACTTAAATGATGACAATGATGAAGTTTCTTCCTTTCACATTTCTTAAGCAGCTGGTGGACACCCTGGAACTTCCCCTCCAGGACAACCCTGATCAGGAGATGGAGGACAACTATGTAGAAATGATGGGTCACACTCCTCCAAAGAAACGAATCCTCCCTATCCATAACACATCGAAGAAAGCAGTTTTTAAGGTTCTGGAAACCCCTTCAACTTCCTCTGGGGTGGATAGAAAGATTGAGAGGAAATACCAGCTTGGTAAGTGTACTGCTGATTTTTCTCTGTACACACCCAGATCACAAAGGGGTGGTGCAGGCAGTGGCCTGTGACAAAGCCAATGTGCCGCTGTCTGCTCTTCCCCCAGAGAAGGACTCTAGAAAACTAGATTCTATGGGTAAGAGGTCATATGCTACTGCTTCTTTGCTGTTACGCATGTCTACTTACATGGCATACACAGCTAGATATTGGAGAGCTTTACTGAAATCAATCCTTGCCGTAGTGCAACATGAGGGAGACACTGTGCTCAGGGATGGCACTGAAACTGCCAAGTGGGCCGTGGAAGCCCCCAAGTATCAGTTTCATATGGCCATAGATGTTAATGACACAGCCTCGAGGGTCATGGCACAGGCCACTTCTCTCAGGCAGTTTTCTTGGTTAAGAACTGCAAGTCTCACTCATGATGTCCAGTCGCAAGCTAGGGATTATCCTTGTGGGAACAACTTACTGTTCGGTGACCAAATTGAAGCTTACGTGAAAAGAATGGATGAGTTTAAAACTACTTACAAGAATAACTCAGCCAAAGAAAAGCCCTCCTCCTCCCAGACGTCGCACAGCAGGGGAGGCAGGGGTATCCTATGCCAGTGCCTGTAGATTTTTCACAAGTGAGTTTTTTTCAGAGGTAGAGGTAGGAGAGGTCAGAGAAGAACCAATCCCTCTCCTGTTACCTCTGCACAGTCCAGGCAGCAGTCTTCCTGACTCCCTTTTGGTCGCCTCCCCTCTCCCGGTGGGGGGCAGGCTCTCCTAATACCTCCATCATTGGCGTCAAATCTCCTCGGACAAGTAGGTGTTAGAGGTCATGGAACAGGGCCTCTCCCTTCAGTTCAAGAGATTTCCCCATCTTCTCGGCCCCAAACTCTCGAACCCTCTCACCCCAACAGAGAAACAGCTACTGGAATTAGACGTAAAGAACCTCTTGGAGGCCAAAGCCATAGAAAAAGTACCTCTTTCCCAGTGGGGAAAGGGTCTCTATTCCAGATATTTCCTAACCCAAAAGAAAAATGGGGAGTGGTGACCTATTCTAGACCTAAGGTACCTGAACAAGCACCTGCTGTAACCAACGTTCAAGATGGTAACCTTGACTCGGGTCATTCATTCTCTAAAGCAAGGGGACTGGCTAGTCTCCCTGGATCTAAAGGATGCCTACTTTCATGTTCCAATAAGGCAATCCTACAGAAAATTCCTCAGATTCAGGCTGCCCTCAGGCCATTACCAGTTTGCAGCCATGCCTTTCGGACTAACATCCGCTCCCAGGGTGTTCACCAAGTGCCTGGCAGTGGCGGCAGTTCATTTCAGAAGACGAGGAATCTCAGTTTTTCTCTACCTGGACAGTTGGCTAATTGTGGGCAGTTTTCCTCAGGCTGTCTCAGATGCTCTAGGCCTGACTAGAGACACTCTCCTCAGTCTCTGGGCTTCATTATCAACAAGGGAAAATCCCAATTCCAGCCTGCCCAAATCCTGCAGTTCATAGGGGCAGAGCTCAACACGCTGCAAGGGAAGGCTTTCCTTCCCGCAGACAGAATTCGGAATTTTCTCACTCTGCTAAATTCATTCAGTCAGGGCCAGCCGAGACAGGCCAGACACTTCCTCAGACTACTCTGCCACATGGCCTCAATGACTGCAGTAGTCCCAGGTGCTAGATTCCAGATGAGGGACATTCAGTACCACCTCAGGTCTCGCTGGTCCCAGAAAAAAAGACTCCTTTACAAAGCTGGTGCCAGTCACAGAAACCTTTCTGCGGGCTCTGGACTGGTGGAAGGAAACAGAAAATCTCAGGGTAGGGGTTCCTTTTCAGATTCAGCAACCCTCTCAGTTCCTGACTACGGATGCTTCCCTTCTAGGTTGGGGCACCCACCTAGGGGACCTGTCCATAAGTGGCACTTGGACACCCATAGAATCCACACTCCACGTCAACCTTTTGGAACTCAGAGGTATGTTCCTGGCTATCAAGGCTTTTGCCCTACAGCTTAGAGGGAAGTCAGTCCAGATAAGGACGGACGACTGACATGTTCTGCATCAACAAGCAGGGGTTCACAAGGTCAACCAAACTCTGCACAGAGGCAATAAGAATTTGGTCCCTGACATACTCCCTGGACATGTCTCTGTCTGCCATCCATCTTCCAGACAAGGATAACACTCTGGCAGATGCCCGAAGCCACATCAGTCAGGGCCACCTCGAGTGGATCCTCAACAAACAGGTCCTAGCCACAGTTTTCTGGAGGTGGGGGGTTCCAGATCTGGATCTATTTGCGTCCAGCCTCAACCACCAGATCTCACTTCGAGATACAGCTCTTGCAGCAGGTTACACTATTAGGACTGAAGCCGTCAGGCGCCAGGACCCCACGGAAATTTTCTAGCTAGCAGTCTTCAGGGGGGACCACCTCCGACGTCGGTCCCACCCCCGACATCAGGCGTAGTACATGAGCGGTCCCCCACAATCCCCAGTTCTTTTCCGCCGACGACGCAAGCATCGGCCTCTTGGTCACTTTCTAGTGTGCGACGACTAGGAACTACGACGTTCTTTTTCTTCCCATATCGAATTGGATTCATCTGTTGTCCTCTCCAAACACCTCTCTGGAAGGTCACCCATCGAAGTGTGCCTGCGGCAAACAGATCCTCTTCAAGGATCTGAACTCTGCCTGTGTGCATTGTCTAGGCCCGGACCACGACACCAAGGCCTGCTCCTTCTGCCAGGGCTTCAGCAGTCGCACCAGGAGCCATCGCCAGAAGGCCCTTCAAGCGTTTCTCTTGGAGGAAAAACTCAAGGCCATGGATAGGGAACCTTCCTCCAGGAGGGAGTCGTCAGGGAAGACTCATAGGCACCGGGAGAAACACCGGGAGAAGGAAAGGCCTAGATCCCCATCGAGGGCCTTGGACTCCCACCGCTCCGGCTCGAGGTCAGACTGCTCTCCCTCCAGGGCTCAATCTCAGCCTCCCCCGGTTCAGGTCAGATCCTCCAGCGGTTCCTCCTCCCTGCAGCCTATCAAGACTACCAGGCCTTCGGCTTCATCCACTCCTTCTAAGGCCTCGTCCAAGTCTGGGGAGCGCCACAAGTCTTCCTCCTGCCATCCGGATTCCTACGTCAGGTCAGTGTCCCAGCCGCCGCGTGGGTCTGACCCAGTCCAGCGCAAGACTAAGGAGCCGACATCCCTGAAACGGACGTCGGACCCGACGTCTGCCCACCTGACGTCGGCCAAGCATCATAGGCACTCCCAGGAGCCGGCTACAGTGACACACCCGTCGCCGGCCAGGCGATCGACCCCAAGGGCGTTGGCCGGGGGACCGACGTCGGCTATCCCAGAGGGGGACTACCGCACCACCGTCACCTACCGACGTCTGTCAGAACGCATCATTGGAGGAGGATACCACTCAGCCCGAGGACCAGGCGGGTGACTCCAGAACTGTCGAGCTTCCACGGGAATCCTCCCCAGAGCGGGAGACCCCTGGGGACCCGTCATCCGCCCCCGGCAACAGGCCACCGGTACCTGGCCCGTCGTAGGGCCTGAATCAGGCAGAGGTGAAGGAGCTCTTCACCTTCTGGTGGGACACCATCAGAAAGGGTGTGGTTGCCACACACCCTCCTCCCACTCCGGCTACTCCTTCAACGCCTGCACCCCCTCTCCCATCCAGGGGGTCCGTAGGATGGTCACTGACCCCCAAGGAGTAGATCATCGGATAGGAGAAGACCTCCCTCAAGATCCACTTTGGGGTCTCCCAGCCCCAAGAGACCCAGGCGACGCTGGTATATCTCGTCCGTGGAGGACTCCAGATCTGACACCTCAGGGCGCTCCAGATCGCCTTCTCCCATCAGCGTCCCCTCCCCAGACCCGCACGATCTTCCCAGGTTCCCTCCAGATGATCCCTTGTTCGCTGAGATCATGAGGCATATCCAGGAGAACATGGGGTGGGATGCTGAAGAACTAGACCTAGAGAGACAACGCCTTGCCCGCTATCTTCAGCAGAAAGACCCAAAGCCTGTGGTAGTCCCACCCTTGGTGGACACCTTCGCGGACGTCACCAAGGCTGTGTGGAAGCGTCCGCATTCGATTCTGGCAGTGCCGAAGAAGGCTGACCGCCTGTACAAGGCTCCGAGGGAGGACCAGTACCTGGCGAACCATCCTCTGGCCGATTCCATGGTCACCATGGCCTCACATGACCAGTCTCAGAGACCTCCGCACTTGAGCACACAGCCACCGGACCCGGAATCCAAGCAGTTGGATGTCCTGGGTAGGCGCACGTACGCGGCTGCGACTTGTGCCATCAGGTCTTTGAATTACCTCACCTACATGGTTCAATTCTAGAACGCATTGTGGGAGCAGGGACAGGACCTGGTTGAAAAGATGCCTGATGGTGGTCAAAAGGAGGAGCTCTTGAATCTCCTCCGTACGGGTTCGGACGTGGGGACCCAGGTGCTCAGAGCCGCATACGATTCTGCGGACTCTTCGGCCAGAGCTGCAGCCTCAGGCGTGTGTCTCCGGAGACACTCTTGGCTCTGTGTCTCCGACTTTACCCCAGACGTCCAGAAAAATATGGACATTCCTTACCATGGTGAAGTCCTGTTCGGTGAAGCCTCGGAGAAGGTGATCACCAAGCTTCAGGATGCAGGGAAGGCAGTTAGATCTGTTCAGGCTATGTACAGATCTCGACTTAGTTCCGTTCGTAAGAAGCAGAGTCACTTTTGTGGCTGAACACAAAAGCAACAACCGCGTTCCGGCCAACAGCAAAGGAGCTCTTTTATCCGAAAAGCCCAGGTTAAGTCATCCTCAGGCAGAGGCCACCGAGTTGCAAAACCAGCCCAACCTGTGGGATCTAACGCTGCCACAGCCTGACTCCTTCCGGGCCCCCGCCCCTCCTCAGGATCAATGGGAAATGAAGGTCGGGGGTCGCATCGCACGTCACCTGCCAGGGTGGCGGTCGATCACCACCAACAGGTGGGTGCTGCAATTGGTCAAAAAAGGCCACTATATAGAATTCGTATGCAGCCCACCTACAAGGCTTCCTCTGCTTTCCCACTACTCGGGTCAGCATGCCCTGCTTATACAGCAGGAAGTGCTCATGCTTCTGGAGAAGGAAGCCTTGGAGCATGTTCCAGAGAACCAGAGAGGGTTAGGCTATTATTCACACTTCTTCCTGGTTCCAAAGAAAACAGGGGACCTCCGTCCAATTCTGGACCTCAACGACCTCAATCTATCGGTCGTCTGGCAACTTCCACATGGTGACCCTTCGGTCTAATTCCCATGCTGCTGAAGTGGACATACCTGCACATCCCAATTGCACGGCGCAGGAGGTTCCTGCGCCCGAGTTTCAAAGCCCGTCATTATCAGTTCCGGCGCTTCCCTTCGAGCTGTTATCGGCACTGCGCGTCTTCACGAAGTGCATGGCGGTCGTAGCAGCATCTCTAAGGAGACAAGGCTACTACGTGTTCCCGTACCTGGATGACTGGCTTCTCATGGCTCTCTCCAAGGAAGCATTGTTGATGGCTATTCACCGTACCCAGGCCCTTTTTCAGTCACTGGGTATCCTCAACAACTACGAGAAGTCTCTCCTGGTACTGTCCCAGAAACTGCAGTTTATAGGAGCAGTTCTGGACACCATCAGAGGAAAAGCTTTTCTTCCCGCGGATAGAGCGGAACACATTCGATCCCTCATAAGGGACCTGTCGGTGAAGAAGACCATCCCGGCCAGACTGGTCCTTCGCCTGCTCGGACACATGGCTGCGGCCATTGCAACAGTCCCGATGGCACGGCTCCACGTGCGGGTAACCCAGTGGATGCTAAGGGTGCAGTGGGACCAAAGGCAAGACCATCTGCAGCAACCAGTTCGAATCACGAATGTTACGATTCGGGATTGGCAATGGTGGCTAGATCCGGGGAACCTCTCCACGGGGGTTCCCTTCACAGCGCCGTCTCCGACTGTGACTCTCTCCACAGATGCATCAGGGCTCGGGTGGGAAGCACACCTGGACGGAGTGAGGTCCCAGGGCACGTGGACAGTCCAGGAGTCTCATCTCCACATCAACATTCTGGAGATGAGGGTGGTCCTTTATGCCCTGCAAGCCTTCCAGTCGGAGATTCCACCGTGTACTCTCCTGTTGCAAACAGACAATACTGGCGGTGATGTATTACCTCAACAAACAAGGAGGCACTCGCTCCTACCCCCTTTGCAGGGAGGCCATGAGAGTGTGGGAGTGGGTTGTACAGCACGGCGTAAACTTTATTGCAGTACATATCCCAGGAGTGGACAGTACCGTCGCAGACAGCCTGAGTCATTCTCAGGCCAGAGTCCATGAGTGGGAACTTCTACAAGAGGTGGCAGAGGATCTGTTTCGCAGATGGGGCACTCCAGAGTTAGACCTCTTCGCGTCAACATCCAACGCAAAACTGCCCAATTTCTGCTCGCTAGATCCAGGGCCTGGTGTTTTCTGGCGAGACGCGTTGTCCCTCTCCTGGGCGGGCAGATTCCTCTATGCCTTCCCTCCTTTCCCGTTGATCCCAGAGAATTCTCTTAAAACTTCGCAGGGAGCAGGCGATGCTCATTTTGATAGCGCCCTTCTGGCTAAGACAAATATGGTTCCCGCTTCTGCATCAGCTATCCCAGGAACCTCCACTTCCTTTGCCAATCAGCTCCCATCTGCTGTCTCAGGAGGAGGGTTCATTAGTCCATCCGGACTTACGTTCATTGAACCTGCACGCTTGGCTTCTAGAGACATAGCCATGATGCGACACTGGGTCTCGCAAGAGGTGGCAGATGTACTGTCTGCCGCTAGAAAACCGGCAACACATGCAGCATACGCCATGAAGTGGCGCAGATTTTGCCTGTGGGCTCAAGCGTGTGGTTTCTCGCCCTTACAGTGTCCCGAAAAGCTGATTCTGGACTACCTGCTTTCACTTTTCCAGTCCGGACTGGTTTACTCCTCGATTAAGGTGCATCTTTGCGCAATTTCAGCTTACCATGCCCCCATAGGCCATCGGATGGTGGCCCAATTGGACATTTATCGTGCCTTTTTAAGGGGAGTCCTCCACCTTAGGCTGCCTATCAAGGATCCAGTTCCCCCTTGGGACTTTCCCTTTGTCCTGGAGCAGCTTACGCTGCCACCTTTTGAACCAGTCGCAGATTGCGAGCTATGTTTTCTGTCGTGGAAAACGTTGTTTTTAGTTGCAGTTACTTCGGCAAGAAGGATTTCCGAGTTGCATGCACTTATGTGCAAAGAGCCTTATTTAATTTTCCATCAGGATAGGGTATACCTGAGGACAAACCCAAAGTTCCTGCCTAAGGTGGTCTCAGCCGTCACCCTTAATCAAGATATTGGCTTACCAGTGTACTTTCCCAAGTACACCAACTGAGGAGAAGCATTGCTTCACACCCTTGATGTACACAGGTGCCTCGGATATTATCTGACCAGAACCAAACAGTGTCGAAAGTCGGACCAACTGTTTGTCTCCTTTGCTGAGAGAATGCAAGGAGCTCCCGTTTTTAAACAGTCTCTATCGCGTTGGCTCATCCAGTGTATCTCTTTCTGTTATGACAAGCGCAACAAACCCTTACCAGGTGTGGACAAGGGTCATTCCACGAGAGGAGTGGCCACTTGCGCTGCAGCCACCTGGAGCTTGTGCATACCTTTATTAGGCATTACAGCTTGGACATCGCATCGAGGCGAAGAGCAGATTTCGGCCTGGCCGTCCTTCAGGGGCTTCTGTCTTAGGCTCGAGTAGGGTTGTGGTCCCTACCTTTCCTCCTCCCTGTGGTATAAGATTGCCGCTGTTGCTTGGGAATCAGTCCTAATGGTGTAACCTGCTGCAAGAGCTGTATCTCGAAGTAAGATAGTACAGTTACGTAAGAACTTACTGTAACAGTAGATCTTCGAGAACAGCTCTTGCAGCAGGTACCTTCCACCCAACTATCCCCCTGCTTGTGGAGGTAGGTTATTGCCTAACATCCATCTTACGAGATGAGATATTCTGTCTTTGTCTTGGCCATCTGATGGCGGATCCTCGGTCTCCTCTTCTTATGTCATCCAGCAGCCAGGAGCCTCCGGCGGGAGAACTGAGGATTGTGGGGGGACCGCTTCCTTATGTACTACGCCTGACGTCAGGGGCGGGACCGACGTCGGAGGCGGTCCCTGCTGAAGACTGCTAGCTAGAAAATTTCCATGAGGTCCTGGCGCCTGACGGCTTCAGTCCTAATGGTGTAACCTGCTGCAAGAGCTGTTCTCGAAGATCTACTGTTACGGTAAATTCTTACATAACTGTACTTTACCTCAGTACTGCTGCAGGCCTCCAGCTTTGGGGACCATGCAGGTGGATGCTCTGACCCTAGACTGGACAGGGAGGTTCCTTTATGCTTTTCCTCCCTTTCCTCTGATTTACAGGGTTCTTCTCAAGCTCAGGGGCTCAGCTGGCCACCATGATTCTGGTGGCTTTGGATTGGGCAACACAACCTTGGTACTCCATGCTTCTCGCCACCTCGGTCAGGAAGCCCATCAGACTGCCACTGTCCCATAGTCTCCTGACCATTCCTCAGACGGAGGTAGTGTTCCCCAACATCCAGTCCCTTCACCTCAAAGCCTAGTACTTGAGGAGCTAGAGTTTCCCAAATCCCAGTACTCTGAGCAACTTCTTAAGATTCTACAGATGGCCAAGAAACCTAGCACCAGGAAAACTTACACTTCTAAGTGGAAGAGGTTATTTTTGTGGTGCAAGTATAAGGACGTAGAGCCCTTGCAGGCTTCTTCTCCTATCTTACTGGATTACCTCGTACACCTTCAGATGGAAGACTTGAAAGCCTCATCCTAAAGAGTACATCTGGCGGCCATTTCGGCCTACCTTTTCACTGGAAAAGAAAAGTCTTGTCATCTCACAGCCCATTTTCAGAAAGTTTTTTCAAAGGGCTTCTGCACCTTCAACCCCCTCTCACACAGTGAAGTGGGTAGAGGGAAACCAGTGACCAAGAGATCCATTTCCCACTGGATTGTCTCTTGCATCCAGTTCTGTTACAGCAAAGCTGGTAAACAACCCCCTCTTGGGCTCAGAGCCCTCTCAACTAGGGGGACCACTGCCTCTGTAGCAGCCTTGAGAGACATTCCTTTGCTAGAGGTTTGCAAAGCAGCTACTTGGAAAGCAGTCCACGCGTTCACAAGACACTACTGCATGGATGTGCAGTCCAGATCTGATGCCATATTTGGCAGAGCAGTGCTATAGAGCCTCTTTCCTAAGTAGGTTTCTGTGCCCTCCTCCCAACTGTACTGCTTTATAGTCTGCATCTGTCAGTACATGCTGAAGAATTCCTGGGGTGAGAAGAAGAAATTAGTCACCATAGTAATGTTCTTTCTTCCAGGGGATTCTTCAGCATTATTGTCACTCCCACCCGTCCTCCCCTATGAAACCTGTGTGGGGACGGCTCTTTTATGGTGGTTTAGCCAAATTTGCTGACTTTTCTGATTTCTTGTTGATTTGTATCTCAATAGTGGTTTGGAATTTGTTTTTGCTAACAGTGTTAGCCCCTGTTGGGCACAGTTGTTGCTCTTTTTCAGCTTCGAAACAGTTCTGAGGTCCTTCATTCTGACTGCAGGCAGCACTCTCCTCTCTCTTCATCTTGATTGGCCAGTGCCTTCCTCATTTGCATTGACTCCACCTCTCCGGGGTAGCTTAATCCAGCTGGCATACTGCACCTGTCAATGCTGAAGAATCCCCTGGAAGAAAGAACATTACTACGGTAAGTCATTTTTTCTTCTCACCCCAAGGAGAAGGAATTGCACATGTTGGATTTGCAACGGGCAGTTCTAGGGACATGGATATGTTGTTCATCCACACTTATTGGCAGGTATCCTTGCCGCTTTAAATCTTGCCGGAAGGTCTTCAAGCTGGCTCCTCCCACCCACCCGGGTGGTATAACTCTCGGCTCCGCCCCATGACGCCAGATCTTCCTTACCGCTTGGAAGCTCAGGTTCCTCCTTAGCGCTCTCGTTTGAGGACTGGTTCCTATTTCTTCCGTTTGCGATTTTGAAAGTTTTTGCTAAAAGACTTCAGTCTTGATCCCTCGCGGCTCGATGGACCGTCGACTCGGTTTTCGGATACCCTCGCGAATCAGAAGATGTCGGGCGGATCCACACTCCCGTGTGTCTACTGTTAAGGCCTTGAGCATGACCCGCGGGCCTGCGACTTGTGCTCTTCCTTGCCGTCTCGTCCTTGAAGACCGTGCTGCCCGATTGCAACTGGGCCGTCCCGGCGTTCCCTCCGGTGAAAGTCTAAGGAGGCCCAGTGGCGGGAATGTCCGCGGCGAGGCTCGGCGGATCAGCTCGAAGCAGATGATCGCCCTCGAAGAGGAGGCGGCGCGGGCCGTATCTTCCTCGGCCGCGGCATTTATCCCGCTCTCTCTGGGTTCTTCCTACACAGCTTCCTTTAAGGAGCTTTGTCTGTCCCTCTCCACTAGGGAGAAGGGCCACTTCTGCTGGACCTTTTTCTCGGTCCAAAAAGAGGGACAGAGGTAAGTCCCTCCGTCGACGCTCTTGGGAGCGGGAAAGGTCCCTCTCCCCGAGTCGTCGACTTCGGTCGACCACTGGTCTCACGGTGTCCCCGTCAGGTCAGTTGACTGAGACTCCCGGCGACAAAGTCGAGATTTTTCTCGACCCGTTGGACGGGTTGTTGCCTATAGAAGCCGAGACTCCCCTCTCCCCGGTTCCCCCGGGGGGAGTTGAGGATCCGTGGGCTTGCCTGTGCCTCGGTTCCGGGCCCTCGGATGAACCCTCGAGCGAGGGAGTGCGGTTCCTGCCGACACTTCCCGCACCGACTCGGAAAAGCCGAGGCTCTCGGTCTCGGTCTCGGACCTCTTCGGCGGTCCAGCCGATCCCACCGTCATAGCGGTCTGGTCTGCATCATGATGCGGCGTCGCCGCTCATCCTCGTCCTCGGACGAGGAGGCTTCGGCGTAGATTCTACGTCGACGATGCGAGGACCTCATGTGGTAACAGCTCCTCCTGACCGGGAATAAGCCGGCCCTGATGCCTGCCCCGCCATTAAGTGGCTGTCACGGGCGGCCGACACAACCCTCGACTTACCCGGGAGCCTATACCCAGGCGGTTGTTCGGCCAAAACCAGCTGCTCCACCGATTCCGGTGGAACCTCCGCCTCACAGCCACTATTTGGGGCTCCGACCAGGATTCTCGGTCGACTAAGGTCTACCCCATAGGCTGTCTGTTACCTCACTCCCGACCGACCTCGGCGGGTAGAGGGTGGCTCAGGCCAGAGCAGCTCTTGAGGACTCGTCCGAGTCCGAGATAATTCCTCCTTTTTCTCCAAGCGCTAGACTTGGAGTCCTCAGGAAGGACAGTCAATGGATGATAGCCGTCGTCCTTCCTAGGTCTGCTTGGCTCATCTCGAGTCCACGGGATGAAGCTCGAACCCGTTCAAAGCAGGCCAGGTATCCCCTCACGGAAATTCTGGACCATGGGAATTCTCCGACGGAGGCCTTTCCGGTGGCCGAGGCCATAGTGGGTCCGGCCTTGGAGCTTTGGCAGCGCCCTGCTTCCTGTCCTGCGCCTTCGGCCAGGATGGCCAGGAAGTATGCGGTCCCTACCGGTTCCCTGTCCGGTTTTTCGGAGCACCCCTCTGCTGAGGGGTTGGTTACCGACAGCGTTTTCCGGCGCGCCGGCAACGCCAGGGATGTGGACAAACCCCGACAAAGGAATCCAAGAAATGGATTATGTAAGGCGAAAAGTCTATGCTGCGTCCTCTCTCGGCCTTACGTCCAGGCCAGTTGACGTCCTCCGGCACATTTTTCTCATGCCCTGTTGGCTCCCTGGATGAGGTCATCCCTCATCTTCCGCGGATCTGCAGACTACGGTCAAGCAGGTGCGGGACCAGAGCAGGGCAGTGGCAAAACAGCAGCTCAGACTGCTTTAGATATTGGGGACTCATGTGCAGGTCGGTGGCAGCCGCGAGTGGCTATCGTCGGCGGGCTTGGCTGAGGATATCCACCTTTACCTGGATACCCAGCACAAGTTGGCGGATGTTCCTTTTGAGGACTGACCTCTTGACCCTGGGGTGGAAGGTCACCTGCAGAGAATCGAGAAGTCCAATGCTACCTTGGACTCGGTCTCTTCCGCTCAGAGGACAAGGCACGAACCACAGCCTAAGCCCTTTCGTCCTTCTCTGCCCCCGGCGCGCCCGGCCCAGCAACGTCAGGGCCAGCAGGCTCGGCCTTGGCATCCCAAACCCAAGCCGCCGGCTTCCTCTAACAGGAGGCAGGGAGGAAAAGGCCCAGGAGGTCCCTCGGCCGGTCCCTCTTCCAAGCCTGCCCAGTGACGGGCTGAGGGGTGTCGCCCCCATCCCCGTCACCTTACCCCTGGTTCCCCCCGTGGGGGGACGGCTCCGACACTTCCTTTCCACCTGGTCCGCTGTTACCACGGACAGGTGGGTACTGGAGGTGGTGGGAAAAGGCCTGCCTCTGGAATTCGAGCAGGCCCCACCCTTCAGAGCCGTCGCACCTCGGGGGGCCTCGGGGTCCGTAGCCTCACTGTCGGCTCGCCGAGCTGACATCGCTCTCCTCCTCCGGAAGGAGGTGATCAGGCTGGTAACGGACCCCCCTTCAGACCCAGGGTTTGTGTCCAGGTACTTCCTGGTTCCGAAACGGACGGGGGGCTGGCGCCCCATTCTCGACCTACACGACCTAAACAAGTTCCTAAGGTCTCGAACCTTCAGGATGGTCACTCTGGCTCAGATAATACCATCCTTGGAACGCGGCATGTGGTTCTGCTCTCTGGACTTGCAGGACGCGTTTTTTTCACGTCTATCCGTCCGTCTCACCAGAGATTCCTTCGCTTCGGCGGAAGGATCCTTTCGAGTTCGAGCCATGCCCTTGGCTTGTCTCCAGCTCCCAGGGTCTTCACCAAATGCATGACAGTGGTGACAGCATTCCTGCGCGCCGAGGGTCGGTGTACCCTTACCTGGACGACTGGCTGATAGCAGCTCCCTCAGGCAGGAGGTGGAGTGGTCAGAGATCTGGCCCTCCAGGTCTGCTCTCAACTGGGCCTCCTTATCAACGAGGCCAAGTCAGAACTCGAGCGAAGCAGGTGATTATGTTCATCGGGCGCAGCTCGACTCTCTCGAGCCAGTGCGGCTCCGGCCCGGACAGGGCGAGGTTCTTTCCTCCTTTGCCCAATCATTTCTGGTTGGGCAATTGCACCCTGCCGGGACTTCCTCGCCTCCTGGGTCTCATGGCGGCCTGCACCAGCGTGGTCCGTTGGGCCAGCTGGAATATCGTCCCTTCAATGGGGACTGGCCAGTCAATGGTCACAACACTGCGATCCTTTGGACCAGCTTGTGTCGGTGACACAGGGATGTGGAAACGCTCTCAGTGGTGGATCGTTCCAGGTCATTTGCAGGAGGGCATCCATTCGTCGCCCGAGCCGACGGTCTCTCTATCGACCGATGCCTCTTTGATGGGTTGGGGTGCCCATCTGGGGAACACGGGCTCCGGCCTCCTGGTCCCAGCGGAATCGATGCCACATCAACCTGCTGGAGCTCGAGCGGTCCGCCTAGCTCTCACCGCCTTTGCTCCGTTCCTCGGGGTCAAGTGGTCGAGTCAGGCGGACACCACCACGACCATGTACTATCTAAACCGCCAGGGCGGGCCGCTCCATGCTTCTATGCAAGGAAGCTCTCCGCATTTGGTCACTCGTGCGCAGCCTGGGCGGATCTCCTAGCCATTCATGTGGCAGGAGCCTCCAACACCCTGGCCGATGCCCTAAGCGGATAGGGCTGCATCCCAGAGTGGTCTCTCCTCGGAGGTAGTACAGCATCTGTTCTCCCATTGGGGCACACCTCAGGTGGACCTGTTTGCCTCCAGGGAGAACGCGAAGCTGAGGCTGTTCCATGCCCGCCCCCCTCAGCAGGGCTCGCTGCAGGGGGATGCCTTCTCGAGGTAGTGGACCCCGGGCCTCTTCTACGCCTTTCCCCCATTTCCCTTGATCCACAAGCTGCTTCTCAAGGCGAGGAGAGACAAGGCGCAGGTGATTCTGATAGCCCCAGACTGGTCTCGCCAGTTCTGGTACCCAGATCTCCTCAGCCTCAGCTCCAGGCTCCCGAGGCAGCTTCCAGCTCGCCGGGACCTGCTTTCTGTCAATCAGGGGAAGGTGTTCCATCCGGACCTTCAATCCCTGCACCTGACGGCCTGGTTCCTGAGCGGCTAGAGTTCCAGGCCTTGGGTCTTTCCGACGAGGTCCTCAATGTAGTTGAGGCATCCCGTAAGGAGTCGACCAGAAAATGCTATGCCTTCAAATGGAAAAGGTTTTCCATGTGGTGTCAGGGCAAGGGCTTGGACCCTTCCTCCTGTTCCTTGGCAAGCATCTTGGACTATTTATGGTCCCTTTCTAATCAAGGGCTTAGGTCGACGACCCTAAGGGTGCACCTGGCAGCCATCTCTGCTTACCGGGCGCGGGCCGGGAAGCAGTCGATGGCGAGGAGAAGGTGGTCTGGCGCTTTTCAAAGGCCTTGATCACATTTCCCTCCGGTCGAGAACCTCCACCTCGTGGGATCTACTGCTGGTACTGGCAAAGCTCATGGGCAAGCCATTCGAACCTATGCACAGGTGTGCTCTCTCTCACCTGTCGTGGAAGACCGCCTTCTTGGTGGCTATCCGTCAGCCAGAAGGATGGGAGAGCTCCAGGCGCTTTCCATCGAGTCTCCTTATCTGGTCTTCCACAGGACAAAGGTTGTCCTGCGCCCCACGAAATTCCTTCCGAAGGTGGTGCCGAGTTTCACCTTAACCAGGTGTTGACTCTGCCGGTGTTCTACCCCAATCACACCTCGGAGGCGAATATAGGCTCCATGCTTTGGACCCTAGGAGGCATCGCCTATTACAAAAGCGCCCGGCTGAAATTCGGGGAGAGGTTCGCCAGCTGTTTGTCACCTACGCTGAAGCCGCATCTGGCAGACCTGCAGCCAAGCGGACGGTAAGCAGGTGGGTCACCTCCTGCATAGATCTCTGCTATAAGTTGTCGGGCATGGAGCCTCCCAGAGGGATAAGAGCTCATTCTACCCGCCATACTGCTGCATCGGTGGCTGCTTCCAGGGACGTCCCTATCCAGGAAATCTGCAGGGCTGCTACCTGGAAGTCAGCACACACCTTCATTACCCATTACCACATCGACCTTGAGTCACGCCGGGATGCTGGTTTTGGGGCCTCGGTTCTCAGTCTCTCTTTCCCAAGTAAGTATTGGGGTGTCGTCTTGCCTCCCTCCTCCCAGAGAACTGCTAGGAGTCTGCCAATAGTGTGGATGAACAACATATCCATGTCCCTAGAAATACAGGTTACTCACCTGTAACAGGAGTTCTAGGATTGGTATATGTTGTTCATCCTATGTCCCTCCGACCTCGGCCGGCCTGGCCCTGAGCTTCCAGCGGGCCAGATCTGGCGTCATGGGGCGGAGCCGAGAGTTATACCACCCGGGTGGGTGGGAGGAGCCAGCTTGAAGACCTTCCGGCAAGATTTAAAGCGGCAAGGATACCTGCCAATAAGTGTGGATGAACAACATATACCATTCCTAGAACTCCTGTTACAGGTGAGTAACCTGTATTTATGATCTACCTTAAATGGACAACTTGAGTTCCGGAAGTCAGATAGTCTGTTTGTTCTTCTTGGAGCAGCCAAGCAGGGTCAAAAAGTCTCTTAAGGCCACCCCCTTCAGTCTCAGTTCATCCTACTGGCTCACTGGCATGGGATCGCAACGTGCTACCCACTGGGCCAACAGCTGATCCTGCACGTTTCTTCAGAAAAATTTTTTGGACACTTTCTCTGGCCAAAACATGTTTTAAGCAGGATTTTAAAAAGTGACACTTGTCACGTTCATGAGAGCATGTGGAAAAAATGGGAATGTAGAAAATTGCCAAAGTTATGAGTAAACATTGAAAAAATTCAATGTTCACTCATTGGTCATTTTAACATATTTTGTCACAAATTTTTAAGATGGTCTTTTTAATGACCCCAACTCATGAACGTAGTAGGTGAAATTTGTCAAATCTCGCCTGAAAGATAATTTCACAAAGTGACTAAGAAATCACCTTTTGGGCCCGATTTGAAAAATTTCACTTGCCTTGTTCATGAGTGTGGGGTCCCAGAAAGACCAAGTTGAAAATTTGGTGCAACATATTTCAAAATGGCAAAGTTATGCATAAAAAGTGCAACGCGCATTGAAAATACATTGGCAGCACTTACCATGTTTACTCAGTTGACAGTGATGCTTCAAGGAGGAGAAAATCTTTTTTACCAGGAATGTATCTATGCTGAAGGACCATCTGTAGGTGAGTGAGGGTCTAGGGTGGGGTTGGGGTGGGGGGTAGAGATCGAGGGCTGTTTCTTCTTTTCAGGTTATAAAAACAAACAAAATAGGATTTTGAGGGACGGTTTCTTATTTTCAGGGGTACCGACACTAGGGATTGGACACCCTAATGTCAGTAGACTTTTCTGCAGCACCAGGGATGGGCACCCGTTGTCGCCACCTGTGTGGGGGAAGGCAGGCTGAACTGGTGAGGACAGGAAGGAGGGCATCATGTAGAACAGTACCAGGGGTGGGCATCTAGGTCTGCTTCTTATTCGGAGGGGAGGTAGTTATCTCACACAGCACTGGGGGTGGGCACGCTGGTGTTGGTTTTAACAAATGTACAGTAGCCGGGAGGATTGGGTACCCACCAGCCATTTTTAGTTTATTAAAACTAGGATTTAAATTGGAAATGTTTAGGTGGGGAACTCTCACATCTAGATTTCTGGGTGGTGGAACTCTCACATATAGATTTCTGGGTGGTGGAACTATCATTTTTAGATTGTGGAACTCTCCTGTAGTAAATCCAATCAAATCAGCTTTATTGTTATAGCGCCTTTCAAAGCCAAGGCGCTGAACATAAAAACAGATGCATCAAATATAAATAAAATTAAATAAGCATTTAAAACAAATCATCGTATTATTCATAGCTAGGGGAAGGCCAACTCAAATAAATATGTCTTTAATTCAGTTTTAAATCTACCGACGGTTGAGCATTCTCTCAACCGATGAGGTAGAGAGTTCCACAGGATTGGAGCTGAAAAAGAGAAGGCACGACAACCAGATGTCTTCAGACGAACCCTGGGAATCTCCAGCAATCCCTCGTTGGTGGATCGGAGAGGAGTAGTAGTCAGTGGAGAAAGATGACAGAGGGTGTGGAACTGTTATACAGTTAAAGAGGTGGTGGAACTGAGTTCCTGTGGTCTCCTGCTGAGTTTAACCCCTGATTAAAATGTAGTCAGAACGGAGGGGGGTATACTGGTGGTGGGATTGGGCCCCTGCTATCCGTTATGATATGAAACATGGGGGGGGGGGGAGATACTTGCAGCAGGATTGGTCACCCATCATCTGGTAAAACTGAGCATGTAACAAGAAGGAGGGGTTCTTAGGACATGGGGTTTGGGGGGGATTACCAGTGTGAGTGAAAGTGATTTCTTTCACACTTCTTTCCTCAGCTGGCGGATAAAAGCAGTTTGAAGGAAATCACTTTCATTCAGACTGTTGACACAAAAAAAGGCATCCTTAGAATGTTCAGTTTTTTTAAAGGAAAACTGTCCAACAGTGAGGGCATTCACCAGGACTGCAAAAAATGCCTGATTTAAACAACCAATATAGTTTAAAATGAATGGAGCTAACCTTTTATGAGTTATTAATTGTTGTACTGTTGCTCCTGGATGCACCATTTTAAAAGTGCAGCCGCACTGGAAGACAGAGTGTGACCCAGGCATCCGGTCCTGTGCCGGAATGCTCGTAAAAATGACGAGCAAGGCACATTTACACTGGATAAAAAGAAACACCGTGCCATGTAGAGGTCTATTAACTGAACCTCTAGAAGCAATTCCCAGTTAAAACGGAGCAGTGTAAGGTATTTAAAATCGTTCTTAAAGTTGGAGCTCCAAGCTCAGTCATGCGCAGTAGCACCTAGTGCTCCAAGTTCGGGCATGTGCATTAGCACTAGGTTTACTGCATGACTGAGCTTGGGCTCAACTAGGCGATTTGCTGGGAGTTCAGTGTTTTTCAGCACAACTGCAGCTGAAATGGCAGTTTCTTTGAAGTTAAAGAAGCAGAAACTTGCAAAAAGGTGTGTACCTTGGGCCAAACTCTTATCAAGCCTGTAAGTTGCGGGTAAAAATAAATAAATAGTTACAGGCAAGGGAGGAAAAAACTTTCTTCATTTGGGTGGATTTTAGCATGTCCATAACTTTGTCCTCCCCCGAACCGGTGATTAAAAAAAGGTTTCAGGATACAGAGACCCTGGCCTAGACTCAACGCCTAGAAAAGTTGTGTAATGGGAGCAGAGTTTTTAAGGTACAGAAATGGGGGGGTTAACATTAAATTGCTTTTTCAACCCTAATATACAGGTGCTACCATGCCTATATAATATATATACTCCTGAAGAACGTCTGCTCTAGCTTTATTTTCTGTTTTTAGCGCACAGTTAATGTAACCCTTTTGTTCACTTACAGCCCTCACGCTGACACAACACTCATTGTTTTGTTCTTACATTTTGTGTTCTGATATTGTATCTCTCTTTGTCATGATAAACATTTGATCTTCTTTGGGGATACATCAGGTCACACCTGTGGAACTTGGCCGTGAGGAGATAGGATCACACAGAAGCTTTTCTGCAGCACTCTAGTAGTGGCCGCCCACACCGACATCAGGCTCTGACGCACAGCTCTATATAAGCACGCTCCCTCTTCAGTTCTTTCCTGCCGTTGACCATTCATGCAGGGATTCCACAGAAGCTTTGTCGCTCAGTCGACCACCAAAATTCTACTTACTTTTTCTGTTGTATGTAGTTTTTGAGTCACTTTATTTTAAAATGATTCCCTTTATTTTTGTATGTTGTGAGCTCTTCTCCATTGCTGCCACTGGGGAAAGATGATGTCTTCACCCGACGACCATGAACTTTGTCTGTTGTCTTGGGTCTGGGCACAATACTCTTGCCAGCAAGCTTTGTCTAATGTTCAACCTCACTACCCAGCGACGACGCAAGAAAGCCCAGCGGAAGTTCCTCAGGGAGCACCAGGCAGACAGTGGAGAATAAGGGTCTTCAGTGGCTCCCCCTCCCAGTCTCCGGAGTCCTCTTCGGGCTCTCGGGCCGCCAAGGCCCGGGACAAGTCCTCATGGAAACGCTCTCATGGGGATAAGGGCCAGCCTAAAGACCACCCCCACCCCGACAACAATCCTGGTCCCCATTGGCTTCTCCCCCTTCTTCTTCTCCTGGAATCGCACCATTGAATGCTGTGGCTTCAACACCTCTCTCCATGCAGGCCTTTGCTCCTATCAAGCCCTGAAATGGTGGAGAGTTCTCCCAGCCTTCCTAGGGCTGTGGGGGGGGGGATTGTCGGCCTCAGCCCCTCTGTCGAGACCTTTTGAACTGCGAGGTCTGCAGACTGGCCCCACTGCCTCTACTATTGCTAGTGGTGGTCTGTTGGAGATGGGCCCTTCGCCCTCTCTGTCGATACCTCTGTTGACTGTGCTTCCTCACCCTGCCGTTGACCTCAATGTGGTTTTTAACTCTGTAACCTTAGCTCTCGTACAGTAGTTTGTTCCATGGCCTAGACCTTCAAAGCCCTTGCTGTCAGGTGCTGCTTCGGTGTCAATTCCAGTTCAACCTATCCGCCCCACACCCTCTAAAGAGCCATCAGTATTTTGACAGTTGGTCCCTGCAGCAGAACAGGCTGATGGAAAGGAGGAGGAATATGACCCTGATCTCATCCTCCCTGATGAAGAGGAGGATGACTCCTCTGACAGGTCTACTATCTCCTCCAGGAGTGAGGACTTGGTCAAACACACCCCAAGATCCTTCCCGGAGGACCTCTTCTTTAATATTCTGAAACAGCTCTCCTCCACTATGGGGTTCCAGACTGAGGAGGAGGAGGAGGAGGACGTCACAAGGAGGAACCTGGTGGATTTCTTGGAGAAATACTGGAAAACTGTTTTTTTTTGTTTGTTTGGTTTTTTTTTTTGCATTGAACCCTTTAACGGTCATGCCGTATTGTGGCTAGATTGCACTAGCCAGACTGAGAATGTAGGTGGACAATGCACTGGCCCAAGGTAGTTTGTACTATGCCACTAAAACAGTGTTAAGATTCACCCCTGTTATCATACCAGGCCTAGGAGCAGACCAAGACCTTCCGTTTGTAAGGTCTCTCACAAGTCTGGCTTCGGAACCAAGCTTCAAGGCAAGCACAGGGCCAACTCTGCCTTGCCTACCCCCTCCTCCACCACTGGTCCCTCTGCTAAGCACTCAAGGGGAGGGGGAGTGGCCCAGGTCGCTGGTTCCACCTCAGCCTGACTTCTTGCCAGACCCCCCCCCCGTTGTTCCAAGCCAGGAGGTGGTGGTCAGAGGTCGGTTCTCCCTCCACCGCTCCCAGTAGAGAACCATTACCATAGATGCCTAGATCCTGCAGATAATCAAGCAGGACCATGCTCTAGAACAGCCTCCAGATGTTCCACCGGCTCCCACCTCTTGTCCTCTGGACCACCCAGCAGTGGTCCAGGAGGAGGTGTTCACCTTGCTGTGCAAAAGGGCCATAGAGCCAGTGCCTAGGTGGCAAAGGAACTGTAGGTACTGCCTCTGAGGGGACAAACCATGATATGCAGATAGGCATCCTACATGTCCAGGGAGCACAGCCAGTCCCCTTGCTTGAGCAGAGAAAGAAGGCTGTGTAGCATTGCCATCCAGAATCCAGAAGTTTCTGTATTGAATGTAAAGCTTCAACTCCTTGAGGTCTAGAATGAGCCTCGAGTCCCCAGTTCTTTTGGGAACCAGGACAAACAGGGAGTAGAACCCTTTGTTCTTCATCCAGGGGAAACATTACCAGTTCAAGGTGTTGCCCTTTGGTTTCTCCTCTGTGCCACAGGTCTTTACCAAGTTCTTAGCAGCTGTAGCAGCAGCCCTCCAATGCGATGGCCTTTATGTGTTCCCATATTTGGATGACTGGTCACTAAAAGCTCAGTCCAGGGAACTACTGTTGCTGACTCTAGAATGTACCCTGCAGTTGCTCCAGTCATTGGTCATTATTGTTTGTGTGCCCAAGTCTGTGCTGACCCCGTCCCAGTGGTTGCAGTACATAGGGACGGTTCTGGACTCTACTCTGGGCGAGGCCATCCTGCCACAGGACAGGGTGGACTGCCTCATAGCCCAGGCTGTGGCTCACTGCCAGTATGCCCCAGCCAGGGAGTTCTTGAGTCCGCTAGGCCTAGTGGCCACAGCCATTATGATGGACCCTTTGGCCAAGTTGCACATGAGGATCTCCCAGTGGAACCTCAGGTTCCAGAGGGGTCAACGTTCTGATGGCCTGGATCTGGTCCATGTCTCCTCCCCAGTTCAAAAGGTGTTTCAGTAGTGGATGGACCTAGACAATCTCTTAAAAGGGGTCCCCTTTCTCATCTTCACCCCTCACCAAATCCTCACCACGGATGCTTCAGGTCTGGGTTGGGAACCACATCTAGGCCCTTATCGGACCAGGGGATCTGGTCCCAGTGGGAGACCCACCTCCACATAAACATTCTAGAAATGCCGGCAATCCTGTATGCCTTCCAGAACCATCTCTCTCTCTCCAGGCCCATGGTGCAGTCGGACAACGTGAGTGTAGTCTGTTACAGCAACAGGCAAGGGGGGCCCATTCTTCCCTCTGTGCTGGGAGGTGATGAGGGTTTGGTTCTGGGCTCTAGATCATGGTCTAGAACAGTCAGCCATTCATGTGCCATACACCCAAAATGCCGTGACAGATGGCCTCAGTCGGTCACAGTCCAGGATGCACGAGTGGGAACTGCTGACCTTGGTCGTAGGAAGACCTGTTTGATAGGTGGGGTCAGACAGAGTTGGACCTTTTTGCATCCCCACTCAATGCAAAACTGCCGCATTTTTACTCACTAGATCCAGGGCCTGGAGTTTTCTGGTGAGACGTGTTGTCCCTTTCCTAGAAAGGGAGGTTTCTTTATGCCTTCCCATCCTTTCCTCTGATTCTGAGGGTGTTCATCAAGCTACGGCTAAAGGGTGCCACCTTAATTCTGGTGGCTCCATTCTGGCCTTATCAGATATGGTTTCCATTACTGCAACAATTGGTTATGAAACCTCCAGTACCCCTGCCGGGACCTGTTAACACAGGCATAGGGGGCCCTGCTATATCCAGACCTCAAGTCCCTCCGTTGGCATGCATGGCTCCTGAGGACAGAGCCATTACTCGGTTTGGGGTGTCTCAGAAGGTGGCGGATGTCCTGGTGGCTGTTAGAAAACCTTCCACCAGGGCCACTTACTCGATGAAGTGGAAGCGCTTTGCTATCTGGGCCGCTTCCCATCGCCTGGACCCTTTCACTTGTCCGGTAAACCAGGTTCTGGAGTATCTCCTGACCTTGTCTGATACAGGCCTCCAATATTCCTCTATTAAAGTGTACATGTCAGCTATATCAGCCTTTCATGTGCCCATTGATGGCCGTACTGTGGCCCAGTTGGATGTGACCCATACTTTTCTGTGAGGCATTCTCCATTTGAAGCCTCTTGCTCCTATCTGTAATCCGGTTCCAGCTTGGGACCTGAATTTCATTCTAGAGAAGCTGACCCTGCCTCCTTTTGAGCCAGCCGCATCTTTCGAGCTACGCTTTCTGTTGTGGAAAGCATTATTTTTAGTTGCTATTACTTTTGCTAGAAGAATTTCAGTGCTATGGACTCATGTGTGAGCAGCCTTGTTTGATTTTCAACAAAGACAGGGTCTCTTTGCTTACTAATCTTAAGTTTCTTCCTAAAGTGGTGTCTGAGTTTACTCTAAATCAGTCTATCCACCTGCCTGTTTATTTTCCAGAGCATGCCAATCCACGGGAAGCTTTGCTCTGTACCTTGAATGTGCATAGAATTTTGCATTTCTATACCCACCATACTGAGGACTGCAGGAAGTCCTCTCAGTTGTTTGTTGCTTTCACCCCTGAGAAAGAGGGTATTCCAGTATCTAAACACAGTGTTTGTCTAAATGTTTGGCCAACTGTATTACTTTTTGTTATAGGAAGTACGGTAAGGGAACTTCCTGGTGTGGTTCATGGTCATTCAGCCAGAGGCATGGCCAGTTCTGTTGCCTGTTTCAGGAACGTGTCAGCTTTGGAAATTTGTGCTGCTGCCACTTGGGAGTACTGTCCACACATTCACCAAGCACTACAGTCTGGACATTGCTTCCAGAAGAAGGGCAGGCTTTGGCCTAGCTGTACTTCATGGTCTTCTTTCTTAGACCTCTGACCTCTTGCCACCCAGCCTGTCCTTGCTCTCAGCACTGCTTGGGACTCGTTCCATAGGTGTGACCTGATGACAGGATATCCCCAATGAAGATAGAAACATAGAAGTTGACGGCAAATAAGGACCACACAGTCCATCCAGTCTGCCCATTTCTTTTTTCTACCTTATGATTGTGCCATAGGCCTCTGCTCTGTCAATGGCATATCTATTTGTACTCATCTGTATTGTTCCCTTATGCCTATCCCATGCCTGTTAGAAGCCCTACACTGTATGCATATCCACCACTTCCTGAGGTAGGCCGTTCCATACATCCACCACCCTTTCTGTGAAAAAGAACTTCCTCACATTACCCCTTAATTGGCCTCCCTCTAATCTCATGCTGTGTCCTCTTGTCCTACTATTTTTCTTATATTGAAACATGTTGCACTCTTTTACCTTGTTAATGCCCTTAAGGTGTTTGAATGTCTTGATCATATCACCTCTCCCTCCTTTGCTCTAGGGTATACATATTGAGCTCCATTAATTTGTCCTCATATGTTTTCTGTTGCAGTTCTTGCACCATTTTGGTTGCCCTTCTCTCGACCGCCTCAATTTGGTTAATGTCCTTGTGAAGGTGTGGCCTCCAGTACTGCACGCAGTACTCCAGACGGGGCCTAACCAGTGTTTTGTAAAGAGGGATTATCTCCCTCTTCCGACTTGTGATACCCCTACTAATACACCCCGACATCCCCCTAGCATTATCTACTGCTTTAGTGGTCTGATTGAATGATTTCAGGTCATCGGTGATGATGCCCAAGTCTCTTTCTTTACGTAAGAACTTACTGTAACAGTGGATCTTAGAGGGAATCTCTGTCATCAAGTCATGCCATCCCTCCCACCATACCCCTTTCTCTCTGTCTTGCTACAGCTCAGCTGTCCTGTTGCTCCAGCCTTTTTGCTAGCTGGGCACCCTCTCTCTCCCCCCCTCTCCGTTCCCTGTTGGGACTTTTGTTTCCTATGGCTTCTGGCTAGGGAAAGAACTGAGGAGAGAGCAGGGCTGCCCATGCTTATATGGGGCTGTGATGTTAGAGCTTCATGTTGGCATGGGCGGCCCCTATTAGACTGCTGCAGAAAAGCTTCCATGTGATCCTAGCGCTTGACGGCTAAGTTCCATAGGTATGCCCTGATGACAAGAGATTTCTTCAAGATCTACTGTTACAGCAAGTTCTTACATAACTGTTGTTTATCTTTCCACGTATTATCTGTGAACTTCAACCTGCCTATCGGCTGGGTTGTAATGTTGTGTTTCGAGTGCTATTCCAGTACCTCCTAGGGCAAACAACGAGTGGAAATTGAGATATGAAGAGAAACTAAATAGCACCGTCTAGCCACCTGAGGGTGCCAGAGTACTTCTATAGACTGTTCCAGGGTTTATGAATGTAGGACAAAGGTTTAGGTTTTTACTCAAATTACTTTCCTGCCCACTGTATTCCTGAAGAGCTTTACAGTCCATGAGCAGTAGCTTCAGCCAACAGGTGAGCGCAAGGAGGCTAAAGCAGCCATGCATGTTATGGCAAGGATTTTGAAACTGTTATTTCATTTCTGAGAAAACATAAGACAAAAAGATGCACACACTCCGATGAAACCTCATTCTGTAGGCGTTACGTAGGGGTGTTAGCCTCCAGTTCCTTAGCCAGCATCTCTCCGTTCTGGAGACCACATCTCTGGAAGGAAATAGAGTGGAAGCAGTCCAGAGGAGTGCAGCTAAAATGGTGCAGGGTCTGCATCAAAAGCCCTGTGAGGAGAGACTAAAGGACTGCAGTATGCACATCCTGAAACAGAGGGGAGATATGATGGAGAACTTTAAATACCTCACAGGGGTAAATAATGTGCAAGTGGGAAGTATTTTTCAGAAGAAAAGCTGCTAAAGAACAGGGGGACATGTTGTTTATTTTATTTAGTTTTTGTTTACGGGGTAGGTGCACTAGCCATAAAATGACTATTTTCAGGCACAACCCAGAAGAGTACAACAAAGAGTGGAATACAATATTATAGGAGTGCAGGACATTTCAAGTATGGTTGGCTAGGAATAGTATACTATGATATAAACAGGAGTAAGCAGCCATTTCAGGAGGTAGCAAATGACTTAAGTATTCAAAGCAATACAGTATGGTAGGTCAAACACAGTGCCAGAGATATAACAGGAGTATACAAAACAATACAAGAGGTCGTAATGACTTTAACGGTATTCCAAAAAAAACAATAACTTGAGGTAAGGATAATATGAGTAGTACTGAAACATATTGGAGCTTGGAAAAGCTAGAGGGGAGATATGACGCAGCAAGGCAGGTGTAACAGAAATGGGGAAGTCGGTGTAGGGAGGAAGAAGGTGAGCATCATAGACAGAGGTTAGGAAAGAGAATAATAGATGACGTACCATGACGTAGCTGGAGTGAGAAACTGGACTGGTCCCAGAGATGATGGGAAAGGATTAAGGGGAGAGAGGGTGGAGAAGGAAAGATAAGGTGGTGTAATAACAGCAGTGTGATTGAGGAGGGACGTTATCGGGAGAGGGTAAAGCAGGCGAACAGTGATATCAAGTAGGGTCAAAACAAGCGCACGAGTCGGCAAGCGATAAGTACTGGTGCAGTTCTCTTTTGAAACAAAGATGGGACTTTGACTGTTTGAGGCCTGGGGGAAGAGAGTTCCATAGTTGAGGGGCAGCAGACTGGAAAGCGCTCAAACCTTTAGACGTACGACATCTAGCTGCATTCAGTAGAGATTTGTCTGCTGATCAAAGTCCGCAAGAGGAGTTGATAGGAGTCATCAGTGCTGCAAGCGAGGAGGGAGTTTATTCCCCGATAATAGAATTGGTAAGTGAGTATTGCCTGCAAGCTAAGGGAGAGAGCCATTTAAGGTCACTGTATAGACCGGGTGGGCCAAGTGGTCCCGTATCTGCCGTCAAAGTCTATGTTTCTATGTATAGTTGGCAGTGATGCTTGAGATGAGGAGATGATGAGGCATACCGACGTATATTGTTATAGGTAACGTCCCATTTCTGCAAGGTTGTTTTGTGAGCTGCTGCAACGATAGGAGCGCCATAGGTGAGGGCAGGGAGCAGTATCCCGCTAGCAGTAGCCAGCTTGGCTGATGGCGCAAGTAAATAGCTCGTTTTGTAAGCCACACCCAGTTTAGCATTGACAGCTTTACAGGTAGATTGTATATGAGAATTAAAATCAAGGGATTGGTAGAGTTATGAAGCTGGGGTGGGGGGGTGTAGATTGGGGAGAGGTGCAAGGAAGTGCTTCTTCACAGAAAGAGTGATGGATTCCTGGAACAGCTTTCCAGCAGAGGTGGTGGGGTGAAAACTGGTGGGGTTCAAGAATGCATGGGATAAGCACAAGGGAATCCTAGTGGAAAGGAAGGGGGAAGGAGAAAGTGCTGTAAGTAGGGAGAAATGGGCAGACTAGTTGGGCCATGTGATCCTTATTTCATCAAATTCTATGTTTCTATGCTTCTCTTTGTGTAATTTACAGTAAAAGTCATGTATTCTTTATCACCTGAATTTGGCATGCGTGCTGTTCGTTATCTCCAGTTTATTGTCTGACCGGAAGCACTTTTGGTGAAAGGTGTGCAAGGTTTCTCTTTCTGTTCCTGATGTATTCCATTGTTGAATATCCTTTTCCCCATCATGTAAAAGGCCCTTTTCCTCATTTTTGAGTCTGTATTACCATTTAATTTTTTTAGCTGAGAAATATATTAAAAGGAGTGTACCTTTTAATCTGGTTAACCTCAGGGTTTTATCTGTATTGTCAGCTGTTTCTGACTGCCTTTTGTTTCAAACAACATGAAGTCTTGCTATATTATAGACATTAGCAGTTTGATCCAGCTCTAGAACTGCCCCAGAGGTGAAATGGTTAAAACCATTCCAAAATAGAATTTTGTCACGAGAGCAGCTCTATCTGTGTTATTTCAAACTTGAACTGTCAGATTCTTTACTCCGCCTCAGTGAACAGTCGCTCCGGAGATTTCTCCTTCTGCTCAGTTCATTTCTCGGTTTAAAAAGTGTTTTCTCGGTTGGATTTAACCGAGAATAGTTTTATTTTACACAAAACCGTTCGGTTCAAGCTGTATCTGTGGTAAACCGTAAGTAAATGAAGGTTTGTCTGTGTGGAACTTGTAGTTATCGGTTCGGTTTTGAACCGATCAGTTGGTTTAAAACTCATTTAAAACTAAAAATCACTATTTTAAATGCGGTTCCTGGTTCTTATCGGTTCTAAAAAGCGGTTTATTACGGTTTCCAATACCACGTGACACGGTTAGGGAACCGATAAAGGGTGTGCCTGGCACTGCGTTAAAAGAGGCAAGTTTTGGTTAGGCTGGCATTATGTCTGAAACCCAAAAGAAAAACCGGGCCCACTGGGTTTCAACACTGTGATGTTTGTGGGAAGTCTTTGCCAAGGCTGACCCACACCACTTGTGTTTATTGTCTGGGGTTTGACCACCTCCAGTCAGACTGCCAGGTATGTAAGAATTTCCCTGCAGCCACCCTGGAAAAAGATTGGGCAGGCTCAGGGAAGAGGCCAAAAAGTCCGCTGACCCAGATGGCCAGCCGGTTCAGTGCCAACCGAACCAGAGGAGTGCCCTCTGACCAGGCGAGACTTCCTCAGGCAAAGAAAAGCTGGTTCTGAGGAACCAGTTCCAGTAAAGAAACAAGAAAATCAGCAGGTCTGGGTCAAAATTCTTTCTCCAACTGCTGCAGAGATAGCAAAAGCCATACAAATTGTCCAGTCACTGTCTCAGGTCCGTCCGAACCACCACTATCTGGCAAAAGGTCGGTTCGTCGGTCCCAGTGGTTCAGGATTATGATATTGAGGAATTTTATGAACCAGAGGAGGGGGAGGAGGATTATGAACAGTATGAATGTGGCTGGGAAAGTCTGGATGTGCCCATTGAACAGGACATTTCTCCAGACAGACCTTTAGAATCTCCCCCTATGCTGTCTGAGCCCCCATCTCATTTCATGTTTTATAAAAAAGTTGCTGAAACCCTCCAGCTTCCTTTAGAAGAGGCTCTGGATGAGCAAGAGGAGCCTGATTCTGTAGAAATGATGGATATTCCACAGTCTAGGAGATTGTCTATTCCTTTACATAAGTCTTTTAGGAAACAAACAATAAAAATTTTAAAAGCTCCTAATTCTGTGCCTCCTGTAGATAAAAAGATGGACAGAAGGTACACATTTTCAGGCCCTGATACAGAATTCCTTTCTCAGCAATGCAGTCATGTTGGGGTAGTTCAGGCTGCTGCCTGTGATAAAGCTAATATTCCCTGGCTTCACATCCTCCTGACAAGGATTCCAGGAAGATTGATGCCATGGCAAAAAAACAGTATATGGCAGCCTCTCTGGGACTCAGGCAAGCAAATTATATGACATGTAGCTAGGTATCAGAAATCTAGATGGGATACTGTTATGCAATTAGCCAAGCAGCCCATGGCCAGCTGGCTAGTGAACTAGAACAGGTGGCTGCTGATGGCATTGAAGCCTCTGAAGTTCAGTTTCATGCTGCTGTGGATGTTAATGATGTTTCCTCTAGGGTCATGGCCACATCTGTAGCTTTTAGTAGGTTGGCCTGGCTCAGGTGTACTAGTTTGTCACAGGATACCCAGACTAAGGCTATGGATTTTCCTGTGGTGGGAAATTCTCTGTTTGGAGAGCAGACAGAGAATTACATGAAAAGATGGATGAATATGGGACTACTTACAAGGTGCCCAGGCTAAGGAGCGGCAAGCCAGTCCTCAAAGGCATGCCCCAGGGGTGAGGGTAGGCCTTTTCACAGGCCTTTCTACAGACTCAGGCCTCCTCTGCCTATGCTCAGAGGGGCTTCTTCAGAGGCAGGGGCAGACAAGAGTGGGCAGACCTGCTCCCACCCCCCAGCCTAAAGCTCCTGCGAAACAGGCACCCTGATGGGGTGCCCAGGGCCGATTCTCCTGTACCAGTGGGGGCAGGCTGGCTTACTTCAGTCAGAATTGGGCTTCTTTAACCTCAGACAAGTGGGTTCTTGAAGTAGTAAGCCAGGGTCTGGTTCTCATCAGCTTCAAAAAGTTTCCCAAGTTGAGAAGCAGACTTTTTCTACCTGCAAGTGCTTCAGAGACCCTCGCTCTGGAAACAGAGGTCTCATCCCTGTTAGCTCTCAGAGCAGTAAAGGGTTCCTCCCTGCATCAGGGCAGGGGTCTGTATTCAGATACTTCCTTACCCCAAAAAGACAGGAGAATGGCTGCCCATTTTAGATCTCGGATATCTGAACAAGCATCTTTTGAAACCAAAGTTCAAAATGGTAACTCTGGCAATGATTTTACCTTCCCTAAGGCCAGGGACTGGCTAGCCTCCCTGGACCTCAAGGATGCCTATTTCCATGTCCTAATCAGAAGCTCCCATCAAAGTACCTCAGATTCGAACTGCCCTCAGGTCATTACCAGTTCAGAGCAATGCCCTTGAGCCTTACCTCTGCAAGGGTATTCACAAAGTGTCTAGCAGTGGCAGTGGCCCACTTAAGGAGGCAGAGGACTGCTGTTTTCCCTATCTAGACAACTGGCTCATTGTAGGCCAGTCCCCAGAACAGGTAAATCTCACCTGCAGGTCACCCAGCAGCTTCTCACCTCTCTGGGTTTCTGCTAAATCTCACGAAAGTCTGTTCTGGAACCAGTCCAGGTACTCACCTTTATAGGGCAGAATTGGACACAAAGCTAGCCAGAGCCTTTCTTCCCCAGAAAGGGTAAGGAATTTAGTGGCTCTGGCCTCCTCCTTCACTCTGCAGGTCTCTCGACCAGCAAGACACTTTCTGCAGCTCCTGGGGCACATGGCTGCATCCACAGCTGTTGTGCAGGGACCAGATTTCAGATGAGAGACATTCAGTTTCACCTTGAGAACCTTTGGTCTCAGAGAAGAGACCCACTTTCCAAGTTGGTCCCAGTGACTCGAACCCTGATCCTAGCTCTCCAGTGGTGGCAGGATCAGAGCAATTAGAGCGGGGTCCCTTCATTTCGCCTTCTCACGACTTGACTCTCACTACAGATGCTTCCTTCTGGGTTGGGAGCCACATGGGCGACCTTTCCTCAGGGAGTTTGGTCTCCCCAGGAACCTCTGCTCCACATCAATTTGCTGGAACTCAGAGCTGTCTTTTAGCTCTTCAAGCATTTTCTGCATCTGTCCACGACAAGGTGATACAAGTCAGAACAGACAACACCACAACAATGTGGTACATCAACAAACAGGGGGCACTCTGTCTTGCCTTGTGCACCGAGGCAATGAAGTTGTGGTCTCTGGCCTATCCCTGAACACTTCCCTTATAGCAGTTCACCTTCCAGGGAAGGACAATGTCCAAGCGGATGCCCTCAGCAGAATTTCCCAGGGCCATTATGAATGGTCCCTGGATCCTCAAGTGCTGGGGATAGTTTTTGCCAAGTGGGGCACCCCTCAGATAGATCTTTTTGCAGCCCCAGACAATCACAAACTTCCTCTGTTCTGTTGCAGGCCTCCAGTGCTGGGCTCATTTCCCCTGGATGCCCTTCTTCTGGATTGGGAGGGGAAGTTCATCTATGCTTTTCCCCCCCCTTCCCTCTCCTATTCAAAGTACTAGTCAAAATCAGATCTCAGCCTTGCAGGGTGATTGATTGCCCCGGATTGGGCCAGGCAGCCCGGTACCCACTCCTTCTGTCCCTGACAGTCCATCTTCCCCTGTGTCTCCCCAGAATCACAACCTGTTGACTTGTGCCCAGGGAAGGGTTTGGTATCCGGACCTCAATCCCTCAACCTCAAGGCCTGGCTCTTGAGGAGTTAGAGTTTGCTGATTTACACTCTCTCAGGGTGTTCTTGAGATCCTAAAGGCTTCTAGAAAGCCTTCCACTAGAACCACTTATAATTCTAAATGGAAAAGGTTTTCCATTTGGTGTGCTGGAAAAATATTTCCCAGAATCTGCTGATTTGCCCATTTTGTTAGATTACATGGTACATCTTAATTCCTTGGGTCTCAGACCAGCTACCCTGAGAGTTCATTTGGCAGCTGCATCTGCTTTTGTGTCAGCAGGAAAGTCATCCCTCTTCCTCTCATCCTGTGTTTTCCAAGTTTTTAAGGATTACTCCATACTAATCCACCTTTCGGAACCGCCCTGCTTGGGACCTTAATGTTTGCATTGCCAGTTAATGCAACCCCTTTGAACCTCTGTCTTCTGCAGAGCTTAAGTACCTAACTTGGAAAACTGTTTTTCTAGTGGCTATCACTTCTGCCAGGCATAAGTGAGTTGCAAGCCTCGTCAGTGGAGACTGACTTTATTTCTTTCCACAGGGATAAGGTAGTCCTTAGGACTAATAGGAAGTTTTGCCTAAGGTGGTTTCAGATTTCCATCTTAATCAATCTATCTCCTTCCAGTATTTTCACTGATCACTTCTCTTCTGGTGAGAGGAGGTTGCACAACCTGGATGTTAAGAGAGCTCTTAGTTACTATATAGGCGTACCAAAGGTCACAGGTTGAATCCTCCAACTTTTCCTTACCTATGGTGAAGTTGGGAAAGGCAAACCTGCCACTAAGAGATCAATTGCCAGGTGGATTGTCTCTTGTATCCAATTTTGTTATCAGAAGAGGGCAGAGCCCCCGGTTTGAGGCTCATTCTACCAGGGGTACAGCTGTCTCTAGCTGCTGTCAGAGACATCCCTTTATTAGAGATTTGCCAGGCTGCTACTTGGAAAACAGTACACACTTTTACCAAGCATTACTCACTGGATGTCCAGGCCAGGAGAGATGCTCGGTTTGGCACAGCTGTTCTTCAGAGCCTATTCCCTAAGTAGGTTCTGCCCCTCCTCCATGGAGGTACTGCTGTGTATTCTGCTAATGTCTATAATATAGCAAGACTTCATGTTGTTCGAAGAAAAATTACTCACCTTAGTAATGTTGTTTCTTCTAATGAGTCTTGCTATAATATATTCCTCCCCAACCTCCCCTCTCAGAACCTCTACTTGGTGGGGTGCGGGCAACTTACTGTGGGCACTACTTATGTCCTGTTAGCATTTTTGTCCCCTTTGGGGCTTGGGGGGGGGTGTATGTGTTATGCGTGTGTGTTTTATTATACTTATGTTCCATTTTCATATTATTAGAATGGTGTTAGTATTTCTGGTCCCCTGACTTGAGTCTTGGGTGTTGGGACTGGTTGTTATTATTTAGGTAGCCATTTGGCTAGTGTAGGTTACAGCTTCCACACAGACCTTAGTGAGTTTGGCTCGTAAAGATCTGACAGTTCAAGTTTGAAATGACACAGATAGAGCTGCTCTCGTGCCAAAATTCTATTTTGGAATGGTTTTAACCATTTCACCTCCGGGGCAGTTCTAGAGCTGGAACAAACTGCTAATGTCTATAATATAGCAAGACTCCATTAGAAGAAACAACATTACTAAGGTGAGTAATTTTTTTTCTTAGCTTCACTTTTCTTGTGGCTAAGGTGAACTAGCATGCAACAGGCACTTCTTCCTGACCTTATGGGGCAAAGGGTATTCAAAAACAGCTGAGAATACTCGTGACAGTTTGGGGTAGCCATGTTAAAAGGCGGTCTCCTTTGAACTATTTCAAATCTAAAGCTAATGCTGAATCAGATTCAGAATGGGAGTGGGGAGGGCATCTTATAAGAGAAGGAAAAGGTTACTGTAAAATGAAATGAAATAGTGTAGGTTTATAAATGTCACAGTAACTTCGCTGCACCAGGAGAGAGAGAGAGAGAGAGATGGAGGTTAAGGAAAGTTCAGCGTAGCTGGCCTGGTAGTGTTGCAGTGGCACTACCACTCACTATACCAGCGACCTGGGTTTGAGAATGGACTCTGGTTACTTGGAGACCAACTGGGGAAGCGACTATAGAGCATCCCAGGGGCAGCTCTCCTCCCTCTGGAAAGGTGGAGGACTGCATCTCGCCATGAAACTGCCACCTAGTAAATGTGCAGTGGGTGTGCGCATCTCAAGGGAAGTGACTAGAGGATACCAGCACATGTGTTCCTGCCAGTCATTGAATGTCAGCACCCTTGGGAGCAGAACATGCTAACAATAATATGGGGCTATACCAAACTGCACAGGGGCGTAATGAGGCCTGATACTGCAGGCAGAGGGCCTTATAGCCCCTGGCACATCTGGTATAGCCCATACCGCCCACCCTGGAGGGTAGTATTGCACTTAGAAAATGAGATTTGGGCTGCATTTTACACTACAAATTTTAAAAATAAAAACATTATTGTAAATAATTACAATTAATAAAAACTTTTTTGTGAATGACTCTGCTGCTGGCATTAGCAGTAGAGGGTGCTGTGCCTGTTTTGAATGCTGTCTCTTATCTCTCTGACCCTATAGTGTATGCCCCTACCTGGTTTCTTCATTTAGTAGCCTGCTCTTTGTTTCATGTTTGTTGTTTGAAGCGAGTAAAGCTGGGCAAGCAGTACTTACTATCGCATGTATGACAGTAGAAGCGAGTAAAGCTGAGCAAGCAGTACTTACTATTGCGTGTATGACAGTAGAAGCGAGTAAAGCTGGGCAAGCAGTACTTACTATCAACGCATATGACAGTAGAAGTGAGTAAAGCTGGGCAAGCGGTACTTACTATCAACGTGTATGACAGTAGAATCGAGTGAAGCTGGGCAAGCAGTACTTACTGTCGTGCGTATGACAGTAGAAGCGAGTAAAGCTGGGCAAGCAGTACTGACTATCACGTGTATGACAGTAGAAGCGAGTAAAGCTGGGCAAGCGGTACTTACTATCAACGTGTATGACAGTAGAAGCGAGTAAAGCTGGGCAAGCGGTACTTACTATCACACGTATGACAGTAGAAGCAAGTAAAGCTGGGCTAGCGGTACTTACTATCACCCGTATGACAGTAGAAGCGAGTAAAGCTGGGCAAGCGGGTAATTTACTATCACCGTGATGACAGAGAGCTTGTAAAGCTGGGCAAGCGGTACTTACTATCAACGCGTATGACAGTAGAATCGAGTGAAGCTGGGCAAGCAGTACTTACTATCGCGCGTATGACAGTAGAAGCGAGTAAAGCTGGGCAAGCAGTACTTGCTATCACGCGTATGACAGTAGAAGCGAGTAAAGCTGGGCAAGCAGTACTTACTATCACACGTATGACAGTAGAATCGAGTGAAGCTGGGCAAGCAGTACTTACTATCACGTGTATGACAGTAGAAGCGAGTAAAGCTGGGCAAGCAGCACTTACTGGCACGCATATGGCGGTAGAAGCGAGTGAAGCTGGGCAAGCAGTACTTACTATCAACGCATATGACAGTAGAAGCGAGTAAAGCTGGGCAAGCAGTACTTACTATCGCATGTATGACAGTAGAATCGAGTGAAGCTGGGCAAGCAGTACTTACTATCAGCATTATGACGGTAGAGCGGAAGTAAAGCTGGGCAAGCAGTACTTGCTATCCGCGTGTAGACAGTAGAGCGAGGCAAAGCGGGCAAGCAGTACTTACTATCACCACGTGATGACAGTAGAATCGAAAGTGAAGCTGGCAAGCAGTACTTACTATCACGTGTATGACAGTAGAAGTGAGTAAAGCTGGGCAAGCAGCACTTACTGGCGCGCATATGGCGGTAGAAGCGAGTGAAGCTGGGCAAGCAGTACTTACTATCAACGCATATGACAGTAGAAGCGAGTGAAGCTGGGCAAGCAGTACTTACTATCAACGCGTATGACAGTAGAAGCGAGTAAAGCTGGGCAAGCAGTACTTACTATCACGCGTATGACAGTAGAAGCGAGTGAAGCTGGGCAAGCAGTACTTACTATCACGCGTATGACAGTAGAAGCGAGTAAAGCTGGGCAAGCAGTACTTACTATCGCGCGTATGACAGTAGAAGCGAGTGAAGCTGGGCAAGCAGTACTTACTATCAGCGTGTGACGGTAGAGGCGGTAAAGCTGGAGCACAGTACCTATCACTATCGCGTATGACAGTAGAAGCGAGAGAAGCTGGGCGCAGTACTTACTATCACGCGTATGACAGTAGAAGCGAGAGAAGCTGAGCAAAAGTGAAGCTGTGCAAGTGGTACTCACTACTGCGTGTATGAGAGGAGCGGCACTTTTTTCATTGCAGCTCTTGCACATGGAGGTGCGCTGCTGGCTTGCGGCACTATAGACAGCGGGTGGGTAGCCAGAGGTGGGGGATGCATGTAGCGCTCACAGGTGGGCATGCTTTGTGCTAGCGCTTGAAAAACAAAATATGTATTTTTGGTGTGGCGAGTAGGGAGTAATGGAAAGTGTCAGTGTATTCAGTGTATGTGCATTTCACGTAGGCATTGTGTGTGAGGGGGGTCTGTCACTTGCTAAGCGAGGAAAGGATAGTGGTTTTAAAAATGTTTTGGGGCAGTGATTTCACTTGGCGCACAGGCAGGTTGGCATGGGTTTCATTTTTACTCCGTTTCCGTTGGAACATAAATGCACCCCTAGATTAGCCAATTTCTTTTATTTATTTCTTTTCTAAGGAGGAAAAACATTGGAGGTGGTCCAGACGACAGCAACTAAAATGATTTATAGTTTGCACGAGAAGCCCTATGAAGAGAGCCTATGAGATCTTAGCATGTATACCCAAGACAAAAAGGTGGCGGGAGGGGATATGATAGAGATGTACATACGCCTAAAAGGAGTGACCAGGGTACAGGTGGAGAGTCTCTCTCAAATGAGAGCAAGCACCAGGCCCAGGGTGCATGCAGTGAAGGTTGGTTGGGTGTAAATTCAAGAGTGATGTGAGAAAATATTTCTGCACTGAAAGGGTAGTCGACGCTGGGAATAAATTTTTGGTAGAAATAGTGGAAGCCAAAACAGCGGGGGGCTTTGAGCATGCATGGGGTATGTTAGGATATGGGGGGCTTGACATGACCAGATAGGGTGTGTGAAGACAGAATAGGTAGGGAACATCAGGACAGACTAGGTTGGCCAAGCAGTCCTTTTCCGCTGTCATATTCTATGTTTCTTTGTAAAAAGCCGCTGTCTACCCAGAGTGGATGCTGGACTCCACCACACACGCCATCCACCGGCACCACAGCTGCCCAGAGTAAGTGGTGGTTAACCTGCACGTCCAAAAGAAGGTCGGTGACGGGGCTGGGTGGGCGGAGGCCATCGGGAAGGAGGGGTGAAACGAGGGTCAAGGAGAGAAAAAGCACAATGGATGAAAAAAAAAGTTCAGCACAGAACAGATATTGTACCAAGTAGTTCTGTGCAGTTTGCCCTAAATTGCATGGTTACCCCCACCCCCGATAATGACATGCCAGGAGTTTCGTTGTAATTATTGTTGTGGTTTGTAGTGGGAGGAATGCTTCCTGTTGTGGTCCAAGGAAGGACAGGGCAGAGCTCTGAATTGTGTATAAAACAAAAAGGTCCAATCAAACGCACTCTGAAAAACAGAAAGTAATGTTGAAGTTGACCTTTAGGGCTTTGTCAGGAATGATCTATAAAGAAAAACATCATTATGTTAAACAGTGCGTCCTTTTTACATTTTAGATTCAAACATTGATTCTGACTTTATTGGCCGTGTTTACTGTGCATTACATTTAACCCCTTTTATTTTGCTGTTCACATGCTGATGCATTACAATTTATCTTCCTACATTTTTTACCGGTATAATTATATCTTTCACCCTGTTGCTCAGGCTCTCTTCTCTCTTTCCCACCATGTCAGGTCCCCTAAGACAGACATTCACCCAGAATCCACTGCAGCAGAAAGAAGGCACACCAGTCAGTATTGGAGGTGTTACGAAAGAGAAGAAGAGACCATGGGAAGACACACTGGGTTGAAGTCCATACTATTAGCAGGCCAGGGCAAGTGGCTTGGCTAAATCTAGCAACAGACTCCAGAAGGACCTTTCTTCTGAAATGCTGTCTTGCACTCTGAAATAATCCCATTTGAATGAAGACTTTAACATCTGAGATTTTCTCATGCCTTTCGTACATGAAGAAAGGACTTTTGATAAATTACATTCTCCCTTTATGTGTAAAGGGATGGGAGTCCTTCCATTTCTGTATGGTGGTGTTTTTCTTAGCTCAGTCTGTGTTTCCAGAGGTAAGGCTGGAGAGATGAAGAAACTGAAAGGAGTACATTACCAAATGATTAACGAGCAGGTATCTACTTCAGCTTTCATTAGGATAATTTATTACACTATCCTCCCTGGGACCCCCATGAAAACGAGATCCTGCGTCTTATGGGGTTATCCTAGTCAAAGTAATTTCAAATAAAATTTAACATGGAATACATAAGGAATAATCCATGGTCGGGTGTGAGGCAATATTGTAATAATTGAACGACCTGGGTGGCCTGAAGGCCTTCAGCCACCCAGGAAGTGAGGTTATTACACCATTGACGCACATCCGGAATAGATCATCACACCTATAACACTCATAAAATGGTCAAAAGTGTTTCATTTTTAAGCTTCTGTTATTTGGGTTTCCTATACGTTTTGCCAGATTATCATCACCATGGTTTGTCGTTACAGTGTTTTCCATGTCAACAGACATCATATAGCAATGGTGAGGGATTTATTGACCTTGTATTGTGTTTAGGACGTCACAGTGCTTGTCAGGACAGTGTCCCCATGTGATGATCACAGCAGCAGTGAAGGATTTTGTGATCCTGCATTTATGGAATCACAGTGATTTAACAGCAGTGGAGAGGCAGTATAACGCAGTGGTCTAAGGCTCTGGGCTGCAAATCTGGTGACATCCAGCAGACCAGACCTGGGTTTGAATCCCACAGCTTCCACTTGCATACTGTGTGACCCTGAGCAAGTCACTTAACCTCCTTGTGCTCCCAGGTCGCTCCTGTGAAAAAAGCTTTCAGTTTAGTGTGCTGTACCTGGTTAAACAACTAAATAATGATTAAAAAAAAAAAGGGGGAGGGATTAATTGACCACGTTTTGTGGTTGACATCACAGTGCTTTTCACATGGCAACATCAGAATGTTGCAAACACAGTACCGATGTGGGATTTTGTAAGGCCATAGTGGTTATATAATCCCAGTGCTTTCTATGTATATAGACATGTCACGAACACAGCAGTAGTGCGCGATTTGTTGACCTTTTATTGTGTTTGACATCACAGTGCCATCCCTGACAACATACAACAATATAAAGGCAGCAGTGATTAGGGGGTTCTGTGATCACAGTGCTTTCACTTGCTACACACTGTGATGTACCATACAGCAGTGGTGAGGGATTCATTCATCTTTTACTGTTTATGGCACCACAGTGCCTAACCTGGCAACAGTATGTGATGTCACCAACATAGCAGTGGCAAAATCTGTTGTGGAAAATCAGGTGCTTTTGAAGCACTCAGTATAATGGATATGTGTTGGTTTGTGTTCAATATTTAGAAACACGTTAATGACACTGAGTGAAAAACCTTGGTAACATCGAAGTTGAATGAACATCTTATAAATTTTGGTTGGGGCTGGCATCATAGCTTGGAGGTTAGAATAAAAGGTTGTGAACAAGTCTGGTACGTCCAGCAGACCTGTATTTGTTTCCCACAACTTCCACTCGCATACTGTGCGACTCCAAGCAAGTTTTAACCTCCCAAGTGCTCCTGGGTCACCCGTGTAAACAGGCCTTGTACCCAGCAGGCCTTACCCAATTGCCAAAAGAAAACACTGCAGCAGTTTTAAACGTTCCGTTAACAGAGACCTGCTGTTCACGCAAACTTTGTTTCAGAGGATGTATTAGCCAGTTCATTTTCAGAGGATGTATTAGCTAGTTCAGAACATCTAAAAATCAGTCATGGTTTGTACAATGAGTAAAAGAAGAAAACATTAAACCAGTATCAGAAAAGTTTATTTCTTTCAGTGTCTCATAAACCAGTGTCTCATCAGACTTTAACTCAGTAGTACAGAGAGAGAAACAGCTTTGAAGAATAAAACTGTTCTAGAATGGATAAAGTGACTCTAGTGTCTTTCTGCTAACTGGATAACCTGTTTGAACAAAAGGTAGATACCTTTCTTACCTGAGGGATACTGCTTCCAATTAGCATGGATGGATTCTGGATTGTAGGGAAATGGGATAATGAAGTACAGAATTACACATACTTTATGCAAAGCACCATGGCTTTTCCTTCATGGTGATCTGTATATATTACCCATGATGCCTGGAATTGGGGTGCAAATGTAATTTTATGCTTTTAAATGTGGTTGTACTGCCAACACGCTGTATTAGTAGTAGCAGTGGCCCTTCCTGATATTTTTTTTTTAGTTCACTGCAGAGGTACTCGTTATCCATTTAGAGATGCATTCTAGGATCAACCGTACAGTGAGCTGGATCGGGGCCCCTGATTCATCTTTGTGACCTTTCATGGAGGAAGGGTGCAGATCCTTTTTTGGGGAAGGGCAGAGGGAACAGGAGTGAGAAATGGGACAAAAAAGATTAACTAGAATCCACTATAAATCACTGCTAGGGGCGATGGGAGTACAGAAATGCTTGAACACACAGCTGGGATATCTCTTCTCCCCATTATATCAAACTTTCCTTTCTGCCACATTTACTAACCTATTTTTTGATTTTCATACAGTTTGATGAATATATTTATTTTTTAATTTAAGCTGTCTTGAAAGTAATTAAAGACTAAACTTTTCCCCTAAAAGTGGACCAGGATGCTGTCTATACAGTTTGAGTGACGGATTCTCACGTTCCCTACATAAATCTTTAATAATCTTTGCTAAAAAGTGATCTTGCAGTGTGACTATCTCCAACCCACCCACTGCTGGTTTCTCCAGCTAACCATGTGGTGCATTTAATGTCTCTTGGCAGTTAAAGGGTTAACCTTCACTTCAGTAGATGTATTGTGGTAATACCCCTTTAAAGAATCCTGCTGTACTTTTAATAATTCATTTTTTTTTTTATAATAAACCTAGCAACCTGCTTCCAAAACTGTACTGCTCCCAGGGACAGCTAGATCTGAGACATAGCAATAACTGTTACAGCTTTGTCTCAAGGCACTGCCAAAACAAATACTTTTTAAGGCTTAAACTGTGACTTGCGTTAAAAAAAAAAAAAAAAAGGGGGGTGGGTGGAGAAATCACCCAAGTAAGTTGGTTGTGCAGTGGTGATCATAAGTGATCCCTGGGTTTATTGCGATTCATATCGAGGTGAATTCAGCCCAGAGTTACCAAAAGCCATAAGCATACTAGTATTTACCATCACTACACACGTTTCCACTGTTCACATCTACGTGCACCAGTGTGCATCAGAAAGCATTTTTAGCCCTCGAGATTGCTTACCTCCATTACATGCCTGCACTGGAATGATTCTGTGACATGATCTTTGACCAGTTGGTCCTCATGGCTGCGTGGCATCATAACAACATAGAAATTGGGGGGAGTTGGGAGGAATGAGCGATTAGATTTTGCCTCTCTATATATAACATTTTCTTCACAACGTTGGGCTTTGCAAATGTAGGAGGGATACTGGTGGTACTGTTCTGACTGTATGCAGGCAAACAGAGTGAGAGCAGCTGAAGTGCTGAACATCATCCTGCACACAGCCGTCGACGTACCTGTTTTTATGTGTTAGCCAGGTCACCAGGGTCCATCAAGTATTCTTTTCAGATGGTGCCACGGGATCATTAACTTCCTCCATCAGGCACCAGAAATGGGAAGAATACTTCATAAGGGACACTGGCAGTTGCATTTTTAGAGAGTTCTAGAATGACCACAAGTTAACCAATTATTACATCGAGTCAAGCACCTCACCAGATTGAAGCACCGCTGTGGCCATACAAATGCAAGCAGTGCCCACTTATGTCGTACTGATAGTGTCCCCATGAATGAAGCCTTTGGTCTTTTTCTGCCACCATTGTCTGTGTTTTTAGGTGCTTTTACACACAGGTTTTAAAAAGAGAATGAGCATTACCTGTGTGGCACTGCTGTTCTCTGTTCCGTTCTTGGTTCCCTTTACACTCCGCGAGTATTCCGTCAACCCCCACCTCCATTTGTTTCGGCTTCCCCCCAGAGTTTGCTGCTCTATGGCTGTTTCTGCACTAGTTCCGGAATGGCTGTTTTACACAGCCTGACGAAACGGAACACATCGGGGCAAACCATGAAAAGCAGAGATTGCGGTTCGGACGAACGTTCACTAAGGGAACGGAACAGAAGCACTTTACACACAAGGGAAGTAACGGGATACTGTTTCTGTAACAGTCATTCTGTTACAGAAACCAATGTGTAAAAGTACCTTTTATGAGAGTCCTCATTTCCTCTGAGGCAGCCAGGTTGTATTAAAGTTGAGCAATGGAATGTTTGCTCTTCTACAAGCACTACTGGAGGATACAGATTTAAGGCGAGGCTTGTTTACCAGTGCTCTGTAATTTAGAGGAAGTGCAGCACTATTGCACCAGCTTTTGGGGGGGGGGCACCTGGGGGAGCTCTGCTCTTTTGTGTATCCCAGTGAATGTCTTTCATGCACCCCTTTTGTACCCAGTGTACTACAACAGTAATACTGCACCAAATTATATTATGATTTTTTTTTGTGAGGTGGAACTGGTCTCTTGTGATACAGCGAATGTCCTACTCCTCCCGTTCTCTCTATCAGTACACCAGACACCAAGCAACACTTAGTAAGTGGTTTGGGGGGCTGTTGTCTTTTATGATCCAGTTAATGGCCTACTCTTTAGTGCACAGGACAAACAAAAACTGCAGCTCTGAAACAGCCCTCTGTGTTAAGCTTTGCACTGTCCTTTGTAAGTGTAGCCCTCTTTTTACAATTTTTTTAAAGAAATGATGTACAGACAAAAAGGGGGTAACTGATTTTGTTGGTGGCTGGGAAGCCCAGTATGGCACTGCTACCTTAGTTTCTTTTGTCAGATGTGCTTCATAGAGTTCAGCACTGCCAGATAGTAAAGAAAGATACGGGTGTTCGAACCTAGCACCATCAACAAGCTTCTTTATAGAACTCGGTGGTACTACAAGTGGCTCTGGCCCAGTTACTCATAATAAAATAGATGTCGGTAGCTTTGTACATTCCTCTTGTGTTCGGATTCTGGGAGACTCTACTTAGGAACTCTCTTCCTTGAATTACGGTAATAAATAAACAGCAAACAAAACATTCTGCATATATATTGCAACAGTTACACAACAGTTCCTGGAGCATTCACCTCAAGATTTCAGACTAATGCTTCAGAACAAAATACTGCATTTCCTCATCCTGAATGCTTTTCAATATTCTTTTCTATCTCTAATTATCAGTCTTCATTATTTTTAATAAAATGCAGTAATAACACTAGCGTAATTATCAGTGTGCTGCAGGTTTGAGGAGTGTCTTTTTCCCAAAAAAATTTAGACAATGGCCATAGTAACTGTGTTTGCCATGGTTACAGCAAAGATAAGTGATTCTCATTGGTGGAAGTGTTCCAACTGGATCTGGCCTCCTGCTTCACAGCCTTCAGTGACTGCACAGTTGTCATGGTTTCAGTTAAGAAGAGTGATTTTCATTGGTGGATTGTTTCAGTTGGCTTTGTTGTCCTGTCTCTTTTTTTCCACATCCATTTCAGTGAGGACAGAGTAACACAGGATTTGGATGTACTTGGTGCATGAAGCTGTGGGCAGAGAGAAAAAAAAGTGAAACTAGGAAGCAGATTTGATTATGGCTTTTTTTCATTCCTGGTGTGACATCTAACCCGGGCTGAAAGGGCAGTAATCTTTCCGCCCTCAAAGTTATAAACATAAGGATGTTCACTGGTGTTTCTGCAACCCCATGTCAAATTCATAATGTCTGGTCCAGTACATGAGAGTCGTCTAAACAGTCTAAATCCACAACAAATAACATGGGTAGTCAGGCTTGTTTTTCAGTTACATTGTAAGACTTAATCCCTCTCTATGGAAAAAATCCATAAGGGTCAGATTGTTATATGTAGTTACAACATCAGTGTTTTAGATGTCAACATGAGAGTGAAAGAAAACATGAAACCTTACACATAATTTGGCATGATATTTGCTTCATTTTTTTCCACCAATATAAACATAAAGAGTAAATTATCAGTACTATGGCATCCTCTTGAATCAACATTTCCCAAACATGGGGGACATACTTGTATGTTTTTATGCATGAAGCCCTTTAAATCCCATGTCATCTTAATAAAACCTTTTTGATACGGATATATAGGGCTGTGAATATAGCAAAAGAAAGAAACATTGGGGTTGCCTTGCTTCTTTTGCTTATATCTGCTTTCAAAGTTGCAGTTTCAGACCTGGTTGGTCCAGGACAAAAATAATTGAAAAATCCCAATAAAAAATAAGACTTGCCAGAAAGTTATTCAAGCAGTTCTGAAGTACATGCAGAATGACAAGAACGTTAATATAAAATAAACAAAGTAACCAAAGATAGACAGACATGTACATAAAGTGCCTTGAATTATGCTAATAGCTGCAATTGTGGGAGCTAATTTCCTCGGTGCCATTCTGTATATATTCTTAGTTGGATGTGACATTATAGTACAAATTATTATTCTAATAATGCTTCCATATATTAAGAGTGTACTTGTTCCAGTAAACAGCCCCGAAAACGTTTTCAGATGCATCAGAAAAATGGGAATTTGACTCATCGGGGAATGTCTTAAGTCATAAAACCCAGGTTGGGGTGATGTTGTCGGCCAGGATTTAGCACAACAGGAGACATTTCATAAATTCCTGCATGACAGAAGGGCTCAGTTGTTGAACTGCACTGTCCCATGCAGCATGCTGCAAGGTACTGCAGTGTATCCTGGCTGACTGCTGTATAATCACACCAGTGTGGTACAAGGAAAAAAGTTACTTATCTTGTAAACATAATTCTTCTAATTATGGAGTGAGTGTAACCTAGAGCACCAAACTGTAGACCTGGAGACCCTGCGGATCTGTGTTTGAAACCCTCAACTGCCTCCTGCATTCTGTATCACACTAAGCAAATCACTTAACCTTCCTGCTCTCCTGGTATGCACCTGGAAATGAGGTTCGGCTCGGTGTGTATGTGCTGGACAAAAATAAGAATGTTTTAATCTGAAGCAGGTAGTCTGCATGTGCTTTCTGCCCCTGAACACTAAAGTAGTTTGAATCAATGTAAGCACTGATCGTGTGACCCCTGACCCTCAACTGCCACATTATTAACCAATGAGGACCAGAAGGCCTATGATAAAAATCTAATACAGGTATATTTTACTAAAATATAGTAAGGATTCAAATCACCTCAAATAGGATAAAAGTTTTATGAAACCTAACCACTATACCAAACGGGAACACACTGGACGTAAATCACAGATAAAATGACACTTCTACATTTGTCTGGAAGCCATATACCTATTCCTAAGATGGGAGCTATGGAGGGCAGTGGTTATCAGATAAAAACATTGATTAAAACTATAAATCTTCGAGGATATCTCTTTCATCGGTCCACACCTCTAGAACTATAGTCGCCAAGTGCTAGGACCACATGGAAATTGTTTTGCAAGCAGTCCACTAGGGGCCGTCCATGACGATGTCTGCCATCGATGTCAACTGTATATAAATGCGGGCAGCTCTGTCCCTCCTCAGTTCTTTTCCCATCAACCATACTCACCGGACTCCATGGAGACGTTGCCGCTACCGTTGACTGCTAAATCTTCAATTCTTCTTTCATTATTTTTCTCACCCTAGTAAGCTATCACTTTGTTTTAAAGTGATTGCCATCGTCGTGTATGTCAACAATAGATTCCATTACTGTGAGTGCGGGGAAAAAATGTACTTCATTGATGACCACAGTGTCTGCGTGTGCTGTCTCAGAGAGGCTCACGACATTAGGGCCTGCAAGCTGTGCCTGAAGTTCAACCAAACTACCCAGCGACACCATCAACGAGCCCTGCATACTTTTCTACTCAAGCAGCAGGTAGCCAAAATGGGAGAGAGCTCCGGGGGAAGACCTCCACCAGCCCATTCCTCAGGTTCATAGTCCTCCAAGGCCCGTGATAAGAGTTCAAGAATGCACAAACACCGGGAGAGAGAGCAGAGTAAGGATAAATCCCCTCCAGTGTGCTCCTGGTTGCCGCTACACTCAGTGCTGACCGTTGCAGTACCGTTTACATCTCTTGCCACCCAGGCCTCAGCATCCCCAAGCCAGCTGTGGTAGTGAGTTCCGCCGGACCTCCCATGGCCAGTGATGGCCTTTTGACATTGAGGCTGCAAACACCCCTGTCGACGTTACAAGCCCTGCCGTTCAGACTGCAGAACCTTCAAGGTCAGCTGGCAGTGAGTTCCGCCGGGCCTACTACGGCTGGCGATGGCTCGTCGACGTCAGGGCTCCAGTTTCCCCATCAACATCGCAAGGTGCCCCTGCAATGTAGGCCACCGTCGACGTTCAGATGGTGCTTTCCTCCTTTGTGGAGATCATACAGTGCCTTATCCCTCCTCTACGTTGGGCATGACAATGACAGGGCCTCTCAGACTGGCTTCCACGTTGACACCTGCTAGGTCATCGTGCCCTACACACTCCAGGGTGTTGATGTCCACATTTCCATCCTTGAGGCTTTCGGAGCCCATCGAGGAATATGCCCTTGACCTCATCTTACAGGAGGAAGAAGATATGGATGGGAGCCCATCTGAGGTCTGGCTCCACCAGGAGTAAAGACTCCACACTATATGACTGTAGGTCCCCTCCTGATGATCCCTACTTCATCTCTGTGATGAAGCAACTCCAAACAGCAATGGGGTTTGATGCTGAGGAGGAAGACATCACTAGGAGGAACTTGGTGGAATTTCTAGAACTGCCAGAATCCCCACCTGTTATCTATTGGCTGCACTGGAAGATGCCATCATGGCCACCTGGCACAGGCCAAGCTTGATCCCTGCCATGCCCAGGAAGGCAGACAAGCTGTGTCAGGCTCCCTCAGGAAAGCCTTTTTTTGCAGGCCAACCTGAGGCTGATTCAGTTGTGATAAATGCAACCCATAATAGGTTTTAGCATTTCATTTCTCTCCCTCCAGATAAGGAGTCAAGAAAACTGGACCTCCTGGGAAAGAGAACCTTTGTCTCTGACACACTGGGCCTCAGAATAGCAAACTTTCAGGCCCATATGGTCAAATACCAGAATACCCTCTGGAAAAAGGCTACAGCGGCAGGCCAATCTCTCCCCGAGGGTCCCCAAAAGCAGGAGATGCTCAAAGTCCTCCAGACTGGGGTTGATGTAGGGAAGCATCTCTTAAGGTCTACCTATGATATCTCGGATGTCTCAGCCAGAGCAGCTGCGACTATCATCTGCCTAAGAAGGCATTCTTGGCTAAGGGTGTCAGGATTTGATAGTGGTGTCCAGCAGTCCACACTGAATGCCTCTTTCAGAGGATACAACTCTTTGGGGCAGACGTGCAGGATATCCTCTCTGAACTATAGGTCTTAGGGTAGACTGTAAGGTCAGTCCATTCCATCTACAACACACAACCGAAGAGGAGGCAGAGGGTCCCCTTTTGCAGAGCAACCAACAGACATAGGTCAGGACAGACAACAGAGCAAAAGACAGCAATGTGAGAAGGTAATAAGGAGGGCTGTGGGGATACTGGGATGCATAGGGAGAGGCATCACCAGTAGAAAACAGGAAGTTGTTGGCCCTCTGTGCAGACAGTTGGTAAGACCACATCTGGAGTACAGTGTACTGTTCTGGAGACCCCATCTCCGCAAAGATATAGACAGGGTGGAGACTGTCAGAGGAAGGCAATCAAAATGGTGCAGGGTCTGCACCAGAAGACATATGAAGAAAGACTAAAGGAGCTTAAGATGTATAGCATCGTCGGAGACATGATAGAAACTTTCAAATACCTCAAGGTAATCAACAAAGTTCAAGAGGGTAGCATCTTTCAGAAAAGAGATGTGCAAGAACAAGGGGCACAATCTGAAGATAGAGGGGACGGCTCAGAGGTAATGTGAGGAAGTATTTCTTCACAGAGGGGGTTGTAGATGCATGGAACGGCCTTCCTGAGGAGGTTGTAGAGTCAAAAACGGGGGGAATTCAAGAATGCATGGGACAGACATAAGGCAATTCTAGTGGGGGTAGGAAGAAGTAAGCTGTTGGTTAACTAGGATTTGCAGCTTATCCGTTAGATAGGGAAATGGGCAGACTACCTGGGCCAAGCAGTCCTTATCTGCCATCAAATTCCATGTTTCTAAAAGCAGAGCAGGCTCAGCTTTGCCGGTCCCAACTTCCTCCACAGGTGCCCACTCCAAAGCTCGTGGAGGTGTGGCTGCGGCTGCTGGCTCTGCTTCAGCATGACTCCTTAATAGACCCCACCCTCCAGTGCTAACTCCGGAGGTGGTGGTAGGGGGTCACCTTTCCCTCCACCTGGAACAGTGGAGGGACATTACAACAGATGCCTGGGTCCTACAGTTAATAGAACAGGGCCATGCCCAAGGATTTCTGGAGTTGCCTCCAAATCTTCCTCCTATCCCCTCAGCTTATTCTCCAGACCACATACCAGTACTACTAGGGGAAGTTCTTACACTTTTTCAGAAGAGGGCCACAGAACCAGTTCCCTGGGAACAGAGGGTTCTAGTCTCATTTCTTTCTAGTCCCCATATCCATAGGGGACTTGAGGCCCATTCTGGATCTGAAAAACCTTAACTTCTACATTCAGTACAAGAAGTTCCAGATGGTCACTCCACAAGGCCCTCCTGTAAAAAGGGGACTGGATATGCTCCCGGAACACGCAGGATGCTTACCTGCATATCGAGATTTGTCCATCCCATAGGAAATACCTCAGGTTCCTGTTTCAGGGTGAACACTAGTAGATCAGGGTATGGCCCTCTGGCTTGTCATCTGCGCCACAGGCATTTACCAAATGCTTGGCAGTGGTGACAGCAGCTCTCCGGAGAGAGGGACTGTATGTATTCCCCTATCTAGATGACTGGTTGCTCAAAGCTCACTCCAGGGAGCACCCGTCTCACTACCTAGCTCATACCAGACAACTGTTCAATGCCCTAGGGATCATGGTCAGTCTACATAAGTCCATATTGACCCTTTGTCAGCATCTGCAGTACATAGGGACAGTACTTGACATTGGTTAGGGCTTAGCTTTTCTGCCCCAGGGCGGAGTGGCTCAGGCCCAGTTGCTTTACAACAGGAATGTCATAACAAACACATTACTAAGACTGTTAGGCCTCATGGCAGCAGCCATTGTCATGGTACCATTTGCCAGGCTGCACATGAGGATCCCTCGGTGGACATTGAGTCCAGCGGGATCAGCGCACCAATGATCTAGAACAGCAGGTTCTAGTAACTTCTGTCTGTAAGGTGCTCTGGTGGTGGATAGAACCCAGCAATTTGCTGAAATGGGTTCCCTTCCTCATCCCTTCCCCAGATTCTCACTACAGATACTTTAGGGATGGGCTGGAGGGCACATATGGGACCTCATCAGACACAAGTGGCATGGACCAAGGTGGAGACTTCCCTCCACATAAACGTCCTAGAGATGAGAGCCATTCTGTATGCTATGCAAGCTTCCAGACACATCTGTCCCCAGGGCATCTGCTGGTGCAGACAAGACATCAGTGTAGTCCACTACACAAACAAGCTGGGGGAGGAACTCATTCTTACCCCCTGTGTAGGTAAGCGATGAGGGTTTGTTACTGGGTTCTGGAACATGGTCTAGAGCTGTCAGCCATCCACATTCCAGGTGTCCAAAACGTTCTGGCCGACACGCTAAGAAGGTCGCAGTCTACAATGCACGAGTGGGAGCTGCTGACCCCTGTGGTCGAAGGTCTGTTCAGTAGGTGGGGTCGTCCAGAGTTGGACCTTTTTGTATCCCCACTGAATGCAAAACTGCCACTTTCTAGGATCGTGGATATGTTGTTCTATCCACACTTATTGGCGTGCCCTTTTCCCTTTAAGATCACCCGGAAAGTCTTCAAACTGGCTTCTCCCACCAACCCAGGTTGTATAACCCTCGGCTCTGCCCCATGATGCCAGATCTTCCTTTCCACTGGAAGATACAGGTTCTCTCCTCCTCGCTCCTGCATTTAGTAGGCCCTGGTGCTCCAAAACTCAGTTTTTACGATTAAGATTCGTTGACTCTCTCCTAATAACTTTTTTATCGCGACCGCGATGCAGGACAAGTCCTCGCCCATGTTCCACCCCGTCCCTTCAGGCAGAAAATGTCTCTGATAGACCCGCATGCCATGTGTGTATGCTGCCTGGGTCACGATCATGACACTCAGGCCTGCAACTTATGTCGTTCTTATCATCCAAATGTTTTGGATGATCGCCTTGTGTGTCTCCAGCTTGGATGTCCACAAAAATGGCACCTGTCGGTCAAATCGAAGGATGCCTGCCATGTGCTCTCCATGGCCGTGGGTCCGTGAAACAGTTGGAACAGAAGAAGGCCTTCAAAGAAAAGGCGGCACAAGCCACTGAGCTCACGTCTTTGCCCTCTGTTTTAGTTCCACTCAAACTGGGCTCCTCATTCTCTGGTTGCTTCTAAGGAGTTGGTCCAATCCCTTACCACTCGTGGGGATAGCCCTGGTTCCCATATCTCCAGATTCCGTAAAAAGGAATCCAAGGAACTGAGGGAATCTATGTCTCATCGGCGTCGCTGTTGGGACAGAGAGCAGTCTTGGTCCCAGGAGTCTATTTTGGCATCGGACGAAGCTGTGGCCTTGGCCACCAACCTCAGGGTACCCCCATCAGGTCAGCCAGCCCAGATGCAGGACGACAATCCCATCGAGATTGTTCTCAACCTGTTGTCGACCAATGAGGCCGACAACTCCTTGTTTAGGACAACAGTCCTATTGGACATCGCCGATGAGGTGACCCAGCCTGCTGGGAAGCCCCAACCGTTGGTCGTCCCTGACCTGGAGGAACTGGGGTTCTCCCCGACTTGTCTCAAATGTCCCTGTCAGTCCCCCCATCAGTCGACGTCCAGGTCTGGGACATCCTCGACCAAAAGGCTGAGAAAGTTGCATAAGTGGCACTCTAAAAAGTGGCGCCACTGCCACTCGTCCTCATCCTCCACTACGGGCTTCCTGCACAGGCTGTCCATCACTCTCACTCCCAACCGCCCACGGTGGGTCCTTAGTGACTCTGGTAGCAGAGCGCTATATCCGGACTCTGAATTGGCATCTCATTCTTGGGACGACGATGCCATGAGTCTTTCTGCTGAGGAGGGCCCCACCTCCTTCATGGGCATACTCCACCTCATCTCCGAGTCCATGGGGATGAAGCTGGAGCCCGTTGAGAAACAATTAGAATACCCCTTGACTGACATCCTCAGAAAAGGGGATTCTCCGACCAAGGCCTTTCCAGTAGCTGAAGCCATTGTCAGCCCAGCCCTGGAACTCTGGCAGCACCCAGCCTCCTGCCCTGCACGTATGCGGTACCTACTGGCTCCCTTTCAGTATTTACACAGCATCCCTCGGCTGAGGGAGTGGTAACAGAGTCTGTGTTCAGACGGGTAGGAAATTCAGGAGACTCAGACAGACCACCAGACAAAGAATCCAAGAAACTGGATCATTCTGCCCGAAAGGTCTATGCGGCCTCATCACTCGGCCACTGTCAGGCGAGTTCAGCTGTGATCGTGGCACACTTCTCCCATGCCCTGTTGGGCGCCTTAGATGAGGTGCTTCCTCACCTTCCTGCGGACCTTTAGACCGTGGTCAAGCAGATCCATTACCAGGGTCAGGCGATTGCTAGGCAGCAACTCCAAACAGTCTTACACATTGGGGATTACTATGCCTGTTCAGTAGCAGCCTCTGTCACCATGCACCGCAGGGCTTGGTTGCGGGTCTTGACTTTTACGGCCGACACCCAGCACAAGTTGGCAGATGTCTTGTTCCTGGGTACTGACTCGGAAGTCCAGTACCACATTGGACTCCACTACGTCTGCCCAAAAGGAATCCCAGAGTTCCAAAAAACAGAAGAAGAAGCCTTTTCGCCCTTCTGCCCTTGCAGCCAAAGAGCCCCAGTTTCACTCTGGACAACAGCAGAAGGCCCAGTCTTGGCACCCTCGGCCCAAGTCAGGCATGCAGTCTGCACGCAAACCGGGAAGGAAGGGTCCAGATCCCATGTCCAGATCCTCCTCATCCAGGCCTGCTCAGTGATGGGATGGGGGTATCCAGCCCCATACCCCGTCATGCCTGCTCTGGGTCCTCCCATGGAGGGCCAGCTCCACCACTTCCTTTCCACCTGGTACCTTGTTACCAAGGACAGATGGGTATAGGAAGTAGTCAGACAGAGAATGCCTCTGGAATTTGAGCACTATCCGCCAAGCTGAGCCCGGGTTCCTGCCTTCGGCATCCCAATAGGGTGGTATTCCCGAGACACAGAGAGGCGTACAACCACAACAAAGTTTATTCACCAAGTTCCATAAGCATATTGAACTATGTATGTATTTTTGCCATAGAGCTTTTTTCCCTGGGACCACACTATTGCCTGACCTCCAGGCTCTTCCTGTACCCTTCAGTCACAACAGCTGCTCCCTTCCCCCCACTGTCAGACCAGCAGGGATCCAAAGTGGGCCTGAGAGTACTGGCTGCAGTCATCAAAGAACATGGTGCTTTTCAGATTTTTTCCCTGTCCCTAAATCCTGCCCACCCCCTACTGATGCTGGGCAGTACCCCATCAGGCCTTGCGCACACGCACACACACACAGCAAATGCCCTGTGGAGGAGACAATCTCCCTGGCCCACCTCATGGGTTGCTGTGGTGGGGGAACCCATTATCGTCTCTCTACGGTTGGGAGAGCAGCTGAGTAGCAGCACTTCAGCAGCACCATTGGCTGCCCAACCCAGTTTCCAGTCCAGCTCCTGAATCTGGGTCGCTGGAGCGGGAGTGCAACAATCTGCATGCTGGGCCATTGGGCATCCCCCAAGAAAATATTTTTTTATGTACACATGTTGATCCTCCAGTTGCCGTGGCTGCTCTTCCACTGGGCCTGTCTCAGGACCTCACAGCTCTGACAACCACGTCTTCCTGCCAGTGTTCCCATTGGCTGCTTTCAGAGAAGGAACTCCAGAGTGCAGTCCAGTGTGGCAAGATCATTGTGCCGGTTCCAAGAGTACTGGGACCACCATCTGATGGCTGCAGCATTGCTTCCATTTTCACCTAACCCCCACCCCCCACTGACACTGCAGCACACTCAATCTGCAGTGATTCTGTGGAGGACACATACGTGTCTAGCTCTCCTTAGCCCAGCAACAGAGCTTGTTGTGTGAGCAGAAAAGTGGCACTTCCCTCCCTGTGCCAGGCAGTGCTACTGAGGACAGCACACCTGACTCAAGGGCCACAGACAACCAGAAATGAAGGCTAGCTCTCAAAACCATGTTGCCTGCATGACAGCTGCACCCTACCGCAGGGCCATCGGAGGAGCTACACTATAAATATTTTGAAAAGTTTAACGTGTAAACAAATGTAACTTGCAGCAAACAGCTGTGCAAAGCATTGACAGTGCAGGTGATGTGCTATGGTACAGCACTACCAGTAGCATTGTCTTTTCACCACTTAGATGGAGTATGCCCCTAAGCTGTTTGTTTTATAATATTTATTTATTTATTATATAAATCGAGTTTACAACCTTTGAGTCAGAGACTCGTTTACAAAGGCACCTCGTCGCAGGGAGGGTAGACGACATGTAACAGTGACATAAAACAATGGAGGATGATACAGGTGAGGTACGGCAAAGACGAAATACCCAGCAATTCCAAATAATACATAGAAGAAAAAAATCAGAGGCTTACAATTAATTACAGATTCGACCAGCTATAATACTAGTATTGATGGATAGGACAACCAAGCTACCTGCTGTTTAGCTCAGTTTAAGAACAAAACCATATGTCTGTGACTCTCCCACTTCCACACTTTTTTTTATAGCTCTGTGGCATTTCTTGTTTGTTTTAGTGTGGACTTACAGTATAAGTTCTAGTATTATTTGTCTAACTTGGCACAGACCATCAAAGCCATTTCAGCAGAGCCTGCAATGGGTTACATTATAAACATCAATACAAAAAGAGGAGTGAAAAACACTTGTGAAAGGAGCTGGATTGACAGCACTGGACACTGACGCTTTCTGTTTATGTACATGACAGGTGTAGCATGGCAGTCACAGTGCAAGCTACCCTACACACACTGCCCTGCCAGTGGAGGGACCAACCTTCTCTCTTCACGTGCGGGACGCGGCGGGAGAAGAACTGAGGTAGAGCTGGGTCCGCCCCCTTTTGTACCAGGGCTGATGTCGGGGCAGGGCCGGCGTCGGGGGCGGTTCCTGCTGTATACTGCTGGCTGAGAAGTTTTCCGGATGGTCCTAGTGCCTGCGGCATAGTCCTGGATGTTATAGCCTACTGCAAGAGCTCCTCTCGAAGCTCTACTGTTACGGTAAGTTCTTACCTAACTGTACTTTCAGAATCCATGCCCATTCAGTCCTGGGCCGCTAATGTGCAACTGCCAACAAGGGTGTCAATTACTGCCAAATGTGGTGGAGGATTTATAATGTGGACACCTACTAGCTGGAACAGCACTAAGAACCACCACAACTCCTTGACCACCAAACAGCGTTAAGGTGATAATGGCTTTTTAATTACATTTTTTTTTTTTTTTTGGTATGATCTACAGTTTATAATCCCACACACTTATCTGTGGCCACTTCAGCTAGGAAGGGTCCAACCCCACACTCTGACATCCCTGCCACTTAATTCTATGTTTATTCGAGCCCACAGGCTCACCCTCCCTGCCTCGCGGCGGGGTCCAGCCAAGACAGATTCAATAACCCAGCTCCTCCACCTAACGAAGCCAGAAATTCCCAGGGTGCTGCTGAGTGGACAGTGGCCAGGGTCAGGGCACAAGCATGTCTGGTACCATCCTGTGTGAGTCAGGCCCATCTCCTTGTTTTTCCTTCCTGCCCCGTGGGATCTCAGCACTCTAGATGCTCCATGCCAGTGCATGCAGTATGGGCCTGAGTAGAGTCTGGCCAGTGTCCCCCCCCCCACTGTGTCAGCACTGCACTCCCACCTATTTCACCCAGGTGACAGTTTAGTAGCAATCATTGGTAGCTACCCTCCCTCTGTGGAGAAAACCAGCATCCTCTGGGACACCTGATCTTCTGTCCCCTACCCCACAGCTGATCGCCAATGGCCTATGCTCATTTCCAAATGCGGATCACCGGCATCATGCATGGTACCACTACCACTGTGCCAGCTGATGATGATGGCTTTCAGTGTCTACTGATCTGGGACACATTTGAACCAGTAACTTAGAAGTGAAAGGCTCCTGAACTTGCTACCAGTCCACTGAGCCATTCAGTCTACATTTAAGATAAAAAAAAAAAGAGAAGTAGACGACTGCAGAGAAGTCAGCTGAGTCCCATTGTGCCCAGCTGTAGTAGGAATGACTGGTCACACACCACCACCACTTCACGATCTGATGTTTGAGAGCATTCACCCATCATTCCCAGAGTTGGCTCACTTTAGCCCCAGCATGGGAACAAAGGCTAGACAGACAGATGAGACGATATTTGTTTCTGCTTTGGAAAGTTTAACTAGCATTAGATTGCTGAGGCAAAAGTGTGAAGCGTTGTTATGGCAACTGAAGTAAAGGTTGGCATACCACTCAAGGCTAGCTAATGATTGTTGAATATATGGTCTGTGTAATGACTTTGTGTACACTCTGTGTAACAATCTGTATCAAGAACCGAGACGAATGCATTGTGATGTACATAATTGGAACACCTTGACTTCAGGTAATTAGGAAGATCCATTTTGACTGTGGCACAGGGATCAATATTTCTTTTCATTTCAAACGCTTAAGAGTCCCAAGATCATCTAATCAAGTGAAAACATTTCTTTTAAATAACTACCAGTCGTGCGGTACAGGACTTATCCTAACCTGAGGGGATACATTATTATCCCAATGCAGCCCATTATGTATGTAGACACAGTATAAACAAGACATAGATAGACAGAGACAATAGAGTTGAGTAAGCATTTCTACTTTAAACCCCTGCTTGTGCACCTTAATTGCACAGCCAGCATTCAACCGATTTTGCTCGACATTTGGCACTCGTAGAGTCAGTGTCAGGATCTCTGAATCCTGTAAGTTTTGTCATGAGCAGTTCAGCAGGGGCAAAGTTCTAGAAGGTCGAAAATACAAATTCATCAAAAATAGTTTTTTACTCACCTATAACTCCAAAACAGTTTGGAGTTGAAATTTGAAACTTTCAGGTTTGATAGAGGTTGGCAGAAGGACTGTGTTTTTGTAATTTTTATATATTCTTCAAGGATTATCTCCCTCCTGTGAGCCACATCATGTAACTGTAAGCTGTTGGTGTCAAGACCACCTAGAAATGTTTTTCTGACTGGGGCTGCCCACTTCAACGTGCCCGATCGGCACCTATATAAAGTGGGTGTCCCAAGCATGCCTCAGTTCTTTCTCCCACCGTCATCTGCTCTTTGTTCCATTGCTGCTGAAGAATGCCACTGAACTTGGAAAGTTTCACTGTCGCTACTTGTTCAAGTTTGTTGTTTTAAACTTTTCTTTTATGCTGCCACCATCAGAAAAGGAACCATTGTTCTGCTATTGCCACTGCAGCAATGTTAACATTTATAAGATGGTGACCACTCCATGTGTATCCATTGCCTTAGTATAGACCACGACATTAAAGCCTGTTCAGTCTGCCAGAGCTATAACCAGGCAACCAAGAAATGTCACAAGAAGACTTTGGAAGTACATGTAAAGCAAAAAGAAATGGAGAAACAGGTTGTAGCAGAGACAACTTCACCATTAGCAACTGCTTCTTCTGAACCCAGTTCACCATTGACCTGCCATCCCCCGAGCTTGACTGCATCCATTGCTGACTTGTTGAAGAAAAAGGACAAGTCTTCAAAGTCAGTGAAAGAACACTGCTATACTGAGGAGAAACATCATAAGAATAAGGCCACTTCCCCAGACCATTCTTGTTCTCCCTTAAAAAGAGTTAATCACACTGACAGATGAGTCCCAAGCTTTGGCCATGGGTCCTGCCACCCCTCTCCCAGACCATCTTTCAGACACCAAGGTCGGGGTCAGCTGCTGGCTCACCTACCCTTCCAAAGGATACACAGCCCATACCACTGTCAGACACTGTTCCATTGACAGCTGAGCCATAAATGACCCCTTTGGGGCCAGTTGATTCACAGCTCCCATACCAGATGATGTTGGAGCTCTTTCAGTGCTTATTGCCACTGTCAGCACCCTTGGCTGTGATGCCATCAACCTTACGGTTGACATTTCAGTTCTCAGTCCCCGGCTTCATGCTGGGCCCTTAACAGCCTTAGTTGACAGAATTCCCATTGACGGCTCCTCCTCCATTTTCTTTTCATCCCATTGACGCTCAGCCAATAGCGGTCGATGTTGATGACAAACTAGAATATAATCCAGAGTATATGGAGGAGGAGAAGGCCATTGCTTACAAAGAGTAAGCAACTGATGTAGTAGCTTCAAACTCTACTCTTTCTTCCTGCTCGGAGGAGAGCAGAAGACTCCTAGGTCTCCACTTGGAGATGCCTCATTTCAGACCTTCCTTAAACAGGTACTGGCTGCATTGGGGTTCAAGCTGAGGTGCAAGATTTTTCAAGAGAAATCTCTGAGTTCTTGGAAGGCTCGGCCTCCCCACTGTTGTTATTCCTCCTGTGCATTCTGCATTGAAGGATTACCTGCGATTCCTACAAAGGCTGATGAACAATATCCAACCCCAACTGCAAAGCCATATTATTCATCACACCCGAAACAGATTTTGTGCCGATTATGGTGACTCATCATAGATCCAAAGCACCCAAACACATGAGTTCCCTACCTCCTGACAATGAGCCAGAGAAGCCGGATAAGATGGGAAAGAGGACTTTTTTTTCTGCTTCCCCTGGCTTAAAGAGCAGCTGACATCTTCAGAAGAATTTAACAAAACATACTATTTAGACACAGTTCGGTTTGTATTTCACATCATTTCTTTATTCATCCTCCCCGTTATTTATTACTGGTGTAACCTGCATGAAAACAGGGATCTTTAATGGCAACAGATTGTGATGTCACAACACAGGAGTATGACTTGAAGTGGCAGATGAACTCTAAGGTATAAAGATCATGTATTCATGCAAATTTCTTCAATAATAGATAATGGTGAGGAGAAATCTATAGAATATATATGGAATGCTAACTGACTTGTACTTAAATATGTTTTTCAAAGGTTTTGGTTTTTTTTGAGGCATCAGCAACTCTTTCAGGATAGCAAATTATCAGACTTGCATGACAAAATATCAGAACTGCCTATGGAAGACTACAGCTTCCCTGGCAAATAAAATGCCAGAGGACCAGGACAAAATACTGGCCCAGCAGACTATTACTAATGCACAGAAAGCTGGAAGGCACCTGCTGTGGTCTATGTATGACACCTCAGATGCTTTTGCTCGGGATGCTGCCTCTGGAATCTGCCTTTGTCACCACTTTTGGCTAAGGGCGGCTGGTTTTGCCTCTGATGTACAACAGTCTTTGCTAAATGCTCCATTTAGAGGGAAGTACCTGCTTGGCAATGATGTAGAAAATGCATTGAGGGATTTACAGTCCTCAAAAATTACTTTTAAGGTCCCTGCATACTTTGAAATGTAAATGCCAGGGAAGGGGTAGATGTTCTTTTCGAAGGCCCTATGCCCCGTCCAGGCTGTGGATGTTCAAGAGGTCCAGTTCATGGTTCCCAGAGACTGTGACCTTCCACTTCTCAAGCTCAAACTTTGGCTCCCAGTGCCCATGCCAGACTTATAAAAAGGTCAAACCATTGTCTGCACATCACCCCCACGGCTTTCTGATTCCCTTCCCCTCCCCTTCTTCTGGCCTCACTGCCTCAGGAAGTTTTGGTAGGTGGCCAAACCTCCCACTTCTAAGGTTAATCTGCCTGATGGCGGCTGCTATACTGACTGTCCCACTGGCCTCCACATGAGAGTTCCTCAATGGTTTCTCAGGGTGCAGTGGGCACGGCATTCCAATGAGCTGAAGCATCTCATACAAGTGACTCCTCCACTACGTCACTCCCTGATCTGGTGGTTGGACCGTTCCAACCTAGAGACGGGGTCCCCATTCCTATGGCCACCCCCCACTTCCTGGTGATTGCCATTGACACTTTGGGTTGGCGTGTCCATCTGGGCCCCTTCACAACTTGGGGCCAGTGGACCCCTCTGGATATGGTTCTGCACAGTAACACTCTGGAGATGAGGGCTTGTTCTGCATGGCGTACAGACCCTCGCCACTCTAATATACTAAAATGCCAGCAGAATAGGCCTAATGGTGTCTCGAGTCTGCTCGATTTTCAGCACCCGCACTGAGGGCTGATTTTGGTGTTCCCCTCTCCCCCTTGGGTTATACTGTCTCCAGTCCCAGATGTTCCACCTATATTGGGCCTGGTCAGATTTACCCTCCCCCTGTACCTGTCCCATCCCCTCTTAAACCCGTCCACAGTCTCCACCTCTACCAGCTCCCTGGGCAGTGCATTCCATGGTTCCACCACCCTTTCAGTGAAATAACATTTCCTCCTCTCCCCTCTGAGCCTGCTCCCTTCCAGCTTACACCCATGACCTCTTGTTGCCCCACCCTCCTTCCTTTGGAATACCCTGACTGGGCCTCCTTTATTGATCCCTTTCATGTACTTAAAGACCTCTATCATGTCCCCCCATCCCTCCTCTCCTCTAGGGTGTACATGTCGAGCTCCTTGAGCCTCTCCTCATAGGTCCTCTCCCCCAGGCCCCAGATCATTTTGGTTGCCCTCCTTTGGACCTTCTCTAGGAGTGTAATGTCCGTCTTTAAATGCGGTCTCCAAACCTGTACACAATACTCAAGGTGTGGCCTAACCAAGAAGTTGTACAGTGGAAGGATTACTTCCACCTTTCTGGAGGTAATCCCCCTGGTGATGCATCCCAGCATCCTATTTGCCCTTGCCGCTGCCCTCCTACAGGCCTCTGAGTTATTCATTTTGACATCTACCACTACCCCAAGGTCCCTCTCACCCCCTGTGACTTGAATCATGTCTCCTCCCAAGGTATACCCCATGCCTGGATTTCTGACTCCCAGGTGCAGAACCTTGTACTTCCCCACATTGAATTTTAGTTTCCATTTTCCCGACCACCTTTCCACAGCCAACAGGTCCTCCTGCAAGGCCACCCTCCCCAAAACCACAACTCTCTGTCGGGGAATCGAACCCCGGTCTCCTGCGTGACAGGCGGGGATACTCACCACTATACTAACGAGGACACCCTCCTTCCAGGAAACCAGCTGCCGATCCATACAGACAATCTTTTGGTGCTGTATTACATCAGCCAACAGGGTGGATTACATTCGTACCCTGTGTACAGTGTGGTAATGAGAGTTTTGACACTGGACAGTAAAATGGGACATAGTTTTGTCCACAGTGCTCCTCCCTGGTACCTTGAATGCACTGGTGGATCACCTTAGTCAGTTCCGTATGATGTGCCATGAATGGGAACTCAGACTCCGTCATAGATGACCTGTTAAAAAATGGGGTCGTCAGGACACAGACCTGTTTGTGTCTCCATACAGTACAAAAACTGCCACATTTCTGCTTTCTTGCTTCACGGCCTGGAGTTTTTGGGTGAGATGTACTGTTCCTCTCCTGGAAAGGGAGGTTTCTGTATGCCTTTCCCCATTCCCTCTGATACCGAGGGTTCTGGTAAAGCTATATGTCAAGCCAGCCTCCTTAATTCTGGTGGCCCCTTACTGACCCATAAAATTTTGCTTTCCTCTCCTCCAGTAACTAGCAGTGGAACCCCCATTTCCACTCCCTCTGTGCAAGCAGGACTTCTGACACAGAAGTAGGGTGCTCTAGTACCCCTTGATCTGCATTCCTTGCATCTCCACATGTAGCTTCTGAAGACATAGTGCTTTCCCACTTCTGGGTCTCCCCAGCAGTTGCTGATGTTCTACTGGGACTAGAAAGCTATCTAGACGGCACACCTACTTGCAAAAATGGAATTGCTCTACAGTTAGGTGTACTGTCCATGTCATGGATGCCTTTATATGTCTAGTTCCTACTGTGCTGGACTACCTCTTGTCCCTTAAGAATGGGGACTGGGATATTCCTCTGTTAAGATCCACAAAGCCACAGTATCAGTTTTTCATGCCCTCACAGAAGGTAAAGACATTGGCCTAGATGGAGGTTTCCCACAGATTTCTCAGAGGTATTCTACATGCGAGACTTTATTTTGGTCCTAGAGACCCTGGGCTTGATTCAGAAAGGTCGGCTCAAGCTGTGCTGAAGGCAGCTTGTGCTGATTGCTGGTGCACCAGGGATCCTATTCACTATCAGGTAGGGTCCCAGTGACAAGATCCTGCAGCTTGCAGCAACGTTGGCCCTGCGCCAAACAGACAGTGCATCTGGAAGGTGTGTTATAAGCCATGGGGCGGCCATCCCGCAATAGAACCAAGGACAGCAGTCCCTGGTGTCTAGCGCTGTTCCCATCCCCTTCACCATGTAAATAAAATGAATGCATGTCCCTGGTGGCTAGCAGTCTCCCCAGCCCCAGTCACCATTTAATAAGAATGAATTCATATCCCTGGTGAATAGTGGTCCCCCTCCCAGCCCCGATCCCCATTCAAATAATTTTAATTAATTTCTCTGGTGGCTAGCAGTTAGCCCCCCACCCCAATCCCTGTTCAGATATATTTAATGTCCCTAGTGGCTAGCGGTCCCCTCAGCCCTGATCCCCTTGTACTAAACAAATCACATCCTTAGTGGTCTAGTGGATCCTCTTCCCTGTTCCTGATGTCCCTATGAATAATTAAGTAACTTCCCCTGATGGTCTAGCGGACCTCCCTCCCTATCCCGATCTCCCTGGAAATAATTAAATAACATGCCTGGTGGTCTAGTAGATCCCCAACCACACAACCCCGACAGGTAGTGCCCCACCCCCCATCCCATCCTCGAGCCAATGACCAGCACAACCCTTCTCTCACCACCACAGCCGGCTGCCAACTGAGTGTCAAGGAGTGTGTACTGTAGCACATGCTTCTTGACAGCTCAGTTGGTGACTGGCGGTGGTGGAGAAAAGAAGGCTTTGCTGTTCGCCAGCTCGAAGATGGGACAGAGGGGGAGCAGGGTACTAGGGCACTGCCTGATGGGGTGAGGGTTATTGGGGGAGTCCCAATAGACCACCAGGTAATTATTTAATTATTTCCGAGGAGATAGGGAGGGAGGACCATTAGACATGCACCATTTTGGTTGCCTGCCTCTAGATCTCCTCCATCCTGTCTATTTCCTTTTTGAGATACGGTCTTCGGAACTGGACACAGTATGCCATGTTGGAGAGTACCAGAGAGCAATACAGCAGTAGCACCACCTCCCTCCTCCTGCTGGTGATGACCCACCCTATGCAGCTTAACATCCCACCAGCCCTGCCTGCAACCTTGTCACACTGTGCTGCCACCTTGGGGTCCCCTTATATAATAACCCCAAGGTCCCTTTCATGTCTACTGACTACCAATACCCTTCCCCTATACTCAGCACTGGGGTTCCTATTTCCTAGGTGAATAATTGTACACTTTTTGGCATTGAACCCCGACTGCCATGTCTTTGACCACTCTTCAAGTTTCCCTTAGATCCCTGCACATTTTCTCCACCCCCTCCTGAGTGTCCACCCTATTGCAAAGTTTAGTGTAATCTGTAAAAAGGCACACCTTCCACTCCAGTTCTTCTGTAATGTCCCCCATGCTAAGACCAACACTGCATTGGCAGGGTCATTACCAGTAGAAGGCAGGAGCGATTCTAACCCTCTACAAATCACTGGTAAGACCACACCTGGAGAACTGTATGCAGTTTTGGAGCTCTAATATTATGAAAGACATAAGTCACCTGGAATCAGTGCAGAGGAGAGCTACTAAAATACTACATGGCATGCAGGGACAGTCCTACGAGGAAAGGTTGCATAGGCTAAATATGTAATGGCTTGAAGCCAGAAAGGCAAGGGGAGATATGATGGAAACATTTAAGTACCTCAAGGGGATCAGCAGGGTGGACTGTCAGCAACTGTTCATATGCAGCAAAGGGACTTGCACTAGTGAGCATGAATACAGATTGGCCAGGTGTAGGTTCAAGAGATCAGCGAAGAAATACTTCTCCTTGAAGAAGGTGGTGGACAAGTGGAGTGTTCAAAGCAAAGATGGTGAAAGGCTTCAAGGTGGGGTGGGACTGGAATAAGTTGCTAATAGTAGCCGGGGCAAGGGTGGTGAGAGGGAGGAAAACCTTTGAAACTGAATGAGCTGCTTCTAGGGAGTTCATACTAAGCCCACCTAGCAATAGGCTGGAGTGGCAGTAGGTATGACCAAAGCAGACTAGATGGACCTATGGTCTTTCTCTGCTTGTAACTCTCTTATGTTTCTATGAGAACACTGAGGTTTTAGCAGTGTCAGCAGCACAGAGAGGCTGGTTTCTGAAGAGGCTGAAGAGCTTTGAGGGATACAGTGCCAGACGCACTGAGAAACTGGCATCTCAGGAGAATGCTGGTGCATCAAGGTACTTGGGTGTTTGGTAAGAGATGAGGGGGTGATTTTTAGGCTACTGTCAAGTTGTAGTTTATATTTGTTTTTGCTTTGGTCTGGATAGGGTTTTTGTAGGTCTAGTAGTGCTTTGATCCAGTCTTGTGGTAAGTGTGTTAATTGGTGTGAGAACTGGTGTAACTGGTTTGGTGTTACTTTATGTAGTCATTGGCTTAATTTTTTCATCTTTATAATGTTGCTCTATGGGGGCTTTCTTTCTGTGGTATACAGCATAATTGAGATGATGCATGGCTTTAATTGCAGTAGTACAAGACTTTAATTGGTGTGGTATACAAGGAAATAAATGCTAATTAATTTTACGGAGCAAACCTTGTATATATTTATATACTACATATATAAAATCAATATAATCATTGTAATATAGCTAACATCAAGATAAATGTTTATCAAACGTTAGATAGCAATATAATACACTTGGGAACATTTATTATCACTGTTGTATACGTGTGTGTGTGTGTGTGTGTGTGTACACGTACAGAGACAGAGATATAAATTATAGTGGCACAGTAGTGTCACTATAGTTAGGGTTGAGCAGGTTGAGTTGTGTTAAATATCAAACTTTGTACTTTAATATCTTCGTAACTGTTTAACAGATTTGCACAAAGTTTTCCATGCACAGTCTCGGGGCAGATTTCTTGACATGCTAAGTTTAATTCCAGTCAGATGTGCAGATTCCGAGATATGATAGCAAAACAAGTTTAAACTATGCTGGGTGTTGCTGTTTTTTTTTCTTTTTGTCATCAGCTAGTGCCCAGGCAGTTTGGAATTTTGATAAGAAATTTTCAGGGTAGAAAGGGCTTGGCCCACAGATGTGTCTTTCACTGGTTTGTGAAAAAATAATAATCTGTTTCAGAGTTATTAAATTTTAAAATTTCAGTTCTGGGCATGCTCAGTATAGTCTTTTGGATAGCTGCTTGGAATGAAAAAAGAATTTGGTCCATACAAAAAAGAATCCTTTTTTGTATGGGGGTAATCCTTTTTCATGAGGATTTTTTTTGTATGGCTGCCATCTTATTTCTGTTTTTTTTTTATTTCAAATCCACAAACAACATCCTGCAAACACACACCACCACATGTATCTTACTAATCGGGATCCCTTAGATGAATTCTGCACTTAGTTTCTGGAAACATGACCCAGAAATGTACTTTTATCATCTTTAAAAATCCTTTTTCATGAGCCGATTTTCTTTCTTTGTATGGGCAATGAGAAAATAATTGGTCCATACAAAAAATGATGGCTTCATACAAAAATATAATTTGGACTTAGGTTTGTTTCTGATTCTTTTTTCATATGAAGGCATTCTTTTTTCGTATGAACAAAAAAGCATACAAAAATGGATGCCTTCATACGAAAAAAGAATGAGAAAAAACTAAGTCCAAATTATTTTTTGCATGAAGACATCTATTCTTCATAAATCAAAATTCTTTTTTGTATGAAGGCATCCTATTTCTGGATGCTTCATTTGTTCATAAGAAAATGGATGCCCTCCTATGACAAAAGAATTTGGATTTAGTTTTCTTCGCTCATTTTTTTTTTCGTATGAAGTAATCCATTTTCGCATTCTTTTTTTTTCATTCATATGAAAAAACAAATTGGACTTAGTTTTCTCCCCATTCTTTTTTCATATGAAGATATCTTTTTCGTATACTTTTTTCATTTTTACAAAAAAAAGAACGCCTTCATACGAAAAAATAATTTGGACTTAGTTTTATTTATTTATTTATTTAGCTTTTGTTAACTGGGTAAGTACACTAGACAAGACATTTGCCTATTTTCAGGAATGACCTGGGAGAGTACAGAAAAGTACGATTCAGATATATAGGACAACACAGTACAGATACGATCAGATTAACAGAGGCAAGGAAAACATTACATGCCCAGTGAGGGTACGTACAGTGGTACAAATGCATAGAGATACAAGCAGCACAATATATACAGTTTGAAGTGCGAATAAAAACAGTTACGCACATTACAGGACCCCATAGAAGTGGAGCCCCAGTCACAGCGTACCCAGAACATGGGGTGAAGGTAATTACAAGCTGAGCCAAACCCCAGGTGGTCTGACAAGTCCAGAAGGGAGGAGGGGAAAATGGTGCTGGGAGCAGGTGAGTATTATGGAGGCTTGGAACAGCCACACACTAAGGCAAGTTTAAGGTGATTCCAAAGGGAGGATCTAAGGCAAGCCTGTGAGAGGGAGGAGCGTACCTGGACAGGAAAGGAGTTCCACAACCTGTGCGCACACGAGGCACAATTTCAGCTTGCTGTACAGGTCGCAGTGATGGGTGAGTCAAGGGGCTGCAAGCCCAAAACTGCAAATATTATTGTAGCAAACAGTCCACCCTGAGAGGAAAGCCTTGGACATGCAGGCAAAGAGAAGAAGCCTGTAGCAAAGGGAGGGTAGAAACACACATTGAGCCAGTGTTAGTCATGCAGCAGGGGTAAGGTTGCTCTTAGCTCTATAAGCCATACCCAGTTTGCAGTTTACAGCTTTACAGACATTCTGGATATAATACCCAAGGTCAAGTTGAGGGTCAAGTGACACTCCAAGGTATTTGAAGGTACCAGTGACTAGGACCGGAAGACCATCAATTCCAGTGATGTGCAGAGGAGCAGGGGAGGCCTTGATCTTGGCCAGGGACCCAATAAGCATGGCCTGAGTTATTTTAGGCTGAGAGCAAGCTTGTTGGATGACACCCAGGACTGGATGTTCCTGAAATCCTCACTCAATTGGCGGTTAATGACCCCAGTGTCCCGGAAGTGAGTAAGGATAACCAGATCATCTGCATACAGGGTGGTGCTGCAGTGGACAGTGGAAGAGGGAAGGGTGTTGACAAAAATGGAGAAAAGCAGGGGCCCCAATACTGAGCCCTGGGGAACTCCTGTGGACACAGTAGTGGTGCCAGAGAATATCTTGCTGTATTTGACCAGCTGCTGTCTACCATGTAGGTAGTTAGAGAACCAGAGAAGGACCGGGGGGGGGGACATGCCAAAGGAACCAAGCTGAGAGCAAAGCAAGGTGTGGTCCACAAGGTCAAAGGCCTTGGATAGGTCCATGAAGACAGCACTAGAGAGTTTACCCTGGTCCATAGCTGTTCTGATACCAGTGGAGACGGAGACTAGGGCAGAGGATGTACTATGCCCTTTCCGAAATCCATGCTGCGCAGGAGACAGCAGCTCGTGGCGCTGAATATAATCCAAGAGTTGCCCAGCCACCACTTTCTCCAGCAGTTTACTGACCGCAGACATTGTGGCTTTCGGACGGTAGTTGTTCAGAATTTTAGGGTTACCCTGCTTTAGTACAGGGACCACTCTGGATACCTTCCATATGTCAGGAATAATCCCAGTTGTTAGGGACAGGTTAAATATGTGAGCTAGCAGGGAGGCAATGTAAGAGCTGCCAATATGGAGGAGCTTAGGTTCCATTCCATCTTCTTCCAAGTTGTGTACAGGAGTGCTTGGAAACGACTGAGAAGCTGCGTGGGATATACTATTTTGGACAAAATATCTGTAACTAAACTCTCTCTCTCCCTTACATCTGAGAGAAGTTTTCCTCACTTTTAAAGTGGTATTGCTTGGTGTTTGTTTTAGTTTTTAATTCAGGAAGGGGGGGTTTAAAACTGCTTATCTTCTGCATATTTGATTTTCCTTTGTGGCTAACTGGACTGATTGCTAGAATTCTGTGAGAATCTGCATCAATATATTTTACAACTTTTGGTGGGGTTGTGTGATTCAAAATAGCAAAAGCTGCAGGTTGTAATTGGATGCCAAACATAGCCTGAGGTGGGGGTAATTGTCTTCACAAGTCAGAGCTCAGCATCATAGCCATTTGTCTAGCTAGACCATTTCAGCATTATTCAATTACTATAAACTAGTGGTGTGATCCTGTTTGAGGCAGAAGTCCATCTTCTTCCAAGTTGTGTACAGGAGTGCTTGAAACAACTGAGGCGCTGTGTGGGATATACTATTTTGGACAAAATATCTGTAACTAAACTCTCTCTTTGCTTACATCTGAGAGAAGTTTTCCTCACTTTTAAAGTGGTATTGCTTGGTGTTTGTTTTAGTTTTAATTCAGGAAGGGGGTTTTAAAACTGCTTATCTTGTCAGCATCCTCAGAAGGGCTGAAATAACTGCATATTTGATTTTCCTTTGTGGCTAACAAACCAACAGGCTGTTTTGGGGCTGGAGGTTTACCTGTGTCTGACTTGGATGTCTGGATTTTTCTGTTTGATTAGCAGGTACTTTCTCTGTCAAATTGTTGTGTAGGGTATCTTGCTGACAGGAAGGCACTCATCGCAGCGGTGGGTGGGAGAGCTTCTAGCTGATTGTTTTGTGAGGGCACAGTTTAGGCCCAACCCTTCCCACCCTCACCCCACCCACCCCTGAGAATAGTTCCTTTATACCTGAGGTTCTGACATCATTTCCTCGAGTGCAAGGTGCATTTCACTGTCATATCCTCTCTAGCACACTGCACTGATAGTATAAGCATACACATTGTATAATATATATATATATTTCTATATAACAAATCACGCACGTGCGCACACACAAATACAATAAAAAAAACTAGATAAACATGTGGGGAGTAGTGCAATGTAATGGCTGTGGGGCAGCAGTCTTCTGGGAGTCTTTCTGGAGGCTGAGATGCTGTCCTATTTGCAGACAACTATCTGCCCTGAGGGAGGAAGTTGCCCGTCTTCAGGCCACACTGGACAGTAGTAAGGAAACCTTCCCCCAGGCCACACTGGACAGTAGGAAGGGAACCTCCCTCATCCAGGGAGCACTAGTGCCACCACCACTACCTCAGAGTTTGCGAAGAAAGCACAGCAGTTGGACCACAGTGGGCTCAGGGAGGGTGAGGAGGGTGGAACAGAGGCACACCCAGTCAATTGTTCCACTCCACAATCCATACACCATTCTGGGGGAGCATAGCTCCCCTATGGATGCACCCGCAGAGAAGACTGATGATAACTGTCACAAGGGAGGCCCACAGGAAGGAGGCAGAGGACACCACAGGGAAAGGAAGCAGCTCCTGGTGGGGGACTCAATTATTAGGGGTATAGAACTGGGGGAGCTGGGAAAAATGAAGTAAGGTGCCTGCCTGGTGCCATGGCTTGGAGGGACAGGAAGCGCATCCTCAGGATCACGAGAACAGCTGCAAGGGATTCCGAGCTGGACGTAATTGTCCACCTAGGGACAAATGACTTGGCTCATCATGAGATTAGAGCAGTGCAGGAGGACATTGCAGAGTTGGGGAGGGACCTAAGACAAGTAGCACACACAGTATCCTCAGAGGTGCTGCCTGTCAAAAGCATGGGGGAGGCGAGGGTAATTGGCACCATGCAGTTTAATGAATGGTTGAAAAAATGGTGTGGAGCACAGGGGTTTGGCTTCATTGGGGACTGGGGTTCCACCTGGAGGGACACCAGCCTATACTGGCAGGATGGTCTCTATCTATCCAGGAAGGGAACAAGTCTTTTGAGCAATCGGTTTAAATGCTTCATTGGCAAGCTTTTAAACTAGTCAAAGGGGGAGGCACTGACAAGCAGCAGGAAAATCCCAGCCTCTCCTACAAAACAGGATACTAAATGAAAAAAGACTGAGGTAGAGCAGTCAGTGGGGATGCTGCAACAGAAGGTAAAGCCATCAAAAATGGAGAGCAATGAGTACTAATGCCCGTAGTCTGGGTAACAAGCTTCCTGAATTAGTGGCCTTGATGGAGGAGGAACATCTGGATATCGTGGCAGTCACAGAAACATGGTACACACAAAACCATGACTGGGACATAAACATACAGGATACACTGTCTACAGGAGGGACAGGGAGGGTAAAGAGGAGGAGTAGTTCTTTACATAAGGAAGGAATAAAAGCAACAGAACAAAAGGGTAAACAGGGAGGAGAAGAAGCACTGTGGGTAAATTTGGAGGCAGGGCAATGGCACCACAATCGCACAGGGGTTGTGTACAGAACCCCCTTCTCAGGGAGGAAATGGACAGGAAATGATAGAAAGTATACTTAGAATGGCAGAAAAAGGGAGATATTGCTGATGGATGATCTGAATATGCAGATGTTAACTGGAGTGCAGTTGCAGCTGCCACTTCAAAAGTGCAGTTATTCTAGATGCCCTACAGGGGCATGCCTTAGACAACTAGTACTGGAGCCCACTCGAGGAGAGCAATATAGACTTGATTCTCTCAAATGGAGATGGAGAGAGGATCACAGATGTAGAAGTGGGTAGCCATTTGGGAACTAGTGACCATCGAACAGTATGGTTCACAATAAACACAGCAATAGAGTCAAGCCATACAAAGACAAAGTACTGGACTTTAGGAGGGCTGACTTTGCTAAAATGGGTGAGTGCCTAAGGAATGCACTAGCAAATGGGCAGGAAGGAGGTGGAAGAACAATGGGGAATAATAAAACTGCCATCACAGAGGTACGAGCCTTTGTGTGAAAGCAAATAAACAAAACAAGACGATGTAAGAAACCACTATGGTTCTCAAAGGAAGTGGCAGTGAAGGTTCAAGAGAAAAGAAAGCATTCAGGAAGTACAAGGAATCATAGAAGGAGCAGGACAGAGAACTGTATCAGTTAAAGCAAAAGGAAGCTGGGAAGGCAGTCAGAACAGCAAAGGCCCAAACCGAGGAAAAGATAGCCAACTCAGTTAAGAAGGGGGATAAAACCTTTTATAGGTACATCAGGGAGCAAAGGAAGACCAAGGGAGGGATAGTGAGGCTTAATAAAGGGAGGGAGGGTGGGCAGAAGGAGACTGTGAAAAGGCAGAGATACTAAACAAATATTTTTGCTCAGTATTTACAAATGAAGAGGGGGAGGTACATAAAACAAACAGCAGTAACACTCTGGATACAGAAGTTGATACCAGCCCATTTACAGAAGAAAGGGTTCTGAAAGAACTCTTAAAACTGAAGGTGGACAAACAATGGGGCCTGATGGGATTCATCCCAGAATCTAAAAGAGCTAAGGGCAGAACTAGTGACACCACTGACTACCCTTTTTAACAAATCATGGGAGGATGGGGTGGTACCCGTGGACTGGAGGAGGGCAGATGTGATTCCCCTTCACAAAAGTGGGAGCAAGGCAGAAGCAGGAAACTACAGACCTGTTAGTTTAACCTCAGTGATAGGGAAAATGATGGAATCACTTCTGAAGGAAAGAACTGTCGAGTATCTAGAGGCCAGAGGGGCACAGGACCCTAGGCAGCATGGATTCACAGCGGGAAGGTCATGCCAGACAAATCTGATAGATTTCTTTGACTGGGTGACCAAAGTAGTAGATCAGGGAGGGGCTGTGGACATGGCCTACCTAGACTTTAGCAAGGCATTTGACACAGTTCCACACAAAAGATTAATATACAAGTTAGCCAGCCTGGGTAAATAATTGGCTGGAGAATAGGACACAGAGAGTAACCACTCAGAAGAAAGGAGGTTACTAGTGGAATTGCAGGGGGTTCAGTATTAGGACGGTCCTCTTCAATATCTTTATAATGACATTCGCGGAAGGACTGGAAGGAAAAGTATGTCTCTTTGCAGATGACACTAAGATCTGCAACAGAGTTGATGCACAGGGTGGGGTGGAAAGGATGAGAAGGGACTTGGCAAGGTTAGAGGAATGGTCAAATGTATGGCAGCTTAGATTCAATGCTAAGAAGTGCAAGGTAATGCACCTGGGAAACAAAAACCCAGAGGAAGAGTACACAATGGGGGTGAGATACTAACAACAACAAAAATGGAAAATGACCTGGGGGTAGTCATATCAGATGACCTAAAGGTGGGCAAGCAATGTGAGAGGGCAGCAAGGAGGGCTGGGGGTTACTGGGATGCATAGGGAGAGGCATCACCAGTAGAAAACAGGAAGATATTATCCCTCTGTACAGACAGCTGGTGAGACCCCATCTGGAGTACTGTGTGCAGTTCTGGAGACCCAATCTCCGCAAAGACGTAGACAGGATGGAAGCTGTCCAGAGGAGGGCAACTAAAATGGTGCAGGGTCTGCACCGGAAGACATATGAAGAGAGACTTAAGGAGCTTAATATGTATAGCCTCGAGGAAAGGAGGGAGAGGGGGACATGATAGAAACTTTCAAGTACCTCAAGGGAATCAACAAAGTCCAAGAGGGTAGCATCTTTCAAAAAAAGAGGTGTGCAAGAACAAGAGGGCACAATTTGAAGATGGGGGGCGGCTCAGAGGTAATTTAAGGAAGTATTTTTTCACAGAGAGGGTTGTGGATGCATGGAACGGCCTTCCGGAGGAGGTTGTGGAGTCAAAATCGGTGGTGGAATTCAAGCATGCATGGGACAGCCATAAGGCAATTCTAGGGTGTGGGGATAAGAAGAAGTAGGCTGCTGGTTAACTAGGATCTGCAGCTTATCCAGTAGGTAGGGAAATGGGCAGACTGGGTGGGCCAAGCGGTCCTTATCTGTCGTCAAATTCTATGTTTCTATGTTACTATTCCATCATGGCCAGCATTGGAAAATGGGGAGAGACCAGAGAGCAATCTCTGCATCTCTTGAGCTGTCACAGCCCTGAAGTGGAGGAGCAGATGACAGACAGGAGCTGGTGAATGGGCAGTAACCGGGTTGCAGCTATCCCGATCAGTCAAGGAGGATGAAGAGGTAAATGCAGACAAGTCAGAGAAATGCAAGTTAAATGCATTTACGATGGTAAGGGGATTGTTGCAGCTAGCTCCATCAATGAGTATATCGGTAGTCTCTGAAGAGGAGGAGCCACTGACAATGTTTTTAATGTTCCTCCAGAAACTCCTGGGGTCTTTAGCCGAATTCAGCAGGGCAGCTTTGCAGAATTTGCTTTTGGCAGTACGTAGCGTTTTTTTACACTCATTTCTGAGCCTCCTGTACTGCTGAAATATGGCCTGGTCCATCGTGACCTTAAAATTGGCCCAGCACTTGTCCCTGGTCCTCATGAGGGCAAGAAGGCTCCCATACAACCACTTGGTAGCTGACCTCCTAACCCTCCTCCTGATGAGAGGGGCATGTTTATTCTGCAGGGCCCCAAAGGCACTGAGAAAGTGACCCACTGCTGTGGAGCAGGAGATCATCATGAAAAGAGCCAAGGTCAAACTTGGAGAAATCCCTAACCTGAATGATTTTGTGAGGAACTTTCAGGAAGGGGATCTTTCACACACAGTACACTGGGGAGTGGTCAGAGATGGAGTCAGGAAGGATACCCGACGAGCTAATCCTTTCGGGCATGTTTGACAAGACCCACTCTAGGAGGGAGCCTAAACCACCATTGGTGGACAACCTAGTTGGTTCCTTGATGAGCTGAGACAGTGAGAGACCTGCAAGCAGGGGCTCATACGACTTCATATTCCCACCAAGCCAGTTTATGTTGAGATCACCCAGGATCAATAACTCATTATCCCCAGCCATTGATCCAACGGAATCAAGGAGGAAGGACAATCCTGACGTACCCCCCATTGAGGGATTATACATACATATAATATGTAGCCTCTTTGTGTTCCCAAGTAACAGTACAGTGTGTAATAGTTCACAGGAAGACTGCAGTGGCTGTTGGCTGGACAGAACTGACAGGTTGAGATGACTCCTGCAGTAGACCAGAATGCTGCCCCCCCCCCCCTCTTTTTTGCCTGCCGGTCCAGCCTGACAAAGTCGTAGCCAGGAAGCGCACATGCTGAGTCCGGGATTGATGGTTTCAGCCAGGTTTCAGTAACTCCAAGGATGTCAGGTCTATGGTGAGTTACCCAAGCAAGGAGCTCAGCCTGGTTGGGCAAGAGACTACGGATATTTAGGTGGGCAATGTTCAGCCCTTTGCCAGACATCCAGCCCACTGGCAAGGGTGAGGTCTGATAGCAAGGGCCAGAGTTAGGCTCAATGTCTCCTGCCAGGGCAAGGGTCACCAGTAAGAGCCAAAGGAGATGTCTTAGAGGTGGGGGGGGGCCAGCCCTGGCAGGTGGCTTGTGCCCAGATCACCTGGTTATTGTAACAAGATCCAGGAAACACCTGCGATCAAGACAGCAGATTGTCAGGGAAGGCAGTACAGCACAGGCTATCAGGTTGGAAAAGGTGAAATCCAACTCCTCATGCTGGACGTTGGCAAACCAGGGGGCCCCCCCACAGGAGGAGTGCCACAAGCAATGGGTAAAGGGAGGCTTAGTACAATAAGCAGACAAATGGTAAGGGAGCAAGTGAGTAAGATGGGCGTAGCCCCCTTTAAGAGAGGCACGAGGACCCCCAGACCAGTGTCAGGGCTTAGGCCAGCTTTGAGCCAGGCAGCAATGAGGGGACCTCGGGAGGAGGAATTAGAAGCACTAACAAGACTGCCCCCCCCGAACTACCAAGAGGTCAGCAAGGAGGTGTACGACCAACAGCCGCCACCACCACCACAGTAAATGGATCACTCACCCTTAGTGAGAGTGTAGATTGCGACCAGTATTGTACTCTCCCTTATGTAGGAGGACAGCAATAGCCACTAAAAGGGGACTGAGTTACACAACGTTAAACAATTTTAGAATAGGACGCCTAGGCAGATCAAGCAGTCAGTAGTTATATGTGCAGTTTCCTACTACAAAATAAGAAAAGGCCAAGCCCACTCTGGGTGAGATATTCTAGGTTATGGCCTGAGGAGGGACTGAAATGAGTAAATCACATAAATCACATAGTAACCCCACATTATAGGACATACCTTAAGCCCCAGCAGCATAAGGGGCAGTAAAAGGTCCCCCCCCCCCAAGGATGCAGGACCAGCAACAGCACAGCAGGACTATGCAACTGATAGCAGATATGCACAGATCAGTTCCCCACAAGATACACAATAGGATTAGAACCACCAGGAATAGGGATCAGGAAATCGGATTGGGTGAGTTACAGATAGTGCAGTCACTGCCTACCACTCCATTTATGAGGAGAAGCAAGGGAGCCAGAACTAGAGCTAGACTGAAACCAGGGCACAAGTTTCACCACTAAACTTGATCAGTCATGGGGCGTGGCCAGAGAAAATTTAATGGGAGGAGGGAACAGGGTGAGTGGGCAGGCAACTTTTCCCCGGGTCCATACAACACAGTAAGAACAGTAGTAGAAGGAGGATTATTGCTAGTAAAATATATAAATTACTTTTTTCTTCCCCCCCCCCAACAAGTTGTTCCAGCAATCAGCAGTATGCTCAGCTCCTGCTGAAAAGCAGGGGAAAGTCTCTTAAAGGCGGTCTCAGGGGAGGTTCACCCTGTCAGCGACTGAAGAACCGAAACTGAAGTTTCCATAGGATAACACTGTAACTTTAACAAACCACACAACAAAGGAAAGATATTGCTCTTTTGACATAATTGGAAGCACAAGGCCCAGAGTGCCCTGCACTTCCACAGCAATGTAAATATATACATCTATGGAGGCATGGAAACACAGGGCCTGGAGGGCCCTGCACTCCCACAGGCAAATGAGGATATGATTATTCTAGCTCAAAAACTAAGGTAATTCATTGCAGAAAACTTTGTTAATGCACTAGTTAGGGTTAAAGTGACAAAAGTAAGGAAATGTGCTGTTAGGGTTCCCAACCCTAACACTACACCCTGCAGTGGGCAACAGGAAAAAAAAAAATCACAGTTTGATGTCTCCTGCATCTTTGCAAATCAGGCATGGGGTGTGCCTTGGGGTTGTCAACCCTAACACTCACCCCATTCTCATATACTGTACACATCTCAGCTTGTTTACTGATGGAATGGGGTGAGCGTAAGGGTTGACAGCCCCAAGACACACCCTACGCCTGATTTGCAAAGACGCACACACCCTACGCCTGATTTGCAAAGACGCAGGAGAGGTCAAACTAATGTTCTTTTCCTGTTGCTGCCTGCAGGGTGGGATCGTGGTGTTAGGAATCCTAATACCACATTTCCATACTTTTGTCGCTTTAACCCTAACTAGTGCACTAACAAAGTTTTTTTTACAATGAATAAAGTACATATACACACATACATGCAACATTAGTGGTGCTACATTTTCCCTAATGAATATATTTATTTTGTTATCTAGCTTCCAGAGACACATTTATCTCAAGGTTAGGTACGGCACAGTGATTATCCTCAACCTATGAACAAATCAGAGTGCAACTTTCACAGTGCTGATGATATCACAATAGCTCTGTGCATCACTGTGGCCAGCAGTTTAATGTAAGAAAATCAGTTAAATCTTCACACAAACAGTAGATTTAAAGAGCAGCTTATGTCTTCAGGAGAACTTTAACAAAATATAATATTTAGACATATTTTAGTTTGTATTTCACATTAGTTCTATATTTCTTTTCCCCATTACTGAGGCCATTTGCATGAAAACTGGAGCTTTGCACCTAAAGAGTTCATCTATGCCCACTACTTTCTCCCTACCTGAGGTCATAATGCACTGCTTGTGACATCACAGTTACTCCCATGGCAACAGACTGTGATGTCACAATAGAGGATTACAATTTCAAGCAGGGAGTAAGCTATACAGGCAGATACACTCTAAGGGATAAAGATCATGTATTCATGCAACTTTCCCCAGTACTAAAAATTGAGCAGGAGAAATTTGTGTAATTTATATGGCATGCAAGCTGACTTGTACCCAAAATATTATCTTTTTAAAAGTTGTCTTTGAGATGTCAGCAGCTTTTTAAAAGTTATAACTGTAAAGCAGATGCACACACTGAATACACAATGGCTTGACTCAAAATATACAGTGCATCTCCTTTTTTGAGCAGACATGACTTTCATTACTCACTAGCGGTGGGGGCTTGCCCCGTCACACAAGACAAATTGCATATTTTGAGGGAGATCATTGTGTATCCCCAATACACTGTATACGTAGATAAAATGCAAATAAAAATGTCAAGATAAGATGATGGCAATACTAACAATAAGATACGTGATCTTGTTGCTAGTGAGTCATAACTGATATCTTGAAGGTCACGTACATCACAGTAGAATACTGAACCAATCATAGGGCATGTTACGCTATGTTGATGACATCACAGTAGCACAGTACAGCATTGAAGATAACACCACAGTGAAACATAAATCTGCACAGTAACAGCAGATTTTAGTTGTAATTAATAAACTGATGAATAAATAGAATATGTTATAGCTGTGCTCAGAATACGCAGTTTATCACTTGTGAGAATGTAGGATTTATAACTCAGTCATTGCTCCACCATTTTTGAGATTTTTGTCTTGCCCTTCTCACACTAGATGATAAATTGCATATTTTGAGTTGGGCTATAGCGTATATACTGTATATATATCATATTACATAATTCTCATGCATTCACTGTTATTTTGCTAGTCCCAGTCAAACCTTGCTTTTATTATTTTTTTGAAAACCATTATTTTTTTGTTTTATTTTTTCCTCCTCATTCACTGAAAATACCACCAACAGCTTAATCTGGTTCAAGGTCAGTTGGCATTCATCTGTAACCCCCTCCCCCGGGTCGTGCATGAAAATAGGCATAATTTGTCTAGTGCACTTACCTGGTCAACAAAAACTAAATAAATAACCAACCTTGCTGTTATAGTGGAGGTCAAAACACAGAGAAGGCTCCTCCACTCATCCTCTCAGCTGCTCTTAACAGTTCCAAGGGCCTTTTCTGTTGCTGGGTAGAGATCATTTGCCTCCCTTGCACCTAGACTATGGAATAGTCCTAATTTTAGGTCCTTAAAATCCTCCCTGAAGGAGCATCTACTTGCGAGTTCTCAGTGTGCTTGTTTTGCTGAGGTTCACATAGTGGTCCTGTTCTAGTTTGCTGCTGTACTGGTTTTTTATTCTCCTTTTTTCAAACCTAAGTTGTATCTAGTACCAACATTGTTATAATTTTTGGCATACTCTGTTGTGAATTTTTAAGTATGTATTCTTGTAAACCCTTGTTCTTTCCTGGTCATGTACGACTATGTAATTAATTCTGGGATACTCCTAAAAAAAGGGACACCTTGTCTCAGTGAGCCCACCAGGTTACAAAAATCCAATAACTAGCTAACTAAATAAATAAAATTACTCTTTTTGACAGAGTCATGGCTGGTCAAGTGAGGCCCCATCCACACTACACCGCTGAGACCCTGTAACGGACAGAAATCGTTACAGCTGGGGAGCAGTACAGTGTGTCCACACTGCAGTGGTGACTGGTACGAGACCGGTACCGCCAGTCCACACCTCAGGAACCGGGCGACCGTTACCACAGCTCCCAATCCCACAATGCAGCTCACGCTGTGCTACGGGCCCTGCAGGGGACTGTTACCGCCTGTCCACACTACTGCCGGTAACGTTACCGAGACGGGACCGGTTTCATAACCATTGTTGAAACCACCTCATATGTGGTTTCAACAACAGGTATGAAAACGCCTTCTGTAATGTTACAGGTGTAAATGCAAACCACTGCGGTAGCGGTTTGGGCACTCTGTAATGTTACAGAGGCGTAGTGTGGACAGGGCCTGACATGTGATGGGGGTGTTGTCATATACTTTCCTAACAAGGCCACATCTGGGCCATTCTCAGCAGAACACACAGCCAGTTCATTCATAACAGGCAGGGCTTAAACCAGGATTAGCAGGGCCACCTTTTCTTCACTAAAGGCAAAAGCTTGGCAGCTGAAGTAAAGAAGAAACTCCATTCACTCATGCAGTCACTCCAGTGTTTGACCTCAACCTGAACGTGTCCAAACCCTTCACCTGCTGATAGTATTCACACTCACCAATTAGGTTTCTGATCCACTGAGGTCGTTTCTGGGCAGGTATGTAGACACCAAGGAAATAAACTGGCACTCCTGAGAGAGCAATGCCAATTCCAATGAGAGAGTTCAGGGTGTCGCTGTAGAGGGGGACAGCAACGAGGAAGATGGTGCAGCAGCAGAATATGATGGGGAACACCAGACTTAGCTGTAAGAAACAACATGTTTGACTTAGGATGTGATCAACATAAGTGAGTCTGCCTTCGTTTACAGCAACAGGTAACATTACCGGAAACATTTTACCCACACCTTTTTATCTCACTGTAGATAGCCCTTTTCCTCCTGACTTGCAAAATGCCCTGTTTCCCATTTTGAGTCTCTTAGCATTTTGTTTTGATAGATTTTAAATAATTACAGGAGAGCTCCAGTTTATGGCTGCAGCAAGATTTTCATCAGTATTGCCACCTATACCTAAACTTGTATTGCTGAACATCAGTTTTCCCGTGACTAAGATGAACTAGCATGCTGCAGACACTGCTTCCAGACCTTATGGGACCCTGGGGAACAGCAGGACTAACTCCAGGCCACAGAACTGGTGCTCCAGCATAGTGAACATTAACAAATGTGGCATCATATACCATAATTCATCAAACAGAAGCCGCAGCTTCTATTAAAATATTGTATGTTGACCTGCGACTTGTACTGCAATTTCAGATTTTTACGTGTGATAAAGTGTATTGTAACTGGTCTACTTCATAGCACAATAAGTAAAACAAACATGAACCAAGGATCATAAATTTAAAAAGAACTGCAGTAGTAATCATATTTACTGAGATAAAAAAAATCACAGATTCCCACCTACAGTACTTTATCTACGTGTCTTTGACCATAATTAACAGCTGCGTCTTCTGAGGGTGGCTTTTATTAAGTATTCATTGTGACCTGTGGTTTCTATTTAACGATGGCTTTTATTCGATGAAATACGGTAAATGAATTTAGAGCACAATTATTTAAACAAACTTACCACTTGGTACAATAAATCTAATACAGTATTTTTCTGACTTGCTACACAACAGGGTAAGTTTTTATGTGGACTATTTTATTACTGTACATGTGGACTAATGTCTGAGGAATGTTAACTAGGCGCCATCTTGGCTTTCCTTATGGGCTTGTTCGATTAGAAATGTGACTGATCTGCTTGTGATGCTAATGACTGGGGCTTGTGGCCCAAGCCTGGTTCGCCAGAGGGCCAGCATCCAGAAGGGTGGAGCATCCCATGAGATGCTCACCACCAGGGAGGAGGAGGAGGAGGAGGAAGGATCTTGCATCTCACTGCAATAGCGCCACCTGGCTGACCACCAGTGACAGTGCATCTAAGACCATACACATTCGGTAAGGGTTGATGCATGCCGAAGTCAGCTGCAGTGGGCGTGCTGGCACCATGCAGTTTTATCACACCCGGCCTCATGGGTCAGACTGGAAATGGGGAAAATAGGAACAGCCACCCTGTACACAGATGGTGTTCCTGCTGCCCACCATGGCCATCACAGGTTCCACATCCCTCGGGCACCTCTCAACCCAGAAGCCAAGAGATCTGCCCATCCAGCTAGTCTCAAGTTCGATATTGAGGGGGGGAATGCATGCCAAACAGCTGATATGGGGGGAGCACAACCTCAGAGGGTTCATTCTGTGGAGCGGAGGGGCCACGGGGGGGGAGAGCATACTTGGGACAGGACTCAGTGACCAAGACACGGTTATGAGGGGCTCAGCCCCAGGAGTAAAAAGCATGTCTAAAGGAAAAAGGTCAGCCTGGTAGCATAGCGGTAGCGGTACCAGTCGTTACATCAGTAACCCAGGTTAGGGAATGGACTCTAGTCATTTGGGGGTTGGCCAGGAGAGGGAGTATTGAGCATCCCAGAGACAGCTGTCCTCCCTCGGGGTGCAGGGATGCTGCATCCTGCTGCCTGACTGCCACCTGGATAAGGTCAGGAGATAATACAGCGGGTGCACAAAATTTGGGAAAAAGGACTGCGGCTGGACGCAGTCACGCATGTGCACCACTGCAGTCATGCAGCAGGATCACCGTATTGCACCCTCAGGGAGGAAACATGAAGGGGAAATCCACGGCCTGCTAGAGACGACACAGACAGCACCTGCAGACCCAAGCATGACTGATGACGCAGGCCACCACTCACTACGGTGGTCCTGCTTAAATGGTGGTTAACCTGCAAGGCGAAACGTTGGGTTGCTAGGGTCTTCTGAAAAAGAAATTAGAAAATACAAATTGAAACACCTTTTTGTGAAAAACTAAACAGGTGTGGCTGGCTATTTCTTCAATTTTCTGGAACTAACTCCACCAGCCCCCAACAAATAAACACTGTTACTGGAAGGGAACCCACATTCCCAGGATTAGTTAATCCACAAGACCATGAGAAGGTTGGTCATGGGGCTAGGGGGAACCGTCGGGACTGAGTAGTAGAAAAAGCAGGACAGCAGAAAAAAGAAATATGACTGATCATAATCATAAGCTTTGTACATTCTATATGGAAATACCAGCATTATTCCATCTCATGTGTGGGCTTACTATTTCTGATTATAAACTGGCTAAAGAAAGTCCTGCTGCCTGATATTTTTTTTAAATAAAGAATTTAATTAAGGTTTGACATGGAACAGCAACTAGTAGCAGCAAGGCAAAAAATCATCAAACCAGCACAAATGGTACGATGGAAAGGCATTATTTATTTATTTATTAGCTTTTGGTAACCGGGTAAGTGCACTAGGCACCAGTCACCAGTCCATTCACAGAGTAGGGGGTCCTAAAGGAACTCTTGAAACTAAAAGAGAACAAGGCAATGGGTCCAGATCAGATACATCCCAGAATATCACGGAACTCAGAGAGGTGCTGGGGGCACCATTGACAACCCTATTCAACAAATCACTAGAGGACAGAGTAGTGCCAGAGGACTGGAGGAGAGCGAATGTGGTTCCACTGCACAATTCCCTGCCTATTTTCAGGCATGATATTAGATTTTTAAATAGTGAAAGTCATCCTGTGCCAGTTTTAAAATTTAATGCAGCACCTGTATTTACATATTAGAAATCATACTTCAGCCCTGGCAACACTGGAGATCCAATTCCTTTACTTCCTGATTCATGAAAATGCCCCCACGCTATGATGTCCTCTAAGGGAGAGTGTGGGGGCACACCCCATTCACACCAATGGGGATCGATTTTGCGTGGTTTTTAAAAACATATAATGGCCATTTTGAGGTTAATGAAGGACACTGCTCGACTAACAAGATCCAGGATGGTCTACCACTGGAGAGCATCCCACATCTTCTGGGTCACAGTGACCAGCTGGTCAAATTGACCATGATGCCGAGTCCACTGGCTGGCCAGCTCCCATTGAAGGGGGTGCATATGCCACCGGGCCCATCGGACCACAGTGGTACAGGCCGCCATGTACCCCAGAAGGCACAGAAAGTCCCAAGCAGAGCGCAAGTGCCCAACCAGAAATGATTGGGCAAAGGAGGAGAGAACCTCCACTCTGTCCGTTGGGAGCCGGGCTCTGGCTCGGCAAGAGTCGAGCTCTGCCCTGATGAAGCATATCACCTGCAAAGGTGCGAGTTCCGACTTGGCCTCCCAGCTCTTGGCCTATTAACTGCAGAAACAGAAATGCACCTCAGTGATCACAAAGATCGAGCACCCAACAACGGGTATCCTGCACACTGGATAATATGACATAGTCAACACATTTAAAGATAACTATAAAGCCTTATACACTCCGGAACATCCAGAGTCCCCTGAGGTTATTGCTGCTTTCTTGACAAGCATCACTTTGCCCACACTAATCGAAGACCAGTAGAGATGCTTGGTAGAACCAATACGTCAAGAGCAACTTGAGGTGGCAATTGTCTGCTCAAAGACTATGAAAGCCCCAGGCACAGATGGCTATGGTGCTGAATTTTGTAAGATTAGTAAGAAATATATGCTAATCCCACTGCTTTGAGTCCTAAATGAGGTGCAGGAGGGTGACCGCCTCCCCCCCAACTGGGCAGAAGCAGCAATCTCCATTATTTTAAAGCCCAAAAAACTTGCAACTCTGCTCCTCTTACCGCCCTGTCTCAGTTTTGAACACTGACTATAAATACCTCATGTCAATATTAGCCCATAGAATAGAATTTATGCTACCCTCCATAATTGCACTAGATCAGACTGGATTTGTACAAAAGTCTACAACCAGTGATAATACTAGAAGAGCATTATACTTGCTACATGAGATGCACACCCGTTACTCCCCGTTGCTGCTGCTCAGCCTAGATGCTGAGAAAGCATTTGATAAGAGTATCCTGAAGATTCTTATACTCCAAGATGGAAAAATTTGGCTTCCCTGACCCTATTATAAAGCTCTTACAAAATCTCTATGCAGCCCCCCTGGGCATGTGTTAAGGTCTCAGGACACCGCTCAGAGGACTTCGCACTGCCCTGGGGAACCAGACATGGCTGCCCTCTCTCCCCACTCCTGTTCACATTGTATATTGAACTATTGGCAAAAGCAATCGGGGAATCTACGGAGATCGCTGGGATCCGGATTGGGGGGTACCGAATTGCCTTATATGCGGACAACGTACTATTATATATAGATAACCCCATCACCTCCTTGCCAGCAACCTTTAATATTATAGAAGAATATGGATCTATATCAGGTTATAAGGTTAATACCACTAAAACTGAAGCCCTCATGTTTAACTTCCTCCCACCACCTCAACTTAAGGTGTTCTATCCCTTCCACTGGGACCTAGGAAAAACTAAAATATCTAGGAGTTTACCTTGCTCACTCCCCAAACAAAGCATTCCAAAATAATTATACCCGCTTCATTACATAAACAACAGAGGACCTCACTAGATGAGGAGTACTTCCCCTTGGCCTCTCCAGAAGAACAGATGTACATATGTTTATACTTCCCAGGGCACTTTATTTATTTCAAAATATCCCTACAGCTCTTCCCCTGCATTTTTTCAAACAACTGAATAAGTTAATGTCACGTTTTATCTGGGCTGGGCAACGTCCCCAGGTTAAGCTTCTCTCCCTGTGTATGCCTCTGGAAAGGGGTGATCTTGCCTTACTGCACCTCAAGTCATGCTACTGGGCATCCCACATTAGATTCATAATACTGCACCAGTTGGGCTTCCCTCGCACAATATGGTTAGAGACAGAAAAGGAGTCTCAACCCGCCACAGAGTTCTACGGTGGGCTCTATAATCTTGCCCAACAGGCATGACCAGCAGATGCTCTCCCCCAATGGACCTTGAATCAGTTTAGAATCTGGACCACAATCAGAAAGGCCTTGCATTTAATCCCCTTTCTACCCCTGATCTTCCCATTTTCTCACATAGAGAACTTCCTTCCAGCATGCACAGGTTTAGCTTTCCGGCAGTGGGCTAGGCTGTCCCTAGAATATCTTACACAGTTCACATCTGGCCCCCCATTTTACTCTTTTGCTGAGGTGCAGCAACAGTATGGGCTCCGATAAAGTGATTTCTACTGATACCTTCAAATTAGACATTATTTTGACACCCTTTCACTAGGAGCTCACCATCCCAAGTCACACCCAGCACTTATCTCTGCCTTTGGTACCATACTAAGGACAGGGATGACTGAACATCTCATATCCGGCCTATATAAAGCCTTGTTAGACTCAATGGAGGATCCCTTTATCCATACCCTACAGACTTCGCAGGAGGAGCTGGATTGCCAAATAACCCTTGAACAATGGAGTGTGTCTTGTGGCATCTCCTCTCGGGTCACCAGTTCATCCCAATAGAAGGAGTACTCCTGGAAACATCTGATAAGATATTTCAGGACCCCAGTTATTACAGCGCACTACCAGACAGACAGACATCGCATCACAATGCTGGAGAAACTGTGGAGAGCCTAAAACTTACCTAACACATGTGATGTGGACCTGCCCAGCTCTTCAACCCTTCCTCCGGACCCTCCAGCTTGAACTGGAGGAGCTCTATAGTGAACCTATATGCCTCTCGGCAGACATGTTTCTACTGATGAGGTTCCCGAGAGGATACTACAGACCACTCCACTGGTACCTACTGGGCATCCTACTGACAGCGGCGAAAAAAGCTATTACCAAGATGTGGCTGACTACATGGGTCCCTACCACTAAGAACCGGAGAAATATAGTTAACCAGATATATAAGATGGAGAGGATAACTCATTCATTAAATGATAAAAGCGAGCTGTGTTCATCTAGATGGAACCAATGGATCATGTATGCGATGACTAAAGATCCTGATTTTGTGCCCTGAGGAGATCCTTCCTCCCTTTCATTCCCTTGGGGACCTTCACTTCTCTGCTCCCTGCCAACCAACTCCCCCCTCCCCCCTTTTTTTCTTTTCCTTCCCACGCAGTCTGTTACCTTCACCCCTAACATATGAAGTTTGAAGTGACATAAACCCGCCCCCTTCCTCTGTGATGGGACGAGCCAACGTAAACAACAGATTGCATGCTATACAGTAAGATAACCTAGATACATACCCAATGTGGTCTGCATAAGTAAACATCCCCCCCACTCTGTAACATGAGGGTTGGGGACTTAATGAAAATTGGATTATGACAAGATGCATGCCGTCTATGAATTTCATGTAATTGAGCTAACACCGTATTGCTTGTATATAAAATTAATTATTTTTGTAACCACTGTATTGGTGCTGTATGACCTGAAAAGTTACTTAATAAAAAATACATTTACAAAACAAAGTACCTCAGGGGGGGGGTAAACAGGATTCAGGAGGGCAGCATATTTCAGAAAAAGAGATGTGCAAGAACAAGGGGTCACAATGTGAGGCTGGGGGGAGACTCAGGGAACATAAGGAAGTATTTCTTCACAGAAATGGTGGTGGATGCATGGAACAGCCTCCCTGCAGAGGCTGTAGAGGCTAAAACAATAGGGGAATTTGAGAATGCATGGGATAGACAGAAGGCAACCATAGTGGTAGGAAAGAGAAGGTAAGCTGCAGATCATTTAGGATCTGGAACTTATGCAGGTAGGGAAATGGGCAGACTAGGTGGACCAGACAGACCTTATCTGCTGACAAATTCTATGTTTTTATGTTTCATTCCTAATAATGCCCAGAGTTGTGTGTATATTCACCAATGAATGCATCTCATCCCCAGTTGTGTGTTACATATGATCAGGTAATTAACTTCTGTATGAAATCTGCTATACAAACAAACACTAAATAGATATATAAAAATGAAGAAAACAGTAAACAAAAATGAACTAAAGGGATAAACATCACATTCTTATGGACAATTAAACAGGCGGCAGCTGCTGGAGTAAAAGAACGCTTCAGCAAAGGAGTGAGTTGGGAGCCAGTCAGGCTCATTGCCTGGGTGAAAAAAACTACCTGACAACTTTGGGACTCTTTGGTCAGCTGGAAGCTGGTTTTCCTGCACTCTGCCTCTTTGACTGAGGTCCTCCAATCAGGAGGCTTGCCAGTCGCGGTGGGTGGGAGTTCGTCACATTGTTTCTAGACTGCGGCCTAAAGGTGCTCCACTGTGGTCCTTTAGCTGAAGGGCTGTGGCTTAAGGACATCACACTGTAGGTATCAGTGTGGGGTGGCAGTCATCAGGAGATGCTGCACCCCAAGAGTGACACCCTAAGCAGCCCTGATACTTAATAAGGTACATGTGAAGTGGGAGGGTGTTCAGCTGTGAGAGTGCAGCATGCAGCATCAAGGCATTGAATAATGTAGATAAACAATGGGCTGAATCATACTCGATATAAACCGATTGCACTAAGGGGTGGGTAAGTAGTATACATTTGAAAACTGGGCTAAAGGATGTACAGTGTTCTTTATTCTGAACTTAATAATATGCATTGATGCTGGGGAACATTACTGATTAACACTGTGTTTAAGTTAATACTTAATGTATTAAGGCTTGACAAGCAGTCACTGATTAGTTAGTGTGGTGGTAACACCCTAGTGGGATAGGCCCAAAGCTTCCCAAGGTAAGTGGGTAAAACAGGGAGATCAGAATTAAGGTGTATGACGGAGGATCAGGCAAAAGCAGGAACAGGTAAGAAGGTTAAGAAAGTGAAAACAGGAGACACACACCCAATCTAAGGTAAGGTTACAGAACAGTTTCAAGGAAGAAAAGGGGTGCACTAGGAAGAGTACAGAGACCCTCTGCCCACCCAGGGGCAAGCAGATCTGCCGCCATTCCCTCCGAGGATGCCTAAACAGAGGCAGAGCGGCTGGACCATGGTGGGCTCCAGGAGTGTGAGGCTGGGGGAAATAGTGCATGCTCCTTCATCTATACCAGTGAATAACACCTTCGCCTTACTGGCAGAAATGGGCAGCCAAGAGAAGGTACTCATCACAGTGGAAAGGGAGGAGGTGGGGTCCTCAGAAGTGGAGGCCACAAGGAAGGAGTGACAGGCCCCACATAAAGAGGAAGCAGTTGCTGGTGGGGGACTCAGTTGTGAGCCGGATAGACTTCGGAGACTGGTGGGGTAGAGAGGTGAAGTGCTTGTGGCGTGCCTCAACTGGGGATGATGGAGAGTGGATCCTGTGGATCGCTACGGCAGTAGTAGCTGGGAAGCAGTTCTATATCATTGTCCATATTGGGACAAATTATATAGCATGGGAGAAGGGAGAATTAGTGAAGGGTAACTTCATGGAGCTATGGAGTTACCTCAAGCAGGCAGCATACATGGTGCCTTTTTTCAAGGCGCTACCTGTGCATGGCCAGGGAGAGGCAAGGACATGCCACACCATGCCATTTAATGAATGGCTGAAGGCATGGTACATGAAAGATGGTTTTGGTTACATCAGGGACTAGGGACCAACGCAGCAGGATATGGGCCTATGCCCTTCTAGGAAGAGGACCGCAATCCTTGATGGCAGGTCTAAATGCTACATGGACGAGCATTTAAACTAAACAGGGGGAGGCGGTATTACTAAAGGTGACAAAAATTGCCTCCCCCAGATGGTAACATGTTAGGGAGGGAAGATGCAAGGGGAGAAAACTCCCCTACAGCAGCTGTGCAGAATGGCAGGGACTGGGACAGGAAAGAAGAAAAGGGGAATATAACTCAGGTGGGGGAGGACAGAGGATTGAAGGGGACCAGGAATGGTGAAAGCAAAAAGAGAAGGGGTGAATCAAGGGGCAAGTCATGGAACAACACAGGCAGGAATCCGAATGGGAGTGGGAAGCAGGGTAGCAGATGGGGAGGAAGGGGAGGGATGGTATGGAAAGCGATGTACACTAATGCAAGCAACCTTGGTAACAAAAATTCCAGACCTGGAATTTATCATGGCAGAGGCTAATCTCGATTTAGTGGCCTTAATGGAGTCATGGTATACTGAGCACCACAACTGGGATGTGACCATATCATGCTTCTCCCTTTTCAGGTGAGACAGAATTGGGAGGAAAGAAGGAAGGGTTATATTATTTGTGAGGGAGGGTAGCAAGGCAATGGAGGTACAATGGTACAAAAAGGAAATGGAGGGGCTGGAAGTTCTATGGGCCATCCTGGAGGCAGGCTTTGGGTCCACTACCCATACCGGAGTAGTGTACAGATCTCCAGCAAAGGGCGAGGGGATGGATAAGGCACAAGGGGAAGCCATCATCACAATGGCAGGGGAGGTGCTTCTAATTGGTGACTTCAGTCTGCCAGATGTTTGAGTGGAGCCTTCCAACTGCAGCTTTGGCAAGGAAAGTACAGTTATGTAAGAACTTACCGTAACAGTAGATCTTCGAGAACAGCTCTTGCAGCAGGTTACACCATTAGGACTGAAGCCAGCAGGCATCAGGACCCCACGGAAAAATTCTAGCTAGCTATCTTCAGCGGGGACCACCCCCAACGTCGGTCCCGCCTCCAACGTCAGGCTTGGTACAAAAGGGGGCGGTCCGCCAGACCCCCAGTTCTCCCGCCCGAGAGACTCCGCCAGGCTGACATCGAAATGGGAGACCGAGGTTCTCCGTCCAGAAGACAGAAAGGTATAAATCCCTGCTCAGAAAGACTGAGCCATGCCTCCTCTAAGGGGGAAGGTGGGCGGGAAGGTACCTGCTGCAAGAGCTGTTCTCGAAGATTTACTGTTACGGTAAGTTCTTACGTAACTGTACTATCTTACTTCGAGACACAGCTCTTGCAGAAGATTACACCATTAGGACTGATTCCCAAGCAGTAACGCTGCCAGAAATTCTGGGAGGAGGAAAATAGGAAAAGAATTCCAGGTCCTGAACCTAGGACAGGAGACCCTGTAGCACCGCCAGGCCGAAACCAGCCCTTCGCCGAGAGGCGATGTCCAGGCTATAATGCCTGATAAAGGTATGCACAGAACTCCAAGTGGCTGCAGCACATATAGCAGAGGTGGAGACGTTTCTGAGTGCTGCAAAGGAGGTGGCCACACCTCTAGTAGAATGACCCCGGACTGTGCCCGGAAGGGGCTTTTGTTTTATATCATAACAGTAAGAAATACACTGGACAAGCCAGCAAGAAAGGGACTGTTTGGATACGGGTTGGCCCATCATTCTCTCAGAGAAGGAAACAAAAGCTGCTCAGAACTACGAAGAGATTTAGTTCTGTTGAGGTAATACCTCAGGCTGCGGTGAACATCCAGGGTGTGAAGCAGAGCCTCTCCTCTATTCGAGTAACTCGGGAAGTTGACGGGAAGGTCAATATCCTGGTTCAGAGTAAATGAAGAAACCACCTTAGGCAAAATTTAGGGTCTGCCCTCAGGGATACTCTGTCCGTGGAAAACTAAATAAGGCTGTTTGCACATAAGAGCGTGAAGTTCAGATATTCTTCTCGCCGAAGTAACAGCAACTAAAAACAACGTTTTCCACAACAGAAAACGTAGCTCGCAATCCACGGCAGGTTCAAAGAGGGGGAGCGTGAGCTGTTCCAGGACAAAGAGCAGATCCCATGGAGGCACAGGGTCCTTAATAGGAGGCCTAAGGTGTAACACTCCCCTAAGAAATTCCCAAGAGGCGTCCAACTGAGCCACTGTACGATGTCCCACCGGGAGGTGATAGGCCGAAATGGCACAGAGGTACACCTTAATAGAGGAGTAGGCTAGACCCGAATGAAAGAGGGAGAGCAGATAATCCAAAATTACTCCCACAGGACAACCTAAAGGGGAAAAATCGCGTGCTCATGACCATAAACAAAACCGGCGCCATTTCATGGCATACATCGCACGCGCTGTCGGCTTTCTGGCTGCAGAAAGGACCTCTGCAACCTCTTGCAGACCCCGTGACGCAAGATGGCTATGTCTCGTAGGAGCAAGCATGCAGGTTCAATGAACGAGGTCCGATGGACAAGGAACCTTTCTCCTGAGACAGGAGGTGGGAGCTGAGCGGCAACGGGAGCGGGGTTCCAGATAGTTGCACCAACAAAGGAACCAGATCTGTCTGGGCCAGAACGGGCCACCAGGATCATGAGTGCGCGCTTCCCGCGCAGTTTGAGAAGAACTCTCTGGATCAACGGAAGGGAGGAAAGCGTAGAGGAATCTGTTCGCCCAGGAGAGGGATAACGGTCTCGCCAGAAAACACCAGGCCCTGGATCTAGCGAGCAAAAATTGGGCAGTTTTGCGTTGGATGGGGATGCGAACAAGTCTAGTTCTGGAATTCCCCATCGAAGAAACAGATCCTCTGCTACCTCTTGAAGAAGTTCCCACTCGTGGACTCTGGCCTGGGATCGACTCAGGCCATCTGCAATCGTGTTGTCCACCCCAGGAACATGCACAGAGATCAGATTTGCGCCGTGTCCGATTACCCAATCCCACACCCTCATGGCTTCCCTGAAAAGGGGGTAAGAGTGTGCACCTCCTTGTTTGTTGAGGTAATACATCACCACCGTGTTGTCTGTCTGAAGCAGAAGAGTACACGGTGGGATTACTGACTGAAAGGCCTGCAGGGCATAGAGAACCACTCTCATCTTTAGGACATTGATATGAAGATGAGCTTCCATCTGGGTCCACGTACCCTGGGACTTTACCCCGTCCAGGTGTGCCCCCCACCCAAGACCTGAGGCGTCCGTGGTAAGGGTTACCTCCGTGGATGGCGCTACGAACGGGACGCCCGTGGAGAGCGACCCTGGGACTAACCACCACTGCCAGTCTCAAATCACGGAATTCGTGATTCTGACCGGATGCTGCAAGTGGTCTTGCCTTTGGTCCCATTGCACTTTGAGCATCCACTGAGTTACCCGCATGTGGAGCCTTGCGAAAGGGACAGTAGGAATGGCTGCAGCCATGTGTCCGAGCAAGCGAAGGACCGACCTGGCAGGTACGATCTTGTTCGACGATAAATCCCTTATGAGGGATCTGATGCGCTCCGCTCTGTCGGCCGGAAGAAAAGCTCTTCCCTGAACAGTTCAGCAAAGGTCTTGCTTGAAGAAAATTGAATTTCTCGAAGAGAAGCACTTAAACCATGCGTCACGCACTAGACTGTAACCGAAGGGTCGAGACAAGCCAGTCGACAGCGGGAAAGAACTGGGGAATCTGGTAGGACCGCCCCCTTCTGTACCACGCCTGACGTCGGAGGCGGGACCGACGTCAGGGGCGGTCCCCACTGAAGATAGCTAGCTAGAATTTTTCCGTGGGGTCCTGACGCCTGCCGGCTTCAGTCCTAATGGTGTAACCTGCTGCAAGAGCTGTGTCTCGAAGTAAGATCAAGGACATCCTTGACTCCCTACAAGGGGCTTTTCTCAGGCAGATAGTCACAGAACCCACTGTGAACATGGCAGTGCTAGACCTAGTGCTTACAAGCAGGGATGGCATTGAAGGCATCACAGTGGTAAGTCCCCTTGTTATGAGTGATCACCGTACAGTGTGATTCAGCATAAAGACACGAGCACAGACAACCCATACAAGGATGAGGATTCTGGACTTTAGAAGGGCAGATTTTAAAGAAATGGATGACTGCCTTGGGAACTGCCTGAGGGGAGGCTGGGGGGAGTGGAGGCACAGTGAGGAAAAATAAGGGCCAACATAACTAAGGCAACCAACCTATGTGTGAAGGAAGAGCAAGAGCAGAAGGAAAAGAGACCATTATGGTTCTCCAAGGAAGTGGCAAGGGCAGTAAAAGAAAGAAGGGTTGCCTTCAAGAGGTATAAGGAAACACAGAGGGAGAAGGACAGGGAAGTATACAGTACCTAGCAAAGCAGAAGGAAGCAAGCAAGGTGGTGAAGGGGAACAAAGGCAAAGTCAGAGAAAAGGATTGCCTAAGCGGTCGCTACAGGGGGACAATACTTTCTTCAGGTACATAAGTGAGTAGAGGAAGGCAAGGATAGAGATAGGGAGAATTAGAAGGGTCAAAAGGGGAGTCTGTACAGAAGGGGACCACAAAAAAGAGCGGACATCTTAAATAGGTACTTCTGCTCAGTCTTCACAGTGGAGGGTGGAGAGGACGGATCACCAGGGAGAAGCAGGGCTGGGGGGGTGGATACAGGTCCATAGTCAGAGGAAAGAGTATTGAAAGGATGTGTAGCCCTGAAGGTGGACATGGCTATAGGACTGGACAGGATTCACCCCAGGATACTAAAGAACTTAGGGTGGTGCTAGCTGCCCTACTGACAGCCTTGTTCAACAACCCACTAGAAACAGAAGTGGTTCCAGAAGACTGGGGAAGGGCTGATATTGTCCCTAGACATAAGAGCAACAGGAGGGAGGGAGGGAGGAGGCTAGTAACTATAGGCAAGGCCCCTGGAATTGTGTGATTCTGCAGTTGCAGAATTTTCCACAGAATTTGCATCATGCCGCATAATTCATACAGTGCCACAGAATTCAATGTTTTTGGTGGCTCCCAAGTCCTTCTCCAAACCTGACTCACCAGCATGGGAGCTCATAGCTCTGCCCTCTGAGTCATCGTGCTTCCCCTTTAACTGTGGACTGTTAATCTCATCAGATGGTGACAAAACCTTAAAACCAATTAAAACTTAATACATTTTAAAATATGTTTTCTGGGTTCAAGCCAGAGCACAAAACCCATCAGTTTCCTTTGTTCCCTGGTGCTTCTATGTCACCATGCAGTGCCCCACCCCATCTCAGGCACCCCAAAACCTCACAAAATAAGGGACATGGTGCCAGGGCACATTAATAGACAGAAGCAATGTTTAAAATACTCTGTTTGCCTCTGGACTCACAGAAGTCCATTGAACAATATGTCTCCTAACTACAAGTCAATAGTCGTCATCACAGCGATAATTCCTAGGCACACTCCATGCAGCTACCTTGTCTGACTCGCTGTCCTCCTCTTGTAGTCTACTCGATGCTGGTCAAATTTTAAACAGCAGCTTAATACTATTAGTTGTGCTGCCCTCCTCCAGCCCATTCGACAACTTACCCCCACAGACAGCTACCAATGAAGCGTGGCATAAAAAGTTGTTCTTTTGTAAAAATTATGTTGCTTGTAAAATTAAAATTCAGCCCGCCAGCAAAAAAAGGACCGACTTCCGGGTGCACAAACCATGCCCCGACGTCAGCCCACACAGCCCTGTTTTGTGATGTCACAAAACGAAGGCTGCATGAGTGCACCCATTCATTTATAAATGGGGCCAATATTGTCACATAGCTAGGATTGCCCGGATTTTTCAACCGTGCCGATCGATCGACGCTTCATCAATCACTTTGATTTAAGAAAATCCCGACAGTAAATAATATAAAACTATGTGACAATATCGCCCCATTATAAGTGAATGGGGCACGCTCATGCAGCCCTCGTTTTTTTTTAAATCTCTATTTATCCACCCCCATCTCTGCAGGCTTCACATCATCGGGAGCACCCATGAAGTTTGCCCCCACTTCAGCCATCCTACCTGAGTCCTCCGATCTACCCCATGGAGCTGCAGTTCTTCCCCCCGGGTGGGGACGATGTGGGGCAGACTTACATCCCAAACAATTCTGGTTTCGTTGGGGACCACAGGACCAGGCAGGTGGGAACAATTAGGGGTCTGCTTCAGTGTTCCATCTTCCTAGAACCTGCAGAGTGATTTTTCCCTTGTTCTTAGGGGAGTGGCACGTACCCAGACACCATGGCATCACCGCCGACATCGCCACTCCCTATCCCTTAGATGTCAGCTCCACACTTGCCATGCCTCTGACTTCCACCAGAGGCCAGTCAAGCGCTGAGCTCGGATCCCCCTCCCTCCCGGGAGAGGAGAGCTGTCCTCTGGATGCTCAATCCTCTCCTTCCCCTGCTGACCCCTGACAACCTGGGCTCGTTCCTGAACCCAGGTCGCCAGCGTGGCGTGAGGTGTGGCATCCAATGCCTCAACCCTCAGTGCCACTGGACTGGCAGCGCAGCCCTCATTTTGTGACACCTCAAAACAGGTCTGCGTGGGCTGATGTGGGGGCATGGTTTGTGGACTGGGAAGACGGTCCTTTTTTTGCTGGCAGGCTGGATTTTAATTTTACGAACAAAATAACTTTTACAAAAGAAAGACTTTTTATGCCACACTTTGTTGGTAGCTATCTGTAGAGGTAAGTTATCGAATGGGCTGGGGCAGACAGCTACTAGGAAGCTGCTCTTTAACCAATAAAGGACCATTAGCCTCTTCCCTGCCCATATACACTGTAATTCTGTACAGAAAGGCAGAAATGGAATTGAAACCCCACTTCGTGGGGGTCAGATTCTATGCAAGTCCCCCACTGGGGGGGGGGAGAATCTACATAGATATTCCTGAAGGTACTTGCGGGTACTCATCAGTTTGTCCAAAGCTCTATTCCAGCAGGTCATAACAGACTCGTCATCTATTATAATGTACTTTTCTCATTGTTGACATTTAGATTTTGGAAATTCCAAATATTGTTCTATGGGTTAGAGGGGGTAACCCAGTAGCCTCTCTGCTCCCAGTACAGGGACAGATGGAGAACCCAACGCTCAGCAGAAGTAGTATTGTGGCTATTTCAGGATCTATGCAGTGTGGCTAGGCGGATGAATGGCCATCTCCAGAGCACCCTTTATGTAAAGGTTGGGCTCCTCTGGGGAGTCCCTCCCAAAAGTGGGCCCCGTCCTGTGCTAGGGCTAATGCACAATATGGGAAATGTGAAGTGGATGCTCGGATGTACCCAGTTTCCCACCGAATGTTTTGTGGAACAGCGCGTGTGTGTGTGTGTGTGTGTGTGCGTGCACGCATGCGCACACACGCACACGCCAGAGATTTAGCTAGGTAGCCCCTCCAGTTCCTGAACACAAGAGGAACATAAGATTAGCACCTCCTTTTCATATCATTCTCTTAAAAAAGCAGATCTTCCCTGGTTCCCATGTGAACATCCCTTCGCAATAGTAATGGGTCAAGCAGTTGTCCACGGCTGTGTGCGGATGATGGTCAATGGAAATCGATGCCTCTGCACATCTACAGTTGCTGTATGACCATTCTCTCTGATTGCAGGTAAAATCCTTTGAGATAGTGTGTATGAAAACAGCTACATTAGATATATATTGGATAAAGTATGGAATAATGTATGGGCAACGATACACAGCTAGGCTGTGTTTCCAGCGAAGGGTTTGAATGACATCATAAGGACCTTGAAAGCAAAGCTCTTTGCTCTAGAGATCTAAAGGGCCTTGATGTCATAAGAATTTCCAAGATGGAAACATGGCCGAGAAGGAATGGTTGCCCGTATATTATTTTATAGTATATGGTTAGGGCTTATTGTGTATGGAAAACAAAGGTTTTCCAAATCTTGTTGTAGGACAGTTCAAAGGTCAAAAACGTCGTTGTACTATCGCTCTGATGTCACATCGATAGTACAACAACTTTTCCCCCTTGAGCTCCTACCTGATTGGTGGAAACAGGCAGAGATTTAAAAAATACATACAAAAATGGCAGACTCATTTAGCGAGTGGTCTGGGGAGCAGACAGTGTGGACACAGACTACCATAATCGGGTTGGTCTGTCAAAAATATTAATTTGCTGTTTGTTTTTTTAACAAAATGGCACAGTTTCAGTAAAAGCAGAGTGGGACTATGGCGAGGAGCGCGGACATGACCGGAACATGAGCGCGTAACTGCAGCGAGGAGGAGGACCGTTATCTTACGGAAAGGGACTCGAGCGAGGAGGAGTGCAGAAGCGTGAACAAGGTATGAACCTTGTGTCTATTTTGGGGAACCACATACTAATAAAAACAGTGGATGGTCGCCCATCCACAGCGAAGTCTGTGTTTCCATCTCGGGAGTTGATGATGCCAGAGACCTCTCGAGCTCCACTCCCGAGGTCTCCATGACATCATCAACTGCCTCGATGGAAACACAGCCTTGTTATGGATGGCTGCCCACCCACTATTCTATATATAGTATATGGTTAGGTCATATTCTGTATAGAAATCAGTGACTGTTCAGAAGTTGTGTATGTTCCATCATCAGAGCAACTCTGTTTTCCCTTGTATCGACTCCTGATATAGTGTAATTTCGATCTAATAAACCCCCATTATCTGGACATCCCTGTCTAATGGACTGGTATCATGTCTCCCAAGTGAATACTCTCTGAACGTTTTAATCCCAGTTTTACGGACTCCCTATTATCTAAACGAATTTCATGTCTCCCAAACAGTCTGGATAATTGAGATTGTACTGTACTTTCATTCACTTGACCGTGACCACCCCGTAAAACAAAAAAGAAAATTAAAAAATAAATCTCAGCTTTGGTTTTGTTAAAAAATGTGCAAATGAAAAGATGGCTGCAAAAAGGCAAGTACTTGAGCCAAGCAAAAACAAAAACCAATTACTAGAAAGAAACCAAGCTCAGTATCACAGCCGCCACAAGAAGAAACATATGCTGTTTTAAAGTTACAGCATGTTTTTATTGAAAAAACTATATAAACACCAGCAGCAGTAAAGATACATAAGACGCACAATGTCGACAGCCTAATTTGTTAAAAAATGTGTCCAGAATGAAACAAGCAAATCATGTAGCAGTGCCAGTAACTGATTTATTTTCGGCTGTTACAGCTACATGAAAAATGAACTTTCCTAATGTTCTTCCCAGCAGCTCACTGCCATTAGCAGTTTATTATTTCAAATAATAAAAGTACCTCTGCTCTGCCCTCTGCAATGGGAGTGGGGACAGGCAGGTGGACAGTGCTTGTAAAACTTTTAGACCTCTTGCCAGCACATAGACAGCATATTAATACAGTATAAGGCAGGTAACCATTCTACCATACAGTTGAAGCAAAGTGAGCCCAATTTGAAGGACTTTTATGTTCTGTAGTACACATTTTAAAACCATATACTACATTAAATAAAATACAGGAAACCCCACACAACTTGCCCCATGTTTCCATCTCAGAGTTGAGATAACAGCATGGACCTCTCAAGCTTCTCGGGCTTCTAGGTCTGCTAAGCTGTTATCTCAAGCCCTTGTTGGAAACACAGGCTTGTTGTGTATGGTCGCCCACACAATATTCCTTATATATAATACTGTATATGGTCCTCCACACACTGTTCTTAGTTATTCACCCTGCCGCTGGATGAGTACATCTGCTGTGTGAACGTATGCCATTCCCACGGGCACCCCTGATGTAATGTTTCGGTTAGGCATGTTGTTTGACTATGCCATGTGTGCTTGTCTCTGTGATGTAACTACTTCGGGGGTTCTGAGTATATGGATTTCCATACACAACAGCCCCTACCATATATTATAAATGCAAGTTCTTCTAGTAGTAGTTTCTACTGTCTTTCTCACACTATACAACTGGCAGGCACTCAGGAATAAAGGGTTCATTTTTGAATCAATCAAAAAGAAAAGATGCTGAATAGATCAGGAGGAGGGATTTTGCTGCGAGCCCTTACCTTGAGTGGACGAGTCCTGGTAGGCTCCTTATAACGAAGGTACAACTGACCAGCAATTGAGAGACCCACAAAGAACCAGTTGCTAAAGCTGTAGTAATTGATGAGCTGGAAGATATCCTCCACACACAGGTACACCAAGGCCATAGCACCCTGTGAGAAAGCAGGTCAGACACACATCAGGACTTTATTTTTTTAAAGAACACAAATCTATATACACAATAACACAGTAGCAACACAATTTAAGGTAGAAGAGAGTCAACAGGGTCATTATGTCCACCTCCTGCTTAATAAGCAGGGCTAATACATGTGTGCTGTGTATAATTTAAAGGGGTTCCTAATCCATTCCCACTCTACTTCCCAGGGTACCCAGTGATTCCCTTGGTAAGCAAGAATTGCTCCTGGCTTTCCTTAAAGGCCAGTACTGTTTTCATGTCCACTGCCTTTGCTGGTAGGCAGTTCCACAGGTTCACCACCCTCTAGGAGAAGAAGTGCCTTCTAATGTTATCCCTAAATTTACCAGCTCTGAGTTTCAGGGCATATCCCTGAGTCATACTGGAGGACACCAGGTCAAACATCTTTAACACTCACAGCTCTCACATAAATGACAGAAGTTATCTATCAGTTCTGTTAAGTGACAGGCCACAGGCATTTCTTGAGGTTTGTCCACTTGGGTGTGCTCTGTGTGCAGCACTGCATTCTCTAACACCGCACACAGATCCCCTTTTCCCATATAACACTGTTAAAGGGGAAGTCAAGAAAAAAAAGGAGCCATGGTATCCTGTTGTGTGGTGATACACCTATTTTTCACTCACAGTAGATGTTAGTTGGCTGTGGGAGTTTTGGGGGGGGGCGGCATCAGTAACTTTGAAGTACCCTCTATTTCAAACTCAAGACATTTTTTTTCATTTATATTTAAAGGTAGTTCCTTAGTGGAGACCGGCGCCAGTCAGACGGTGGTCAGATGATAGGATGCACGGATAGGAGGGCCGACTGGGGGCCCCAGGGAAGAAAAAAGAGAAACTAAAAAAAAAGGTGGTTGTATGGAATCATACTATCCTTCCATTCATGAAAAAGGATTAAAGAAAAAGATTATTCAGAAAAAATATATTTTTTACAAAATTCTCTCCAGTACATCAGCTGAATACATTTTAGGAATTCTCCACAACTGACTGGGACACCAGCTAAAAACCTTTTAAGAAATTTCTGGGACTTCTTCTGTAAGTCCAGATCCCTGCATAAGAAGGAATCAACTTTGATCCCAATACAGACTTCCCTTTGAATTCTGCAGTCTTGCCTCACTTCACTGCTCCCCCTGACAGTACTGTTCTTTCCAGCTCAGACCGTAATCTACAACCATACTGGGTGGAATGGGGGCAAATTTTAATTCTAAAAGCTTGTGTATATGTCCTGCAGAAAGGCATGTAAATACCTGAACCATTTCATGCTGCAGCCCTGCGGAGCAGCTGATTTTGAGAATCTGACTAAGTTTCTTCACTACTGGGGGCTCCATGCACAGTTGTAATTTAGTGGCACAAAAGGGGTTAAAATGACCACTTCTGTGCTGCAAATCCTAACTGCATCCCTTTGTGACATACACAAAGGGTTTGGAAGCGTTTTGCTACACTGTTGAGCATGGAAAGGGGGCGGGTGGGTCCAGCATACAAATGAAGTGTTGTGCTAGGCACAGGCACTTCCCAGACCCTGAAAAGCCAACTGCATGCCACAGGACCACCAACCCCTGTAGAACTTTGTGAAGCAATTCTACAGGGATGGTGCAAGTGTGCAGCAACTACCTGTGGACTCGATGTGGGACTGAAATCCATGCGGGACCATAACAGAACAAGCTGCATGTGGACTGAATGGGGCTGAGCAGGGGGTTCACTGGACACTAAGGAATAAAGCAAAACATTTGAGCAATATCAGGGCCAAAAGACCGCTGGAGATGACCAGCAGGGGTGGCTCAGAGGGGGGAGGGGAGGCATGATGGGGATGGAACCCTTCTAAAATTCCATTCTATTACTGAATTATCCCACTGTTCTGGACCATTAATGACATTTTATATGAGCTAAGGCTCCCCTGCCCTCAAGGTCTAGAGTTCTCCTAGTGGCCAGCCAGGGACATGAAACATAAAAAAAAAACCTCTGCCCACATGCAAGCCTTAAGGTATGAATGTAAAGGAATGGCGGGAACCCTGAGGCAGTAATGCCTCTTATAGTGTATGGTGGAACATTGTTCTCGTTAAAAATCCCACCATACCGAAACGCTATTCATCCACAGAGTCAAAAATGAATGGAACACTGTACTGACTGTACGTGCAGAACAGCGCTCCATTCATCTGGAATGAGAGACTCAGTCTTGAAATGTAAGCCGTGCGGCACAAGGAACCGCCACGAATCATGCATTGTTCTCATTAAAAATGCCACCATACGCTATAAGAAATACTGGCTTCTCAATCTCGCTAAACCAGTGTGTTTTCAGCCACCTCGGGGTTTGTGATTCCTTTGGACCTCTCGAGCGTCGCTCTCGAGGTTGCATGGAATCATAAACCCCTCTGTGGCTGAACACACTGGTTCAGCACAATTGCTCAGCCAGTAATCTCTATGCCACTGTCTGTGGACATGGGGTACCATTCCCCGGTGCTCTGCCATGCCCAGACCTTGGTTCGGCAAACTTTGTTGGCGTGTAGGTGACTTTCATTGGAAGGTCGGCTCCTATTAATATGTTTTATGCACTTTAATAAAAGTTTATGTAGCAAATGCAGTTTGGACTGTGCCTGTGTTTTCTTGCTAAAAAAAAGAAAGGTACCTGTGAAATTAGTGTGAACAAATATGCAAACAGGAAATCCAGTTCCAAATGAAATAAGACAGCATATGCACAATAGAACGTGAATGTGAAATCAGCATGACTATGCAAACAATGCAATGTAGCACTGACATCTGTGATACCATACAAACTGTGAAAAGGAGCTACATAGAGTAATTACTGAGACTGTGCAAGCACTAAAATGAAACAGCAAAATTAGTGACATGCACACTGAAATGTAGCTGTGAAATTAGTAAGGCCTTGCAAACAATAAAATATGGCTGGGAAATTCTGTGACAAGATGCAAACAGTGAAATGTAAGTGTGAAATTAGAGACATTCAAACTATGAAATTAGAAAATATACAAACAGTTAAATGAAGCTGTGAAATTAGCATGACATGCAAACTGAAATGAACTGTGAAATCAGTGAAAAATGTAAACAGTGCAATGTACTGTAGTTGTGAAATAAGTAAGACAGCATACAAACAGTAGAATGTAGCTGTGAAAAGTAGTGAGGCATGCAGAGTAAACTGCAGTTGTTAAATTAGCAAGATATGTAAATTGTGAAAGGTAGTTATGAAATTAGGAAGACGTGAACAGTGAAATGTAGTTATAAAACTAATGAAACAATATCACAACAGTGAAATATAGCTAGGAATCCAGTGAAACAATATGAAAACAGTGAAATTAAGTGAAATTTAGATGTTATGCAAAAAATGAGACAACATACCGACAGAGAAATGTAGTTGTGAAACTAGTGAGGCAATATGCAAACAGTGAAATGTGTTAGTAAAAATAGTGAAACAATATTCAAACAGTAAAATGCAGATGTGACATTAGTAAGAATATATAAGTAGTGAAACAATATTCAAACAGTAAATGCAGATGTGACATTAGTAAGAATATATAAAAAGTGAAACAATGTTAAAACAGCAAACATTGAAATGTAGCTGAGAAATAAGAGAGACCATGTAAAGAATAAAATGTAGCTGGTAAATTAGTAAAGAAATGCAAACAGTGAAATGTAGCCATGAAATTTGTGATTTATGCAAACATTGAAATGTAAGTGTGAAATTAATGAGACATGCCAACAGTAAAATGTAGCTGTAAAATTAGTGAGCGGTACAAAAGAGTAAACGGTGAAATGTACAGTAGTTGTAAAATTAAGGAGACATGCAAACAGTGAAATGAAGCTGTGAAATTTGTGATTCATGCAAACACTGAAATGTAAGTGTGAAATTAGTGAGACATGCCAACAGTGAAATGTAGCTGTAATATTAGTGAGAGGTACAAAAGTGTGAACACTGAAATGTACAGTAGCTGTAAAATTAAGGAGAAATGCAAACAGTGAAATGCAGTCGTGAAATCTGTGATACATGCAAACACTGAAATGTAAGTGTGAAATTAGTGAGACATACCAACAGTGAAATGTAGCTGTAAAATTAGTGAGAGGTTCAAAAGTGTGAACAGTGAATTGTACAGTAGTTGTAAAATTAAGGAGACATGCAAACAGTGAAATGTAGCCGTGGAAATAGTGAGCATTATAAGACCAGTTAAACGTAGCTGTGAAATTCATGAAACACCTTGAAAGAGTAACATGTAACTGTAAATTCATAAGACAGCATGCACACAGTAGAATGAGGCAGTGATATTAGTGATACAATGCAAACAGAATGCAGTTGGCATATACGGGGAGGCAATATGCAAAGAGTGAAAAGAAGCTGTAAAATTAGTGAGGTCCATTAAAATACAGTTAAATAAAGCTGAAAAATAAGAAACTTCAGGCACACAGTGAAACGCAGCTATAACATTAGTGAGATCACACATGTGCACATAGAAAAGAAACTAAATTAAGTGAGAGAAAATGCAAATAAGATAATTAGTAAGATGTCATGTCAGACTGCAGCAAGACTTTATCTCGGTCCAGCACTGGCTCCGCTCCAATCACCTCCTTCTCCTCAATGCCAAGAAAACAGTCTCACTAACCTTTGGCATGAAGCAAAACATTTCTAGGCTTTCATCCCCAATCATATTCCACACCCTGGAAGGGTCCCCTCTGGAGTTCTGCACCTCCTACAGATACCTCGGTGTCTGGCTTGACCAGCACCTCAGTTTTTCCACACACATCGACTCCTTACTCAAGAAACTGCACCCCAGTCTTGGTGCACTTTATCAGAATCGTGACAGTATCCCTCAACCTGCCAGGAAGGTCATTGTGCTGAAAATGATCCTCCCCGTTCTCGACTACAGGGACGTAGTCTACTGTGCTGGCCCTAAGTCCACCTTAGCCAGACTGGACCCTCTTTTCCACTCATTCTGTCATTTCATCCTGAACTGTCCATACTCCACTCACCAATGTGCCCTATATCAATCTATGAACCTCACCTCTCTAGACAATCATAGACAGTCCCATTGCACCAAGATTCCAACCAAGTATTGGTCCCAGCGACTCCCCTCCTACCTCACCGATGCCCTAACTTACCCCTGCATCCATGCATACTATCTCAGAAACTCGGACTTTCGGTCCCTAGCTGTCCCACACCGGTCTACTACCGTTGGTCAGGCAGCATTCAGCTACCACATTCCTTCATTGTGGAACTCCCTCCCAACACATGTTCATCACTTCTCCTCCCTCTCGCACCTTAACTCCATGCTCCAAGCTTATTTCGCCCTGTCCTGCGCGTGTGTCTAGGTGTTTCTCAGTCACTGTGTGGAATGTCTGTGTATGTCCACACTTAGTAATGCAATTTCACCTGTGACTAACTACTGTTCTCCCACTCTACATTGTCTCTCTCAGGGACCAATACTGTTAGAGGCCTACACCATGTAATTATTGTATCATGCTGTATTTAACTTGTTTATTCTGTCTTCAACTGTTAACTATGTTCCCCCCTCCCCCAGAACGCATCTGGAATTGAGCAGTCAACTGCTCAGTATGCCTTCCTGGTAAAACGCTTAAATAAATAAATAAATATAAACAGTGTGATACAACTGAAACTAGAAAAGATGTGGACCCCCGCAGGGTGTGTACATAAGTAGGGAAAAATGTTAAGTTTGGGGGAATTGATTAAAGGGTTAACTTTGCCTTTGCTGCACTGGCAGGAGCTCCACAGGTAGGAGGTCAACGCTGGTGCACAAGGTTATAAATTTGGTGTTTTGGTGCCAAGAGAGAAAGAGAGTGGGTAGACGCTGAGGAGAATATGGCAAGGAAAGCTACAGGGAAGCAGCATAGGAGAGCAGGGCCATTTTCCTGCTCTTGAGGCCAGCAGTTTTTGTGGGGAGCATCCCAAAACCAGTCCAGCCGTGGACATGGTGGCGACCATTGTTTTCATCCATCAGTGTACTTCTTGACCAGCCACCCCGGTGGAGTCATTGACGAAGGTGTCTAAGCCAAAATGCAGCATGGCTCTAGGGTATGCTCCACATACCTGGGATGAACAAGAGAGAGTGAACCAAGAGGAGACTTGGAACCCAAGACAGAGTGAGCGAGAGAGAGAGACAGAGAGAGAGAGCCTTAGCCCTGGAGTAGATATGCCAGCCTGGTTGTGGCAGCTCCGTTGGGGCATTGAGATGTACATGGATCACAGCCATGCTAGAGTGTCTCAAATGGGAGCCAGTTCCAGTGTGGGAAGAGTCTGTTCAGCAACAGGGTCTCGTGGAAGCCTGGGTTAGAAGCAAATGCCCAGGTTCCAACATGCCCTCGCAGAGGGTACACATCTGTGGTGATGTCTGCAAGTGTGCCAGAGTAGAGTCGCTCACTATGGCCAGCCTTTTTAGAGATCCAGTGGTTGGGAGTGAAGAGGAGTTCCAACCCAATGTGGAGAGAGAGTGTTCTAGGAGACAACATGTGAGCAGGAGAAAGCTTGCCTGCTGCTGTTTTTAGGGCCCATTTGGCCCTGTGAGTAGTGCAGCCCATCTTCAATAGTGGCCAGGTCAGCCCAGAAGAAAGTCACCTGAGATTAGTGGAGCCATTTCAGCCACAAAAAGCATCCACTAACCTCCCTGTAAGGACCCCCATGGTCCCGATATACAGACAAGTTCTTCAAATGGCGCCATGAAGTTTGTTTCATTAAATGGGATCCTCCTATTAATGTTTATGCTCATGTGGACTTCCGTTATTTCTTATGGGACTGTTTATGCCTGCAAACATGAATCGTATTTCAACCCAGCACCACAAGATGGCAACCCTGCTGCGGACCCTGCTAACACCAGCCATCCCGGTAAGGTACAACTTTTTTTGGTTCCTGCTGCTGTAAGTGCCCCCTTCCCTTGGAAAATTACCACCTCACACCCCTAAACGCCATGGGGTGGGGGCTTACAGATGCAATGTAGCTTTGAAATTAATGAGACAACATGCGCATAATAGCTGGCCCGGTGGCGCTGAGTGTTGAGGCACTGGATGCCACACCTCACGCCACGCTGGCGACCCGGGCTTGGGAACAAGCCAGACCGCTGGGGGTTGGCAGGGGAGAGAGAGGATCGAGCATCTGATGGACTGCTCTCCTCTCTCGGGGAGGGATCCAGGGGTAGCCCGGTGAAGCAGCGGCCCCCGGTGGAGACCAGCAGCACTGCTACGCATTTGGGCTCACAAGAAGCAAGGGAAGACGTTGGGCAGCTGCCTTCCGGATGTGGGTGGGAGCACCCTTGTCGCGGGCTGGGCGGCATTGCACATCCCATGTTAGGGGACGTAACACTAGCCAGGAAAATGGAAAAACCTGGATCGGAGGGATAGGCGACGGCACCTACCCTCCACACCCAGCGCCGGATCCGACTTGGCTGGGCCTCATAGCTCCTCCACCCAGGCCCCGCCCGCTTGCCCGAGTCTGCCTTCCGTGAGCCCAAGATGGAGTCGGGCTACCTCCCGGGCGGTTAAACTGGGGTGGGCAGCAGCGGGGGAGAGAGGGCAACAGATCACAGAGGATCTCAGGCGGGCAGGCATAAAGGATGGATGCCTGAGAGTTCCCCCGATCCGTGACTGAAGGGAAAAAGAGTCGACAAAAAAAAAAAAAAAACATATGCGTAATGAAACAATTGTAAATTAGTGAGAGCACATAAACAACAAAATGGAGCTGCAGAATAAGGGAAGCTTACTAATAACATTGAAAAATAGCCATTCAACAAGTGAGCGACTAGGGAAAGTGAAATGTAACTGTCAAATTAGTGAGAGACCACTGATGTCAACATTTTATTGATTAATGTTTATTTATTGAAGTGTTTCACCAGGAAGGCACACTGAGCAACAAGTTGCTTGCCCTCACGGTGCAACCTGGTGGGGGTGGGGGGTAGGGAACACTGGGACAGAAAACAGAGAAATGTTACAATGTTGGAATACAATTTGCTTACTTGCATACAATGAGAGCAGGAGGGATTACAGGTGGATAACACTGACTAACAATGTAACAGTTAAGTATAATATATATAAACACACATATAGCAAATTGGCAACAGTTGGTAACACTGGAACACATAAATAACACGGCAACAGTATGTAGCACTAGATGGTAAGGTGACACAATAGTAATTGGTAGCCATTAGTGTAACATAGATATTCAAGATTTACAGTGATTGGAGTAAAGAGAGGAAGAATGGAAAGAGGGAATGGGAAAATTGCAGAGGGCAGAATGGAAGAAGGGAAAGAAAATTTACAGAGAGACGCAGGCAGAACACGATTTTCGAGGCAGAGACGACAGGGTGGACTAAAGTGCATATAAGAGGGGTATAGGGGTAGCTTATAAGTGCTTAATTGAGTGTAATGTAGCTGTTAAATAAGTGAGAGGCCATAAAAAGATCAAATGTATTTGTCAAATTAGTCAGACCAAAGTGAAATGTAGCTGTGATATTAATGAGAGATCATGCAAAGTGAAATACAGCCATAAAATTAGTGAGAGGCCACACAAAGTGAAATGTAGATGTGAAATTAGTGCGAGGCCACATAAAGTGAAATGTAGATGTGAAATTAGTGAGAGACCGCACAAAGTGAAATACTGCTGTGAAATCAATAACACGTAAACATCAACATGAAACTGTGAATTGAGACTCCGTGAACAGTGAAAGTAGCTATGAACTTAGTGAGACGTCATGCAAACAGTGAAATGTAACTGAAATTAGGTGAGACGTCACCCACATACAGTAAAATGTGGCCACAAAATTGAAGAGACACTACACAAATAGCGAAATGTGACTGGGAATTAGTGCAATGTCATGCAAGGAAAAGAAATACTTGCAGAATGACTCTCCTTGCCAAAAATTTTAAAATAAATAAAAAAATGTGGTTAAATTAGCAAGATGCCGTACAAACAGTAAACTGTGACTGAAATTAATGAGACACCATGCAAACAGTGAACTGTAACTGTAAACCCAGTGAGAGGCCATGCAGACCATGATCTAGATCTGACATTAGTGAGACACTGCCCAAATGCAGTGAAATGCAGCTGTGGAATTAATGAGATGGGCTGTACAGAGTCTAACGCTGGGGAACAGACTAGATAGACCACTTGGTCTTTTTCTGTTTCTTGGATCATATATTCCTTATTATAGATGGAGGGAGTGCTCCTGACCAGTCAGAGCACTCCTTTCATCTATGTGTAAGATACTCCTTATTCTGTGAAACGTGTCTTACACGCAGCTTCCCTGCAAAATGGGGACATTCAGGGGAAATGTTTTAATCTTTTACAATTGTATTGCTTGATCTTGGGTCACCTCACTTATATCCTTAATGTAGCAAAACTGCTTACCTTCAGTTTGTGGCTCTCATACCCTTTGAATACTTGGGAAACAATGTTTACAACTGTAGGAGTGGCCCCTGGGTGGTAACTATTAACACACAATTTAAAGTGGCCCCACACGTTGCAATTCGACCATAGAATTTGTTTTTTGAAAGACCGATCAGTTTACTCAGCTAACACGTCACAAATCGACTTGAATATTTACAAAACCAAGTAAACTGATATATTACACACATAGTATGTTCTTCAAAGCTACTGCTGTTCCATCAGTAGTACCACTTACATTAAACAGCAAGGCCGGCACTGGAGTGAAACGTTTCACATGAATCATAGAGATGGTGTCAGGGAGGTGACCTTCACGGGAGCCAACGAAAAATAACCTGTAAGTAAAGAACCCAGGGTCAGATTAGAACAAAAACTCAGATTATGTTCATAAGACATTTCGAGCTGGCATCCGTGATACTGTGACAGTTGGGGTGGCAGAATAGTTTATTGAGCAGAACACAGACCCACGGCACAGAAGATTTTAGATTCAAATCCCATAAGAGCGATATACTCACTGTGCGACCTTGTGCAGGTCACTTACCCTCCCAGTGCTTCCGTTCATTCAGCTGGAAAATTAAGCAGAAACAAGACCCCACTAAAAAATAAAATACTGCTTCTCAGCTGGGCTATCTGGGCAGGGATGGATTTATGTTTATTCAAAGGTTAATAAAACCATATTGACACAAATTAAAATTTTTAGGACTTTCCCAGCCATGACTGTAGCTGAAACTTCACTTGCCACTATTCACTACAAAGAATTCAGCTCTCGTTTTGTACTTGACCTTGGCTTCAAGGAAATTTACTTGGCGCAGACAGTGGGCAGTAGGATTTGTACATCCCTGGATCTGGGGTAACTAAATTCCAAAAATAAATTAAAAGAATACATTGAGAATATGGGTATGGTTGCACTTAACCTGGCAAGAGGGACAGGGTTACTATGTACTGAATAAGAATACAGATTTCTGGATTTCCAGTGGAGTGGTGGAGCTAATCATAATGTGAGTAATGGGATATTCATAAGTATTTCTACTCCTCCACGTGGCCAGGACTAGTTCCATGGCCACCCACCCCTTCATGCTTCTATTCTTACCCCCTCTCTAGTCGCCCTAATATTAAAACAAACTCTGAACAGATCCGATAGGGCTGCAGCTGAGGAATGTTGAGTAAAAATATTGAAAATTAGCAAAGTTATGAGCCTGTGTTAGCAAAATGTAATGTAGGCATTTGTTGTTTTGTAATATTTGTACACCAAATTTTCAACACAGCCTTGTTATGACCCTGCCTCATGAAGAAGGGTAGAGCAAATGTTCAACTCTTGCCCAAAAGGCGATTTCACATAGGGACTGTGAAATCACCTTTCAGGATGTAAAAAAAAAAAAAATCAACATTTTGGCCAGGATTTGAAAAATGGCAGCTGTCACACTCATGAGATGCTGTAAAGATATGGCTATGTTGTAAATTTGGGGTAAAAATATTGAAAATTACCAAAGTTACAAGCCTGCATTCGCTAAATTCAATGTAGACTCATAACTTTGTTATTTTTTAATATTTTTACACCAAATTTTCAACACAGCCTTCTTATGACCCCACCTCATGACCAAGGCAGAGAACATTTTCAACTCCTGCCCAAAAGATGATTTTGCACAGGGACAGCAAAACCACCTGTTGGAACACATTTGCCTTTTGTCAGTGCAATTGTTCATGTGGAGGGGTCCCAAAGAAGGCATGTTGAAAATTTGGGCCAAGAATATGTAAAAATGCCAAAGTTATGCCAGTAAGTTCAAACCCTCATTGAAATACATTAAACCGCATACCTGATTTCTTCAGTTCGCGGTCTGGCTTTGAAGAGTTAAGACGTGTCTGCGGTCCAGAGAGGATTACGGCGTTGGACCCCCAATTGGTAAGTAAGGGCTGGGGGGGGTGAAGGGTCGTGGGTGCTAAGGGTGAGGGTCAGTTGAGGGGAGTCTAATGGCCACAAATGACATCAATGGACATTTTTCTTCTTACAGGGGAAAAAAAAAGATGGATGATTCCTGCACTGGGGGATTGAGCACCCCCCATGCCAGTATCACATTTCTTAGGGGGGGAGTGGGGTGGTGGGTGCTGGTCAGGTGGGCAATTTATAAACCAAAAACAAGCCAGTCCAGTAGTGCTGAGAGTTGAGGTGCTGGACGCCAAACCTCATACCACACTGGCAACCCAAGCTCGGGAATGGACTCAGGTTGCTCTGGGGTTGGCGGGCCGAAGAAGGATTAAGAATCCGTAGACAGCTCTCCTTCCTTGGGGGAGGGGGAATTGCGATGCGCATTGTAGACTGACACCCAGCGGTAGCTGGGTGTCAGCACAGGCACACTGCCAAGAACGGGAAGGGCCCACATCCAGGGTGTTAGGCTGTCTCTGCAGAGGTGGAGCCAGCCACTCCACCCATTGCACAACTGTGGGCCCGGGGGAAAAACATCAAAAATCGGGAGCCGACAGGGTGATGACCTGACTATCGGGTCAGAGGACGAGACCCTCTGAGGGAGGGACTGGAGTGCCCTGTCATTCTCCCACAAAAAATAAATAAATATAACAAAAACAAACAAACAAACAAATAAGAACTCTTGTGTGACAGTGGATGGGGGTTCCCCCTCCCAAAAAAAACAAGATTGTTATGGTGACAATGGGAGATTGGGCACCCCCAGTGCCATTGTTATGTTTTTGGGGGGGGGGTGCTGAGAAGGAGGGTCTGGTGGGAGGATATATATATAATTTAATGAAGAAAATCTGCAGGTCTCGATCATGACACTGGGGATTGGACATCCTCTGCAAACATTATTGTTTTGAGGGTGGGTGCTGGGAGAGGAGAGCAGTAGGGGGATATGTATAATTTAAAGAAAAATTGGTGGTCACGGCACTCTCCACCATGTCCAAGATGGCCACCGCACACTATTGTGCATGCATGACTACTAGCGTAGTAAGTGCGGCAGCAATGTTGGACACGGCAGAGTGTGCCGTGTTCTGCCATGACCACCAATTTTTTTTTAATTATAGATACCCCCCAACTGACCCTCCTCTCAGCACCCCCCAGAAACATAAAAGGACACTGGGGTGCCCAGTCCCCAGTGTCGCGATCACGCTGCCGCCGATTTTTAGACTGAAAAATAGTGCACTGCACTGGAGACAATGAGCAGAGTGCTTCAAGGTCATGGAGGCGAGATTGTCTTGAAACTCCAGCATGTTGTTCGGTCAGAAGAAATGTGGGAGTCCTTTTCTCATAGCAAGAGGTTTGCAGGGCTATGCCCACTGTAGCCCTAAAAACTGGTGTCCTGCCAGCACCTACCCCACCCAACACTGTTTTTAAACAGTCAGCTACCTCCCTAACCTGGCCCCAAGTCCCATAATACACCCTAATCCTATATTAATATGCCAATCTGCCTCACCCCCACTCAACACAGAAAAAGAGAATTTGTCGGCAGATAAAAACCACTTGGCCCACCTAATCTGCCACTTTTCCTTGCCTACTGTATTACCGCAGACCCTAGCTGATCTCCATCTACTTCCCTTCCTACCAAGATTCCTTTGTGCCTATCCCACGCATGCATCCATAACCTGCTCCCTTGTGGATTTTCTTCTCCTCAGGTCCTTTCTACTGCTTCATTCTGTCGTGGTGGTGGTGGGGGGGGGCAGGTTATGCTTCCCTTTGTCTTTCTGTCACTTTCTTCAGCTAGTTTGAACATTCATCAAAGTGACATTTAAACCATCCACTGAGGACTGCAGTTCCCCTCCCGAATGGATGCAGGCCATAACCTCTGTATAGGCCCTCATCCTTCCAGGTTGGTCCTCCAATGTAGCCGAACCCCTCTTCTCTGCATCATTCCTTCAACCACAAGTCGACGCCCCTGGTGCACAGTTCTCTATCCTCCCCTCAGATGTAGACAGGCAGCACCTCAGCAAAAGTCACCAAGCGTGCTACTTGCCTTAGGCTCCTCCTCAGTTCCCTTAACCCTCACATACACAGTCCCAGTCCCATTCATTGCTGGGTCATTAGTCTCCAGGGAGACAGAGATATCCAGCTCCCCCCACCCTGCTGCCCCAGCGATCCTTCAGCTCTGCAGCTTATCCCTATGTGCCATGGTGCCTGATAAACATACAACTCTCCTCTTACCCACCCAGCAATTGAATCCACCACCAGAAGCTGCTTTGTCCTCTGCTGGGGTCCTCTAGCTCCCATCTTGGTGCCTCCCCTGTGGAGGACCCTTATATCCTCCCATGCCACTACTTTGGGTGCCTGCTCCCAGCAATCCCATCCAGGGAAGGAATTCTGTAGTGGCACAGGCTCAGAAATGTGTCCCTGATTTTCCACCCCCACCCGCCCGGAGCCCACCATGGTCCAGCTTGCCCTCCTTCTAAGCAATCTCTGGGGCAACGGTGGTACACTCAGTGGCCCCTGAGTGGGGCGGGAGGGTCTCTTGATCCCAGCCAGCTTGCTCAGAAACCAGTGACCTCCTCCGTCAACCACGGAGGCACATTCAGATGGGGCAGCACGTCAGTCTCCAGAATGTCTTCCAGAAAAGGGAAAAGCCAGTATTTTCATGGAAGTTATAAAAAATAGCATAGATGTGGGATTTTCTGACCTTAGGTGTCAGCGTGGCTCAGTTGGTAGCACATCTGCCTCTGCACCAGAAGGTCGTGGGTTCTCATCCCACACCGGGATTGGACTTGCACCTAAAAATCACTGGCATCCGAGTGCAGTATTGGGGGGTGCTGTACTGCTGGGGTGTGCCATCCTTCGGATGAGATGTTAAACCGAGGTCCCTTCTGCGCTTCCTGGTGTTGTCCTGGTGGGTGTCCAGGTGGAAGTAAAAGAACCCAGGGCACTCTTCCCGGTGTCCTGGCCAACATTCCCCTTCCCATAAACCGGTTCATGCAATTATCCAGGCTGTGTGTGGGTGGTGATGTGCGATATGGCCGCCACCACACATTCAGTCACTTCACTACCAGTCTAGCATTGCTTGTAAAGCACTTTGGGATACTGTGTATGAAAAGTGCTATATAAATGCTGATTCTTCTTCTTCTTCTGTAAGTTTCACCTGAACCTGAACCTTATGGACCCAAGTCTGAGATTATGAGTATGGATTTGTTCCAACGAGCATTTCCTGGTTATACTGTATACACAGGATAAGGTTTAGTTTCAGAAATGAGATTACTGGAATGGTTAAAAGTGCTCCTCACTGGTTAGTTGAAATGAAGGAAGTGGGCTCTAAGGGCTTTTGAAATGCTTTTGTCAGATCTGGTGACAGTCACAGGACTGAGCTCGTTTAGAGCAGACTGGCTGCTTCCTGGGACAATTAGGTTAACCCAGAATCCTCCTGGCAGGTGGCACTTGAACGTTTCTGCTTCAGTATGTATTTTTGGGCATGTCTTTCTTTTCAGCAATAACAGTTTCATAGAGAAAATATATTTTTTCTAATTTTCAGGTCTCTTTCACAGGTTATTAAAACAGTTTAGTCAACATTTCCATGGAAGTTATTTAAGAAAGCATAGATGAGGGATTTTTTTGACTGTATACATTGTAATTTATGTTGCCACAGTAGCTTTTCCATGACAACAGACATATTTCAAAAGCACAGTTGAGAAGGCAGTTGCGGACAATTGGATGTTTTTGAAATGCACTGATTAATGTGGTAAAATATTTAAAGACTAATAAGAAAGCCCCTGAGGACTACAGTGCTGCAGCTTACCCAGGCGTGGATGGTGACTATGCTAGTTTTGGTGTGTGTGTGTGCAGTGCCGCTACTGCATTAGAAACCCTGTCCCAGGGAAACGGATGGATTAACACACCCTGCCCCTACACCGTGTCCCCTACTAGACCCTCATCCCCTTTACCGGGCTTAAGATGCTCCAAAGGCATGAGCCCTACAGCCCAAAGGATGGCTCCCTGGGCCGACAGATCTGCATCCACAAATGTGTGTGCCCAATGGAGAGGGGCAATACTCAACTGCAACACCCCCATTGGACATACTTAAAAAGACTAAAGCTTATTTATTTTTATTAGTATTTAGTTTTTGTTTACCGGGTAGGTGCATTAGACAGAGACTGTCTATTTCCAGGCACGACCCGGGAGAGTTACAAAGCGAGAGAAGGCAGGTTACAAATATTAAAGACAATACAACAAAGGAAGAATGACGGTTGAAATTCCAGCATTAGCACACACGTCAAATGTTGCAAACATGTAAGCAAACAAGGGACAGGCAAAAATATTTCAAGTACTAGGAGCAATAAGTGCAGGGATACTTGGGGTAACGGGGTAGAAGGAGAGTCAGAGTACAGCACAGGAGCGTCTGTCATTGGCAAGGAGAAAACAGTGAAGATCCTTCTTAAAGGTCTGGTGTGACTGGGAAAATCTGATGTTGTCAGGGAGGGAGTTCCAGAGTCTCGGTGCTGCCGAGGCAAAAGCATATTCCCCCATTTTAGTAGCACAATGAGGAGTGTGTAGAAGTGACCTCTCAGCAAGTATGCCTGTGTGTTTAGGTGTATCATGTTCGCAAGGGACTCAGGTGCTCCAGAATGGATGATGTCATCCATAAGGCATCCAACTGTGTAAACATGGGAGGAAGAGGGGGGATGGCCATCCGAGGTTGGAGCAGAGTACACAGTGATGGGTGAGTTTAGGAACGGCCAGAGCAAAGCGGCATATATTGTTGCAGCAGGTGTCCCATTTCTGTAGAGCACTCTTGCTGGAGTCCATGATTGCCGCTAGACCATAGGTAAGATTAGGCCTAGGGATCCCCTGAGCAATAGTGAGCCTGGCAGCTGCTGTTATTGAAGGTCTGATTTTGAATGCCATCCCCAGTTTAATGTTGACTGCTCTACAGGCATTAGTTATGTGAAGACTGAAGTCAAGCGAAGGGTCTAAGGTGACACTCAGGCATTTAAAGTGATCAACCATTTCCAGGAGGGAGCCTTCGGGACCCGAAATGACAAGTGGTGATGAGCAGAACTTGAGTCTGGGGGAGAGCCAAACAGCATGGCAAGAGTTTTCTTAGTGTTTAGCAGGAGGAGGTTTTGCTTCAGCTGTGTGTTCAGGCAGTCAAAGTCAGTGTTTAGTGTGGCATTTATTAAGCAATAAGGCATGACCAGGGGTTATGTTAATGGTCTGTTAATCCACCCTCTAGGGGTTTAATGTTGCACGAGGCATAGCCAAATGCCACAAGCCCCTAGAGGGTGATTAACTGACCATTAACATAACCCCTGGGAGTGCCTTATTGCTATTATAATAAAAATGTGTTTTAACCAGTTTTAAACCATGTTCAGCATATGGTTAAGCTCTACATGTATGTTAATAAAAGATTAACATAAGGCTGTTAGAATGTTCACAGCCAATCAGAAAGCTCCATTTCTCAGACCCTTTTTATAATAGTTGAAAGATCCTTGCTGCTGGTGTAAAGAACCATATCATCCACATAGAGGATAATCGAGGAGCAACCTGGAAGCGTAGGAAGGTTGTTGATAAAGAGTGAGAACAGGAGCAGTCCCAGAATAGATCCTTGCAGAACACCGAGGGAGGTAGGGGCAGGATTAGACTTGACTTTATTGATTTCAACAAACTGAGTATGGCCTGCTAGATATGAGGCAAACCAGGAGGTGGCATCTCTAGAGAAACCTAGTGATGACAGCTTGGATAGCAGTGGCAGGTGATTGACCAGGTGAAATGCCTTAGACAGGTCAACGAAGACACCCCTGGTAAGTAGGCCAGTATCCATAGCAGATCTTTTTTGTTTTGTTTCTTTCTTTATCTCCTCCCAGACCGGCCCCCTTCCTCCTCCCCTCCCAGCACCATCACCCCAACGTCCCTTGCTTGAGGTGTCAGCTGGCTGGGTGTGGTGCCTGTGAAGGGTCAGCATCATCCCGCCGGTCTGTGATGTTTTCTTCCTCCAATTTCTTTTTTTTATCACAATACTCTTTCTCCTCCTGTGAAGTTAGCATGTTGGTCATCTGGCTGCACCCGCACCTGGGACTGGTCTGCGATTCACTCTGCTCCACGCAGGCTGGCTAACACCTGGGGGGCACACCTCTCCAAACACAGAAAACCAGTAGATGGTCGCTGATGGAGTCAGGTAGGGTGCCAGCAGCCAGGATTTTGTCAACACTGTTAGTTGCAATCCAATCCATCAAGGAATGATGGCTGCCACAGGTTGGGATTCGGGTAGAATAGGTGATGAGTTGGGAGAGAAGTAGTTTGCCCAGCGTACAGTTGTAAGTACCAGCATTTTTACCAAGCATGTCAAGGTTTAGGTCCCAAAGTAACAGTATCTCATTATAGTGTATAGTGGACCATTGTTGTGCATAGAAGAACTGTAAGTGATTTTTAGTGGCACTGTACACTATAGAAAGTAGTGGATAAGCATTCTCATGCACAACCAGCCTTTTTGTGCCACCTCAGGGTTCTGATACCATCGGAGCTCTCGAGCTTTGCTCTCAAGGTCTGATGTTATCAGAACCCCTCTGTGGCACAACAGGCTGGTTGTGCACGGATGCCCATCCACTAGTCTCTATGTTGCCATTGAGCATTGCAAGGTAGTTAACAATGCTGTTTAGGCTGGTTGTGCCACACTTGGGAGGGTAGTACACACATAACAGCTGAAGTTTCTTTGCCAATCTGAGCACAAGAACAGCATGAAGAGCCTCGCAGGAGCCCAACGGGGCAGTGTGGATAGCCATGACGTTTAGGTGATCCTTGAAGAAAAAGGCAAATCCACCACCTTTCTTTGAGGAGGGTCAATCAGCTCTGAGCAGCTTGTAACCCTTAATAGAACAGAAGCAGTCAGGGATGGAGGGCTTGAACCACGTCTCGGACAGGCCAAGAATGTCTGGGGAATAGTAGGACATCCAGGCTTCCAGTTCAATGGAATTTGCCGTAAGGCTTCGAATGTTTATGTGCGCTAGCCTTAGCCCTCTGTTTAAAAGCCACAGAGGGGCAGTGACAGGGGAGGCATTAGACTGTGGTCCTGGGTTAGACTCAATGTCTCCGGATAGGGAAAAGCATATCAGATGAATCCAGGTCTCAGTGACGAGCTTAATGAGGCAGCTATGAAAGCATGGTATCCGTAGGGGGAGGTAACTAAAATGATGGCCCAGTTTTAATGCAGGCACGAACTTTATGTAGCAATGAGACCAGCTGAGCAGGTTTCTCCCAATCAGTAGGTTTGAGAAGAAGAAAGATCCTTCATCCTGACATGTAGGGTAGTAGCCGAGGTTTGGATTGCATGGGAGGAGGTGCAGAGCACTGAGCAGGACAAGTAGGGTTCCCACAGTCACACAAAAGACCCCAAGGAGACGAGTATGCAACAAAATTTTAAGTAGATCACAGTGCGATATGATAATAAGTATTACCCTTGTTGCATATACCAATGAAGGACAAGGTTAACCAGCTAATTAAAGGCAGCAGTGCAACAGCCTACAACAGAAGAGACAATAAGAAAGCAAATGGATTTAATTGAGATGAAACAGAGATCAGTCAGCTAAACCTGAGAAAAAAACCTGAGGAAAAAGGTAGGGCCCTGCCAACCAGAAACCAGTGCTAAGGGAGTGAAACGAGTGGCACAGGGTATACTTAGGGGAGGTGTATTAACCAGACAAAAAAACAGGGCTCATCTAAAAAAAAAAAAAAAAAGAGACTTGGTGTCAGCTCACTGGGGGGAAGAGACTGCTCCCAGAAGTGGAGCAAGCCCAGAAAAAGGAATGAGTTTGTAGGTATTTGTAGTGGGGAAAGGGATGGGGTGCAGGCAAACTACAGAAGGAAAAAAATAGGGGAGAAACAGGTAGCAGCTACCCGTAACATAGGCCAATCAGCACGATTACTTTTTAAGATTGGACTGAAACAAGAGAGGAGATCACTCACCCTAACCCTGGATCTCCCCACAGGAATGCCAGTAAGGCCCCACTGAGTATCCTGAAATTGTTTCGGTGAACACGGGCAGCCTCCTTCCTAAGTTTGCTCAATTCGAGGACTGGGTATTGCAGGTCCAGTCTCACTCACTGAAACCTGGCTCCCCTCAAAAATCCCAGATGCCTCAGTTCACATGCCTAGGTATTATCTCATCAGGCAGGACCGGCTATCCAAGCGGGGTGGTGGTTGCCTTCTATACCTATGGGCTAATCTCCAAAGCCACAGGATGACTGTGAATGCCTGGCGGTGAAAATCCTCCTAGGTAAGAAGCGTAAACACTTGATCTTCTTGACAGTTTACATACCACTGGGAAAATACACTCGGGACTGGATTCATTTGCCAGTCACTTCTAACATGCTAGCCAGAACTGGGGACAACAGTCACTGGAGATTTTAACCTAAATTGGATTGCCAAATCTAGTGCAGCACATAGGGATCTGGTGGCTAGCCTTTATCTCAGCCAGCTAGTGAAGGACTGCATGGGGACAAACTATAAAACTGGTACCAGCACCCTTACTGATTGGGGACTGGCCACCCACCTTGAACGACTGAGGTTACAGTGCTATCTGAAGCTATAAGCAACCATTGCCCAGTAATGTGTACCTGGTCTGCTAAATTCACCAGGAACCCACCAAGGCTATAAACAGCAGGGTCATTTATAAAGATCTTATCAGAGACTTCAAAGCGCACTAATTGGGCCAACTGGAGCTTTCTTGAGTCTATTCCAGATGTCGACTCAGCGCTTGATTTCTTCATTATCGAGTTTAACAATGCCTCTGATAAATGTTCCCCTCCCCTACAAAAAATGCAGTTAGAGGACTGAGTGCAGAATGAATCACGTCATCACTTCTAGACCAGATGCGGGACAGGGACAATTTATGGCAACAGGCCAGGGCATAAGATCCACACGTGGACCAACAGAAATATAAGGCAGCCCATAATAAGTGCACTAGAAATATTAGGAAGGCTAAGGCCTCCTACTGTAAGGTACAGCAGACAAGGAACTTAGTCATTAGTCCTCCCATGGCACCTGGCTTATTCATTGAGTATCAGCGTTTATATATATATTTATTAACTATATCATTGCTTTTATATCGATTTATATTATCATATTGATAGACTGTTCTTGTTGTTTGGCACCCAGAGCCTCCGGGATTGGGCAGAGGAAAAATAAAATTTGCCTTGCCTTGCCATACCTTAAAAGAACTTAAAAGAATCAACCATCACGTTTTGCTCGACCAGCTTCAGCACCTCGGGCTAGCCTCTGGAGCCATCCTCTGGTTCCAGAATTACCTATCCAGCAGAGCACAGAGTGTAAAAATTGGGAAAGCCATCTCCTCGTCTAGGGATATAGTACTGGGTGTCCCACAAGGGTCTATACTGGGCCCCCTCCTCTTTAGCCTGTTCATCAACAGGCTTCCAGAGGCCCGCAATAGCAAGATTATTCTGTATACAGATGATGCTGTCATCCTTAGTAGTAGTGCCTAGCTTCAGCACCTACAGGATGATTTGCAGTACTCACTTCACAGCTTGGAGGACTGGTTCAGCTCAGAAATTGCTTCTCAATTACAAGAAGACGAAGATTATGCTGATAACCACTCACCAGCACAAGAGATCTCTCCTGTCCCTTACTATTACTAACAACAAGGCTGCTCCACTTGAGCAGGTCAAATCTGTTAAAAACTTTGGCGTGATCATTGATGACACCCTCTCTTATGTGCAGCACATCAATCGGGTCATCAAAACGGTGAACACCAAACTTGGAGTTCTCTACAGGCACAGACAATACCTAACTCCTGAGGTACTCAGGTTGGTAGTCTCCTCTTCCATCTTGCCTGTTATTGACTACAGACTCGTGGTCTATGGGTCGGCATCCGACACTGCACTATAATGAGTAAGCATGGCCTTCAACAAGGTCTGCAGGCTAGCTGTAGGGGCTGATAATCTCCTACACACCTGCTCCCTCTACGAGCGCACTAACTGGCTCAGTCTCGCCAGCAGAATCAAATACCAAACATGCCTACTTGGCATGAAATCTCCCCTAGGTAAAGCTCCATTGGCCGTCAAAGAACTGCTCTGGCGAGGTAGATCTGGGTACCGCACTTGAGGGCAGACTCGCTGCCCACTTGCCACCCCTTCAGAAAAACGGCACTTGGCCAATGGTCCTTTGCATACAGGGCTCCTTCTTGGCTAAATGAGATCCCAGCATGCCTTTTACTCATTAACAGCCTCCCCATATTCAAGGCGGAACTAAGACGTCACCTGGCCATGGCTGAGGTCTGTAGCTGCGGGTAACCTGTAGCACTATCACCTGGTAGCTTGGAGTCAGCCTGCTCCTGGGCTGCATTCTCCGATTTGTTACCCTGCTACAAAGTAACGCTGAGTTTAAACTCCTACTTCCTCCTACTACTTGCCAGCCCTCGAACTTGAGCCTTCCATAGCCACAGCCTGTAGATGAGACTTCTATCGACTGTCCTTAACTCAGCAGTCCGTTTTATGTCCCTCCCCTGCCACTGACCCTGCACAAATGTGATTGTCTCAAAGCACCTGTCTTCCCCCAAGCTTATTCTGTGTACGGTCCTCCCTAACATTTGCTCTCTAGTATGTTCCTACTTGGTCAGTCCTGCACAGAAAATTAACCCCCCACCCACCCTTGGTGTCAGCGTGGTTCAGTTGGTAGCACATCCGCCTCTGGACCAGAAGGTCTGGGGATCTCGTCCCACACTGGGATTGGGCTTGCACCTAAAAAAATCACTGGCCTCCGAATGCAGTATTAGGGGGTGCTGTACTGCTGGGGTGTACCATCCTTTGGATGAGACATTTAACCGAGGTCCCTTCTACCCATCCTGGTGTTGTCCTGGTGGGTGTCCAGGTGGAAGTAAAAGAACCCAAGGCACTCTTTGCAAAGAGTAGGGAACATTCCCGGTGTCCTGGCCAACATTCCCCTTCCCATAAACTGGTTCATGCAATTATCCAGGCTGTGTGTGGGTGATGATGTGCGATATGGCCGCCACTACACATTCAGTCACTTCACTACCAGTCTAGCATTGCTTGTAGAGCACTTTGGGATACACTGTGTATCAAAAGTGCTAGATAAATGCTGATTCTTCTTCTTCTTCTTCTTGACTAGAATTAACGACAAAGCCTCATCTTGGCTGCATTAACATAGAGGGTGTGAAAGCCAATTTTGACTCTCTCTCCCCTCCTGACTTTATATGAAATAATGACAGTGCCTCCCCGGCTGCTTTACCTCCTGCTAAATTAGTTCCTTAAACCCACAGCACTCACCGTGTACCTTGGGCTGTACTAACTACAATATGCTGTACCTCTATATGAGATAGCTTACAATTGTAAATAGTCAGACCAATTGCTGTTATTTCTTGTATTTTTTGTCTCTGTACTTGTGCACCCATACTCTGTAACTACCTTTCTGTTTTGTCCTCCTGTCAAGATGTGGAACCTTTGAAAAAGAGCATTCTGCTCAAAGATTATGTCCGAATGATGAAATAAATAAATAAATAAACCTGTGGGGAAGGATGACAAAGCAACACTACTATGTTCAGCGCTACCAGCCCTGTCATACTTGGCCCTGAGGAGACTACTAATATGTTCAATAATGCCTTCACCAACCTTAGTGCGGTGCTCCCCCCCCAATGGTGACCCTAACTCCACTGTCCAGACACACCACGAGTGGTCCCCCGCCCACTCCTGGAATGACCAATATCCTTAGTTCTATTTCAAAAGCATATCAGCAGCAGACACCATTAGGTATGTCAAGAGAGTTCTGGGCAAAACTAGATTAGGAAGCGACACCCAGGATATGAAACAAATTGCTCTGTCCCTTGATGAGCTTGCCCTCTCACTAACCAAACTCTTCAACTTTTCCCTGAGGTACTCCCAATTCCAAAAAATCTGGAAAATAGCTCTGGTCACTCTTGTACCTAAAAATGGTGACCAATCCATCGTTTCAAACTACAGGCCCATATCCATACCGTCCCCTTTGTCCAAGGCTCTTGAAAGAATGGTCTCAGATCAGCTAGTCTCCTAGCTAAATACTTAAAACATCCAAAGCCACCAACAGCATGGGTTTCAGAAACTGCACAGTACCAATACGGCATTAATCAAATACACAGCCTTCCTACAGGAGGCCCTCAATAATGGCAACCTAGTGGGCTCCATCTACATCGATCTTACAAAAGCCTTCAATCTGGTTAACCACCCACTCCTTCTAGAAAAACTCCACTGCCTTGGCGTCTCCACGAACACTGTGTCCTGGCTTAGAAGCTACCTTACTGATGGTCACAGCGAGTGAAAATAAATGGCGTATAATAATTGGCCAGCAATCTTTTCCGTAGGCTGAGACAGTTATAATTTGCCGTTATAACCCATCAGTTGTAACAACAAACACGAGCCATGTCAATCAAAAACAGCTGCTCCCTTATTGGCTGTCACCTCCTCCTGGGCAGGCTAATCGCACCTAAAAACATGGCGGCTCCTTGTAGGAAGCAGCAAGCAGCTGCCAGAAGCAGCAAGGAACTGCCAGACTAAGAGTCCTTGTCATCTTTTTTATTTTTTAAATAATATGACTAACATTTTTAAACAACAAAAAATGTATCTGGTAGATCCTGCCGTTAGACAGCCGCAGCGCACAGCAACCGACACGGGGGAATAGCTCAAACCTGACTGAGTGCTGGTAAGCTGTAATCGTGATCATGATCAAGCTCTAAGTACTCTACACAAAACCACAAGCTAAGATAAACTAAAAGTAAAAGTAAAAAAGATAACTGTATAAAAAAAAACAGTAAAAACTGTCAGAGATAGACAGATACAGAGAGAGAGAGAGAGAGAGTGTGTGTGTGTGTGTGTGTGTGTGTGTGTGTGTGTGTGTGTGTGTATGAATGAGATAGAGGGTTGAAAAAAATTGCTGACCAGCAATTATAAATAATAAAAGATGGGAAAGTGTGTTTAAAATTCGAAATTAATGGTTGCCCTTGGTGTGGTTTACTTTAATAAACCCCTCAGGCTTCACCCTCAGGGTTTATGTAGCATCCCACACCTTGGGCAACCATTAATTTCTCATTACGCGCACTTCCTCATCCTTTATTGTATATGTTATCTGACAACAAACGTGTTATGATATGGGTGCCACAGGGCTCTATACTGGATCAACTACTCTTCAGTCTCTTTATCAACAAACATCTGGATGCCTACCCAACCTCTAGGGTGTTACATAGAAACATAGACGTTGCCGGCAGATGGGGACCATACGATCCATCAAGTCTGCCCTTGGCTTCCTACCACCTACTTAGCTATCTGCTTGTGTATCCCACAGTGTCTGTCCCATGCCCGCTTGAATTCCCCCACTGTCTTGGCTCCCACCACCCTCTCCGGTAGGCTATTCCATGATTCCACAACACGCTCTGTGAAGAAGAATTTCCTCGTATTGCTTCTGAACTTTCCTCCCTTAAGTTGAAGGTTGTGTCCTCTAGTCCTGCTGTAGTGCTTTATCTGAAAGAAGTTTTGCATGTGCACCCTGTTGTTGCCTTTAAGGTATTTGAATGTTTCTATCATGTCCCCATGATTCCTGTGTTGTTCTAGGGAGTATAATTTGAGGTAATCCAGTCTTGCCTCATACAGTTTCTGATGCAAGCACTGCACCATCTTTGTTGCTCTTCTCTGCACCATTGTCTCCAGCCTACCTATGTCCTTCCTGAGGTGTGGCCTCCAGAACTGGACACAGTACTCCAGGTGAGGCCTGACCAGGGACCGATACAGGGGAATGATTACTTCATGCCTTCGGCTCGTGGTGCCCCTCCCTGTGCATCCCAGGACATCACTAGTCTATGCAGATGATGCTGTCATCTACACTAGTGGCTCATGTTAGGAGGCCCTAACAAGAGACCTTCAGCATAATTTTTCATTTCTTGAAGACTGGTTCAAATGTAATAAACTAATTTTGAACCACAAGAAGACTAAGATCATGCTTTTCACAGAGCCACAGTTATGGAAAAAGGTCAGTCCCCTCTCAATCCATAACGAGTGTGGGACCACTTTGGAACAGGTCAACGCCTTCAAATATCTAGGGGTCACCATCAGTAATGTCCCCTCCTTTGTGCCCTATGTGGACGATGGAGTCAGTTCAGCTAATACAAAACTTGGTGCCCTTTTCAAGCATAGGCACTACCTCACCCCTGAAGCCAAGTGGGCGGCTGTGGTTAGTTCTATCTTCCCCGTTATTGATTATGGCATCACAGTTTATGGTGCGGCCACTGACATTGTACTCAGTAGTGTCAGACTGGTGCTGAATAAGGCCTGCTGTTTTACTCTTGGTGCTGATGGACTCACCCATACCTGCTCCCTCCATTCCCAGACTGGCTGGCTCCACCTTAAGGACAGAATTAAGTTCCAAACTTGCATGCTTGGTAAGAAAGCTCTGCTGGGCCTCACACTTGCTGGACTGCAAAACATCTTGTGTCCTGTCCAGAACCAGTACACCACCAGGAATCTGACAAGGAATGCTCTTACCATACCTCACCGGAGGACAATTAAGCAATAATGCTCGACAGGTTGGGCGGTATTGTGCAATACCGGACCGGCCAGGGGCGTAATGAGGCCCGACGCCGCAGGCGGAGGGCCTTATAGCCCTTGGCTGGTCCGGTATTGCCCCATACTGCCCACCCTGGAGGGCATTATTGCATTTAGAAATGGGCATCGTTGTAAATTTTTATTAACTTGTAAGAAAAAAGAAGAAATTTGTTTGTAAATATAGACAAAGACTACAAAAAATATATAGTTTTGATTAAATAGTCCCTGTCATTTTCTGCTGTTCTGTCTGCTGTTGCACCCCCCCAGCCATTCCCTGCTGTTGCACCCCCCCAGCCATTCCCTTCTGCTTGTCCCACTTCCGAGGCGACACACATATATTGTACCACCATCCCCAGCTGCCGTCGTAGTGTAGGGGTTTAAAAGTAATCATATTTCTTACTTCAGTCCTCTGTCCCTTCAAAGTCTTTCATGCTGTAACTCTCACGGCTTTCACCCTCGGTCAGCGCATTTTCTGATTCTGGACTTCCTGGTTATGCGATGCAGGGTCAAGACTGTCACGTAACCTTGCGTGACCACCATCGCGTAACCAGGAAGTGCAGAGTCATAAAATGCGGCGATGGATAAGCCGAGAAGTTACAGCGCAAAAAGACTTTATCGGGTACAGCAACGGACACAGTAGTTAAGTGACAGTTTTGTTTGTTTCGGTTTTAACGTGTTCAGTTCCATGGCAGGTGGGGGATGGTGGTACGATATTTTTTTGTCGGTTAGCGAGGGAAAAAAAATGGCGGCTCGACAGATGCCAACTCGGGGTGCCCAAAGATATTTTATGGTAATGGGGCACCTCGAATTAGCACATCTTTCGGAGCGGGCGTCTATCGATACTTAATGTACCCCAGTGTGAAGGCTTTCAGCCAATGAAATTGAAGCAAGTGTCTAGCCCATTTTCTAACTCTAGCTACTCACTCCTTTGCCGTCAGAGCACCACAATGGCTGAATGAACTGCAAGAATTACCAAAGAGTCTCATTATAATTGACCCATTTATGACACCTAAAAAAAGCCCTTACCCCCTGTACCAACTATGACTGCTACCAATCTCTTACAAAGCTCACTTACTAAACCTTACCCTTACTTTGCACCTGGTAGCTGCAAATTGCTTGTAACTTTCATAACTGTCCATTTATGTTTGCCAGTGCCTTGACAAAGCATAATTGTGCGCTGCCTTGTTGACCCTTTTCTGATCTGAATCTTTGTTATATCCTGTTCTAATGATATAAACTACTGTATGTAATCTACGCTGGAATTTGTTGATGTACTGTATCCCTGATGCCGATGAGGAACCATTGTAAATGAGCACCTGTGCTCAAAGGTGCATTTCCAAGATAAATGAATAAATTAATTAATTTAATAATATGAAACATAATGGTTTAAAAGCATTTTGTATATTCGCCCTTTAACGTACGAGCTATGACAAAAGCCCCTAAATAGTGGTAGCCATAGAACCATATCATTCTAGAAAGTCTTCCCTTCGGTGAATTATGCTGCAAAAATGTTTGCTCCTGGACAGTCTTACCTTGAGGCCGCAACAATGGATGCATTCAGACCTCCGAAACAAGACAGCGCCACGGCAAAAGGGATGGTCCAGTTAAAGATTCCAAACACCTGGTCAGCAAACGTCTATAAAACAAGAGAGGAAAACCTAAGACACTTCTATTTTCTTGTCCAACTGCATTTTCATTTACTTCATTTTTTCACGTTTTTCCACATTTACCTTTAGTGCCACCCACCATCGAAGCTACTCTGTGCAGCCCCTTCTGGCATCTTCCCACCCTGAAGCGGCATCAGCCCGTGCCATCCTCCTGTGTTTTTTGTTGGCCTCCCCATGGTTACTCACTTTGTGCATTGTGACCTCTGGGTAGGGACTAAAGTTGCTTGGAATCCTCCAGTTTCGATCAGATTGGACTGTGTAGGGTTTTAAGAAATTCCGATCACTAATCTGATTCTGATTTAAATGTTAAAAGGAACTCAAAATGGGAATCGGATTCTGATTTGGAATCCTAAATCCGAACTTCAAAATCCAAAATTTCTATGCTAAAAAATCAGTTTAGGAATTAGGTTGTTTGGACTGCAATTGCAAAATTCCTAAATCCTAAAACTGGATTGGAATCTGACGCATCTGATTCTGTTTGTTGGATTCTGAACACTAATAGCAGCATCTCCAGAGAGAAACATGTTTATCTGCCAGACGTAGAGGAGAGAGCTCCACAGTTGTGGCACAATGATGCAGGACAGATGCCTCTAATACAGCTGTATGCAGGTGTTCCTGCAGGACTTTGGAATTGTTAATTGAAAACTTATTTTTTTTAAATGAAAGATGGAGTCAGGCCAGCATAGATAAGCCCTTATCAATATAGTTTTAAAATAATGTTACAACTCTTGAAAAGTGACAACTCCCTAAACAGCCAATGTTAAGTTTATTTATTTATTTATTATTTCAAGTGTTTTACCAGGAAGGCATACTGAGCCAAACTAGCTCATTTCGAGATGTGTCCTGGGGGGAAGGAGAACGGGGAGTAATACAGTACATAGACACATGAATATAATTAAGCAATAAAACCACGACAAAGTGTGTGTTATCGTGATAATACTTACGTCTCCTGGGTGGGTTGAAGCACGAGGCGGGTTTAGTGTTTCCACCACCCCAGGAGTGACGTTATTACACAAGATAACACACACCTTGGAGTGCCTTATTGCAATTATACAATGGCTCGATGTCATACAAAACAAAAATAAAATTAAAAATGTTTTTAGTAGATTTTTAGTGAGGCAGTATATCTTTGTTTCTGAAAAAAATGAGCCATAGGAGCCAAATGCTCATCCAAAAAATCAGCACAGTGTGTTATTGTGTAATATCATCACTGTCTCAGGCACGCACTGACCAATCAGAGTCCAGGAAATTTTCTTGCCATTGTATAATTGAGAATAAACATCGCAGTGTACATAATAGGTAATAGAACAGCAATATACAACAGTTTACATAGTTATACGTATACAGAAGATACTAATAGTATTCCATCAAGAAGAACCGCAACCTTTTTCTGATATTTTTATTATATTTACACAAATAAAACAGGAAATTTAAAACATATTCATTCTTAAACCTTGACTTACAACATCATACAATAACTGTCCTTTCTTACCAATTAAGGATAACGTGTGGGACGGTGGTTCTTGGGAAGACACAGGTAGTTTTTCCTCAGGAGAAATGCAGATTTTTTTCTAGATTGTTTTTCCGGTTACTATGTGCCTATGGCACAGGGTTTGTATTGATTGTAATTTGCCTGTTGTGTCAATAATTGGTCAGAGGAGAACAGTTATAGATCAGGAGTGGTCACTCTTTACTGATGTCACTGCATACGAAGTTTGGCACCATTTCAAGGTTGGATCATGATGTAATTTTCAAAAGAGGAGAGAGTTTATTTACATTTTGTAAGCTGTGTAAAATGATGGATTTTAAGGTACAGATGCGAATACTGCTCATTAGGGATGATCAGAATTGTCTGATTCCAATCCAATAGAATTCCACCAAAATTTCACAGTATCCAATTTCAAGTTCATTTAATTGTGATTCTGATAAGGAACTCAATTAGAACTACAATCAGAATCTTAAATCCTTATTTAAAATACAAAAAACAGTTTGTTTATCTTTATTTTAGAATTAGTATTCTCAGACATCAATTCCAAAAATGTTAATTCTGAAAAAAGTGTCAGGTAGCACACTCACCTCTGAGGCCGGGAGATCAGAAGGCTGTGGGTTCTATCCCCACACCAGGCACTTGGGTTAATATCCCAATACTAACACTGCAGTACAGCATAAGGAGGGTGCTGCACTCCTGAGGTGCCGTATTTCGGATGAGATGTTAAACCGAGGTCCCATCTGCCCATTCTGGTGGTAGTGCAGGTGGATGTTAAAGATCCCATGGCACTTCTCGAAAAAGAGTAGGGGAATTTCCCCGGTACACTGGCCAAATTTCCCCTCATTCACTAAAAATACCAACAGCTTAATCTGGTTCAAAGTCAATTGGCATTCATCTGTATCCTCTTCCCCCAGGTCGTGCCTGAAAATAGGCAGAATTTGTCTAGTGTACTTACCCGGTCAACAAAAACTAAATAAAAAAAGGATCAGAATCTGACAATTCTGATTTAGAATCCTCAATTACCTACATCTCTACTGCATTATATTGGCATATGGTAGCACCACTGTAGTAAGAATTGAGTAGGCACTTTAATATTAAATCAACCCACCCCAGGGCTTGCCCATTTTATAGGGTGTGTCCCATAGGGCCTTGTAACATCCTGCATCCATACAGGAAGTAGCGAAGAGAGAAAGCATAGCAAAAAAACAAAAGAAAACAAATATTTGGGAGATAACAAATAACCGTCTTGAGCAGGCAGTTGATTAAGGAGAGAAACAGACATAAAGGGAGTGGTACAGTGCAGTGGTTGTGGAGCAGCTGTCTTCCGGGAGATATTCTGCAGGCTGCAATGCTGCCCTATCTGCAGGCACCCCTCTGGGCTGAGGGAGGAGGTTGCCTGTCTCCACGCAGAGCTGGCCAAGCTGAAAGTGGCATCCACTCCTACCCAGAGACCATCAGGTCCACAACCTGTACCTCAAAGGATGCCAAGGAACAGGAGTGATTGGACTACAGTGGGCTCACAGAGGGTGAGTGAGGGGGTTGAAAGCACATCCCCCAACCGGTCCTGCTTAGTAACTTCTACACAGTTTTGGAGGAATGGGAAAGCCCCATTCAGGAACCCGAGGCTGGAACCAAGGAGGATGGAGCCCCAGGGAGGGAAGGAAGGGAGGCAATGGACCCCAGAGAAGCAGGAAGCTTCTCCTAGTGGGGGACTCTATTGTCTGGGGAGCGGAGTTAGGGACACCTAGCAGGGGAGAGAGGGAGGTCAAGTGCCTCCCAGGAAGCACTGCATGGAGGGATGGGAAGCGGATCCATAGGATCGCTATGACAATAGCTAGGAGGGAGTAGTTGGATGTCATTGTCCACCTGGGGACCAATGACCTGGCCAGGAGATGGGTGGAGTTAGCCAGAGTCCAGAAGGATTTCAGGAAGCTGGGGGGAAACTTGAAACAGATAGCATGCTCCGTCTTATTCTCGGAGGTGCTACCTGTCCAGGGCACAGGGAAAGCTAGAGCACTCCACATCCGTACCTTTAACTCCTGGTTGAAGGATTGGTGTGGAAGGGAGGGTTTTGGCTTCATAGGGGACTGGGGACTGACCTGGGCAGATGCGAGCTTATATAAGGAGGACTGCCTGAATCTGTCCGAGAAGGGGACCTTGATCCTTTGTGAGAAGTTTAAATGCTTCAGCTGTGAGCATTTAAACTGGCCAAGGGCGGGGAGAGCCAGGAGGCTTAGGAACACACCCCCCCATGGGAACATGCAGGAACATAAGTTGACTACAGGAACAGCTAAAGCAGGCAGGGAGGGGCAGGTAGGTGAAGAATGTATAACGAGTGATATGGGGGGGCAAGGGCACACAGGAAAGGAAACTGGGGTGGGGGGAAGATGCTGGTGAGGAAGAACAAGAGCAGAGGGAGGGCAGACTGTAAAACATGGAAGGTCATGCTAACGAATGCCTGTAGCCAAAGAAATAAGGTTCCAGACCTGGAGGCCTTGTTGGCAGAGTCAGACCTTGACATAGCAGCAATAACAGAGACGTGGTACTCTGCTAATCATGGCTGGGAAGTCAATGTACCAGGCTATACACTGTTCAGGAGGGACAGGAAGGGTTAAAAGGGTGGGGGACTGCCCCTGTACATCAGAGATCATGTAAAGGTTACAGAAGTTCAGGGAAGACAGGGTGAGGCCGAGGTAATGTGGGTCACCCTGGAGCCAGGGAATGGAACAGCAGTACGCACTAGGATGATCTGCAGATCTATGGCACAGAGGGAGGAAGCAGGCAGGGAACTAGTGGAGAACATACGTGACATGGCAGCTAAAGACAAAATCTTGCTGCTGGGGGATTTCAATATGCCAGACGTGGATTGGGCAACCCAGGTGGCTGTTTCAGCCAGAAGCACAGCCATCCTGGAACCCCTGCAGGGGGCTGGATTCAGCCAGCTGGTACATGAGCCAACCAGGGACAAGTCAGTTCTGGACCTGGTATGGACCAATGGGTAGAGAGTCGAAGGAATACAGGTGGAAGGGCAGCTGGGGTCCAGTGACCACCACATGGTGTAGTTCAGCATGGAGACATAGACTCAATTAAGCCACACAAGGGCAAGAGTATTAGATTTCAGAAGGGGGGATTTCACTGAAATGGGTAGATGTATACAAGCAGTCCTGGGGAAGTGAGAGGTAATAGAGGGGGATGGAAGAACAATGGAAGAAACTGAAAGGAGCCATAGTGGATATCACAAACCAATGCGTTAGGATTGTGGTCAATGGGAAAAGAAGAAGGAAACCACTATGGTTCTCCAAAGAGGTGGGGACAAAGTCAGGGTTAAAAGGCTGAGTTTCAGGAACTATAAGGGGAGCCAAAGGGAGAAGGACGGGGAGATGTACCTTGAATGTCTAAGGGAAGCAGGGAAGGCTGTTAGGAGGGCGAAGGCACAGACAGAAGAGAGCTTAGCACAGTCTGTAAACAAAGAGGATAATGCATTTTATATGTACATCAGTGAATGAAGAAAACGGGGGGAATTATGAGGCTCAAAGGGAGAAGGGAGAGTGTAAGGAGGGGGATCTGGACAAGGCAGAAATACTGAACAAATACTTGTGCCTCAGTATTCACTAAGGAGGGGAGGGTCAAGGACCACATTTGGGTTGCAGACGAATGGGGGGTGGGGGAGAAGTGGACACCAGTCCATTCACAGTGGAGAGAGTTCAGGAAGAACTCACAAAGCTGAAGGTGAATAAGGCCATGGGGCCAGACGACATCCACCTGAGGATATTAAAGGAGCTGCGAAGGGAACTAGCAGCGCCTCTGGCAGCCCTGTTCACAGAGTCACTCAACACGGGTGTCATTCCAGAGGACTGGAGGATGGCACATGTAGTCTCACTGCACATAAGCGGCAGTAGGGAGGAGGCGGGGAACTACAGGCCAGTCAGCCTCACCTCAGTGGTGGGAAAGGTCATGGAGACACTGCTGAAAGAAAGGATAGTGACACGTATGGAATCCAGCAGTGCTCAGTATCTGAGGCAACATGGATTCACAGCAGGAAGGACATGTCAAATGAATCTAACAGATTTTTTTGATTGGGTGACTCGGAAAATAAATCAGGGAGGGGCAGTAGACGTCACCTACCTAGATTTCAACAAAGTCTGCGACACCGTCCCACAAAGAAGGCTGATTAGCAAGATGGGTAGTCTGGGAATGGGAGACAAGGTGGTGAACTGGGTTAGGAACTGGTTAACAGACAGGAGACAGAGGGTGGTGGTAAATGGGGTACAATCTGGGGAGAGGGGGGTGACCAGAGGGTTACCACAGGGACCAGTCCTGTTCAACGTATTCATTAGTGACATTGCAGAGAGGCTGGAAGGAAAGGTCTGCCTGTTTGTAGATGACTCCAAGATCTGCAACACAGTGGATACTTCAGAAGGGGTGCAGAAAATGAAGAGGGATCTGGAGAAGCTTGAAAGATGGTAGGAGATGTGGCAACTGATGTTCAATGCAAAGAAGTGCAAAATAATGCACTTGGGTATAAGAAACCCTGGGGAGAGTTACAGGTTGGGGGGGAGCAGACTGTCACCAAAGAGGAAAGGGACCTAGGGGTTATCATCTCTGATGACCTTAAGGTATCAAAGCAGTGCATAAAGGTGGCAGGGAGGGCCAGTGGCATGCTGGGGTGCATGGGCAGGGGTATCACTAGCAGGAGGTGGGAGGTGGTGATGCCACTGTATAAAACATTGGTAAGGCCTCACCTGAAGTACCGCGTGCAGTTCTGGGGGCCACACCTGCACAAGGACATAGATAAGGTGGAGACTATCCAGAGAAGGGCAACAAAGATGGTGCAGGGTTTGCACCACAAAACATATGAGGAGAGACTAAGGGACCTCAATATGTACTCACTGGCAGAGAAGAGAGAGCAGGTGGACACGATTGAAACTTTCAAGTACCTCAAGGGCATAAACAAGGTGCAGGTGGGGGACCTTTTATAATGTAGAAAAAGTACTAGAACAAGGGGGCACAATATGAAAATGGAAGGGGCAGATAAAGAGGTAATGTGAGGAAGTTTTCCTACACAGAAAGGGTAGTCAATGCTTGGAACAGTCTGCCACAGGAGGTAGTGGAAGCAAGCACAGTGGAGGGATTTAAGCCTGCTTGGGACAGACCCAAGGGAAGCTTGAGAGGGGAGGGAGTGATGAAGAGCCATTGATCACATATGGTCAGTGGCCACATACAATGTATAGGGCCAACGGGCAGACTGGATGAGCCTAGCAGTCCTTATCTGCTGACAATTTCTATGTTTCTATGATTTTTCAGCCACTTACAGTACATCTGTGCTGTTTCTCAATGCATTTTCATGAAACCTTTGAGAGTGGGATTTGCAGCCCAGAACCTCCTGAGGTGCAAAGTTTGGTGAAATTTGGAACAGCATTTTTATTTTGCTAGAGATAGAGGCTTTAATACAGCACAACAATTTTTTTGTTTGCCTCACATGCCAGAACTTTAGTTTTTAAAACCGCTCCGAAACATTTGGTGAAAAATATTAGCCCGCTGGCATCTCACAGCCAATGCATGCTTCATGAGCTCGCTCTATGAAAATATGCCACGCGTACCATTGGAAGAGTCTGACGGGGGAATATTTGTACAGCACAAGCCCAGGAAGCATGCACTGGCTGTGAAATGGTGGCAGGCTAATACTTACACTGGACATTTCTGAGCAGTTTTAAGTACTATAGTCCTAGTGTGTAAGGTAAACAAAAAAATTACTGTATTAAAACCTTAATCAGGGGCATATCTTTTGGCAGGGCTGAGCTACAGAATATGTATTGTTCTCCTTTAAAATAAAAAAAACTGTAAATAAAATAAATTTGCCAAAATGTGATGGTTGACCATGGATGTTCATCTCCTAAATATGCATCTGCAACACTTTCGTTCACAGGTGAACTTTTTTTTGACTTTTTGACTGTCTGCAAGAGTGCAGGTATGGAAGTGGCACTTACAGTCAGCAACAGAAAAATGGGAGCGATTTCAATTGTACACCTCTGTTGTCATGAAGAAGGGTTATAATTAGATACTTTTCATAAATTAGAATTTTAAAGTTTAAAAATAGAAAAAAATAGATTTTTGAAAGTTTCTCAGACGGACTTAGAAGCCAGGTTATATAAGTGAACTTTCCTCATCTGAGAAAGTGCACGTACAAATATGGCAGCTGAAGGCCAAGGAAGGCCCAGGGCCATGTGGGATCGGTCTGCTGCAATGTGGCTATTCGCAAAGCATGCTAGAGGTCGGGTACTTTATACTGTATATCTTTTAAAAAAAAAAAAAATAGGAAAATTAATTGTGAAAAAACTATGTTAAAGAGCACCTTTCTTAACCTTTCTCAATTATACAAGCAAGAAACTGGAAGCTCCTTTACCTCATCGGGAGCTCCTTCAGGCTGCTTGTCCAATTTTTTTAAACAGCCCCCAAAGGAAGAGAAGGGACCATAATTTGCTCCCTGGTGCCTAGTGGATCCCCCATCCTGATCCCCTGTATAACAAAGTAATACCGTTCCCTGTGTCTAGCGGACCCCCAGCAGGTTCCTCCCCTTCCATCCTGATCCTGAGTCGGCACTGGCAGCATTATCCATTCTCCCCACGACGGCCACCAACTGAGCTGTCAATCAGCACGCTCTGTACAGTCAGTTGTTACAATACACACTCATTAACAGTTCAGTTGTTAGCCAGCTGTGGTGGAGAGCTGGAGGTCTGTACTGGTCGCCGCTTGAGGTTGGGATGGGGGGGGCGGGGTGGTGGGGGCACTACCTGCAGGGGTTGGTGAGCAGCTAGATACCAGGGAACAGCATTACTTTGTTATACAGGGGATTGGGGATAGGGAGGAGGGTTTGCTAGACACCAGGGAATGGTTTTATGTTTTTGTACAGGGGATCAGGGATAGGGAGGAGGTCTGCTAGACACCAGGGAATGGTTTTACATTATTATACAAGGAATTGGGGATAGGGAGGGGGTCCACTAGACACCAGGGAATTGCATTACGTTTTTATAGAAGGGATCGGGCGTAGGGAGGTGGGGACGCTAGACACCAGGGAATGGTTTTATATTACTATACAGGGGCTCAGGATGGGGGGGCATGTACACAAGGGAATGGTTTTACTTTAATACACAGTGAACTGTGATGGGGAAGGGACCACTGGGTACAAGAGAAATAGAGCACAGCAGGCATAGCATCAGGTGGGGGGAGGAACGGTCGAACATTAACACCAGGGATAGCTCTCTGGGACAGGGTAATTGGGGGGTGGTGCCACGCAATCCAGCCTAACTCCCCATGCAAGTGAGCCCATAATGAGGATGCAAATAACTCCTTAGCGCTTTGCATGACAAATAGGCTCATTTACATGGGTCGGTTTGAATATTGGAAATTTACCATGGGCGCAAGATATTGTGACGCACTGTTTCGGAAGCCACGTCAGCCCAGCGCTAAGTGGCTTAGCGCAGCACTGACATGGCCCTATATTTAGTCGAATAGCGCTGGTGTGCTGTTCCACTGAATATAGCTTCTTTGGGCACTGGGCTATCACAAAGCGCAGTGCATATTTTGCACTCCGGTTTGCACATTTTTGAATATTGGGCTGCTGTTGTCACATGGAGGCAGCTGGCTGGCTGTGTGGTTACTTTGCATGAATGCTAATCATTGGCTGCTTAGGAGGAGTGTGGTATTGACGTGGAGAGAGGCCATCCACTGGAGTTTCCGGTGCAAGCTGCTACATAATGTAATGGTAACTGGAGTGGTGCGTGTGGGGAAAAGGGCTTGCTGCTGCCACAGCACCAAAAGACAGACTTCCCCGCACTCTCAGTCCTTAAACAAGCATTTGTCAATGCTGAATGCTGTCTTCTTGCATTGGCAGTGCAGGAGTTAGAGAGATGCATAATAGGAATGGCAGTGAAGTATTGAACCGACGCCAACCCCACCACCATCCTGCAGAGACTGACAGGCATTGGGGTGTGCCTTTGGGTCACCGGCCATAACCCTCATACCATTTCACCTCACCCTACCCTGCAGACACCGACAAGTGCGGTGTGCCTTGGGGTCTTCGGGCCTTATGCTCACCCCATTCCATAAGGAAATATACTGAGATGGGTGCAGTATAGGAGAATGGGGTGAACTCTGGGGCTGAAGAGTCCAAGGCACACTTCGATGCCTGTCACTGGCTGCAGGGTGGGGGTGGAGGTGGAATGGTGTGAGCATTACAGCCGACAATCCCAAGTCACACCCCTGATGCCTGTCAGTCTCTACAGGGTGGGGCGTTATGATTAGAAACTCAAATGCCTCAGGTGTTTGTTGGTATTTTCACTCCAGATTTTCAACATGGGCTTTTTGTGACCTCACCTCATGAACAGTGGCACTATCAGTTAGTTAGCCAAAAGGTGTTTTTGCACAGTGACTGTGCCATTTGGCACCACAGGTGTGAAAACACATTTTGGGCAGGATGTGAAAAATGACAGCTGTGCTGTTCATGAGGAGGTGTAAAAAAATGGCAATGTTGAAAATCTGGAGTGAAAATATGAAAAATTGGTGTAGTCATGAGCATGGTAGAAGTTGTGCAATGCACGCCTGTAGCGCAATTATTTTGGGGTTTTGGTTTTAACCAGATTTTCAACATAGGCATTTTGGGACCTCTGCTCATGAACAGTGGCACTGTGATTTTGTTAATCTGTCCCAAAAGTTGATTTCCCACAGCGACCGTGCCCTTTGTGCACCAGATGTCGAAAACACATTTTGGAGCAGAATGTGAAAAATGACCGCTGTACTGTTCATAAGGAGGTGTGAAAAAATGGCAATGTTGAAACTCTGAAGTGAAAATATTAAAAATTGTTGAAGTTATGAGTGTGCATGGAAACTGTACAATGCACACCCATAGCACAGTAATTTTTTGGATTTTTTCACTAAATTTGCAGCATAGGCTTTTTGGGACCCCACCTCATGAACAGTGGCACTGTCATTTCGTTAATTGGTCCTAAGAGGTGATTCCGTGCAGTGACCGCAAAATGACCTTTTGGGACTGAATAACGAGATGACAGTGCATGTGTTCATGAGGTGGGTTCCCAAGAACCCCATATTGAAAATTTGGAGCCAAAATTCAAAAATGGCTGAGGTATCCACCTAAGTTGAACCCCGCCCCCCATTGATGCCATTATACAGCTTACGCATTTCTTCATTTATTACAAGGAACGAACATTGTATCCTACCATTCTGCAAAGTTTTTATTCACCCCCATACTGACTACGCTGTCTCTTACTGGGCCCCGTACCTTAATAAAGACAAAAAAAATCATTGAGAGCATGCAAAGGAAAATGACAGAGCTAATCCCCAGAGTCAGCAGTTTCCCATATGATTCTAGATTGACCGCTGTCTGTCTCTATGACTTACAATTGAGAAGGGACCGAGGTGACATACTTCTGTTATTTAAGATACTGAGTGACGATTCCCTTACTAAAGAATGCAATACAGTAATGTCTGACAAGTCTGAGAATTTAAGGTGCCGCAATAAACAGATACGTATCCCTAGAGAACTGACTAACGAACGCCAACATTAGTTTCCGGTCAGAGCAGCTACAATATGGAACATGTTGCCCTATGAAACAGTGAATGCAGCTAACTTTAATACATTCAAGGCCAAGCTAGATAAACATCTCTTGGGATAGCATTTCTAAATAATCCCCACTTGTGTGAGGAAGGTGGTCTCGATGGGCCTAGTGCTTCCTTCCACCCTCACACTAACAAGTGATACCGAGTAATAGTAATTAAAACAGTCACTACTTTTTTAAGGGTATTTTTTTCACTATGAAGCAATATTTTTTAATTCTTATTTTATTAAAACTTTTTTTTTTTATTACTCATTGATTTTATAAGGACAGGAAGACACTTCATGGTGTGGGTTTATACTTTTTCTGTAAACTGCACTTCCAGGTGATTGAAAGCACTCGGGGTAAGTGCCTCGTGATCGACTCACAATAAACCTGAACACACGATTTACAAAAATAACCCCTGTGAGGTGTGGGTTTTTAAGGAGGACGCTGTTCCACAGTTGTAGATACTTAGAAGCAAACATTTTATTGAAGTTGGACAATTACTGCAAACTTCAGACGAAAAAAATAAATAACATAATAACTTCTTCAAAATAAACATAAGTTACCAAGCAGCATCTCGGACACTAGAAGGAGCTAGTGAACATCATACTGGGGTCAGAGTACATCTGTACCCCCCACCAGGATATCTACAGAACCGAATAAAACCAAGGCTTCTATACCAAAAGGAGAACATGTGACTTGTTTAACTCCTCCCTATGTTTTTCAAAATTATCTTTAAACAGCAAAATAAATATATTTTCATTTCTGAGCTCAGAATAACATTTCCTTTTAAGTTGTAATGTTGTCAACATCACTTTATAGAAACAACAACTGGGTAATAAAAATTTAGTTTCAGACAATGCAGAAGTAACTCCACCTCCTAGTGCTGTGCCTTTAAATATGGTAGTTGACCAGCCGGCCAGCTCTAGAGTACAAAATAGGAAGTGAGACTCCACACAGAGAAGCAGGTAACCTTCTACTATGAGGGAAACATTTGTTTGTTTTATAAATTATTCCAATAGAATGAATTAAAGGCATTCAATCAACTTTTTAGAAGCATTTTAACTAAAGTAAAAACACAAAAAGAAACACTTTTATTTAACCTTTGTTTAACAGAGAATGGGGGGGGGGGGTTTAAGGCCAAACAAACCACAGTGTTGGACAACTTGTTTTTACAGGCCTTCTTTTGTTTTTGTAGCTTGTTTAGGTCATGAATTAGTTGTTTTGTAGTTTCTACTGAATGAATTTCTTTTTGTATGCTGCAAATTGTGTAAAATGCAGGCTGTTTATTTATTTACTCAATAGGAAGTGCTTTGTGTGTAACTGCTGCCATTTAGAATGAGTTTCAAACCAGAAAGACCCATTTTCTACAGCAAACAGGCTGAAAGGCACTTTAAAGGGGTTTTATATGCAAACATTTTGGGGCTGCATCTACATTATTTCCACAGGACAACGAGCCTGTAAACAAAGAAAGAGCTGTGCAGAACTTCATATACCAGGGCAAGAATGCATAAGGGATAGAAATAACGTTATATAGGTGGCCTGCCTATATAATGTGGAAAGAAAGATGAGGAGTTACAGCAAGAAAGGAGGAGAGTAAAAAGGGCTGTTGCAACAGACTTAAAAAAAAAAAAATTAGATTCGCCTGGTATATGGAGGTGTCTGTCACAACTCCACACACTGTTGTGTTCTGTTGCTTGCTTCTGTTTGTGATTTGCCCAAACTCAAAATCTCACTGCTTGCAACTTATTCCATCCTGTGCATTTCTAGGGGATTAACATACAGGTTTCTGAATGTATTTAGACAATTAGGAAGCAGGCAATTTCCAACCCATTTTATGAGCTGTTATTTCACGAGTTTAAATTAGGACATGACACACTGTTATTCCATATGGGATTTAATTGGATATGTTGTCATTCCACATGGGTTTAGGTCAAGATATGCCATTACAGTGTATGGTAGAACATCGTTATGTGCTGAATTCAGTTTGGTGTAAAATGTTATTCTGCTGCAGTAGTGACATTTGTAGTGCAGCAGAACGACTTTTCGTTCTGCTGCACTACGGACATCATACACCACCCATTGCCACAGAAGGGGCAGGCTGAACAGTCGTGGCAGCGGCACTGATCAGTAACACCGTAGAACTGCAGGATCAACCAGATATTTATCATTAAAAGCAAATGCAGGATCAACCAGATATCTAAATTTTACTCACAAATCCAAGTCTCCTCACGGTTACCACTCCTTGCTAAATGAGAATTTCCAGCGACATTTTTTTTTTTTTTTAGAAAATCCCGCCCATTCCCGATCATCAACCAACTGAAGGTTGCGCTACCAAATGACAGACGTCTGCTTCCTAGTAACCTCACATCCCCACCCTAGCAACCACCCTAACTACCAGCATACACCATGGAAATTATCGATTTGAATTTCTATTTTAGGAGTAACAAAATAGTTTTTATTTCATTAAAGAGTGGCTACCATACACTAGATAGAATAGTGAATGGGCAAAACTATGCACAACCAGTGTTGTGCCACCATGGGGATCTGATTCCCAAAGTTCTCTTAAGCTTCGCTCTCGAGGTCACAGGGAATCAGAACCCCTCAGTGGCACAACACACTGGTTGTGCACAGTTGCCCATCCACTATCCTATATACTCAACTCAAATTTAGTTCAAGGTAAAACAGTTCATATGGTGTTGCAGGTAATGATGTACAAGAAAATGTCAGAAGACATGAAGTACTTATGCTGAATTAACCACAGGATGATGAAGGCTCAGGCAAAATCTAGGGGGTGAGATGGGGGAGGCACCCAGGTTACAAATGAACATTTAATACAATCTTGTTAAAAATCTTCAGTTCAAGCTTTATTCCTGCATACACCCCAATGTTTCTCCAAAATTTACTGGCTTCTTCAGAGGACTGCTTTTATGCTGCAATAAATTAACATAAGAATTAATTAAAATGGAATAATACCCATAACATATGTAACCCCCCTACAAATGGGGGTTCCCAAAAAGTCTTCCTTGAGCTTGCCTAAATGCTCACTGCCAGGCTGGTGTCCTGCGTTTTAACAGTTTAAATGTGATTACCAGAGCCTGTATAGCCTCTGTGTACTGTCTCTTTAAGAACTGCCTGATTGCAGCCTAAGTAATCTGAGAGGGAGCTCTGTTGAAAGATGTAACTATTTGCTAAAAATCATTCAGAGTGATAATGATAATGTAGTTTGCCTAACCTGCTTTCTTTGTAGCAATGACTGTTTTGTTTTGTCTCCACTATCTTGGTCCTGGACTGCAAATTGGACCAATCAGTTCTAGTGGGACCTAAAATGTAGCCGGACTACAGGAGCTGTCTGAATTCAAAATCTGTAGGAACTGTAGTTTGGGGCTTTTTTGCGCCTTTTTTGCAACTGAAGGGGGAGCTTTTGCTTTGACTGACAGCCAAATCAACCAACCAAACCTTTTGGATCTTGGGGAAGTCCTGAGCTGCTTGCAGTTTTCAGTTAGTTCTGAGCTGGGAAGTGAAATGAAAAGAACTCAAGTGTATTTTGGGCACCAATCCTGAGTGGATTCACATGGGAAAACTGTGAAAGGGCTGAGTTTTTGGCTTGCATGTCTGCTGCTGCTCCTGAGAGGGAGAGAAGAGAATTATTTTGGACTAAATCCAAGTTTGTGTGACTAAAGTAAGCTACTGAAGTGGGCCAGGCTCAACCTGAAGAAGACCAAAGATTTTGCTGAATGCGATCGACCTGTCAGGAGTTCCAGCTACCCCTAAGCTCGGTGTGTACAGAAACTTTCTGATTGTGTGACCGGGGCGCTTTGCCTGGTACAGTGGAATTCCCATGACATGTAAAATGTGCTATGAGCTGCTAGTGGGTGTGAGTTAGTTCCCACTGTGTGAACTGAGTTCTGCTTGCTGGAAGCTGTATCCAGCCCAAAACAGACTGCATCCAAATTGTCTCCATGCAGTCTGGGCCTTGCCAGATTGGCCCAGCCAGACTACCCGCTACACAGAGAAGCCATCGACGAGAGACCTGCCTGGGGATCAGCCCCCTGCTCCACGCTTGAACAGGAACGACGCCTCTGCAACTCGTGTGGGCCCTGCTTCTCCTGGCATTCCAGATCAACCACCTGCAGTCTCAATTTTCGTCCAGCCTGTGTCCAGTCTTGGGTATCGTGGTAAATACCAGGGTAGTTCCCTGCAAATAACAGCTTAATCCGAGTGTGTCATCTGATTGTCTTGTTGTTTCATTTCCTTTACGAACTGAGCCCTCTGGCTCCGGATTACAAATATTGTGTACTGTGCATGTTGTGTTTTCCATCACAGGGCCCCAGCCAGCTGCAACCCCGGGCAACAGTCCTGGCTAGCCCATCTCTTCTCTACCTGGGTACCCAGAGGTGTGACTGTGTGGGGGGACTCAAAGCTCATGCATAACTGCTTGATTGATATAACCTTTAGGCTAATTAACCTTATTTTATTTATTGAATATAATCGGAATTACAATCCTTTGAGTCACAGACTCTTTTGCAAAGGCTCCACGTCAGTTACCAGGGGTGGAGGGTAAACAAATACAGAAGAAACGTACATAAACAAGCAGTTGCCCCTTCCTTGTTCAAGTCCCCTTAATAAATCAGATCTAACTTTTTCTGCATGTAATCTGACTGTGGTTCCAGTTTGTGCTCAAAGTACTGTACTGTTGCTATTTGCTGTGCATAACCTTGTTTTACAGGGGGTCCCCAAGGTTGAGCCAGAGGAACCAGCCCTGGTGGTAAGTGCAAACAGTGGTACTTGTGTGGTGTACCAGGGGGTATTGTGAAAGTGATTATTGTACAGTGTTCAGGCCACCAGAGGGGAAAGAGGGGGGTTACAGTGTCCCGGAGGGCTGTGCCCAGGTTAGCTTGACCACTACCAACCCTGACCTCTTGGTGGAGGCACCCGTTTCAGAACTCAGGCCCCTCAACCTGCTACTAGCTACGGCTTCTTGTGGCGTCTGCTTTATTAAATATGCCAGTTTGTTATGCCTAGTTTTGGAGTGCTGAGTCTTGTTTTTCGTGGATACTAGCCAAGCAGGCAGGGGTAGTAGCCCTTGGGATAGCGCCACCTAGGGGTTACGCCATATTTGTGTACAATATCCTATTAGTCAATTCATGCTTCGATTTAGCACAACTTGGCCAAAAGATCTGTGTTTAGATAATCTCTGAGTGCTACTTCGGTATCCACTGCCAGGACCCAGAAACCAGAATAAAGCTGGAAATGAAGATTTTTTACAAGACTGCATTGTATTTATTTGTTACATGTGTGCCTAGAGTTCACTTTAGTTTAAAGTACCCTTTTACTAAATGTAAAAATAAACTCTTAGTCTCAGTGAAAGCATTAGTTCAATCTCATGCCTTATTTGACATCTTCAGATGTCAAGGGTTTGACTGCTTTTAAATTTTTGCTCCTGAGTAATGAATTCTACTTCTATGAATCATTCAGGTCCTCTGGGGTTTCTGCAGCCAATACAGGTGGAAGTAGCTAGACAGGTTCATTAGTTTGCATGCTGGCCTCTGAGGCTGGAAGATCGAAATGTCGTGGGTTCTAGTCTCACACCAGAACCTTGGTCTAATCACAGATATTGACATTGTAATAGAAAACTAAGGGGGACTACACTGTTAAGGTGCTGTTTTTTCAGATGAGTTGTTAAACCATGGTCCCTTCTGCCTATCTCTAGAGCCTGTCCTGGTGGAAGGTAAAGAGCCCATGGCACTTATCATAGGAGCAGGGGGTGTTCCTCCATGCCAGGGCCAATATTCCCCCCATCACCAAAACGGTCTATGCAACCTGCCTCCCAGGATGCACCTGGAAACAAGCTGTCACAGCTCAGTGCGCCTTCCCTGGTCAAACATTACAAACAAATAAATAATCTGGAGCCACAGGAAACACATTAATTCTATTCCTTACCACTGCGACAGCATCACTGCCCAGGATCGACCGGATGTCCAGCACAGTGTAGTACGCCACGTTTGTTAGGATGTAAATGATTGTCACAATAGGCATAGAGATCCCAATGGCCAGTGGGAGATTCCTGCAACCAATCAGAGAGAGAGAGAGAGTACGGTATTAGCAACAGGACATACTGTAGCACACTAATCACAAGAGGGTGTATACTGTTGGCAACAGGACATAGGAACAAGAGATTCGGAACTGGGAGATTTGCTCACCCATTGTCTCCTGTGGAACTGTTGAAGACATGCAGGAAGAAAGGGTTACTCTGAATCGCTTTTGAAAGAAAAGTACTGTACACCAGTTCTTCACTGGATATAGCAATGTACAGACTTTCTAATTCACATGTTTGGAGTCTTCTCCCTGAAGGGGATTACTGACTCGTAAAATAGAAACAGAAGGGAAGACAGAAGCCATGTTAAGCATCTGTTTTGAGAATGGGTCTTTTCTGCTGATACATGCCTTCCCCTTGGTGGCACAGGCAGTGGTGGCTCTACACTACGGCACACCAGGGCATGTGCTCTGGTAAAAAAAAAAAATGCTGTACCCTGGTTGACACCCCATGTGGTACAGACTTACTGCATATCACAATATATAGGTGCCTGGGATTCCAGCTGTTTTGCCCTGCCTATGCCCTGGTAACCGGCAGAGGCAGGAGCTGTCAGTGGCCCCAGGGATTTCAGGGTGTTGCAGTTATTAAGCAGGGGTAACCATATGTTGCAGGGAGATCTCCAGCTGTCAGTGTAATACTGTGATGCAGGATACTGACTCATGACATCGAGTCCTCTGCCAATGGTACTAATTTGAGTGTGGTAAGTGGGCTTGCTCTCATACTACTTCAGGTTGGTTGCCAGGTCTTCTGCAGAGGTTATGCCACATGGGGTGAGGGTAGTGCAAACTTATGATGTCACTGCACTCGTCCAACCAATTTGCAATCCCCAAACCTCTGCGTTCCCTACCCTCCTTTCTGCAGATGAGAAAAGTGGGACTGGCAGTACAGTGTAGTTACAAGTAATGAGCTGTGAATGAGCTTAGTACATCCAGCAGACCTGGGTTTGATTCCCACAACCTCCACTTGCATATTGTGCGACTCTGAGCACACACAGAAACATAGACTTTGACGGCAGATAAGGACCACTTGGCCCACCTAGTCTGCCCATTTCCCTACCTATTGGATAAGCTGCAGATATTTGTTAACTAACAGCCTACTTCTTCCTACCCCCACCAGAATTGCCTACCGTATGTCTGTCCCATGCATTCTTGAATTCCCCCACAGTTTTTGACCCCATGACCTCCTCAGGAAGGCCATTCCATACTTCCTCACATTGCCCCTGAGCCGTTCCCCCTCTATCTTCAAATTGTGTCCCCTTGTTCTTGCACATCTCTTTTTCTGAAAGATGCTACCCTCTTGGACTTTGTTGATTCCCTTGAGGTACTTGAAAGTTTCTATCATGTCCCCCTCCCGCCTTTCCTCAAGGGTATACATATTGAGCTCCTTTAGTCTCTCTTCATATGGCTTCTGTTTCAGACCCTGCACCATTGTAGTTGCCCTCCTCTGAACTGCCTCCATCCTGTCTGTGTCATTGTGGAGATGGGGTCTCCAGAACTGCATGCAGTACTCCAGATGGGGTCTCACCATCTGTCTGTACAGAGAGATAACTACTTCCTGTTTTCTACTGGTGATGCCTCTCCCTATACATCCCAGTATCCCAACAGTCATCCTTACTGCCTTCTCACATTGCTTGCTTACCTTCAGTTCATCTGATATGACTACCCCCAGGTCCCTTTCCATTTGTGTTGTTGTTAATACCTCCCCCCAATGTGTACTCTTCCCCTGGGTTTTTGTTTCACAGGTGCATTACTTTGCACTTCTTTGCATTGAATCTAAGCTGCTATATTTTGACCATTCCTCCAACCCTACAAGTCCCTTCTCCTCCTTTCCACCCCCTGCATCAACTCTGTTGCAGATCTTTGTGTTGTCTGCAAAGAGGCATATTTTCCTTCCAGTCCCTCTGCAATGTCACTTATAAAGACATTAAAAAGGACCGACCTAGTACTGAACCCTGTGGTACCCTGCTAGTAACCCCCCTTTCTTTGAAGTGGACTCTGTTTACTATTACCCTCTGTGTCCTGTTGTCCAGACAATTTTTACCCAGGCTACCATCCTGGGACCCACTCCCAGGCTGGCTAATTTGTTTATTACTCTTTTGTGTGGGACTGTGTCAAATGCCTTGCTAAAGTCTAGGTAGGCCATGTCCACAGCCCCTCCCTGATCTACTACTTTGGTCACCCAGTCAAAGAAATCTATTAGATTCGTCTGACATGACCTTCCCACTGTAAATCCATGCTGCCTTAGGTCCTGTGCCCTGCTGGCCTCTAGATACTCAACAATTCTTTATTTCAGAAGTGAGTCCATCATTTTCCCTACCACTGAGGTCAAGCTAACAGGTTTGTATTTTCCTGCCTCTGTTTTGCTCCCACTTTTGTGATGGGGAATCACATCCACCCTCCTCCAGTCCTTAAATACCACACCATCCTCCCATGATTTGTTAAAAAGGGTAGTCAGTGGTATCACTAGTTCTCCCCTTAGTTCTTTTAGAATTCTGGGGTGAATCCCATCAGGCCCCATTGCCTTGTCCACCTTCAGTTTTAGGAGTTCTTTCAGAACCCTTTCTTCTGTGAAAGGACTGATATCAACCCCTATCCAGAGTGCTTCTATTGATTGGATTAGGTACTCCTCCTCTTCTTTGGTGAATACTGAGCAGAAGTGTTCATTCAGTATCCCTGCTTTTCACTGTCACCTCTGCCCACCCACCTCCCTTATTAAGCCTCACTATCCCTCCCTTGGTCTTTCTTGGCTCCAATGTACCTAAAAAGGTTTTAGCCCCTCTAATTGAGTTGGCTATCTTTCCTCGGTTTGGGCCTTTGCTATTCTGACTGTCTTCCCTGCTTCCTTCTGCTTTAACTGGTACAGTTCTCTGTCCTGCTCCTTCTGTGTTTCCTTATACTTTCTGAATGCTATATTGTTCTCCCTAACCTTCCCCGCTACCTCTTTTGAGAACCATAGTGGTCTTTTTCTTTCATTTTGATTTGTTTATTTGCTTCACACAAAGGCTCGTTGCCTCTGTGCTGACAGTTTTGATGTTTCCCCATTGTTCCTCCACCCCTCCTTCTTGCTTGTTAGCTAGTGCTTTTCTGAGGCACGATCCCATTTTGACAAAGTCAGCCCTCCTAAAGTCCAGTACCCTCACTTTTGTATGGCTTGACTCTGCGACTGTGTTTATCGTGAACCACACTGTTTGGTGGTCACTTGTTCCCAGATGGCTACCTACTTCTAGATCTGAGATCCTCTCTCCATCCCCCTTTGAGAGTACCAGGTCTAAGATTGCTCCTTTCTGAGTGTGTTCTAACACTAGCTGTCTGAGGCATGCCCCCTGTGGGGCATTGAGAATGACCCTGCTCTTTATTTATTATTTATTTATTTAGTTTATTTAGTTTTTGTTGACCGGGTAAGTGCACTAGACAAATCCTGCCTATTTTCAGGCATGACCCGGGGGAGGGGGATGTGGCTGCAGCAAAGGTGCTCCAGTTAATATCTGGCATATTCAGGTACCCATCAACAATATCTCCCCTTTTTCTGCCATCCTAAGGATGCCTTCTATCATTTCCTTGTCCATTTCTTCCCCAAGACGGGGGTCTGTATACAACCCCCATGTGGATTGTGGTGCCATTTCCGGTGTCCAAGGTGACCCACAGTGCCTCCTCTCCTCCCCTCCCTGTTCACCCTTTTATTCCGTTGCTTTGATCCCTTCCCTTACGTAGAGAGCTACTCCTCCTCCTTGTCTACCTTCCCTGTCCCTTCTGTAGATTGTGTACCCTGGTATGCTGACATCCCAGTCATGGTTCTCTGTGTACCATGTTTCTGTGACTGCCACAGTATCCAGGCATCCCTCTTCCATCAAGGCCACCAGTTCAGGGAGCTTGCTACCTAGACTACAGGCATTGGTACTCACTGCCCTCCATTTTTTGATGGCCTTACCCCTTTTTGCCCCATCTCTGTCCTTACTGCCTTTGCCTTTTTCCTGCCACAGTGGGGCAAACCCCATTTCTTCAGCATTGATCTCTTTTGTCCCACTTAATCAAATCTGAATCTGCAGGTGCAGGGATCCCGTATTTATACCCCTTCGCATAGGGCTGGGCAACCCAGGTAGGATGGGGCCGCATGTTTAAGGCAACACCAAGCATATGATATACCTGAACATTACAAAGTGTCCTGGAACAGGATCTCACAGAACAGTAAACAACTTTATAACATGTGTTGCTTAAAACGTGCAGTCTCATTGATGGAGTCCCTCTGCGTGGCCAAGCATTAAGTTCCCTTTTTAATGCATGGTACTGCGGAGGGACTAAGGGCAAGGGTTGTCAGCTCTTGTTGCTCAGTGGAGAAAGTCAAGGGAAAGCGGCAGCCTTTACTTGATGTGGGGACACGAGAGAGCTAGCCCTGGTGTAGCGCTGTCACCTGTCCCAGTTGATGGTCTGTGAGCAGTGTTATCAGTGTGTTCCCCAAGGCATGTTCCCAGTGCAAATTGCAGTACGACAGTGATAGTGAGAGAGAGACAGTGAGATAGGGTAGGAGATCTAAATCACAGTTAGTGCAGTGTACTGTGTGTGTGTGTGTCTCAGTGTCTCTCTCTCTCTGTGTCCGCCACTCAGTACATGCAAATTGGGGACACTGTACTTAGCTGTGTTTCTGTGACTGTCCGGTGGTCCAAGTTCTGATGCATAACATCAGTGTCTGTGTCTCGCTTGGTCTTGCTAAGCAATAGTTAGGGATGGCAAAGGATTCTCCCCAACCCCCCTAGTTGTGGCAGTGGCCGTAGTTCACAACACAGCAACTGTGAGCGGGAGGGAGAAGTGCAGGAGGTCTGCTGTGCACAATACCACCGTGCTCTAGGGACACGGAGTGAGCCAGAGGCAGAAGTGTTTCTTCAGTGTAAGTGCTCATATTGTGTGGTTAAAGCACATTCTTAACACCGGTTGCTGCTCTATTGCTTCCCAGCCCGTCCTGACCATGTAGCCATTCAGTGATTGCAGGAGTGGTAGCACAAACAGAGAGTGTCCATTGGTGTTTCCCTCCCATAGCACACAGCTGACACAGTGCAAGTGTCCTGTTCTTGCCGCTGTGTTTAGCTGGATGCCCCCCCCAATCAGTGTTGTCCTCAGTGGCTACCGAAACATGTCAGCAGTGTATTCCAAGACAGAGAGAGGAGAGAGAAGAAACAGAGCTGAATGCAGAAGTTGTCTTCTCTGCTGCAGTCCTGATCTTTTGTGTTTGTCTCTCTCTCTCTGTCTCTGCATGTCTGTCTCTCTCCCTCTCTGATGAAAGTATGTGGTACAAGTCTCCTGCAGGTACATTTGTTACACTGTACATAATGTTTCCCGGTAAGCATGCACAGCGAGACACTGCTGTCTTTGGTGGCAAATGAAAAATGTAAGCACTGTATTCAGGGGGGGAGAGAGAGAGAAAAGAGAGACAGCTGAATACAGAAGTTGTGGTCTGTGCTGCGATTCCTGAGTACAGAATGCCTTTTGTGTGTATCTCTGTCTGTCTCTCGCTCTCTCTTTGTCACGCCTTCTCTCTCTGCATGATGTAACAGTGTGCGGTGGTGAGTCAGAGAAACACAGGACAAGCATAGCATCCTGCTGGACAGAGAGAGAGAGAGCGCGGGCAGTTCGGGACTGTAGAGTGACCTTCCTGAAAGTTGCTGTTCAGTGTTCCCGCAATGCACACAGCAATAGTGAGTAAAACAGTGTTGTGCAGGCAGCTGAGCTTGTCATTTCAGGACCCCCCCCCAGTGCGAAGAGTGCAACATGGTGTGCACAGAGAGAAAGAGAGAGACAAAAACCAAGGCAGACAGCAACCAGGGTTGTGACTTTATGTACGTCTGCTAAGAGAGAGACAGACAGACAGTATGTGGCGGTTTTGGGGGGTAAATCATATGTGGTTGGCATGGTAGCAGAGGATATTATGAACAAAAAATGTGATGGGTCATGTCAGTAGTCTATCTGTCACATTTCTATATGCATAAGTAGAAGGATACAGTATATGCTCAAATGAGAGCCCGGGCACTTATTTATTTCCGACAGCTGTAGCTCCGGGCGCTTATTTGAGCAGGCATGTAATCAAACACCGGCGCTTATTAAGGTCATGCAGTATTTGTGGTTGGGGAGGGTACCAAAGAGCTAAAAAGGCTGCAAAATAAAGCAAAAATCCAAGATCTTCATTTGCACATAAAATCCATTTTATTTTAATGACAGTGCTTAGTTGTGGGGAGACGGGGCAGGCACTGTTACCGCCAATTAATGAAAACAAAAAATCATTCATTATCACTGTCATCGACAGCTAGCTCATTTTCAGCTGTCTCTTCAGCGTCCTCTGCTGCTTCTTCTGGTTGGGGCTCTAGAGAATTTTCGGCAGCAAAGTTGCCACCCTTAGACGGTGCACAAAGCTCGGTTAGGACATCTTTCCTTTGCTTATATTGGATCCCATCTGGTTTGAGCACATTAATGTTCTCATCCTGTGAGTTGTCAAGGGAATTCAAAACACCGCACACAACGAACGATTTTATAATCAGCTCAGTCGGGAGAGTGTCCCAGGCTTGTTTAACCCACTTTGCAAGCTGGACTCTGGTAGGAGGCATAAGGTTCCCTCTTCAGGTGTACTGCTTGTCCCCCTCTGACATCCACTCTTCATAAAGCTCCCTGTAGTAGGCTTTAAAGGGAAGTTTCCAGCAGACATCAGCTGCCTGCACAAGGCCAGTGCAGCCACCAGGGATAACAGTCATATCAGTTTTCAGTTTTTTTAAGACACGCTTGGTTGATTCTTGGAGATGGCATCTATAGGCATCCCAGAGCAGTAGTCGACGGGAAAAAGCTAGAGATCCGCACACTTGATTGAGCCATATGTGAGTTAGGTCCCCATTCATCCAGCCATTCTCACTATAAATGCACACAACAGGGTTTTAAATAGTTTAGTAGCAGTTTTTTTCTTGGGACAATACTAACTGTACAGAAAGCATTTATATAGGTTTTCTAGAAGTGTTATATTTGTTAAACACAGTGAGGCAAGTGCTGTGCATTTTCACAATGTTTTAGAACTTTTATGAGCAAAACGCTAATCAATTTTTAGAGTTAAATAAAACCCTGCATAACACTTGTGACAGTGTCAAGCTCTTTGTCACGGCATTTACCCTTAAAAACAATGAAGGGAGGTAGCTTTGTGCCATAAGCTTTTGCTGCCAGTACCACTGTAACTCTGGACTTTTCATCTCCTGTAGTTTTAAGGGGACTGATTTGTTACCGATGAAATCCACAGCATAGTCTGCAGCCATGTCCAGCCATAAGGATGTTTCATCCATCCCCCCACTTGAGCTAAGGAGAAGCCCTTTTTGGTGCATCAGCTTCTAACAAATAGCAGGAAGGAGGTTAGCTTAGGGGCTACTGTGTCCAGTAGTTTTTGCCCAACAGTGGTTTTGTGTCTTAATGTTTCCGTGTCTGCGGAAGAAGTTTCGTAAACACCCATCACTAGCAACAAATTGCTTGCCTGTGCCAGTACTGGCTTTGGCAAAGATTTTAACTGCTTCTTTTTTCACTGCTTTTCTAGTCACCCTTAAGCACTGGGCTCTCATCGACTCGATCCAGGACTAGAGCTCCACTGCCAGCATTTCAGAAACTGACCGCTGACCACCACCGTCCAGTTTCTGGCAGCCTTGTGAAGCCATTGCCCGAAGTTGATCTGCTTGCTTACACCACTCCCTGATGTGTTTGGCATCCACACCAAAGTTACGAGTGGCACTTTCCTTACTGTTGCCACTTCAGACAAAATAAATGTCCTGCAGTTTAAAATTAGTACTGTAACTGTGGAGCCGTCGTTTCTTTGTGTTCAGCTCCACTTCCTGCTCAGGTGTGTGCTCTCTCTGATGCTTTGCAGGTTCGTTCATAGCTGCGGTGTGCTTAGCAGCAGGGGGTAGAGGGTAGAATAGCAGCACTTGATTTATGAATGGGGTGCCTGGGGAACTGCCTAACACCTAATTACATGGGGAATTAATCTAACTGCCAATTTTAAATGAGTTGCTTTGTGTGTGAAGCTACTGGCAATTGCCTAGTGATAATCCCACCGTGCGGCTAGTGAAATGGGTGTTAATCACACCTAGCTTTACACAATAACAGCACTAATTGCTAGCCGCTTTGCCCTATCCCGGCCCTCAATCACACCTACCTTTCCACAGTGACAGCTCTAATCGCTAGCCGCTCTGCCCTACCCCAGCCCTTGACTGAACCAGGCTGTTAATTAAACACAGGTGCTTATTTATTTGGATGTTGTAATTGTCCAGGCGCTTATTCAAGCAGGCTCTTATTCGAGCACTGGCAGTAATTTGAGCATATACGGTATTTTTTTTTTTTTTCCTTAGGAACTATTTTGCAAGGTGGCAGGATACTGTACCTTTTTTCCTGCTTAAAGATGACAGAAACATTTTTCTAAGGGTCTTCTCATGTTTTTCGAATAACCCATGTTATAAGTGCAATAACCCATGACACAGTATGGGGTTATGGGGATTTAATGCATGGCTGGCTGCTGTGAGGACACCCAGCCTACGGCCTTGGTACCAGCCGCGCATTAAGTCTCCATAACTCCATACCTTGTCATGGGTTATTGCTTACTAATTGCACTGGCACAGAGCTGTACTGTTTAACCATTGACTTGCTGGAAAGGACAAGCTTGCACTGTTACAATAAAAAGAGGAAGGCCCAGAACTGCTTGCAAATAGGGATAGGAGGACTACAAAAGGTTCTGGGGTTTAAAAAGGTTCTGCTAAGCCATATAGAGTTCTGATAGTTGTTTGAATTTATTTATTTATTTATTTATTAAATTCTCGGATTACAAATACCTTTGAGCAGAAACTGCTCATTTACAAAGGTTCCACGTCAAAGGATGAGGGTCAACATACATACAGAGGTAGTAAAAGAATGCACAATAAACAACCAAAACAAAAAATAAAGATACTCAGTTATAACATACTTTGAGATAATATTCATATAACGAGCAGCTTGAGTAGGCAGCTGGCTGCGGTAACGGTAAGAGATAGAGGGCACCATAGGCAGTTAGTAGTGCAGGCGATGCACCGGGAAGGAGTTGGCAGGCTAATGGGCCATTGTCCGATGGTGGTGGAAAATGTCTTGTACCAGTGGAGATGTGAAGCAGGAAAGGAGTTACAAGGAAGGCCCAGTGCCAGAAGGAATGAGACTGGGGAAGGGCGGGCTGTGAGACATAAGTGAGCTGGGAGGTGTTCAGAGAGATCTCTGTTCAGAGAAGCAGTCACATTGAGTGGTAGAGGTGAGGTAAAGTTTGAGATTCCTTTTGAAGGGTCCAAGTGTAGTAGAGGAAAGTGCATCTTTATTGAGGGAATCTTATCAGAACTTTCAGAACCTTTTAGTTTGAAATACTGTACAAAAACTATTTTAACCATCGCTGTCCACCCCTAGAATACTATGTGAAAAGGAAAAGGAATCTAATGACAACTACTACGTATAGCTGGTTTATCCTCTCTCTGAGTTGCACAGAGGTTTCTAAGCAATATAGCATGACCAGGGGTTAGATTAACAGTCTGTTAATCGCCCCCTGGGGTGTAATGTGGCATGAGGCGCAGCCAAGTGCCATATTGCCCCTAAGAGGTGATTGACTATTAATCTAACTCCTGGGAATGCCTTATTGCTATTATAAAAAAAATTCCAAAATAGAAGTGTTTAAAGTGTACTTTTTGAATGTTTTCCTCATTTAGAGGGAGCTTTTTAATAAAATAGTTCTTCCACCAACAGTTTAAGAATGCTGGTATTGATTCAGAATGCATCATTCTAATCATTCAGCAGTGCTAGAAGATGGAATGGTAGCAGGAAGAGTTAATGCGCTATGGTGATCAGGCTGCACGTGACAGTGTAACAGAGATTAATGTAAGGCTGTTGGAATCCTAACAGCCAATCAGATTGCGAAATTTCTGAGACCCTTTTTATAATAGTGCTTCTTAGGTGTCGTCACTCATCTACTGCATGTTCATTTCAGAGGTCTTCAGTTAACTGCTCAATAAGATCGATTGAGTGTGCCATTCTCAAGGGTTTATCCATCTGTCCTAGTTGTATAATTGAACAACACTGGTCAGGCTCAAGGTCACATGTTAGGTACTACTGAATTCTTAGAGCATCGCTAGTAATCCATATCAGGGTACCCTGTATATTTATCAATCACTCATGCTGAGCAGGCCAATGGGTATACATCTGCAACTACTGAATTTTTAGTGCATCAGTTTTTAGGGCATTGCTGGTAATCCCTGTCTGGGTGCCATGTATATTTGAATCCCTTGTTTCTCTTCGGCTCTAACCCAGGATTTTCCTGTTAGAAGCTATAAATTATAAGGAATTACTGCCAGTTCCCTATCTTGGTGCCATAGCAAAACAGTTTCCCTGGTTACATTTTCCTGCCATTGTGTGTTTCCATCTACCTCATAAATTATAGAAAACGCATTGTGCTTTATCCCTAATGCTACTACTCTGGGTTTTAGTCCTCTTCTTTTTGTTAGCACACTGCAGCCCTCTCGCCCCTGCCACCAGGCAACCCAGGTTGCAAATATCCCTCTAGGGGTTTACTTATTCAACATGTTGCTGTCGTCTTACAACTGTCCTAATCTGACTGGGCTCTTCAAGGATAAAAGCTTCTTTCTGGCTCAGTATCTGACTGACAGTCTTATCCTGCCTTACCCCCGGCAGTCCTTACAGTAACCCCTTCATCAAGGTGGGCCATGACAGGATGGGGCAAAAATGAGTAGGGCCACCAGGACCTGGAGGGTAATGAGTACCAATGCCCGTAGTCTGGGCAACAAGCTCCCTGAAATGGTGACCTTGATGGAAGAGGGACGCCTGGATATCACAGCACTTACAGGAACATGGTACACAGAGAACCATGACTGGGATGTTAACATACCAGGCTACACAACCTACAGGAGAGACAGGGAGGGGAGAAGAGGGGAGGAGTAGCTCTCTATGTAGAGGAAGGGATAAAAACAACTGAACAAAAGAGTTTACAGGGAGGAGGGAAGCACTGTGGGTCACCTTAGAGACTGGAAATGGCACCGCAATCTGCACAGGGGTTGTTTACAGACCCCCATCTAAGAGGGAGGCAATGGACAAGGAAATAATAGAAGGAATCCTTAGAATGGCAGAGAAAGGGGAGATATTGTTGATGAGGGACCTGAATATGCCAGATGTTAATTGGAGCACCTTTACTGCAGCCGCATCCAAGAGCAGGGTCATTCTTGATTCCCTACAGGGGACATGCCTCAGACAGCTAGTGCTGGAACCCACTTGGGAGGGAGCAATCTTAGACCTGGTACTCTCAAACTGGGATGGAGAAAGGATCTCTGATTTAGAAGTGGGTTGCCATCTGGAAACAAGTGACCGCCAAACAGTGTGGTTCATAGTAAACACAACTGTAGAGTCAAGCCATACAAAAGCAAGGGTGTTGAACTTAGGAGGGCTGATTTTGGCAAAATGGGAGAGTGCCTCAGAAAACACTAGCAAACAGGCAAGAAGGAGAGGTGGAAGAACAATGGGAAAAAATCTAAACTGGCAACAAGCCTTTGTGTAAAGCAAATCAACAAAACAAAATGAAGAAAAAAGCCACTGTGGTTCTCAAAATAGGTGGCAGGGAAGGTTAAGGAGAAAAAGATAGCATTCAGGAAATATAAGGCAACATAGAAGGAGCAGGGCAGAAAACTATATCAGTTAAAGCAGAAGGAGGCAGGGAAGGCAGTCAGAATAGCAAAGGCCCAAACCAAGGAAAAGATAGCCAACTCTGTTAAGAAGGGGGTAAAAACCTTTTGTAGGTACCTTAGGGAGCGAAAATGACCAGGGGAGGGATACTGAGGCTTAATAAAGGGGGGGATATGGGCAGAGGGGGACAGTGAAAAAGCAGGGATACTGAACAAATACTTCTGCTCAGTTCTCAAACAAGAGGAGGGAGGTACCTAAACCAAACAATTGAAACACTCTGGATAGGGGGGTTGATACCAGTCCAGTCACAGAACAAAGGATTCTGACAGAACTCTTAAAACTGAAGGTGGACAAAGCAATGGAGCCTGACGGGATTCACCCCAGAATTCTAAAAGAACTAAAGGGAGAACTAGTGACACCACTGACTACCCTCTTTAACAAATCATGGGAGGATGGGGTGGTACCCGAGGACTGGGGGAGGGCAAATGTGAGTCCACTTCACAAAAGTGGGAGCAAGGCAGAGGCAGGAAACTACAGACCTGTTAGTTTGACCTCAGTGGTAGGTAAAATGATTGCATCACTTCTGAAGGAAAGAACTGTTGAGTACCTAGAGGCCAGTGGGGCACAGGACCCAAGGCATCATGGATTCACAGTGGGAAGGTCGTGTCAGACTAATCTAATAGATTTCTTTGACTGGGTGACCAAAGTAGTAGACCAGGGAGGGGCTGTGGACATGGTCTACCTAGACTTTAGCAAGACATTTGATACAGTCCCACACAAAAGATTAATAAACAAGTTACCCAGCCTTGGCTAGGGTCCCAAGGTGGTAACCTGGGTAAAACTGGCTGGAGAACAGGACACAGAAGGTAATAGTAAACAAAGTCCACTCCGAAGAAAGGAGGGTTACTAGTGGGGTACCACAGGGTTTTTTAGTGGGACCGGTCCTCTTTAATGTCTGTATAAGTGACATTGCGGAGGGACTGGAAAGAAAAGTATGTCTCTTTGCAGATGACAGAAAGATCTGCAACAGGATTGATACACATGGTAGGATGGAAAGGATGAGAAGGGACTTGGCAAGGTTGGAGGAATGGTCAAATATATGGCAGCTTAGATTCAATGCAAAGAAGTGCAAAGTAATACACCTGTGAAACAAAAACCCAGAGGAAAAGTACACAATGGGGGGTGAGATACTAACAAGAACAAAAATGGAAAGGGACCTGGGGGTAGTCATATCAGACAACCTAAAGGTGGGCAAGCAATGTGAGAAGGCAGTAAGGAGGGCTGGGGGATACTGGGATGCACAGAGAGGCATCACCAGTAGAAAACAGGAAGTTGTTATCCCTCTGTACAGACAGTTGGTGAGACCCCATCTGGAGTACACTGCAGTTCTGGAACTCCGTCTCCACAAGGACATAGACAGGATGGAGGCTGTCAGAAGAGGACAACTAAAATGGTGCAGTATCTGCACCAGAAGCCATATGAAGACAGATTAAAGGAGCTTAATATGTATACCCTCGAGCAAAGGGGGGGGGGTATGATAGAAACTTTCAAGTACATCAAGGGAGTCAACAAAGTCCAAGAGGGTAGCATCTTTCAGAAAAAGAGATGTGCAAGAACAAGGGGGCACAATTTGAAGATAGAGAGGGGACAGCTCAGAAGTAATGTGAGGAAGTATTTTTTCATGGAGAGGATTGTGGATACATGGAATGGTCCTCCTGAGGAGGTTGTGGAGTCAAAAACAGTGGGGGAATTCAAGAATGCATGGGACAAACATAAGGCAATTCTAGTGGGGGGTAGGAGGAAATAGGCTGTTGGTTAACTAGGATCTGCAACTTATTCATTAGGTAGGGAAATGGGCAGACTAGGTGGGCCAAGAGGTCCTTATCTGCCATCAAATTCTATGTTTCTATGTTACTTTTTTTTCAAAACTGGTGTGACTGTGGTGGGAATCAAATGTGTTTTTTTTGTGGTTAGGGAATATATAGTTTTTCTCAGCTATGGAGGAAATGGCAGCATTTTGAAATGTCAAAATTTGGTTAGTCTTTTTTAGATCTACAGTATTTGATGTAGTAGAGCTGTACAAGCCTGACCTTGTTGTTAGCCGTGCATTAGACACTCTAATGCATGACTAACCACCAATCAGAATTCGGTAATTTCCCTACCCATGTTATTAATATAGAATAATATATGGGCAACCACACACAACAAGGTTGTGTTTCCACTGAGGGGTTGTCCTGACAACCCCAAGGTTGAAACACAGCCTTAGAGTGTATGGGTGCTAATACCTTATTAATACCTTATTCTGTATAGTGTTTGGGCACCTATACTAGGTCTGGGTGGGCTTTTCCACTGAAAATCAGAACCCCTTCCTGGATCCATGGCTCACTGACAGACATGGATAAATACAGACTTGAAGAGCAAAGTCCAGTTCTGAGTTTGTGAGTGCCACTTCCTGGTTTGTGCTGACTGCATGATGGGGAAGGGAGAGACAGCACCCACGCCACTCAGGTTGTGAGTACTTCTTCCATATTTCTATGGTTGTTATGTGATTGGGGAGGGAGAAAGAGCACATGTGCCGCTTGGTTGTTGGTGGCACACTGACTACATGTCAGGCAGCTTTGGGGCCGGTAGCAAGGATTGCAAATTTCTTATTTAATGATGTATTTCAAGTCTTGGATGAAAAGTATCTTTGAGCCAAAGGCTCATTTACAAAGCTTCTGCATCAAAGTACAAAACATGAATGGTCAACATTGTTTTACAAATCACATAGAGAGAAACCAAAGATTACAAAATCAAAAATCAAATCAAAACATGAGTGCAATAATTTTTGGGGGGAAGAGAAGAAAACATGTTTGAATAGAAACAGTTCTTGTCATGAGTGTAGGTGTGTTTTTTTTCAGAGTTAAGCAACATGATCCAGGGTATAAGATTTAGATAGGGGAAAAGGGGGAAAAAATAAGCAGAAAAATAATTGGAGAAGCTTTGACTGGGGAGGGTCTAGATGGGAGGAGAGGAAGAAGGATGATCAAGGACAATAAGGGGAGGATGACTGTAGAGGCCTTGGAGTGGCGGGGTAGAACTAAGATAGGGCGGGGGGTGTTAGATAGGAGGGAGAGTGGGGGAGAAGGGGCATAGGAAATGGTGGGAGGAGGGAGGAGGAGGAGGGAGAAAAAGAGGGGTAATGAGATAAAACATGGGGGGGAAGGATAGGGAGTGAAAAGGATGGTATGAGTTAGTTGCGACAGTCAGTTACTGGTAGAGGCCAGTAGGGAACAAAGCTTTGATATGAAAGAGCCAAGCTTGGTTTCCTTAAGTAAATCTTTACTAAGTGAGCTCAACCAGAGAGGCGCACGGTATTCATAAGACCGTTGGCCTTGGGTGGTACGTCAGACTGGAACTTTTAGAGGCAATCTGCAGGACCCCCTGGTGTGTCTAGTTATAATGGGTGTATTTAGGAGATTACACACTCCTGGGGGGTAAGGCCTATGGTGTAATTTTTGGTGAGGAGGCAAGTTTGATATTGAATACGACAGTCTAGGTTAAGTCATCCTGACTGTGCATACAGCTCACATGTGTGAGTGTAGCGGTGGGCCCCCAACACAAGTCTACAGGCTTTATTCATGGTAGTTTTGATACGTTTGAGGGCTGAGTTCATTGCAGCACTGTAGACCACAAGACCATAGCCAATGACAGACAACACAGAACTAGTGACTGCACATTTCAGGGCTTCATCTATACGGCAGTGTTTGTTCTTGTACAGCTGTCCCAATTTAGTGTTTGCAGATCTAGCTACGAGGTCAATGTGAGGTGTATAGGAGAGGGAACTGTCTAGTGTTACCCCAAAGTATTTAAAGTTTTGTACCATTTCAAGGGGCTCATTTAAGTAGTTTATGATTTTATGTGGCAGTTCCCATGTCTGTTGTGATTTGAAGCGAATACCATGGTTTTGTTTTTTGTATAATTAAGTAGTAGTTTAAAGTTTAGGAACCATTGTTCAACTGCAGAGAAATTTGACTGCAGAAGACTTTCTAATGCTAAAGGGTCAGAGTGGCATGAATAAAGAAGCACATCATCAGTGTAGAGTCGGACACTGTCTGGTACCGCTACCGGGAGGTTGTTTAGAAACAAGGTGTAGAGCAGAGGGCCCAGCATGGAGCCTTGGGGTTCTCCAGTGATAACACTGCAGCTGTCCGACATGACACCCTGAATTTTTAGCCACTGAACCCTCTCAGTAAGGTAACTCCTGAACCAGGACACAGAATCAGGAGGTAGTCCTGTGATGGAGAGTTTGTTCAAAAGTAGTTCATGATTAACAATGTCAAAGGCCTTGGTGAGGTCGATAAATGTAGCTCCCACCAATAGGCCTCTGTCACGGGCATCAAGAATGAAACCTGTAAATTCCACAAGAGCTGTGTGGTACTATGCTGCTTGCGGAACCTGTGCTGTTGTGGGCATTGCAGCTGATATGTGTCAAGGTAGTCTGCTATTTGGTCTGAAACCATGTGTTCCAGTGCTTTAGATAGTGGGGGTTTCATCACCCAATCCTCAACATTGGCAAAAAAAAAAGTGACTTCTTGGCAGCACTGTAAAAGAAGACACAGTTGCCGGGGTTCAAGGAGAGCAAGAGAGACACTACAAGAGGGAGAGAACAAGACTGCGAGATGAGACTGAACAGAGTTTCAGCTGGACCTGTTCAAGAGCTAAAGTTACAAAAAAAGAACACAAACACAGTTATCATGCCAGCAAACTCGGAGAGCAAGGAGTGGGGAATCATCAGAATGAGAACAGAGAGAGGGAGAAGGCGATACGAACAGTCGATCATGGGGGGGGGGGCGGTGTAAGTTGCTTTGCTGGACCTGGTTGCCTACACTCCTTACTGTGCCTGCAAAAAAACAACTGCAGCACAAACTAAGCACTGAAGGAGCAGAAAGACAGACTGAAAGGGAAATAACTAAATTAACAAAAATAGATTTCAGAGAGACAGATGTAACCCCTAGGTGGCACTATCCCAAGGGTAATACCCCTGCCTGCTTGGCTAGTAGCAGGTTGAGGGGTCTGAGTTCTGAAATGGGTGCCTCCACCCGGAGGTCAGGGTTGGTAGTGGTCAAGCTAACCTGGGCAAAGCCCTCCAGGACACTGTAACCCCCCTCTTTCCCCTCTAGTGGTCTGAATACTGTACAATAATCACTTTCACAATACCCCTGGTACACCACACAAGTACCCACACTGTTTGCACTTACCACCAGGGCTGGTTCCTCTGGCTCAACCCTGGGGACCCCCTGTAAAACAAGGTTATACAAAGCAAATAGCAACAATACAGTACTTTGAGCACAAACTGGAACCACAGTCAGATTACATGCAGAAAAAGTTAGATCTGATTTATTCAGGGGACTTGAACAAGGAAGGGGCAAAATCAGGTTAATTAGCTTAAAGGTTATATCAATCAAGCAGTTATGCATGCGCTTTGAGTCCCCTTCCTACACAATCACACCTCTGGGTACCCAGGTGGAGAAGAGATGGGCTAGCCAGGACTGTTGCCCGGGGTTGCAGCTGGCATAGGTGCCGGAACAGGGGGGGCCACTAGGGCCATGGCCCTACCACTTTCATAAGTGGCCCTATCACTTTTTGCTATCATGGTAATATATTTAATAGGGGAAAATTTACCCCTTACATCCTTGGCCCTACCACTTTTCAAACCGTTCCGGCACCACTGGCAGCTGGTTGGGGCCCTGTGATGGAAAACACAACATGCACAGTACACGATATTTGTAATCCAGAGCCAGAGGGCTCCGTTCGTAAAGGAAATGAAACAACAAGACAATCAGATGACACACTCAGATTAAGCTGTTGTTGCAGGGATCTACCCTGGTATTTACTCACGATACCCAAGACTGGACACAGGCTGGACGAAAATCGAGACTGCAGGTGGTTGATCTGGAATGCCAGGAGAAGCAGGGCCACATGGGTTTGCAGAGGCGTTGTTCCTGTTCAAGCGTGGAGCAGGGGCTGATCCCCAGGCAGGTCTCTCGCCGACGGCTCTGTGCAGCGGGTAGTCTGGCTGGGGCCAGTCTGGCAAGGCCCAGACTACATGGAGACAAATTCGGATGTAGTCCGTTTTGGACTGGATACAGCTTCCAGCAAGCAGAACACAGTTCACACAGTGGGGAACTAACTCACAACCCACTAGCAGCTCATAGCACATTTACATGTACGAGAATTCTACTGTACCAGGCAAAGCGCTCCCCGGTCACAATCGCAAAGTCTCTGCACACACCGGGAGCTTAGGGGTAGCTGGAACTCCTGACAGGACGATCGCATTCAGCAAAATCTTCGGTCTTCTTCAGGTTGAGCCTGGCCCACTTCAGTAGCTCACTTTAGTCGCACAAACTTGGATTTAGTCCAAAATAATTCTCTTCTCTCCCTCTCAGGAGCAGCTGGCAGACATGCAAGCCAAAAACTCAGCCCTTTCACAGTTTTCCCACGCGAATCCACTCAGGATTGCTGCCCAAAATCCCTTCAGCTCCTCTCATTTCACTTCCCAGCTCAGAACTAACTGAAAACTGCAAGCAATGTAGAATTTCCCCAAGATCCAAAAGGTTTGGTTGGTTGATTTGGCTGTCAGTCAAAGCAAGAGCTCCCCCTTCAGTTTCAAAAAAAGGCGCAAAAAGTTAAAAACTACAATGCCTACAGCTTTTGACTTCAGACAGCTCCTGTAGTCCGGCTACATTTTAGGTCCCACCAGAACTGATCGGTCCAATTTGCAGTCCAGGACCAAGATAGTGGAGACAAACAAAACAGTCCTTGTTACAAAGAAAGCAGGTTAGACAAACTACATTATCATTATCACTCTAAATGATTTTCAGCAAATAGTTACATGTTTCACCAGAGCTCCCTCTCAGGTTGCTTAGGCTACAATCAGGTAGCTCTTAAAAAGACATTACACAGTTTCTATACAGGCTCTGGTAATCACATTTAAACTGCTAAAACACAGGACACCAGCCTGGCAGTGAGCACTGAGGCAAGCTCAAGGAAGACTTTTTGGGAACCCCCATTTGTAGGGGGGTTACACAGAAAAAAGTGAGAGATCAGGGAGTGAGTGTATGGTGGCTCACTGTGCCAGTGATGGTGTCTACCTGCAGGTAGCTAGAAAGAAATGCAGAAGAAAAATGTACTGGTAGTGAAAAGGAGAGATCAGAATGGTACGGTCACCACCACAGCCTGTGCTTGCAGGGCAGGGCTACAAAAAAATACAAGAGTGCCTGAAAAATTACTGGTGGCAAATAAAGAAGCAGATTAGATACAGATGGAGGACGAGGGACGATGAAGACAACAGTGAGTGTGCATACAGTGTGCTGGCCACCTGTACCTGCACCTGCCAGCTGGTTGCAAAAACAAACAATAACACATACAGCAGATTAGGGAGAGACTGAGCGAATGAAAGGAAAAAAGAGATCAGAGGGTGTTGTGCTGGCTGCCTGCTGCCTGCACGTCTCTTTTTTTTAATTGAAAAAACTTTATTGAACTTTAAGGAATGACAATACAACAATAAAAATCACCAAGAAAGCCGGCCCCGTGGCGCTGAGGGTTGAGGCGCTGGATTCCACACCTCGCACCATGCCGGCGACCTGGGTTCGGGAGTAGACTCTGGTCACTGGTGGGTCGGCTGGGGGGAGATACACTTGAGCGTCCGACAACAGCTTGTCTTCTCTGGGGAGGGTAAAAGGCCGATGTCTGCACACTTGCCTGACTCCGAGCAGAGGCTCGGAGTATTGCAAGCCCCAATTGTAGGGGATGGGCAGCCACAGTACAGTGTGGATGTCGGTGTTCAGCGCCATGACGTCAGGGGGCTGCACGCTGTACGGGGGAGGGAGAAAAGAAAGAAAAGAGCCTGCCACCATCGGGGAGATGGGGAGCTGGAGACATGCCCATGATTTGCCTGCATCCATCCGATGGACCAGACTGATGAAACGTAAGTTACGGGGTGTCCGCACCCCACCTCGTTCCCGCCTGGGTGGTAAACCACAGCTTCATGGTGCTTCAGGGTTCCGTTGTGGGTAGGGTGCCAGGCAGTGGGATGTCTGCCATGTCTCCCCTTATGGGTCAGGGGTGGCAGGCTGGGAGAGGCGCATAAAGTGTAATTTAAAAAAAAAATTACCAAGAAACAATAAAACTCTGGAAAAGAAAAAAAAAAAAAACACATCAAAATCCATACAAACTATGTGCAGGATCCCAGTGAGTGCGAACCATCTAATCAAATCACTGAATAAGGATAAAGGTACTCTGACAGAGAAAAGATAAACCAACAGAGTGTACTGAGTGATTGTAAATGTGGCTTAGAAAGATAATTTAGGGTGAGAGAAGGGTAACATAATTAATTCTAAGATACAAGGGGAATGGAAATAAGAGTATGTAGTTTGGCCCATTTCCTCACATATGTTGAAGGTTTATTCCGAATACTAGCAGTCATTTTTTCAACATAAAGGTTAAAAAGCACCTCAGTGAGTCACTCCACATAGGAGGGTACTGTTTGGTCCTTCCAATGATGGAGGACAAGTTTTTTTAACTGACATAGAGATAAGCACCATCTGGTACTTTTGTTCTCTAGATGCTACAGTGCAAAATTCCCCAGCAAGACAGATCTCAGGGGTAAAATAATCTGCCAGACCTAGAAGGGGATGCCTGCATGTCTCATAGTTGTCCCCTCCTGGTGGGTGCTTTGACTTGTTTGTCTCCTTCCACATTAGCAGTTTTACTTCATTTTTCATGCAAATTATGATTTGAAGTATTTCCATTGCCCCTCTGTGTTGAAAACTACAGAGTTTTCACCTTTTATGCATTTTAACACATTTATTAAAATATTGATAAATAATTAGAACTAATGAAAACTAATCAGAACCCCACCGTGTTCTGGTTCTTAGTTAAAATGGTCAGAACTTTACTAAGTTCTTCCAGCCCTAACCTATACAGAGGATAGAGACACGACTTGTGATTTTGTAAAAGGCAGGCTGAACCCCCTCCCCCCCCAAAAAAACTCACTTTTTTCCCCACAGCACACTTGATCTGGCTCGCAATGCCTCTCACCTTTCTCACTCCACAGCTTGTCAAACTGTCCTCCCTGCATCTTATCCTCCCTCCAGAATTTTGTTTTTTCATTGATTTTTTCTGTGGCGGCTCCCCTAGCCCAGATGGGCTTGCCAGACTCCAGCAGCTGCTCCCTCACACTCGGGCCTGCCCTCCCCAAGTGGGGCCACCGATAGCTGAACTCTGGTGGCCACAGAAGACGGCAATGGAGCCGGCTCATTAGTGGGGGCCTATATATATATATATATATATATATATATAGAAAGCTCTGAATCCCATGGGGGGCAGGGATGTGCAAGGACGACCTGCGTCCACCCCGCCCCCAAACATACAGGCGCCAACCGCAGTGGAACTCCTGGCCTTTGCCAGGGGTCTGCCGTGCATCAGACACTCAACCCCACCTCCCCCCAGAATAGGAGAGCAGTCCTCTGGATGCTCAATCCTACTCCTCTCGGCCAGCCCTCCGATTCCCAAGTCCGTTCCCGAACCCAGGTCATCAGCACCACAGATGGCGACTGTACCTCTGCGCCAGTGGGCCAGCCTCCCTCTAGTTTTTTTTATTTATTTTTTTTAACACGGCTGTGTTTCTATGCCCTGCTGCTGCGCTTTACTGGCGGGGGCATCCAGCCACTGGCCCTGCCCACCAGGAGAGCAGCAGGCTCACTCGCATGATGGGGAAGGGTTCGGCACAGCTTCGTTGACCTGCTGGAGGGCCTCCCTGTACCTATCCAGCCGGACCAGCGCCAGCCACCCCCCCCATGCGATTCCACGACAATCCTCCCGGCGAGGTAGGGCGTGGCCATCAAGTTGCACGGTTGCACCCAGCCTTTTTCCGTTGTCTCCCCAATGGGAGCGCAGACGTGCAATGACGTCCGTGCACAGCGTGCACACATCCGCCTCCCTTACTATTCACACCATGCGCCCGTAGTACCTCCTGGCATCCTCAGGGACCACCAGAGAGCGGTGTGAGTCCTCAACCCTCCCCAGGACTAGGACAGCTGTCTGCGGATGCTCGATCCTAGTCCTCCCCCAATGGCCCAGGTTCATTCCCGAACCCGGGTTGCCGGCATGGAGCGAGGTGTGGTGTTCAGCGCCTTAACCCTCAGCGCCACTGGGCCGGCTCCTCCCTCTAGAGTTTAACGGGCAGCCATTTTTTAAAATTACCCATTAGATCGAGTGCCCTAACCCCTAACTTCAGTCGAACCACGCCACATCAAACCTGATGTCGGCACTACTGGTCAGTGACGTCACTGCTGCAGCAGAACAAAAAGTCGCTGTGTTGCAGTAGTTACATCACTGCTGCAACACAGCCACTTTTTACAGTGTATGGATTGCCATACACAGCGAACCCTTCCCATAAACTATAAATAAGTAAAACTTGGAGTGGTACACAAACTCCTGCCTCCTTTGGGGCCTTCTACCGCCACACCACCAGCCTTAGATAAAGGCCTGCTGGGGAGCAGATTAAGCTGAGAAAAATCAGTGTTTAAAAATGATCAGACCTTATTAGAACCTGAAAAAAAAGGATGTTACAGAAAATAGCATTGGTTCTATGTGGCCCTAAACTTATCCAAACAGGTTCTTCCATCCCAACCTGCAAGAGGGGAGTTACAGTCCTTTCCACCACTGTGTATCTCAGAAGCACCCAGTGAGTTTACTAAATGGACAGTAAAAACAGAACTATAACAGAATGTGAACCAGTATTGGAAAAACAGTTTCTCTTGAAAACATAAGCCTGCAGGTTTGTGGTAGTTCTCTAAAATCTAGCCAGCAAACCATAATTCTGTTATTGTAAAGCCTGTACTGCCAGTGGAGTTTAAGCCAAAGGGATCCTAATTCTTTTGAATATTTTTTTTATTTTAAAACACCAGTTACTTACTTTGCTGTAAATCTTCAGCCTTCTCTCACTAGAGAGTGCTTCCACACCTCTCCCCCCACCTAGTTGCACCTTTGATCCTAAGACTTTTGTCTTCATGCTCTGTGACACGGTGAGGATTATTGTGAATATTCGGGGGACACGGTGAATGTGTGAAGCTGAGTGAAGAGACTGTGGTTGAAATTAAGGATGAATGGGTGTCAGCAACTGGGGGTGAGGGGAGTAATGAGAAAATGAGACCCATGCAGTGTCTGTTAAAAATGATGCCTAGGATTAGGAAAGAGGCTGCACGGAAACTGTAGCCCCTGGTCAGCGACACGGGAAAAGACCAGAGTCCTCTGGTAAGAAGGTCATAATTACTAAAAGATTCAAGGCCAGCTCAGTGGAGAAGTGGTGGTGAGCACCATTTATCAGGTCAACTTCCCTGCTTTATGTCACATGCCCCGAATGTCGTGATGGGCCAGTCAGATCCTCCTCCTCTATGGTAGGAGTTTCATACTTTCCATGGCATAGAAACATATAATTTGCTGGCAGAAAAGGACCGCTTGGTCCACACAATCTGCCCAGATGTTCCCCGACTAATCTGTCTCTGCTGACCTGACTGGTCTTTGGCAACCCTCCCTCCTTCCTGCCTATTTACTAATATGCAGTACCCCTATATATATCCCAAGCATGCTTGAGGCCCACCCACTCTTTTCTCCTCCACCACTTCCATTGTCGATCTGTTCCAGATGTGTCCCACACTTTCAATAAAGAAGTACTTCCTCATATCCCTCTTAAGCCTCCCTCTCTCCCACTTCATCGTATGCTCCCTGGTCATGATGCTCTTTCTCCTTTGAAAGAGACTCCCCTTCTGCACCCCGTTTACCCCTGTGAGGTACTTGTAAGTCTCTATCATGTCCCCTCTCACTCGCCGCTCTTCCAGAGTGTATATGTTGAAATCCCTCAGTCTCTCCCCATAGGGCTTCTTGTGCAACCCCTACACCATTTTAGTTATCTTCCTCTGGACTCCTGAGATGCAGCCTTCAAAACCGAACACAGTATTCTAGGTGGGTTCTTGCCAGTGAGCAAGACCACCTCTGTCCTCCTGCTGGAGATAGCCCCCCCATGCATCCCAACATCCTTCTAGTCCACTAGCCCTACCCACTGCTTTGTCACACTGCCCTGCCACTTTGAGGTCATCAGATATGATAATCCCAAGGTCATTTTCCTGCTTAGACACTGACAGTTCCTCCCCACCATCCCATACTCTGCGACTGGGTTCCTATGACCTAAGTGCATGATTTTGCACATTTTGGTATTGAACCCCAACTGCCACACTACGGACCACCCCTTGAGTTTCTCAAGATCCCTGCACATTCACTTCACCCCCTCCTGAGTGTCCACCTTATTGCAGATTGTGGTATCATCTGCAAAAAGGCATATCTTCCCTTCCAGTTCTTCTGTAGTGTCACTTATGAAGACATTGAAGAGGATCAGTCCCAGTACTGAGCCCTGCAGCACCCCACTGGTCACTCTCCCATCATTAGAGTGAGTGCCATCAACCACAACTCCGTTGCCTATCCCTTAACCAGTTTCTAACCCAATTCACTACTTTAGATCCCACCCCTAGGCTGCTCAAATTCTTAATCAGTCTCCTGAATGTCACAGTGTTGAAGGCCTTGCTAAAGTCCACATAAGCCATGTTCACTGCCTTCTCCTGATCTGTTTATTTAGTTTTTGTTGACCACGTAGGTGCACTAGACAATTTAATGTCTATTTTCAGGCACGACCCAAGAGAATTACACCATACAAATACAATGAGTGCAGTATAACAATAATTCCCTGGTCCTGTGTCTAAGAAAACAATCAGATTTGTCTGGAATGCCCCCCCCCCCAAAAAAAAAAACAAAATTCATACTGCCTGTCGTCTTGCAGCCCATTGTATTCAAGATGCTCTTCCAGTCTTTCCTTCAGCAGGGTTTCCATTAATTTCCATACCACTGAAATGAGACTGACTGGCCAGTGGCTGCTAGTCTTCTCGCTACTACCATTCTTATGTAGATGGACCATATCAGCTCTTCTCCAGTCCTCCAGAATCTCGCTTGTTTCCAGTGAACTGTTGAATAAGGCTGTCACTGTGGCAGCTAGCTTCTCCCTAAGCTCTTTAGTACCCTTGGGGTAAAAAGTCTCTCTCTTTCTCTCCCCCTCTGTCTAGGAGATCAGTCTTTGGCTTAATTTATGAAAGTTCTGCTTCTCTCTCTCTCTCTCTCTGTCTCTCGCTGTCTCTCCAGGACTGTCATCTGGGTGAGCACAGCTGACAGTGTAGTCACAGGTCACTGTAGAAGACAGGAAGGACACACAGAGTAAGCTAGTGCATCAGGTATGCTACTTGCATGGAACCCCTGCATCCTCAAGGGAGGGGCTGGGGAGGAAACAGGCAAAACGAGGAGGCCTCCATCGGGGCACATGATACGTGGAGGAAGTTTGTTCCCCTAAGTCATAGTCTGAGACCAGTTTCATTGATTACCAGCTGAAGTGATTTGGCTGTCATCCAGGAGATCTGGGTTGGAATAGTCACAAAATACCTTCTCCTGTCCCTATATCACTTAATGTCTGTCCCTATACCCCTGGAATATACCCAGGTACCTCCTCCCCTAACCACTGGCAACCAGATCGTATGAGATGCCAAGTTGGGAGCTGAATGGCAGGGCCCGATCCAAGGGGGAAGTTACGATAAGTTGGTTTGGCAGTAACATATACTGGGGTCTCTGGAGAGGGTCTCTGGAATGAAGGAACTGGATGGGAAGAGGCACTGGTGGAGCTGAAAGAGGTCAGTAGAGAAATCAAGAAATAGAATTGTCAGAAACTGAGAGAAACTAAGAGAGACAGAGAGAGAGAGGGAGAGAAGCAGAACTTCTATAAATTAAGTGAAAGATCGACATGTGAGAGAGAAAGGAAGGGACGTACACATTTCCCCTAGTCCCACTGTTGCTTTAGAGAGAGAAAAGGAGGGACAGACACTTTTCCCCAGTTCCACTGTTGCTTTAAACAACATGAAGGTTCTCTTGTGTGTTTTCAGAACTCAATGATTTATTGGAACTTGCAGTGCTGTCACCTCAGGAAACCCTTCTTGCTTCCTACAGGCTTAATACTTTGTCCAGGCTTGTTCAAGCACCAGGTGATTAGTCCTCTGTTATTGTAACTGCTAAATCTGTAATCTAAACACAAGCTAACAGCAGTTGCAAAGGCAAGCCTTCTAATTCCTCAGCAGAACACCACACCCCCCATCTGATTAATAACTAAGCTGTTTATGGAAAACATTCACTTACCCTGTACATTGCAAAAGCAATTCATTCCTTGAGCCTCCCTTTTCTGGAATACAGATGTAACCTGAACCTTTTAACATCTTCTTTCCTATTTCTGGCAATGTCCAGGAACTACTGTGGGCTCCCACTAATCCACTCACATCTAGGTTAACTTCTCTGGCAGCCAAACAGACCTTACATTGCCTCCTCTGAGACTCTTAGGCCCTGTCCACACTACCACGTTGCAAAGTGTAACATTTTTAAAAACGTTACAGCCCTTACCGTTCTTGCGCATCCGTATTCCAGTGGTAACGTTTTTAAAGACGTTACATGCAGGTAGAGTTGAGTCCACATTACGCACCATTTCTCTGTCTGGATAATCCGTTTTCAAGCATGCATTTTCGTGCGGTCTCACTATGCAAATGGAAGATCGAAACGTCCACGCGTCCACACAGGTACTAAAAACATTACAGGCTTTAAAACTGTAAGCTCCTCTTAAAGGAGGGCTTATGCTCCCACTTAGGCATTTTTTTCCTCCTACCCACCAGAGCTAGGGAATTTATTAGTGCTCTGGAAGCTAATACCTACTGGACCCCTCAAGGAGGCAGCAGAGAGCAGGTTGAGGGAGGTATATAAGATTGGAGACAGAAAGTCTGGGACCTTTTCCAGCTCGGGCAGTAGGCCTGGGTCTGGAGGGGGGGTGGCTGGAGGGGCAGGGAAGGCAGGCAAGAAGGGAGCTCGGTGGGCCAGTGGGGAACCCCCCTCAAAAGTGGCAGATAGGGATGGCCTCTGCAGTGACATGGTGTTGAAGAGCCAGGAGGGAAGCTCCGTGGGGAGGATGGTTAGCCAGGTCCTACGTTGTTGAGGTAAGGGAGGTGCAGGTGGCAGTAGGAGGCCAGGATAGGCAGGAACCCTTAGAGATCCTGTGAAGAAGCTTGCTCAGGCTGCCAGGCCTGTGGGGATGGTGGCAGGGTCCTCACAGGGGGAATGCCAGTGGCAGTAGCTCTTCCCTGTACCCAGTGTGGCAGGGTGGCCTGAGGGCAGCTAGAACCAGGGGGCGCTTCACCCATTTTGGGGCCTGCTTGGAGAGGCAGGTCCTGGGGCACCAGCATTAAAGGGCCAGGCAGGTCACAGGTCATAGGACAGGCCTTGGAGGGTGACCACTGGTTAGAGCTTTCTGCAAGACCAGGATGTATTGATAGAGATGTGGGCCTGGGCATTTATCCTCCATAAAGGGTCAGCCAGGAGCGAAAAGAGGATTTGGGCGCTACTTGCAGAGGTGGGCTGCTCGGAGGGGCCTGGGTGGTGGCAGGGCCCAGGGACTCTTCTGTGGCAGGGCAGCCTGTAGCAGGGGGCTCAGGTACTGGAGCAGGGCCAGGTTTGAGGGCCGCTGCACCAGTGGAGAGCAGTACAGAAGGAAAGGCTGAGCTGCAAGGAGGGAACAGCTGCAGCGAGGTTTAGGTTCCTTGTAGAGCAAGAACAAGTGGGTTACAGGGCCTGGGTCGGAGGAAAAAATCCTGGTACCCCATGTGATTTGGGCCAAGGTCCAGGGGCCAGGTGGGGGAAGCAGCATGCTTTCCTGTGCTGGAGTTAGGGCAACGACCAGTGCCAGACAAGACAGAGAATGTGTAACCCAGAGTAGAATAGAGATGCAAACAAAAGATTTGGTTTACCAGTGCCAGTCAGCTAGGAGCCTGTGGGTTTCTAAGCAGGAAGATTCCTTGGGTAAATCATCCAAGTAGGAATAAAGTGAATAAGCCCTGCTTGTACTGCCTGTAAACCATTATTGCTGCTCTGAAGGTTCTAGCCGGGGGACCCTGTAAAAGGTTCAGATAGCCCCATGGTGCTGCTTTATTTATTCAATGATGGATATGATCCCTGCATTCCTGGAATCATTTGGAATGCAGGAGCTAGAATAAAGAAGCCAGTTTGGGAAGAAATTGGTAGTGATGTTTCCTTATTTAAGCTGGAAGGGGGACACAATGAAACAGGAACCCCCCCTCCTTGTGTCTAATTTATTTCATAAGTTTTAATTCCAGAAGAGCTTCCATCATGCTGCATTCAGGTTTGAGGGGCTCTTGGGCTCAAAGAGGCAGGAAGTTATAGCTTGGAGATCCTGGTCCAGTGTCAACATTCGGGGAGACTCCAGCTTTTCAATGGTGAGCTCAAGAGTGCACTGGTGAATGAAGTCACTAAAAGCTAGGACCACTATTTTTCTATCTTGCTTAAGGGTGCACTGGTTCGGGTTTACACTTGATGTAGCCCTTCCTAAAGCCCTCTGGAATAACTGTGTGTCATTGAGGCACAGGTTAGGAAGCATAGGAAAAACCAGAAGCAGTTGTAAAATTCACAAAAAGAGTATTTATTTGTACTAGCAGTAACATAAACAAAAACGTATTCAGTATAACTATTTACAAAGGCAAAATAAACAGAAGATGCAGCTGAGTTTTTTCTTCAATCTCTGTGTCTCACTTGCAAGCCATTGCAGCTCTGTCTTTTTATAAGTCCTTGCAACCCACTTCTTAACAAACATCCTGTTTTTTCTAAAATGTTTCTTGTAAGTATCAGGCAGGTGCTGGCAGGAACACAATGTCCCGGAACTGAGGCCCCATCTCCACAGCTTTTGCAAAATATTTAAAAAAATTGCACTAAGGTAACCTCTTGAGTTTCCAATAGCTTTTTGCAATCATCTCAAACTGTAATTATATACATTTCAACAGTAACTCTATATAATTTCTAAACAAAGGGATCCCAATATCAGTTACATTTCCACGTAATGATCTGCATATATTTTTATACCGGCAGATATGCAAGGCAGGAAAAGACAGAACAGCAAGAGAAGACTGAGAGACAGTGAGAGGCAAATAATTGCAAGACTGTCTGGGTGATCAAATCCTAGGTCTCACAGGAAAATTTGGCTGTGCAACCAGATAGACAAGAGACAGAAAAGGAATAGAACAGAACAGATCCCTGCATTCAAACTCTTTCCATAACAACTGGGACAGGGTCCTATTCTACCTTGTCACACTGCAACAATGATTTATGCCCCTAGATGAGGGGGCTGGTGGGGGGAGTGTTACAAAATGTTATACATTCCGATCTCAAGACCACATGAAAACAGGTCTTGAGATTGGTTAGATGCAGATGCAAACCATTTTTGACCAGATTTGTAATGGTTCAGCTCATCTGTAACATTACCACAGTGGTAATGTGGACAGGGCCTTAAAGAGATTTCTTCACCTCACAGTGGGGCTCAACTGGCCACAGGCCGAACAGCTGGGACCAAATTTTGGTTAGGGTGGAGCTCCCTTCTGGACCAGATTGAGTGAGCGGACACATGAGATGAAGTAGCACAACCTACCATGGCCCCTACTTCTTTCCTCCTTGAATTTATGCTGATTTCAACCTTTGAGTAGTCTACAATTAGCCTCCCAATGTCCAGTGCAAAGCTGGTGCATCCCTGCCGTGCTAGTATTTCCCCAGTCGCACAACAGCATGTCTCAAAATGTCAGTTACTTTTATTTCTACTATTCAGTAGCCTCCCTTCAATTCGACCTTGGGTCGCTCCAGACTCGTTCTGAGGATTGTTTTCAAAACAGTCAAATAATGAACTAAACAGAGCCCAGTGAATATTCTCAGAATGTCAGGAATCCAAACCTGTATATTTGGTATAATTTATAATTGGTGTTGCATAGTGCAATGCAGAATTTCAGAAAATTCCACCTTATTACATGAAATTCCATCTGAAGTGGAATGCAAACTATAGATTAATAATTTCCGGTCTACATAAACTGCATATTAAGTTTCTGCAAATCGCAGAAAACTAATCTGTGGTTTCAATTAAAAGACTTTCGTAATTCTGCAGAGTTTACTGAAAATTCCCCCAAAAGTATTTCAGAAGCTGAATTACCATTCTGCCAGAATTCTGCCTATGGAATCCTGTTTTTAGCGCAGCTCTAGTATTTTTTTATAAATTGTGACTGGGTACATATCAGTGTGGAATTATTATTCTTATCGATTTATGTTTTTGTAATTTGTAGTTGTGCTATGGATCTGTGCTTTCAACTCACTTACAGTATTTCAGTTGTCCGTCTATTATTTGCCAAACTATAGCCTCCCAGGTCATGCCTAAAAATATAATTTCAAACAACATGAAGTCTTGCTATATTATGACAATTGCAGTTTGTCCCACCATTAGAACTGCTCTGGAGGTGAAAGAGTTAACTCCCATTCTAAGAATGGAACTTGGAGCGCGAGCTCGGTTAGAGAAGCTCTGTCTGGGTTATTTCAAACCTAAACTGTCAGATTCTTTACTCCGCCTCACTGAACAGTCGCTCCGAGATTTCTCCTACTGCTCGGTTCATTTCTCGGTTTAAACAGTGTTTTCTCAGTTCAAATCAACCGAGAATATTATTATTTTAACCATAAAACCGTTAGGTTCAAGATCTGTCTGTGGTATCGTAAGTAATTTCAGTTTATTTTCTGTGTGGAACTTGTAAATGTTATCGGTTGGTTTTGAACCGATCAGCTTGTTTAAAACTTGAATTGAAGGTTTTAGAGTGCGGTTCCCGGTTCTTATCGGTTCATAAGCAGTTCATTCGTTTTTCCAAGACCAGTGACACGGTTAGGAACCGATAAAGGGTGTCTGGCCTGGCACTGCCGTTTAAAGGGCAAGTTTTTGGTTAGGCTGGCATTATGTCTGAAAAACCCAAAAGAAAAACCGGGTCCACTGGGTTTTAACACTGTGATGCCTGTGGGGAAGTCTTTGCCAAGGCTGACCCACACACCACATGTGTATATTGTCTGGGGTTTGACCACCTCAATTCAGACTGTCAGATTTGTAAAAATTTCCCTGCAGCCACCCTGGATAAGAGAGTTGGCAGGCTCAGGGAACGAGAGGCCAAAAAGTCCGCTGACCTGGATGGCCAGCCCGGTTCGGTGCCAACCGAACCAGAGGGAGTGCCCTCTGACCAGGGCGAGACTTCCTCGGGCAAACGTAAAGCTGGCTCGGAGAAGCCAGTTCCAGTAAAGAAAACAAGAAAATCAGCAGGTGTGGAGCCCAAAATTCCTTCTCCAACTGCTGCAGAGAAAGCAAGAGCTATTCAGATTGTCCAGTCACTTTCTCCGGTTCCGTCCGAACCGCCACTGTCTGGTAAAAGGTCGGTTCGGTCGGTTCCACCGGTTCAGGAATATGTTGTTGAAGAGTTTTATGAACCAGAGGAGGGGGAGGATGATTATGAATGTGACTTTGAGGGTCTGGGTGTGCCCATTGAACCGGACATCTCCCCAGACAGACCTTTAGAATCTCCCCCTTTGCTTTCTGAGTCCCCCTCTCACTTTATGTTTTACAAAAAAGTTGCTGAAACCCTCCAGCTTCCATTGGAGGAAGCTGTGGATGAGCAAGAGGAACCTGATTTTGTAGAAATGATGGATATTCCAGAGTCTAGGAGATTGTCTATTCCTTGCATAAATCATTTGGAAACAGACAATGAAAATTTTAAAACTCCTAATTCTGTGCCTCCTGTGGACAAAAGATGGACAGGAGGTACACTCTGTCAGGTCCTGATACAGAATTCCTTTCACAGCAATGCAGTCACGTTGGTGTGGTTCAGGCTGCAGCCTGTGATAAAGCTAATATTCCTTTGGCTTCACATCCTCCTGACAAGGATTCCAGGAAGATTGATGCCATGGCTAAAAAACAATACATGGCAGCGTCCTTGGGACTCAGGCAAGCAAATTACATGGCTTATGTAGCAAGGTATCAAAAATCTAGATGGGACACTGTCATGGCCTTGGCCAAACAGGCCTCTGGCCAGCTTGCTAATGAACTGAAACAGGTGGCTGCTGATGGCATTGAGGCATCTAAGGTGCAGTTTCATGCTGCTGTGGATTTTAATGATGTATCCTCTAGAGTCATGGCTACGTCTGTAGCTTTTTGCAGGTTGGCCTGGCTCAGGTGTACTAGCTTGTCACAGGATACCCAGACTAAGGCTATGGATTTTCCTGTGGTTGGAAATTCTCTGTTTGGGGAGCAGACGGAGAATTATATGAAGAAAATGGATGACTATAGGACTACCTATAAGAGTGCTCAGGCTAAGGAGCGGCAAGCCACTCCTCAGAGGCAGGCCCCCAGGGGTAGAGGTAGGCCTTTTCACAGGCCTTTTTACCAAACCCAGGCCTCCTCTGCTTATGCTCAGAGGGGGTTCTTCAGAGGGAGAGGCAGACGAGGTGTGGGCAGGCCTGCTCTCACCCCTCAGCCTAAAGCACCTGCCAAACAGACACCCTGATGGGGTGCCCAGGGCCGATTCTCCTTTACCTGTAGGGGGCAGGTTGTCTTACTTCGTTCAGAACTGGGTGTCTCTAACTTCAGACAAGTGGGTCCTGGAAGTAGTAAGCCAGGGTCTGGTTCTCAGCTTCAAAAAGTTCCCAAAGATGAGAATCAGATCTTTTCCACCTGCAAACTCTTTAGAGACCTTTACTTTAGAAACAGAAGTCTCAACCCTCCTGGCTCTCACAGCTGTAGAAAGGGTTTCTCCCCTACACCAGGGCAAGGGTCTGTACTCCAGATATTTCCTTACCCCAAAGAAGACAGGAGAATGGCGGCCCATTTTAGACCTGAGATATCTGAACAAACACCTTTTGAAACCAAAGTTCAGAATGGTAACTCTGGCAATGATTTTACCCTCTCTAAGGCCAGGGGACTGGCTAGCCTCCCTGGACCTCAAGGATGCCTATTTTCACGTCCTAATCAGAAGCTCCCACCGAAAGTACCTCAGATTCGAACTGCCCTCAGGTCACTACCAGTTCAGAGCAATGCCCTTCGGCCTCACCTCCGCCCCAAGGGTATTCACAAAATGTCTGGCAGTAACAGTGGCTCATTTAAGAAGGCAAAGGATTACTGTCTTTCCCTATCTGGATGACTGGCTCATTGTAGGCCAGTCCCCAGAACAGGTAAGATCTCACCTGCAAGTTACCCAGCAGCTGCTCACCTCCCTGGGCTTCTTGCTCAATATTCCAAAATCAGTTCTGGAACCAGTTCAGGTGCTCACCTTCATAGGTGCAGAATTGGACACAAAGCAGGCCAGAGCCTTCCTACCCTTAGAGAGGGTAAGGAACTTGGTGGCTCTGGCCTCCTCCTGACTCTGCAGGTCTCTCGACCAGCAAGACACTTTTTGCAGCTCCTGGGGCGCATGGCTGCTTCCACAGCTGTAGTGCAAGGAGCAAGATTTCAGATGAGGGACATTCAGTTTCACTTGAGAGCCTTTTGGTCTCAGAGAAGAGACCCCCTTTCCAAGTTGGTCCCAGTGACCCAAACCCTGATCCAGGCCCTCCAGTGGTGGCAGGATCAGAGCAATTTAAGACTGGGGGTCCCCTTCATTCCTCTGTCTCACTCCTTGACCCTCACTACGGATGCTTCCCTCCTGGGGTGGGGAGCCCACATGGGCGACCTCTCCACTCAGAGTGTGGTCCCCTCAGGAATCTCTGCTCCACATCAATTTGCTGGAACTCAGAGCTGTCTTTTAGCACTTCAAGTGTTTTCTGTCTGTTCAGAACAAAGTGGTACAAGTCAGAACAGACAACACCACAACAATGTGGTACATCAACAAGCAGGGGGGCACTCGGTCTTCGGCCTTGTGCACTGAGGCAATGAAGTTGTGGTCTCTGGCCTATTCCCTGAACACTTCCCTCATAGCAGTTCACCTTCCAGGAAAAGATAATATCCTAGCAGAGCAGATGCTCTCAGCAGGATTTCCCAGGGCCATCACGAATGGTCTCTGGATCCTCAAGTACTGGGGATAGTTTTTGCCAGATGGGGCACCCCTCAGATAGATCTTTTTTCAGCCCCAGACAATCACCAACTTCCACTGTTCTGTTGCAGGCCCCCAGTGTTGGGCTCAATCCCCCTGGATGCCTTTCTCCTAGATTGGGAAGGGAAGTTTCTTTATGCCTTTCCTCCCTTCCCTCTCCTATTCAAGGTGCTAGTCAAAATCAGATCCCAGCCTTGCAGGGTGATTCTGATTGCCCCAGATTGGGCCAGGCAGCCCTAGTACCCACTCCTTCCATCACTAGCAGTCCATCTTCCCCTATGTCTCCCCAGGAATCACAACCTGTTAACCTGTGCACAGGGGAGAGTTTGGTATCCGAACCTCAAATCCCTCAACCTCAAGGCCTGGCTCTTGAGGAGTTAGAATTTGCTGACCTACACCTTTCTCAGGGTGTTCTTGAAATCCTAAAGGCTTCTAGGAAACCTTCCACTAGGGCTACTTACAATTCTAAGTGGAAAAGGTTTTCCATTTGGTATTCTGGAAACATATTTCCCCGGAATCTGCTGATTTGCCCATTGTTTTGGACTATATGGTCCATCTTAATTCCTTGGGACTGAGACCAGCTACCCCGAAAGTACATTTGGCAGCTGTCTCTGCTTTTGTTTCAGCAGGAAAGCCCTCCTCTCTTTCCGCTCACCCTGTATTTTTCCAAGTTTTTTAAAGGATTACTTCATTCTAATCCACCTTTTAGGGATCCGGCCCCTGCCTGGGACCTTAATGTTTGCATTGCCCAGTTAATGCAACCTCCTTTTGAACCTCTGTCTTCTGCAGAGCTTAAGTACTAACTTGGAAAACTGTTTTCCTAGTGGCTATCACTTCTGCCAGGCGCATAAGTGAGTTGCAAACCCTGTCAGTAGAAACTGACTTTATTTCTTTCCACAGGGATAAGGTAGTCCTCAGGACTAACAGGAAGTTTTTGCCTAAGGTGGTTTCAGATTTCCATCTTAATCAATCTATCTCCCTTCCAGTGTTTTTCACTGAATATTCCTCCTCTGGCGAGAGGAGATTGCACAGTTTAGATGTTAAGAGGGCCCTAAGTTACTATATAGAATGTACCAAGGGTCACAGGTTCGAATCCCTCAACTTTTCTCACTTATGGTGAGGTGGAAAAGGAGACCTGCCACTAAGAGATCAATTGCCAGGTGGATTGTCTCTCGTATCCAATTTTGTTATCAGAAACTGGGAAAGTTCCCCTTCTGGCCTGAGGGCTCATTCTACCAGAGGTACAGCTGCGTCTCTAGCTGCTGCCAGAGACATCCTATCTTAGAGATATGTCAAGCAGCTACCTGGAAAAGCAGGTACACACTTTCACCAAGCATTACTCCTGGATGTCAGGCCAGGAGAGATGCTTGGTTTAGCACAACTGTGCTTCAGAGCCTATTCCTAAGTAGGTTCTGTCCCTCCTCCATGGAGGTACTGCTGTGTAGTCTGCAATTGTCATAATATAGCAAGACTTCATGTTGTTTGAAGAAAAAATTACTCACCTTAGTAATGTTGTTTCTTCTAATGGAGTCTTGCTATATTATGTCCTCCCCCTCAGCCTGCCCCTCTCAGAACTTCTACTTGGGTATGGGGTGGGCAGCCTAGTGTGGGCGCTAGTTATGCCCATTATATGTTTTCCACCCCTTCTTGGGGTTTTGGGGTGTGATGTTTTTATTTTATCTCATATTATTGCTTATATTGTATTATTACTTCTGGTCCCCTGACTTGAGTCTTTGTGTTGGGACCAGGAATATGTGTTAATAGTCAGGTAGCCAGTTGGCTAGTGTAGGTTACAGCTTCCATACAGACCTTAGTGAGTTTTGCTCGTAAAGATCTGACAGTTTAGGTTTGAAATAACCCAGACAGAGCTTCTCTAACCAAGCTCGCTCTCCAAGTTCCATTCTTAGAATGGGAGTTAACTCTTTCACCTCCGGAGCAGTTCTAATGGTGGGACAAACTGCAATTGTCATAATATAGCAAGACTCCATTAGAAGAAACAACATTACTAAGGTGAGTAATTTTTTCTTCTTGTCTAGTGTACTTGCCTGGCCAACAAGAAGTTAATGAATAAATATACGGCTATGAAAAGTAAGGCTATTAAGGACTCATTTTGCTGCTGACTAGGAAGGCAGTTGAATCTAGAGGTTAGTATGGTGAGCGGTGAACCAGGGGATCCAGGTTTAAATCCCACAAAAGGAGCATCTGCTGAGATGGCAGCAGTAACAGACTACACAGATCACCAGGTCTTTCTCTGTCTCTTTAGACCTGTGTTCCACCACTACTCACTCACTGTGTGACCTTGAGCCAAGTTGCTTATCCTTCCTGCTACTTAACCTCCTCTCATGCTTTTTCTATGCTTAAAGAACACCTGAGGTCAAACGGAAAACTTAAAAAAAAAAAAACACATTTTTAGATGAATTACTACTTTAATTTGACATAGTTCCCATATTTAATGTCCCCCTTTTTTCTGTAATTGCAAATTAACATGAAAACTGGATGACTGTCCCCCTAGACATTAGCTGTTCTGGCTGCTTGTCTACATTTAGCAGTAGTGGTAGTAAAATATTTTATTCATCATTTTGAATGAGGTCCCATACAGTGCACACAATACAAGCAAAATACAGAAAATAACAAGTTTAGACGTTGTTACAACACCTAGCATCACAATCCCCTGTTGATGACAACAAGGCCAGATATCCCAAACTCAGCCTGGGCATAAGGGGTGTTTGCCCACACTAACTGGGTTTTGGGTCCAATTATGGGTAGAGTCTAAATTAGCCCTGACAGTGCAGACAAAATTCATTAGTGCCCGAGCGCTAAGTTCCTACTGTGCCCATGCAAATGGGAGGGCCGTCCCCTGCATATGGGCACAGTGGGATATTGAGAGGTTTGCACAGGCAGGAAGTGCCACCCGAACAAGCGCAAGTTACCGCCTTTGAAAACTCTGACTTAATGGGGGGACAAGGTCTTGGTGGTGGTGGACAAAGGGACCGCAGACACCAACCCCAGCCCACTGAAGCAATGATGTCCCTGGCATCTAGTGGCATGCCCTGCCCTCCGATCCCTGTCCCCGTACATATTTACGTATTCCCTGGAGTCTAGTGGCACTCTCTGGTCCCCATCCCTGTACATGTTTACATATTCCTTGGTGTCTAGAGGTACCCCCCGCCCTCTGTTCCCTGTCCTTGTACTCCATTAAGTATTCTCTGGTGTCTAGTGGCACACCGCGCCCTATGATCCCTGTCCCTGTGCATGTTTAATTATTCCCTGGTGTTTAATGGCACCCGCCACCCTCCAATCCCCATCCCCGTACATATTTACATGTAAGCCCCCTCTCTTCGGAGGGGCTTATGCTCCCACTAGGGATGCCCTTCCACCTCCTTACCCCCCCAGAGCTCAGGGATTTATTAGTGCTCTGGGGGTTAATCCCTGCTAGATGCCTAAAGGTGGCAGCAGAAGGCAGGTTAGGAAGGATATATAAGGAGAGGAAACAGGAAGTTCTGGGGCTCTCTTTTCCAGCTCAGGCTGTAGGCCTGGGCTGGAGGGGGGCGGCTGGAAGAGCAGGAGAGGCAGGCAAGTAGGGGCTTGTCTGTCCGAGTTGGGCCTGTGGGGGGACTCCCACAAAAGTCAGTAGATAGGGACAGCCTCTACAGCAGTGTGGCATCACAGAGCCAGGAAGGGAGCTCTGCAGGGAGGATGGCCAGCCAGTGACTCTGCGTCGTCAGGATGGGGGAGGCCTAGTGGTAGGGAAATGGCAGAGAAGGCAGATGGGTGAACTGTAAAAAGTTTAAATGGCCCCATGGAGTTGCTTTATTTATTTGGAGAAGGAGAGGACCCCTGTACCCCTGGAATCATTTGGAGTGCAGGTGACAAAATAAAAAGCTGTTTGGGAAGAAACTTGGTAGTGATATTCCTTTATTTCAGTTAAAGAGGGGATAAGTGAAATTCAAAGCCCTTTGTATTTATTTTGTGTCATAAGTTGTACTTCCAGAAGACGACCCTCAGGCTGCACCGGGATCGTGGGGCTCGGGAACTCAAGGGGAGCAGAAGGCGGCAGACTGCTTGGGGGTCCTATGTCTAGTGGCCAGAGTTTGGGGCAGAACCAGTTCACAGAGGTAAAGATCGAGAGTGCATGGTGTGATGAAGCCATCGATAGGTAGGGCAAATGCTTTCCTATCTTTATTTCGTGTGCACTATCTCGGAGTTGTTTTGCATTCTGGTAATCCTTCCTATTTTCCCCTGGTACATCTGTGAAGTTTATGCCACTAGATGGAGGGGGATGGGGGTTACATATGTACTCCCTGGTGTCTAGTGGCATCCCCCTCATCCTCAGATTGCTGCCGCCATGGCAGGCAAGCCGTCTAGTGGCCCCCCATGTACTGTTGGCACCAAACAAACTATCCTGCAACCCTGCCCCTTACTGCTGTCACCAGTGGTGCGTGGATCCAATGCAGCAAACGACATAGCACTCCTCTCACCACCTTGGCCGGCAAATAGAGAATAAAAATAGAATCAATGTTTTAACCACAGGTCTTGTTCAGGAATTTGGGCCACAAAGAGAAATATTAAATCAAGTGACAGCAAAGTGTTAATGCCGCTTTATAGAGGTTATATCCGACCTCATCTGGATTTTTCATCACAGTTTTGGTGTCCCTTTAAGAAGCAGGACATTATGAAATTGGAAAGAGTGCAAAGAGGATTCACCAAATTAGTAAAAGGACTGAAGGATGTCCCATACGAATCTAGACTCAGTTCCTTAAATTTGATGTCCCTATCTACTAGACAACTAGCAGGGGATCTTCTTTTAATGTATGATATCACCAATGATCCACAGTTACTAGTTAATTTAGGATTTCTATTCAAAGGGGACACTTACAGTCTTAGAGGTCACCCATTACAGCTACAATTTAACAGATTTAATCTTATGCCACAACAGTTTTTCTCCTCGTTACGTATTGTTAAGCCCTGGAATACATTACCAATTGAAGTAATTGTTAGCAGTTCTAAAACAACATTCAAAATCTGGTTGAACAAGCATGTTCTTTCAGGTTTTCCTTTAAATTATTATTAGTACACAGGAGCAATTTAAATGTCTCACGGCTCTCTTGCTCTTGACTTGTCTTAATATGAATCTTAGTATGAATAATCTATAAAGAGAAAATAACAAAGTTTGTAAAGAGGTAAAGGGAAATAAGGGATGTATGTGTGAGGAGAAAAATAGTGGCGGAATCTAGGAGAAACGGTGATAATAGGCAAGGTAGCAGTACTGGACAGTAGACAGTACATGTGCTCCCTTTACAGTACACGGGATGTGCGCTCCTTGTCAGTCCATATGGCAGCCAGCCAAGGTGGTGAGAGGAGGGCTTTGCCAATCGCTGTATTGGATTTGTGTGGCACCAGCGACAGCGAAGGGGGTGCCAGGGTGGTTTGCTCGGTGCCAGTGATGTAGAGGGGCTACTAGACAGCTTGCCTGACACAGCAGCGGGCAATTAGATGGTGGGGGGTGTGCCACTAGATACCAGAGAAAATTTAAACATGTATGGTGATGGGGATCAGAGGGTGGGGGTGCCACTAGACAACAGGGAATACTTAACAGAGTACGGGGATGGGGATCGGAGGGTGGGGGTGCCACTAGACAACAGGGAATACTTAACAGAGTACGGGGATGGGGATCGGAGAGTGGGGATGCCACTAGACAACAGGAATACTTAACAGAATGCGGGGATGGGGATGGGAGGGTGGGGTGCCACTAGACAACAGGGAATACTTAACAGAATGCGGTGATGGGGATCGGAGAGTGGGGATGCCACTAGACAACAGGAATACTTAACAGAGTCGGGATGGGGATCGGAGAGTGGGATGCCACTAGACAACAGGGAATACTTAACAGAGTACGGGATGGGGATCGGAGAGTGGGGATGCCACTAACAACAGGGAATACTTAACAGAATGCAGGGGATGGGGATCGGAGGTGGGGATGCCACTAGACAACAGGGAATACTTAACAGAGTACTGGGATGGGATCAGAGGGTGGGGTGCCACTAGACAACAGGAATACTAACAGAGTGCAGGGATGGGGATCAGAGGGTGGGGGTACCACTAGACAACAGGGAATACTTAACAGAGTACGGGATGGGGATCGGGAGGGTGGGGTGCCACTAGACAACAGGGAATACTTAACAGAGTACGGGGATGGGGATCAGAGGGTGGGGATGCCACTAGACAACAGGGAATACTTAACAGAGTACGGGGATGGGGATCGGAGAGTGGGGGTGCCACTAGACAACAGGGAATACTTAACAGAGTACGGGGATGGGGATCGGAGAGTGGGATGCCACTAGACAACAGGGAATACTTAACAAATGCAGGGATGGGGATCGGAGAGTGGGGTGCCACTAGACAACAGGAATACTTAACAGATGCAGGGGATGGGGATCGGAGAGTGGGATGCCACTAGACAACAGGGAATACTTAACAAATGCAGGGGATGGGGATCGGAGAGTGGGGATGCCACTAGACAACAGGGAATACTTAACAGAGCAGGGGATGGGGATGGGAGAGTGGGGATGCCACTAGACAACAGGAATACTAACAGAGTACACGGGGATGGGGATCAGAGGGTGGGGTGCCACTAGACAACAGGAATACTTAACAGAATGCAGGATGGGGATCGGAGGGTGGGGGTGCCACTAGACAACAGGGAATACTTAACAGAGTACGGGGATGGGGATCGGAGGGTGGGGGTGCCACTAGACAACAGGGAATACTTAACAGAGTACGGGGATGGGGATCAGAGGTGGGGATGCCACTAGACAACAGGGAATACTTAACAGAGTACGGGGATGGGGATCGGAGAGTGGGGATGCCACTAGACAACAGGGAATACTTAACAGAGTACGGGGATGGGGATCGGAGAGTGGGGATGCCACTAGACAACAGGGAATACTTAACAGAGTACGGTGATGGGGATCGGAGGGTGGGGATGCCACTAGACAACAGGGAATACTTAACAGAGTACGGGGATGGGGATCGGAGGGTGGGGGTGCCACTAGACAACAGGGAATACTTAACAGAGTACGGGGATGGGGATCGGAGAGTGGGGATGCCACTAGACAACAGGGAATACTTAACAGAGTAGGGGATGGGGATCGGAGGTGGGATGCCACTAGACAACAGGGAATACTTAACAGAGTACGGGGATGGGGATCGGAGGGTGGGGGTGCCACTAGACAACAGGGAATACTTAACAGAGTACGGGGATGGGGATCGGAGGGGGGGATGCCACTAGACAACAGGGAATACTTAACAGAGTACGGGGATGGGGATCAGAGGGTGGGGGTGCCACTAGACAACAGGGAATACTTAACAGAGTACGGTGATGGGGATCGGAGAGTGGGATGCACTAGACAACAGGAATACTAACAGAGTACAGGGATGGGGATGGAGAGTGGGGATGCCACTAGACAACAGGGAATACTTAACAGAGTACGGGGATGGGGATCGGAGGGTGGGGGTGCCACTAGACAACAGGGAATACTTAACAGAGTACGGGGATGGGGATCGGAGAGTGGGGATGCCACTAGACAACAGGGAATACTTAACAGAGTACGGGGATGGGGATCAGAGGGTGGGGTGCCACTAGACAACAGGGAATACTTAACAGAGCAGGGGATGGGGATCGGAGGTGGGGATGCCACTAGACAGCAGGAATACTTAACAGAATGCAGGGATGGGGATCGGAGGGTGGGGTGCCACTAGACAACAGGGAATACTTAACAGAGTGCAGGGGATGGGGATCGGAGAGTGGGGATGCCACTAGACAACAGGGAATACTTAACAGAGTACGGGGATGGGGATCGGAGGGTGGGGATGCCACTAGACAACAGGGAATACTTAACAGAGTACGGGGATGGGGATCAGAGGGTGGGGGTGCCACTAGACAACAGGGAATACTTAACAGAGTACGGGGATGGGGATCGGAGGTTGGGGGTGCCACTAGACAACAGGGAATACTTAACAGAGTACGGGGATGGGGATGGGAGAGTGGGGATGCCACTAGACAACAGGAATACTTAACAGAATGCGGGATGGGGATCGGAGGGTGGGATGCCACTGACAACAGGGAATACTTAACAGAGTGCAGGGGATGGGGATCGGGAGTGGGGATGCCACTAGACAACAGGAATACTTAACAGAGTACAGGGATGGGGATCGGAGGTGGGGGTGCCACTAGACAACAGGGAATACTTAACAGAGTACGGGGATGGGGATCGGAGGTGGGGTGCCACTAGACAACAGGGAATACTTAACAGAGTACGGGGATGGGGATCGGAGGGTGGGGGTGCCACTAGACAACAGGGAATACTTAACAGATGCGGGATGGGGATCAGAGGGTGGGATGCCACTAGACAGCAGGAATACTTAACAGAGTGCAGGGATGGGGATCAGAGGGTGGGGATGCCACTGAGCAACAGGAATACTGAACAGAGTGCGGGGATGGGGATCGGAGGGTGGGGATGCCACTAGACAACAGGAATACTTAACAGAGTGCAGGGATGGGGATCGGGAGAGTGGGGATGCCACTAGACAACAGGAATACTTAACAGAATGGGGATGGGGATCAGAGGGTGGGGTGCCACTAGACAACAGGGAATACTTAACAGAATGCGGGGATGGGGATGGGAGGGTGGGGTGCCACTAGACAACAGGGAATACTTAACGAATGCAGGGATGAGGGACCGGAGGGTGGGGTGCCACTAGACAACAGGAATACTTAACAGAATGCAGGGATGGGGATCAGAGGGTGGGGTGCCACTAGACAACAGGGAATACTAACAGAGTGCGGGGATGGGGATGGGAGAATGGGGATGCCACTAGACAACAGGGAATACTTAACAGAATGCAGGGGATGGGGATGGGAGGTGGGGATGCCACTAGACAACAGGGAATACTTAACAGAGTACGGGGATGGGGATCGGAGAGTGGGGATGCCACTAGACAACAGGGAATACTTAACAGAGTACGGGGATGGGGATCAGAGAGTGGGGATGCCACTAGACAACAGGGAATACTTAACAGAGTACGGTGATGGGGATCGGAGAGTGGGGATGCCACTAGACAACAGGGAATACTTAACAGAGTACGGTGATGGGGATCAGAGAGTGGGGATGCCACTAGACAACAGGGAATACTTAACAGAGTACGGGGATGGGGATCGGAGGGTGGGGGTGCCACTAGACAACAGGGAATACTTAACAGAGTATGGGGATGGGGATCGGAGGGTGGGGGTGCCACTAGACAACAGGGAATACTTAACAGAGTACGGGGATGGGGATCGGAGGGTGGGGGTGCCACTAGACAACAGGGAATACTTAACAGAGTACGGGGATGGGGATCGGAGGGTGGGATGCCACTAGACAACAGGGAATACTTAACGAAATGCAGGGGATGGGGATCGGAGGTGGGGATGCCACTAGACAACAGGGAATACTTAACAGAGTGCAGGGATGGGGATGGGAGGTGGGGATGCCACTAGACAACAGGAATACTTAACAGAATGCAGGGGATGGGGATCGGAGGGTGGGGTGCCACTAGACAACAGGGAATACTTAACAAAGCACGGGATGGGGATCGGAGGTGGGGGTGCCACTAGACAACAGGGAATACTTAACGGAGAATGCGGGATGGGGATCGGAGGGTGGGGTGCCACTGAACAACAGGGAATACTTAACAGAGTAGGGGATGGGGATGGAGGGTGGGGGTGCCACTAGACAACAGGAATACTTAACAGAGTATGGGGATGGGGATCGGAGGGTGGGGGTGCCACTAGACAACAGGGAATACTTAACAGAGTGCAGGGATGGGGATCGGGAGGTGGGGGTGCCACTAGACAACAGGAAATAACAAATGCGGGGATGGGGATGGGAGGAGGATGCCCTAGACAACAGGGAATACTTAACAGAGTCGAGGGATGGGGATCGGAGGGTGGGGTGCCACTAGACAACAGGGAATACTTAACAGAATGCAGGGGATGGGGATCGGAGGGTGGGGTGCCACTAGACAACAGGGAATACTTAACAGAGTGCAGGATGGGGATCGGAGGGTGGGGGTGCCACTAGACAACAGGAATACTTAACAGAATGCGGGGATGGGGATCGAGAGTGGGGATGCCACTAGACAACAGGGAATACTTAACAAATGCAGGGGATGGGGATCGGAGGAGTGGGGATGCCACTAGACAACAGGGAATACTTAACAGAGTACGGGGATGGGGATGGGAGGTGGGGTGCCACTAGACAACAGGGAATACTTAACAGATGCAGGGATGGGGATCGGTGGGGTGCCACTAGACAACAGGAATACCTAACAGAGAGGGGATGGGGATCGGAGGTGGGGGTGCCACTAGACAACAGGAATACTCAACAGAGTAAGGGATGGGGATGGAGGGTGGGGTGCCACTAGACAACAGGGAATACTTAACAGAGTACGGGGATGGGGATCGGAGGGTGGGGATGCCACTAGACAACAGGGAATACTTAACAGAGTACGGGATGGGGATCGGAGTAGGGGATGCCACTAGACAACAGGAATACTTAACAGAGCAGGGGATGGGGATCGGAGGTGGGATGCCACTAGACAACAGGAATACTTAACAGAGTAGGGATGGGGATCGGAGGGTGGGGTGCCACTAGACAACAGGGAATACTTAACAGAGTGCGGGGATGGGGATCGGAGGTGGGGATGCCACTAGACAACAGGAATACTTAACAGAAATGCAGGGATGGGGATCGAGGGTGGGGGTGCCACTAGACAACAGGGAATACTTAACAGAGTCGGGATGGGATCGGAGAGGGGATGCCACTAGACAACAGGGAATACTTAACAGAGTACGGGGATGGGGATCGGAGGGTGGGGGTGCCACTAGACAACAGGGAATACTTAACAGAGTACGGGGATGGGGATCGGAGAGTGGGGATGCCACTAGACAACAGGGAATACTTAACAGAGTACGGGGATGGGGATCGGAGGGTGGGGATGCCACTAGACAACAGGGAATACTTAACAGAGTACGGGGATGGGGATCGGAGAGTGGGGATGCCACTAGACAACAGGAATACTTAACAGAGTACGGGATGGGGATCGGAGAGTGGGGTGCCACTAGACAACAGGGAATACTTAACAGAGTACGGGATGGGGATCGGAGGGTGGGGTGCCACTAGACAACAGGAATACTTAACAGAGTACGGGATGGGGATCGGAGAGTGGGATGCCACTAGACAACAGGAATACTTAACAGAGTACGGGATGGGGATCGGAGGTGGGGGTGCCACTAGACAACAGGGAATACTTAACAGAGTACGGGATGGGGATCGGAGAGTGGGATGCCACTAGACAACAGGGAATACTTAACAGAGTACGGGATGGGGATCGGAGAGTGGGATGCCACTAGACAACAGGGAATACTTAACAGAAATGCGGGATGGGGATCGGAGGGTGGGATGCCACTAGACAACAGGGAATACTTAACAGAGTAATCGGGATGGGGATGGGAGAGTGGGGTGCCACTAGACAACAGGAATACTTAACAGAATGCAGGGGATGGGGATCGAGAGTGGGGATGCCACTAGACAACAGGAATACTTAACAGAGTGCAGGGATGGGGATCGGAGAGTGGGGATGCCACTAGACAACAGGGAATACTTAACAGAGTACGGGGATGGGGATCGGAGAGTGGGGATGCCACTAGACAACAGGGAATACTTAACAGAGTACGGGGATGGGGATCGGAGAGTGGGGATGCCACTAGACAACAGGGAATACTTAACAGAGTACGGGGATGGGGATCGGAGAGTGGGGATGCCACTAGACAACAGGGAATACTTAACAGAGTACGGGGATGGGGATCGGAGGGTGGGGGTGCCACTAGACAACAGGGAATACTTAACAGAGTACGGGGATGGGGATCGGAGAGTGGGGATGCCACTAGACAACAGGGAATACTTAACAGAGTACGGGGATGGGGATCGGAGAGTGGGGATGCCACTAGACAACAGGGAATACTTAACAGAGTACGGGGATGGGGATCGGAGAGTGGGGATGCCACTAGACAACAGGGAATATTAACAGAAGCACGGGGATGGGGATGGAGGGTGGGGTGCCACTAGACAACAGGAATACTTAACAGAGTCAAGGGATGGGGATCGGAGGGTGGGGTGCCACTAGACAACAGGGAATACTTAACAGAATGCACGGGATGGGGATCGGAGAGTGGGGATGCCACTAGACAACAGGAATACTTAACAGAAATGCAGGGATGGGGATCGGAGGTGGGGTGCACTAGACAACAGGGAATACTTAACAGAGTGCGGGATGGGGATCGGAGGGTGGGGATGCCACTAGACACCAGAGAATATGTAAACAAGTGCAGAGATGGGGATCAGAAACGGGGGGTGCCACTAGACACCAGGGGGTACTTAACGGAGTAGGGGGGATGGGATCGGAGTGCAGGGGTGCCACTAGACACCAGAGAATACTTAAAGAGCAGCTTTCTCCTGATGGTTGTGCTGCCCTATTAGTCGATTAATCACTTTGATTTATGAAAATCCCGACAGTAAATAATCTAAAACTATGTGACAATATCGGCCCCATTATAAGTGAACGGGGCGCGCTCCCGCAGCCTTCGTTTTGTGACATCACAAAACAGGGCAGCGTGGGCCAACGTGGGGGCGTGGTTTGCTCGGTTCTTTTTTTGCCGGTGGGCTTGATTTTAATTTTACGAGTAAAATAGCTTTTAATATAGCACGAGTTGTTATGCCACACTTCATTGGGAGCTGTCTGTGGGGGTAAGTTATCGAATGGGCTGGGGCAAGTAGCTACTAGGAAGCTGCTCTTTAAACTTGTACAGGGATGGGGATCAAAAGGTGGGGGGTGCAACTAGACACCAGGGAATATTTAAATATGTACTGGGGTGGAGATCCAAGGCTGGGGGGGTGCCACTAGACACCGGGGAATCTGTAAACATGTACAGTGATGGGGATTAGAGGGCGCAGGTTGCCACTAGACACCAAGGAACACGTAAACATGTACGGGGATGGGGACCGAAGGCAGGGGGTGCCACTAGACACTAGGGAATACTTGAACTTGTACAGGGACAGGTGACCGGGGTGCAGGAGCTGGTCTCCACCATGCCTGACATGGTGGCCGGCCACAGGAGGGGCACAAACCTGCCACCACTTCCCATACAAATGAGCCCATAACAGGCATGCCTATGGCCCCTTGGTGCCTTGCGTGCCCAATGGGCTAATTTAACTGGTGCCGGCTGAATATTGCACTTACGGCTCCCAGCATTAACAGGTCTGGGGACGCTGTTCCATGTACTTTGATATGGGCTGCATACAGCCCAGATCCATGTTGGAGCAGTGCTATATGACTTTACACTGCTCTCACAAGGCCCTATGTTCAGTCAGATAGTGCTGGTGCACTGTCCCACTGAATCTAGCATCCTCCAGGTCACGGGCAAGGGCAAGCGAAGCACAAACCTTCGCACTCCACTTCTGCCCAGTACTCAGTATTGGGCCCCAGATTTCCACAATAACAACCTGTGATGTCACAAGCAGAGCAGTTAATATCAAGAGGCCCATTGTCCTGTTTTCAGGTTAATGTGTGGTTAATACAGTAAAAAAAAAAAGTACCGCTAAATACAGAGAATATTTATTTTTATATCTACTTTTATGTATGTCTGACAAAATAAGAACGTAATCTTGTGCTGGCTGGGTGAAAGGACCATGAAGTGAATCTGAGCAGTTCTGTCAGCACAGACAGCACATCCCCGTCATCACCGTTTTGTTTTCAAGCTTCTATTCTTACCTTGCCTATTATCGCATATTCTCCTAGATCCATCCTGCTATTTTTCTCCTCTTATTTATTTAGCTTTTGTTTACCGGGTAAGTGCACTAGACAAAACCTGCTATTTTCAGGTACGACCCGGAAGAGTTACAACAGCAGGTAGCAACACACGTAACAAGCTATGTGAAACAGCAGATAACAGTTAAGTGCAAGGTTTCAAACAGCAGCCAAAGAAAAGCCAGTAGCATGGTACAAATTACTAATTCAGACAATAAAACATTAGCCAGCAACAGACAATAGCAAATGTTACCAAACAATAGTGGTTCTAGAAATAAATATCCCTTATTTCCCCCTTACCGCTCCACCAACTTTGTTATCGTTTCTTTATAAATTATTCCTGAAGACCACCTGTGGTTGAAACATCGATTCTAACTCTGTTTTCAGCATGCATTTAATATGCTAGCATTAATACCCAACAGGGTGGGCAGTGTTACGCTATACTAGACTGCCTCAGGGGCGTAGTGAGTCCCGATGCCGCAAGCAAAGAGCCTTATGGACTCTGGAAGGTCTGGTATAGCCCATACCACCCACCCTGGAAGGAATTATTATGCTTAGAAAATGGGTAATTTGACTTTTTTTATAAGATATTTAAAAAAAAGTTGTAAAATATTCCTAAAAAGTAGTAGAAATGAATAAAAAAGTAAATTTGTTGTAAAGTAATCCAGTTAGTGCTACAGCTGTGAGCAGAGGGCACTGCTGCTGTTAATCTGATTATTTGGTTGTTCAAGCTTCTTTCCTTGTTTTATCTATGCTTCCTTCTTTATTGTCTCCCATCTTCCTCAACACCCTCCCCATCTGTCTTCTCTGTTGGCAGCCCTACCTCATTTGGAAGTGAAGTTTTGTTTTTCTAAAACATGGCGAAATGTGGCTGCTTTAGTACACGGTCGGGAGAGTGGTTCAGCACAGTGAAGAGACCGTGGTCAGTACAGTGGCTAAGCTCGGTCCAGAGGCAGTCCGCACTGCAGTGTCAGCTGACTGCAAATGGACGGCAGCCTGGGTGATACAAAACGCAAGGTATATTTTTTCACTTCAAATGAAAGTGATATTATTTGGAGGGACGGCTTACTCACTGACTCGCTGACAGTAAACAAGATTCACTAAAGAACTGAGTGGGGGGCTGTCACTCACAAAACGGTCAAAACAACGGCAGCTTTTCAGGCTTTCAAGTTCATGGCCCATGAATATTGTCACTACTAGGATGTGACGAGACAGGTTGGCTGACATTTGGTATTTTCCAGTCTCTACTGGCTGATAAATGTACCCTTTGGCAAGGGGTTCAGCCAGTCAGAGGCCAGGAAATCTTCCTACCCATTTTCTAATACTTTTTTGTTTTCAGCTCACCTGCTGAAGCAGTATTTTTTTTTTTTTTTTTAGCACAGTGAGTTTTTATTCGGTAAAGACACACAGAAGTAGACATTTAAATATATTATGAATCACTAGGAAGCTAAACACAAAAAATAGAATACTTTAAAGGGAGAAGAAAGTGTAACACAAAAATTATGACATCCACATAATGCCCCATAGATTTCTGTGCAGTTGGTTTGGTCCATCTGTTGTGAAAGCATGGTACGTGGGGCTTGTGCTGGCCTGAGCGCTGGAGTGAGCGGGAGCGAGGGAGACAGAGAAAAGAGTTTTAAAAATAAAATAAAAAAAAGTTGGTTTACCCTATGGCAGTCAGCAGCAACAGAAGGTATGATGGTGGGGAGAGACAACAAAGCCAGCTGGGAGGATGATATCACAGCGGCAGGAGAGAGGCGTTGCCATGGCAGCAGAAGCTGTACACAATCACTACAAACAATATGAGGTAGGTGGGATACCTTCTCTGATTGGCTGGTGCTCTCTAATAAATTATAAAATGTGAAATATGAGCAGAAATATGTCTAACAAAATTTTTCCTAACTTCCTCCATGATGACTTGGGGGCTCTTTACCTCGCTGTGTGTGTGTCTCTCTCTCTCTCTCTAGCCGCTTTCCACAGCCACCCTCAATCTCATGTAACCACGTGTGGAGATAATGGTTGCTGCCATTTCTCCTACCTTGTAAAGCACTTTGGGATACATGGTGCATAAAAGCGGAATTGTAAAACTAAAGATTTTTCCCTTTGGCTTTAATTGTTTTAACTTATTCTTCAAATTTTTGCTGTTTAAAGGACAATTACATTCTCTGTTTTGCCTACTAGTTATCTAAATAAAACCACAGATACCAAATGTAGTACTAAATTATGTTCCTAACTAGCACTGCTGCTTTAGGCGTTATCCTGTGCAATACGTGAGTAAAGAGAGGCCTTACTGTACCTCTCAGGGTTCTTGATTTCTTCAGTGACGAAGTTCAGTGTATCCCAGCCTGAGTAGGAGAAAAGTGCAGAATAAAGGGCCAGAGCGATGTCACCCACTTTCCAGGACGACCCTTCAAATGCATTCTCAAAGTGCTCTGTATTGCCTGTAGATGAAAATGAGATGTTTCAGAACTAAAGGAAAATTGCAAACATAGTGCAGTTACAGATCAGCATCAGACGGCAGGGTGATGACTAATGATACATCATGGAGCACCTGAGGCAGTTAACTCAAATCCCAGTGTGAGCTAGTAAGTGGACATATTGATCCTACTGTACTCGGAGACCGAGGGGTGACTCTGATGTCATAGGGCTCTGGTATGTGTAGTGTTAGTGCCCTTTCAGTTTGTATCCTGTTGCACTGGTGTGCTGTTCTATTGTACTTAAAATGCTGTGAGTTTGAATGCCAGTGTCCCACTGTGCTGCTCCTACTGGAAAAAGCTACCAGAGCATTTCAAGTTGCTACGTTTTGCTGCGTTGAGGCAAAACTCGTTCCCTGGTTTGTTGGGAACACGGAGCGGATTGCACCGGTGCAGGTGTTTTCTGCAAGCATGTAAAAACACTGCTTTGCCTCCACTGATGCCACTCCCATTCACAGACCCTCCACCAGAAATGCTCCCATAACACGGGAAGTCCACCAGGAACGGTGCACATAGCATGTAAAAAGAAGAGGGCGGTGGTACGAACAGAGTGAGGAAGCTGATTCAGACAGCAATGCTCCCGGTGAGTAATGAATGTAAGAGAACCTTTGGTGCACTGGTGTGTAAATCAATAAGTAACCCAAAATGTTTTTGCACACAGCGTGCACGTTGGGACAGCTTCGCACTTGAGAGTGGGGCCCTTTGTGCTAACTGTTCTTTTTTGGAACAGATTTATTTTATTACTGATTAAGAGAATTACAGACACAGTGAATTTAGCTTCGTGGGCAGGCAACTCCTTGCTACGAGTTGCCTGCTTGAACTGTGAGAGCATGTCAGCTGCTCTTTAACGGGTGGCACGGGAGGTCTTAGAGCAGCAGGAAATGCCTGCTCTGATGCCTCTAAGTGCTATATCCACACCTCTTGCCACCACCAAACCAGCCCATTACGCATCTCGAACAGCGTATGACAGTCTGGATCAGGCCCCACCACAGCTGGAAAGCCATGGACAAAAAGGCACATGACAGTGTGGGGGTTGGGCAGTCTCTGAGCCAAGGGATATGACTGCCACAAAGAATAAGTGAAAAAAAACAAGCTGGCCTGTCAGTGTAGCAGCAGTAGCACTACTGCTTGCAACGTCGGTGACCTGGGATTGGGAGCAATCTTGGGTTGTAGGGGAGATGGCTGGAGAGAGATGGATCTAGCGTCCCAGAGGATGCCCTTCTCTGCGGAGGCTGGGTTGTCTCCTCCGCCACAACAGTGTCATCTGGGTGACCACAGGTGGTAGCACAGCTGGAGGAGCAGATTGGGAGGAGGCAGAGGCAGATGCCGATGTGTTGACATGCTCCACATGCGCATGTCTTGACATCACTCCCACGTGCCAACTCGGGACCGGGGAAGACAGAAAAATGGAAAACAGGCTCTGGCAGTGGGGCAGGCAGCCCCAGTACATCTAGCCCTGCAACTTCAACCTAGCGATCTTACGGAGGTACCACAAAGAATCCTGACGGGGGCCCTACCCTTGACCCCATGGGGGCTGGGGGGGGGGGATATCCTCGGCAATATACATGGGCCTGCATGGAGGAAGCTGAGGTAAGTGGCAATGCAAAGAGGCCCAAGTGGCAGACATAGAAGAGGGGGCATGAGCAGAATAAAACAAAAAAACTATCTAAAGCCTTCTCAAATTAACAGAGCATCTTTTGGAGGAGATAGGGGTTGTGATAATCCCATTTTTTTGACACCCAGTGATTCAAGAAACTCGTATCCTAAGAATTTCATGCCAAAATAAAAGGTTGAGCCAGAAAATAGGCATCTTCATGCCTACTGCACTCATCTAGTGAACAAAAAGAAATACATTGATAAAAGTTACAATTAAGTTTTGGTCTCCTTATGTGAAAAAGTAAGCAGTCTAGAAAATGGCACATAATAAGAAGAAATGCGGGTTTTGCCTTACCCTGACAGATTTTAACAATTCCTGTGATTATTACAGCAATTAAAGCCAGGACTTTAGCGTACGTGAAAATGTCTTGAACCCGGGTCCCCCATTTCACATAGGCGCAGTTAAGAAATGTTAGAATACCTGCAAGGAGAATAGAAGTGAGGTTAGAACTGTCAATCAGACACAGATATCAAATAGCAGCAGCCTGTTTCTCAGAAGACTACGGTAAGGAGATGGACCGCATCTGAGATGCATGTTCACGGATCGGTCCCAGTGGAGGGGCATCTTTTTCTCAAATCTAAATACAACATGAGAGGCAGACTAGAGCTAAGACACTCAGCCATGGATAAGGCTTATCCTGTACAGAGTGGTACCTGTTATGTCCATCCTTGCTGGTGGGCTGACTCACCAGAAGGCTCTGCTGGAATCCTAAACTGGTACCAAGTCCCAAAGGTAGCAGCTCTTCTGAGCGAAACTGAAACTTCCATTAGCAGCAAGAATTGCTTGCATATAAATTGTCTTGCACTTATTGTTTTTCCCCTTGACTCACTGATTTTCTCCTTTTTCCTCCTCCTCCCAAAGGCTACAGAAAACCTCAGCTTCTCACCAACACCAATCACTACATCTGCCACAGCATCACACAGGGAACTGCTGCACTCCACCCCTTGGAGAAAGCCCCTCCATGGTTGGCCCCCAAGAGCACTTGGGGCTCTTCTATTTATTTGGTGGTATCAATCTACGCAGGGAACAGTGATGGAGGGCAGTGGCATAGGCAAGGCTACCCAGACATCATGCTCCAATCAGAGAATTTTAACCCCTTATGCTGGCTCATCTCCCATGCACTTCACCTAAACCAGCTCCACGCACCTTGTCCTATGCCTCCTGCAGTTCCACCCCCAACAGACCGCACTAGTAGAGCGGTCTGTTGAGACACTGCCTCCCAGAATCCCAAAACTCAGGGTCCGCAGCATTCACAGGTCCCACCAGTTCAGAGAGGGTGAGCAGATTAACACAACAAACCTAGGATGCCCAAATGGGAATGCAAAGCACTCCGCCAGCACCACTGGGCTGGGCCTAGACTACACTGTGAACCTTCCAACTGCTACAGCACCTCACAACTAACGGGCGCTTGAGAAAGAGTCCCATGAGCTGGATTCAAAGAGTCAAAGGCTGCTGCTGATACCATTCTTCAACAGCATACAGTAGGTCTCTGCTGTTGCAGTATCTCACATCAATCAATCATTCAGTCAATAGCGTATGTAACCCCCCTGCAAATGGGGGTTCCCAAAAGACTTCCAGGAGCTTGCTTGAATGCTCCAAGCCTGAATGGTGTTTGGCATTTAAGCCATTTATCAGTGAGTGTTTTTAGAGCCTCTGGTACTGTCTCTTTAAGAGCTGTCTGCTTGCAGACATAATTAGTTTGTATGGGGGACTGTGTGTTTCTTTGATTGAGTACCACTCAAGCTGCTGCCAATTCACTCCATTTTTGCAGTCACTAGGAGTGCAAAGGGAACCTATCTGAAAGATGTAACTGTTTGCCAGAAATCATTTACAGTAATAATGAAATTACAGTTTGTCTAACCTGCTTTCTTTTGCAGTCAGAACAGTGTCTGCTAGTTCCCCATTCTAGTTTTGAACTGCTGAACTGGACCAATCAGTGTGGGGTAAGCTAGCTCTAAAATGATGCCTTGGACGAATCAGAACTTGGACTCATAATCTGAGCCAGCCACAAGAGGATTGTATGGGCAGTGACTCTGGGAGATGTAGTTTAGACTTCAGTGCCTTTTTGGACCAACAGCAGCAGTCTATTGTGAGTGACAGCCAATCCAGTCAAGAACTGGGAGGAACTCAAAGGAAGTGCCCGGTTTCGTCAGTTGGAGTTCAGTTGAGCTTTGGCAGTGAAGAAGGAAGGAGCCCTGTGCTTTTTCAGTGTGCAGTTTAGTCAAAAACGTGTGTAGGCCCAGGTTCGGTCTGCAGCTTGTGTAACAGCTTGTTAGGACTGAATCCGTCCTGTGAAAGAATCAAAGGATCTCTGAAGAGTAGAAACCAGGCTCACCCTATGAAGACTGGAGAAATTGCTGAAAAATTCCACTCGGTCTGTCAGGAACTGAATCTGCTGTGTGTTCTCCGGTATTGTGCAGTAATTGCGATCGGATACAGATGCAGCCTGCCTGGTATAGTGCTTTCTTTTATATGGATGTGTGAAGAGGTTTGTGTACCTCAAGTGAGCCCTGCTGACATTGAAGGACCCTATCTTATTTGGAGGTCGTGAGTACTAATTCAGGGTCGCCTCCCTGTTGAATTGCCACATTAAATCCAAATGGAATTACTGTACTGCTGACTGTTTAATTCTCCTTTTCTGTGTGAAATGGCCCTACCAGCTGCCACGGTTTGACTAGCCACTAGGGCTTGGGTACCCAGGGACAGTAACTGATAGGGATAGGCCTGTGCACAGAGCCATAGGTAGATTATTAGAGTGATAAGCTAATTAACCTGATTTCCCCCTGTCCTTGTTATATCCCCCTAAATAAATCAGAGCTGCTTGTTTCAGCAAAGTTATACTGCCTGAGGTATTTGTCTATGTTAAAGTACTGTACTGTGACTGTTGCACTGTATCTCATTTCACAGGAGGTCCCAGTGCCGGAACTAGACCTGGGGTAAGTGTATACTGTGAAGGTAATTCTGATATTGTGTGGGCCACTACTGGAAGAAAGGGGTTGCAGTGTCCCAGAGGGCTGTGACCAAGTTAGTTTAACTATTGCAACCCTGACCTCTGGGTGGAGGTACCCGCCATTGGATCCAGGCCTCAACCTGTTAGTGGCAAATCAGGCAGGGGTAGTAGCCCTGGGATAGCGCCATCTAGGGGTTACATCTTGGAGGCTCACCGCTGGGATTGTGTGTCCTCTAGTGGCCATATTTACGAACCACTGTTAAGAAAAAAAATGGGTACCCCGACAGAAGTGGCTGTGCACCGGCTGGTGGAGTGGTGTACTGGGGAGAAGATCGACCCCCAAAATGCTATGCTTATCCTGGACATCCCCCTGGGTATCAATACGGACACTGTGCAGGGAGTACTTTCCAAGGTGGAAGGTTTACAAAACCCTGTGGTGGTGGGTCGGCATGCTAATCTGCTCACCCACACTTTCCTGGCCTAGTGGAGTTTAAGGATCCCATAGATAGCTCCAAAGTGCCACAGACCATTACCCCAGAAGGAGCCCTCACTGCTTGGAGTGATAACTAAGGACAGTAAAGACCGGGGGAATCAGCCCCCACCACTATCTGAAACTTTTGAGGAGAAATTTGCTGAATGGTTGCTGGGAGGGGAAAACTGTGGAGGACTTGAAGAAACTATTCTTGCCACTTGGGGTGTTCCTCCCCAACACCCTCTCCTGCTCCAGTGCCCGTAATGGTGGCTGAACCAATGCAGACTCCTATTTCTGCACCTGCCATTAGTCACGACTCTACCAAGGTTGAGGATCTTCTCTGCACCCTCCCCACCCCACAAGGGAGGATGACTGGGAGACCTGGATAGACTATATTGCCCCCCAAGTGCTAGAATGGCGCTCGGAAGGCTAAAAAGCCAAAGAGGGTTAGTGAGAGCCTCCGAGGTCCTGCCCTGGCTACCATCCGTGCCAGCAACGGGCCAGTAACCCTGAAGACTGCACAGGCCTATCTTGAGGCCTTGGAGAATGTGTATGGGAGCCCAGATTCTGATGAGGACCTATGGTGGAGAGTAAGAAATGCACAACAGTACCAAGGGAGTTGTTGTCTGTGTATGTCTCGGCTGGAAAAATTGTTGCAAGAATGCCTCAGAAAGGGTAGTTGCCAGCGATTGAACTGGACCGAACCAGACTGGACAGAATCCTTAAGTCTGCCCCTTCTCAGAACTGCTGTTGCTTCAGTACGCCTGGCAAATCGACTGGAATCCCCACCCTCCTATGATGAGTTAATGAGAGAAATTCGAGGAGTTGAGAAAAGGCGACCTCGGGAGGTACCTGCACCAACAGCTGTGGCTACGACCGAGTGACTGAGGTGACCCATCAAGTGAAGTTCAGGGGCAGAGGTTGACAGTCAATGAGTGCTCTGACAAGGAAAAAGATATGCCACAATGGGGCGAACTGTTGAGAGAGATCCGGAATTCAAAACAGTCCTTTATGAAGGCCACGCCTGCAAGATGCGGGCCCTGACCTATATCCGACTGCATCTGCTATGGGGTGGGGTACCCACCGTGTATCTCCTGCTGATAACAGCTCCAAACTCAATTCCTTGACCATGAAGTGGAGAACTGACAGATGTCTCCAAATGCTTATCACACCGCAGACAGAGATGGCACCCAGGTTTCCAGTTAGTAATACCCCGCCCTGGCTCCCAGTGTGGCCCTCGGCCAGTTCAAACTCCAGAAAGTATGTTTTGCTATAATTGTGGGAAGATGGGCACATGAAAGGAATGCCAGTCCCAAAAAGACACTGACAAAGTTGCATATAGGCTACAAGGAGAGCTTCGGAGAAGAAATCAGTGGTTAAGAGGTGCACGACATGATCCCAGTGAGGGCACCAAAATGCTAATTCACGTCCTTTTGTGCAAAGTCAGTTGCCCAGGCCCCCACTACCGCCTCCAGACTGGTCCAGAATAGTGGGTCCCTCCATGGAGACCACTGTAAAGGTGAATGGAGTGTCTACAAGAGCTGTATTAGACAGTGGCTCCCAAGTGACGATTATGTTCCAGGATTGGTATCAGAAGCATCTGTCAGACGTACTTACAACCATTAGAAGGACTGCATGTATGGGGTTAAGTGAGAAGGCCTACCCTATTCGGGTATATCCGAATTTGGCTGTCTTTCCCACCTCCGTGGCTGGAGTGGCTGAACAAGTAGAGACCCTAGCCTTAGTGTGTCCCCCACTGGACTGTATGATGGTGTCCCTTTGTTGATTGGAACAAATGCTCATATGTTGGAAGGCTGGCACAGTTGTGTTATGAAAACAGGGGTCAAAGACTAGTAGAGCTTTAAGAGTTCCGGCTTTAATTAAGAAGGCCTATGAGGCACAGAGAGATGCTGAAAAACAGAACCAGAGGAACCGGTCGGAATTGTATGGAAGAAGGATCCTGAGTCTCTGATCCTGGCGCCAAATGCCCAGTGTACCTTACAAGGAGAGGTCCGTATCAGAAAGGATGTTAAGAATAAAATATTAATGTTGGATGCACCAGGCGATGGAAAATTGCCAGAGGGACTGCTGGTCAAGCCTAGTATTTTGCCTGCTAGAGCCCATGCTTATGCAGAAGGGTAATGGTCCAAGTTCATAATGTGTCTGAAAGAGACATTCGAGTAAACAGAGGTTGCATCCTGGCTAATGTGCATTGTGCAGACACTGCAGTGCTACCCAGCAGCAAGAGTTCAAGGAAGAATGACAGAGTAACGCCTGACTTGTTTGATTTCGGCGACTCCCCGCTGCCAGCTGAATGGAAAGTGAGGATCAGTGAGAAGCTTGCCCAGAGAGACCAGGTGTTTTCTTTAAAGGAATGGGATGTAGGATGCGTGCAAGGAGCTGAGCACAATATCCGTCTGCATGACGAAAGACCATTTCGTGAGAGGTCTCGACGCCTGGCACCTGCTGACATAGATGATGTGAGACGGCATCTGCAAGAGATGTTAGCTGCTGGTGTAATACAAGAATCCAGAAGCCCTTATGCTTCCCCCATTGTGGTAGTGAGGAAAAGAATGGAACAGTAAGGATGTGTGTGGATTATCGCACCTTAAACGGCGGACTATCCCTGATCAGTACACAATGCCCCGTCATTCAGGATGCTTTGGACTGCCTAAACGGGAGCAAGTGGTTCTCTGTGCTGGATCTCCGCAGGGTACTACCAGATCCCGATGGCCCCAGAGGACCGTGGAGAAGACGGCCTTTATCTGTCCGCTGGCTTCTATGAATTCATGAGGATGCCTCAAGGGATTTCAGGTGCCCCAGCCACTTTTCAACGATTGATGGAGCGTGCAGTGGGGACATGAACTTACTAGAGTGCCTGGTATACCTAGATGATGTTATTGTGTTTGGCAGCTCACTGGAGGAACATGAGAGCAGATTATTTAGAGGTATTGGACCGACTGGAGGACTTTGGCCTTAAACTGTCCATTGATAAGTGTCAATTCTTTCAAACATCAGTAAAGTATGTGGGACACATAGTATCCACCGAGGGAATAGAGACCGACCCAAGTAAAGTTGAGGCCTTGACCACCTGGCCACAGCCCAAAAATCTAAAAGAACTGCAAAGATTCCTGGGATTCTGTGGTTATTATCGGCGCTTCATCAAGGACTATTCAAGAGTGATCCGCCCTTTACTTAACCTTACTCAAGGGTATCCCCAACCCACAAAAATACCAAAAGTCAGCGTCCCTCAAGACTGAAAGAGTGTATTTTCATCCGAAGTGAAGTATTTGGGGCCCGCTTGACCCTGATTGTGAGACTGCTTTTCATGAGATCATATATCAACTTACCCATGCTCCAGTGCTGGCCTATGCTGATCCAAGAAAACCTTACGTCCTGCACACTGATGCTAGCTTGCAAGGGTTGGGGCTGTGTTGTACCAAGAGCACCTGAGAATGGCCTGAGACCAGTGGCCTTTGCCAGTAGAAGCCTGACCCCATCCGAAAAGAACTATCCTGTACATAAGTTAGAGTTCAGCTTTGAAGTGGGCTATTGTTGACCAATTCCATGAGTACTTGTATGGGGCTAAAATACTAGTAAAAACTGACAATAATCCTTTGACCCATGTGCAGACCTCAGCTAAGTTGGATGCCACTGGCCATAGGTGGCTTTCTGCATTATCTACATATGACTATGCTCTCGAATACCGAGCAGGTCTGAACCATAGATGCTGATGCTCTCTCCCGAGGCCTGTTCCCCAGAATGATTGGGTCCGATTAGCAGAACCTGACATTCGGCACTCTGCCGAAGTTTGACAGGGAGGAACAAATGTCCACGGACGCAGTGGACTGCATGGTGGATTGCTTGGGAGCTCTGAGAATTGCATACCTGCTGCTTATTGCCACTTTTCTGCACAGACAATGGTGCACTGCCTCAGCTGGACAATGACAGTATTCGCGGCTCAATCCCGCGATCCCATGATCAAAGCAGCTTTAGAAGCCCTCTATGCAGGAAAAGATGTGTCCAAATTACGCCCACTGATTTGAGAACTGCACTGTTATACAAAGAAGGTCCTAAGTTGAAACTGATCAATAAACTGTTATACAGAGAAACAGTAGACAGAGGGGACAAGTAGACAAACAACAACTAGTGCTGCCCACTGCTTTTCGAGACTCAGTACTGAGGTCCTTGCACAACCACATGGGGCACCTTGGTATAGACAGAACACTTGACTTGGTGAGATCCAGATTCTATTGGCCTAAGATGGGGCTGATGAGCAACACATTCGAACTTGTAGTCGCAAGCATAGAGGAAAGCTTGCCCCAGAGGGCTGCCCTTGTTAACATCACCACCAGTGCACCCATGGAGCTGGTTCTGATTGATTTTCTGAGTTTGGAGTCCCATCAAAGAAATATCAGTAATGTGCTGGTGGTCACTGACCATTTCAAGAGATATGCCCAAGCTTTCCCCACCAAAGACCAGAAAGCATCCACTGTGGCCAAAGTACTTAGAAAACTTTTTGTTCACTATGGGCTCCACAAAGAATCCATTCTGATCAAGGGAGAGACTTTGAGAGTCGTCTGATCAAAGAGATGCTTTCTTGTGGGGAGCGAAAGTCCAGAACCACTCCTTACCACCCCAGGGGGACCCACAGCCTGAACGTTTCAACCGCACTTTGCTAGATATGCTAGGGCACCCTGCACCCAAAGGACAAGCCTAGATGGAGCCAACAAATTAGCACCCTGGTACATGCTTATAACTGCACCAAAAGTGATGCCACTGGATTCTCCCCTACCGCCTGATGTTTGGAAGAGAAGCTCGACTACCAGTAGATGTGTGTTTTGGGGTCTCTCTGATGGGGTTCAAGCTGACAACTATTTACAGTATGTGCAAAGTTAAAGGCCCAGCTAACTCATGCGCACTAACTGGCTCAAACCATGGCTGCCAAAAGAAATCTGGCCAACAAAGAAAGGTATGATAAAAGGTGAAAGCACAGGAACTCCAGGAGGAGATCGGGTATTGCTAAGAAATCTGGGACTGCATGGCAAGCACAAGATTGCTGACAGATGGCACCATCTCCTCACATTGTAGTGGGCAAACTAGATGATCTGCCAGTGTACAAAGTAAGGCCTGAGAATAATTCAAAAGATGTAAAACAATGCATAGAAATCATTTACTGCCCATTGGACAAATCTTAATTGAGTCTGAGCCCCTAGAAGATGCCCCTCTGGACCAGTGACTAGAGCTGCTGCTAAGAAAAGATCAAGAAAGTCTGCACCTACAGAAGCAAAGTTAAAGTGTTCCCCTCCACAAGTCCCAGTTGAGCATGACTGTCAGTCCATATCGGAAGAAAGTGAGAGTGACTTTGAATACTATCCTTCTTACGAACTGAGTCAATTGTTCCGGGGCAATCCCCTAGTCAATACTGGAGACAAAGCTGGGCCTTCTGGACTGTCTAAGCCCCCAGCTTCATCCCTGGAGCCAATGCTCCCAGAAAGTGAAGTGCAAAGCATCAGATCAGATGAAATGGAATCATTGTGCATGGTTGAACTGTTTGAGCTTTCAGGGGAGAAAATGATAGATTGGGGCAGACTGGTGATACACCGAACAAGAAGAGTATTTTGAGTGCCCTGACAGTCCACTGCCAGTGTCCAAGCTCTCCATGCGAGCCAAATGTTGTGGACTCAGAAACTGTAACTCCTGGAGCTGAAAGTGCCCCAAGTTCCTAGCCTCTACCCCCATGGAGACTCCCTGACAAGTGAGGACAATGCTGAAAATGAGGCTCAGAGTGCAGAGACTGTAACAGTTCCCCTAGAAAGACTGGTCGAGCTGTAAAGCCTGTGGTGCACCTCAGTTATGATTCCCTGGGAGGCCTGTGGATTTGCCTCTCAATGTTGTCCATAAAGGAGTGTATGTGTCCCGAGCTCATTGCCCAAACTGAGCATCAGTGCTAACTCAAGTTACTTGTGTTGCCCTCTAAGTATGGTGCCTTGCCCGTCCAGCCCCAAGGTAACTGATAGGAAGGGCCCTCTTCAGGTTTCATGTACAAGAGGTAATAACTTGAGTTATGGTACAATGTGTATGTAATACTGTGTAAAGAGTGACGTACTGCAATGTTTCAGAAATGTGTTCTTGGTAAAATAATATATTGACTGATGATTACATGTGCGAGCCTAATGCAAATGTATATGGTTGCAGTTGAAACTTATGGGGGTACTTGCTTGACGCGGACGTCAAGCTTTCCCAGGCCAGGAAGGGTGTAACCCCCCTGCAAATGGGGGTTCCCCAAAAGACTTCCAGGAGCTTGCTTGAATGCTCCAAGCCTGAATGGTGTTTGGCATTTAAGCCATTTATCAGTGAGTGTTTTTAGAGCCTCTGGTACTGTCTCTTTAAGAGCTGTCTGCTTGCAGACATAATTAGTTGTATGGGGACTGTGTGTTTCTTTGATTGAGTACCACTCAAGCTGCTGCCAATTCACTCCATTTTTGCAGTCACTAGGAGTGCAAAGGAACCTATCTGAAAGATGTAACTGTTTGCCAGAAATCATTTACAGTAATAATGAAATTACAGTTTGTCTAACCTGCTTTCTTTTGCAGTCAGAACAGTGTCTGCTAGTTCCCCATTCTAGTTTTGAACTGCTGAACTGGACCAATCAGTGTGGGGTAAGCTAGCTCTAAAATGATGCCTTGGACGAATCAGAACTTGGACTCATAATCTGAGCCAGCCACAAGAGGATTGTATGGGCAGTGACTCTGGGAGATGTAGTTTAGACTTCAGTGCCTTTTTGGACCAACAGCAGCAGTCTATTGTGAGTGACAGCCAATCCAGTCAAGAACTGGGAGGAACTCAAAGGAAGTGCCCGGTTTCGTCAGTTGGAGTTCAGTTGAGCTTTAGTGAAGAAGGAAGGAGCCCTGTGCTTTTCAGTGTGCAGTTTTAGTCAAAAAACGTGTGTAAGGCCCAGAGTTCCGGTCTGCAGCTTGTGTAACAGCTTGTTAGGACTGAATCCGTCCTGTGAAAAGAATCAAAGGATCTCTGAAGAGTAGAAACCAGGCTCACCCTGTAGAAGACTGGAGAAATTGCTGAAAATTCCACTCGGTCTGTCAGGAACTGAATCTGCTGTGTGTTCTCCGGGTATTGTGCAGTAATGCGATCGGGATACAGATGCAGCCTGCCTGGTATAGTGCTTTCTTTTATATGGATGTGTGAAGAGGTTTGTGTACCTCAAGTGAGCCCTGCTGACATTGAAGGACCCTATCTTATTTGGAGGTCGTGAGTACTAATTCAGGGTCGCCCTCGTTGAATTGCCACATTAAATCCAAATGGAATTACTGTACTGCTGACTGTTTAATTCTCCTTTTCTCTGTGTGAAATGGCCTACCAGCTGCCACGGTTTGGACTAGCCACTAGGGCTTGGGTACCCAGGGACAGTAACTGATAGGGATAGGCCTGTGCACAGAGCCATAGGTAGATTATTAGAGTGATAAGCTAATTAACCTGATTTCCCCTGTCCTTGTTATATCCCCTAAATAAATCAGAGCTGCTTGTTTCAGCAAAGTTATACTGCCTGAGGTATTTGTCTATGTTAAAGTACTGTACTGTGACTGTTGCACTGTATCTCATTTCACAGGAGGTCCCAGTGCCGAACTAGACCTAGGGGTAAGTGTATACTGTGAAGGTAATTCTGATATATTGTGTGGGCCACTACTGGGAAGAAAGGGGGGTTGCAGTGTCCCAGAGGGCTGTGACCAAGTTAGTTTAACTATTGCAAACCCTGACCTCTGGGTGGAGGCACCCGCCATTGGATCCAGGCCCCTCAACCTGTTAGTGGCAAATCAGGCAGGGGTAGTAGCCCTTGGGATAGCGCCATCTAGGGGTTACACGTATCTGAATCTTTCAAAGGGAAAAGAGACCATTGAGCAGATGTTCATTTACAATGGTGTCTTGATCCAAATGAGTACACGACTGTTACGTCACACAGTTACACATGCAGTGTACAGGCAATTCAGTTCCTATCAACAGACATAATAGATGGCGTAGCTGCCCACTGACTGCTTCCCACTTGTGCTATACAACATTACCTGTTCCCAGGGCAGCCAGTTATGGGTTGCAGATAGGACCCCTTCTTTCTTTGCAACCCCAGTGATGTCCATTGCAACCCCTATGAACCCCTAAAACAAAGCTTCCCCAAGATCTAATTACATAAAGTTTGGTGCGTGGAGGAGCTTTGCAAGTCCTATGATTCTGTTGAAATCGGCTTTGCATGCCCTGTGATTCTAGTGAAATATCACCACTGCCAGTCCCTTATATCTGACTGGAATTCGACAGACAGATGGATTATATCTGAGACACTTGCTCTGGGATGCGGTGGATACCGGTGGAGGTGGTGGTGAGTGACAACAAGTGTTACAGTACCTGTTACCGGTTTCTCAGATATCAGAAGCAGATGAAAGGCAGGTGGACTAGACCTGAGACACTTGCTCAGGGTGAACTGAAAGTGATCTCTGAGAACAGAGTTCCTGCTGCCTGAATCACAGTTAGAAGTCAGATGGATTTTAGCAGAGGCACTTGTTCAAGTACGTGATCCACCACAGCAGTTCCAGTAAAGATAACGGATGAGACGTTAAACCGAGGTCCCATCTGCCTAGATTGGTGGTAGTTCAGGTGGATGTTAAAGATCCCATGGCACTTATCGAAAAGAGTAGGGGAATTTCCCAGGTGTCCTGGCCAAATTTCCCTCATTCACTAAAAATACCACCAACAGCTTAATCTGGTTCAAGGTCAGTTGGCATTCACCTGTATCCCCCTCCCCGGGTCGTGCCTGAAAATAGGCAGGATTTGTCTAGTGCACTTACCCAGTCAACAAAAACTAAATAAATAAAATTAGGTATGATACTGATCCTGGTTGGAAGCGGGTAGCCCAAGGGGTAGATTTAGAAATATAATAAGGTGAAGAGTGCTCTACACTTTTAGTGGGGGCCGGGTAGATGGAACAACTCTTTAATTGGAACAATCAAGCAGTATCTAGCAGATATGTGAATTAAAAGGGTGTTCTAGGCCCTAAGCCCACCTCTGATCAGCCACTGGTACCTGTTTTTCAGATTTTAGAATGATGTAGAAGGCTGATGGTCGAGCGTTGAGACACGTGCTGTCATTGGAGGTGGGCAGAGCTGGGGAGGGCAGGGACTGACTTACACAGGCAGTTGAACATAACACAGACAGACTGTGATTAACAAGAGGCTTTCTAAGTAACTCCCTTGTGCTGCAGTGAAATGCGTCTTTCTCTGTATCCGTGCCTGTCTCTACCTCCCCATCTGCTGTCATTGCTGATGGTGTGTACTAGAGCTTGCATAAGCACCTAGATTGTTTTGCACTTTGTACATTGCTTGCATGCTCAGTGAAGAGAGACTAGTGTGAGAACATATGTTGGGAGTGACAAGGTTAAGAGTTTTAACACAAAACATAAAACATTAACGAGAAACAATTAAGGAAATAGCAAGATTAATTTACATTAACTTAAAACATACAGTTTTTTCAAGATTAGATGCTAGCGACTGTGAGATCTTCCATAACTCTTAGGGTTGAGAGGGTCTGTATTAAGCCTGACCTAGAATAACTGAATGGTTCACCTTCCTCCTCAGTGAAACATCTATCAAGCAACACGCCTACTGTACTCTGCTGGAGTTGCTGACAGAGGGGGGTTCATTCTGAATGGTAATCCTTACAAGTACAGTGTGCCCCTTTACATTTTTAAAAAACATTTTTTTTTAATTTTATTTTTTATTTATTTCGTTTTTGTTGACCGGGTAAGTGCACTAGACAAATCCTGCCTATTTCCAGGCACGCCGTAGCCCTCTGATCTCCTGGCTTCAGAGGCGAGTGTGCTACCTCCTGAGCCACTGACACTGACATCAGGGAAGACACTGGTACCCACAGAGGATGGGGACCTGAGTGGGAGTACTACTACTAAACCCTTTGGTGCAACTGTTCCCATGTAGATGGAGGGTAATCAGGGTTGGAGTAGCTTACAGGTCACCTAACCAGTAAGACACAGGGGTTACGAGTACAAGAGATCAGGAAAGCCAAGGCAGAGGGTGAAGTGGTGCTGGTGGGGGACTTCGCAACATGCCAGATGCTGACCAGAGTGTCCCAGTACCATCAAGTGCCAGAAGTCAGGAGCTGGCTGACGCATCCCAGGATGGTTTCCTCTCACAGTGTGTTCACGACCCAACAAGAGAGGGTGCAATCCTGGACCTGGTCCCTAAAACAGGGAGACAATCAGGGAGGTTAATGTAAAGGAACTACTGGGGAAACAGTGACCACCAATCAGTATGGTTTATTATAAGTTAAATTAAATATTCATGAGCCTTGCGAGCCTCCTGATTAGCTGCTGGCGTGGTCATTCCTAAAATGACCAATCCAACTGGCAACTGACGCAGTGTGTCAGGAAACATCTTAAACGTAAGACATACTCGTACCACACAGCTCTGCCACACCAGTCAAAAAGCAGAAGTTAAGTAGAATAAACTGTAAGAATGAAAGTTGTTATTGAAATTAGACTTCTAATTGCAATAACAATCTAAAAGTCAGCCATTTCTTTGGATTAATAACCTGCTTGGGGGGGGAGGTGGCCCTTAGCAGTGCCTCAGGCCACCCATCCCGCCAACTGGTCGTTAATCCCTCAGAAATGACCAGCTTCTCTGACATTACTGGTCTAACATAATGCTGGAGGCAGATCATGCTAATTAAAGAACAAGAGTACTGGATTTCGGGAGGGCTGATTTGGGCAGGGTGTGGGACCTTCTCAGGGATAGGTTAGAGGGGATAAAGCTGGCAGTACGGGTAGACAAGAAGAGGGTATAATCAAGGAGGGGTTAGAAGAGGCCATTTACCTCTGTGTAAGGAAGATGAGGAAGAGAAAGAAGAGAAGGAAGCCTATGTAATCCCTTTTCCCTTCTGACACCATATAACCCTCTGCTGGTACCAACTAGGGACCCCCTCTGTGTCTAATGATCAGATGGATCACTCGTTAGGGGACTCCTCGACACAAAATGTCCACAGTTGCTGCACACATCCTGGGTCTCCAGCATTGGGCGAGTACAGCTCAGATGTCAATCCTGACAGAAAGAAAACTCACACTGCACAGTGTTTAAGCAGTAGTCACCTTTACTGACAAGTCAGCAAATTAGAGGCAGGGACACGATTCCCATTCACTTTCCACATTAGCATTGTACAGACAAGTTTGATCCTGGCCCCAGCCACACATAGTCCCATTGCAGTTTAAACTGTGTCCCAACTCCGTTTCCTGGCTGCAGTCTGTGCAAACTTTTTTTTATACACTTTCCCACAGACTAGCAGCCTTTCCCTTTTACATCGATTATTTAATCATTTTCCTTTTTCCCCTGTCTTAACGCTCTCTCTTCATTTTTGTCCCAGCGCTAGACAGGACCCGCTACTTAAAAGGGGCGCCACCTCATGAATATTAATGAGGTGGCTTCCAAATGCACAGTGCAATTGGTGCTTTTAAATCTGCTCCTGTTTCCTTCCTGCTGAGGCACACTGAAAAGCTGCTGAACAGCCGCACAAAAATGCACTAGTGCTCATGCGTGGAGCTCGCCGGCACCGGAGTGCCATTTTTTAAACTGCCGGCTCCGCAAACTTGCTCCTCCGGCTGCACTACTTTCTAAAACCCATGCGGGGGCCAACAAGAGAGGACAGAACATAGGGGCAGCAGCCAGGAAGCCCCAAAAAGAATGGGTGTGGAACCAAAACCCCTGGGAAAACTAAACTTTTTCAGGGGCTCACAGGTAGTCTCCAGACAGTGGGGTTACACTCTCTCTCCCCTTAAATGCCTGGCATCCATGCCAAGCTAAGGACTTACTCTCAAGTCATCCCTGTAACCCATTCACATTAACAATAATGTTAAAACCTATGACATCCTACTCTGTACATAGGGTTACCTATTCTATTCAACAACCTCAAACAATTTCTGAATTTTTTACTGTTGCCATCTATTCCCATCATTTTACACCTTGCCCCATCATCTCAGAACTTTTGATGGTATTAACCCTCCCGGGGACCCTTGGCACCATTACTCTCTCTAACACAAATTACTAAAATGCAATTTCTCCCTAAACCTTCAAAGGAACAACCTTGGCAATCCCCGTCACTTCTGGGGCTCAGTCGGGTCCTTGCTCAACCCCAACACCCACAGCCAAGTTACTCAGCTTGCCTCCCCCTCAAGCCCCTTGACTGATCCCTCTGAGATTGCGCAGATTTTTAACAAAGTATTTTCTGACCTCTCCACCTACCTTACCAAACTACCCTCCCAGCCACCCACCAGCCCTGGTAGTCAGGATAACTAGTCCCCCTCCATCACCACCCCCTCTGACACCCCACCCTTTTACTTTAGAGCCACTGGCCCAGGTTTTTCCACCAAGCTCCTGAAGTCCCTCCCTGCCAGGGGTAGCCCTGGCAGTGATGGGCTTTTTCCCTCGTTTCCTTAGCGTCATCTCTCCAGCAATTATTGAACTCCTCACCTTCATATTTAACCTTGCCCTCTCCTCGTCCACAATGCCAGACTCTTGGAAACATGCTAACGTTGTGTCTATTTCCAAATCAAGCAATCCCTTTTCTCCTGGTAATTATAGGCCTATCTCCTTCATCCCCCACCTGAGCAAGCTATTGGAAAAAATCATGCACTTCCAACTCTCGGAGCATCTTGGAAGCTATAATCTGCTGTGGCCTTAGCAGCACAGCTTCCATAAGCACCACAACACCACATCAGCCTTGGTCCATTTCTCTAACCATGTACTCAGAAACATGGACATGGGTAAGGCCACTGGTGCTGTATTCGTGGATCTGACTAAGGCCTTTGACCTCTTTGATCACTCTCTCCTCCACTCCACTCTCCTACACCTTGGCTGCTCTGCCGAGACAACAGCATGGTTTAGAAGCTACCTTAGAGGCAGGTCCCAGTCTGTTACAATTGGAACAGCCTCCTCCCCTGCCCTACCAGTATCCACAGGGGTTCCCCAAAACTCCACCTTGGCCCCCTACTTTTTTCCATTTTTATTAACACACTCCCGGCTGAAAGCCTCACCTGCGTGGCTCTCCTCTATGTGGATGACCTTGTCCTTGACTATAACGACAAGTCTCTTGCAAACATCTCCTCCACTCTTACACTTAACTATGGTGCTGCCCACAATAAGTTTCTTTCCAACATACTCCTGGTAAATGGAAAAAACAAAACAAAAGTAATGCTATTTGGATCCAAACCATTCCTCACAAAGATCTCCAGGACAAACTCTTCCCTCCTTGTACCCACACCAGCTGGTCCCCTTCTTGAAAATGTCCCTAGTTTCAAATACTTAGGCATCACTCTGGACCCCTCCCTTATATTTGATGACCATGTCAATAATTCTGTACGCAGAGTTAATCAAAAGCTAGGTGTCACCTACCGCCTACATCAGTTCCTTTCTTATGAGGCGCGCCTAGCAATTCTACAAGGAAACCTTCTACCGCTCCTTGAATACTGATCTCCTGTCTATTTCCCCCGTATCCTCAGCTCTGCGCTGTAGACTGAACTCAGTCTACAGCAGTATCTGTCGTTTTGTCCTCCATGCCCCTTTTTCTACCCATCATTGTGTATTGTACCAGTCACTTGGCTGGCTCCCACTGCAAGGACGGTTTGACTATGCCCTTGGTTGCTTAGTTGACAGTACTCTGAGAGGCAGACACCCGTCCCCATACTCATCCCTCCTCACGGGCAGAGTGGCAGCTAGGAGTATCCGCGAATCATCCATCCCCCCCAATAGTTCCACGAATCTCCTCTACCATGGGTTGTAAAGCCATTTCTGTCTCTGTCCCCTCCCTATGGAACAGACTCCCTATATCTCTCCACTCTTCCAGCTCCCATCTCTCCTTCAGAAAAAATTTCAAAGAGTGGCTACTGTCTGAAGCAAATGCCACTGTCTCCTGGGTAATCTCTGGCATCCTCTTCCTCCCTCCCTCCATCCCCCACCTATTGGCAGTGTCTCATCCTTGCTGCACTCACCACTACTGTTCCTGTCCTCTTCCCCCACTTTTCGGGGCTTCTGCTGTTGCCTCTCTATCCTAAGTCCCATCACCATTTGCTAAAGGGAAGTGTCGTACTCGATTTCAGAGTTCCAATCTGCTCCTTGACCTGTGCACTATTAGTGTACCTGAATGCATTTTGCACTTTATGTATTAGATCTGAGACTTATGTTTGGTCTCTGTGTTTTGTGACTTATATTTCAGCCTGTTGCCTGGCCTGTGACTATGTATTTTTGACCTGTATGCTGGCCTTCTTTGACACCTTGTATTCTTATGTAATTGCACTTTATGTACTGACTCCTTGTTCTGTAATTTCCTGCACCTCATGTTGAGGCCTGTGTTTACTGTTGTTCTCCACACCTGTATTGCTTAATGTGCCATGCTGTGGCTCAGGTCATGCCTGAAAATGGTCCTCTGGATCAGTGCACCCACCCGGTTATCAAAGACATAAATAATAAATAAATAAAAAATAAATATTTTTTCAAGTGGCACAATTTTTTGGGGTGCAATTTCCACCTTTGACCACCAGGGGGAGATCACTCCTCTAAACATTCATTGACCAGAAATGAAATCAGCCTAAGACGGTTTTTGGCGACAAAATCACTTTTCCAAGTGAGGTCGAAGTGCTGGGGTGTTGGTTCATACCATTCCATGTTGCACTGTTGTGGTTACTGCCTTGTTCAACAGCCCTAAGTTTCCAGCGAGTGCATAGAATTCTTTGATACCCTGGATATTTTTTTGAGGGGTTGGCAGCCCCGTCTGCACACCGGATTGGAGGTGAATGTGATTTATTGAATTTTGGTTTGGTCCATGGTATGGCAGCTGAGGTTCAATGTGAAGAAGTGCAAAGTCATGCACACAGGAGCAAATAATCTAAATACAGAATGGGTGGACTGAGAATGGAGCAGACAAAGGAGAAGAAGGATCCGGGGTTACTGTATCTGACATTATATGGCAATGCATCACTCAGAGCCAATCAGGGAGGAGAACAGCTGTACTTCTTATTCTGCATACAGCCATATCCTCGTGTTAGCCATCCAGTGCTCTCATTCCCAACTTCGTGGTCTTATTCCAGGAAAACGAAACCCGCTGCCAGCAAACACCCTTCTACCAAAAAAAAAAAATTATGAAAGTTTTTCTTTCCTGGAGCTCTGCAACATGTCAGATCAGTTTTTTGTTTCCCATTGCTCCGCACTGTGCCAGACCAAAAAACAGAACACAATGGACCTGATTCTCAAAAAGCGCCAAAGGCAGCTTGCACTGATTGCCAGTGCACCAGGGACCCTGCACCCAATTCTCTATTGGGTAGGGTCCCGGCATCAAAGTCCAGTGGCTTGTGGCAAATTTGACCCTGTGCGAAACAGAGGCCACATCAGGAAGGTTTGCTGCAAGTTGTGGAGGGCTGTAAGGTAATAGCAGCATGGACTGGTGCCTGGTTGCTAGCGCCCGCCCACCTCCGCCCGATCACCATTCCCGGTAGTCTAGAGGTCCCCCAACTCCAATCTTTGATCACGCTGTGCAAGTTAATAATTCTTTCTGGCAGTCTAGGGCACCCCCACAGCCCCCATCCCTCTGTTCAAGTTCAATAATTCTCCCTGGCAGTCTAAGGCACCCCCACCACCAGTCCCGATCCCCGATCACCCTGTTCAAGTTCAGTAATTCTCCCTGGCAGTCTAGGACACACACACACACCCCCAGTCCCAATCAGTGATCACCCTGTTCAAGTTCAATAATGTTCCCTGGCAGTCTAGAGGCACCCACCCCCCAGCCGATCGCCCTGTTCAGTTTTAAAATCTTTCCTGGTAGTCTAGTGGTTCCCCAACCCCGATCCCAAGAAAAATACAAAAAAAAAAACTCTCTGGTATCTAGTGATCCTCCCACCCTCCACCTCAGTTGGCAGTACCCCACCATCCCGCTCCCTCCCCATCCCCAAGCCAGTGACCAGCACAGCCTCTGCACATTGCCACGGCTGGCTGGTGACTGAGCCATCAATGAGCGCGTACTATACAGTATGTGCTCATGATAGTTCAGTGGGCGGCCAGCCATGGCAGAATGCGGAGGGCTGTGCTGGTCGCCAGCTCGGGGATAGGGGAGGCGGTGTGGGCGTGCTGCCAGCTTGGGTGGAGGGGGACCAGTAGACTACAAGGGAGGTTTTTTTGATATTTTCTTGGGAATGGGCTGGGGAGACCACTAGACTACCGGGGAAATATTTTAAAATTGAACAGGGCGATCGGGGCTGGGTGCCCTAGACTGCCAAGGAGAATTATTAACTTGCACAGGATGATCAGAGATTGGGGCTGGAGGGGGAATTTTATTAAATTGAACAGGGTATTGGGGGATGGGTGGGGGCATTTAATACAGGGGGACTGGGACTATGGGACATTGGCGCAACCCCCAGAGGACAACTAAATACACTTAGACCAGCCCCTAGCTAGTCTAATGGTACTTAGACGGTTGTCCTCTGGGGGAGCTTTTAGAATACTGATTTAGGGGATATGGCAGCTTGCATCTTCCGCAAGCCCCCTAGCACCATGCCGCAGCCCATTTTGTAGGGCAAGGCGGGTGCAAACCCCCTCTGACACAGGCAGCCAGCATTTAAAGGGACACTGTTAACCCCCTTAGGCCTCAAAGCGTCCCTTGTTTAAAAAACACATTTTATGATTGCTTATATTCTGTAAAGACTGCTGATATAGCTGGTAGTTTGATTCTGATTCTTTTTTTTTCTTATAAAAAGGTGAAAAACAGACTGCCCACCATACTGGTGTTACCACACCAAAACAGGTTTGTTTACATTCCTTGATCAACTCCCACTGCATCTTTTCTGGGCTTGGGAACACTTCCAACACAGTCTAGCCACTCATGATGCAGTGGGAGCTGAGGTGGCTACTACCTCATGAGTGACTGCACTGTTTGGGGGTGTTTCTAATGCCCAGGAAGTATGCAGTAAGAACAGATCCAGGATTGTAACAAAACAAGGTTATTTATAAATATACATAGAAACACAGAAGTTGACAGCAGATAAGGACCGCAAGGCCCATCCAGTCTGCCCATTTTTTCTACCTTATACATTAGCATGCATTTCAGTTCTACTAAACAAGGAGACATACAAAACAAACAACAACATTAATGAATTTTAGTGAAGGTAAGCAAAAATAAAATATGGGTTTTTAACTAGAAATAATATGATGCAAAACAGGTTGACAGTGTCCCTTTAACGCAGGCTGCATTTTAGAATAGCAAAAGGTGCATCTTTTCACGCAAGGTGCCACTTGCGTCAGAAATGTTTGACGCAAGCACCTTGCGTCTCTCTAAGGGCTTTGAGAATCGGGCCGAATGTGTTTGGAGGGATGCCACACAAGACTGTGCATATCTACAGTGGCCGACATCACAGAATGTCTGATGTCAACCAAACCATCAGAACACCACATGGGAGCTCACAATAACTACTTAAAAAATGGAAATAAAAGACCCTGCACTGTTCCAACAATCATATCTGGCTGATCCAGTGCCACGTAATATAATTATGGGTTTAGTAAGTGCAGTCTCTTACTGTTTAAGAAGTGTCTCTCGTACTGGTTGGGCAGACAGAGCCACTCAGCTTCACGGTCCTCTTGTCGAACCGGCATGAGAAACACTTAACAGTAAGAGACTGCACATACTATACCCATAATTATACAATGGCAAGAAAGAATCCTGTGCTCTGATTCGTCAGGCTGGCACTGGACCCGTGTTGTTATCCTGGCATAACATCACGGCATTAGTCCCAGCACACATACTGACCGCATGAAATGTAAACAAAGGGGAAAAATCACTGCACAGCTATTACTTTCATCTCCGTCACCACACTGCAGAAAACTGCCTGGCGTTTCTTCATCGTGCTATAAATTCCTCTCTTACACACAAACAGCCAAAAGCCAGCACTCAACTGTGACACACATCCAAGCTCACCCCCACCCCAAAAAAAACTTTCTTATTTTTTAAATCTGCCGCCTTGAAATCCGTGTAATTCCCGGCGCTTACGTCAGCCGATCCCCACTCGTAACCCACTTCCCTGATTCCCTCTGAACAATGCGCCTGGTCAGTGAGCGAGCGAGCATGTGATTAACAGACACTGCGTGTCTGTCTTCAAACCGCTCCCTCGCTCGCTTTCAAACCACTCTTCTTGCTTGTTTGTTTTTTCAACGACACCATCCACTACAGAAAATAAAAAAATATCTCCTTGCCGTTTCCCTACCTCATCTCCTTCTCGGAGAAATGCTGTACAGAGAGCGAGCCAGCGGACAAAACATGTGGGGCGTGGAGAGCTTACGATTCCCAAGTTACCACCAGCATTTACTCACCACAGAGATAAGACACAAAATGAAAACCTGAATTAAAAAAAAGGATAGGGCACAGTAACAAATCAAGCACCAGCCTCTAAGGTGCTATGCTGAGAAGAGTTGCTTAGTTACTAGGAGGACTGCAGAAACACAGCTCCACCTGCTGGCTGGAAGTGAAAATCAGCACTATTTTCCAATAAAGTAATCCTACACATATGCAAAATGACCAAAAATCAATTTTAAATTAACTTTTCATATCTTTTTTTTAATATTACAAATGAGCCATTGTATAATAGAATAGCACTCCAGGGTGTGTGCGTGCTGGGACTCACGCGTCACTTCTGGGGTGATTAGTCGCCTCGACCTGCGACCTCGTGCCCTATCACCCCAGGCGTGAAAATATCCCAGCATGACACACACCCTGTCATGCGTTATTCCTTTATCATATAACCTAAAGCAAACTGTTTAATATTATAATGCAGTGGGAAAGGCCAACAGAATGTTGGGATTCAGAGGCAGTGGGGTCAGCAGTAGATGCAAAGGGGTGATATTGGCCCTGTACAAATCCCTGCTGAGACCACGGCAAGAATACTGTGTGCACTTCTGGAATCCTCATGTGAAGAAGGATAGGGTGGAAATGATCCAGGTGAGGGCCATGAAAATGACTGAGGGGCAACAGGGTAGGTTCTATGAGGAACAGGCTGATGGACCTTAAAGGAGAAGTCCACCCAGAATGTGCAAAAACATATGTTATGTAGAGCGTTTTGATATGTATGTTAAGTCCTAGTGTGTCCTTCCCTCTGTCTACTATTAGGAGTTTTTCCTAAATTAGCCTGCTAGCTGTATGGTGGTTTTACGACCCTTGGGGATCTCCATCACAAATAGGTTTATTGGCTTTCTTTCTCTTACGATGCACCCTGGCTCATGTGACAAGGACATAGCTATGCCCTTAGATTTAGCAGGGTCTGTCACATCTCAGCCACAAAGATAATACTTCTTTCAGAGAAGTCACACTGCTAGATTTTGGGTGAGCGTAATCATTATTATTTTTCGATATTAGTACCTTGTCCTGCTGTGTTACAACCTATAGGGTGACATTCAATTTTTGCTACTTGGTACTGGTGCAAAAACTGAAGGTGATTGAGAGGAACAGAGTAAACAGTGACATGATTCACACACACACACACACACACACACACACACACACAGCAGAACATAGCAGGACAAGGTACTAATATCAAAAAATAATAATGATGACACTCACCCAAAATCTAGCAGTGTGTCTCCTCTGGAAGATGTATTTTCTCTGTGGCTGAGCTGTGACAGACCCTGTAACAAGACACTGGCTTTCTGCAGGGGCAATTAGACATCACACCAAAGGGCACTCTGGGAAGACTAGAGGCCATAAAAGAAACCAGAATGGCAACCTCCAAGGGCAATACAACAGTTAGGGAAAGTTAGAAAAAACATCTCTCACAGCCAGAGGAAAAGAAAACACTGGGAACTGGTTAGAACACAGAAAAAAAGACTACTACATATCTTTTTCTGATTTTAACATGGAGTTTTCCTTTAAGATGTATTCACTAGAAACCAGGAGGGTGAGAGGTGACATGATAGAAGCGTTAAAGTTTATAAAGCAGATGAATGAAGTTGACGGCAGTGAACTGTTTACCTGCAGTGTTAACACCAGTGCTAGAGGGAACATGAAGAAGCTGGTAGGGGGCAGTTTTAAGAAGGATGTCTGGGGGTACGTTTTTATGGAAAGGTGATGAACAGGTGAAACAATTTGTCCAACAAGATGGTTCTGCACAAAATCTGTGGTAGAGTTCAAGCACAGATGGGATAGACACATGGTTTGGGGGGGCAACAGGAAGGAGGGGACCAAACGGATGAAGGAAATGAGTGACAACTAGGGGGGTTGGACTCCTAGATTAGGCAGAGGTAAGTGAAGACTGGATAGACCAGTTGGCCTTTTGCACTCAACCTCTATGTTTTTCTGTTTCTTTGTTTCTAAGTGTTATAAAGCTGATAAACTGTTATGTAATTTACATAGGATACATAGATACATAAACAGTGTCAGCAGATAAGGGCCTATGGCCCACCCAGTCTGCCCATTTGAACTTGTAAGTTCAGTTTATGTTTTCCTAGAAGTCTGTTGCCCCTTACCCCTGACCTCCAAAATTCCTTTATGTCTATCCCACTATCCCATGCATTCTTAAATCCCATGATTGTTTTAGCCCCCACCACTTCCTCTGGCAGGGTGTTCCACTTGTCCACCACCTGTTCTGTGAAGAAATTCTTCCTCACGTTTCCTCTGAATCGTCCTCCCTCCAACTTCATCCCATGCCCTCTAGTCCTGGAACATCTTTTTCACTTAAAAATAGTGTATTCCTGCACCCTGTTCCTCCCTGCAAGACACTTGTATATATGTATTGTGTAATTTCAGGGAGAGAGACAGGGCAAGAGAGGAAAGGAGAGAAAAGGTAACATGCCAAGCTGTACAGTGTAAACGTTTGTAATAGACTGACCACTGAACAAAGAGATAGACAAAGAAGGTGATTTGATAGTAGTGCTAGAAAGGAACCCAGCACAAAAGTATGTGGTTGTTCTGCCAAAACAGGACACCATAGACAGATCATTCTCAGAACAAGGGTGTAGGCAGGCATACTCACTGTGCACACTGGTGTACATATTTGTTTAAGCATTTGCCCCAAACCATGTGCCTTTTTCTAACCACTATCATTTTAATTTGAGTGCGGAAGACCATGCCGCTGCTGCATTTTAAAATGAACACTGACTAGTATTAGTGACAGTTTAAATTCAACGTATGTAATTTAGGGCAGGTTTTTTTTTAAATCTGAGGCTACATTCCTACCGTATTTGTTTAGTAAATGCACACTAAGACATGGCATATGTGAAATGGGGGGGGGGGCAGTTGGAGAGACTGTGTATAAAACTGACATTTCTGGCTACACTTCTGACTCAGTGCCAGCTGCAGCTCTGTTCAGAAACAAGTTCCAATGGGTGGCTAAAATCAGGGTGGAGGTACGCTGGTCTGTCGGCACAGCAGTACCGCTACCACTCGTGACGCCGGCGACCCCGGTTCAGGAATGAGCCTGGGATGTTTACCAGCTGAGAGAGGAGGACTGACCATTCCAGAGGATGCTCTCTTCCTCTGGGGAGGGAGGAAGCTGATCCCAGTGTTATACTGCCATCTGGGTAGCCACAGGTGACAATGCACACAAGCAGGCACAGTAGAGGGGAAAGAATCCCTGACAGTGATGCGCTCTGTACGCATGCGCAGGTTGGCATGGGTCACCATCTAGTCAGCATCCCTGGAACAGGAAAACCAGGGAAAAGACAGGGTACTGCAGCATAAGGGGTCTGACCCTCACAGGCCCCACACTGGTGGCAGGGCCCTCTCTCAGGTGACACCAGATCTTTTTCATCAGCAGTGAAGGGGAGACCATCAACCCCACCATGGGGGTGGAGGAGCCATGTTGGAAAATGCCGGGATTGAGGTTAGCCCCTGGGGAGCTGCATGACAGGGCTGTGATTTCAGATGCAGAAGTATAGGTCTGCACTGGAGTGGGGGAGAAAAAGCACCAACTAAAACAACAGGCATTTGTCAATGCTGAATGTTGGCTTGCTGGCACTGGCATTGGTAGTGCAGGAATTAGAGAGATGCACAATAGGATTGGCAGTGAAGTAGTGAACTGACACCAACCCCAGCCCCACCTTGCAGAGAGTGACAGGCATTGGGGTGTGCCTTTGGGTCATGGGCCATAATGCTCATGACATTTCACCTCACCCTACCCCGAAGAAGGAAGAAGGAGAAGGAGGAGAAGGAGGAGAAGGAGAAGGAGGAGAAGGAGAAGGAGAAGAAGAAGAACGCTTTTCATACAAGCAATGCTAGACTGGTAGTGAAGTGACTGAATGTGTGGTGGCGGCCATATCGCACATCATCACCCACACACAGCCTGGATAGTGCATGAACCGGTTTTATGGGAAGGGGAATGTTGGCCAGGATTCTTGGGAATGTTCCTACTCTTTGCGAAAAGTGCCCTGGTCTCTTTACTTCCACCTGGACACCCACCAGGATGGGCAGAAGGGACCTCAGTTTAACGTCTCATCCGAAGGACGGCACACCCCTGCAGTACAGCACCCCCCAATACTGCACTCGGATGCCAGCGATTTTTAGGTGCAAGTCCAATCCCAGTGTGGGACGAGAACCCACGACCTTCTGGTCCAGAGGCGGATGTGCCAGCAACTGAGTCACGCTGACACCAGAGACTGACAAGTGACGCGATGTGCCTTGGAATCTTCGGGCCTTACACTCACCCCATTCCATAACGAAATATACTGACTTAGGTGCAATGTAGGAGAATGGAGTGAATGCTGGTGCCGAAGAATCCAAGGCACACCTTGATGCCTGTCACTGGTTGCAGGGCAGGGGGTTGGAATGACGTAAGCATTACAGCTGACAGTGGCAAGTCATACCTCTGACACCTGTCAGTCTGTGCAGACTGGGACAGTACGGGTAAAAACCCTAATGTCCAGGGCATTTGTTGGTATTTTCACTCCAAATTTTTAACATGGACCATTTGTGAACCCACCTCATGAGCAGTGGCACTATGAGTTTGTTTGTCGAAAGTTGATCTTTTACAGTGACTGTGCATTTTGGCACCACAGGTGCAAAAACTGATTTTGGGCAGGATGTGAAAAATGACAGCTGCGCTGTTCACGAGGAGGTGTAAAAAAATGGCGTTGTTGAAAATCTGAAGTGAAAATCTGAAAAATTGGTGACATCACGAGTGTGCGTAGAAACTGCACAACGCACGCCTATAATGCAATTATTTTAGAGATCTGTATAACCAGATTTTCAACATAGGCATTTTGGGAGCTCTGGTCATGAACAGTGTCACTGTGATTTTGTTAATCTGGCCCAAACATTGATTTCCCACAGCACCACTGTGCGTCACATGTGCAAAAACACATTTCAGGCAGGATGTGGAAAATGACAGCTGTACTGTTTTTAAGGAGGTCTGATAAAAGGGCAGTGTTGAAAATCTGGAGTGAAAATATTAAAAATTGTCAAAGTTACAAGCATGCGTTGAAACTGCACAATGCACGCTCGTAACACAGTCATTTTTTGGAATTTTTCCATCAAATTTGCAAGATAGAGTTTTTATTTATTTATTGAATTTTGTTGACCCGGTAAGAAGTCCCTTTTTCAGGGGCGACGGGGAGGGGATACAGATGATGACCAACTGAAATTGAATTTGGGACCCATCTCTTGAACAGTGGCATTGTCATTTAGATTACTCGAGTCGAAGGTGATTTCGCAGTGACCGCAAAATGACCTTTTGGGGCCGGTAACTGAAGACGACTGGTCACGTGTTCATGAGGTTGATCAAGCACTATGTTGAAAATCTGGGCAAAATTCCAAAAACTGACTGAGATATGCACCAAAGTTGAAAAAAAAATGTATGCCATTATACAGTTTACTGGCATTTCTTCAGTTCGCAGTCGGCTTTGAAGAGTCCAGACATGTTCCCAGTCTATCGAAGATCGTCGCACTGAGCTCCAAAGGTAAGTATCGCAGTGAGGGTGTGAGAAGGTGGGGTGCGCCAGGGTGATGCGGGTTGGGGACCCAATGAGGGACCGTTTTCTTTTCAGGTATTTAAAAAAAAGGAACACAGGGACAGTTTTCTTTTTACAGGTGTTGTGCACACTGGGGTGGCTTCTCAGTGTCAATGACTTCAGAGTGATGTTAGTACACTGGGGTGGGCTCCAGTGTGGCACAGAATGGGCGGGGCGGAACATGCCGACAACGTCGGCTTTCATTATGGAGAGGCACACCTGGGGTGGGCTTCCCAGTGTGCCACACATCTTGGGGGGTATGATTTAGCATGCTGACAGGGGGATTGGGCACCCCTGAAGTCGGCTGTGTACATGTTGTGTGGCAGGTGGCAGCAGCAGCAGCAGCCACTGCTGCCATGTTTATTGAAATACTTCACCAGGAAATGCATGTCGGGAGGTGTGTTACTGTGCCGCTGAATGACGAGCTTGTCTCTCATTGCAGAGGCACTTTCCTTACATGTGTTGACCACTTTACATATTTCTTGTCTGAGCACCTGCATGCTGGCTTATTGGGGAATGAGGGACGCACCTACTAATGCGTGCCCTGCATTCACCCACACTGAAGCACCTCCAAAATCTGCTGCTACCACAAGATGTTGGCTGGCATGCAAGTGTGGCAAGCCAACATAAAAATGAGGACCAAGGTGGGATTATAGAAGATTACTGTCGACTGGTGTGCTAGCAGGTAGCGGCGTCTAATCAAACAAGATAATCATATGGTTTGCAGCACATACAAGGCAGAGAGAAAGGGAAAGAACTTAGAAACAGGAAATTGAGCTATGCATTGTGGCGATGGGCAGCAGGGAGGCAGAATCGGTGCTGGAGGCTGCCTCACTTCCCTGCAACTTTTTGACTGGGACATTGGGAAGCAGAGTGGAGGGAGAGAGTCTCTCGAACCTAAGGCCAGGAAGAAGAAAGGCAGCCAAGGGTTTCCCAGTCACTCTCACTGGAGTCAGCTAGGGACTGGTCACAGCTTGGGATAAGGGAAAGGGACAGCACAGGCTGCAGCAGTGCCTACAGGTACTGGCTCTGGCAGGCTGCAGTTTCTGCTGATAGTATGCCAGTACCACCAACCCAGAGCCAGCCCCCCGCTGTTAATGACTCAACCTCCTCTGAAGACTGAGAACGTGAGCCAGCTGACCCATCATCTGTCATTACTGGTTATATTACCACCGTAGGCGCTGAGAGGACCCTCCCATCCCCCACCACAGTGGGCCAGAGGGCCACTGCAATGGAGCTGTCATAGAAGCTGGGAACACCAGGGCCAAGGCAAGGCTTTCTTAGGCCAGGGATGAGACTCGAGTAGTGGGAGCAACCAAACTGAGTGACAGAATACTGCAGCCTAAGTAGTGACCAATCCAGTGGCAGCCCTCCGAAACAGAGATGCCCAATGGAAAAAGGCACATAAAACCAAACTCCCAGCTGACTGGATGGCCTTCCGTGCTTCTAGGAACCATAGCACAAAACTAATCAGAGTTGAAAAAACAAAATATTTTCACTCTGCTCTGGATTCCTCTACTACAAACCCTAACAAATTCTGAAGACTGAGGAAAATCAGCCATAATCCCCCACACACACACACCCTTCCTACTAAGAGCTCCACTGGTGGCACCACAACCACCTGCAAAAATGACATCCTCAATCTATTAAACACTCACTTCGCTACAGCCAGCCTGGCCTTTGACTCCTCCCTTGCCAACAATCTTCGCTTCTCTGTCTTCAGCTCTGACACTCCAAGTCTCCCTATGAGGGTTCCCTCTCATATGAACACCTTTAGCTTCGTCCCCGTCACCTTCAAACAGGTGGAAGGTCTGCTGCTTGGCCTCGATGCTAATAAAAGTGCTGGACCTGACCAAATCGACCCTTTTTTTATTTTTTTTTAAACTTGGTAATCACGTTCTGACCGCCCCCATTACCCTTCTCTTTAACAAGTCCCTCAATGAAGGGATCATCCCCCATGAATGGAAAAATAGCTCACATCATCCCTCTTTTCAGATCAGGCGACTCTAGTGACCTGAACAATTACAGGCCCACATCCCTCCTACCAACCCTCTCCAAGATGATAGAAAAATTAGTTGATAATCAAATTAGAGACTACCTTGAGGCAAACAACCTGTTGAAGCCACTGCAGTCTGGTTTCAGATCCAATCATAGCACCATCACTGCACTTGCCAAGGTAACAAAAGACTGGTAAACAGCGCTTGATGCCAAGAACCACATTTGTGCCCTTTTTTTAGACTTAAGCAAAGCATTCGACACTGTTGACCATGATCTGCTCCTGCACATGTTACAAAACATAGGCCTCGGTGATCCCTCCCTAAAATGGTTTTCTTCTTATTTAATAGGTAGACAACAGCAGGTCAAAGCTCAGTGCCATCTCTCCCTGCTTAACGCTCTTATGAGAGGGGTCCCGAAGGGTTCCATCCTGGGGCCTCTGTTGTTTGCGATCTATATCGGTGACATCGACCTCAATATCTCCTCAGCCAACATACATTTATTTGCGGATGACACCGTACTTTATACAGCAAACCCCTCCCTTGCCTTGGCCTGTTCAATCCTACAACAAGAATTCTGTCTGCTTCAGCACAACCTACTCCATCTCAAATTGCTGCTTAATGCAAACCAAAAAAAACTAAAATCATGTTCCTCTCCCCCCAGTCAAACCCAGCTGGTACCGGCTCCCCAGGAGTTAGACTCTACATCACTACCCTCCTGGGGGAATCTCTAGAACCAGTCAAAAAGTTCAAATATTTGGGCTTCTGAATCTACAATAGACTCTTCTTCTCCCTTCATATCGATGAACTAGCCAAAAAGCTTAGACAGAGATTAGGCATATTTTACTGGATAAAGCATTTTCTCATGTAGTAGGCTAAAATAAGACTAGGAAAATCTACCTTCCTTCCTCTTCTGGACTATGGTGATCTCCTCTACATGCATTGACTTGGCGCCTCCCTTTCCAAACTTGACATTCTGTATCATAGAGCCATTCGGTTTATCACTAACTCTCCCCACTGTACTCACCATTGCCTACTCTATGCTGAACTCGGCTGGCACTCCTTATATACCAGAAGATTGAAAAACGCTGCTATATGGGCCTACCAAGCCATTACAGGCAAGCTCCCCCAGTACATGTCTATGCTCTTAGCCTACTGGAATCTACGCAGTGAGAAGATATTCCTGTATCTCACTTGACATCCCCCCAGGATCAGAACTTGTTTTGGCTCTTCTTCCCTAAGCTATGCCCTTCCCTCCACTTGGAAAATGATCCAAAAATCACTAAAGCTCTCACAAATTGTTCACATGTCAGTCTTCAAAGCCTTACTCAGCAACTTGCTAAAGGATACCTGCAAATGTTTCAAGTACTAAGCTCCTTCTGGTCTCTACCCTTCACTGCTTGTCCTAGTCTTCTCTCTGTTCCTTTCCCCCCTCATGAATTTGTACATATTTTTTATACTATTGCATAGCTTGTACATTTTTACTACCTCTGCATAAAGTGCCATCTATTTTTGCTTATTCTGTAAGCTAACCCTCATGAATGTTGCACATTTTTTATACTATTGTATAGCGCATACATTTTTTATTATCTCTGTATAAAGTGCCATCGATTTTTGTTATTCTGTAAGCTTGTGTCTTGTTTATTCTATGTATATGTTTTTTAACTATTGTATTGTATACCCAGGGCCACTTTACAAATCGGTCTTCTCTCAATAGTGTTTCTCCTGGTTAAATAAGGATTGATTGATTTAAATAAAGATTGATTGATTGAGATAGAACCTAACACTGAGACAAAGATGTAGATATTTTTTTATGTTTCTATATTTAGTCTAGCTCTGAGATTGTTTTATCTGTACTGTGCTACTGTTTCTGTAAAACAACCTGAGCCTTGGGGAAGGGCGCCAAATAAATAAAACTTATACTACTAGTGCCTGCCTTGGTCCAGAGCCTGAACAAATAACTGAACGTGTTTGAACAGTGAGCACTTGGGTGCTTCTTGTTTAACTGTAGCAGACAACGGCTGGTATTGATGGACCACAGGGACGTATGAAACACCTAGAATAGAATGTTAGCTTTATTTTACTCCACTGTTCATGACCCACTTCTACAGCATTCTTTTGCTTTATTACTTCTAATTTTTGAGCAAGAAGGGCATCTTGAGCTGTGACGGCTCATTTCCAGGTGCATGCTGGGCGTGTGTGTGTGTTATGTGTACCTTTTTTTTTTATTGACGGGGAATGTAGGCCATGACACTGGGGAAACAGCATAGCTTTATTTAGCCATGTTTTACTCTTGCTGTTTTACTGTGGTTCTGAAATACAAAAGCTGAATCTAGAGTGAGTAAAACCACAAGGAGAGCACAGAAGGCATCAAAAATTAAATGCAGATAACGATTCATGAATAGTAGAGTAAAAAAAAAATGCATATAATGCCCTGGACAAAAACACTTCATGAATATAGGCCAGCGAGTTAAAAAAACAGCCAGCCACACAAAAAATAAAATGAAACAAAGACAAAAAGGAAAACAACAAAAAAAAATCCCATAATAAAGTGTGATGAATACAAATAACTGCCCCCAAATTGTGCCATATTGGACTCTGATATGTTTAGAATTAAGTAACATATAAGAACATAAGAAAGTGTTGTCAGAAGGGGACTGGGCGGTCCATCTAGTCTACCCATTTAGGCTACACCCCTCCTAGTCTCTTGACTTTCCTAGATTTCCGAAGTGCCTATCACACGCTAGCTTGAACTCCCTTACTATTTTTGATACCAGGCATGAGGTGTAGAAATTTGACCTGAATTTCGGCACTGCATTTTAGGAGTGCTATGGCACCCCCTGGAGTAAGTGGTCGGAAACACCAGGATGTATTTCGCATCATGAGTCTAGCGGCCACAAAAGGAATTACTGTTCACTGGCTTTCTGACACCATATCAACAATTTAAGAGTGGAAGATCCGTATGGCAACTATGGTTAGCCTTGAAATAATTAGAGCTACAGTAAGACTGAGACTAGATAATTCAATGATAAATTAAATCTACCAACTTTCCAAGGCCTAAAACTGGGACGGTCCATCCTGACCATGACCCCCCCACACCATGTCACTCCCACGGACACGGCCGCAGACAGTGCTGCACACCATCAGTTACATTTTGCTGCTTGCTCTGGCCATGCTGCCCCACAGTAACACCAGTAGCAAACATTCGGATTAAAACAGTACATCTGCTGCAGCAAGTTCCAAATCATGATGTACAGAAAGTTCATTAGAAGCAAACCTGCGTTAAATTGTGATCAGACGTTCGAGTTGCATGTATTGCTCCTCCTGACAGTCCCATCCAACCCGTTTACACTCACCTCATATGCTGAGTAAACTTCACTTCAGTGACTCCCACCACTATGCCAGATTGTTTTATTCACACACTTCCCTACTGCTAATCAGGTTCGGGTACCTTAGTTCCCTGCTGCCGGTCTCTTCTCTGTCTGGAGTCCCTCTAAGCTGCTGGCAGGCAAACGTCCACATGTGCTTGTTTGCACTACTACTACTACTACCACCCATTCTAAGCTAACAGGAAGGAACGTGCTTTACTGTGCTCCCACTGACATGCTTGCAGTGCAATACGGGCACAGGGGTTGAAGTTGCAAACTGCTGTCCAGCCCAAGCAGTTCCGCAGTAGTGCTGAAATAACTGTCACTCATGGATTAGCAGTCAGCAAAAAAAAAAAAAAGGGACAAAACTGGGACAAGCAAAAAAAAGGAACAAAAATGACATTTTGCAAAACTTGTGGGGACACTGGGACATGCTGTCTAAAATAGGGACTGTCCCGGGAAAATAGGAACTGTTGGTAGCTTTACCCAACTGGACTTTCCTAACTGCTCATGTTTATCATGCAATTTTAGGCTCATTTCACACAGTAAACTGGCTAACATTGTCAAAAGTAAGCAATACCTCAGGATATTTATAAATCTGGGGGGAAACAGATGTGCTCATCTTGTTATCAACACATTCTGTTAGCTGGTTCAGTCATTTCCTGAAAGGAATTTACTGAATGTTTTACTTTTTAAAACAAGAATAAAGTGCAACATAAAAAAAATACAATGTTCGTTAAAGAGAACTCCTGACAATACACGTGACCTCCCCTCCCCCGACAAAAAAACTGGGCTGAGGTTTCCATCTTACCAAAACTTATTTTAGCCTGTAAGAGTTAAATTTGAGTGACGTCAAGCTTGCTGAGCGTGATCTCCCTGAGGTTTCTTTCTGTATATACAAAACAACCTCATCCGACTGAACATTCTAAGTGTTGTCCAGACCCTGCAGGAAGTTGTGCCATGTACACAAACCCACACTTCTTTCTGGAGTTCTTCTTTGTTGCATGTGAAAGAGGAAGTGGACTGCTGACTCAGAGACAGACTTCAGCACTCCTGCGAAATCCAGGTTTAGCAAACAGCTGGAATCAGCAACTGAGCACACACCATCTCAAAGCACATGAGCGTCTTAGGGAAACGTGATAGAGAAACTCAGCAAAAAGTGGATTACTGAATAACTCTCAGCAGGCATTTCATAACAGACTGGGTCTGCCTCTTGAACCAGTAGCAGCTGGTTTGGGTTTTGGCACACGAGGGGACCTTTCAGGAATTTCTCTGCCTCAGCTGTTTAAACTCTGCTTCAAATTAGAAAAAGTCTCATTAACGTGTAATCTGGATTTTTTTTTTACCAGGATTTTATTCTCCTTGTATCCCCTCTGCCTGTCTCCCTCAGAAGCCCCAAGGCACACTTTGACTCCCGCACCTCACCCTTTTACTCACCTGTCTCCACCATGCGATGAATAGCCCCTCAGTTGAAGTTGGAGTTTGGGGGATACACCCCTGACAGTGTCCGTCATCAGGCGGTGGAGGCACAAGATATACCGGGGTCCGTTGTCTACAGGCAGAGGTGTTATTTTCACTTGTTTTTTCCCTCCCAATCGGATGCCAGCATTTGTGATGCCAAGAGCGTGCACTCACTGTGCGACTGCATAATGTAGGCCAACATCCCCCCTCACCGCAATGGTGTACCCTGTCTGTAATGGTGATCCAGGTGGCGTATAGCCTCCCTCCCTCCCCAGAGAGGGAGAGTGTCCTCTGGGATGCTCAATACCTCTCCCCCTGGCTCGCCCCTCCTGACCAAAGTCTACACCCAAACCCTAGCTGCCAGCATCATAAGCTGTAGCACTACTACTGTACCAATGAGTTGAAACTGTTCATTAAATCATCAGTGTTCGATCTGAGGACCAGAGGAGGGCTGGGTAAGGACAGTGGGGCTGGGGGGAACCTGTGGAGCCTGAAGGAGTGGGGACCAGCGAAGCATGGGAGGCGGGAAAAAAAAATCATCAGTGTTGATTCAGCCAGTCAGCACTGAGAATTCACCTAAACGTGAGGACCTCTCATAATTAAAAATCATCAGTGCTGATTCAGCCAATCAGTGTTAAGGATTCACCCAAACACGAGGATCTCTTATAACTATTATAAATCATCCGTGCTGATTCAGTCAATCAGCACTGGAAATTTACCTGCACACAAGGATCTCCTGTAATAACCATTATAAATCATCAGTGCTGAGTCAGTCGATCAGTGCTGGGAATCTACCTGCACATGAGCAACTCTTATAATCATTATAAGTCATCAACGCTTATTCATCCAATCTGCTCCAAGGATTTACCTGCATATAAGGACTTCTTATAACCATTATACATCATCAGCGCTCAGTCAGACAACCAGCACTGAGGATTCACCTGCATGTGAGAACCTTTTATAAATATTAGAAATCATTAGCGTTGATCCAGCCAATCAGCGCTGGGGATTTACCTGCATGTGAAGACCTCATATAACCATTTTAAATCTGCAGTGCTGATTCGGCCAGGCAGCACTGTGGGAATTACAGTACCTGCATGTAAGGGCCTTGTATAACCATTATAAATCATCAGCACAGAGTCAGCCAAACAGTGACAAGGATTTACTTGCAAATGTTGACCTCTTATAAACATTATAAATCAATAACACTGAGTCAGCCAATCAGTGTTGGGGATTTATCTGCACGTGAGGACTCATTACTATAACAGTGCCTCACATGCTGCATTTGTAAATGTGGAAGGCATCACGTTTCAAATGGGTAGTGGTCAATTTCTTTGAAAAGGAAGAAAAAATTACTTACCATAATAATATTGTTTCTTCCAGGGGATCCCTCAGTATGCTTGACTAGTCAGTGCAGTTGTGCCAGCTGGGTTCAGCTGCCCTGGAGATGGAGTTATGCTAATGATGCTAGAGAATTAGCCAATCAGGTTGTAGTAAGAGAGCGCTGCCTGTAAGTGATGCTATGCTCAGTCAGATTCATTTTGAAGCCTGAGGGGCAAAAGTGCCCAAATCCTAAACCTATCCTAGTCCAATAGAAGAAAAAAGGAAAAAACAAAGGAAAGAAAACTCACCTATAGGTGGACTATATACATCATACTTTACTGTGGAACGTTACACATTTTATTGCTCTACAGAGAGAAATTTGGCCTAAGGCAAGGACTGTAGAACTATACCCAGCCAGGTTATGTGAGGGGAGGCCAGGTGGGAGGTCAAGCATACTGAGGGATCCCCTGGAAGAAACAGTATTACTATGGTAAGTAATTTTTTCATCTCACCCCAGGAGTCCCTCAGTATGCTTGACTAGTACAGACTACAAAGCAGTACAGTTGGGAAGAGGGAACAGAACCTACTTTGCAAACAGGTTCTGCAGGACTGCAGTGCCAAATTTGGCATCTGATCTGGACTGTACATCCAAACAGCAGTGTTTTGTGAAAGTGTGTACACTCTTCCAGGTAGCTGCATTGCAAATATCCAGCAAGGGTATGTTCCTTGCAGCTGCCACCAAGGCTGCTGTGCCCCTAGTCAAGTGGGCCTTGAGGCAGGTGCTTGCTAGTCTTACTGTAGCAGAACTGAATGCAGGAGACTATCCAGCGAGAGATAGTCCTCTTAGAGGCTGGCCTGCCCTTGCGTACCTCGCCGTAGGTGAGGAAGAGCTGGGTATGGGAAGTCGTGAGCTGATTGGTGTACACCAGGTAGTAGGTCAGTGCCCTCTTAATGTCCAAACTGTTTAGCCTCCACTCACCAGGAGTGTACTTGTCTGTGAAGAAGACAGGGAGTCAGTGTAATGGACTGGTTCAAATGGAATTTGGGCACTACCTTGGGCAGGAATTTCCTATTCGTTCTGAGAACTACCTTATCCTTGTGGAAGATAATGTAGTTAGGTTCAGTGCAAAGTGCCTGCAGCTCTGAAATCCTTCTGGCTGAGGTGATTGTCACCAAAAAGACATTTTTTCAAGTGATGTACTTTAGCTCTGCTGTAGCCATAGGAGCAAAAGGAGGCTCCATGAGTTTGGCTATGCAGAGGTTCAAATCCCAGGGAGGGATAGGTTCCCTACATGGGTGTTGAAGGTGTAAACAGGCCCTTGAAAAATTTCTAAAAGATGGAATGAGAAATTATAGACTTCTCCTTCCCAGCAGAAATGTAAGCCAAAATTGCCGCTAGGTGGACTTTCAGGGATGAGACATTTAGGCCTGAATCCTGTAGGTGCACCAAGTAGTCAAGCACTGAAGAGAGAGAGTAGCTGTCAGTGGGTGAATATGCCTGTCCTTGCACCATAGGGAAAATCTTTTCCATTTGAAAGCATAGGTCTTTTAAGTACAGTTGAAGCTACTTAATCGAGATGTGCTTAATGGGGTCGTTCGCTTAAAGGGGGCGATCCTCCAGGCACCGATTAAGTGGCTATGCATCTGAATGGAAGTATCACACCTTTAAAGGGGACATAGGAATCCTTTTAATGGGGACAATTATGTGGCTATTTCTTCTGCTGTCCTCTCATTATCTGTCATTATCACCTGCTACGACCCTTGACATTTCACATCTAATCAGGTGCGGCTACTCAAATTTAATCAGTATGTACTGCATAAAAGGAGTCCGAAACTGCTAATCAACATAGGCTGCCTCTCTTGCTGTTACCTATGCACATTTATCTGTCCTGATGGAGTCTAAACGAGTGGATCTGCCCTTGGCAGACAAAATGAAGGTTATTGAAGCGCTGCAGGAGCTGGGGGCATCAATGTCCAAGGTAGCTAAACTCTGTATTGTTTTCAAATACTTTTTTAAAAAAATTTGTCAATAAAATAAAGTAATATTACCTAACCTGAGACATACAGTGCAAAATCACAAAACAGCTGCAATCAGTAAATGCTGTTTTAGTGTTAATGTATGTCTCTGTTTGTTCCTGATGTTCACTTGCTCTGTTTGTCTCTGTACGTTGCGGTTTTTGGATCTTCTGTTATTAGAGATGCCTGCTTAAGGGGGACGAAGGCCCATCCACAGAGGCGTCCCCTTTAAGAGGCTTCAACTGTACTAGGCTTCTTAGCCTGATGAAGGATCCTTAGGACTTGCTGTGAGTACTGAGAGTCTAGGTATTCTAGCTTTTCAAGTACCAGGTTTTGAGGTGAAAAGACTCTGTGTTGGGATATGTTATCTCCGTCTGGGGCAGTCAGGAGACTGTGGCTCAAGGACAGTCAGATTGGTTGTTTGGCTGACAGAGCCAGAAGCAAGGAATACCAAGGTTGTCTTGCCCAGTCTGGTGCCACCAGAATCATGGTGGCAGGCTGTGTTCTGAGTTTCAGTAGGACCCTGAGTATCAAGGGAAAAGAACGGAAGGCATACAGGAACTTCCCTGTCCAGTCCAAGTTTAGGGCATCCACTGGTACTGTGCCCAGAGCTGAAGCCCTGCAGCAGTACAGAGGAAGCTGGAGGCAAAGAGATCTATCTGTGGAGTGCCCCACCTCCTGAAGACTGTGGCCAACACCTGTCCATTCAGGACCCACTTGTGGTGGCCCTGACTGATGCAACTCAGAGCATCTGCCAGCACTGTACATTGTCCTTGCCTGGCAGGTGAATGTCCAAAAGCTGTATTTCTAGGGAGTAGGCCGGAGACCAGATCTTCATGGCCTCTGTGCAAATCTTTGTAGACCTTGTGCCCCCCTGCTTGTTGACGTGAAACACTGCTGTGGTGTTGTCTGTTTTGATCTGGACAGACTGACCTTTTAGATGAGGAGCAAAGGCTTTTATTGCCAGATAAAAAGCTCCGGGTTCGAGGAGGTTTATGTGGCAAATGGACTCCTTGGGGGACCATGTCCCACTTATGGACTGGTCTGCCAGGCATGGCCTCCCCCCCCCCCATCCTAGTAGGGAGGCATCTGCAGTGAGTACTCTGAATGGTTTCCTTTGTTGGAAGGAGACCCCTTCCCTGAGATTTTTTAAGTCCTTCCACCAGTCTAGAGCCTGTAGCAGAGTCCTTGTGACTGGAATGAGTTTTGACATGAGTCTTTTTTTTTTCTGGGACCAGTGAGCCCTAAGGTGGTACTGAATATCACTTATTTGAAATCTGACACCTGGTACCACAGCTGTGGTAGAAGCCATGTGACCCAGAAGCCTCAGGAAGTATCTGGGTGGTCTTAGCTTGCTCGAGACAAAAGAATTATTTTATTTTTTTTATTTTATTGAAATCTGGGATTACAAATACCTTTGAGCAAGAACTGCTCGTTTACAAAGATTCCACGTCGAAGGAATGGGGGGGTATACATACATACAAAGGTCAACATAATAATACATGGTTACACAGTAACAAGAAGTAAGAGACTGAGGCTGAGGAAATTCCAGTAATTCAAAATGTGCCAAATGTTAGGTAGCATGACATAACCAGCCAAGAGCAATCTTGGAAATAAGCACTGCAGGTGAGAGGGAAGGGGGTAAGCAGGCAGGAAGGTGATTGTCGGAGGGTAGAGGGTGAGGGTAAGAGCTCTAAAGGGGAGGGAGGGAGGGATAGAAGTCGGAAATGCCCCGGGGAGGAAAGGAGAGGGGGAAAGGGTGGGCAGATAGAAGGAGGCAAGGCGGGAGAGATAACTTTCAAGACTGAAGTGGAGGGCAGTGAACGATGGGCCCCCAATTAGGCGAGGCAGTCACAACGACTAGTTGAAATTAGATGAAGTTGGAGTTGTCTCTTAAAAGGGCCAAGAGCAGCAGCAGGAAGAGTTTTTTTGTTGATAGTATTGTACCACTGCGGTGCTCCGTGGGCAAAGGTCCTCTGGCCCATGGTAGTCCGGCATCTGGGGACAAGGAAGGTTAGTTGTTGTGAACTTCTAGTTCTCTGGGTGCTGTGGTGGTCAATAAGTAGCTTTTTAATGCCCGGGGGCATGACCCTGAGGAGGACTTTTTTGGCTAAGAGGCAGGTTTGATACTGTATCCGGCTGATGAGAGGTAGCCATCCTGCCCGAGTGTACAGGTCACAAGTGTGTGTAAGTCGATCAGCCCCAGTTAGCAGCCTGCATGCTTTGTTGAGTGCAACTGTAATTCTGCAGAGGGCAGAGGCGGAGGCAGAGCCATAAATTGCTAGCCCGTAATTGATGGTGGAGGTGACAGAGCTGTTGATAGCCAACCGGAGAGTGTCAGGAGTCATGCAGTGTTTGTGCCTGTAGAGCAGGCCTATACTGGATGTTGGTGGCTTTGCGACAGAATCTATGTGCGATGGTAGGACAGTGAGCTGTCCAATGTGACACCTAGGTATTTAAAATCAGAACGTGTTCAAGTAAGGTCCTTGTTTGGTTTAGGATGGTGAGGTCACGGGATTTGTACTTGCTCCTGGCGTTGTAGAAGGTCATAACCTTTGTTTTGCTGTAGTTCATGACCAGTTTGTGTGACTTGAACCATTCTTCGATGCGCATGAATTCAAGCTGTAATTGTTTCTCGAGGAGCTCTGTGTTTTGGTGGTTGGTGAACATGACTGCGTCATCGCCGTAGAGCAGTAATTTCTGGTGACAGACACTGGGAAGGTCGTTGAGGAAGAGGCTGAAGAGTAGTGGCCCCAGGATGGACCCCTGTAGGACCCCTGAAAGGACTGGCTTTTCTTCCGAGGTAACACCGGCAATCCTAACCCGCTGGACCCTCTCCCCAGGGTAGCTTGAAAACCAGAGCAGTGCTATTTTTTTTCCCCTTTGTATTTATGCGCCTTCCCTGCCTCCTCTCTCCACTCTCTCAGACATCCTCTCCTACAGACCCCCATTCCCGTCGTAATCTGCCCCTAGAGCACACTATTCCACACTGTTTTAACCCCTCAGTATACCCCCCCCCGGGAAGGGGTGAGGAGGGACCCTCCGTGCTTACCTCCTCAAACCAACATACTGTACTGTGGAATTGGTGCGACAGAGTCTGTCCGACGAGCCTGGAGATCCCCCAACAAGGTGTCATCGCCTAGGCGAGAGCGAGGTGTTTGTTTCTCCCCATGTTCTTTCCCAGGCGTCAGCGTGCAATGAGGGCCAACGAGCTAGGAGGCACGCTGAGATGTGCCTCCCGCTCTGCCCCTCTGTCGACATCTGCCCAATGCCCTTACTGCACTACAGTACTACACTTACCGCACCTTCCAGCCAGGCTCACCTAGATGGCAGTATTGCAGCAGGAGCATGCAGTTAACCCACGCCGGAGAAGGAGAGCAGTCGTTGGGCACTCTATCCTTCCCCTCCCCGGCCGACCCCTGGCGGGCCCGTGCTCATTCCCGAACCCGGGTTGCCGGTCTGGTACAAGGTAAGGCGTCCAGCGCCTCAGCCCTCAGACCCACTGGGCAGGCAGAATTTGCTAAATTTTGAAGGTTGTGTGCCCTGTCGAGAGGGAGCATGACCTTTCCCTTTTGCATGTCCTGTTGTTCCCCAATGAATTCCAGTAACTGAACTGGTTTGAAGTGGGACTTCTGAGTATCGATTAGGAAACTTAAGGACTCCAGGGTACTCTGAGCTAGGCTGAGAGACTCTCTGACCTCCTGTGGGGACTTGCCCACTATTAGCCAATCTCATCCAGGTAGGGGAAGACAGGTACCTGTTGTCTCCTGAGCTGGGCAGCCGCTATTGCCAGGTATTTTGTGAACACCCTGGGCGCCGAAGAAAGGCTGAAGGGCAGTGTTGCAAACTGATAATGGCCTGCAGCAGTCTTAATCTGAGGCATTTCTGTGGGACTGTCTGACTGGAATGTGGAAATAGGCACCCTTGAGGTCTAGGGAAGCTAGCCAGTCCCCCTTTCGCAAGGATGGGATCACCACTGCCAGGATTACCATCCTGAATTTGTGTTTGAGTAGAATGTTTGTTCAGGTACCTTAGGTCCAGAATGGGTCACCAATCCACATTTTTCTTTTGTGTGAGAAAACACCTAGAACAGAGGCATTTTCCCCACTGGTGGAAGGGAACTCCCGCCACTGTTTTTGCTGACAGCAGGGACTTTACCTCCGGTTCCAACAGTAGCTTTTCTGTTGGAGTTATGGGTTTTAGGAACTTGAGACCATGTTGAGAGGGAATCTTTTTGAACTGCTGGGTAAGTCCTTGGCCCACCACCTCCAGCACCCATTTGTCTGTGGTGATGAGGTGCCAGTGGTGGAGGTGGTGGAGGTAGTGGGTCAGCCTTCCTCCTACTGGAGGAGGGGAGGTGACCTGGCTTTTGCAGTCAAGGGATTTGCTTAGACTGAGTATTTGAGGGAAGCGAGGGGCCAGCCCATTTCTGACCCCTCCTTCTTCTTCCGCTGAAGAAACCTCTCATCTGAGAGTAATCCAGGGGCATGGGAATTGGCACAGGACAAAAGGCTCTGGGTTAATAACCTCTGCCTCTGCCCCCTCTGCTCTGAGATCTCTGGGAAGTAGAGGCTTTTACTTTTGTAGAATTACTTTGGTAGGTAGATTTGTATTAACATACTAAAATGCCAGCAGAGTAGGCCCCGTGGTCTATCGAGTCTGCTCAAGAATCAGCACCCATTTGGGGCACCGTTCCTCCACCTTTTTCATGTAAGCTTCAGTTTTGTCACCAAACAGCAAATTATTCTCACAGAGGAAATCCATAGCTTTAGTCTGAGTGTCCAGTGAGAGGCTGGTTGTCCTTAGCCAGGCATAGCGCCTAAGGGAGATGGCCTGGGCCATGGCGCTGGAAGCAGTGTCATTAGTGTCCACTGCCACGTGAAACTGGTACTTTGTAGCCTTATAGGCAGTTTTTACAGTTTCTCACCCAGGTCCTCTGCTATTTTGTCTAGGGCCTGTTGGCTGATAGCTAACAGAGTTCCAGAGAGCATTTTGATATTGAGCTGCATAAGCCATATAAGTAGATAGGCAAAGCAGCAAAGAAACTGTTGTGTAAGATTTTTTTCCTTATAGAATCCAGGCTCATAGATTCCATTTCAGGAGGCTGTGAAGAAAAGGGCACTTTAGCTTTGTCACAAGCAGCAGCCTGCGCCACCCCCCTCGTGGTCAGGGTGCATATACAGAAATTCAGCATTACTCCTCCCCAGTTGGTACTTTTTTTCAGTTTTCTTGTCCACTCCAGAAGTGGAAGTGGGATTCTCAACTATTTTAAAAGTTGCTGTGCAAAGTGATTCATGGATGGGGGAAAAAGTAACTTTTTTAGAGGGAGGGAGACCCATCATATCTAAAAAGTCTTCCTCCTCCTCCTCCTGGTCAGTGGTGTCTTGGATAGTGAGATCCGGAGTATCCACCTTATGCTGAATGAAGGTGTAGGAGAGAGGAAAAATCCTCCTGCCCGTTAGAGGGCGAGCCAAACTCTTGGTCAGGGGATACATTGGGTTCTAAAGGTTCACTCTCTGGTTGGTCATCACCCTCCTAGTGAAAGCCCTGGACAAGCCCAGGGTCTGAAGTGTGAGGGGCAGTAGGATCAGGAGGGGCATTAAAGAGCTTGCCCACAGCCTACATAGTCTGGTATAAATGCCAAGCCTTAGCCATTTCTTCATCAGAGGGTGTATCTTTTTTGTCGCTGGTGTCTCCCTTTGCTTTTCAGCGGGAGGGGCAGTAATATGTTTTGTTTTTTACGTATTCTTCGCAGGTACTGAATCAGGAACCTGCTCATTATGTCTCTTTTTGTCTCGGTCAGAATGATTTTTATCAGGCTTATTTTCTAGGAGCCCTTATTGGACTTTTCTTTAGATTTATGAGACGACCCCTCTTCAGGGTTTTTATTTGAGGGGGAAGCAGACTGAGGAGCCATCATTTCCAATCTCTTGGCTCTGTTTTTAACTGTTTTAGAACAAAATTTAGAGCACAGTTCACAGTTATGGTCTGGACCCAGACAACTTGAAGATTGTGGCCGTCTGCCTTGGCCACTATTTTAGCACACAATGTAATTTTTAAAACCAGTAGGTCCAGTTTTCTTTGTAGGTCTATCTGACATGCCAGTTTGATTCATCAGAAGATCTTAGAGTAGTGTTCCCAAAAGGGGAAAAATAATAAAATCTGGTTGGTTCCCAAGTGCTGTGGTGTATAACCGGTTGCAAAAGTGCTGAAAATAAAGAGTTTTTGCTCTAAAATCATGGTTCCGACGAAAAATAAGGAACCGTGAAGTAAATAAAGTAAAAGAAACAAAAAGCGCTTAATGTATCTTAAAGGTGCTAAAGTTTTACCACAGAAAAAGAGCGGGAGCTGCAGTAAAAAGCACTGAAGAAAAGTGAATTTGCAGTTCCTGGGAACCGAAGGAACCACAGAAAAAAACATGAAAACAAGAAAAAATACCTCAAAAAAACTCTAAAGGCAGCACTAAAATAAATATTTTACTGACATAAAGAAATAAACTTCTTCAAGCGAAGTTGTGAAGAGAGGACTCTGGGGCAGTGTTCTTCAGTCAGCGGAGAAATTAATCTTTCTGTGCTGTGGAACCGCTAAAAATGGCTCTCTGCTGAGGTAAAATAAAGAAAAGAGGTCAAAATCGCAGACTCCTTTAAAAATGCGCATCTGATCTGTGGAAAAAATAAGTTCAAGATGCACAGTTTTTACCTCAGGTGCAGAAGTTTTTTAGTCAGAAATAGCGCAGGAGCAAGGAAAAAAGCTGCACTTTTTCTACAGATTTTGGGAACTAAAAATCTGCAGAAAATACACAAAAAGCACTAAAAACAACAAAAAAAACACTCTAAAGGCAGCACAAAGAAAATAAATGACTAAAACTATGAAAATAAAATACTTACAGAACCCCTGTAGGTTTATATCATATGAGGTTGCTTTTGCACCCTAGGTGTTGGCGCTATAATACAGATGTGGGCACTTTAGTCCATATATTGTGGTGTGCCTGAAAATTGTATCATGGTGGCAGGGGGTGATAATATGTGATAATACGTATAATTGAGAGAATTCTGGGGTTTAGCATACTAGCAGATGCTTCACTTATGGTGTTGGGGAACACAGGGATACTCCACCAGGTTAACTTTTATCAACGCGCCTGGTTTATGATGGCCATAACAGAGGCTAAACGCCTTTTACTATTAAGGTGGTATTCAGTGGATATTCCCACCCGAGATGAATGGGCAGACTGTATGCTTCAAGTGGCTAGTTTCAAGAGAATGTCCTATGTTGCAATAGGCAAATATGTTTGCTCAGGTCTGGCGCCCTCTTCTGGATTATATGAGTATCCCCTTACCAAAAGGGTGGTATGGCTCACCCACTGTACTACGCCAGGGACATCCTGGTTTGTTGGATTCATTGGGCTTCTTGTAGGCCTTGTCACAGAATGGTAGCCTATGGGGGTCTCCTTCCTTTCTCTCCTAAACCCCGATACTTAGACAATGCACTTACTAGACTTGTGGATCAAGTGGGAACAGTATTTTTTATGCCTATCCAGCAGACCTCGTAGGCCAAGTTGTAGACTTATTGTTACAGTGTTAATTCCCTTTGTTTTTCTCCAAGTTATTTTTTGATGTAGTGGTTTGATCCTTTGGTTCTCTTAGACTGCATCTCCATGGAGTGGGTTACAATCTGGCTAGGTGATCCAGTGGCACTGTTATGATGTTCCTGATGACTGTAATGCTGTTTTTGAAATTTCAATGTAACCCCTTGTTACCCGGGGTTACTAGAATCCCAATAAGACCTGGTGGTAGGCAGGGAAGGCAGCTTGTGAAACTCCAGTTAAATGGGTTTCACACTGTCTCACTCAGTTCTCAGTCTCAGCTGAGACTGAGAGATGACATCACCAACAAATGCCAGACAAATCTGATAGATTTCTTTGACTGGGTGACCAAAGTAGTAGATCAGGAAGGGGCTGTGGACATGGCCTACCTAGACTTTAGCAAGGCATTTGACACAGTCCCACACAAAAGATTAATATACAAGTTAGCCAGCCTGGGAGTGGGTCCCAAGATGACAGCCTGGGTAAAGAATTGGCTGGAGAATACGACACAGAGAGTAATAGTAAATGGAGTCCACTCTGAAAAAGGAGGTAGCGGGTACCACAGGGTTCAGTATTAGACTCGGTCCTCTTCAATGTCTTTTAAGCCACACTGCAGAGGGACTGGAAGGAAAAGTATGTCTCTTTGCAGATGACACAAAGATCTGCAACAGAGTTGATGCACAAGGTGGGTGGAAAGATGAGAAGGGACTTGGCAAGGTTAGAGGAATGGTCAAATGTATGGCAGCTTAGATTCAATGCTAAGAAGTGCAAGGTAATGCACCTGGGAAACAAAAACCCAGGGGAAGAGTACACAATGAAGGGTGAGATACTAACAACAACAAAAATGGAAAGGGACCTGGGGTAGTCATATCAGATGACCTAAAGGTGGGCAAGCAATGTGAGAGGGCAGCAAGGAGGGCTGGGGATTACTGGGATGCATAGGGAGAGCATCACCAGCAGAAAACAAGAAGTTATTATCCTCTGTACAGACAGCTGGTGAGACCACATCTGGAGTACATCATGCAGTTCTGGAGACCCAATCTCCACAAAGACATAGACAGGATGGAAGCTGTCCAGAGGAGGGCAACTAAAATGGTGCAGGGTCTGCACCGGAAGACATATGAAGTGAGACTTAAGGAGCTTAATATGTATAGCCTCGAGGAAAGGAGGGAGAGGGGGGACATGATAGAAACTTTCAAGTACCTCAAGGGAATCAACAAAGTCCAAGAGGGTAGCATCTTTCAAAAAAAGAGGTGTGCAAGAACAAGGGGGCACAATTTGAAGACAGAAAGGGGGCGGCTCAGAGGTAATTTAAGGAAGTATTTTTTCACAGAGAGGGTTGTGGATGCATGGAACAGCCTTCCAGAGGAGGTTGTGGAGTCAAAAACAGTGGTGGAATTCAAGCATGCATGGGACAGTCATAAGGCAATTCTAGGGGTTGGGGGTAGGAAGAAGTAGGCTGCTGGTTAACTAGGATCTGCAGCTTATCCATCAGGTAGGGAAATGGGCAGACTGGGTGGGCCAAGCGGTCCTTATCTGCCGTCAAATTCTATGTTTCTATGTTTCAACAGAACTGTCGCAGCTGCATAAGCCACATTGGAATCTGCAGCAGAGGGAGTGAGATAGAACGTTGGGAGTTTTCAATGTTAGTTCCTGTTTACCTTTTGTAAGGGAAGGAGGTCAGTCTCCTGCTTGCCCTCAAACAGGAAGGGAGTCTCCTGTTTGTTTTCAAGCAAGAAGGTCAGTGTCCAGTTTCAAGTGGTGGAGACCGCTGTCCAGGTCTCAGTGCCCCCTCCCTCCGAGGGGGGGGGGGAGAAGAGGAAGTAAAGTATCCCCATGTAGATTCCAGGGGCAATCCCCTAATTTCTGCTGAAGAAAGAAAGCTGCCTTTTACAGTTTCGGTTTGTGCTTGAAAAGTGGAAAGAGTTGTACTTCGCCTGTGAGGCACCTGCAACAAAAGGGTGAGTGTTTGCTCTAATATGAGAGGGCAACAATGTGTTTCTTCAGCCTGGGAAGTGTGAAGAAATCTGGGATTTGGACTACTATTTGGGAGGCCTATAGTACTAGGCCAAACAAATGGAGTAGGTTCAAAAGCTAAAGTCTGTGTGAATTCAAGTAATATTGTAGAGGGGGTGTGACAGTTCATCCACCGTTTAATCTACATTTAGAAGTTTCAGTTTGTCCAGAGAAATGGCCGGGTATGGGCTGTGGGAGCTGGAGGTGGGAACACCCCCATCTTTAGTAACCAGGTCCACCTCTACGGATTTCTGCTGTGATTGCTACTTGCCTCATGCGCCAACAGTGATGAGGGAAGCACCCAGACGGGTCTAAATGGGAAAATCTCTCTAGGAGTCGCAGACTCTAAGTGGTGTGGGGAGCCACAACAAGGGTAAAGAAAATTCTCTTTTTGAGATGGGAGTCAGAAGAAGCAAATGGGAAATCTCTCTAGGGGTCGCAGACTCTAAGTGGTGTGGGGAGCCACAACAAGTAAAATGGGTTCATTCTTCCAGTGGACCGGCAGTCAAGTGGCCGGCAGGGGAGCCGGGCCAGTCGGGCTGTGCACCCAAAGCGCGTGCAAGTCCGGGCTGTGTGCCTGGTGGGTCCAGAGCCTGAAAACAGTAGAAATGGTTAATTCTTCCAGTGGACCGCCTTGTAGTCTCTAATCTGCATTATCAGTAAACGTAGCCCCCATGGGGGTCCATCTATGCTTTGTTGTGTTCAGCTAGTTGTGAATAAAAGCCACACTGAAAAATCCCATTCCTGGTTCTGGACATTACAGTTATTGCTTCCTGTGTTCGGATTTACTTGGGTGCTCCTGTGCAGAGTAGCCAAACCTAGGTCCCCTTGTGCCGAGTAACCTCATCCTCCCCGAACCCAGGTCCCCACCAGGTATTGCTGCCAGCGCCAACAGCATGCCACCTGTCGTTTTGGTAAAAAGGCAGGGGTGAGGGGTTACATCAATAAAATATAAAGAAGAGAAAATACTTCAAGCAAAGGTTTGATGAGAGAGCTCGGGGGCAGACTTGTCCAGTCAGTGGAGAAATGAATCTGACTAGCCTTCACCAGCATCTTCAGGCAGCACTCTCTTACTACAACCTGACTGGCTAATTCTTGGTATCACTAAACTCCACCTCCAGGGCAGCTGAACCCAGCTGACATAGCTGCATTACTCAAGCATACTGAGGGATTCGTGAGGTGAGAATACAGTATTGCTAAAAAGAAAAGAAGAAAAAACTATTTGATTAAATGTTTTCTCAGCAAACAAATACTGCTGCTCTAAGTCTGTAAGAGGGTTACCTCTTGCATCCTTAAGGTGACAGAACTGCTCACCTTTGGTTCAAGAACCCATGAGAAGACACTGTTACAGACATGAGAGGTGCTCCAAGCTCCCTTGTAAGTACACAAACTTGTTATTAGCCTTCTGATTGATCCCCATTTAAAAGGACAAATGGCATCACAGGTAGGGACAGAGGTTTTCCGGTCACATTATTGCTGTATGAGCTCCTGATTCATGTCCACCTGGAGAACCACCCTCACCCACTCATTGGTCTAGAGGGCTGCTGCATGTCCCCCCCCACCTCTACATTTGAATTCAACAAGGGACTGCTTATTCAGAGGCAGCCCCAGGGTTATGGAGCAGTCGACCAATAGATACCCGTTCCTTCCTAACTTTCAAAAGAAAACTGGTTAGATATCGTTCGGTCAACCCTTTTCTGTCTTGCGTACGCGTTAGAACTTATTTAGTTCTGTGTATTTGTTCCTGTTCATTATGGTTATTCTGTTTTATATTTAGGTTTTGGGATATTAGAACAGCGGTTGCTTCAAATGTATTCCCCCTGTATTTATTATTGACTAAATCTAGTGACCCGTAAAATTCTTTTTATTTTCTATAATTTTTTTATTTTTCTGCAATTTTTTTTATTAATTGAAAATTAAGTTTGTTTTATTATCACATTTACATTCATGAAATACCTCAATATGACCTTATACACACTAGAAATCACATTCCTAGTGTACTACATTGTATTAAGCAGAATTGTGCTATGGTCTTGAAAGGTTTTGTGACGCGGAGAGTTCCACTACCGCTTCTTTGCGGACCATCTCTGTGGTAACAACGGAGCCTAAACAATAACTGCTGCAAGCATTTATTTAGTTTTTGCCAAAAATCAAGCAATTTTGTAACTTTTCAAGTGCTTATTTTCGTTTTATTTCTTGTTATACCTTGAAATGTTTATTATTTCATGTTGTCTCTAGCTATATCTATTACTTCCTCTCAGTCTGCTGTCCTACACTGTTTATACTGAGCCCAGGAAAGGTGTCTTATAAAATAAAGGATTGGGGGGGGGGGGGTTAGAGAAGGACTCTACAGCCCCCATGATTTGTAAATGGGAGAATATGCTATTTGGGGCCCAAGGAGTGGGATTTAATCCTCAAGTGTAGCCACGGGGTCACTGGGTTACCAGTATGGCATGGGTTTAGCCAGAAACTAAAACATCGCTTTACTCTACAACAGCAGCACAAACAGGGGACTGGGTTATTAGCATTATGTTGGAGAAGATCTGGGAGCCAAAATGCACATTACCTACATTCCTTCTGGGATGCACGTGTAGGTGTTACACTATCCTGGCAAGCTATCGCTGCAGCCCAAGGGCAATACTGGGGGAGCTTGTCCCGATGTCTCCAATGCATCTACTGCTAACAGTCATCGAAAGGCATCAAAGGGAAAGCTAATTTATACCTGTGGGATATCCTAGTAGTTGCAGCACTGAAGACTGTCATGAAAAGGTGGCTAAATCCAAGCCCACCCACATTACAGCAGTGGAGAGAATTTGCTAACACCATTTATGCAATAGGTGTGGGCATTATCAGTTAAGATAAATCATTTATCTCACTGCAAAACACTGAGCAATGAGATAAATGCATTTATCTAAACAGTTGCATCTGTCTCAGTAGTTGCTGTGTCATGTCTTAAGCCCCCCTGCCACCCACCATCACTACTTCTCCACTGGCCTGAACTTTCACTCTCAAAGTGCCTGTCACACCCATACTCACACATATTTACGTGCAAACTAAAATTCAGTGAAATACAGAAACCGAGATTTAAACAGTGTCCATTTTTTTTTCACCCAGAGTCCTGATCCTTTTTTTGTACAGCCCTAAAATCCGCTTGTCGTCCCACTCCAGTTCACTCCCATCTGACTGCTTGTTCGCTTATTCACACTCGCTTGCACAGTGCAGCCCAGTACTGAAAACAAAAAATGGAGGAAGGCTGCAGATAAAAAAAACAAAAAAAAATCAGTTTCTTGATTTATCCACCGTTTCAGCTCAGGCACACATTTACATAAGCGTTCACTACTCTGGGTTGTCACAGTCTCTCGCTAAACATCGCTGCCATTGTGTCTTGACATTTTTCACACAGCTGCTCACTCGTTGCCCCAGTCAGGAGCGATACTGAGATGTCAATCTGACATCCTGATGGCACATCCATTACAGCAGCCCTAGCTCACAAAGGCGGATCAACACTAGGTAAGTACAAGTTCATTGTTCGACTATAAGTCATTACAATACATCAAAAGCACACAATAACAATAAGCATTACAGCACAAGTAACAGAACAGCACCCAGCACTTCACAAATATCGAGTATTAAAATGCTGAAAAAGGAGTAAACTTTGTTACATATGTCAAAAACTGGGTGCATAAACTACTACAATGATTGATTTACAACATAAACAAAAATAAGTTAGCGTGTAAGAATTGGATTGTAATATCCAGTTCCCATTTGGGAGCTTATGCATTTATTCGTATTTAGTGAAGTAAAGACTGTAAGCAAGAAAGTGTGCATATTGCACCAAACTTCAGATTTGTTAAATAGCTGTTAAATGAAGTTTCAGCGTGAACTAGAGATACCCCGATAACCCGCACCTTATTCAACAAAGCCTCAAAATCGCAACCTGTTATTTGGTTAATCACAGGTACATTAACTTTAACCCAAATGCACACCAGCTACTACGGGCCATACAAGGCTTCCTTTCAAGGCCAGTACCAATCCTTCAGTAAAATGAACCCTGCTCAAAGATGTTCATACTAAGGTTACTCCATAATCAAGTGCAGGTTTTACTCGGTTCTGTCTCAGCACAATTCACTAAAACTATAATTAATTTAAGCAATATACCGCGAGAGACAGTGGGTGATGCCAGGATTTACCCACGCCTGGTGTGATGTTCAGTCACCAGCCACAGCCTTACCAACAACACACCAGAAGTGGAAAAATCCTGGCATCATTCAGCCTCGAGTGGGATATTGCTATTATACAATTGGGAACTGTGAGGATGGAATCAGAAAACTTTGATGGTTTATTTTAAATATATATACACATACATACAGCAGTTGACTTGAAGGAAAAAATAGTCCCTGCTAGAACTGTGGAGCTGGCAGGCCTGTTACTAGTGGAGGAGCAGCGGACGGGGTGTTCGCAGTAGGTGGAGCTGGTGATGTGTCAGGACAGGGAGTTAGTAGCATTGGTGGTGCTTCGGAGGTGTTAGCAGCTGGGGGACTGCTCGACCAGTAAAACTGTTACTTCAGGTAAGTCTTCTTGGAAGCCTGAATGTTTGTAGCGGCTGGTAAGGGTTCGTAATGTTAGAGAATATGTGGTCTAGGACCCTTTCGCAATTATTTTAAAGGAGCAGTCCATGTAGAGGTTTTTAAATGTACCATGTTTCTTAGCGAATGGAGATACAATGGCGGCTTTGGTGTGCGGTGTAGGAGTGATATTGATTGGATACAGGGGCATGGGGCAGCTGGTACTTTTTCCCATGGGGTACTATCAGGATTCACACATTGTAAATCCTGATAGCTAGCCAATCACAAGCCAGGATTTAACTTGCCTAGTGTATAATAATATATAGTTTACATGCAAAAAAATATGAATCAGCCGTTTTCCAAATTAAGCTCCACAGTGATACTTCCACCCCTAAATCTTTAGTTAATTTATTTCAGCTGTAAACAGTGTTTGGTTGCTTAGCAATTAACTATTAATTGGCAAGAGTTGGGAGTCTGGACCACCTGCCATTAAACAACATCCCTGTTAAGGTTTTTGGTTTTTTTTTTATGCTCCATTTATGGGGTAAAATTATGAGAAAAACACTAATGTAAACAAACATTAACACTTATACAGCGTCCCTGAAATCAGTCTCTATAAAATCTATGTACAAGGTAAAATTCCTATAAACGGTTAATTATGGCTCTCTTTAAGTTTTATGTAACATCTATTCATGCACTTCTCCATTAGGGAGTAAAAACAAATTCCCCAATCCATTATAGCAACACAATATACAGGAGTCCAACTAATGAGTTATCAAAAGTATGTGTCAAGACAGTTCTTAAGCGACTCCAACTGAAAAGCTGATGAACAAAGTCAACAGCATTATTCCTTAAATAATGGAGTCCGGCTGTTAGACTTTTGACTTTTAGAAGTGCATATTCAAGAATCATCGTGGAAGTCCATTTCATTATTTTTCCATATGTAATTTCTGTTTTTTTTTTTTTGTGGGTTTTCTCCCAACCGCTACACCCACATGTCCCCAACGTAGTGCGTGCATGTGGAGGCACACACGTGCACACCGTTCCTTCCAGTCACACCGCTGACTGCCTGCACCGGCACTGAACCTCCATTCGGTGATGGAGGGACTACGGCGGGCGATCCCACCCCTTACCTGGGAGAGGAGAGCTAATACTTGATCCTGCTCCCATCTTCCTCCCATGCTGGCACTCCGGCAGCCCGAGGTCACTCCTGAACCCGTGTCACCGTCATAGCATGAGGTGTGGCGTCCAGCGCCTCAGCCCACAATGCCACTGAGGCAGCATCCATTTCAATTTTAAAGTGCAACCAGGGACTTTATCCATTTAACGGGAGGCCCGTTTGAAGAGAGTAAATAGGGAGGAGAGGAGGCACTGTGGGTCACCTTGGAGACTGAAAAGGGCACCACAATCTGCACAGGGGTTGTGTACAGACCCCCATGTCAGGGGGAGGGAATGGACAAGGATATGATGGAAGGCATTCTTAGAATGGCAGAGAAAGGGAAGATACTGTTGATGGGAGACCTGAATATGCCATATGTTAACTGGAGCACATTTGCTGCAGCCACATCCAAGAGCAGGGCCATTCTTGATGCCCTACAGGTGGCAGGCATTAGACAGCTAGTTTCAGAACCCACTCGTGAGGGAGCAATCTTAGACCTCGTACTCTCAAACGGGGCAGTGAGAGGATCTCTGATCTAGAAGTGGGATGCCATCTGGGGACAAGTGACCATCAAACAGTGTGGTTCACATTAAACTCAGCTACAGAGTCAAGCCATACAAAAGTGAGGGTACTGGACTTTAGGAGGGCTGACTTTGGCAAGATGGGAGAGTGCCTCAGAAAAGCACTAGCAAACAGGCTAGAAGGAGGTGTGGAGCAACAATGGGGAATCATCAAAACTGCCATCACAGAGGCAGCAAGCCTTTGTGTGAAGCAAATAAACAAATCAAAATGAAAGAAAAAGCCACTATGGTTCTCAAAAGAAGTGGCTGTGAAAGTCAGAGAAAAAAAGATAGCATTCCGGAAGTATAAGGAAACACAGAAGGAGCAGGACAGAGAGCTGTACCAGTTAAGGCAGAAGGAAGCAGGAGGAAGTCAGAATAGCAAAGGCCCAAACTGAGGAAAAGATCGCCAACTCAGTTAAGAAGGGGATAAAACCTTTTATAGGTACATCAGCGAGCGAGAAAGACAAAGGAGGATAGTGAGGCTGAATAGAATGAATGGTGGTGGGCAGAGGGACAGTGAAAAGCAGGGATACTGAACGAATATTTCTGCTCAGTATTCACAAAAGAGGAGGGAAGGTGCCTAATCAATTAACAGAAGCACTCTTGATAGAGGTTGATCCCAGTCCTTTCACAGAAAAAAGGGTTCTGCAAGAACTCCTAAAACTGAAGGTGGACAAAGCAATGGGTCCTGATGGAATTCACCCAGAATTCTAAAAGAATTAAGGGAGGAACTAGTGAAACCACTAGCTACTCTTTTAATAATTCATGGGAGGATGGTGGTACCGAGGACTGGAGGAAGGCGGATGTGATTCCCTTCACAAAAGTGGGACCAAGACAGAAGCAGGAAAACTACAGACCTGTCAGTCTGACCTCTGTGGTAGGGAAAGTGATGGAGTCACTCTGAAGGAAAGAATAGTTGAGTACCTAGAGGCCAGTGGAGCACAGGACCCAAGGCAGCATGGGTTCTAGCGGAAGGTCATGTCAGATGAATCTAATAGATTTCTTTGATTGGGTGACCAAAGTAGTAGACCAGGGAGGGGCTGTGGACATGGCCTACCTAGACTTTAGCAAGGCATTTGACACAGTCCCACACAAAAGATTAATAGTCAAATTAACCAGCCTGGGAGTGGGTCCCAGGGTGGTAGCCTGGGTAAAACATTGGCTGCACAACAGGACACAGAAGGTAATTGTAAATGGAGTCCACTCTGAGGAAAGTGGGGTTACTAGTGGGGTACCGCAGGGTTCAGTATTGGGTCCAGTCCTTTTTAATGTCTTCATCAGTGACATTGCAGAGGGACTGGAAGGAAAAGTATGCCTTTTTGCAGATGACACAAAGATCTGCAACAGGGTTGATACACAAGGAGGCGTGGAGAGGATGAAAAGGGACTTGGCAAGGTTGGAGGAATGGTCAGAAGTATGGCAGCTAGGATTCAGTGCAAAGAAGTGCAAAATAATGCACCTGGGAAACAAGAACCCAGGGGAAGAATACACAATGGTGTGGAGGTAGTAACAACAACAAAAAGGAAAGGACCTGGGGTAATCATATCAGATGACCTTACGTTAGCAATCAATGTGAGAAGGCAGTAGGGAGGGCTGGGGTATACTGGGATGTATAGGAGAGGCAGCAGCAGCAGAAACAGGAAGTTGTTATCCCTCTGTACAGACAGTTGGTGAGACCCCATCTGGAGTACTGTGTCCAGTTCTGGAGACCTCATCTCCGCAAGGACATAGACAGGATAGAGGTAGTCCAGAGGAGGCAACTAAAATGGTGCAGGGTCTGCAAGAGAAGCCGTATGAGGAGAGACTAAGGGAGCTTAATATGTATACCCTTGAGGAAAGAAGGAGAGGGGACATGATAGAAACTTTTAAGTACCTCAGTGGAATCAACAAAGTCCAAGAGGTAGCATCTTTCAGAAAAAGAGACTTACAAGAACAAGGGACACAATTTAAAGATAGAAGGAGGCGGTTCAGGGGCAATGTGAGGAAGTATTATTTCACAGAGAGGGTAGGGATGCATGGAACAGCCTTCCTGAGGAGGTTAGGGGTCTAAAACTGTGGGAGATTTCAAGAATGCATGGGACAGACATAAGGCAATTCTTGTGGGGGGTAGGAAGAAATAGGCTGTTGGTTAACTAGGATCTGCGGCCTATCCTGTAGGTAGGGAAATGGGCAGACTAGATGGGCCTAGCGGTCCTTATCTGCCGTCAAAGTCTATGTTTCTATGTTAAGTGGGAAGGGGCAACAGTTTTAACCATAGATTGTTCAAATTACAGCAAACTCCATAGTACTGCAGTTCCAATAAGTTATCTTAGAAGACAATTATAAAAATATTTTGCCTGATATAAAGAAATGGAGAAGTATTGCCTCAAAGTACCTATATGACTTGCCCCCGGCTCCGTTGCTGGCTCAGGCAAAAGGAGCCGATTTTAAGAGCAGATCAAAACAATCATTTTGTCCCTCCAATTTTCATTGATAGGAACGCCACTGAGCAAACATAGCCATCATATTGTCCCTTAGATAAAGGAGTCTACTGAAATTTTGAGTACACAATTCTGTAATAACCAAGTTTCTCCAGCACTTTTACGGAGTCAAGCAAATGGAGTCACTTTTATTTTTAAAACCAATGTGACAGGACTCCGTTTCCATTTTTGAGGTTCATAACCACTAAATTATCTGCAATACAGCGCTACCAGTGCTATCCTTCTTATCCACAGTCAAGCCCTAATCAAGACTCTGTTTTCCCAATCGTCTATTCTTTTCAAAAATGTTATAGCTCCAGCCATTTTTACTCCATAAGTTCTCTGCTCTTACACTGAGTGTCACAAGCACCTGTAGAGAAATAAAACAAAAGAAACACGTTCCACTGAGCGTAGTAAGTTTATAACTTTAGAGTGGATCTGACAGACCCCAGCCCTAGGCAACCACAGCATACCTTTTAAAGGCTTAGTAAATACATTTATGCCCAAAAACACTATGAGCTTGTCTCACCAGTAGCATTCAATCATAGCAGTCGTATCACACTGTCCGATACTCTGGCTTTTCTTTCTTTCCTCTTTTCAATTCGGTGAACAGCCAGAACATAATGGAGCACCGAAAATGTTGAAAACCAACAGTCAGCCAGCGCAACCCGTCAACAATAAAAGCACATTTTGCTGCACTTTTAAGCTACAGAAAGTGCTTATCCAAAGACTGTAAGTCAAAATAACAAAGTTTCTTTCAAGAAAACTTAGCCAACGTATTTTAGCGAGGAGTCTATGAGGAACAAGAGGTCTGCAGCAGGAAGCAGAGCAGCACTGCAGCCATCTTGCCGCTGCCCCCCTCAAGGTGCTCGTATAAACACTAGTGATCATAAAAGAAACCCACACAACTTGCAAAATATTTGTATTAAAAAACAAATATTACAAAAAACATACATAAGTCCCAATTATATTACATACAAGAAATATGCAATGGGGAGCAGTGTAATACCTTAGTCATGCATGTACACTCGCGCAGTCTGACCTTGGGCACCTCACTCACTGCTTATACCTCCCATGAGGTTACCAGAGGTCAGACTGCTCTAGTGAAGATTGCTCTAGTGAAGATAAATAAGGTATCACACTGGTCCCCATTGCATATCCCTTATTTACCAGATGGAAAAACTGACAAGTATAATCACTATAAGGCAAACAAAATGTTAGAATATGTAGTTAAAATGGGTCCATCGTATGGGCTCAGTGGATACAGCTTTCATACCCTGACAGTACTAAAGGACTGATGTGTGCACTACAAAGGGAACATTTCATTTGATTATGACAACCCCCAGCTCAATTACTTTTTCTGTTACAGTTTTTTGTTCTCATCTTACATCTTCTGTAAAATTTGGCTGAATGTTGAAACTGAACAGTTTTTAATGTTTATTGTCAATGATTTTTATATGCTTGGCAAACTTCAATAAAGTATAAAAATTAAAAGACTTTTACCACTGTAACCCCTAGATGGCGCTATCCCAGGGGCTACTACCCCTGCCTGATTTGCCACTAACAGGTTGAGGGGCCTGGATCCAATGGCGGGTGCCTCCACCCAGAGGTCAGGGTTTGCAATAGTTAAACTAACTTGGTCACAGCCCTCTGGGACACTGCAACCCCTTTCTTCCCACTAGTGGCCCACACAATATATCAGAATTACCTTCACAGTATACACTTACCCCCAGGTCTGGTTCCGGCACTGGGACCTCCTGTGAAATGAGATACAGTGCAACAATCACAGTACAGTACTTTAACATAGACAAATACCTCAGGCAGTATAACTTTGCTGAAACGAGCAGCTCTGATTTATTTAGGGGGATATAACAAGGACAGGGGGAAATCAGGTTAATTAGCTTATCACTCTAATAATCTACCTATGGCTCTGTGCACAGGCCTATCCCTATCAGTTACTGTCCCTGGGTACCCAAGCCCTAGTGGCTAGTCCAAACCGTGGCAGCTGGTAGGGGCCCTTTCACACAGAAAAAGGAGAATTAAACAGTCAGCAGTACAGTAATTCCATTTGGATTTAATGTGGCAATTCAACAGGAGCAACCCTGAATTAGTACTCACGACCTCCAAATAAGATAGGGTCCTTCAATGTCAGCAGGGCTCACTTGAGGTGCACAAACCTCTTCACACATCCATATAAAAAAGCACTATACCAGGCAGGCTGCATTTGTATCCCGATCAATTACTGCACAATACCGGAGAACACACAGCAGATTCAGTTCCTGACAGACCGAGTGTAATTTCAGCAATTCCTCCAGTCTTCTACAGGGTGAGCCTGGTTTCTACTCTTCAGAGATCCTTTGATTCTTTTCACAGGACGGATTCAGTCCTAACAAGCTGCAGACCGGAACTCTGGGCCTTACACACGTTTTTGACTAAAACTGCACACTGAAAGCACAGGGCTCCTTCCTTCTTCACTGCCAAAGCTCAACTGACACTCCAACTGAAAAACCGGCACTTCCTTTGAGTTCCTCCCAGTTCTTGACTGGATTGGCTGTCACTCACAATAGACTGCTGCTGTTGGTCCAAAAGGCACTGAAGTCTAAACTACATCTCCCAGAGTCACTGCCCATACAATCCTCTTGTGGCTGGCTCAGATTATGAGTCCAAGTTCTGATTCGTCCAAGACACCATTTTAGAGCTAGCTTACCCCACACTGATTGGTCCAGTTCAGCAGTTCAAAACTAGAATGGGGAACTAGCAGACACAGTTCTGACTGCAAAGAAGCAGGTTAGACAAACTGTAATTTCATTATTACTCTAAATAATTTCTGGCAAACAGTTACATCTTTCAGATAGGTTCCCTTTGCACTCCTAGTGACTGCAAAATGAAGTGAATTGGCAGCAGCTCAAGTGGTACTCAGAGAAGCACACAGTCCCCCATACACTAATTATGTCTGCAAGCAGACAGCTCTTAAAGAGACAGTACCAGAGGCTCTAAAACACTCACTGATAAATGGCTTAAATGCAAACACCATTCAGGCTTGGAGCATTCAAGCAAGCTCCTGAAGTCTTTTAGGAACCCCCATTTGCAGGGGGTTACACCCTTCCTAGCCTGGAAAGCTTGCGTCACGTCAAGCAAGTACCCATAAGTTTTAACTGCAACCATATACATTTGCATTAGGCTCGCATATGTAATCATCAGTCAATATATCATTTTACCAAGAACACATTTCTGAAACATTGCAGTACGTCACTCTTTAACAGTATTACAAACACATTGTACCATAACTCAAGTTATTACCTCTTGTACATGAAACCTGAAGAGAGGGGCCCTTCCTATCAGTTACCTTGGGGCTGGATGGGGCAAGGGCACCATATAGAGAGGGCAACACAAGTAACTTGGAGCTAGCACTGATGCTCAGTTTGGGCAATGAGCTCGGGGACACATACACTCCTTTATGGACAACATTGAGAGGCAAGTCCACAGGCCTCCCAAGTGAATCATAACTGAGGTGCACCACAGGCTTTACAGCTCGACCAGTCTTTCTAGGGGGAACTGTTATAGTCTCTGCACTCTGAGCCTCATTTTCAGCATTGTCCTCACTTGTCAGGGGAGTCTCCATGGGGGTAGAGAGGCTAGAACTTGGGGCACTTTCAGCTCCAGGAGTTACAGTTTCTGAGTCCACAACATTTGGCCTGCATGGAGAGCTGGGACACTGGCAGTGGACTGTCAGGGCACTCAAAATACTCTTCTTGTTCGGTGTATCACCAGTCTGCCCTAATCTATCATTTCCTCCTGAAAGCTCAAACAGTTCAACCATGCACAATGATTCCATTTCATCTGATCTGATGCTTTGCACTTCACTTTCTGGGAGCATTGGCTCCGGACGAAGCTGGGGCTTGGACAGTCCAGAAGGCCCAGTTTCATCTCCAGTATTGACTAGGGATTGCCTCGAAATAATTGACTCAGTTCGTAAGAAGGATAGTATTCAAAGTCACTCTCACTTTCTTCTGATATGGACTGACAGTCATGCTCAACTGGGACTGTGCAGGGGAACACTTTAACTCTGCTTCTGTAGGTGCAGACTTCCTTGGTCTTTTCTTAGCAGCAGCTCTAGTCACTGGTCCAGAGGGGGCATCTTCTGGGGGCTCAGACTCAATCAGGATTTGTCCAATGGGCAGTAAATGATTTCTATGCATTGTTTTTACATCTTTTGAATTATTCTCAGGCCTTACTTTGTACACTGGCAGATCATCTAGTTTGCCCACTACAATGTGAGGGAGATGGTGCCATCTGTCAGCAATCTTGTGCTTGCCATGCAGTCCCAGATTTCTTAGCAATACCCGATCTCCCTCCTGGAGTTCCTGTGCTTTCACCTTTATCATACCTTTCTTTGTTGGCCAGATTTCTTTTGCAGCCATGGTTTGAGCCAGTTGGAATGCATGAGTTAGCTGGGCCTTTAACTTTTGCACATACTGTAAATAGTTGTCAGCTTGAACCCCAACAGGAGAGACCCCAAAACACACATCTACTGGTAGTCGAGCTTCTCTTCCAAACATCAGGCGGTGGGGGAGAATCCAGTGGCATCACTTTGGTGCAGTTATAAGCATGTACCAGGTGCTAATTTGTTGGCTCCATCTAGGCTTGTCCTTTGGGTGCAGGGTGCCCAGCATATCTAGCAAAGTGCGGTTGAAACGTTCAGGCTGTGGGTCCCCTGGGGTGGTAAGGAGTGGTTCTGGACTTTCACTCCCCACAGAGAAAGCATCTCTTTGATCAGGCGACTCTCAAAGTCTCTCCTTGATCAGAATGGATTCTTTGTGGAGCCCCATAGTGAACAAAAAGTTTTCTACAAGTACTTTGGCCACAGTGGATGCTTTCTGGTCTTTGGTGGGAAAGCTTGGGCATATCTCGTGAAATGGTCAGTGACCACCAGCACATTACTGATATTTCTTTGATCTGACTCCAAACTTAGAAAATCAATACAGACCAACTCCATGGGTGCACTGGTGGTGATGTTAACAAGGGGCAGCCCTCTGGCAAAGCTCTCTGTAAGCAGCGACTACAAGTTCGAATGTGTTGCTCACATCAGCCCCCATCTTAGGCCAATAGAATCTGGATCTCACCAAGTCAAGTGTTCTGTCTATACCAAGGTGCCCCATGTGGTTGTGCAAGGACCTCAGTACTGAGTCTCGAAAGGCAGTGGGCAGCACTAGTTGTTGTTTGTCTACTTGTCCCCTCTGTCTACTGTTTCTCTGTATAACAGTTTATTGATCAGTTTCAACTTAGGACCTTCTTTGTATAACAGTGCAGTTCTCAAATCAGTGGAGCGTAATTTGGACACATCTTTCCTGCATAGAGGGCTTCTAAAGCTGCTTTGATCATGGGATCGTGGGATTGAGCCCGCCGAATACTGTCATTGTCCAGCTGAGGCAGTGCACCAATGTCTATTGCAGAAAGTGGCAATAAGCAGCAGGTATGCAATTCTCAGAGGCTCCCAAGCAATCCACCATGCAGTCCACTCGTCCGTGGACATTTGTTCCTCCCTGTCAAACTTCCGGCAGAGTGCCCGAATGTCAGGTTCTGCCAATCGGACCCAATCATTCTGGGAACAGGCCTCCGGGAGAGACATCAGCATCTATGTGGTTCAGACCTGCTCGGTATTCGAGAGCATAGTCATATGTAGATAATGCAGAAAGCCACCTATGGCCAGTGGCATCCAACTTAGCTGAGGTCTGCACATAGGTCAAAGGATTATTGTCAGTTTTACTAGTATTTTAGCCCCATACAAGTACTCATGGAATTGGTCAACAATAGCCCACTTCAAAGCTAGGAACTCTAACTTATGTACAGGATAGTTCTTTTCGGATGGGGTCAGGCTTCTACTGGCAAAGGCCACTGGTCTCAGGCCATTCTGTGCTCTTGGTACAACAATGCCCCAACCCTTGCAAGCTAGCATCAGTGTGCAGGACGTAAGGTTTTCTTGGATCGGCATAGGCCAGCACTGGAGCATGGGTAAGTTGATATATGATCTCATGAAAAGCAGTCTCACAATCAGGAGTCCAGCGGGCCTCAAATACTTCACTCGGATGAAAATACACTCTTTCAGTCTTGAGGGACGCTGACTTTTGGTATTTTTTGTGGGTTGGGGGATACCCTTGAGTAAGGTTAAGTAAAGGGCGGATCACTCTTGAATAGTCCTTGATGAAGCGCCATAATAACCACAGAATCCCAGGAATCTTTGCAGTTCTTTAGATTTTGGGCTGTGCCAGGTGGTCAAGGCCTCAACTTTACTTGGGTCGGTCTCTATTCCTCGGTGGATACTATGTGTCCCACATACTTTACTGATGTTTGAAAGAATTGACACTTATCAATGGACAGTTTAAGGCCAAAGTCCTCCAGTCGGTCCAATACCTTAAATAATCTGCTCTCATGTTCCTCCAGTGAGCTGCCAAACACAATAACATCATCTAGGTATACCAGGCACTCTAGTAAGTTCATGTCCCCACTGCACGCCCATCAATCGTTGAAAAGTGGCTGGGGCACCTGAAATCCCTTGAGGCATCCTCATGAATTCATAGAAGCCAAGCGGACAGATAAAGGCCGCTCTTCTCACGGTCCTCTGGGGCCATCGGGATCTGGTAGTACCCACTGCGGAGATCCAGCACAGAGAACCACTTGCTCGCTTAGGCAGTCCAAAGCATCCTGAATGCGGGCATTGTGTACTGATCAGGGATAGTCCGCGGTTTAAGGTGCGATAATCCACACACCCTTACTGTTCCATTCTTTTCCTCACTACCACAATGGGGAAGCATAAGGGCTTCTGGATTCTTGTATTACACCAGCAGCTAACATCTCTTGCAGATGCCGTCTCACATCATCTATGTCAGCAGGTGCCAGGCGTCGAGACCTCTCACGAAATGGTCTTTCGTCATGCAGCCGGATATTGTGCTCAGCTCCTTGCACGCATCCTACATCCCATTCCTTTAAAGAAAACACCTGGTCTCTCTGGGCAAGCTTCTCACTGATCCTCACTTTCCATTCAGCTGGCAGCGGGGAGTCACGAAATCAAACAAGTCAGGCGTTACTCTGTCATTCTTCCTTGAACTCTTGCTGCTGGGTAGCACTGCAGTGTCTGCACAATGCACATTAGCCAGGATGCAACCTCTGTTTACTCGAATGTCTCTTTCAGACACATTATGAACTTGGACCATTACCCTTCTGGCATAAGCATGGGCTCTAGCGGGCAAAATACTAGGCTTGACCAGCAGTCCCTCTGGCAATTTTCCATCGCCGGTGCATCCAACATTAATATTTTATTCTTAACATCCTTTCTGATACGGACCTCTCCCTGTAAGGTACACTGGGCATTTGGCGCCAGGATCAGAGACTCAGGATCCTTCTTCCATACAATTCCGACCGGTTCCTCTGGTTCTGTTTTTTCAGCATCTCTCTGTGCCTCATAGGCCTTCTTAATTAAAGCCGGAACTCTTAAAGCTCTACTAGTCTTTGACCCCTGTTTTTCATAACACAACTGTGCCAGCCTTCCGAACATATGAGCATTTGTTCCAATCAACAAAGGGACACCATCATACAGTCCAGTGGGGACACACTAAGGCTAGGGTCTCTACTTGTTCGGCCACTCCAGCCACGGAGGTGGGGAAAGACAGCCAAATTCGGATATACCGGAATAGGGGTAGGCCTTCTCATAACCCCATACATGCAGTCCTTCTAATGGTTGTAAGGGACGTCTGACAAATGCTTCTGATACCAATCCTGGAACATAATTGTCACTTGGAGCCACTGTCTAATACAGCTCTTGTAGACACTCCATTCACCTTTACAGTGGTCTCCATGGAGGACCCACTATTCTGGACCAGTCTGGAGAGCAGTAGTGGGGGCCTGGGCAACTGACCTTGCCACAAAGGGCGTGAATTAGCATTTTGGTGCCCTCACTGGGATCATGTCGTGCACCTCTTAACCACTGATTTCTTCTCCGAAGCTCTCCTTGTAGCCTATATGCAACTTTGTCAGTGTCTTTTGGGGACTGGCATTCCCTTTTCATGTGCCCATCTTTCCCACAATTATAGCAAAACATACTTTCTGGAGTTTGAGCTGGCAAGGCGCCACACTGGGAGCCAAGGGGGGGTATTACTAACTGGAAACCTGGTGCCATCTCTGTCTGCGGCGTGATAAGCATTTGGAGACATCTCGTCAGTTTCTCCACTTCCATGGTCAAGGAATTGAGTTTGGAGCTGTTATCAGCAGGAGATACATGGGTGGGTACCCCCACCCCCACAGCAGATGCAGTCGGATATAGGTCAGGGCCCGTACTTGCAGGCGTGGCTTTCATAAAGGGACTGTTTTTGAATTCCCGGATCTCTCTCAACAGTTCGCCCCATTGTGGCATATCTTTTCCTTGTCAGAGCACTCATTGACTGTCAACCTCTGCCCTGAACTTCACTTGATGGGTCACCCTCAGTCACTCGGGTCGTAGCCACAGCTGTTGGTGCAGGTACCTCCGAGGCGCCTTTCTCAACTCCTCGAATTTCTCTCATTAACTCATCATAGGAGGGTGGGGATTCCAGTCGATTTGCCAGGCGTAACTGAAGCAACAGCAGTTCTGAAAGGGGCAGACTTAAGGATTCTGTCCAGTCTGGTTCGGTCCAGTTCAATCGCTGGCAAACTACCCTTTCTGAGGCATTCTTGCAACAATTTTTCCAGCCGAGAGACATACACGGACAAAGCTCCTTGGTACTGTTGTGCATTTCTTACTCTCCACCATAGGTCCTCATCAGAATCTGGGCTCCCATACACATTCTCCAAGGCCTCAAGATAGGCCTGTGCAGTCGCTTCAGGGTTACTGGCCCGTTTAGCACGGATGGTAGCCAGGGCAGGACCTCGGAGGCTCTCACTAACCCTCTTTCGCCGCCTTCCGAGCATTGCCATTCTAGCACTTGGGGGCAACATAGTCTATCCAGGTCTTCCCAGTCATCCTCCCTTGGGGGTGGGAGGTGCCAGAGAAGATCCTCAACCTTCGTAAGAGTCGTGACTAATGGCAGGTGCAGAAATAGGAGTCTGCATTGGTTCAGCCACCATTACGGGCACTGGAGCAGGAGAGGGTGTTGGGGAGGAACACCCCAGGTGGCAAGAATAGTTTCTTCAAGTCCTCCACAGTTTCCCTCTCCCAGCAACCATTCAGCAAATTTCTCCTCAAAGTTTCAGATAGTGGTGGGGGCTGTTCCCCCAGGTCTTTACTGTCCTTAGTTATCACTCTCCAAGCAGTGAGGGCTCCCTCTGGGGTAATGGTCTGTGGCACTTTGGAGCTATCTATGGGATCCTTAAACTCTACTAGGGCCAGGAAAGTGTGGGTGAGCAGATTAGCATGCCGGCCCACCACCACAGGGTTTTGTAAACCTTCCACCTTGGAAAGTACTCCCTGCACAGTGTCCGTATTGATACCCAGGGGGATGTCCAGGATAAGCATAGCATTTTGGGGGTCGATCTCCTCCCCAGTACACCACTCCACCAGCCGGTGCACAGCCACTTCTGTCGGGGTACCCATTTTTTTCTTAACAGTGGTTCAGAATATGGCCACTAGAGGACACACAATCCCAGCGGTGAGCCTCCAAGATGTAACCCCTAGATGGCGCTATCCCAGGGGCTACTACCCTGCCTGATTTGCCACTAACAGGTTGAGGGGCCTGGATCCAATGGGGTGCCTCACCCAGAGGTCAGGGTTTGCAAGAAGTTAACTAACTTGGTCACAGCCTCTGGGACACTGCAACCCCTTTCTTCCCACTCAGTGGCCCACACAATATATCAGAATTACCTCACAGTATACACTTACCCCCAGGTCTGGTTCCGGCACTGGGACCTCCTGTGAAATGAGATACAGTGCAACAATCACAGTACAGTACTTTAACATAGACAAATACCTCAGGCAGTATAACTTTGCTGAAACGGCAGCTCTGATTTATTTAGGGGATATAACAAGGACAGGGGAAATCAGGTTAATTAGCTTATCACCTAATAATCTACCTATGGCTCTGTGCACAGGCCTATCCCTATCAGTTACTGTCCCTGGGTACCCAAGCCCTAGTGGCTAGTCCAAACCGTGGCAGCTGGTAGGGCCCTTTCACACAGAGAAAAGGAGAATTAAACAGTCAGCAGTACAGTAATTCCATTTGGATTTAATGTGGCAATTCAACAGGAGCGACCCTGAATTAGTACTCACGACCTCCAAATAAGATAGGGTCCTTCAATGTCAGCAGGGCTCACTTGAGGTGCACAAACCTCTTCACACATCCATATAAAGAAAGCACTATACCAGGCAGGCTGCATCTGTATCCCGATCGAATTACTGCACAATACCCGGAGAACACACAGCAGATTCAGTTCCTGACAGACCGGAGTGTAATTTCAGCAATTCCTCCAGTCTTCTACAGGGTGAGCCTGGTTTCTACTCTTCAGAGATCCTTTGATTCTTTTCACAGGACGGATTCAGTCCTAACAAGCTGCAGACCGAACTCTGGCCTTACACGTTTTTGACTAAAACTGCACACTGAAAAGCACAGGGCTCCTTCCTTCTTCACTGCCAAAGCTCAACTGACACTCCAACTGAAAAACCGGCACTTCCTTTGAGTTCCTCCCAGTTCTTGACTGGATTGGCTGTCACCACATAGACTGCTGCTGTTGGTCCAAAAAGGCACTGAAGTCTAAACTACATCTCCCAGAGTCACTGCCCATACAATCCTCTTGTGGCTGGCTCAGATTATGAGTCCAAGTTCTGATTCGTCCAAGACACCATTTTAGAGCTAGCTTACCCCACACTGATTGGTCCAGTTCAGCAGTTCAAAACTAGAATGGGGAACTAGCAGACACAGTTCTGACTGCAAAGAAAGCAGGTTAGACAAACTGTAATTTCATTATTACTCTAAATAATTTCTGGCAAACAGTTACATCTTTCAGATAGGTTCCTTTGCACTCCTAGTGACTGCAAAATGAAGTGAATTGCAGCAGCTCAAGTGGTACTCAGAGAAGCACACAGTCCCCCATACAACTAATTATGTCTGCAAGCAGACAGCTCTTAAAGAGACAGTACCAGAGGCTCTAAAAACACTCACTGATAAATGGCTTAAATGCCAAACACCATTCAGGCTTGGAGCATTCAAGCAAGCTCCTGGAAGTCTTTTGGGAACCCCCATTTGCAGGGGGGTTACACCACTACCAGTTATTTACCCAGTATGGCCCACCTGAAATACAACCTATTATACTGTGTGGTTTGATACTGCTGTGTATAGAATTCTGGCTCCTCACAGATGTCATACCATTGTTATGATATAAAATGCCATTGTACCATTGTTCTGACTTAACATGGATGGGTAAACAACTGTAAGTACCATGAGTGTCCCTCTCCAACAATTCTTAACTGATTTTTTTTTTTTTTTTTGGTAAAAACAATTTTTTAAATTAACTTTTCTGCCATTTACCCACATCCCCCACCTGTGCCCTCCCATGGCTACAAGTCAGCCCTGTCAGATGATCTGAGCCCCAAAGACCAGCTTAACTACTGCCAACATGATTGACCCTTCGTAGCGAGGGTATTCAGAGGTGGCCAACCCCCTCCCCCGGGGCTCAATTCGATGGCTGGTCTTTGTGCTGGGTGGACTGTTGCTGCTAGGTTTGAGTGTCTCACAGGGCAGGGCTAGTCATCCTGCCAGACCTGGCTTTTTTCTTGTTCTCTCACCCCGAGACACCAACATCAGCTTGTTGCACATCCACGCAACAGACATGCCTGGAGCTACAGTCTGTGAGTCTCCCCTTCCTTTACTGCCACTTTGCCTCCCACTGCCCACTGTGCTCCCTCTGGAGGTGCTGTCAGAGCAAGAGTCACTCTGCCTTTACCTTGGTATGGATGTGATGAGGGAAATCGGAGTAGTAACAACATGCTGCCACATGGCGGTGGTGGGGGTGGTAGTGGGGGGTTGAGGGGTGATTGAGGAATTACAGTTACCAATAAGGTAACTGTAAGTACAGCAGAGGACTGTGTAGCAAGAGGGTTTCAAATTCTGCCCCCCCCCCCATTTACTGGGATGGGTAATATATACTGGTATGGTAATATATATGGTTTGAGTGACAGCATAGAAAGTATGGCAAATGTGGGCTTGACCTATATGCACGGTGACAAACCTTCTAAAATAACAGGGGAAAAGGGGGGGGGGTCGACCTTTATGCAAGGTTGACTTCTATGGTTTCTAGTTGTAGTGATGGTATGCAACAAACACTGAAGCAACACTTGAAAAACCCACCACGAACAAAGGCAGATTGAAGTATAATTATTTAATTATGTGCTCCCATTACACACAGTGGACTTGCGGAATAAAGCCCTGGCACTTCATCCACAAAGTCTTTGTAGGGGGGGTTATGTTCCAGAAATTATATCCACAGAACTTTCCTTGCTGGCTTAGTAGTTGTTCAATCCCACAGTACCTGACACTTCCAACTATAAGCCTCTATAAAGCCACAGAACTAACTGGTATCTCTTGGGAAAATAAACATTGAGCATAAAATGTTAAATGATGTACTAGGCGCCTTTCAAACTATAATTACAGCATCCTGTTGCATAACCCTAGAAAATGTCACTGAGCACAACTACCAAGTTCCCAGTGGTGTCATGGGACCCAGAGTTTCAGTTGTTCCTTTTCATGGCTTGCCTGAGGTGTCAGTTTTATTGCAGTGGAAGGAAAGCTGCAGAGGGCATGTGACTTTGTGATGATGCAGTGAAAAACATACCAACTCTGCAAACCGGTGCATGTTTCTGTATCTTTATTTATTTATTTATTGTATTCAATTTTGTTAACTGGGTAGGCCCATTGAGCCCCAAAGGTCCCTTTTTCAGGGGCGACCCGGATTTAGTTACAGAGGATACAGGTACGAAAGTGGACATGACATAATACATCATCACAATAGGAAGAAATTCAAGTACAGAAATTGTGCAGAACCTGCAGCAAAATTAGTTACAGGCAAAGACAACATAGCGTAAGAGGTAGCAGTACAATACTCTGGAGAGGACTACACTAAGAAGAGTCAAGGGTAGACAGTACAGGGAAGGGCGAGATCTTGTTATGTATGGATATAATCATATTTGTTTTCCTGCAGTCTATGAACAATATGTATGTTACTGTGATTTATTTCTGTCAAATCAAGATCCCTGCAGGAAACCCAGTTTTGAAGCTTCCTAGATGGCGGGCTCTGAACCACAGTCCCCTCAATTCTACTTTAAAGCTGTTTTGGTCAAAGACACCTCAAGATACATCAGTAGGGTATTTGGTAAAACTAGGTGTGGGAGTGATTCGATTGATATGAAACTTCTTGCCCTGGTAGTAGAGGAACTTTCCTGCCCAATCACTAGAATTTGTAACTTTTCCCTGCGCTACTCGCAGTTCCTCGAGGTGGAAATCTGCACTGGTTACACCAGTTTTAACGGAGACTGACAAGCCTGGCCAGTTACAGACTTATTTCTATTCTCTCATGGACACGAGCAGCTATTGACTCCTGGACATTGTGGTTCTTAAAATTTGACCACACTTTAGGACCCTCTCTTCTTCCTATAGTAAGTGTGCATGCTTGCAGGTGCCCTGGGGATACCCAGTGACACGTGGTCACCTGTGTCACCAAGAGGCACTAATGCCAAGCTTCTCCTAGGTGTCACTAGTAGAGCAGCAACATGGAGACTCCTCATCCCTGGAGGTGAGCATCTAGAGAGATAAAGAACCTTTGTGCGCAACCACTGAGGCAAGGGTTACCCCAAAGGGCATTTGGCTAGGAAGCCAAGTTTCAACAAAACACAAAATCACACATGCCCACACAATGCAAAGCATCATGGGCTGCATATGCAAATCACCACAGAATGTTATGCTGGTTCAACTTTAAGCAGAATTGCATGGTGTATACCTTCCCTGCTGACCTCTGCTCCTGACCTCCTGACCTCCCAGGCTTGTGACTAATAATGTCACAGTATTAAATTCTCATAGTATCAGAAGTCACAGTATTAATGCCATGGGCAATTTCTCATACTGTAATAAGCAAGGGGTCATGATATATACCACAATTTTCAAGCCTTTCATGTTTTTTTTTTGTACTCACAGAACAGTGGCTCTCAGAATGGTCCATAAATCCAGAGACGCTGTGTGTAGGTTAAAACATTTATTTAAAAATCCACGAACAGACAGCAACACCAGCTCACACACCCCTCCAGCTTGCAGGTCCAAAGTTTTCGTGCCACACAAAGCGCTTTTTCAAGGGTCTTGAAAAAGCCCTTTGTGTGGCATGAAGACACTGGGCTCGATTCTCAAAGAGCCCTTAGAGTGATGCAAGCTGCCGCCAAAGGCAGACTGCATCAAAGCCTGGTGCACCAGGGACCCTGCACCTAAGATTCTCTATTGGGCAGGGTCCCAGCGGCAAAGTCTCGCGGCTTGCGGCAACCCTGGCATTGTGCCAAACAGACGGTGCATCCTGAAGATGGGCTGCAAGCTGTGGGGCAGCTGTGCGCCACTCTAGCCAGCCCCTAGTGGCTAGTGGCCCCCCGATCCCCAATGTCCCTGTAATTAATGAAGTAAAATACCCAATGGTGGTATAGTGGCCCCCTCTCCCTGATCCACAATGTCCCTGTAATTAATGAAGTAAAATACCCCATGGAGGTATAGTGGTCCCCCTCCCTGGTCCCTGATGTCCCTGTAATTAATGAAGTAAAATACCCCATGGTGGTATAGTGGTCCCCCTCCTTGGTCCAAGATGTCCCTGTAATTAATGAAGTAAAATACCCCATGGTGGTATAGTGGTCCCCCTCCCTGGTCCCCAATGTCCCTGTAATTAATGAAGTAAAATACCCCATGGTGGTTTAGTGATCCCCCTCCCTGGTCCCCGATGTCCCTGTAATTAATGAAGTAAAATACCCCATGGTGGTATAGTGGCTCCCTTCCCTGGTCCCCGATGTCCCTGTAATTAATGAAGTAAAATACCCCATGGTGGTGTAGTGGTCCCCTTCCCTGGTCCCCGATGTCCCTGTAATTAATGAAGTAAAATACCCCATGGTGGTATAGTGGTCCTCCTTCCTGGTCCCCGATGTCCCTGTAATTAATGAAGTAAAATACCCCATGGTGGTATAGTGGTCTCCCTCCCTGATCCCCGATGTCCCTGTAATTAATGAAGTAAAATACCCCATGGTGGTATAGTGGTCCCCCTCCCTGATCCCCGATGTCCCTGTAATTAATGAAGTAAAATACCCCACAGTGGTATAGTGGTCCCCCTCCCTGGTCTCCGATGTCCCTGTAATTAAGTAAAATACCCCACGGTGGTATAGTGGTCCCCCTCCCTGGTCCCCGATGTCCCTGTAATTAATGAAGTAAAATACCCCACGGTGGTGTAGTGGTCCCCCTCCCTGGTCCCCGATGTCCCTGTAATTAATGAAGTAAAATACCCCACGGTGGTATAGTGGTCACCCTCCCTGGTCCCTGATGTCCCTGTAATTAATGAAGTAAAATACCCCACGGTGGTGTAGTGGCCCCCCTCCCTGGTCTCCGATGTCCCTGTGATTAATGAAGTAAAATACCCCATGGTGGTATAGTGGTCCCCCTCCCTGGTCCCCGACGTCCCTGTAATTAATGAAGTAAAATACCCCATGGAGGTATAGTGGTCCCCCTCCCTGGTCCCTGATGTCCCTGTAATTAATGAAGTAAAATACCCCATGGTGGTATAGTGGTCCCCCTCCTTGATCCCCAGTGTCCCTGTAATTAATGAAGTAAAATACCCCATGGTGGTATAGTGGTCCCTCCTGGTCCCCGATGTCCCTGTAATTAATGAAGTAAAATACCCCATGGTGGTATAGTGGCTCCCCTCCCTGGTCCCCGATGTCCCTGTAATTAATGAAGTAAAATACCCCATGGTGGTGTAGTGGTCCCCCTCCCTGGTCCCTGATGTCCCTGTAATTAATGAAGTAAAATACCCCACGGTGGTATAGTGGTCCCCCTCCCTGGTCCCCGATGTCCCTGTAATTAATGAAGTAAAATACCCCATGGTGGTATAGTGGTCCCCTCCCTGGTCCCCAATGTCCCTGTAATTAATGAAGTAAAATACCCCATGGTGGTGTAGTGGTCCCCCTCCCTGGTCCCTGATGTCCCTGTAATTAATGAAGTAAAATACCCCATGGTGGTATAGTGGTCCCCCTCCCTGGTCCCCGATGTCCCTGTAATTAATGAAGTAAAATACCCCATGGTGGTATAGTGGTCCCCCTCCCTGGTCCCCAATGTCCCTGTAATTAATGAAGTAAACACCCCATGGTGGTGTAGTGGTCCCCTCCCTGGTCCCTGATGTCCCTGTAATTAATGAAGTAAAATACCCCATGGTGGTATAGTGGTCCCCCTTCCTGGTCCCCGATGTCCCTGTAATTAATGAAGTAAAATACCCCATGGTGGTATAGTGGTCCCCCTCCCTGATCCCCAATGTCCCTGTAATTAATGAAGTAAAACACCCCATGGTGGTATAGTGGTCCCCCTCCCTGATCCCCGATGTCCCTGTAATTAATGAAGTAAAATACCCCACGGTGGTATAGTGGTCCCCCTCCCTGATCCCCAATGTCCCTGTAATTAATGAAGTAAAATACCCCACGGTGGTATAGTGGTCCCCTTCCCTGGTCTCCGATGTCCCTGTAATTAAGTAAAATACCCCATGGTGGTATAGTGGTCCCCTTCCCTGGTCCCCAATGTCCCTGTAATTAATGAAGTAAAATACCCCACGGTGGTGTAGTGGCCCTCCTCCCTGGTCTCCGATGTCCCTGTGATTAATGAAGTAAAATACCCCATGGTGGTCTAGTGGTCCCCTTCCCTGGTCCCCGACGTCCCTGTAATTAATGAAGTAAAATACCCCATGGTGGTATAGTGGTCCCCCTCCCTGGTCCCCGATGCCCCTGTAATTAATGATGTAAAATACCTTGTGGTGGTATAGTGGCCCCTCTCCCCGATATTAATGTATAAATAAAACCCTGGTGGTCTAGTGGACCCCCCACCTGGCAGTACCCTACCACCCCGCATCCTCCCATCCCATAACCGAGCCGGCAACTGGCACAGCCCACTGCTCACCACCATGGCCAGCCGCCAACTGAGCTCTCAAAGAGCGCATACTGTATATAGATCGGGGCGAGGGGGCACTATATCACCACAGGATATTTTACTTCATTAATTATGGGGACATCGGGGAGGGGGGGCCACTATCCTACCACCGAGTATTTTACTTCATTAATTATGGGGACATCGTGCATTGGGGAGGGGGGCCACTATATCACCACCAGGTATTTTACTTCATTGGTTATACCATATACCTAGATGCAGAACAAAATACGGAGATTTGACTTTGTCTGTTATTGTTTCATGTAGTTGGAAATTGATCTGGGAAAAAAATGTGACTTAAACGTATTAATGCCACCTGCATGATTTAGGGCCTACCACACAATTTAGGGCCTCCCTTGCTAGTGTTCTCAACCTCATTGGGTGTGAGACTGCCTGACCGTCCAGAGTTTTAAAGCTTTTTTATTTAGTTTGGCATACACAGATTTTTAGGCTGCCATCATAATTTACAGAGTTTTAAATTGTTGGATTGTATTACTTTAATTGATTTGCTTTGATTATTTATTATGTGTTCTATATATGTAAAAGTGCCTTGGTTATGAGAAAGGTGCTTTTTTATAAATAAAGACTGATTTGAGTTGAGTTATTTCACAAGCATTGGAACTGTTTTGGATGAATTACTAGACGCAATTGTATGATGCTGATTTTACTGACTTTGTATTTTGTGTTTTTTTTTGTACCTTTTGATATGAAACTAAATGTGTGTTATGTCAATGTATTTTATCTGTGTATGGACGCAATTGTAAATGAGAGTTTGCTCTCAACTTGCTGTCCAATAAATGAGATTGAGATTGAATTATGAGGGACATTGGGAATTGCGGCACATTACCATAAAAAGGTAAACTCTCCCACTGGAGAATTTTCAAGTACCCCGGTCTAAGGGTACTAAAATTTGTCCATCTCAGAGAATTCTGAGAATCCCGCATTAGGGGATACAGCAGCCTGTGTCGGCCGCAAGCCATTCTGTGCCATACAGTAGCCCATTTTTGGGCACACAGGAGGCACAAGATCTGTTTCGGGCAGGTAGCCTGTGGTTGATGCAGGCTGCCAATGAGAATCACTACCGGTGCATCTTTTGGTGCAAGGGGCACTTTGTGCCATTCTTTGTGGAGTAAGCCCTTTGCACCATGCTGGGAGCGTTGAGAATCAAGCCCATTCTGTGTCTGTCTGTCTGTCTGTCTTTCTATGTGTACAAAAACATTGAGCTTATAAGTAGTTCAGGAGAAGGAATTAGATTATTAATAGTTCATTCTTGAAATCTGCAGTGGGTGATAACATATTGCAGATTATATTTAGGTTTATAGAAGTGCTGTTGAAAACTTGCCATTCTTCTAGGTAACCCAGATGGCATCATTTGCAGTATCTGTGGTGCACCCGCATGTCAGGCAGTACAGCGACCGACCTACTTCTTTGCACAGAATGAGGGTGGGCACAGCCTATGGAACTCCCATGTCTAGGTGTATGGTATTATGCTTGCTGAAAGCCCCTTGCATTCAACATTTTGGGTTGCTTTAATTTGCGGTTGTTGAACTGAAGGTTGGTATTTGAGTTGCCAGGACTTAGGCACTTTAAGTAGTTGAACAAAGACTCAAATGCTAGACTTCAAGATCTTAATTCTTTTCTCATGGGACTATGACAAAGTTTATTTGCACAGACAGGTTTAGGACCAAGGACCCCAGTTCAACAGTTCACAGGCAGTTCATTTCTGTACACAGGTTTTCATGGGTAACCATCTCCACCCCAAATGTCTTGGCTAAATAGCACGCCTTCTGCTGCAGTGCATGTTAACCCTGTCATGCTCCCAGCAGTTTTCACTCTCACTATGGCATCTGACACTCCCTGTACTTTTCCTTTTGCCAGCAAGGTGCTTATGAATGGCCTCTCCGTGCTTGTCAGGCAGTGTGTCCAGGGATTCCCTATCCCTCTCTGTGCTAGATCCATGCTTCCTTACTTGACTTCACTGTGAAGGCTTTATATCATTAAGCAGGGTGCTGCTTTAAACAATGGTGACTTCACTTACAGTCTGTTGCAGTATGCTGACAGGGTGCCCTGATCGTATAGAATGCCCTTTCTTTTTGCCCAAGGAGGCCGTCAGGGTTGGCACTTCCCTTGCCAAACTACCTGGCTCTCCTTCACTAGTGGATGCCAGACTGGCTCACTGGGTATCCCTTGCCCTGTGCTTCGGTGCATCACTCTGTTCAGACTCTCTCTGCTCTAACTCTCCCTGTTAAGGTAAGGTAGGGAAGGTATTTATTCATATTGCTCCCCATCCACACAGCTCAGTGCACTTCACAGTGTTCAGGCCATTTGCAATAAATACATGTAAAACAACAATATAAATCAATACATTAATAACTAACCAAAAATGCCAGGTGAAGTAAAGGTCATCAGATAGTGTGGGAGCTCACTGCTACTCTGTCCTGACTTTGTTCGTTACCTTGGAGTCCTGAAGATTCAGTGAGTACAGAGATAAACTATCTTTGTTTTGGGCTGTATTGGAGATTTATGGAATTCCCACCATACCTGCACCAGAGGAAGAGCAATAAATCAGAAATAGTTTCATGCTGGCAAATTGTTTACTCCTGCAGCAGAATCACCGTTCAAGGCACACTGACAGTCAATAATTAACTACCACCAGCAGTAAGGTTAATCTTCACCTGTAAGAGACTCAGAGGTCACGCTGTTGGGTCAAGAGTGGCCACCCTCACAACAGCAAGAGAGGGAGCTCCTCCTCTCCTTGGATGTCTTTGTCTTTAGACTAGGACTATTGTTCTAGGAAATATGGATCCCATATACTTCTTAGTGCTCACTAATGTCACAGTTTATGTCGTGGCTCCAGTGTACTTGCAAATGCGGGTGCAAGCGTATGGCTGTCGCAGTACAATGAAGGGGGGCTGTAGTTTGCAGGCAGTGAATGCAAATATTGGTACGGCATAACATTCTGCAACAGCACCATTGTCAGTGGCTGTAAAGAGTGCATTAGTGCCCTTTGTTCTCTGTGATCCCCACTGTACTCCAGGGATAGCAGATAGGACAGATCGAAGCAGTGAGTACAGGTGGGTTTGTCAACTCAGGAACTGGAGGGAGTGCAGACAGGGGCCTGAAGACAGATGATCAAGCAATGAGTTGGTGTCTGCAAAAGGTTTTTTTTGGAGGGGGTCTTTTGTACATGAAGTGTGAAGTGTTTGAAAGTGCAATGAGTGTCTGTGAGGTGGATGCTGGGGGCTTGAGGGTGCAGTGAGTGTTGAAGGGGAGTCATGTGAGCATTGGATGCTGGGTAAGGTTTACTGTGTGCAGTGGGTGTTGAAGGGTTACTGAAAGATCGGGATACTCTAAAGGATGGTTTGGGGTGGCCCTACCACAATTCCATGCAAATTGCCAGTGATCACTCACTTGATTGTACCTATCGGTTGAGCCACAGATGAAACCGCATGCCATAGAAAGATAGAAAATTGCCAGCAGTAGGTCTGATGATCTAACCAGTCTGGTGGTACATGTCCTCTAGGGTTCATTTTTTTAAAATGTATCCTCCTTATTTGCTCCCAACTGGCTCCTGTCTGAACTCCCCCAGCCCGTCAGCCAACTTCCCGGGACTTACCCACTTTGATGTGTCCTCTGCCACAAGACTCGTGTCTGAAGGACCCAGTCATCAGCGAGGGGCCTTCGACGAACTTCCATCTTCCAGCTGCAGCCAAAGGAGTTTATTGCTCCATTTACTCTTCTGGGGCCCACGTGTGTACAATTACGTGATGTGCATGCTCCGCTTCCACGGAGATGCCCTCAGCAGCAAGGACTAGGGAGCCCTTCCACTGATCTCCCACTGCGCTGGTGCCCACATTCCTCTGGGTGGCAACCAACCAGCAGGACTCACAAGCCCCCCAACATGGAGAAGACCTGTCAAGGAACAGTCTATCCTTTCTCCCCTGGCCAATCTCTAAGTGAATCATCTCACCAGTGTGGGCCCACCCCATCACTGGGTCAGCCCTCCTCTAGAGGTTTATGACAATCCTTCCCCCACCTCGACTTCTTCAGCTCCCTTGCCAAGCTTCTATCCCACATCCCTTTGAATCCCTCCACCGTTGTACTGTCTCAAGCCTGTTTATGTCCTTCCTGAGATGAGTGTTCCAAAACTGCACACAGTACTTATTGTGCAATCTCACCAGGGTTCTGCAGAGTGTAACATGGGTTATCAAGTGGCTGGTCATTGGTGATCAGCATAGAGCCTCTTTAATATCGGGCCTTGTGCATCTAAATTACAACTGCCTTGTATTTGTGTTGTGACACAGGGTTTCTTCTGGCTCATGCATATCTAGTGTACATGAACTGGCCTGCTTTGCCCCAGAGTCTGTTCTTTTCAATATGGGGACCTGTGTTTTCAAGAAAAAAAATGCCCCTCACACTGGCTGCATGGTGCTACTTAGTGCACTGACAACTCCAGATCTCTTCTGGAGTCCCTCAGCAGAAGTGGAGGTCAGCAGGGAGGGCTGTTACTGTTGACCTGGACATTTTGCTTCTGGGGGTTAATGGGTTTGGGAAAGCTGCTCCTCAAACAACATCTATGGAAGGCCTGCTGGTGGTACTGCTGGTGGCACTGCTGGTGGTGTGAGTCATACACACTACCCAGCACCACCCACCAGGAGCAGCACAAATGAGCAGAGGTAGTGGGCAAGAATAAAATCAGGAGTAACACCCCCCATTCACCGTAGTGTGAAGACCCCTCCCAATTACCACACATGCCCACTGGGCTTCTTGCAAAGTTGGTCTCTCTGACACCTTCACACACCAGCTCCTACCTGAACATGTCCTGGTCAGACTGGAAGCATTACCCTGCTGGAATGATCTGAGCTCTGTGGTGTGGAAGGCAATGACCCTTGGCTTGGCTGGTGTCCCACTCGAGTAGTGGACTCTTATGGCAGGCAGCTGGTAAGGATCCGATAACAGTAGAGGTGAGGGTATTCAAAATAGAATAAAAAAGTCCCTCTTTATTGGATCAGTGCATTGCTCGGTGTCCAGTAATTGCTCTGTATTATCAAAATGAACTTTTAGGCACATATTTATTTACAACTGCATCAGAAATATTATTTTCTGCCCTTACTTCCACATGAAGAACAGTCAACAGGACCCAAGAAGATACATGAGATGCCTAATCCATTTATACAGGTCCGACTGTATGTCCAACCACATACTGACTATGGGTTCCCATTTTGGTCACCCTACATGGGGCAGGATGTTAAACTCCTGGAAGGTGTACAAAGGCGGGCAACTAAGATCATTCCAAGGCTAAAAAACAAATCTTATAACCAAAGGCTCAAGGAACTAAACTTAATGACGCTAGAACAAAGGAGGGCTACAGGGGACTTAATGCAACTTTTTCAAATTCTAAAAAACCCTGAAATTGCATCTCAGTGCAACATAAAATTTAAGACACCATCGCTTGACCTTAGATCCCATAACGAGCAATAAAGGTACCCAGGGTACTTACTGAGAAATGGGGCAATTATTTCTCAATAAGGGCATCATCCAAACAGAACAAGGTACCACATCTCATCCTTTGGATCATTTAAGAAAGAACTGGACAGATGTCTGGGATTCTAGCTGACTTGATTGCCCACACAGTGTGGGAGACTGTATTTATGGGCTTACGCCTTTTTTCTGTCTTTACATACCAAGTTACAAAGGTGGTTGGAGAAACATGTAGGTCCCATGGCATTTCAGGTCTTACACATCAGCAAAAGAAGCCTGAAGTTAATGCCAGGCCCCACTATTAGAACAAGTTTAATATGACTTGCTGGGAGCTATGCCACTGAATGTTGCGCTGAATGTAGGCATTGGATCAACTTCAAAGGCAAACTCGCATAGAATTAACTGCAATCTTGATGACACAAATGTGTGGAGCAATGGAAACCAAGCTGAAGGAAGGAGTGGGCACTGTCTACCTACAATTTCTAAGATGGCAAAAGCTCACCCTGGCAACCACAGCAAACTGACATTCCTTGGTGATTCCAAAGTCCAAGAACACCTCCAGATGTTTAGCCACCTCCACCAAAATTAGGAAAAGTTAGAGACTGAGAAGCTACCAACCTTTATTTATTTGTTTGTTTTTGATTATCAGGTAGGTGTGCTAGACATAGAAAAAGTGCCTATTTTCAGGCACGACCCAAGAGAGTACAAATCAAATACAGTCAGTACAGAGGAGTAGAAGTATATAAAATACATGATCAATTCGAAGGGAAAATAAACGCACATCACAGTCAGCAAAGAACACAGTACAAAAGTCTTGGGGATGAGTATTAAAGAACAGCAATGTACAATAAACAAAGACAGTGATACTTATAACTACATAAATGACAGTAGGACAACAGGATTACACTTCTTAAAGATCAAGTGCTGTAAGGTTGTCTGATAAGCCCCAAGTGGGGGAGGAGATTTAGAATGCATTGCGGGAGAGAGGGAGGATGGACAAAACAGTGGAGATCAGTTTGGGAGAAGCTGATTTAGAACAGAAGCCGGTGAGTGCAAAGGAGTAAGGCTAAGGCCTAGAACAGGCCCAGCATAGTGGGAGAGGTGCCCAGGAGAGTTTGGGGAGGGAAGTGGGGGAGCAGGAACAGGGGTCAGACTGCAGTAGGTGACTTTGTAGCTGGTGCTTAAAGCTGGAGTGAGTGGATGCAAGGCAGATATTGGTAGGCAAGGAGTTCCAGTATACAGGAGCAAGGTGGGAAAAGGCCTGAGCTCCCATGGCAGTTTTTACATCTTGGTACTTGAAGAGACGACCTGTTATTATATAAATTCCATAATTCTCAGGACCTAATGCATCAATGCGGTCTAAATTTTTCTAGTAGAAGAATTAGCCCTCAGTTTCATGATAAACAAATTGATGTTGCAAGATCTAAAACTAATAAAAGGTTAAATTATTTTACAGTAAGAACACCTACAGTCTGGAATTTATTACCACAAGATCTGGTGGAATGTAATTCAATTTTATCCTTCAAAAGGGGATTGGATCTTTGGATGGAGTCTATTTTAGGGTTTAACTTTCCCACCATGATGGTGGGGGACAATCTCGATGGGCAATAGCCTTCTTTTGTCCTTATGAACCAAGTAAACCAAGTAAGCATCTGCTCTCCAGAGCAGAGGGCATAGTGGAGGCTTTGAGGAATCAGCATCTGAGCTAGAGAAGGGGGAACACCTTAGTGAGAGATACTATCAGTCAGGGTGCCAAGGGAGTTGAGACAATTAGACATGAGTGAGAGCCAATGAAGGCTACTGTAAAGGGGGCAGTGATGGGTACGTTGATGTGAAACCAGCTCAAAACGACATATGTTATTGTATGTGGTGTTCCACTTGTGTTGACTAGCTTTAGAGGCACTAGTATAAGTAACTGAGTCCTGGAAGAAGTATGCCCTGAGCTGTGGTGACCTGGGTGGAGGGTGTAAGAGCATGTCTTTCAATGCTCCACTCTCGCCAGCATCACCTCTGTGTTTTCTGGTTTCATACACAACCATCCACTAGAGACTGAAGACAGAATCTAATCCAGACACCATGACATGCAACTAACCTCCAAGACTGAGTCAATGGAAGAAGAAAGCTACAACTGGGTAACATTGGTGTAGCAGTGAATACTCGCACTACGTTTTTGAATGATCTCTGCCCACAGCAACATGTCCTAAATAACAAGGTCACTGACCCCTGCGGGACCCCACAATTGATACCACACCATGATAAACAGGTGTTCCCTAACACCACTGATAGAGATCTTTCCTTCTATCTCCAGTTTGAGTACTCAGGCCAACCCTGGTTGAGTACACCTTTTAAACTGTAACTGCAGTCATCTGGGGACAATAATGATTTTTATGGGGCTGAGTAACTGACAAGTAATATGCTGACTGGCACAGTGTACTGATATTGTATATAGGTGCTCCTTTATGGAGTACAGATGTAATTCTCAGAGGAGGATACAACTGTTGTTCTCCTTGTGTTAGTCTGTAATCCAAGGGGCAGGGGCAGGTGATTATTCCTGTTCCGGCCATGTTGGAAGAGTTGTACCGCGATGGTTCTTGTGGTAAGCTGTATGTACTTTTTTGTGATAAAACCTCAATAAACTATAAATTTGAAAAAAAAGCTATTACAGACAATTGCATTCATAAAATCAAAACAGAACCTGTTGCTCAACTGGGTGACAGTAGAAAATGCACAAACCCTTCACCTCTGAAGACCTGTGTTTGAACCATAGTACAATTCACCAGCACGATGAGGTTTCTGGTGCTCTCAGTAAAATCAGTGCATGAGGAGGCTCAATGGGATTCTGTCTGAGATTCCATGAGACTACCTCATGAGCCTCTGCTCTAGCTGTGATTCCCTGAGGCTGTGTGAATGCGTTTAATTTCTGTCTCTTTCTCTCATTTGAGCATTTTTTTTATTTAGTTGTTTAACCAGGTATAGCACACTAAGCTGAAAGCTTTTTTACAGGAGCGACCTGGGAGCACAAGGGGGTTAAGTGACTTGCTCAGGGTCACACAGTATGCAAGTGGAAGCTGTGGAATTCAAACCCAGGTCTGGTCTGCTGGATGTCACCAGATTTGCAGCTCAGAGCCTTAGACCACTGCGCTATACTGCCTCCATTTGTTCTAGGGGTGCTCGCATATCTTGAATAAATCCAATGAGGTCACCAATTTTTGGATTTTCAGAGTATTCAAGTCCAAAATCCAATTCTAATCAGAGTACTTTAATTTTCACTTTCAACTTCAAATTGCAGAATCGGATTTCGATTTCGGAATCCAAATCAGATCATACTCTGAATCAGACTGAATCTAATCAGAATGTGACTGATTAGGATTTTTGGCAACTAAATCCGAAAGTCTTAAATTGCAACTTTTGGATCTGATTGCAGTGTATCCAAAACTGAAAATCAAAATACTGTCATCCCTAATTTGTTCCTTCCCTCTATCCTTTGTAATGTCCACACATACTGCTCATCTTGCAAGTGCCTTTGCTGTACATTATCTCTTCATGAACAAAATGTCTGCTTCACTGAGGCTATTCTATGAGACTGAGCCTCAACTCTGTCTGGGACTATCTTGACTATCTGATAGTTATCTGTTAGTGCTTTTACACTACTGATACCTCAATTGGTGGTTCTGGTGCAGACGAGCTCCATTATATCTTGCAGCACTCACAGTGTTTGTCCATATATATATATATATACACACACACACACATATATACCATAGGGGTGAGTGGTAAATGATTGAGATAAAACAGTGTATCATCCACTGCAGTGTAATATTTTTATCCTCTGCTCTACTGTGATATCAGCCATTTACACACACAGGTCACAAAAGGTCATCACTCTAGGCAGCTTTCCCCTCAGCATGCAACAAACACCTGTGCTGTTACCATAGACACAAATGCAGAACTACTTCAGAGGTCTCACTGCTGCCTACAGCTAACTCAATGAGCATTACAAAACACACCTATCCTCCCCTGCCCCCCAACTTCCGGCTCATTACTGTGACTGCAGCCAGAATTCTAAACAGCACAGCTTCACAGAACGGTCTAAACTACTCCCTGCAGCTAACTCAATTACCACTGAAACACACTCTCACTTGTTCCTCAAACTTTGATTCTCACCCATTACAATTACTGTGATACTATCAGCTTGACTACAGCCAGAATCCTAAAGAGCACAAATTTCACAGAACACTCTGCACTCTGCCTGCAGCTAACTTAATTACCACTGAAAACAGTATCAGCTGTTCTGACACTCTGCCTCTCAGCTCATTACAATTACTGTGATGCTCTCAGCTTCACTGCAGCCAGACTTCTAAACAATATAGCCTCACAAAAGTATGTTTCTCACTCCTACCTAAAACTAACTCATTTAGCATTGCAAAAGACACTCGTGTCTCCCAGAGTCTATAACACTGCCAGCCCATTCAGAAAAGCTCACACACAGAATGAGCAAACACATAAACAGGAACAGAACACAAGAGATCATAACAAAAAACTCTTGGCCCTGTTGCATATATCGAATACATGATGGTCAGATCGTGTGCTATGGCAAATATTGTCACTCCTGCATCGTGGGCTCTGGATATCTCACTCTGCAGGAGTGACAATATTTTCCATATCACATTCATGCCCATCATGTATCCCCTATATACACACACACTTGCGGAAAACTGCATGTGGGTAGAACCATGGGCCAACTAAAAGTGCTTAAAACCACATGGTCTAAACGATGACCTAGAAATGGGACTATACTTGTAATTGTTCATTCATTAATATACAGGGCTATAGCCTACGTTGCCTGTCTGTATTAATAGTTTTTATCTATTTTTCTCAAGTCTTCTCAATGGCTTTGTCTCAACCTACAGTCTGAACGCAGAGGTCTGATATGTGGATCCCCTGAAGGGTACCTTATACCCAACCTACAGTGAAGCCTGCCACGATGAAAACCAATTCGGCAGCAGAGTTAGAGAGAGTTTTGGCACAGTTGAGGAATTTGTGTCCATCAGCTGCACCACTAACTTCAGAAAATTCAAATTTGTTTGCAAGGTCACAAATGGACATGTATTTGTATTTGTCCTCTATGTGACGAGGTACCTTTGGAAATGAGCCTCTGGCTCAAAGGTTGTAAACCGATGTGCAAATAAATAAATAAAAATAAATTCTCTAATAGAGGAGACGGGAACTTATTTACTGAGTGCAGTGTTATGTTTCAGCTTTCTTGAGTGCATGCCCCATTTTGCTGTTTGTAAAAAAAAAAAAAAACACCTTCCAAACAAAGACAGTGCTAGATTTAAGCATATTTTATTAGCTATTTATTTCAAAAGTTTTACCAGGAAAGGCATACTGAGCTGGTAGCACGTCGTTTCCAGATGCATCCTGGAGGAAGGGGAGAACAGTAACAGCATATAGCATTAGTCTTTTAGTTAGAAGGGTGCCTTTTAAATTTAAATACTGCTTATGCCTGCTGTATCCACCGAAACACCTGAAACGGTGCCAGGACTCCTCACCTCAGGCTTTCAGGCATCTGTATTTAGCAATTTATTTTAACTGCCAGTAAAGTCAATCTGTGCTGTGCAATATCTCCGGACTGAGTAAACTTTTACTGCTAGTGAGGTCAGCCATGTAATATTCACCAAGGTTAAATTAAGGTGTATCACAAATAATTTGCATCTGCCAGAGAAATCAGTTGGGTCTAGTTTTTGATTTAGGCATAAAACAGTGAAGAACCCAAGTCTGACGTTTGGGTTTTCAGAGTGCTCCTGGATAGTTACCTGCGTGCTTACCTGCAGCAACGGGACAATCCAGTCAAAAGTCAGTAGCAGGTGCCGACTATTCTCTTTACAAGAGCAAAATACGTCCCAAACTAAATCACGCCACCTTGGTTGCACCGAGTACCAGAAAACCCAAAAGTCAGACCTAGTTACTCCGGAGGTGCCATAGGACACAGCGGGATACAGCAACAGGCAAGACAGGTTGGCTGTTGCAGGTTTAGTCTAATAAATTGCTTCTACATGGTCTGCAGTATTGTAAGCCACAATTAAATATTTTCACTATTTTAATTTAACCTCACTAGACATTGCAAGGCAGAGAACCGACTTCACGAGCAGGTAAATATACTTGTTAAATACTTTTAGTCAGTCATGAGATATTGCAGGGCACAGACTGACTTTACTGGTTGTAAAATAATTTGCTAAATGCTGACGCCTAGAAGACTGCAAGTAAGGAATTCTGGCTCTGTTTCAGGTGTTTTGGTGGATAAAGCAGGCAGGAGCAGTTTTTAAATGCAACAGGTGCATTCTTAACTAAAAGTCTATTACTATATGCTTAAATCTAGCACACCTACATTTGGAAGCTATGTTTTTTAATTCAGTATGGAGATGGTCCAGTAAAAATGTGACCGATGGGCAATTGATCTGGAATAAAATAATCTGTCTGAACAAAGGCTTACACTCCTTAGGTTGCTAAAAACTGGCAAACCTATGAAGGAATGTGCAGTATAGTTTGGGAATCATGAACGCAGGCAGCAAACCACTGAACATGGTAATCATAAATCTGTGCAGAATGAGTGGGCCTGACTTGAAACTGTGGAACGTTTTAAAAGGACATTGCGCAATTGGGGTGCGCAATATTTTCAACAGATATGATACAGTGTAGCTGAAAAGATTGTCTGCAAAAATTATTTAACTATATACATCCACATTTACGGTTGATATAAGGTCTACTACCCTTACAGAAATACAGGTTTGCAGCATGTGTAGAGCATGCATGCCGCATGCTTATTAAGCATGCAGCATTTATGCTGCACACATGCTGTGTTCACTTGTACTTCTGTGAAGGTATTCACCTGGATTTAAACCTCGTGACTTTGTATATGCCGACTCTTGCTACTTGCCTTATCATTTAAATAAAGGATTGCCGAGTTAAAAAAAGAAAGGGCCGCTCACAGCAACCACGTTGCATGGCAGTAAGCACCAAGACAGAACGGCAAAAAATGGGCACACGCAGTACAGTGGCACTACACTGATGCTGAACCTTTTGCTTACAGTGCAATTTATTCACGCTCCAACACGACATACAAGGTGCAGCAAACCTCAACAATGTGCTCCGCTGCACAAGCTCCTTGCAGCAGGGCACAATGCTGAGATTTGCTGCCCCTTGCATATTATGCTGGAGCGTGAATAAATTGCACTTTGAGCAAAGGCTTCAATATCAATGTAGTGCTGCGTGCGCCCATTTTTTTTGTTTGTTTGTTTGTTTTCCTGGATTACTGATTTTAGTTAGCAGTTTATTTTGGTGTGCCCTCCCACTCTAGTCATCAAACTCGCGTTGATTATTTCACCACTGGGGAGTGGGCATCCAGTACTGGAGGACCAGCCAGTTACCCTTGGTGCAGGTGTTCTTAGTCATCAGTGTCTCTGGGCTGCTGCAGGCAAGCCCCGTACCTCATTTAAAAAATGCTCTCCTTGCAGTTGCCTGTTAGGTCACATGCACAGCGGTTGCTAATACTGTACCAAGAATTTCCATCTGTGGGCACAAAACTGAAAGCAGGTTTGTGCCCATAGAGTCCGGGGGTCAGGGGCACCATCCTAGTTTTGCTTTATGGACTGCGGCAGGGCTGTAACACTGCAATTCAGTGCCCTCCCTTGACTGTATTTTAACTGTGCCTCCAACCCCCAGAAAATCTCCAGGCATGATGTCTCTGCTGAAAGTATTGCCAGTTTTATGGGGGTTTAAACAGCCCTGAGCCCGAGGTTGTAAATTGGAAAATGGAATAAAATAATTCCATTTGATTCGTTTTGGAGTTCTTTTGACAGACTTTTTTCTCTTACTGAATTTTCTCACGATCACGTTAAGTAAAGCTCTGCTTGTACTGCATCTTTCTGGTGACCTACAGTCCCAATTCTGTACGAGCTGCAGTTAAGCTGACTCTGCTCACATATGTGTAACCCCACCTACAAATGGGGGTTCCCAAAAAGTCTTCCTTGAGCTTGCCTAAATGCTCACTGCCAGGCTGGTGTCCTGCGTTTTAGCAGTTTAAATGTGATTACCAGAGCTTGTATAGCCTCTGTGTACTGTCTCTTTAAGAGCTGCTTGATTGCAGCATAAGTAATCTGAGATGGAGCTCTGTTGAAAGATGTAACTATTTTCTGAAAACCATTTAGAATAATAATGATAATGTAGTTTGTCTAACCTCCTTTCTTTGTATCAAGAACTGTTTTGTTTGTCTCCACTGTCTCGGTCCTGGACTGCAAATTGGACCAATCAGTTCTGCTGGGACCTAAAATGCAGCCGGACTACAGGAGCTGTCTGAATTCAAAATCTATAGGAACTGTGGTTTGAGTTTTTGTGCCTTTTTTGCAACTGAAGGGGGAGCTCTTGCTTTGACTGACAGCCAGATCAGCCAACCGAATCCTTTGGATCTTGGGGAAGTCCCGGGCTGCTTGCAGTTTTCAGTTTAGTTCTGAGCTGGAAGCTCAAGAAGAAGGAGCTGAAGGAATTTTGGGCAGAAATCCTGAGTGGATTCGCATGGGAAAACTGTGAAAGGGCTGAGTTTTTGGCTACATGTCAGCTGCTGCTCCATGAGAGGGAGAGAAGAGAATTATTTTGGACTAAATCCAAGTTTGTGTGACTAAAGTAAGCTACTGAAGTGGGCCAGGCTCAACCTGAAGAAGACCAAATATTTTGCTGAATGCAATCGGCCTCTCAGGAGTTCCAGCTACCCCTAAGCTCCCAGTGTGTGCAGAGACTTTGCAATTGTGACCGGGGAGTGCTTTGCCTGGTACAGTAGAATTCCCATACATGTAAATGTGCTATGAGCTGCTCGTGGGTTGTGAGTTAGTTCCCCACTGTGTGAACTGTGTTCTGCTTGCTGGAAGCTGTATCCAGCCCAAAAAGGACTGCATCCAAACTTGTCTCCATGCAGTCTGGGCTTTGCCAGACTGGCCCAGCCAGACTACCCACTGCACAGAGAAGCCATCGACGAGGGACTTGCCTGGGGATCAGCCCCCGTGCTCCACGCTTGAACAGAAATGACACCTCTGCAACTTGTGAGGGCCCTGCTTCTCCTGGCATTCCAGATCAACCACCTGCGGTCTCGATTTTCATCCAGCCTGTGTCCAGTCTTGGGTATCGTGAGTAAATACCAGGGTAGCTCCCTGCACCAACAGCTTAATCTGAGTTTGTCATCTGATTGTCTTGTTGTTTCGTTTCCTTTACGAACTGAGCCCTCTGGCTTCGGATTACAAATATCGTGTACTGTGCATGTTGTGTTTTCCATCACAGGGCCCCAACCAGCTGCAACCCCGGGCAACTATCATGGCTAGCTCATCTCTTCTCCACCTGGGTACCCAGAGGAGGACTGTGTGGGGGGACTCAAAGCACATGCATAACTTCTTGATTGATATAACCTTTAAGCTAATTAACCTGATTTTGCTCCTCCCTTGTTCAAGTCCCCTGAATAAATCAGATCTAACTTTTTCTGCATGTAATCTGACTGTGGTTCCAGTTTGTGCTCAAAGTACTGTGCTGTTGCTATTTACTGTGCTTAACCTTGTTTTACAGGGGGTCCCCAGGGTCGAGCCAGAGGAACCAGCCCTGGTGGTAAGCGTAGACAGTGTGGGTACTTGTGTGGTGTACCAGGGGTATTGTGAAAGTGATTATTGTACAGTGTTCAGGCCACTAGAGGGGAAAGAGGGGGGTTTCAGTATCCGGGAGGTCTGTGCCCAGGTTAGCTTGACCACTACCAACGCTGACCTCTGGTTGGAGGCACCCGTTTCAGAACTCAGGCCCCTTAACCTGCTACTAGCCAAGCAGGCAGGGGTAGTAGCCCTTAGGATAGCGCCACCTAGGGGTTACATATGTACAACAACCCACAAGAGACAGGGCTATCCTAGATCTAGTACTGACTAACAAGGAAGGGATCATAGATCTCCAGGTAGAAGGTCACCTGGGGGCCAGTGACCATCACATGGTATGGTTCAGTTTGGCCACTACATCTAAATCATCCCATTCCAAGGCAAAAATATGGGACTTCAGAGGAGCTGACATTGATAAGATGGCCAACAGAGTTAAGCTAGCCCTGGCAAAAAGAAACACAGGTGAGGGGGTACAGGCAGAGTGGGCAAGCATTAAGGATGCAATACTTGAAGCAACATCCCATTGTGTTAGACAGAAAAGAAGTGCAAAAGAAGAAGGAAACCACTTTGGTTCTCAAATACAGTAGTAGAAAAGTCAGAGCCAAAAGGCTGGCTTCAGGAAATATAAGGGAACACAGCGGGATGAAGATAGGAGGCATACCAAACTGCCCTAAGGGAAGCAGGAAGGCAGTAAGGCAGGCAAAGTCCCAAACTGAGGAAACACTAGCACAAACAGTAAAAGAAGGTGACAAGACTTTCTATAGATACATTAGTGAAAGGAGAAAGTCCAGAGGGGTATTGCTAAGCTCAAAGGAGAAAAGGGGCATGTGAGGAGGAGGACCCTGTAAAGGCATCTATCCTAAATAGATACTTTTGCTCAGTATTTACTGAAGAGAAGGTAGGGCAGGGCCCACAGCTCAGCATCATGGACACAGGGGAGGGAGGTGAGCACTACTCCCTTCACCAAAGAAAGGGTCCTACAAGAGCTCGCTAAGCTCAGGGTGGACAAGGCAATGGGACCTGATGGCATACATCCCAGGGTACTTAAGGAGCTAAGGGTGGCACTAGCAGAGCCATTAGCAGAACTGTTTAGTGAGTCTCTGAGCACAGGAGAGGTCCCAGACTGGAGAAGGGCTCATGTGATCCCGCTCCACAAGAGTGGCAGGGAACTACAGACCAGTCAGTCTTACCTCAGTAGTGGACAAGATTATGGAGGCACTCCTTAAGGAAAGGATAATGCAACACCTGGAATCCATAGGGGCACAGGATCCAAGACAGCACGGGTTTACAAAAGGAAGGTCCTGTCAAACTAATCTCATGGATTTCTTTGACTAGGTAACCAGAGTGGTGGACCAAGGGGGAGCAGTTGATGTCGCCTACCTTGACTTCAGCAAAGCTTTCGACACTGTTCCACATAGAAGATTGATAAATAAGCTGGGTAGGCTCAGGGTGGGTCAGAAGTTGGTCAACTGGGTGGCAAACTGGTTGACGGGCAGAAAACAGAGAGTGGTGGTAAATGGTATACAGTCAGAAGAGATGCAAGTCACAAGTAGGGTACCTCAGGGATCAGTCCTGGGGCCAGTCCTCTTCAATATCTTCATTAGTGACATTGCAGATGGACTAGAGGGTAAGGCTTGTCTGTTTGCAGATGACACCAAGATCTGCAACAGAGTAGATGATCCAGATGTGGGCAGAATGAGAAGAGATCTGGATAACTAGCAAAATGGTCAGAAGAGTGGCAACTGGCATTTAATGCAAAGAAGTGCAGATCATGCACACAGGGAAGAGAAACCCTGAAGCCACCTACAGGCTGGGAGGGAGTTGCTTGGCAGTCACAAAGGAAGAAAGAGACTTGGGCATCATCATCACTGATGACCTGAAATCATCCAAGCAGACCTCTCAAAGCAGTAGGTGAGGCTAGGGGATGTTAGGGTGTACTAGTAGGATCAAAGTCGAAGAGGGAGGTAATAATCCTCTTTACAAGACACTGGTTAGGCTCCCATCTGGAGTACTGCATGCAGTACTGGAGGCCACACCTTCACAAGGACATTAACCAAATTGAGGCAGTCCAGAGAAGGGCAACCAAAATGGTGCAGGGACTGCATCAGAAGACATATGAGGACAGATTAACGGAGCTCAATATGTATACCCTTGAGCAAAGGAGGGAGAGAGGTGATATGATCGAAACATTCAAACACCTTAAGGGCATTAACAAGGTGAAAGAGTCTAACATGTTTAAATATAAGGAAAATAGCAGGACAAGAGGACACAGCATGAGATTAGAGGGAGGCAGATTAAGGGGGAATGTGAGGAAATTCTTTTTCACAGAAAGGGTGGTGGATGCATGGAATGGCCTACCTCTGGAAATGGTGGCTATGAATACAGTGCAGGGCTTCAAACAGGCATGGGATAGGCATAAGGGAGCAATACAGAGGAGTATGAATAGATAGGCCACTGACAGAGCAAAGGCAGATGGCACATTTATAAGGTAGAAAAGGAAATGGGCAGACTGGATGGGCCTTGCGGTCCTTATCTGCTGTCAACTTCTATGTTTCACAGAAATGTCCCTGTGCTGGAGGGTTTATCTGCACTCTGCACAGCCACTCTGTTTAGACTTATCTCTGGACAGTTAAAGGAGGCCAGCATATGGTTCCTTATCTTCACTTGACTCGGTGCATTCAAGGGTCTTATTTGTTTACGGTTTTATTTAGCAAAAAAAAAAAAAACATTTATGCCTCTGGTATGAAAGATGTTATTTCAGCTTCCTGTTAAGTGTGTTGGACTCCAATGAGAATCAGGGCTGCAGTTTGGTTTTAGGGTCCCCAGCGAGATATTATAAACCATGGGGCTCCCCACCCAATTAACTTCGGCCACAACTTTTATTCTGTACCATATGCACATTTAATGTGTTACAGCCTATGACATATGTATATTTTTAGGGAGTGGTAGCAGTGTTAGTCCTTTCGGGTCCCTCTACCCATCTGGACCAGTCTGTTCAGCTGCCTCTGACTGACTGAGCAACACCCTGGGGAATAATTTCACAACATTAAGATGCCACATCAGAAGGCTCTGCACATCCCAGTAAATTCCTTTATTACAGTTGTAACATGTCAGTAACTAACTAAAAAAAAAAAAATAATGTTATGGTACACTCTCGCTCCTTGTAGATCCAGAATGGGAAATAGCTGAGAGTCTTCATTCCCCCTCCCACTCCAAGTCTCCCACCCCCATACCTGCATTTGCTTTTGGAATGAAATATGGATGGAGTATAGCACTGGTAACTAGGAGATATTGGTTTAAATCCCAGCACCGTCATTGGTTCCCTGTTTGCACGGGGGGGAAGACTGTAGAAGCAGTTTTCAGGGAATACGGGTAGAGCCACTAGTTTATGTTTGTGCTACCCCCTTCAGACTCCACCTCCAGAAGTGTGACAGAGGGAAGGAAGGAGGGTTTGGGGAAACAGCTGGAAAAAGTGGTCTGGAGTTTAGTGGAGAACATGATCTCCATGCATCCTACCCCACCGTTTGGGTGACCCAAAACAGAAGGACTCTGTTTCGCACCTTCAATTTACCAGAAAGATTAAGGGATACCCCCCCACAGCAGCTGCAGAGCAGACCTGAAAGGAGGGGTTGAGCTCTGGGGGATTTAGTGGAAAAGGAGGCCAGGCAATAATCGGGTAACATCATATGTGACTACAGTCATTCAGCTGTATTGCAATATCTAATTGCATCTTGTCCTGCATGTACTATTTGCCATAGCTGTATTTACTTTTTGCCATACCCATGATGTGCCATCTTGATGGCCCAGGTTGTGCCTGAAAACAGTCCCTGGGACCAGTGCACCCACCTGGTGAATGAAGGAATTAATGAAGACACTGATCCGCCAGTGGAGGAAGCAAGGTCTTAAAGAAAACCCCTACCTCTCAACTTTCCCACAATAGGAGGGACAGTCCCTCATTTTACCACTCAGCAGGCTTGTGTCCTACAGTGTACACTGAGGATATAACAACAACAATACATGGTAACCTAGGTGGTTCAGTAAATAGCCACATTTGTGAAGAAGAAAGCATTAATTTCTGTAGTGTTCTGAGGTTCTGGGTCTAAGACCTGATGATGTGTCCTACATTCTACATGTCTGCTTTGTTCCCTAATCGTTCGCACCCTGTTGCTTCATCTGTGACTATTAGTTTTATTATGTTGTGACTGTGCTACTGTACCCAGGTCATCCCCCAAAAAGAGCATTAATCCCAAACAGATGACAAGTAAGGAAGGAAGGAAGGAAATGTCACTTTTTACCCACATTGGGCCCTATGCATGATGCCAATGTGTCACATACACCGGGCGCATTGGCATCACTACGACTGAATGCCACGGACCCTGCATGGCATTCAGAGAGGGGTGTGTGTGGCAGTTATGTGCCCCGATCCCCCAGCCATACAGACAGCAACATGCTCGAGGCGGGTGGGGGTGTGGCCAGCACTCCGCGCCATTTACAAAGGTGGGGAGTGTTGGGCACGGGGGGGCGCACCTTATGCTGGGTAACACCCAGTCATAAGGGATACATGGCCCCCCAGGATACTGCCGCCAGCCGTGGCACCAATGTGGGAGCACTGAAGACCCCCCAACATGCCACCCCAGCCCATGGGACAACAAGGAGGGCTGGGGGGGGCGGCCGACCGGGCACCCACCTGCCCCGAGCTGGTGGCGCACATCGTGCCCTCTGGCAACATTCACACCCTGCGGGCGCAAGGGATCCATTAGCAGACTGGGTCCGGGCATCCCATTAAATGCACACCTGGTCTGCAGAAATGTCCTCCATGCATCTGCGCACTGGTGGGGAGGACGTGGACAGGTGCCCTGCAGGTACATGTGGTAGTGAATGACTCACACCCTGCGCCTGTCTGGGGCTGTGGAGCTACGCAGGTGGGATACGTGCCTCTGGTGTGTAATTCCCGCCCGATCGTGCATAGGGCCCATTATGAGGGGCAGGGTCCCATGTCAAGGTGATGAGAGGTCAAAAGATAGGGGAGGACTGCACTCCCCCCCTCCATAGGAGAACTGAGCTCCCCACCACCACAACATAGAAAATGTTTTGAAGAGGCATGCAAAACTCTTTGCTTTGTCTCCTCCCCTACTACTGCAGTGCACATATTTCTATTACATTAGCCTTTCTGTCAATTCAGTGTCACTTTTTAGCTATAAATAAACTAGTGCACTGCTCAAAATTAATATTAACTTTCAGAAGTAGTGAATTGTTACTACTTATACAATGGGCAGGGAAAATCCTGCATGCTGTTTGGTTGTTACCTGGGCATCAAATCTGTCTAATGCACAGGTAAAAACAAGTACCCCCCAAATCAGGACACAGCACAGCAAAAATTAAGGTGCCACTTAGAACGCTCCTTTTTGAAACACTGCCATTCTTTTTTTCTCTTGGCAAGGAAAACAGAACAACTGATCAGCCCACCTAAATTCAATAGAAAAAGTTAAGGCAATAAATCAAACAGAACCCCTCCTACTATTTTGCCTCTGCACTTGAAAAATGTGTCAGCTCATCTGACATTTACTCTTTTTATACTGCAACAATGCTCACGGGATCATGGATGCACGGAAAACTCACTACTGACAGGATCGCTGTTGCGCGGAAACTCTCCCCAGTCTCTCTGATGCTCATCCTCGATCAAGCACTCGCTGTATCACTTCCATTTTCAGTTTTGTTTTAGCAATTTTACACCACTGACAGGTAAAACAAATACATTGTCAGAATAACTTAGTACTTGCAGCGGTTTTACTGTTTCAGTGAAACAACTGTGAGTACTGAGACAGTAAAACAGCTGCTGCAACTACTCAGCTCTTTTTCTGCTTCAACCTCTTCTCTCTCTCTCTTTCTGTCCCAGTATCTCGTAATGTAGCCATCTTGTTCTCCCTCTCTCACTCCCCGCACAGGGAAATGCTGTCAGGGAAGCCTTCTCGCTATGTTACAGCACATTTTCACAGTCCTACATTGCTCCTAATCTAGAACAGATTTTTATGTCACTTACCAGCATATGGGGGGGGGGGGGTGCTACAAACTACAGCAATAAATAACAGTACAACTACAGCTAGAACATTAGAACAAAATGTGAAAAGCAAAGTAGAAACTTCTATGTGGAAGGACTATTTTAACAAAACAATATAAAAAAAATTACATTTCTACAACTTTAAACCTCTTTATTTTAATTTTTAACAAATTATGTAAAAATAATTACCCATTTTATAAGTGCAATAAGACACTCTGGGGCATGCATGGAACATATTTAGCTGCACTTCCAGGGGCTGAAGGCACACATGCTGCAGCCTTGTGCCTTACTATGCCCCTGGGCGTGCGGTCAGATCTTTTCAGTTTACACCCCGTCATGTCTTATTGCTTACTTATATCTGAAGCATATTTTTATTTTCCCTTTTGTTATTGTAATTAGAAGGCTTTCTACCTGACAGTATTTGGTGTAATGTGTTTGACAGTGCTCTACCTAGAGGCAGACATAGCCAGTTCTGTTCCTCTTCATACATCATTAGCTCTGTGCACTCACTGTCTCTGACATCACAGCTGACCAAGAAGAGCCAATCACCTGTCGTCAGATCTGACACTTGTGATGTCACAGTAAGTAAGGTCACAATGCTGATATACTGTAGTATAAAGAGAATCAGCACTGGATATGTCAGCCTCCAGGTAAAGTCCTACTCTTCATGTCACACTTAGTACTTTCAAGTAGGAAACCTTCCAATGAGTAAATAAAAAAACAAACAAATACTTCAAAAACAACAAGCAGCACCTGACGATTTATAAAAATTGATAACATTTTTTGCCCAATATGTTTGGTGCTACTACCTCTTTAAAGGGAAGGGGAAGCATTGTCGCATCCCCAATTCAAGTCTGCTTACCCCCTCTTCTTTTTCCGAATCTGAATTTGGAGGCTGTATAGCCTAGAGGTTAAGGCAAGGTTAGGGCACCTCATTGTTAACCGCCATAAGAACTCTATCTGAATCCCACAACCACAACATCATCATCATCATCATCATCAGTTTATTGATAAAAGGCACCCTTCCAAAGCTCAGGGCACCTGAACAGTCCATACACAAATAAAACATCACAATTGTCATAAAACCAAATATAGAACAACCCCTTAAATATATAATTCAGCATTTCCTTATAAAATCAATAACATTGGTCCCAATCAGGCCCCATTAAGGGCCTGACAAAATAAGTGTGTTTTAAGGGCAGACTTAAATCCTTCAATGGTCAGGCTATCTCGTATCAGACGAGGTAGAGAATTCCACAGGGTAGGAGCCATAAGGGCAAAAGATCGTGCTCCAGATGTCTTCAAACATACCCTAGGAATCTCTAGCATTCCCTCATCAGAGGATCGGAGTTGGCAGGAGGGGCAGTAAGGCTGCAGAAGATCTTGCAGGTAGCGGGGTCCCTGGTCATGTAGGGCTTTACAGGTCAGCAATGCGACCGTGAAGGTTATCCGCCACTGTACTGGCAGCCAGTGCAGTTCACGCAGCACAGATACTATATGACTGGATCTATGGGCTGCAGTTAACAACCTGGCCATCGTGTTCTGCACCAGCTGCGAGTGACTGATATCCACCCCTGGTAGCCCCAGGTGTTGCAGTAATCAAGATGGGTGGTGACGAAGGCGTGGACCAAGGTAGGAAGATCTTCAGATGGAACCAGATCCTTCACCCTTGTGATATTTCTTAGATGATAAAAAGAAGATTTAATCACTGCCGACACTTGTGACTTCAAGGTCAGGCCCTCATCGAAGATCACACCTAAGTTATGCACCTGACTCAAGGCACGCAATGGGACACCTCCAAGCCTCAGCCCAGTGGGTTGTCCCATCCCTGCCCCAACCATGCTATAGTCTGGGTCCATCACCAGCACCTCCATCTTCCCAGGGTTTAACCACAGTCAACTACCACTCATCCAGTCCTGTATCTCATTTAGGCAGTTGTTAAACACGGAGGCAGTATCTAACTCCTGTTTGGGCACAAAAAACATGTACAGCTGAGACTCATCTGCATAGCAGTGAAAACTCAAGCTGTGCCATCTTATAATGTCCCCTAATGGCAGCATGTACACTGCAACCAACACTGGCGACAACACTGAGCCCTGCAGCAACCCACAGGGCAGACAGTGAGGGGCCGAGGAATAAATCCCCGACACCACTCTCCAAGTTCTGCTCTCGAGGAAAGATTGAAACCAACTAAGAACCCCCCCAGTCCACAGAAAAACCACAGGCGTTCGAGTAGCACGCCATGGTCTACAGTGTCAAACACTGCTGAGAGATCAAAGAGAACCAAGATGGTGCAGGCCCTCCGATCTCTGGCCATCAGGAGATCATTTAGTACCCAAACCAGAGCCGTCTCAGTGCTATGCCTTTTCCTGAAACTCAACTGGAGAGGATGATAGATATTGTGGCTGGATAAATGATCCTCCAGCTGCAGAGTGATCACTTTCTCAATAACTCTACCTACAAAATGTAAGTTTGAGACTGGCCTGTAGTTTACTGGACAGTCCGGGTCAAGGGAGGGCTTTTTCAGGAGGGGCTGGACCACTGCCTCCTTTAAGGGATCTGGAAAGATCCCTCTCTCCAGTGACATGCTTACTATTCCAGTAAGGATTGTGGCAATCATCTCAACACACCCTACAAGAAGGTGCGCTGGGCCCGGGTCCAGACCACAACAAGTTGGCCGCAAACTCTGGATGATCCTCACTATCTCCATGATTATCGGTTGGCTGAAGGTAAACCAGGTCACCTGGGAGTTAGTAGCACATGGCTAGTCACTGCAAGGACCAATGGGGAGGCACTGGCTGATTTCATCCAGGATGGAGGCAACCTTATCAGCAAAAAAACTGCAAACTCATCACACTTTTCTTGTGACAGTGCAAGATCAGACTGCAGACAAGCTGGATTGCACAGTCCGTCCACGGTCTGGAAGAGCTGAGCTGGCCCATTTTTAGCTGCAGCAATTTCCCTGGAGAGGAATTCTGCCTTCTTAAAGGAAATTGCCGTTTGGTAGACCTTCTAATGGTCACACAATCTAAGCCTGTCCTCCAGGTTAGTTTTCCGCCAATGTCTGTCCAACCTTCACCCTAATCTCCAACTCTTGCAGTGTCCCATCATACCATGGGGCACCCAGGCGAAGGATTAAAGGGTGAACACGCATCAGAACAATGATCTCCAGGGCCCCTGATATTGCCGTATTATAGATGACAACCAGGTCCCCTGGGTCACTACTACCATTTGGAATTCCCAAAAGGTCAAGTACCGTCATTAGGCTTTTGGAGGTAACCCCTCTTAAAGGACGGTACTGTAACATTTCCTTTTGGCGCAGGCCTAATCTGGGAGATCACAAAACTGAATCTCGGAGTGATGGTCAGACCATCCAATGGGATCCACCTCCACATTGGAAATTTCTATCCCCAGGAGGAACACCAAGTCCATTGAGTGCCCCCCTCTGTGGGTTGCGGAGGTAACTACCTGTGTCAGGCCCAATGATTCCAGGAGGTTCTGACCAAATGGCAAGAGTTTGTCATCGACTCAGGCATTGAAGTCCCCCAGAATCAACCACCTTGGGGACTCCAACACCATGTTGGCGACAAATTCGCCACCTCCTGCAGGAAAACCCTCCCATCACCTGGTGGATGGTAGATGAGAAGGATCCTGCAACTTATATGCTTGGTGACCCTGAGCAAGTCCCTATAACCTCTCTGTGCTCCCAGGTCACATCTGGAAATGAGCTTCAGCTCAGTGTGCCTTATCCACTGAAAATTCTAGAATAAAATAAATCTCTCTCTTTCTCTCTCTCTCTCTGTTTTTCTGTGTCTCCCTGGTTTTTATAGTTCTGTACGTGGCCCTCCTGTTGCACCATTAGAGGTGCTCCAGTCAGTGACCTCACTAGCTATAACCAGGCAGCAGCCCCCGATGCTCATACCACTGCTTGCATGGGTTATTGCATGTATAAACATGGAATAGCTTCTCGAGCTGCTCAGTTTTCATCGAATTAGCAAAATTATGCAAGTAGCAGGGTCAGCATCCAGAGTCACTGACGGCTGCAACCAATTATGTCACCAGTTGAAACACCAACAAATAGAAGGGCAACATACAGAACTTTAAAGAGCAACTCTGTACTATAACAAAAAGCTTAAAACCACTAGATTTATACCAGTTACAGTTTAACTTCAGTTTTTTCTAGTGTTTATTTTTATTATTTTACTTTTCTCTGTTTGTCTACTAAACATTGCAGGTAATGCAGTACTTGCTGTATTTCACAAAGTCTTTCAAAACTCTCCCCTGCTGACCTCACAATTGCTGTTTGTGACATCACAGTCTGTTGTCAAGGTGACAAAAGAACATAGTAGCTGGCTACACTCAAACAGATTACAGCACATTTAGTTGCAGGTAAAACATTTTATTGTGCTTACAAATTACACACGCCAAATGGCTACTACATGGACGAACACCCCCGGCACTTCAGCCCACAAGTACTATGATGTCATAAACAAAACTACCGTGATGTTAACTGGGGAGAGGCAAGTCCTTTTTTATATAGCCTTTTTGAAAAGACTACCAAGATGTGTTGTAAACCTTGGAAGGCAATACTGAAAAGGTAATTTATCCAGCACTGCCGATAACTTTATCATGGCTTACTACCTAAAGTTATTTTTGCTGTGTTAGAAATGAAGTATTGTATGCAGGACAGTTTATGTCATTTATATGTCAAAGAAGCGTCCTGCTCTCCCAGGATCACCACTAATGCTGGGTCCACCACTGAACTGGCATTGGGAATGAAGAGCTGCTTCTCAATTTTCATCTAAAACAGAGACCCAGGACGAAGAAAAGCCCTTCTGAATGTCACAAGAGTGGAGAGCGCAAGGAGTAAAATCCAAGCTGCGACGTTGTCTGAGGAAGCTGTAAAAACAAGAGTGCTGATGTCATGTTTCCCAGAGAAACCAATTCTTCCGCTGCACTCCACCAAGCCTTGGAGAATGCTGACTCAACAGCGAGGCAGGAGAGGCAGACTAAATTCAGACGGCCTGGGAAAAACGTGAAAGATAAGGACATGTTTGTGTCCCTGCAAGACGTGAGACCACCCTCCCCCACACCATCACTTAAAACATGGTCCAGACTATTCACTGAAAACTGATGAATGACAATAGCTGTTAGAAAAAGGTTGCTGCTATTCTGTGTCACTTCTCATAGATTAATGGAACTGGGCTTTAAAAAAGTTGCAGGATGTCCTTTCCATCTTCTTTCCCACGAATGTTTTTCAAACAGATACACAAATGTGATCTAGCTGGCCAGCATTTTCCAGTAATCTCAGTCCCTCACTATCAGCTCCCCCCCCAAAGTCGACTCAGCACACATTGACGCTGCCTGTTTTCAGTTCAAAAACAGAACTGAACTCCTGACCTCACATCTTTCCCTGTTCATAAACAATAAAACGCTGGCCAGATGTAGCTGAGCTCAGGGAAGCAGGGAGGGAATGGCTGAACCCAGCAGAACTCCCCTGCTCTGCCTAAACTTTTTCATGCAGGATAAATTAAAGTGCCAAAGGGAAAAGGACTGGGGACCAGGCAACAGAGATCAGTTCAATATCAGTGCTGATATGAGAACTAGTGCAATAGGTCTTGCTTAAAAAAACAACAAAAAACCCTGAACTGCCTTGTCCTTCTTACAGAGGAAGCTCTCATAACATAGAAGACACCAATTGGAAGGAACCAGCTGAAGTAGTTTGTGCTAGGACAGGTACACGATTAGTTGGATAGTACTGGTGTAGAAACCAGCTAAGCTGTTGCCCATGGATATACAGTAGGAACCTTTTAATTTGGATTGTTCTGGTGTAGGAACCATTTAATCTGTTGTAACCCCTCAACCAAAGTGGTTCACTTGGTCTGGTCTTTTCTTCCCCCCCCCCCCCAACAAAGCGGATCAGCATCCCGGCATAAAGGGAAAGGCAACTTGTTCTACACAAAAGAGAAGCCTGCAAAAGAGCAGGATCTGTGCCAGTACTGCAAGTGCACTGCTTCCTGTGTGCTGAGCTGTAGCCAGCCCAGAGCTGAAGGGGCAGAGGCTCTCTTAAAAATGTACCCCTCCAGGGACTGGGTGCCCCCAATATATTGACATCATGTTGTATGGGAGAAATGGTGTCCGCTTGCTGTTCCACACTCAGATTGTGAGACATGCAGGAAAATAAGGTACTGATAGGGGTCTCTTCAGGGTCCCCAGAGTAAAAGATTAGAAGAAAGCTTGGCCGTAAGGCGGGTGAATGACTAGGAGCGCCCCAAGAGCCACTTAGTTGATGGTGGGACAGCATGATTCTTTCCCAAGTTTAGGTCCCCTTCTGTCCCAGGTCAAATGCTTACTACTGCAGGTTATCACCTTACATGTCCCATGGGGGAGGCTGCCAGTTTGCTGATTCTAACCAAGCACCCCAAAGAGCGTGCTGTAAGTTTAAGGAGGTTTCTGAGGTGTACTGTCAGTCCCCACTGTGTCTCAAGCGAAAAGGGAAAAAGGAAAGAATGCCAGTCATTGTGGTGGGAGAAGTCGTCGCCCCAAGAGCACCCCTTAAAAAGCCCCTGACACTGTTGGAATTACTTTGCAAAAATGTAGTATTTAGGTATAATTCAGTTTAGATCTCATATTTTTTTTCTATAATTCTTACCCCTATTTCTTTATGACTTGGGGCACTTTGCATGAAAACAGGACCCCTACTGTATCTGCTCTGGCTGCTTGTGTACACCTGACGTCACAGTTCTGTTTGTGACCTCACAATCTGCTACTGTGGAGATAATCATGATGTCATAAACAGGATTATGATGTTAGGTGTATTCAAGCTGCCAGGACAGAAAAAGTCTAGGTGGCGGTGATCTTATTTTCATGCAACTCTCCTCAGTAATAAAGGAACAAGCATTTGTCAATGCCGAATGTTTGTCGTGGCACTGGTGTTCATGGGGGGGATGTTTGAAAATTGCTTCAGTGAAGTTGTTTGTGAGGTGGGGTCCCCAAAAACATATGTTGAAAATTTGGGGCAGAAATATGTAAAAATGGCCAAGTTATGCCACTAAGTTGAAAACCCTATTGAAATACATTGACGCCGAAAACCCCATTGAAATACGTTGAAGTGCTTACCTCAGTTTGCGGTTGGGCTTTGAAGAGCAAAGATGTGCCTGCAGTCCAAGGTAGATTATGGCGACGGACCTCTGGTGCGTAAGTATGGGGTACGGGGGTGTGTGGGGTAGTGGGTCCTGAGTCCTGAGTGGGAGGGTAGGGGGTTGGGTAACGATGGAACAGACCACTATGGATGGAACGTCAAGGGACAGTTTTCTTTTTTTTCAGGGAGTTTGCTGAACAGATGAGGACACTGGGGGATTGGGCACCCCCAGTGTCTGCATACTGTTGGGGGAGATTACACAGCAGACAACAATGGACGGACAGATGAGGACACTGAGGGTTTGGGCACCCCAGTGTCTGTATACTGTTTAGGGGAGGGAGAGGGTTACACAGCAGACAATGATGGACGGTTTTCTTTTGTTATTTTAGATAAAAAACAAGCATTTGTCAATGCCGAACGTTGGATGTATTGAAAGATGTCCACCTCTGCACCTTGTTTATGCCCTTGAGGAACTTGAACATATCTACGATGTTTCCCCACTCGCTCCTTTCCTCCAATAAATACATACTGAGGTCCTTTTAATCTCTCCTGATATGTTCTGTGTTGCAAGCCATGTACCATCTTGGTTGCCTTTCTGTGGACTGCCTCCACCCTGTCAATGTCCTTGCGCATTTTTTGGCCTCCAGAATTGCACACAGTACTGTAGGTGAGGCCTCACTAGTGCATTATACAATGGCATCACCACCTCGTGCCTTCTGCCAGTGATACCTCTCAAAAACAGCAAAACAGCTCCACTGCTCCAAGGAGGGTGTGAGACAAAAAAAACGTCATATGAGCAAGCAAGTAGCCACACTCCTTTGCTGGTGATAACCAAAAGCTTGTACATTATTAAACAAGTGCCCTGACCAGTTACATACACAGCATGTCTTCTGGGGGCCTGGAGTCCCATACCTGCTTTTTCTTGGTGGTATGTTTTACCTTGTTTAATAAAGTACAAGCTTTTGGTTATCACCAGCTGAGGAGTAGTGATACCTCTGCCTATGAACCCCAGCGTGCCACTGGCCATCCTTGCAATATTTATGCTCTGCTTTGACACCTTTAGCTCATCTGAACTGATAACTCCTAGGTCCTTTTCTTCCTTGGTGATCATCAGCACCTCCACCCCATCCTGTAACTCTCCCCAGGTTTCTGTCTTCTCAGGTGCATTATTTGGGCTTCTTTCCATTGTACCTCAGTTGCCACTCCTTAGACCATTTTTCAAGCCTCCCCATGTCCCTACTTATTTTCTCCACCCCTTCTAGAGTCTTCACTCTATTACAGGTGTTGGTGTCATCTGCAGACAGACCTTTCCTTCTAGCCCATTCCGCAATGTCTCTGATGAAGACATTGAATAGGACTGGTCCCAGGAGTTATCCCTGAGGTACCCCGCTGGTCATCCCCCCTCCCTAGACTGGATCCCATTACCACCACCCTCTGCCTTCTGTCCAGCAGCCAGTTTCTAACCCAGTTTATAAGCTTGTGCCCCATTGCCAGACTATTCATCTTGTTAATCAGCCTTCTGTGTTGGACGTTGTTGAAGGCTTTGCTGAAATCAAGGTAGGTGACATCAACCATCCCTCCTTGATTTACTTCCTTAATGAGGCATTAGGGTTTCCAACCCTAACACCCAACCCCCACCCTGCAGAGACTGACGGGTGTCACTGTATGCTTTGAGGTCTTCGGCCCAAACGCTCACCCCATTCCATAATGAAATAAGCGGAGATGGGCGCAGTATAGGAGAATGGGGTGAACGTTTGGGCCAAAGACTCCAAGGTGCACCCCGATGCCTGTCACTGGCTGCATGGTGGGGGTAGAATGGCGTGAGCATGACAGCCGACAACCCCAAGGCACATGCCTGATGTCTGTCAGTCTCTACAGGGTGGGGGTGGTGGAGCATTACAGTTGGAAACCCTAACGCCCCAGATTTTCAACATGGGCTTTTTGGGATACCACCTCATTAACAGTGGCACTGTCATTTCATTACTCAATCCCAAAAGGTGATTTTGCGCAGCGACACAAACCATTGACGGCACACAAGTGCGAAAACACATTTTGTGCAGGATGTGAAAAATGACAGTTACACTGTTCATGAGGAGGTGTGAGAAAATGGCAGTGTTGAAAATCTGGAAAACTAGCAAAGTTACGAGCATGCATTGAAACTGCAATGCACACCCATAATGCGGTCTTTTTTTGAATTTTTTCACCAAATTTTCAACATGGGCTTTTTGGGACCTCCCCTCATGAACAGTGGCACTGTGATTTTGTTACTCCATCCCGAAAGTTGTTTTCACACCGCGACCGCGCCATTCTGCACAACTAGTGTGAAAACACATTTCAGGCAGGATGTGAAAAATGGCAGCTGTACTGTTCATAAGGAGGTGTGAAAATGGCAATGTTGAAAATCTGGAGTGAAAGTATTAAAAATTGGAGAAGTTACAAGTGTGCATATAAACTGCACAATGCACACTCTTAACGCAATCATTTTTTGAAATTTTTTCACCAGGTTTGCAACACGGACTTTCTGGGACCCCACCTCATGAACAGTGGCACTGTCATTTTGTTACTCGGTCCCAAAAGGCGCAACAACCATAAAATCACCTTCGGGATTGAGGAACGAAATGACAGTGACATGTTCACAAGGTGGTGTCCCAAGAACCCCATGTTGAAAATTTGGGGCCAAAATTCGTAAAAATGGCCGAGATATCAACCTAAGTTGAAATCCCCATTGACTCCTGTTATACGGTTTACCTTTCATTCTTTCAGTTTGCCAGTCGGCTTTGAAGAGTGCAGCCGTGTCCCGCTCCACAGAAGATCACATCCGCCGACCTCTGAGGGTAAGGGTGGGGTAAGGGGATGTGGGTGCGCACAGGGAGGGTCGGGATAGGGAAGGGGAACAGGGGAGACAATGAGGGACAGTTTTCATTTTTACAGGTAAAAAAAATAGACTGCAAAGGAATGTTTTCTTCATTTGCAGGTAAAAAAAAATATATATATAAATTTAGGCACACTGGGGTGGGCTCCCGGTGTGCCACAATAGTGGTGGGGAGGGAGGGATGCCGACATGGGGGCTGGGCACCCTGATGTCAGCTAGGGATATAGATGCATCCAACACCAGAAGTGGGCATCCCGGTGTTGGAATTGTTTAACCAGGAAAGACATACTAAGCGGCAGCAGGGAAAGGGGTTACTGTTTAACAAGGAAAGACACACTAAGCCAAGCTGAATGGCTCACATTTTAAAGGACAGAGCTCTGTCCTTTGAAATATTTGCTGAGATGAGCCCCCTCAGCAAACCAGTCTCATCAGGATACTGCCTGCTGATTTGCCAGCCACAGAACGGCCCCTGCAGCACCGCTGGCAATTGGGCTGGCACCACTCACACCTCTCTCTCTAGCAACTCTCATATCAACATGTTCGTCTGCGCTTGTGCACATGACAAACATAAAAAGGGGGAAAGAATTACAGAGAAAATATGAACTATAAATTAAATTGTCTAAATCTTACACTTTTTTCAAAGTTTTTCCAAACTGTGCCACTGCCAGGACCTCTGTAATTGAGAGTTAGGACTATGCTGTGATCCCTTCCCAAGTCTGAAGCAGCTGCCCCCAAGAAGTAATCATTAATCTCTTTGTCCTATTGTGGCAGGACAACCTGATCAATTAATAAGGGAGCTTCAAAGAGTGCAAGGTCGGGCCAGCCCAGTGGCGCAGAGGGTTGAGGCGCTGGATGCCACACCTTGTGCCACACCAGCGACCTGGGTTCGGGAATGGACCTGGGTGGCCAGGGGTTGGCAGGGGGGAGGAAGAGATTGAGCATCCGGAGGACTGCTCTCTCTTCCCCGGGGAGGGCTGGGGTGACGAACGCTCAATGAGCGACCTCTGGCGGAAGCCGGGGATAGCCAAAAGAGCGTCATGGCATATGCCAGGAGGGTGGAGCCGTGGCATGCGTTGCCTTGGCAAACAGGCTCCACAGGGGAGAAAACCTAGTAAAATACCTTCCCCTCTCCGATAGGCGAAGGTGCCTCCCACCCAAGGACCACACTCCCAATAGACGGATACGGCTCTCTCCTTGTGCCCCTCCTCGGCCCATAGAAACATAGAATTTGATGGCAGATAAGGACCACTTGGCCCACCCAGTCTGCCCATTTCCCTACCTGATGGATAAGCTGCAGATTCTAGTTAATCATCAGCTTACTTCCTCTAACCCCCACTAGAATTGCCTTATGCCCGTCCCATGCATTCTTGAATTCTCCCACTGTTCCTGACTCCACAACCTCCTCAGGAAGGCTGTTCCATACATCCAAAACTCTCTGTGAAAAAATACTTTCTAACATTACCTCTGAGCCATCCCCCCATCTTCAAATTGAGCCCCCTTGTTCTTGCACATCTCTTCTTCTGAAAGATACTACCCTCTTGTACTTTGTTAATTCCCTTGAGATACTTGAAAGTTTCTATCATGTCCTCCCTCTCCCTCCTTTCCTCAAGGGTATACATATTAAGCTGCTTTAGTCTCTCCTCATATGTCTTCTGGTGCAGACCTTGCACCATTTTGGTTGCCCTCCTCTGAACAGCCTCCACTCTGTCTATGTCTTTGCGGAGATGGGGTCTCCAGAATTGCACGCAGTACTCCAGATGGGGTCTCACTAACTGTCTGTACAGAGGGATACCAACTTCCTGTTTTCTACTGTTGATGCCTCTCCCTATGCATCCCAGTTTCCTCCCAGCCCACCTTACTGCCTTCTCACATTGTTTGCCCACCTTTAGGTCATCTGATATAATTACTCCTAGGTCTCTTTCGATTTGTGTTGTTGTTATTAACTCACCCCCATTGTGTACTCTTCCCCTGGGTTTTTGTTTCCCTGATGCATTACCTTGCACTTCTTTGCATTAAATCTGATCTGCCACATATTTGACAATTCTTCCAACCTTGCCAAGTCCCTTTTCATTCTTTCCACCCCACCTTGTGTATCAACCCTGTTGCAGATCTTTGTGTCATCTGCATAGAGACATACCTTTCCTTCCAGGTGCTCTCCAATGTCACTTATAAAGATATTAAAGAGGACCGGTCCGAGTACCGAACCCTGAGGTACCCCACTAGTTACCTTCCCTTCTTCACTGCGGACTCCGTTTACTATTACCCTTTGCGTCCTGTTGTCCAGTCAGTTTTTTATCCAGGCTACCACCTTGGGACCCACTCCAAGGCTGGCTAACTTGTATATTAATCTTTTGTGTGAGACTGCGTCAGATGCCTTGCTAAAATCTAGGTAGGCCATATCCACAGCCCCTCCCTGGTCTACTACTTTGGTCACCCAGTCAAAGAAATTTATTAGGTTCATCTAACATGACCTTCCTGCTGTGAAACCATGCTGCCTTGGGTCCTGTGCCCCACTGGCCTCTAGGTACTCAATAATTCTTTCCTTCAGAAGTGATTCCATCATTTTCCCTACCACTGAATTCAAACTAACTGGTCTGTAGTTTCCTGCCTCTGCCCTGCTCCCACTTTTGTGAAGTGGAATCACATTTCCTCACCTCCAGTCCTCAGGTACCACTCCATCCTCCCATGATTTGTTAAAGAGAGTAGTCGATGATGTTACTAGTTCTACCCTTAGTTCTTTTAGTATTCTTGGGTGAATTCCATCAGGCCACATTGCTTTGTCCACTCTCAGTTTCAAGAGTTCTTTCAAAACCCTTTCTTCTGTGAATGGACTGGTATCAACCCCCCTATTCAGAGTTTCTCCCTTGTTTGGTTTAGGTACCTCCCCCTCCTCATCCGTTATGAATACTGAGCAGAAATTTTCGTTCAGTATCCCTGCTTTTTCACTGTCACCCTCTGCCCACAATCCCTCCCCTTTATTAAGTCTCTGTATCCCTCCCTTGGTCTTTCTTTGCTCCCTAATGTACCTATAAAAGGTTTTATCCCCCTTCTTAACAGAGTTGGCTATCTTTTCCTCAGTTTGTGCCTTTGCTATTCTGACTGCCTTCCCTGCCTCCTTCTGCTTTAACTGATAAAGTTCTCTGTCCTGCTCCTTCTGTGTTTCCTTATATTTCCTGAATGATATTCTTTTCTTCTTAACCATCCCTGCCGCCTCTTTTGAGAACCATAGTGGTTTTTTCCTTCGTTTTGTTTTATTGATTTGCTTCACACAACAGCTTGTTGCCTCTGCGATGGCTGTTTTGATTATTCCCCATTGTTCCTCCATCCCTCCTTCTTGCCCATTTGCTAGTGTTTTTCTGAGGCACTCTCTCATTTTCCCAAAGTCAGCCTTCCTAAAGTCCAATACTCTTTTTTTGTATGGCTTGACTCTATGGCTATGTTTATTGTGAACCACACTGTTTGGTGGTCACTTCTTCCCAGATGGCTACTCACTTCTAAATCTGAGATCCTTTCTCCTTCCCCATTTGAGAGTACCAGGTCTAAGATTGCTCCCTCCCGAGTGGGTTCCAACACTAGCTGTCTGAGGCATGCCCCCTGTAGGGCATCAAGAATTACCCTGCTCTTGGATGTGACTGCAGCAAAGGTACTCCAGTTAACATCTGGCATATTCAGGTCCCCCATCAACAATATCTCCCCCTTTTTCTGCCATTTTAAGGATGCCTTCTATCATTTCCTTGTCCATTTCTTCCCCCTGAGATGGGGATCTGTACACAACCCCCATGCAGATTGTGGTGCCATTTCCTGTCTCCAGGGTGACCCATAGGGACTCATCAACTTCCTGTTTACTCTTTAGTTCTGTTGCTTTAATCCCTTCCCTTATATAGAGAGCTACTCCTCCTCCTCTTTCACCCACCCTGTCCCTCCTGTAGACTGTGTATCCTGGTATCTTGACATCCCACTCATGGTTCTCTGTGTACCACGTTTCAGTGACTGCCACAATATCCAGGCATCCCTCTTCCATCAAGGCCACTAGTTCAGGGAGCTTGTTGCACAGACTGCGGGCACTGGTACTCATCACCTTCCATTTATTTTTTATGGCCTTACCCCTTTTAGCCCCATCCCCGTCCTTAACACCTTTTTCTGCATTTATCCCTGTCCTGCTCCCTACTGACTTCTCTACCTGAAGTCAGTAGAGTCCTGAATTAGTGGCCTTGATGGAGGAGGAAGATCTGGATATCGTGGAGTCACAGAAACATGGTACACACAGAACCATGACTGGGACGTAACATACCAGGATACACTATCTACAGGAGGGACAGGGAGGGTAAAAGAGGAGGAGGAGTAGCTTCACATAAGAGAAGAAATCAAAGCAACAGAACAAAAGGGTAAACAGGGAGGAGAAGAAGCACTTGGGTCAATTTGAGGCAGGCAATGGCACCACAATCCGCATAGGGTTAGATACAGACTTCTCTCAGGGGAGGAAATGGACAAGGAAATGATAGAAAGTATACTTAGAATGGCAGATAAAGGGAGATATTGCTGATGGGTGATCTGAATATGCCAGATGTTAACTGGAGTGCAGTTGCAGCACACTTCTAAGAGTGGGGTTATTCTAGATGCCCTACAGGGCATGCCTTAGACAACTAGTATTGGAACCCACTCGAGAGGGAGCAATCTTAGACCTGGTCCTCTCAAATGGAGATGGAGAGAGGATCACAGATGTAGAAGTGGGTAGCCATCTGGGAACTAGCGACTCACTGAACAGTATGGTTCACAGTAAACACAGCAATAGAGCCAAGCCACACAAAGGCAAAAGTACTGGATCAGGAGGGCTGACTTTGCTCAAAATGAGTGAGTGCCTAAGGAATGCACTAGCAAATGGGCAGGGAAGGAGGGTGGAAGAACAATGGGGAATAATAAAAACTGCCATCACAGAGGTAACAAGCCTTGTGTGAAGCAAATAAACAAAACAAACGATGTAAGAAACCACTATGGTTCTCAAAGGAAGTGGCAGTGAAGGTTCAAGAGAAAAGAAAGCATTCAGAAAGCATAAGGAATCACAGAAGGAACAGGACAGAGAAGTGTATCAGTTAAAGCAAAAGGAAGCTGGGAAGGCGGTCAGAACAGCAAAGGCCCAAACTGAGGAAAAGATAGCCAACTCAGTTAAGAATGGGGATAAAACCTTTTTTAGGTACATCAGGGAGTGAAGGAAGACTAAGGGAGGGATAGTGAGGCTTAATAAAGGGAAGGGGGTGGGCAGAGGGTGACTGTGAAAAGGCAGAGATACTAAACAAATATTTTTGCTCAGTATTTACAAACGAAGAGGGGGAGGTACTAAAACAAACAATAGAAACACTCTGGATACAGAAGTTGATACCAGCCCATTTACAGAAGAAAGGGTCTTGAAAGAACTCTTAAAACTGAAGGTGGACAAAGCCATGGGGCCTGATGGGATTCATCCCAGAATTCTAAAAGAACTAAGGGTAGAACTAGTGACACCACTGACTACCTCTTTAACAAATAATGGGAGGATGGGGTGGTACCTGAGGACTGGAGGAGGGTCATGTGATTCCCTTCACAAAAGTGGGAGCAGGGCAGAAGGGAACCCAGACCAGTTAGTTTAACCTCAGTGATAGGGAAAATGATGGAATCACTTCTGAAGGAAAGAATTGTCGAGTACCTAGAGGCCAGAGGGGCACAGGACCCAAGGCAGCATGGATTCACAGCGGGAAGGTCATGCCAGACAAATCTAATAGATTTCTTTAACTGGGTGACCAAAGTAGTAGATATGGGAGGGGCTGTGGACATGGCCTACCTAGACTTTAGCAAGGCATTTGACACAGTCCCACACAAAAGATTAATATACAAGTTAGCCAGCCTGGGAGTGGGTCCCAAGATGATAACCTGGGTAAAGAATTGGCTGGAGAATAGGACACAGAGGGTAATAGTAAATGGAGTCCACTCTGAAGAAAGGGGGGTTACTAGTGGGGTGCCAGAGGGTTCAGTATTAGGATCGGTCCTCTTCAATGTCTTTGTGTGCTACATTGCAGATGGACTGGAAGGAAAATGTCTCCTTTGCAGATGACACAAAGATCTGCAACAGAGTTGATGCACAAGGTGGAGTGGAAAGGTTGAGAAGGGACTTGTCAAGGTTAGAGGAATGGTCAAATGTATGGCAGCTTAGATTTAATGCTAAGAAGTGCAAGGTAATGCACCTGGGAAACAAAAACCCAGGAAAGAGTACACAATGGGGGTGAGATACTAACAACAACAAAATGGAAAGGGACCTGGGGGTAGTAATATCAGATGACTTAAAGGTGGGCAAGCAATGTGAGAGGGCAGTAAGGAGGGCTAGGGGATACTGGGATGCATAGGGAGAGGCATCACCAGTAGAAAACAGGAAGTTGTTATCCCTCTGTACAGACAGCTGGTGAGACCCCATCTGGAGTACTGTGTGCAGTTCTGGAGACCCAATCTCTGCAAGGACATAGACAAGATGGAAGCTGTCCAGAGGAGGGCAACTAAAATATGAAGAGAGACTAAAGGAGCTTAATATGTACAGCCTCGAGGAAAGGAGGGAGAGGGGGGACATGATAGAAACTTTCAAGTACCTCAAGGGAATCAACAAAGTCCAAGTGGGTAGCATCTTTCAAAAAAGAAGTGTGCAAGAACAAGGGGCACAATTTGAAGATGGGGGTGGCTCAGAGGTAATGTAAGGAAGTATTTTTTCACAGAGAGGGTTGTGGATGCATGGAACGGCCTTCCGAAGAGAGGTTGTGGAGTCAAAAACAGTGACTGAATTCAAGCATGCATGGGACAGCCATAAGGCAATTCTAGGGGGGGGAGAAAGAAGTAGGCTGCTGGTTAACTAGGATCTGCAGCTTATCCATTAGGTAGGGAAATGGGCAGACTGCAGTGGGCCAAGTGGTCCTTATCTGCCTTCAAATTCTATGTTTCTATACCTTGGTGTTTACCTCTCTAACTACTGAGTTTTGTTGGGGAGGCTGGGATTTCCCTGCTCCTTTTCAGTGCCTCCCCTTGGATAGTTTAAATGCTTGCCAATGAAGCATTTAAACTCATCACCTAGGATCCTGGTTCCCCCGGACAGATGCAGACCATCGTGCCAGTATAGACCTGCATCCTCCAGGTGGCTCCCCAGTCCCCAGTGAAGCCAAAACCCTGTGCTCCACACCAGTTTTTCAACCATTCATTGAATCCCATGGTGCAGAATACCCTAGTATCATCCTTGCCATAGACAGGCAGCACCTCCGAGAAGGTCTAAGGCCCCTCCCCAATTCCACAAACTCCTCTTGCACCGCTCTGATCCCATTCACAGCCAGGTCATTTGTCCCTAGGTGGACAATGACATCCAGCTCCCTCCCTCGTGCAGCTGCTCCCGCGATCCTGAGGATTTGTTTCCTGTCCCTCCAAGCCATGGCGCCAGGCAGGCACCTTACCTCCCTATCCCCTTCCTCCCCCCACTTCTACCCCTATGATTGAGTCCCCCACCAGGAGTTGTTTCCTTCTCCTGTGGGGTCTCATGCCACCCTCCTGTGGGTCTCCTTTGTGGAGGTTCCCAGCATCCTCTTTGGTCTCCACTGCAGGTGCCGCCATAGAGGAACCACTCTTTGCCAGAACAGCATATGAATTGTGGAGAAGTAGAACTGGAGGGATGCACCTCTGTTCCACCACCCTCTCCTTCCTTAAGCCCACCTTGGTCCAACTGCTCCTCTTTCTTGGCAACCTCTGAGGTAACGGTGGTGGCCCTGGTGGTCCCTGGGTGGGGGAAGAGGTTTCACGAATCCTAGCCAGGTCAGCCTGGAGACGGGCAACCTCCTCCCTCAGACCAGAGAGGTGCCTGCAAACAGGGCAGCATCGCAGCCTCCAGAATGTCTCCCGGAACACTGCTGCCCCACAGTCATTGTACTGCACCACTCCCATCTTGCCTTATTTTGTGTCCCCTCTCCTGTTGCTTTGATGCTTACTGTCGCCTCCCTCTATGTATCTTTACACTTACTTTCCTGCTGCCTATGTGCCCTTGCAACTCTCGCCCTTCGTGTTCTGGGACAGGAACTTCCTGTAGTCTTCAGTAGTCTCCTTCTTCCGTGCTTGGAGTCAGACCTCCAGCAGCCGGGGGATAAAGAGTTATTTTTTTTTTAGGTTCCTTCAAGGTTGCTGAAACTAATGTGTCTCAGTGATCATGCCCTTCCTACTGCCGAACAGGAAATTCCTGTTGTCCGTCAAATTCAGTGGCTATAAAACTAGAACTGGCTTTGGGTGGGAAGGAGCGCAATTATAAAAAAAAAGCTGTACATTTCTAGACTGCTGTTATTTGCTGTGAAAGCAAAGCTCTCTGTCAAAAACAACAGGAAGCTGTAACTGAGACAGCTGCTTTTGTACTGCTAAGCCACACCCCCAATTAGTCACCCTCTGCTCTATGTAAATTAAGCTGATACAGCTCCCTTCCTCAGAGAAACACACAGTGACTTTCTTCTTTTTTTTTTTTTTACTTAAATGAGACCCCCTTCTTCTAATAGAGTATCTGTTTGCTTAATCCAAACAGGTACTAACTCCTGCTGAGATAGAATTGATTTATCAATAAAAAAGCTATAAAGTTCTAGACTGCTGTTATTTGCTGTGAAAGCAAAGCTCTCTGTCAAAAACAGCTCAGTGCTCAATACTTAGAGAAAGAGCGCCCTGGGTGAGGGCGGCCCTTCCCCGGAGGGTAGACCTGGGGGATGCCCGGTGCTGGAGAGTGTAGACGAGTCGAGTCACATAGGGAGGTAGAGTCAGTGGGCTGGAAGGTCGCCAGAGAGAATGCGGTGAGATACAAGGATGGGGCGGGGACAAAAAATAGAGTTTGGGAAAAAAAAAAGAATGCAAGGTCTTTTATGTCAGGAAACTTTCCTGACCATGCAGCCACTCCTGCAGGGGCAAACATGGCCCAGAACAAAAGAAAGGGTTTCTGAGTCCACAAAACCCATGGTTCCGGTTTAGATCACCTTCCCAGAGAGGTGATGCCCACAGAAGACAAAGAATGTGTCAAATGATGTCAGAGTGACATATTTTACAATGCGGACTTGGGGGAAGGGGCTGGCAGCTGAAGGCTTTTGAGGTAGCTGCCAGACGTTAGCAAGACAGTCAGTGCTGAGGCTTCATACTCTCACCATCTAAGGTTGGAGTCTGCATTGGCTCACAAAGTTAGCCTGTGTGGTAAGAAATCTTTCTACTTGGCTAAGAGTTAAGAAGCTGTAGGGAAGTTTTTCTATGTGTTTTTTCTGCTGTCTGCAGACCATTTCTTTTTAATTTCTGTAGTGACCCTGCAATTCCCATAGTCTTTATGTATTGTGATATCCTGTAGATTGTGTAAATACAGTGATGTAGTAAATATTATTCTTATATACTTCATACCTCTGTGACTGAATCTTTGGGGAAATGGTTAACTGTTGGTACTGGCAAATCCATGATCTGGCTCTGAAGGGAGATGAAGGGTACAGTTACTATATTCTAGAAGTAAAGTGTATCTCAGGAGTGAGTGACAGGGGAAGGCTGTTTTGTCCTTAGCCAAAGGAGCACTGTACTGCATGAGCAGTGACTCTGGTGGGATTCGGATGGAGAAAATCCCCAGATAAGAGAATCACTTCTGAGTGGTGGCAGCTACTGAGGTACCCTTACAGGTGTTGAGGGTTGAGAAACTTGGCAATGTGTTGCAGACTGAGTCCTGAGTGTGGACAGATTGAGACATGGTTGAAGATGAATTAAAGTTAAAATCAGTTTGCTGAGGGCTCCTTTGGGTCCAGACCAGAAGATAGGAACTGAGTATTTGGTCTGCTACTAGCAGGGAGCTGTAAGGCTGTACCCTCTGCCTGAAATAACATGCTGGTTGACTCTATTGCCATTAGTAGAAAATGTGTTATTTAAAGTGACAGTCTATTTTCTTGCCCCACTGCCTCTGCATGCCGTGTTGTCCCACTACAACAGGATGAGAAAGGATAATGCAGCCGGGCCCCATGGTACATCCAGCCCAATTACCAGTAACTGGGGAGACTGAAAACCGCAACCGAGCCCGGGAGGCCAACATTGGGACTAGCTGGGGGTTGTATTGCAAAAGTGAGGTACTCTATTCCTGTGGTGGGAGCATGTGGCCTGCCTAACATCTGCGCAGCCCCTGCTAGCAACTTACGTAGTGGCCTTCACGCTGGCAGTGAAGGCAGATGCTCAGCCACCCTCCTAGCCAAAGGAATGGTACAGTTATATTTTTATTTTTTATTTTAGTCTTTGGTAACCACGTAAGGCCCACTAGGCACAAGTGCCTGTTTTCAGGGGCAACCTGGGAGCACTGGGCGGTTAAGTGACTTGCTCAGAGTTACACAGTATGCAAGTGGAGGTTGTGAGAATCAAACCCAGGTCTGGTCTGCTGGATGTACCAAGCTCATTCACAGCTCATTACTCTAACCTCTAGGCTATACTGCCAGCCCAAAATATAGTAAACCAATAATCTAAGAGGGAGACACAGGAAACCGGGGGAAATCGAGGTGGGAAGAAGAGGGTTTAAGAAGCTAAAGCAAAATGTACAAAATTGTTTTGCAAAGGTTTAGGAAACGAACCTGGACTGTACTAGTTTAAACTAAAAAAAATGAATCTTTGCAATTAGATATAAACCACAGTATACAAATGAGCACAGCTGTGTCTTACCTGCAGTATATATGTGTCACCCAGGGACCCCTTTGGCATGTTCAAGGGGTTACTCAAGGGCCAGGGTGCTTTGCTAAACCTTGGGGATCCCTTCACTGTTGTGGTGAAATGCGGAGGATTGCTGCATCAAACGACCCAATGTAGTGCAATTAACCTGACACTTTCTTTGTTCCCACTTCTTGGGAATCTGGTTGTTCTGTCTGGCTCAGTGGGGATGCCAGCTTCTGGCATTAAGGAGGACATTGGGATACTTCTCTGAGGAGAACACAACTGCAGCCTCACATTTATGAAAGCACCCCCAGGAAATACTTATCATTTTAAATGGCACACTTGCAGTCCGACAGAGATTAAACTGTCACAAACGCAAACAATCGTGGCTAATTCATGAAAAAGTAAGATTAAAAAAACATGATGAGTGAGTTATTTCATTTTTAACAGTGCCCCAGCTGTACACATAGGCATTGTCCTGATTTTAAACTGTCAATGTCGGTGGACTCAAAGTTCCAAGTGTCCAGTCTGATAATGTAAAGTTATTTCAAATAGGGTGGAGTCAGTCAAATCAGGTAAGCACGTTCAGAAAAGCATTTAATATCACTGTACTTCAAGACCGGATTCCCAGTTTAGGTCAGTTGTTCGATGACCTTCGCGCTCATGGGCTAGGCACAAAGTTTCCGTACTCACCATACTACTGCCTGCTTAGAATCTGAGAGAACCTTGTCATGGCCATGGAAAAACATTGATAAATTTGTGGCCGTTAGATGGGTGCTCAAATGAGGCAGCTTCCTTGGAACCAGTTCCTCCACCCATAGATCTATACCTTCCCTGTTCCTCCTGGGCCTAAACCACTAGTAGTACTGTTGATCCCAGTCAACCAGGACCGTCCCCTCTCCACAGGGCAGTGGCTCCATTCTCCTGCTCCCTTTTCTTTACTCTCTCTATGGGGAGAGAATCAAACACCATCCCCTGAAGGGGTCAACTCACAGGACACCACTAGGCCTACTCATTCCGTCATGTATCTTGCACACTGTCTTCCCCACCATCCCCCGAAGGGGTGGATTCACAGGAAGCCGTGAAAGCTGGCACCTCATGCTCTTAACACTCTGTGTCCCCAAACACTTCCTGTATCAGGAGCTGAAATGGCCAGTAACCCTGCCTTAAGGCGGCTCCCCAGCTTAATCCACCTCCATGTAAACACACCTCACCTGCATAATCTAAATCCTGCTAGCAAGAATGTATACAGTCTGATGGTTGGATGCAGGGGTACCTAGCCACGTTTCCCCTATATTTTTTATATTCTTACTTTCCAAACTCTCATCTCTTTTTAGCTCTACTTCTTTTACCTATTACTTTTGGTTTCATTAAGTATCTTATACAGCAAATATTTGCTGGAGAAAACTGAATCTTCAGATATGTTTTTGAAAGGCTATGCCTGTGGTTCAGTGGGGTAAGCAACCAGCCACTCCCCCTTCCTAACCCATATAAGCAGTTCCTCCCAGCCTCCTTCTGAAGCATTTTTTCTTTGCTGGCCAGAGGCTCTGTTGGTCTGTCTTTTCCCTTGGAGCCTGCTGGCTGCTACGTGCTTCCTTGTGTGCTTGTTTCCTTCCTGCTCCTGTACTTGTGTTTGCTTTGTTTCTTTTGGGCTTTCTCGTTTTCTAGTGCCCTGTGTATGCATTGTTTATTCGTGCTTCAGGTTACATATTGTTGTTTCCTTGCACGCTGCCCTGTACCTGTGCTCTCAGGCTCAATTTACTCACCAGAATTTGCAAGCCCTCAGTCAACTGCATTATTATTGTGTGTTTCAGCGCCCACTGCTATTTTCCTGCCTGCCGTCTCGTGTGCTTTCTACCTTAATTATTTGCACCTGGTCCAGGTATCACCTTGCCACTCCCTGTGTGCTATATGTGTGTTCAACACCTCTGCTCTTACTTCACTCAGTGCTAGCTCAATTCATTCAGCACTGGAGTTCAGTGTGCTCTGCTTAGTTTATTCAGTGTTTGCTCAGCTAACTATATTTGCCTCACAGCCTAACTGGCTTTCAAGAAATTAATGCATTTAATTACTGTGTTGCAAATATTTACTGCCTTGCAATAACCCAACTCTGCCTTCATGGCATTTAAGGTATTCATGCCTATCATATCAATTCACTATTCATGCTGAAACCATCGTAATCACCTGCTAAACTCATCGATTCAATTATGCTAAATCTCCGTCACTGGCATCACAGCCTCTCACTACCTAAACACCTACCTTCTATGTCATCATTAATTTGGCTTCCGTAGTGGACTTAGTTGGCTTGTTTTTTTTTGCTGGCTTCTACTACTATCAAACCTCCAAGTGCTGGCTCACACTGCCGCTTCCTACCTCACCCAGGCCTAGCAGAGTAGCGTGGCTCTACCACAGTTTTATTTATTTCTCATTCTACAGCCCTCATCAGCAGAGCTTACTCAGCCAGTATCGAAGCTGTGCTAGAATTTGTTTTAACTGCCGTCCATGGACCTCGCCTTTTTAGCAACTCGGACTGCTAATTAGTGCTTTACCGACAATCTTCATGTCCGTATAACTCATGAATTGAGAGGATGACGCTCAAGCCGACAACCGTTGATCCAACCGCTGCACCGTCTTCTGAACTGCTCCCTACAGAGCTTGACCAAGCATTGTTTTCTACTTCATGAGTTTCCTGTCACTCAGAAGTTTGGGATTTCGCTTTATCATTTGCAGTTTTGTGATTATATGCTCTGCAGGCTTCTCCAACGCATTCACTATGATTTGCTCATTGTACTACTATGTTCCACAGCCTCTAGTCAGCCAGCAAGCCTAACTTGCTTGCCTTTGGAAACAATACCCAAACAGCTCAAACCAGATTAAATTATATTTATGCACAAATTCTGCTTATTTCATATAACTGACTTTGTGGACTATCTTACCAAGCCTTACTCCTTCCATGGACTTGGTTCTTAAAGGAACACTGTCAGTACCAGGGGACCACTTTAAGGATACTTTTTATTGTTTTTGGTTAAAAATTCATTTTGCAGACTGCAATCATAACTCATACCTAGGTTGCCTTGATTATTACTCCTGTCTCCTGCAAAAGGATCTCTGGGCCATAGAGGTCCTTACCCTGGGAACAATAAGGGAGGTTTTGACAGTGCATGCGGGTGGAGACTGAGGGGGAGGCCTGCTGCAGGGAGGTGGCAACCCGGGGGGGAGAGAGCCCTAGCAGGGTCTTTTACAAGAAGGCAGGTTTGGAAGCAGCTCCTTCTTCAAGGTTGAGTGTTGTGGGAGCAGCACGGGGACATGGGTGCGCTTAGGGCTCCTAGCATTAGCCTGCAGGCCTTGTTTATAGACAGCTGGATTCTTGCAAGTGTAGTGTTGTTGGCTGCAGCATAGATGGGCAGCCCACAGTCCGATTAGCGACAGGACAGAGGAGGTGATTGCCAGTCTAAGGGCCTCTTGTGGTAGGCAGTCCCTATGGCGGTATAACAGTCCAATCCTGACATTGGTGGCAGCAGAAAGGGCATTGATATGGGAATGGAAGGAGAGTGCTGAATCAAAGGTAATGCCCAGATACTTGTAGGAGAAAACCTGCTCAATGGGGTTTAGTGTGCTAGGCAGTATCACGAGAGGGGCACCACTAGCTTTGCTTTGGTGATGCGAGAAGAGCATAGCTTTGGACTTTCTTAGGTTCAGGACTAGCCTTCATGATGTGAACCAATGCTCAGCTTTATCAAAAGCTTGTTGGAGGGTGGCCTGGAGTGTGTTGGGGTTGGGGTCAGAGGCAAAGAGGACAGCGTCATCTGCGAAGAGGAGGATCTTACTTGGGCAGGCCGAGGGGAGGGAGTTGAGGTAGAGACTGAAGAGGAGAGGGCCTAAAATGGAGCCCTGGGGAACCCCAGAGTGGCCAGGTCGTGTGTCAGAGAGGGTGCTATTGATATTTACACACTGAGTTCTGGCAGAGAGGTAGCTGGTGAACTATGCAATGGGGCCAGGGGAGAACCAAGGCATCTGAGGGAGTCAAGCAGGAGAGGATGGCAAACCATGTCAAAGGCCTTGGAGAGGTCAATGAACACGGCACTGGCAGGACTTCCGGCATTAAGAGCAGAGTGCAGGAAGTTGGAGAATTCAAGTAGCGTGGTTGTGGTGCTGTGACCTGCACGAAAGCCATGCTGTTCAGGGCACAGGATATTGTGCATGGCCAGGTATTCGGCAAGCTGGTTGGCAACTACTTTTTCAAGGGCCTTAGAGAGTGGAGAGAGGATGGAGATAGGTCGATAGTTACCCGGGGTCGCTCGATCGCCACTCTTTAGGATGGGAGTGAGGATGGCAGTTTTCCATGTGCTGGGGAACTGCCCCAGGCACAGAGAGTGGTTCAACAGCTCGGTAAGTGGTACCAGGATAGCATCCAACGTCAGATGAAGTAGCCTAGTGTCCAATAGGTCGTGCCGGGGTTGTTACTACTAACGGCTTTTTGCAGAAGGGGTCTAGCCTCCAATGGGGAGATGGTACATAGGTAGAAAGGAGGTCTCTGGAGAGTGGGCAGGGGTGCTACTGGGATGGGGTCAAAGAAGTTACTGGGCAGGACTGAACTCAGGTCTGAGAAAGTGTGGTTTAGGCAGTCTGCAGTGTCAAGGGGGTCAGAGCAGACAATTCCATTAAAGGATAGTTGGGGGGGGTGAGGAGTGGGATTTCCCATTCAGCTCCTTTACATTATCCCAAAAGTTTCTAGCCAACCCCCTGGCGGAGACGAGAGCAGATTGGTAGTATTGGGCTTTGGCCCTTTCGAATGGCCCAAGTACACTTATTGCGTTCGGCATTGTACGCTTGCCTATCAGCTGGCTTGCCAGATTCCACGGCAATGTGCCATAGGTTGTCTCTCCTTTTAAGTTTGTGAAGGAGGGAGGGGGTAATCCAGGGCGTGCTTTGCTTTTTGGTGTGATTTCTAGTGAAGAGGGCATAGAGGTCACAGGCAGTGTTGAAAGTACAAGTGAAAAAGTCTAATGGCTTGTCTAAAGACGGTGCAAGCCTGATTGGGGACCAATCCAGTTGTGAGAGGTACAGTTTAAGGTGGCACAAGCTGCCTGGGAGTAGGCGACATCGCTGGGTGGTTTGTGATGCAGGTTTGCTGTTGGCAGCGGACCAACAGAATATGACCGGGGAGTGGTCACTAAGTGAGTGGGGAAGTACACTGATATCGAGCACCCTCTGGGGGCGGTTGGTAATGGTGATATCCAGGAGAGTGCTGGAGCCAGTAGAAGGGTTGAATCTAGTCGGGGTGGTGACAAGCTGAGACATGTCAAGGGTGACAAAGATATCTCTGGTTTGGGAGGCCGTGGCAGAGAGCCAGTTGATATTCAGGTCACCAACAATTAGCTGGGCCATTTTGGGCAGTAGGCCAGAAATGCAGTCATTAAGTGGCTGAATGGCGAGGTCTTGCTTTCTGGGGGGAATATAGACAACTGTGAGAAAGAGTGGGCCCTTACCAGGGTTGGGGGAGATTTTTAGTGTGAGGGCTTGTGCCGCGTTATCAAGCTAGGGTGGGGGAAGTGCATGTCCAAGGAGGGAGTCACTCATGTAGACAGCACAACCACCTCCATGCTTACCCACCCGATCTTCCCTGAAAAGGGTGTAACCAGGGAGGGAGACGAAGGAGTCAGGGGTGGATCTGGATAACCAAGTTTTGACGAGTGTGACAATGTCCGGTTGGTGCCGAGTAACCCAGCACTGGAATGCAGCAGCCTTCTTAAGGAGGCTGCAAATATTCATAGAAGCTATGCGGAGTCCTTGAGCCTGGGCAGGCTTGTTCATAAGGTTGGGCACGGGGCCAGGGTTTGGATGAATGTTACCTGATAGAAGCAACTGGAGGGTGATTAGGTGCACCAAAGCATGGTAGTGATTGTGGCATCTTCACTTGTGACTGGACACGAGACATGGTGTTGGGGTGCAAGGGGTGGGTAGAGTATGAAGGGTGGGAAAGGCATTGAGGAGAAGAGACCAAGGTATGAGTGGGAAGTAAGAGGTAGCAGGGGTGGAAGTGTGGGGGTACCGAGGGGAAGTGGTTGAGCATCGGGGGGGGGCTGACAGAGGTGCTGTAGATAAGAGGGGGGTACTATGGGTAGAGGGTGACGGTTCTAAGTGAGGTGGGGCTGGTGTAGGATGGAGGAGGAGGAGCATAGTCAGTGTCAATGCACTTGATCCCAGATGCATTGAGGATGATAAGTTATTTGAGCACGAGAGAGGATCACCCCTTTAAGAAGTTACAGAAAGGAGAGCCCCTTTAAGAAGTTGCTGTAATTGACTAGTGTGAGGCCTCAGGGGGCGAGGATCACTGGGAAGTGTACTTAATAAAGGAGGGAGGAGGCGGTGGGGGGGTAACTGTCTAGAGAGCTGTACAGCAAGGCAGTGGCCGAGGGAGTTTGGAAAAAAGTGCCTTGGGTACTTTCTTTCTCAATGGGGATTTGCAGCATCCATTCGGAAAGCAGCCACAGTCCCCAGGAGCCAGTCCAATTACAGGGATTGAAGCCTGACAGCTCCAAGCTAGGAGCTGACCAAACGTACCTGCTTTCCTTGGTCAGGCGGTGGCGGGCTAAAGCAGCGCCAGGGCCACTCAGCTGAAGTGGACAGCCTGATTTGGACTTGTGGCTAAAATAGAGCAGAAAAAAAGGTGGTCCGTTAGTTAAAAAGTCAAAGACAAAGGTCAAGTAAATTGGTGGGAGGGCCCTGGCAATTTAGAGCTCAGGGCAGAAGCAGGTGCAAATAGTGGGAGAGAAAGGTTCCTGCAAAGAGGTCTAGTCAGAAGTGCCAGGTGGGAATTTAGCAAAACAAAAGGCTGATTCAGGAGGTTGGGGGGAGCTCTTGAATGAGACCAGGGAGAGCTGGGAAGGAGGCGTGTGGTGGAGAGGACTCAGGGTAGTCTGGGATGGGTAGAGAAGCTGGCCCAAAATGCCAGGCAATATTTACAGAACGTGCTGGTTCAGGGCGGTGTCAGGAGAGGGAATCAGGAGTCCAGTAGATGGCACAGAAACATTGTGGGGAATAGAGAGAAATAAATGCAAAAAGGAAAAAGCAAGAGAAAAAGGGAAACAAAGAAGGCAGTCCGAGGATGAATGAGAGGAACTGTGATGGAAAAGAGTGTGGCAAACAAACAGCAGGCAGTAGTCAGTTCTAGCTATTCTACAATATTGGGCGATTAGCAGAAAAAATTCAGTAGTGCAAGCAGTAAGCTATATAGACATCAGGCAGTCAGTTACAGTTCGCTACAACTCTGCTATACCCCGGAAGGCAATTCCTACATACACAGTGCAATAGTTTAAAGGTAAAATGTTTAAGCAGTAAAAATATTCAGCAGTACAAGGCATAAGCTATATAGAAGTCAGGCCTAGCTAATACAGCAGGCTAAACAGCAGAAAATTCCAAGAGGAGAGAAAAAAAATATTTCCACATGAGCAGTAAATTCAGCAGAAAAAAATGTCCAGAGAGCAGTACAGCAAGGCAGTGGCCAAGCTGTGTTTTGAAAAAGGTGCCTTGGGTGCTTTCTTTCTCAATGGGGATCTGCAGCATCAATCGGAAGCAGCCACAGTCCCAGGAGCCAGTCAATTACAGGGATTAAAGCCTGACAGCTCCAAGCTAGGAGCTGACCAAACATACCTGTGTTCTTTGGTCAGGGGGTGGCAGGCTGGATGCAGAGGTCCGGCCACCAACAGGTAGCAGCGCCAGGGCCACTCGGCTGAAGTGGAGAGCCTGGTTTGGGTTTATGGCTTCTTTCCTTGGTCAAGGGGTGGTGGGCTGGATGCAGAGGTTTGGCCACCAGCAGGTAGCAGCACCAGGGCCACTCAACTGAAGTGGAGAGCCTGGTTTGGGTTTGTGACTTCTTGCCTTGGTCAGGGGGTGGCAGGCTGGATGCAGAGGTCCAGCTGCCAGCAGGTAGCAGCGCAAGAGCCACTCGGCTGAAGTGGAGGGGGGGTGTAGCCATGTGTTTTAAATCAGAACTGGGCCTTGTGGATGTTCCAGTGGGGATAACCAGATCATTTGAGTGTATCATGGGGGCAGGTGTAGGTTGCAGGATACTTCTCATTCATTATCCACCCAGTGGTGAGAAGGAATTCCTGCAGGAAGTCGCAGACTTCACTGCCAACATGGTGTTGGGAGTCCCCCAGATGGTTAATTCTGGGGGACTTCAATGCCTGGTTCAACAATGAATTCTCACAATTTGGTCAAGACGTCCTCCAACTTATGATCTCATTGGGCCACTCACAATTGTGGTCACTCATTGGATCCGGTGTTCCTGCTGTGGATGGAGATCTCCGATTTGGTGGTGGAACCTGTCGGATGGTCAGACCATCACACCACAGGGTTCAGTTTCAAGGCTCTCTCAAATAGACCTACCCCCACGGAGATGGTCTGGTATCGCCCTTTAAGGGGCGTAACCCCAGATGGTCTAGAGGCGGTACTGGATCTATCGAGTGTGATGAGTGAAAACTTGGAGCCAGGGATCTTTTACATGCCTATAATAAGACAGTGATGGTGGCCCTGGATTCCTTAGCTCCTGTCCGTGTTTGCCCCCTTACTCTTCACCCAAAGTCCCACTGGTTTGATGGGATGTTGAAGGAGATGAGGCGAATGGGTCAAAGGTTGGAGAGCTGCTGGCAGAAATCGGGCCAGTTAGATGACAGACTTAGACTGATGGATCATTGCAAAGACTATCAATCAGCAATCTCCCATAAGAAGGCAGAGTTCCTGTCTATGGAGACTGCTGCTGCACAGAATTGACTGGCTCAACTCTTCCAGACTGTTGGCAGATTGTGCAATCCAATCCGTCTTCAGTCTCGGGGAGCGTTTTCACAGATTAAGTGTAATGAGTTTTCTCACTTCTTCGCAGATAAGGTTGCCACCATCAAGTCTAAGATCTGCCTAGCACCCTCTATTGGGTGTTGCGGAGGTTGGCAGAAGGTGGCAAGTGCCTGGTTCACCTGGTCCAACTTCGGACAGGCGACGATCACTGACATCATGAGGATCATTCAGAGTTTACGACCAACCTGCTGTAGGTTGGATCTGGGCCCAACGCGTCTCCTTGTGGCATGTGTTGAGGTGATCGGCCTGGTCCTAGCTGAGATAGTCTGGCGTTCATTGGAGACAGGGATTTTTTTTTATTTATTTAAGAATCGGATTTACAACCTTTGAGTCAAGGACTCATTTACAAAGGCACATTGTCATGTTATGCCATGCTATGATTGGGGGGGCTAGTATCTTTGGATTGTATGTTGTTTGCCACAAACCTAGCAGCACCCCTTAGAAGAAATGTGAATTCCAGTGTGGAGTAACATAAAAGGTTTGAGCATGCTGTTTTGGATTTACTTCCAGCTGCTGAAGCAGCATTCAAGGACAAGGAGGCAGGCTCCTCAGATATAACCTTAGATGTTGAGACAGTGAATGCTGATAAAGATAGCGGCGATAGTGGGGACTGGGAATGGGATAGCCCAGGTTATGTCCCACATGATGATGATGATGATGGTGGTGGCACCTCCAGTTCTTCTGAATCTTGTGACAATGAGGTCTTTAGTTACAATGAGGGGGTACGAGAGGATGCCACTGTAAGGAATGAGAGGCAAGTGCTGAAAAATAAATTGTACTAAACATAAGAATAAGAAGATGAGCATGAATGAGAACAATTCTGGAGGGGGAACGATGTAGAACAAAAAAAAAGGAAGAAGTGGTTCTCAGTAAGAGTGACCAAGTTATGGAATTAACTTCCAATGAAGTAATGGCCAGCAGTAGTATGGATATATTCAAGACACGTCTTGACATCCACCTTAGCACAAATAACATTATGGGCTATTCATAAACTGATGGCGAGCTATAATGGACGCAAGTCTTTAAAGAGCTCTGTAGTACCTATGAATGATGTGAACAAGGAAACAGCAGTGCAGGGTTTCCTCCAGGTCCCTTGACTGTGCAAGAAATAGTGCCAGGCACCACAGTACAAAGCACAAAAAGGTAACTCTTTAGTGTGGAATTTATTTTATATTGACCCTGCAGACAACTCTTGAGCCATATGCAGTCTGTGCAAAAAGAGTTTTAAAGTCCAGGAAAGGTGTGCAAAGGACTCGGCGGTGCTGGAGCAAAGCAGCAAGCTAGTAAATTAATGAACTAAAGCTCCACACTCGTGGTGGTTATAGTTTAAAGCAAATGCTTGTTTTATTGGCAAGAAGTGCCTGGAAGAAAACCAAAAAGCCCCTAGCACCTCGGCCTTACAGCAGGCCTTCTAATTGGGGCAAGTCAAGTGCAAAAACAGTGTCCGTCGTGGTGGCAAAGTGGGGCATTTTGGAACATCAGTAATGACAACATGAAAAGGCAAAACACCTAACTGAGTGGGGCAGGGGCAATTAGGGATGGTGTGGTTGGTATGGGTGGTAGTGGCGGTCACCATAGTAACAATGAACTGGAAGCAGGAACTGACACCGAATCGCTTGATGTGTCCTTGCAGTCTTTCCAGACAAACGTAGACTGTTTTCTTCTGACACCACCAAGTACTGCAAAATCCCACAGTACTACTCCATGTGAAAAAGGCGTGAAAAATACAATCCCGCCAAAATTTAAAAAATCTTATCATTCTCAACTAACATTAAAAGAAAATTGGGAGGACATCAAAATTTACCCACAAGGATCCAACATGCCAGCTGTTAAATAGAGCCATTGCAGAGCTGTTGGCCGATTGTCAACTCCCTTTTGCTTTTGTTGCCCAAAAAGGTTTCCTCAAGTTCATGAACTGGATTGAACTACAGTGCACAATTCCATGTCCAACATATTTCTTAAAAAAAAAAGCTGTTCCACAGTTGTATGACTTGGTGTGTAGTGCAGTCACTGAGAAGTTAAAACTCTCTGAGGTGAAGCAGGTTCACATAATCCCAGATATATGGACCGGCAACCAAACAACTGACTACAAGACTGTTACAGCTCATTGGGCAAGTTTTCGGCCAGAAAGTAATGATCACTGCTGTACCATAAGTAGTAGGAGGCAGGCTGTATTACGTGTCAACACTTTTAAGGAAAACCACACTGCTGTGAATATTTCGCAGGAGTTGCAAAATCAATTCCAGAAATGGTTTCCTCCGTATTCCTTATCTCCAGGGTTCATAGTATCAGATAATGATGCCAACAGAGTCAAGGCTGTTAGAGGTGGCAACTACCAACACATATCTTGTTTTTGCACATTGTTTAAATCTTCTCATCCATAGTTTCTTAAATGGAAACAGAAATGTTGAAAACCTGTTAGGTGTTGCTAGGAAAATATGTGGGCATTTCAGCCACTCCATGAAAGCACAAAAATCCTGAAGGGGCTGCAGAGGTTGAGCAACTCACCCTTGCATACATTAAAGCAGGAAGTTCCAACCCACTGGAATTCAACATTTTACATGTTAGAAAGGTTTCTTGAATAGAAAAAAAGATGTACATGACTACACCATGCAGAATCAAATACCACTCTTGGCTGTTTTTGCTGTTTTTCATCCTCCTCCTCCTCCTCTGCTCCTTTCTTGACAAAGGCATCTGAGTACCTCTAACTACTCTAAGTCTGCTCCCCTCCCCATATCTCCTCCCACCCTTCCCACCTTGACCGTTCCTCCAATGTTTTGTTTTTTTTCCCTGTGATGTACTGTATTACACTGGCTTATTGAAACCTTTATAATTTGCTGACCATTCTATGTAACATGTCTTGTTTGTTTGTACATTGATGATGTGGAACCTTTGTAAAAGAGCTATTGGCTCAAAGGTAATAATTCCTAGAACAATAAACTAAACTAAACTTTAAGCAGACTTCTAACAGTACCACGAGGAGATGGGTACTAGGATTATTTAGAGAATAGGTTCTGAAGGACAGATGCCCCAAACCAAGCACCCCTTCTAATGTGCACATTAATGCAGTAATGGGATTTAAAGGTGTGGGTTGAAGTCCAAGTTGCAGCCTTACAAACTTCCAGCAGTGTCTCGGGAAGCTGCAATGGATGTATCTGTATTTCTAGTGGAATGAGTCCGGAGTCCAACAGGGACTTCTGTCAGCTTTACTGTAACAGTGTGATGTACACAAAACCAGCCATTGAGAAATACTTAACTGTTGTGTGATCTCTAGCCACTTCACTATAAGTGACAACTGATTATTTTCTGCCAAAATGAGCTCTGTTGTGATAGTGTAATTATTGGGGTGCTTTTACATCTAGTTTGTGAAGCTGTTAACCACCTGAGTCTGCATAGGGTGTAGGCACGAATACAGATGTTAAAAGACTGACTCATGTGGAATTCAATCTCCTCTTTATGGAGGAATTTCAAATGAGTTCTGAGAACATGCATTTTTCCTTATTGTCTGTTTTAGATATTCTTGACTATTTGCTGTACTGTAAAGGAGAAGGTCTGTGACTTTCTTCCCTTATGGTATACCTGTCTGCTGTGTCTGCTTATAAAATGAAACAAGGTGAAATGTCTCTAGCTTCTAACAGTACTTTTAAAACGTATTTCAAGAGCCTACCTTATCTCAACCCCCTTGTGAAGCAACCATGTCCCTCCTGGGATCTGAGTTTGCTCCTTTCCCAGCTCATACAGGAACCTTATGAACCTCTGGTTTTATGCGATTTTAAAATTCCTCCCATGGAAAGCTGTCGTTTTGGTTGCTGTTACTTCAGCTAGAAGGGCGAGTGAGCTTCAGGCTCCTTCCATTCTACCTGTTCATTTTCCACACGGAAATGTTTGTTTTTTCACCAGATAGAAAAATGTTTCTACTTGGTTTTCTGCTCCGTTTTAAAACTTCATGTACCTGGGTTGAAGTTTAAAAAACCTGCAAATTCTAGCTCTTCAAGAGCCATGCATTCTGGTGAAACACTTTGCCTTGAGACAGCGACAGAAGGTCCTGCTTCATGGGAGTAACAGGTGTTTCTTGACAGAACATCCGAGGAGCAGATGGTAACAGGGCTGCCAGCTGGGACACTCTGGGGCTATGAGAATCATCTCGGTATTCTCTTCTCTAAGTTTGAGAAGAGCTTGCAAAAGTAGAGGGAATGGAGAAAATGCCTTCAGAAATTTCCCACTTCAACATAGCAACATGGCCTGTGCCCACCATTGGAGGTCTGCAGCAGTACGGTTCCAACTTTCTGTTCTCCCAAGGTGCAAACAGGTCTATCTTTGTTGAACCTGATTTTATAAATATGTAATCCATTACATCCTGGAGCAGCAGCCTTTCATGTGTTAAGTGGCTTAGTTTGCTCAGAGAATCTACTAACACATTCAGCTTCTCTGCCAGGTGAAGTGCAGAGATCTGAAATTGGTGTTTGAATGTCAGGTTCCAGATTTCCAGACTCTCTTGGCATAATATAAAGATTTGTGACCCACTGTTTCTGTATGTAGAACACTTGTTGCCTTGTCTCTTCTAACTTGCCCCACTTTGTTCTGAATCTGACATGTGCTATGAGGGCCAAGCACACTGCCTTCAATTCCAGTAGGCTGATGTGTTCCAACCTCTTCTGAGGGGACAATGCTCCAGTTACTGTGCTGCTGTCTAGAGGACCTCTCTAGCCCAGCTGAGAGCATATGTAGTCAGTGTCGCATAGCTTTTTGGAAAGATGATGGGGACTCTTTCCCTAAGAACAAGAAAATCTTTCCACCAGTTGAGAGCTGCTGCTGGCCTCAACTGGACTGGCACTAGCTGCATCATGGCAGCGTATCTCAGACTCTGACACCAAAAGTCTTTCCAACATCACTGTATTTCCCTCATTTTCTATGTGGACCAGGGAACTACTACAGTGGTCAAGGACATGTAGCTCAGGAGTAGGAGGAAACACTGTGCTGTCCTGTGTGAACTTGGAATGAAAGATGCAGCGCAGTTCACCAGGTCTGTTGCCATTTGAAGGGGGCAGAAAGGCCTTGGCTTCTACAATGTTCAGTCCTGCCTCCACATTGCCTTAGCTGCAGAACTGATTGTCCCCTTTTGATGAGAAATCCAAGGGACTGAAGTAGGCCCAAGGTTTTCCATAATGTCACATGAGCCTGTTGCTGAGTTTTCCTGCAAATATGCCAGTGGTCTAAGTACAGGAAGACTGTCACTTGATGCCTTCTGAGTACAACTGCTACTAGAGGGGCTCATTGTGAACACTCTTGGGGCTGAAGTGAGACCAAAAGGCATTGCTCTGAATTGGTACTAACTGGCCCCCACTTTGAAACTTAAAAAGCTCCTGTGATTTTTCCCTAATTGGGATGTGGAAGTTTGCACCTTTGAGATGCGCTGAACAAAACCCAGCCCGATTGCAAAGATGAAATGATTGTCCTTAGAGTTACCGTCTTGAACTTCTCTTCTTTTTTTTTAACCCCACATGATTACTTAGAACTCTGAGGTCCAGAATCGACTGCCATTCCCCATCTTACTTTTTGGTCAGTAACTATCTGGAGAAATAACATTCTCACAACTGGTTCTTTTAAATATGCTCTACTGTTTTTTAGTGCTGGCAACTTTTCTACTTCCATCCGAAGCAAAGCCGGGTTTTCTGATTATAGGTTCAGGGAGTGCTCCATGGGCAGCTGCTCCGGCAATGGGCACGTTTGGGTAAGGGTTTTTAACAAATTAAATATATTATTAATCAAGCTCAATCAATAATATATTAATACCACTGTGGGGACCACGCTTATTAGTTGTAACAGTAGTCTCACTTACATTCTTAGGGCATCGGAACTGCTCTGCTTTGGTTCACAGTCCTTATACCCAAAGAATGTGCCCAAGGCCACTATTACAACCATAAGAGGGGTCTCGGTGGCAGACCACTGTTACAACTGTAAGAGGGGTATCAGCAGCAGTATTAGCATACAGGATAGTTTCCCTTTGTTTTGTATAAGGACATAACGTTTTGGAATTTTCACAAATGACAAGTTAAGTCCCTCTTTTATTATCTCCAGGACTTGTCTGTAGTGATCTTTCCCATTCCAAGAGATAAAAGGAAAGGTAACCACCTACTTGCTGAGCTAGTACAGTGACAGCATGAACACAATAATCAGGGGTTTGTTTTTTGTAGGAGCAGGAGGATCTGAAGAAGCTTGCGGTCTGTGTCTTCTACATTTACCTCTAAGAGTACCTCCGGTCACAGAATAATCAGTTTAGAAATAGGGTCTGCCTTGAGCACCGCTCTCATAGCTCCCCCTGGAGTAAAAGGCCTAGAATAACTATGACCTCTGTTGTCCTATTTGGTGAGGGTCATGTGTGTGATTTTCTGTCTGTTGACCTTCTCCAGGTAGACCTCTGTTCCATCTCCAGCCAGAGAGACTCCATCAAAGATGCCAGTAGACAGGTTACTTGTCCTGAGCCAAGAACATCTCCTTGTGACTACTACATTTCTCAACACTGATTGCAGTGTCATTCATCTCAACAGACATTTTAGACTGCTGTCTGGAAGCCTTCATAGCAGCCTTCACAACATGAGCAAAATGTACCTTGTCTTCTTGTGGCATATTCTCACACAGACCCAGTATAGAAGACCAAAGAGTAAAATGTTAATTAGAAGCATAACCAATATAGGAAGCCAGTCTTGGTGCCAGGGGTCCGACAAGAGTAGCTATTTTTAGCATACAGATATTTTTTTTCTTGAATCTTTGTAAGGAAGGGCTGATGACAAAGACAATACAGTTGTTTTACAAGCAGTAGTTAATACAAACCTCTCAGGAAAAGGGTGTGAACATAAAAATATAGTACAGTTTCTAGGTATAGCTTATTGTATCTCTTCTCCAAATTTTTAGCAACTGCTTGTGCTGAAGCAGGATGCTTAACAATTTTTTAGACAAGCCTTTTAAGTTCTTCACTGATAGGGAGGGACATCCTGCTAGGAGTCAGACCCTGTTTTTTAAGAAATCTAGCTTGTGGAGGTGGCTGCTCAAACATTTCACCTTTCACAGCTAACTCATTAAATATATTCTCAATAAACATGCTGTAAAAAGAATAGTCGTCCTTAAGATGAGATAGAGAACCAGCTTTTTTAGCTCCTGTATTGTCAGGAGTGATAGCTTCATGCTCCGATTCTGTGCCGACTTCATCAACCCCCCCTTCTTTATGCAGAGGGGTGGTGGTACTGAAGGGGTCTACATTTTCTGCATGACCTGAAACATTTGCCACATTTTCAAAAATTATTCTAGGAAGGTTATCTGTCCAATTTTTTTTTTTATTCTCCCCCTACCCGCAACACCCCCACTCTTCAGGAGACACACATATGGCCTTATTAGTCCCCGCCCTCTTACCTGAAACCTAGCGCGGTCCATCCCCCATGTAGCCTTGGTTATACCCACCAGGCAGGGTACGAGGTGGGGCCCTTACACCCCGAGGTCCTTCCTGTTTTTGTCAGGATGCCGTCACCTAGGGCAGGTTGGGGCAATGAGGATCGGGGCCGTTGTGCTCCATCTACCGGTGGCGCTGCAGGATGTTTTTCCCATTTTCTTGGTGTGCTGTGTGCCCTGACGTCAAGGTGCTAAGTGCCAAAGTCCAGCATGCCACCCTTCTCACTGGCTTGGGCTTGCTGTACCCCGGGTCTCCACCCGAGGTCAGACATGCACCGAGCCCTGGAACCCCCCTCCCCCCGGAGAAGGCGAGCTGCCCTTAGAGCGCTCAAGCCTCCTCCCCCTGGGCCGCCCTCCAGCTCCCGGGCTTGTTCCCGAACCAGGGTCGCTGGCATCGCAAGCGGAAATCCAACCGCTGTGCCAGCGCACCATCTGTCCAACTAATTGACAAGCCAGTCCAACCTGAGTCACAAAAGGGTGCTTATTATGTGGCTGTTTCCCTGGTTTGCTCCCACTGTGCGGCTGACTGACAGTTACCACACTAAGGAATTTAGTCACTGTGTCTTTTGCTAGTTGCCTCTCCTTGTGTGGTTTCTTAGCCCCAGTGACACCCAGAGCTGAAGTGCTCTCCTCTGCAAGTCTCTTGAGCTTACTGGAATTGCCACTAGCTGAGGGTTTAGCTCAAAACCTTATGGACAGACAATATTACTAGTTCCCTCTTTATTTAATACATTTTTCTTTACAGGGAAGCACCAAGTAGAAACAGATGCTGAGAGAGTCAGCCTTTTAGAATATCTCTTCTTTACTGTCTTAGGACAGTATCTCTGACACAGTTCACAGTCTTGCATAAAATGCTCTGGTCTCAAACACTTAAAACACATACTGTACCTGTCAGCCTTAGGGAACTTACTGCCACAGTCCATACACTTTGTAAAACCTGGTGGGTCTTTTAGCTTTACTAACATACTAAAATGACAGCAGAATAGGCCTAACGGTCTTTCTCGTCTGCTCGTTTGGTTAGCCCCCACCCTGGGAGCTGACCTTGCTGTCCCCCTCGCCTTCTCTGGCTTCTCCCTTCCCAGTTCCGGATATTCTCGCTGCATTGGATTTTGCTTCCAGAACCCTTCCCCTGTACCTGTTCTGCGACATAAAGTGATAGCAGAAAAATACAGTTTAAATAACACTTTATTTTACTACTGGGGTTTGGAACCGAGAAAAACCAAACCACAATACAGAAAATCCTTAGTTCCTGTATAAAAACAAAACTGCAGTTACCAACAAGGAATCTATTGGTTTCTGGACCTGACAAAATATTGAACAAAGCCTTCAAAATGATTAGTGACTGAATCAGAACAAAGTTCAAGTCAGTAAAAAGGACACTTTTTAAACTGCACTCGTGATACCAAAGGATTTCTGCAGAGCCAAGTCGGGGGAGTTGGCTCTTTACTGTGGTAGAAAATGAGCAGAAGCCCAAGGCTAGTGTGATCAGTGCTTGGATTGGTTCAAACTGCTCTAAATGTTCCAGGGCAGAGAGCGCTTACAGGCTATCTGCCCAAGGTGGTAAGCAGGATGAAAACAGTGATGTTGTCAAAATAATTATGTAAATAAATATGGAACTCCTGCCTCCATGGTGCTGAACGTTGGAGGATCCCGCTGGCATACGGATGACCTGGGTTTGTGCCCAAGCCTGGGATATGAGGAAAAGAGGAGGGTGGAGGAAGACGTGACATCTTCTTGGCACACATCTCCTCCAGAGAGTAATGTAAGCTGATACCATTGCTTAACAGGCCCCTGCTGGTTGCAGGGCAAACCTGCTGGCCATATGATGCAGGACTGCCTGGGGAAGATCACCATCAATGGCACCTGCACCTCACTTGTGATGCTGGGGTGCATCCATTGACGGCTTGCAGGGAGAAGGAATGAGTAAAAACAGGAGGGGAAATGGACAGGTCCTTGTGGGCAGACAAAGGCCACTCCCTCCCCTTGCCTAAATGGCCCACCAGTTCACCTATTCTAGTCTCACTTCATTTGGAATGGACCCTGTTCAGCTTATGCCAGTCTGTGTAGGAGGCCGCTTAAGAGGGAAAAGGGGTCACAGGCATTGGCCATGAGTGGGGAAGCCAGCTGGGTTCCAAACACAAGGCAGGCAGAGCAGTATAACAGATCCCACTGGGATATCCCAAGTACAAGTTGAAAAATTGTAAATAAAACAAAACATCAAACCCTCCCTTCCCCAGGTGAATGAAATGCTGCCCAACTTTAGTAATCCAGTCCAGTTTTCCCAACCTATAGGAACAAAAAAAGCTTCCTTTTAGGGAGTAGTCTGCTCCACTACAGGTTAAGAATGCTACCTATTGAGGTCATACCTTTGTCCCTCATTACGCAGGACATCCCTCATTTTGCCCCTTAAAATTGCTCTGTCCCTCATCCGTTCCTCATGGAAAAGGTGCTGCCCACACAGCGAATGTGCTGTAAATTCAGACTTTAAAGCAGAAACACTTAATATTCTAAAATACTAAATCCAAAATAAAATTTGTACAAGTAAACACTATGGTTTTCACAGTGTTCTGAGCTTGTGTCTCCATGTTTAAGGATGTGTCCCTCATTCTGAGGGTCTGTATCCCTCATTGTCCCTCATTTTGAGTGTCCAAAAAATGTCCATGTCCCGCATTTCAGTGACAAAAGGTTGAGAGGTATGATTGAGGTATTGGAATAGAGACTCACTCACCAAATGTATTTTTTAAATTTTTTTTTCGGAGTGTAGCAGAAGATCACTGTATGCCTGGAACCCACCAATGTTTCAAGGCCCATCTGACCCCTTCCTAAGGTTGGACAGATCACTGTGTTTCTCCACACCTTCCTTCTTACAAAATAATATTTCTTCCACTAAGATCCAGCCTGTATTCTTTAAAGGGGACAGGAAATGTGTGCTAATTGGCAGCAGTTAGTAATGTTTCTAGTAAGAGAGAAGTGATAAACTTGCTTCCAAATGAGCCACATTTAACTGCCCCTTAATAAATACTGATGTGAAAAACTGTGTTTTCAATTGTTTTCTTTTCATGGACAACATTCTGCACAGTTCTCTTCGTGGAACCAGTAATTTGGAGTGTTTACTATGTCACGGTTTGAGTACAGAATGCTAAATGTGAGCTATTGCCCTATCTGAACCATACATAGAGTTCTTTGCTCAAACTGTGACATAGTTAAAATTCCAGATTACTGGTTCTATGAAGAGAACTGTAATAGAATGTTGTCCATAAAATCAAAACAATGCAAAATACTGTTTTTAACATCACTTTTTATTGAGGTACAGTTACATATGGATCTATAAGGCTGATGGACAGTATTTCTGTAAGTGGTAACATTATAAACAGCTGTACATTAGAACTCATTTCCTGTCCTCTTTAAATGTTTTTTCCACTTTTGGCTCAACTGCCACAGTCATCTCATAATCTCTGTTTTAAATCCTTAGCTGCGGGTTTTTTCCTTAATTCTTATCTGCCTTGACTTGCCTTAAAAAGGATCAATTAATTTATGCCTATGTTTTATTTGACTTTGCTGCCTGGCTTCACCAGAGTGGTATGCCGAAGTATGACTCACGTGGTACTTTCCTATTGGCCCCTAAACCAACTTCTCTTGCAACTCTGTACCTGCTCCCCCATAGTCTGTTACTCGTGAATATTATTACTCCTGTATTATATCGTTATTCATGTATATCACTGCCCGTATACATCACTAACCGCGTATATCACCAGAACATTGTTATATTTCTAACAGTGATCATTGTTACTTACTGAATGTCACTTTATCTCGGTTTTTACATTTCAGTTTTATTTTTTTGATTCGCATATTTTCTTCCAATCACCCCATCTGCTTCTCCCTTACCACACCCCTCTTATTTTTCCCAGAGACAGGACCTAGACAGATAGAGAGCAGGGTTCAGAATCTAGCATTATACAGAGGGAAGTAGTCCTAGAGTATGCATTTGATGCTACTCAGAGACGAGCCATACCAGTGGGGATAATGGAAACACCAAACCATGATAGTGAAGTCTGCCCTGCCCACCATGAAATCAAAATAGCTCCCACCCTACTCTCCAGCCTCAGTTGTCCCTCAGTCCAGGCACCAGTCCAAAGGAAACTGGTACAGATGGCTAATCACATGCCGAGTTCCCCAAGGATGAATTATAAAAGGTGAAGTCATACTTACAGATACAGGCGGCAGCTATGAGGCGATTGGCTGCATAAGGAGCTTCACAGGTTGGGAAGATTGACTGTACCATGTAATTCGAAAACGTTATAGCAATAACTGCTTGACTGGTAGGTTCAATAATTAGAAGAGATGTCCACAACCTAATAAAAGCTATAAACCCCCCAAATGCCTCAAGAATGTAGGCATAGCTAGCCCCTGATTTGGTGATAGTGGTCCCCAGTTCAGCATAGCAAAGGGCACCGAAGACAGAAAAGATCCCACCAAGGGCCCAGATAACTAAAGATAGTCCATATGAGGCACTGTACATGAGAACCCCCTTGGGGGAGACGAAGATCCCTGAGCCAATCATGTTCCCCACAATCAGGCAGACTCCATTGATGAGAGAGATTTCTTTCTTCAGCTTCATCGATTCCTGAGAGCTTGAATCAGTGTCAGCGTTTTCGCTCTTAGCGATGCTGTTTGTGTCATTGTTGAACCCAGCTGGCTCATGCGTTGGCGCCGATGTATACTTGGTGCTCTCCGCCATGGTGAGAATCGGTCTCTTGGTTCCTTGTCACACGAGGAGCTGCATAGCCAACTAGAAACAGAAAGAAAGAGGTAGAGAGATTTGGTAACTACTCTCAAGGGATGATACCAAATAGCATTCAACTGGTATCCTGTGATATGAGTGATTGCAAAATCATGACTTCAGTAACGGTGCTGGCAAAACAGCGAGTTAAAAAGGGCAACCAGGAGCAACAGTGATTGCTGAAACAGTGACTGATAGCTTTCTCCCCCTCCCCAAGTGTCATCCCCCCCAGAGTTGATTACATATAGAAAGGGGGATTCAGGGGGTGAACCCCCTGTAGAAATGCAAAACAGTGTTGTCGTCCTTTTGGCGATCGCTGTTTATTCACGTTAGCCTATTGCAGGCTCGTTCTTTTGCCATCGCCATTTTTCCTTCACCCATGTGTATTCGCCCATATCATATGGAACCCATTGAGCCTAACAAGTAATTAGCCGGGTGCTACATGTGAACATAATAACACAGATGAGCATTTTTGTAAATATTATTAGTGAAATAACACACTCCATGCTGTAAGGTGTGCTGTAGAAACTGCACTTCCTAGGAAACATAGGGCACTGGGGGATATTGGGACTCCTTGGGTCTTATGGACCCCTGGAGAGTTTTACATCCTACTGAATGTGGTTTTACCACCCTCTTCCTCATGGTTCTTTCTCTAAACATAGCCGATCCTATGCATTTTAGTTAGCAAATCCCATAGCCAGTTCTGTGATTTGCAAGGAAGAACCCACAACAGCATGTGGTGATTCTGTAATAAGTGGCAGTGGTGGCTTCAGCTCGGGCTCAGATAGGACACACGGCCTGTTAAAAATCTGCTGGGCCCAAGCTGGAGGCCAGCAGTGATCTATGCAGTGGCTGACAATATAGTCCAAAACGGTGCCCTGCCTGTGCCTCAGTCACTCTTAGTTCCTGGAGCAGCTGCCACTGATAATTGGGCATCCTGGGTGGCTTGTGAGGCTCCAGGTGCAGCTCATTGCTCCCTGCTGCCCCCTGCTGTGGAAATAAATTAAAGACAGCCGAGGATATAGAAGAATTTATAGCAAAAGGAGAACGATTGTTTTGGCACCTCTCAACACTTTTGGTACTTTGGTTAAAGGCATGAACTGTAGAGTATTATAGAATTTACATATACAGTATCCTCCCTGCACAAGGATTTCCATACCCATGAATCTTTGCCCTGGGTTTTAGGCTTTAGAATGCATGCATATGCCTTGGGGAGATTTAAAAAAAAAAATTAATTGGAAATTATCTGTATTGTTGTAGTGTTCACGGATTCTACATCCGGGGGGAGGTCATGTCATACCAACCTCATTTAATTTTTCGACTGAGTGACACGGGAGGTGGATCAGGGAGGGCAGTGGACGTGGCCTATCTGGACTTCAGCAAGGCCTTTGACGCTGTGCCACATAGAAGGATATCAAACAAACTGGGGAATATGGGAGTGGACAGGACAGTAGTGTGGTGGGTAGGTAATTGGCTGTGCGGCAGGACACAGAGGATGGTGGCAAATGGCTGTCGCTCTGCAGAGGGAAGAGTGACCAGTGGGGTACCCAAGGATCAGTGCTAGGACCGGTCCTATTCAAAATCTTCATCAGTGACATTGCACAGGACCTAGAAGGCAGAATTTCTATGTTCACTGATGACACGAAGCTCTGTAACAGAGTAGACACGCCAGAGGGTGTAAACAGAATGAGGAGGGACCTGCAGAAGCTTGAAGAATGGTCAAGGGTTTGGCAGTTGAAATTCAACACAAAGAAGTGCAAGATAATACATGTGGGGCACGAAAACCCTGGGACATCATATCAGTTGGGGGGTGAGGCTATAGCATGCACCAAGCAGGAAAGGGATCTTGGGGTTATCATCTCTGATGACCTCAAGGCAGGGAAACAGTGTGACAAGGCAGCAGGTAAAGCAAATAGGATGCTGGGATGCATAGGCAGGGGCATCTCCAGCAGGAAAAGGGAGGTCATAATTCCACTATACAAGGCACTAGTGAGGCCCCACCTGGAGCACAGTGTACAGTTCTGGAGACCTTACCTACGTAAGGACATAGACAGGGTAGAGAAGGTTCAGAGGAGGACAACAAAGATGGTGCATGGATTGCATCACAAGTCCTATGAGGACAGGTTGAAGGACTTAAATATGTACTCCCTGGAGGAGAGGAGGGAGAGAGGGGATATGATAGAGACATACAAGTACCTTACAGGGAGGAACAGGGTACAGGAATACTATTTTCCAGTGAAAAAGATGTTCCAGGACTAGACAGCATGGGATGAAGCTGGAGGGAGGGCAATTCAGAGGAAACGTGAGGAAGAATTTCTTCACAGAAAGGGTGGTGGACAAGTGGAACACCCTGCTAGAGGAAGTGGTGGGGGCTGAAACAATCACAGAATTTACAAACGCATGGTATAGACATAAGGGAATTCTGGAGGTCAGGGGGTAAGGGGCGATAGACTTCTAGAAAAACGTAAAGGGAACTTACAAGCTCAAATGGGCACACTGGGTGGGCCATGGGCCCATATCTGCCGATAGTGTCTATGTATCTACATACTGCCCTTGTTGCAAACTGCGTTTGTATTAGGCTACATCTCATGCATGCCATGCTGACTACAATGGGAGTCTCACACATTAGTCTTAAAGTTTTATTGCAGAAGTCTATGCATTGTAAAATCCCGCTTGGTTCTCTGGGGCTGGCAGTGATTACAAAAGCTAAGTGCTGACTCTTGTCCTCTGCTGCTGATCAAGTATTTTAACACCTGCTTTATGTGCTAATATGTCTCCCGGAGCCACTCAGTGCTGAAAACAAGTGGTTTCATGCACCTTCAGCTAAACGAGAACAGCGAAGCAAAGCTGAGCTGTTCTGGCTCAAGCTGAAGGTAAATAAAAACACTCGTTTTCCGCAATGAGTGGCTCCGGGGGACGAATTAATATATTACTGATCGAGAGCGATCAATAATGTATATATATTATAAAAAACTACCCCGAACCTGCCCATTTCCAGGGCCTCTGCGCATGAGATGCTCTTCACAGAATAAGAGCGTCTCACGCACGGAGGAAAGGAGCACTCCGATTGGTCAGGAGAGCTCCATTGATCTATAATAGACACACAATCTTGAACATGCAACAGAAGGAAACTTTTTTTTTTTTGTATTCTTTGGTAACTGGGTAATGCCTGCTAGGCTCAAGTGACTGGTTTCAGGAGCAACATAGAAGCACTTGGGAGGTAAACCGACTTGCTGAGAGTCCCACAGCATGCAAGTGGAGGCCGTGGGAATCAAACACAGATCTGCGGGATGTACCATGCTCATTTGCAGCTCATTACTCTAACCTCTAGGCTATACTGCCAGCCCTAGTTTAAAAGAAAGTGTTGAGGAGATTGAAGAGACAAGGGTAAGGTGCAAAGGGTTGCCCAGCTCCTCAGACACTAGTAGCGTGAACTGTAGAATAGTATAGACTGTATAGGTATCCAGTGCTTTTCATATATTGTATCCCACGGTGATTTACAAGCAATTTATTTACACAGGATAGGCTGACTGAGGTGCAACATCTGATGTCCCTTGGAGTCCTGCTTCTGCTTGGGATAGCTGGACACCTCTCAGTACCACTGGCACTTTAAATTCTATCAAGTATGATTCACAGCCTTTACAAGTTATAATTGTCTGTTCCAGTATTTCCCTGAACATTCTGTACTGTCAGTTCACTTCTTACTGATCATTACTGATGAGGAATCATTTACAAACACTGTAAACTGGCTTCGTAGAATATTCAGGACACCTAACATAGAAACATAGAATCTGATGGCAGATAAGGAATGCTTGGCCCACCTGATCTGCCAGTTTTGCCTTACCTACAAACAGACAGAGTAAACGTCGATGAGGCAAAATACAAAGCACATTCTGTAGCAGTAAATAATGCAAGGAAAATCTTTATTTCAATGAAAAACAGCCAACACATAGAGAGAGAGAGAGAGAGACGGGGAGAGGTAGGTTTCTATCAAAGTTGAGGGAAAGAACAAATTACAGTGAATTTTAAGTAAAACTTTATTGTTTTATAGGATGGGACTATTAGGATGTGTTGTCCTATTTTTTCTTTTCCAGTGAAGTTTTTCTTGCTAGCCATGTTTGTTATGGATAGACCCAACCCTTACATCCTCTCTGGGTCTAGGTCATCCTCTGACATCTCCCATGATTCTCCCCTCTGTGGCAGGGGCTCCAAGGGGAGGACCATCCCCCCCCCCATGCAGTCGACATGTGGACTAGAATCCAGGGTTGGCTGGCACTAGGGCCCAGAGGAGTCATTAGAGCTCGGGCCATCATATAGACATGGTCAGGGATATCCTCCCCTCGTTTTTTCCCCTGGTTGCTCCCTCCTCCCTGGCATGGGGGTAGCCCAGTGGGTGGCCTCAGCTGCACACAGCTACATCCAGTGGAGAAGCAAGCTCTCTTGGCACACTGCTGGGAGTTGCTGTGACACTGAAGCCCAATGCCATCCCTCTGCGACCACGGCACTCTGTCAAGCAAAAGCTGCTGCGATCTAGCCTGCTTCATGATACAGCGTCCTGAGCTCACTCATGAACTCTGGTCACCTGCGTGGCAGCACGCGCATTGACGCTGTGCCATCAGGGCTGCACTGTGGTATCCTATTAATAAAGTAATCCTAGTATTTACAGTGCATACTATTACACAAACGTATACATAGATTAAATATTAGAGGAATGATCAGACAACACTTGCAATTATAACAAGATATAACGGAAGCAAGGGCTGCCTGATGGCCCAGCGGGTAGTGCTACGCACTCCCGTGCTGAAGATACGAGTTCAGAAGTGAGCTCAGGAAGCTAGCTGGGCAGCCCGAGGGCTGTGGTGGTGAAGCCACTCAGCAGCACTCCCTGCCCATGGAGGGAGGATATTGGGTCCAGTGCCCTAGCGACCACTGTGGGAAAGCCAGGAAAGTTGCTCTGCAGGGACATCAGGGCATGATAAGGCTTGCAGGAGCTTTCACAATGTCAGGGAGGTGGGGGACAGAAAACTAGAGGGGGAAAAACATGGAGGTTGAGCATGCTTTATGAAACCCAGCTTTTTCACTCCCCTGCCCCCCAACCTATCATCAGGCCGCCAGCCACTACTAGATTGTTCTCTGGGAAGAGAATGTCCTCCCTCTCCTGACTCCACCACAGGGTGGGGGGGGGGCGGTAGAGATTACTGACAGGCTTGGGGAGATGGGTGCCAGTTAGAGGACAGCAGGAACAGGGCTGAGAAGCTGTCTGCCCAATTACGAGGGGAAAACAGAATGTGGAAAAAGATATAATGGCAGTGGGGGTGTGCCCTTAAGCTCAGAGGCTGCAAATTATGCAGAAATGTTTAGGTACTTCCCCCCAGAGAGTTGTGAACCTGTGGAACAGCCTACCAGCAGAGACTGTGGAAATGAAGACAGAACAGGCCTCCAAAGAAAGCCTGAAAACAAATTGCTGCCCACCAAGGAGAAAATCACACGGTACTATGGGAAGTAGTGTGGGTGGGATATTCCTGCTTATGACGTGGGAGAGACCTGATGGCCCAGAGAACCTTCTGACCTTAAATTACTATGTTACGAGGTTACATCACTATGTTATTTATCCAGTAAAGGCATTGACTAGGTTAATCAGTATATTAAGTGAGAGGACTGTCCACTACAGGACACATTAACTGCGCAGCAAAGGTACTGGAGGGGTTAATCGAAACATTAGAGGGTTATCAGTTCAGAGTCACATTAATCATCCAGTGAATGCACAGAGGGGTTTGTTTATACATTACCTGAAAGAAACAGCTTTATGATTGTTAATTTTCCAGCATGGGAACTGAAAGGAGTAATTTATACATTATATGAAGGTTTTGTCATGTTTATTACCCAGTAAGTACACTAAAGGGGTTAATATATAAAATAATGTATGGGCAGCAATGTGTAACAAACTTTTTTTACAATCCCGGAGGCTGTGATACCACACAAACAACAAGAGTGACGCCCCAGTGCTTTTTACATATAGACTAATAGGTGTGTGTGTGAGCAACAAGGCAGTTTCCATTGAGGGGATTCTATGACAGCTCGAGAGTGAAGCTTGAGAGGTCTATGATGTCACAGAATCCCGAGATGGAATCTCAGTCAACCTTGTTTGTGGTCACTTACCTACCTGTTATTTTATATAGTAGATAGTGAGCCTTTGAGCTGGCAGAGGTGGACACTGTGGACGGGTTTAAGAGGGGATGGGACAGGTACAGGAGGAGGGTAAATCTGACCAGGCCCAATACAGGTGGAACATCTGGGACTGGGGACAGTATAACCCAAGGGGAAGGGGGGCACCAAAATCAGCCATCAGTGCAGGTGCTAAAAATTGAGCAGACTCGAGAGACTATTAGGCCTATTCTGCTGGCGTTTTAGTATGTTTTTTTTTTTAAACCAATTATTTTACCAGGTGAGACACACTAAGCCGAAAGCTTGTTTGCAGGTGCAACCTGGGAGCACGAGGAAGTTAAGTGACTTGCTCAGGGTCACACAGTATGCAAGTGGGGGCTGTGGGATTCAAACCCAGGTCTCCAGATTTGCAGCTCAGAGCCTTAAACCACTGCGCCATACTGCCTATACTGTTTATTGTGTATGCAAACCAAAACAACAAATGGCAGTTTCATTTGACTAATCATTCTGACACTGACCCCAAGGGTGTAGACAGGCATACTCACTGTACACATTTGTGTACAGTTTTGTTGTGTGCCTGCCTGTCCCAAACCATATGCCTTTCTGTTAACAATCCGTAGTATTTGAGGTAGTGTAGGCAATTTATTGGTGTCTCTTGTTTGAAATTTTATTGTTTAGGAAACAGATCTGTGTATAACCTCGTTAGAGATTACAGGAGTCATCTGACAACAACCTGATTTTTTTTGTAAAGGGGGTAGCATTTGGAGAAGATGTGTACATTTTTTTAATGGGGGACGGCAGCAGTTAAAGACTGTGTGTACAGAACAGACAGTTCTGGCTACACCCTTGCTTGACGCCAGTAGATTCTTCGTCTAACTCCTCTAAATAGTTGGTTAATATTTTTAAATTGGCTTCGGTTTTTGGGTTTGTCTGCCGATTTTCTTGTTCGGCTGTAAAGTTTACCCGGTCACGTATGGGTTTTGAGAACACTGAAGCATTCATCATGATCACTGTAGCCTCAATAGGGGAAAAAGACCTAGGGGTCATGGTGGATACATGTATGAATAACTCTGAGCAGTGCAGAAGAGCAGCTAGCAAGGCAAACAGGATGTTGGGATGCATCATAAGGGGGATCACCTCTAGGAGCAAGGAAGTGATTCTGCCGCTGTACAATGGACTGGTTAGACCACACCTTGAGTACTGTGTACAGTACTGGAGACCACACTTGAAGAGGGACATACAGCTCCTGGAGAGGGTACAGAGGAGGGCAACAAAGATGATACGAGGGCTAGGGGATTTGACTTATGAGGACAGACTTGAGGAGCTCTGCCTGTTTTCATTGGAGGAGAGGAGAGACAGGGGGACATGATTGAGGTCTTCAAGTACCTCAAGGGAATAAATAGGGTAAACATGGAGGGATCTTTAGACTAAAGCAGGGAGGTATCACCAGAGGGCATGGTTTGAAGTTGGAAGGTGGAAGGTAGGGGAAAGAGGAGGAGGTTTTTCACTGAGAGGGTGGTGGACCCTTGGAATGCACTGCCTGGTGAGCTGGTTCAGAGATCCACAGTGGAGGGCTTCAAGAGAGGGTGGGACAGACACAGAAAGTGGATGTATCAGATGATGGCCTGTCCTGGGGGGTGGGGATGGATGATAGGAGTTTCTGGAGCACAAGGGATGGGAGGGTCTCGGCACCCAACTAAGGATCTAGGTTCGAGCAGACTCGATAGACCGTAAGGCCTAATCTGCTGGCAAATAGTATGTTAGTATGTTAGTACTCTCGGCGTCAGGAGCGGAAACAATCTGACAGGACTGCTCAGCTCTGGCGCGCAAGTTGTACAGTGACTTGAGAAAATCAATGGAAAAGTTGTTGTACTATAGTAGTGACACAGCTACTACACTACAGCAACAACTTTGACCTTTGAACTTTAGTACAACAGCATTTGAGGCTGTATAATTTTCCATACACAATGAGGGCTCACTATCTACTATTTGTGTCACCGAGGTGTGGGATTTCAAACAACGCACAAATAGGTAGCCAACTTCAAGTGCATAAAAAACTCATGGATGCGTTTATCATTTAATTTTCTTTTTCAGAAAATCAAAAACAAAAAAGAAAATAGTGTTAATGCAGCACACCAAACAAACAGGCTTCCTTCAGCTACTTCCTCAGACACCTTCCTGTGTCCTTCTTCAGCCCAGCCCATATGGAAAAGAAATATATTTCGAATATACTTTGTAAAATATATTTGAAATAGTTTTTGAATTTCATCCATAAATAGATTTTCATAGTAGTTTCCAAATATATGCATTATATCTCAAATTGGCTGGTTTTGTAATATTTGAGATACATCTAATGCATATAGTTCAGATATACCTTGGATACTATTTTTGTATATTTCATAGAAATATCTTGTTAATATTCTGTGAATGTTCATTCTCCCATATGCAAAATAAATATATTTTAGATATATGTTTGATCATATGTCTGAAGTATATGTATATATCTCAAATTGGTTTTGAAATATTGAATTTATTTCCATAATATATTTTATAGGTGCATGATATATATGTTTTATATCTGCTTATATATTTTGAGTATTTAATAGATATACCTTTTATGTAGTTGGGGTATATCTAAAACAGTTTTTTTAAATATATGCATTGTAAAAATATCTTAAAATACCCAAACAATAGATTAATCTTGATGTCCTATATTCTCAGCTGTATATTTAGGATTCCTCTTATTAGCAACCATTTAGATAATTAAAGTACATTTATTTAATGATGCACCGTTACTAGAGATTTACAGAGTATACAGTTATACTTACACATAGAACTTACCTGTTGATCTCATTATGTTGTGAGACTCAAATTGGTATTTCTACCACCCCAGTTTGGTTCCTTTTTATGTCGGGGTGATTACCAACATGTACTTGTTTTTTACTCTTTACCTTTCCCTCTGGTCTGTATGCCAATGCTGTCAATTCAAAACTATTTTAAAAATAGAAATTACCATAGAAACATAGAAACATAGAATTTGACGGCAGATAAGGACCGCTTGGCCCACCCAGTCTGCCCATTTCCCTACCTACTGGATAAGCTGCAGATCCTAGTTAACCAGCAGCCTACTTCTTCCTACCCCCACCCCCCAGAATTGCCTTATGACTATCCCATGCATGCTTGAATTCCACCACTGATTTTGACTCCACAACCTCCTCCGGAAGGCCATTCCATGCATCCACAACCTCTCTGTGAAAAATACTTCCTTAAATTACCTCTGAGCCGCCCTCTATCTTCAAATTGTGCCTCTTGTTCTTGCACACCTCTTTTTGAAAGATGCTACCCTCTTGGACTTTGTTGATTCCCTTGAGGTACTTGAAAGTTTCTATCATGTCCCCCCTCTCCCTCCTTTCCTCGAGGCTATACATATTAAGCTCCTTAAGTCTCTCTTCATATGTCCTCCGGTGCAGACCCTGCACCATTTTAGTTGCCCTCCTCTGGACAGCTTCTATCCTGTCTATGTCTTTGCGGAGATTGGGTCTCCAGAACTGCACACAGTACTCCAGATGTGGTCTCATGATTTTGGTTGATAAGCTGTGCTTTTGAAATATGCAGACTAGTTATGCAAATCTGTACACAGTACCATAGTAAGCATTTGCAAAAATATATTTGATATATATACAAAATATATTCTGCATATATTCATTAGACTTGGTGTTCCTCCTAGGGACGGAGAAATCTGACTTGGTGGTGGAACCAGTCAGGTGGTCTGTTTCATGGCCCTCCCCCAGTAGGCCAGACCCTACAGAGATGGTCCAGTACCGCCCTTTGAGGGTGTTTCTCCGGATGGCCTAATGGCGGTGCTGGACCTATGGGGTTTACAGAGTGAATGCATGGATCCTGGGGACCTGATACTTGTCTATAACAAGGCGGTAATGGCAGGCCTGGATTCCATGTTCCTGTTCATGTTCATCCCCTCACTCTTCGCCCAAGGTCTCCTTGGTTTGATGAGACCTTGAGGGAGTTGAGAAGAGTGGGACGAAGGCTAGAGAGGAGCTGGCAGAAGTCGGGCCTAGAGTGTGACAGGCTTAGATTGATGGACCATTATGGGGTCTATCAATTAGCAATTACCCATAAGAAGGCAGAATTCCTGTCCAGGGAAATTGCTGCTGTGCAGAATCGACCAGACCAGCCCAGCTCTTTCAGATTGTGGACAGATTGTGCAATCCAATCTGTCTCCAGCCTGGGAGTGCATTTTCAACAGAACGGTGTGAGGAGTTTGCTCAGTTTTTCACAGATAAGGTTGCCACAATCCGGTCCGGAGTCTGTTTGACCCCCCTCTAATGGGAGTTGCGGTGGTTGGCAGGAGATGTCAGTCACCCTGTTTGCCTGGTGTGATTTCTGCCTGCCCACAATCAGTGACATTGTGATGGTCGTCCAGTTACTGTGACCAGCCAACTTTAGTTTGGATCCGGGCCCTACATGCCTCCTAGTAGGCTGTGTGGATAAAATTGGCCCAGTCCTTGCTGAGATAGTCTGGAGGTCTTTGGAGAGGGGGATCTTTCCAGATCCCCTGAAGGAGGCTGTGGTTCAGCCCCTCCTTAAAAAAAACCTCCTTGGACCTGGACTGCTTGGCAAACTGCAGGCCTGTCTCTAACCTACCCTTTGTGGGTAAGGTTATTGAGAAGGTGGTTGTGTCGCAGCTGGATGATCATTTGACCAGCCACAATGTCTATGATTCTCTCCAGTCCAGATTTAGGAAGAGACACAGTACCAAGACAGCCCTTGTCCGGGTACTAAATGACCTCCTAATAGTGAGAGATCGAAGGTCCCGTTCCATCTTGGTCCTTCTAGATCTCTCTGCGGCATCTGACACTGTAGACCATGGTGTGCTGCTGGAGTGCCTGTGATTCATCTGTGGACTGTCTGATATGGTCCTCAGGTGGTTTCGATCATTCCTTGAGGGTAGAACTCAGAGAGTGGTATCTGGGATTTTTTCCTCAGCACCACTCCCCCTATCCTGCAGGGTGCCGCAGGGCTCCATCTTGTCACCCATGTTGTTTGCAGTGTATAAGCTGCCACTGGGAGTGATTATTAGGTGGTACGGCTTGCATTTTCACTGCTATGCAGATGATACTCAGCTGTACATGTCCTTTGTGCCCGGTCAAGATGATGCGGTCTCAGTTTTTAACAACTGTCTTGCCGAGATCCAGGACTGGATGAATGCAAGTTGGCTGCGGTTAAACCCAGAAAAAAATGAGGTGTTGGCTGTGGACCAGTTCGTCGGGAGGCAGGTTTGTTGGTGGAACTACCCTCTGGACAATGGCTTGGGTGTTCAGCTAACTACCTCAGAGCTGATGCGGAACCTGGGTGTTATTTTTGATGACTGCCTGACCCTTAAATCTCAGGCATCAGCAGTTGTCAAAACCTCTTTTTACCACCTGAGGAATATCGCCCGGGTGAAACATCTGGTTACTCCCAATGATCTTCCAACATTGGTCCACGCCTTCATTACCTCCCGCTTTGACTACTGCAACGACATTTACCTAGGGCTACCAGGGGTTGATAACCGTCATCTGCAGCTAGTGCAGAATGTGGCAGCTAGGCTATTGACTGGTACCTTTAGGTCCAGTCATATAATGCCTGTGCTCTGCGGACTGCACTGGCTGTCAGTACAGTGGCGAATCACCTTCAAGGTCGGTTTGCTGACCTATAAGGCCCTACACAATCAGGGACCTAGTTATCCGCAATATCTCCTTCACCCCTACTGTCCCTCCCGCTCTCTCCGATCCACTGAAGAGGGATTGCTAGAGATTCCCGGGGTCCATTTAAAGAAATCTGGGGCCTGGTCATTTAGTTTTATGGCCACAACCCTGTGGAATTCTCTACCTTGTCGGGTGCGAGATTGCCTGACCGTTCAGAGTTTTAAAGCTGCTCTTAAAACCTATTTACTTAGCCTAGCCTACTCTGATTATTAAGCCGCTGTTCTATTTATTGAATCTTAAACTGTTGCATTTATTAATTATTGATAAGTTTATTTATTGTATTGTACAAGCGCCTTGATTGTTAGAAAGGTGCTGTTTACAAATAAAGTTTGCTTTGCTTACACATACTGTCTCTTGCAAGCAAACAAGATTCGTATTTTACTGACAGCAGAAGTTACGCACACGTGCACACTCCGCGGAGACGGACCCAGAGCACCAGAAGGCACTTCCTGGATTTTCCATCACAAAATTTATTTGTATAGTAAAGGAAAAATTGTGATACTAAAGCCGAAAGTAGCAATAGTGAAAAACAAACATTCCCACAGGACCAATATTTCACACTGTTCTTGAAAAAGTACAGGAACAGCGCAAAATGGCAGTCCTGTGGAGAGGTCTGACTTTTACCATTGCTACTTTTGGCATTGGTTTTACAGCATTTTTATATATATATATATATATATATATATATATATGTATACAGAATGTAGTCTAGTTATATTTTAAAGGTATATGTAATATATATTATATATTCCAGTCATATTTATAAACTATAAAACAAATTTATTTGCTATGTAAAACATATATTTAAAATGCATTATATATATATATATATATATATATATATATATATATATATATATAAATTTATACAGTGGGTGAGACATATTCCAGTGAAATAAACTATGTTATTTTCACTGCAGTGAAATAAATCTTGATGACGCCAGCAGAGTTAAAATAAATACCGCTTATTACACCCCGGAAACCCGCTTAAACTCATTTAATCACAAGAAGTCAAGTATTAAAAGCTGCGCCAAACCCTTGCTAATCCTGCACAAATTGTACATTTTGCAACAGTGTCCCATTGTATAAATAGGCACATGATGTATATCGTGGAATATGAAAAATATTTTCGCTCCTGCCTCGTGAGCACTGTATATTCCACTTGTGCCTTCGGCACTCATGAAATTTCCAGGCTCACTCTGCAGGAGTGAAAATATTTTCCATATTCCACTCATGCCCATCATGTATCCCATATTATATATATATATATATATATATATATATATATTACATATTACAGATACTTTCCAGATGTACATCAGGCCAAACCTGTTTTAACATATATGAAATATACATCTCTAATATATCGAAAATATATGTCCTAACATACACTTACTGTAGAAATTACAGGGTAAAATTGTGCTTGCATAAAACTATAATGATTTTTCATTAGAACGTCCATAAAACATTAAAAAGTAAAACAAAAGATTTTCTTTGATGGAATAACAAAACATATACATTTAGTATATCATTGCCAAGTGTACGACATACTTCACTGAGTTCTGCAAATATCTAAAGTATAACTGGAAAAATGCACAGATATCAGAAATATGTGACATATTTAGGCGTATTCAAATATAGTCTAGATATTAACAAAATACAGTGTAGTTCTTTTCCATATGGCTATAATATATATATATATATATGTATGTATGTGTATATATACAGTGTATATATATATATATATATATATATATATATATATATATATAGCTTACAAGGGAAACCAAAAATGAAAATGTTTAAGTAACTCAGAATATGTATGTTGGATAGATTCAAGATATATGTTTACCTAAAATGCTAAATACGTAGAAACTGCAATAATATGTATGCACAATTAAGTATTTTTGATTTTATTCAAGGGCATAACATTGAAACGACAAAAACTTTTATTCTGAAATAGTACAGCAAAAATATATTTCAAATATGTATATCGAAGATGTATGCCAAATATGATACCTCTTAGATCATTCTGCGAATATCTAGAATATATCTCAAAATATATCTGAAAAGTGTAAATGTATGTGATACATATTTGAAATATATTTGGGGATACAAAGATATATTTCAGATATAAAAAAAATAGATATTTTCCATGTGGGAGAATTCAGCACAGTGTATAAACCTGCACATCTTCTTCCTTCGTAGCCATTTTACAGACATTACAAGCACCAATGCTCATTTTGTAACCAATTCACAATTGTAGGGCATACATCACAGCACGTACTTCTTTCTTTACTGGGGGGGGTTAAACCTAAGGCAGGGGTCACCCTGTTACATATTCCCCTGCTCAAGGGGGCAATCATCCTACAGTTGTCCAAACTTTCCTACGTACCCTACAGGGGTGTGGTGGTGCTCTGGTTCACCCTCACCAAAGAGCTCTACCCCAGGGTCCCTTAACTGTGCTAATACTCAGCATTGTCCAGCATACAATGGCTCTGCAATGTAGCAATACATATATAACTACCCTGGAACGAACGAATAATTCAGCATACAGTATAACTTAGGAATGTCTACTGTATTCTGTTTGTACCAGCAATACTGGTTACACCATAAACATAATACTCTGGATACTAGCACCCAGTTCTTTCATATGCAATATCAGACATCTTTCAAATAGAGTGCACCTTCCAATATTCCATTGGAGGTCAAATTCTGTAACCTCCCTATACCTAGACCAGAAGAAGGAAAAGGAAAAAGATCAAAGGAGGAGAGGAATTTACCTGAAGGTGGCCAACCTATCAGACTTGAAAAGATGAAACTGATAGAGAACAGGATAGCAAAGTTCGTCAGGACAGAAGTTTTCAGAAACTTAGCAAAAGATGGTCCATTATTTTGTGGCAAGAAGTATCCACCTTCCCTTTCTCTGGAAGGACATGGAGCTATGGCCTACCCTCTCCATAAGCTCCATCTCAGGTTCCTTTTAATCAAAACACTTTTCTAGGCATTTCTAATAGGCAGATTCATTCCGCTCACCACACTGTAAACCCTGAGACACTATATACTCGTACAATCTTCAATATATATCATTGAGGAAGTTATCCACAGCAGTTTTATGCTGACTTCTGTCTTCCTTTACCTAACTGGGCATTCAAATAGCCCCATGCTACAACTTTTCCATAAGTGTATCCTTATGCTACTTTTCCAAATCCATAGTATACACTTTGACACCCAAGGGCAAACCTTTAACCCCCCACACTTTGGGTCCTCCCACCCAAGATGGGTCTCAACAGACACCTTAAAGGCAACTTAATGAATTTCTAATGCTGAATGATAAACAGCCTATTCCTACTTCCACCAAATCTCTGGGGATACATGACAAATAAACCTTTTGTTGTAGTGTATGGTCAGACACTGACTACCACCTGGTATCTTCTGTCCTATGTGGGTGTCTCCCCCTTCTCCATGGGTGCCATCTACTCTGGCCCTCCCTCCTTTGCGTTACACCTCCTACACATCTTTCAGGTGCCTCATGGCACACAGCATTGGTTTTTAAATAGGCAGACACCTGCCGGTGCATCCCTGGCCAATAATAATTCTGTGTTAATTTTCCCAGAACTGCCCCATCGCTCAGGGGTTTTGAGTGGCTGGAGCAAGCAGTCTCCAATAATTCCCTTCTATAGGCTAGGGGCACCACTACTCTAGCATTCAATTGGCCAGTATGGGGTTTAGGCCTCATGTGGTAGAGAACTCCCTGTCTCCTATACCACCGTTGACTGGCCTCCCCTCCTTAACCTTGATGTATTCCCCTAAACAGGTAACTTCAGGGTCCCTTCCTTGTAACTTTTTCCAATCAGGTTTTGGAGAACATTCCGGTTTCATGGTAGATGGTTCACAACATAGGAAAGTCCCTTCAGTCTTACTGGCCTCTTCCAAGTTGGTTGGAGTCTTCACCCCAGGAGGTACAAGGTCAGAGACAGTCTTACATGGGGACTTATCTTTTCGTGGATTGTCCTCTTCCAACTAACAGCCAGGAAACAACAGCAACAAAGGTTCTATCAGGGGGTCCTCCTCCTCAAGGTCCCATGACTCCTGGTCCTCTGTTGCCTCCACCAATTCCTCCAATCGGGAAACCTCTAGCAGCACCTGATAACGGTGTTCAGCCTCTCTCTGGCGCTGGTCTGCCTCTCTGCAGCACTGGTCCACCTCCAGCTATTTTCCGCTGAGCCAATTCACCAGTTGCATCAGCCCTACCACTCTATCTCCAAACTTCTTCCATGGTGTCTCGCCCAGGCCACCAACTCCATCCAAGGTCCTCATCTCTGGTGCCATACACCGCTGCCGTTATCCTCTTGGTACCACGTCTGGCACCCCTGACTGAGCTCTTCCTTGTATCTCTCAGATGCTCAGCCAGATCCCACTCCTAACACCAACTGTCACCGGGGTGTGGGATTTCAAGTAACACACAAACAGGCAGCCAACTTCAAGTGCATAAAAAATGCACGGATGCGTTTATCATTTTATTTTCTTTTTCAGACAATCAAAAATAATAAAATATTTACAGAAAGGAAAATAAATGGTGTTAATGCAGCACACCAAACAAACAGGTTTCCTTCAGCTACTTCCTCAGACACCTTCCTGTGTCCTTTTTCAGCACAGAATTCAGCATAGTGTGTAAACCTGCACTCCTTCTTCCTTTGTAGCCATTTTACAGACATTACAAGCACCTATCCTCATTTTCTAACCATTTCACAATTGTAGGGCATACATCACAGCACTTACTATTTCTTTCTTTACCGAGGTAGGTTTAAACCAAAGACAGGGGTCACCCTGTCACAATTAGTATATTATATGACTTGCATATTTTTTTTCAGTGTTTTCTCAAAGTTGTTCTTAACACAGAACCATTAAGAACAACTTTGAATATGATGAGCAACATCAAACACACGGTGTGAGCAGCTGTGGGTCCAGTGACAGCATAAGGAGCCCCATATTCAGAACTGGCCAGCAGCGCACACACATGGGGGCACCGCACGAAAAAATAGGGCCAGTTGGCTATGGCACCATATTCAAACAGATTGCGTGATCTGAACTGACTGTGCTAGCCATTTGAATATTGGGCCACGGTAGCACAGCCTACAGCTCACCATGCTTTGTGCCATGCTACCAGGGCGCCGGCCCGAAGACCGCCCATAGGGGTACAGCGTAGCACACATTGACTAGTGCCGTGAACCCTATGGGCGATATTCAGCCCAGACATGCAGATGTGCCCATTGGGCATGCATGGCACTAGCAGGTCATTTGCATGCCCATTATGGGCTCCTCTATATGACAGCCCGGCAGCCGAGTGCCCCAAACCAGGTCCTCCCCCCAAGCCCCGATCCCCATCCCAGTAACACTAAAGAAAGCCATGGTGGTCTAGTGGTATAAGAAAAATACACTGGTGGTCTAGCTGTCCCTCTTTAGTCCCAATCCCCATGCCTTTCTGTAACATAGTATCATCAGTGGTCCGGCGGTCCCTCACTAGCCCCAATCCCTGCCTACGGTATCCAGAAAACACAGTGGTGGTCCAGCGGTCCCTCCCCCGATCCCTGCCCGTGGTATCCAGACAATCCAGTGGTGATCACACAAAAATAGGTTCTCTCTTACACAATAAAATTCCAGAATGACTTTCAAATAATTATTTCTTCTAACAACTATCTTCAAAATACTTTAGACCATTTTTTTTTTGGAACACATTTTGAAACTAAGAAAAACAAACAGAACATTCTGAGTCTGCATTTGAGTTAATGTACCTGATTGTCCTGGCCATAATTGCCTAAATAACCTTTGTTGGTCAGAACAAAGTGTTTTTATACCCATCCTCAAAGCCAAATTTATGTGAACTCTGGACAACCACATCTGTCAAATCACTTTTTGTTTGCCTGATGTCTTCATCCTTCTTTGTGCTCACCAGTACACAACTCCGACAGGACTCCAACACCACCGCTGATGCCCGCTGAACTCATCCCTCATTTCCAGCTGTTGAAGACCTATACAGAATGCAGCAATAGTGTCCTACAGGCCAACTTGTCTGCCAGGGGGCCTCCTTCGTTCATTGTTGAGGAACGTCTTGTCCTAGACTCTGCCTTTCCATTGGTCCACTTGCCCGATGTGTCCCTGCCGGGGGCTTCTTCGTGACCTCAAGCAGGGAAACATACTTTATAATGCTGGATGAGGGGCTCCTGGGCTGGTGTTGGGGGATCCAGTGACATGGGAGGGGACTGCAAGGCCATCATCCAGTGTACAAGCGCTCCATTTCAGCCTTTTCTCACCCACCATCATGCAAGCTCATGCACGTTGCTGCTGGATGGGTGGAGGATGCCGGACTGTGCGTGGTCACCCAAGCCATCAAAGGCATCTCCACCTAAAGGAGGCTCTGTGCCCTGCCTGCAGGCCTCTGCTTCTAATGTTCCTGGCTGAGGTCACCAGCATGCCACAGCAGTCCCCATCACTCAGTGCCATGAAGCCAGCAACAGATTACTTTAAATTAGCATGTTTCTGGTAAACAGAGGATACACAATGGCCTGACTCAAAATATGCAATTTACCTCCAAGTATGAAGGAGCAAGACTATAATTTCATGAGTGGCAAAGCCAAGAGTGATTTATGAAAGTCTTGTTCCCTCACAAGTGGAGATAAATTGTGCATTTTGAGCCAAGCCATTGTGTGTTTGATTTATACAACTTCAGTATAACAGTTATAACTTTATCAATCACCTTTTTAGTTGTGTGAAGGTTTTGCTATTTTTCTAAGATTTGAACTGCTGGCTTCGGTGCTGCACATACCTATTATGATGTCATCAGCACTGTGATAACTGTTGTTTGGTTCTAATTTGTGCAAAGGTCAAGGAAAGGGACTGTGACATAATCAAACCCCAAGATAATGTTTATCTGGAGGTTACAAAGCATGATAAATGTATCAGGAAACTTTTATCACCACTGCGGTCATATAAATAGGCTTTGATTATTAGAACTCAGGCATATAAACTCTGACACACCGATTAATTTCCTTTCTGCCTGAAGAAGAGCCTTGTGTTGGTCCTGAAAGTTTGTATATAGAACAGCCTTTTGGCTAGCCTAAAAGAAGGCAACACGGGAAAACTACATTCTGGATCAGACCCTAACACTGCACCACAGAACTACAGAGGACGTAAGGAAGTCTGCCTCTTTGGGGATGACACCAAAATCTTAGGTAGGACACTCCGGGGGGGTGAAAAGGATGAGCAGAGACCTGAGAAAACTAGAGGAATGGTCAAGGGTATGGCAGCTGAGTTTCAATGTGAAAAAGTGCAAATTAATACACCTGGGGCACAGAAACCCATGGGCAGAGTACAAAAATGGGTGGAGCAGTACTGACAACTACTAAGCAGGAAAGTGACCTGAAGGTAATCATATCTGATGACGTAAAGGTGGCCTGGCAATGTGACATGGCATTTGGGAGGGCTAGTGGAATGCTGAGCTGCACAGGAAGGGGTATCACCAGCAGAAACAGGGAGCTGGTGTTGCCTCTCTATAGATCACTGATAAGACCCACCTAGCGAACTACATGTCCAGTTCTGGAGAACACATCTAGGCAACGTGGAGGCAGTCCAGAGGAGGGCACCTAAAATGGTGCAGGGTCTGCATCAAAAGCATCAAGAATGAAGACTAAAGGGGACCTCAACATGTACACTCTGGAACAGAGGAGGGAGAGGGGGGGATATGATAAAAACCTTTAAATACTTCACAGGGGTAAATAAGTTACAGGAGGGGAGTATTTTTCAGAAACAAAAGGTGCTCAAGAACGAGGGGGCATGCTATGAAGCTGAGGGGGGGCGTAGATTCAGGAGAGATGCGAGGAAGTACTTCTTCACAAAAGGAAAGGAGTGGATTCCTGGAACAGCCTTCCAGTGGAGGTAGTGAGAGCAAAAACAGTGGTGGAGTTCAATATAGTATGGGATTGGCACAAGGGAATTATAGTGGAAAGGAAGTGGGGAGGGAGAAAGAGCTGTAGTAAATCTATGGATTCCTTATCTGCTGTCAGATTCTGTGTTTCTGTGAAGTTTATTTTCTGAGAGAGTGGTGCACCAGTGGAACAGACTACCCCAGAAGTCATACACGCTGTCTCTAAACCAGACTTCAGGATTAAAAGAGACAGACACAAAGGGGTCGTCGGGGGAAAGCCAGATTACAAAGTAACAGTGGAAAGAGGAAGATAATGAATGAGGCAGAAAATGGCAGACAAGATTGCTCAAAGTCATTATCTGGCTATGACCATCTGTGAATCGATCTACTGCATCAATCAATCAATCATTCAATCAAGTCTTTATTTAACCAGGCGTTCATCGTTGAGCAGAAGCTCATTTGCAAGATGGACCTGGGTGGAGCACGAACAATTGTATGTATGCATGTGTTATGTATAAACAGCTAAATATCAGCTAATTGATATTCCATTATTTATGTAGTTCCTTTTTAAACTAAACTTTGATTTATTAAATTATAATAATTGGTGGCCCCCTATAATGACTGGATATCCAGTCCTGATAAAATGCCATAATAACCCACTGAATTCAAGTTGATAGCAGGTTATTATGGCGTTTTCCTCCTCGTGCTCTCACTTCACTGAAGTGTGAAAGAAAGCAGAGTAGCTGGAGACTAGTTTTCCACTCTCTGTCCCAACAAAGTGCACTACCACACTTACATTTCTGCCTTCCATCCCCGGGCAAACCCATCTCCGTCGCAGCAGCCACCTAACACACATTTTTTAATAAAAACCAAAATCCTGAAGCAAAAGCAACTCGCTACGGTGGCTGCTCTGGGGCTTGCTCGCTCCCAACACAAACAGAGCTTACTGGTTTTGTCTCCATCACTCCCTTGCACCAGCAATTATAAAAAATAATGCCCATGCAAGGTTCGTGTTATGAGGATTTTTACACACCCTTGGTGTTGATAATCTCATAAACCCCTCGAGCTTTGCTCACACACCTCGGGTGTGTGAAAAATCCTCTTAACACACACCTGCACAGGCATTATTCTCTATATAACACCCTAATAGCCATTACAGTTAGAGGAATTTTTTTTCCAGTTTCCTGGAAGACATTTTAACATATGGGGTGGGATTTTCATACAGTCGGACATGGTACTTGCGTCCATAGTTTGGGTGCATGCTGTATCCACGCAGATGCATCCAGATGTCTTTGTCCTATTCACATGCGAACACACGAAATGGCAGCAGAAACAGGCCTCACGGTTTATCGAGTCTGCTCAATTGGGCAGCTAGCTCCTCGCCTTGCAGCTGCCTCACCCTCCCTTCCCCTCCTCATAACAACCTCCCCCTCCCTCTGTCCCACCCCCTCTTAAATCCGCCCACCGTTCTACAGGATATCACTTCCTCAGGCAGAGTATTCCACTTGTCTACCACTCTTTCCATGAAAAAGTGTCTCCTGATTTTCCTCCTGAATCTTCCCCTTCCAATCTCAGCCAATGCCCTCTCGTGTCCCTTCCCCTTTTGATCTGAAAAATCTCTTTTGTATTAGTTTTGTTTATTCCCTTTAAGTATTTAAAGGTTTCGATCATATATCCTCCTTATCCCTCCTCTCCTCCAGGGAGTACATGGTCAGCTCTCCCATCCTCTCCTCATAGGATTTTCCCTCCAGTCCCTGGATCATATGTGTTGCCCTATGCTGTACTCCTTCCAACAATCTGATGTCCTTCTTCACGAATGGATGCCAGTACTGTACGCAGTATTCCAGGAGCGGCCTGACCAGTGACCTGTACAAGGGAAAGATCCCCTCTCTGTTCCTGGAAGAGATTCCCCTAGCCATGCACCTCAGCATCTTGTTATCCTTTGCAGCCACCTCCCTGCACTGAGCGGAGTGGTTTATACTCCCTGTTATAAGCACCCCTAGATCCTTTTCCTCCATGGTGCATTCCAACTGTCCCTACCCAGCTGATATTTCTTCAACTGGTTCCTAGCCCCCGAAAGTGCAGGACCTTGCACTTCCTGGCACTGAACCCCATCTGCCATGTTTCTGACCACTCCTGTAGTTTGGTCAGGTCCTCCTGCAGTCCCCTCCACCCCTCCGTGTCATCTACCACAGCTCCCATCTTGGCATCGTCTGCGAATAGAATGATCTTACTCCAGACCCCATGCAAGATATAGGCTATGAATATCCTAGACAGTACCAGTCCCAGTACCGAACCATGCGGCACCCCGCTTGTGACATCCCTCAGTGACGAGTCCCCACTCACCACCACCAGTACCTTTTGCTGCCTACCCCTCAGCCAGTTGGTGATCCAATTGACCATTTTTGTTCCCATCCCTTTATATTCCAGCTTTCCTCCAGCCTCCCATGTGGCACAGAATCAAAGGCCTTGCTGAAGTCTAAATACAGGATGTTTACTGCATGGCCCTTGTCCAGTTCCCTGGTCACCCAGTCGTACAGCCCAACTAGGTTTGTCTGGCAGGATCTGCCCAACACAAACCCATGTTGATGACCATCTTGGAAACCATTGTCTTCCAAAAAGGTCACCAGCCTCTCTTTTAGGATTGTCTCCATGAGCTTCCCCATGATTGAAGTGAGGCTCACCGGTCTGCAGTTGCCAGGTGTGTCCTTTGGGCCACTTTTATGAATGGGCACCACATGGGCCATCTTCCAGTCCTGTGGCATGCATCCTGTGTCCAGAGATGTACTAAACAGGTCTGCCAGTGGTCTCACCAGGATCTCTGCTAGCTCTCTAAGCACCCTAGGGTAAATGCCATCTGGTCCCGGTGCCTTTTCCACCCTCAGCACCCTTAGTCCTTCCAGAACCCTGCCTTCCGTAATCCTGATATCAGTCACCCCTCCCCCCTGCCCACTCCACCTCTCCCATGAGGTATCTGCCCCCCTTTTTCCTCCGTGAACACAGAGCAAAAGTAATTCAGTGCCTATGCTGATCCTCCCCCTTCTCCACCCACCCCATCCTTCTTAATCCTCACAATCTGGTCTTTGTTTCTCCTTCTCTTGCTAATGTATCTGAAGAAGTCTTTTTCCCCCGTCCTTAATTCCCTGTGCCAGTCTCCACTCTCTGGATGCCTTGGCCGCCCTGACTAGCCTGGTAACCTCCCTGGACTTCTTCATGTACTCCTCCTTGTCCCCTTGCCCTCCTGATTTCTTGAGTCTCTGAAATGCTTTTCTCTTGGCTCTCACCCATTCCATGACCTCCCGAGTCAGCCATCTTTGCCCTGCCCTTCTTGCTCTGTGTCCTGGTACAGGTCTCAGTAGCCTCTGCTAGTACCTTTTTAATAATATCCCATTTTTTGGTTAGCATCCATGCATGTTTGAATTCCTACCAGATGCCCAACCAAAATGTCCCCCATCCTTTTAAAATCCGCCCCCTTAAAATCGATCACCCTGGTACCCACACCTCCTGTTTCTCTGCCCATATTGAGTGTGAACCACACCGAGTGGTGGTCACTCCCAGCCAGGGGGTCCTACACTCCCAAATCCCTTACAGCCTCCCCGTTTGTTAATATCAGGTCCAGAGTCCATACCACCCTAGTTGGCTTACGGACCAGTTGCACCAGGAAGCTCTCCTTAAATGCCTCTAGTATTACCTGCTCCTTTGCACTTGTGGTGGTTGGGGTGTTCCAGTCCACCCCAGGGAGGTTGAAATCCCCAACCACTAGTGTGTTCCGCTTCCTACAGACCCTTCTAATCTGCTCAGCCAACTCTCTATCCAGGTCATCCCCCTGAGCTGGTGGCCTGTACACCATCCCCACCCTCAGTGTCTTTCTTTTAGAGTCTTGAAACTGCATCCATAGGGTTTCTGTCTTGCCCTCCTCCCCCCTTCCTCATACAGCTTATCCCTTCCCTCACGTAGATCACCATGTCCCCCTTCCCCTTAGCCTGTCCTTCCTGAATATCCTGTACCCTGGGATCATCATATCCCAGTCCTGGTTATGGGTGGCCCATGTTTCTGTGATGGCCGCAATGTCCACCCTCCCCACAGTCAAGAGAGTCTGTAGTTCGGCTGATTTGTTACCTAAGCTTCTTGCATTCAGTAAGACCACCCTTCAACCTGTGTCTTTACCCCTCCCTCCCAGGTTTCCCCCCTTCCTATCCCCTCCTTTCGCCCCTACCCCCTAAATCCTCTCCGACAGCTTGGGAGGTTAGCATGCTCGGCTCCCCTTTCTGGGATCCCCGCCTACCAGCTGTCCTCATGCCACCCCCCACCTAGTTTAAATCTACCCTTGATGTTATGTACCCCTTAAACCTCCGCTTTAATACCCTATTCCCATCCCCACTCAAGTGCAGCCTATCCCCTGTATATAGATCCTTATGTCCCAGGTTCTGCCCCAGTCCCCCACTATCTCGCACCCCTTGGACTGACACTAATCTCCCAGCCAAGTGCTGAACTCCCCAATCCTCCCTCTCCTTACTGTCCCCACACAGGGTACCGGGAGCACCTCTGAGAATGCCACTGATTCCCCCACTTCCTCACATAGCCCTCCTAGTTCCTCAAACATCCTCCTCACTATCCCCACAGTTTCGCCCACCAGGTCATTAGTGCCCAAATGCACCACTACATGCGGTTTCTTCCTGCCCCTCTTTGCACACTTTAGAACCGCCTGCCCGGCCCCGACCGCCGTTAGCCCCAGTATGGCTTCCACCCATATGCGACTATGCCTTTCTCCCTTGCAGCTTCATCTGATCCCTTTTAGTATGGAATCAATCAGCACTAGCATCCCCCCCTTCCTCATTCCCTCATCCCTGCCCCCACCCTTTTCCCAACGTACCTATTATCAGAGTCTGCCATATCACCTAACTTTCCTTCCCCTTCAGCCCCCGCCCCTGTCCTGTCCCTCACCTCCTCCGCTCCCTCCCTATCCTCCATATCCCTCCCTGCCACCTTAGGCCCCCTCTCTGCTCTTCCCTTGCCATCCTTCCCACCAGCAGTGCTTCTATCCCCTTCACCCCTGCCCCTCCCCAACCGACTCCTGTCCCTTGAGGATTCTGCCTTCCCCTCCTGTCCTTTCCTGGAGATTGTGTACCCTCTCCTCCACCAGTGTCACCAGCACAACAAACCTATTTCTTGCCCTTCTGCCTGGCTGTGCTTCGGCTCATCCCCCCCACCAACTCTAGACCTCACACTACTGCTAGATCCCCCATTTGTTCTGCTCCTGCACTCCCTCCCCAACCCCTCCTTTGAGCTGCTGTACCTCACATGTGGTATCCTCATGTTATTCCCCGGGTGAGACCTTCCTGCCTCATGCACCCCCTATTCCTCTGCAACTCTCTACCAAGCCATAGCACTTCCTCCTCCAGACTCCTCAACCTGTTAGATTGGACACCCTCCTATCTTCCACAATATGTTCAAATAAACCGCCACCCCATATCCATTGCATCCCACGATCCTACCCAAGTTGGTCCCCCTAGCATCCTGCTTCCCCCTGTGCCACCCCCTCTGTGCTTTCTCCACCCGCCCCCACTAGAGTTCCCCCTACAATACATGAGATATCTCCCTCTCTTCGCAGTAGAACTCCGTTTTTTTTTTACTGAACTCCCTTCCGGGACACAAAATCTCCTGCTTAAGTGAAATTCTGTCCAAAATATTCATTCATGGTTTTTTTGGCAGATAAAGACACATAAAATGTAAATTAGTGATGAACAATGTAAGTGATAACTTTGTACAACTAGTTGTTGATTCTTTTTAGTGCTTACTATTGACAAAATTAAATATATTAAATGTTTTTAAATGCTTTCTTTTTCTTATTTTTTGACGCCATTTAAAGACAAACTCATGATGTTAAGGCATCTCCCTACTAGCAGACCAATCTCCCTATTACTTTGACCCAAATCTCCCTTTTAACCAAGTTGGACATATCACACGTATGCCTACCCTCTGGTGTGTCCTTCTGTAACCCACTCCATTTGTCTTCTCCAACTATGTTTTAGCCCTCGAGATACCCACAATGGTTAGTCATAGCCACTTACCTTCCTTCCGATTCCCTAGATGTTCAAGTGAGCCCCCTCCGATTCCTTAGACGTTCAAGTGAGCCCCCTCCTCTACAGTGTACCTTCCTTCTGACTAATAGGTTCCTTTCTGCTGTGCTAATCTCCTAAGACTCACTTTCCTAATTGCTCCTTGCTGCCCCCAAACCTTCCCCCCTCAGCTGCCATCTTGACAATCAGATACCCCTCCTAGAAAAACAGATCCCTCCCCAACTTAATTTACCCCCTTTGACCCAAGTGACCCAGAACAATCACGGTAACCCCTGCTTGGCAGCTAAGACTTGAATTGGAACAGTCACAGTACCTTAGCTCTGAATGCAGCTGGAACTTAAGAAATGGAAGTCACAGTCCCTTGTCCCTCAAAACAGGGTCCCTCTAGTGTCGGTTGTGTGACAGGGTGACCCCCATCACATTGGACACCCCTGGGATAAATTGAAACCCCTTCCCCAAGCAGCTTATATGTTTTGTATAATGTCCAACATGCTGGTTGGCTGGTTATAAATTAAGTGCTGAAGGGGTTATAAAGCTTTCTGTGCATATTAACCTAAAACAATACTAAGAGTACAGTTACAAAATAAGAGGACAATTTTAATATAAGAATAACAAATGTTTGTGTCCACTTTTTCTAGATGTTAGCAGCCCTCTTCTAAGATATCTTTTGCAGCAGACAGCATGAGGTAATTTGACCCTAAAAGAGAGTTTAGGAGAGCACAGAATATTCTGACCTCGGCTCTGACCTTTAACAATGTTGTAAACTAGTTATGTAATGTGCTCCAGGTGCCAAATAACTGTTCTCTGAGGTGCAACAGTGGCCCCTAGTGGCTAGTATTATGTTACATCTGCTGTTAATCAAAAGGGCAGTGGAACATTTTTCCAACTTCTAGTGAGCTTATAAAAAGCCCTACCTCAGTGCTGAGAGAGGACAGATAGGGTGGTCAGTTGGATACTGATTGAGGAAGGTGGAAGACCTCCTGGTAGTGTGTGCTTTCACATGGTTTGATTCATGACAGGCTGAAGAAAAGCCTTAGAAACTATTGAAGCTAAGCAGTTGTCTGACCTATCATTTTGCTTTCTGTATATTTTACTTGATGAAAATAAAATGATAAATGCAACCATGCGTTTTTCATGCACCTGATTTGTGGTCTGCCTGAAACTGTGTTATCCTAAACCCATACCCGGTGACATATAGTGTCAGCAGAAGTGGGATCTGACTGAATGTCCAAGGTAACAAGGGGGAGTTCAGTCAGTGGTGCCAGACCTGGTACTAAAATCAACAATGGGGGTTTTCTGATATCTCTACCCTGGTAACTTAATTTTTATAATATGTCTCCCGGTAACTTTTTACCTTTACCAAAAACAACTAGTACCGTGGTATTTTCAACATGTATAGGTTTCATACACATAAGGTATATACTGTGACGCTTGGCCAGCTGGTTATGATTGTTGTATGATATTTGTGATATAAAAATATAGTATGTGATTGTCTCACATAAGACAGCCTGGGAGATTCCATGGGTGCCCCCCCCCCCCAGGTTTCAGTGAAGCTACAGGATAGGTAACTGACCAGGAGATATCTGCAATGTAATTAACTTCCTTGAGAAATTGCATTTTATGGCCTTTTTTATGACCTGCTGCTGCTTTGAAGTTGGGAAGCTAAAAATACAGTTTATTACAAGACAGGACATCATTTAGCTGATTCCTGTTGGCTATATCACACGTAGGTGATGGATTGCAGGGTTGTAAATCCTCAAAGGAACTGGCTGATCAAAGACTTATAATTTGGGAAATGAGTTTTTGCTGATATCACATTATTTAATATACCTCCTGATAGGACATCATGTTTGTATTTTTTTAATTCTAAAAAGGAGGAGCTAGATGTCTCACCAAGGGGTTGGGGAGATGGGGGCTGAAATGTATCCTTGTAACTGGGGAATGTGTCATATCATTTTGGGCTCTTAAGAAACAAGATCTCTAATTTAACTGCACTTACAGAGGTAATACATCAGATAGAAAAGATTTTAATGTATTTTGGTAGGAGTTTGTTCTGTTGTTTTCCTTGTTTTTCTTTTATGTGATTGTGATGCTCTTTGATATATTGTTCTGTATTTTATCTTACTGTTTTTAGCCATTTTTAGTAAATCTATTATTAAGAGACTGCATGGGTGTCTGCCAGTTCTTTTTTGCATGTGACGTATAGATGATTAAGTCTAACAATTGTTTAAGGGCTTGATGGTGTTACCAAACTGGGAAAAGGTAAGAATATACCTAAGGTCTCTTATAGAGTTTTAAGGGTTCATTTTGGAAGCCTGGCTTGGTGCCCTTGGCAAAAGATTGTACTGCAATCCCTGAAGAGGGTACGTATCTGAGCCTGTACATTTGGGTACGCTAGCATAAGGTTCACAGTTTGAATCCCCCAGAACTTGAGACTAAAGGTGATTTGGACACAAAAGCAGAGAGTAGGGTACCCTGTCTGTTACCTGTTCACACTATTGTGCTCTGAGGTTGGCACTGTGGGAGAAGAGGGCCTGACCTGCTGAGTGCGTTTGTGACACATACATCAAGGTATTTTATGACATAGTGCTATTGCATACTAAATCTAACAATGAGGAACACAGCCTGTTGTTTTACATCAGCTTGGAGGTCACCACAATAACCTCCCTGTACCAGGACCTGAGAGAGAAAAGGAAAATTGAAGAGGACACTCTAGCATAGTAAAGAAAGGGTAGGGGGTGGCCAACCTTATGGACTAGAAATTGTAAAGGATAGATTAGGCTAAGAAATGGAACAACTCTTGCAACAGATTTAAGAAAAGATCAGTTCTCGAGTGGCAGGAGCTCCGTCACAGTGTTTCCAAATATTTGCAAAGGTTGATCACCACAATTTATGTCTGGAGTGCCTGGGTCCCAGTCATATCTTTTCAAACTGTGAAGTGTGCAGTACTTTTTGTTCTAAAACCCTTAAGAAAAGGGCAAAAAGACTGCAGGAAATGGCTTCTGTTCCCACCTCAGTGTCACCAAAGCAACCTGAAGAGGGCTCTTCCTCATCCCACAGTAAAACAAAGGAGAGACCTTCTAAAGATTCTTCAGACCTCAAAATTACTGAGAAGGGGTCTGAACATACTAAACACAAAAGAACCACTGAGCAGGCTCTTGAGTCTGTGCCTGCCAAAAAGAAATATAAAGAAAAGTATGCTGATGCGCCTCCCACTGAAAAAGCAGGGGAGCTCCAGGCAAACAAAGATAAAATGCCCTCTGCGGAGGACATTGCCAAAGCCCTGCAGGTCATTCAGGCCTTACAGTCTGCAGGTTCCACCCTGGGTTCACTGGTTCAAGTCCCACCACTGGTTCTAGAGGTTTACATTGAGGAGGAAGCAGAGGATCTGAATCTAGGGGAATACACTGATCCAGAGGTATCCCCAGATCAGGAGTTTTGTACCCCTCCTTGTGGGCATGAGGATTTTGTATCCCACTTTTCATTCGTCCGACACATTGGGCCTCCCCTCACAGGAATCTATGGATGATGAGGAGGAGGCAGAGTTTTTGATGTGGTTGGTTCCCACACAAAGGTAGTCCTTCCTAGCCATAATTCTCTTAAAAAGGCCACCTTGAAAATTCTGCAGACACCTTCCTCTGTCCCTGCAGCAGACAAGAAGGTGGAGAAAAAGTATCAGCTGGATAGGTCTGCTGTTGATCATTTGTATACCCATCCAGATCATGAGGGTTCGATACAGGATGCTGCCTATGACAAGGCTAAAGTTCCTCTGGCATCTCATCCTCCGGATAAAGACTCCAGAAAACTGACACTATGGGGGGAAAAAGGGTTATTTAGCCTCCTCTCTTCCTCCTCAGACAGGCAGCTTATATAGCATATGCTGCACAATACCAGAAGGCCCTTTAGAGCTCTTTGTTAGCTTTAACTGACAGAGTTCCAGGCGATGTGTCACATGATATGGCAGGCATAGGTAGGACTGCTTTGGATGCCATAAAATACCAGTTCACATGGCTGTGGATGCAAATGATACTGCATCCAGATTGCTGGCCTTGTCAGTGTCCTTGAGAAGGTTTCCCTAGCTCAGAGCAACCAATCGTACCCCGACACTCAGTTAAAGACTATAGATTTTCAATGCAAAAACAATTCCCTCAAGACTGAGACATGCATGAAAAAGGTGGAAGAGTACAAAACCACCTTTAGAAGTAACTCCACAAGAGGAGCCTCCACTTATTTTAGACCCTCAGAAAGGGAAGGGGAGGGGTAGGAGATACTACACCAGGACGTATGCCCTAGTCTCTATGCCTGTAGAGCATACACAGGTCAGAGGGTATCACAGGGACAGGGGCAGGAGATCTTCTAGGCGAGCTAGTCCAGCTCCAGCTCCAGCTCCTAGACCTCAGTCTGGACAGAACCCCTGACTGCTCAACACAGGCTGCCACACCTCCTCCAGTAAGTGGCAGGCTGCCTCACTACTTCTAACACTGGGAAAACATTACCACAGACAGCTGGGTTCTGGAGGTGGTGAATCAGGGTCTCTATCTACAGTTGAAACAGTTCCCAAAACTCCAGCGTCTGCAGAGACAATTCTGCTGGAATTGGAGGTAAAAAAGCTTCTGCAAGCCAAGAAATTAGAGCCAGTCCCTCTTACCCAAAGGGGAAGGGCACATACTCGAGATACTTTTTTAACCAAAAGGAAAAATGGAGACTGGCAGCCAATTCTGGATCTCAAGTTCTTAAACAAACACTTGGCAAAGCCCAGGTTCAAAATGGTAACACTGGCCATAGTTATTCCTTCCCTAAAAAAGGAAACTGACTGGCATCCCTGGACTTGAAAGATGCCTATTTTCAAATCCCGATCAGATCTTGCCACAAAAAGTACCCACGGTTCTCTCTACCCTCAGACCACTACCAGTTCTCAGCACTCCCTTTCGGGCTCACTTCTGCCCAATGAGCATTCACAAAGTGTCTGTCGGTGGTGGCAAGAAATTGTTGTATTCCTGTACCTGGATGACTGGCTAGTCGTGGGGGAGTCATATCAGCAGGTAAAGGACTCCACCAGAGTGACACAAAGTACCCTGGAGTCCCTAGGTTCCTTATCAATGCTCAAAAGTCTCAAATGGAACCAGTTCAGTCACTGGAATTCATTGGAGCAGAACTGGATACCATTCAGGGCAAAGCTTTTCTCCCACAGGAGAGAGTGACAAATTTACTGACCCAAGCAAACTCCTTTACCATGGGTCGGCCCAGGACTGCAAGACAGTTTCTAACATTACTTGGACACATGGTCTCAACTACTGCAGAAGTATCAGGATCCAGGCTTTTTATTTTATTTATTTATTTCATGTGCAGATTAACACCTTTGAGCCAACAGGCTCTTTTACAAAGGTTCCATGTCAGGTATAACAAACAGACAAACAATTTCCAAGGTTACATTTCAAAAGAGGAAGAGACAAGAATACAGTGGTAGTTTGATGGACATTGCTGATGCTAAATTGCTGGCAACAGAATACTGACAGGCTGTACATATAGGCAAGTAGTCTTAGCATTTCCTAAGTTGTACAGGTACAAGTAGTGCATTTGGTAAGTGGTTTAACATATATTAAGTCTTAAAGTAGGCCTCAAGTAGTCAAGCCTGAAGTTAGGGAGGAGTGGTCTAAGGGGACTTTGTCATATGTTGGAAAGGGGATGAGGGGTGGAGCAGGAGAGAGGGGCAGCCACCTAGAGGCTTTGTTAAGGAGGTGCTGGAATGCAGGAGAAGTGTGGGGGTGGAGGTGGGATGAGGGGTATATTGTGGCCGCATGCGACTAGTGGTTGCAGCCACACTGGTTGTCTTCTGCCAAAACGGTTAACAGGTCTCTTTTAAAGGGGCCTATTTTTGTGTGTTCCAGTGTGGTAGAGGGGAGTTCGTTAAGTCATGTGGGGCCCCAGTAGGAGAGTGACCGCTGAGCAAAGCATGTTCTTTTGAATGGGACATGGAGCGCTCCCTTTGCCGTTCTTCTGGTGACCTTTGTCGAGTGGTGTCACTGGAACAGTGCGGCAGTAGAGTCAGGCGTGAGACCTAGTAGGCCTTTTTTCCCATTATGCATGCCTGATACCTTGTCCTGAGGTGGAGCTGGAGCCACCCTGTAGAGGAGTAAAGGGTGCAAGTATGGGTACGCTGGTTGGCACCGAGGACCAGGTGACAGGCCCTGTTAACTAGTTGTTTAACTCTATTTAAGGCTGAGTCGGTGGCAGCACCATAAATAACTAATGCGTAGTCGATGACAGACAGGATAGAGCTTTGAGTAACTAGTTTAAGAGTCTCGTGTGTCATGGCTTGCCTATGCCTATATAGGATGCCTAGCTTAATATTGCCAGTCTTGACTACGTGGTCAATATGGTGCACAAAGGGGAGTGTGTCATCAATATGCACTGCGAGGTATTTGAAGGTGTGGACTTGCTCAATGCTATCCCCTTTCTGGCTAAAGATAGTCAGGGGTTCAACATTCCTTTGAGCTTCAGATGAGGGATATTCAATATCACCTCAGATCCCACTGTCCCCAAAGAAGGGATCCCATTTCAAAGCTGGTGCCAGTTACAAGAACTCTGATACTGGCTGCGCAATAGTGGAAAGAAAGGAACAACCTAAGGCAGGGCATCCCTTTTCAGCAACAGTACCACACTATGGTTCTAACAACAGATGCCTCCCTCCTAGGGTGGTGGGGGGCACACACACAGGCGACCTCAAAATCAGTGGAATTTGGTCACCACATAAATCCAGGTTGCATATCAACCTGTTAAGAGTTGGGAGCAGTCCTTCTTGCTCTGAAGGCCTTTGCTCCTCAATTGAGGGTCAGTCAGTCCAGGTCAGAACAGACAACACAACCACAATGTGGTACATCAACAAGCAAGAGGATATAATATCCTCAGAAGCCATGAAGATTTGGTCCCTGGCATATTCCCTGGAAGTGCATCCGTCTGTCATTCTTCTTCCAGGGAAGGACAATACACTGGCAGATTCACTCAGCAGAATCAGTCAGGATTATCACGCATGGGCTTAAACAAGCAAGTGTTGGACACAGTTTTCAGATGTTATGGTATCCCAGAGATGGATCTGTTTGCCTCAAAAGAAAACTGTCAGCGTCCTCTTTATTGCTGCAAGCCCCCATCCTTGGGCACAGTGCCTATGGAGGTGTTGGCCCTGGATTAGACAGGGATATTGCTGTATACATTTCATTCATTCCCACTGGTATCAAGAGTCCTCCTCAAACTGAGGCGTCCATCTGCAACCATACTACTGGTTGCTCCGGACTGGGCCAGGCACCCTCTGTTGCTCACCCCGTTCACCAAGCAACTAATTTGTCTTCCCCAGAGGTACAATTTCCTAACAGCTGTTCAAGGTTAGATGGTTTTCCCAAACCTCAAGAGCCTCCACCTGAAGGCCTGGTTCTTGAGGAGCTAGAGTTTTCTGAATTTAACTTGTCAGAAGAGGTCCTGAAAGTCCTTAAAAGTTTCCAGGAAAACTTCTACCAGAAAGACTTGTGCTTCAAAGTGGAAAAGATTTCCATCTGGTGCATGCCTGAGCAAATCAATCCCCTTAAGGCAAGCTTAACTACATTGCTTGATTATCTGGTGCACTTGCAGGCTTTAGGCCTGCAACCCTTAAGAGTTCATTTGGCAGCAGTATCTGCTTATTTATCAGCAGGTGCTCAGAAAACAATAGCCTCACACTCCATTTTTATGAAATTTTTCAAAGGCTTGGCACATATGTTTCCTCCTGTTAGGGAACCAGTCCCTCATTGGGGTCTGAATTTGTGCATAGCCAAACTCATGGAACCTCCCTTTGAGCCAATGGCTACGGCTGAGCTGAAATATGTCGCCTGTAAAACTGTTTTTCTGGTGGCAATTACTTCAGCAAGAAGAGTGTGTGAGCTCCAGGCTCTTTGTACTGATCCTAATTAAATTATCTTCCATGAGGACAAGGTGGTCCTTAGGACTAACAGGAAATTCTTTCCAAAGGTGGTATCTGAGTTTCATTTGAATCAGTCCGTCACCCTTCCTGTATTTTTCACAGCCAAGTCCAGTTCAGGGAACTGAAGCTTCATAGTTTGGATGTAAAAAGGTCTCTAAGCTATTACATCACTTGTACTAAGGACCTCAGGGATTCCCACTCACAACTGTTCATTACCTATGGTGAAGTGGGAGAAGGCAGGCCTGCCTCAAAGAGGTAAATTGCATGTTGGATAGTATCCTGTATCCAATTCTGCTACAGTAAGGCTGAGAAACAGCTACCACAGGGCCTCAGGGCACATTCCACTCATGGAACTGCTGTCTCTGTGGCAGTTGCAAGGGACATTCCTTTGCTGGAAATGTATAAAGTGGCTACCTGGAGTACAGTCCACACCATCACAAAGCACTATTGCCTGGACATCCAGTCCAGGAGTGATGCTTGGTTTGGTACAGCAGTATTGCAGAACCTTTTCCCTGAATAGGTTCTGTACCCACCTCCCAATACACTGCTTGGTAGTCTGCACGTGTCTAATACTACTGGGAGATTCCTGTGGTTTGAAGAAAAAAATTACTTACCACAGTAATATTGTTTCTTCCAAGGGATCTCCTAGTAGGATTAGACCTCCCATCCCTACCTCCCCTTATATAACCTGAATCAGGTTCAGCAGTACTTTCTATAGGGGTTCTTAATGTTACCATTAATCATTGGCTTAACTTAATGTTTTTACATACACAGGTATGGCTAGGGTATCTAGCTCTCCTTTTCTGCTCTTCTTTACCCTGTTTGGAACCCGTCCTCTTACCAAAAGGAGGGTATTAGTGTTGTTTTTGCTAGGTTAAATTTACTTAATTTGGGTGGTCTAGTGTTTTTTCATCTGCAAAAATGAATCTGGCAGTTAGATGGAACACAGCCCACCTAGAGGCAGCAGTTTGAATGTAGCATTCCAAACTCCATGATTTGCATACATTCCATATTACATCAGCTCCATTGGCAGTCAAGATTCTGAGCTGCCTGCATATGTCTAATCCTACTGGGAGATCCCGTGGAAGAAATAATATTACTATAGTAATTTTTTCTCCCATGACGCACTACCCTTCTATAATGTATGGTGGAATGCTGTTATGCATGGAATTCCATGCCTGGAAAATGCATGTCCTGCTGCACTAGTGACATAATTATGTCGCTCTGCTGCAGTAGTGATGTCACTACTGCAGCAGAACCATTTGGAATGCTGGCACATTGCTTCCTTCCTCTATTCAATTCTGTGGTAAGACAGTATTCCAGAACATATAGAGACTTCACAAGTCAGTTTCATTATGAAAAGGAGAAAAGAAAAAAAAAACATACAAAGCACACATTTCACATACTACTACTATACACTATAAAAAATACAGGATGAGCAACTTTATACACAACCTGTGTGTTCTGTCAGCTCAGGGTTCTGATTCCCATGGACCTCTCGAGCTTCGCTCTCGAGGTCAGAAGGAATCAGAACCCCTCAGTGGCAGAACACACTGGTTCTGCATAGTTGCCCATCCAGTATTCTCTATATGATGCACCACCTTCTTCCAGCTGAGTGAGAGATCCAAGGTTGGCCCTGAAACTCAGTCTTCTAACATGTCTCTGAAACAAGCCAAACTGTCATAGCCAGTCGATGATGGTGATGGAGGAGGGTGCACTAACCTTCACCCACCCTGTCCCGGAGCAGTGCTCCTCTCTTCCATGATACATCTCCTGGCCCCCTGCCACTCCCACGGTGAAACATCTGAGTCTGCACACACATGAGTTATAATTCACTGCACAACCATCGTCAAGTCATTATTCACAGTTCTGACTAGGTAGTGTTGACAGGGCGCTATTCGATTTTATGTATTTTTTTATTTTGTTCAGACACCTTTGAGCTAAAATAGCTCATTTACAAAGGTGCCTTGTCATCGATGCAGCACAGCAATTTAAATCAGAGTACCTGCTAAAGGACATTACAATGGGTTTACAGCCACTCTACACTAAGGCTAAGATAACGCAATATCCAAATTTATTCCATCCTTTAAACCAAAATCATTGACTTCAGTAGTGCTCCATCCACCGCTAATTCACAGATATCTGGCACAAAATCCACTATTCCAAACAGTGTGAGTGGTATCCTGTATAACATAGATTCTTCTGACATCATTATGTAGCCGCTCTCCGGCACCGTTCTGGAGAGGGCCACCACCCCTAGATGCTACCTAGGATACAGGTTAAGGGGCCCGGGTTCCCAGAGCTAACCTACGGGGGGGTCCTTTCCCAAAAAGCTAAAATAAAATGGTGGTGCCTTCACCCAGAGTACATATTCAGGGGGTCTGATTATCTGCAATACAACCCCCTGGGATGTCGTACCAACCCACCTCCCTGACAGTTACCCCAACATGGACTTCCCAGGATTCGAACCTCCCCACATTTAGTCATTCCATTTACCTTTTCCATTTCAGACAATAGACAGGCTCACTAAAATTAGGCTCTGGATTCATTTCTGCTGCAAAACAATAGCATCCAGTTTATTTACAGGGGGAGGGTTAGAAATGGGGTACATGGAATTGAGTTCAAGTAAGCATTTTGATTCTGCATTTCCCCAAAATCACATTTCCCTTTGATTCAAACCCAGATCTCAATCGATGCAGCCATATGATCTGTCTAGCTAATTGCTGCAGGAGTGCCCAAACCCAGACCCACAGGTCCCAGTCCATTTAATCCCAAAGTCCTTCACTGGGTACGCAGATTTAAGTTGCAGGCCTGAGGTGCAGCTGGTAGCCAGCATTGGTGTGCTTACTTAAACTAAACTTTAACATTTTACATTCCTTTCTTTTGGTTAGAGCTAAACCTTTACCTTTTCCCTCTAGTCCTTAGCTCTACCTCCTGCCTTAGTGGGCAAACATATTTACAGTTCCCAGGTGCACGGCAATTCCTGCTATTTCTCACAGTTCTGCAGAGTCAGTCCTTGGATGGCACAGTTCACTGAGGTCCTGGGGATGGATGGCAACACAGGCAGAACCAGGCTCCGATGCTTGAACAGGGGCACGGAAGCTGCAGCTTGCTCTCTTTCTCTTGTTAGCAGATCAGCCCTTTGGCCCATTACAGGCCCTGTTGCAGAGCAAGTGCGCAAAGCCTGCCAACTACAGAGGACCCAGACTGGGGAGTGGCCCCATGGCCCGGTTCCCTCTGATCAGAATGCCCTAGCACTCAGGTACAAGACCCGTGACCCCCCTGCAGCGGCAGACCCCACTTGATGGGGGTTAGTGAGTCCCCCAACTGGCCCTGGGTGTCAGCAGAAACACATTCAGCACATTCTCTTCTGCTGCTTCTCTTTCTTTCTCTATCTTTCCTGCCATGGTATGTAGCCACAGCAATCTGTCTCTCTCTTTTCCTCGCTGTATCCCAGCAGCAGGCAACAGGCACTCAACCTTGAGAGGCACCTGTCCATCCTTCTGCTTTCCACAGTCTCTCAACTTTAATACAGCCACATTCTTGCTCTGGCTCACAAATATCACCTGCACTCACAGTCCCTTTTCTCACCATGCAGGTACGTAGCAATTCTCTGGATCAAAGAGGTTTACTCTTCCTTTTCCTCTTCTCAGCACATTTGATTTCTTCAGCGAGCGAGATGGTGGCCACACTGGACTGCTGCCTACATAGGCTCTAATTCATGCCAATGTTTGCCTCTTCTTTTAATACTTATGCTCTCTTTCGACTAAATTTCAGGAGAGCTTTTATAGTTGGTGGGAGAGTCGAGATTTCGCATTTTGTTTTTCATTTATATTAGTTTAGGGAAAGAGTGTTAGGCACGGCACAAGATGTGAGGAAGAATAGGAGTGTTAGCCCTTTTTTAAAAAAAGGTTGAATCTTAAAGTTCAGTGTGCTGTAGTCGCTGTAAGATTGTGTTTTGTTGAATTAAGGAGCCTGTTTAAATAATCTGGGCGCTTACCTACTACTGCTTGAGGTGGTTAAGAAAAGAGGATGCAGCCAGTGGAACGAAACGCTAGCTTGGCGTTGACTGCCACGGAGTGACAACATTAAGGAGGAAGATTTATGGTGGTCGTTCTAAGTGCTGAGGAAGAAACACTTGTGAAGGGGACGGCGTTTGAGTGGTGGGGTAACCGGCGTGGCACGAAGTGGAAGCTCTGTTGCCTCCCGGGAGAACCCCACTTGTCTCCTGTTGTCCTGGTTCTGTGGTAGAGCGATTATTAGGCCTGAGAGAAATGGCCTGATTATCCAGGTAAAAGCAATGCCTGCTGGATTTACTACCTTGTCCTTGTTTTGGATGTTTTCACCTTCCCTATTTCTCTGGATCTCCTGTACAAGCAGATTACTGATTTGAACCCCAAACTGTTGGAACGGACTTGCCTCTTATTTAAAGCGCCAGATAGAGAAGTTGAAACTTGGTGAGAGCATTTTTCCTTCTGTGTATGGAGTTTCATCCCTAATCTCTTGGGGGTGAATGCCTGTTGTTAGAATTCTCAGCTGTGGAAGCGGCACTAGTGAGAGGAGTGCTGTATCAAAACTGTATTCATGATTGGCTCCTTAAGACTTTAAAACTTTGTTCTGAATTTGCAGTCAAATTAGTCCTGACTGTGGTGGTGTGAGCACCTTTGTCTGTCTGCATTTAAATGTTTAACGCCAGCCTTGGAAAAATCTTACTGCTGGACTGAGTGATTGTCTTCTGCCCATTTGATACCTTTGCTGCACTAGACTGACTTTTTTCCCCAATTTTAGCCCTTACTTGGAACTTTCACTTAAGCATACTTAATCATTTCGATTTCTACCTAATATTTATGTATTTGCTGATTTTGGTTTGGTGGAGTTGGTTTTAGTTGTGGGTTGGGGTAGTTTTGGTAAAAGGTTTGGGTTTTAGTTAATTTTGTGTGTGTGTGTGTGTGTGGAGTGTGTGGTTTAGGATTTTTTGTTTCTTTAGTGTATGTCAGTATTTGTGTTTGTGGAATTAGTATTCTGGGGGCCTGGGACTGCATAGTCAGGAAGAATGTGTCTGGGAAGGTGTGAGGGCATCCCGTGTAACACAGATTCTTCTGATATCATTATGTAGCCCCTCTCCGGCACAATCCAGGCTTCTTCACCCTTCCTGTCTACAGCCAAAAAAAGCCTTTTTGAATGCGTTAAATGAAAAGTTTGCTCGGTTCTTTTCAGACAGGGTGTCTGCCATCAGGCAGGGGATTCTGCCAGCAAGCCATATTTTGGCTGCAATTGGTCGCCATGGGCGTCCGGAGAGCACTCTGCCTGGTTGAGGTGAGTTTAGACCAGTGGAGATAGCGGAGGTCATTGAGGTTGCCTCCGAGCTGCGGCACACCTTTTGTGAACTGGACTCAATGCCGACCCATTTTTTTATGGGATGTGCTGACTCCGTTGGCCCGGTGTTCCTTGTTGGAGGGGGTCTTTCCAGATGTCTTGAAGGAGGCGTTGGTGAGACCCCTTCTGAAGAAACCATCTTTGGACCCTGACATCAAGGCAAATTACAGTCCTATCTCCAATCTTCCATTTTTGATTAAGACTGTGGAGAAGGTGGTGGCGCTTCAACTTGAGGAACACCTTATGGCCCATGAGCTATACAAGCCACTCCAGTCTGGGTTTCATAGGAGGCATAGCACAGAAACTGTGTTAGTTCAGGTGCATAATGACCTCCTTAGGGCAAGAGATAGAGGGAAGGGGACAATACTTGTCCTCCTGGATCTCTGCTCAGCATTTGACATGGTGGACCATCGTGTGTTACTTGACCACCTGAGGGAATTCTGTGGACTTGCCGGCACTGTCATCTGCTGGTTCAAGTCTTTCCTTACTAACAGGAGACAAAGGGTAGTGATGGGGAATTTCTCCTCCTCCTCTAGCCTCCTGTTATGCAGAGTTCCCCAGGGTTTGGTCTCGTCGTCAATGTTATTTGCTGTGTACATGCTGCCCCTGGGAGAGCTCATTAGGAAGTACAGCTTGGGTTTTCATTGCTATGCTGATGATACCCAGCTGTACTTTTCCTTTGCCCATGGAACATCCAACGCAGTGGAAGTGCTTAACAGCTGCCTTGAGGAGATCAGTGACTGGATGGCCTCCAGCTGGTTGCAACTGAACCCCGATAAGACAGAGGTACTGGTGGTGGAGTCGAACAGAGGGCATAATAGGTTGGCCTCTGGTGCAGAAATAGGGCTTTTTCTTGGGTCTGTACCATTGAAGGTCTCCTCTAGGGTGCGTGATCTTGGCGTTTTTCTTGACAGTTGATTGACACTTGAGTTTCAGGTGTCGTCAGTTGTCCGTACCAGTTTTTATCATCTGAGAAATATTGGCAGGATAAAGCCCCTAGTTCTGCCATTGGACCTCCCCACCTTGGTTCATGCCTTTGTGACGTCCAGGCTTGACTACTGTAATGCACTCTATCTTGGGGTTTCCGGGGGTACCCTGCGCCGGCTGCAGCTGGTGCAGAACGCAGCTGCCAGGTTGTTGATGGGACAGTATTAGTATTGTCACATCTCCACAGTGCTGCAGGAACTACACTGGCTGCCGGTCAGGTGGAGGGTCCTCCTTAAGGTGGGCTTGCTCGCCTTTAAGGCCCTACATAGCCTGGGCCCTGGTTACCTGAAGGACCTTCTAACACCTGCTGTCTCGGTCCGCTCCCTCCGCTCCTCCTCTAGGGGCCTCCTTGCGGTTCCCAGGATGAGGCTAAAAATGGCAGGCAACAGAGCGTTTAGTGTTGCCTCCCCCCGTCCTGTGGAATTCGCTATCTCCAGCTGTAAGAGAGACCCCTTCTGTTGAGGTGTTCAAAGCCTGCCTCAAGGCCTTCCTGTATAATCAGGTCTTCCCGGACTTTGATTTATAGTTTTCTTTGATCCTTGACTTTCACATTTAAATTGGTCCCTGGTTATATCTTTAGTTAGTATTTTATTACTGATCATATATTTATACATTTTATAGTAATGAATTATAGTGTAGACTATTATTTTGTGTATTGTGGTGTTATTTTGTACATATAATTTATTGACTGTGTTTTGCATGTAATTTTAACATGTTCGGCACCCGGAGCCTCCGGAATGGGCGCCTTTTTAAATAAAATTTGCCTTGCCTATATTCTCTTGTTCCTCATCCTCTGTAGTCCCGTCTTTTCCCAGGCTTAGAAGCAACCTTCGTTCTTTTTCCAGGCTCAGAACGCAACCTGGGTCTTTTTCCAGGCTTAGACCCTGACTAAGGCTGACTAAGGCATTTGACACTGTCAATCACTCCATTCTCCTCAATTATCCCTCCTTGGTCTTTCAAGTGAAACTACCCTCTGGTTTCAAAGATACCTCAGTAACCAGACCCAACAGGTCAGGATTGGTGAATTCCTCTCGTCATCCCTACAATCCACTCGTGCACCCCAAGGTTCTATCCTGGGTCCCTTGTTATTCAGCATATCCTGAACAATCTCCTGCCTCCTGCCAGGACAGAATGTTACTGTATGCAGATGATGCAGTAATCTTCACTTGCCACACCGACCCCACCTCCCTTCAGTCTCAACTACAGAAAAGTTTCACAGAAGTGGAAGACTGGTTTGCTCACATAAACTCATCCTAAACCACAAAAAAACTAAAACAATGTTGTTCCATGGAACCCACAACAAGTACAAGGACCATGAGCTTATAATTAACAACCACGACAGCGTCACCCTTGAGCAGGTGGATATGTTTAAATATCTGGGCCTGACCCTTGACTGCTCCCTCTCGTATACCAAACACATTGACAATATCGCTAAAACTGTGAACTCCCACATAGGACTACTATACAAGCATAAACATTGCCTAACAGCTGAAGCCTTGAACCTCACTATCCAGAGCTCTGTTATCTCAACTATTGACTACGGGCTTGTTATCTATGGATCCGCTACTGATATGCACTCAGCCTGTTATTGTAGCCTTTAATAAGGCATGAAACCCTTATTTCAGCTGCCCGCCTTTCACACATGTGACATTTACGAACAGCTAACTGGTTCCAGCTATCCAGCAGGCTAAAGTACCAGACCTGCATCCTAGCTAAGAAGACAGCACTGGGCCTTATGCCCCTGGAGTCAATCAATATTGACCCGCGAGTGTGTCCGCCACCTGGAAAGATCGGACAGTCCCCAACGCTACAATACCTCGCTGTCGGACCTCTCAAGCTCAGCTGCTCTTACCTTGTCAGAGCCTCCACCTGGTTCAACTTGCTACCACAGAAATCTCCAACATTGCCACGATTGATGCTTTTAGTGTAAACTCGCTACCACCTCATGGCTAGTGCCTTCTGTGATTGCTCTCATAATCCCTCCAGGCATACTACCCTCAAGCATCCCTCCTCACTGTCTCAGCTCCTCCTCCTCTCCTACCCCCATTACTGGATATAGGATAAATCTGTCTCCCTTTTCTTTTTCATCCCCTCCTTTCCTCCTCTTCGCTTGCTGTTTCCCATCTACCACATACCCAAAGCAATGCCCTCCTCATTTCTCCCGTCCTCCCTCTCTCTGTCTCCCATACCACCCCCTCACCACCACTCTTCTTTCTCTTTTCCCACTAACCCACTCCTAACAAAGCTTCACTGAGCCGCCTATGACTTGCACTGTATAATTAACTCGCAACACAATTCCTTGACAATGCCTTTGGCTGCTATTATTGTAACTTTACTTGTCTTTTTTGTTTTGTAAGTTCCATGTAATGATCATGTTATGTTTTGTACCTTATTGTCCTTATTGCCTTGACGTGGAACCTTTGTAAAAGAGCCCTTGGCTCAAAGGTGTTATCCGAAATGCAAATAAATAAATAAATAAAAAAACTTTTGTCATTTTAGTCAGGCTCAGAACACAACTTCTTCTCTCCATCTTCACCTCACCGCTGTGGTGCAATTTCAGAACAGCACAGAACATTCAGCACCCTGTAGCTTTCCTTTTCTCTTCCAAAGCTGCTGCTTTAACAAACTTTTCTCTTTTTTACTCTCCAGCTTCTCTTTTCTCAATGAGGCAGACACTCCCTGTCCTGGGGGACAAACTGCTGGCAGCCCCCAGGAAGGCCCATTCTGCAACCCTATCCTCTCCAGGGCAGGAGCCCCCCACCCTATGGAGGAGCTCCCACCGAACTGCCTCAAACTCCAACTGTCCTTGCTTTATTGGGAGCTTCCTCACTCCCCATTGGCTGGAGCCACTGTCCTTAGGTGAAAAGTAATATGTACGAGCCCCCTTTGATGCCTCATTAGTGCAGAAAAAGGCGCCTAAACTTTCCCTGGTATTTCCCCCAAAAAGTCTGTTCAAACAGTCCAATCCTGGCTCGGTGGTTGGCTGGCTGGTGTCACATGGCTGTAAAACATGGTGGCCATTGATAAACAGTCCCACAGTTTACACAGTGTCCCAAAGGTTTAAACATGCCTGCAGCCAAACCCCTTTCTTTCATCTATTCATTTCCCCAGCATTAAGTAGCCACTCCTGTGCCCTCCTAAGTGACTGCACTGTTTAACATATTTATTCCGCCCCTTTGCAGTCGCTGTTGCTGTTCCTTATTGCCCCTAGGCAGCCTGTACACAGTCCCAGTACAGTCCCAGCAGTGTCCCAACTCTATTTCCTGGCTGCAATCCGTGGAATCCTTTTTATTTATCTACACCTCCACGGACGGGCAGCCTCTCCTTTTACACCTTTATGTTATTTCTTTCTTTTTGTCTCCTTGCCTGTCACTAGTGCTTTCTCTATTGCCCCCAGTGCCAGACAGGCTCCCAACTACTTCAAACGGCCGCCACCTCATGAATATTAATAAGGTGGCTCCCGATACCTGCTGCACGATTGGCGCACACAAAATCTGCTCCAGTTTCTCTCCGGTACTGCCACTGGTCCTGGTCCCTCTCTTGCTTGCCCATGAACCCGGGACCACCGGAGAAGAGACAGCCAAATAACGCAGATGGCCTGGCGAAAATGCACTGCTGTGCGTGCGACCAGTGCTTCGCCGGCACTAGTGTGCCACTCCTCAAACCAGCGGCTCCGCAAATTTGCTGCTCTGGCCCGCTCTCTGGAAAAACCACGTGGGCGCTGGCAGGAGGCAGAAACACAGGGGCAACAGCCAGGACCTGGACAAAAAGATGGGGGTGGAAGCAAAACCCTGGAAAACTAGCCTTTGGGGGGCTTCAGGTAAGCCCCCAGCAGAGATTACAATTAAAAATAGAATTTAAAAAATCAATGAGAGCTGGAGCACAAAATAAGCGAAAATGTTTACAGTTTTTTTTTTTACAGCAAATAAACATTGATCAAGTCGTGACAGATTTAACGTTTTATATGTAAGCCCCCTAAGTGGGCTTACCTGTTAGGAGCCATGACTCCCTGCTGTGCTGCCAGTGGTCCCTGGTGGGATTCAGACCCGGCAGTGCTCCATTTGCTCTGCAGTTTTGGCCACGGGGAACTCCTGGTGTCTCGGCCTCTGGCAAGCAGGCAGAGCACCAGGGTGTTTCCATGCCTCTGGGCATGATTCTGTTGTGGGGCACGGGTCTTGTGTGCTGGCTTGGCTCCGTGTTTTTGAGAAGAAAAAAAATAAATAAATAGTTATAGTGGTCCAGACTTCAGATCCTGTATGGCCACCAGGGGGAAAATTTTAAAGGAGCAGCTGCTCTGTTTTCAGGGGGGTAGTTCGGCCCTGGCTGGAGCCGACAGGGGCACAATGTAAATAGTTATCTTGGGACTACAGGTCCCATAAGGCTTAGGGAGCATGGATGGTTGTGGCGACTGTGGAGAGGAGGAGCTGCTCAGGCATAAAAGGGAGAGCAGTGCAGGAAACGAGAGAGAGAACGAGTGGGGAGAGGACTGTGCAGGGGGTAATTGCCCGCTCTGTCAGCTTGATGGCTGGAAAACTTTTTTTTATTTTCTGTGCAGTGAAGTGTTCGGAGAGCTGAAGTGATGTGGTGGCGGCCAGTCTGACTGGAGCCCCAGTATGGGGCTGGACTCAGTAGCTGTCCACCTGGGAAATTAGAGGATTGCTGCCTGACCACTAGGGAGAATGAGTGCCTGTCTGGGAACTGGCAGAGTTGGGGGTGGGCTGAGTTACTGCCAGCCTGGAGGACCGCTGCTGCGTGGGACCCCTTTGGAGACCCATGCTGCCATCTGAGAGATGGAGAAAGGGACAGAAGGAGGTGGGAGCAACCAATTGACTCAGGAGGAAGAGAATAAGGTAATGGGTGACAGGTGTTAGGGCAGGGCCCCCGGGCCCGTGACCCTCCTTTATGAGTGGCAGCTTGAGGAGCCTGATGAGGGTGGCCGTGGGCTGGGTTGGCCACCCCTCAGGAGGTCGCTGCTCCTGAACTGAGAGACAGAGGGGGGAGGAAGGGTGAAAACTGTTCCTGCCTGCACTTCAAGGCCTGATTTGGCCATGTTTTTGCTGCCTGCACTGGATATACTACCTAGTTTGAGTGGTAGCTGCCTGGAGACGGAGCTTCCGATGTGACCTGCACAATCCAGAGCACCAGTTAGCTTCTGGTGTGACCTTCACGGTCCAGAGCACTAACTAGCTTCTGATGAGACCTCTCTGTCCAGAGCAAACGTGTGAGTTTTTCTGCTCCATGGAGTGACTGTTTCCCTGTTCTAATTAACTGTTCATTAAATGGGATCCCCTTGTTCCTGCAGTTTGGTATGTTGCCTCATTTGTTTGGATGAACTGTTTTGCAGTTAACAAACATCTTGCCTCCACGGTTCAGCACCCAGAGGTTAGTGGGCACCCCAGTTCCAGCAAGGCCTGGGAAACAAGGCCGAGCAGGTATGTGTGCTTCTTTCTGCGGTACACACGCCCCCCACGGACTTTCACCACCATACCCCTAGACACGGGGCTACATATAATTCTTATCAAACTATTTTTCCTCACTGTTTTGTCTTTTTGATCAATGTGTTATGATAAAGCAACAGCCTAGAAGGACAATCGTGAGCAGGTCTGGCAATCTAATCTCAAAGAGCCCCCAACCCCCACCTAACCTTTTCTCCTAAAGATTTTTGATGTGTCTGAAGCCCATGGTGGAAGCACAGCTGTGTAACTTCCAGCCGCCTCTTGATCTACTAAATTCATGATCTTTTTAGATACTATGCAAGACTCCTTAATCATGAAGCAAAGGCACTGAGGTTCCAAGTTTCTTGGATAAAGTCAGAGCTCGAGAACAGGAAGGGAAGTTTTCCTTTGTTTTATTAATCACCTACTGCCAGTCTTTCAGAGTCAAAGGTAATGGAAGCCTTGTGCTATCAGCAGCTTTTCTCAAAGCAGCAGTTAATGTGTGTAGAAAAGCAGATAACGGATAGGGATGGGAAAACCACAAAATGTTCTGAAGTTCTCAAGGGTTCTGAAAAGTCTGATAAGGCTCAGAAAGCTATCAGAACCTTTCATGGCTTATCAATACATTTTTGTTTAAAGCACAGAAACTGTTAACAAGCATAATTTTCCTCCCATAAGCTATTGTCAATGAAGGGAAAGGAAACTAAAAACAACTTGGAGTGGCACTACACTGCCTCCAACCTTTTGTTTGGTCTTTCTTCCACCACCACCATCCTTCTTACAAGAGAAGTGCTGTGATACTATATTAAATGCCAAAAATTAATGTTTTAAAAATGACCAGAGCCTGAAAGAAGGATTTGATAAGGTTCCTTTGCACAAAATGCCATAGGTTCTGGGTGCTGCTGAACTTTTGTGAACTGGTTCTTCCACCCCTATTAACAGGGGGAGGCAACCTCCTCTTCCAACAGTGTCATTGGCCAAGCTGGGTAGCACACTTGCCTTAGAAGGACTGGATAGTGGGGGTGCCAGGTATCCCACAGGAAACACATTGCATTTTGGTGCAGTTGACCCAGTTGTGGGAGCAAGCCTGAGTCCCTGCAACTGGGTGACCGGGTTGCGAGGATTGTTGTTGTTTGGGTAGAAGTGGGCAACATACCTCTCAACCTTTTGTCACTGAAATGAGGGACATGGACATTTTTGGACACTCAAAATGAGGGACAATGAGGGACACAGACACTCAGAATGAGGGACACATCCTCAAACATGGAGATACAAGTTCAGAACACTGTGAAAACCATAGTGTTTACTTGTACAAGGTTTATTTTGGATTTAGTATTTCAGAATATTTAGAGTTTCTGCTTTAAAATCTGAATATACAGCACATTCTCTCTGTGGGCAGCACCTTTTCCATGACGGACAGATGAGGGACAGAGCAATTTTAAGGGGCGTAATGAGGGACGCTTGAGAGGTAAGGGTGGGCAAGCAAAGCAGCCTAAGCCTAGCTTGAACCTAGTGCCTGGTTCTGGCTTGGCTTGACCTAGTAAGGCAACTGAAAGTCAAGGGCAAGCCAAAACAGTTAAGAGCAAAGCAAGCATTTGTGTTAGCCTGAGCAATTAGTGCAGTGGCAGGAACGTTCTACTCCTCTTGTGCAACTCATGAGGGACACTGTCAGTACTGTAGAGGGCAGCCTGTTACAGCCATTGCTCAGCTCACGCTTTGGCTCATAGAACCAAGCTAGAGACTTGGCTCGGCTCTGGCATGGCTCTAGGGTAAAAAAAAATCCAGACATGCCCACCTCTATCACTTGGCCATGTAGCCTAGCTGTGGAGATAAGGAGCCATAGGCCTGCGCCACAGTGACCCCTCATGGTGGCCTGGGGTGTCTGCTCCCTTGTGACAGGTAGACTTAGCATGCCGACCCTGCGGCATGCAAGGCTATCTACAGCTGTGTGCGCTGCCTGGAGGGAGATGGTGGGACTTCGTGGGTGTAGGAGAACATGAGAAATGCCACCTCATCTGTTTGTGAGGTTGACACTCTCTGGCCCTGCCACCATGAATCTCAACCCACCAGATGCTTGCCTTGGGGTGCGGGGGGGGGTTACCCCTCCAAACCCCTCTGCAAGAGAAAACCACCTGAGGACTCTAGCAGGGGGCTAGTGGATGGACAGGGCTGGGAGACTGCTGATCTTAAACCGGACTGAGGTGTACGGAGTAAAGGCTGGATGGAAAAAATTAGTCTGCTGTGAGTTCAAGCCCTATATCAGGTTCTTGGACTAATACCGAACAATGATGCAGTACTGTTGCACTGTGAGCATATTTCACTGTGGAGGTACCATGCTTCTGATGAGATGCTTCTGCACATCTTTTGTGGCTGCCCAGTGGGATGTCAAATATCCCAATTTATGCAATAGGTGTCTGGATAAACGGAGCGTGATAAATCTGTTTATGTGAGTCACTATGTGGATAAAATTATTTATCCACATAGTAACTGCATCACAGTCCGGTTATCCACAGTAAGTACGCCTCCTCCCTCCCAGCACTTCATCCAGCCACTTTCACTTTCCACTTTCACTTATCACAGTGAACTTTGCATGACAAGGGGAAAAAACACATAAACCAAATATTCACTCCTTGCTCTCACCCTAAAACTGTCGCACCTCTTCTACAGTTGTTTTTTTTTTCAAAATGCCTTTTTTTATAAAATATACCTGCTCCACGTCTCAGCTTACACACCTTGTTACACTCCATAGTACCCACCCGCTCACTTCCTTCAACTTACTGCCACACCGTTCCTTCTAATCAATCGAATAGGGCAAATTTTAAAAGTATTATAACTTTTTCAAAGTACATCCAAATTACCATCATTGTCTGGCTCCATACCTCCAGTCCGCTCCACTCTCACACATGCACGTCATTTCTAAGCACCTCCTTCCTCTTGCATTCGGACACTGGACTTTAAACCTTCAAACTACCACAGCAGCTCCTTTCTTACTCACGTTGGACAAAACCATCACAAAAAAAGAAACTGGGAAACTACACTTTTTTCACATTGACCTCCTCTTCTCGCACAGTAGAAAACCCGCTCGCTAACACGCAATGCCATTTTTTTCCTAAAAATGTAGAAATACGACCCTGATGACCAATTAAAACACACCTCAACTACGTTTCCTGCATCATTACGCTACGGCATCCATAGCAACCTCTACACAAAGCGGAGTAATACTATTCACTACCACTACCACTGCAACCAGGCGGAAATGTACTATTTTAGAAATAAGCCCCTAAACGTAAATAAAAATAACAATGCAAACAACGACAAAACAAACTGTCATACCGCATCCTCTCCTGTTGCATAAACTGAATATGTAGGGGGTCAGTGTGTGATAATGGATTTATCTAGTACAGCTGCCAGTGACCTCTCGTAACTTTCACTCGTGCCTTTGGCACTCATGAGGTTACTGGCAACTGTACGAAATGAATCCATTATCACACACTGACCCTCCCGCATATCCCTTATGAATCCCATGGTACTGGTTGAAAGAGCAGGGGAATTACAGTAAACAAATCAAAACAAAAAAAAGGCACAAATACTTCACTGAAGAAATGGACCTTACGCTGGTTCTAGTATAAAATATATCATTAATGAAGTCTTCTAAACAGTGCCGTAAACAGAGGCAGAATGCAGCCCTCCATGACTGAACACCCAACATTTTGTGCAGTCACTGTGTGTTTTTTTTTTTTTTTATATACTTTCTTTTTACGCCCCCTTCTCACCCCGGTGCTTCCTTACCTTCGGGAGTCTCCTACGGCCTTGTGCGTCTCTGCTCATCTGTCAGCATCGGGTGCAGTCATCCCCCCACGCTGCCTTGGTTTAACCCCCAGGCGGGTACGAGACAGGGGCCCCCCTTTCCACTGCCCCGAGCGACTAAGTTTCATCGGGGATCCGTCATCCGTGCCGGCAGGGGCCTTGGGATCGGGGCCTGAAGCTCCGTCTACAGGGAGCACCGGAGAGTATTTTTCCTTTTTCCGCCCATCCCCGTAGGATGTCTGCGCGCTAGGAGAGCCTAGGAGTGACGCACATCACAGCGTGCTAACGCTCCAGCTCCCGGCAGATGTCCTCCCTCCCTGCTACACGCAGTCCTCGCTGCACCACCACCCGTGGTCATCCAGGTGGCGGTATTGAAGCGGGACCCGCATCCCACCCCACCCGGAGGAGGAGAGCAGCCTCTGGATGCTCGATCCTCCTCCCCCGGCCGGCCCTCCAGTTCCCCGAGTCCGTTCCCGAACCCAGGTCGCTGGTGCCGCGAGCGTTAACCGTACCGCTACGCCAGCGGGCCGGCTACTGTGTGGTTTTGTTGAAGGATGTCTGCCTCTAGTGGTACCATTGTTTTATATCAACCAAATAAAGTGACTATACTGAATAATTTAAATAAATAATTAAGTGAAAAGATATCCTATGAAAACCACCAACGAGACAAACATGCATGTATTTTAAAATAACGTTTGATATACGGTAGCTCTTTAGATTCTCTGTATTTAGGCTGAGATGTTTACTCCAATCAAGTTAAATTACTAATCTGTTATTCTATATATATTCACAGTATTTCCTATAGTGTCACACCTTGTGTTATTATGTTGGATCAGCTTAACACGTCTGTTCCACAGATATTGATATTTCGTTCAAACAACAGCCGTACGTAATGCTATGGATCGTCATTTTAAACAGCTTACCATTTTGACCTTTTGCCCTCATTTTAATTGACATTAGCATTAAATCAGCTTAAAATATTTCAGATGCAACTCATACTTGTTTCTGTTCAGTTGAAAAATCAGTAGATAGCAGCACATAAAAAATATGCTACTGAAGGCAGCCATTGTACGAGACAGCACTGTGGCCTCAAGCAATGATTTCACATGTGACACCTCCTTTAAGTAGGGCATCTGTCACATGAAATACTTCTGGCAAATTAAAATGGCCTAAAGAAACAAAAATGGACAATAAAAATGTTGTCTTTAAAAACAGGAGTCAGAATCCCTCCCTGCTATTACCAAATACCCAACAGATCTAAGCCTGTAACTGACTCTTATTTAACGAATGCTATGCAGGAAAATATATTTGTATGTGGTGTGTGTATGTATATATATATATATATATATATATATATATACACACACACATACACACACACACACACTATACAGTATATAATTGTTTACATTTTTCCTGCTTATTATTCAGTGCACTGCACAATATCCTAATGAAAAGAAACAACACTGTAACTGATATATATGTGTGTGTTGCCGGGAGGGGGAATAAATATGGAGGGATGTATGAAAGTGACCAATTATAAATAAGGGAGCGGCTAGCCTATGGGTGACCCAAATGTTAATTACTGTTCAAATGTAACTACCATATAGAACTGAGGCTGACCATTCAATTCAAAGTAAAAATGGTCCAATTTCAGGTCCAGGCCACTAGCACAGCAGTAGTGCCACTACTCGTTGTACCTGCGGCCCAGGTTAGGGGAACTGGACTCACTCGGGGCTGGCCAGAAAGGGAAGATCACATGTCCCAGGGACAGCTCTCCTCCCTCGGTGAGGGGGACACGGCATTCTGGGGTTCATCTGCCACCTGGCGGAGGCCAAGAGACAGTACAGTGGGACCACAGCACAGGGAGGGCCGCGCCACCACGCATGTGTGCACATCATTGTACGCCGGCACCCTTGGGGAGAAAAAACAGAAGCTGGAAGAAAAAGCCCTGGCCCACCATTGCACCAGCACTTTCATCAGGCCCACACATAACCGACATGGCAGACCACCCACCACTACTGTGGTCCTCGGTGAGTGGTGGTTAACCAGTAAGTCCATGAGAAGGTCAGTGACATGGCTAGGTGCCGTCAGTCGAGCTGGGGAAGAGAAAAGGCTTGATTAAAAAAAATTGTCCCATTTCAAATCTATCATTCAGTCCCAGAGGATTTAAACCTCCTAATGTATACATCCAGAAACTTTCTCTTTGAAGTAACAGTTTACCTAAGTCCTCTCTCCTAGATCCCTTGATTCCCACCATCACTGGTTACTATACGGACTGCTAATGCATTTTCTGTTTCCATTCTCGCTGTCCCTCAAATATTCTCCTATGCATAGCTTTTATATTTTTTTAATCATTTGACCTATATAAAATACGCCACAGCTACATCCTGCTTGGTAAACTATCAACGTGGTATTGTAGTTAATGAATTTTCAAATCTGATACCATTGTTTTAGTTGAGGAGTACTCAGAACCAGTGGTCTTTGTGTACAACTCCACACAACTTGCAATTCCCACATTTATAGTCTACAGTGAGGGGGATAGGCAACCATCCTGATCTCTGTGAGATGGGCTAAATACCGTTCACCACATAGTCACCTACATTGGAGTCCCTTCTTTTTATTTATTTGTCAATAGTTTAATAAAAACTTTTTAATGGGATGCTGCTGTTACAGATCATCCATATCAAACATTTTCGGTTACACTGTGAAGAGTCACCAAAACAGTAACTAGTCTATTTGACAGCAGAAGCAGATTAACTTACACAGTGGTTCATTTTTCGTTTAGTGTCATCTAGTTTAGTTTGGTACCATCTAGGCCCACCCTCTATGGTACAGCTTGAGAGGAGCCTTACTGGTGTAATAACATTAGAGCATCACGTATAGAGAATGTCCACTGGGTATTCCTCCGTGGTGGCCCACCATGATAAGGGTGGGTTGTTGTGGGGGGAGAGGGTATCACTTTGGGCAATGGTCCGGGCACAAGTTCATTGGCTAGTAGTTATGATCCCCCGCGGAGTACTTCTGAAGCTCTAGCTCCCTAGAGGTTTACTTAGGGACTGCTGGAGAGGATGCAAGTGGATTAGGGTGACAAACATATGGGGAAGGTTTCAACTGCAAGGCTTTTGGTCAAGTCTGCATCTTTTAGGGGACCAATGTAGGGTTACTATCTATGGCACATAGTAGCCAACTATTCCATCTTGAATTAAAGCCCTCCATTTGGTCATTCACAGACAAAATGAATTTTTCCATAAGATATATTTGATTCATTCATTTATTTGAAATTGCAGGTAAGTACTCTGGAATCTACATTGCATTTTCAGGTATGACCTGAAGTCAAGTAACAAATACAACATACAGATATACATATTTTGACAGCATAACGACACAAAAATGACAGAACTACAGCACATTTATTTACATACACATTTGTTCTGACTTTTAAAATGATTAAGAGCTGCCGTATTAAAAGTATTAACAGATGTAGATTGGTTAACATTAAGAGGTGATTATACAATGGGCCAATGGGCTCATTTTTTAGAAATCTGATTGGCTACTGAGGGTCTCTACCTGTGGGTAAATCCTAAGATAACCCATGGATAAAGATTCAGTAGCCCTTTCACAAGAAAAAGGGAAATTCATCCCTGTAGGCAAAAACATACACATCCGCCGCCATCTTCTTTTCCCCGCTAACCGCCACAACAGGCAAAGTGAGAAACTCTTGCTAAGCAAACCTACAGTGCCACCCCCAAAGAAGTGGAAAAAAAAAAAACAATGAACAAAACATTTTCTCGGACACTACATTCTCTGTTACCTAAGTGGAGACTGGTCCCGATGTCATCACCCTCCGGTCCCCCGACTGCGAAAGTGAGGACGGTAGGGCTAGTCCATCTGTAGCCATTGTCGCTTGACACCGAAGCAGAGAGGAAAAAAAAAAAAACTTCTTTCCCCGGTGCAAAGCAGAAGAGGGCCAAGAAACAACATGTCCACGCATGTGCACACTGCACATGAACAGAGACTGCTCCGTTATTCAAATTGCACCGTGCGGCCTCTCAACAATGCTATACTGACTCCTCCAACAAAAATGGAGCCAGGGCAAACTGAAGTGGAGTCAGAGACCCCACTAACAAAGGTTTCCCAGCCCCAGGGAAAGCATTGGGTCCGGAAATGAAAAAACAGCTCTGCACATGTGCAGAATTCCGCTCACCTAGTAACACAGGACTATTTTATGTACAGAGGAAGGATATTCCTCTGAAAATCTATAAAATTAAAAAAAAAACAGTTTTAAAGAATGCAAAGTGATATTTTTCTCTTACACTTTTTCTCACTGCCAATTATATAATCACAATAACTCCAGGGTGTGGGTTATGCTGGGAATTACCCACTTCTGGTATGGATTTGGTCACTCGGCCTGCAGCTTCATGACCAAACACCAGGCATGGGTAAATCTCGGTATAACCCACACCCTGTTGTGGACTGTTGCTCAACTAGCTACCACCGTACAGGGATGTCTGGTACTCGTGGGGTTAACCAGAGCTTGGTTATTACTTATTTGAGTTTTATGATGAGGATTCCCATAAGATATCTCGTGTTCTGGTCTCTGAGGTCTGTCAGAAGTTGCAGAAGGAGGAAGCACTCCACTGTCAGCTCAATGGGCCTGCTATAAAGTTCTGTCAGCTTAGCCTCCAGTGCCGTAAAGAACAGTTGTAACACCAGGCACGACCACATCACGTGAGTATATGTGGCCCTTTGCTCGCCGCACTGGCGCCAATAGAAGGAGTTGTTAGAAGGGTGGAAATGGGCAGTAATCTCTGGAGTGCGGAAGAACCAAATTAGATGCTCCCACCCTATATTCCCACCACTGATGGGAACTGGTAACTTTAGCTGAGTCTATGAAAGCCTTTTTCCATCCCTTTGCTGTAATATTCATTTCAGTCTCCTCCTCCCATTTTCCTGCTACCTTTATGAATGATTCTCCAGTGGAGTCTTGGATTGATTTATATATCTGGGAGATCATGTGTGGAAGGGCTCCTGAGGTAAAGAAAGACAGGAAGCATTGTACTGTTGCCGGCTGAGATACCAGCTTATAGCTCCTAATGGGAGTGGCTGAATGCAGTGGGTTATTTGCAGATAGCAGTAAAAGTCATGTTGTCTTAGGCCAAAAGAAGTTTTGCTTCTCTGTGAAAGAGAGAAGTGTGGATCTGGAGAAGAGCTGGTTAATGTATTGAAGGGAATATCTTTCCCAGGTACGGTATCCTGCGTTCTGTAGGATGGGTTAAAATTTTCAAGAAGATAGATGGGACACAGCCACATCAAGGAAGGTATCAAATATAGATTATTCCTGATAAAAGTCCAAATCTGGATTTGGTGGATGAGCCAGGGTTTATCAAGGTTTCTATAGCCCTGGGGGATAGGAGGAGTGAAACATGAGCTGAATGAAAGCTGCATTAGGAAACCTATATCTCTCCAAATTTATAACCAGGCATTTGGAGTGAAGCCTAGATGTCTGAAAAGTATAAATCTCACCTGCACAGCTCAACAGAGTGGCTGCAGATTTTGTCATGTGATGCCCCCCAGCTGTTTTGGGAGCTATAGAAGCTTCATTTTTACATGAGGCCACTGGCCTGCCCAACATAACATGGGAAATTTATCTTGTCTACTGCCACCAAGTAGACTTTGGGAGAGCCAATAGTATGTTTTGGAAGAGATAAAGAGCTCTTAGTAAACTAGCCATCCTCACCACCTCCAAGACTAGCCAGCCTAACCACCTCCACCTCTGAGACTAGCCAGCCTAAACACATCCGCCTCCGAGACTAGCCAGCCTAACCACCTCCACCTCTGAGACTAGCCAGCCTAACCACATCCACCTCCGAGACTAGCCAGCCTAACCACCTGCACCTCCGAGACCAGCCAGCCTAACCACTTCCACCTCCCAGACCAGCCAGCCTAACCACCTCCACCTCCGAGACTAGCCAGCCTAACCACCTCCACCTCCGAGACTAGCCAGCCTAAACACCTCCACCTCCGAGACCAGCCAGCCTAACCACCTCCACCTCTGAGACCAGCCAGCCTAACCACCTCCACCTCTGAGACCAGCCAGCCTAACCACCTCCACCTCTGAGACTAGCCAGCCTAACCACCTCCACCTCCGAGACCAGCCAGCCTAACCACCTCCACCTCTGAGACCAGCCAGCCTAACCACCTCCACCTCTGAGACTAGCCAGCCTAAACACCTCCACCTCCGAGACTAGCCAGCCTAACCACCTCCACCTCCGAGACTAGCCAGCCTAACCACCTCCACCTCCGAGACTAGCCAGCCTAACCACCTCCACCTCCGAGACTAGCCAGCCTAACCACCTCCACCTCCGAGACTAGCCAGCCTAACCACCTCCACCTCCGAGACTAGCCAGCTAACCACCTCCACCTCCGAGACTAGCCAGCCTAAACACCTCCACCTCCGAGACTAGCCAGCCTAAACACCTCCACCTCCGAGACTAGCCAGCCTAACCACCTCCACCTCCGAGACTAGCCAGCCTAACCACCTCCACCTCTGGGACTAGCCAGCCTAACCACATCCACCTCCGAGACTAGCCGGCCTAACCACCTCCACCTCTGAGACTAGCCAGCCTAGCCACCTCCACCTCCGAGACTAGTCAGCCTAGCCACCTCCACCTCCGAGACTAGCCAGCCTAACCACCTCCACCTCCGAGACTAGCCAGCCTAACCACCTCCACCTCCAAGACTAGCCAGCCTAGCCACCTCCACCTCTGAGAGAGACTTAATGGTAGAGTACCCCATCTAGCAAAGTCCTGCAGCTTTTGATGAGTGAAACCGTGATAGCTGTCATCATACACTGTACTAATACTATGGGACACATTGATTCCTAGGTATTTCAGTTTAGTTAGTTACCAGTGAAAGGGAATTGGGAGCGTGTCTCAGTGGGCAGTTTATAATGGAAACTCAATGTCTCCGTTTTACTTGTACTTACTTTGTACACTGAGACTATGCCAAAGTATACAAGAGTGAGAATACATTATGGAGTCTCCTGTGGGTTTGAAATATGTAACAGCACATCGTCAGCATACAGTGTGATTTGATGTTCCTCTGTAGCTACCCGTATGCCGTAAAGCTGGTCCGATTCACGAACCACCCCAGCCAGGGGTTCTGTGCATGCTGTGAAAAGCAGTGGGGAAAGGGGGTAGCCCTGTCAGGTGCCTCTGGTTGGGGGAAATCTTGTGAATGGTGTCCATTTACCTTACTACATCCCTGAAATGATGCTAAAATACGTTGTAGGAGACAGATAAAAGGGGGCCGTGAGTCCCAGCCACTCCAGCACCTCCTACAGGAACGGCCAGAATACCAGACAAAGGCCTTCTCAGCATCTATACTGAGCAAGAGGGAGTGTGCCGGGGAAAGGTGCATCTGCTATATCAGATGAAGGGTACATCTGGCATCAGAGATTTAACCAGTGAGGTCCCATAGGGCTCAGTGCTGGGGCCAATGTTGTTCAATGTCTTCAATGACATTGGGGATGGCATTAAAGGCAAAATGTGCCTGTTCGCAGATGACACCAAGCTCTGTGGGAGAGTGGACACAGCTGAAGGGATACGGGACCTACAGGAAGATCTGGAAAAGCTGTGGAGGTGGTCCAGGACCTGGCAGCTTGACTTTAATGCCAAAAAATGCAAAGTTATGCATACTGGAGCCAAGAATCCCAGGACAGAGTACCACCTGGGTGGAGTCCAAGTAGCTGCATCAGAGGAGGAGGAGAAGGACCTGGGAGTGATGATCACTAATTACCTGAAGCACTCCACGCAGTGCAAGAAAGCAGCAGCAAAGGCAAACATGATGCTGGGATGCATAGCTAGGGGGATCAGTAGTAGGAGAGAGGAGGTAATACTGCCCTTGTACAGGTCACTGGTAAGGTCGCATCTAGAGTATGGAGTTCAGTACTGGTGCCCACACCTCAAAAAAGACATTAACCTGCTGGAGAAGGTACAGAGGAGAGCTGCAAAGATGATAGCCAGTCAGCAGGGCATGACATTCAAGGAGAGGTTGAGGGCACTGAACATGTACTCCCTGGAAGACAGGAGAGAGAGAGAGAGGACATTATTGGGACATTCAAGTACTTGAAAGGGATAAATAATGTTGATAAGGAAAGTTTATTTAAGCTGAGTGGCAACCATATCACGAGGGGGCACAGTCTTAAGCAGGAGGGTGGAAGATTTAGGAGGGATGTCAGAAAGCACATCTTCACAGAAAGGGTGGTGGACACTTGGAATGCACTGCTCAAAGAGGTCATCTCATTAAAGACAGTGAACAGCTTTAAGAGAGGCTGGGATGGGCATAGGGAGAAGATAAGAATCATGGGGAGGGAGGGCAGGGACATTAGCTCAAGCTGTGGACCCTGGAATACGAGCAGACTTGATAGACCAAATGGCCTTCTTCTGCTGGCTTCTTCGTATGTTCATATCTGGTGTTGTCATTTGTAGTTTGGGAACAAATAAAGCTGGTCTGATCTCTACCGATTAGGGAGGGGAGAAGTCTAGTCAGCATGCTACCTAGTATTGCCATCAAATATTTATAGTCAGTATTTAATACCGAGATTGAGCAGTAAGAGGTGCAGTGTAAGGGATTGATCGCCTGATTCTAGGAAGGGGAGACACACTGTCTGTGAGGGTGTCATTATGAGGCGCCAGTAGGGGGAGGGAGCTACCTGATCAAAAGCCAGTTTATAAAACTCTACCCCAGAGCTGGATGGACCTGGAGCTTTCACGGTTTTTGATTTCTGCACCACTTTTTCCAGTTCCTCAGAGCTTATGGGGGGGGGGGACCGGTGTGGCCCCCTGTTCAGGCCTGAAAAATGGAAGGGAGATGGAAAACATGAGATTTGCTCTGTGGAGGCTTCCGATTCTGAGGTATACAACGTGTGGTAGTATATGCGGAAAGCCTGTGCCATGTCTCGGAATTTACTGCATCTAAGACCCGTCCCAGGATGGAGCAATGCCTGAATGGTGGCTGCCCACCACTGCAGCCTAGACTTAAACACAAAAGGTGTGAGGAACGGGTGCTGATCTCATAGCATCGTTGTCTGAGGAACATCAATAAGATTCCTGTTTGCTTTCATGTCTGCTTTCACTTTTGTAATCTGGGTGGTGCCAATTCATTTCCTTACTGGTGCGCCATCTGAAGGAAGTGAAGGGTATCGTCAAGATTCTGCTGTCTCTCCTTCCTCTTTGGCTTCTGAAGAGATGTATATTGGATGACTGCGCCTCTTAGGACCGTCTTCATTGTGTCCCATCAGATGGGATGGGAGTTGTCCTGTTCCAGGTTGTCTGACAGGTTCTCCCTTATTTTGCCTCGTATGAAGGTTTAAAATTCAGGGTACTCAAAATGCCATCTAGTGTCTCTTCTATCCAGGCCCCTGTCCAAGAGACAGCTAAGAGGAGCATGGTCCAAGAGACGAATGTTTCCCAGAGTACACGCCGATATTCTGGGCAGATGCTCTGCTTGGGTGTATATGTGGTCAATCTGTGAGTAGGTCACATATACTGGGGAGTTTAATAAGAAGCTGTGGTTTGGCCGGCCTGGTGGCGCTGAGAGATGAGACGCTGGATGCCTTACGTCACACAACACCGTTGACCTGAGTTCGGGAATGGACTTGGGTCACCCGGGGGCTGGCCGGGGGAGGAAGGATGGAGTGTCCGGAACATTACTGTCCTTCCTCAGGGAGGGGGGGATTTGCACTGCATGCTGTCAGCTGACACCTAGCGGTTGCTGGGTGTTGGCGCAGGCATGTAGCCACGCAAGGGGTTGGCCCATGTCCAGTGCGATCAGCTGCCTCCATGGAGGTGGAGACTGCCTGCCTGCTCATTGCATGGATGTGGGTGTGGGCAAAAAATGGAAGAGAAAATGCTGGGGCTTGACAGAACCCGTGATGGCCCAGTCACTCCGGTGAGTCCACCCCCCCCCCAATCACCAGATCTGACGTACGCGGGGGGGAGAGACTCCGGCACCTCTCACCCTGACCCTGCCACGGAGGGAGAATCTGCAGGGGAACCCAAGGGGATGAACGAGCTGGGGGATCGTGGCCGGAGGATGTACTCCTCCAAGGGAGGGGTCATATCCCCTGTCGAGTCAGTGGGAGAGTAAACTACATATAGAAAAAAAAATGAAGCTGTGGTTTGTAGGATGGAGCACGTGCCACACATCAGACCACCCCACCTCTTATGTGAATCTTCAAGAAAATGTGTGGGCTGCTTGTTGGCGGGGAGGGCAGGGGTCCAAAGTGTCCTAGTTTGGTTGTGATGTGATACTGAAATCTCCTGCCAGGAGCAAGATCCCACTGGTTCGTGCCACTATGCAGTCAAGCAAGTGCTTAATTACCAGGGTAGTAGAGCCAGGGGGTAAATACATATTTGCCAGGGTGACTTGTTGGTCATATACAGATCTCTGCACAATGACCAAGCGGCCTTCTGATTCAGATCAGATGAGCTGTTCCTGGAAGGGGGTCAACTTTGGTATTAAAATAGCAACACCACAGCGCCTGCCTTCCTTATAGGAGCATGAGTGTTGGCTGAAAAACCAAATTTCAGTAGTTTTTCATGTTCCACGAGGGACAAATGGGTTTCCTGGAGATAGACACAGTCTGGGCATGTCTTTTTAATTTAAGATAACATTTTGGACCTTTTGATGGTGCTAGTGAGCCCGCTGACATTTAAGGAACACAAGTGAAGCTTAGGATCACCCATGGTCTTGGAAGTAAGTGTCGAAGATTACCAGCTCACCTCAGTGCTGTCCCCCCCCCCCCAAACCCATATGCATTAAATTTCTGCAGACCGCTTAACATCAAGGAAAAGAAAGGGCATGCGGGGTTGGTACCGGAGAGTTAACGTGCAATCCATAGGAGAAAACCAGGAGGCTAACAGGTACTAACTGTAGTAAAAGGAAGTGTAACATGGTAACTGTACAACACTCGCCAACCGGATGCTGACTGTGGCTTCCAAAGTTGGGACCGTGTACATAGTCCTGTAGACAGGATTGAGCCAGTCAAGAGGGTATACACCTCACAGGGAGGGCCTCCTGCCTGCTACAGTATAAAGAAAAGATAGTGGACTAACGTAATGTCCCGGGTCAAGACCACTTTTAGTAGGCATTTGAGTTAGGACCGGACCTCACCCCAGGGAATAGTGAAAGGGGGACCAACGGGGTCTCCCAGCATTAAAGGCAGGGACTATAGTTCCCTTGAAACTGAGAGAAAGGCAGTAAAGGAAAACAAGAGAAAGAAACATCAGTCGACAGTGGGCATAATCAAGGATTCATGTCCTGGAGAATGCCGACTCGCATCCCCAGCACCCCCGCTCGGTAGGTCTTCATCAGGGGCAAGTCAGATCAGAGAGTTGATTGTGTTTAGTTAAAGTGACAGCAACAACAATTCAGAGCACCTTTCAAAAACTATTAGGGTTGGAAATAAACACCATAAATACACAAATGAGTACAGTCCACAGGAAAAAGCATCAGAGACCTAAAAAAATGAAAAAGCTCAACACTATAGCTATACTGTCTCAAGTAAGATCAGAAATAAACGCATACAAAATGAAGCCATTGCCAAGAACTGGCAGATAGCGCTATGCTTTGACACTTTAATATCACAAATGGTGCCAAGGGCACTACCAGGATAAAAAATACAAAGAGGCATGAAAGAGGAGTAGTACACTTGTGTAGTACTTAAGGGGCGAAAGTGCCAAAACATACAGGGTGCCGTGGAGGCACAGTGGTACCAGAGTGTATTAGGTAACAACTAACTTATTTTGGACAAACCATCAGTCATCATATCGAAAATTCAGAGGTAACCGTAAGGGAATAAGTTGGTATAGCAGGAACTGTGCATAGCAAATGCAGTACATATGGTGAAATGAAAGCCAGTCAATGGCCATAAGAGTTCCAAAATGAAAACAAAAAGGTGAGAGGAAAAGGGGGACAGAAAGAAACAGCCACTGAAGGTGGGGGATGTGGGGAGAGAAACAAAACAGCAGGATGGGGAGAAAGGAAGAAGAGGACAGGCCAAAACAGTCACATGAAGAGGGATGTTTTTTTTTTGGGGGGGGGGGTTGGAGCTCAGGTTAACAATGTAATACCAAATCGTTTATTCGAACAGTGCATCCCAAAATGAAGGGCATTATAGTCCCTTCTGCTGCATGAAGAAGTGGATGAAGGCATGGTATCTACTTGGTTGTAGGATCTTGTGAGTTTATGTTGGTCTCGGGGGGGGGGTACCCTAAATCCCCAAGTCAATAAGTGTGCAGAAGCATACTGCTGAAACGTGGCAGCTTAGGACTACAGCTCCGCACATCACTAAAGATTACACAGTTCATTATTTGGCCTACTCAGGCTGTAAAACTACTTGCTAAACAAATATCATTAACTGACAGTTAAAAGTGCTCTTCTCGGTGTTGCCAGACAGCGCATCATAGCAGCCCAACAGTTACCGCAAACAATGACGATCATGCAGGCAACACGGTGGCTATATTAGCCAGTCCAAACAGGTCTCTGCTTAGCGCAAGGTCCACGTGGACTAGGAAGTCATCCCCAGACCCCACAAATAGTGAGACTTCTATGTAAGTCAGAGACTGCCGAAGGGGTCCCTCTAAAATACTCATCTCTCACCACCATCCCCGGCCGTCCCTACAACCCTAACCTCCAAGGCCATAGTTCACTCAGACTTGCAGGTCCCAGTGGCTGGGATGTGATGACCCCTCTACCTGATTATTAATTAAATGTGGTCTGTGCTGCGCTGCGTACCACTCACATCATGCACCAATGAAACTGACGTGCAGTACAGGTGCACATGCAGCTGCAGGAGAATCCCCAATCTGCAGCGTGGGCCAAAGCATTTTCTATATCGGTGAGCAGCAGAGGGGCTAAACAGAGGGATACACCCAGTCAGAAAAGTGGAGCAGCTGTGGACTGTTGCATCCCTATCCAATTACCGGAATTAAATTCAGCAGGGTCATTGTCTCATGGAGGGCAGTCCACATGGAGGATCACCGAGAGACTAATGGCATATGTAATCCCTAGATGGCGCTATCTCAGGGGCTACTACCCCTGCCTGATTTGCCACTAACAGGTTGAGGGGCCTGGATCCAATGGCGGGTGCCTCCACCCAGAGGTCAGGGTTTGCAATAGTTAAACTAACTTGGTCACAGCCCTCTGGGACACTGCAAGCCCCCTTTCTTCCCACTAGTGGCCCACACAATATATCAGAATTACCTTCACAGTATACACTTACCCCCAGGTCTGGTTCCGGCACTGGGACCTCCTGTGAAATGAGATACAGTGCAACAATCACAGTACAGTACTTTAACATGACAAATACACTCAGGCAGTATAACTTTGCTGAAACAAGCAGCTCTGATTTATTTAGGGGATATAACAAGGACAGGGAAATCAGGTTAATTAGCTTATCACTCTAATAATCTACCTATGGCTCTGTGCACAGGCCTATCCCTATCAGTTACTGTCCCTGGTGCCCAAGCCCTAGTGGCTAGTCAAACTGTGGCAGCTGGTAGGGGCCCTTTCACAGAGAAAAGGAGAATTAAACAGTCAGCAGTACAGTAATTCCATTTGGATTTAATGTGGCAATTCAACAGGGAGCGACCTGAATTAGTACTCACGACCTCCAAATAAGATAGGGTCCTTCAATGTCAGCAGGGCTCACTTGAGGTACACAAACCTCTTCACACATCCATATAAAAGAAAGCACTATACCAGGCAGGCTGCATCTGTATCGATCGCAATTACTGCACAATACCGGGAGAACACACAGCAGATTCAGTTCCTGACAGACCGAGTGCAATTTTCAGCAATTCCTCCAGTCTTCTACGGGTGAGCCTGGTTTCTACTTTCAGAGATCCTTTGATTCTTTTCACAGGACAGTTCAGTCCTAACAAGCTGTTACACAAGCTGCAGACGAACTCTGGGCCTTACACGTTTTTGACTAAAACTGCACACTGAAAAAGCACAGGGCTCCTTCCTTCTTCACTGCCAAAGCTCAACTGAAACTCCAACCGACAAACCGGGCACTTCCTTTGAGTTCCTCCCAGTTCTTGACTGGATTGGCTGTCACTCACAATAGACTGCTGCTGTTGGTCCAAAAGGCACTGAAGTCTAAACTACATCTCCCAAGTCACTGCCCATAAATCCTCTTGTGGCTGGCTCAGATTATGAGTCCAAGTTCTGATTCGTCCAAGGCACCATTTTAGAGCTAGCTTACCCCACACTGATTGGTCCAGTTCAGCAGTTCAAAACTAGAATGGGGAACTAGCAGACACAGTTCTGACTGCAAAGAAAGCAGGTTAGACAAACTGTAATTTCATTATTACTCTAAATAATTTCTGGCAAACAGTTACATCTTTCAGATAGGTTCCTTTGCACTCCTAGTGACTGCAAAAATGGCGAATTGGCAGCAGCTCGAGTGGTACTCAGAGAAGCACACAGTCCCCCATACAAACTAATTATGTCTGCAAGCAGACAGCTCTTAAAGAGACAGTACCAGAGGCTCTAAAACACTCACTGATAAATGGCTTAAATGCCAAACACCATTCAGGCTTGGAGCATTCAAGCAAGCTCCTGGAAGTCTTTGGGAACCCCATTTGCAGGGGTTACACCCTTCCTGGCCTGGGAAAGCTTGGCGTCCGCGTCAAGCAAGTACCCATAAGTTTCAACTGCAACCATATACATTTGCATTAGGCTCGCACATGTAATCATCAGTCAATATATAATTTTACCAAGAACACATTTCTGAAACATTGCAGTACGTCCTCTTTACACAGTATTACATACACATTGTACCATAACTCAAGTTATTACCTCTTGTACATGAAACCTGAAGAGGGGGCCCTTCCTATCAGTTACCTTGGGGCTGGATGGGCAAGGGCACCATACTTAGAGGGCAACACAAGTAACTTGAGTTAGCACTGATGCTCAGTTTGGGCAATGAGCTGGGACACATATACTCCTTTATGGACAACACTGAGAGGCAAGTCCACAGGCCTCCCAAGTGAATCATAACTGAGGTGCACCACAGGCTTTACAGCTCGACCAGTCTTTCTGGGGAACTGTTATAGTCTCTGCACTCTGAGCCTCATTTTCAGCATTGTCCTCACTTGTCAGGGAGTCTCCATGGGGTAGAGAAGCTAGAACTTGGGGCACTTTCAGCTCCAGGGTTACAGTTTCTGAGTCCACAACATTTGGCTCGCATGGAAGCTTCCGGACACTGGCAGTGGACTGTCAGGGCACTCAAAATACTCTTCTTGTTCGGGTGTATCACCAGTCTGCCCCAATCTATCATTTTCCTCCCCTGAAAACTCAAACAGTTCAACCATGCACAATGATTCCATTTCATCTGATCTGATGCTTTGCACTTCACTTTCTGGGAGCAATGGCTCCAGGGATGAAGCTGGGGGCTTAGACAGTCCAGAAGGCCCAGCTTTGTCTCCAGTATTGACTAGGGGATTGCCCCGAAACAATTGACTCAGTTCGTAAGAAGGATAGTATTCAAAGTCACTCTACTTTCTTCTGATATGGACTGACAGTCATGCTCAACTGGGACTTGTGCAGGGGAACACTTTAACTCTGCTTCTGTAGGTGCAGACTTCCTTGATCTTTCTAGCAGCAGCTCTAGTCACTGGTCCAGAGGGGCATCTTCTGGGGGCTCAGACTCAATCAGGATTTGTCCAATGGGCAGTAAATGATTTCTATGCATTGTTTTACATCTTTTGAATTATTCTCAGGCCTTACTTTGTACACTGGCAGATCATCTAGTTTGCCCACTACAATGTGAGGGAGATGGTGCCATCTGTCAGCAATCTTGTGCTTGCCATGCAGTCCCAGATTTCTTGTAATACCGATCTCCCTCCTGGAGTTCCTGTGCTTTCACCTTTTATCATACCTTTCTTTGTTGGCCAATTTCTTTTGGCAGCCATGGTTTGAGCCAGTTAGTACGCATGAGTTAGCTGGGCCTTTAACTTTTGCACATACTGTAAATAGTTGTCAGCTTGAACCCCATCAGGAGACCCCAAAACACACATCTACTGGTAGTCGAGCTTCTCTTCCAAACATCAGGGTAGGGGAGAATCCAGTGGCATCACTTTGGTGCAGTTATAAGCATGTACCAGGGTGCTAATTTGTTGGCTCCATCTAGGCTTGTCCTTTGGGTGCAGGGTGCCTAGCATATCTAGCAAAGTCGGTTGAAACGTTCAGGCTGTGGGTCCCCTGGGGGTGGTAAGAGTGGTTCTGGACTTCGACTCCCCACAGAGAAAGCATCTCTTTGATCAGACGACTCAAAGTCTCTCCCTTGATCAGAATGGATTCTTTGTGGAGCCCCATAGTGAACAAAAAGTTTTCTACAAGTACTTTGGCTACAGTGGATGCTTTCTGGTCTTGTGGGAAAGCTTGGGCATATCTCGTGAAATGGTCAGTGACCACCAGCACATTACTGATATTTCTTTGATCTGACTCCAAACTTAGAAAATCAATACAGACCAGCTCCATGGGTGCACTGGTGGTGATGTTAACAAGGGGGGCAGCCCTCTGGGGCAAAGCTTTCCTCTGTAAGCAGCGACTACAAGTTTGAATGTGTTGCTCCACATCAGCCCCCATCTTAGGCCAATAGAATCTGGATCTCACCAAGTCAAGTGTTCTGTCTATACCAAGGTGCCCCATGTGGTTGTGCAAGGACCTCAGTACTGAGTCTCGAAAGGCAGTGGGCAGCACTAGTTGTTGTTTGTCTACTTGTCCCCCTCTGTCTACTGTTTCTCTGTATAACAGTTTATTGATCAGTTTCAACTTAGGACCTTCTTTGTATAACAGTGCAGTTCTCAAATCAGTGGGCGAATTTGGACACATCTTTTCCTGCATAGAGGGCTTCTAAAGCTGCTTTGATCATGGGATCGCGGATTGAGCCTGCAGATACTGTCATTGTCCAGCTGAGGCGGTGCACCAATGTCTATTGCAGAAAAGTGGCAATAAGCAGCAGGTATGCAATTCTCAGAGGCTCCCAAGCAATCCACCATGCAGTCCACTGCGTCCGTGGACATTGTTCCTCCCTGTCAAACTTCCGGCAGAGTGCCGAATGTCAGGTTCTGCCAATCGGACCCAATCATTCTGGGGAACAGGCCTCCGGAGAGAGCATCAGCATCTATGTGGTTCAGACCTGCTCGGTATTCGAGAGCATAGTCATATGTAGATAATGCAGAAAGCCACCTATGGCCAGTGGCATCCAACTTAGCTGAGGTCTGCACATAGGTCAAAGGATTATTGTCAGTTTTACTAGTATTTTAGCCCCACAAGTACTCATGGAATTGGTCAACAATAGCCACTTCAAAGCTAGGAACTCTAACTTATGTACAGGATAGTTCTTTTCGGATGGGGTCAGGCTTCTACTGGCAAGGCCACTGGTCTCAGGCCATTCTCGTGCTCTTGGTACAACACAGCCCCAACCCTTGCAAGCTAGCATCAGTGTGCAGGACGTAAGGGGTTCTTGGATCGGCATAGACCAGCACTGGAGCATGGGTAAGTTGATATATGATCTCATGAAAAGCAGTCTCACAATCAGAGTCCAGCGGCCCCAAATACTTCACTCGGATGAAAATACACTCTTTCAGTCTTGAGGGACGCTGACTTTTGGTATTTTTGTGGGTTGGGGATACCCTTGAGTAAGGTTAAGTAAAGGGCGGATCACTCTTGAATAGTCCTTGATGAAGCGCCGATAATAACCACAGAATCCCAGGAATCTTTGCAGTTCTTTTAGATTTTGGGCTGTGGCCAGGTGGTCAAGGCCTCAACTTTACTTGGGTGGTCTCTATTCCTCGGTGGATACTATGTCCCACATACTTTACTGATGTTTGAAAGAATTGACACTTATCAATGGACAGTTTAAGGCCAAAGTCCTCAGTCGGTCCAATACCTTAAATAATCTGCTCTCATGTTCCTCCAGTGAGCTGCCAAACACAATAACATCATCTAGGTATACCAGGCACTCTAGTAAGTTCATGTCCCCACTGCACGCTCCATCAATCGTTGAAAAGTGGCTGGGGCACCTGAAATCCTTGAGGCATCCTCATGAATTCATAGAAATAGCGGACAGATAAAGGCCGTCTTCTCACGGTCCTCTGGGGCCATCGGGATCTGTAGTACCCACTGCGGAGATCCAGCACAGAGAACCACTTGCTCCTGTTTAGGCAGTCCAAAGCATCCTGAATCAGGGGCATTGTGTACTGATCAGGATAGTCCACGGTTTAAGGTGCGATAATCCACACATCCTTACTGTTCCATTCTTTTCCTCACTACCACAATGGGAAGCATAAGGCTTCTGGATTCTTGTATTACACCAGCAGCTAACATCTCTTGCAGATGCCGTCTCACATCATCTATGTCAGCAGGTGCCAGGCGTCGAGACCTCTCACGAAATGGTCTTTCGTCATGCAGCGGATATTGTGCTCAGCTCCTTGCACGCATCCTACATCCCATTCCTTTAAAGAAAACACCTGGTCTCTCTGGGCAAGCTTCTCACTGATCCTCACTTTCCATTCAGCTGGCAGCGGGAGCGAAATCAAACAAGTCAGCGTTACTCTGTCATTCTTCCTTGAACTCTTGCTGCTGGGTAGCACTGCAGTGTCTGCACAATGCACATTAGCCAGGATGCAACCTCTGTTTACTCGAATGTCTCTTTCAGACACATTATGAACTTGGACCATTACCCTTCTGGCATAAGCATGGGCTCTAGGGGCAAAATACTAGGCTTGACCAGCAGTCCCTCTGGCAATTTTCCATCGCCTGGTGCATCCAACATTAATATTTTATTCTTAACATCCTTTCTGATACGGACCTCTCCTGTAAGGTACACTGGGCATTTGGCGCCAGGATCAGAGACTCAGGATCCTTCTTCCATACAATTCTGACCGGTTCCTCTGGTTCTGTTTTTTCAGCATCTCTCTGTGCCTCATAGGCCTTCTTAATTAAAGCCGGAACTCTTGAAGCTCTACTAGTCTTTGACCCTGTTTTTCATAACACAACTGTGCCAGCCTTCCGAACATATGAGCATTTGTTCCAATCAACAAAGGGACACCATCATACAGTCCAGTGGGGGGACACACTAAGGCTAGGGTCTCTATTTGTTGGCCACTCCAGCCATGGAGGTGGGGAAAGACAGCCAAATTTGGATATACCCGAATAGGGTAGGCCTTCTCACTTAACCCCATACATGCAGTCCTTCTAATGGTTGTAAGGGTACGTCTGACAAATGCTTCCGATACCAATCCTGGAACATAATTGTCACTTGGGAGCCACTGTCTCATACAGCTCTTGTAGACACTCCATTCACCTTTACAGTGGTCTCCATGGAGGACCCACTATTCTGGACCAGTCTGGAGAGGCGGTAGTGGGGGCCTGGGCAACTGACCTTGCCACAAAGGACGTGAATTAGCATTTTGGTGCCCTCACTGGGATCATCGTGGCACCTCTTAACCACTGATTTCTTCTCCAAGCTCTCCTTGTAGCCTATATGCAACTTTGTCAGTGTCTTTTGGGGACTGGCATTCCTTTCATGTGCCCATCTTTCCCACAATTATAGCAAAACATACTTTCTGGAGTTTGAGCTGGCCGAGGCTCACACTGGGAGCCAGGGTGGGGGTATTACCAACTGGAAACCTGGGTGCCATCTCTGTCTCTTGGCGTGATAAGCATTTGGAGACATCTAGTCAGTTTCTCCACTTCCATGGTCAAGGAATTGAGTTTGGAGCTGTTATCAGCAGGAGATACATGGGTGGGTACCCCACCCCATAGCAGATGCAGTCGGATATAGGTCAGGGCCCGTACTTGCAGGCGTGACCTTCATAAGGGACTGTTTTTGAATTCCCGGATCTCTCTCAACAGTTAGCCCATTGTGGCATATCTTTTCCTTGTCAGAGCACTCATTGACTGTCAACCTCTGCAACTTCACTTGATGGGTCACCCTCAGTCACTCGGGTCGTGCCGCAGCTATTGGTGCAGGTCCCTCCCGAGGTCGTCTTTTCTCAACTCCTCAATTTCTCTCATTAACTCATCATAGGAGGGTGGGAGTTCCAGTCGATCTGCCAGGCGTAACTGAAGCAACAGCAGTTCTGAGAAGGGGCAGACTTAAGGATCCTGTCCAGCCTGGTTCGGTCCAGTTCAATCGCTGGAAAACTACCTTTTCTGAGGCATTCTTGCAACAATTTTCCAGCCGAGATACATACACAGACAACAACTCCCTTGGTACTGTTGTGCATCTCTTACTCTCCACCATAGGTCCTCATCAGAATCTGGGCTCCCATACACATTCTCAAGGCCTCAAGATAGGCCTGTGCAGTCGCTTCAGGGTTACTGGCCCGTTTAGCGACGGATGGTAGCCAGGGCAGGCCTCGGGCTCTCACTAACCCTCTTTCGCTTTCGCCTTCGAGCATTGCCATTCTAGCACTTGGGGGCAACATAGTCTATCCAGGTCTCCCAGTCATCCTCCCTTGGGGGTGGGGAGGTGCCAGAGAAGATCCTCAACCTTGGTAAGAGTCGTGACTAATGGCAGGTGCAGAAATAGGAGTCTGCATTGGTTCAGCCACCATTACGGGCACTGGAGCAGAAGAGGGTGTTGGGGAGGAACACCCCAGGTGGCAAGAATAGTTTCTTCAAGTCCTCCACAGTTTTCCCTCTCCCAGCAACCATTCAGCAAATTCTCCTCAAAAGTTTCAGATAGTGGTGGGGCTGACTCCCCGGTCTTACTGTCCTTAGTTATCACTCTCCAAGCAGTGAGGGCCCCCTCTGGGGTAATGGTCTGTGGCACTTTGGAGCTATCTATGGGATCCTTAAACTCTACTAGGGCCAGGAAAGTGTGGGTGAGCAGATTAGCATGCCGACCCACCACCACAGGGTTTTGTAAACCTTCCACCTTGGAAAGTACCCTGCACAGTGTCCGTATTGATACCCAGGGGATGTCCAGGATAAGCATAGCATTTTGGGGTCGATCTCCTCCCAGTACACACTCCACCAGCGGTGCACAGCCACTTCTGTCGGGGTACCCATTTTTTTCTTAACAGTGGTTAGTAAATATGGCCACTAGAGGACACACAATCCCAGCGGTGAGCCTCAAGATGTAACCCCTAGATGGCGCTATCTCAGGGCTACTACCTGCCTGATTTGCCACTAACAGGTTGAGGGCCTGGATCCAATGGCGGGTGCCTCCACCCAGAGGTCAGGGTTTGCAATAGTTAAACTAACTTGGTCACAGCCCTCTGGGACACTGCAACCCCTTTCTTCCCACTAGTGGCCCACACAATATATCAGAATTACCTTCACAGTATACACTTACCCCCAGGTCTGGTTCCGGCACTGGGACCTCCTGTGAAATGAGATACAGTGCAACAATCACAGTACAGTACTTTAACATAGACAAATACCTCAGGCAGTATAACTTTGCTGAAACAAGCAGCTCTGATTTATTTGGGGATATAACAAGGACAGGGGAAATAAGGTTAATTAGCTTATCACTCTAATAATCTACCTATGGCTCTGTGCACAGGCCTATCCCTATCAGTTACTGTCCCTGGACCCAAGCCCTAGTGGCTAGTCCAAACCGTGGCAGCTGGTAGGGGCCCTTTCACACAGAGAAAAGGAGAATTAAACAGTCAGCAGTACAGTAATTCCATTTGGATTTAATGTGGCAATTCAACAGGAAGCGACCCTGAATTAGTACTCACGACCTCCAAATAAGATAGGGTCCTTCAATGTCAGCAGGGCTCACTTGAGGTACACAAACCTCTTCACACATCCATATAAAAGAGCACTATACCAGGCAGGCTGCATCTGTATCCGATCACAATTACTGCACAATACCGGGAGAACACACAGCAGATTCAGTTCCTGACAGACCAGTGCAATTTTCAGCAATTCCTCCAGTCTTCTACAGGGTGAGCCTGGTTTCTACTCTTCAGAGATCCTTTGATTCTTTTCACAGGAGGTTCAGTCCTAACAAGCTGTTACACAAGCTGCAGGCAGAACTCTGGGCCTTACACACGTTTTTTGACTAAAACTGCACACTGAAAAAGCACAGGGCTCCTTCCTTCTTCACTACCAAAGCTCAACTGAAACTCCAACCGACAAAACCGGGCACTTCCTTTGAGTTCCTCCCAGTTCTTGACTGGATTGGCTGTCACTCACAATAGACTGCTGCTGTTGGTCCAAAAAGGCACTGAAGTCTAAACTACATCTCCCAGAGTCACTGCCCATACAATCCTCTTGTGGCTGGCTCAGATTATGAGTCCAAAGTTCTGATTCGTCCAAGGCACCATTTTAGAGCTAGCTTACCCCACACTGATTGGTCCAGTTCAGCAGTTCAAAACTAGAATGGGGAACTAGCAGACACAGTTCTGACTGCAAAGAAAGCAGGTTAGACAAACTGTAATTTCATTATTACTCTAAATAATTTCTGGCAAACAGTTACATCTTTCAGATAGGTTCCCTTTGCACTCCTAGTGACTGCAAAATGAAGTGAATTGGCAGCAGCTCGAGTGGTACTCAGAGAAGCACACAGTCCCCCCATACAAACTAATTATGTCTGCAAGCAGACAGCTCTTAAAGAGACAGTACCAGAGGCTCTAAAAACACTCACTGATAAATGGCTTAAATGCCAAACACCATTCAGGCTTGGAGCATTCAAGCAAGCTCCTGGAAGTCTTTTGGGAACCCCCATTTGCAGGGGGGTTACACATACAAGCCTGGTACTTGGAATTATCACCTGTCTGTCCCAGTCACTGCTGACCATATGATTGTTTTGGCCCCAGGGGAGGGGACATCCCAGGGAGCAGGGGAAACTATAGAGGGGGGAGAGATAGGGGAATCCACAGACCCCCAAGCCTACCTGATGGTATAAAACTTCACTTTACTAAGTCTGAGGAGTTGGGAGCTTCGACAGTGTTCTTTGTGATGGATTACAAATACCAGACTATCTCTTCAATGCCATCTGCAGTTTGTTGCTTCCATGGCACTTGCAAAGTATGTTTAGTCTGTTTTTTTCCAGGCTTGTTGGGATAGTTTTCGTGGCCAGAATCTGCAGCAGTGTGTGCTGTGATTGCAGGGGAACTGTTATGCTGCCCTTCTCCAGTTCCCCGGTCGCTGTTTCTGCAGAGTCAAAGCAGTGGTGCCATCTGGGAGAAAGACAGTGAGTTTAGCCAGTAAGATGTACGAAGCTTAGTGTGTTTGGCTTTGAGGGCACACATTAATAGAATGTAAGCCTGGCACTATGTCATAACATTTGTTGAATAGTCATTGTAAATTCTGGTGTCTTGACATTTGTCTCGTTTTTGCTGCCACTCAAGGTGCAGGATTTTTTCCTTTTCTTGGAACTGCAGGAATAGGAGGATAACAAAGCAGGGCCAGGCCTTGGGACCAGCTGGTTTTGGTCTGAAAGCCCGGTGGACCCAATCCAGTTCTAAAGTGCAATCCAGTGGAATCTGCAATGCTGTATGGAGCATATGTGGGAGGAATGCCATTATATCTGTGCCCTCTGCTCTCTCCAGTAAGTTATATATTTGGAAGTTATTTCATGAAGCTCTTCATTCTGCATCATCAATGCAGTCTTACAAATTGTGAAGAGCTGAATAGAGAGCTGCAGCAGAGCCTGCTCAGTAACATTCACTCGAGTCCACGACTGTTCTTTTTGGCGAGCTGATATTCGTAGCCAGCAAGTCTAGTCCCTATTTTCCCCAATATCCGTATGGAGTGCAGTCATGGTAGATTTCATTTATGTTTGAAACCCCTGCAGTTCAGACATCATACTGTCTATATGGTGCTGTAGGGTCCTTGCGCGCGGGACTGTGACCTCCTTGAGGGACTGGCATGTGGTCTGGGACCACTGTAAGTGCCCACTGTCTGATCCCGCAGTGTTGTATCTGTCTCCATCAAGGGATTCAGAGGGTGAGGGGGCCCTGTTTTTTTTGTTTATTTTTTGTTTATTGTGTTCGAAGGACCTTTGAGCTCAAGAGCTCTTTTTTCAAAGGTGTCCAAGAGTCTACGTTCGAATAAAAAGTCTCTAGAATGAGAGCTGAATACAAATCGGAGTGAGCGTCCTGGGATCTGAGAAGGTCTCAGGAAACATTGGGCAGAATTGATGGACCCTTGGTCTCCTTCTGCCATCAAATTGTCTATGTTTATATTTATTTCTTGAAAGAGATTTACCAGGAAATACATACTGAGCTATAAAGCTCATTTCCAGATGTGTCCTGGGGGAACGGGGGTGGGAATAAATACACAGTGTAAGCAAAGCACAGTAACCTGATAAGCAAAAGGCACAGCTATGTACAGCATATACAGTAATGTAAATAGCAAATTGCTAAACAAGACAGATAGGAAAGGAGAAGAAAAAAGGAGGGGTGGGGAGGAGGGAGAGGATGAAAGAGTGTGAATAGATTGGAGGTAGTAGTGAAGGGGAGAGGGGGAGATTGAGAGGAAAAGGGTTGGAGGGAGGAAGGTAGTGGAAGGAGGGGGAGGCAAAAGGAGGGGAAAAGGGAAGAGAAAACGTGTGGAGGTTGAAACATTTAGTAGTAGTATTATAGTAGCTTGGGGACTGGCAGCAGATGGGGAAAGAGAAAGGGGGGGCAAGACATTAGACTAAAGGCAATTGCAGGTGGGAAATGTATGGGCTTGGAGTAACAAGGAAAAAGAGCATTTGGAGGAGGCAGAGCGAAATGTAAGGGGAAGAGCGTGCCAGATTTTAGGAAAGCGGTAAGTGAAGGCATTCTGTCCCGCAAGGGATTTACAAGAAGGGAGCATTAGGGAGCGATAGCTTGAGTTACAGAGAGAGAGAGAGAGAGAGAGAAAGAGTGAGTAAGAGGAAGGAGGCATATGGAAGAGAACTGAGATAAGGGAGGAGGAAGGGAGGACAGCCAGAATTTAGAGATGAAGGAGGCACAAGTGGGTTAAGCAGAGATCTACTAAGGAGGGGAGAGAGATCAGAATACAGAGAACAGTGGTGAGTATGGGAAGGACAGGACAAGGCAAACTGGCAGAAGGAGTGGAAGAGGGGATCCAGTCTGGCCAAAGAGGACTTAGGTGCAGCACCATAAACTATGTCACCATAATCAAAGCTGGAAAAAATAATCTTTGAAATGATTTCCTGGCGAGCAGGTAAAAGGGATACCGCTTTTGTTCCTATAAAGGGCACCAAGCATGGGGTGAGGTTTTTTATGAATAGCGTCTATGTGCTGAGAGAAGCCAAGGTGGGTACATCAACAATTGTACCTCCCCCGTCAAGTATGTGGAAGGTTGGGAGGAAGGATAGCCTAGAAAGCCTCTACCTGGTGCCAAAGCACATGGAGACAGTTTTTTTTAGCATTTAGTGTTAACTGATTTGAGTGGAACCAGTTCTGGATAGCGTCAAAATCAACTTGAAGCCTAGATGATAACTCCAAGGAAGAAGACCCAGATGCAAACAAGACTGCGTCATCTGCATACATATGGGTGGAAGCAGAAGAACAGGCTGAGGGAAGGTCATTGAGGAATATGGAGAAAAGCAACAGGCCAAGGACGGAGCCTGGGGTACTCCAGTATGGATATGGAGGGGGCGGACAAAGAATCTCCAATTCTCAGATTGAGACCTACCTACCAGACAGGAGCTGAACCAATTAGTTGCTGAGTCTGAGAGACCTGCTGTTTTGAGTTTAGCACAGAGAAGAATGTGGGAGACAGTGCTGAAAGCTTTTGCGAAATCAACAGAGATGGTGGCTGTGAGCCGGCCATGATCCATACCAGTAAGGATGGAGTCAGTAAACCTGAGGCGAGAAGAGGTGGTGGAATGAAGTTTGTGAAAGCCAGACTGGAAGGGGTTAAAGGAGGAGGAATCAATGTAGGGGAAGAGCTGAGAAAGAACAATGTATGTTTGTAGTTTAGATAGGGTAGCCAGAAGGGATGTAGGGCGGAAGTTGCCAGGAAAGGACTGTTGCATGCTTCCAGGAGTCCGGGACTGAGGTGAGGGAGAACAAAAGGTTGAGAAGGGAGGAGATGGGAATGGCAGTGGCAGGTGCAGAGAGGTGCAGGAGCTTGGGGTCAAACTCATCAGGGCTCCCGCCTTTCTGAGGGTTTAGTGCCAAGAGGGTCTTTGGAGAAGAAGATGGGGTAACTGGCAAATACAAAAAGGGAAGTGTGTGGAGGGGTCAATGGGGATGTAGAGGGAGGTGAGGAGGTGGGGAAGGCAGACAGGAAAGTGGAAGCACAGGTGATGAAGTAGGAGTTGAAAGCAAAAGCAACAGAAAGGGGGTGGGAAATAGTGGAGTCAACTACCTTGCGGACTGGGGGGGGTAGACTGGGTAGAGAGGGAGAAGAGGGCATGGATGACTTTTCAGAACTTAGAGGGGTGATTTAAGTTTTTCTGGAAAGATGAGGAAAAGAACTCAGCCTTAGCTAGCCTAGTAGTCCTAGTGCAAGTATTCCTCAAGGCACAGTACTTGTTAAGATTTGCCAGGGTGCCAGTGGACTTGTAGGACTTCCAAGCCAGGTCACGTGCATGGAGGCAGGCCATAAGTTCAGCTGAGATCCAGGAGAGGTGAGAACCTCTGACCCTAGTTTTCTGGAGGGGGGGGGCGTGCCGATCCCAGATTTATAAGAATTTTGTGTGGAAATATTGGAGGGCTTGATTGATATTACTGACCATGGAGATAGGGGACCAGTCAGTGGAAAGCAGATTAGCATGCCGTGGGGATAGGTCAGTTGACCTGAAGGACCTGATTTGAATACATTTCGGAGGGGTTTTGGGATAGTGAATTTTACACACACAGTAAACCATGTGGTGGTCACTGCATGCATCAGAGAGGATTCCCATGTCAATGATACAATGGGGGTGAGTAGTGAATACCCAGTCCAGTAGCGAACGATTTTGGGATCTAGAGTTATGGCAGGTAGGGACACAGATGAGCTGTGTTAGGTGTAGGTGCAATGTTTTGGCAGACATTTGAATGAGAGTGAGAGACCCAGTTAATGTTAAAATTAGTGTTGCTCGGACTTCCGGTTCCGCCACGGCATCTAGCAGCAGCTAAACGAGAAGCTCTCTGCCTCATCCATGTTAACAACCTCCTAAAAATATTAGTTTGATTGACAACTTTAACAGAAAATGTCGGGAGGAGGTACACAAAGAGACCGAGGTGCGAAATCTAAAGCGCAGCTGTCCCGACTTGAAAGGGAAAGTCTGAATTCTAGACCGAGCTCCCCAACATGCGGCTCAGGCCTATTAAGAGTCTCCATGGCGGCAAAAAATTATGAGACCGATGAGGAAGTGGAGCACCTGTCGAGAAACTGCTTCGAATCATTAATGAAGGAGCTGAAAGAAATGAGGGCAGAAAATAAAGCGGAATTTAAGCAGCTCAACCAGAAACTCTCGATGGTGGAGGGCCGAGTACAGGAAGCGGAGGACCAAATTTCTAGTACAGAAGATGGCATGCAGCATCTAGGTCACACAGTGTTTGCACTATGTAGCCATGCTATATATACGGAGCAAATGTACATCAATTTAGAAAGTTGGTCGAGACGAGACAACTTACGCCTCTATGGTCTGAAAGAGGGAGCCGAGGAGGGGGATATGGCCGATTTTCTGTCTGATCTGCTAAAAGATGTCCTTGTGTTGCCACAAGGCTATAAAGTGAAGATTGAACGAGCCCATCGAGCTCTACTCCCCAAACCCAAAGAGCCAACTACCAGACCCAGGTCAATAATAATAAAATTCCGGAGTTATCGCACTAAGGAAGACATACTACGTCATGCCTGGGCGAAAAAAGAGGTCAAATATCTCGATTCCCGGCTGTTTTTCGACCAGGACTACCCACTGATTATCCAGAAACAGCGCATGGAGTATCTCCTCCTTATTAAACTGTTGAAAAGTAAGCAGCTCCGGATTCAAACTCCATACCTGGCGAAATTGAGAGTTTTCTGGAAAGAGGGAGCTGAATTGTATGATACTCTGCAGATGGCCAGTGAAGCAATGCAAAAGCGAAGGATCGTGGTCCCAGCAATCACCAAAGTCCCTCAGGGCAAGAGAAAGGAACACATGGAGGAATGGCACGTGGTCCCCCCGAGGAAGAATAAGGCGCTGAGCAGCAACACCACCTCGTCTACCCTCCAGCAGTTCAGAGAATTAATGAAGAAGCTGCCAGGAATCTCCGAAAAGGACTTGGAGATGGCGGAGGGGTGCGCGGACAACCACGTGTTAGGTTCTCGCTTTATGCTGGAATCGTATGATAAAGACTGACTGGCCCGATTTTGGAACATTTCCCCTCGAAGTTAAATGCCTCCAATGCCCAGGGTTTAGCTAAATAGGACCTCCCCACAACTTCCCCTCCCACGCCAGTATTCTGTGTCTCTCTTAATTTTTATTTTAGTTCTACCCCTAGCTCGTGATGCTCATTTGGGGGGCGGGAGCGGGCTCTTCCGTGCTAAATGTCGTGCTCCATAGAAAGCACCCACTCGCCTGTCTCTTGATTTGGAATTTCCCCATCCGACTCGTTTTCGGGGTACCCCAATAGTAAATCTGGGACTCTCCTGCTCTCCTTGCAGCTCTGAGGAACCCATTGCCTGGATGCGAGAGTTCCCGCAACGCAGCGAGGGGCTGACCATCCAGCAACATGAACAGTACTGGAAAACTGCAGCTGTGCTCTGGACTTTTAGAGACTTGAGGTGAAATAGTACAGTGCATGTGCATGAGAAGTGTAATAAGAGGTTAACAAACAGAGCAGAGATATGGGGGTATACATTTATTTACTTTCTCTTTTCCTGGCTCGTTCTGTCTCCCTGGCAAAACGCCACGAGTTGTGATTTCTTACTGGGTAAAGTGGGGATACTGAGTTTTGCTGGAGAGGGAGGATGACTTCTGTTTCCCCTATGCCCTAGCGATCTACCCTTAACAGTCCGATTAACGGACACATCTATCTCTGAATAAATGGTATCAATGCAGCCGAGGGGGGGGGAACAGTCTGACAAAGAGGGGCAGCGACTAAAGGTTCCCAACAGTAACCGGAAACAAGTACAAATGTACAGTCTGTAGTTTTACTTACACCACAGAGCGAATGATCACATTTGTTGTCCCCCCTCTATCAAGGCTAACATGAATGCACATTTTGGCGGTGTCCCGGGGTGAGGAGAGCTTTCGAGGGGATGCTTTCCCCCTTTTCTTCTTTTTTGTGGAGGAGCAGAGGGGGGAGAAGGGGGATAAGAGGGGGAAAGGGGAAAGGAGAAAAGGGAGGGGGAAAAAAAAGGAAAAGCAAAAGCCCAAGGGCTAAGGGGGGGGGATCTTTATTCTTCATGGATGGGGCAGCACAGCTCTGCTGTCTGGTTACTGGGTGAATATCGTGTTTCAAGAGCCCTTAAGTTCAAGGGCTCGGGAAGAGTTTCCCTCGTTACAGAGGGTAACCCAAGCACTCTTCCCCCCACCAATACCATCTGAAAGGTGAGACAAGAGGTCACCGTATATGTTTGACCTCCTACCTTGGAAGTCTACTAAAAATGTTCATTTTAGTGCACTGTTTGCACAAACAGTTATGGTTTGTTGTTTGGTCAGCTATGTATGTTCAGATTTTATTGTATACCTTTTAGGGTCAGCAAAAATTACACTAAAAGGTGTTCTTTATGCCAGGGAAAAAGATGCATACAAAGAGGATTATATGGTTCTTATTGTATTATAATGGGTTACAATATATGTTCATGTAATGTCCACGGCCTATCAGGGCCGATTAAACGTTCAAAGGTATTGACATATATAAAACGTTCTGGAGCAGATATACTTCTACTCCAAGAAACCCACTTGACACATGAGGAGCATACGAAGCTTAAACGACTGGGTTTTTCCCAGGTCTATTCCTCATCTTTTAAGGGAGGGCGCAGAAGGGGTGCTGCCATATTAATACCCTCTAGGGTGACATTTGAATGTCAAGACCAGTTGAGTGATAAGGAAGGGCGTTATATAATGATCAAAGGGAAATTAAATGGAAAACCCACCACCACCATCATTGACCCCCCCCCCGGCTACAGAGTTCAAAATTTACCGTGCCTTCTCCCTCCTCATGTCACAATGGGCCGAGGGTACTACGATATGTGGAGGAGACTTTAATTTGGATCTCTCTGGAATGGGGGGGGGGGGCTAGGACAGCAGGGACAAAAATAAGAGAACTAACAAAATTGCTCAAGGATTTGGGTTATATGGACACATGGAAACATTTAAATGGCTCAGTCAAACATGCCACCTTTTTCTCGCAAGCTCATTCTAGTTAAACTACAATTTACTATATATTAATATCCCAAGAGCAATTAGGGTCGGCAGGTAAGACATGGATGGGTGGTTTTATTTTATCAGACCATGCCCCAGTTTTTCTTAGATTAGACTCGGATAACTTCCGGAAAAATACCATGTGGAGGCTTAATCTTTCCTTGCTCCATAGTAAAGATATCATCCAAAAAATGGAAGAGGTCATAAAGCAAGCTGACATGGAGAATGACCGCCCTGGGATGGATATCTCTATCTTATGGGACACTATCAAAGCGATATGTAGGGGGAAGTTTATCGAAGTTTCGGCTCGAAACAAACAAGGAAGGGAACAAAAACGAATAACGCTGGCTGCCCAGATACAAACATTGGAGCTCCAACAGATAACTTAGGTCAACACTAAAACCTCAAAAGAAATTAAAAACTTAAAACAAGAGTTGAATGCTATACTAGATTATAATATTGAGCAAAAATTATTATTCCTCAAGCAGAAGTATTATGATGGAGGACCACGCTCTTTGAAATTACTGGCTGGCCGCCTCAGACAGCAGAGGGCTAAAGCATTAATATCTGCTTTGAGGCAATCCCATCAACATGCCCCAACCATACGGTGGATAAAATATTGGATATATTTGTACAATATTATACACAGCCCCCCCTCTGACCCAAGAGAAAGATGAGAAAATACAAGCCTTTCTAGCAACCTTCCAAATGCCAAAACTGCCTAAACATCTAGGTCAGGGTCTGGCCGCCCCTATAACAGCCAGGGAAATAGAGGCAGAGATAGGGAGACTGAAAACACTCAAGTGCCCGGGGACACACAGCCTCCCTGGAGAATTTTATAAATCTCTCAAAGCAGTAGTAACTCCCCTTCTTTTCAGATTATTTGCAAATATCCCAAACTGTGAAGGGAGAACTCCCCCATCCTGGGACCAAGCAATTATATCGGTCATCCCGAAAGCTGGCAAGGACCCTACCCTACCCAGTTCCTATCGCCCTATCTCGGTATTAAACACTGATTACAAGATATTTGCCTTATTTATTTATTTATTTAAGAATCAGTTTACAACCTTTGAGCCAGAGGCTCGTTTCCAAAGGTACTTCATCACATAGACGTCATTGCTGTCACAGAGATTGAAACAGTTGGTCTCTTCCCTAATCCATCGGGATCAGTGCGGGTTTATTGCTGGGCGCCAGGCCTCAGATAATATTCGACGTACCATCTACCTGATTGAACACGTACAAATTCATAAGATACCGTCAGTCTTAATAAGTTTGGATGCTGAAAAAGCATTCGACCGTGTATCATGGCAATTCCTGATGGGAGTCCTTGATGCCTTTGACTTCCCCCAGAAATTTACAAACCTCATTTTCAAATTTTATTCGAACCCCCAGGGATATATACGATCAAACGTCCATATTTCCCGTAACTTCCCTTTATGAAGAGGAACTAGACAGGGTTGCCCAATCTCCCCTTTATTATTTGCTCTTTATATAGAACCGTTGGCTCAATATATTAGACGAGAAGCAGACATACAGGGTATAAATTTTGGGGGTAAGGAGCATAAGATGGCTCTCTTTGCTGACGATGTACTGGTATATCTTACAGACCCAACTAGGACCCTCCCCGCTCTCTTCCAAAAACTTGAAACTTTCTCAGCTCTATCTGACTACTCCCTGAACGCGACTAAAACTGAGGTACTCCCATTCAACTACTCCGTTCCTACATCTATTCGAAAGCAGTTTCAATTTAAATGGGATCTCCCCACTATAAAAAACTTAGGAATCCAAATACCCACAGACCTTAGCCAACTATTTAGCGATAACTATACCCCGCTGATAAATAACCTAAAAAGGGATATGAGAAGGTGGAATATTATCCCACTATCATTTTATGCTAGGAATCAGGCAATAAAATTAAATGTTTTACCCAGTCTGCTGTATCTCTTTCAGTCAGTACCATGTGTGGTCCCAACACAAGAATTAAAGGCATGGCAACAAATGTCAGCTGCCTTTATATGGCAAGGCAGGAAGCCACTACTCAAACTTCAGGCATTGCACCTCCCAAAGTCACAGGCCGGAATTGCATTCCCAAATTTACTTTCTTACTGGAACTCAGCCCAAATGAGATGTGCACTGCTGTGGGGCAATAGGCACTATGACGCACACTGGAAACAGATTGACTTAACTAGAGGCCTACTGCACCCCCTGCCCTCCATATTATTCTCAGGCGCCCTACTGAAACAAGCCCTATTAGACATATGAGGGAGTACACACTCTATTCTAGAGGGTTGGAGAAGGGGACATCCTTGGAAGAATATCAAGGAACACGCATGGAAGTACAAGTGGTTTATTAACAACCCAGATTTTCCCCCCGCTGGGGAGTCAGCCTGGTATATTACGCAAGCAAATAGAGGACTTTGTGCCCCATGGCAACTTATCAGGCAAAATACAATAATATCTTTTGAGGAGGCCAAGATAAAATTCAAATGGGAGGAAAGGGAGAGACTGCGCTACTTCCAAATTACAGATTACATAAATTCTCAGTACAGGCGAATACATGCCCACTCTCAGATATCTGAGGATACTTCCCCATATACTCAAATCCTGAATGCTACGGGAAGGGGGGACCACGCAGTCTCCCACATATATAAGTATCTGGTATCCTTGCAGGAGCATATGTTGGAACCCCTTAAAGTTAAATGGGAGCGGGACCTCCAACTCTCAATATTACAACCCCAATGGGCAAAGATCTGGCAAATGACATGGTCCACTACTTCATCTCCAAATTGGCGTGAATATGTTTGGAAAGTCCGAACAAGATTCTTCCTAATGCCACCCTTGTTGGCTAAAAGAAACCCCAAACTCCCCTCAGCATGCTGGAGGGCATGTGATACAGAGGTGGCAACCCATGCACATAAATTTTTCCAGTGTCCAAAACTCCAACCCTTCTGGCTAGCTATTACCCACCAAATTTCTAACATCCTAGCTCTTGAAGAACAACTAATAGCATGGAACTTGATCCGATGCATTCCCACGGAGTCACTCAAACATAAGGACATGAAATACCTGTGGTCCATACTTCTGGCTGCTGCCTATAAGGCCATAACCAAAAGGTGGCTTCAGGAACCCCCCCTACTGTCTCTGAATGGGGAAGTATAGTGGAACATATAAGAATTTTCGAGAATCTCACTCATAGCCTCCAGGAGAGGTCTGCAATGTATATGAATAGATGGACAAGGTGGGTTTTGAATGACCCGGGCTTTTGATTTTAGATCATGGGTGTGTGTTAGAGAAGGATTATATGATGTGAAGGTAAGGAGCTATGATGAGATTTCACCCTTTCCATGTGGAAGAAATATAACATAAGTAGACCTGGTCTACATTATAATCCCTTTGCTGTGGATGCCCCTCCCACAGGCTTGGTTGAGAGGGAGGATTACTTTCCCAGGCATATTATTCAGCAATGTCTCTCTAAAATACTATACACGACAAATAGCTGACCAACTGAAGTTTCTTGTTAACTTCTGAATCGGTTTAATGTTTTATTGTTCACTCTAACCTATTTACCTGCACTATCACCTTCTCTCTTCTATTTACTCTTTGTTAAACCTGCACCGGGTAGTACCATATTTGAATACATTGTAAATCCTAAAAGGATCCTACTCCCGGCTGTACTTGTCTTTGGTAAATAGTGCCTTTTAAAATACTTTTATGCCAAACCTGGAAAGTTATGAAATGTAAAATTACCAGCTGTAAGTATGGATGTCATGTGAGATCTTCAGTGTACAGTGTTTAACTTGTACTAAATAAAAAGGAAGTATATAAAAAAAAAAATTAGTGTTGCTCGGACAGTGTCGCTGTGAATCCACCAGTGATCCAGCGAATGGCGGCACTATTTGAGATGGATCCATCCCGGGATCCGTCCGAATATGGAGGCTGGATCTCGAGTCAGGTCCCACATTATCCGGCGCCAGATCCAGGGATCTGAGGCCGGATCCCTGGATCTGGCACTGGATCCTGGTGCCAGATCCCTGGATCCAGTGTTGTGTCTCTGGATCCAGTACCGGATCCCTGAATCCAGCCGTCTGATAACGCGGGATCTGACCAGGGATCCGATGGCCAGATCCACAGGCAGATAGTGGAAGTATCCGGCAGATCCACTATCCTGCAGCAAAAGGGCAGATATCTGTGGCTCTGGGTTTGTCCGGATCCATCTCAGCAACACTAGTTAAAATCCCCCAGAATGAACAGCTCACCAGAGAGGCATGAGAAGAGATAGTAGTTAGTAATTCAGTGACAGAAGCAGAAGATATCCCTGGGCAACAGTAGACATCTGCCACAAAGATAGGGGTGGATAAAGCGAAAGAGAGTGTAAGTATGAGGAGCTCATAAGCAGTAGAGGAGGTATTGAAAGCACAGGGGTAGACTGAATGGAGGAGGAAATGTAGATGGTGATACCACCACCCTTTTTAACATAGTCTTGACAGGAGATGGAGCAGCCAGGAATGGTGATGGCAGAGTCGGGGATTTTAGGGGAAACCCAAGATTCCAAGACTACAAGGACATCAGGGTGTTTCTAAGTTGCATGCAACAGAAGAACAAGTTGCATCTGACAGCAGACCAATACAATATGCAGCCCCGGTGCCCTGTACCAGCAGGCTGTTACCCCTGCCTAATGACTACAATAGAGGGGCCTGGGTTCCGTTCTGGTAACAATCGAGGGTTCTTTCCCAAAGATATAAATTAATAGCGTGGTGCCTCCACCCAGAGTAAAACTATGGTGGACCAGATGTTTGTGTAGTACAACCCCCTGGGATGCCGTACCTACCCACCTCCCCTTCCAATCATCCCCTATACAGAATACCACTTCAAACTGTAACACTTTAAAACACATGCAGTTAATAACTGTAGCTAATAATATGCTCACAGACAGCTTTAACAGTAACAATCATAACACTTTTGTTATAGGGAAAGGGGACTAGGAAAATAAAGAAAACAGCAATTATAATATTGGATAAGCTGGCAAACCCACGATCAATAACTGTGCCCACCCACAACAGCAGCCACACATTTAACTTGCCCACCTCCCCAGTGATACCAGTGCCCTCTAGCAGTCCTAACAGGGTACCCAGATTAAAGCGCAGGCCTGATCGTTGCCACGGGTTGGCCGGCATTGGGGCCCTTGGAAGAAGCTCCAAATACTCTGCAACTTGTTGTAAACTTTGAACCAACTCCCCAGCTCAGAGCAGGCCCTGTTTTACTCACGGTTCTGGAGTCCCATTTCACAGGTTCAGAAGTGGCGTCTGAAGGCAGGCCAGAGAGCCGGGGCCTTGAGCAGCAAAGCGAATTAGCAGCCGGCTCAATGGATGGGGTAGGATGGTTGGGCCACTTGACACCCTCTGGCTGGCCTGCAGGATCTGGCAGCGTGTCACCTATTGCCTTGCGTGCAGAGTCTGGCAGCTTGTCACCGTCTTCTGTGCTGGAGAACGGGAGCACTGTGCAAGGTTTCCTGGTCCATGTGGGGCCCAGACCCAAGCAGTGACCCCCCCCCCGGTCCAACTCCCCCAGAAGGGTCAAGAGTGCCCTAGCAGTTGGACACGCATCCATGACTCCCTGTATCCCGATCCACCCCACTTGGTAAAGGCTGGCAGGTCCATCACCTGGCTTCAGAGTGACCTGAGCACAAACACGTCTGCATGCAGTTAGAGGTGGCTCCAGGCAGAACAGCACACAGTCTCTTAGTGGAGAGCCCCAGGTTTCACAGATCAGGATTTCACAATATTCTCTGGCCCCATTGGCACAGGGGCATCCACAGGCTTCTTTCCACTGCTGGCTTCAGCTTCAGACCAGACTAGTAAAACTGCAATCTGTGGTAGACAGTTCAAACCTTTTTTCAATGCTTAGGGCTTTCTCAGGATGCTGTAGGATTTAGCAGCAGACATGCTGCCCCTGGGGCTCCCAGGCACTGGACAGAGGCAAATCTCCTGTCTTTGGTTGTGGAAGCCTTGGGCCGACTTCCAAACTTTTCTCCCAACACAGTCTGAACCCTCCTGTCTTGCTGAGAGCCCAAGCCAGATGGCCTCAAGCTGTAACTGCCCCGGGGTTTCACTGAGCAAAAGGCAGCTTCTGATTGGCTGAGAACAGCTGTCCATCAGTAAACTTAATAAACATCAAGTCCCTTGGTTTGTTGATTGGGAATCAGTTTGGGCCCCAAGAATATTGTTCACACCTCCTCCCAGAAGCCATTTCTTTAAAATCTGGGTGCTTAGAATTCTGGCTGGCTGGAGGTCAATGGTAAACAAGTTTGGCTGCTTAACACACAGTGCGATGCAGTTTATATATAGAGCCCCAACTTTAAAGCTCCACTGCTGTCAAACAGTGCAGTGTTTTATAAACATTTGCCCCACTGTATTGTAGCAGCACTTCTAATTTGCCATCTGGTTGCACCGTTATAATTAAAATAATTTCCCCAGCCTATTGCTGCTGCTGTTTTACGCTGTCCCCCAGGCAGCAGACAGGCTCTCATTAATATTTATAGATGCTTCATTAATATTTATGAGGCCAGTCAATAGCGCTCATTGGTGCATCTCAATTAAAACATTTCAGGGCTTCTCATCCACCTCCTCCATGTCTCCGACCCCCGAATAGCTGAGTCTGGGGGTCAGGAGCACCTCAGAGGCAATCACAGCGAGAAGAGAGCAATGCGCACCACCGCTCACACATTTGAGGTTCGAGCAGTGGGGCGGTTCCGTGTCTTTACTCCTCCGGTTCCTTCTGAGAGAAAAACACATTGTGGGGCCGGACAGAGTCTCAGGAATACCCAGAAACCCGGGACATGCGGCGGTGAGCTGAGCGGGGCAGCTAGAGGAAAAGAGCAGCGCCCGAGGGGCAAAAAGGTAAGCCCCACCCAGGGAAGGGGGGCTACAAATACAATACACAACAGGTATAACAATAATTATCATAGTATAAGGAGCTGTGAATTAACAAAAGACTTCCCTGCTTGATTGCTGCATTCCCTAAGGAACCTCATTAGCTGAGATAAGTCATTTATTAAGCTTGAGAGTTTTTATGTATATGTTAGCAGTCCCGAGCGGAGTGCTGCTGAAAAACTGTTCACAGCAGCATGACGTCCATCAGAAGTCCTGCAGTCCCTTCTGTACACCAATCCAGGCATTCATTCAGTGTGTTTTTTTTTTTTTTTAAGTTTGTTCTGATCTAAGGGTATGCCAATTATTTTAAATGATGTCAAAACACCTGCTGTGACTGAATACCATATGTGGTTACAGAGTGTAAAGCTGTATTTTCCAGTGTTTCTTTCCTGTTTCCAACAGTGAGGAACTTTTCTCAAGATCTATCCTGAGCACGTGGCCTTGCTTTTTAATGACTTTCTGAGAGTATCCCCTCTGAACAAACCTGCTTTCCAGTTCACCTGCTTGTTTGTTGTAGTTTTTCTCTGAGCTACAGTTTCTCTTTATGTGACAAAATATGCAGATAAGTCAGATTTTGTTATTAATAAATGTGTTTATTAAGCAATGTAAGATGCAAAGAAATGTAAGGCGAGAGCCTTGTTTTATAACCGGTTGCTTACTAGGCTAGCAATGCATATTTCTTTACCTGACACAATCCCATAATCCCAATTCTTAGTATACAAAAAGTACTTGTTTTAGTGTCCCAAGCCTCTCCTGTAAACAGGTTTGTTTCCAGTGGGCCTTTCCATATTAACAAAACTAAATCAAGGCAAGGCAACGTTACTTGTTTGGTGCCTTACCAAAGGCCCAGAGCACCTTACAACAATAAAATAACATAACACACTTACAGCACATCAATAAACAAACAGTATACAATCACAATGCAATTAGACTGGGTACAGCTATGCAAACAAATACATTTTCATTTGGTGTTTAAAGGCTTCCACCATACAGGCAGATCTTACTACAGCTGGTAGGAAGTTCAAGAGAAGGTAGGCTGCAACCCCAAAGGTCCCTATCTTTGTCTCTTTCTGGGCACTGTACTAATATAAACTAGCTAACTAACTGAAGACATACTTGTACAGAGACTGTCTTTGGAACGCCTTCACCTCTGGGTTTCATTCTAGCTTGTATATAATCTACGAACATACAAACATATGAAGAAGCCAGCAGAAGGCGGCCATTTGGTGTACCAAGTCTGCTCATGTTGCAGGGTTCACAGCTTGAGCTACTGTCCCTGCCCCCTCTCCCCATTCCTCCCATCCTCCCAACCCATGACCCTTACCCTGCCCCTATACCTGTCCCAGCCTATCTTAAAGTTTCCCACTGTCTTCAATGAGATTACCTCTTCTGGTAGTGCATTCCAAGTGTCCAACACCCTCTCTGTGAAGTGCTTTGTGACCTCCCTCCTAAACCTCCCACCCTCCAGCTTAAGACTGTGTCCCCTCATGCCATGGTTGCCACTCAGCTTAAAGAGACCCTCCTTGTCCACCTTATTTATCCCTTTCAAGTACCTGAAGGTCCCAATCACTCTCACTCATTCCCCCTTCCCCCGTCTTCCAGGGTGTAACTTTCAGGGAATCTGAGTAACTTTCTCTCACCATGTAACAAAGGCTGAGCCAAATGTAAGGGGTTACTTATCCTTCTAGAACATGTATTGTGGCAGATCAGTGATGGCCTAGTAGAAGACATGTCCGCCTTTTGGACCCAAAGAATCCCAGATGGGCTGGAGGGGGCTTGTTACAGATCCTGAGGGATGCAGGATGCTTTGGAGACAGACTGAGGCAACAACTTTTACTTGTTTGCCCCCCTTGGTGTGCCAGAGGGCGGAGTTTCACATAGGATGGTACAACCTTTTCAGGGATCTCCATCTCTAAATGTGAGGAAGTGTGTGTTGTCATGGTCACTGGGGAATCCTCTGACCTGCCCCAAGAGCCTATCATCAACCACTGGCTACTGACATTAAATCTGACTCCCTTACCAGCCATGATAGATTTCTCTCTCTCTCTCTCTTCTGTCTTGGATAAGTGCCACCCATGTGGGTGAAGACCTGCTACACGGGGGAAAGCCACAGAGCAATCTGGGTCAGGAGGGAGTGGGGACCATCCACAGTACAGGAGGTAACCGGGCATAATACAGCTGGCAGAAGCCATGGGGAGGTTGGGGTGGCTATGGTGGAAAACCCAGAATGAGATCAAATAAAACATCCTCGAACTCCTTGCATAAGGTGGACTGAGACACCAAGAAGTAGAAGTAACACTCATCCCCAGAGTCACATCTCGAATCATATTTTTCAGTCAGAAACCACAGAGTGACTACAATGTTCCTCTTTTTTCCTTCCCCCTCTTTTCAGGTGATCTGGGGTCTCCCTGTGCCTACAAGTAGGTCAACCTGAGCAAAACTGTTAGGACTACGGGGGATCGTGATTAGGGGAAGATGTTGTGAAGCCCCTTTTTTTTTTTTTACTTCAAAGTCTTGAATTTACTTTTTTTTCCTTCAGCTTATGAAAACAAACCATTTGTTCATTAAAAGCGCAAAAATTGTTATGCAGTGACCAGTGGCAGTGCAGTGTGCTTGGCACCAGCGGTACTAAGAGAGAAGGGAGGTGAAAATGCAGAATTAAAGCCCCGCCTGTCAGATGATGGCCACAGGCACTCTCCTTTTGGGATAGCTAACAAGGCGAGAATCAACAGTTCAATTTAAAAGCGAAAGATTAAAGCCCCAGCCATCCACATGCTATCTATACCTGCACTTGCCAGGCATGTGACCCTTTGGCAAGGTATGCAGTACGATTTGAGCCAAGTAATTAGAGACAGCTTTAATGCAGAGAGAATAAAGTGTACGCAAAATTAGTCATATCAATGCCAAGTTGTACTTACATGTCTGGGAATCACTGCATTAAAAGCAGCCGTCCTGTCTCTGCTGATTGGGGAAGTGTCTTGAGAGTCACCACACTGAGAATGGGAAGAGATTCTTCAGAGGATGACAGTTTTCTGCTGCGAGATTGCTCAATGTACAGAGTACAAGGTGCAGGGTACAGTGAAAAAAAGGCATAATAAAAAGCCTCTAGATCAGCTATTTTAATTGCATGGCATCATCAAAAAAACAGCAAGAGGCTTTATCAGGAGAACTTAATGGACTTGTGAGTAATGCAGCTTTGCACAGCCTCTGGGCTCTGATATGAGCTGACTCAACCTCTCTACTACAGAGTCATGCATGTGGTTTTGTAGAAGGGGCCTCACTGGCTCTGAGCTTCAATATCAGTTAAATTGACCAGTGGCATAAGTTTCTAAGAATCGTAGGGGTTCCAGTGTCTTTTCCACAGAATCACAGGGGTTCCAGTGTCTTTTCCACAGAATCATAGGGGTTCCAGTGTCTTTTCCACAGAATCATAGGGGTTCCAGTGTCTTTTCCACAGAATCATAGGGGCAGCAAAGCTCCCTTACCTGCCAACATTAATATGATCAAACCTTAGGGAAGTCTCATTTTAGAGGTTCACAGGGGTTACAAGAGGCATCATAAGGGTCTGAGCTGCAATCTCTGGCTACCCTTAAAGGATGCCCCTGGAATCAACCTCTCTACTACCTAGCCATTTAGCTAGTTTTTATGAATGAGACCTCACACTGGCTCTGAGCTCCAATATGAATTGACTCTACCTCTGTAATACAGATTCATGCAGATAATTTTGTGGACGGGACCTCATGCTGGCTCTGTGCTCTTACTTTACTGCAGTTGACACTGCCTCTCTACTACAGAGTAATGCAGACAGTCGTGTGGATGGGAGCTCACTGGCCCTGAGCTTTGATATAAGTTGAATCAACCTCCCTTCTAAATAGCCATGCAGGTAGTTTTACAAATGAAGCCTCACTCTGGCTCTGTGCTGCAATATGAATCAGCCCTACCTCTCTAACACAGACTCATGCAGGTAACAGACAATGCAGACACATAGCAAAATAGTATTGTGGTGATAGGAGGAACTTAGGGTCTAGCTTTGCCATCCCTCCTGCCGCAGAGCAGTGACTATACCAGATTTGACTGCTGGCACACATCCAAACTTCTCAGCTAAATTTCCATCTGTATTCATGCTGTGAACCCACAATGCCATTCCCCTCAGGAAATCTGTCTGGTCCTCTTTTGAAAAGCTGGCAGTGTCCCTCTCCTCCAGTTCCTCAGTCACTCTCCCTGCTCCTCATAGTATTGCTTTGATGCTCACTGTTTAATGCTGCTCTTTTGCCTGTTCACTAATTTACCGTGTGGTATTTAAGGTATGACAATTTTATTCGTGATGCATTTCTTTTAAACTGTATATTTTGTTATATTTATTTTCCATATTATTGTATTATTATTTTTATACATTGTACTTCGCCTCTGTTCTCTTCCCCTCCCCACAGGACACATCTGGAAACGAGCTGATAACAGCTCAGTATGACTTTCCTGGTAAAACTTTTGAAATAAATAGTTAGTTTATTTATAAATAACCTTGAATGGTGCTAGCTTCCACAGACTCACTAGGTAGGCTTTTTCTATGGTAACCGCCTTCTGTGTGAAGTAATGTTTTCTGATGGATGTGATGTTCCCCTTACCCTGCCCCCCTTCCCCAGTCTGAAGTTAGCAGCACTCACCAGCTTAACTATCTGTGTATACTCCATGCTTTCCACCCTCTTTAGGATTTGGAATATTGTACTCATATTAGGGTTTTGTGGATGAGACTTCATGCTGGGTTTGAGCACCAATATAAGTCTACTGTACCTCTCCCATATAGAGCATTGCAGGTAGTTTTGTGGATGGGGACCCATGCTGACTCTGTTTCAGTATAAGCTGATTCTATCTCTCCATGTCAAAGCCATGCAAGTAGTTTGTGGGTCCTAATATGAACCATTCTGGAGCTTTACAAAAGATGTATGCTGTGATGTTAGCCAGTTCAAAGGACGGTAGTCGAGGGAGAATTCTCAGAAGCAATGGCTGTGACTAGTGGGATCCCACCGGGCTCGGTGCTTGGTCCGAGGTTGTTTAACATCTTTATAAGTGACATCACAGATGGAATCAAGGGTAAAATCTGCCTGTTCACAGATGACACCAAGCTCTGTGGGAGGGTGCATATGGAGGAGAGAAGATAGGAACTCAGGGAGGACCTGACTAGGTAGAAAAGTGGAACAATTGTAAAAAAATGCAGCGCTCCTTCGAAGAAAACCAAACCACCATAAAAATCAACTGAATTGCTGATTTATTTAGAACTCCTTGGATTTGATATCCTCTCCCCTCTTATTTTGTTTGATGAAATTATTTCTCTTGTAAAGCTTCCTGTATAAGATCGAAGAATGCTTTCTGTGCAGGCAAAATCTGGAGGTTTAAGTGCTGATATCCAATGGATGCCAGTAAAAGATATGTATACCAAGTTTAAATAAATAAAAAATGTTGGTGTATTCCATTCTTACGTAAGATTGGAGAATGTCTTTTGTGCAAGTAGAAGCTGAATGGTTAAATTCTGATATCCAACGGATGGCAGTAATAGAGATGCATAACAAGTTTAAATAAGAAACTTTTGGTGTATCCCATTTTCTGGAAAACCCATTAGTAATTAAGACATATGTTAAAGGCTGCCACCCGAGGGAGATTTGAATCTTAGGTTTTGTTATGAAGGGAATTTGATTCCTGTTTTGAAGCTTTAAGATAGTCCTTTTCAAAATGGGTCTAAGAATTGTGATTAAGTTGTGGGTGCATTGATGATTTTTTTATTATTATTATTGTCTGTTTAAATAACATAAGGTTATTTATGTGATATTGAATCAGATTTTTTTCCTTAAAACTGTAACTAGTTAGTCTTTAAGATTGTGATTGGATGAAATTCTAGTCTCAATGATGTCACATTGTTGCAAATTGTATAAATGAGCAGATTAACTAACATGACCCACGCCCCCTTGAAGGCTTGGAGCCGAGGCGCTAGGGACATGCACCGTGAGTTCTAAATAAATCAGCAATTCAGTTGATTTTTATGGTGGTTTGGTTTTATTTGAAGGAGCGCTGAATTTTTTACAACTGTTCTATTTTTGGCTGGCTGCTACATTTGCAAGCGAACCACCACTGACTGAGCGCAGGACAGCCGTCTTCATTTTTAGGTAGAAAAGTGGTCTGGCGTTGGTAGCTGGAGTTCAGTGCTAAAAAGTGCAAAGTTATGCACTTGGGGATAAAGAATCCAGGGATCAAATACTGGTTGGACAGAATGCAAGTAATCAGGTCAGAGGAAGAAAAGGACCTGGGAGTAATAATCACAAGTGACCTGAAACACTCTGCACACTGCAAGACAGCAGCAGCCAAAGCAAACCAGATGATGGACTCCCCATTGCCCTCAAGAAGTACTGCTCTCTCCGGAATATCTGCACTAGGGCAATTAGACTGGCCAAGGCTGAATACCTCGCAGCCACCTTTCGAACAAACTTAAACCACCTGTCCAAATTTTGAAAGGTGGTTCAAGTCCTATTCTCCCCAGCCCAGCCCCTGTTCCAGTAATCAAAGTATGTAATGTCTCCCTGTCTGATCCCCTCCCTGTGGCCACGGAGTTTAACTTATTCTTCATCTCCTGCGCCTCCTCCCTTCTCTCTACTGTCTCCCAAATTCTTTACCTGTCTGCTCCTGCTATCTCCTCACCCTCCTTGCTTCTCTCTTAAACCTCTCCTTCGCTCTCATATCTGTTCCAGCTGAATGGAAACATGCCACTGTTCTCCCCCTACCAAGAGGTGGTCATTCCTCTTCCCCTGGAAACTACCGGCCCATCTCTCTGCTCTCCATTCTTGCTATACTTCAGGAACTCTTGGTGTTGCCCCAACTTTCCTCCTACCTTGACTCCAGACTCCTCCTCCTTTTTCACCCCTTTCCAGTCTGGTTTCAGGAAGCTCCACTCCACCACCTCCTCCATCCTTAGGCTCACTGACTCCATCCTCACTGGTAAGGACCAGGGCCACATCACTTCTGCTATCTTTGTCAACCTTGCCAAGGCTTTCAACGCTGTCTCCCACCCCTTTCTATTTGCCAAACTGTCTGCTGTTGGGCTCTCAACTGCAGCCACCAGCTGGTTCCATTCATACCTTGTGAGGAGGATGTTATTCATTCTGATTAGTGATTCAATATCATATCCCCTCCTCTACCCATCAACACTGGAGTTCCACAATGTTCTGTTCTGGGACCATTGCTATATTCAGTCTTCCTCCACAACCTTCCCACTGCCTGCCCTTTCACCTCAATCCACATGTATGTGGACAACACCATCCAGTATACCTCCGGTCCCTCTCCCTCTGATGCAGTGTCCGGACTTAAGCAAAACTTTAATAAGGTTCAGCTCTGGTTTCACGCTAATCGGCTGTTCTTGAATGCCAAGAAGACAGTCTCCATGACCTTTGGCACTAGGCAGAGACTCCCTCAGCTCCCATCCCTCCATCCTTCCTTCCACATCCTAGATGGGACATTGCTAGAGGACAGTACCTCCTTTAGGTACCTCAGAGTCTGACTTGACCAGAACCTTGACTTTTCTGGACACGTAGATGCCATCAAGAAAAAGTTTCACCTCAAACTGGGTACCCTGTACAGGGACCATGGGTGTATTCCATTGCTGGCTCGCCGTGCGCTTATCCAGAAAATGATCCTCCCTATTTTTGACTATGGGAACATGGAAGCTGGAGGTCATTCTGCCCCTGTACAGTTCACTGGTAAGACCACATCTCTAGTACAGTGTGCAGTTTTACTGCCCGTATTTTAAGAAGAATATAAACTTGCTGGAGACAGTCCAGAGAAGGGCAACCAACATGATCCAAGATGAGCAGGACAACACCTATGAGGAGAGGCTCAGGGAACTCGACATGTACTCTCTTGAGGAAAGATGGGAGTGGTGAGCCATGATTGAAAAGTGCAAGTACCGAACGGGTATTAGAGTGATCAGTGAGGACCTCTTCAGCCTTAGCAGGAACAGGTCCAATAGGGGGCACAACCTAAAGCTAGTGGGGGAAAGGTTTAGAAGAGAGATGAGGAAGCATGGTTTCACCGAGAGGGTGGTGGCCAAGTGGAATGAGCTGCCAGAGGAGGTGATATCCCTAAAAACAGTGGACAGCATTAACAGTGGTTGGGACAGGGTCAGGGTAAAAGTTGGAGGTAGAAGGAGGATGAGTGCAGGGGAGAGGGGAGAGCTGAAGGGGTTCAAAAGGAAAATGGGGATGGGGGCAGTTCTCTTTGTATAAACATCGGAAGCTGCACAATCAAGCAGACTAGACAGACCAGAGAGCCTTTACCTGCTGGCACGTTTGTACGTTCATAATTCTGAGGCCTCACACATGCTTTCAGTTCTGCTATGAGCCAGCTCTGGGACCTCACACAAGCTTTTCACATGGATATGGGCCAGAAATTATTCTTTATTACTTTAGAACCAGCGCCGAGGGAAAATACCAAATTCTTCACAGAAATAACCCTTCTCGGCTACAACACCATAAAGTAAAGATAAGTGATGTTTAGTACCCACTATAAAACGAAAGGAATGCTCACGCGACAGTGGTGCTGGGCCTTAATGATTGCAAGTACAACACAAAAAGTGGCAAGCGCTCAGACTGTTGCATAGCACATTAAAGCACTCACCAGGAACTTGCTGTGCAAAAGTTTGTTTGTTCCAAATGGCACAGCGCAAAATACAACCAAGCCTACTACTAAACTCCAACGACCGGCAGGTATACTATGACAGAGCTAGCCAACCTAATGTTATGTCCACATGATAGGCCTGACAAAGCCCTACCACGTGGATGAAACGTTATATCAGCTAGCTTTGTGATAACATACCTGCTGTTGGAGGGTTTCAGTCATTGGTATTTCTTTTGTTTTCTATACTGCACTGTTTGGAATAAACATTTGCAAAAGGTTCCAGGCGAGTGCTTATATTTGCTGCTTACCAGTCGCAGTGCTGTCCTTTTTCTGTTTTGTGATGTTCAGTACCCATCAGAAGGGGGATGTTTTTTGTGTTTCTATGGCATTTATGCTCATACTCGCTGCCACCTCTCCATCAGACCAGTGTCCCTTGATCTCCCAGTTTTGACACCAGCTCACAGGTTGTGGCACACCACAGGGCCCCAGAGTAGCATGGCCATAATCAGTGCCAGCGCCTCAGAAGGTTGCACACAATCACCTCTGAGGTTGGAAGATCAGCAGGTTGTGAGTTCTATCCCCACACCAGGAACCTGGGGAAAATCCAGATTCTGACAATGTAGTGTAGCATGGGGGAGTGCACTCCTGAGGTGCCATTTTTCGGAGGAGATATTAAACTGAGGTCCTCTCTGCCTGTCCTTACGTTTGCTCAGGTGGATGTTAAAGATGCCACGGAACTTCTCAACATTTTTTTTATTAAAGGAAAGACAAATAACATTATACAAAGACAACAAAAGGATCCCAGTCCACAACAATCACAAAACACACAAAAATGAAATAAACGTATAAAGAGTATTGAATTTTCCTGGTGTTCCAGACACATTTCCCCCATTCACTAAAAATACCATCAACAGCTTAACCGGAATTATGATGCCACTTTGCATCCTTCTTGATGAGGCTGAAAACAGGCAGTATTGCCTAACCTTCCTTTCCCAGTCAACAAAAACTAAATTAAAATTAAAATAATACTTTGGTCTCTTTTTGGACCTTAACCTATGAAACGATGTATACAGAATTCTAGAGGAGAATTATTTAAATGGTTAGGGGTATGAACGGGAAGAGTGCATACTTGACTAAAAGTCATGCCTGTCGGTTAGTGGAATCACACTTCACTACTGAGAACAGAAGAAATGTTTTCACACAATGAGTGGCTGCCTTGTGGAACACTTTATCACAAACTATAGTTTCATGTAAATCAGTTAAGTCATTTAAAGGGAGTCAGTATAGCACAGTGGTTAAGGGCACTGAGCTGCAAACCTGGAGACCTGGGTCTGAATCCCATCAGCCCACACCTGTGTGACCCTGAGCAAGTCACTTAACTTCCTTGTGCTCCCAGATCACAGCTGGAAACGAGGTCTGGCTTAGTGTGCCTTTTCTGGTTAAACAACTTCCCCTTCCATAAGCAATGTTATTTATATTTTTTAATGTAACTGTAAATTTGGACATGTGTGAAATCTCTCTTATAACATGGGATTGACAAACACAGGTACCTGATTGGTACAGAGCCATCAGGTGACCACTGATTAATCCAGCATATACACACAGCAAGTGGTGAATGGTCCCCCGAGAGATCAGTCAGTGGTCTGGCTCCTGTTATTGTGCTAGAAATTCAGTGCGACAGGCAGCCATTTTTTCACTCGTTAAGCGAGCCTGTAGCACTAACTTCTGTGTTTGGCAGCCCCATGTTATAACACTCTGTAAGCGAGCAAGAGTCGTACAATGAGCAGCACGATGGAGGTGAGCTTGTCAGTATTGAGACACTTCACAGTAATCACTTCTCTGCTGTTGTCACTGTGCCTGCTGCTCATTGTACATCTCTGTCGTGCTTGCTGCCTGTCAGACTGAATTTTAATCACAGTATCGCCTCCTTCTCTGTGCACTGCAGCAGCCCCTCCCCCAAGCGTGTGTGCTCAACTCCCAGCATGGATTTTCCATTCCTGTTCCTTTTTGCACCTCTTTGTGCAGTGCCTAGGCACAGTACTTCTACCCATCCTCACGGTTGTTTGCAGCAATGTGTGTGCCCCACTCCCAACCAGCTGCACTCCCCATCTCCTCCACTGATGATCTTCCAAACCCCTCACTGGGAGTGGCAGTCATTAAGAGGCGGCGGCAAGGCACAGAATCCCTGCAAGACACCTCCCCTTGCACCCAACTGGTGGATCTCCACTTACCGGGCAAGAGAGTGAAGCCCCCATTGTTTCTTCTGCTCTCCCGCTACTTGTCTCACCACGTCATTACAGAGGGTAACAGTCCTGTCAGTCACATCCCTGTCGCATATGAGTGGCACACCGCATGTCAAGCAATGCATCAGGCACTGTGTATCTCCACTCCTCCACAGCAACTCGGAAAACAAGTGCTGCACCTTCAAGTGTATGCTCACCCCTACCAAAACTCATCATATCCACCGCCTCCCTCACCACCAGTTCACTTCCACGTCGCTGATTCCTCCTCCCCTATTTGATCACCAGTCATTCCATCCACTGGCACCAGTTTTAGCATCTTGGCGTCATACTGAGTACCAGCTTGCAAGGGCATCAGGTCATGTGCAGAGTGAGCGTGAGACGGACAGGGAGAACAAGTACGTATCTCCAGCAACATTTCTCCTCCACAGACTTTCCACATTCTTGTCTCCTGTACATTGAAGATAGACTGCGGGAGGCGGACATTGCTGCAATCCCTTTGCAGCGTGTGTACTATCAAAGTTGTATGCAGTGTACAGCGATCGATTGTGCCTGAGTAGTCCTCCGTGATGGTGCCACGATGTTCGCATTAAAGTGTTGTGGCAGAAGTGCTTCATTACTGACCAACAGTCATTAGCCCACTGGGTCTGCTCCTCACCACTCGAGTGCCCCCCCCCCATTCCACATCACAATCTGAACTTCCCCCGACTCCAGTGATCAGTGAGACTGGGACCCAGTGTTAAAAAAAAGAGAGAGAGAGACATACACACTGGGATCTGCACATGGAATTCACAGTTGCGGCACTTTCCCGTCTATGTCTCAGGCAAATGCTGTAAGTTAAAGTCTGTGACGGTGCCGTCAGGGACCAAGAGCCTATAACATGGGGTGTCAGCAGAAGAAAATACGAGGAAAGCATGTACTGTGCAACACTACATAGTGACTTGCACAAATTCAGCAGTATCAGCAGTGCACATATAGTTCAGTTCAGCTCTGCCAGCACCACAGTACTTATGCTGGTGGCAGAACACATAAAGTTCCCATTTTTTCATCAGTTAATAATTCTTTCCTCACATTTTTTCACCTCTGGTGACACCCCATGTTATAAGCACAATAACCCACTCCAGGGTGTGCAGTTATTGGGGATTAATCAACACCCCAGGTGCTGTGAGGACACTGGGCCGTAGCCTCATGCCTCTGCTCACCGGTGTTGATTATCCTGTAACCACACCCTGTCGTGGAGTTACTGCTTACTCATCACCCTGGTGTATTGTTTTGTGTGTTTATTTTGAAATAGTCCTTTTGGCCCCCTTATTTAGGGTCCCATATTAATGCAGCTTCTCTCTGCCCAATATTCTTTTTTTAATTACTTATCAGTTCCAGAATTCAGTGACATCAAGACTACAGTGAAGTGGAACACAGTGGCATAAGTTCAGTCGATGTCCCTGTGTTTCACCTTATTGTGGCCCAAATTTACAATTATATTAAAAAAATTAAACGTGTTCCTTTTAAGATTGTTAGACAGTTACGTGACTACAATAGGGGATCAGTGGTCATCAGCGCTGAGAGGCTGTGAAACAGGGTTACCTAGAATAGGCCGATTCTGATCTGATTGGGCTGTTTAGAAATGTAGGAATATGCTATTCTGAATCCGATTCAGAAAAGGAGCTCAAAACTGGAACTGAATTTGGAATCCTCAATCCTAAATTCCAGTGTAAACGCATGTTTTAACTTTACATTTCAGATTTAGGATTTTCCAGACTGCAATTCCGAAACTCCTAATCCCAAAAATCAGGCCAGAATCTGATAACTCTGATTCCATGACTCGAAATGCGAAGAACCCTACCGTGGAAGGACTTGATAAACATTATTGGTAAGGTTTTCTTCTGATCATGACTTCCTGTGTTCCTGTCGGCAGAAGGGGGCCAAGAAGCACAAGCTGGACTGCCCTCTCCTCTCAGTCATAGAATTTAAGGCCACGCTGTCACTATTATATACTCAACTTTCTTTTTTTTCCCTAGCTGTTCGGCTCCAGAGCCGCTCTTTATTCCCACCTTCCTGAGTCTTGCAACTGGCAATCCCTCAGTACAATCAGCTATTCCCCCCCCCCGCCCCCCACTGTCAAGCCATGGGGGTCTACATGGAGCAGGGCCTGAGGGTGCTGGCGACCATCATTTAGACAGCTCAGTGCACATGTTTTTGGAAGAATGACAGTTACATTGATACACTCAGGCGGGAGTGAAGGGTGACATTTTAAATGCTTTATTCAGACATACAGAACTATCCCCGGCGCTTCAAGGGCACAGTTCCTCTTCATTGGGAGTGTGTGGGGTGTGGAGTCAACAAACATTACACAGTGTTTAAATACATTACACAATTACTTACTTGATTAATTAAATCATTGCTCAACACACTGATTGCACATGAAACTGCATAAAAAAAAAAATGCTTGATATAAATACAACCAATTTACCATCGCCTAAAAAGACACGTGAATGTTAAAAAAATCCCTTCCAATTACAATGTAAGTGTTCGCCAAAATACAACTTAAAGTTGGTTTCCCAAAATTAGTTCATTTTTATATTTATACTGACTTATCCCTTTATAACAATTACTGTGTCAATTTTGTAAACTAATGGAAAAAGACAAAACCTTATTCTTAAAATGTAGAGATGTCTAAAGTCTATCAAATCTTGTTTCTTTTGTATCTGTTGTATCTACTACTTTTATTTTTAGGATCTGCTAACAGCGATCACCTATACAGTATATCTAGCTATATTTTTTGCTTAGAAACTTTAGATTAAAGAAAAGATTAGTGTAGGATGAGAAGGGAGGGCACTTAAAACGAGAATACAAAGAGCCAAAAACTCTAGCTCTGATATTCTACGGCAAACGCGAGAACATCATCAATTCCTAATTCATAAAGTGCAGGATGGAGAGGACAGGAGTGAAAACAAGAAAGAATAGAAGAAAAAGGCAAGAAAGAGGAAAAAGAAGAAAAAAGAAAAAGGAAAACAGAAAAATACTGGTAGCTAGCAAAGAGGGGGAGAAGAAGAGAATAGAAAAGACAAGAAAGATAGAAAAAAGATAAAAGAAAAAAGAGGAAGAAATTAGAAACAAATTCAGATCATATAATCCATTTTTATAATTATATGATTCATCATAGATAGACAGATAAGTCCAAATCCTTGTTTAAACCATTTGGAGGAAGACTTTTAAGACTAAAGATTTATTTACATTCCTTTTGTAGTAACATCTGTTTCCTGTCACCTCTTCTCACTTGTGGTCTCACATGATCTAATAGAAAAACGAAGCTGTTTTGGATCACTGCTATGAAATCTTTCAAAATGTGCACCTAAAGCCGAGTTCAATTTCACATTTCTGATGTCTCGAAGCTGCTCAAGAAACCTTTCTCTCGGTAGTCTAATTATCTTGCCTACATATAGTAGGCCACAGGGGCATACGGCAGCATAAACTATAAACTGTGTGGAACAATTTACAAAATCCCAGAAGTTTACTGTAATATTTTCAGTTGGATGTTTAAAAATCTTTGCTTGTGTTACATGTTTACATGCCTGGCAGTGACCACATTTATAACAGTCACACAGGCTTATCTGGTAACCAGGATGTCCTCTGTGTCACCTCAGGCATGAAATGGCTATGATTTAACATGTCACCCAGGTTTCTAGCCCTACCGTATGTTACTCTTGGTTTTTGTATAAACAAATCCGCGACATTACAATATTGTTACAAGTTCCAGTTTTGTAGCAAGGTGTTCTTAACTCTTGGTACTACACAGTTATACTCCAGAATGAAGGTCACATTCTCTTCCCTCTCTGGTTCCCTTGCTTTCGGTTTCAATAATGTACTTCGATCCTGAATCTTCGCCCTTTGGTACGCACTATCTAATGTTTCCCTACTATATCCCCTACTTAGGAACCTTTCAAACATTTCAGACGCTTGTGTTTCAAAAGACTCTGGTTTTGAGCAACTCCTTTTAAGACGTAAGAATTGCCCATAAGGTATTGATTGGACCAGTTTTGGTGGATGTGCACTTGTGTATAACACACTATTACCTGCAGTTTCCTTTCTAAAATAATATGTTGACCTTATTAAATCCCCATCTATTGCTGTTAGTCTTAGATCCAGAAAATTGTCGCTCCACCCAGAAAATTACTTTATCCAAAAAAAACATTTTTACCTGAAAAGATAGTTTGTTCTTCCCACCAACCTAGATACAAATTTGCATAGTTAGGGGCCACTGTGGACCCCATTGCCGTCCCCCTCTTTTGTAAATAAAACCTGTTATTGAAAACAAAATAATTATGCTTCTGTAACCCCTAGGTAGCGCTATCCCAAGAGTTACTACCCCTGCCTGCTTAGCTAGTAGCAGGTTAAGGGGTCTGAGTTCTGAAACGGGTGCCTCCACCTGCAGGTCAGGGTTGGTAGTAGTCAAGCTAACCTGGGCACGGCCCTCTGGGACACTGTAACCCCCCTCTTTCCCCTCTAGTGGCCTAAACACTGCACAATAATCACTTTCACAATACCCCTGATATACCACACAAGTACCCACACTGTTTGCACTTACCACCAACACTGGTTCCTCTGGCTCGACACTGGGGACCCCCTGTAAAACAAGGTTAAGCACAGCAAATAGCAACAGTACAGTACTTTGAGCACAAACTGGAACCACAGTCAGATTACATGCAGAAAAAGTTAGATCTGATTTATTCAGGGGACTTGAACAAGGGAGGGGCAAAATCAGGTTAATTAGCTCAAAGGTTATATCAATCGAGCAGTTATGCATGCGCTTTGAGTCCCCCCACACAGTCCACCTCTGGGTACCCAGGTAGAGAAGAGATGGGCTAGCCAGGACAGTTGCCCGGGGTTGCAGCTGGTTGGGGCCCTGTGATGGAAACCACAACATGCACAGTACACAATATTTGTAATCCGGAGCCAGAGGGCTCAGTTCATAAAGGAAACGAAAGAACAAGACAATCAGATGACACACTCAGATTAAGCTGTTGTTATAGGGAGCTACCCTGGTGTTTACTCACGATACCCAAGACTGGACACAGGCTGGACAAAAATCGAGACTGCAGGTGGTTGATCTGGAATGCCAGGAGAAGCAGGGCCCACACAAGTCGCAGAGGCGTCGTTCCTGTTCAAGCGTGGAGCAGGGGGCTGATCCCCAGGCAGGTCTCTCATCGATGACTTCTCTGTGCAGTGGGTAGTCTGGCTGGGCCAGTCTGGCAAAGCCCAGGCCGCATGGAGACAAGTTCAGAAGCAGTCCGTTTTGGGCTGGATACAGCTTCCAGCAAGCAGAACACAGTTCACACAGTGGGGAACTAACTCACAACCCACTAGCAGCTCATAGCACATTTACATGTACGGGAATTCTACTGTACCAGGCAAAGCGCTCCCCGGGAACAGTCGCAAAATCTCTGCACACACCTGGAGCTTAGGGGTAGCTGGAACTCCTGACAGGCCGATCGCATTCAACAAAAATATTTGGTCTTCTTCAGGTTGAGCCTGGCCCACTTCAGTAGCTTACTCTAGTCACACAAACTTGGATTTAGTCCAAAATAATTCTCTCCTCTCCCTCTCAGGAGCAGCACGCAGGCCAAACACTCAGCCTTTTCACAGTTCTCCCATGTGAATCCACCCAGGCTTTCTGCTCAGAATTACTTCAGCTCCTTCTTGCTCAGCTTCCAGCTTAGTTCTAACTGAAAACTGCAAGCAGCCCGGGACTTCCCCAAGATCCAAAAGATTTGGTCGGCTGATTTGGCTGTCAGTCAAGGCAAGAGCTCCCCCTTCAGTTGCAAAAAAGGCACAAAAAAGACTCCAAACTAAAGTTCCTACAGATTTTTAATTCAGACAGCTCCTGTAGTCCGGCTACATTTTAGGTCCTACCAGTACTGCTCGGTCCAATTTGCAGTCCAGGACCAAGATAGTGGAGACAAACAAAACAGTCCTTGCTACAAAGAAAGCAGGCTAGACAAACTACATTATCATTATCACTCTAAATGATTTTCAGTAAATAGTTACATCTTTCAACAGAGCTCCCTCTCAGATTACTGAAGCTGCAATTAGGCAGCTCTTAAAGGGACAGCACACAGAGTCTATACAAGCTCTGGTAATCACATTTAAACTGCTAAAACGCAGGACACCAACCTGGCAGTGAGCATTTAGGCAAGCTCAAGGAAGACTTTTTGGGAACCCCCATTTGTAGGGGGGTTACACTTCAAAATATATTCTACTGCTGAGATCACAAAATATGGTGGTGGAATACCCAGGATAAGGTTCTTTGTCAGACGATATTTTAGAGCCTCCAGACCTTTGTCATGTGGGATGCAGGTATAAAGTGAGTTTACATCCACACTTAGCCACAAAAATTCCCTGCTCTAAATGAAACCATCCAGTTTTTCAAGGAAATGTACAGAGTCCTAGTATAAAAACTCAAATGGTAAACCAAAGGTTGAAAGAAAAAAATCACCGAACTTAGACAAGTTTTCTAACAAAGAACCCAAACCTGAAATTATTGGTCGACCCGGGGGGGTCACTTAGGTCCTTATGTACTATTGGTGAATGGTAAAAAGTAGGGATGGTGGGACAACTGACCTTAATAAACTCACTTTAACTTGTCCTCGCCTGACTCTGCTCTCTGGCAGGGTTCTCAGCATCCTGAGGAGGCCTTGTCTTAGGCAAGTTTCTTCCACCCCTCCTCCTCCTTCCCTTTACCATACCCTCTAGTATCTCTACCTAACTTATCCTTGCCTACTCCTGCCCCTTATTCTAAGTCCTCACCTCATTCCTCCACTGGCAGCAATCTCCACACTCTGAAGGGGCCAGTTCCAGGTATGACTCGTCCTTCCCTATCCCTTACCCCCACCTCTCTCCTGCCCCCTCTCTAGCTCCCTGCACTTAATCAAAGGAATTAGTTCACTTGAGCTAATAATTTGCACTTTTTGTTCTATCTGAGGTGCTCCCAGATTGCTCTAGACCTGTGTTAACTTGCCCCTCACAACTGATTTTTTTTCTTTTGCTCACTTTTCTCTGGTAATGTTCCCCCCATCTTTATCCTTGCCTTCCCCCAGCTGGTTTCCCCGTCTACCCCTCTACCCTCCTTGATGTCCCCCCACTGGACCTCATTCATTCAATAATTTCTAAATAATCTGCCTCTTAACCGTGATCCACTCCTGCAAGGAGTTGACTCCAAGGTTACACTAAATTTCTGTACTATGTTCCTCAGATGTGTCACTTGTAATTAAATGCATATTCCACACGTATGATATATTTAATTGTATGTTATGTGACAAATGAGACTGTATGATTTATATTTTTAACTGTATGTCTTGTTATAAATGTAACTGAAGTTTAATTTCTCGGATATGTTGAATGTTAAACTGTATGTCTAATTCTTCATCCAATTGCCCCCCTCCCCGTCACACCGAGAGACGTGCAACTTGTTCAGTGTGCCTTCCTGGTGAAACATTTCAATAAATAAATAAAATACATAAAACTTTCTTTCTTTGAGATAAAATGTCTGTGGTGGGCATCATCCAGCAAATCGAACTGCTCAGATTGATAATGTAAGGTAGGGTCTCTTTCTAGAATCAGCTAAGGGTCTGAATCCGCTAGTAATCTCGGTGCCTATCTTAGGTAATCATTTTTGTTCTAGATTACAATATTCCCCCCTTGTCTGACTGTTTGAATATTGACCCATCCATTGTTAAGGTGTTCTAAAGCCTCTTTCTTTTTATTTGTTAAGTTAGAATTAACAAAATACCATTTTTAGCAAAGAGATCATCGGTTTCCCTAGGTGCTACTTTTTGGTGCATATTAATAGCTGGAACATAAGCATCGGGCCAAAAAATAGATTTCGGCTTGAAACTGGATTGCCCCAGCTTAGCAGCGACATCATCCTGTGTGTCTGTAATTGTTTCCACTGTTACTGCATCACCATTTTCATCAAAGTTAACTAACTCCAAAGGTTCTCTATCCCTAAAAAGATCTGAATAAACCCCTTGTTCATTTTCTAGCTCATTTTCAATTATTAACACCTCTATTAAGTCATGCAATGTATCTCTCATTGTATCTTGTGCTTCACATACCATTTCCAAATGCTCCCACGTCTTTTTGCCCCGATTCTTCTCCCAACCAAAAGTCACTCCAGTCACCCCATGGTGTGATAAGGAATCTCGATTGGCCTTGTATGCACACAACACTCCTGCAATGAGAGCAAGAACCCTGGCCAATGCAGGGGTCATTGTGGGGCAGAAACTTCAAGCCAACCCTCCCTGACTGAGGGACACTGCAGAGCCGCAGATACCTCAGGCTTGCCTGTGCCCCCAAAGCGGCAACCCAAGTCCGCTCCTGAACCTGGCTCACCTGTACAACAGGGTGACGCTCTGCCGCTGCCACTAACCCATCGAAACAGACATCAGTTTTCATTTTCAGAGTTTTCTTATTGTAGCCCCGGCACCATGTGCCAATGGTCTACCCAACTGTCTCTCGTACCAGGCAAGGGGCCTGGGTCCTGCTACAGTGACTATTGGGGGTTTGTTCCCAGAAATATAGAAAACAGCGCAGGGCCTCCACCCAGAGTAAAGTGTAAGTGGGCCAAATATCTGCTTGGCACAGCCTCCTGGGCTACTGTGCCTACCCAGCTCCCCAACCAGCCACTCTGCACACTGTGTCCCCCAGTACCTTATCCCACCATAGACCGTGTAACTCAGCAATAAACACATGCAATGAAGGCCACTAACACAGCAGATTAAAACAACAAATTCACAGCTTTATTTGGGGGGGGGGTTAGGAATAGGGAATGGGATACCTGGACACAGGGTAGCTGTGAAAGCAAAGAAAATGTTAGTGGAATATGCAATGTCAACATGTGGGCCCGCAGGCCAAGCCCTCCCCCACTGGTACCAGTGCCCCAGTATTATCCCTAGGGGTACCCACTAGATGCAGGCCTGATTGGTGCCGTTGGGTTGGCTGGTTGTTGGGGCCCTGAAATTGTGAAACTAACTTTCAGAACAAAACAACTTCCCCTTTCCCCTTCCAGGAACCAGGTTCTGGGTACTCACAGTTAGTTGATCTCAGCACCAGGGGAAATGGAGCTCCTCAAATTTGTACAGCACAAAAGAAACAGGCCAGCCAGGATCCCTCCGTCCAGATGGAACTTGTGCGAGGGTCTTGTAGCTGGTCACCTTGATTGTAGTTCTGGCCGCTTGTCACCTTCAGCCTCTTCTGGCCCATTGCAGAGCACTGTGGCAGGGCAACACCAGCCCCAGAAGGCTCAGACCCGGGAGTAGCTCCACAGCCAGGCCCCCAACGATGGGTTGCAGGTTCCCTAGCACCCCAGCAAGTGCCGGTGACCTCCCTGAGACAGCAAGTCCCACTTGGAAGGGGTTAGCAGGTTCTCTCCCTGGCTCTGGGTGAGGACTCTCAAATGGTGGGGGTCCACCTTCAGTCCCTGCATCGAGCTTTCAACCTGCAAGATTTCCAGGCAGTCACTCCAATAAAGTCCAGTGCCAATTTGCATGGGTGCTAGCCTCTCTTTCGATCAGTGCCAGTGCAGCTCGGCAGGGAGGAAACTCAGCAGCAACAGCCCCCACTGCACACCAGTCCGCACTTTCAGTTTAACAGTGCCCTAATCCTTTCCTCGGCTGCAGCAAGACCTTAGCTCTCAGCCACTTTAACCAGTTCACTTAGGACACACACAATTCCTGGCTAGCACCCCCACAACCAGAGATGCTCTGCCTCTTCAAGAAATTGTAATTGCAGCAGTCCCACACAAGCAAACGACCTTTCAACAACAACTGTTGCACTCAGATAATCTGTGCAGTCCTTTCGTCTAGCTCAATCTCCCAGTGCAGGGTGTCTGCCACATTTAGTTTGTCCCAACACTCACTAAGCAACCTCTCAGTACCTGGAGAAACCAGATCACAGTTCAGTCTCTTTCTCACTTTTCCCCTTCGCAAGTCAGTCCTGCAGCAAACACTTCAGGGAATCCTTCAGCAACCACAATGTTCAGATTACGGCCTGGGTAAGCCCTTGAAGTCCAATGTCCACTTTTGCAGCATAGTCCTGACTCGTACAGAGACCAGCAACAGACTAAAGAAATCTCAGAGAGTCCACATTGTATCACTCAAAAACCCAACATTCTGATTGGCTGTTGAAGCCTTTCAATAATCAATATTTATAGTGATCAATATTTCCTACTCATTTATTGGGGCATGATCTAGGCACCAGAATTAGCCCCTTCTTTTCCCAGGAGTCCCTCTGTCGCAGTTTTGGGTGCCTAGATAATTGATTGGCTGCAACAAAAGGGGTTAAATGTCACAACATGTCTGTGCCCATTTGTTTACATGGAGTCCATTCAACTTTTATGCAGTCTCTCCCCTTTCTCACGCTGCTGCAAAACAACCCAGTATCTCACCCAAGCAAACACCCACCCGATTATAGCCCAAACAACCCCTTGTCAAATGAGCCACTATTGCTTCATGCCTCCCAGCAGTTCTGCTGTCGCTGCCACTGAAACACAGTCCCCCCCAGGCAGTAGGAGGTAGCTCTTCAATATTCATAGGGCCGCTCATTAATATTCAAGACCCCTGAGTGGCCCCCACTATCATCACTCTCTCTGGACTACATCCATGGGATTCTGCCTGATTCCTCTTAGGGGTCTGGTACCCAAGGATATTGGGAAGGGCACTGGGACCATGGACAAACCCCCCACTCCAGGACGACAATGGCGGTCACTAGCATCAAACGCGTCAATCTGTTCCCACGAGCGCCGGCCAAACTTCCATGCCAGCCGCTCGCACCCAAGGAGTCATGCCCCAGAGGGGCAAGAAACAGCCTGCTGGCAGAGGAAACGGGGGACCCAACAAACCGAGGGCAGCAACAGATAAGCCCCAGGAGGGGGTTACATTATCTTTACTATCCGCCGTCTGTGGTAGGGCTGCTCGATGATCCCACAATTTTCTGCATAAAGTGAAATGTTCCCCATAATGCTTTAAAATGAACATTTAATATTGGAAGGGGTTTTGATAGCAGGAGGAAAGAGATAATACTACTCCTCTGTAGATCACTGGTGAGATCCCAGCTGGAATACTGTGCCCAGTTCTGGAGTCCTCACCTGAGGAGACACAGAGATAGTCTGGAGACAGTGCAGCATAGGGTAACCAAAGTGACTCAGGGGTAACAGGACAGATTCTATGAGGATCAGCTCAGGGCACTGACCATGTACTCACTGGAGGCCAGAAAGGAGATGGGGGACATGATGGGGACCTTCAAGTTCCTGAAAAGAATAAACAAGGTAAACAACGAGGAAGTACTTAGCAGGAATTGAGGGTCGAAAACAAGGGGACATGAATGTAAGCTGGTGGAGGGAGATTCGGGAGGGATGCAAGAAAGTTTTTTACTTTATAGAGAGAGAGTGGCTGAGCCGTGGAACAGTCTACCACCAGAAGTGGAGGGCACAAAAAAAACATTAATGGGTTTAAGCATGACTGGGTTAGTAAGTAAGTAAGTAAAGGGCTTAACAGTTACTCACGGGGGTAGCAATAAGGTAGGGAGGGAGAGGGAAGACGAGGGTGAAAACACCATATATACAACAGGTCATGGGGTAGAGGAAGGTACAGCTGGGAAGACTGGATAAATCACTGGTCTTTTTCTGCCAACATTGCCTATGTTTCTATATAAATTACAGTTTCATTTGTCTGTTGTGTCCTCATTGTCTCTGTTTCTTCCCAGCGTGCTCTGTGGGTAACCCAACAGCTGTTGCTATTTTCCACAGTTTTGCCCTTCCCTCCCTCTCTCCTTCCTCCCACTGGTGCAGGGGCCTGCCCGGACTCCACAGTGACCCTGTGGAGAAGGCAAGCACACATGTACCCCAATGCCTTCTGAGCCCTGTCACAGGGTTTACTGTGGGAACAGGAAGGCAGCTCCTCCCTCTCCAAGCTAGGCAGTGCAAGTTTTGGCAGCATGCCTCCATCATCCATCACGGCAGGGCTGGCTGCAGGGGACACTGAAAACAATAGCACATGGACATGGCAGGCAAAGGGAAGCAGGCTCAGTCGGACTTAAAGCAAACTACACACAAGTAAGCACATGAAAAACTTATATCGTGTTGTGTTTTGCTTCACTAGGACCTCAAGGTCCCATAGCATTTTAATTACTTTACAAAAAATATTAATTTTATAACTGAGATATGACACTCCAGGATTTGCTGTCATTGATATTAGAGTGCTATGTCTTGACTTAGTTGTTGTACCTCAGTCGCAAAAGTTATCCTGCTTGTTTGTTACTAAGACTTGCCTTGCACTATCTCACTGATATATTTATATTGTCTGGTTTCACTTACATCTTGCTCCTCCAGCGCCTTTATGACCTTATTTTTTTGTTTATCTATGTGCTACCTTCGCTATGTAATCTGTTTTTTATGCTGATATCAATGAGTCATTCACCATTGCTCTACTGTAACTTGTTGTTTACTGACTCTGGCCTTATGTAACCTCCCAGGTCGTGCCAGAAAATAGGCATTTAACTGTCTAGGGCACCTACCTGGTCAACAGAAACAAATAAATAAAATAGACTTCTCAGGTGCTGATGGCACTTGCCCTTCAGCCTCCCATGAATGCACCCAAAGCACGTCTTTCAGATGAGACGTTAAACCGAGGTCCCGTCTGCCTGGATTGGTGGTAGTTCAGGTGGATGTTAAAGATCCCATGGCACTTGTCGAAAAGAGTAGGGGAGTTTTCCCGGTGTCCTGGCCAAATTTCCCTCATTCACTAAAAAAAAAAATACCACCAACAGCTTAATCTGGTTCAAGGTCAGTTGCCATTCATCCGTATCCCCTTCCCCCGGGTCGTGCCTGAAAATAGGCAGGATTTGTCTAGTGCACTTACCCGGTCAACAAAATCTAAATAAAACAAATAAATGTGTATATCTCAGTAGGACTGCTCACCCCATTGTGTCATTGTTTGCAGAACGCATAGTTCTAGCCCAACTCTTTTCTTACCTAGACTCCTCCTCCTCTGTTTTCACGCCTTTCCAGTCTGGGTTCCACAAACTCCATTCCACAGCTACCTCCCTCCTATGACTTATTGACTCCATCCTCTCAGGTATGGATCAGGGCTTAATTACCACTGCAGTATTTGTCAACCTCACCAAGGCTTTCAACACAGTATCACACCCCCTTCTCCTAAATAAATTCACAGGTGCTGGGCTGTCTGCCCCCGCCACCAACTGGTTTCATTCCTACCGTCAAGAAAGGACCCAATCAGTTAGCATTGGCAATTCCCTATCCCCCACTTCCCATCAGGACTGCTGTACCTCAAGGCTCCATCCTTGGTCCTCTCCTCTTCTACACTCCATTTTCTTAAATGACCTCCCTGCTATCTGCACCTCTAACCCAATCCATATGTACGTGGACAACACTGTCCTGTGTGCCTCTGGCCTCTCCCCTTTTGATTTGATGACCAGACTCCAGCTGGAGTTTGAAAATGTCCAGTTATGGTTCTGCTCAAATCAGCTATTTCTGAATGCCAAGAAGACTGTCTCCATGACCTTCGGCACAGGGCAGAGACTCTCTTGGCTCCCATCCCTCCCTTCCTTCCACACTCTAGACAGAACAATGATTGATGAAGTTACCTCCTTCAGGTACCTTGGTGTCTGGCTTGACCAGCACCTTGACTTCTCTGACATGTGGATGCATCTGCAAGAAACTGCACTCCAAGCTTGGTGCACTTTACAGAAACCATGGTTGTGCCCCTCTGCCAGCCAGCTGAGCGCTTGTCCAGAAAAGTGTCCTTCCTATATTCAACTATGGTGACATAGTCTTCGGTGCCGCTCCTAAGTCCGCACTCACCAGACTGGATACCCTCTTTCACTCTTTCTATCGCATTGCTCTTGACTGTCCGCCTAATACTCACCACTGTAACCTCTATAGATCCCTTTCCTTCCCCTCTCTTCCTGACAGGCACTTTGCCCACTGCACTAGTTTTGTTGCCACATACTGGTTTGGGTCCCTTCCCCCTTACCTCACCTCTACCCTCTACCCCAATCTTCCTACTCTCTTCGAAATCTTGAACCTCGGACCTTTGCTGTCCCTCCTAGGTCCACAACTTCAGGTCAGTCCACCTTCTCTTACAGATTCCCTAAGCTTTAGACTGCCCTTCCTTTACCTATCCAATCTGCCCACCCTCCCAAAGCCTAATCTCCCCTTCCTGCCCTTAAACCCACAGTCCCTCCCAGTCCTTTGTCCCCTGCTATCACACTTGAGTTTTCTGCTCTATGCCTTATTCGTAGTACAGAGTACTTTATTTTCTGTGTGTAAAATGCTTTCAGTACTGCTGTTTGCCAAGAAATCTGTTGATTTTTCTGCTGTTGCATGCAACGTATCTGCAAACGCGTCTTTATTCTTCTATGTTTGTTTTCTCTATTGTAAGTTTCTAACTCCCATGGAATGCAGCATGTCTGCGAAAACTGATTTGGTACTATGTAGTTGTATTTTTGCTATGTTTCCCTGTTTCCCCTCCCCAGGACGCATCTGGAAATGAGCAATTACTGCTCAGTATGCCCTTCCTGGTGAGACACTGAAATAAATAAATACATCCACTAATAAAAGTGTAAATTAGCATTGAGCCACAAGAATGGAGGCTTCTACTATGGTGGTGGGGGGGGGCTGGAGCACAAGGCCACAGGCCGAGTGCTCCAACCACCCAACCATGCATTAATTCCCTAGTAGAAGCCTCCTTTCGAGTGGTGTAATGCACTTGTAACCTGGCAAGCACAGGGAAAAGACTGTTTTAATTCAAATAAGTGTGGTACATAAATGAAGAGAAAGTGAGAATATTGGTTAAGAAGCCATTTTATGGTGTTAACTTGTAGGTACATAGATGCTGAACTATGCATGTGCAGTACTGTGTATACATTAATATTGTGGGTGCACTTTAAACTTTACAGCATTCTGTTTTGTACAATAAGACAGAGAAAGTATAAAAAAAATTTACCCTACCTGCGCCCATCAGATGTAGTCCCACCCATCCCATGTTTAAGAGCTCCCTCTGGTCATACCTGAAGTCTGCCTCAGCCTGTAACTGTCCCAAGGCTGCTTGGCACCTCCAACCCTGGCTTGGACCCAGGTGTGCTCCATCCACTTCTCTGGTTCCTAACCCCTTCCCCCAAGCTCAAATAGGGGAACCATCCACTCTTATGGTTTCCTGCACCTCAGCACTTATCGTCCTTCTACTGGGACAACCCCCCAATGTCCCACCTTAAAAGCCCATGTGTTATACCAAGAACTGTTATTACTGCTTGTATGTTCTTACCTTGATGTGTGTGCTCATCTGATCATCCTGTACTTGTTTATTTGTTTCACCCTGTTCAATGCCTGTATTTCACTATGTTGTAATTGTTCTCATTCTGCTTGTAAACCTACTCTTGTAATCTCCTGGGTCGCACCTGAAAAAAGGGAATTCCTAGTCTAGTGTGCATACCCGGTAAACAAAAGTTAATAAATAAATAAAAACACTAATGTGTGAAATCGTCACTTTCATTTTTTCTTGCCATTCACTACTGCATTTAGGGTAAAGTATGAAGATTTGCATGTCTGTATGTCTGGCGATATATGCAAATCGTACTACTTTACCCACAATGCACTACTGAATGGGGAAAGAAAAACAAAGGTGAGGACTTAACAGAAAACGTTTTATTAATGGAGGCACATTTCTTTGTTTCTGTTGCTGTTAAATGCTGCATGCCGGTGTTTCTCTTCTCTCTGATGGCCGACTCACAGTCCGGTTCTACGGCTCTCTTCCTGTTAGCAGCGTGCTTACTTATTCAGCAAGTGGATATGGTAAGCACTTACACGGACAACCTGGGTGTGCCCGATTCTGTAAAAGACCAGGTTGTTGGTCTCCGGAGCTCTGCGGGGCGGCTGAGTAGCAACGAGCACACTCAGCACTTTTGCAGACTTACTGCTCTGTGTCATGCTGTTAGTAAGTTGCTTATAGAGAGATATTTTGCTGTATTTTTGTTTCTCTCTCCTTTCTGTGTCTTGAGGGTTACAGTGACTGCTCTAGTCCCAGAGTTTAACGGGGGCGGGTGTGTGGGAAGAAACATACTGTACAGCTGAAAATATAACAACACACACACAACGCTTGACATTGTGTCTCTTAAAAGAGACAACACTTCTGCCGAGTTTCTCTGTCTCCGCTCTCTCTGTTACCACGGAAAAGAAAGACTTCTCCCTAATTCCTCTTGCTGCTGTCTGCGAGACAGCAAGTCAGTGTGTCTCTTGGTGTGAGCACAGGGACCAGCGCCCTCTGTAGGGAGATAGCGACAGATGCAGGAAAGTGCACACACACAAACAGCGGGTCAGCTTTTCGTTGGTCTCTCAGTAGCGACACCCATAGGGAGGAACTGAGATCCAGGAAAAACGGCACAATGACATGTGAGAGAGGGAGTGATTAATCTGTGTCTCTCTTTCTCAGTAAGCGCGCTTCCGAGGACAAGTGGGCATTAATAATGAATTAATCCCCACTTGTTTCAGATCACATGCTAGAGATTAACCAATGACTACCCCTGATTTTAAGACATGGGTAAGAATATTCTAGCCACCTGACTGTTTAAAAGACAAATACAGGAGTTAAGTTGTCTGGCTATAATTATACTGCTATATTGTTTAGCCTGTGTACCAGGTTCAGCTATACTATTAATACTACTCAACTGGAACTGTTCTTGCCTTCTCATGTTTCGTATAGAACACAACAGTTTCTAATCGAAAATTCATTAAAAAAAGTTTACTTTAAAACAATATAAGTGAAACCCATGTTATAAGTGCAACACGACACTTCAAGGATGGTCAGTTATGGTCAAGCACACTTTGTTCTACTGTCTTTCAAGGCACTCTGGGCAAGCAGCTTGTCCCTCACAACACACTCAAGGTGTTTGATTACTGACCAATCCCTGGCCTGAAATGTAAAATTAAGAAATATTCTTATCCACTCAAAAAAGTGTATTTGTAATTTACAGTTACACCAGTGTATGCGGATGTTTACAATTACACTTGTGTAAGAGAAAATGCATTTGTTTATTTAGTTGTTTAGCCAGGATTTTCAGCCTTGCCTGGGGAAGGAAAAATGCTATGCATTACAGTAAGTAATTTACAATTATACTGGTGTAAGTAGATACTTGCAATTGCACTTCTGTAAGATTATTACAATTACACTAGTGTAAGTGGATAATATCCAGTTGAAGAGGTGCAATTATAATCTTTTACAGAACTTTAATTATAAATATCCAGTTATACTGGTATAATTAAGCAATAATGCACAACAGAGTGTTTGTCGCGCTGGGATAACGTCACACCTCAGGTGGCTGGGCACGAGGCCGCAGGCTGAGCGCGTCCAACACCTAAGAAGAGACATTATTATACACATACACATACACACACACACACACACACCCTGGAGTGTATGACTGCCATTATGCAATGGTTCTCCTTCATAAAAAAGAAAATAAAAGGTTAAAAAATACCATTTTAAAAAATATTTTGTGGGTTTTTTTTTGGTATGGTTAAGAATACAGTTTAAAAAAATAAGTTCTGTTCTTCTTCTTTTGGCCAGTAGGTGGTACAGCATTAGTATCTATCAGTGTTTTCCTCCTCCCCACCCTCCGTGTCTCTGATCTCTCTGTCTCTCTTTTTTTGTTTCTCTCTGTTAGTCTCCGGTTTTGTCTCCCCATTTCATTCACTCGGTTCTGCAGCCTGCATTGGCCTTTGGAGAATGTTTTGAATTTCGAGAGCTGTTTTAGGAGCGTGGAGCCATGATTGCAAAATGCAGCTGATCAGCTGGCTGACTTGTGGGGACTGAGAGACTTCCCCGACTTCAGATGTTTTTGGAAAGCCACTTTGTCCTGCTGGTTATGTGTTTTTTTATTTATTACTGAAAATTACTTGGAAAGGACAGAGAGAAAAAGCACTGCTGACTGTGGCTTTTCACAGAAACAGGCGCCCGAGCGCACGCTGAGAACAGAAAAGGCTAGCAAGAGAGAAACTGTGAAGCCACATGCACTCAGTGGCTCTTTCTAAAGCTTGTGGTGTTTGGGTAGCTGCATGGATCTGACTAAGTGAATAGTGGAATGAAATGGAAAAACTGACTTTTTGGGGGATGATGATTCTTGTCGCTTGTGTGCAGTAATATGCTTTATGTGTGAATATGTAAAAAAGTTATGTGGCTGTTGAATCTTGATACAGTGATGTGCTAGGATATCATCACTGGTCCAGGTGGCTTTTGACCAATCAGAGGGCAGGATTTTTTCTTGCTATTATTTAATAGCAAAGATCCACTTACACTAATGTACTTGTAAATATCAACTCAGATTCTAACACAAGTCTAATTTACCATTGCACTATTGTGACTAAATATTTACCATTGCACTTATGTTAATGGACATTTAAGCAATAATGCATAATAGTGCGTGTTATGTTGGGATAACATCACACCTGACACAGTTGGGATATTTCCAAGCTGTATGCTTCCAATCATGGAAGACTCCTTCAGGCTGTGCAGGAGGATCTGAGACGGTGGGGAGAACTGATTGTGTGAAAATGAACGTGCTCCGATGTTTTCTTTTTCTGTTCCAGTTGCTTCCACGCAGGCCCCCCTACTGGTTTTTGGAAGTCTCTTAAATCTTCTCTGTCAAGATTCATTTGGACTGGTAGGCCCCCTAGAATGACGTGGAATTCCCTAATTAGGGATAAGAGAAAAGGGGGAGTGGGTCTACCCAACTTTAAAAATATTACTGGGCAGCCCAGGTCCAGCCTTTGGTGTCTACTATGGGCATGGATGAGTCTCCATTATGGGTAGAGATTGAGAGACCAGAATCCTCCCGGGGTGATATTAGGGACCTGGTATATATGGACCAATGTGGAATACAAGGGTTGTATGTTAATAATCCCTGGACCAGGGTGACTATATCTTCTTGGCTAAAGGTTAACAAGAAACTGGGCCTCAGGCTGGTTTTGGGGCCTAACTCCCCCATTAAGGCCTGTTTAGACTTCTTGCCCTTCGCTTGGGATTTGGGTTTTGAGAATTGGGGTAGGAGAGGTTTAGTAAGGGTGGGACAAATGTATTCAGAGGTGTCTATAAAATCTTTCCAGCAGCTTTCCCAAGAATTTATGCTCCCAGACACTGACTTTTTTAGATATTTGCAGTTTAGACACTCCCTACAGAAAAAGGATTACGGGTACAGGGTCTGGGGTAGATAGTAGTAACCCGCTGGTGGAATTTATGGTAGACGAGGCTAGTAATACAGAACCTTGGGGCCATGTCTCCCGGTTGGTGGGACAGTTCTCAGCCCTTGAACCAGACTCCCTGGAACATATTAAACAAACTTGGAATTTGGAAATTGGAAGGGCCCTTGAAGATTCAACCTGGGTTGAAATATGGGAAGCTATCCACAGCACAACAGCCTCCAATATTTGGCGAGAATTCCGGTGGAAAGTAGCTTCTCGATGTTTCCGTACCCTGGTAATTACAAAACATTTTGGCCAACATTTTTCAGACCTCTGTTGGAGGGAATGTGGGGAGAGGGGTACCCACCTGCATGTGTTCTGTTCATGTCCCAAGATCCAGACTTACTGGAGTCAAATACTAGGTCTAGTGGGATTGATCTTTGGGGTGACCTTACCAGATGACCCAGTGTATTGGGTGTTGGGGGAATACTCTGATATGATTAGGTTTAAGACCCAGTGCTATTTACATAATATCTTGGTGGCTTCGGCCCTCAAGGCAATCCATGCAGTGTTGGTTATCCAAGACTATCCCCTTGCCCGAGGCTTGGTATAAAAATTATTTAGCTATCCTTGATATGGTGGACCTCACTACCAGGGTAAGGTTGCAAAAGGATAAATTCAAGGCTCATTGGTTGCCTTTTTTCCATTTCTAGGCACAAAGAGAGCAAATAAATATTTTAGAAGTCTTGGCTAGATATGCCCGAGCATCTTTGAAGGGGTCTATCTGCTTCACATGGTGAAAAAAAGAGGGAAATATTAATTTGATTACTTAATCAATGTGATTTGCCCATACATTGTATATGTTAATCTTCCTATGTCCAACCTCTAGGATATGGTATTTGGAATATATGTATGCTACATAGAAATATAGAATTTGATGGCAGATAAGGACCGCTTGGCCCACCCAGTCTGCCCATTTCCCTACCTAATGGATAACCTGCAGATTCTAGTTAACCAACAGCCTATTTCTTCCTACCACCACCCCCTAGAATTGCCTTATGACTGTCCCATGCATTCTTGAATTCCACCATTGTTTTTGACTCCACAACCTCCTCCGGAAGGCTGTTCCATGCATCCACAACCCTCTCTGTGAAAAAATACTTCCTTACATTACCTCTGAGCCGCCCCCATCTTCAAATTGTGCCCCCTTGTTCTTGCACACCTCTTTTTCTGAAAGATGCTACCCTCTTGTACTTCGTTGATTCCCTTGAGGTACTTGAAAGTTTCTATCATGTCGTCCCTCTCCCTCCTTTCCTCGAGACTATACATATTCAGCTCCTTAAGTCTCTCTTCATATGTCTTCCGGTGCAGACCCTGCACCATTTTAGCTGCCCTCCTCTGGACAGCTTCCATCCTGTCTATGTCTTTGCGGAGATTGGGTCTCCAGAACTGCACACAGTATTCCAGATGGGGTCTCACCAACTGTCTGTACAGAGGAATAACAACTTCCTGTTTTCTACTGGTGATGCCTCTCCCTATGCATCCCAGTATCCCCCCAGCCCTCCTTACTGCCCTCTCACATTGTTTGCCCACCTTTAGGTCATCTGATATGACTACCCCCAGGTTCCTTTCCATTTCTGTTGTTGGTAGTATCTCACCCCCCATTGTGTACTCTTCCCCTGGGTTTTTGTTTCCCAGGTGCATTACCTTGCGCTTCTTAGCACTGAATCTAAGCTGGCATACATTTGACCATTCCTCTAACCTTGCCAAGCCCCTTCTCATTCTTTCCACCCCACCTTGTGCATCAACTCTGTTGCAGATCTTTGTGTCATCTGCAAAGAGACATACTTTTCCTTCCAGTCTCTCAGCAATGTCGCTTATAAAGACATTGAAGAGGACCGGTCCTAATACTGAACCCTGCGGTACCCCACCAGTAACCCCCCTTTCTTCAGAGTGGACTCCATTTACTATTACCCTCTGTGTCCTATTCTCCAGCCAATTTTTTACCCAGGCTATCATCTTGGGACCCACTCCCAGGCTGGCTAACTTGTATATTAATCTTTTGTGTGGGACTGTCAAATGCCTTGCTAAAGTCTAGGTAGGCCATGTCCACAGCCCCTCCCTGATCTACTACTTTGGTCACCCAGTCAAAGAAATCTATTAGATTCATCTGGCATGACCTTCCGCTGTGAATCCATGCTGCCTTGGGTCCTGTGCCCTTCTGGCCTCTAGGTACTCGACAGTTCTTTCCTTCAGAAGTGATTCCATCATTTTCCCTATCACTGAGGTTAAACTAACAGGTCTGTAGTTTCCTGCTTCTGCCCTACTCCCACTTTTGTGAAGTGGAATCACATCTGCCCTCCTCCAGTCCTCAGGTACCACCCCATCCTCCCATGATTTGTTAAAGAGGGTAGTCAGTGGTGTCACTAGTTCTACCCTTAGTTCTTTTAGAATTCTGGGATGAATCCCATCAGGCCCCATTGCTTTGTCCACCTTCAGTTTTAAGAGTTCTTTCAGAACCTTTTCTTCTGTAAATGGGCTGGTATCAACTTCTGTATCCAGAGGGTGTGATATTCAGACTGCGCCAGGCTGCACAGAATAATGGACTGTGTAGTACGGTATGGGCTGCACACCCATGGGCCCATGCTGTGGACCAATGGGTGTACAGCCTACTGTATGCGCGGTCAGGGGGGGGGCATGCAGGTGGGGAGCTGCCACCCGCCGCTGACCGGGGAGTGGGGTGGTGGGGCCCAGTGGGCAGGTGGGAGGGGTACTGCTGGACCACCAGGGATGGATTGGTTTTCAATAATTTATAACAGACGCCCGCGATCGGGCTGGACGTGGTCCACTGGACCACCAGGGATATAGGAGGTTTTTTCATTATACTTCTGCCCGCGATTAGGCTGCAAGCGGTCCACTGGACCACCAGGGATATTGGACCTTTAATTTGATACTAATGCCCGCGATCAGGCATGGGGGGGTGCTACCACAAAGGTGCCACTGGAGCTCGGGTGGCCACTCACAGCTGGCTGCTGCGTGTTGCGCTCTGCAACATGACAGCTCACCTGTGGGTGGCCAACTGTTGCTCCTTTTATTTTTTGCTCAACTGTGTGCGGCTGAGTACGGAGTTGCGCCTGCATCTGCTCAGCACATCCCAGGCCAGATATGGGATGTCGCGGGTATCTGTAAACACGCCCTCACTTGTGCTGCATACATTACTGATGCGCTCCGGCGCATCGGATTTGTGCCACGCACATTCCCCTTTTGAATATTGTGCCAGGGCGCAACCCTTCTGAATATCCCACCTGGAGTGTTTCTATTGTTTGGTTTAGGTACCTCCCCCTCTTCATTTGTAAATACTGAGCAAAAATATTAGTTTAGTATCTCTGCCTTTTCACAGTCACCCTCTGCCCACCCCTCTCCCCTTTATTAAGCCTCACTATCCCTCCCTTGGTCTTCCTTCGCTCCCGATGTACCTATAAAGGTTTTATCCCCTTCTTAACTGAGTTGGCTATCTTTTCTCGGTTTGGGCCTTTGCTGTTCTGACTGCCTTCCCAGCTTGCTTTGCTTTAACTGATACAATTCTCTGTCCTGCTCCTTCTGTGATTCCTTGTACTTCCTGAATGCTTTCTTTCTCTCTTGAACCTTCACTGCCACCTCCCTTGAGAACCACAGTGGTTTCTTACATCGTTTTGTTTTATTTGCTTCACACAAAGGCTTGTTACCTCTGTGATGGCAGTTTTTATTATTCCCCATTGTTCTTCCACCCCTGCTTCCTGCCCATTTGCTAGTGCATTCCTTAGGCACTCACCCATTTTGGCAAAGTCAGCCCTTCTGAAGTCCAGTACTTTTGCCTTTGTATGACTTGACTCTGTTGCTGTGTTTATTGTCAACCATAATTGGATTTTCTCTATCCTTAACTTCTGCTTTGCTTTCTCTTTATCTTTCTTAATGTACTTCTTTGGTGATGATTATCTTTTTTCCTTTTTCCTTATTATCCTTTTTCCATCTCATTTGAAACAATTGAATTACATGGTGGTTCTTGGACACTTACGGAATTAGGCTCAGATTGGGTTTCACCTATTGATTTAGTTTTCTGTAATCAGGTTTTTATCATATGTAGTTTAACCCGATATATGCTGTCCTATGAAATTGTCAAATTGTTTCATTATCAGTTTCTTTTCTGTAATGTTTGTCTGTGTAAAGAAAATCTAATGAAAGCATAATTTCAAAAAAAAAAAACAACAACAGAAAAGTTGTTGTGTAAGTCAGCCTGTTGGTGCAGCAGTAGGGCAACTGCTTGTGTTGCCAGCGACTCAGGATTAGGAACGAGCCAGAGTCAGTGGGGATCAAGCAGGGGCAGGAGGATTGAATGTTCCAGCAAACGCTTTCCTGCTCCGGAGAGGAGGGGAGTGAGTGGCGATGGTCAGTCCGCTTTCTCATATAGACTCCCATCCTTGTGGAACCATCTTCCTCCCATCCTCTGAAGCGCTCCCTCTCTCTCTTTTCAGTCAAACAGCACTTGTGTCTTCTTCCTCCCGCCCTTGTACTCCTGTTACCTTAACCCCTCACCTGCTATCCTCGCTCCACCCCAACCCTAGAGGTGAACCTCCGCTCTCCCTCCTAAGTCCCCCTCTTCCTAAACTCTGTTGTAATGCTTTGCCTTGTATATACTGTACATACTTATACACACTGAAGTTTCATCTAGTTTGCCAAGCCCTGTCTTTTTTTTTTAATCAACTGTGTACCTGTAATATTTCGCCCAACCCTAGAGGTGAGACACTGTTCTCCTTCCAAATGTCCCTCCTCCTTATACTCCAGTCAAAATGTATTGCCTTGTAAATACTGTATAATAATATTGCACTGAAGTTCATCTATTTTTTGCCAAGTAATGTCCTAGTGTAACAATCTGTGTATATGACATTCTTGTACTTTGTTTCCTTTTATCCTGTCCCCGGGTCACACCTGAAAATGAACCTTGGCTCAGTGTGCCTTTCCCGGTTACCAAAAGTTAAAATAAATAAAAATAAAAATAAATTGTCCGTTTGGAGAAAATGAAAATAAAACAGGTGGCTGGGGTTTTTGTTTCTTTTTAGAAAAGCTGTTGTACCACAAAACAACAATTCTATGACCTTTGAACTACAGTACAATAGCCTTTTAGTTACGATGGAAATCCATGCACAAGGGGTAACAATATATTATAGATAGTTTTTACTACTAAGAAGTGGGAAAAGACGTGGATATAAGTGCCTAGTACTAGTATGATCCTTAGTATGAAATACTTCACATTTTATTAATTGTTTAGTCAGTGGGTTTTTTGCTAATATCCGCTATCCACTCTAAAAATAACATACAGATCAATGGTGTATAACAAGTGTGAGTTCCCATCTCAGGAATTTTTGGGGACTTAAATCCAGAACACCGGACCAGAATGGGACCAAAATGGTAAAGTAGACCAGCCAGACCAGGAGCAACTTCAATGGTCTGGCTGTTCCAACTGGACCAGTACAGTCTGGATTTTGTCTAGGGTGAGGGTGGAGAGTCAGATACTGAAACCAGGTGGGTGTTGGGGAACTTAACATCGAACGGGGATAGCAGGAGGCTGAAACTGGGCTGGAGGGGACAGACCAGGAGCAACCTGCACAATCTCACTGTTCTGACCATACCAGTAGATCTAGATTTCATCAAGGGTGAGGGTATGGGAGAAATCTAGACCATGGGACCTGGACCAGACCCTTTACTGTTTTAGACTAGTCTGAGTTTAGTAACCCAGATTTCACCCATACCCACCACCCTACAAGAAATCTGAACCAGCTGGAATGGATGAACTAAAACAGTAAAAAATGGAGTGATCTGGCCAGAAAAGTCAGACCATACAAGTTGGTCCCAGTCCGGCTGGACCAGCCAGTCTGATTTTTACCATCTTGGTCCAGTCCAGGTCCAGCAGTCCTGATTGCACCCATACATGGATTTGTGTGGCCTCCTAGATCACTTGAGCGTTGCTCTCGTTGTTTAATATGCCACAAGGATCCCAGCAATGGGAACACACCACTAAACAGTTGTAAAATGGCACATTTCTGCGAAGCTTGATGTTTGTTCAATAAACTACTGGACATAGGAAGCAGAAGGAACAAAAATAATGTTTTTTTTTTTTAAAATGCTTTGCTGTTAGTTTAAGAGTTTACTGGCAGGGTTTCAGTTCACAGTTTTCAGCGGAAATACAACAGACAATATTTCAGCAGATTTCAGTAGGAAGTATTCTCGTTTGTTTGTGTGCGTGTTGGGGGGGGCAACTAAAGGTCACAAAAAGTTAAAGTTAGAATGGAAAGGACAACAATTCCACGGAGTCAATTTTCAAATTTTTTTCTACGTTTATTACTTTTCAAAAAAAAAAAAAACAAGTCTGTGTAAGACCTGTCAACCGCCAGGAGAACTAGAAACGTAAAAACTGAACGCTGCAAAGTAATGGGGGTGGTCTTAAAATACTGAAAATGTATCTGTTGGCTGCACACCCTTTTCAAAAGAATCCCAAGTTACTTAAGCAATATACCACAAGAAGGTGTGGGTGATAGCAGGATTTAACCACAGGTGGTGTGTTGCAACACACCACCCGTGAGTAAATCCTGGCATCACCCACACCCTCTCGTGGTATATTGCAATTATACAATTAGGATTTTTTTTAATTAAATATTTGTATTACAGGTTTTATTGATTGTTAGGACAACAATTGATATAGTGATGTATAGGTGCCAGTTCTGATGGAGTTGCAGAGGTTGGCTGCTCGAACGCTCGAGCAGAGGTGTCAGGTAAGTCCTGAGGAGAGTTTTCAGACATTCTTGTTCGTGGAAAGCTGTTTGGAATGTTAGAAAATATTTAATCAAGCTCTGTCTCATCTATGGCATGGCAGAAGCGTTCCATTTTGGTTTTTTTAAATTTACCATGGTTGGTAGGTACGGTATGGAAGATGGCAGCACACGGGTTTGATGTTGGGCGTTGGATGGATTTTGAGTGGGTATAGGGCATGGGGGTGCAGCTGGCACTTTTTCCTGTTGGGTACTAGCAGGATTTACACACTGTAAATCCTGCTAGATAGCCAATAAGGAGCCAACTTTTTTTTGTGCTGTTTAAGCAATATACCACAAGAGGCTGTGGGTGATGCCAGGATTTACCCATGCCTGGTGTGTTGTTCAGTCACGCAGCGCAGCTGAATTACCAACACACCAAAAGTGGGAAGATCCTGGCATCACTCACAGTCTCGAGTGGGATATTGCTATTAAACAATTGGTAATTGTGAAGATGGAATCAGAAAACTTTGTTTTTTAAATTATTCATTTATTACTGTGGTGGAAAAAAATAGTGCTGCTAAGTTGCAGGCTGTAGGAAGTGCAGAGAGACGTACAGTAAAGTGCTGCATCAGGACCGAGGAGATGGGGACACATTCTCAGCTTAGAGAACGAGTCTGACAAGTTTCAGAAAACTGGGACCAGCTTCTTTATAGGAATGGCTTGTTTTGTGCAGAAAACTTGTGGAAATCCAATATTTTTTAAGTGGGACTTGTCAGTTGGACTGGTTGGGGAACTGTAGTGAAGTGGAACCAGACGGGGAAAAAAATTTCATGTGAGCCGGTGGAAGCAGATGTCAGGTAAGATTTGTGATGTTTTCTTTGGGCTGAGCGGGTCCTATGTGACTTTCTGGAGTTTTTCTGTGCAGTTCTGGCTGTGTTCTGTTGTGCACTTAAGTGGAAGAAGCAGTTGATTTTAGGTTTTGAATTTCGCAGTTAGCAGGTGGGTGAACATGGTGGCTGCTAGTTGTTAGTGGGCAGTAGGTTACTAGTGTAGGGGCGAGGAATTTTTCATGTTGGCGGTGTCTGAGCGATACCCGGTGGGCAACAGATGAGGATGGCTGGTACCAGCACTTCTTCCAGTGGGGTCATACCACAATTTACACGTTGTAAATCTTGGTAGCCAGCCAATCACAAGCCAGGATTTAACTTGCCTATTGTATAATGTATAGTATCCCATAACTATGAGTAGTTCCCCTACCTAGTCTGCATTGACAACAACCACCAGTATAAAGGTAGAGGCGCTGCAATGTATGTGTTCAGGGCTGCCTAAAGTACAAAGGAGCTGGTGCTAACACAGTCCCTGATAAAGTTGCACTGACTGAACACTTCATTTGCGTAGAATTCAGTTGGGATCATGGGGGTATCCTGAGAAATAGAAGACAGACCACCACAACAATATTAAAAAATACAGACATCAGTGTCAGGGGTAGTCGAGTGTTTTTTTTTTTCTGGAGTAGGTCACACTGACACTATCCCAATTAATTGTATCTTTCCCCTCACACAGCAGCTAAGAAGTGAAGCTGTCTCAGGTTTACTGTAACTACTAAGTTAAACTCGTTCCAGGCATCCTGACAAATCAGTCTTAAGGTACTGCTACGCTCCCATCCCCCACAACGTAGGCAGGTAACTCTTAAGAACTACTGTCCTCTCTTTAGTTAAAAACCACAGCTTGCCACTAGACAGCTCAGGAAATAAAATGAGCAATCAGTTATGGATATGAAATCTGAAAGAGAAGTCCACTCTGGTTTTTGCCTTACCTGGCTGTCGTTCTTGTCAGAAAGGCACTGAAAGGGTTCCGAGGGACAGGGAACGACGAACAAAGCTGCAGAGGGCACCCCGAGAGCCGGCCGGGTGACTTCTTGTCCTACCCACCTTCCGACCCCATTGATCATCAGCTGAGTGCCAGAGGCTCCGAGACCGAGAAGGGCCGGCGGAACCACTCACTGCACGGAAGGGGGAGTCTCTCAGTGCGACTGCGGCTTAGAAACGAGTTACTGTCTCACATAACAATAAATATCACCTCACCTATACTAAAACACATAAAGTGTGCCAGGTGTTCTGTCCTCTCATTTTTGTATTGTGTTTACAGTTTTTTTGTAAAGGCAATGTCTAGATGCCACCCCCCTGAGATAGTGGTCAAGTCCTGAGGATTTCGCTCCGGGTTTACATCGGAGTAACTCCGTATTGTTCTGGGCTGCTGCAGTGTACTCTATGGCCAACCTACTGAGCAGATGGCTACGTTAATGTAGTCAGAGTCGGCAGCAGGACGTTTGATTGAGGGGACACCATTTACTGCCGATGGCCATACCTCTCAACCTCCTGCCTCACAAATCAGGGACAAAGGACCAAAATCAGGGACACATTTTCACAATTAGTGATAGCCTCTCAGAAAGCTGGTAGACTAGGTGGCTTAGTGTAAACTGCATTTTCTAAGGAAGAACAAGTCTGTAGCTTTAATATTTGACATTATTTTGTGCTTACAGCTCCCATTGTTTGCTCAAGGGAACACATGTTTTTCGGGGAGACAGCGTAGCGTAACATTTTAAGGCAAAATCGGGGACATCCCTGAAAATGAGGGACAGTTGAGAGGTATGTGGCTGGCTGGGGCAGCACCCGTTGCTAGATACTATAGCCAGGTCCGGCGAGCCACCGCCTGAACAAACCGAAAACGGCAGCGGAACCGGGACGGCGTGGTGTCACCCGAAGAATGGGAAAACCGCGGGATTGTAGGGTTACCGGTAACCGGGCATAGTGAACCCCCTTTTTAAGAAGTCCAAAGTGGGGCATGCCATACTGAAACAGGATTATTCGCAGGACGCAACAACTTTCTTTTATCTAAATAATCGGCATTAAGAATAATTGTTTTATTTAATTGTACATTGTTCCTTAGTTCAAGATATTTTAGCTACGGTATCGCAGTTTTCTGCAATTTCGACAGAAAGATAATATACGTACACGTTTTATTTTTAGCATTTTTATCGTGTTTTTGGCGAGGCAGCCGCCCAACCCAGTCATATCCTGAAGAAAACAGGACAGGTGGCAACCCTAGATTTAACTTCTAGTACAACGACGGGAACACTTCGACACCCACCGAAGCTGGGCGAAGTAAATGTGTAGTGAAACCCTACACCTGCTGTGACTTCGCCTGCGATCCCCGGTGAAAATGATAAATATCCATCAAAGGGATGCTTTTTAGATGTACTTCAGATACTGGTAATTTGGAGTTCGTGCCCCGCAGTATAGGGCCTCTGAGGGAAAGGGCAGGATACTTCGCACATGCGGGGATGGTCGGGTAATAAGAAATAACCAGGCAAGGTACATTAATCTTGGAGGCACTGTTCGCGCTGTCGCTGAGGTTGGCTGTAAACAAGTTTCTAGGTTTAACCATTGTTGTGTGCATTGCCAGGGGCGACCGTTCAGCAGTGCCCAGTTTCCCGTTCCTTCCGTGTTGGGCGGTTATCCCAGCCCATGTTTCTGACACACGGGCGCCCCCTGCTGACCTTGTGGGCAACAGATGAGGTTGGTTAGCAGAGTTTGCGGCAGGTGATGCCTTTTGTAATCCCAACATCCTGCAGATAACTCTGGACAGCTGTTCAGTAAGCCTTCAGACTTTAAGGACCACACCTCTTCCCTCCTCAGGTAGCAGCCTAAGCCAGATCTGTATGGCCCTTGTAGAAAAAAAAAATACAACAAATATGTTGCAGGTGATACCTTTTATTGGACTAACAAAATTATTTTTAAGACTAGCTATGGAGAGGTGAAACTCTCTTCCTCAAGTCAAAAGTGAAAACAGCTGAGCAGTATGACAGCTATAAAGGTTGGATGTGGATTCAAAACCTAGATTAGCAGTTTACAGATCAAAGCATTGCGGTCAATTTGCACCTCTTACAAACAGGAAGACTAATTTTCACTGGAGTGTGTCTGTTGGAGAGATCAGCTTATAAAATCAAAAGGCTGCCTAATTTTACTCTGATTCTGGACCATTAATTAACATTTCTAAAAAAAAGTCAAGGCATAAAGAAAATACATACCATTGTCTTAAGAAGTTACCTGTTAAAAAAGCCAGAGGGTGCTGATATGGGGGTTTAAAAAGAAACTCAGAAGCACTGCTTTAAGCATAATTACTGGTAGTGTATTAAAAAACCAACATCTTTATCAAGTCCTTTTTCTTTAGTGTCAAAATATTGCATCATTTTTATTTCAAATGTTTGCCAATCCTGGCTGTTTTTGAAGTGCCGTTTTAACACTCTGACAGTAAAATCACTGGTGGAGTGATCTGGTCTAGAAAAATGGTCCTTGAAAACTGTGTATTGTAGAGGTAGGCAAGCTAGTAATTTTTCACCTAGGGCCAAGCTGGAGCCAAGAAGTCTTCCCTTACGCTATGAGTCAAACCAGAAGCTGAACCATGGCTGTTGCAGGCTGTCCTATATGTACTGCATAACGCAAAATATCAGCGTAGCCAAATTTCCGCGCGGTCTGGATCTCGAGACTAATTGGCGTTACCGTATATTAGTGCTTCGGCAGTGATTTTTGGAACATGGAAGTCAGCTGTCAATTGCACACAAATAGATGCCTGTGTTCATTGCTGTTTGTGTGTCTGACAAGATAAATGACGGGCGAGCGAGGGCAGGGCAGGGAATCGGCAAGAGGTACGGAAGAAGCTGGTGATACAGTAGATGATGGGGAAGGGGTGAGTTGCAAAGGTAGCTGGGACGGAGAACCAAGAGAGCGGCTTGATTCTAGCTGATTGGGGGGATTGGAACAAGGACTAGGGCAGGGATAGTATGAGCAAGTGAGGGCAGGGTATCAGCGAGAGGCACAGTGAACCTGTGGAGGGGGTAGTACAGGGATTCAGATGAGCGAGCGAGGGCAGAGCATCGGCAAGAGGTACAGTGAACCTCTCAGAGTTGCAGCTGTTCAAATTGTGGAGGGGGTAGTACAGGGATTCAGATGGAGAGGATATACAGTAAGCCCTGTATAAAGCCAAGATAAATGATGAGTGAGGGCAAGGCAGGGAATCGGCGAGAGGTACGGAAGAAGCTGGTGATACAGTAAGCAATATAACGTCATATAACTTCATGAGAATGGTTACTGTTTTGCTGTGTGACAGAACAAATTTAATGCTGTCATTTTGGTTGCCATTAGTTGTGCTCTGATGCGGTTTAACACGTATCTAGAAGTGCAACACACTATTTTTCTCTTTCAGACAATGTTAGCTGTCAAAGTATTTCCGTGGTCGAATAGCTATTAGCGGATATAGCGAATATTTTTTGTCAGCTAAAATAAGGGGTTATACAGTATATATGGCTAGTGCTGGGTGTCTCCTTCTGAGTAAGAGGGAGGCAGTGTAGTGGTTAAGTGCAACAAGCTACAAACTTGGAGACCTGGGTTTGAGTCCCACAGCCACCACTTGCTTACTGTGTGACTGTGAGAAAGTCACTTACCTTCCCTGTTTTCCCAGGACGCAACTGGAAATAAGCCTTGGCTTAGTGTGTCTTTCCAGGCTAAAAATGGTAAAATAAATATGAACTGAGGATCGTAAATGGCAGATTCTGATTGGCCGAGAGCTCTTTGAAGCTGTGATGATATCTGGCTACATCATCATGGCTTAAAAAAAGTTCCAGCGCCACCAGCATCCTTGCTCTGTACTGTCTCAAAACATTTTTTTCAAAATGGTCTCCTACACCACCCAAAAACTGATTCATAAAACGTTTTAAAATCTGTTTATTTTTTTTATTTATAAAACTTCAAACTCAGTTTGTAATAGCAATAAGTCACTCCAGGGTGTGGTATATCATGGGATATCATCACTTCTCAGGTGGTTGGATGCAGTCTGCCTGCGGCCTTGTGCCCAACCACCCATGGCATGATGATATTCCATGATATACCACACCCTGTCGTGCCTTATTGCTTAATTATACAATGGCTTGAAAAATACTGTTTCCTGATTGGCTCTTCTGACATGATTTACACATTGTAAATCATGCTATCACCCAACAGGAAAGAGTGCCTGCCAGTCAGCCTCCCTCATGTAATGCCAACCGAGTATCACTACAACCCTGCAGACATAGAAACTACTCACCACTATACTGGTCCCTTGCTAAACTGCACAGCGCAAAAAAGTGATCGCTACCTTACGGCAATGTCAGTTTCGTCCCTGCGATCTCCATATCTGTTCTGAACCCTGCCATATTAATGTCCCGCTAAAAAAAACAATATCAAAGTGGGACTAAAACAAGCACAACAGCTTGTAAGACAAACTGGTCTGTACCTTACTGTGTATCTATTGTCACAAGCGTGAAACAGAGAGAACACGTATGGGAAGACTGTTTTGCGCTGCTGTCTCTCGTGCTGTCTCTCTCACAGCCCATAAAGCACAGAAGACCCATCCAAGTTTAATTTAAAAACATAAAAGCAACTTCGTTAAATTGACCCCAAACCAACTCTCTGACCCATTGCAACAGTTGCTTGCACCCACCTCACCTATCCGATCATTATTTTTTCTTCAACAGAGGGCAGAGGGTGAGGGGTGGCTATGTACATTAGGGCATAGAAATTGCTGGGGTAGAAGAGGCAGAGGGAAATGTGGAGGCCTTATGGGTCACCTTACGAACCCCGGCAGAAGGTAAGGTCAAACTGGGTGTAGTATATAGGCCCTTCGGAATGGGTGATGTTCTGGAGGATGGGTTGCTGGACAACAGTATTGCCCAGTGCGGACCAATAGGGGAGAGATTGGTGCTGATGGGGGGCTTTAATATGCCAGGTACAAACTGGGGAACCATGTCCAAGGTCAGGGTTTTAAATAATTGATTAGCAGTTTTTTTCTTCGGACAATGCTAACTGTACAGAAAGTATTTATATAGGTTTTCTAGAAGTGTTATGTTTGTTAAACACAGTGAGGCAAGTGCTATGCATTTTCACAATATTTTAGCTCTTTTATGAGCAAAACGCTAATCCATTTTAGGCGTTAAATAAATCCCTGAAGGTGGCCAAGGAGCAGAGGCTGCTGGATGGCTTCCAGGATGTGTTCTTAACACAGTATGTGATGGAGCCCACGAGGGAGGGACATGTCTTGGACATGGTTCTGGTGGATAGGGAACTGGTAAAGGACCTGGTTGTAGAGGATCCCCTGACTGGGAGTGACCAGAATACTGTCTGGTTTCAAATTAGCATGGGGGGGAAGGGGGGAGATCTAGGACACTGGCAGTGGATTTCAGGGGAGCAGACTTTATGGGCATGGGAAATATTCTCAAGGATCACTTGAAGGGGATTTCAGCAATGACAGACATGGGAAAGAGATGGGAGGTCATAAAAAGGAGACTTCATGAGGCAGTCAGGACCTGTGCTAAGGTGAAGCATAAGGGAGCAAGGTCACATAAACCGTGCTGCAGGCCAGTGAAGTTCAGGTTGCGGTCAGGGAGAAGAAGGCTGCCTACAAAAAATACAAAACATCGAGAGGGGAAAGGAACATGGAAACGTACCGTCTTGCATCTAGAAAAGTCACCTGGATCCAGTCCAGTCCAGTAAAGAGCAGCGGCTGGCACGTGATTTGGGAAGGGGGAAAGGGGGTTTTCTGGTACATAGGCGAGTGGAGGAAAACTAAGGGCCAGCTTGGCAGATTGAGGTCAGATGGTGGGTTGGTGGATGAGGCGAGGGAGCAGGCAGAGGTGTTAAACGAGTACTTCGCCTCGGTGTTCACTAGGGAGGGGGATGGGATATTTACAAAGCAAGGCACAAGGGAGAGAAGCGGTAGTGCGTGGGATTGGGGGACAACAGAAATGGAGCATTAGGGAGGGGGAGGCACCCCTGGGGTAACACACCAAGCCAAGGATGGAAAGGCCAACAGGGGGGGGGGGGCGGATGATGCTGTCCCCACCGAAAGGGTGTGGCAAGCCCTTAAGGCCGTGAAAAAAGATAAATCTCCTGGGCCGGATGGCATTCATCCAAAAGTGCTCTGGGAGTTGGCGCACGTACTGGCTGCACCCCTGGCGGAGCTGCGTGAGGTGCATGTGTTGCCAATCCACAAAGGGGGGTCGAGGGAAGTACCAGGTAACTATAGACCCATCAGTTTGACCTCGGTGGTGGGCAAATTAATGGAGCGTATACTGAAGGAACGATTGGAGGTGTTCTTGGAGGAGGAGGAGGAGGAGGAAGGGCTGGATAGTCAACAACATGGGTTTGTGCCAGGTAGATTATGTCAAACCAACCTTGTGAAGTTCTATGAATGGGTAACATCGGAACTGGACAGGGGGAAGCCATTGGATGTTCTATTCTTGGACTTCAGCAAGGCGTTTGACTCGGTCCCCCACAATGGACTGTTGGAGAAACTGACGGGGTTGGGAGTGGGCCCACTGATGGTCAGATGGATAGGAAACTTGCTAGCTGGATGCACAAATAGAGTAGTGGTCGGTGGGGAGCTCTCGAACCCTAGAGAGGTCGGTAGTGGGGTACCACAGGGCTCGGTCCTAGGTCCGATCCTGTTTAATGCATACATATCTGACATCAGGGTGAACATAGGGTGTGAGATGAGTCTCTTCGCTGACGACTCCAAGATGGGAGCCATAGTTGAGGGGAAGAGGGGAGGTTGGCCCTGCAAGGGAACTTGGACACCCTGGAAAGGTGGGCTCACACATGGAAATTAAATTTCAATACCACCAAGTGCAATACATCTTGGGCGGGGAAACCCTAAACACAGGTGCACCCTGGGAGGGGAGGCGCTGGAGGCCTCATCTGGGGAAAAAGACCTAGGGGTTCAGGTAGATGCATGTATGAATAACTCTGAGCAGTGCAGGAGAGCGGCTAGCAAAGCAAACAGGATGGGATGCATTGTAAGGGGGATCACGTCTAGGAGCAGGGAAGTGATTCTGCCACTGTACAATGGACTGGTTAGACCACACCTCGAGTACTGTGTACAGTACTGGAGACCACACTTGAAGAGGGACATACAGCTTCTGGAGAGGGTACAGAGGAGGGCTACCAGGATGATTCCAGGCCTGGGGGAGTTAACGTATGAGGACAGACTTGAGGAGCTCGGCCTGTTTTTGTTGGAGGAGAGGAGAGATGGGGGACATGATTGAGGTCTTCAAGTACCTCAAGGGAATATATAGGGTAAACATGGAGGGGATCGTTAGGCTAAGGGCGGAGGTATCACCAGAGGCATGGTTTGAAGTTGGAAGGTGGAAGGATGGGGGAGAGGAGGTTTTCCCTGAGAGGGCGGTGGCTCCTTGGAACGTACTGCCTGGTGAGCCGGTCCAGATTTCCACGGTGGAGGGCTTCAAGAGAGGGTGGGACAGATATAGAAAGGGGATATATCGGAACACGGGGGGGGGGGCCCTCGGTTCCCAACATGGGATCTGAGGTTCGAGCAGACTCGATAGACCGGAAGGCCTAATCTGCTGGCAATTAGTTAGTTGTTCAGCTCCATTTTGAATTCCCTGCAGAGTCATCAGTTCACTCCCCTAAAGCAGTTTTCCCATTCACAGAAAGAAAAACAATCGGACAAGTCAGACCCTCATCACCACAAAAGTCAACCCGGCAAAGTGAAACAACTGGACTATTTTTTTTAGGTGTAACAATAAATTTAGCACTAATCATTTAAGATGCAAAGAAATTAATTTTGTTTCTTTATTTTTTGATAAAAAAAATTAAGGGGTCATTGCATAATCGCAATATACCACAAGACGGTGTGGGTGATTACAGGATTTACCCATGCCTGGTACGGTTTCCTCACTCGGATTCTGGCCTCGTAAACAAACCACCACTCCAGGCATGGATAAATCCTGCCATCACATGGTATATTGCTTAAATAAAAGAGTGTTATATTGCCCTGTTTGAGCATGAGGACTGTGAAGTGAAGAAGTAGCTCTGTGAGCCCTAAACAGCACAAGATAACATTCTTCTCACTAAGAAACACCTAGTTGAACAACTAACTAACTGCTCGAAAAAAAGGCCCCACACCTCATCCAGACAGTCCGCAGTATTTAGGTCTCCTGGGCTGGCCCTGAAGCCACTTATAGGCTGGGAGGGGAGTTGCTAGCAGTCACAAAGGAAGAAAGAGACTTGGGCATCATCATCACTGATGACCTAAAATCATCCAAGCAGACCTCTAAAGCAGTAGGTAAGGCTAGGGGGGTGTTAGGGTGTATTAGTAGGGGTATCACAAGTCGTAAGAGGGAGGTAATAATCCCTCTGTACAAGACATTGGTTAGGCCCCATCTGGAGTACTGCGTGCAGTATTGGAGGCCACACCTTCACAAGGACATTAACCAAATTGAGGCAGTCCAGAAGGCAACCAAAATGGTGCAGGGACTGCATCAGAAGACATATGAGGACAGATTAACGGAGCTCAATATGTATACCCTTGAGCAAAGGAGGGAGAGAGGTGATATGATCGAGGCATTCAAACACCTTAAGAGGCATAAACAAGGTGAAAGAGTCTAACATGTTTAAATATAAGAAAATAGCAGGACAAGAGGACACAGCATGAGATTAGAGGGAGGCCGATTAAGGGGAATGTGAGGAAATTCTTTTCACAGAAAGGGTAGTGGATGCATGGAATGGCTTACCACAAGAAGTGGTGGCTATGAATACAGTGCAGGGCTTCAAACAGGCATGGGATAGGCATAAGGGAGCAATACAAATGACTATGAATAGATAGGTCACTGACAGAGCAAAGGCCGATGGCACATTTATAAGGTAGAAAAAGAAATGGGCAGACTGGATGGGCCTTGCGGTCCTTATCTGCCGTCAACTTCTATGTTTCTATGTTAGTACTAGGCTTATAAACATATTATAAATCGAAAGAAACCTAGAATTTGGTGGCAAAAAAAGGCCTCACACCTCATCCAGACAGTCTGCCCTATTTAGGTCTCCTGGGCTGGCCCTAGTGACCATTCTTTTGCCTTGTACTCCTTACTGTTTTTCCACCCCTCCCACCCTTGTTTAAACTCCATCACTGTTTTGGCAGCTAGCACTTCCTGTACCAGTTCGTTCGATCTGTCCACCACTCTCTCCATGAAAAATTGCTTACAGGCATCCTTCTTGAATCCCCCACACTCACCCCCACCAGTTCTAATGAATTCCCTACATGCTTGTGTTTGTGTTTAAGACCAATAGTTCTTTGTGTGACACCCTGTTTATCCCATGTAGGTACTGGTACATCTCTGTCATGTCCCCCTCTCTCTCCTAGTCTGCAGGGTGTACACACTGATGTCCTCTCTCTCCCCCTCCTAGTCTGCAGGGTGTACACACTGATGTCCCCCTCTCCCTCCTAGTCTGCAGGGTGTACACACTGATGTCCCCCCCTCCTAGTCTGCAGGGTGTACACACTGATGTCCCCCCCCCCGCCTCCTAGTCTGCAGGGTGTACACGCTGATGTCCCCCTCTCCATCCTAGTCTGCAGGGTGTACATGATGATGTCCCCCCTCCCTCCTAGTCTGCAGGGTGTACACATTGATGTCCCCCCCCTGGAATGTGTAGTACAGTACGGGCTGCACGCCCATTGGCTCACGCTTTTGACCAATGGGCGTACATAGAAACATAGAATTTGACGGCAGATAAGGACCGCTTGGCCCACCCAGTCTGCCCATTTCCCTACCTGATGGATAAGCTGCAGGTCCTAGTTAACCAGCAGCCTACTTCTTCCTACCCCCACCCCGTAGAATTGCCTTTATGACTGTCCCACGATGCTTGAATTCCACCACTGTTTTTGACTCCACAACCTCCTCTGAAGGCCGCTCCATACATCCACAACCCTCTCTGTGAAAAATACTTCCTAAATTACCTCTGAGCACTTCTTCTATCTTCAAATTGTGCCCCTTGTTCTTGCACACCTCTTTTTGAAAGATGCTACCTCTTGGACGTTGTTGATTCCCTTTGAGGTACTTGAAAGTTTCTATCATGTCTCCCCTCTCCCTCCTTTCCTCGAGGCTATACATATTAAGCTCCTTAAGTCTCTCTTCATATGTCTTCCGGTGCAGACCCTGCACCATTTTAGTTGCCCTCCTCTGCACAGCTTCCATCCTGTCTGTGTCTTTGCGGAGATTGGGTCTCCAGAACTGCACGCAGTACTCCAGATGGGGTCTCACTAGCTGTCTGTACAGAGGAATAATAACTTCCTGTTTTCTATTGGTGATGCCTCTTCCTATGCATCCCAGTATCCCCCCAGCCCTCCTTGCTGCCCTCTCACATTGCTTGCCCACCTTAGGTCATCTGATATGACTACCCCAGGTCCCTTTCCATTTTGTTGTTGTTAGTATCCCACCCCATTGTGTACTCTTCCACTGGGTTTTGTTTCCAGGTGCATTACCTTGCACTTCTTAGCATTGAATCTAAGCTGCCATACATTTGACCATTCTTCTAACCTTGCCAAGTCCCTTCTCATCCTTTCCACCCCACCTTGTGCATTAACTCTGTTGCAGATCTTTGTGTCATCTGCAAAGAGACATACTTTTCTTCCAGTCCCTCTGCAATGTCGCTTATAAAGACATTGAAGAGGACCAGTCCTAATACTGAACCCTGCAGTACCCACTACTAACCCCCTTTTTCAGAGTGGACTCCATTTACTATTACTCTCTGTGTCCTATTCTCCAGCCAATTCTTTACCCAGGCTGTCATCTTGGGACCCACTCCCAGGCTGGCTAACTTGTATATTAATCTTTTGTGTGGGACTGTGTCAAATGCCTTGCTAAAGTCTAGGTAGGCCATGTCCACAGCCCCTCCCTGATCAACTACTTTGGTCACCCAGTCAAAGAAATCTATCAGATTTGTCTGGCATGACCTTCCTGCTGTGAATCCATGCTGCCTTGGGTCCTGTGCCCCTCTGGCCTCTACATACTCAACAATTCTTTCCTTCAGAAGTGATTCCATCATTTTCCCTACCACTGAGGTTAAACTAACAGGTCTGTAGTTTCCTGCTTCTGCCTTGCTCCCACTTTTGTGAAGGGGAATCACATCTGCTCTCCTCCAGTCCTCGGGTACCACCCATCCTCCCATGATTTGTTAAAGAGGGTAGTCAGTGGTGTCACTAGTTCTACCCTAGTTCTTTAGAATTCTGGGATGAATCCCATCAGGCCCCATTGCTTTGTCCACCTTTAGTTTTAAGAGTTCTTTCGAACCCTTTCTTCTGTAAATGGGCTGGTATCAACTTCTGTATCCAGAGTGTTTCTACTGTTTGTTTTAGGTACTTCCCTCTTCCTTTGTAAATACTGAGCAAAAATATTTGTTTAGTATCTCTGCCTTTCACAGTCACCCTCTGCCCACCCTCCTCCCCTTTACTAAGCCTCACTATCCCTCCTTGGTCTTACTTGCTCCTGATGTACCTATAAAAGGTTTTATCCCTTCTTAACTGAGTTGGCTATCTTTTCCTCGGTTTGGGCCTTTGCTGTTTTGACTGCCTTCCCAGCTTCCTTTTGCTTTAACTGATACAGTTCTCTGTCCTGTTCCTTCTGTGATTGCTTGTACTTCCTGAATGCTTTCTTTCTCTTGAACCTTCACTGCCACTTCTTTGAGAACCATAGTGGTTTCTTACCTCGCCTGTTTTATTTATTTGCTTTACACAAAGGCTTGTTACCTCTGTGATGGCAGTTTTATTATTCCCATTGTTCTTCCACCCCTCCTTCCTGCCCATTTGCTAGTGCATTCCTTAGGCACTCACCCATTTTGACAAAGTCAGCCCTCCTAAAATCCAGTACCTTTGTCTTTGTATGGCTTGACTCTATTGCTGTGTTTATTGTGAACCATACTGTTCGATGGTCGCTAGTTCCCAGATGGCTACCCACTTCTACATCTGTGATCCTCGCCTCATCTCCATTTGAGATGCAGCCCTACCTACGGTGTCAGTTGGCAGGCGGGTGGGGTGCTGCCGCCAGCAAGCTGATCGGGGTGGGGAATGGGGCGGTGGGACTCAGTGGGCGGTGGGAGGGGGTACCACTAGACCACCAGGGATATTGGACATTTATTTTTTTTATTGCAAATGCCTGCGATCAGGCGGTCAGCGGTCCACTGGACCACCAGGGATATTGGAATCAATTCTTATTATTAATACTTAAGCCCATGATCGGGCAGTCAGCAGTTCACTGGACCACCAGGGATATTGGAATCAATTCATTTTACTAATACTTAAGCCTGCGATCGGGCAGTCAGTGGTCCACTGGACCACCAGGGATATTGGATGTAATTCTTTTATTTAATTACAAATGCCCGCGATCGGGCAGACAGCAGTCCCCGGACCACCAGGGATATAGAGATTCTTTTATATTACAAATGCCCGCGATTGGGCATGGGGTGGCGCCGCCAGGTGCAGCTGGAGCTCGGGTGGCCACCCACAGGTGGCAGCTGCCGTGTTGCACCTTGCAATGCGGCAGCTCACCTGTGGGTGGCCATCCGTTGTTCCTTTTTTTGATCAACTTTGGCTGGCGCAGGAAGTGGTGCATGCATGGTCTGCACATCCCGGGCTGAATATCGGGCTGTACAGAGTATGCATGGCACGCCCCCACCTGCACCTGCCATATTACTGATGCTCTCCGGCATCAGGTTTGTGCCGTGCAGTTTCCTTTTGAATATAGCGCCGGCGCATCAGTGGGTTGCACATGGCGCAACACTGTTGCGCCATGCACAACCCTTTTGAATATCTGGGCCATAGTGTCCATCGAGGGAAAAGAAACAGACCCAAGTAAAGTTGAGGCCTTGACCATCTGGCCACAGCCCCACAATTTAAAAGAACTGCAAAGATTCCTGGGATTCTGTGGTTACTAGCGCCGGTTTATAAAGGACTATTCAAGGGTGATTCTCCTTAATCTTACTCAAGGTTACCCTCCTACTAACAAAAAATATAAGAGGTCGGCTTCCCCTGAGGCTGAGAGAGTGTATTTCCGTCCCAATTAAGTTTTTGGAGCACAGTGGACACCTGATTGTGAAGCTGCTTTTCATGAGATTATATATCAACTTACCCATGATCCTGTCTTTGCCTATGTAGATCCGGCAAAACCCTATGTCCTACACACTGATGCTAGCCTGCAAGGTTTGGGGTCTGTGTTGTACCAAGAGCACGAGAGTGGTCTGAGACCAGTGGCCTTTGCCAGCAGAAGTCTGACCCCATCTGAAAACTATTCTGTACATAAGTTAGAGTTCCTAGCTTTGAAGTGGGCCATTGTTGACCAATTCCATGAGTACTAGTATGGGGCTCAGATACTGGTAAAACTGATAATAATCCTCTGACCTATGTGCAGACTTCAGCCAAGTTGGATGCTACGGGCCATAGGTGGTTTTCTGCATTATCTACATATGATTACGCTGTTGAATACAGAGCAGGCCTGAACCACATAGATGCTGATGCTCTCTCCCGAAGGCCTGTTTCCCGGAATGACTGGGTCAGACTGTCAGAACCTGATATTTGAGCACTCTGCCAAAAGTTTGACAGGGAGGAACAAATGTCCACGGACGCAGTGGACTGTCTGGTGGATTGTTTAGGGCCCTCTGAAAATTGCATACCTGCTGCTTATTGCCACTTTTCTGCATTAGATATTGGTGCACTGCCTCAGCTCAACCATTACAGTCTTCAGCGGGCTCAGTCCCAAGATCCTATGATCAGATCAGCTCTAGAGGCCCTCTACGCAGGGAAAGATGTGTCCAAGTTGCGCTCCACTGATTTGAGAACTGCATTGTTATACAAGGAAGGTCCTAAGCTGAAACTGATTAATCGACTGCTGTACAGAGAAGCAGTGGACAGAGGGGGACAAGTAGACAGTTAGTTTTGCCTACTGCTTTCAGAGACTTGGTATTGAGGTTCCTACACAACCACATGGGGCACCTTGGTATAGACAGAACACTTGATTTGGTGAGGTCCAGATTCTGTTGGCCTTAGATGAGGGCTGATGTTGAGCAACACATTCAAACTTGTAGTCGATGCTTACAGAGGAAAGCCTTGCCCCAGAGGGCTGCCCCCTTGTTAACATCACCACCAGCACCCCCATGGAGCTGGTTTGTGTTGACTTTCTGAGTTTGGAGCCGGATCAAAGAAATATTAGTAATGTGCTGGTGGTCACTGACCATTTTACGAGGGATGCTCAAGCTTTCCCCACTAAGGACCAGGAGGCATCCACCATGGCAAAAGTACTAGTAGAAAAGTTTTTTGTTCACTATGGGGCTCCGCAAAGAATCCATTCTGACCAAGGGAGAGACTTTGAGAGTCGTTTGGTCAAAGAGATGCTTTCTCTGTGGGGAGTGTGAAAATCCAGACCCACCCCTTACAACCCCCAGGGGGACCCACAGCCTCAACGTTTTAACCACACTCTGCTGGACATACTGGGCACTCTTCACCCGAAAGACAAGCCCTGGTGGAGCCAGCAAATTAGCACTTTGGTACATGCCTACAACTGCACTAAAAGTGATGCCACTGGATTCTCCCCCTACTGCCTTATGTTTGGAAGAGAGGCCCGACTACCGGTAGATGTTTGTTTCGGAGTTTCTCCTGATGGGGTTCAAGGTGATTATTATTTACAATATGTGCAAAAGTTAAAGGCCCAGCTAACTCTTGCATACCAACTGGCTGAAACCATGGCTGCCAAAAGAAATCTGGCCAACAAAGAAAGGTATGATAAAAAGGTGAAGGCACAGGAACTCCAGGAGGGAGATCGTGTATTGCTAAGAAATCTGGGACTGCATGGCAAACACAAGATTGCTGACAGATGGCACCATCTCCCTCACATTGTAGTGGGCAAACTGGATGATCTGCCTGTGTACAAAGTAAGGCCTGAAAATAATTCAAAAGCTGTTAAAACAATGCATCAAAATCATTTGCTGCCCATTGGCCAAATATTGATTGAGTCTGAGCCCCCAGAAAGTGGTCCCCCTGGACCAGTGACTAGAGCTGCTGCTAAGCAAAGGCAGTGAAAGTCTGCACCTACAGTTGCTGAGTTAAGGTTTTCTCTACAGCAAACCCCAGTTGAAAATGACTGTCAGTCTACTTCAGAGGAAAGTGAGTGCAACTTTGGATACTACCCTTCTTATGAACTAGATCAGTTGTTGCAAGGTAATCCCCTAGTCAATTATGGAGATGAAGCTGGGCCTTCTGGACTGCCTAAGCCCCCAGCTTTGTCCTTGGAGCCAGTGCTCCCAGAAAGTGAAGTGCAGAGTATCAAGTCTGATGACATGGAATCACTGTGCATGGTGCAACTGCATGAGCTTTCAGAGGAGGAAAATGATGAACTGAGACAGACTGGTGATATACTAGAGCAAGAAGAGTATTTCGAGTGCCCTGATGGTTCACTGCCGGTGTCAGAAAACTCCCCATGCGGGCCAAGTGATGTGACTTCAGAAATGTTGAATTCTGGAGCTGAAAGTGCCCCAAGTTCTAGCCTTGCTACCTGGAAAGAAACTCCCCTGGCAACTAAAGACCATGATGAAAGTGAGGATAAAAGTGCAAAGACTGTAACAGTTCCCCCTAAAAAGACTGGTCAAGCTGTAAACCCTGTAGTGCGCTTAATCTATGATTCCCCAGGGAGGCCTGTAGATTTACCCCTCAACGTGGTCCATAAAGGAGTATGTGTCCCCAAGCTCATTGCCCAAACTGAACATAAGTGCTAACTCCAGGTTAATTGTGTTGCCCTCCAGGTTTGGTGTCCCTGCCCCTGCCCCATCCAGCCCCAAGGTAGCTGATAGGGAAGGCCCCGCCCTCTCTTTAGGTTTCATGTGCAGGAAGTAATGACCTGATTTCAAAATGCTTTGTATGTATAATGTTGTATAACCAGTAGTAAGCTGTGTAATACAGTATATGTGTTTTAAAGTGAAGGCGATATGGTGACAGATGATTACATGTATAAGCCTAACATGTTAGTGATGTAAATGTATTCATTCATTCTTTATTTTTAAAAGGCGCTTTCTCATAACCAAAGCACCTGTACAATACATAAAACAATAAACAGAGTTAAAACTAACATAAATCATTAAAAGCTATACTAAAAAAATGTGTCTTCAAAGCTCCTTTAAAACTTTGGACAGTCGGTCAATTTCGCACCTGACGAGGTAGAGAATTCCACAGGGTCGGGGCCATAAAACTAAATGCTCTAGCCCCTGAAGTTTTTAAATGAACCCTGGGAATCTCTAGCAATCCCTCGTCAGTGGATCAGAGGGGGCGGGGAGGACAGTAGGGGGACACAGGAGCTCTTTCAGGTAAGTAGGTCCCTGATCGTGTAGGGCTTTATAGGTCAGCAAACCGACCTTGAAGGTGATTCGCCAAAAGACTGGCAGCCAGTGCAGTTTGCGGAGCACAGGCATTATATGGCTGGATCTAGAAGATCCAGTCAACAACCTGGCCGTCACATTCTGCACTAGCTGCAGGCAGTGAAGTTCAACCCTTGGTAGCTCCAGGTAAAGGGGATTGCAATAGCCAAGGCGGGAGGTAGCGAAAGCGTGGATCAACGTTGGAAGATCCTCTGGAGGAACCAGGGTATATGATGTTGTATTAAAGTTTATATGGATACTTACTTGATGCGGACGGCAAGTTTTTTCAGGCCAGGAAGGGTGTACCCCACCTGCAAATGGGGTTTCCCAAAAGTCTTCCAGGAGCTTGCTAAATGCTCCAAGTCTGGATGGAGTTCGGCATTTAAGCCATTTGAATGGCACGGTAGCGAGTGCTTTTAGAGCCTCTGCGTACTATCTCTTTAAAAGCTGTCTACTTGCAGACATAATCAGTTTGTATTGGGGGGGGGGGAGGACTGTGTGTTTCCCTGCTCGAGTCCTGCTCGAGCTGCTGTCTAATCACTTTGTTTCTGCAGTCGCTAAGAGCACAGAGGGAGCCTAATTGAAAGATGTAACTGTTTGCCAGAAAACATTTAGAGTATTAGTAAAATTGCAGTTTGTCTAACCTGTCTTTCTTGCCGCTCGAACTCTGTTTGTTTAGCCCTTCCATTTTGGTCCTGGACTGCTGAATTGGACCAGTCAGGTTGGGGGACCTTTAAAATGGAGCCTGTTTTGGGTGAATCAGAACTTGGACTCTCATCTAGAGCTGGCTGTAAAGGGGCTGTATGGCAGGTGCCTCTGGGAGTTGTAGTTTGGACCTTGGCACCTTTTTGCACCAGCAGTGGGAGCCCTATTGTGATTGACAGCCGAACCAACCAACTGAACTTGTGTGAATCCAAAGGAAATGCCCTGAACTGTTGCTGGCAAGGCAGATGCGAGGTGGCTGTGAAAGGAGAAGGAGCTCTGTTCTGCTGCGGCATGTAGTTCGCGCGGGAAGCACATGGGCGGCCCTGAATTCAGCTTGCAGACGTTAGCAAGTGTTAATCAGACTGAATCCGAGTTTTGAGAAAGAAGAAGGAAGTCAGAAGTGTGGAGACCAGGCTTAACCTGAAGAGTGCCGAAAGTTGCTGAATGCGATCGGTCTGTCAGGGACTGCTGATGCTGTGCGTGCTTCCGGGTAATTTGCAGTGATTGCGATCGGGACTGAGGAGCAGCCTGCCTGGTCTAGTAATTTCCTCCACATATGAATGTGTCTAGTGCTTGTGGGGGATTGTGATCTTAATTCCCCTTACTCTGCAGTGCGTGTTGAATGCTGGAAACCCAGAAACCAAACCATCCATCCTGTAACTGTTTTGGGTATCATGAATACACTTCAGAGCAAAGCCTGCAACACCATTTGACTCAAAAGTGTGCCATCGGATTTATTTGTGCTTCCCCTTCTTGAACTGAGCCTCGGCTCTGAATTACAATTGTGTGTTGTGCATATATTTTCTTTCTACAGGGCCCCATCCAGCTGCACCAGCCGGCCAACCACGGGCAGCAGACCTAGCTAGATCCCCCCATCCTGGGTACCCAGAGAGTGTGACATTTGGACCCTACATTGCATGCACAGTACTGTGATTTGTGTGTCTACTGCCAATTAACCTGATTTTCCCCCTTCCTTGTTACTGCCCCTAAATAAATCAGATTTGTTGTTGTTGAATTATAATGTCTGTGGTGTCAATACATATAGTGCCAGCATTGAATTGTGGTTGTGTGCATTACCTAACCTTGTTTTACAGGGGGTCCTCAGGGACGTGCTGCAGAATCAGTCCTGAGGGTAAGTGGTACTGTATGTGTAAAAAGTGTGCATATGTGGTGTATTGGGAAGGTAACTCCTGTGCACTGTGTGTGCCACTAGCGGTAACAAAGGGGGGGGGTCACAGTGTTCCAGAGGGCTGTACCCATGCTAGTTTAACCACTACCAACCTTGACCTCTGGATGGAGGCACCCGTCGCTGGACCTAGGCCCCTCAACCTGTCACTAGCCATACAGGCAGGGGTAGTAGCCCTTGGGATAGCGCCACCTAGGGGTTACATATAGATACTTATTAAAAAAAAAAAAAAAGAAAAAAGATTTTTAGCAGTATTGGTCTATGGAAAACGGGACTCACCGGATAATTGATACTTTTTATTGGACCAACATATGTCTTGAACAAAAATGGTATGTTATACAAGCTATTGGGGCCCCTCGGTTCCCCTCTTTAGGTAAATCCTGAATAGATGTCTTAATGTTTGCTGTATGGATTATTCCAGCTACTGTGCTCTGTCACTGTGTTTGTAAGGGTCATGTGTTGTGAGCGTATTTATAAATGTCCATTTATGAGGTAGTTTGGTCATTCAAGACATGGTGGGGTAGTAGCAAGCTGGAACGGCACACAGTATAAGGCAAGGCCAAGAGGTGTTTCAAAATTAGAAGGGTATTCTCCATACGCAGCATGCCCATTATACAGACCTACGCCCACCCCGTCAGCATTATAGGTCCTTAGATGAAGTGGTTTATTAAGAAATAATGATAATGAGTTTACTGTGGAAAACAGCAGTTCAGCCAAAGGCTGATTCTCTTTTTTGCCATATAGCTGTTTGCTGTCTGGACCATCACCTCTCCTGTCTTCAGGCCAGGGACAGGAAACCTCCCAGCCCGCTCCCCTCACTGTCCAGGACATTGGGGATCCATGCAGAGTAGGGCCCAAGAGTACTGGCTGTTATCATATAGACAGCCTGGGAGACATGAAGGTTTACTTGCTTTTTTTCTTTTTTTTTTATCATCTCCTTGTCCCTCCCACCTGGCAGTGCTCTGTCAGGCCTCGCACTCATGCAATGATGTATCTGTGGTAGAGGCAACCTCCCCAGCCCACCACAGGGTTTGTTAGCTACAGCAGCAGAACCACAGTGCTGTCCTACCTGGCTGGGAGCGTCCACCACAGCAGTTGATACAGAACCACAGTGCTGTCCCTCCCTGGCTGGAAGTGTTGCTGCACTGCATCCAGCCCCCGGCTGGCTAACCCAGCTCCGAGTCGGCTACTCAACCCAGTTCACCGGCAAAGGAGCATGATGCACTTACCCTTTGCCCCTGGGTCAGTTAGTGGCACAAAGGCTCGTTTTCAGTGGTGTCCTATTTAATGAGGTTTGTACAGGAGTACATTAAGTTTTAAAGAATATGGACTGAATTTCCGGGAGGTTTAGAGGTTTGGCACTGGCAGAGATTAGGTTTGGAATGATCAGGATTGAGTTTGAGCCATACTGTACATCTCAACTGCCATTTTCACTTTTTATTTCATACCCAAATTTACCCTTGCTCCTCAGAGATATACTGACATATTTTCAGAGTGCTGGGAGAGAAAAGCCCATGAGCAGCAACAAGTGCCCATTTGCAAGGTGATGAGGGATGCAGATCAAAGAACATAAAGCAGAAAAACAGGTATACGAAGAAAAGCACAACCCAAGATGAAGTATAGGAACACGCAACATATCTGTACCATACACTTTGAAAGCAATGACATGAGCTGGAGTTTTAACTCCGTGTTTACAATCAGCTCTGTGAAAGTCAATCTTTATTTATCGGTAAACCTATACAATGGTGCCAAATAACTATGAAGTTATTTATTAAGATAAGAAAGCGCCACACATGCTAGCATACCTCTCAGCATTTAAAAATCATAGCACTGGCCTTCAAAAATCATAGCAAAGGGTCAGAATGTGGAGCATTTTATTTTAAATTATGTCTACAGATAGTGGACCCCATATAGTAAAGTGATATGGAATATTTCTATCAGCTTAGTTCAATGGTTTAATACTTTGTCCAGAAATAGCTCTAACATTATGAGGAACATCGGTAAACTTGTGAGGAGCAAGGGTAAATTTGGCCCCATCCACACTACACCGCTATGTCGCTGGTGCGACACTATACCTCGGCGGTGTCCATTCTGGGACCCGGCACCGCGATCACATCGGGGATCCGGTGACTTCACAGTGGCGCTCGATCCCATTAATGAAGCCGCGCCATGCTTTGTGCCCTGCAGGGACCGTACATCGACAGTCCACACTACTGAGCAGTAACGGTCCCAGGGCGACCGTTTGCTAACTGTTGTGGAAACCCCACCCTCTGTAATGTTACAGAAGGGTTTTTCGGGCTGCAGTGTGGACAGGGCCTTAGATTGTGAAAATCATAGCTCTATGCGGAATTCATAGCAGTTGAGATGTATGCATGCTAGTCCAGGGGTGTAGCCAGGGAATATAAATATGTACACCAGGGCCGTGTTTGTTCCCCCATCTGGCACAATAAATGCAATTTTTTTTACAGGATGACACTGATTGCTGCCCCTTGCATGAGTAAATAGAGATGCCATACAGTGCTCCGTCTGGCACCCACATACCACCCTGAGCCTGTAAAGCTGTATAGCGCTTGGAATGCAGGTACAGTATCAGTGGCCAATTCTTCTAGTTTTGACTCCTATGAATAAAATTACAGAAAGGTTCAGATGGTTCTGTGTTATGTTTTCACGGACAAAAGAAGCAGTTCCGAACTTGTTTGATGCCCCCCTTAAACGAAATTGTATGCCTGCCTACACCCTTGTGCTAGCCATTTGCTGGCATGGGGAACAGTGCTGCGCATTTTAATTCTGAGGTGAAGCGCTACGGGCTGAACATTGGGTGGGTGTCCCTGGCCGAGCCGTGCTGCGCTAGGAGCGGCGAACAGGTTTGTCTCCTCTCAGCCACCGTCGCTGCCGAGTCAAGATGGCGGCTTCCTTGCGGGGCATCTTGTGTGCGGGTAAGGTTAATCTTTCTCCTTTCTAACAGGCTCAAGCAGTCGCTTTGTGGTCCCAGTTCCTCGGCACTTTGTGCTTCAGCCTCGAATATTTTGAATCTTCGGCGAGGGACCAGAAGGCTCGGGAGTCCTAAAGGAATCTGATAATAAAAAATACATCCCATAGCCCCAACACCCGTGTGATAAACCTCTCTTTCTGATCTAAATGTTTTTTTGTGACGGGTCACGGCGCTGCGGGTTAAGCCTTTGTGTCGGAGGAGAATGTTTACCCAATTTTGAGTCTTCATGATTATTGTGGCAATAAAAGGAATATGAATGTACATTCTTGAGGGCAAGCTAGAGCGTTTTGCGAGACTTACCCACTAGAAACATATACAGTACGCTGCATTATTCATTTATTCTGGGATCACAAGTACCTTTGAGCCAAGGCTCTTTTACAAAGGTTCCACGTCAGAAATAACAAACAACAAGGAAGCAACAGTGAAATAACAGTAAACAGTTCACGCACAACACTAACAGTGCACTAATTATTAAGATGCAAAGAGAAAAAAAGAAAGGCACTAGCTTCATAGACACTTTATCCCATAATACTTGTAAAATAGTATCACTGAACCTTTCTCCTCTTTTAAATTGAGGTTGTGTCCAGTAAAGCACACATTATCTATTTTTAGATAATGGGCAAGACATTTTTTAGTTTAGTTTATTAGTCTAGGAATTAATACCTTTGAGCCAGGGCTCTTTTACAAAGGTTCCACGTCACAAAGAACATTTAACAAAGCACGATACACATTACAGGTAAAACCAGAAAGGAAAGTTACATCATAAATTTGCTATTAACAGTTTAAGGCAGTAACGTTTTTAAGTTTCATAGAAAAACAAGCTATAGCAGGTTCAAGCGAGTAGACAATTTTGAGGTTAAAGAAACTTCAGGAGAGGGTGATCATTAGGCGCCAAAGGAGGCTAGAGAGGAGGAAAGGTGGTGGCGGGAGAGTAAGTGAGAGGGACAGGAAAAAATGGGGAAGTGAGATTCGAATTGGGAGACAGGAAGTAGTAGAGGTACAGAGGGTTCATTAGTCAGGGAGGAAGAGGCCTCAGATGTGAGGATGGACATGAGGAGTAGTAGTCTTTATCTAGCGCAATCACAGTTGCTAGTGGTGGTGAGGTGGGCATAGAGCATGGATTTAAGCTTCAAGCGAGGTTGAGGATAGAAGTAGGTGGACTAGCGCATTGAACCATATGGGGCCCTGTATGCTGAAAGATCTTTGTCCTGTGCAGTCGGTATCTCGGAACCAGGAAAGGTTGGCGTTCAGATCTGGTGGAGGGTCGTGGAGCAGGATTCAGTTGGAGTAGGTTTTGAATACATAATGGAGTCAGTCCCAAGATAGATTTTTTGCCATTGTGCAGGTGAGATAAATAAGGCGATTTGATAGGTTCAACCAGCCTGATTCATAGTACAGATCACTGCGTGTGAGTCAGTCTTTGAGCCCCGTGAGGAGCAGCGACCTTATTTAGAGTAATTGAGATACGCCTTTAGAGCAGTGGAGGTAGCTGAGCCATAAATACAAGGCCATAGTCAATGATTGAGATTATGGAACTCTGTATAGCTATTCTCAATGCCGCTTGATTTAGAAATTGACAGATTCTGGAATTGTATTCCAAGCGTTGGTTCACTGTTTTAGTGTTGTCAATGTGGGTTGCAAAGGTGAGCCCTTAGTCAAAAAGTGATGCCAAGGTATTTGAAAGTATTTACATGGTCCAGTGTAATTCCCTGCAGAGGTTTGTATGGTGAGTGGAGTATGCCTATTTTTGTTTTGGTGATTGGAGAAGAGCATGGCTTTTGTTTTATTGTGGTTTAGCACAAGTTTACTATCCAGGAACCACCTTTCAACACTAGAGAAAGCAAGTTGCAGGCTTTTTCGTAGGGAGTTTGGATCCTTGTGGGAAGAGAGAATTACAGCATCATCAGCGTATAAGATTATTTTCTCCTGGCAGATATCTGGGAGGGAGTTAAGGAACAGGCTAAAGAGGAGCGGTCCAATTTCCCATCCTCTGATTGGCTGAGACCCCTGGCAAAGGGTATAAGTAGTGTGCCAGCAGAGACCAGGAAATAAGTCCCACTGCCAAGTGCCCCATTACAAGCTGGTATCACTGTATCCGGTAATAATTCAGTTTGTAACAGCATGCAGCTTCTGGCCTCATTACACCCCTTGGGGGTTCTGTATAGCCAAGTACCGCCCACACTGTCGAGTATTATTGCTTGCTTGGCTTCCTTCCTCGGCATGGTGATACAACTTCGGATAGATGCAGCATCACCTTTACAACATTATACATCAAGGGATCACTCCGTACCAATCGGAGAACTCCTTTCTCCCGTGCGTGAGACACTGTTGCTAATGGCCAGTGTCTCATGCGCAGTTGCTTTGGAAACGGGAATGTTCAGGGAAAGTGTTTTTTAAATTTTAATACATTATTGATCGATTTTGATTAAGCAATAAAGCACAACAGGGAGTGTTATGGTGGGATAATGGCCCGCCTTGGGTGGGTTGAAGCATGAGGCGAAGCTGAGTGCTTCCGCCACCCAAGAAGGGCAGTTAGACCACCATAATGCCCCCCCAAGTGCCTTACTGCGATTATGAAATGGGTCCAACAATGTAAAAAAAAAAAAAAAGTTTTTAAAGAAAGTGCTCGTGTTTTAATTTGTAAAAATACAGAAAAAAATAAATAAAAAAAAGTCCCATATGCTGACCTCAAGTTCATGCCACTGCCACGGTTCATAAGGTTCTTTAGGCACTCCCTTCCTTCCAACACACCTTCTACTAGCGAAGCCTACCTACTACCTGCCTCTAGCTGTTCTTTTCACCTGGGGTCATATGCTACCTCCTGAATTAAACTACGTGCAAAGAATTATCTACTCAAACTGTGTCATGATGATAACTATGCCTGTATCCACTGCTTCCTGTAACTTCCTCATGTTGTAACAAATTATGTACACAAAAGTTCTCTTTTTTGCTCTTTCTGTATCTAACTAGTATTGCTATCCCAGGTCGCCCCTGAAAAAGGGACCTTCAGGGCCCAGTGGGCCTACCTGGTCACCAAAATTTAATAAATAAATTGAAAAAACTAAAAAAAAAAAGTGCCTGTAGATTGTGTTGGCCATTAGGTGGCACCAGTGCTGTAGATAGGCAGCAAGTATGGGGAACACCACTTGCCCTCACCCTGCAGCTGTATCTGCTTTCCCAGCCTGGCTCCCACTTCCTGAAACTGTGGACTTCCCCTCTGACCCCAGAAGTTGACAAGAAGGCCATGGCAATGCAGTGCTCGTTATAGTATGGTGTCGGGTGATAGGCCACTGAAAAACCTTCGAGTCCCTGGCACAGTAACAAGCGGGCAATGGCAAAGCAGCAGGGAGCGCGGTAGCTAGACTCGCCGCCAGTGAGTTGTCCAGTGAAAAATGGCCACGAGCAACTGGCAGTGGGAGCCGAGTGGTACGTGGAGACAAAAAGTTCAGTTTTAGCTGCGTATGGCAGGGTAAAGGCAAGTTTTTTTTGCTTGGGGGGGTTATTTAAACTACCGCCATATGACACAGAGGACAGTATAACATTGTAGTGTGTCCTGTTTGAATCAGAATGGTTGCTGAGTTGAGCAGCACATAGGGCTGTTTGTTAGGTGCCCAGTTCATTTTTCCAGTAGCTACTTTCACTTGGGCCATTGTGCTGGGATAACGGCCTGGCTGAAAGCAGCTCTCGACCAATCGGGAGCCTGCATTCTTAATATCCATTTAATAATCAATAATAATACAACCGCAGAGACCACTCTTATGGTTGTAAGAGCAGTCCATGAGATCACTCAACCTGTCTTTGAACCTTAAGAGTGGTCTCTGGGGATGTATTTTTAGATACTTTTCTCTGTGGATGTATTAAAGGGCTAGTGTACTGCCTAAAACTAATATTAGTTTTTAAAAGCCTGTTAACCATTACTTTTTATATCTGAGGTACCTTTTCTTTTCCCTTTGTTTAATTAGAAGGCTGTTTACCTGATATTAATAGATGTGATGCGCCGGACAGCACTCTGCCTGGCAGCTGATATATCTGACTCTGTCTCCCCCCCGCACTACATCATCAGCTTTGTGACCTCACTGACTGTGACCTCACTGCTGCTTAGGAACAGCCCCTCAGTAGATGCCAGATCAGTCACCTGTGATGTCACTCAGGTCACAGTGGTGATGATGTAGTTGGGTGGGTGGGGGGCAGAGATGTCAGCTGCCAGGCTAGGAGCTGTTCCATACATCCAGCATAATATTATCATATAGAAGACTTCTTAATGAGCAAAAAAAAAATACTTCAGAAATAAAAAATTACAACTGACTGCTACTTAAAAATTGTATTCATTTTCTGGCTGCCTGTTTTGGCTACATTAGCTCTTTAAGATACATTATAGGTTGAGAGAGCAGTGCCAACCAGTCGGAGCGCTCCATTGCTTGGGTGTGAGAATCAAGCACAGATACCTCGAAACTGACAGTTTTGGGGTATCTTTTATTTTAATTATTTTTTAAAATTTAAAAAGAGCAGAGCTTCCTAAGCCTGTAATGTATTAAAGAGCTAGTGTACTGCCTGGAATAACTAGTTACTTTCAGAAATAGTCACCTATCACTTCTTATATCTAAAGTATTTTTTCTTCCTAGAAGATTTTCTACCTGACAATGCCAGGTGTGATGTTTGGAACAGCACTTTGTCTGGAGGCTGACATAGTCAGTTCTGTTCCTCTCTATACGTCACCAGCATTGTGACGTCACTGTGACATCACAAGTAACCAAGCTGAGCCAGTCTCTTGCAGCTTGAGTGATAACTTGTGACACATGTTGCCAGTCAGGCAGCAGGGCTTGTGATGTAACAATGAGTAAGGTCACATGCTGATGATGTAATGAGAGGAACAGAACTAGATATGTCAGCTTCCAGGTAAAGCATTGCTTTTCCCATCACACTCAGTACTATGAGGTTGAAAATCATGTAATGAGCACACGAAAAACCAAACGCATTAGAAATGGAAAGTGGTGAGGGACTACTTTTAAAACTTAATAAAATGTTCTGCCTGCTATTTTGTAGTGCTGCTAATTATTGTCACTCTCAGCCACTTGTACTATAAAGAGTGGTTTCACTTTTATCCGGTGGGTAATAGAGTAGCTCGGCCTTACTTTGCCTGAACTCTCACATGATGAATATGTGTGAAACCACTCTTGCACCACTTTGAGTGGCTCCATGGACTTTTTAACACACATCAGGGTTCTGGAGCTAAGGTCAGTAAAGTGTTGACATGTTGAGAGCCGAAGCAGGCCTTAGTGCGAAGTGCCATACAGCCTTAGGAACAGAGGAGACCCCAAGAAACTTTAGTTCTCCAGTTGACTTGATTTCCTCGTGATTCTCTGGGCCTGATTGTAAAATGTTTGGGACTGGCATAAGGTGCTTGCTTAAGGAGAAATGGTGCAGTGGGCTCATTGCGCCGCACCTTGCACCATTCCTGATTTTCCTAGGCAGCCTGCACCACTGGGGGACCACCTGCACCAACCAGGCTTGCACCATTCTTGCGACAGCCAATCCGGTGCGCCATGGCAGAAGGGGGTGTGCACCACAGCAGGGCTGCCATATTCCCTAATTTTGGATTTTGGGCATCCTCCCCAGTGGTCTAACCTGCCGTGTGCCACTGCTGCAGCCCTCGCTGGGTGGTGGTGGGGTGATCCTGTGCTCCCCTAGGGGAGGCGCCCAGACATCCCCTGACACTTGCCAGACTACCGTGGGAGCAGGTGGTGGTCCATGACTTGTCAGAACCCGCATCTCCCCCCCCCCCAATGGTGGTGCTGGTGTGTCTCTCTTCACACACACACACACACACACACACCCCTACACCTGCAGTGTCCCTGCTGTTGTCCAGTTGGGGCGGTTGTCACCCCCATCCTCCCAGCCTGACCTGTTCCACCCCCAGTGAGCCAGGGCATGCCTCAGACGCGCCAGCTTCTGGGGCGACTGGCTGGTGAGTCGCGATCACTGGCGGCGGCTGCTGCAAACTCATCTCATGGCTTGCGGCATTCACCTTCAGTGTGCCATTTTTGCGGTGCAGCTGTCAGCTTGTGGCAAACCCGGGGAGTTTGGCACTGGGACCCTGCTTTTTCTAAAATCAGGTGCAGGGTCCTTGACGCACCCAGGTTTGCTGCACACAGCAGTTCATCGCAGCATGCACTGATCTAATGGTGCCTTCTGAAATCGAGCTCTCTGTGTCTGCCCATTTATTTCTCAAGAATCATTGCTAGTCTGTGTATCTCCCCATCCCTTAATGGAAGGGTAGTAGAACCACAGAGCCACATGCTCACGAACTGAGAGGGTGCTCTGCCACATCAGTGAATAAACAAGAGCCACAAAACTGGCGGCACACAGCAGAAAAAATAACTGTTGCACAGTCAGTAAATGATATAACTCTAATCTTAATTACAGAGAACATGACACTGAGCCCCAGCGTTTTGCCTCGTACACGGGAGTGTTCATCAGGGGGCACACCCGGGTCTGCTGCACGTGGTGGTTCGGCGCAGCATGCACCAGTCTAACGGCACCCTCTAAAATCAAGCCCGCAATGTCTGCCCATTTTTTTCTCAAGAATCATTGCTAGTCTCGACCAGTTAGATCCAAGCTAAAAAAAACAAGGATAACAGTATAACAAAGTGGTAAAAAGATGGAATGTAATGCACTTCATGGAATGTACAACAAAGTCCCTACGGAACGTAATGTCGCAGCTTAATAGCTGCGACGTCATTATGGCTAACCCGTACAGCACAGTATAAAGCGTCACATTGGTGTAATACCACGTATACTGCTGTACACGGTATTGCACCAGTAGTGCTTTCCCAGGCAGAGGATAAGACCTTTGCTGGGAGCGGGTTCCGACGAACAGCTGCCGTGGCTCACTAGACTGAGCTATAGCAGTAGGAACCCAGGTGCTGCATATTGGACCGGGTTTGATTCCTGGTCCCAGAAACTTTTATTTTTTCACGACTTGTGTGCTGCCCAAGTTGGACCCCCCCTCGGAGTTGAGAATCTATAGTTGTGGGGGTCCATGAGGCGCAGCCCCCCGTAACGGGTGGTGTTGGGGGTGTAGCCCCCCACAGAAAAAAGACATGCCTCATGACAGAAATTGCGCTGTATTGGCAGCGTGATTTTGCCATGCGGCATAATGTCTTGCGACATGATGACCTCATGCCGAACAAAGTTATGCATGATTTTAAGATAAACTGCACTGTTAAATGAGTGATATGGTACTCAAAAAGAAATTAAAAACCAAAAAAGTAAAAAGAATCATTGTTTGTGTGCATCTCCCTATCCCTTAAAGGAAGGGTCCTGATTTCAAAACAGGGTCCAAGTTTGCAAAGTGTTGCCCTCAAACTGCCTAGTTCACTAATGTGAGCAACTAAGAATGTGTGCTGTATTCTGTAAACTGAGCCCAGAACTGGAGTCCAGTCTCCTGCACCAGACCTTGGGCCTGTGCGGCATGGCAGGATGACATGGAGTGGTCCCTTGGATCTTCTTCGAAGCAGTCTCTTGCAGCAGATCATTACGCATGGGATTACAGCCGCAGGTGTCATTTTCCTCTGGATGACTTCTCAGCAGTCGACCCTGGGACATCCCCCCAGCACTATCATGTGGTGTCTACCTGCCAGGTATAAAAGGGGTGGGGCTCCCAGCTACTCCTCAGTTCTTTTCAACCATGACCTGCATGTAACAAGTTCTCCGTTGGAGCTTTCCTTTCATGTCATCGACGAAGAGTTCTACCAAGCAAAATTTACTACAAGAAGTTCATATACTAATGTCTTCGGATCCCTTATTCCGAAGGTGTTTCTGTGGCCACAGACTCACTAAGGAAGACCTCCACGAAGTCTGTGTTACCTTGCCTTGGACCTGAACATGACTCCAGGGAGTGTCTTCTGCAACAGGTTCAACAAGGCCACAAAACGTCAAAGGCTTCAGCAGCTCTGTGAGTTCCTCATGCAGCAAAAGGTTGCCCTCCTGGGGTAGCAGCCATGCTCCACAACCAGGGAATCCTTGACTTCCTCCTCCTCCTCGTGGTCTCACTGCTCTATGGGTGACCCTTCCACGTCGATGACACAGGGGCCTGGTAAGAAACATGCATGAAAGGCAAAGCATGTTTTTGCTGCTCCCTTGTCATCAACGAAGGTTTCACACAAAGTGAGTATGGAAAAGACTGCCCCATTACATTGTCCTTTATATTGTCGATGATTGTGGGCTCCTATCTTCCCCCGTTGAAGGCTTCTCCATTGATGGTGAGTCCTGGGGTCATACTGTAGCTTCCAAAGCTGCCTCCCCCTTCAGTGCTGTCTGGTCATTGTCTGTCGATGATGGCTTCAGGCTCGTTGACGATATTATCGTCATCGACATTGCCTTACAGTCTGTCGACCGTCTTGTCGATAATTGCTTGCTGTCCATTTCTGTCGTTGATGGCAGGGGCTTCAGGCCCGTCAACGATTCCATCATCGACGACCGGCCTTGCCTCACAGGGCTTAATGATGATGCTCCCGTTGATGATCCTGAGGTCATACACCCCTCGTCAGCGGCTCCACATTTGGTTCCACTGCCTGCCCCTATTCCGTCAGTGGTCCCTATTCATTCTGTCCAGTCTGCCCCGGTTACTTCCATTGGGCAGATGGCCATGATTGATGTCCAGGCTCTAGTGAATATTATCCTGGACCTGAATTGGACCTCACACCCCCCTAGAGAGGGGTTGGCTCCGCTCTCTGCTCCCTCTTGGCCTCCCTTGGCCCAGCGGATGGCCAGCTCTTCCCCTGTCTCCCCAGGTGTGTACACTCAGGACATAGACATGGAGAACCCTTTCCTGCAGGACTAGGATCTGGCTGATCTGGAGGACGAGGGCAGCATGACCACGAGGATTGCCCTCAGTCCTCCTCTGCCTCCTCCTCTATTCAGGGGGAACCTACCACTGCTCTCTTGTTCTCTGCCAGAAGACCCAACATTTTCGGACCTTATAGGATTTGAATTTGACGGCAGATAAGGACCGCTTGGCCCACCTAGTCTGCCCATTTTCCTACCTAACAGATAAGCTGCGGGTCCTAGTTAACCAACAGCTTACTTCCTCCTACCCCCCCTACTAGGACTGCCTTATGTCTGTCCCATGCATTCTTGAATTCCCCCACTGTTCTTGACTCCACGACCTCCTCAGGGAGGCTGTTCCATGCATCCACAACCCTCTCCGTGAAAAATACTTCCTCACATTACCTCTGAGCCATCCCCCTGTATCTTCAAATTGTGCCCCCTTGTTCTTGCACATCTCTTTTTCTGAAAGATGCTACCCTCTTGGACTTTGTTGATTCTCTTGAGGTACTTGAAAGTTTCTATCATGTCCCCTCTCTCCCTTCTTTCCTCAAGGGTATACATATTAAGCTCCTTTAGTCTTTCTTTGTATGTCTTCTGGTGCAGACCCTGCACCATTTTGGTTGCCCTCCTCTGGACAGCCTCCACTCTGTCTATGTCTTTGCAGAGATGGGGTCTCCAGAACTGCACACAGTACTCCAGATAGAGGCTCACCAACTGTCTGTACAGAGGGATAACAACTTTCTGTTTTCTACTATTGTTGCCTCTTCCTATGCATCCCAGTATCCCCCCAGCCTTCCTTACTGCCTTCTCACATTGCTTGCCCATCTTTAGGACATCTGATATAAATACCCCCAGGTCCCTTTCTGTTTTTATTGTTGTCAGTATCTCACCTCCCATTGTGTACTCTTCCCCTGGGTTTTTGTTTCCCATGTGCATTACCTTGCACTTCTTTGCATTGAATCTGAGCTGCCATACATTTGACCATTCCTCCAACCTTGCCAAGTCCCTTCTCATCCTTTCCACTCCATCTTGTTTATCAACCCTGTTGCAGATCTTTGTGTCGTCTGCAAAGAGACATACTTTTCCTTCTAGTTCCTCTGCAATGTCACTTATAAAGACATTAAAAGGACGGTCCCAGTACTGAACCGCGGTACCCACTAGCAACCCTCTTTTCTTCACTGTGTACTCCATTTACTGCTACCCTTTGCGTCCTGTTGTCTAGCCAATTTTTTATCCAGGCTACCACCTTGGGGCCCACTCCAAGGCTGGCTGACTTGTGTATTAATCTTTTGTGTGGGACTGTATCAAATGTCTTGCTAAAATCTAGGAAGGCCATGTCCACAGCCCCTCCCTGGTCTACTACTTTGGTAACCCAGTCAAAGAAATCTATTAGATTCGTCTGACACGCCGTTCCCATTGTGAATCCATGCTGCTTTGGGTCCTGTGCCCCACTGGCCTCTAGGTACTCAATAATTCTTTCCTTCAGAAGTGATTCCATCATTTTCCTACCACCGAGGTCAAACTAACTGGTCTGTAGTTTCCTGTCTCTGTCCTGCTCCGCTTTTGTGAAGAGGAGTCACATCTGCCCTCCTCCATCCTCCAGGTACCACCCCATCCTCCCATGATTTGTTAAAGAGAGTAGTCAGCGTGTCACTAGTTCTACCCTTTAGTTCTTTTAGAATTCTTGGATGAATCCCATCAGGCCCCATTGCTTTGTTCACCTTCAATTTTATTAGTTCTTTCAGAACCCTTTCTTCTGTAAATGGACTGGTATCGACCCCCATCTTCAGAGTGTTTCTCTTGTTTGGTTTAGGTACCTCCCCCTCCTCTTCCTTTGTGAATACTGAGCAGAGATATTCGTTCAGTATCCCTGCTTTTTCACTGTCCCCCTCTACCCACGTTCCCTCCCCTTTATTAAGCCTCAGTATCCTTCCTTTGGTCTTTCTTCACTCCCTAATGTACCTATAAAAGGTCTTATCCCCCTTCTTAACAGAATTGGCTATCCTTTCCTCGGTTTGGGCCTTTGCTATTCTGACTGCCTTCTCATCCTCTTTCTGCTTTAACTGATAAAGTTCTCTGTCCTGCTTCTTCTGTGTTTCCTTATATTTCCTGAATGCTATCCTTTTCTCCTTAACCTTCCCTGCCATCTCTTTTGAGAACCGTAGCGTTTTTTTTCCTTCGTTGTGTTTTATTGATTTGCTTTACACAGAGGCTTGTTGCCTCAGTGATGGCTGTTTTGATCACTCCCCATTGTTCCTCCACCCCTCCTTCTTGCCTGTGCTTATGATCCACCTCCAGGAAACGTTTGGTTTCCAGGGCACTGAGCAGGATGCTTCTAAGAAGAAAGTGGCCCAGTACTTAGATGTGCAGGAATGCCCCACTGTGGTCATTCCTACTTTGGCAGACGCCTTTGAAGAGACTATATTGGCTGCATGGAAGCAACCTTTCAAGATTCCCTCCAATCCTCGTAAGGCTGATAGGATTTATCAGGCTCTGGTGGATCACTCCTATTTCATGTCTCCACCTCAGGGGGACTCAGTGGTGATCAGTGCCGCACATGATATATCCTCTAGGCCTCAGCACGTGAGTGCTCAGCCCCTGGATAAGGAGTCCAAGAAATTGGATGTTACTGGAAAAAAGGTTTATGCCTTGGCCACCTTGACTACGTATACTTAATTACATGGGACACCTCCTGAAATATTCCTCCACTCGCTCCGTTCCCAATCCACGGAGCACAGCTATGGCCAAAGGAGCCAACGACAATGCTTGGCCTGCAGTACAATCTAGCGGTGCATGTTAGGTACGTGTTAGCCATGTCTCGACCCTGGAAACAGCCAAAGTGATACCTATTTTCAAAGCTGGGACCCCCACTCCACCAACAACAATCAGCCTATCTCCGTCCTCCCCCATCTAAGTAAGCTCCTCGAGAAAGTCATCCACCACCAGCTCACCAGACATGTTGCAAAGTACAACCTCATGTGTAGCCAGCAACATGGCTTTTGCAAGAATCATAGCACCACCACTGCACTTGCACTGCTGACTGCCCACATCCTCAGGAACATGGACAATGGTCTAGCCACTGGCGCAGTTTTCCTAGCCCTCTCCAAGGCCTTCGGCTTGGTAAATCATGCCCTCCTCCGCCTCTCGAAACTATGCCTCTTTGGCATCTCCCACGAGATATCAAACTGGTTTCTCAGCTACGTCTCTTAATCGCTCCCAATTTATCTGTGTGGGCCCTGCCTGCTCCCCTACCCTGCCTGTCTCAACCAGTATCCCCAGGGATCTATCCTGGGCCCCCTGCTTTTCTCCTTATTTATAAATTCCCTTCCTTTGCACAGTCTTACCTGTCACTCCCTCCTCTATGCGGGTGACCTTGTCCTTTTTGTCAGTGATAAATCTCCCTCCTGCATTACCACAGCCCTCACCCAAAACTATGGAGCAGCCCATAACTGGTTTGCTACCAACCTCCTCCTGGTGAACATTAAAAAAACTAAGTCTGTGCTGTTCAGGTCCAAGCCCTTCCTAGCCACGCTCAGTTCTCCCTCCTTTCTCTGCATTGTCTCCCCCGCTAGCCAGATGCTTGAAAATGTTGAAACGTTCAAGTATCTTGGTGTCTTACTTGACCCCTCCCTCTCCTTCTCTGAGCACATTAACGCTGTAGTTTGCAGGAGTCACCAAAAACTGGGTATAGCCTACAGATTCAGGTACTACCTCACCTCAGAGGCCAGGCTTGCCATTGTTCAGAGTAACCTGCTCCCAATAATCAATTACTGTTCCTCCATCTATGCTAGGGCATCCTCTTCCCTCACTGCAAAGCTCTCCACTGCGTACAACAGAGTCTGTTGCTTCACCTTGCTGGTCCCTTTCTCCACCCACCACTGTGTCCTTTATCAGTTTCTAGGGTGGCTCCCACTCCAAGGCCGCTTCGACTGAGCCCTTTCCTGTGTGGTCGATAATGCTGTCCGCACTGGTCAAGAGTCCCCTCTTGCAGCCCTATTCCAGGCCAGAACATCACGCCACTGCCTCCACTTAAATTCTACCCCCACCCTCCACGTTCTCAGGGTATCTACCAGCATGGCAGGAGAGCCATATCTGCTGCTGCCCCTTCACTATGGAACAAGTTGCCAGCCGGGCTTCGCTCCCTGGATGCCCACCGTCATTTCAAATCCCGACTCAAAGACTGGCTTCTAGCCGAGTCTTGCTGTCGGTGTTTCTCTGGCTAGCCTCTTTCTCCCTCAGTTCCCCGGACAGTAGTAATCATCTACTGGACACTGCATTTCCTATCTGCCTCTCAGTTACCTGTAATCTGCCTCTGAACTCAGTATTCTGTATCAGTGTTGTAAAGGTCTACCATCTGTAGTCACTTGCATTTGCCAGGCACCATTGTATTTGACTTGTCCTCTATGCTCGTGTGTGTTCTGTTTTGCTTTTGTATTCTATATGTTTGTTTACTGTATTTGTTATTGTATATTATTAATCAGGCCTTGAATGTAAGAGTTGATTGGTGACAGTTTTAGCCGTTGATGATGTCGGGCTACATCATCACGTGCTTTAAAAAGCCGGCAACCAGACTCCTCACTCACAAAATTTCCTCTGTTAACAGCATTCCCCCAGATCCCTCACTAGCTTCACAAAAGTGTGCCCACACAGAACATGTTCTCCTGTATACTGCAGTCAACCACAGATGTAAAAGAACCCCCCAAAAAAAAAACCCAAATCAATCCGTTAGCAAGGGAAGGGGCAGCTGCACAGAAGTTGTGGTCAGTAACTTCTCACTCGGTTTCAATAGCAGTAATGAGTTAGTCTTTTATTTTTTTTCCCCGTAGCAAATAAAAACAAAGCGGGGCTCGAATAACACAGTGACTGCAACTCCTCCATGTGGTTCCTTACAAATGTACTGTCTGTTGTCTCACCCCTGCCACAACTCTTTTTCCGTGCTGATTCGCGGCATCGGCACACCCTTTCAGTGCGAGGCTTTTTACTCTTCATTTAAAAAAAAAAAACACAAAAAAACAGTAAGCTCCACAAATCCCTTACACGCCACTCACTACCACAAAGGAACAGAAACCTCTTTAAAATAGCCACAGTTCACATCCGGATGCGATGTAGCGTGAGAGATGAGTTCACACGGACACAACAGCCCCACCGCTATCAACTACCAGTATAATAGCGCCACCTACTGTCTTAAGAACTATTTTATCAAAATGTGACCCCAACGCCACCCAATAAACTCATTTTAAACGTTTTAAAACCTGTTTATTTTACTTTTTATTTTTAAAACTTTAAATCCAGTTCATATTAGTAGGTCTGTTTAGGTGTAGATGCACGAGATATCGTCACTTCTTGGATCGAAGACTATTCTGCCTGGGCGTCTTGCCCAACCACCTGCGGCATGAGATATCCCATGATATACCACACCCTGTCGTGCCTTATTGCTTAATTATATTATGTTTTACTGTACCTCCTGTGCCATTACCATAGCCAGGTCGTGCCTGAAAATGGTCCCTGGGATCAGTGCACTTACCCGGTTATCAAAGTCATAAATAAATTAAATAAATTTTCAGCTAATGTGATATAGTCTATGATGCCGCTCACAAATCCTTCCTAACCAGGTTGGACACTCTCTTTAACTCCTTCTGTCGATTTGCCCTTGATGCTCCATCATGCACTCATCACTGTAACCTCTACCACGTCCTGTCCCATCCCCCGCTTGCCAACAGATGCCTAACTTACTGTGCCAAACTCGCTTCTAAATTTTGGTTAGGAGAACTTCCCTCCTACCTCTCATGCTCACTCTCTTTCCCCTTCCCCCACCACTCCCTTAGATCCTCTGACTCTCGCACGTTGTTGGTCCCCTGTTGAACCACTCTCATTGGTCAGTCGGGCTTTACCCATCGTTTCCTGCAAATCTGAACACCCCCGTGATACGCAATTCTCCTGCTCTGACTCCCTTGCTCTGCCTTTACATAACTTCTTTCTCCCATCTAACTGCTCCTGCTTTAGCCCTCCTTAAATGTCCTCCTATGCCTCTGCTCCTCTCCATGACTCACATCCCGTTAAACCTTTATCCCCCCGAACCTGCTTCTCAGCACGCTCTTCTGTCCCTTCACCGCTCCCCCTCACTCCTACCCCTAACCTTATGCTTCCCTCTTTTTCTCTATCCATATGTAGGCCGACGACACCGTCCTGTTCTCCTGTGGTAAGTTTCTCCCACCCCTCCTCCTCCTTCCCTTTACCATCCCTTCTACTGTCTCTACCCAACTTGTCCTTGTCTACTCCTGCCCCCTACTCTGTAAGTCCTCACCTCGTTCTGCCATTGACCGCTATCTCCGTACTCTGAAGGGGCCAGTTCCAGGTATGAGTCGTCCTTCCCTATCCCTTACCCCCACCTCTCTCCTGCCCCTCGTTTTACCTTCCTGCACTTAATCAAAGGAATTGGTTCACTTGAGCTAATAATTTGCACTTTTTGTTCTGTCTGAGGTGCTCCAAGAGTGCACTAGCCCTGTGTTAACTTGCCTTTCACAACTGATTATTTTTATTTTTAATGTATGTATTTATTTTTTGCTTACTTTTCTCTGGTAATGTTCCCCCATCTTTATCCTCTCCTTCCCCCAGCTTATTTCCCCTGTCCACCTCTCTACCCTCCTTGATGTCCCCCTACTGAACTTCATTTATTAAATAATTGCTAAATAATCTGCTTCTTAACCGTGATCCATTCCTGCAAGGAGTTGGCTCCAAGGCTACATTCAATTTCTGTACGATGTTCCTCAGAAATGCCACTTGTAATTAAATGCGTATTCTACAGGTATGATATATTTAATTGTATGTTATGTTACAAATGGGACTGTATGATTATTTATGATATTTCTTAACTGTATGTTTTGTTATAAATCTAATTGAATGTTTAATTTCTTAGATATCATAGTTGTTAAGCTGTATGTCCAATTCTTCATCCAGTTGTACCCCCCCCCCCCCGGTCACACCAGGAGACAAGCAGCTTGTTGTTCAGTGTGCCTTCTTGGTAAAAACATTTCAGTAACTAAGTAAAATAAATCGGGAGGAAATCCTAAAGGCCTCCCAGGCAACAGTCCAGTCCCTCCCGGAGGGTTCTGTCAAGGAGGAGCTGCCGGTCAAAATGTCTACTGCGGCAGCTGTATGCCACCACCTGCTAAGGGCCACTTATGATGCAGTTGACACTACAGTTCATACGTCCTCTGCGGGAGTGTCTCAGATGACACGCCTGGCTCACAGTGTTAGAATTTTCACAGGGCGTACAGCAATCTATCCTTTGAGGCTGAATAAAGAGGAAGGTGGTTGGGCAGAGAGAGACAGTGAAAAAGCAGGGATACTGAATGAATATTTCTGCTTAGTATTCACAATGGAAAAGCAGGAGGAGAGACCTAATCCAGTCAATAGAAGCACTCTGGATAGGGGGGTTGATATTAGTCCTTTCACAGAAGAAAGGGTTCTGAAAGAACTCTTAAAACTGAAGGTGGATAAAGCAATGGGGCCTGATGGAATTCACCCCAGAATTCTAAAAGAACTAAAGGAAGAACTAGTAACACCACTGACTACCCTTTTTAATAAATCATGGGAGGATGGTATGGTACCTGTGGACTGGAGAATGGTGGATATGATTCCCCTTCACAAAAGTGGGAGCAAGACAGAGGCAGGAAACTACAGACCGGTCAGTTTGACCTCAGTGGTAGGGAAAATGCTGGAATCACTTCTGAAGGAAAAAACTGTTGAGTACCTAGAGGCCAGTGGGGCACAGGACCCAAGGCAGCATGGATTCACAGCAGGAAGGTCATGTCAAACAAATCTAATTGATTTCTTTGACTGGGTAACCAAAGTAGTAGACCAGGGAGCGGCTGTGGACATGGCCTACCTAGACTTTAGCAAGACACTTGACACAGTCCCGCACAAAAGATTAATAAACAAATTAGCCAGCCTGGGAGTAGGCCCTAGGGTGGTAGCCTGGCTAAAACACTGGCTGGACAACAGGACACAGCGGGTAATAGTAAATGGAGTCCACAGTGAAGAAAGGAGGGTTACTAGTGGGGTACTGCAGGGTTCAGTACTGGGGCCGGTCCTTTTTTAATGTCTTTATAAGTGACATTACAGAGGGACTGAAGGGGAAGGTATGTCTCTTTGCAGATGACACAAAGATCTACAACAGGGTTGATACACAGGGTGGGGTGGAAAGGATGAAAAGGGACTTGGCAAGGTTGGAGGAATGGTCAAATGTGTGGGAAACAAAAATCCAGGGCAAAAGTACACAATGGGGGGGTGAGATACTGACAACAACAAAAATGGAAAGGGACTCGCTGTTCGGTCCACAGACCCAAGACCTTTTGAAAGACTTACGAGACTCTGGTCGTACCCTTCAATCGGTACGGACCCTGTACCATCCTAAAGCCTAAACAGTCTTCAGGGGTTCCTCAAGGGGCCACCCCTACAGGGGCCGTCACTCAGCTCAAAGACCACCTGTCAATAAGAGAGAACCTCAGTTACAATTGCCAGGTCCTAGAAATGCTCAGAAACCCCGTTACATCCCTGCTGCCCCCAAGCAGGGCCAGTCTTCAACCTGAAGGTCTTCCTCCGGTCGTGGGAGTAGAGACCCTACCCATGGCCATCGGGGGTAGGTTTTCCCTGCACCTGCAAGGGTGGCAAGCTATCTCCTCCAACCTGTGGCTCCTGCAATTGATCATGACAGGGCACATGCTGGAGTTCACGGAGATACCTCTTCCTTTGCCACCCAGGGTTTCTCACTACCCCCTGACCAAGCATTGGTCTTATGGACCGAAATCAATGCTTTGCTCTCAAAAAAGGCCATCGAACCAGTTCCCCTTTCTCAGAAGGGTGCAGGATTTTACTCCCACTTTTTCTTGGTTCCCAAATGGACGGGGGATTTGCGCCTCATTTTGGATCCGAGGTGCCTCAACCTCTACATCACATATTAAAAGTTCAGAATGGTGTTTCTTCCGACACTTCTCCCTTTGCTGAATACAGGAGATTGGCTCTGCTCTCTGGATATGAAGGATGCATACCTCCATATCCTGATGCACCCGGCCCACAGACGGTTTCTCTGTTTCATGTTTCAGGGTCATCACTACCAGTTCAGAGCCCTCCCTTTTGGCCTTTCCTCGGCCCTGAGGGTATTTACAATATGCCTAGCTGTGGTCGTAGCTGCCCTCTGCAGGGACGGCCTCTATGTTTTTCCCTACCTGGACGACTAGCTCCTGAATGCATCCTCCAGCCAACAGCTGTTATGCTTTCTCGAACCCTGTAGTTGTTCGCCCAGGTGGGGATAGCGGTAAACTATCCAACGTCCAAAATGGACCCTACACAACGCCTCCAATATATTGGAGTCGTGTTAGACACCTCCGTGGGGAAGACATATCTGCCCATAGCTCGAGTGGATGCCCCGATTGCTTTGGCACGCACATTAGAATCCAGCAGATTAGTCTCCACACGAGACTACCTCCGCCTCTTGGGACATTTGGAAGCCACGATACCGACAGTCCCCAAAGCCAGGTTAAATAATGAGGGTCCTTCAGTGGTCCCTCAGAGTCCAGTGGGACCAGAAGGAGGACAATTTTGATGCCCCCGTCCTGATGTCTTCCCTGGCTCTTTGAGCTCTACAGTGGTGGAAGTCCAGAGACAACTTAATGTGAAGCATGCCGCTCCGTTCTCCTGTCTCGAGTCTCATTCTGACTACATACGCCTCCTTGACAGGGTGGGGTGCTCATCTCCTGCACGTCAAGTCCCAGGGATCTTGGGATGCCAGTGGAGGCCCACCTCCACATCAGCGTCTTGGAGCTGAGAGCAGTTCTCTACGCCTTACAGGCATTCGAGACTCACCTCCCTCCGGTTGCATTCAAGTGCAATCAGTTCTACGGTGGTTCACTATCTAAACAAGCAAGGAGGCACAGTTTCCTACCCGCTCTGCAGAGACTCGATGAGGGTTTGGTATTGGGAGATCCAGAGAAATATTCATCTTTTGGCAGTACACATCCCCGGGGTGTCCTACACCTTGGGGGATGCCCTGAGCAGATCCACTGTCCAGGCCCACAAGTGAGAAATCTTATCTGACATTCTAAATGACGTCCTCCACCTGTGGGGCTGTCCGGCGATGGACCTATTTGCCTCTTCGCAAAACGCAAAACTGCCGCTTTACTGCTCTCTCATGCAAGGTCCTGGAACTGTGTGGTGGGACGCATTATCTCTTTCCTGGAGAGGAAGATTTATTTACGCCTTTCCGCTTGTTCAGAGAGTACTACTCAAACTGGTCCAGGTCGGGGCATCTATGATTCTCATAGCACCATTCTGGCCAAGACAGATTTGGTTCCCTCTACTTCTACAGCTCTCAGAACCGGATCCCCTACCTCTGCCAATTTGCTGGGCTTTACTGTCCCAGGTACAATGCTGCCTGCTACACCTGGACCTTAGCTCTCTCCATCTGCACTCCTAGCTTCTGAGGACATAGAAACATAGAAGTTGATGGCAGATAAGGACCACAAGGCCCATCCAGTCTGCCCATTTCTTTTTCTACCCTATAAATGTGCCATCGGCCTTTGCTCTGTCAATGGCCTATCTATTCATACTCATCTGTATTGCTCCGTTATGCCTATCCCATGCCTGTTTGAAGCCCTGCACTGTATTCATATCCACCACTTCCTGAGGTAGGCTGTTCCATGCATCCACCACCCTTTCTGTGAAAAAGAACTTCCTCACATTACCCCTTAATTGGCCTCCCTCTAATCTCATGCTGTGTCCTCTTGTCCTGCTATTTTTCTTGTATGGAAACATGTTAGACTCTTTCACTTTGTTAATGCCCTTAAGGTGCTTGGAATGTTTCGATCATATCACCTCTCTCCCTCCTTTGTTCTAGGGTATACATATTGAGCTCTGTTAATCTGTCCTCATATGTTTTCTGATGAAGTCCCTACACCATTTTGGTTGCCCTTCTCTGGACTGCCTCAATTTGGTTAATGTCCTTGTGAAGGTGTGGCCTCCAGTACTGCACGCAGTACTCCAGGTGGGGCCTAACCAGTGTCTTGTAAAGAGGGATTGTTACCTCCTTCTTCCGACATATGATACCCCTACTAATACACCCTAACATCTCCTTAGCCTTACCTACTGCATTAGTGGTCTGCTTGGATGGTTTCAGGTCATTGGTGGTGATGATGCCCAAGTCTCTTTTCTTCCCTTGTGACTGCCAGAAACTCCCCTCCCAGCCTGTAGGTGGCTTCAGGGTTTCTCTTCCCTATGTGCATCATCTTGCACTTCTTTGCATTAAATCCCAGTTGCCACTCTTGGGACCATTTTGCTAGTTTATCCAGATTTCTTCTCATTCTGCCCACCCCATCTGGATCATCTACCTGTTGTAGATCTTGGTGTCATCTGCAGACAGACAAACCTTACCCTCCAGTCCATCTGCAATGTCACTGATGAAGATATTGAAGAGGGCTGGCCCCAGGACTGTTCCCTGAGGTACCTCACTTGTGACTTGCATCTCTTCTGACTATATACTATTTACCACCACTCTCTGTTTTCTGCCCGTCAACCAGTTTGCCACCCAGTTGACCTAACTTCTCACCCACCCCAAGCCCACCCTGCTTATTAATCAGTCTTCTATGTAGAACAGTATCGAAAGCTTTGCTGAAGTCAAGGTAGGCAACATCAGCTACTCCCCCTTAGTCCACCACTCTGGTTATCCAGTCAAAGAAATCTGAGATTAGTTTCATAGGACCTTCCTTTTGTAAACCCATGCTGTCTTGGATCCTGTGCTCCTATGGATTCCAGGTGTTGTACTATCCTTTCCTTAAGGAGTGCCTCCATAATCTTGCCCACTACTGAGGTAAGACTGACTGGTCTGTAGTTCCCTGCCTCCTCCCTACTACCACTCTTGTGGAGCGGGATCACATGAGCCCTTCTCCAGTCTTCTGGGACCTCTCCTGTGCTCAGAGACTCACTAAACAGTTCTGATAATGGCTCTGCTAGTTCCACCCTTAGCTCCTTTAGTACCGTGGGATGTATGCCATTAGGTCCCATTGCCTTGTCCACCCAGAGCTTATCGAGCTTTTGTAGGACCCTTTCTTTTGTGAAGGGACTAGTGCTCACCTCCATCCCACCTGTGTCCATGGTGCTGAGCTGTGGGCCCTGCCCTACGTTCTCTTCAGTAAATACTGAGCAGAAGTATCTATTTAGGATAGATGCTTTTACATGGTCCTCCTCCTCACACGCCCCCTTATCTCCTTTGATCTTAGCAATGCCCTATCTGGACTTTCTCCTTTCACTAATGTATCTATAGAAAGTCTTGTCACCTTTTACTGTCTGTGCTAGTGTTTCCTCGGTTTGGGCCTTTGTCTGCCTTACTGCCTTCCCTGCTTCCCTTAGGGAAGTTTGGTATGCCTCCCTGTCTTCATCCCACTGCGTTCCCTTATAATTCCTGAAGGCCAGCCTTTTGGCTCTGACCTTTTCTGCTACTGTTTTTTGAGAACCAAAGTGGTTTCCTTCTTCTTTTGCACTTCCTTTTCTCTCTAACACAGTGGGATGTTGTTTCAAGTAGTACATCCTTAATGCTTGCCCACTTTGCCTGTACCCCCTCACCTGTATTTCTTTTTGCCAGGGCTTGCTTAACTCTGTTGGCCATCTTATCAAAGTCAGCTCCTCTGAAGTCCCATATTTTTGCCTTGGAATGGGATGATTTAGTTGTAGTGGCCAGATTGAACCATACCATGTGATGGTCACTGGCCCCCAGGTGACCTTCTACCTGGAGATCTGTGATCCTTTCCCTGTTGGTCAGTACTAGATCTAGGATAGTCCTGTCTCTTGTGGGTTGTTGTATCAGTTGTTTGAGGCCTTTCCCTTGCAGGGAATCCACCATGTGTCTAGTTCTGGCAGATGGTAGTCCTCTCATGCTTCCGGGTGTCCTGAAAGATGGCGTAAGTTCTCCGGGCTGCTAGGAAGCCATCTACTCGGTCTTCCTAGTCCATGAAGTGGAAACGCTTCTCTATTTGGGCGTGTACACTGGACTTGGATCCTTATGAGTGTTCCCCTCAGCGCATCTTACATTACTTGCTCTCCTTGTCGGAGGGTGGACTGAAATATTGCTCTGTGAAAGTCCACCTTTCAGCCATTGCCACATTCCATTTACCTGTGGGCAACATCCCTTTGTCCCAGTTACCTTTGATTCAAACCTTTTTAAAAGGTATTCTGCACCTGCATCCCCCTATCTGGGATCCAGTCCCTGTGTGGTATTTGAATTTTGTGCTTGCAAAATTGACTACGAGTCCATTTGAACCTGCTGAATCAAAAAGACCTCCGTTATCTTTCTTGGAAAACTGTGTTTCTAGCTGCCATTACCTCAGGCAGACATGTCTCAGAGTTGTACACACTAATGTGCAAACCTCCATACCTGCAATTTCACAACGACCGGGTGTTTTTACGCATGAACCCATTGATTTGGCTAAAGGTTGTTTCTAAATTTACTTTAACTCATTATTACCCATTTTGTGTCATGTAAACAATGGATAGGTTGGACTTCATACAAAGCTATTAGAAGTAATGAGTTAAATCAGACCATTCAGTTACCAGCGTACATTGCGAAGCCTACAAATCCAGGAGAAGCCCTGCTTCATACTCTCGATGTGCCAGTTGCAAAAAACTGAGCAACTTTTTGTTTCACTCGCCCCTGAAAACCAGGGCGTTTAGTGTTTCAGAGCTGTGCTTGTCCACATGGTTGGCCAACTGCATTAAGTTTGTCTATGCAAAATACGAAAACCTTGACAGGGGTTGTAAAATCCCATTGTACCAGAGACATAGCTGCCTCTACAGCGTGTTTCCGGGGGCGCTTGCGTTTGGATATTTATGAAGTCATTTACGTGGTCACTGTACATGCCTTCACCATGCATTACAGTTTAGACTCTTGCTTCTAAGAAGCGGACCATTTTCGAACGGGCCATCCTACAAGGCCTCCTGTCCTAAGTCCTAATGATTCACTTCTTCCTCCCACTGGGTGTAATAACTGCTTGGGAATCTTCCCATGTGTAATGACCTGCTGCAAGAGATTGCCTCGAAGAAGACAGTATAATTGTGTAAGAACTTACCATAACAGGAAATCTTCGAGAGTATCTCTTGCAGCAGGTCAAGCAGCTCTGCCCTCCTTCCCCCTTGCTGTTACTTCAGAAGGATTCCTTGCTTCTGTCTTTTATGACTCCGCGAGCTGCTGCTTTGATTTCCTTCCCCGGTTCCCATCGGAGGCCTAGGATATGTTTTGACATTCGATCGCCAGGATGGAAAAGAACTGAGGAGTAGCTGGGACCTCCCCCTTTGATACCTGCCAGGTAGACACCACGTGGTAGTGTAGGGGGGAGGTCTTAGGATCGATTGATGAGAAGTCATCCGGAGCAAATGACGCCTGCAGCTGTAATCCCATGTGTAATGACCTGCTGCAAGAAATACTGTTAAAGATCTACTGTTACGGTAAGTTCTTACACATCCGTACTTACCCATGACTTCAAGTCCAGTCCAAGTCAGACCCAATTAAGGGCTCCGTTTACAGAAAACAACAAACTGCCCTAGTTGCTCACCTTAACAACTACGCAGCTGGAGGGTATCGATTAAAATCAGGTCTTGTTTTGGCCGTGAGATTCCCGTTTTTTTAACCAAACTCCCGCCCCACACGGAAGGCAGATCTCCGATTCAGTCACAAAAAAAAAAAAAAAAATCTGTATTTGCGGGTCTGTTCAGTGCCTGACACCACTCGCTCGTCCCTCTTGACTTCACCTCTATGTCCTGGGTCTCTCAGGTGTTCTACCTCTCCCTGTCTTCCTATCGCTGCATTGTTCGGGGGGCAGAGGGCAGCAACGAGAGTGCTGCACTAAACAGCAACCTGTGCTTTGCTTCAGTGGGCTGAAGGGTCCGGGGGCTTTGCTGCAGGTGGTGCAACCTGTCCTGTGCTATGTCCGTCTCTCTCTCTGTGTCTGCGACCTACCCAGGTGTTGCACACCGCAGCTGTTTGGGAAAAGAGGGGAGGGGGACCAGCACCCAATGGAAGACAGCAGCAAACATGCCTGTGTGGGGAACAATGGAGGTCTGCGGGGTGGGTGGGTGGAGAGCCGTTAATGGTTGTGCGGGGAAATGTAGCACATCCGCGAGGTGGGTGGCTGGGTCCGCGAGGTGGGTGGCTGGGTACTTTCTCCCTCCTAAAAAGCCAGTCTCCTGCCTAACTTCACGAAACCTGCCTCCTGCACAGATGTATATCATCACTTGTATGAGGGTAGCGGTTAAAATCAGGTCCCGTTTTGGAATGGGGACCCAGTGTTTACTGTGGAAGTTTAAAACTCTATAGAATTTTGGCTGATTTTCACCTGAACCATTTAGCCAGCTGAATAAACTGTTAGCCAGACTTTGATCACATTTATTGAATTTTGATCTGGTGTGTGTGTGCAATAGCAATTGGGTTAGTTGAATAATGTTATTTGTAGCTAAATGCGGAAATTATTAAAAAAACAGAAATTGTTGCCATAATGATCACAAGTTGTGGTGTTAGTGTTGTATCAAAGGTTAATGCGAATCCTGTTCTAAAATGTCCGTCTGTGAGGGACATATGGGTGGTAGGAATCCAACAGAGTAGGATGGGACAGTGCCCTCAACACGTGGGTATAAAGGAGACTCAGTGGTGAAAAGAGAGAAGACTGACCTAATTAGGGACACTGTTGAGAGGTGTGACGTCACTGTAAAATGTGGAGGGTGCATTAGATGATAAAAAGAGGGATACAGTGTGGGGGCAACAGCCTCTTCATATGGCATGGAGGGGCACTGTGTAATAAACAAAGATGTCCTGGTAAAGAGAGATGAGATTCCATTGTGCAGTGTGGAACAGCATCCTTCCCATTTTGGTCATGGGGTCTTTTATTCATTCAGCAGCACCACACCTAATGAGGGACATTTGAGAGTTATGATTATTTTTCCGCAACCTTTCAATCCTGACTTCTGAGGCAGGGCTCCTAGACTTCTATGGTGACATCTGTTCATTTCTGTGGCAGAATGCAGTCTTGCCATTTAATGAAATATTGTGTGATGGCATTGATGACATCACATGCTGAGTGTAGACAAAGAGTTTCAGGGTAAAGAAGGGGCCGGGACCCAGGCACTATAGAAAAACTATATTTGAATGAAAAATTACCAAACGCACAGAACTCTGCAGCACTACATATATTCTGTGACATGATGCAAGTTTCTGCAGAAAATTCTATGGCCATGGAACTGTACAATTCCAGGGGCCATGGTTATTATGACTACGCAATATGGGAGTGATGACATCTAAATGCTGTATTTTTTTGTCTTTTTTTTTTTCCCTCTCTAGGCCTGAGGTTGCATGGGTCCACTTTCCAGGGTACTGCAGTTCGGTCGTTTGGCTGTGGAGCAGTTTACCAGGCTGGGAGCAAGTGGAGGCTTGAGTAAGGACTTAAAATCTCGATCCAGCTGCTGGAATATTATTCACAAATGTAATGTGACTCTCTAAAGGTAGATAGTTAGATGGTCAGATAGAAAACGGCAAAAAATCCTACTCTACAAGTGGTGCAAACACATTAACATGACTGTACATTATTCCCCAGCGACTGCACACCTGCCTCTTTTTCTATTTTGTTTGCACTAAATATTAATTTTATGCCCCTTTTATAAGTGTGATAACACACTTCAGGGTGTATGGGGGAGCTCTAATATACGCACACTTCTCAGATGGTTAAAGGCACTTATCTTTGCCTTGTGTCATTTTATGCACCCAAGGACTGCATATAGTAGAGCACGACGGTACCCCTGTTTTGTTATCACTTACGTACTGAATAGCCCATGCCTTTTAGAAAAAATATGCTGGTTACTTTATGAGTTTGCGTCTCCTCTCCCCAGTTCATGAGAGGTGGAGTAAAGCGTGTGCATATATGGTTTATGCAGTGCCCCTCTCTGATGTGAGCAATTTATTTTTTCATCATGCTTCAGAATCTTCTGCGTTAGCTTAGAAAGCCTCTTTAAGGTCCCTCCCTTTCATAAATGGAATATAACCTGATAAAGAGAGTATAACTCTGAAAGCTAGTCTGAAAAAACAATTGTTAGTCCAATAAAAGGCATCACCTACAACATATTTATTTATTTTTTCTGCACATGTGGAATAGAATGCATAGAAACATAGACTTTGCAGTGGAAAAGGACTGGTAGGCCCATCTAATCTGTCCTGTTTTCTTCCTGTTACTACACCCTGGATCCTGTTTGGTTACAGGTGTCTGTCCCTCCTCGCTTTGGTTTATTTATTATGCCCATGTGCCTATCCCACGTGTGCTTGAAGCTCCCCACTGTCTTTGCCCCACCACCTCTCCTGGCAGACTATTCCAGGTATCCACCACCCTTTCTGTGAAGAAGCATTTCCTTAAATCCCTCTTAGCAGCCACAGAGGACGGGAAGTGGATCTGAGGACTAGACCACTCACCCAAGCTACAGAAGTTGCTACTATCTTCTTTTTTTTTCACCCTAGGAAGGGAGAGATTGGGGAACCGCTGCCGGAGTGAAGTGACTGGCAGGAAAATGGGGCAGAGGTTTTTTTTTTTTTTTTAATTGTTGCAGGATTAACAGAGGAGCTGAGGGGCCGCTGAGGAAGGAACCTTCGTGAAGGGGTATTACTTTAATTGTTTTTCTCTGTGGTCATACCTTTTCCTTTTTGTTAGTATAAATTGCTGCTGGCATTTCAGGGGGCACTATAATGACAAGTGGCACTGTGACATTGATTTGGAGTTTCATTCTCAGCAGGAGGCTTTGATTGTTTTCAGAGGGCAGTAGCTAACACCCACCCTGGGGTCATCTGTATTTATAAGCACCTAATAGGCTACAGGTTTCTCCTAGCATGCATAAGGGGACTTGAGCCAGATTGATAGTACAACCTCGCAGATAGAGTGCCTTAGCAGAAACCTTAAGGGCACTCTCCCACACTTCTCATTAGTACAGGCAAAAGGAAGAGAGAAGGAAGTACAGAGGTTATATAAAGGGTGAAGAAAGAAACGGGGGAGAGAGAGAAGAAGAAAAAAACACCGAAGGGTATGGTTAACAAGTAAAGAGGTACAAGATAGAACAGAAGGGAAAGATGCAGGGAGTGGTGCAGTGCAGTGGGTGTGGAGTAGCAGTCTTCAGGAGGACATTTTGGGCACTGCGGTGCTGCCCCATATGCAGGCACCTCTCTGGGCTGAGGGCATAGGTGCCCAGTCTATGGGCCAAGCTTGCTAGGAGACTGGGGACCTTCATCCCCACCCAGAGGCCACCATGTCCCCAGCTACTACCGCAGCGATTATCCGGGCAGGGGACTGGATGGACTACGGTGGGCTCGGGGAGGGTGAGGGAGGTCAGGCAGAGGCATATCCCCCAACTGGTCAACTTACAAACAGCTCTGCTGTGCTGGAGGAATGGGAGCATCCCACAAGGGAACCCGAGGTTGAGACCAGGGAGGATGAGTGGGTCCTGCAGGAGGGAGACCCAGGGGCGGGAGGCAGAGGACCCCAGAGGAAGCTAATCCTGATAGGTGATTCAATTGTCTGGGGAATGGATCTGGGCACAGGTAGCGGGTTGGAGAGGGAAGTAAAGTGCCTCCCAGGAGGCACTGGTTGAAGGGAGAGGGAGCGGATCCTGAGGATCGCTAAAGCAGTAGCGGGGGGGGGACTGAAGATCATTGTCCACCTGGGGACAAATGTCCTAGCCAGGGACAGGGCAAGCATAGAGCAGGTGCAGCAGGACTTCAAGGAGTTGGGAAGGTGCCTTGGGGAGACAGCAAGCTCTGTGACATTCTCGGAGGTGCTACCACTCCATGGTGGGGGGGGGGGGCTGGGAATCTCCACATCGTGTGCATCAGCAATTGGTTGGAGAGCTGGTGCAAGGAGAAGGGTTTGGGGACTGGGGACCCACCTGGAGGGATGCAGGCCTGTACAAGGGTGATGGCCTTCATCTGTCCAGGAAGGGGACTGCAGTCCTCAGTGTATGGTTTAAAAGCTTTCTCAGCAAGCATTTAAACTAGTCGGGGGGGTAGCGATGAAAGACTCAAGCAGCCCACCCCCACTGGTTAGAGCAGCCAGACAAGATCAGGAAGTCAAGTTCGCAACAAGAACATCTGAACCCACTACAAGGGGTATAACAGAGGCGTACTGGGTCATAATGTCATACGCTTAGTAGCATACGGCATTATGGTGCACTCTGGACCTGGCGCCTCCGAAGTTGACTCTCTCCGGAGTTAGAATCCTTGGGGGGGCAGTGCCCCACAGAACAAAAGAACAGAAATCGTGCAACGCGATTAAGTCGCACGGCATTCTGCCATGCTACATTTTGAACCCATGCCTAACAAAGGTAGGGAGCCAACATAGTAAAACTGGAGTAGGGAGGAAGAAAAAAGTAGACAGAAGCTACACTTTATTCAGGAGACAGGGAGGGTAAAAAGGGAGGAGTGGTGGCTGTCTACATCAGAGAGGGTATAAAGGCAATGGAGGTGCAAGGATTGCCGGTGGGAGGAGCAGAGACACTGTGGGTCACCCTGGAAACAGACAGTGGCACAGCCATATGAACAGGTGTAATCTACAGACCCCCTGCACAAAGGGAGGAAATGGACAGAGAGCTTCTGGAAGCCATCCATAAGATGGCAACAAAAAGGAAGGTGTAGCTGGTAGGCAACTTCAATTTGCCAGTAATTGAATGGAGCATCCCAGCATCTCAACAGGCAGTGGCAGAGACATCCTGGACTCCCTACAAGGAGCAGGCCTTAAGCAACTAGTGCTTGAGCCAACCCAGGAGAGAGCGATTTTGCACCTGGTTTTAACCAACGGGGAAAGAATTAAGGAGGTCAGGGTGGGTGGCCACTTGGGGTCTAGTGACCGTAACACATTGTGGTTTAATATGAGTACTGAAACAGGGTCATGCCACACAAAGGTGAGGGTTCTGGACTTCAAGAGGGCAGACTTCACAAAGATGGAGGTGTGTCTGAGGGAAGCACTAGTGTGGGGGAGAAAGGGGGGGGGTTGAGAAAATATGGGCCCATCTAAAAGGAGCCATAGGGGAGGTAACAAACCTTTGCAGTAGAGAAATAGGCAAAGGTAAAAGGAAACGGAAAGCACTATGGTTCTTGTGGGAAGTGGCCGGAAAGGTAAAGGCAAAAACAGTGGCGTTCAGGAAATATAAGGGGTCTCAGAAAGAAGAGGACAGGACAATGTATCTAGAAAAGCAAAGGGAGGCAGGGAAAGCATTCAGGAGTGACAAGGCGAAGACAGAGGAGAAAACGGCAAAAGAGGTTACAAACCGGGGATAAGACTTTTTATCAGTACATTAGTGAAAGAAGTAAGACGGGGGTTATTGTTAGGCTAAAAAGGGGAAGAAGGAATGGGAGTAGAAGGGGACCAGGGTAAAGTATCAGTCCTGAACACACATTTCTGTTCAGTTCTCACAAAGGAAGGGAAGGGGGAAGGACCACAGGTAAGACTCAGAACTGGTAGGAAGGTGGACAGCAGTCCATTTAGAAAGGAGAGACTCCTAAAAGAACTCACTAAACTAAAGGTGGACAAGGCAGTGGGTCCAGATGGGATACATCCTAGGGTATTAAAAGAATTGAGAGATACTGGCTGCACCACTGACATCCCTGTTCGGTAGGTCACTGGATACAGGAGAGGTTCCAGAGGACTGGAGGCGGGCCGATGTGGTCCCTCTCCACAAAGTGGGAGCAGAGCAAAGGATGGTAACTATAGGCCTGTCAGTCTGACCTCGGTGGTGGGGAAAATGATGGAATCGCTACTAAAAGAAAGGTTAATGGAGCACCTTGAAGCCAGCGGAGCACAGGATCCGAGGCAGCACGGGATTCACAACAGGGAAGTCGTGTCAGACAGACCTGATGGATTTCTTTGACTGGGTGACCAGGAAAGTGGATTGGGGGAGCAGTGGATGTGGTCTACCTTGACTTTAGCAAGGCGTTCAACACTGTTCCACATAGGAGGCTGGTGAACAAGCAGAGTAGTATGGGAGTGGGTCACAAGGTGGTAAACTGGGTAGAGAATTGGTTAAGGAACAGAATGAAGAGGGTAGTAGTAAATGGAGTTAAATCCAAGGTAGTAAGGATGACCAACGGGGTGCCACAGGGATCGGTTCTGGGGCCAGTACTATCAGTGTCTTCATCAGTGACATTGCAGAGGGACTGGATGGGAAGGTATGCCTCTTTGCAGATTACACAAAGATCTGCAATAGGGTAGATAGTCCGGAAAGGGTGGAACAATTAGAAGAGAGATAGCTAAGCTGGAAGAATGGTCTAGAGTGTGGCAACTTAGGTTCAGTGTGAAAAAGTGCAAAATCATGCACTTGGGGCGCAGGAACCCAGGGGAGGATTACATGATTTGGGGGGGGGGTTGCTAGAAACCACACAACAGGAAAGGGATCTAGGGGTGATCATATCGGATGACCTAAAGGTGGCCAAACTATGTGCTGAGGCGGTGGGGAGAGCCAGTGGTATGCTAGGGTTCATAGGGAGAGGTATCACCAGCAGAAGAGAGAAGTGGTAATGTCATTCTACAGGACATTTTTGAGGCCCCATTTGGAGTACTGTCTCCAGTTCTGGAGGCCACGTCTCCAAAAGAACACACATAAGGTAGAGGCTGTTCAAAGAAGGACAACAAAAATGGTGCAGGACCTACACCAGATGTTATACAAAGAGTGATTGGTGGAACTGAATATGTATACCATGATAGAGAGAAGAGACATGATTGGGACTTTTAAGTACCTGAAGGGAATAAATAAGGTACAGGGGGCAGCATATTCCAGATGAAAAGATGGTCTCGAACAAGAGGACATGGCATGAGGCTGGAAGGGGGTAGACTTAGGGGCAGTGTGAGAAAGTACTTTTTCACAGAAAGGGTGGTGGAGGCATGGAACAGCCTCCCAGCGGAAGGGGTGTCGGCAAAGTCGGTGGGGGAATTCAAGACTGCATGGAATAGACAGGTGGGAACCCTGGTGGTTCAAAAGAATAGGTGATACCATAGATCAAGTAGAATCTGTGGTATTTTTTGTAGACACATAGAATTTGATGGCAGATAAGGACCGCTTGGCCCAGCTAGTCTGCCCATTTCCCTACCTAACGGATAAGCTACAGATCCTAGTTAACCAACAGGCTACTTCCTCCTACCCCCCACTAGAATTGCCATATGTCTGTCCCATGCATTCTTGAATTCCCCCACTGTTTTTGACTCTATGACCTCCTCAGGAAGGCTGTTCCATGTATCCACAACCCTCTCTGTGAAGAAATAGTTCCTCACATTACCTCTGAGCCGTCCCCCTCCCCCTCTATCTTCAAATTGTACCCCCTTGTTTTTGCACATTTCTTTTTCTGAAAGATGCTACCCTCTTGGACTTTGTTGATTCCTTTGAGGTATTTGAACGTTTCTATCATGTCCCCCCTCTCCCTAAGTAGGTAGGGAAAGGAGCAGACTGGGCCTTATGGTCACATCTGCCATCAAATTCTATGTTTTTTTTATTTTTTATTTAGTGTACTTTTTTGCAGCCGCCAGCTGCTCGGTAATTCCACCAGGTCATGGTCCCTCGCTCCCACCTCCATATCAAATGCAGCCCTTCCTCGATACCCCCTGGCTTACCCCCCCCCGGGTGGGGCTGCAGCACCGGTCTCCCCATCCGGTACCGCAGACGACGGCATAGGTCGAGGAGGGCCATCCTGGAGGCTAATCGGAGCTGAGGGCTGGCATCATGGAAGGCAGCAGGCAGCTCAATTTTGTTCCCCCTGTAAGCGAGGGGCAGGAGCGTGCAATGACGCCAGCGTCTGTCCCGCCCCTCAGAGTCAAGCCAGCACTGGATGCTGTGGTTCCCCCCAGCCTCCGCCAGGGGTTCCTGTTGCAACCAGTCGAACAGCGCACCCTCTCCCCGAAAGAGGAGAGTAGTCCATAGGACGCTCGATCCTTCTCCCCCCCCCCCCACCGGCTGGCCCTCTGATGACTCCAGTCAGTTCCTGAATCCGGGTCGCCGTGCCATAAGCGGAAATCCCAACTGCTGCGATGACGGGCCAGCCCTATGTTTCTGTGTTTAAGAAAGGGTGGGTAGGCAGCAAAGTAGAAGATCATGTGTACAAATGCCCGCAGTCTGCAAAATAAAATCCCGGACCTGATGGCCTTGATGGGGGAGGCTGACCTGGAGATAGTGGCTATATCAGAGACATGGTATACTGGAAAACACAGCTGGGAGGTAAATGTACTGGGCTGTGCTCTGTTCAGGAGAGATGGGAGGGGGTGGGCCCTGTACGTCAGGGAAGGAATAAACGCTACCATGGTACAGAGAAGGCAGGGAGAGTCTGAGGCACGGTGGGTCACCCTTGAGCCAGGAAATGGCACAGCAATCCAAACGGGGGTGATCTACAGTCCTACAGCTCAGGGGGAGGAGGTGGATAGAATGCTAGGAGAAGAAATACACGAGATGGCAGCGAAAGGGGATTTTAATATGCCTGATGTTAATTCAACCATCCCAACGGCTGCCTCAACCAGGAGCCGAGACATCCTGGACTCCCTTCAGGGGGCAGGCTTCAGGCAGTTAATGCTTGAACCCACTAGGGACAGGGTGATCCTGGACCTAGTACTGATCAACAGAGACAGAATCAAAGAAGTACGGGTGGAAGGTCCACTGGGGTCCAGTGACCACCACACAGTTTGATTCAGTATGGATACAGGGGCGCAGGTAAGTCGCACAAAAGTGAGAGTATTGGATTCTAGGAGGGTAGATTTTGATAGGATGGGGATATGTATCAGGGAGGCCCCGTCAAGGAAGGAGGCAAGAGGGGGTGCAGAGGACCAGTGGGCACACCTGAAAGGAGCCATCATGGAAGCAACTAACCAGTGCATAAGGCTGAGAAACAAGGGTAAGGGAAGGAAGAAACCATTATGGTTCTCAACAGAAGTAGCAGAGAAGGTAAGGGCCAAAAAGGTGGCTTTCAAGAAATATAGGAGGATGCAGAGGGAAGAAGATAGAGTGGTGTATCTTTATAGTCTGAAGGAAGCGGGGAAAGCTGTTAGGAGTGCAAAGGCACAAACAGAGATAAGACTAGCTCAGACTGTGAAAAAAGGGGATAAGTTATTCTATAGGTACATCAGCGAAAGAAGGAAGAGGCAGGAGAAGTGTACGGCTCAGAGGGGACGAAGAGGGAGCTGTGGAGGGGGACTTGGAAAAGACAGAAATACTACTGTTCAGTGTTCACAGAGGAAGGGGAGGGACAGGGACCACCGCTAGTCAGCAGACACAAGGGGGGTGAACACCAGTCCATTTACAGATGAGAGAGTCCTAAAGGAGCTCACAAAACTGAAGGTGGACAAGGCAATGGGCCCTGGTGGCATACATCCCAGGACATTAAGGGAGGAGTTAATAGCACCACTGGTATCCCTGTTTAGTGAGTCACTGAGAACAGGGGAGGTTCCAGAGGACTGGAGGAAGGCACATGTAGTTCCTCTTCACAAGAGTGGAAGCAGAGAGGTGGCAGGTAACTGTAGGCTAGTCAGCCTAACATCGGTAGTGGGAAAGATTATGGAAACACTGCTCAAAGAAATGGTGGACCACTTGGAAACCATCGGAGCACAGAATCCAAGACAGCACAAATTCATTGTAGGAAGGTCATGTCAGACTAATCTGATAGATTTTTTTTTGACTGGGTGACAAAAGAGGTGAAAAGGGGGAGCAGTAGATGTGGCATACCTTGATTTCAGCAAGGCCTTCGACACCATTCCACATAGAAGATTGGTAAGTAATTTGAGCAGCCTGTGAGTGGGCCACAAGGTAGCGAACTGGGTTAACAACTGGCTGAAGGACAGGAAGCAGAGGGTGGTGGTTACTGGAATCCAGTCTGGGGAAAAGGGGGTGACCAGCAGGGTACCCCAGGGGTTGGTCCTGGGGCCGGCCCTTTTTTAACGTCTTCATCAATGACATTGCAGAAGAGCTGGAATGGAAGGTGTGCCTATTTGCAGATGACACCATGATCTGCAACAGGGAGGACACTCCGGATGGGGCGGACAGGATGAGGAGGGACCTGGAGCGCCTGGAAGAATGGTCAGAAAGATGGCAACTGAGGTTCAGTGTAAAGAAGTGCAAAATTATGCACCTAGGGCCCAGAAACCCTGCAGAGAGCTATAAGTTGGGGTGGGGGGATGGGGGATTGCTGGCGGTCACAAGGGAGGAAAGGAATTTGGGGATTATCATCTCAGAGGATCTAAAGGTGGCCAAGCAATGTGCAAAGACGGTAGGGAGGGCCAGTGGCATGTTGGGGTTTATAGGTAGGGCTATCACTAGTAGGAGAAGAGGTGGTGATGCCACTGTGCAAAACGCTGGTGCGGCCACATCTGGAATACTGTGTACAGTTCTGGAGGCCACATCTTCGTAAAGACATAGGGCGGAGGCAGTTAAGAGGAGGGTAACAAAGATGGTGCTAGGATTGCAGCAGAAGACATATGGGGAAAGACTGAAAGACTTTGATATATATACACTTGAAGAGAGGAGGGAATGGGGAGATATGATAGAAACTTTCAAGTATCTTAAAGGTATGAACAAGGTACATGTGAGCAACCTCTTTGCAGTATAAGAAGAGTACAAGAACAAGAGGGCATGAAATGAGATTGGAAGGGGGGCAGGTTGAGGGGCAATGTGAGAAAGTTTTTATTTTTTAATTTTTATGGAAAGCGTGGAGGATGAATGGAACAGCCTACCTCAGGATGTGGTAGACACGTGCACAATTGGGGGATTCAAGCATACATGGAATAGGCATAAGGGTACCTTAGAGGGGGAGGGAGAGGCACTAACCACTGGGCAAGTAGGGTCAGAGGGCAGTGTTAAAAGTAGGGTGTATGGGCAGATTGGATGGGCCAAGTGGTTCTTATTTGCCGTCAATTTTCTATGTTTCTACCACCACCACCCCATCAAGCTTCATTGCATGCCTCCATGTTGTGGTGCTCCTTCTGTGAAAGACTCCCCTCTTGCACCTTGTTCACCTGCCTTGAGGTGTTTATAGGTCTCAATCATGTATGTCCCTTCTCGCGCTCCTCTCCTCCAGGGAGTACACGTTGAGCTCCCACAGCCTATTTATTCATTCTGGAATTTTGCTGTCAAAGCAGCCTAGCAACTGGTGGTGGCATGCAGCAGAGTCACAAGTGCCACACAAGTGCCAATGCTGCATTGAGAGACACAGTCAAGCATAATAAACATTTGCCTCCCCCCATTCAAAGGTTAAACTCTCCCTACTCCTGCCGTATAAGACCCCTCAGACTGACACAGATACATGGTATACATAGATAGGTTTTATAAGCCACCTAGAAATGCACAATTCTGTAGTTGTGACCTTTTGTTTTCCTGGCTGCTTCCATCAGACCCGTCGAAGGCTACTTCCTAACCCCCTCACTCCCGTCTCCAGCTGAGCTGCCCCATGGCTAATCTCCCATGATGGGGCCAACGGGTGGAGGGACTTACCTGCCGGAATAACTGTACTGTTGCCCAGACTGGTAGGGAGTACAAAGCCTGGGTATACCCAGGTTGTCATCTGGCTACCAGGAGGTTTTTCTGCATGCTTTTCTTACCGGGGGTGATGGTGATGAGCCCAACGCACGGCTGCATGCTGGTCCAGGCAGGCTTACACAGAGTTCTGCCGCGCTGCCTCAGTCCTCGGCGTAATCGTAGGTCTGCAGCTGCACCGTCCATGTGGTCACCCAGCGAGACTGGAGACCCGCCGTAGAAGGAGAGCATCCTTTGACACACCTAATCCATGTTATTTCAACGATAAATAGATATTTCTTTAAATGCAACTTTAAACCAAGGGCACAGCACAGTGAAAGAGACCATTTACAAAGACAGCTCAAAAATTCCAAAGAACGTCAATAATTCATAACCAAGAAACACACACACGTAAATATAAAACCTTTAATTAGCAACTAAACATACTCGGCACTGCAAAAATGACACTCATTTAAAGTTAAATAACATAATTTTTTCAGCAGCTACATAACAGCAAAATTACCCCCCTCAAGAATGGAAATGATGGCATACTGTAACACAGACCATTGTATGCCCTGGGTGTGCAGTGGTCTGTGTTGAAGGACAGAAGTTAATTTTTTTTTTGTGTGCGGTTTGTGTCCCAGGCTCCCCCCCCCCACATTGAAAGTGCTGCAACTACCATAACTCCTGCCCCCAAGTGCTATATAGGTGGACTGCCTCAGAAAATTCTGTGCCCCCAAAAAATACCTTTTTAGTATTTATTTGTCCTCCTTGCCACCTGAGCTGCTCGCCTGGGGACATCTAGCTGCCGCCCGCCTCTGCCGCAGACACCCAAACTCTGCTGTCCCCCCCCCGCAGTGGGGCCGCAGGGAGCCCTGCTTATAACTCCCCGCAGAGCACAGATCAAGGCGGGTGCCGCGGCAAAACTGCGGATGGCCATCAAGCCGCTCGCTTCAGGCGCCATTTTTTTCTGGTCTTCTTGTCCCTGTCAGTGCATGCTCAGACAGTGCCTCCAATCTTCACTGGGGGCCACTGCTGAGCGATGCATTCCCTCTCCAACCCCCGGAGAGGAGAGGAGAGCAGTCCCCTGGATGCTCAATCCTCTCCGCCCTCTGCCGACCCCTGGCGCCCCGAGTCTGTTCCCAAACCGGGTGGCGGTGTGGGTTGAGGTAAGGTGCCAGCGCCTCTATGCCACCATGCTGGCCAAAAAAAAAAAATGTACCTTTTAAAAGGTTCTTCTTCAGCATGCGGTCCCGAAACGAGCAAGCATGAACTGCAGCAGTTTTAGTTGTGAGGGGGGCCAGAAACATGCACGTGGACTGGTCGGCTGGTTTCTTAGTGTGTTTACTTAGAGAGCAAGTGTGAACTGCGACCAACCGGCTGATCAAATTATGAATTAAATGCTGGCACTAGGGGGAAAAATATAAAGAACAGACAGACTTGTGGGGTAGTATAATGAAATGAAACAGAAAATGGAACCCTTACTGCACTGTTGTGTAGCGGGGGACCAAGACGGTGGCAGGAGCAGGGTCATCAACTGTTCCCTGCAATGGGGAGGTTGATTCGTCACTGGATTGTCCAGAATGTCATGTCACTCAAGTTTATTGACATGTTTGTGTTACAGTGTGACGTAGTCAGATAAAAAATAAACACTTTTATTCACCCAGTGTGAGAATAACACATTTATTTTTCCTTTGGGTCAGGGTCTTGGGGAAAATAATGCATTTAAAGAGGGAGATTCCTCCTTACGCTGTGTATATATATATCTGTGTCATCAATGACAAACGTACGTACAAATATATTATTTTTTTAGCATAATTATACTACATTTTTATACCGTTTTTTTCATTGCAAACATTTCAGGAGGCCATTAAAAATGAGCATTAGCTCAAACGGCGATTGTCACCTTCTCCCTTTTTTTTTTTTTTTATTTAATTGCCATTTTATGCCCAGTTCAACAACATTTAACAAACAGCCACCATGGAACAATGTGTTACAATTTATGCATTTCATCCACTTTTTTCTTAAAAACCTCTATAGAAAGGCTAATACAAAAGTGCATGCTGTTATTTGTGACAGAGTCATAACAAGGTAACTTGACACATCAAAGTCATTTTATTTTTATTTATTTATTTTACATTTTTTTGGCCAAGAAAAACACACTAAGCCAAGGCTCGTTTAAAGGTGCATCCTGGTAGTACAGGGAAGTTAAGTAACTTGCTCATAGTCACACAGTATGCAAGTGGTGCGTGTGGGATTCAAACCCTGTTCTCCAGGTTTGCAGTTCTGGGCTCCTAACCACTGCACTGTACTGTCTCCCTTTGATTGAAGTTCTGGAAACAAAATGGGTACAATCAGATTACTCTGTTGGACAACCATACCTAAATTAACCAAGCTTATTCAAGTATTACCTTACATACACCATTCACAGATCTAACATACATAGAGGGTGGTTAGCATGCATTTCAATCAAATAAGGCATTTACAGTACTATCCCTTCCCCCAGGTTATGTCCATCAAGCGAGCAGTCCATTTACGATGTGTGGCTTGCAAGAAGCATCGCGGCGGGAGTGTCGAGCAGCAGCATGAATACTTGTCAGGATGTGCCTCAGTCCCCCACTCCTGTAATGTCCTGTTCAGCTGGGGACGGCGAGGACAGAGGCGCGCCCCACTGCTGCTGAAACTTGTTTGTCCGGCAGCCCAATTCTCTCCACATGTGCTTAGTGGGTATGGAATGTGACAACCATGTATTCTGAATACGTTTTCTGGCTATCAGCAAGATAGTGTGGATGACCGTAGGGTTAAGATCCCATCTATCCTGATCCCTTGCCTCCACTTCAGACAGTAATGATCAGGGCTCATCCACCGCCCTCATTTTACTGAGCTGGGATGTGCACTGTGCAGTTCCAGACCAGAATTGTCACAACACTCTGCAAGCCCAGAAATAATGCATGTAGGTGCCCCTTTCTGAGCTGCATCTCCCACGTATCTGGGAAACACCTGCATTAAATTTACTTACAGCATCTGAGGGGCATATAGAGCCTGTGTAGGAACTTGTGTTGTGCCTCTTGAAACTTATTGAAAACCAATAGTCCAATATGTAAATCACACTGGTCTTCCCCCTGGCCTGCTCAGGGATGTGGCATCCCAAGTCCCTCTCTCACAGAGCCTTGATTTTCTGATACAGTCCATGCGAGTTTTCCTTAAGGTAGCGATAGACATTTGCCAAAGCTCCCTTGGGATGGACCCTTGCTTGCAGTATACAGCTCTCAACCCTGTGCAGTGGGGATTCCAGAGGGTTCATTCTCCCCATTTGCCAAACCCAGGTCCTAACCTGAAAGTACCAAAACCTGTGTGTCTGGGGCACCTCAAGCTCCTCCATCCTCTATAAGTTGTGGGAAGTCCTTAAACCCCTGACTGTGAATGAGATCCCCAAAGAATTTACTCTCCTTTCGGCCCATTGCTGGAACCCCTCATCCTCCAGTCTTGGTGGGAATTCTGAGTTGGCATGTACTGGGGCTAATAGTGTGCCATTCTTCTGGTCTTTCAGTAGTCTGTGCATCTTCCTCTAAGGTTCCAGAAACACATGCACCTGCTCACTACGTTCGCCTTGTCTCCTATAAGCTTTCAACCCCCCCCACCCCGGTTCAGATATGCTGTGATGTGGTGCTCTGACCCTGCTGCATCCAGCGACACCCAGTGAGTGCCCCTCTCACTCATTCTGTCAGGAGTCTGGCCTGTGAAGTGAGGTGGTATAATGAGAAATCAGGGTACCTCAGCTCTCCTTGTATTTGTGGCGCTCTTTATAGTCTGCATGGCCTGACTCTAGGTCTTTTAGTTGCCATATAAAATCTGAGCACACCCTTTCTGAAACTGGTAGTTCCTTTTCAAACAACATGAAGTCTTGCTGTATTCCGACTTATTGCAGTTAGCCCCAGCACTTGAACTGCTCCTGAGAGGAAAGAGTTAAATTCTATGCAGAGCATAGAACGTTCATCTCGAACTCGGTTCAAACCTCTGTCTGCTGAACTTTGGAGTGTAACCGTCAGATTCTTTACTCCGCCTAACTGAATAGTTGCTCCGGAGATTTTTCCTTCACTCTCAGTTTGCGGTTTAAAAATCGTCGGTTTTACCGATATTCTTGCATTGTTTTTTGGTTCAGATCCCTGTCTGTGGTACAGTAAGTGCATAGGTAATGGACTTAGCTAGAAAAAGTGTGTGGACATTGTATACTGAATTTGTGTGACTGGTTCGGCTGAACCGGTCTCTGGTTTAGTGATTGTTTTCTTTTTCTTTACAGGAGATTTAGTGTGAGGTACGGTCCTTATTGGTTTAAAAAAAAAAAAAAAGTGTTTTTTTTTTTTTTCAAATACCAGTAACACGGTTAGAAACCGATAAGGGTGTCTTGACTGGTGGTTGCCATAAAAAGGGTAAGGGTTTAGTTATGGCTTTGTCTGAGAAACCCAAGAAAAAAATGGGCCCACTGGGTTTCAGCACTGCAGTGAGTGTGGGGAGGCCTTTGCTAAGGTCGACCCCCACACCACTTGTGTTTACTGTCTGGGTTTTAGTCACCTAGAGTCAGACTGCCAAATCTGTAAGAATTTCCCTAAAGCCACCCTGGATAAAAGGTTGGTCAGGCTTAGGGAAAAGGAGGCCGAGAAGTCCGCTGACCCGGATGGCCAGCCGGTTGGTTCGACCCGAACCAGAAGGAGATGCCCTCTGACCAAGCGAGACTCGCCGGGCAAAGAGCCAATTCTGAGGATTGGGTCCATCAAAAGGAAAAGACATGTCGTCCGGTTCAGATCCAGAACTGCATCATCCGACCGCCAAGGAAATTGCCCAAGCGATTCGCATAGTGGAATCGCTTAGTTCAGTTCCGACTGATCTGGCACCTTCTGGCAGGCATTCGGTTCGGTCGGTTCCTCCGGTTCAAGATTGTAGCCCTGAAGATTTTTATGAACCGGACTTGGACGGGGACGATGATGAAGGTGGTGGTGATGATGATGATGGAACTGAAGGTCAGGATGAGCCCATCGAACTGGACATCTCCCTAGACAGGCCTTCTGGTGTTTTCCCTCCCAGGCTTTCTGAGTCCCCTTCCCACTTTATGTTCTACAGGAAAGTGGCAGAAACCCTCCAGCTTCCTATGGAGGAAGCTGTTGAGGAACAAGAGGAGCCTGACTTTGTGGAGATGATGAACATCCCAGAGTTCTAAAGGTTGTCTATTCCCCTTCACAGGTCTTTTGGGAAACAGACACAAAAGCTGTTAAAAACTCCAAATTCATTACCTCCTGTGGACAGACGGATGGACAAGAGGTACATGCTGTCAGGCTCAGGTACGGAGTACTTGTACCAGCAGTGCAGCCATGTTAGGGTCGTGCAGGCTGCAGCCTGTGATAAGGCTAACATTCCCTTGGCTTCACACACCCCAGATAAAGACTCCAGGAAATTGGATGCCATGGCAAAAAAGCAGTACATGGAATCCTCTTTGGGACTCAGGCAGGTGAATTACATAGCCTATACAGCCAGGTACCAGAAATCCAGGTGGGACACTGTACTGGCACTGGCTAAGCAGGCCCCTCCCCAGCTTGCCAGGGAGCTGGAGAAGGTGGCTGCTGATGGGATTGAGGCATCAAAGATTCAATGTCATGCTGCTGTGGACTCCCAACAATGTTTCATGTAAAGTCATGGCTACATCTGTGTCTCTTCGGAGACTGGCTTGGCTCAGGTGTACTAGCCCTTCTCAGGATACCCAGGCTAAGGCCATGGATTTTCCTGTGGTTAATAATTATCTGTTTGGGGAGCAGACAAAGAATTATATGAAGAAAATGGATGAATACAGGACCACCTATAGGAGTGCACTCATATCTGGACTGACTGGTATGGTATGGGCTGCACGCCCATTGGCTCATGCTCTGAACCAGTGGGCGTGCAGCCATGCAACTATCAGTCGGCAGAAGCGGCAGGCAGGTGGGGTGCTGCCAGCTGACGGGGGAGGCGGGGTGGTGGGGCTCAGTGGTGGGTCCACTAGATCACCAGGGATTTCGGACTTTGGGGGGTGAGGAATGCCGCCCGTGATCAGCTCCGTCGTCCACTGGACCACCAGGGATATTGGACTTGGGGATACTGATGCCCCTGATCGGGCTAATGAGGGGGTGTTGCGCTATGCCTCAGATCGGGCTACTTTGGGGATACTATTATGCCCGCGATCGGGCTACTCACAGTCCCCTGGACCACCAGGGATATTGGACTGGGGGGATACTGATACCTCGATCGGGGCTTGAGGCGCCATAGTGCAGTGGGAACAAGTCGAGGCCACCCACAGGTGGCAGCTGCTGTGTTGTGCCCTGCAATACGGCAGCTCACCTGTGGGTGGCCCTCGACTGTTCTTAAAGGCGTAACTTTGTGCAGGCGCGGGTGGGGTTGCACCTGCATAACTCTGCGGGCCCGGGCTGATATCGGGCTGTGCAGTTTTAATACATAAAGCCGCCCCTGTGCCTGCATACATTACTGATCGCCCGGCATGGAGTTATCGGGCGACTTTCCCTTTTAAATATCGCGACCGGGCGCATCAGTGGGTGTGCATGCGCAGCCCTTTGAATATCTGGGTCAAGATATTTATTGCTGTGCTGTTCACTGAAACAGATTTGGTGGTATCGAAGTGCTGCACTGTACGTTACAGATTTGTTAGTGTTTCTTGCACGCTAGATGGTGTTGTATATAGGTATCTCTGGCATCTGTTGGTTTCCTGTAGATACAGGTCTGTAAGGTTAGGGGAAGGGGAAATTGTTTAACCAGGAAAGGCACACTAAGCCGAAGCTTGTTTCCAGGTGTGACCTGGGAGCACAAGGAAGTTAAGTGACTTGCTCAGGGTCACACAGTATGCAAGTGGGGGCTGTGGGATTCAAACCCAGGTTTCCTGGTTGGCAGCTCGGAGCCCTGAACCTCTGCAGTATACTGCCTCCATCTTCAGTGGTAACTGTGGTGCCTAGGATGTTTTAGCTGGACATCAGCACAGAAAGAAACTCCTCTTTTTCTTGTGTCTATATTAACTGCTGAAAGTAAGTAGCATTATCAGTTATATGAAAGTAACACTTTTTGTAGAAACTGCCATCACCTGAAGAAGGAAGGGCTTCCTGTAAGCCTGAAAGAAAGCTTGTGTACTGACCAGTGACAGTGCGAGGGGGGGGGGGGGTTAAAACATGGGTTGAACTGGACCTACTGGTGTAAAAAAAAAAATGTGTATCTAAAGAGGAACCAACTGGGTCAAAACATAATCAATGACACATTTTGAATAGTTCACATGCCCTTTCTTTAGATAATGTCACAGAGTAGGTGCAGTAGTTCGAACCCACTGGCAAAGGGAAGAGGGGTAATTTCTGGACTGGATGCAACATTTGCCCTTTTGGTGCATGTTAGCGATGTTCCTGGTGCTGAAAGTGTCTTGTTGATCCAGTAAGAGGTATCAAATTACCTTCCTTGCTCCCTGAAGAAGCGCATCCTCTGGGACACTCTGTTTTTCTCCCCTGCCACCCCTCCAATGTTCTGGGCTTGGTCCAGAACCTGGGTTACCGGTGTCACGAGGTGCAGCCCTGCCACAGTTCCAGTGGGCAGGATATAGCTCTTCATTAGGCAGTAGCAGTTGAGCCACATAACTGTGCCACATGCGTAGTTCGGATCATGATACCAGCATATTCAGACGTGCTTGAGTGCCAGGAGAAGTGCTACATCTAGGAACTTCTTACTTTACTGATTAATATGTAAGGGCTTTAAATTCTTTAACTACATATGGGGGGGAACACATTTTTTAATTTTATTTGGACAACTAAAATAAAATGGTGTGCTGACACAAGGTCGACTCTACCATTGCGAACTCCAGCAGAGCGATAGAAATGCCTGTCTGCAGCGGCGTTATTGTGCTGGTGCCAAGGAGACACTGGTGGTGCGTTTCATAGTGTAGCACCCGGTTCAACTCTGAGTTAGAATCCTAGAGACGGGAGGTGCCCCACATGGGGGGTTTTGGGGCATGAACCCCTAATAAGAAGGGACTGACATCCCCGACGGTACAGTGCCGACAGTCAGCATTGTAGCTGTCACTGTGGGGGATGTCGGTGCAAGCACTGTCGAAGCACTATAGTAAAACCAACTAAAACATCTCGTCAGTGTTGGGGTGGAGGCACTGATACAACCCATTTGTATAACTGAGAGGACAGGAGCAAAGGAAGTCAAGTGGAGTGCTCTGGCACGTTATATAGCGCAGTAATCGCGATGATTGGATTTGAACCTGGGTTCCCATGTTACGCGGTAAACTGGCAAAGAGGGCAGTAACCTATGGTAAGTTTTCAGTTCTTGATCCGTTGTGTATTAAATATCTGACTCAGCATTTTTGTTTTAAATCAGCTTTAAATGTACTTGTCTCTGAGGCTATTCAACAACCACTTTGAAGAACGAAGGAAACATATGGCCAAAGTTTTCACATCCTGCATATGCCCAGACCATAGTTCATCACCTTCAGTCATTTAACTCATTCTGTGACTGTGGACCTCAGCAGTTCACCATTTCCTCTGGATTTGACTATTTGTTTTTCTTTTGGTGCTTTCTCCTTGGGTAAGAGACAAGGAGGCTGAATTGTACACTTAAGTGGTGGCAGCTTGTGGGCTATCAGTCTGTTTCATGTAGTGCCTTCTCTTTGGATAAGAGATCAGATTTAATGTTATTTTGCTGCCAATTGTTAGAATAAGGGGTAGTGGGTATTTTATCCTGTTCTATGGTAGGTTAGATTTACCCAATATTTTAATTTTGTTACTTTTTAATGTTGGTTGTAATTTTTTATACTAGAATGTTTTTATACTTTGTCTTTATAAGTTTGTTAATTACATCTCGTAATGTTGGTCAACAGGATAGGGAACAAACCTCAATGAAGGATGAAGTACATTGTGGTCATGGATTGCTGGGTGGTAAATGTTTAATATGGGACTTTTTGGGGCAAGCCAGGACAACTAAGAGCTCTGTACTCAATTATATAAGTTTGGGAAACTTTCTGTCTTGCAAAAACAGTTGTTTAGTTACGCTGAGTACAAAAAGAAAGATATTTTTACAGTAGAGTTTTCTTCAGGAAAATGATTGTTCTTGTACTACTGATTTCAGGGTCAGTCATACCCACCCAGGTCCTCAACACTTATTTAAAGGGACACTCAGCTCGTGAGTCTAATTTGACATTCACAAACTGAAGGTGTCTGAAGCAAGATTTACTGCTGTAAAATACATATTCAACAACAGAGGTGTACAGAAGTGCTAGATGTTCATTATTTTTGTAAAAAATCCGTTTTACTCTGTCCGCCTGAAATCTCGGCTCTGCGCATCCATGAGCTCAAATGGTGCAGAGCAGAGGGAAAACTTATTCATGGACGAGTTACTTATTTTCGGTGCAATATGCGGAAAAGGCAGTTTCTGAAACTGTAAAACACAGAGTAGTACAAAGTGTGTTCCATCCGCAAACGAGCGCTGCAACATGCTGTATTTTGAATGTGAAAATTAAAGCCGTGATTCCAGGCATGGGCATTACCAGTTCCCCCGTACCTCACCTCCACCCTTACTCCTGCTCCATTGCCTTCCTACTCCTTGCACTCCTTTCACCCCCCGCACCGTCTCCATCCCTCATAGCTGGTCTTCTTCAGGCCTGTCTGCCTTCTCATCCTGTCTCCCCTGCCTCTGGAACCAGCTACCCCCCAGCCTTTGAGTCTCCCTCTCATTCCCATCCCTCAAACAGCAAATAAAATTCATCCCTCCCCCACCCTGTACCTGCCTCCCCCCGAGCATAATTCTGAAGCTGTTTCTGTCCGGTCCAGCTGCTTTGTACTGAACTGTATAGCTGCATTGATTCACCCACACTTAGATCCTCATTGTATACATGTCAGACTTGGTGTATTAGTATTGCATTAGTCCTCACTACTGCTGTCTGTTATAGTGATGTCTCTACTGTCTTCAGCTGCTCATATGATGTGATTGTGTATTCTCCTGTACCCCATTTCCCTGGGTCGCACCTGGAAACGAGGTCTGGCTCAGTGTGCCTTCCCGGTTATCAACTTTCAAATAAATAAATTCCTTTGGGGATCCCCAAAAAACCTGGCAAATGTTAAACTGCCAGTTAGGGCGGAAATCAAATGAAGGTTGTATTTCATTGCTTGTCGGAAACAATCTGATTAGCGATCCCTCCATCATGGCTGGGATGTTTAATAATTATTATGGTGATTTGGATAGTTTTAGGATCAATTTTAACATAAGTCCAGTTGTTGGCCCCCTTAGAAACAGTAATATTAATCACCCAACATTTTATTTTTGCATTGTCACGCCTGATTTGGTTATAGACTACGTTTTAAAATATGATCCTCATCCCTATATCGGTCCCGATGATATGGATTTTAGGCTTGTTAAGATAGGAATTAATGAACCGGCATCCTCTATAGCATATTTATTTAATTACTCTCTGTGCAGTGGGTTTTTTCCCAAAAATTGGAAACTTGCAACTATAAAACCCATATTTAAAGCTGGCAGTAGGGAATGTGTTCCCAACTACCGTCCGATTTCTTTACTGGCTCCTTTATCAAAAATTCGGGAGAGGATTATTTTCGATCAAATAATTGACTGTTTAGAAAAATATGTTTGAATGACAAGTTCACAGCATGGTTTTAGATCAAAGCATAACACAGAGACAGCCTTGGTCAGGTTCACAAGTTGCGTGCAGAGTGCCATTAATAAGGGGCACTCCATCCCAGCACTATTTGTGGACCTCACCAAGGCCTTCGACCTTGAAGATCATGGCTTATTGTGAGATTTTCTTTTGGAATTACATTTTTCGAATGATGTTATAGTGTGGTTAGATAACTATTTGGGTAACAGAACATACAGAACTAAAATCTTATACAGCATCTCAGATTCTCCGCAGTTTAAATGTGGGATGCCATAGGACTCGATTTTTGTCCCTCTTCTTTTTTCATTATTTGTGAATTCTGCCCCCCCCTTACTTGAAAAGAACCTGAGATGACCCTATATGCAGATGGCGCAGTCATTTTATGTTTGCTTGCGTGCATGTACAAGAAACATTATGTGGCAGCTTAGGAGAGAAGCAGTTTGTGGAGGTGCGGCACTGTGGTGGCCAGTGCTGGCAGTGCATTTGTGGGCTTGGCAGTGTTCAACCAATGCAGGCCCACTGTCCTGATGACACTGGTTCTGCAGAAGTGCCACCAGCTTGAAACAATTTGGCCGCCCGCAATAAGGGGCTGCCTCGTCATTGCAGCGTCAACCATTCCACTGTGGTGAGGAAGCGACCCGTCATTGCAGGGCAGTACCTTGCCTGGTGTAACAGTTTCATGAACGTGGCAGCGGCTATTGCCATCTGCCTCATAGCCCCATGAAAGCTGATGGGAGTGCCCAGTCCCCCTGACGGCATGCCCCGACCCAGTTCATATGCTGATGGGAGAGCCCACTCCCCGTCGGCATACCCCCCCATTTGTTGTGTGCCCACGGGGGGGCCCAATCCCCATCAGCTCCAGTCCCCCTCCCCCAAAACGCAGGTGGCACACTGGGAGCCCACCCCAGTGTGACCAAAGCAAGCCTTAAAAACAGAAATCTTCCCGCAGTGTTTTTTTTTTTTTTTTGTTCTCCCTGAAACCAAGAAAAACGGTCCCTCGTGGTGTCTCATGCCCCTTCCCCCAACCAGCACCCACCCTCTGCGCACTCACCCCATACTTACCTCCGGAGCCCAGCGCAACAATCTTCGGTGGACTGGGAACATGTCTGCACTCTTCAAAGCCGACCGCAAACTGAGGAAATGCCGGTAAGCTGTATAATGGCATAAATAGTTTTTTTTCAACTTATGTGGATATCTCGGCCATTTTTTCGACTTTTGGCACCACATTTTCAACATTGGGTTATTGGGATCCCTCCTCATGAATTCAGTCACTGTCATGGTGTTATTCGGTCCTGAAAGGTGATTTTGCGGTCACTGCACGGAATCACCTTTCGGGACCAATTAACAAAACAACAGTGCCACTATTGATGAGGTGGGCTCTCAAAAAGCCTATGTTGCAAATTTGGTGAAAAAATCCAAAAAAGGACTATTTTACGAGTATGCGTTGCGCAGTTTCCACGCATACTCGTAACTTCATGAATTTGTAATCTTTTCACTCCAGATTTTCAACATTGCCATTTTTCCACACCTCCTTAGGAACAGTACAGCTGTCATTTTTCACATCCTGGCCGAAATGTGTTTTTGCACTTCCTGTGCAGAATAGTGCAGTCGCAGTGGGAAATCAGTGTTTGGGACAGATTAAGAAAATCACAGTGACACTGTTCATGAGCAGAGGTCCTAAAATGCCTATGTTGAAAATTTGATGATGAAAGTCCTTAAAATGACTGTGTTACGAGCATGCGTTGTGCATTTTCCATGCACACTCGTAACTTCGCAAATTTGTAGAATTTTCACTCCACATTTTCAACATTGTCATTTTTTTCAGACCTCCTTTTGAACAGTACAGCTGTCATTTTTCACATCCTGGCCAAAATGTGTTTTCGTACTTCTGGCACACAATAGCACACTCGCTGTGGAAAGTCAGTGTTCGGGACAGATTAAGAAAATCACAGTGACACTCTTCGTGAGCAGAGGTGCTAAAATGCCTATGTTGAAATTTAGTGACAAAAGTCCATAAAATTACTGTTATGAGCGTACGTTGTGCAGTTTCCACGCACCCTCGTAATTTTGCGCATTTATAATATTTTCACTCCAGATTTTCAACATTGGCATTTTTTCACACCTCCTTATGAACAGTACAGCTGTCATTTGTTTATATCCTGCCCGAAATATGCGTTTACACATCTGGCATAGAATAGCATGGTCGCTGTGGGAAATCAATGTTCAGGACAGATTAAGAAAATCGTAGTGACAATGTTCACGAGCGGAGATCACAAAATGCATGTGTTGAAAATTTGGTGAAATAATTCCACTAAATGACTGTGTTGCATACGCTCGGCAGTTCGAGCATTTTTAATATTTTCACTATAGATTTTCAACATTGCCATGTCTTCACACCTTCCTCTGAATGGTGCAGCTGTCATTCTTCACATCCTGCTCGATCTGTGCTTTCATACATCTGGCGCACAATGTCACGGTTGCTGTGGGAACTCAAAGTTCGGGACACATTAACAAAATCAGAGTGCCACTGTTCATGAGAAGATGTCCCAAATGCTATCATGAGGTGGGGGTCACAAAAAGGCCATGTTGAAAATTTGTAGTGCGAATACCAACAAACGCCCGGGGTGTTAGGGTTTCTAACCATAACGTCCCACCCTGTACAGACTGACCAGCATCAGGGGTGTGCCTTTGGATTGCCGACTGTAATGCTCATGCCATTCCACCCCCACCCATACTGCACCCATTTCAGTGTATGTCCTTATGGAATGGGGTGACTGTAAAGCTGAACACCCCAAGGCACACCTCAGCACTTGTCGGTGTCTGCAGGATAGGGTGAGGTGAAATGCCATGAAAGTTGTGGGCGACGACCCAAACGCATACCCCAGTGCCTGTCCATCTCTGCTGGATGGAGGTGGAGTTGGCGTGAAGTTCAGTACTTCACTGCGATTCCTATTCTGCATCTGTCTAACTCCTGCATTTCCAATGCTAAGCAAACATTCGACATTGACAAATGCTTGTTAATGCTGCGACACAGTCCGAGGATGCCCTGAGGACTGTGCAGAATGATTTTAATTCTTTTTCAGGAATGGCTTCTGTCAAGGCATATGGTGTTAAACACTAAAAAAGAAAAGGCCATGGTCTTTTCTGGCCCACATAAAACAAGCATTTGTCAATGACGAATGTTTCCTTGCTGGCATTGGCATTGATAGTGTAGGAGTTACAGAGCTGCATAATAGGAATGGCAGTGAAGTATCGAACTGAAGCCAACCCCACCACCATCCTGCAGATACTGACAGGCAGTGGGGTGTGCCTTTGGGTCATCAGGCGTAACGGCCACGCCATTTCACCACACCCTACCCTGCAGACACCGGCAAGTGTCACGGTGTGCCCTGGGGTCTTTGGCCCTTATGTTCACCCCATTTCATAAGGAAATATGGTGAGATGGGTGCAGTATAGGAGAATGGGGTGAACATTGGGGCCGAAGAGTCCAAGGCACACTTCGATGCCTCTCACTGGCTGCAGGGTGTGGGTGGGGGTGGAATGGTATGAGCATTACAGGCGACAATCCCAAGTCACACCGCTGATGCCTGTCAGTCTCTACAGGGTGGGGCGTTATGGTCGGAAACCCTAACGCCTCAGGCGTTCATTGGTGTTTTCACTCCAAATTTTCAACATGGTTTTTTGTGACCCCACCTTATGAACAGTGGCAATATCAGTTAGATTGGCAGCTGATTTTGCACAGCGACTACGCCATTTGGCACCACAGGTGCAAAAATACATTTCGAATAGGATGTGAAAAATGTCAGCTGTACTGTTCATGGGGAGGTGTAAAAAATGGCAATGTTGAAAATCTGCAGTGAAAATATTAAAAAAACTGGTGAAGTCATGAACGTGCGTAGAAACTGCATAACGCACACCTGTAATGAAATTAGTTTGAGGATTTTTTACAGCAGATTGTCAACAGAGACATTTTGGGACCTCCGCTCATGAACAGTGTCGCTGTGATTTTCTTAATCTGCCCCGAACAGTGATTTCCCACAGCGACCATGCATTTCTGCACTGCAAGTGCGAAAATACATTTCGGCCATGGTGTGAAAAATGACAGCTGTACTGTTCATAAGGAAGTGTGGAAAAATGCCAGTGGTGAAAATCTGGACTGAAAATATTACAAATTCATGAGCTTACGAGGGTGCGTGGAAACTGCGCAATGCTCACTCGTAACACAGTCATTTTATGGACTTTTGTCACCAAATTTTTAACATGGCCATTTTAAGACCTCTGCTCATGAACAGTGTCACAGTGATTTTCTTAATCTGTCCCAAACATTGATTTCGCACATCGACTGCCCTATTGTGCGCTACATGCGTGGAAACACATTTTGGGCGAGATGTGAAAAATGACAGCTGTATTGCTCATAAGGAGGTGTGGTAAAATGGCAATGTTGAAAATCTGGGTGAAAATATTAAAAATGTGTGAACTTTCTGGCGTATAGGAACTGCGAACTCGCTATAAACAGTTATTTTTGGAATTTTTCACCAAATTTTCAACATAGGGTTTTTGCCAACCTACCTCATGAACTGTGACACTGTAGCTTCTTAAATCGGTCCGGAAAGGTGGTTCCATGAAGTGACCGCGAAATCACCTTTTGGGACCGAATAATAAAATGACAGTGCTAGAATGCATGAGGTGGGGTCCCAAGAACCTCATGTTGAAAATGTGGTGGAAAAAATTTCCAAAAATGCCTGAGATATGCATCAAAGTTGAAAAAACCCTATTTATTCCATTATACAGCTTACCGGCATTTTCTCAGTTCACAGTCGGCTTTGAAGAGTGCAGACATGTTCCCGGACCACCGAAGATCATCGCGCCGGCCTCCGGAGGTAAGTATGGGGTGAGGTGGGGGTGTGGGGAGGCAGGGAGTGCAGAGGGTATGCGATGGGGTAGTCAAAGACAGTCAGCGAGGGACCGTTTTTTTTTATAGGACATGTTTTTTTTCAAGACGGCGGGACTTTTGGCACGCTGGGGTGGGCTCCCAGGGTGGCAGCTGGAAGGCTGTTTGGGGTGGGCAGTGGAGCCGGCGGGGGATTGGGCACCCCTATCGGCCATAAAGACTGTTACCACGCTGGGGTGGGCTCCCAGCATGGCACCTGGAAGTCTATTTGGGGGGAAGGATACAGTGGAGCCGACGGGGATTGGGCACCCCCATCGGCCTTACAGAACTGTTGCCATGCTGGGGTGGGCTCCCAGCATGGCACCTGGAACTCTGTTGGTGGGGGCGCAGCGGAGCCGGCGGGGATTTGGCACCCGTCGGCCATACAGTGTGTGTGATGGGGGAGGGCGCATGAGCGCGCTGGGGTGGCTCCCAGCGTGCTACTTGTTACAGGGATGGAGTTGTTCGTGACAGCTGATTCAGTGCAGTGCCGTATAGGCACTTTGTATACTGCCGACGCGGCAGTATGCAAATTGCCTATACGTTACCACCACTGATTGCAGCGTTTTTTTGCCTTCAACTGTATGCCAGTGCATCAGAAGGGCTGTCGTAGATAGCTCCAACATTCATTGGCGGGGTGCGGCTGCGCCTGCAAAAGGCAGCAGGGCATTGGAAGTGGGGGAGGCACACCTGCGACTTCTCGTATGGTGGCACTATGTTTCTTGCACATGCGTGCAAGCAAACATAAAAAGAGAACTGAATCCCTTGATAGTAGATTTAAAAGGAGAACCTATTGAAGTAGTTGAATGTTTTAAATATTTAGGAATTGTTTTGTTACAATAACCTATCCTGTGAACTTCATGTCAAAAATGTTTTCAAATTGGTTCGTCAGAGATTAGGGCTTTTGTTTAGAGTATGAACCTAACTTGTCCCTGAGTCTCATAAACTATTAGCACACAATTTTTAATTTAGTGTTTTTGATTATGGGCTGAGTGCGTATTCAGCCACTAGCAACACCATGTTTGATAAGTTAAAAGTTGCATATAACAGTGCTGTAAGATTTATGACTAATTTGCCAAGTAGGACCCATCATTGTAATTTGTCAAAGGATGCTGGTTGTTTATCACTTGAAAATAAAGCCAGTTTAAAGATGCGTACCACGTTATGTAAAGAAACATTAGGTCAGTTACCTCAGACAGTCCTATCATCGTTTCCCAGAGCTATGAATATGCAAGGGACTGGATCCCAGAGTAAATATGTGTATAAAATTCCTTTTTTTTTTTAAAGTGATTGGGCAAAAGTCAGTGTTGTATAGGGCAACTAGATTTTATAACTCTGTACCCAATGAAATTGCGAATTGCACAAACATTAGAACATTCAATACTAAACTTGAACATTGATTAAGGAATGAATGTACATGAACGTAATGTTCGTTTGTTTCATTAGTATTGATATAATTTGTATACTGTGTTTTTGGTGTCTGTATTGTATTGTATTGTATTGTATTCATGTTATATGGCTTTAAAAAAAAAAAAAAAAATCGTCACTTGTGAAAACTGGCAGAATTGCTCATTAGCTAACAAGTATAAAAATGAAAATTTGTTTCCATATCTTAGGCATGGACTGCCTCGGAGTGACTCAGAGTATGGACCCCTTACGGACTTGCCTGATTGGTCCTTTGCAGGTAACGCTCAAAGCTTTCTGCACTTCATTCTTCTCTTTGTGCTTCTTAATACAATACATTTAAAAATTTTTACCACTAAATACACTATTGCATATAGATAAATAAGTTATCAGGAAAGCGAGGCGTAAACAGTCTCTCACATCCTACGTATGTCCAGCCTCAGTTGTTGTATGCACACGTTTAGGAATTGGCAGTTCCATGTACCTGGGTCTGGCTTCTTTATTTTGCCTTGGACCACTAAAAGTGAATTCTGGGATGAGCCAGTGGCGTAGCGTCAGCGCAGTGCATTGCTGCCTGGGAGACAGGGGTTTGTATGCGAATGCAGAGTTGGGCGCTTGGCTCCTTGGGGGGGGCAGAAGGTGCAGGCACAATCAGTTCTGCCAGTGGGCAGCATTGGCATCGATATGTTCTGCGTCAACTTTACCTTTGGTGAAATAAAGTCTTTTCGGCATTAACAGCTGCATTCAGCTTTTTGTCACTTGTTTCTATGAGTGCGCTGACTCTTGTTTTCTGTTTACTATTCGGGGATGGCTTATCCCCCCAGTAGCACCACAGACCAGCACCAGAGAGCACAGGCCATCTTTGTCAGTTTTGGTTGGCATCAGTTGCGAAGGCAACTGCTTGCTTGCCAGCCCTTTTGACTGGAGAGGAAGTGTATAGCCCCAGTCATCAGCATGGGTGATGGGGAACCATGGGCGGCAGGGACGATTTTAAGAATTCTCACTGGACTAACATTCTGTGTTCCTTACAGAATTATAGTTAAACTTGCTTTTTTGTAGTCTCACTATAGGCATCGCGCATGTAGAAGCTGGCCCGTCAGGACAGCAGTAAAGTTTGCTATCCTTTGCCTGATGTTTCTCCTCATGTATCTGAAGAAAATGTTATCATTAATTTTAAATCCCTTCCTTTGTCCTTAATTTAATGTCAGCTTTCACTCCCTCATAAGGTCCTTACTTTTTTCTGGCTTATCTTTATGTATAGCCCTGTTGTCCTCACTTGTATAGCCAGAGTGTCTTCTTTCGGTCTTATTTTTAAAGTTTGTGCAGCTACTCTTATAGCCCTTGCTACCCACTTATTCTCTGCCTCCTCTTTTTTGTGTGTATGCCCTTCATCTGATCCTGAAAGAGCAGCTGACACGATGAAGTCTCTAGGCAGATGAGTAACTCTTAGACAAATAGTGACCCTTGTTGAAGGATGCATTGCACTTCTCTCATTTGCACATTGTTAAATGTAAATTGCAATTTGTATGTTTTTGCTTGTATTTATACCCAGCGGCTGAGGCCGGCTTTCATTCTCTGAAGAAGAGGTAGACCGCTTTGAAGTGCTGGCATTTTATGTGGTGGTCTTCATCCTGCAGTACATTTTTTTACACACTCACTGAATTGTGTTAGCACAGTTCTTCTGTTTTTTTTTTCCTTCATCTTGGCAAGGAGCTACCTGTCCGGGACCAAAATCTGGCATAAATGAAATTTTTTGTCCAGCCGATATTTAGATGTTACACTTATGAGTACGAGTGTACTTCCTTATGAGCCGCTGAGCAGTTAGACCACGGCCCCACCCTAAAGCTGCTTTTTAAAGATGCAAAATAGGGAAAGGGCTGCAGTGCTATAAACAGAGTTACAATGTAGTCGGGTGCTACGGTGGCCTTTCAACATTGTTCGTTTATTTTACAGGCAGCTGTACATATTAAAGGGAAAGTCCCCTCAGCCTATTTTCTGTATACCTCTGTAGTTTGTAGGCATGAACAATCATTCTCTTTCTTTCATCTCCCTAATTTAAACATAAATGAGGTTGCTTCACTCTTGTTTTGCCCTGGTGTGAAAACCTGTTTGTCTCCATTCCAGATGTCATGACCCCACTCGTGCAACGCATTATAAGAGTTGATGACGTGCACATGCACAAGCCAGCAGAAGTTATACTCTCATTCGGTTCTGTTATGTGTCTTGCTAAGTCCTTATATTCTCTAAAAGCATTTTTTTTTTCCTAATTCAGATACACTTTAGACTACAAAAAAATAGCAGGGCATTTACTGTACCTTGAACAATTTCATGGCCAGGATAAGACAGGAACATGGGGACTGCAAAGGACAACAGCAGCACTGACTGAAACAGTATAACTGCTTCAGGCTTTAGCACCAAAACACCATAACATTTGAGATGCCTTACATGAGTTAGGTCATGACCTTTGCAATGGAATCAAGCAGGTTTTCACACCAGACTTAAGTACCTTCATGTACATTTAAATCCTGATGAAATTAGGAGGGTGCAGTAGAGGCAATCACTGTTCATGTCTACAAACTATGCAGGGAAACAGAATAAAAGGCTGGGGGGGACTTTCCCTTTAAGGATGGTAGTATTGCCTGTATTTCATGTCCGTCTGCCTGTCTTGTGTTACTTGTTTATTGTAAAATTAAGTGTTTTTCACTCTGTGTGTACTTTGGTATTGTTTGAATGGCTTTCTGGCATGTTTGTTTTTTTTGTACTAGGAGTTTTAGTTACTTTTTTTCCTGAGTTGACCAGCTCAGAAACTGCCTCAAAAGCTGTATGGCGATCCCTGTGTTTCTTTATTTTGCTATATTCACAGCTATAGTCTACATCCATCAAAAACATTTTATGAAAATAACATGGGATTTATGTGGATTTATAAATAAATACATTAATTTCCCACATTTTTGCAAATGTCAGTTCAAGAGGTACTGGTAAATTTGCACTGTATTTGTGCATTTCTGGAAAACATAATACATGCGTCATGACCAATATTCTGCCCTTGTTTCATTTTTTTCTTTAACACTCATTTTGAGACGTAAAATGATGATGCATTATTAAAAATAATCTGCCTTCTGATTTTTTTTTCCCAGCAAGAGGCACCAAGCCTCTCACCATGTATCTCAAAAACAAGTATGACACCATGTGCTTTATTTTGTGGAGTTTAAATGTTTAGGTAACCATCATGTTTTGGGCAAAAAATTAACATTCAGCATGAGGTGCAGAAACTCCAGATAACGCCCTTAAATTCTTATAATTTTATTGCACATAAGAGTTTCCAGCCATTGACATCACCCTTTAGGATGCAGGTTAGCCAGTCCGAAAGCTCAGTTTCCAGGCATTGTTTTAAAAATTGTTTCATTTCTGAATCTTTTGTAGATGGAAGGCCAGCGCCCCCACTGAAAGGGCAAGTTCGGAGAAAAAAGGAGATGGAAGAGTTTGCTGTAAGTATAATTTTGATCAGGATTATTACTTTCGTTACCTGGCTGAGGCAGGTTTTCCACTCCTTGGCCCCCAGCTGCTTTGTCTTACTGTGACATCACATTTCTAAATACACAACATTGCTTTGCTGTGTCTTTGGGGGCGTTGGGGGTGGGCAGCCTTATAAAGAAAGGGTCAAGGTCAAGTCACGCAGAAATAGTACAGTGTATCATTGTCACCAAGACAAATAGTTGGGTGGGGTGATCGGTATTGGTGCCCCCATTTCCAAATTAATGATGAGTTAGCCACATAGATACATGGAAGGTGATGGCAGAAAGAGACCAAAGGTCAGTCTAGTATGCCTTTTACTGTTACTACCTCATCCCACTGACCTACAGTCCTAGTGGTCGGATCCCCCCCCCCCCGCCATCCTATCTCATACTGCCACTTGTTAGATGTATGTGTCCCTGTGCCCTGTGCTGACACGTTTAAGCCCATTAAGGGTTTCTGCTCCCACTGCTTCATCTGTTAATCTGTTCCAAGGATTCAAACTGTCTAAATAAAGTAGAACTTTCTCCGATTTTTCTTTGCGTTCACCCCCTCCCCCATTCATGGCTTCTAGGGACGGTGTCTTGATTTCTTACAAATCTGTCCCCACTGTTTGCCTTATTAATACTGCTAAGGGACTTGTATGTTTCGATCATCTCCTCCTGTCTGCTCTCTAGTGAATACATATTTAGGCCTTCTAACCTTTCTTCACAGGATTTATCCCATTGCCCCCGGATCATCTTGGTGATCCTACGCTGTACAGATTCAAGCCTGTCTGTTGTCTTTCCTCAAATTAGGGTTCCAGAACTGGGCACAGTATTCTAGATGCGGCCTCACTGGGGATCGGTTTTGTGGTAGAATCATCTCACTTCTCCAATCAAAACCCCTCCCTATGCAACCAGCATCCTTGAAGCCTTTCCGTATGCTTTGTTATATTGACTTGTTTGTTAAAGGAGTTACTAATTATGACTCCTAGATCTCTCTTTGCCGACGTGCTCGCCAGTTTAACTCCTCCTATGTAGTATCCAGTGCAAGATTATGTCTGCCTAAGTGCATTACTTTGCACTTTTTGGTGTTGAACCTTAACTGCCAGATCTTAGTCCAGTTCTCCAGTATTTTTAGATCTTTCTAGAGCTCCTGCACCCCCACCTTATGACCCATCTGCCCCCACATTGCTTTGTATCGTCTGTGACTAGACACAACCTTCTTGCATACCCACTCCAATGTCATTTGTGTACATAACAAAGAGGACAGATCCCAAGACTGATCCCTGTGGTACGCCGCTCATGACCCCTCTGTCTCCTGGTTTAACCCCGTTTACCACCACTCTCCGTTGCCTTTCCCTTAATTACCAACGCACTTAACCAAATCCTGATCCACTCCCAGATCCTCCATTTTCTTCAGTAGCCTCCTGTGAGGTACTGAGGTCAAAGTAAAGCAGGTCTACTGCCTGCCCCTTGTCCACTGCCCTGGTGACCAAATCAAAAACACTATCAGGTTGGTCTGACATGATCTTCTGACACAAAGCCATGCTGCTTTTCATCCTGGAGTCTGTTTTCCTCTACATAAGCCGCCAAACTCTCCTTCACTATGGTCCCTATCGGCTTACATACTATGGATGTAAGGCTTACTGGCCTGTAGATGCCCAGTTCCTTCTGTGTTACAACCCCCCGTGAAGTGGTACTATGTAAGTGGAACTCCAGTCTGCTGGCACACTCCAGATTGCAATGAGTTATTGAATAGACAGGTTAAGAGTACTGCTAATACTGGGGCAGATTCCGTAAGCCCTTCTGGGTGCATTCCATCCAGGCCCAAAGCCTTGCCAACTTTGAGAGTCTCTAGTCCCTTTTGTACCCTGCCTACAGAAATCTGTACTCTGCCCATTTTTTGTCCCTCCCCCCATGTTGGCACTTATGCCACTCATCAGCAGTGGACCATTGCTCTCCACCGTAAATACCGAGCAGAAGTAATTAAGTACACACAGCTTCCACTCATCATCCTGGACTACACACACTCCACCAACTGGTCTAACTATCCCTTCCCTACTTTTCTTTTTTCCCTAATGTATCTAAAAAGTTATTTTCCCCATGTTTTACTCTCTCAGCACTCCTCAGCTCATTATCAGACTTTGCCTTCCTAACCTCCATTCTGGCCTCTTCAAGTTCAGCTGGACTTTCCTGTCAGGCCTCCTCCCCTTTCATCCACTTGTACTCAAAGAAGGCCCTTCTTTTCGTTCAAACTGTGCCCCTCACAGTCTGAAAAGCAAATTGGTCTTTTGTACTCGTGTCTTTTTGTAACCTCTTTTACACAAGTTTTGGTTGCCCTCGGGAATGTACCTTTGAACATGCTCCATTGATCCTCCACCTCTACTACCTAGTCATTTCTCTCAACGTTTCTCTAAGTAGTATCTCACTTATCCAAAATCCACATGCTTGAAGTCCAGGACCACTATTTTTGAGGGGGGACCAATATTCCTTCTTGTGAATTCCACCCACACACTGTTATAGTCGCTAGACCCAAACAGTTCCCTTACAGTCAGCCCCACCCCCCCTCCACTAACTGCGAAATGGTGAGTACCAAATCCAGTAATGGTGTCTTGCTGTGTAGGATCCCTGACCAGCTGCACCAGGAGACATTCCTGAAAAGTATCCAGCAGTGCCTGACTCCAGGAGCACCTAGCTTCAGGATATCTCTATCCGTGTCTGGCAGGTTGAGGTTCCCAACTAACACCATATTTCCCTTTGCTTCTGCCTTTTTTGATCTCTTCCATCAGTTCATTGTCACCTTCCTTTTCCTGCCTCTGCTGTTTCTTTTATAGATCTGTCCTCTGCCACCTCAGTTCCGTCCCTAACTCATAGACTACCCCTCCCAAAGCCCCTATCCCCCCTATGTAAGGAATACTTTGGAATAGAAACATAGAAATTGTCAGCAGATAAGGACCGCCAGGCCCATCCAGTCTGCCAGTAAGCCCTATACTTGTATGCAGCCTGTGCCCCTATGTGGTCAGTGGCTTTTCATCACTTTCAGTGCATTAAACTCACACACACACAAAGAATACAGATCTGGTCCCGGCATGATTAGAAGAGCGTTAAGACCATGAGCCTCAGGATTGTTCCAATTTATTGCTTTAATGAAACCAGCAAAATAGACTCCAGATATCACTGTAGGTCTGTTGCCTCACAACATCCTATTCCAAACTGGCTCAAAGGAGAACAAGAGTGAAACCTCGTCCCATTCCATGCCACCCCTATCTCCACACCACCATTTTTCACAAGTTCTCGCTCACCTACATACAAGTCACCTTCAAATGCACCTTATAAGTTAAACACTGATATTTCAACTTTGAGCTTATAATGGGATTCTGCTATGAAAGGGCATTAGACAAACAAAATCAAAGCAAAATTATTAGACTAGCTAGTTCCTGGCTTCCCAAAACATACCACTCAGCCTTTTGCCATTGATATGGGGGACCCCGACACTGAAAATGAGGGACAAGGTCCCTCAAAATCAGGGACACATCCTCAAACATGGAGGTACAGCTCAGAACACTGTGGAAACCTTTGGGTTTACTTGCACAAAGTTTATGTTTGATTTAGCATATTAGAATATTATTAATTTCTGCATTAAAGTCTGAATTTACATCACATTCCCTGTGTGGTCAACATCTTTTTACAGGAGGGATGGATAAGTGATTTTGAGGGGTAAAATGAGAGACATCCCTCATCATAATCGGCAACAGCTGAGAGGTATGTCTCGCCGTCAAGTACAAGACACAAAATGTAAGCAGAACTGTCACTGACAAGGTTAGCATGCAACCTCTCCTTGACACCCTGACTACAGTATTCCTGTATCTGTCACCACAGCACACCAGTTACATTTGGGAGATACCGCGGTTGCCCTCAAAGCATCAGCAGTGCAGCTGCCTCCTCCAGCTCCCCTGAATACAGCCAGGTAGCAAGAGCAGCACCGCCTCAGTCATAAAAGAGATCAGTAAACAGCAGCGGCTTAAACAGTGCACTGAGCCACGTGACGACAAAACGGTTAAAAAAAAAACAAAAAAAACACTGTCATAAAAAAATAAATAATTCAGTCCTACTGATAACAGTAATAACGTTTAAAATGTTATACTCACTTTTTTCCTCCTTTTGTATTTTAGTCTATCCCAGTCTCCCTCAGTGATGCCCCTCTTTCTGTAGCTGTGACTCCTCTCCTAGGTATCGAAGCCTCAAACATCCCAGCCATTGTTTCATCAGCCCTAGTCTCTGTGATGGCAACTAAATCCAGCTTTGACTCTGCCATCAACACATTCACTATTCTTGTTTAAACTTCTGACGTTAAAGAGCTACTAACCCAGTATTTTTCAAATTTTATCCTCAAGAGCCACAACGAACCTTTACCTGCCCCCAATTCATATGCTGGCAATATCTCCTTAAGGAGTTGCCCCTATTTTGGAAGGGAAGTAATCGTTTCTAGGATCGTGAATATGTTGTTCATCCACACTAATTGGCATGTCCTTTCCCTTTAAATATCAAGCCGGATGTCTTCAGGCTGGCTCTTCCCACCCACCCGGGTGGTGTAACCCTCGGCTCCGTCCCCTGACACCAGATCTTCCTTTCCGCTGGATAGTACTGGAGAGCCAGATAGCCCAGCTGAGAGTTGGGTAGCCCAGCTGGATAATACTGGAGAGCTGGATACCCCACCTGATGGTTGGGTAGCCCAGCTGGATAATTCTGGATAGCACCCTTACTTCTTTTTCAAGGTGGCCCCACTTTAGTACATTTCTGCAGCTGGGTAAACTGGAGCACTGGGAGGTTAAATTATTTGCTCAAGGTCACAGAGTATTTGGTTTTAGTGAGGTTTGAACCTGTGATCTCCTGGTTTTCAGGCTGGTGCTCTAACCACTAGACCACGCAGCCTCCTGCTGAATTTGGAACCCACTTCAATGTTACAGTAAAAATGTTGTCCCAATAAACTTTTTGTTCAGTTTTGGATTGCCCTATTTCTTCTGTGTTGTAAGATGCCACTTTCCCGGTTTTGATTCCACTTTAGCATTTTTTTTAGATTTTAAAAATTGTAAGAGTGCTTCATTAAATATGGCTAGCCACAGGTTTTCTCAGCTGTGTTTAAACACCCATTGCCCCATAAAGTCAAGGAGCAGTGTCTGCTGCATGCTGGTTCACCGTGATCACAAGAAAAGCGATATTGATTAATGGATGTTCCAAAACAGCTGAGAATACTGATGAAAAGTTAGGGATAATCATATTGTAAGGATGTAATAAAAAATGCTAATTTTAAATGGGGGCGAAAAAGATACCGGAGGGGAGCATTTTTCGGAAGAGCAGGTGCACGAGAACAAGGGGGCATGCAGTGAAGCTGGAAGGGGGAAATTTAGGAGGAATGTGAGGAAGTACTTCTTCACTGAAGTCTAAATTGGCTTAGACCCGTAGTGAGAAGAGACTTAGATCTGTTACAATTTATGATTAAGGTTTGGTGTGGAGAAGTACCTAATTATATTACTGACCTTTCTGAAGTTAGGAAAATAAAGGAAAGTCCGAGGGCCTCTGTTGGAACCCAGTTTGTTCCAATTAAATGTAATTTGAACATTGGAAGATCATCTGTACTTGTTAGAGAAATTAGCCTATGGAATAAATCTCCTTCAGACTTGAGAAGCAATAGAACCAGATATAATAAAAGTGAATTAATGAAATGGTGCACATCTGTTCTAAATAATACCACAACATGTAATTGCTCGCACTTTAAAAGTATGTATTGTATAATGTGTATGACTGTTTTTTTATTTTTAATTTTCTTTTTCCTTTTTTATTTATTACTGTATTGTTAATTGTCCTAATTATATGTGTTGTATCAGTGATTGGTGTTATGCTATATGATATGGAATCTCATTTTAATGCAATATGGAACTTCATTGAAATGAGCTTTGCTCAACTGAATGTATCCATTTATTCGTATATGAATAAAAAATGACTTACTACTACTGAAAGAGTGGTGGGTGCCTGGAACAGTCTTCCAGCAGAGGTAATGTGGGCAAAAACAGTATTAGGATTCGAGCATGCATGGGATAGGCACAGAGAAATCTTGGCAGGAAAGTGGGTGGTGGTGGGGGGGGGGTAGCCGAAGATCAGATAGGTTTAGTGGTGGCAGTACAGGCAGGGAAAAAATGGGTAGACTGCGTGGGCCAAGTGGTCCTTATCTGCTATGTTTCTATCCATTTTTCCAAAAATAAATTTTCTTCCCCATTGATGATATGTTTATTTGTGCAGTTCCTGTATATGCTACTGTTATAAGAGTTTCTTTAAGTCCTTTGGGTGCCAGAACAACTCAGTTTTGCTTTGTAGTTCTCTTGCACAAAGAACTTGAGAATGCATTCTTACAACAGTAAGCGACACAGTAGATAAGAGACTAGAGGTCAGAAGGGGAAGGGGTGACACTATAGAGACCTGTAAGTTCCGAGGGGAAATAGTGAACAGCGAATACCTGTTTATTAGTAATAGGGATGCATTTACGAGAGGGCATGAGCAGAGATAGGTTAGTGGTAAATTTAGGAGAGAGGTGAAAATTCTTCTTCATTGACAGGCTGGGTGGAGCCTGGGAACTGATTGCTGGGGGAAGTGATGGGTGCGGGTAGTGTAAACAGGTTGAAACATGGCTGGGAGAGAGCAAGGAGACTCATACTTAACACCAAAAGGTACCACAGAGGTTGGGGATTTGGGAGCGGCATAGGGGTATAACCCTTCAGGACACTAGGTTGGGGGACGAGGTAGAAATACCTATATGGACTGATTAGATGTACTTTTTATCTGCTGGCAGTGTCTGTGTTTTTATGTTTCTGCATAAACGTGTAATATATGGGACTGTCTGAATGTTCTATCTCATAATACCATTGCTGTGATGTCATACTGATGGTATTATGACTTTCTGATGTCAAAATGATATGAGTTTTTAATGTCACTAATTCTATGGGGGGAAGTGACCACCCATACATTACATAGATGACCACCACTCCCTGATAATTACCAGCAGGGTGATAATCTCGCACGTTCTTTGCCCGATGCCCATACTTGAGAGAACTGTGACATCATGGCAACATTACCGCCTTCTGTTCATCATGATTTGGTAGCAGTTGTTAGTAGTAATGTTATGTTTAGTGCTTACTACCCTGCTGCTACTTGAGAGACAGAAACACAACCCTTTTTTGTCTTGCACCCCCAACACGCTTGCCTCAGTGCCATGCCCAGGATGGCAAAATAACATAACGATGCCCCCAGGCAAGCAGAACGACCAAGTGAGACACTCAGGAATGTAAATACAGGATTAGAAACCTAGCCATTCCAACCTGTATCGACATTGTGTCACAGGGCATGCAAAATAAGGCAGCTGATTTCTCCTTTGACAGTGCCTCCCTCTTTAGTGACAAAACCGAGGTATACAAGTAATATATTGAGCAAAATGCACCTTTTAAGGATCTGACAGAAAAAGGTCTGCATTACATCACCGGTGCTGTAGAAGGGGAGGTATGGGAATGGCTTATTGCAGCAGACCCTATGTGCGCCATGAATACACAGTTCAGAGGAGCACAGTGAAAGGCAGAGACAGAGGCAGAAAGGGAACAAGCCAGAGATCTGCATCAGCTTCCGGAGCCCAGGCAAAGCCCAAGCTCTGTCTAATCTGTCCATGTATCCATAGGCCCATTGCTAGCGGAGGGCGCCTCTCTTATTACCTCAGAGTGAAAAAGGATTACCACAGACAGATGGGTTTAGCAGGTAATAAGAAAGGGCTTAACCTGCAAAAGGTTTTCAAACTGAAGCAATTTCAGAAATTTTCCGGCAATTACCAGAGCAAAAACTCCTCTTGAAATTAGAGGTGAGAAAATAGAGCTAAATGCTGTGGAGAGGATTCTCATTTCCATCTGGGAAAAGGTTTCTTCTCCAGGTACTATCATATTCCGAGGAAGAATGTGGAATGGTGACCCTTTCTGGACTTGGGGCTCCTGAACAGACACCTGAAAAAAAGAAGTTCACAATGGTAACAATACATGCAGATTCCATCCCTAAAACAAGGGGATTGGCGAGGGTCACTGGACTTAAGGGTGCATATTTCTACATCCCAGTAAGACCCTGCCACACAAAGTTTTTTGAGGTTCAGAGTAGGGTATGCCCAGTTTTAGTTCAAAGCAGTGCTTTGTGGTCTGATTAGAGACGAGTTACCTTCAAAGTTGGTTTACTAACCTATAAGGCCCTGATTACGTGTCAGATCATCAGAATCTTCTCCAGTCCTCATGCCCTTTTCACTCCTCCTCTGAGGGTCTCTTGTCGGCCCCAAGGGCCTGGCTGAAATCCTCTGGGGATCGCACATTTGAGGTAGTTGGCCCTGTGTTATGGAACGCTTTGCCTAGGGTACTGAGAGAGGCCCCCTCTGTGGAGGCCTTCAAAAGGGGGTTAAAGACTTGTCTGTTTGGACAGGCTTTCAGAGGCCAGAATCAGTTTCTGGATATTCCCTGTGATACTGCTTCTGTTTTATTTTTATTGTAATGATGGGAATTGTGTATTTTTATGCAGTTTTTTTAATGCTGTCCCTGTTCATTTATTGTATTGGTTTTATCTGCCTTCCTATTCTTGTATGGCGCCCTGAGCCTCAGAGAATGGTGCCTTATAAATACATATCTTACTTTGAGTGGGAGCTCTTGCAGTAGGCTATTACCATTAGAACCATGCCGCAGGCACTAGGACCCATCGGAAACCTTCTAGCTAGCAGTCTCCAGCGGGGACCGCCCCCGATGTCGGCCAGTGGTACATCAGGGTGCGGTCCTCAACCCCACCTCAGTTCTTTTCCCACCACAAACCCTATGTGTTGCTAGCTTAGGCCACAGAGGTGGTACCCATCACACTCCAGGATGCCCAGAAAGAGAACAGAAGACAACAAGTCCATGCCCACATGTATGGACCATGGGACAGTGGTCTGCGCTCATCTGTTTATGCCCAAGGCAGTCTGTGGTCTACAATTACAATTACAGGCTGATCTCAGTCCTCTCCCCCCCCATCCAAGGCCCTTGAGAAGATTATGGGGACCAACTAACAGACTACATCAGCAAATACCAACTGCAATGCCCCAACCAGCACGGGTTCAGGCAAGGGCATAGTACCACGACTGCCCTTGTAGAGTTCACCGACTATGCCCACAAAGCTATGGACGAAGGCAGACTAGTAGGGGTGGTGTTCATAGACTTAACAAAAGCCTTCAACACAGTCAACCACACCCCTCTTACTGGCCCAGCTTCAAAGCCTGGGGGTGGCTATTGGTGCAACACTCTGGTTCTGAGACTACTTGTCCCTCAGGTCACAATGGGTAAAAATAGGACAAACAGTGTCTGACCCCAGGGACGTCAAGCTGGGGTTCCCCCAGGGATCCATCTTGGGACCACTGCTTTTCAGCCTGTGATGTTAAGATAATCCTATATGTGGACAACGCTGTCATCCTGAACAGCAACTCTCGAATTGAGCCACTCCAAGCAGCACTTCAGCACTCCTTCAGTAAAATAGAAGAATGGTTCTGCGAGCACAAACTTCTGCTGAATTACAAAAAAACAAGACCATGCTCCTATCCAGCCCCCAGCTCAAGAAAAGGTTCCCCACCATAAACATCACCAACAATGTACTCACCCCCTTGGAACAGGTACACTCCTTCAAATACCTTGGAGTCACCCTGGACGACACCTTATCCTACGCTCAGCATATCGGCCAGGTGGTCAAGACAGTCAACACCAAGCTTGGTGTGCTTTACAGGCACAGAAAACACCTTACCACGGCAGCCATCTGCCTATCAGTCACAAGCTCCATCCTCTCCACCACTGACTACGGCCTGGTTGTCTACAGTGCAGCATCAGACTCTGTGCTCAAGAGGGTGCACGTAGCTCACAACAAGGCTTGCAGGCTCATCCTGAATGGTGATCGAATGACCCACACCTGTTCCCTCTATGAACAGACACACCTGCTGTCTCTTGGGTACAGGACTAAATTCCTCACATGCCTCCCTAGGCAAAAAGCATAGTGATAGAGCCCCCGTGCTTAGCAGGCATCTTCTCCCTCCCAGGCTCCAGAATATATAACCAGAAACCAAATGCAGGGGGCCCTCATGGTGCCATTCTGATGCACAGCTCTCGGACAGCGTGCCTTCTACTACAGAGACCCTCTCTGGCTTAACGAGGTACCCAAGTCCATTCAGAACTCCACTAGCCTGTCCAGCTTCAAATCAGTCCTTAAGCACTACCTGACCTCCAGCTCTGTATGCACCTGCTTCTCCAACAGCTGACAGACTCTGGATGACAAGGCCTGGCTCTGCTAACAGCAGGTATTCTCAACACAAGACAGAAGCCACCCTCCCACATGCTCTTTGGCAATGCCTCTGAATCACTCTAAGAGGCTGCTCCTGTACACACACACTCCCCCCCCCCCCATCTCCATGCTAGGATGGGTCTGTGCCTCCCTGGCCTCAGCCCTGCCTCCCTGAGCACTTTTACTAGAGGCTACCCTCCTCCCCTACCAAAATCCTGTCCTTACTGACCCTCTGCCCAACCTACCCTAACCTCTAGTACCTCTGCACCTTACCTGCACTTGTAGTCGACTAACGTTGATGTCTATATGCTGTATAGTGTTTTAAATGACTAAGAAACTCTGTAACCTTTTCTTGATTGTTGTGCTGTTCAGTGTCTCAAATGTCCTAAAACTCTGTAACCTTCTTGATCGAATGTCTGTACTCTGTTCACATGACGTGGAACCTTTGTAAAAGAGCCTTGGCTCAAAGGTTATTTTCCGAATACCAAATAAATAAATAAAAGAAAAAATAATCGCCAAGTCCCCGGCCAGGAGGCCTAAAAGTACCTATGCCTGAGTTGAGGTGCAGTTCTCCAGTTGGTTGTCTAGATGAGCCTCACCCAGATAAGATGGTAGTTTGTTTACATCTGGGAGAGCCGAGGGGGGAGACCAGGTATGCGCAGTGCACTGGAATGCCTCTTTCTAGGGACATGGATATGTTAAACATGGATATGTTGTAAATCCACACTTATTGGTAGGTTCCTTGCCGCTTTAAATCTTGCCGGAAGGTCTTCAAGCTGGCTCCTCCCACCCACCCGGGTGGTAAAACTCTCGGCTCCGCCCCATGACGCCAGATCTTCCTTACCGCTTGGAAGCTCAGGTTCCCTCCTTAACGCTCTGCGTATAAGACTGGTTCCTAATTCTTCGAATTTTCGAAATCAAAAGTTTTTGCTAGAAAGACTTCGGTCTTCTCTCCCTTGCGGCTGCGATGGACAAATCGACTCCAGGTTTCCGGAGGTGCCCTTGCGGGCAGAAGATGTCTCGGACGGATCCGCACTCCACGTGCGTCTACTGCTTGGGCCTTGAGCACGACCCGCAGGCTTGCAACCTGTGCTCTTCTTTTTCGGTCTACGTCCTTGAAGACCGTGCTGCCCGTTTACAGCTGGGGCGTCCCGAGAAAAGATTTCCTCCGGTAAAATCAAAAGAGGCCCGGTCGGCGGTGTCCGGCGGGCTCCGACGATCAGCTCAAAGATGATCGCCCTCGAAGAGGAGGCGCTGGCCGCTCTGCCTCGGCGGCATTGTCCCGCCTCTCTCGTGCCTCATATTCGGCTTCTTAAGGAGCTTTGTCTGACCCTCTCGACGAAAGGTGAGGGTCCAACTTCTTCTGGACCTTTTTCTCTGTCCAAAAAGAGAGACAAGGGTAAGTCTCACCGTCGACGCTCTTGGGAGCGGGAAAGATGCCCCTCCCCTAATTGTCGACTTCGGTCGACCCCTCGGCTTCGGCCACTGGTTTCACGGTGTCCCCGTCAGGCCAGTTGACCGAGACTCCTGTCGATGCGGTCGAGATTTTTCTAGACCCGTTGGACAGGTTATTGGCTGGAGAAGCCGAGAATCCCCTCTCCCCGGTTCCCCCGGTGGGAGTTGAGGATCCCCGTTGGCTCGTCTGTACCTCCGGTTCCGGAGCCTTCGGTGGAATCATCCGAGCCGAGGGGAGTGCCGATTCCCTGCGACTCCTCCCCGCACCGTCCTCGGCCTAGCCGAGGTTCTCGGTCTCGATCGTCTTCGCGGTCCAGCTGATCCTGCCGTCATAGGCGGTCTCGGCACCGTGGCAAGCGGCGCCACCTCTCATCCTCTTCCTCTTCCTCGGACGAGGGGAGGCTTCGGTGCAAGTTGTGTCGGAGGTATGAGGAACTCATGTGGCAACAGCTCCTTCTGACCGGGAATAAGCCGACGCCATCGCCTTCCCCGGCCATTAAGTGGCTGTCACCGGAGTGGCTGAAACAACCCCTCATTTTAGCCGAGGAGCCTGTTCCCAGGCCAGTTGTTCGGCCAATTCCAGCTGCCCCACCGATTCCGGTGGAACCTCCGCCTCCACAGCCGTTATTTGGGGCTCCGACCAAAAATTCTCGGTCGGCTCAGGGACTGCCCCATAGGCTGTCTGTCACCCTCACTCCCGATAGACCTCGGCAGGTGGAGGGTGGCTCAGGCCCGAGGCAGCTCTTTGAGGACTCTTCCGAGTCCGAGGATGATTCCTCCCTTTTCTCCAAGCGAATGGACTTGGAGTCCTCAGGAGGACAGTCGGTGGATGATAGCCCTTCGTCCTTCCTAGGATTGCTTCGGCTCATCTCGGAGTCCACGGGATGAAGCTCGAACCCGTTCTAAGCGGGCCAGGTATCCCTCACGGAGATTCTGGACCGAGGGGATTCCCCTACGGAGGCCTTTCCGGTGGCCGAGGCCATAGTGGGTCCGGCCTTGGAGCTCTGGCAGCGCCCTGCTTCCTGCCCTGCGCCTTCAGCCAGGATGGCCAGGAAGTATGCGGTCCCTACCGGCTCCCTGTCCGGTTTTTCGGGAACACCCCTCTGCTGAGGGGTTGGTTACCGACAGCGTTTTCCGGTGCATCGGGAATGCTAGGGATGTGGACAAACCTCCCGACAAGGAATCCAAGAAATTGGATTATGCCGGGCGAAAAGTCTATGCTGCATCCTCTCTCGGCCTTCGTCAGGCCAGTTTGGCCGTCCTCATGGCACATTTTTCTCATGCCCTGTTGGGCTCCCTGGATGAGGTCGCCCCTCATCTTCCTGCGGATCTGCAGACTACGGTCAGGCAGGTGCGGGACCAGGGCAGTGGCCAAACAGCAGCTCCAGACTGCTTTAGACATTGGGGACTCATGTGCCAGGTCTGTGGCGGCTGCAGTGGCCATGCGTCGTCGGGCTTGGCTGAGGATGTCCACCTTTACTTCGGATACCCAGCACAAGTTGGCGGATGTTCCCTTTTTGGGGACTGACCTCTTCGGCCCTGGGGTGGAAGGTCACCTGCAGAGGATCGAGAAATCCAACGCTACCTTGGACTCGGTCTCTTCCGCTCAGAAGAACAAAGGCCACAAACCACAGCCTAAGCCCTTTCGTCCTTCTGCGCCCAGCCGCCCAGCCCAGCAACGCTAGGGGGCCAGGCAGGCTCGGGCTTGGCATCCCAAACCCAGCTGGCCGGCTTCCTCCAACAGGAAGCAGGGAGGTAAGGCCAGGAGGTCCCTCGGCCGGTCCCTCCTCCAAGCCTGCCCAGTGACGGGCTGAGGGGTGTAAGCCCCCAACCCCGTCACCTCACTCACGGTTCCCCGTGGAGGCGGTTCGACACTTCCTTTCCGCCTGGTCCGTTATTACCACGGACAGGTGGGTACTGGAGGTGGTGGGAAAAGGCCTGCCTCTAGAATTCGAGCAGGCCCCGCCCTTCAGAGCCGTCTCACCTCGGGGGGCCTCGAGGTCCGCAGCCTCACTGTCTGCTCTTCGGGCCGACATCGCTCTCCTCCTCCAAAAGGAGGTGATCAGGAAGGTAGCGGACCCTCCCTCAGACCCGGGGTTTGTGTCCAGGTACTTCCTGGTTCGGAAACGGACGGGGGGCTGGCGCCCCATTCTCGACCTGCATGACCTGAACAAGTTCCTAAGGTCTCGAACCTTCAGGATGGTCACTCTGGCTCAGATAATACCATCTCTGGAACACGGCATGTGGTTCTGCTCTCTGGACCTGCAGGACGCGTTCTTTCACGTCCCTATCCGTCCGTCACATCGGAGATTCCTTCGCTTTCGAGCGGAGGGATCCCTCTCCGAGTTCCGAGCCATGCCCTTCGGCCTGTCTCCAGCTCCCAGGGTCTTCACCAAATGCATTGCAGTGGTGACAGCCTTCCTGCGGCGCCGAGGGGTCCGGGTGTACCCTTACCTGGACGATTGGCTGATAGCAGCCCCCTCCAGACAGGAGGTGGAGCGGTCCAGAGATCTGGCCCTCCAGGTTTGCTCTCAAGTCGGCCTTCTCATCAACGAGGCCAAGTCGGAACTCGAGCCGAAGCAGGTGATTCTGTTTATCGGGGCAGAGCTCGACTCTCTTCGAGCCAGAGCACGGCTCCCGTGGACAGGGCCGAGGTTCTTACCTCCTTTGCCCAATCATTTCTGGTTGGGCACTCGCGCCCTGCCCGGGACTTCCTGCGCCTCCTGGGTCTCATGGCGGCCTGTACCAGCGTGGTCCGTTGGGCACGCTGGCGCATGCGCCCCCTTCAGTGGGGACTGGCCAGTCAGTGGTCACAACGCTGCGATCCATTGGACCAGCTAGTGGTGGTGACCCAGGAGATGTGGAACGCTCTCTGGTGGTGGACCATTGCATCTCATCTGCAGGAGGGCATCCCATTTGTCCGCCCCGAGCCGACGGTCTCTCTATCGACCAATGCCTCTCTGATGGGTTGGGGTGCCCATCTGGGGGAACACCGAGCGCACGGCCTCTGGTCCCCGCGGGAGTCCCGATGCCACATCAACCTGCTGGAGCTCTGAGCGGTCTGCCTAGCTCTCACCACCTTTGCTCCTTTTCTCCAGGGTCAAGTGGTCCGAGTCCAGACGGACAATACCACGACCATGTACTACCTAAACCGCCAGGGCGGGACGATTCCATGCTTCTATGCAAGGAAGCTCTCCGCATTTGGTCACTCGTGCGCAGCCTGGAGGCGGATCTCCTAGCCATTCATGTGGCAGGAGCCTTCAATACCCTGCCGATGCCCTGAGCCGGATAGGGGCTGCATCTCACGAGTGGTCTGTCCTGCCGGAGGTAGTACAAGATCTGTTCTCCCACTGGGGCACACCTCAGGTGGACCTGTTTGCCTCCAGGGAGAACGCGAAGCTGAGGCTGTTTCATGCCCGCCCCCCTCAGCAGGGCTCGCTGCAGGGGGATGCCTTCTCGAGGCTGTGGACCCCGGGCCTCTTCTACGCCTTTCCCCCATTTCCCGTGATTCACAAGGTGCTTCTCAAGGCAAGGAGGGACAAGGCGCAGGTGATTCTGATAGCCCCAGACTGGCCCCGCCAGTTCTGGTACCCAGATCTCCTCAGCCTCAGCTCCAGGCTCCCGAGGCAGCTTCCAGCTCGCCCGGACCTGCTCTCAGTCAATCACGGGAAGGTGTTCCATCCGGACCTTCAATCCCTGCACCTGACGGCCTGGTTCCTGAGCGGCTAGAGTTCCAGGCCTTGGGTCTTTCCGACGAGGTCCTCAATGTTGTTGAGGCGTCCCGTAAGGAGTCGACCAGGAAATGCTATGCCTTCAAATGGAAGAGAGTTTCCATTTGGTGTCAGGGCAAGGGCTTGGACCCTTCCTCCTGTTCTTTGGCAAGCATCTTGGACTATTTATGGTCCCTTTCTAGTCAAGGGCTTAGGTTGGCGACCCTAAAGGTGCACTGGCAGCCATCTCTGCTTACGAGGCGCGGGCAGGGAGCAGTGATGTAGCGCAGGAGAGGTGGTTGGCGGCTTTTTCAAAGGCCTTGATCACATTTCCTCCGGTGCGAGAACCTCCACCTCCGTGGGATTTACTGCTGGTACTGGCAAAGCTCATGGGCAAGCCATTCAACCAATGCACAGGTGTGAACTCTCTCACCTGTCGTGGAGAGACCGCCTTCTTGGTGGCTATCGTCAGCCAGAAGGATGGGAGAACTCCAGGCGCTCTGCATTGAGTCTCCTTACCTGGTCTTCCACAGGGACAGGTTGTCCTCGCCCCCACCGAAATTCCTTCCGAAGGTGGTGCCGGAGTTTCACCTTAACCAGGTGTTGACTCTGCGGTGTTCTACTCCAATCACACCTCGGAGGCGAATACAGGCTCCATACTTTGGACCCTAGAAGGGCGCCGCTATTATAAGGAGCACGGCTGAAATTGGGAGAGGTTCGCCAGCTGTTTGTCACCCACGCTGAAGCCGCACCTGGCAGACCTGCAGCCAAGCGGACGATAGGCAGGTGGGTCACCTCCTGCATAGATCTCTGCTATAAGTTGGCGGGCATGGAGCCTCCCAGAGGGATAAGAGCTCATTCTACCCGTCATACTGCTGCATCAGTGGCTGCTTCCAGGGACGTCGCTATCCAGGAAATCTGCAGGGCTGCTACCTGGAAGTCAGCACACACCTTTATTACCCATTACCACATCGACCTTGAGTCATGCCGGGATGCTGGTTTTGGGGCCTCGGTTCTCCAGTCTTTATTCACTAAGTTGGGGTTGTGCCCCTTGCCTCCCTCCTCCTGGAGAACCGCTAGGAGTCTGCCAATAAGTGTGGATGAACAACATATCCATGTCCCTAGAAATGCAGGTTACTCACCTGTAACAGGAGTTCTAGGAATGGTATATGTTGTTCATCCACACGACCCACCCGACCTCCCCGGCTTCGACGCACAACCTGAGCTTCCAGCGGGCCAGATCTGGCGCATGGGGCGGAGCCGAGAGTTTTACCACCCGGGTGGGTGGGAGGAGCCAGCTTGAAGACCTTCCGGCAAGATTTAAAGCGGCAAGGAACCTGCCAATAAGTGTGGATGAACAACATATACCATTCCTAGAACTCCTGTTACAGGTGAGTAACCTGTATTTCTGGAGTGTGCACATTGTGGTACAGACATCATTTCCATCTTGGTACGTAGAACATCTGCACACATTTCTGTTCCCCGTTGTGCTGGATTCTTGCCATCGCAGCACACCACCATGAAGAAGACTTACCCAGGACCAGCAAATTATTGGGAAGGTTAGTTTTACCACTTGGCGGCCATATTGTGGGGGGATTTTAGTATGGTCCAAGATGTCAGCCTACACCTATGCGATCTTTCTTGCGGTCATGCAAAGGGCCATGTGGGGGGAATTCTGGAGTCTGCCAATGAGAAATGAGGAGGGATGGGTGTGGAACACTTATAGAAGCCCTGTTTGGGAGCTGGCCTTTTGGCGCTGAGGTTTGAGGTGCTAGATGCCTTGCCACTTTTCGCCAGCGACCGGGTTGGGGAACTAATTGGAGTCGCAGGGTGCCGTCATGGGAGGGAGGGTGGGAGCAGGATAGTTCATTCACTCTCCTCTCCTTGGAAGGGAGGTCACCTGCCTGTAGTCCCGGCGTCACCGGATGGAGTCAGGTGATGAGACGAGGCTGTCTCCCAGTGCGACTGGTGGGGCACTCCATTAGCATGCGTACGCATGCTCTACACATGTCGGGGCTCAGAGGGAAAAGGGACAAAACGAAAATGCTGGGGCTCCACAGGACCTATGATGGCCCCATCGTGCCGGTGAGTCAGCCCCCACCACTAGATTTGATGTACCAGGGTGGCGGGGGAATGCCGACCCCCCCCACCTGGCCCAACCACAGAGGGAGAATCTGTGGGGGAACCTCAGGGGCGGATGAGCTGGCGTTCGGTCCAGAGGATGAACCCCTTTGAGGGAGGGGTCTTAGCCCCTGTGGAGCCTGCAGAAGAGAAAATACAATAAAAAAAAAAAAAAAAATCCTTATTTGGGATGTTTGGGGGGGTTTGGGCCCCCGAGTTTGTGTGGGGGCATCGTCGGGATTGTGACAAGGGATATAAAAGTAGAGAAACCCATATCCTGTGCTAATGAATGCCATGAGTAGATCAGAGTTTATCAGAAATAGCAGAATTTGTAGGACCAGCAATAGGTCAATTAGGATGGTGTTGCATGTTGGTGTGAGACCCTTTCGGGTCTCAGCTAGCTGTGCTGGAATTGGGGAGTAATCAAGCATTTGGCTTGGCTGGACGACTGGGCTTTGGGTATAAGTTTGGTAGCAGTATGGGCAGTTCTTCTAGTGCCACTTCAGCTGACTGGAGCTGCCTTTGAGTGCCAACAATGTTGGTTATTAGCCTGGCCAGGTAGCTAATTTGAAATTTTATAATAATAATAATACAATAATTTTTATTTTTATGGTGCCTGTCAAAAGCCAAGGTGCCGTACAGATTATAAAGGCATCAAGCATTTCAAAATCTTAAAAATGTATAAAACAACTAATACAACTAAAACAGGCAGGCTAGACACCAAATGCCTGACACCACAAATATGTCTTCAAGGCCTGTTTAAATCCCTCCACGGTCGGGCAGTCCCGTAACTGACGGGATAGAGAATTCCAGAGGGTAGAGGACGCATGCATAAATGCATGGGCCCCCAAAGATTTCAGAAACACCTTCGGGATCTCTAGCAACCCCTCGTCAGCTGAGCGGAGCAATCGCCCGGGGCAGTAAGGGACCAGGAGTTCATTTAGGTAGTCTGGGTCGAGTCCGTGTAGAGCTTTAAAAGTCAAAAGACTGACTTTAAAGGTAATTCTCCACTTATCCCAGCATTGAATAGAGTGTTTTTGATGTTTTTGTACTCTGTTTTATCCTGGATTGTGGGCTGACATACGGAAGATGAGGAGTTTAATACTCTCCCACTCAATGGTTTTTAATTCTCTCACTTTATTTTGGATATGCAACTTGCCTAAGAAGTTTAGCAGCTTAAAGTTTAGTGGGCTTGGAAATTCCCTTACTTCAGGAGGTGGGCGAAGTGTTCAGTGAGCAAGCTGAATGATGTATGCCAAGCCATTGGGAGAGGCTCTGCCACCTTCTCACACAGCTGCTGCACAGATGTTATGGTACCCAACCCTCTGCTTGTTCTGGAAGGCCTGTGAGGACAAGGTGGTTCTTCTGACTCCTGCCTTCTTGGTCCTCTGTGCGTTCCTCGAGCCTGTGTATTTTTTTTCGTTAGCATCGTCAGCTCCTTGTTATCGTCTTCCTGTCTGTCCTCCACTGAGCTGACCCTTGTTTCTATGTCACCGACCCATCTAGTGAGCATTTCAGGGGCTGGTTTTAAAGTCCCTGGTGAGGTCAAGGAGTGTTGTTCTGAAGAAAGTGAATTCATCCATATATTTATCTGATGGGACTTTACTTTCTGTTTGAAGTGGTGAAACATCCGGAGAGGATGATGGTTTCCCTTGTTTGGCTGCTTGGCATCTTGCAAGCAGTGGCGTGCACATCAGGCTATCGCTGATACCTCCATCCATGCTTCCAGTCGTCATTTAAGAGCTTGGTAGCTTATTCTTGGGTCTTGTAATGAGCTGCTGGTAAGGTTTGATGTTTGGATTTGCTATTAAAAGGTTATCTTTGTTTTGTTTGGTTTATCTATGTCTGCCACAGCTCTCACTCCCTGCTGGCTCCCTCACGGCTGGCATCAGGTGACCCCAAGCTTTCTTGACATACCTAGGGAACACCCCATGAATTAGGACCATAGCCACCCCTCACCCCGCCCTCCAGGGGAGATGAGGACCCCTGATTATTAAGACAATGACTACTATAATGGCAGTAGACCTATAAAAGCTGTTTTGCAGCAAATGTGGTAATATCTACGAGTTACCATTATTACTTGACTGTAGTTCTAAAAATTTGTTGCATTGACTTGTCCAGACTGTCTTGTGGATATGGGATGAATTTGATATTTAGTGCTGTACATCCACGGGGTGTGGTATTTCCCAGCCCTGGCCAGGAATTGTGACTTTGGTCATGTTGTTCTGCCTTTATCCCGTTTTGTAATATGGTTAAAATTAAATAAAATATTGATTATAAAAAAAAGGAGTGGATGAAGAGAATTCACAGGGATCTTGAGAAACTCAAGTAGTGGCAAGAGCGTGGCAGTTGGATTCAATGCAGAAAAGTGCAAAATCATGTACATAGGGCATAGGAACTGAGGAGATGAGTATAGGATGGGAGGGCGTACTGACCATCACTAAGCAGCAACGGGACCTTGGATTCATCATAACTGGTGACTTCAAAGTGGCAGGGCAGTGTGACAAAGCAGTAAAGTAGGGACAGTGGTATGCTGCGGTGCATAGGAAGGAGTATCTCCAGCAGGAGGAGGGAAGTGGTGTTGCCACTGTATCGCTCACTGGTGAGACCTCACCTGGAGCACTGTATCTGGTTTTGGAGGCTATACCTCAGAAGGAACCTCTGGTGGAGGCAGCCCAGAGGAGGGCAACTAAAATGGTGTAGAGGTTGCATGAGAAGCCCTACGAGGAGAGACTGAGGGATCTCAACATGCACACCCTGGAAGAGAGGAAAATGAGAGGTGACATGATAGAGAACTACAAGTCCCTCACACAGGGGTGAAAAACATGCAGGAGGGGAGTCTCTTTCAAATGAAAAAGAGCACCAAGACCATGGGGCATGTGAGGAAACTGGAGGGGGAAGTTTAAGAGGGACTGAAGGGGTAGTAGATGCCTGAAATTGATTGCCAGCAAACATGGTTGAGGTGAAAACAGTGGGGGGCTTCAAGCATGTGTGGGAAGACATAAGGGTATATTAGTAAATAGGCAGGGAGGAGGGAGGGTCGCTGGAGACCAGTTAGGGTCTATGGAGACAGATTAGACAGAGACCATCTGGGCAGACTGGGGTGGTCCTTTTCTGCTGACAAATTATGTTTTTTCTATGTTTCAGCGAGACACACATTCCCCAACACAACAACTGGCACTCTAAGCTCCACCCACTGGTTGTCAGAGGCGCCACCACTCAGTAGATTCTTTGGTATGGCATCCTGGCAATCGGCCACCGTCCTTGCCGGCAGGAAGGGGTTGTTACATGTATGAAAGGGTGTTCTACAAAACCAAAATGTTATTCTAAACTTCAATTCATTGGCTGCCTCTCCAGAGCTGGGTGGTCAGGTGGAGAGTGGTACAGTGTAAAATGGACACTGGCATCCACCTGTAGGCCCCAGATTGTCCTAGTTTAAAAAATGCACTTTCTGATTGCTCACATTCTGTAGAATTTGAAAATCTAACTGGTCAGTTTGATTCTGATTCCTTCTTTTTACAAGTGAAGAACAGACTGCCCACCATTCTGGTGTTACCACACAAAAAACATGGTTGCTTACAGTCCTTGATCAACCCCCACTGGATTTTTCCTGAACATTTGAACACCTCCAGTACAGTGTTGCCGCTTATGAAACAGTGGGAGGAGACAAGACTTTTGCATCATGAATGGCTGCACTGTTTGCGGGTATTCCTAATGTTTGGGAAGTATGTAGTTGGAGTAGATAAAGGATTTGACACAAAACAAGATTGGGTACAATTACACCACTAGCATGCATTTCAGTTTAATGTAGAAAGAAGCAGATAAAACAAACAGCAACATCAATGAATGCTAGAGAAGGTAAGCAATCTTAAAATGTGGTGTTTTAACTAAAAATAATATGCTGCGAAAAGGCTTGACAGTGCCTCTTAAACCGTGCTGTATAATTTTTCCTTTACCCTTTTTCCCAGCACCAGCTGATAGTGCAAACCAGTCACAGAGTGAGGATTCAGGGTAAGTGATACAGTGTACACAGCTATATGAAGTTTAATTTTTTCCCCTTTTTCTTTCCTTTCCAGCGCCGGGTGGTTGTGCTGAGCCAGGAAATGGACCAGGGAATGGAAAGGTGGCAACAGAAACAGCAGAGCCTTCTTCAAGCACAGGAAGAGAAAAGAACCAGGCATCTAAAACCCAAAGGGTCTCACCTGCTCCCAAAGAAAGGTTGAGCAGAATAAAAGGATTTATTCTGTTATTTGGCCGATCTGCACTGATTTCACTTCCCTGTTGAGTTCAGTAACTTTGTATATGCAGCCTTCATCACAGTTTTTACTCTACAGACACTAAAACTATTCCATCCATGCCTTCCTAGTAAATGGAGGGGGTTAATTTAGTCAGCTAGTTCTCAGGCTCTGTCACTGTGATTCACCCCTAAAGTATGGAAACAATCTTGGGCCTCGCCATATAAAAAATGTGACGGATGTAACGGACTTTGCACAGTGCACCATACATGGGTACGTGATTGAATAGTAGCTGGGTCTAGTAACTGAACAGTATTTCCATTTATTCCGCTTGAGGCTGGAAATCATCCTTCAGCAGACTTCCTCCTTCATTTCATAAAGATAGGTTGGCATCTCTCTCCTGTACAGCCGTGAGAAAAATGTTTTATAACTGGTGTTTTATCAGGCTTGCTTAAGTCTCCTCTGGAACGTGCCAGGGCTTCCCCTCAAGAGGATGGCTTGTAGGTCGACAAACGCTTATTCCGGCCACGTTCTGGAGAATGGATGCTTTACTCAAGCTTGGGTTGAAATTTGAAGACTGGATTACAGAAAAGGAAGGGGGGGGGGTAGGGAGTCTTTTCAAATGCTGAGAGTAATAAACAAGAATTGGCTGATGCAAATATGGTGTGTTTCTTTCGTGTTGGATCTTCAGTCTGTGGCACGACAAAACTTGATGTTTTAACGGTGAACAGCAGAGCTGCAGACAAATGACTGTCCCAGAGACTGTTCTGCTGCAGAATTGTGCATTTTACAAAATGGAGAAGGAGCAGCAGAGGGCCGGGGGGGGATGATGCCATCTGAATACTCGGAACAATACAGAGTGTTACATTTTACGTTGTGTTTTTGGTGCACTTTCAAAGTAGGAACTGCAGTGAGGGGCCCAAGTGTACCAAGAATTATCTTACAGGTCAGGCATTTCACCAGCTTTTCTCTTCAGGACGGCAGTGGCTAGGGCCCAGTGTGCAGGGGTGCTTGCCGCAGTGTGCTGCCATGCGGAGCCAGCCGCCGTCCTCCCTCCCCAGCTGCTTCAGCCTACACTTTCATCTGTGGTCCTGCAGGTTGCCATGCTGCAGAGAAGCATGGTACCTGCCCTCTCCCAGAGGCGATTGTCCTCTAGGATGCTAAAGCCGCTCCCCCATCTGCCATCTGACAATCCAAGCTCCTTCTCAAACCTGGATCACTGGCATTACGAAAGAGGACACTGTTTTTCCGCTCACAGGTTGTGGGCCACATTTAATGAAGTGTTTGCCTGCTGGTACAGGCTAGCTGATGGGATGTGGCATCTCGTTTGTATGAGTGTCCTAAAGGGTCAGCAGTCAAACAGACTTAGAGTAAGAGGAAGTAATACATACACATTATTCATCGTTTTACAAGATAAAGCACAGAGGAGTGAGTTTTTGGTTTACATGCTATACAAATGTAGTGTATAGCTGTTTACTTTTTCTGTCGGGACTCAGTGTTTTTTACAGCCTTATACCATTGATGTCTGCCATTGTTCAGACATCAGATCCATGGCACAGAGCATCCTAATGTCAGTTGCAGACATTCATATCAAACTGTCCCTTTTTCTGAGAGGAACTGACAGCAATGGGCGCAACGTAAACCAAGCCTATAAAATGAGCAAGACGTTAGTTTTACTGAAAATGGCAAGCCCTACATCATTAAAAATAAATAATAGACCACTGGGCCAGCCCGGTGGCATAGAGGGGCCTCACCTCGACCCACACCGGTGACCTGGGTTCAGCAACGGACTCGAGATGCCAGGGGCTGGCAGGGGAAGGAGAGGATTGAGCATCCTTAGGACTGCTCTCCTCTCCTGAGGTGGATAGTGGGTTGACGCCGTGTTGTGGCGGCCCCTGGTGGAGACTAGGAGCACAACAGACACACGTAGAGGACGCACCAGGAAAAAAGTGGAAATACCGCCCCGCTTTAAGCTAGATTATGGCTGCCCAGCTCTCTGGTGCCATTCATGTTCCTGTCGAGTCCTCCGTCCCAGCAGCACCCCGGGGCCAAGTGTAACTCTGGCCTGCCCCCTCCGGGACTGGCACATTCCCCTTCGGGGGGGGGGGACCCATTCGAAGAAGGGTTACTCTGGGTTACCCTGGGGTTGGCTACTATGTGAGACCGGAGGGCAGATGGACCAGAGCAAGCATTGGCAAGCCTGAAGGAGAGGCTCAAGCGAAGCACAAAGGGAGGAGGTAAAAAAAATAATACAAAAAAAAGTATGATAGACCACGCAAGCTTCACTTTCATTGTTTGTTGTGTCATAGTGATCCTCTCGATAGGAACACAGCTTTGTAAGCCAGCCCATTGACACAGTGATAGCACTACTGTTCACAACGTAGCAACCTGTGTTCAGGAACAAGCCTAGGTCATCAGCCAGCCCTAGGGGGATGGTTGAGTGTCCCAGCGAATGCTTGCCTCCTTGGAGGTGGGATGGCGTCGGGACTGTGCTGCGACACTGTCACGTGGGTGACAGCAGGTGGCAAAGCAGGCTGGAGCCAGAGATCAAGGGAGGGGGATGCCAGCGCTTTGACGCATGTTGCATGCTTGTGGGCATGCGTCATTCACAGGGCTTCCAACATCTGTGGTATGGAACCATAAAGTGGGAAAAAAAAACTACCGTGTATGACGCCACGCAGGATCTGCACCACAGACCCTACTCACACTCCAGGGACCGACACTAAACATCTGTTGGGGAGAAGGCCCAACCTACGGCAGCACTTCCCATATTCCAGTGGGGGAACACTGTAGCAGATGTAAGTCCCAGGGATGGCGGGTGACCGGGATGGGAGGAGTGGTGAGCTGATGTGGGCCAGCTTGATGCTGAGGGGGCATAAAGTGCAATAAATAAAAAATTAAAAAAGGAACACAGTGTTGTTGTACATCACTGCCCATCTATTATTCTGTTTGTATTAGGTGCCTATGAAACCATGAGAGGGTCTTTAGGGTGGGGAGTGGCATCCTATTGAATCTGGTCTATACTGGTGTGGTGGAGCTCCAGGTTGCCCTCCCCACTTTATTTTGGGGGACAATATGTTCAGTGTGGAGGAGACTCTAGACACAAACTCCACATGAGCAAGTCAAGTGACAGAGCGTCTCCACTACAGTGTGTAAATATCGCACTGTTTATTTGTGTATTGTGCCACCATTTCTCAGTGTACAACTACATTCAGTGGCTCATAACTGTGCTACTGTGCCCCTTTCTCAAGGTTCACAGCTGTACTTCATTACTTGTCTTTGTAGTCTTAAATTTCCTAATACGAGGGTCACATCTTGCAGCTTACTGGTCGAGTCCTTTCCCCTTAATGAGTGGTGTGTGTTTTTTTTTTCTGCTCAAAAATACAATTCTCCTGTCTCAGTGGGGCTCCGACATCCTTCCTTGCCACTTGTGGAAAGCAGTCAGTTGAGTGAGAGACCTGCGCCTCCAGAGACTAGATCCAGGACCGTGCCCATGTCTGATGCCCAGGGCCCTACTTCCCAGCAGCCATCATCACCTCCGGACGAGCCAGCAAAGCTTCTGAAACATTTGCAATCAGAAAGTAGGTTTATTGAGCTATTGTGAAAGATAAATTTTGTCGTGTTACTGAAATGTATGATACTGGTGGGTTGCAGACTAGGAATGTATATGATGTTCTGAGAAGGTGGGAGAGGGAGTTGGGGAGGGATGATAGCATCGGATGAATGGGAAAAGAGGTTATAGAGATCATTTCTTCCCCCTTCATGGAAAGGATGTTTTTTTTTTTGTTTTCAAGTTATTTCTCCCCAACCCTGGCCCTGGTCAGCCCTCGTCTGGCTGTCGTCCATCACCTCCGTTCCTTCAGGCCCTCACCCCTGTAGCCCCCATGGCTTACCCCCATGGTGGGGCAGTGGGGACCCCCACACACCGACAGGATCCAGTTTTGGGACGTTGCTTCTGGAACTGAGCATGACGGGAACAGCCATCAAGCCGCAACGACCAGCCCCCAGGGTCTTTTCTCATTTTCTCTTTCCCCTGCGGGAGCCAGGCATGCAGTGATGCCTGCGGCGGGTTTGTGCACGCACCTGTGCGTGGCCTCGCCAAACATCTGCCCTGCTTCTGCCCCACTAATGTTGCGGCAGCATAGCGCCGAGCCCCAGCCTCCGCTAGGGGTCAGGTGTGCGCCGACTGAGGTTAACCCCCCCCCCAGAGATGGAGAGCTGTCCGTCGGATGATTGATCCTCCCCACCGACCCCCGGCGGCCCATGCTTGTTCCCGAGTGCGGGTCGCCGGTGTGGCATCCAGCGCCTGAACCCTCTGTGCCACTTCATGGAGAGAATTTAATAGGAAAATTCTTATTCGGGAACTCCATCACCAAACACTATGGAACCATGGGTTTGGATACATGTTGGAGGGGGGGGAGAGGTTGGGTTGCATTTTCATTTGTTTTGGGACTGACCCAAAATACAGAGTTGCAGGTTTGACATTCAACAAGTCCTTCAACAGATTTTGGGAAGCTTAGCCCCAGCTATGTTACTAACACAGTGCTGGGGTTCCCTGCTCTGCTCTTCTTTCCAATCAAGGGTCATTAATTACAGGCCCATTTTCATTCTACCAGTGCTATCCAAGATGCTGGAGAAATTAGTGAGTAATCAGTTAAGGGAGTATCTTGACAATGCTAACCTCCTAAACCCAGCTCAATCTGGATTCAGGGCCAAGCATAGCACTATCACTGCACTAGCCAAGGTCACAAATGACTGGCAATCCAAATTAGATAAAAAAAGAATGATGTCTGTGCAGTATTCCTGGACCTGAGCAAAGCATTCGATACTGTGGACCACGAGCTACTATTTTCATCCCTGTACTCCATTGGCCTAGATCCATCCTCCCTTAAGTGGTTCAGATGCTATCTCACCAGTAGGTCACAGCAGGTAAAAGCTGAAGGTGACCTATCCCCATTAAAACCACTGTCAAGAGGAGTCCCCCAAGGTTCTATTCTGGGTCCTATCCTTTTTTGCCATTTATATAAATAACATTGATTCAACTCTTACCAATTCCTCTGTACACCTCTTTGCTGATGACACTGTTCTGTATGTCAGCAACCCTTCACCTACAGTGGCTCGTGAAATCCTACAAACAGAATTCTCCTTGCTACAATATCAGCTACTCGAGAAAAAGCTTCTGTTAAATGCAAAGAAAACTAAAGCAATGATGTTCACAAATCAAAGCTCCACCAGCACATCCTCTCCAATCATTCTCCCCAGCTATGCACTATACTTGGAGAAAATCTGAGTATGTAGAAAACTTCAAATACCTAGGTGTGTGGATTGACAACAGACTTGACTTCACTCATCATTTAGAAGAACTGTTAAAAGTTCGCCAAAGGCTTGGCCTTCTATAGATTAAAACCCTTCCTAAACAGAGACTCAAAGATGAGGTTAGTCCAGGCCATTTTTCTATCAGTTGTTGACTATGCAGACTTCCTTTATAGTCATTGCCCGATCTCCTACCATCACAAGTTGGATACCTTATATCATAGAGCAATAAGGTTCATTACAGATCTGCCATCTAATACTCATCATTGCTCTCTTTATGCTGCAGTTGGGTGGGTTTCCCTTCACCTCAGGAGGAACAGAAATGCAGCACTATGGATTTACAGCGTTGTCAAAAAAACTTCCAAACTATATCCTGGACTGCTTCACCCAGACCTCTCCTAGCTCCTATGCCCTAAGAAGCAACAACATCATCCTGCTCAAATTCAACACCAGGCTAGGGAGGGCAGCAATCAGCTATTCTCTAGCTATAGCATGGAACACCCTACAAAAATCCCTAAAACTGTCCAATATCATTCCATTTGCATCCTTTAAACAGCATTGTACAGTCTTCTTCAAAGAGAAATGCAATTGCTACCACTAGAGCTAGCATTGCCATCTCACAGATCTCCCTTCCAAACCATATATGGCATATTCCTTCCAGACAGACACCCCATCTTATGGCACCCAGTAATACCTTCACCATCCTAGTATTACATTATGTTGATGTCTGCCATGCCCCCACTGGGATATGTATATACTGTACATACTGTAAATATTAGCTAACTTTCCTGTAACCGCTTTTATCATGTGAATTTACTGTACATTACTGTGTTTATAAACGTTATTTTCCCCTGTATGTATAACTGTCTTATATAAGTGTATGATGTATCTGTTGTGTATCAACTATTGAACCTTGACCTTATCAGGTCCATCTTGTAAATGAGCCTTGCTCAATGATGTTCGCCTGAATAAATAAAGATTTGATGATGATTAATTCAGATTTTGCTGGTGGCTGCTAATAAATGCATTGCTTCTGCTTAGAAAATGGGCTTTTATTTCCAAGCATCTGATTGGCTGGTACCCCTGCTGGGGGGGGGGGGGTAGGGTACAGTAACTTTCAGTAGATGCCCAGGAAATAAACAGTACCAGCCTGTAGTGCCCCCTCACTCACTGAAGAATCATAGTGCCCACCCAGCTCCTTAACTGGCTAAAAGCCTCTCATTTAAATTTCAGATTCCGCCATGTTTTTCTCTCGCATAACGAGAGATACTCACCCCCTCTCCCAAATACCAGCTCCCTGACCCTAGGCACATAACCTCAGCTAAACTCCCTTTATAACTACATTTCTTTTTTTTTTTTTTATTTTATTTCATTTCATTACATGACCTCTTCCATGACTGTGCTCGCTCTTCTTCCTACTCCAGCCAGCCGCTCGCCAGTCCACTTGCTCTGTTCTGAAAATTATGTTCCCCCCTCTGCTTTACCTTTTTAAAGTAACAGCTGTAAATATAAAAAAAGAAGGATAACAAATAGAAGCCGTCAGACCGATAGGCTTCACGTAACCACCTACTGTCATTGTGATGTTTTCAAATGAGCAGCGCGAGACACCTCACAGCAGCTAAGCTCAGAATTGCTGCTTCCCAGACCTCCAAGAAAGAAAAGCACCAACAAAACCTAAAGTGCCTCGATGTACTCGACGGCCATCACCCGAAAACCTTTCCCTGTATTCATATTTTACCAGGGTGCACAGCTTACCGCAGCTGCAGATCAGCTGCTTCAGTAATGGATTTCCTCGTTCAAGGGTGCACAGCTTACCACCGTTGCAAATCGGCTGCTTCAGTAATGGATTTCCTCGTTCTCTGGAGCAACAGTATCTGCATTCCCTTCTCGGTTCTACTGACAGGAAACAAAAAAACAAAGAAAGAAGGAAATACACCGATGGGATGGGATTGGGGGGGTGTTAAATAGCACAACAGGAAACATAACAGCACCCTCTCTCTACTACCAATACCAGTAGTAGAGGGACTACTTTATCAAGAAAGGGCAAACAATTTCTAGTCATTTCAATAGAATTACTTTACTTTTTTTTTTTTTGTATTCGTATCAGAAATTACACAGCCCATTTTCTAAGCACAATAATACCGTTCATAGTGGGCGTTATGGGCAATACCGGACCTTCAAGGGGCTATAAGGCCCTCCACCTGTGATGTTGGGCCTCATTATGCCCCCTGGGCAGTCCAGTATTGTCCAATACCACCCACCCTGTTGGGCATTATTGCTTGCATGACTGTCTGTTGATCTGCTTACTGTAGCAGTATGATGTCAGAAGGTGAACAAGATCCCGAGGATGGAGCAGGTATCGGCTGATCTTCACTTGTGGGGCGCTTAGCACAACAGTAAATGGATCCTTTGGGACAATTACGTTAATTCCACTGCTTTGTGTTGAAGAGGGCAGTCTCATTTGCAGGGTTCAGCCACGGCTTGTGGATTTGACTCGGTTTGGGGGGGGGGGCAGCGAGTAACATGCATAGTTCTTTTCTACCATTCTGAGTTTTACTTTAATGATCCATGTAAGTTGTCCCAAGACTGACTTATGTACCTGTGAGATAGGTCTTAGGTTTTATGGTTTTATGTAAGGGTTTGTTGTACACCCTCTTGCCTGTATTCAGTGTTTAACTGAGTTACTTACCAATAAAAGATGGTAACAAAAAACTAAGAAATTAAGCTAGGTTCACAGATATGAGCTCTTAAATGACTACAGTGCAACTAACTAAACTGTCGGAGGAACACTCTATGAGATTAGGGGAGACTGACTATCATATCAGTGAATCAGAGGACAACCTGAATGATGTCAGCAGACAATTTAATTTAGCAACGGCTTTAATAAAGATAGTACAGGGCCAAATTAATGATCATGAGACTAGAGAGAGAACATCTGGGGCCTGATATCCAAATATGTGCAAAGCGGAGTGTAAATATTTGCACTGCACCTTGCGTTTGCCCCGGTGCCCAAAGATGCTATATTCAGTGGAAGAGCACTCCAGCACTATTCGACCAAATGTAGAGCCATGTCAGTCTAGCGGTAAGCCACTTAGCTCTGCCTCGACAGGGCTTCCGAAGTATAATGGATCGCTATTTCCAGTATTCAGAGGGACCTCTGTGAATGAGCCCATTGGGCATACAAGGTACTAAGGGTCCATTTGCATGGCCATTATGGGCTCATTTGCATGGGTAGTGAGACAAGTTAGTGTAGTGCTGCCCCCCCTCCCCAATTGCCCAGTCCCAGCCATGTATACGTATCCTTGGTGCTAGCGCGCCCCCCCGGCGATCGCCGCCCTTACACTACAATCATCCTTGGACCCCCCATCCCGACCCTCCCTCTGTGGACCCTCCTTCTCACACCCCCCCTCACCCCATACATACCTGTGGAGGTCAGGAGCAGTGATCTCAGGTGGACCAGAAACACGTCTGCACTCTTCAAAGCCAAACTGAGAACTGAAGAAATCATGGCAAGCCCTATAATAGCAGTCAATAGGGGGTTTCGGCTTAGGTTGATATCTCAGCCAGGTTTTGGAGTTTTGGTCCCGGATTTTCAACATGGGGTTCTTGGGACCCCACCTCATGAACACTGGCACCATTTAGTTTCTCAGTCCGGAAAGGTGACTTTGCGGTTGCAGTGCGGAATCACCTTTAGGGACTGAGTAACAAAATGACAGTGCCACTGTTCATGAGGTGGGGTCCCAACAAGCCCATGTTGCAAATTTGGTGAAATAACTCAAAAAAATGACTGTTTTACGAGCCTGCATTGCACAATTTCTACGCACGCTCCTAACTTTGCCAGTTTTTAACATTTTCACTCCAAATTTCCAACATTGCCATTTTTCCACACCCCCTTATGAACAGTGTAGCTATCATTTTTCGCGTCCTGCCTGAAATGTGTTTTTGCACCTGTGGTGCAGAGTGGCGCGATTGCTGTGCAAAATCAACTTTCAGGGCAGATTAATGAAATCACAGTGCCACTGTTCATGAGGTGGGGTCCCAACAAGCCCATGTTGCAAATTTGGTGAAATAACTCAAAAATGACTGTTTTACTAGCCGCATTGCACACCCTATCAGACGCCCTAACTTCGCTTAGTTTTAATATTTTCACTCCAAATTTCCAACATTGCCATTTTTCCACACCCCCTTATGAACAGTGTAGCTATCATTTTTCGCGTCCTGCCTGAAATGTGTTTTTGCACCTGTGGTGCAGAGTGGCGCGATTGCTGTGCAAAATCAACTTTCAGGGCAGATTAATGAAATCACAGTGCCACTGTTCATGAGGGAAGGTCCCAAAAAGGCCATGTTGAACATTTGGTGAAAACATTCCAAAAAATGACTGTATTACGAGCGTGCGTTGTGCAGTTTCTACACACACTCGTAACTTCGCCAGTTTTTCATATTTTCACTCCAGATTTTCAACATTGCCATTTCTTCACACCTCCTCATGAACAGTACAGCTGTCATTTTTCACATCCTGCCCAAAATGTGTTTTTGCACCTGTGGCACCAAATGGCGCAGTTGCTATGCAAAATCACCTTTTGGGATTGAGTAACGAAATGATAGTGCCACTGTTCATGAGGTGGGGTCCCAAAAATCCCATGTGGAAAATTTGGAGTGAAAATATCCACAAATGCCCAGGCAGTTAGGGTTTCCAACTGTAATGCCCACCCTGTACAGAGTGACAGGTGTCTGGGGTGTGACTTGGGGTTGTTGGCCATAATGCTCATTCCATTCCAACCCCCACCCTGCAACCAGTGCCAGGTATTGAGGTGTGCGTTGGGGTCTTCGGCCCTAATGTTCACCCCATTATCCTATACTGCATCCATCTCAGCTTATTTCCTTATGGAATGGGGTGAGTGTAAGGGCCAAAGACCCCAAGGCACACCGCAACACCTGTTGGTGTCTGCAGCATGGTGTGAGCATCATGGCCAATGACCCAAAGGCACCCCCCAACACCTGTCAGTCTCTGCGGGGTGGGGGTTGTCGTTACTTCAGTACGTCACTGCCATTCTTATTATGCATCTCTCTAACTCCTGCACTACCAATGTCAATACCAGCAAGCAAACATTCGGCATTGACAAATGCTTGTCTTATGTTGGTGTGGCTTATACAGGACTGGCTACAGTCCTCTCATATTCTCGGGCTGGTGTGATGTATATAGGACTGGCTAAAATTCTTTCATTCTCTTATGTTGGTGTGGCTTATACAGGACTGGCTAAAGTCCTCTCATATTCTCGGATTGGTGTGACTTACAGAGGACTGGCTAAAGTCCCCTCATTTTCTTATGTTGGTGTGACAGTAATGCAGGACTGGATGAAATCCTCTCATGTTCACATGTTGGTGTGACTGTAATGCAGGACTGGATGAAGTCCTCTTGTGTTCACACAATGGTGTGACTGTAAAGCAGGACACTGGACTAGATAAAGTCCTTGAACGTTGGTGTGACTGTTGTACAGGGCCACATTAAAGAGCTAGTATACTGCCTAAATCTAACATTAGTTTTCAAAAGCAGTCAACCATTACCTTCTATATCTGAGGTACTTTTTCTTTTCCCTTTGGTTAATTAGATGACTGTGAACCTGGTGTTAGAAACACAGAATGTATGCACAAGGACAGTGGTGCTCTCAAGATTAAAAAGCCAAACATACATCCATGACTCGGGCACTCACTGCCACATATTGCACTGACTCCGGATTAAGCAGCAAAATATTTATTTCTCATAATAAAATGCGCCCACCTGATGCGTTTCGGATCCTTCAATCCCTTCTCAAAGGCTAGCTTCCATTGCAAACAATGACACTTAAATAGTCAATTTCTTTTTGCACCATGATGACATCACTACAAAAATTCTCATTTCATTGGCTACAACAACTTTTAAAATGATCAGCTGGAGAGTAAATTGTCACACACAATCCTATAGTAAAAGACAACATTATTTGTCATACATATCAAAATACACATCCATTTAAAATTCACACTCATTTAAGAATTTGATAGCTACAGACACCAGAATAATCTGTTAAAATGTGTGTGTGGGGGGGGGGGCAAGAAAAAGGAGGAGGAACAGAAAATTGAGCAACAACATGAGTTATCAGGCACTGCAGGAGCAGGAAATAAATTTACTATAATGAATTAACAAGTGTGTTCTTATATATTAACATCAATCTTTGTAGAACAAATGCTTCAGGACTTTGCGATCAGTAAAAACATTGCAATGTCAAATTCGCACATTCATTATCATCTATCTGTCTTCTAAATATGGGAGAAGGTCAGAGCCCGTATTCAGACCAGGATGCTGACGTGCTTTTAATCTGAGAATCCAAAACGTTTCATGTTATAGCACCAGATTGTCAAAGTTTCCACCCCTCGGATTCTGGGACACCCTATCTATAGCCATAAAAGAAAACTGACATTGTTCTCTATTTCCAGCATTCAAGACATGAGTTGCTGCGGCATAGGTGGGGTCACCTGCCAGCCCGGTGGTGCAGAGGGCTGTGGCGCTATGCTTTACCTCACGTCACGCCGGCAACCCGGGTTCTGGAATGACCTCGGTTCATCAGGGAGCCGGCATGGGGGGAGGGTAGGAGCAGGATTGAGCAGCCACTCTCCTCTCCTGGGGAGGTCATCCCCCTCCCCCCCGAAGTTCTACTGCCACCAGGTGGAGGTCCGGTGGCTGTGTAGGCAGCAGGGCAGCAAGTACCGGACGGAAGCCGAACACATCGCGCGCCTGCGTGTCTGAGGAGCGGCGGGAGAAAACCGAGAAAAAAGTCGGGGTTAAAAACATAATTTAAAAAAATAAGTAAGTGGGGTCACCTCTCTCTATTGCCCTAAAGTGTTCACCCATACGTGTCTTGAAATTCCTTGTGGTTTTACCCACATAAAATGCACCGCAAGTACACAATGCCAAATAAATGAACCCCTATGTGCTACAGTTCGTGAATTGTCTTACTTCAAATTGCTGGCTACTATAGACAGTACTAAAATGTCTGCCTTCTTTTACATGCTTACAAAAAATGCAATTTTTGCATCTATGGTTTCTTGGATACTTAGCTAGCCATGCGTTGTTAACTTGTTTCTCACGAAAATGGCTGTACACCAGTAAATCTTTCAAACTGGTGGCTCTCCTGTATGTCATACGTAGTTTCTGTTCCACTAATACTCTCAGATTTGTATCTGCTGCTAGTGTCCCCCCAGTGTTTAATTACATTTTCAAACTGCTTTGCATGCACTGAAAAAGTAGTTATAAAGTTCATTCTCTTATTCTGTTCCTGATTTCTTGATCGATCCTCCAAAAGCTCTTCTCTTTTACTTTCCTGAGCTCAACTTCTGGCTTGTGCAATCTGCTGATTACTATACCCTCCATTTCTAAATCTAGCTTGCATTTCCAGGTGTTAGTAGGTGTGCTGTGTGGAACAGCACTCTGCCTGGCAGATGGCCTATTTAGTTGTGTTCCACCAATTTCGTCATCAGCATTGTGACCTCACTGATGGTGACATCACTGTTACTTAGGAACAGCTACAAAGCTGATGATGGGGGGGGGGGATAGAGAGAGAGATATGTCTTCTGCCAGGATGAGAGCTATTCCACATATCCAGCACAATATTATCACATAAAAGGCTTTCTAATGAGCAAAAGGAAGAAGAAAAATACTTCAGGAATGAAAAGTTACAACTGACTACTTAAAATGTGTATCATTTTCCTGTTTTTGGTTCCACTAGCTCTTTAAATTCTATTGCTCTGGTGCTGGTGTGAATTTAATACAGTGCTAGGTCATGTCCTTCTGCGTCTGCAGCGTTTTGCATCCCAAATGTATAGTTTGACAAGTCTTCACTGTAAGTATGGTGGTGTCCTTAGACTGGTTCATCTGCAGGTGGTGCACTTTCCAAAGAGTTCAGTGTTTGGGGAAATGGGCCCCTCAGAAAGAAAAAAAAAAAAAGCTAAGTATTTTAATATTTTGGTGTTTCTTTTTGGAGGTTGTTTTTGTGAGATTGTTGTGTCATGATTTATATATATAAATCACCAGGAAGCTCATTTTCCTCTAGAATTTCAAAACACATTTCCCAGACATTGTGAAACTCTCATTACATCATTCTTTAAAAAAAAAAAAGAGGAAAGAAAACTTCATGTGATTACACCACCATCCATTATGCCTGGTTTGGTAATTTCTCTGGATGCCATGGTTTAGCAATACACCAGCCAGCTTTGTATGTTTTTCCTAGCCTGACTTTTTGTTAAACACAAAGGTCATTTTCACATAACTGCAAGCAAGATGTGAACAAGCATAAGTCTATGCCGTCCTACTTAGTCTGGTCAAGAGCTTTCCTGAATCAGCCCTCTGGAATGTTTATTGACTGCAGAATGCCCAGTCCTCAGCTTGGACCGCTAATAAGGCCGAGATGGCAGCTACTTCCGTAACCATTGACACCCAACTCCAACTCCCAGTCCCTTGTCATCCTTCAGTATCTAGTGGGGGTCAGCTAGCTGCTCAGTTTGGTTTATCTGTGAGAGTAAGTAGTGTCCCTTCAGTACCCTGAGCAGAGCAACTGCCTCTGTATTATCCTTAAAGAGCCAGTATTGGATACCAAGCTGTAACATTTGGCTAATCTGTGAACACGGTGGCTCTCAAGTACACTGCCAGTTGTTTCATAGGATTATCCTTTGTTATCCAGTTTATGGTAGAAGTAATAGCTGTAATTGGTGGTTTAAACAGTCATCAGGCTCTAGCTGGCCCAGTGGCGCTGAGGGTTGAGGCGCTGGATACCACACCTCGCGCCACAACAGCGACCCGGGTTCAGGAACGAGCCCAGATGCTGGGGGTCAGGAGGGGAGAGAGAAGGACCGAGTGTCTGTAGGACAGCTCTCCTCTCCCTGAGGAGGGATCCAGGGTCTTCCCGGTGCAGTAGAGACCCCCAGTGGAGACCAGAGGTACTACTAGTGCGGGAACAACATCGGGGACACGCACGGCGGATGTCTACAGAGCAGTCCTGTACTGACGTCATTGCATGGTTGCACTCGGGGGCAAGCAAAAAGACAAAATCCCTGTCCTGGAATAGGCGATGGCACCTCAATCCCCCGCAGGCCACACTGCCAACACCGGACTCTCCTCCGCTCCAGGGCCAATCGCCAGCCTGCCTACTAGATTTAGATAGAGCGCCTCTGGGAGGATAGGGCGCCCCACTTCGGGGGGGGGCTCAGAACCGGGGGGTTCATCGGGTCAGCCGAAGAGAAGGAGGAGGTCACTGTGGGAAGCAGAGCCTGCGAAGTGGCCATAGGTTGCCGGAGAGAGTTCTCCAGTGACGGTGCACAAAGAAAGTTGACAAAAAAAAAAACAGTCATCAGGCTCTTATGAGTATGGTTTAGGACTGATTGACAGAGTATGTAATGCCTGTGCAACTGTAATTTGGGCTTCCTTATGCTCTCTCAGTCCCTTCTATAGGGACTACCACCCTGCTGGGGCATGGTATGGACACAGGAACCCTCATAAAAGGGTTCCAACCCCTCAACATGTCACAGGGATGAGGTCTTTGAGACCAAAGGCACCTTAGGGAAGAAGGCCTGACGCCAAGGAGAGAGGTGCCCGGAGGAGGGGGAGGGGAGGCAAGTGGCAAGAAAAAATCTGAGCCTCCGAAGGACACATGAACATGTGTAGTTATATACTGCTGGAGGGGTCATAGCATGTGTTACCCACTGCCCCTTCGAATTACAGGCCAAGCCTTTAAATTAAAAACACAGAAACATAGACTTTGACGGCAGATAAGGACCGCTTGGCCCACCTAGTCTGCCCATTTCCCTACCTATTGGATAAGCTGCAGATCCTAGTTAACCAACAGCCTACTTCTTCTTCCTACCCCCCACCAGAATTGCCTTATGTCTGTCCCATGCATTCTTGAATTCTCCCACTGTGTTTGACCCCATACCCTCCTCAGGAAGGCTGTTCCATCGTCCACTACCCTTTCTGTGAAAAAAATACTTCCTCACATTGCCCCTGAGCCATCCCCCTCTATCTTCAGATTGTGTCCCCTTGTTCTTGCACATCTCTTTTTCTGAAATATGCTACCCTCTTGGACTTTGTTGATTCCCTTGAGGTACTTTAAAGTTTCTATCATGTCCCCCCTCTGCCTCCTTTCCTCAAGGGTATACATATTAAGCTTCTTTAGTCTGGGTATACATATTAAGCTTCTTTAGTCTCTCTTCGTATGGCTTCTGTTGCAGACCCTGCACCATTTTAGTTGCCCTCCTCTAGACTACCTCCATCCTGTGTCTGTCCTTGTGGAGATGGGGTCTCCAGAACTGCACACAGTACTCCAGATGGGGTCTCACCAACTGTCTATACAGAGGAATAACAACTTCCTGTTTTGTACTGGTGATGCCTCTCCCTACACATCCCAGTATCCCCCCAGCCATCCTTACTGCCTTCTCACATTACTTGCTTATCTTTAGGTAATATGATATGACTGCCCCCAGGTCCCTTTCCATTTTTGTTGTTAATACCTCCCCCCCCCCCAATTGTGTACTCTTCCCCTGCGTTTTTGTTTCCCGGGTGCATTACTTTGCACTTCTTTGCATTGAATCTAAGCTGCTATACTTCTGACCATTCCTCCAACCTTGCCATGTCCCTTCTCATCCTTTCCACCCCCTCCCTTATGTATCAGCCCTGTTGCAGATCTTTGTGTCATCTGCAAAGAGGCATACTTTCCTTCCAGTTCTTCTGCAATATTCAAAGGGTCACTGGGCTCTTATGAGTATGATTTAGTAGTGATTGACAGACTGAGTTAGTATGCAGTGCTTGTGCAACTGTAATTATGACTTACACTCTTTTGGTCCTTGCTACAGGGATTACCACCCTGATGAGGTGTCATAAGGACACAGGAACCCTCATAAAAGGGTTCCAACCCCTCAAGGTCTTGCAAAGACAAGGTCCCCAAGACCAAAGGTACCTTAGGGAAGAATATCCAAAAGCACAACTTAGACAGACAGGCACATTTATCCTAAAGAGAGGAGGTATAGCCAGATTGAGACCCTGAGAACAAACCACCATCCATCTCCGCCTCCTGCAGAAACGAACTAATTTTATGACCACTGGCACAGAGGAGAGGAAAAAAAAACTTTTAGGAGGAAACCTCTAGGGATCCAAGGTCTAGGTCGCCATCCCTCTGGGCTACAGGTAAGATTAATGGTGGCTTTGCTATTGCAACTTAGAGACCCAATTCTGGGGAAAGTTTTAAAGGAAATACTTCCACTCTATCCCTCTAAGAGGAATGCCATGAGGGTGCCATGAGTCAATCGCTGCAGCTAAAGGAGGAAAAAGAAAAAATCCCAGCATCCAAACGACACTTGGACATGCGCAGTTATATACCACTGGAGGGGAATGTGGGGTGTATCACCTGTTGTCCCTCTGAACTGCAAGCCAAGCCTTTAAAGTAGTACTACATCATCATATCTTGTAAATGTTCTTGGTTTCCTTGGCAACAGACAGCTCCTTTCCTGTTGCTGCTTGGGATACATGTGTGTATGCTTTAATTTACTTTCACTGTTCATACTAATCCCCTGTAACTGTCGTGAGGGACTCCATTTTCTAGTTGTTGAAAACTCATTGTCCATGAGAGCTACATTAGCATATGAGAGCATGATGTCACAGCACCTGTTTGCACCATGTATCTCAAAGCTGAAAGTACACAAGCTGAAAAATACTCTGTGGAAACACACAACTCAAAAGCAATTTAAAGGAAAAAACTGAATTACAATTAAAACAGTTTGCAAAGCTAATTATAGGTAAATGTGGTGTTTCACACCTTGCTGCAACTTGTTTTGTTAAACTCTAAGCAGAAAGGCATACTGTGGAGTTGAAAGGTTGCTGACACATCACGTTCTTATATGCTAAAGCAACTCTCCGGGGCAATGAGGTTCCAACAGCCAGAAAATAGACTCCCCAGGCTAGTTACAGGGACTAGTATGAACAGGGAAAATAAGCTAAAACATATATATATATATATCCAACAGCTACAGGAAAAGAGTTCTTGGTTGACAAAGAAAAAAGTAAAATTTACAAGATATGAGGGTGTAGTACTCCTTTAAATTAATCCAGAAGGAATTAGAAGGGCCCCAAGTACAGAATCGTGTATTCAAAGAGGCATAGAAACAAAGACATTGACAGAACAAAAAGACCTCACTACCCATCTAGTCTGCTCAGCCTCATGGTGTGTTGTGAGTACCCTAGTGGGCACTTACTCCCTTACTCTAATGCTACCCTCACCCTCCACGCTTACCAGCCCAATAAACCTATTCCACCCCTGCTTGAGTCCCACCGTGGATTTGGCACAGATCAACTGCTTTCTTTTTTTGTTATTCTTTTGGTAACCGAGTAAGGCCCACTGGGCACAAATGCCTGTTTTCAGGGGTGACCTGGGAGCGCTGGAGAGGTTAAGTGACTTGCTCAGAGTCACACAGTATGCAAGGGGAGCTTGTGGGACTCAAACCCAGGTCTACCAGATTTTCGAGGCTCATTCACAGCTTGTTACTCAAACCTCTAGGCTATACTGCCACTTTATTCCACTGCACACATCCAAGTGTCCTTCGGAGGCTCGGATTGTTTCTTGCCACCTGCCTCCCCTCTCCCTCCTGTAGCACCTTTCTCTCCTTGGGGCCGGGCCTTCTTCCCTAATATATTCCACTTTTCCACTACCATCTCAGTAAAGAAATCCCAATATCCTTTTTGACTCTCTCTCCCACCAGTTTTATGGAGTTTCCCATTGTGCCCTGGTTTGCACTATGAACAATCCCTCGCTGTTTAATCTGTTTATTCCATATAGAAACATGTATTTATTTGAAAACTGGTAACTGGGAGAAGCACACTGAGTCGAAGCTCATTTCCAGCCACGACCTGGGGGCGGGAACAAAGGAGATGACACAAGCAGTTGAGGTAATTTCATGATGCAGCATACAGCTGGAACATAGAAATGTAGCTGAACACTACTGTTTACAACAGCAGTAGGACAACAGCTTAGTGTAATAATAAGGCTACATCATAATGGTTAGCACTTGAGGAGGAGAGCAAGGCAGATCAGGTGACAGCTACGTGAGGACAAGAGCAAGCAAAAGAGAAGTGGGACTGCAGAAGCAGTTTAAATGAGGGGTACGAGGTGGCCAGTCTAAGGTAGAGAGGGAGGGAGTTCCAGACTGAAGGCAGCCTAGCTGAGAAAGAACTGTGACTAGTGGATGTAGAGCAATGAGGAATAACTACGGAATGAGAGTTACAAGAGCAAAGAAAATACGTAGAGGGAGCCAAGGGAGAAACCAGGTTAGAGAGAAGTGAAGGGACGGGCATAGAGAGAATGGAGGTACAACAGGATAGGTGTGCTGAGATAACGAGGGAAGAGAGACCAGTTGGTACAGGGAACAATTCTGGATAGAAAGAGGGAACCAGTCTTACCATGTCTCTTCTCTTCCTCCTGACCTTCAGCGTGCACATGTGGAGATCCTCAATCCTTTCCTAATAGGGCTTCCCTTGCTGTCCCAGGATCATTTTGGTAACGCTCATCTGCACTGCCTCTATCCTCAAGATTTCTCAGGATTCAGCTTTGGTAGCTTTAATAAAGAAATTGAATGGCCCAAAATACAATACCAGGTGTTTCTCAGGATAAGTCTGTGGGGCCGACAACAGTAGGGCTATCACTTGTGATGTCGGAGACCTGGGTTCGGGAACTAGCCAGCATTGCTGAAGGCTGTCCAGGGGAGGAGGCGTGAGAGTTCCAGGGAGGAAGAGTACTGTCCTGCACCACAATACTGCCACCTGGCAGACCAAAGGTGGCAGTGCAGTTGGAGGTCTGGTGGGAGGGGGGGGAGATTTGCTGATGTTTGTGCAATGACACATCCTGTGGGGCAGGGGGTGAAACAAGGAAAATGGTCCCAGTGCCTGTGACAACGAACCCCCATGCATCTGAGCACCACCTCTCCAATACAGTTCCTCCTGACAAGACAGAGAAGACTTGGGGGGGGGGGGCAAGTCCCCCTCACTCCATCACTGCCTGAGAGGAAAGCCAAGGTGATGGAAGACAGCGGCTGTAAGTGGATGTTGCAAGGGGTCAGGGTGGGCCTTGGAAGCTCACAAGGGAGATGGGTACTGTAGAGACAGAGATGGGGCACAAATAGTATTAAAAAAAGGAGTAACCTTTTTAGCCATTGTGGGCTAGCTAACTGGAATAACTGGTGAATTCATGAGGCAACCGAGAGGCCCCCCAAGTACAGTACTGTTTCTCATTATTGGTCTTCAGTAGCTGACATTGGCAGAACCCAGACTTGGCAAACACTCCACCATGCTGTAGAGGTATGCACTCCCCTTCTTGTTTGGACCTTGCAGCAACCTGAGATTTTTCTCGGCAGCAAAAGAATTTTATTTAAGTTTACAATATAATTCTATTTACCCAGGATAGAGCAGCTAAGATGCAATATCTCATTTTCAGTGGGGTCCTCCTTCCTATTTCTGGAGCTGGTGTGGACTGGAGCACAAGGAGGTTAAATAACTTGCTCAAGGTCACACAGTGAATTTGTTGGCTCTAGCAGGGTTGGAACCTGTGATCTTCTGGTTCCACAGCCAGTGGTTTAACGACTAAACCACACAGCATCTTACTTATATTAGGTGGGTTAATCTCATTTAAAGGAGAACTCTGCTATTCCGCCTGTGCCACCAACTCTATCCTGCCGATTAGCTGTTTAGGTAACAAAGCAAAATGTTTATTCCTTTTGTTGCATTGCTTTGCTTAACTGAATGATTTAAGCAATAAGCCACAGGGGGGTGTGGGTTATCGGGGGATTTACCACAGCTGGGGTGGTTTGCCGCGAGGCACGGTGGGTAAATCCCAGCCAGCCGTGGTAAATCCCGATATAGATCCCTAGTGGCTATTGCGATATACTAAGTACTACTTTTTAATTATTAAAAAAACAGTACTTGCTGTGATGCTTAAATAAGCGACTCAGTAGTACAGCAGTCAGTGTTTTTGTTTACTTTCCCTGATGTACGGAGCAGTTTTACAGTCTCCACTTAGCGGCGAAACAAGATGGCGGCCGGAGTTCCGCGATTTCACCCATTGGATTCCTTTTTTTCCAAGATGCGGCTGGCTGGCACCTTTTGCGGTGATTATCAGAGGATTTACAACAGAGGTAAGGTGCCAGCCTGCCGTTTTCATTGGTCGGTGTCTGAGGTCCATGGTATAATTCTCCATAACTCACAGAGCTAGCGTTGCCCAGTGCCCACCACCATCTCATGTATACAGCCACACTTCCGCTGCTCGCTGTATGCTAATACGTCCTGCCACTGGTGGGAGGGCATAGCAGTTCATTGAATTCAAATGGAGCAGTTAAGGCCACAAAAGTTTGCTTTCTACTTAAAAGAGCTAATCAGACGGATAGGGTATTTTAAAGCAAGAGTGTATGTTATGGTGACAATTGTGACCTATACTTTTTCACTCCATTTTAGAGTGCCCCTTATCTCCTCCTGTCTGGTACAGTACCCCTTCTTCCACATTTTGAGTCTGCGTTAGCACTTGTCTTTACATTTGCAATTATAAAATGAGCGCTCATTTTAATATGTCTTTGTCAGGTTTTCTTAAGTATTCTCATCTGTTTTAATACACCTATTGTCTCATAAAGCTTTTGGGGAGGATATTCAGGGAGTGGTAGAGGAACGGGGGAAAGTATGAAAGGGCAGAATTAAGGCAACCAGCCTCTATGTGAAGGAAGTGAGTAAAAGCAGAAGGAAGAAAAGACTGATATGCTAGTGAAGCAGCCACTGTGGTGAAGGAAAGAGTGGCATTCAGGAGGTACTGAATAAGAAAGGTAGAGGGAGGAAGACAGAGAGATGACAGGTAAGGCAACGATGAGAGCAAAGCTGCAGACAGAGGAAAGGATAGCCAGAGGGGTTGCTAATGGGGATAAGGCTTTCTTCAGGTATATATAGTAAGTGAGAAGAGGAAAGCAAGACGAGGGGTAATGAGGATGAGGAGGACAGCAGAGGGAGGCTGCACGAGAAAGCAAACATTCTGAACAGGTACTTCTGCTCAATCTTCACAAGTGGAGGGCAGTATGGACCACCAGGGAGCAGCAGGAACAAAGGGTGGCGGGGGGAGAAAACCAGTCTCTTTTCAGAGGGAAAAAGTCCTGAAGGAACTTGCAGTTGTGAAAGTGGACAACACTGTGGAACCAGATGGAATGCACCCAGGGGTACAAGGGGAACTTAGGGAGGTGCTAGCTGCCCTGCTGACGGCCCTATTCAACAGCTCACTGGCATCAGGCATGCTTCAAGAGTACTAGAGGAGAGTAGATGTGGTCCCTTGACATAAGAATGGCAGAATGGAAGAGTCTAACAACTATAGGCTGGTTAGTCTCACCTCTGTGATGGGGAAACTAATGAAAGACTGCTAAAGAAAAGGTTGGTAGAGTATCTTGAATCCAATGGGCTGCAAGACCAAAGGCAGCATGGATTTATGGGAGGTGGTGGAGGTCATGCCGGATGAAGCTGATTGATTTCTTTGACTGGGTGACCAGGGAAATACATCAGTGGAGGGCAGTGGGCATGGCCTGTCTGGACCTTAGCAAAGCTTTCAACATTGTGCCACACAGGAGACTGATCAAAGAAATTGAGCAACCTAGGGGAGGGAATCAAAGTGATCAATTGGGTTAGAAACTGGTGAACAGATAGGAGACAGAGGGTGGTAGTTAACAATACTCACTGTAATGATGTGAGAGTGACCAGCGGGGTGCCACAGGGCTCTGTACAGGGACCAGTCCTCTTTAATATCTTTGTAAGTGGCATTAGAGAAGAACTGGAAGAGAAGGTATGCCCTTTTGCCGATGACACCAAACTCTATAATAGGGTGGACAATCAGGCACAGGTAGAGAGCGAGAATGCTGAGGGACCATGGGAAACTCAAGGAATGGTCGCGAGCATGGCAGTTGGGGTTTAATGCCAAAAAGTGTAAAATTATGAACCCAGAGCATAGAAACCTAGGAGCTAAATATGGGGGGTTACTGACAGGCACTAAGCAGATAAGGAACCTTGGGGTTATCATATCTGATGACATCAAAGTAGCAGGGCAGTATGACATAGCAGTGGGTAGGGCCAGTGGGATGATGGGCTGCATAGAGAGCGGTATCTCCAGCAGGAGGAGGAGAGTGGTAGTGTTGCCATTGTATCGCTCACTAGTGACAGCCCACATGGAATTTTGTGTCCAGTTCTGGAGGCTGCACCTCAGGACACAGACAGGGTGGAGGCAGTCCAAAGGAGGGCAAGTAAAATGGTGCATGGGGTTATATCAAAAGCCCTATATGGAGAGACTGAGGAATCTCAACATGCACACCCTGGAAGAGAGGAGAGCAAGACAGGACATGATAGAGACCTACAAGTACCTCATGGGGTAAACAGGGTGCAGGAGGAGAGTCTCTTTCAAATCAGAAAGAGCACCAGAAGGCATGTGAAGAAGCTGGAGGGGGGTTAGTTAAAGAGGGATGCGAGGAAGTTCTACTTCGCTGAAAGAGTGGTGGACACCTGGAAGAGACTGCCAGCAGATGTGGTAGAGGCAAAAACAGTAGGGGGCTTCAAGCAGGACCCCACCTGGCAAGCATCCCCAATAATCTGGGACAGCTAAAGATTGCATCCCTAAACATAGGAAGCCTATTACCAAAACTATCACAGTTTCAGGCCTGGGTAGAGCTACTCAAGTCCAATGTTATAGCACTCACAGAGACATGGCCTTCCCCAAAGATCAGTGATGCCACGTTTGCCCTGGAAGGCTACACAACATTCCACCAGGACCATCTATCCAACTGAGGGGGAGGCTGTATGGTCTATCTCAAAAACGACAATAGAGGACAAATACTGCCTGGCTGTGTGCAATCCAAGGAGGTACAAATGATGGACATAAAGCTTGCCATTGGCCAACAAAACAAAGTCTTACTGCTCTGTACAGTCTATATACCATGGGTAAACAAACCACTGGATCTGAGCAGTTTATAAACCATCACGAACAGACAAGACAAAATTGGGAACACCTCATTGTTGGGGACTTCAACATAAACTGGCAGACCAATGAAACCTCAGCTGCTAGGGACCAGATATCAGGCCTATACCTCACTCAGATGGTCACACAACCAACTAGATTTAACTATCAGACTGGCAAGGGTACCCTTATGGACTGGCTCCTCACCACCCACCCGGATCATATCACGGAAGTATCAGTCTTACCAGACTCCCTCAGTGACCATTCACCAGTTATGGGCACCTGGACTAAAAAGTTCTCTAAATGTGCCCCCCTAATCACGAGAAATCGGTCGCTGAGGACTGGTCAACTTGGTGCACTTAAGCACTACCTGAGACTAACAGACTGGTTGCCACTCGATAAAACCAAGGACAGGAACCAAGCCCTGGACTACTTCCTTATGACATTCATGAAAGTTTGTGACATCTTTGCACCATACAAGACCAGGAAAGTAAAAGGGTCCACCAACCCATGGCTCACGGGCTCCCTCCTAGAACTCCTGTGTCTCGGGGACAACCTGTGGCATAAGGCTAAAGCTACTGGTTCCCAGGCTGACCTCCTTGCCAACAGAGCTGCAAGAAACAAATGTACAAAGCTCGTACGCTCCGTCAAAGCAACATACTATAATGCACTCCTAAACAAGCACTGGGGAAATGGCAGAGAGTTTTGGAACTCAGTAAAAACACTCACTGGTAAGACATCCAGAGCACCACATGACCTAATCAATACTACCGATGGTACACTCCAGGAACCCAGTGACATCACCCATGCATTTAACCTTGTCTTCAATGATTTGAGCACAGTGCTACCTAATGACTACCTTACCCAGCAATCCCACCAACAGCCTGCCATGAATCAACCCCCCCTTAAACATAACACACCACCTTTCTACTTCAGGGTGATCACAAGGAACAAGACCTTGAAATACGTAAAGTGGGTCCTAGGGAAGACCAGGATGGGGAGTGACCTAGTTGATATGAAGATGCTTGCCCTCACCCTAGATGAACTCTCTTACCCACTCACAAAAGTACTTAATGCCTAACGGAGATCAAGTGTGTTCCCAGGCAAGTGGGAGGCTGTACTGGTTCCTCCATTTACAAAGCTGGAGACAGAACTAACCTGGCCAACTACAAGCCAGTGTCTATTCTCCCCCCTCTCCAAGGTGCTGGAGCACATGGTCTCCGACTAACTCACAGAATACCTAGAAAAGCACGACTGTCTCTGTGCTCAGCAACATGGATTCCAAAAAAAAACACTCCACCATTTCCGCCTTGGTTGACTACACATCTTAGATATATGAAGCTATTGATAATGGCCTGGCAGTGGGCTGTGTCTTCATAGAGCTCACAAAGGCCTTTGACTCTGTTAACCATCAACTACTGCTGAACTCTCTACTATCTACAGACCTATCCATGGACACGACAGCTTGGTTCAAAAGCTGCCTCACGCATGGGATGCAACGTGTAAAAATAAGCGGGAGACTCTTGGACTCTAAGGAGTTGAACCTTGGTGTACCCCAAGGATCAATCCTGGGGCCATTCCTCTTCAGCCTCTTCATTAACTGCCTACCCACTGCCTGCCTGGCTCACATTGTGCTCTACGCAGAGGACGCCATCATTTTGGTACCCGCCATTAATCAGTCCACCATCACCTCAGAGCTACAAGCAAACTTCTCTCAGCTTGAATCATGGTTCACTCTTAATAAGCTACTGCTCAATTACAAGAAGACGAAATCCATGTTCCTCACAATCCCACAGGACAAGAAGAAATTCGGTCAGCTGCTGATAAAGAGCCACAAAGGTGACATCATAGAGCAAGTCAGCACCTTTAAATACCTTGGGATACACTTTGACGACACCCTCAGGTTTTTTCCACACATCGACCAAGTTGTCAAATCAACTAACTTGAAACTGGGTGTGTTATACCGACACAGGCAATCCATTACCTCAGATGCCTTAAAACACGTCACCTGTTGTGCAGTCCTATCAACCATAGACTACGGCCTAGTTATCTATGGGGCCAGCGCTGATACCACCTTAGAAAAGATCAAAACACTCCTCAATAAAGCCTGCCATTTGGTTCTGTGAGCCAACCATCTTGCCCACACCTGCGCGGTCTATGAAGGGACTGGATGGCTCCCTATCCACCTCAGGACTAAATACCAGACCTGCTTGCTAGGGAGAAAATCCATGTTAGGGCTCACACCGATCTCAACAACCAGGCTGTTTAAAAAAGCACAACCTGCTCTTAACACAAGGAGTGCATCTAAGGGGTGTCTGCAGGTGCCTTTCAAGTGAACGGCACTTGCCCAGTGATCCCGTTCCTACCGAGGACCCAAATGGATCAATTAACTACCCGCCGCTTTAACTGAGTGCAACAAGCTCTGTCACTTCAAAACAGGGCTCCGCTCTCAACTGGGCATTGAAAATGTTTGTGCTTGCTCTACCTAATGCTGACCCTGCAAGACTCTTTGGCCCCCTCTCCTATCCCCTCTGTGGGCACTCCCCATCTGCACCACAATGCCTCCCTTGGGCTCCCCTAGACCCTAACCCACTCCCCCTGACAAAGCCTACACTGGCCACTCCCTCTCTCCCTCCCCTCAACCCCACCAGTTCGTTACACTCCTTTCACCCCCTGCCACCCTCTTTCCTAGGTGCTATGTGAGTTGTTGAGAGTCTGCCCCCCCACGACAAAGCCTATCCTGACTGGTTATAGCTCTCCCTCTCTGTCTGAAACTACCTAGTACCTAGCTCCTCTCTTGCACTGCACGTCACTCAGTGAGTGATGTCTATGTCAGTGATTCCTACCTGTACATTGGGTCACCATCTGTTACTCCCTACTACCTATATACACTGAACAACCCTGTATAAGAATGACACGTCTCGTTTTGTATTCTCCTGGCCTTGCAACCCCTCTAAGGTAAAGCTGTGTTATGTAATTCTATGTCATGTAATGATAAGCTATTTGTCTTGTATTGAATGAGTTGGAACCTTTGTAAATGAGCCTTTGGCTCAAAGGTACTAATCCAAAACTGAAATAAATAAAAAAAGAAAAGCATGCATGGGATAGACATCGGGGAGCATTAGTAACTAAGCAGAGAGGAGGGAGGGTCGATACAGACCAGTTAGGCTCTGCAGAGGAAGACTAGGAAGGGGCCATCTGCTCAGAGTGGGTGAGCCAAGCAGTCCATTTCTGCCAACAGATTCTGTTTCTGTGTTTCTAAGGTCAGGTAACAGTGTCTGCTCACAAGAAAAGTGATGTCAACAAAAAGGTTTTCAAAAACAACAGAGAATAATCAAGTAATGCTGGACTGATTCTAGAGCTGGAAGGATTTCACAATCTGAACTCCAATGGAGGCCATGGGTTTTCTATATCTCAATCACCTCTGGATGAAACATTTGTTCCCTGATAGAGCCATTTGAAATGTGACCAATTTTTGTAAGATGAATTTTGATCTAGTGTCGTTTGATATATAACAGAATGATGTTGTTGAAACATGAATTGCCAACCCGAAGAACATTTTATGTATTGTAAGACAAAAGAGCAATACATAGAAACATAGAATTTGACAGCAGATAAGGACCGCTTGGCCCACCCAGTCTGCCCATTTCCCTACCTACTGGATAAGCTGCAGATCCTAGTTAACCAGCAGCCTACTTATTCCTACCCCAACCCCCCAGAATGGCCTTATGACTGTCCCATGCATGCTTGAATTCCACCACTGATTTTGACTCCACAGCCTCCCCAGAAGGCCGCTCCATGCATCCACAACCCTCTCTGTGAAAAAATACTTCCTTAAATTACCTCTGAGCTCCCCCACCCCCATTTTCAAATTGTGCCCTCTTGTTCTTGCACCTCTTTTTTTGAAAGATGCTACCCTCTTGGACTTTGTTGATTCCCTTGAGGTACTTGAACATTTCTATCATGTCCCCCCTCTCCCTCCTTTCCTCGAGGCTATACATATTAAGCTCCTTTCATCTCTCTTCATATGTCTTCTGGTGCAGACCCTGCACCATTTTAGTTGCCCTCCTCTGGACAGCTTCCATCCTGTCTATGTCTTTGTGGAGATTGTGTCTCCAGAACTGCACACAGTACTCCAGATGGGGTCTCACCAGCTGTCTGTACAGAGGGATAATAACTTCCTGTTTTCTACTGGTGATGCCTCTCCCTATGCATCCCAGTATTCCCCCAGCCCTCCTTACTGCCCTCTCATTGCTTGCCCACCTTTAGGTCATCTGATATGACTACCCCCAGATCCCTTTCCATTTTTGTTGTTGTTAGTATCTCACCCCCCATTGTGTACTCTTCCCCTGGGTTTTTGTTTGCCAGGTGCATTACCTTGCACTTCTTAGCATTGAATCTAAGCTGCCATACATTTGACCATTCCTCTAACCTTCCCAAGTCCCTTTTCATCCCTTCTATCCCACCCTGTGCATCAAATCTGTTGCAGATCTTTGTGTCATCTGCAAAGAGACATACTTTTCCTTCCAGTCCCTCTGCAATGTTGCTTATAAAGACATTGAAGAGGACCGGTCCTAATACTGAACCTTGCGGTACCCCACTAGTAACCCTCCTTTCTTCTGAGTGGACTCCATTTACTATTACTCTCTGTGTCCTATTCTCCAGCCAATTCTTTACCCAGGCTGTCATCTTGGAACCCACTCCCAGGCTGGCTAACTGTATATTAATGTTTGTGTGGGACTGTGTCAAATGCCTTGCTAAAGTCTAGGTAGGCCATGTCCACAGCCCCTCCCTGATCTACTACTTTGGTCACCCAGTCAAAGAAATCTATCAGATTCATCTGGCATGACCTTCCCGCTGTGAATCCATGCTGCCTAGGGTTCTGTGCCCCTCTGGCCTCTAGATACTCGACAATTCTTTCCTTCAGAAGTGATTCCATCATTTCCCTATCACTGAGGTTAAACTAACAGGTCTGTGGTTTCCTGCTTCTGCCTTGCTCCCACTTTTGTGAAGGGAATCCATCTGAACCTCCTCCAGTCCTCGGGTACCACCCCATCCTCCCATGATTTGTTAAAAGGGTAGTCAGTGGTGTCACTAGTTCTACCCTTAGTTCTTTTAGAATTCTGGGATGAATCCATCAGACCCCATTGCTTTGTCCACCTTCAGTTTTAAGAGTTCTTTCAGAACCCTTTCTTCCGTAAATGGGCTGGTATCAACTTCTGTATCCAGAGTGTTTCTACTGTTTGTTTTATGTACCTCCCCCTCTTCATTTGTAAATACTGAGCAAAAATATTTAGTATCTCTGCCTTTTCACAGTCTCCCTCTGCCCACCCTCCCTCCTCTTTATTAAGCCTCACTATCCCTCCCTTGGTCTTCCTTTGCTCCCTGATGTACCTATAAAAGGTTTTATCCCCCTTCTTAACTGAGTTGGCTATCTTTTCCTCAGTTTGGGCCTTTGCTGTTCTGACTACCTTCCCAGCCTCCTTTTGCTTTAACTAATATAGTTCCCTGTCCTGCTCCTTCTGCGATTCCTTGTACTTCCTGAATGCTTTCTTTTTCTCTTGAACCTTCACTGCCACTTCCTTTGAGAACCATAGTGGTTTCTTACATCGTTTTGTTTATTTGCTTCACACAAAGGCTCGTTACCTCTGCAATGGCAGTTTTTATTATTCCCCATTGTTCTTCCACTCCTCCTTCCTGCCCATTTGCTAGTGCATTCCTTAGGCACTCACCATTTTGACAAAGTCAGCCCTCCTAAAGTCCAGTACTTTTGCTTTTGTATGGCTTGACTCTATTGCTGTGTTTATTGTGAACCATACTGATATGGTCGCTAGTTCCCAGATGGCTACTCACTTCTACATCTGTGATCCTCTCTCCATCTCCATTTGAGAGAATCAGGTCTAAGATTGCTCCCTCTCAGTGGGCTCAATACTAGTTGTCTAAGGCATGCCCCTGTAGGGCATCTAGAATAACTCCACTCTTGAAGTGGCTGCTGCAACTGCACTCCAGTTAACATCTGGCATATTCAGATCACCCATCAGCAATATCTCCCCTTTTCTGCCATTCTAAGTATACTTTCTATCATTTCCTTGTCCATTTCCTCCCCTGAGAAGAGGTCTGTCTAACCCTATGCGGATTGTGGTGCCATTGCCTGTCTCCAAATTTACCCAGACTTCTTCTCCTCCCTGTTTACCCTTTTGTTCTGTTGCTTTTATTCCTTCCCTTATGTGAAGCTACTCCTCCTCCTCTTTTACCCTCCTGTCCCTCCTGTAGATAGTGTATCCTGGTATGTTTATGTCCCAGTCATGGTTTTGTGTGTACCATGTTTCTGTGACTGCCACAATATCCAGATGTTCCTCCTCCATCAAGGCCACTAATTCAGGAGCTTGTTACCCAGACTACAGGCATTGGTACTCATTGCTCTCCATTTTTGATGGCTTTACCTTCTGTTGCAGCATCCCCACTGACCATTCTACCTTGGTCTTTTCTCATTTAGTACCCTGTTTTGTAGGGAGGCTGGGATTTTCCTGCTGCTTATCAGTGCCTCCCCCTTTGACTAGTTTAAAAGCTTGCCAATGAAGCATTTAAACCGATTGCTCAAAAGACTTGTTCCCTTCCTGGACAGATGCAGACCATCCTGCCAGTATAGGCTGGTGTCCCTCCAGGTGGAACCCCAGTCCCCAATGAAGCCAAACCCTTGTGCTCCACACCATTTTTTCAACCATTTGTTAAACTGCATGGTGCAAAGCACCCTCGCCTCACCCATGCCACTAATAGGCAGCACCTCTGAGAAGGATACTGTGTGTGCTACTTGTCTTAGGCCCCTCCCCAACTCTGCAATGTCCTCCTGCACTGCTCTAATCTCATGATGAGCCAAGTCATTTGTCCCTAGGTGGACGATCGTCCCAGCTCGAGACTCCTGCAGCTGTTCTCGTGATCCTGAGGATGCTTCCTGTCCCTCAAGCCATGGCACCAGGCAGGCACCTTACTTCAGTTTTCCCAGCTCCCTCCAGTTCTATCCCCCTAATAACTGAGTCCCCCACCAGGAGCTGCTTCCTTTCCTTGTGGTGTCCTCTGCCTCCTTCCTGTGGGCCTCCCTTGTGACAGTTATCATCAGTCTTCTCTGTGGGTGCATCCATAGGGGAGCTGTGCTTCCCCAGAATGGTGTATGGATTGTGGAGTGGAACAATTGACTGAATGTGCCTCTGTTCCAACATCCTCACCCTCCCTGAACTCACTGTGGTCCAACTGCTGTGCTTTCTTCACAACCTCTCAGGTAGTGGTGGTGGCGCTAGTTCTCCCTGGATGGGGGAGGTTCCCTTCCTACTGTCCAGTGTGGCCTGGTGGAAGGTTCCCTTACTACTGTCCAGTGCGGCCTGAAGATGGGCAACTTCCTCCCTCAGGGCAGAGAGTTGTCTACAAATAGGGCAGCATCTCAGCCTCCAGAAAGACTCCCGGAAGACTGCTGCCCCACAGCCATTACATTGCACTACTCCCCACATGTTTATCTACTTTTTTTATGTTTGTTTTTGTGTGTGTGTGTGTGTGTGTGTGTGTGTGTGTGTGTGTGTGCACACGTGTGTGTGTGATTGGTTTGTTATATAGAAATATATATATTATACAATGTGTGTGCTTATATTTTCAGTGCAGTGTGCTAGAGAGGATATGACAGGATAATACCGTATAGATGAACTCCTGCTGTCATATATATATATATATATATATATATAAAACTATATAAAAAACAATAAAAAATAAAAAATATAAAAAAAAAAGTAATGCTGGACTGAGACATACTAAGAGGACCACTCCTTTTAATGTTTCAAATGTTAGAAAAATTGCTAAAGCAAACTCAAAATGGTGGAAGAAAGGTATCCTTCAAGGCAGGAAATAAGGTGCAATCTAAAATGGAATAAAAGTAGCTGTCCCGCCAGCACAGCAGTAGGATTTCAGCTTGCGATACTGGTGACCCGGGTTCAGGAACGGATCTGGGTTGTCGGAGGGCTAGCTGGGGAGGGGGGAAGGATCGAATGACCCCAGACTGCTCTCCTTCTCCAGGGAGGAGGGTGCGTGTGTGTTAGGTGAAGCAGTGGCACCTAGCGGAGGCTGGCTTTGTCACAAGCACTGACACCTACTTGAATTCAGGGGTGGGGTGGACGCTGGTCATCATTGCATGTCCCCACCCCTGCTTACAGGGGAGAGAAAAAAATCCAGTGCCTGGCCATCTTCATGAAGCTCTGCCCCCGGGCCTCAATTAACCTCTGAAGCTGGCTCCCTGACCAGATACTAGTATTGCGGCACTGATAAGGGGACGGTGCTGTGACCCCCACCCTCTGGGGCGGAAGCCAGGGGTGACTGGGAGAGCGCAGGCATATCTGGAGGTGGAGGTACAGGGGTCTGTGATCAGAGCAGACACCGATGGCCAGGTACGGCAAAAAGCATACTAAAATTTAAAAAAATGGAATAAAAAGGTATAGGTCAAAATGTTCACCGCCAATACGCATTGCTGCTTTAATTGGGAGAGTTCTATTTTAACTGGCTGACAGTTGAATGAATGGTATTGTGTTATATGTGTTGGGCTCAGCTATATTTTACTCCTGCAGGAAAGCGGGAGTGTTCGGCAGACATGGGGAATCACCTTGTTGTTGTTCTGTCACTTACAGTCATTCTGACTGAGCACAAGTTGCACACTGAAGACTTGGGGATCCTACTCAGTGCATGCACCGCTCAGCAAACCTGAGGGGTACTGCACTATTGGATATGCTGCCCTGCACATGAGACGTTACAGAGCAGTATCCACTTCAGTATATAACTTCAGAACTCTATTCTAGCCAACTAGTACAATTGAGTAACAAACACTTGTTTTGTAAAATTTCACTGGTCTTTCCCAGATTTTGCAGTATCTGCTGACTTGCCTATAAAGCCTGTACAGACATCTCTTGTCAGGAATTTATGACTTCAGTGCACTTCTGATGAAGTCATGGTGCTTGCCAAGACTACAGATTGTGATGTCATAAGCACAGTTGACTGATGGGACATTTTGGACGTTCTAAGGGAGGCCAAAGACCACATCACCAGTGGATTTTAACCACGACTTTGTGATCTGTAAAAACTGATCTTCCGTGGGACACAGATCCCTGGATCCCACGTGGGTGACAAGAGGGTTGCTGAGATACAACGGGTGCTGGTTGTTCAGGGCCTTGTACTGTAAGTTAGCAAAAGACCATTTTAAGTCCATCCGCCATCTAACAAGAAGCCAGTACAGATTGTGGAGCATGGTGGTAATGAGCTCGGACCATCTTGTGGAGCTAAGCAGTCACGCTTCTGCATTCTGCACCAGTTACAGACTCGAGATGAAACTAGCAGGCGGGTCCTAGGCTGTTCTGTACATACATACATACAATTGCCGGCAGATAAGGACCAATATGGCCCACCTAGTCTGCCCCATGATACTCTTATCTACTGAGTATCCCCTTGACCCCCTCTGATTGTTGCCTGAATTTCTCTTTACCCACACCAGTTAAATCAATGCCCCACTCTCAGGATCCCTTTGTGTCTGTCCCATGTCTGAGACTTTATACCATCAAACTCCTAGACACGTGGGGTGGGGGTGAGGGTCTGCCCTGTCTTCCAGTCAGGTCTATTGTATGAAACTGATTAAGCCTGAAAAGGCAAATAACCCCAACAGACTGGTATTTTATCTTCTGTGTTTCCTTTATATAGCCCGAAGTGAATTTCTAGTAAGAAGAGGAGGTAGTGGTTACACACATTAAGACAAATACATTAAGCAGAACTAGTAAAGACTTACAGGTATAAACAAAACATATATTTTTTTTCCATATACATTTTCTATTCCTCCATTGAGCTGGCAGATGGCTCCAGCCCCTCCCTCAGAGGGGACTTATCTCTCTGGCGGGCTTTTTCACACATCCGCCCCAGTCGGCCATCCCCCATGGGTTTCTCCCTCCCCATGACAGGGCCAATGGCAAGGGGTGCCAGCCTCCCACCACCACCGAAAGCCAACATCTAGATTGCCGGGGGGGAGACACAGGTGCAGCCGCCATCACAAACCCTGCCAGCGCTGACCTTTTCCATTTTCTCCCCAAACCCATGCACGTGCAATGAGTGGGGTGATTGTCACCACCTCTGCGGAGGCAGTCTTACGTGCTGTGCGTGGGTCCACCCCATTCTAGTGCTGCACCTGTGCTGACACCCAGCTTCCACTGAATGTGAGTCTACAGCATGGCACTGAGACCCCCCCCAAGAAAGGAGAGTCGTCAGTGGATGCTCAATCCTTCCTCACCTCGGCTGCCCCCCAAGGAAGCCGAGTCTGTTCCCAAACCCAGGTCGCTGGCACAGTGTGAGGTAAGGCATCCAGCACCTCAGCCCTCTGTGTCACTGGGCCGACCCAAACTAAACATATTTTAAGTAGACACAAAGTTTAGATTACATATTATTTCAAGAGAAGTTATCTATTACAGGTGCATATATGACACTGTTACTGTTTCATGGCAGACTTAAATGTAGTCACAGACATATCTAGCGTTCGCATTTGGGGTGGCAGATTGTTCCATGTGTTTGCTGCTTTGTATTTAAATGTCATTTGCTGAGAATTATTTTTTTAATTTTTGGCACCACTAGTTCTCTAGATTTGTTTCTTAAGTGAAAATAATGATTTGGCCAGTCAAGTTTGTCCAAAAGCCCCAAGGGTTTACCATTTTTAAAGATTCTGAATAATAAGATTGTCCATATTCTTTTCCTTCTCGTTTCTAATGAGTTCTAACATAGGCTTCGATATAACTGACAGTGATGGGTATTATATTCACATTTTAGTACAAACCTGGCCAATCTGTGATAGGTGGTATCTAGTTTTTGTGCTTTTTTGTTCGCATGGCTGAAGACGTGACTCCCATAATTGGAGTAATTAGTTGGTTTGCCAATGTTAAACAATCTTTTTTAGTCAAGCGATGGGACGCTCGTCTCAGGCACCTGTCCCTGTATTTATTTTCCTAGTTAGTTGATCAATATGTTATTCAAAGGAAAGATGTCGATCAATTTGAAGTCCCACGTGTTTGTAAGTAGAAACCTGTGTGAGGACTAGACCATTCACTGTTTTTATTTCTTGTTTATTTCTTCAGATTTGTTGTTTCAGGATGGACTGAAAAGCATTGATTGTGGATTTTTTTTTGCCATTAAGAATTACTTTGGAGGATGTATACCACTTTTGTAAAATATTAAAATTAGATTGAAGTCTGTATTCAACTTCTCTGATGTTGTTCCCCTCTGACACCAACACTGTGTCGTCTGCATATAATCTAATACTAGTGTAACCCCCCCCTCCCTCTATGTCTAGGGGTTTCGATTTTACAAGGAAGGAAAGGGGCCACAGACAAGAAACACTCCATGACACTTCTTGCTGCTGAAACATGAATAAAAGAGGTGGCTTACCTTGTGACATCTTCTTAATTAGATGCTGCCTACCTCTTCTCCAGCAGGATCTCCTGGACCAGCTGGCGATGGTATCAAAATGGCGTCAGGTTTGGATGATGTGAGCTGCTACTGTCCCCAGGCTTGAGGGGGGGGAGTGTCAGGATTTTCCTTCCCTCAGGAGGCAAAGGGTTAGACTGAGAGTAGTTAAAAATGAATTCATTAATATTCACTTCATTAGACCAGAAATGCACACCACATTCACAGGTACTGCAAACCAAGACCTTTATTCTGGGCCTTGAAATGTTTATGCCCAGACCATTTTAATTAGGCAATAAATGAAACTGAAGCAGTTCCATGGGCTGAGAGCACAGACAGTCAAACGGCAGTTTCAGGTATATTTGTTTTTCTTTTCAATCAGAGTGCATCTGCTCATGTCTACTCTTGGGTCCTGCTATGAGTTCTTAACAGTCCTTAAGTTCAGATAGAACTAGTTGCTACTGTACCCTAGATAGGGTTATGCTAGGCTATCCTGAATGCAAAGCACAATTCTTGTACAAACCCCCTTCCACACTCTGCCCTAAACTGGTTTTAGCAGGGCCATCAACTACCACAGGCCTGATGACGCAGGATACACTGTAATTCTCCCCCGATCAAAAGCCTTACAGAATCCTGCCCCAGGTAAGATTATTTCACATTTACCCACTTACCTAGGAACAAACCTGAATGTAACCTGGCTCACAGCATTCCATGTACCATGGTCAATGTACAGATTGCACACAGCACAATTGGAATACCCTTGGTGGGTGAACTAGATGTTTGCTACCTTGGACCAGATAAAAAAAATGAGCTGGGTGTCCTGTGGACCGGAGAGCTACCCTGGGGTGCTACTCATCTTTTACAGCACAGGAAGCTTCTGTCACTAGGGTATCCAGTGATGCAGCAAAGTAACAGCTGCAACTCCCTTAGTTCAGCAGACATATCTGTTTTAACCTAAGCTGAGCTTTAAAAAGTAACATTTTACATTTTGGGGGAAGTGCTATCCTTTGCAAAATTGCTACCCCTTTGAAAACATTCTAGATCTGCCACTGACCTCTGTCTAGCCCTAACTGGTTACTACTGGAACTTAATCCCTGGCTATTTTACACCCACCTAACCTGATTTTCCCTAAACTTCTTGGAACATTTTATTTAAAAAGAATCACCTGACTCTTTGGATTAAATTAGACCCTTTTCAGCCCTTAAAAGAAATTCATAAGTACCTATATCCCTCACACTCCAGCTTTGCTGGCCGAAGTTGAACAAGCTGCAGACTAGTTTTCCTGCACTGGAAACCCAAGGTAGGGGATGGGCTCGGGAGCCATCCAGGTATTCCGGGAGGCAGTGGTAGCACTGCTGTGTGAGAGCGCTTCCACCCTGGGTGGGCAGGCGTAGGTTCCACAGTCACAGCAACCCCTATGGTGGGCCAGGGAGCTTGCATTTTCCACAGTGGGATGCTGTCTGCATGTGAGCCTGTTGGAAACTGCCTGACACCTTGTGAGAGGTGGGAGGTGGGCAGGATCGAAGGAGGAGAAAAACAAATGTACCTCAAGCTGTTGGGATGAAGGTTGGTGACACTTTGGACCTTACATAGAAACATGGAAATTGTCGGCAGATAAGGACTGCCTGGCTCATCTAGTCTGCCCGTAAGCCCTTGTACTGGATTTCTGCTTCCAACCCACCCACTGCTGTACCTCTATGGTTCCCCTATGCCTGTCCCAAGCATGCTTGACTCCATCCACTGTCCTCGCTCCCACCACCTCCTGAGGCAGACCATTCCATGCATCCACCACCCTCTCTGTGAAGAACTTCCTCATATTCTCTCTTACCCTCCTACCTTCCAATTTCATGTCATGCCCCCTTGCTCTTGTGCTCCTCCTGTATTGGAAAATGTCTTCCTCCTGCACCTTGTTTGTACCCATGAGGTACTTGAATGTTTCTATCATGTCCCCTCTTTCCCTCTTCTCTTCCAGTGAGTACATATTGAGGTCCCTTAATCTCTCCTCATAAGTCTTGTGTTGCAAGCCTTGTACCATCTCCATCACTCTTCTCTGGACCATCTCCAGCCTGTTAATATCCTTACAAAGGTGTGGCCTCCAGAACTGCACACAGTACTCCATGTGAGGCCTGACCACAGTTTTATATAACGGCATCACTACCTCCCATCTTCTGCTAGTGATACCCCTGCCTATGCACCCCAGCATGCCACTGGCCCTCCCAGCTGCCTTAGCACTCTGCTTTGACATTTCAGGTCATCTGAAATAATAACCCCCAGGTCCCTTTCCTCCTTTGAGACTGTCAACAACTCCCTCCCCCATCCTGTAGTGTTCTCCAGGGTTTCCATGTCCCGGGTGCATAATTTTGCACTTTTTGAATTAAACTTCAGTTGCCAATCCTTAGACCATTTTTCAAGCTTCCCCAGGTCCCTCCTCATTTTCTCCACCCCCTCTGATGTATCCACTCTGTTACAGATCTTGGTGTCATCTGCAAACAGGCAGACCTTTCCCTCCAGCCCTTCTGCAATGTCGTTAATGAAGACATTGAACAGGACTGGCCCCAGGACCGATCCCTGAGGCACCCCACTGGTCACCCCCCCTCCCAAGACTGCACCCCAGTTACCACCACCCTCTGTCTCCTGTCTGTTAGCCAGTTTCTAACCCAGTTTACCACCCTCTCCCCCATGCCCAGCCTACCAAGCTTGTTTATCAGCCTCCTATGTGGGACGGTGTCAAAGGCTTTGCGAAATCAAGGTAAGCGATGTCCACTGCCCCACCCTGATTTACTTCCTTTGTCACCCAGTCAAAGAAATCAACCAGATTTGTCTGACATGACCTCCCTGCTGTGAATCTATGTTGCCTATTGTCTTGGGCTCCCATGGCTTCTAGATGCCCCACTATCCTTTCTTTAAGCAGTGTCTCCATGATCTTCCCCACTGCTGAGGTGAGGCTGACTGGCCTATAGTTTCCCGCCTACTTCCTACCATAGAGGGACCACATGTGCCCTCCTCCCTCCTCTGGTACCACCCCTGTGTTGAATGACTCCATGAACATGGCTGCCAGAGGTTCTGCTATCTCCCTTTGCAGTTCTCTTAATATCCTTGGGTGTATGCCATCTGGTCCCATTGCTTTTTCCATGTTCAATTTAGTGAGCTCCTGCAGGACTCTTTCCCCTGTGAATGGACTACTGTCCACCTCTTCACCCCCTTGGCAACTGCTGTACTGCTGTGGCCCCTGCCTCTCCCCCCCTTCTGTGAATACGGAGCAGAAATATTTATTCAGTATTTCTGCCTTTTCCATGTCACCCTCCTTGCAGGACACTTGCTCCATGTGGATCCATGCTGGCCGTGAAAGCGGGGATGGGGGAGCGTGAGATGGGGCTGGAAATTGCTGGCACAAGACCTGACAGCAGGCTTAAGATGATGGCGTGTGGGCAAACAGCTGTACGGAAAAAAAGACTAGTTTTTCTAGCCTGGCCATTCTGTGCAGGTTTCTGCTGGTAGGTTTCTAATGCGTACCTCCAACAGTAAAGTCAATGACCGCTCCTTAAAAAATGCTTGCAGAGTGACATCATGTAATGCACAGGAAGGTATGTATGAGTGAACTGAAATGTGGTGTGTAGAAAAATGTATGGTTAAGGCATATGGTATTTCTTTTGTTGCCAACTATAAGGCAGTTGTTGCAGCAGCAACACAGCAGCAGGAACTGTATACTCCCCACTAGATGGCAGTGTATACCTAAATATAAAAGGCGTGCTTCTCTTATACAGTGGAGCCCATTTTCTAAGCAAATCATTATCAATCTTTCAGGGTAGCAACATGCCCTAGCCCTGCCTCAACACCCAAATGCACATAACTGTAAAAAAAGCGTATGTTCTTGATGAAAAAGCTTTTGCATTTTTAACACGAAGAAACCTGGAAAGGTGCTTGCTTCCACGAGTGTCAGGTTGACAGGGTGATGCTGCAGTGTTGCTGTCTGAAAGGAAGCAGGTACACAATTAGCGTACCTCACCAGTGTGCTGGTGCACACGTGGATTCTGTTGATGTAATAGGTGCAAGTCTGAATCCCAGCACGATGGCTGGTCTCACTAAGCTGCGCAGTCTGTCACTGGAATGACCCCGGGTTTGCATCCCAGTGTGGTGGCGGCTTACTTTACCATTGTACTGGTGCACAGACTGGTACCATTGTACTGGTGCACAGACTGGTACCATTGTACTGGTGCACAGACTTTTACCATTGTACTGGTGCACAGACTGGTACCATTGTACTGGTGCACAGACTTTTACCATTGTACTGGTGCACAGACTGGTACCATTGTACTGGTGCACAGACTTTTATCATTGTACTAGTGCACAGACTGGCGTGTAAGTAGGCTAAATTTTAATCCAAGCACAATGGATTACCTCACTTATGTACTGGTCACAGACTGCATACAAAGAAACATAGAATTTGATGACAGATAAGGACCGCTTGGCCCATGCAGTCTGAACATTTTTTCCTACGTACAGTTATTACCATATCTCTTTTAACTCTCCCTCATTAAGATGGATATGTTTCATTTTAACATTTGAAAACCTTCGTTCCCACAGCATAATGACTGTCCACTAAGGTTTTAAATGAGAATTTATATTAATCTTTAACACTCTATTGACGGCAAACTATATCATACCCAGAGCAGTGTTTTTTACAGGGTTCTGGGCTTGATTCTGTTCGATGACATGTCACTTACACCAACATTATTGAGAGGGACCCATGTCTCACATTTGTGAAGAGGAACGATTGAAAGGTATGACTGACATGAAGACGTCACAGGCCTTTAAGGGTGAACCTGACCACAATGTGGTTAGTTACAGCTTGATCGTCAGTGACATCACAAGGGTCAAAAAAAGGTGGCAAGGTAGTATCAATAGGGGGCAGACATAGCCAACAATATCTCTGGACTGCTGCCAGCCCAGTGCCTCATTTAAAAGAGTTTGTGATTGGCTTTCAGACTGTTATGGGCTATGTTCATGAATGATTCCCTTCAAGGAAAGTCAGGACACATTTATTTTACCAAGGGCATCACCAGTTACTCAGGTAGTAGAGTTAGTAGGGAAATTTATTTAATCCCTGCTTTTGGGGGACATAATAGACCTAGACCCCCTTATAATTTTAAATTGCTATGCAGCTGTGTTACTGCCACTGCAAAAAACCCAAGTTTTAGTTCTAGCATAAAAGCTTACCTAACTAGTGTACTGGTGCGCCGACTCTTGTCACTATAAGGGCCTGATATATGAATCCCAGCATGGTGACTCCCTTCACTAATGTACCAGTGCAAGGACTCTGCTGTTGTGAAGGCCCTGAATCCCACTGACAGTAATGGTGCGATGGATCTCATGGAGTTCTGCTGTACTGAGCATAGAGTGAGTGTCAGGATCTCAGTACTGATGTACAGACTCAGTCCCAGGGTCAGTAATGGTGTGAGGGATCTCACTGAGCCCTGCTGTACTGAGGATAGAATGAGTGTTGGGACCTCAGTACTGATGTACACACTCAGTCCCAGGGTCAGTAATGGTGTGAGGGATCTCACGGAGCTCTGCTGTACTGAGGCTAGAATGAGTGTTGGAACCTCAGTACTGATGTACACACTCAGTCCCAGGGTCAGTAATGGTGTGAGGGATCTCACTGAGTCCTGCTGTACTGAGGACAGAATGAGTGTTGGGACCTCAGTACTGATGTGCACACTCAGTCCCAGGGTCAGTAATGGTGTGAGGGATCTCACTGAGTCCTGCTGTACTGAGGACAGAATGAGTGTTGGGACCTCAGCAAGGACTCTGCTGTTGTGAAGACCCTGAATCCCACTGACAGTAATGGTGTGCTGGATCTCATGGAGTTCTGCTGTACTGAGCATAGAGTGAGTGTCAGGATCTCAGTACTGATGTACACACTCAGTCCCAGGGTCAGTAATGGTGTGACGGATCTCACTGAGCTCTGCTGTACCAAGGCTAGAATGAGTGTTGGGACCTCTGTATTTATGTACACACTCTCAGTACCAGGGTCAGTAATGGTATGAGAGATCTCCCTGAGCTCTGCTGTACCGAGGCTAGAATGAGTGTTGGGACCTCAGTACTGATGTACACACTCAGTCCCAGGGTCAGTAATGGTGTGAGGAATCTCACTGAACTCTGCTGTACTGAGGCTAGAATGAGTGTTGGAACCTCAGTACTGATGTACACACTCAGTCCCAGGGTCAGTAATGGTGTGAGAGATCTCACTAAACTCTGCTGTACCGAGGCTAGAACGAGTGTTGGGACCTCAGTACTGATGTACACACTCAGTCCCAGGGTCAGTAATGGTGTGAGGGATCTCACTGAGTTCTGCTGTACTGAGGATAGAACGAGTGTTGGGACCTCAGTACTGATGTACACACTCAGTCCCAGGGTCAGTAATAGTGTCAGGGATCTCACTGAGCTCTGCTGTACTGAGGATAGAATGAGTGTTGAGACCTCACTACTGATGTACACACTCAGTCCCAGGGTCAGTAATAGTGTCAGGGATCTCACTGAGCTCTGCTGTACTGAGGCTAGAATGAGTGTTGGGACCTCAGTACTGATGTACACACTCAGTCCCAGGGTCAGTAATGGTGTGAGGGATCTCACTGAGTTCTGTTGGACCGAGGCTAGAATGAGTGTTGAGACCTCAGTACTGATGTACACACTCAGTCCCAGGGTCAGTAATGGTGTGAGAGATCTCACTGAGCTCTGCTGTACTGAGGATGGAACGAGTGTTGTGACCTCAGTACTGATGTACACACTGAGTCCCAGGGTCAGTAATGGTGTGAGGGATCTCACTAAGCTCTGCTGTACTGAGGACAGAATGAGTGTTGGAACCTCAGTATTGATGTACACACTCAGTCCCAGGGTCAGTAATGGTGTAAGGGATCTCACTGAGCTCTGCTGTACCGAGGATGGAACGAGTGTTGTGACCTCAGTACTGATGTACACACTTAGTCCCAGGGTCAGTAATGGTGTGAGGGATCTCACTAAGCTCTGCTGTACTGAGGACAGAATGAGTGTTGGAACCTCAGTATTGATGTACACACAGACCCAGGGTCCATAATAGTGTGAGGGATCTCACTGAACTCTGCTGTACTGAGGCTAGAATGAGTGTTGGGACCTCAGTACTGATGTACACACTCAGTTCCAGGGTCAGTAATGGTGTGAGGGATCTCACTGAGCCCTGCTGTACTGAGGCTAGAATGAGTGTTGGGACCTCAGTACTGATGTACACACTCAGTCCCAGGGTCAGTAATGGTGTGAGGGATCTCACTGAGTCCTGCTGTACTGAGGACAGAATGAGTGTTGGGACCTCAGTACTGATGTACACACTCAGTCCCAGGGTCAGTAATGGTGTGAGGGATCTCACTGAGTCCTGCTGTACCGAGGATAGAATGAGTGTTGGGACCTCAGTACTGATGTACACACTCAGTCCCAGGGTCAGTAATAGTGTCAGGGATCTCACTGAGCTCTGTTGTACTGGGGCTAGAATGAGTGTTGGGACCTCAGTACTGATGTACACACTCAGTCCCAGGGTCAGTAATGGTGTGTGGGATCTCATTGAGCTCTGCTGTACCGAGGCTAGAATGAGTGTTGGGATCTCAGTACTGATGTACACACACAGTCCCAGGGTCAGTAATGGTGTGAGGGGTCTCACTGAGTTCTGCTGTACCGAGGATAGAATGAGTGTTGGGACCTCAGTACTGATGTACACACTCAATCCCAGGGTCAGTAATAGTGTCAGGGATCTCACTGAGCTCTGCTGTACTGAGGATAGAATGAGTGTTGGGACCTCAGTACTGATGTACACACTCAGTCCCGGGTCAGTAATGGTGTGAGAGATCTCACTGAACTCTGCTGTACCGAGGCTAGAATGAGTGTTGGGACCTCAGTACTGATGTACACACTCAGTCCCGGGTCAGTAATGGTGTGAGAGATCTCACTGAACTCTGCTGTACCGAGGCTAGAATGAGTGTTGGGACCTCAGTACTGATGTACACACTCAGTCCCGGGTCAGTAATGGTGTGAGGGATCTCACTGAACTCTGCTGTACCGAGGATAGAATGAGTGTTGGGACCTCAGTACTGATGTAAACACTCAGTCCCAGGGTCAGTAATGGTGTGAGGGATCTCACTGAACTCTGCTGTACTGAGGATAGAATGAGTGTTGGGACCTCAGTACTGATGTAAACACTCAGTCCCAGGGTCAGTAATGGTGTGAGGGATCTCACTGAACTCTGCTGTACCGAGGATAGAATGAGTGTTGGGACCTCAGTACTGATGTACACACTCAGTCCCAGGGTCAGTAATGGTGTGAGGGGTCTCACTGAGTTCTGCTTTGCTGGTGATAGAGTGAGTGTTGGGACCTCAGTGCAGATAGTACGGATTAGTGGCGGCATGGTTAGAGGATCATCTGGACTGGTTTGATCTCTTCAAGCCCTTATAGTTGCTCTCTGCCAATGCCACAGCACGGAGTTGGCTCTGATCAGGGTGCGCAATGATCTGCTGGTGCGGGATAGAGGAGATGTGTTCATTGAGATCCTACTTAATCTCATGCCAGTCTTTGACACTGGGGGTCATGGGGTGAAGGTGGACAGGTATGTGGAATATGTAGGATGGGTGTCACTGTGTTATTATGGTTTTTTAACAGTTCAGAAGACCATAAGCAGCTGGTGGCCAAGGGCTTGTGTACAGTATGTCCAGGCCAGTGGGCATAGTCTGTGGAGTGCCACAAACCTCTGTCCTATCCCCCCCCCCCCGACTCTTTGCAATGCATATGAGACCACATGGTGAGATCATTAGGAAGTATGGAAATGGGGGATGGCTGCGCAGCACTGAGCAGTGGGGGACCACTCAGGCAAGCAGGTGAGCCAGGTTCACACCCTGATCCTGGGATGTCATGGGTGGAAGCTGGCAGAAAGGGCAGACTGTCACCTCCAGGGTAGGGTTCAGCACAGCACCACTAACAGAGCGACACCTGGCTGAGGCTTGGTTGAGGCACGTTGACAGTGTGGGTGACCATATGCTGCCTGCAGTCCATCCAGGATGGTTCTCAGCATGCCCCCTTACACTGAGGGAGACGGGTGGGAAGAAAGCTGCTCAAAATCTCACTTGATGGCAGCCTGACAAGCAGAGCCCATGTCCTCCAGGCACCCCCCCCCATCAAAAAAACAGGCCTCTGAGGACCACACTGCAGTGATCTGTGTTGCCTGGAGTACACCGTAAAGGAGGGCAGTGGGAAATGGGATCCCACCATCAGTAGGTAAGCTGCTGGGGCAATGCATTGTGCTTGAATGAGTATCAATCCAACTATGAGGTGTCTCTGGAAAGGGAGCTTATGATTTTGTGACCTGACTGGACTTGTTTCCAACTGGTATTGCGCCTGAATTTTGCTCTAAGTAGTTGAGTACAAAATACTCACACAGCAGTGTCTAAAACTACCTCTGCTCTCAAACGTATCGCAACCTCCCTGAATAAGGCCTGTCATCTCATCACTGGCTCACATCGCTGTACCCACACATGTGACCTTTATTCCCAATCTGGATGGCTTCAACTGGACAAATGCATAAAATACCAAACCTGCATCACGGCCAAAAAAATTTTAATGGGTCTGGCCCCACCTGGTGTCTGTGCCCTCCTTAAGCCTAGACATAGGAACGTCACTACAAGGAGATCCATTTCCCATCTACTACGTGTCCCACGATGTCGCACGACCCAAGGACAAAGATCATTTGCCTATCGGGCATCCAACTGGCTCAACTCTCTTGGCAGCGACATAGCGACCGCTCCAATACTCGGCCTCTTCAAGTCCAAGCTGCGCCTCTCACTGCTTGTATCCTGTGATTGCCCATCTTAACATTTCCACCGTTCCAGCTGCACACGCCCCAGCACCCAGCACTTACAATCAGTCTTTGCACCCCCAACACCTTACCTGGCATATTCCCACAAGGCCCCTGACTGCACTGTCTCCCACCCTTGCCCACCTCCCCTGTATTCTACCTGCCCCCACCCCAACCACCGTACTCCCTCACCTCCTGCACCTCCTTCCCCTCGATCTCCTACCCTCACTTCCCCACCACCCACCCCCTTCCCTTGTCTTGCCTATAGCTCAAGTCTTTGTACTGGTTATTACATGTCTGTAAGTCAATGACTATATGTTTGTAACTAAAAATGATGACTGTTGCACACGCTGACGTGGAACCTTTGTAAAAGAGCCTCAGCTCAAAGGTATTATAATCCTAGATTGAAATAAATAAATAAATAAAATAAAATAAATGATTTTGTCCTGGTGTTACCAGGATTAGCTAGATGTACCATCTCAGAGTGTTTCTTTTGTTTTGATTCTGGCTGTTGTGATCTGGAGGTGTATGGAGCATGTTTTGTTCTGGTTGCTTTGGTGACCCTGGACAGGAACTGGAGGCAAGGCACCACCTGAAGACATGCACAACAGTAACAAACAGATAATAGAAAAAAAATGAAGTACAGAAGGGGGTATCACTGCAGTGTGGATGATACCAGCTGTATCTGTCCCTCGCCCTGGCCGGACTCAGGGCGACTGCTTGGTACATGTTCCAGAGGAATGCCTGGAGGAGATCATGAGCTGGATAGCCTCCCACTGACTGGCCCCTAATCCCAGAAAAACTGAACTACTGCTTATGGGACCACAAAAACCAGCACCTGTCCTCAAAGGTGGCCTTAGACTTCCATTCTTGGATGGGGTTCATTTGGAGGTGGGTAGGGTTATTTGTAACCTGGGAGTGGCTCTGGATGAACACGTGACGATGGAGTTCCAGGTATCATCTGTCATCAGGAGTTGCTTATTTCGCCGAAGGATATCTCCAGGGTGCACCCCTTCCTAGATCCCAGAGATTTTAGAATACTAGTGCAGGCATTTGTCTCACTGTCACTTGATTACCGTATAGATCTCCAAAAGGGGTCTACCCTGTTGCCAGATTTGATGCGTACCGCTGGTTCAGAATGCGGCAGTTTTCTTTTTGGAAATCAGAGCTTATCCCCTCAGCTCTGTGCGGTCTAGGCTGGCTGTCTATAAGGCAAAGAACTGACTATGGAGTTCTCGGTCTGACATTTAAAAGCTCAAAATGGATTTGGCGCCATTTAACTCTGTGATCTGCTGACCGCTCACTGCCGAGGTAGGACTCCTCGCTCTGGAGAGCAGGGTGCTCTTAAGTGTCCCCTATTCATGCTTAAAATCTGTGGTGGACAGAACACGGTGAGGCTGCACCTGTTCTCAAGAACTCCCTCCCGACCAGCATCAGAAGGTGCACTAGATTAAACAACTTATAGGTGGAGGCTATGAAGTGGCTTTTCAGCGCTGCCTTCCCTGACCCAGTTTAAAAGTAAAGCAGTTAAGACATTTGACCTTGTGTATTAGCTAACTGCAGTATTTTCTATATTTAACGGTATTTATTACGTGTTGATTGCGTGTGTTTTATGAATTTATTGAATGTGAGGTGCTCTAAGAAGCACATCAGATAGGTAAGCAATAACCCATGGCAAGGCATATGTTTGTAGAGAATTAATGCTTGGCCTAGGTAAATTGTAAAACACAAGGCTAACAACTGAGTCACTTTAGCACATTCGAGAAGTAGATTAATTCTTAAGAAACCCATTTCCTCGGGTAGGTTATTGTATTTATAAAATGGGGAAGAAAAAGTTAATAGAAAAAGGTTATTTTTTTGTAGTTAGGTTGTTGCTAGACAGAATATGTGAGTTTAGTAACAAAGACTGAATGCCTTTGAATGGACTCGGGAAGTTTTTTTTTGTTTTTTTGTTTTGTTAGTTCTTTGGTAACACGGCAAGGCCCACTAGTCACAAGGCTAGCCTGTTTTCAGGGGCAAACCCGGAGCACATGGGAGGTTGAATGACTTGCTGAGAGTCACCCAGTATGCAAGCAGAGGCTGTGGGACTCAAACCCAGGTCTGCTGGATGTAGCAAGCTCATTCACAGCTTGTCACTCTAATTTCTAGGCTATACTGCTTGTGCATTTGTTTTGAAGAAACCTATGCCCTATGTTGGGTCTTTGCTTTTAAAAAGTGTAAATGTTTTTATTGTAATAGAAAAATGTTTTAGTTTCATTTAGTTAGGCTGTTGCTAGGTAGGTTGGGGCAGATTACTTATAAACTGTGTATACCAGAGATTAAAAAGTGTTCGGACCAAAGAAGTTGCTAGGATTCTGTCACCCATTTTATAAACAACTACTGTCTACCAATGTGTGTCTGACACCAGGATGCTTCATCCACAAATCCAGGTGCGATTTTGAGACAGAGGAGAACCACGGCAGAAAAGAAGCACTCCAGGCAAGCTGACCGCTTTAGATGCTTTTAAAGTATAATTCCAAAATGCAAACAAAAAGCACGTGCAGATGGCCAGCTGCTGGTGATCAAGCCCCAGATATATAGAATACATAGACATAGTTAAAAACGACGCTATCCACATGCACGATATAAAACCAAATGAACAGACACCGATGGTACTCTCAGCAATAACGCCATCTTGGGGTGTTTATGAGGTAAGCAATGCCACTTGCCCTTTGGGCTCCTGGCTAATTACTATACATTATGAGCTAGCCTCGGTGGTATTATTTCCTTGCATACCTCTGGTGTCTGTCATACATTATATAAATAATACAGGAGCAGTAGTGTGTGTATATTATGGCTGAGCCTGTGTTTGTGTCAGAAACAGGGGTATCAACAGCTTATATCTCGGCTGTCATAGCCCCTAGGACAGTGACATTTGGCACGCATGGTCTCAGTCCTAGGAGCTAATCTATTAGCAAACCTGATGGAAATTGGTGTGGTAGTTTAAAGGTTATTAGCTTTGAATTTATGTATAAAGCTACAGGTCTGGGGCACTACCCCAGGTGTCCAGAGCTGCACTTCTAGGGTGTTAGCTACAGGTCTGGGGCACTACCCCAGGTGTCCAGAGCTGCACTCTAGGGTGTGAGCTACAGGTCTGGGGCACTACCCCAGGTGTCCAGAGCTGCACTTCTAGGGTGTGAGCTACAGGTCTGGGGCACTACCCCAGGTGTCCAGAGCTGCACTTCTAGGTTGTGAGCTACAGATCTGGGGCACTACCCCAGGTGTCCAGAGCTGCACTTCTAGGTTGTGAGCTACAGGTCTGGGGCACTACCCCAAGTGTCCAGAGCTGCACTTCTAGGTTGTGAGCTACAGGTCTGGGGCACTACCCCAAGTGTCCAGAGCTGCACTTCTAGGGTGTAAGCTACAGGTCTGGGGCACTACCCCAAGTGTCCAGAGCTGCACTTCTAGGGTGTAAGCTACAGGTCTGGGGCACTACCCCAAGTGTCCAGAGCTGCACTTCTAGGGTGTAAGCTACAGGTCTGGGGCACTACCCCAGGTGTCCAGAGCTGCACTTCTAGGGTGTGAGCTACAGGTCTGGGGCACTACCCCAGGTGTCCAGAGCTGCACTTCTAGGTTGTGAGCTACAGGTCTGGGGCACTACCCCAGGTGTCCAGAGCTGCACTTCTAGGTTGTGAGCTACAGGTCTGGGGCACTACCCCAAGTGTCCAGAGCTGCACTTCTAGGTTGTGAGCTACAGGTCTGGGGCACTACCCCAAGTGTCCAGAGCTGCACTTCTAGGGTGTAAGCTACAGGTCTGGGGCACTACCCCAAGTGTCCAGAGCTGCACTTCTAGGGTGTAAGCTACAGGTCTGGCACCACCCCATGTCCAGAGCTGCACCTCTAGGGTGTAAGCTACAGGTCTGGGGGCACTACCCCAGTGTCCAGAGCTGCACCTAGGGTGTAAGCTACAGGTCTGGGGCACTACCCCAAGTGTCCAGAGCTGCACTTTTAGGGTGTAAGCTACAGGTCTGGGCACTACCCCAAGTGTCCAGAGCTGCACTTCTAGGGTGTAAGCTACAGGTCTGGGGCACTACCCCAGGTGTCCAGAGCTGCACTTCTAGGGTGTAAGCTACAGGTCTGGGCACTACCCCAAGTGTCCAGAGCTGCCCTTCTAGGGTGTAAGCTACAGGTTTGGAGCCATTCCTCATGGGTCAGCTGCTGCAAGCAACCAGTCTGGGTCCATACCCGACAGGTCTGCTGCTTAGCGTTAGGCCTTGGTTAAAGCAAGATAGAGGCTGGGGGCTGAGCCCCATTAGGCCCTGCTTAAAACAAGTTGCACATCATGGGGCCGTGCCCCATGCTTCTGTTTCTTGAAAGGCCCACAGGGCCCTGGGCAAAGCAAGCTACAGGTTCACTGTTGTGTGCCCCATGCGTCTGCTGCTTCACTCAGGGTCCACAGGTTTGGGGTCATGCACTTGCTCCTTCCACCCTATGAAGCAAGGGCCATTCCCCACAAGTCTGCTTCATCGTGCACGGTCTAACTTCAAATAAGATACTGTGGGGCACCTCGAGGACATGGCTGCAGACCGGTAGCTTGAGCTTGGGTCACAAGGGTAGGAGATGGAGAGACGGGGCGCTGTTAGGATTGAAAAAAAACTCTTAACCTAAATGTTCCTCCTTTTGTGGCTTTGTAATTCTAATGTATGCATGAACAGTTTTTTCAATGCATATCAAACATAAAGATGAGTAAATGTGATTTTTTTGTTGAATTAAAAAAAAAAGGTGCGTGAGGGAAGGGGGAGTTACTGCTTCCGAGAAGTATAATTAAGCAGTAAGCCACGAGGGGGTATGGGTTATCAGGGGATTTACCATGGCTGGAGTGCTGCGCCTTGTGGGTAAATCCTCGCCAGCCGTGGTAATCCCCTGATAACCCACATCCTCCGAGTGGCTTATTGTGATTATACCAAGGTTCATATTTTTTACTATAATAAAATACAAACATTAAAGAGGTTGCTTTGTTTGTTTATTTTGATTGTATTTATTCCTGTGCTGCAGAGGATATATTGGATATACTCACCAACAGCCATTGGTTATCAGAGGATTTACACCGATGGTAAACTGCCAGTCTGACGATTTCATTGGCTGTTCACTTATGTCCATGGTATAATTCAGCAATAAGGCACGCGAGGGTGTGGGTTATTGGGGGATTTACCCACGCCTTGTGTGGTGTTTCACGAGGCGCAGCTGAGTGACTTAACCACACAAGAAGTGGGTAAATCCCTCAATAACCCACACCCTGGCTTGCCTTATTGCGATTATATAATGGACCCATGTGTAAAATAAATGTTAAATGTGTTTTAGTATGTTTTTTATAAATGCCATTTCTCAGCCGTGGGTTATTTCAGCAATAAGGCACGACAGGGTGTGGGTTATTGGGGGATATACCCATGCCTTGTGTGTGGTGTCACGAGTTGCAGCCGAGTGACTTAACCACACAAGAAGTGGGTAAATCCCCCACTAACCCACACCCTGGCGTGCCTTATTGTGATTATACAATGGACCCATGTATAAAATAAATTTTAAATGTGTTTAAGTATGTTGGGGTATGAAAATCCAGTAACCTCATTGGTCAAAACACATCACATGACCGTGATAAATCCTCCAGTATACCCACTGTAAAAGTTTTATATCACTATAAAACCAAAAAACAAGTTAACATTGTATAATAGCAATATACCATGACAGGGAGTGGGTAGATGGGTGGATTTACCACTTCTGGTGTGGTTAAGTCACTCGGCTGCGCCTCGTGACCGAACCACACCAGGCATGGTAAATCCACCAATATACCCACTCCATGTCATGGTATAATGCTTAAATAAGGACTCAAGTGGTCGGTTTCAAGAGAAACGAGATGCCCCCTTTATGATGTCATGTCATGGGACCAAGGCAGCAGTGTATTTTGGGGGTATACCTCTCAACCTTTTGTCACTGAAATGAGGGACATGGACACTTAAAATGAGGGACACAGACACTCAGAATTTTATTTTTATTTTTATTTTATTGAAATCTAGGATTACAAATACCTTTGAGCAGGAACTGCTCATTTACAGAGGTTCCACGTCGAAGGAATGGGGGTATACATACAAAGGTCAATGAGAGAGACATCCTCAAACATGGAGATACAAGCTCAGAACACTGTGAAAACCATAGTGTTTACTTGTACAAAGTTTATTTTGGATTTAGTATTTTAGAATATTTAGAGTTTCTGCTTCAAAATCTGAATTTAATCAATCAATCAATCAAGTCTTTATTTATCCAGGTGAACACCTTTGAGCACGCTCATTTACAAGGTGGACCTGCGTTACACAAGGTCAAGAATAACACTTTTATGTACAAATAATAAATAGACATAATTATACAAAAATAGGAAAAAAAATACCAAGAGCAATAACAAGTATTTCAGGTATAGGGTTAACAAGGTTAGGGAGAATGGTATGAGAAGGGGAATTAAAACATTCTGAAACAGCCAGCATATTAAAAAAAAAATTACAGCACATTCTCTGTGTGGTCAGCACCTTTTCCATGAGGGAGGGATGAGGGACAGAGCAATTTTAAGGGGCAAAATGAGGGATGCCCTTCCTAATGAGGGCATACCTCTCATCTGTCCCTGATTTTGCCTCAAAAGTGTACTCTGTCCCTCCTAAAATCTTTGTTTCCGTGGCCAAACAGTGGGGATTGTAAGCACAAAATAATGTAAAACATTAAAGTTACAGACTTGTTCTTCTTTAGAAAATGCATTTTCCACTAAGCCCCATATTCAACCAGCTTTGTGGGCGAATATCTCTAATTTTGAAGAAGTGTCCCTGATTTTGGCCCTTTGGCCCTGATTTTTTTTAAGCCTTGTCCCCGAGTTATGAGGCAGGAGGTTGAGAGGTATGAATAAGGGACACTTGAGAGGTATGTTTGGGGGGAGGAGAGTTGGGTTGGGCAGGGCAAGACTCTTTTTAAGGCAGCATTAGGAAACCTTCCGTTGCAGCTTTAAGAATCAGAAAGTTGAAATCGGAGCTCAGACAACTCTGCCTGCTTCAGGAAAACAGCCGCAGCATTTGGAGTAGCCTGCTGCAGGGGGTACAGGATTTGTGTTGCTGTTGTTGCTCTAATCGGATACAATTGTCCAAACCCCACTTATCACACGTACTGTCTAGGGAGCAACTCTTCGGAGAGCAGCAGAGCAGTGGGACCCGATAGCAACTTTTTTTCTAGCCTGGGAGTCCGTTGCAACAACAGCAGCAGCTGCAGCAAAAAAGAGATTTAAGGGCAGAAATGTTCTCTTTAGAAGATTTCAACCGCAGGGCCCGCTTCTTGTACTGGACTCTGTTACTCTGGGTTTGCAGCGGCTTCTGTTCTGCCAATAACTTCAGCCCCGAGGTGAGTGGAGGGTATTGGTATAAACGCGCATCTGAGCAGTTTCTCAAAATTGTTTCTTAAAGTTTGCAAACGGACACTTTTTTTTTTTTAACTCGTATTCAAGTTTAGAAACTTTGCATAGAGACTCGAAGTTTTTGTACTGGCAAGTTGGGTTGCCTCTTTTTTTTGGGGGGGGGAGAGGGGGCAAAGCATTTGTGATTTGGCACCTTCAATGCATCCTTACAGCCTGTAGTTTGCATAGTTTTGGGAAAACTTCAGGTTTGCAATTTTGCAAGAGTACTTGTTAACTGTTTTTGCAGGATGTTTGCAAAAACCAAAGGAACTTTTTTGTTTTGCATTCAGCTAGGTGGTGGTGGGGAGTCGTTTTTTGCTTTTTTTTTTTCTCTTAGAAGTTCTGAGCTCCTCTACTGAGAGAGATCAGATTTGTTCAACAAAGAGAGCTCTGTGTACAAAGAAGCGGGATTGGTTCCGGGGAGACAGCCACTCATGGCAATTGGCCACTTTTTGAACAATCTTGCAGGAGAAAAGAAGTCTTATTTTAAGCCTTGCCAGACAGCAGATCCCATTGATTTGTACTTCGTTTTTATTTTATTTTTATTTGTCCAGGAAGAGTCTGGGTGTTGATCAAAGCTTTTGCCAAACCTGGATAGCAAATGGACCCTTAGAAACATGTGTAGACTGTGTTTTGAAGAATTCTAAGATAAAACATGAAAGAGAGAGTAGGGAACTGTGCTTTTTCTAATGTGCTACAGTACATGTATAGCCATTGTTTGTATGGTATTGTATTTGTACTTCCAAGCTTATGTGCCTGATAAAGAAGTTATTCTTGGTCTGCTGCAGCGCCCTGAGAAAAGTTTCCAGCTAAGGAGCCACAGCTGTTAAACACTGGTATCATTTTAAGAATAAACAGCTTGCCATTTGCAACTGTGTGTATTGGCCAGCAACCACCATTGTTAAGAAGCCCGGGCTAGCAAAATAGTCTTGATCCAAAAGAGCAGGTCCTCTTGGTTTTGACTATCAAAAGACTTGATTTATTTTTTTATTTGTAGAAGGTATGCTTTATTTATTATTTAATTTGCAATTACTCCCACCATGAGATGCAGTATCTCGTTTTCATGGGGGTCCCAGGGAGGCTAGCAACAGTCAGGAGGTTAACATAGTCCAGCAGGTATAGTTGCATGCAGGCTAAAATATAGAAGGCAAAAAATAAACTGTAAAAGGTAAGTACATCCAAACAGTACCACTAGAGTACTTTAATGTGGTATATATGAAGGGACTCGTTCTTGGCAGTATGCTCTACTGGTTGGAGCAGGCTTGGGAACTTGAAGACCCTCCCCCACCCGATTTCAGATATCACCAGAGCCACTTGCACACTGTATGATCCTTGTAGGTTCAGCCTCTCCCAGCTCTGTGACTGGGTATATGTAGAATACTGCTGCAAAAGAGATGTTGCACCTCAGCTGGAATGTCCTGGATAAATCTGTTGTAAACTTTAAAAAAAAAAAAAAAAAAAAAAGGTCTGGCCCGGTGGCGCTGAGGGTTGAGGCACTGGACGCCACACCTTGCATTGCGCCAGTGACCCAGGTTCGGGAACAAGCCTGGGTGCTGGTGGTCGGTGGGGAAGGAGTAGGATTGAGCATCCGGAGGACAGCTCTCCTCTTCCTGGGGGATCTCTGGGCATCCTGGTGAGAGTAGTGACCTCTAGTAGTGACTGAAGGTACCACTCATGCTGGGAGCATGTGTGTTGGGATCTCTGCAGCGATGGGCGTCCACGTTTGGCGTGTTAGCGTCATTGCACGATCGGCGCATAGGGTAGAAAAAGAAAAAATACCTCGACGGGCTATATGATGGCCGGCTGTGTGGTGCCGCCTGACTCCTTCCCTGGATCGGGACCCCTCTGGATCCTGCGGTGGTGGCTGTGGTGTGTGCCCGCCGTGGTAAAGATCACTGTGTAGGTACCGAAAGGGTAGAGCTTGGGGTTTGGGTGGAGCAAGAGGCTGTATGGCTGGACTGGATTTGGGGAGGAACCATTGGTAACACCTCCCCAGCCATAGAGGAATGAGAAAAATATATGTTTAAAAAAAAAAAAAGTGACGGATGATTTTTGCTCTAGACTGTCTCCAGCAAGATCAGGTGACCTTTCTGAAATGATTTCTCCATATTGGAGACAGCTGCATCCTTTCACCAGAACCAAAGATATTGCAACCCCCTTCCCCCACACACACCTCTAGTGGAACATCACCTCTAAACTTTGTATAATGAATCACTCATGAGAAACCAATTTATGAAAGGGATTAATATTATAGCCGTGTGTGTGTGTGTGTGTGTGTGTGTGTGTGTGTGTGTGTGTGTGTGTGTGTAATGTCTCTTCAGCAGGATCTTCCATGCTGTGATAATTTCAGCCCTTCTTTCAAGAACATCTGCTTTTACTGCTAAGCGGGGATACTGCAGCCTTTGAAGTTCTGCTCATTAGCAGTGGGGGGTTCTTCTGCACAGCTCCTCAGTGGAAACTCTGAGGGAGGATGTAATTATTCTGCCTGTTCCACATCACAGAGCTGGCCCTGGGAGCCAGGCTGGTGAGTAGCTCTTTGCGGGCCTTCAGGCGCCATGTTTCTTTCATTAACGTTTCTTGGAATCATAGGCTGCTGCTTCTGCTTGCTCTCTCTCTCTCTCTTTCCTTTTCTTGCAATTCATTTTTTTTCCAGGCACATACTGTCTTGGTTTGCACCACTTGCTAGTTATGGAAGACGTATTTTATGTCAGACGTGGTCATGGTGTGTTGGCACTGTTGAGTACTTCTAATTATTTAATTTCAGCCCTTGCAACATGATAACTCAATACGCATCTGGGGATATAATTTGAAGGAGTATTGGTGGTGGTACTGAGTACAACTGACGTGTACCCCTCTGCCCAAAAAACATTTGTGCAAGTTGGGTATTATAACTTGGCTTCCAAAATATGATTTGTGAAGGAATCATTTGTTGATGCCCCCCTAACCTCCAATGTAACATGTTGAGCAAAGCAACTCCAGAGTAAGTAAATCTTTCAACAGTTAGCCTGCACTGATAGCAATTTTTAAGTCCTGCTGGTTTTGTCTTCTGAGATTCCTTTGCCTCTGGTGATCAGGATCCTGAGTTTGTTTAAACTTGGCTTGCTTATTAGTTCTGGATAAGAAGATTTTCCCGTGACCAGTCGGCAGACCGCTTTTATTTTTATTCTTTGGTAACCAGATAAGGCCCACTGGACAACAATACCTGTTTAAAGGGGTGACCTGGGAGCACTGGGAAGTGACTTGCTTAAAAGTCACAGAGTATGCAAGTTGAGGGTTGTGGTAGTCAAACCCATGTCTGCTGTTTGCACCAGACTTCTACACAGCTCGTCGTTGCTCGACCTCTAGGCTATACTGCTAGCCCTTTTGAAAGTGAGCAAGATGGTACCCAACAACAGACAGACCTCTAAATATTAATCAGCATTGAAATAAAGATGCTAAACACCGGCACACAAACTAGCTTCTTGGAACTGATGCTTTTCTCATCATTAGCAGCTTTGAGTTTGGCGCACTCCGAATGCTGTGTTCAGATATGGGGAAGGACTTTTGACTTTGTGCTTCTGCAGCTAGCAGTCTTTGACTGTACTAACTCTTTCCCTTTTAATGTGAACACTGATTTTTATACGTATTGTCTTATTCTCATCTTTTGTAGCATTTCAGGATGAGAGTGGCATTAGAAGCGTGGCTCACGTGGGAAGGATTATCTCTTTATATAAAACTGTTCCAGGAAAGGCAGTCTGAGCCTGTAGTTCATTTCCAGGTAGTCTTGCAGATTAAGTAGGGAGTCTGACATTCTTCTTCTTCTTCTGTCCATTCCTGCAAAAAGGGGCAAGGGGTGCAGGCAGGCGATATAGATGCTCCAGCAGGAGCAAAGTACCTCCCACAGCTCCCCCTCACTGAAGTCCAGTAATTATGCTTAGCAGCAGAAATGTTGGCAAATCCCAGGAGGGAACCAACCACCTTTGGTATGGGAAAGAAAATCTCTGGGGTGGGCCTGGGGGCATTCTATAGCTGTACCGTGCAATACAGTTGCAATACAGTACAGTGGTCGGGGTTTGCGAGGTAATAACAGGACCATGGGGTTCTGGCTGTGTTTACTACCCATTAATCTGGTTATTACCAAGTAAACCCCCTGGCCACTATAACTGTTCTCACTGTTATACTAAAAAGTAAATTTAAAATTGGAAATGAGTCTCCATTGCGAGTTATCTGTCACTGCAGAGCATCTGTGTGTGACCAAGTGTTCTGCAGTTTCTCAGCCACACTGTAGTACTAGTTTTGGCCAATCAGAACGCAGGGATTAGCATACATTGCCTTTATTGAATCTACTGTTTGGTTATCACGGATTATACCACAGGCATCTAGTCTCAGCCAATCAGAACACAGGAAAACTGTAAGTTATTCTGCCACAAACTATCACCTACATGCCCACAGTAGTTTATTCACCTATAGCCACGCCCACAGTAGTTTATTCATCTTCCCACAGTAGTTTATTCGTCTATAACCATGCCCACAGTCCTTTATCCACATTCCCTTCCAGTCCACTCACAGTCACGGGGAATGTCATACACAGACACTGTCACTCTGTGTAACTAATTTTCCAACACTGGCACAAACTGTGTAATCCCACTTCTAAAATGTACAATTTTCTCCTGATTTCTTTTCAGTGCTAAAACAAAATATAACCTCACATCAAATTTAACTCTCACCACACATAATATTTTCTCCTCCGTACATCTCTAAGCTGTAGTGCGGTGGGAGCAACTAAGAAGATCGTTTATCACTAACTGATGCTTTTGTGGGTCTATATCTGAAAGTAGTAATATGGGACGCTTACTGGTACATAGATTATTTGAAAGCTGGTCCTGTTGAAAACCGAGCGCTACAACCGTTTTTATTTTCTGTTCAGAAATCGAATCCATGATTCTGGACATGCGCATTACCAGCTTGTGTAATGCGCATGGCCAGAATCATGGATTCAATTTCAGAACAGAAAATAAAAAGGGTTATAATGCTCGGTTTTCAACGGGACCAACTTTCAAATAATCTATGTACCAGTAAGCGTCCCATATTACTACTTTCAGACATAGCCCCACAAAAGCATCAGTTACTGATAAACAACCTTCCTAGTTGCTCCCGTGACACTACAGGTCAGAGATGCTTGGACCACATATTGCCTCCGCTCCAAATTAAATTTAATGTCTACAGGAAAATACAACTTTACCAGAAATTCTAGTGGTATAATAGTAATAACATGACATTTTATGGAGTATACTCGCAATAACCGGCTTCTGTGGGGATTAAACACTTTGGCTTCGCCTCGGTGTTTAATCATCCACAGAAGCCGGTTATTGCGAGTATACTCCATAAAACGTAATGTTATCACTTAAATAACCAAACAGTAGCTCTGTGTTGGGACTGACCCAAAGGGCACTTTTTCAGTATAACCACCCCTCCAATAAATGTGGCATTTTCCATAGAAAGCTCCATCTCAGTGCATTTCTCTGTCTCCTGGCCATCAAATTGACAGAAATAAATTGATAATAAAAATGAAATATTACATCTCAGGGGGGCAGTTGCACCATCTGTATATTTGATGCTTCTCGGGGGGCCACACTGCAATCGGTGTATCCCCCTGCAGTGCATCAGACATACAGATGGCAGTGTGGCCCTGAGAAGCATCAGCTGATGCATCACAGGGCCACACTGCCACCCTATGGCTGGTGCATCACAGAGGGCCACACTGCCACCTCTGTGTCTGATGAATCACAGGGGGCCACACTGCTATCTCTATATCCTTCTTTTAAAGTATGTTTGTGATTTTTGGAACAACTTTATAGTTACAGTTCAAGAAACAAAGTACCCTCTTCCCTTTCTAGGGAAAAACGTATACGTGTGGAATTTGCTAAGATCAACCTCAGCTTGTGATATTGTGAAAAACCAAAGTGAGCTTAACTCCAGTGTATAAACTATATCTTGTGGTTTTTAATTGTAATATGTTTTTGTCTTTGTAAACAAACCAACATTTCATGGCCTGAAGGAAGCCACTTTTCAAAAGTGCATGGTGGTAATGTATAGAGAAAATTAAATAACATAAATAATAAATAGGAAATTAGAAGCTTGCTATTCTGATATACTAGAACTGTGTGTGTGTGTGTGTGTGTGTGTGTGTGTGTGTGTGTGTGTGTGTGTGTGTGTGTGTGTGTGTGTGTGTATGTATATGTGTGTGTGTGTGTGTGTGTATGTATGTATATATATATATATATATATATATATATTTATAAACTACAACATACTTAGTACCAGACAGTATTAAGTATTGTGTAACCCCAGGGGAGTACTATCCTAAGGGCTACTACCCTGCCTAACTGCACTTGCAGGGTGAGGCCCCAGATCTGTTGGCGGGTGCCTCCACCCAGAGGTCGGGGTTAGAACAGTCGAGGTTGACTCGGTCACAGCCCTCTGGGTTGCTGCAACCCTTTCTTCCCACTAGTGGCCCACACAATTCAATTTCAGTGGTCCTTACCATATACACTTACCCCCCGCTCGAACCAGTCAGCTCACTCCGGGGACCCCCTGGAAAGTAAGGTACAGTTACACCACATTCACTGGGCAATATTTCACCATTAATACACAGACTAGCCAGTGTACTTTTGCAAAACAAGCAATCTGATTTATTTAAGGGGAAATAACAAGGACCGGGGGAAATCAGGTTGATTAGCTTACCTCTACAGTATATGAAAATCTACCTATGGCTCTGTGCACAGGCCTAACCTATTAATTACTGTCTATGGGTACCCAAGCCCTAATAGCTAGTTCCTTGATGCAGCTGGTTGGGGCCCTGACACAAGTGAGCATTTAATTCCTGAGCAGATCAGATGGAACCAGAAAGCTCAATTAGTGCAGTCAGCAATACAACAAAACTATTTTTGCATTTGTTTATAAGCTTTAACAGGGAGCCACCCTGATCTAGTACTCACAACCCCAGCAGAGAACCACTCTTTCACCACTTGCAGGGCTGAACCTGAGCTTCAACGGCCTCCTCACACATTTATATGGAAACAACAGAGGGGTACCATATCAGGCAGCTGCTTCCAGGACCCGAACAAACTCACAGCTATGCAGGCGTTTCACTGCAGCTTCAATGTCCTGACAGACCGAGCGCGATTCAGCAGATTCTCCAGTCCTCCTCAGGTGAAGCCTGATAGGTAGCTGTGCTTGTACACAGCCTCCTCTGACCGCATGCCTGCGGATTTAATCTGTGGAGCACTGGCAATACAAGCAGCCACCCCAGGCCTTTCCTACAGCTTCCCGCCACAGACACTCAACAAGCGCGGGAGCTGAACCCCTTCTCCTTCACAGTCTAACGCATCTGCCCCTAACAGCATGGGGCAATCCTTACAACTCGGGCGCTACCCGATTCCATTGGCTGATTACACATGCCAGTCACTTAGTCTGGCCCTCAGTGGTGTGAAAAGGCACCATGGCCCATAATGCCACTTCCAAAAACTACAAGCGGTGTCCCCATTGGTCATCTGGCTCCAGCCAGAGTCCTGATTCCGGGTTGGTCACCTCTACTCCATTTCCAGTGCCCCTTAGCTACTATTGGACCCCCTTCCACACAGTCCGGGTCCAATATGGAGGGGCACAACACAAGGTCCCAGCTGCAATAAAGAGAAGTTAGACAAACTGCAATTTAACCAATACTATACATGTTTCTAAAGGGAACAACTACATTTTTCAGATGGGCTCCCTTAGCGCTCCTAGTGACTGCAGAAACGGAGCGATCAGACAGCAGTCCAGGGTGGGATTCGAGCAGAGAAAACCCAGTCCTCTATTTAAACCACTAAAGCCTGCGAACAGGCAGCTCTTAAAAAGACAGTACTGGAGGCTTTAAAAGCACTCACAACCCCACATTTAGCGGCCTTACGCTGAACACCAGCCAGGCATGGAGCATTTAAGCAAGCTCCGGGAAGGCTTTTAGGAACCCCCATTTGTAGGGGGGTTACAATTGGATAACCATTCATATTTAATGGCACCATGTATAAAACTTTAAACTTTTACAGAAAATGAGTCACATACTGTCCTATTAACTGGACACTTTATTGTTCTTGGACGCTCACTCTATCTGATTGTACTCTTAATTTGCCTGTTGTCATTTAACAAATTGCAGTCACTGCACTGTATAGTCAATTATTTGCCTGCTGTACCCATGTATTGTATTGCTTTGTGCTTACATTGCTAATTGTAAGTTATTCTGTATATAAACTGATTTACCTGCTGTATCCATGTATGTACTGTGTTGTACTTGCGTTGCTGATGTCAAATATTCTGTGTAGTCTCCCATGCCCCTTCCCCCAGGATGCATCTGGAATTGAGCGATAGACTGCTCAGTATGCCTTCATGGTAGAACTTTTAAATAAATAAATCAGTTTTTAACATATTTAATTTATCAGTCTAAGGATAATTTACCTGTTTCTTGACACTGGTCACAAAGATATGATGTGACATAATTTTCTTTACTGTTCAGGTTTTAAATGCATGGTACCATTTAATATGAATTGTTACGTAATGCTTAATACTGGCACGATGTATATTGCACTTTATATTGTATAAATGGCATTATGTACTAATTTCCTTTCATTTATTTATTTATTTATTTACTAATTTTCACTGTCAATTACCACCATGCCCCTTAAAAAAACTGTCACCATTCAGTCCACAAAATGTTGGTTTATTTACAAAAGTAGAAATATATTATAAATAAAGACATACATATATTTTTTAGATGCTGGAGTTATTAAGCTAACTTTGTATTTTGACAATAATAAAACAGTATACTTACACAAAATTCCGCTTGTATTCTAGAGATTTTCTGTATTTCTACCGCCTTTGTTCTTCACTAGGTTCACTGGTGTCCCCCCACCATAGTTGATCCCACTCCTGTGGTTTCGTCCTGTACTTAAGTCATAATCCTTCATTTGTGACATCATCATCATTTCCACAGCCACAAACTGATGTCACCAACAAAGGACTGAGACTTCAGCAAAGCATTAAGCAGTAGAGGCAGATGAACTCTAGGGGGAAAGGATCCTGTTCCCATGTAGTTAACCTAGTAAACATTGGAACATAGAAATGTCGACAGACAAAGACCGCTGGTCCATCCTGTCTGCCTTTATTTTTTTCCCACACTGCCCTACCCTGGGTTCACCTCCCCTTTGTCCCATTGCTTCACACTGTGTTGTGATAAAGAAGGACAAGAAGTGGGGCCTGCCCTGTGGCGGTCGAGTAGCACTGCTGCCTGCCATGCCCCATTGCCTTGAGTTCCAGAGTGAGCTCGTGTTGCACACTGGCCAGTTGGAGAAGAGAGGATGAGTGTCCCATGGAATGCTCCCTTCTCTCCATGGGGGCGCGGGAGAGGTCCTCCGATGCTTACCTGCCACCAGGGCAGCAGCACAGCTGAAGCATCCATGTAGCGCCTGTTACGCTTGTGCACAGTGCATCACAGCGGCTGGCAGCTTAAGGGGAGAAAAATGGTGGGGATAAATCCATGGTCGGCAGGAGAAGCTCCAGTCCTCCCACAGGCCCTGCACTAACTAACTGGGCCCCCTTCCAGAATCAGGGTTATGTTTTGGGAGGCCTCTCTAGCTCCAACAGCCCCACAGTAGGGAGTAGTCCACGGGGAACTCGGTGGAGTGGTAAATCCTGCAAAAAATAGATGATGGGGCTGGGGAAAGAGTAGGGGAGTAGATTGGGGGGTCTGCCAGCAACCAGGTGGCATAAATAGTTGGAGAGGGAAAAAAAAACAAACAGAAGAGAAGTGCTGACATTTGTAAAATAGAAGCTGTGATCTGTTATTTTTTCCAAAGTTTTCTCAAAAGTGACAAATTCATTTTAAAAACTGGATAGATGATGTTCCTTCAAATAGTACCTGCTCAACACAGCGCCTCCTGGGCGCCTCCCAGGTGTTAACACATCACCAAAACCAGGCATTCTGTTAATAAACACAGATGTGTGATCTGACAAGCAGGAAGGGAGTCACAGCAGTAGGAAATGTTTAGTACAGATGAGAAGCTTTGTGATCGCCAGTAACTATCTTTGCTGACACCTTTAGTAGTTTACAGTAATCCGAAACCTGAAGAGTGAGGTGGGAGGAGTTCTTCCCTTGCTTTCCTAAGTGAACAAAAGACTGTGGAGTGTTGTGCTAAAACAAAATGGGTGATCAATCCTGTGCTTGGTAGGCAAAAAGATGCTATAGATAGATATATATAGATATATATGGAACTAACTTTAGTGGCTAGTACATAGCCGTTCCTTCTGATCGATCATAAGAAACAGAAACATTAAAAAGCATGTATTGTGGATGTGGATGAATTCTTGAAGTGAAAATAACATTCCTTTGCCATGACAGTAGCTATTTAACACACATGTGCACACAGGGCCTGTTTATTTATAGGATGCATACAGGCAAGGCTATTTGCAAATAACAAGACGGGCTCAGATTTAGCCTTTGCAAGTGGGGAGAAACACCAAATGAAAACAATAGTAGGCTGTTGCCACTTTCGCAAGGGAAGGCAATCTTTATAAAGTGCCCCATCTTAAGGACTCAGGGCGCTCACATACAGTATAAATTAAAAGTACAGAAGGAACATGCCATAATGCCAGAAATTTAAACCAGTATTTAAAAATCCATTAAAATACAAATTTACTAAAACTAGCTGGGGAATGTTTGTTTAAATAAACAAATTTTCAGAGGCTTTAAAAGCCTCCACTATCTAGACCATATGAATGCTTCCAGGAATTGAGTTCCATGACCTTGGAGCTGCCACTCCAAGAGCTCCGTCTGCTGATAGTTCATCTCAGGTGGGGGTGGGGGGGAGGTGACAGTGAGCAAGCTGACACGGGTAGAGGGGCAGGGTCAGACTGGGAGGTAAGGAACCAGGAGATCTTTCAAGCAGTCTGGTCCCAAACTGCGTAAGACCTTGTGTGTTAACAAACAAATATATATATATATATATATATATATATATATATATATATATATATATATATATATATATATATATATATATATATATATTCTTTACTCTCTCTCTTTTTTTTTTTATCCCTCCTGTCGCCCCGTCATTCCACTCCTTCGGGCTCGCTCATGCTACCCACCCTGACACACTGAGTCTGCCCCTAGAGTGCCCATGGGTGACTCCTACCTTTCCTCCCATCTTTCGTGGAGCACCTGGCACAGCGGGGTCTGCCCGTGGTTCCTGGACTGGGCGGCTGGAGCGGCCGTCATCTAGGACCGTTGAGGTTGGTTTTCGTTTTTCTGTGCTTCCCATCTCTCCGAGGACGCCAGGGGCTCAGTCAGGAACATGCTGACGACGCCTGGGTGCCCACAGCGCCCTCCCTCCCCTGCCCCTGTAGGAGCTGCCAGTGCCCGAATGTCAGTGCTTGCACTGGCCCCGTGGATGTCTGGTACGTTAAGCACCCTGGTGACCCACCCGAAGGAGAAGAGCATCCGTTGGGATGCTTGATCCTCTTCCCCTGTTCGACAACCCGGAGTCCGTACTTGAACCCGGTCGCCGGGCGTGATGTGAGGTGGCGCCCAGCACTCAACCTCAGCGCCACCGGCCGGCCCAAACAAACATATTTTAAAGGTTTTGCGCCACCGCATAGGCAGCCAGTGCAGCGCATGCAGCACTGGCGTGAAGTGGTCGCTCTGGGAAGATCCTGCCTCCAGTCGGACTGCAGCATTCTGGATCAGCTGCAGGCATCGCAGCAAACCTCCAGATGTCCGTGAGTACAGAGCACTACAGTAGTCCAACCTGGAAGTGACAAAAGCATGAACGATCGTCATCGGGTCAGCAGAGGCCAAATGCTGGTTGATCCTGGCGATGTTTTGAAGATAGTAAAAGCCAGATCAGACCACCAACACCACCACCACCACCTCCACCTCTTCTTCTGGTGTCAGCCTGCAGTCCAAAATGGCCCCAAGATTCTTACTGCATTATTACGTACAAGAGATGGGCTGCTACACCTCCCATCACTGCTGTGCCCCCACTGGCCCCGCTCGAACATCACTGCAGGCCCACACTGCTCACTGGCTGCCAAATCAACACCGAAGCAACACCTCCGGCTTTGTGAACCACGGGGTGGGAGGCCACGGGCACTATATGGAGAGGAGAAGCAATTCAGAATAATTTCATTTTGGCGTCTGTGAGTCCTGCAGGCGTATGATGGGCATGGTGGTTTGGGAGGGGAGGAAAGGCCAAAAAAATGAGTCAAGGCAGAGCTACAGTGGAATTGGCGGGGGGGGTGGAGTGAGTAGAGACGAGAGGGGGCTGAAGGTGCAAAAACTGAACACCGGCCTTAGGGAATATGAAAGAGGGAGAGACCAGGAGAAAGCAGATAATGGAGAAAACTGAAGGTGAAAGATAAGAAAACAGATATTGGTGAATAAGGGAAAGAGAGAGGGAGAGAAAGCAAAGAAAGAAGAGAGCTGGCGATGCAAGAAACAAGGGAACGGAGGCAAAACAAGGCAGATGGAATGTCGAAAGAGACTGATAGATCACAGACATGAGGTAACTATTCAGAAGGATACGGAGGGGGTGGTGGTGGGGGCCCTTAGACCTACTTGTGAATACAAATGAGATAAAGTACAAAGTTATATTTATAGGGGAAAAGTTTTTGTTTTAAACATAGGCCTGTAAGAGAACAGTAAATTGAAGTGTTATTTGAGCTTGCCTACTTGCTTATCCAGTAACTAGGAAAATTTTGGTCCAGGAAAGAACGGGGGCAGCTCAACCAGAGCAAGCAACTCTCCTGTACGGCAAAAAATATCTCATAGTTGGACCCAAGCCGACAAACAAATCTCTTTACATTTTATTAGCAGTCATTGAGAGGCATCTTGGGTTCCCTAGTGCTTCACATCTACGTTGATGCTTTGTCAGAAGGGCAGATTGCCAGTTGACATTTCTAATTGGGGCAACTGGCGACTGAGTGCCACTTTATTCTTCAGGATTTAATACTTGAAAAAGAGTAAAGGGCTGACACTTCGAAGTGGAAGAAGATGATTGAATCTTTTAATGGTACTCTGTAGCATGGTTTTTCCTTTGCAGGGTTTTAAATAATTGATTAGCAGTTTTTTTTCTTGGGACTATACTAATTGTACAGAAAGTATTTATATAGATTGTCTAGAAATGCTCTGTTTGTTAAACACAGTGAGGCAAGAGCTATGCATTTTCACAAAGATTTAGCACTTTTATGAGCAAAACGCTAATCAATTTTTAGAGTTAAATAAATCCCTGCTTTGCTGTACAGGGCAGAGGATATTGTTTAAATCTACATACACCTGCTCAGAGATCGACCTCATTGAAGCTTCACTAATGATCCAACTGACCTCATCTAACGCCCCTTCCCCCAAACAACACACCTCTGTTTTACTACACTCACAGAGACCCTGTTGAAGACTGAGACTCTGTCGCTTTTTAGTCTCAGTAAAGGGCCTTTTTTGTGAAGAACTGGGCTTGCCCCAAGGGCCAACTCGAAGAATATTTTCACTATTGTAGTCTAGTGCTAGCTTCACCACCAGCCAACAAAGGGAAGAAAGTCTCCCAGAAACCAGCATACACTGTCCAAGAGGCTGTTCTGAAATGACACCCCAATGAGAATACTTTGCTTCTGAGGTAAGAGGTATCAGCTTGTCAGCTCATGACCACCTAACCCCCCCCCCCCGAAGGCAAACTGGGGGCTTGCAATAATTATATAGATTGAGTAATACCTGCTGCATCTGCAGAATTCTTCCTTCTGAGTTCATGTGCAGACTTGACTGTGAGTTGACTTTGGATGCACAAACTATTCGTTGCTTGCAGCCAATTGGCACAGGCTTTGCACTAAGCCTCAGTATCAGAAATATCCGTACACCTCGGCAGAAAGTGTAGATTCAGTCAGCGATGCACTAAAAGTCTTCGCATAAGTTTTTTTCATTAGTAGTACAGTACTTCCATAATTTTGAAATCTGAAAGCATTGCCATTTTTTTTTTTTTGTAAGTAGTTCTACGTTCCAAATCTTAAAATGGAAAATGGAAGTAGAATGATTCCAGTAGGTCAGTTTGGGTTGTTTTTGCATATTTTGTTGAACTTGAGATACTTCCAGAATCATGTTAACTGAAGCCTAGAGGGCTGGGCTGGGTTGAAAGGTTCTGAGCCACTAATTATAATCGAAGATGTTGCTTACAAGCTAGACTCTACATAGTGACAGTTCGTTTAAAAATACATTTTTAGAGTGTGTGGCACTGAACAGTGGGGAACTACGATGGCGCATTGCCGATCCAGGTAGCGCACAGTTCAGATCCCTTTGCATGTCATTTTTCATGCAGTTTAAATATGGGAGTCCTCTGAGCTTTCCACCTTGAGGCCTGTTTGAGCTCAGTCCAGCTCCGTTAATTTTTCTAGGATCGGATCTCTTGAGCCCCCCCCCCCCGAGGCAGGAACGGAGACCGGAAGGAAGGGTGCAAAGCATCCTGAAGAACATTCTCCTCCTCTGGAGGGAAGGGCATGCTCCATTGTAAGCGCAACTCATGGAGGTGCCCTTGTCAACAAGCATGGGTGACCATGTGCTAATGGGCACCCCCCCCCCCCACCCCAACTAGGTATTTGATGCGTGCAGTGCAGGAGGTGGTTGCGCAGGCTCAGAAAGCCAGGAAAAACTGCCTGAGCATGCCAAATAATGGTCCTCTGATGCCCCTCCCATTCTCCGACCCTCTAGTATGCTGTCTTCACCCTTTCTGGCTGTCGATTCAGTGTTTAGTATGCTGTTCCCCTCCTGGTGGCTGCAGGAAGGCCCCCACCCAGCAGGGACAAGCCGGAGTCAGAGTACCGCTGGGAGGTTCCTGGAGGATCTGGTGGTGGAGAATTGTCAGAGTTGGGTAAGTCCAGGAGACAAACGGGGTGTCCCTTGGGGATGGGATAATTGAAGGAGTAGGGTGCTGAGGGGGAAGCAGCACTGCGAAGTGCCTTGGGATGCAGTGTGACTGAAAGGTACTGTATAAAACCAAATTTCTTTTCCTTTCCTGTTTTTTGTATTGCATTTCAACAACAGTCCTGCTGTCTGTAATGTATTTTTTTCTGGACATTTCTTCCTGTTTACATTAACTGAAGGTGTGCCAGGAATGACACTTGATTGGGTGTGGCTGAGCTATGTGAACCACCACTTTAGTGTGTCCTGAGGGCCTTAAGCCATCGGGGTGTTAAGGTATGCTGTCACACTATGATGTAACCAGATCTCCACCACTCTGAAAGTAGGGTTTTACACAGACCCATTTCACAGGCCAGTTGACACATACCACCTGTGTGTAAGTGAGGTACGAGATGCAGCTGAGTGCCTCTGTGCCCAGGGGAAATGTGTTAATTGAGCATAATGCACATCCCTGAAGTGAAGTTTTTTTTTTTTTGATTTGCTTACAGTGTGGGTAACAATATCCCTAATTCTCCTGAACAAAAGAGCAGTTGATGTATGCATTTGTGCTGTAATAACTGCACTGTCGAGTGGTTTGATTTTTGCCAATCATGGAACAGGATTTCTGTTTCTCATTTTATAATTGTTTTTAAACAAGCATTTTCCCCCTCACAGTCCATTCAACTTAAATTGCTGATGCATTCAGTGAACGAACAGCCCTCCATTTGTGGCATCACAGTCTTGCAACAGGTTGTGATGTCACAGACAGGATAGTGACTTCAGTGGTGTACATCCAAGCAAAAAAAAAAAATAAAAATAAGTGGTATGTGAGTGAGAAAGCTAAATACATGCATTTCAATAATTGGATGGAAAATACAGGAAAAATAAATGAGATTTTGGTTTAAATATTTTTGTTTTCTGGAGCTTGAACGAGTGTGAAAGTCCCTTTTTAATGCTGGAGTCTGGCTGAGGCTTTCTGCCTTCACGAGAGACAGACGAGCTTTGTGTAGTTCCATTTCCCTTGACCCCCACCTGGGTCTGATCGGGTCTAGGGAAGAGGTACCAGTGATGGAAAGGAACAGCAACGTGTGTTCTAAAGCTGGATGATCTGTGACCCTCCCATTTCTCCAAATCCAGTTAACATTTTTTTTTTTTTTTTTATTTGATTAGTTGTAAGCATAGAGAATTCGTGTGTTTCATTGTGGAAAGAGACAGAGGTTTTTTGCAGCGCTGAGTGATTCAGAACTGCTCTGTTTTGCACGCTGTCGGATTTTTTCCTGGGAATGAATACACACTGCTCCCATTGATTTTGGATGGCGCTATCCTTTTCCATAGGTAATGATGGCGGACTCTATAATGCAGTAGGCCTACTGTATTGCAGGGCCCCACCCCTACCCCCACCCCAGTCAAATGTATGAAAAGCTCAAGAAATCTGACCCTGGGAAAAAAATTGGAACTGGACTGAGCACAAGCAGGACTAGAGGTGTAAAAAGTAAGAAGATACCTATATTCAGAAGGCACGCAAAATGGCACACAAAGGGCTATTTTTTTTTTTTTTTTTTTTTGTAACCAGGTGAGGCCAACTGGGCAAAAGGCCTGTTTACAGGGACAGCCCAGGAGCACTGGGGAGGTTAAGTGACCTGCTCAGGGTCACACAGTGTGCAGGTTGAGGTAGTGGGGAATCAAACCCAGGGCTGCTGGATGTACCAAACTCATTCGCAGCTCGTTACTGTAACCACCAGGCTGTATTCTGGTGGCCACAACTTTGGGTGCAAGACAAAAAGAGTTATGCTGGAAACAGTGCGCTAAAGCTGTGTTCAGAGCTAGCCAGTTTCCTACATACCACCTGTGAGGGCTAGCCCTTGTGGAAGTGCCAACCACAGGTGTGACCATGCATGCAAAGCACCTCTAAATTCCTGAGCAAGATGGGCAGTTTTCAAGGCACATTAGTACTGCTGCGCACAACTGCAATATTGGTACATGGAAATTCTAAAGACACTACTCAACGTGCATGGCGCCAACCCGTCCTTGCTATATATTGCCTGCAGGCCTGCGGATCATTATCAAGGCACATTGTTCCTTGTATTGGATGGATTCTGCAGGCTGTGGAGTACATGTGAACGTGACCTGTGAGGATACAGCACACCTTTTGCCACACTGAGATAAATGCATTGCCGTATTCGGGGAGGCCAGTATGACATTTGGATTGTACTTGTTCATGGTCCACTACATCAGTATTGCATTTTCTCGAAGTCCAAAGTCTGCATGGGTTTCAAATCGACACACTCCACCCTCCAGTGACGGTACTATCGAGCGCTCCATTACAGATGGTCATCCATCCCCTTGGTTCATCATAACTGGCTCTTGCAGGGCTCCAGTAAAAGGCTTGATATGGTCTGCACTGTGAAAACATGCTTTCCTCAAGTGTTAACTAGCGCTGCGCAGCCAACCACTTGGCGCAGTCACTGGACTACCAACATACCATTGTGCCATGTATGCCCAGTTCTGTCTTTTCATTTGCATTCGCTTGAGCCTAGCCTTTGTGCTGATGTGCAGACTACAGCTTTCAGTACAGGGATTGGCATGCAAACGACTTCCAAGCACGAATATCCCAGCTTCTGCACCACAGAACACAGTTTGCGCCTCACACATGCTTAGACTATCCAGCCTGGGGTGAAGTACAGGGCAGTGTTCAAAATCCAGAGGTTCGAAGTACTCTGACTTTTAGATTATTAAAATAAAAAAGTTACTCAACAAAGCATCCAAGGGAGCAGTAACAGTGGCCCCTCTCCCCCATCCCATAGTTACTGCTGACTTTGCGCATTTTGTACCCTGCAAGGCCTGCCTGTTCGCACATATCTGCTGTTGCTGATGGGCGATTTGTGTGTTCTACATATGTGAGGGTATAGTATATTCAGTATTTAATGTAATCTTGCTGTGTAGTTTAGCTGTACTCTTATTCACAGCTGATTTTATTTTTACCCATGTGGTATACTGTATTGTTTTCCCCTCTGTAATTGCATTGTTCACAGTGCCTTTGTTTATGTTGCATGCCCTTATTTTCTTTATTCCCCACCCCCACCATTTGCACCAAGAAATGAGTCATGCCTCAGTGTGCTTTGCCCGTTACCAGTTTCATGCCATGAGAGGGTGTACATTATAGAATTTTAATGCATGCCCCAGGGGTGTAGTAAGACATGAGGCTGAAGGCTGAGTGTTCTTATACGCCAGGGAAGTGTTCTTATACCCCTGGGAAGTGTATTAAAATCCTATGATGCACACCCTGGAGGGGCTTATGACACTTGTAATATGTCTCTAAGTAGTTTTTTGGGGAGAGGAAAATGAGATTTGGCACTAGACTGTGTCTTTAGAGAGATTTAATGCAGTCAGGTGATGTCTCTCAGCCAATGAAATTTCTCAATTTTCTTTTTTTTTTTTTTTTTTCCTTGCCATTTCACAATTCGCAAATAAAGTAGATCTGGGAAGTGAGGACACTGAATTCTTGTTGGAGGTTGGATAGCAGGCTTAGACAATTAGGAATGGTTCTTGGAACATCAGTGAGGAGATAAGATTACTTTCAGAAAACGGTAACTGATCTTGACGGCTATAATAGGGAATAGAGCAGTAGAAGATTTGAGGAATGGGGAACTAATCTTGAAGATGTAATTGGGTGGGGAGCTGTAAAATGGAGGTGGGCATTAGGGGTGCAGAAGAGAATGAGCTTCCCTCTTTAGTAAGACTTGACCAGCAGTGGAGACAAACGGCAGAGCAAACAAATGGTAAGTTACTGTAAGGGGATTTTTTTAGCGGTACATGCATTTTCTTTAAAAACTAAACAAAAAATAGTTCAACCATTTTCAGCAAGTCTGTGACTTAAAGTGCAACATCCATCTGAAATTTGATAGTATTTCTGTACGAATTCCATCAGGTCGCTGTAGGGATAAATTTCTTGGCGTTTTCCTTTCTGGCCCTTTTGAGTCCAACTTTAGCAACCCAGATAGACTTCGGCTGGTTATATGTAGTATAGGTGCTTGCAAGGCCTCTGGTTTTCCGATTTTACAGGAAAATGTGGTAAAATTCCAGAATATGGGCTGCCTACACACTGGTAAAAACACAGAATTTCACGGAATCTGGCATTTTATACCAGATCAGTAAATCTACACAACTTCTGTTTTTCTCCCAGTTGCTTCCTGTACTATTTTCAATTTGCTTCATTTAATGCTCTGTATACTGAGCCTTCTTTTCATTCTGATTATTTATATACATACTAAAGGGATGTCTGTAGCATCCCAGTGAAATCTGCAAATTAGATTAAAGTCCCTGGTGCTATTCCCAGAATTTCAAGTCTTTGAAAACAGAACTTCATTTCTTTTAATCATTGTAAATCCATGGCATTCATCATCAGATATCCCTCAGTCTCATTCTGCGCCCATAAAGATGGCATGGCTGGCGCCTTCCATGAACCTCTTTTTTTTATTGATTTATTTATTTTTTAATCAAGTTTTTATCCTCCTAGGTTGACTGGACAGCTGTTTGTCCAGGTGCCATCAGCCGGCCTGCTGCTGCTCTCTTGCTGGGTGTGTGTGTGTGTGTGTGTGTGTGTGTGTGTGTGTGTGTGTGTGTGTGTGTTTCATACGCAGATTTCCTCCTACAGTGGGTCCTGGGGGGAAGGCCATGCCCCACCCCACTGTGACACTCATCCAGAAGTCCCCTCCTTACCCAGCAGAGTGGCAGGTGGGCTGTTGCACCTCAGGCAGGGCTTCATGTAGCCTGGTCCCCTTCTGTTCTCTGGAACTGCGGCCTTCTTCCACCCACCTCAGTGTCCATCTGGTTCCCTGTAGCATCAGCGCTACCACCTGGCCTCCAACTGGTGACATCCAAGAGCCCAGAAGGTGAACCACTCCTACCCAGGAAAGGAGAGCTTCCTGTCAGCCGCTCCTTCTGTCTCCCAGCCCTCTATCCACACTGCAACACGAACTTGTTCCCGAACTTGTGTCACCGGCGTGACGTGCGGTAAGGCGCTTTACAGTGCGTCAGCCCTCTGTGCCACCTAGTCGGCCCCTTTGAACCTCTATCTTTGCAGGACGTCACTCCTGGTGCCAGCTGGTAGTAGGGCTGACTGTACTGTATCATTTTTATGAAGAACCTTCATCTCCTGTCGTGTGTGTCTCTTTCGTCTTCATTCGTCCTCTCTCTAGTCACGATCATGCTAGGTGAGAATGTTTTTTGCATCCATTTTTCTTGACAGTTCAGGGTTAGTCTACCCTTAGAATGTCTTCATCTCCCCCAATATTGTCTCTTCCAGAGGTTTTTGGTGCTATTGGCTCTACATTTTCAGTGCCTCAAGCCCTCTTTCAATAAGACTATTAATGCTGAATGAGTTTTTAATTTATGATTTGTTATAATTTTTATACTTGTTCATTCAGTGTGTTGATTTTTCTTGTATTTATTATTCTATCTCTCCCCCCACACACACACACACACACACACAGACATGCCAGACAGCTCCTACTGTCAGTTGTGGGCATCCCTTATTGCCAGTCCATTTTCGGCCAAGGGGTGTATGCCAGGATGGGGGGGGGGCTTGTGGTATTGAAGAAAGCAGACTGGTTTTAGTATGCTAAGGGGAAATAAGCTGGCATAGTGGCTAGACAGGACAGCGGAGAGAGAGAGGGAGAGACAGTGGCCGCCTTTTGAAGGGAAAGTTTGATTTCACAAATTTAGAAGCAGCAGTCCCTGAAAGGTCTCTCTGTACTGAACTTACATCACTCGGTAAATAAATATTTTTTGATAAATAGCTCTTTTCTCTGCAGCTTTGGAATCTTAACTTGAGCGCAGGCCTCTGGAGCTGCATTTACCATGGCGGGGGTCGAAGCCAGTTTCATTTGCCTATTTGGGGACATCTTGTCAGCAGACACTTCCTGACTGATCTCACAGTTTATATTTCTTTCCTAGAGCCTTGTCCTTTTTAATTTTTTTCCCTTCCAGTTTAGGAAGGACCTCCCTGCTCCATTTGTGTTAGCATTCCTCTGGGTAATTAGCAACAGCAGAGTCCAGACCTGAAGATCCTGTGCAGCAAGGCAAAAACATAGGCCCTTTTACAAACCCCAAGAATAAAAAGAAAAGTCTGAGTAGGTCTGTCTTGTACAGATCAAAGCCCCAACTGTGCTCTATGGCACTTGTGTGGGCTTCTTTAAGTAATGTTGAAATCAATCAAGGGTGACTGCAACTGCCCGCCCACTATTCCTCCCTTCCTCAGGGTTGGGAAAGTGCCTGGAAGCAGTAAGTCCAGGACAGTATACAAAGGGACAGGCATTGCATAGCTGATGGCCAGAATTTACAGATCTAGCAGGGCATGTCAGGCTGAAGGTGAGCCTGGCTACCTACTAGGTGAATAAAGATTAAATTAACAAACAGAATAAAAAGTAATGTTAAAATCCGGATCCGATCTGGATAATGAACAATCAAAGAAGGAACATGGTAACCTGGCTTGGGAGTTGGGGGACTGTTTTATGCAGCACACTCACTCCTGGACACTGATTGTAGTTTTGTGAAACTCTTCAATATATCCAGCTGAAATGGGGGGGGGGGCAGCTGAGCCACAGCACCTGCAGGGACTACCACAGGTATGCACTCCTCCATAAGTGTATCCACTCCCGAGACTAGGTAATACCTTACATCTTTCTCTACCCCTGTCCCTTACCCTGTTCTCTAAGAATTAACTGACTGAAGCAGCTATCTGTATAGTACCTAAATCCCAAAACAAATGGGAACTACAAGCCCCCATTGGTCAGATCCCAAACCTCTCCACTTTGCTGCTGCCTGGGCAGCTCAAAGGTCCATATGGAAGCCATCCCGTCTGCACCTCCTCCTTATTCCTCCCCCCTCCCAGTATTTGTTTTCATGGAATAGGAACGCCTGTCTTCTGTTCCACTCCCTGTAGGTTTTTTTTTTTTTTTTAATATTTTTTTTTATTACAGCCTTTATTTGTACACACGTCAAGATAAGGTACACTGCTTTGAGGTAGATAAGTTAATGAGCAGCGGCCACTCCCTATAGTTCTTGTGTGTGTATAAATGGGCAAACTTCTCAACATCTTTAACTGTTGTCTCCTTATCTGCTGTCTGAGTACTTGGCCCTCACTATTCCCATGAACTCTCTGGCACAGTTAGTTACATGCATTTGTGTATCCTTTTCAGAAACTAGGACCTGAATATCCTATTGTGCAACACAATAAACAAAGCACTTTTTGTACCCCGCCATACCAAGGGACCACCACAGGAGATATTTGGGCCATCCCGCCATCTATTTGATGCAAAGTTAAAATACAGGACCATCCCGTTGTTGCTGCTGCTGACTGTGCCTGGTGACCTGAGTTTGGAAACCAGCTGGATTTGTTGGGGGATGGCCGGAGGAACAATTAATCAATGAATCTTTATTTTACCGGGCAAAACACCACTGAGCGAGCTCATTTGCAAGGTGGACCTGGACAAGTACACATAAAAGTACAACAGAATAGTACAATATATAAGGTAGTTATACAATCTTAGAATAAAATATGGAAGAAAACACAAAACACTGTACAGTACTGGGCAGGGCTATACACAGAGAAATAGGCATAGTGGCTCATGGAGAGAAGGAAAAAAAAAAATAGTCAATACAGTATTATACAATGTAAAAACATCAAGTTCCGAGGAAGCATAAGGGTTAGGAGGGGTGTTAGGGGGATGAGGGAAATAGGGAGATAGAGAGTGATATGGCAGGGAGTCGCAAGACAAGGAGATGGACATCTGGCACATATCTCACTGCCCGCCAGGGTTGAGTGTCCAGAGATCTTCCCTTCTCCTCCGTGGAGGGTGGGTTGTGTGATCTGCTTTGTGATGGTCACTAATGAAGACTAGAAGGCAGCATGTTCAGGGACACTGCTGAAGTGGGGGGGGTGGGACACAGCCGATTCTGGCGCTGATGCGTACGTGTGCCCATGCACGTCATCCATAATGGTGTTCCAAAGGAGGGATTGAAGTGTGGGGGGGGGGGCAGACAGTTGTGGAAATGAAGCCTCATCTGCCCCCATGTCTGATGGGCTCTCTTCCTGTGTCTCTTGAGATTCACCTGTGATGTAGCTAGTGGGATCTGGGTGCAGCTGGCAAGGAGCTGAAGACAGACCGTGCTGCGAGGGGCAAGCCAAGGAGGTAATGCAAGGGTCTGTTGTGAGTATCCCATGAGTGCCTGAAGATCCAGGTAGGAATAAACTCAGCAGGATGGAAAGGTGACTATGTAGCTGTGGTCAGAAAGGTCCTAGCTATGCTGGGGGGGGGGGATAGAGTTCAAAACTAAATTTAAAGCATAGAAATAGCAGTTTGTCTTTTTTATAAAATGGGCTGGGAGTTTTCTGCATCCTTATCAGGGCATATTGTGCCAACCGGTACTTCTTCAGTCAACCAGGATGCATTGCAGCCAAAGACCCATGCCTGCCACAGCGTTTTTCTGTTCACTTCTAGCTGATGCTTAGGGAGACTGTCCAGTCGGTAACCTGCCCCCAGCCCAACTGCACACATGCTGCAGTCCTGGCTACCTCTGTATGTAATAAAATAGGAATACAGCCCCAATATTGTACGACCACAAAAGTTGGAGTGAGCAGCATGATTATTGAAATAGGAGTAGTGGATCTCTTATACAGCCTCGCTGCAGCACTGAGCTTGGAAAAGCGCTAACTACGGCAGCTGATATGGGACACGCTCACTGCTGTTAGCTGGCTCTGAAACTAGGTGGGCAGTCATCAGAAACACTGACAAAGTAAGAAATGTGAAAAAAAGTGTAAAAGAAGCATATTGTGGAGATTTTCTGTGTGTGTGTGTGTGTGTGTGTGTGTGTGTGTGTGTGTGTGTACGTACGTGGGGGGGGAGCAGGCATGCTTGCTCAAATCTAACTGAAGCTGAGAATCGGAAAACCGGAGCACAAAACACAGCCAAACTAAGAAACAAACATCAAAATAAAATCGACAGATCGCTAGACAGACAGAAAGCATATTGTGAGGGGTGTGTGTATGTGTCTGGTATGATTGCCCGACAGCCATCTGACTGATGCATATTTTCCCAACTCCCATTTCCCGACTTCTATCTGCCCAAGTGGTACACTTTACTGACACATTATTTCCCGACTGTGACTCCGGCTCAGGATACTGCATGTGGTTATACCCAGAAAGGGCCACTGGAGGGGGGTGAGTTCTTCCAGGAGTGTCCCATGGTGGCAGACTGAGGACACAGAGGCTGACAGCAGGTAGTCCAAGGCAGGGTCCGTGACTTATGAACAAATTGAGATCCCTCAGTATGCACGCTAGGGAGAGGCTTGTGGTAGCTTTTGCTAACACAACTCTCCTCCATAGGTTAAATATCTGCTGGTCAAAAAGCGAGGGCAGGGTGCAAAGTACCAAGTGCCAAACTACCGTGGCACCTCCGTTTGCCTCCCGCCATTAACTTGATCCTCTTAGTTGTTTTGTTGTGCTTTGCACAGCTGTACAGCTACAGTATATAACTACTCGATTATAGCTAATGCTATTGCTGTGGCTATTAACCCAGACTGTGAGTTTTAAGCTGTGTGCTGCTTGGTGCTTGTGCCATCGTAGAAGATACCAATGTGATCTCAGGGTTTTAAATAATTGATTAGCAGTTTTTTTTCCTTGGGACTATGCTAACTGTATAGAAAGTATTTATACAGATTTTCTAGAAGTGCTGTGTTTGTTAAACACAGTGAGGCAAGAGCTATGCATTTTCACAAAGATTTAGCACTTTTATGAGCAAAACGCTAATCAATTTTTAGAGTTAAATAAATCCCTGGATCTAGTGGTAATGCTACACATGTAATTCACTTTTAAAATTCAAACAACCTATTGCACCCATTCAGACAGCATGATTCAGTGGTGGTGTCGACTGCGTGCACTGCACCACAGCATTTGTGGAGGTGAGAGAGACCAGTAATCTAGTGAACTGGACACCACTAGAGGAAAGGTGTTTCCTTAGACAGAAGCCAGGGTATTTTAAAGGTATGGAGTAGGGCTGAGCAGCTCAGCTGTAGCCTATAGTGGTAGGAGACCTGCATCAGCACTGGAGGAAGAGATAGCAAGTGCTGTACCTTGTAATGTTGGGATTTTGGTAGTCGGACGCATTCCTGTCAGGCAAGCGTACCTGATGGGAACTTGATGCCGGGGGGAAAAAAATTGTCGGGAACACGTGTGTCGGGCAATCGTACTGATCCCTGTGGGAAGAGGGGGAGACAGACAAACACCACCACCCTATGGTGACTGTTAAACATCTCCATTCCAGTTCAATGCCAAGAACTACCTTTTGTTTGTTTTTCTACGATATGATCATAAACCACACCATGTCGTGTCTTTTCCTTACTTATCCTGAGTGTGTCCCAGCAAAAAGATATGATGAAGGCCTCTCTACATATGTAAATGAGCAAGTATATACATTCTATATCACATTTATATCTGTGGCTATATATCTTGGAAAGCCATTAACAACCGTGATCAAACCTGTCCTAGAGAAGTGCATTGATATCACTCGACCGTATCACACGTATGAGTGCTAACCGAACATTTTTGGCTGTATCTTGAGAATCATTTGTCAAGTTGTGATCGAATGTAGTATACGCATCTGTTAGTAACACTTCTTGAGGAATTTAAATTTTCAGCCGCGGCATCCCAACTCTGCCTGATGCATCATACGGTGTGCTATATCTTGAGATCGACTTGCTCAATTGTGACCAGACTTGTTGTAAACCTTCGTTATTGACGCATCTTGAGTTTATAACAATCTTTGACATGACATAATTACTCTTGGAGTTGTGTTGTATGATGTGCTGTCACATGGGCCAGGGATTTCCACTGTGTTTTCCCCAAGCTCCCTGGCCTGTCTTGCTCGATGCCTAGTCTTCTGCTCCTGCTTCGCACTTTGCTTTACTCTGCTACACCCTGTTGGGGCAAGTGTCCCCTACCTGGTTTGCAGCCTCGAGCTGTTCTTCTCAAGTCCCCTCCCTCTTGGTACAACTCCCTGCTAATGCCCCCCCCCTTTTTGCTGCTAACGTACCACTACTCTATGTCCCTTGTGTACACCAACTGGGTACCCCCACCCTGCCTGCCCAGCTGCTGTATGATGTTATTTCTTGTCTGTTCCCTGTTGATTGCCGTACTTTGACTCTGTATTGCTTAACCTGTACCCAACTGTCCATTGTGACTGATGTGCATTGACTCTGTACTGTTATTTGCCTGTACCTGTGCCTTGACTCTGTACTGTTATTTGCCTTGACTCTGTATTGTTATTGCCTGTACCTTGTAATTCTCCTGGGTTGCACCTGAAAATAGGCACCTGTCTGTCTAGTGTGCTTACCTGGTAAACAAAAGCTAAATAAATTAAATAAAAACACTTACCTGGCTTGAGAACCACTCCTGCAGTTGTGATCCAACTTGGTATAGGCTAGTGGTTATAATACCTGTCAACCTACTGCTAACTACTCGCTCATGTCTGGTACACCTTCTTATAAACATGCTTCCTTGTCATATATTACTAACTTACCGTAATTGACCTATTATTGTAGCCAACAGTAAGGGCACAGTGAAATGGTTTAACATCAAGGAGTTGCCTATGCAAGCCTGTATCAACACTGAGTGTCCTGAAGGCTTTTGTAAAGTGCTTTGCCAGTGAGTGTGCTGTATAATACTGTTTCTGCCTCAGCTAGAGGTTGTTACATTTCGTGTTAGGATTACACCCCCACCCCTTGCAAAAAAACAAACATTTTTGTTACATTGCAGTTGTTGCAAGACACAGTTGGGTATCTCTTGGGTTGTAGAAGGCGGGCTGCTAGTTTTTCCCTGGGTGCTGTAGAATGGTGATGTTGATTATTCCTTGGAAGCTGAGATGGGTATTTTGGTTGTCTCTTGTGGGATTATATATTTCAAGTGTGTTTTAAAGAAAAGAGGCAGGTGAAAGTTAGCACTGAAAGGATAATGAAGAATGGTGAGAGGGGTGGAGAATGACGCAAGAAGGCCAAATGTTTTAAATGAGCACTTCAGTGTGGTGTTTATGGTGGAGGTTTCAAGCTCAGCACCCGACAGCACGATAACATTTTTGAAGGATCAGAGGGACAGAACCTGGATATAGGCAGAATACCCTTGAACAGGGCATGCAAAGGATTACAGCATCTAAAATGAAAGAAATCTCCAGGGCCAGGTGAGATCCACCACTGGGTACTTATGGAAATGTGATATGCACTGACAGCACCCCTGACAGACCTCTGAGTTCTTGTCAATAGGTCTACTCAATTAAACTTTTCGAAAGACAGTGTAGGGGAAATATTTTACAAGCCTCCTGTCTGTAATGGGAACTGTACCTAATCTTCTCTAAACTTCTCCACCTGCTTGCCTATACTCTCCTGGTGTGTATGATCGGCGTCTAGGGCTATGAGTCTGCACACAGCCAATTGTCTGTAGTCTGCACTTATGTACTAATTGTCTGTACTGCGATTATATTGCATGCTTTATTTAGTGATTCGGAAAAGACCTTTGCGCACAAGCTCTTTTACAAAGGTTCCACGTCATAGATTGCAAAACAAAGTACAGTAGGAGAATGCAAAAGTAAATTACAATGAACGATGCAGCTTGGATTCAAAACTTACAGAATAACTCAAAACATAGGTACAAGTTAAAATAACAGGAAAAACATTTTATGAGGGTGGGGTGGGGAATAAGCAGCCACAAAGTGCCTTATCAGTGGTTCAGAGGGACGGGGATAGCTGGCAGTGGGGTGAAGAAAGGAGGTACGTGAGAGAGGTAGGTACTGCAGTGGAGGTGAAGGGTGGGGGAAGAAGGGTGAAAAGGTATAGGGAGTATGGGGGGTGAGGGGAGGCTGAGCGGAGAAGACATACTAGAGTGAATGGTGGGGTGTGAGGAGGCATGGTCAGACAGCCTGCATTAGTAGTAAGTGTTGGGGAAACTCACGGAACTGGGAGTTGGGGGAGGGGGGGAAGGTGGGGTGGCGGGTGCCGAAGGAGCATGACACAAACTGATTGCTGAGGCATGTCATGAGAAGGGACGGAGGAAGGGGGTACCTGAGTCCTGCCTAGTGCTTGCTGGGGGGCAGAGAGAGCAGGTGTGGCTGGACTTGGGGGCAGGTGCACTTAGAGAGTGTTATTAGGTGCTGTTTGGGGTCAGTTTTGAATTGGGCCAGAAAATTGGTGGCCAAGAGGTGCCCGGGGAGTTCATTCATCCACAGGGGGGGCCCGGTAGGCAAATGCACATTGCCCAAGTGAGGTGCGATGGAAGGGGATAGCCAAGGCCCCTCTAGTCCTCCCTCTGGTGACCTGTAACGAGTTGGCTGCCTTGATCAAATTGCCGACACAAGGTGGTGTTTTTCCCAATAGAGCCTTCTTCCCTAGGATGGATGGAGGATGGAGGATGGAGGGTGGCTCATGTAGTGCCTATCCACAAGGGGGGGGGGTCTACAGAGGAGATGGGGAGTTATAGGCCTGTCAGCCTAACATCTGTGGTAGGCAAAGTAATGGAGGGCTTTATCAAGGAGAGGCTTGGGAGGCAGCTGGAAAAGTTAGGGCACCAAGATGATGGGGTATGCCTTCGTCCCGGGGAGATCGTGTCAGTCCAGCCTCGTAGAGTTTTATGACTGGGTGATAGGGGCCCTGGACAGACATAGGCTGGTGGACATCCTATACCTAGATTTCAGCAAGGAGTTTGATTCGTTACCCCATAATGGGCTGATAGCAAAGCTGGGGGAGATGGAGGTGGGAGGACAGGTGCTCAAGTGGGTGGAAAATTGGCTTTTGGGGCGAATACAGAGGGTAATGGTCAGTGGGATAGTCTCGTCCCCCAGGAAGATAATCAGTGGGGTCCCCCAAGGTTCAGTATTGGGGCCACTCCTGTTCAGTGCCTATGTCTCTGATATAGGTAGGGGGGTTAGGAGTAGGCTGAGTCTCTTTGTGGATGACTCCAAACTGGGAGCCCTGGTGGATTGGGAAGAAGCAAGAGAGAGAGACAGTCCAGGGGGACCTGGATACCCTGGAGGGGTGATCAAGGAGGGGGGGGATTGAAGTTTAGTGCTGGGAAATGTAAGGTACTTCATTTGGGGTCCAGAAACCCCCAGGCCATATATACAGTATACCCGGGAGAGTCGCACTGCAAGCCACATTGGGTGAGAGGGATCTAGGGGGGGTGGTGGTAGATGTTAAAATGAATCACTCTGAAAATTGTAGAAGAACCATAGCCAAAGCAAACAGGATATTGGGCTGCATAGCCAGGGGAATTATGTCCAGGAGGAGGGAGGTGATCTTCCCTCTATATAATGCCTTGGTCAGGCTGCAACTTGAGTACTGTGTACAATTCTGGAGATCTCATCTGAAGAAGGACATAGCACTGCTGGAGAGGGTCTAGAGGAGAGCGACCAGGATGATTCAGGGCATGGGGGGAGGCCCTATGAGGAGAGACTGGAAGAGCTTGGGCTTTACACACTGGAGGACAGAAGAGAAGAGACAGGGGAGACCGGATAGGGGTCTTCAGGTACATAAAAGGAATAACCAAGAGTGGAATCAAGAAGCTGTTCAGACTAAAGAAAGGGGAAACAACCAGGGGGCATGAGTGGAAGCTGGAGGGGGGCAAATTGTGCTGCCCAGGAGGCTGGTGGAGGAGGGCACGGTGGAGGGCTTCAAGAAGGGGCGGGACAGGTACAAGAGGAAACTGAGGCCAAAGAAGACCCTCTTGGGGGCTGGGGGCTGGGAAAGTGAGCACTCACTAGGTGGCTGGCTACTGAGCAGACATGACAAACCATTAGGCCTATTCTGCTGGCTTTTAGTATGTTAGGATGCAAGTCTGGAATTTGACCCCGTTTCTTAATGACAGCCAGTTTGCACGTTCGTACAGAGTACAGGTGTGAGTGCCATGCTCAGCATCTGGGGTGAGTCTGCAGGCTTTGTTGAGTGCAGTCTGAACCCTCTTGAGTGCTGTATCCATTGCTGCCCTGTAGACCACTAATCCATAGTCAGTAGTAGATATAATGGAACTGTGGACTGAGAGGCGGAGGGCCCCCAGAGAGAGGTATTGCCTGTGCCTGTACAGGACACCAATCTTAGCACTGACTGTCTTGACCAGAGAGTCCAATATGGTGTGCTAACATACTAACATACTAAAAGCCAGCAGAATAGGCCTGTCGGTCTTTCGTGTCTGCTCTGTTATCCAGCCCCTAATGTGCGCTCGCTCCCCCTCCTTGTCACCGTGAGGGTCAGTCTTGGCTTCAGTACCCCCATGCATCTGTCCCACCCCCTCTTGAATCCCTCCACAGTGTCTTGCTCAACTAGACTCCCGGGCAAAGCATTCCATGGCTCCACCACACTGTCTGTGAAGTAATGCCTTCTACATTCTCCCCTATAGGTTCCTCTCTCCAGTTTCCATTGATGCCCTCTGGTTGTGCCCCTTTGCTTTAGCCTGAACATTTCTTTGGCTCTACCACTTGTTAATCCCCTTCACATATTTGAAAACCTCAATCATGTCCCCCCTATCTCTCCTCTCCTCCAGTGAATATAGCCCAAGGGCTTCCAGGCTGGCCTCATAGGTCCTATCCCCCATGCTCCATGTCATCCTGGTTGCCCTCCTCTGGACCCTCTCCAACATGAGGATATCCTCTATTATGACCCCCAGATACTTGAACAAGTGGACTTGTTCCAGCGGCTCACTGCATGAGTTGGAGATGATGAGGGGATGGTGCTTATTTTTGTTGTGGGGGCTGGACATAAGCATGACCTTGGTCTTCTTGTAGTTTAGTAGCAACTTATGACTACAGAACCAGTCCTCGAGTTTGGAGAAGGAGTTCTGCAGCTCAAATTGTAAGGCAGCCTGAGACAAGCTGCTGCTCAGGAGCACAGTGCATCGCCTGCATACAGTATGAGTTTGGTGTCGCAGGCTGTGGGTTACCAAGAAGAGGTTGAAGAGTAGGGGCCCCAGTATTGATCCCTGGGGCACCCCTAATGATACCTGTCTTGCGCTGGATACTGTTTGCCCAATTTTGACACATTGATTTCTCTGTATCAGGTAGTCTTGGAACCAGCAAAGAGCATTGGGCACCACACCCATGTTTTGCAGTTGGGTTAGTAACAGGGGGTGGCTGACTATATCGAAGGCTTTGACGCTTTGTATGCTCGTATCAACCTTACTGTTTGTTCACCTGTGTTGCAATTGACATCTGTAATTTGTACTGTCTCCCAATGAATGGGATGGCTAGTCTAGTCCATGAATGTATGAAACACTCCAATGATATTTGTACATAATTATCTGTATCTGTACTGTTTTCTTATGCTAGGAACATTTGGTTCCCTGGGTTGCCCCTGAAAAACTGACCTGACTGTCTCAGAGGGCCAATGTGGTCATCAAAATTTAAGTAAAATAAATAAGTAAGGTGTGGTACAGATGGCCTGGAAGGTGGCAAATGTAATCCCCCTACCCAAAAGTGATGACAGTGAAGATGCTGGGGATTACAGACCAATGAGTGTGACATCTGTTTTGGGTTAGATACTGGAGACCTTAATCAGGGAGCAGATTGTTGAATTGCTAGAGGAAGGTGGGCTGATCAAAGTCTAATTATTCATGGCCACAGTGAGGCTCCTGATTTGCTACTGGATCAGTTGTTAATGTCTTAGACAAGACCGATTCAGCTGTAAACTGACACCGTGTGGCATGTATGGCTCACGCCACTCAACGGAAAGTCTAAAACCAAAATAAAACTTACAAAACAAAAAATTAGTTTTTATTGCGATTAGACAACCTTGATTCCAGTCATTTCCTTGAACTAATGACCGGTGCCTAAGGCCACCCATCCCTCCCCCCAACCAGTCATTAATCCCTTGGAAATGATCGTCTTCTCATTTGTTATTGCTTAAAACCAGTGTGGGTTAATGAGGGGCGGATGAACTTGATAGACTTGTTCTACTCCGTGACATAGTTGGTTGACAAGGGTCAGGCAGTTGATGTCCTATATCTAGATTTCAGTAGCCTTCAACTTGGTGTCACATGGGAGACTAGTAAAGAAGGGGGGGTAACCTGGGGTTAGGGGAGGGACTCGCTAGATGGATTGGAAACTAGTTGTCAGGAAGAATACAGAGGGAAGTCCTCACTTTCAAGTTCTCCGGAGTGTAGAACATGACCAGTGAGGTGTCTTTGGGATGGGTCTTGGGTCTGTACTTTTCATTACTGTATGCACATTAATGAAATTGGGGTCGGGCTTTAGAGGAAATGGAGGTTATTTGCAGATGATTCAAAAATTCTGTGGGAGAGTGAATAATGATGAAGGGATGGACACCGTGAAGACGGATGTGGACAGGTGAGGTGGACAAGTGAGGTGGACAGGTGAGAGAAGTGATCTGGCATTTGGCAACTGAAATTTGATGCCAAGAAGTGAGCGTTGTGCTCTTTGGGCACAAGAATACACAGATGGAGAACAGGATAAATGGGATAAAAGTGGTGCACTCAAGAAAGGAAAGGGTCTTGGGGAATAATTCATCTGAAATTCTCCACTCACTGTAGCAAAAGTGTTTGGGAATAGCACAGATGCTGGATTGTACAAGCAAGAGTTTTTCCAGTAACAGTAAAGAAGTAAATCTTCTGCTGTGGTGGCCAGTGATTAGACTGCACCTGGAGTACTGTGTGCAGTTTTGGAGATCACATCTATAAAACAAAATAAGTTGGTGATAATATAGCAGATGGTGGCAGAAATGATCCAAGGCATGCAGGGTAGGACTTGGGAGGAAGGATTGAAGGACCTCTATATGTACTCCTTTCAGGACAATGAGGAAAGATTGAAGTATGTACTCACTTGAGGGCAGGAAGGAGAGTGGGATGAAGTAGAGACATGCAAACACATTCAGTGTCTGTAATTGGGTAAATTAACATACTAAAATGCCAGCAGAATAGGCCTAACGGCCTTTCACGTCTGCTCATTTGTTCAGCCCCCACCCTGGGAGCTGACCCTGCTGCCCCCCTCGCCCTCTCTGGCTTCTCCCTTCCCAATCCTGGATATTCTCACTGCACTGGATTTTGCTTCCAGAACCCTTCCCCTGTACCTGTCCCACCCCCTTTTGAACCCCTCCACCGTCTCTGCCTCCACCAGCCCCCCGGGCAGCGCATTCCATGGCTCTACAACCCTCTCAGTGAAGTAGCACCTCCTCCTTTCTCCCCTGAATCTCCCTCTCTCCAGGTTCCACCCATGCCCTCTTGTTGCCCCCCCCCTTCCTTCGAAGCACCCTGACTGCTCCTCTTCTATTTACCCCCTTCATGTACCTGAAGACCTCTATCATGTCCCCCGGTCCCTTCTCTCTTCCAATGTGTACATATTTAGCTCTTTAAGCCTCTCCCCATAGGTCCTATCCCCCAAGCCCCAAATCATTTTGGTTGCCCTCCTCTGGACCCTCTCCAGGAGTTCAATATCCCTCTTTAAGTATGGCGTCCAAAACTGCTCGCAGTACTCGAGCTGCGGCCTCACCAAGCGGTTATACAGAGGGAGTATCACTTCCCTCCTTCTGGAGATGATCCCACTAGCGATGCATCCCAGCATCCTGTTGGCCTTGGCCGCTGCCCTCCTACAAGTCTGAGTTGTTCGTCTTGACATCTGCCACCACCCCCAGGTCCCTCTCAGCCATTGACACTTGCAGCATTCTCTCCCCCCCCCCCCCAGGGTGTACACTTGGCCGGGGTTTCTGGCTCCCAGGTGTAGTACCTTGCATTTCCCTGCATTGAACCTCAGCTTCCACTTTCTAGACCACCTTTCCAGAGCCTCCAGGTCCCCCTGTAGGGCCATCCTCCCCATCCACCACAGCCCCCAGTTTTGAGTCATCCGCAAAGAGACTCATCTCATTCTTGAACTGCTCAAAATTGGAAGTTCAACCATCAGGTTTAAAATCATAATTTGTTACTTTTGATATTTAACCTATATAATACATAAAAAGAGTCCATCAGGGGTCACAATCTCAGACTGACAGGGAAACTGCTCAAGAACTACTTTAGGAAACATTTTTTCACAGAAAGGGCGGTGGACAAGTGTAATAGCCTGCCCTGCGCTGTGGTCAGTGCAGAGGCTGTAAATGGTTTCAAGGAAAGGTGGGATATATTTAAGGGAATCATCCACAAAACAACCATCAGAGAGAAAGTAGCAGGGCCCCTGCTTTTTTACTTCTGTACACATTTTTGTAAAACCTAGTTTATTCATCTGTTGCAGTTAACTAGTGGACTGTGTTTTTTTTTTTTTTTTATCTATTTCCAAGCTTACAACACATTTTGCTGGTAACCCTTTAAAGTATACCTGCACAAATCTTAAAGGAGTTTCTGACCTCACAGCACACTCATCGATGACATCACACTGCTTTCCATGGTGATAAATGATGATGCTACAAATGGGCTTTTGAAATCCTGTTTTGACAGCCAGCACTCAGCGAGTGTGCTTCTGTGAAAGCTACTGCTAAGGCCCCGCCGCCCCAAGAAATAGTTAATTTCGTGGAAAGCTATTCTAACTGTTGGCTCTGCCAGTCTGGGCTAGGTTCCAGTCCCATTTCAGAGCAGAGTTTGATGATGGGTTCCTTCGAACTAACAGCAAAAAATAGCCTCTTTTGAGCTATTATTACAGACTGCTGTTCTGTAATTTGGGAAGTAGATTGCCATCGTCTAGAATTTTCAAAAGAAGGTCTGAAGGCACAGTCCTTCTTATTTGGGACAAAATAAAAAAAAAAAAACAGTGAAAGAAACCACTATTTGAGTTCTCCGAAGTTGAAAAAAACATGGCTCCCAAATATTAAGCATAAATTTTGGGTGTGCCCAATGGATTTGAGTTTAAACAGAGGTGTGTGTGTGTGTGTGTTTTTTCTTTTTTTTTTTTTTTTAATAGAGGTTTTTCTACCATGGGGGAGCCCCAGTTTGCTTCCCCGACTGGCGACTACCTCCCCCACTACTTTCTGGCCATGAGAGTCCTCATGGATTACCCCAAGTGGATGGGCTGCCCCCACTTGGCGATCACATCCAAATTCGGCCTTGCCTGTGTAGGTATTTTGGGTCAGAGCGAGCAGACTGGGCATGATATAGCCTGCTTCCTTTTTCTGTTTTTTACCCCAACCAGGTGGCGAACAAGGATGCAGTTGTGCATGACCGTGGAGGTGCACATATATATCAGGTGCCAGCTGCTGACTGTCCCCTTTGTCATAACTGCTGCCCTACCACAATGCACCCACATGGTGGCAGTGTAGAAGCGATGTGCTTGGTCCTCCCTTTCTGGTGGAGGACAGAAGTTTGTAAGACGCTCAGCCCCCCCCCCACCCAGCCAGCCCTCACATGGCTCAAGTCCCCTTTTAAACCAAGGTCCCCAGAATGGCAGCCAGTAGTTCTACCAGCAAGCCACGTTTTAAGTGGCACTGTCTTACATTCAGAAGTGAAGCTTGGCCTCCCTTATACTAATTGGGACATAGATTGCCTGCGTGATGCAGAATTTGAATCTGTGTCAGGGCTCTCGGGGAAGGAGGTACCAGTGTCCTTTATACACATTTTGTATGTCGGGAAGCTCAGGATTTTTTTTTCGAAGTCCCCGAGCGGCTTAGCCACCAAGCCATGAGAGTCACGTTAAGAGAGCTGCGTGCTGTAATATTCTGTAGAGTCTCGGCGCACTCCATTAGTTTCTATTGGGGCATCTTAAACTACATTATTTATGTTTCAGAGGTGAATTCAAACAAATTATGGCCACTGCTCAATTAACAAGGGCTTTGTTGGTTGAGCGGTGGCCTGAATTGTTTGTAATCACCCTCTGCAATATAAAATTGTAGTTTAAAATGCCCCAATAGAAACTAATGGAGCACGCCACCGCACTCTACAGAATATTACAGTACAAGCAGTGCTGGTGTGGGGTGCGTGCTCATGTATTTGAGTGGGGACCCCTGGAAATTTTCCAGGGACTCCTACTTTTGGACTGTGGCCCCCCTTTTTTTTTTTTTTTTTTTTTAGAGCCACTCCAGACCCCCAAACAAAAAATCCTACTGAGAACCCTGCTGTGTTTTATGTTTGTGAAAAAGATTTTGCAAAACAAGTCCCTTTGCCTTTTTTGGGACTTTGCTCCGTAATGGAGAGTGCTACTCCATCAGTGGTACTGAGAGCCTCATTCAGTCATCCACTAAGCAACACTGGCTTTTCTTGTATGTTTGAAAGTTTTGTTTTTTTGTTTGTTTAGTCTTTGTTTTCTATATATTTTTTCCAAGGTGTTTATATATTCTTCCAAGTTTTCACCCTGCCCCTCCCCCCACCCCAAAGATTGGGATTACCACAACTGCACCCTTCCTCCACATGAGAGGGTGAGCAAGCAGTTATCTTCACCACAACAAACATGCCATCCTGTGACTGGCCAGCAGGGGGATATGAATAGTGGAGGGTACTTCTCCTCTACGACACGTGGAACAGGTAGAACATGAAACAACGTCAGGCTGTCTTGTATAGTCCAGTGCAGTAACTTTAAGCAGCCAGAATTGATTCCTAAGAAACCGTTCTTTTGTCAGAGTACTACTAGAGAGTTGGGCCCCAGGAGTAGACCTAGGTTTCAAAGTGCTGGTTTGGGGCAGCCCGAGTAGGAGGTTCGGGCGGGGCCAACTAATGAGCTGTGGGGGTAAAGGGAGGTGGGGGACAGGGAGGAGAGGGAGATAGGGGCAGGAGGTAGAGAGGGAACTGGGGAGAAAGTAGGGAAGGGGTAATTTGTGGAAAGGACATAAATTGGTGGGTGGGGGTGGATGGGAGGGGTTGAAAAGAGAAACGGGGAAGGGAGCGGTGGTAGATGGGACAGAAGGGAAGAATACACGAGAGACTTTAAAGTCAGAGGGGGTGGGCTCACAAAGGTTCATGGGGTGCAGCAGGCTTCGGAGGGAGGGAGGGGAGTACAGAAAAGGAGGGTGTTAGAGACCAGGGTATAAATGGAGGGGGTGGTGGGAGATCAGGAGAGAGAGCAAGGGCTGAAAAAGTTAAGGTGGAGGTGGAGGGAAGGGGCTAGGAGCCGCAGACGAACACACTGGCCTGGGCTAGAGTAGCAGGAAGAAGTGTTTTTAAAAGGACCCAGTTTGCTGGCCCGGTGACATTGAGTTGAGGCACTGGATGCCACACCTCGCACTACGCCAGCGACCCAGGTTTGGGATCGAGTCTGGGTCGTTGTGGGTCGGTTGGCGGAGGAAGGATTGAGCGTCCCAACAGATGCTCTCCTCTGGGAAGGGGGGCTTGTTACTGGGCAGCAGTCGCACCTGTAGCGTTGCTGCTGGTGGAAGCATGGGTGGCAGGGCACTACGGCTCCTCAGTAGTCTGGGTGGGGAGGGTGCTGTGGATGCTTGATGCATGCCGTATGTCTGGACGCAAATGCTTCACATTGGCGCCCTCAGGGGTAGGGATAAAAAACAGGAGAAAACCAAAGGCAAAAATCTCCCTGGTAGTGAGCATCATGGCGCTGGGTTCCTGGTACGTCGGGGCTCAGCCGACAAGACTGGAGAAAGGTAGATTCCTCTGGGTTGAGACCAAGGACAAGTTTAAAAAAGAAAAAAAAAAGACTTTGGTTTCCTTCTGTAAGTCTTCACGGAGGGAATTTAGCAGTCCTGGGTCAACAATATTCAAAGGATCGTTGGCCCTGTGTGGTTCTTGGGAAAGGTACATGCATGGTTAGGTCATTCCGACCCCATGTACATCTAGCTGAGTGGGGTTGTTTGAGAAGGTCCCGTACTCCAGGAGGAGTTTGGCCCAGAATAGATTTTTTGGCGAGCAGGCACATATGGTACCGGCAGTCTAGGTTGAGCCATCCAGTTTGAGCATATAGCTTGCATGTATGGGTTAGCCAGTACACTCCCAGTACCAGCCTACATGCTTTGTTGAGGGTAGAGTTGAGTCATTTGAGAGTCGTGGATATTGCAGCACCATACACCACAAGGCCATAGTCGATGACTGACAGCACGGGGCTAGTCATTGCAATTTTTTTAAATCCTCATTAGTAAAGCAGTGTTTGTTACAATAAAGTAATCCCAGTTTTGCAATAGCAGATTTAGCAGTTAGATCTATGTGCTGGGAGTAGGATAGCGTAGTATCTAACGTTAAACCCAAGTATTTGAAGTGGTTTACCATTTCAAGAGGTTGAAATTATTAACAATTTGGAACTGGTGGTACCCATGTTTGTTGTGGGTGGAGGCAAATACCATTGTTTTCATCTTTTTATAATTTAAAATTAACTCTGAGTCAAGGAACCATTTTTCTACTGAGGTGAAATTGGACAGCAACTGGCATTCAAGCACGGAGGGGTCAGAGTGGGACGAGAAGAGCACAGCGTCATCTGCGTAGAGCAGTACTTGGTTGTTTACTGCTTGGGGGAGTTGGTTGAGAAAAAGGCTGAAGAGCAGTGGTCCTAGGATGGATTCTTGGGGTACACCAGTGGTAACAGACAGATTATCAGAGCAGACGTCATTTATTTTTACTTTCTGAACCCTCCCTTGGAGATAGCTCCTGAACCAGGCTACAGATTCCTGGGAGAGGCCAGTGTTGGATAATTGGCAAAGGAGCAACTCATGATTTACTGTATTGAAGGCTTTGGTGAGGTCAGTATAAGGAGCCCCTGATAAAGAGCGTTATGAATGTACCGAGTAAATTCCAAGAGTGCAGTTGTGGTACTATGCTGTTTCCGGAAGCCGTGCTGTTGTCTGCATTGAAGCTGGTATTACATACTAACATACTAAAATGCCAGCAGAATAGGCCTAACGGTCTTTCGTGTCTGCTCGTTTGGTCAGCCCCAACCCTGGGTGCTGACCTTGCTGCCTCCCTCTCCCTCTCTGGCTTCTCCCTTCCCAGTCCCGGATATTCTCGCTGCACTGGTTTTTGCTTCCAGAACCTTTCCCCTGTACCTGTCCCACCCCCTCTTGAACCCCTTCACCGTTTCTGCCTCCACCAGCCCCCTGGGCAGCGCATTCCATGGCTCCACCACCCTCTCAGTGAAGTAGCACCTCCTCCTTTCTCCCCTGAATCTCCCCCCTCCAGTTTCTACCCATGCACTCTAGTTGCCCCCCTCCTTCCTTGAGCACCCTGACTGCTCCTCCCCAATTTACCCCATTCATGTACCTGAAGACCTCTATCATGTCCCCCTGGTCCCTTCTCTCTTCCAATGTGTACATATTTAGCTCGTTAGAGCCTCTCCCTATAGGTCCTATCCCCCAAGCCCCAAATCATTTTGGTTGCCCTCCTCTGGACCCTCTTCAGGAGTTCAATGTCCCTCTTTAAATGCAGCCTTCAAAACTGCACGCAGTACTCAAGGTGCGGCCTCATCAAGCAGTTATACAGAGGAAGTATCAATTCCCTCCTTCTGGAGGAGAGCCCCCTAGCGATGCATCCAAGCATCCTATTGGCCTTTGCCGCTGCCCTCCTACAAGTCTCCCGAGTTGTTCATCTTGACATCCACCACCCCCACCACCACCCCCAGGTCCCTCTCAGCCATAGAGACTTGTAGCATTTCCCCCCTCCAGGGTGTACACTTGGCCCGGGTTTCTGGCTCCCAGGTGCAGTACCTTGCATTTCCCTGCATCGAACCTCAGCTTCCACTTTCTAGACCACCTTTCCAGATTATTGTATTGTGGGGGATAATATCGGAGGCACTCCACACTCCTTACACCTGGGTATTGTGTTCACCTGATAGGTTGCTGATGCACATGTGACTTCAAATGAAGTTCGTCCCCTCTTCCCTGTGATGCTGCTTCCTCTGTATCAGTTTGAATTGTGCATCTGATCAGGTTGCAGTGCATAAAAACAGCTCCCCATTACAATTTGTCAAGATATTCAGATAGTTGATCTGAAACAGCATGTTCCAGCAATTTTGGGGGGGGGGGGGGAGTATTGAGATGGGGCAATAGGTTTTTCAGATCTGTGGGAACTTGCTTGTTAAGAGGGATACATTTTGGATTTTTGTAAGGGGAGTGAGTGTGACATCCAGTGTAAGTTCTAGGAGCTTAAGATCTAGCATATCACTGCTAGTTCTAGATTTACTGAGGACCTTCGTGATATATTTTTGGGCCTCTGCAGGGGTAACAATTTTAAGGTAGAAGGGAGTTGGTGAGTCTGTTTGGGTCATAGTGGTTGAGTTATTGCTTTCACTCAGTGGATAAAGGAGGTCAGGTGGCAGTATAACACTAAGGTCTGTGAAAGCTTATTGAAAGTTTCAGCGATGGTAAATGGGCCCTGGGTAGGAATTCCATTGACAGTTATTAGGGATGGAGGTGATTGGTTAGGTTTACCAGATAGAGACTTGATATTATCTCAGAACCGGCTGCTGTGCCCCCAGGAGTTTTCTGGCTCCTTTTTAAAGTGTTGTCTTTTGGCTTTCCTAATTGCACACATACAGCTGTTCCGGGCAGCCCTATACATCTGGATATCAGTAGCAGAGCCCGAACTTCTAGATTTATACCAAAGTTTATCTTGGTGTTTCATCAAATCAATGAGCTGTGGGGTAATCCATGAGTTTTGGGAGCCCCTAAACTTACGTTTGGTGTAAGGTGCATAAATATCACAGGACTGGTTAAATTGGTGAATAAAGAATTCCAGGGCAGCATCAGCATCATTTGTGGTGTTTAGAAAGCTCCAATCATGGCTGCTTAGATGCGCTTTTAGTGCATTAAGCTTCCTTTTTTTAGTAGCCTCGATGTGATTATTTTGGCAGGTACTTTAGGTGACTTGTTTGACCAGGAAAAGAGGACAGGGGAGTGGTCGCTGAGGGAATCTGGGAGTACTGTTAGGCTGCTGATTGTTTCTGGATGGTTAGTGATCAGCCACTTGATGAGGGTGCTTGTGCCCGTACGGTAGTTTCTGAGTAGGAGTACCCACTAACTGTGAGGCATTAATTGAGGATAAGGCATCTTTATATGGGCCTGCTTCAGGTGAGAGCCAGCTTACGTTGAAATCCCCCAGCAATACAATTTTGGAGTTTTGACCATCATAATGACTAGTGGCTGCCCATGGGAAAAGCCCAGAGGGCCACCTGTCATGGTTAGTTTCTTGCCATTTTCTTAAAAGTCTTGTCCTCAGCTGTGTGTGCGTTGTGCTTAACCAGTTCAGCTCATCAAGTAGCATCTTGTGGTTTCTTTGCTCTCTTTCATTCTAGCTAACCTTACCTACCTCAAAATCAGTCTCTCTCATTCCTGTCGTAGCTGAACAGGTTGCTGCATGGAGCTCCGCGACACTCATAAAACTGTAAAATGTGCAAATGTACATATATTATTAGATAGAGAACTGTCCTGCATGTAGACATAGCTAAGTATGTGAAGGACCTGTTGGCACTTTAAGTCAGATCATCCCACTTTGCTGACCTTCTAAGATTAGATATATTGTCCAAAATCTCTTGTGTCTACACAAGGAAAAGCCACATCTAGTCAAGTTGTCTTAAGTTGCTCTGCTTGTTATTTGCATGCCTGCTGTAAGTTATTTAGTGATTTCTATCCAACCATTTTGTTGACGGCAGGCATACAACACTGATGAGGGTGGTGGTGGTGGTGGTGTTGGTTTTGTGTGTGGTAGTTTCATTTATAACTTCTTTTGTTAATAAACACTTGTTTGGCTAACGCATGAATCCAAGTCCCAACTCAACTGGTGATACCGGAGAGTTAAGGATCCCTCGTGCACGAAATCGGGAATCGAGTAAGCTACGGTAATCAGTAGCTGCAGCGTCATTTTGGCCATGCCCCCTTTCAATACGGACACTCCTTGCAGTTTTTGTTACTCCCCTTTTCCTGCCCCATGGACAAGCCCAGCCACGACATTGGAAAAAAATTATTATTAATTGCACTAAATACTTTTCCGGCAGCGCACTGTTAGACATGTAGAAGCCCAGCCAAATTTAGCAAAAAAACAGTATTTATTGCACTGTACATAGTATACTGTACACATAATTCATTACTAGTATTTCACATACAGGAATTGCATAAAGTCCCACACGAAAAGCATTCATTGCACAGTCCTCGAATAACATGATATTCCTCGCGATTCCACCGCACGGTCCTAATAGCCTCAACGGTCCAGGGTCAGACTCTGCAAAGAGATGTTTATTTCTTTTATGTTGTGGCTTCTATTTTTGCATTTTTTCTAGCTGTAGTTTATTGGGGGGCTCCGCCCCCCACCCCTCCATTCTATTTCAGTATTTTAGCTTTATTTATGTTGTGGCTTCTATTTTTGCAGTTTTCTAGTTGTGGTTGTAATTGGGTGGCTCTGCCCCCCAGACTCCCCGTTCTGTTTTAGTATTTTGGCTTTATTTATTTATGTTGCAGACCGGACATTTTTAAGCTTTATTTTTGTTGTTGCAGACTGGATATTTTTTCTAACGGTGACATCACGGCAGTAGGCAGTGCAACATGTTGGCGAAGAGAGGTCAGACTGCCGTATTTATCCCTACGCGCCCGAGGGGTCCTTAACTCTCCGGTATCGCCACTCAACTTTGTTTACATTGGCTGTGCTCAGTATACACACACAAAACCCTCCCACTGCCTCCGTGTGTGTTTGTGTGTGTGTGTGTGTGTGTGTGTGTGTGTGTGTGTGTGTGTGTGTGGTTTCCGTCCCATTATAAATGCAAAAAAACCCTCCAGCTGCTTCCCTCTGTGTGCTGTCCCACACCCACCCTCTGTTCCCATCCCAGTATAAGTCTGCAATTTGACGCAGAGGCACGAATGCAGCTAGCAGCGATGAATACGTATACCATAAGCAGGTTTTGCGCCCACTAATGTACTGATTTTACAAAAGGCACCAGAGGACTCTGCAGAGCATTGTGCAAGTCACATGTGGCACAAGTGACCCCCAACCACCCTGAACCATTTGCCTCACTACTGGACCAGTTGATCAAAACAATATCCTGTGCTTGTACCATCCCTGCTGGTAGTCCAGTGGGCTCCACCTGCACTACAAGGTTATTGCCCTTGCTGACATCCAGTGCCCCCCCCCCCCGTTATTCCCCTACGAATGCTGTGCTAGTGTCAGTATTTCTTACTGATCAACACTACCTGCCCCCTCCTCCAACGGTGAACAAAGCTTTGCCACACCACTACAACCTACCTTTACAGGCACGTGCAGCAAAACTATGTGAACATGAACAGTGCTGTGCAGGTCCCCATACTTACTCCAAGTATGTCCCTGCAGGATATAGCTGTACAAATTTTATTTTTCCACAAAAAGTCTTTACAATTTAAAACAAGTCAAAAAGTATACAAATAAATACATTTATTGTGCATCGCAGTGCCACTATAAAAGCAACATTACAGTGCACTCAGTCAGCCTTTAGTTAATCTCTTTCATACCTTAAACATTTAATAATGAGCCAGTTAATATATTAAAGAGAAAGTGCAAATGTAAACGTGACATAAGGATCAAATGAGCCAAGCCTCTGCTGGACATGCTATAAGATCAAAAAGAAAATTGATTATTTTCTTACGTTGATCTCTATATGTACCCCTTATTTAATTATTGTTATAATGCCTTTAGTTTTATAAAATCATTATTACTTTATGATGATCTCTTTACCATGAATTAGGATTCAAGCAAATCCGGAAGCAATGACTGATTATATACAAATATCATTTTGACATAATTTGATCACTTTTTTCTTTGTATTATTAGCTGTAAAGATGAATCTTGCTAAGATGTAGGTAAGGCGATCCCACCCCCACTCCTCCTTTCTCTGCACAGTTGTGACTACATATCATCTCCCTTGGGTAGGTCAGCGACCTCCGTTGTGCGTGGCATAACTGGGGTTGTAAAGTCGCTACTGTCCGTAAGCAGTCCTGCAACCACTTTTCCACAATCCCTAGCCACTTAGAATTGAGCCCCGGCTATGGTAACTAGGGCTGGGTTGGATGGCTGTGACTGGCTTGGGATTCTGCATCGGATTGTGCACATGTGAACTTACCCTTGTCCATTTTAGAGCCGTTTTAACCTATGGGAGGTGTGTCCGTAGTATTGATTTGGGACCATACTGGATGTGTACAGAGTGGCCACCCAGATGTGCTTTTGGGGGGAAGTGGCATAATCACGTATCTTTCTATATGCTTCAAATAGAAATGTTCAGTTTTGTAAGAAGTACTACACTGACCATGTTTATAAATTTGCTAATGAAACATATATTGATAAATTAAAATATTTTCTGATAAGCTTCTCAGATCTGCAGTAAATTTTGATGATAAGGTTCACCATTGTGACCTAAGGTTGTAAATCCGACTTGCGCAAATAAATAAACTATAGAGAGAGAATGATGTCCCAGCAAGGGAAAAGAGGATTTTCTTTGGAGCGCTTCCTTGCACAAATGTTATAACAGGGAAGCCCCTAACTATCTGACTGTATTTTTATTATTTATGTCATGTTACAATAAATGGCATTCTATGATCGGGATTGTTTCCCCACATGTACATGATCATAACATTAGCAATTTATATTTGCTTTAAAGCGAATTTCCAACCTATCTGAGAGCAGCTACCACTCACACATAGTGGTGGCTGCTCTCATTGGCAGTTATTCTAGCCTGGTTTTACTGAATAAAAGCATCCGGTACCTTAATAATATAACGCGTAACTTTCCTTTACTCAGTGGAAGCCCTCTGTATTCCGAGTGTCTGGGTTCGGGCGCCACGCCCCCGCGCTCATGCACGTAATGACATGTGGCCAGGTAGAGTGCCCCATTGAAATGAATGAAGCTTGATTTCTCATTTGTTTTTTAAGCTACAAAATGGTCCTTGGCGATTAACGAAGGACCCTTTCGACTAACAAGGGCCATGTTAGTGAGAGCAGGGTCCTTTATTAATGGCAAGTGACCATTTTGTGACTTAAAAATAAATCAGAAAACAAACTCCATTCATTCAATGAAGCGCTCATGCTCTCCCTGGCCACCGTCGTGCGATGCTTAGCGATGGGCGTGTGAGCGAGCCGGTTACTGGGCAGAAAACTCACCAGTAAAATGATTACGCTGCTATTAGGTACAGATCTTGATTCAACAAACTCAGAGATAAACATAACCGATGATTGCAGCGACCACTATGTGTGTGGCTGCCTTACATCGGAAATTTCCTTTAAGGATTCAAATTAAAAGTAAAGCCTTTAATGTGGTGTTTTCACTGTTGATTTGTATCTCTGGAGCACATGTTAAATGATGCTTTTAATGTACAGCTACTGTAGCTTTTCTCATTTTGTTAAGAAAGGAATTGTAATAAGATTGCAGAGAAAAGTATGTTTCCAGTTAAAAGGCCAACCCATTTGGGGTTGGTGTATGAGCCTTGTGCAATAACTTCAGGGGGAAAAAAAAGAATGTAACTAGTCGAAACAACATGGAACAAAATGTTTATTGTTTAGTTATTAATTAAATAAAGAACGAGAATCCTAGTGCACAGTAGCAGAGTCCCACAGTGAAAAATAAGTTTATTTTCTGAAGGAACTGGTTTGAAGGTGGAAGTTCACTACAGTAGGCAAAATTCTGAAATTTCAGTACTGCAGATCTCTCATCCACTGTTGCCACAGGCCATTAATTTGTTTAACAAGCAGCCAACATTCAGCATTGACAAATGCTTGTAAATCCTTATTTTTATTTTTTTATTTAGTTTTTATTGACCGGGTAAGTGCACTAGACAAATCCTGCCTATTTTCAGGCACAACCCGGGGGAGGGGGATACAGATGAATGCCAACTGACCTTGAACCAGATTAAGCTGTTGGTGGTATTTTTAGTGAATGAGGGAAATTTGGCCAGGACACTGGGGAAATTCCCTTACTCTTTTCGATAAGTGCCATGGGATCTTTAACATCCACCTGAACTACCACCAATCCAGCAGATGGGACCTCGGTTTAACATCTCATCCAAAAGACGGCACCTCAGAATTGCAGCACCCCTCTCATGCTGCACTACAGTGTCAGCACTGGGATATTAACCCAAGTGCCAGATGTGGAAACTGAACCTACAGCCCTCTGATCTCCTGGCCTCAGAGGCGAGTGTGCTACCTACTGAGCCACTGATACTGACCTTAGGACCACTCCTCTTGAAAAAGCTGGTGTTTGGGCCAGTGAAAGATTGGCGGCTTTGAGATGGTGGCCAGAACATGAATAAAGATGACATTTCTGTACTAATCTAAAACTTGATTCGGTTCACTGGTTGATTTATGCATCTTCACTGCTTTGAGTTTATCTTGTCCTTTTGGATAAATCTCGTGGACCTATTAAACTGCTTTTGCTGGATGTGACTGCAAAGGGATCTCCCTTAGGCTCTGAGTTGAGATTCAGTGCCAAGAAGTGCAAGGTGATGCACTTAGCGAGTAGGAGTCCTAGGGTGGAACATCGGATGCATGGGGGTTAGGTTGGCCACTACTCCAGAAGAAAGGGACCAAGTACTCCTCCTAAGCTTTAAACAAACTAACCAATGCAATAAGGCCTGCAGCAAGACAACCAGAATGCTGGGGTGTATTGGGGGGTTCAAATAGTATGAAGAAATGGGTACTATTGCCTCTATATAGATCACTGGTGCGGCCGCCATCTGGTATACTGTGTCCTGTGCTGGAGTCCCCACCTAAGGAAAGACAGAAACAGACTGGAGACCGTGTAACAAAGGGCAAACAAGATGACGGTGGGCCAGTAGGGAAGATCCTAGGAGACTCGGCTTAGAGCACTGAACATTCATTTTATTTATTTATTTATTTATTTATTTATTGAAATTGTTTCCCCAGGAAATGTACACTGAGCAACAACTGCTCGTCTCTCGGTGCGACCTGGGGCGGGGGGGGTACAGTGGGGAGGAGGACATAAGGTTGTCCAACTTCATACATATAAACATACAATTTACATAATACAGTTGCATACATTTGACAGTAATAGTTGAGTGTAGATAACATTCGTACCCTAACAGGCATAGTAACAGTTACAAAGGAGAACCAGCTAGGGTGATTACTGAGGGAATAATAGAGATTGATTGAGATTGAACATGTACTCGTGGAGGCTAGAAGGGAGAGGGGGCAACATGATAGAGACCTTCAAGCTCCTGAAAGGAATTGTGAAGAGGTATTCAACAGGAATAGCGAGTCAGTAACAAGGGAGATTAATTGAGGCTGGCGGGGAGGGGGTGGGGAGGGAGATTCAGGAGGGATGTGAGAAGATATTACTTCACGGAGAGTGTGGTTCAGCCATGGAACAGCCCACTAGCGAGGGGGTAGGAGCAGAAACCACAGATGGGTTCAAGCATGGCTGGCACAGAGTACGGGGTCTGATAGTTATGCAGGGGATAGCAGTTCATCACAGAACAAGGAGGGAGACAAAGACAAAAAATACCATCTAGACAATAGGTCACGGGGTGTGGTAGGATAACAAAATCTAGATAGACCTATGGTCTTTTTTTTTTTTTTTTTTTTTAACAGGCCGTGCCTGTGCTTCTATGTTTCTCACAAAAGCAGTCACTTGTGTTATTCAAGTAACTTTATCAGTACTGTACTTGCACACACTTTAAATTTGAGCCCCACAGGGTTCATGTTGTGACATGTTGCAAAAAGCACCAATGGAGGATTCCATTTTTCCATTGCTAATGTCTAGTAAATGTTCTTGGATGCATAGTTTACCCCCTCTTATATGTATCAGACAGCTATCCTATTACACATGCACTAAATTACATAGACAATAACATTTGAGTCACAAGTCATGAATTCATGAATCTGTACCTATTTTCATCTCTGACCTTGGATGTATAAACAAATGTTAGCGGGATTTTGTAATTTAAAGTTTGGGGACACAGAGAGGGGGAGACTGGATTGGGGAGGGAGATGGCAGGGAGATAATCCCTGACCTCCTGCAGATGCGAAAAAGTAGTTTTTTCACCCTACCTTCCATACCTGAATAAAGAATACTGTACTGAAATATTTGCTCACTGAATAGTAATATTCAGAAAAAAGTGTTCACACAGTCATAGTTTGCATCCGTATGGAAGCCTTAACTATCTCTCTTAACTGTCAGATACTGCCTTTAATGGGGAAAATTAGTGGTAGTGGTAGTAGCGGTAGTGGTAGCGGTTGCGTGGTAGTAGCAGTGGTAGCGGTAGTAGTAGTAGCAGTAGTAGCGGTGGTGGTGGTGGTAGTAGTGGTAGCGGTGGTAGTGGTGGTTAGTGGTAGCGGTAGCAGTAGAGTGGTGGTGGTGGTGGTAGTAGTAGTAGTAGTAGTAGTAGTAGTAGTAGTAGTAGTAGTAGTAGTAGTAGGTTTACGAATAATGGCACTTTTCCCTAGAGGCTCAGAGCACCTTACAGTAATGTTCAGGGGTAAACCAAGACATTTTATGTAAAACAAGTAATAGTATTTAAATTAACTTGGATACGTGAAATACAGACAAAAATATCAACTGGGATGGAACAGTAAGTATCACTCAGCAGTTCTCAAAAGCTTGTTTAAAAAGATGTGTTTTCAGACCCCTCTTAAGGGCTTCCACTGAGGGGAGCCTCTCTGAGGGCCCTTGGCAGTGAGTTCCAAAGAACTGGGCCAGCCACCTCGAAGGCTCGGTCTCCCATGGTTTTTATCTGACCCTAGGCATGGACAAGAGGCCCACCTTAGTGGAGCAGAGAGGGCAAGAGGACAAATGAGGATTCAGGAGCTCCAATGGGTAACCGGGACCCAACCTTTGTAGGGACTTGTAAGTCAGCAAACTGACTTTAAAATGCGCTACTTTACTGACAGCCAGTGCAGTTCCCGCAGTACCAGGGTAACATGGCAGGTCTTCAAAAGGCTGGTCAGTAGCTTGGCTGCTGCATTCTGCACTAGCTATAGGCACTGCAGTGTGTCTCCATTGACCCGGAGGTAAAGAGTGTTGCAGCAGTTGAGTCAAGGACGTCACAAATGCATGTATCAGAGTCACCAGGTCCCCAAAAGGAAACAGATGTAATCCGTCTGATGTTCCTGAGATGGGAAAAGCCACCCCGGACTGCTGCCAACACCTGAGCCTCAAGTGTTAGCCCCTTGTCCAGAATGATTCTCAGATTTTTCACCTTTGTGGAAGCTGTAAGCCTGGATGAGCCAAGTCATTGCCCTGTCTCCTTCTTGGCAGCAACCACTCTCCCCCTACAACCTGGATCAAGTTCTAAAACCACAGTCATGTCAGGGTTGTGTCTGAGCCAGTTCCATAACACCCAGTCCTGGATCTCAGCCAGACATTTATTAAGCACCTCTCCTGCACCAGGTGTCCCGGGTGCAAATGACAGGTACAGCTGCATGCCAGCTGCATAACAGTGAAACCCTGGTGTATACTGTCTAATTATCCCTCCCGGGGCAGCATGTACAATGTAAGCAACCTGGGCGAGAGGACTGACTCCTGGGGTACACTGCAGAGGCATTGTCAAGGAGCATGTGGTAGGGTGGCTTCTGTCTTGTGCTGGGAATGGTTGCTGTTAGGAGAGCCAGGCCTTGTCGTCCAGAGTCTATCAGCTGTTGGAGAAGCAGGTGCATACAGAGCTGGAGGTCAGGTAGTGCTTAAGGCCTGATTTGAAGCTGGACAGGCTAGTGGAGTTCCGAATGGACTTGGGTACCTCGTTAAGCCAGAGAGGGGCTCTATAGTAGAAGGCGCACTGTCCGAGAGCTGTGCATTCTGTTTCTGGTTATATATTTTGAGCCTGGGAGGGAGAAGATGCCTGTCACACGCATGGGGGGAGGGGGCGGGGGGGCTTTCCCCAGTAGTTCTTTTTTGCCTAGGGGAGGCATGTGAGGAATTTAGTCCTGCACCCAAGAGACAGCAGGTGTGTCTGTTTGTAGAGGGAACAGGTGTGGGTTATTCAATCGCCATTCAGGATGAGTCTGCAGGCCTTGCTGAGAGCTACGTGCACCCTCTTGAGCACAGAGTCTGATGCTGCACTGTAGACAACCAGGCTGTAGTCAGTGGTGGAGAGGATGGAGCTCGTGACTGATAGGTGGATGGCTGCCATGGCAAGGTGTTTTCCATGCCTGTAAAGCACGCCAAGCTTGGTGTTGACTGTCTTGACCACCTGGTCAATATGTTGAGCGTAAGGTAAGGTGTCGTCCAGGGTGACTCCAAGGTTTTTGAAGGAGTGTACCTGTTCTAAGGGGGCGAGTACATTGTTGTTGATGTTTTATGGTGAGAAATCTTTTCTTGAGCTGGGGGCTGGATAGGAGCATGGTCTTGTTTTTTTTTTTTTTTGTAATTGAGCAGAAGTTTGTGCTCGCAGAACTAGTCTACTGTTTTACAGGAGTGCTGAAGTGCTGCTTGGAGTGGCTCAATTCGAGAGTTGCTATTGAGGATGACAGCGTCGTCCCCATATAGGATTATCTTGGCATCACAGGCTTGAGGAAGATTATTTAGGAACAGACTGAAGAGCAGTGGTCCCAAGATGGATCCCTGGGGGACACCCAGTGTGACTTCCCTGGGGTCAGACACTGTTTGACCTACTTTTACCCATTGTGACCTGAGGGACAGGTAGTCTCGGAACCAGAGTGTTGCATTCATGGCCACCCCTAGGCTTTGAAGCTGGGCCAGTAAGAGGGTGTGGTTGACTGTGTCGAAAGCTTTTGTTAAGTCTATGAACACCACCCATACTAGTTTGCCTTCGTCCATAGCTTTATGAGCATAATCTATGAACTGTACTAGGGCAGTCATGGTACTATGCCCCTGCCTGAACCCGTGCTGGTTGGGGCATTGCAGTTGGTATTTGCTGATGTAGTCTGTTAGTTGGTCCGTCACAATCTTCTCAAGGGCCTTTGATAGGGGAGAGGATTGAGATCAGCCTGTAATTGGACACATTGGACCTGTCCCTGCTTTTGTGGACAGGAGTGACCAGCGCTTGCTTCCAGGTGGCCGAGAATTGTGCCAGGGTTAGGGATTTGTTGAATAGTTTTGTAATAGACTTGATGAGCACGTCAAGAGTTTGAGACAACAGCTTCTTGTCTACTCCATCGCTACCTATTCTGGTCTTCCCACCCACTTTTTTTATGTAGAATGCTGCCTCCTTTATAGTAACTCTTTTTTGAGGTAAAAGGTAGGGTGAGAGGTACTGGGTGCTTTGTCATCTGAGGGGACCTTGGCGGGGTGTAGGCAGTCAGGAGGGAGTATTGTGCTTACATCTGTGAAGGCAGAGTTGAAGAACTCTGCGATGAGGTGCGAGTCCGTGGTAGTAGAGCCGTTAATGTGGAGCAGCTGTGGGTTTCTCTTTTCTTCTTTCCCCCCAAGAGATTCTTTCTTTCTCCAGAACCTTTTGCTGTCACCCCAGCTTTTATTGAGCAGTTCCTTGTGGTGATCTGCTTTAGCCCTCTGTATTACATGCGTGCAGTGGTTTCTAGCTGCCCAGTACAGCTGGTGATCGTGGTCTTTACCCGAGGCCCTGTTTTTTAACCAGAGGTTGTCCCTCTCCTTCATCATGGCTAGGAGCTCGCCAGTGGTCCCCTGCACTTTCCTCCTTTTTAATGGCGCGTATCAGTCGTAAATATTGTTGACTCCATCTGTGAAGTACTTCAGGGCCTGGTCCAGGTCTGGCAGTGTGTCAGTGGGTGACCAGTCATGGCGGGATAGGGCATTTTTAAGCAACCTTAACTGACCTCTTTTCAGGATCCTACTCTGTATAGTGATGGGGGGGCTGTTTTTGAACTTATTTGACCATCTGAGGGTGACAGGGGAGTGGTCGCTCAGCATATCTGGTAGCACCTTGACCTCAGATATTTGTGATGGGGAGTTTGTGAGGATCCAGTCAATGAGTGAGCTCTTGTCTGTCTTGTGGTTCCTTTTGGTTGGTTCCGTGACTAGTTGTGTGAGGTATGCGCTTGCCACAGTATCCTTGAGTGGTGTGGAGTTGTCGCTTTCCCAGTTTATATTGAAATCCCCTGTGATAAGTAAATCACTATCCTTGGGTAGGGAGGCCACTGCATCCAGGACCTTGGGCACACCGTCCCATGATTTTTGGGAGGGGCAGGTAGGCTGATGCAATGGTCAGTGTCTTATCCAGCTGTCCAACTTGTATTTTCACAACAAGGAGCTCGTGGTCTGCGGCCATCCTGGAGATAGGGAGGACGGAGCTGTGGAGGGAGTCTTTTGTGTAGATAGGACAGCCCCCACCCTTCTTGCCATGCCTGTTGCTCCTGAATACCTGTTATCCACGTAGCGTTATTTCACTGTTTTTTATATTGCCTGTCAGCCAAGTCTCAGTTTAGGCATGCTATGTCCGGTTTGTGTTGGGCCATCCAGGCCTGCAATTGTGTAAACTTTGCTGTTAGGCTACAAATATTCATTGCAGATATTGTCAGGCCCTTTGTCTTGATACCCATAGATCTGGGTGGCAGCAGAGGGACAGAATTTGGGTGCACATTCCCAGATAACAGGAGGAGCATTAGGATAAGTTTCCTCACTGTGATGCAGAGGGTTACCACATATCAGCCAAGCGCCTAATGGCGTCCTCCCTTTCTCATTCCGTGAGCCCTGTGCCACCACCCGTACATCAACAGGCGGCAGCGGTTGCGGGGCAGTGTGACAGCCCCCCCAACCCCCCCTGAGGAGGAAAGCGTTCTATGGGATGCTCAAACCTCCTCTGTGACAAGGTTGAATAGGACCCTGTCCCAGTTGTTATGGAGAGTTTGAATGCAAGGATCTGTTCTGTCCTCTTCTTTTTTTGTCTCTTGTCTGTCTGGTTGCACAACCACATTTTCCTGTGAGTCTTGCAATTCTTTGCCTCTCACTGTCTCTCAGTCTTCCCTTGCTGTTCTGTCTTTTTCCTCCCTTGTATATCTGCTAGTATAAATATATGTGCATATCATAATGTGGAAATGTAACTGATATTGGGATCCTTTTGTTTTAGAAATTATATTTATTTTTTGTTGACCAGGTAAGTGCACTAGACAAATCCTGCCTATTTTCAGGCACGACCCGGGGGAGGGGGATACAGATGAATGCCAACTGACCTTGAACCAGATTAAGCTATTGGTGGTATTTTTAATGAATGAGGGAAATTTTGCCAGGACACCGGGGAAATTCCCCTACAGTTTCCGATAAGTACCATGGGATCTTTAACATCCACCTGAACTACCACCAATCCAGGCAGATGGGACCTCAGTTTATCATCTCCTCCAAAAGATGGCACCTCAGAAGTGCAGCACCCTTCTCGTGCTGCACTACAGTGTCAGTACTGGGATATTAACCTCAGTGCCAGATGTGGGAACTGAACCCACAGCCCTCTGCTCTCCCAGTCTCAGAGGCTAGTGTGCTACATACTGAGCCACTGACACTGATATAGTGTTACTGTTGAAATGTATATAATTATAGTTTTGAGATGATTGCAAAAAGCTATTGGGAACTTGAGGGGTTAACCTGAGATGCAGATTTTAAGCCTTTTGCTGAAGCTATGGAGGAGGGGCCTCAGTTCTGGGACATTGTGTTCTTGCTGCACCTACCTGATATTTACAATAACATTTTAGAAAAAAAACAGGATGCTTGTTAAGGAGGGGGGTTGCAAGGACTTATAAAACAGAGCTGCAATTTCTTGCAAGAGACACATAGAGATTGAAGGAAATCTCAGATGGATCTTCTGTGTTTATTTTGCGTTTATTTTTTATGTTACTGCTAGTACTAATAAACACTTTTTGCAAATTTTACAACTGCTCCGGGTTTTTCCTATGCTTCCTGACCTATGCCTCAATAACATCCTCCCCCAGGCGGCCCCTGATGATGCAGGCTTGTTTCCAAACCCAGGTTGCCAGCGTCACGGGCAGTAGCTTTTTTTTTTTTTTTGATTTAAAACGATAATTACTGAAATACCTGGATAGACTGAGGCTTCCTTATATTAGACTTATGGTCATTTTTGTATATTAATTGATGTTTCCATTTGATTTTTCTTTTTCATTCTGCAGCCCAATAGCACAGCACTTACTGCGCTGTGTTCTAAATATGATATACCCATTCATAGTCTTTCTACCCCAAAAATGTGGGGCTTTGGTCATGACTCCAGGTCAGGGTCATTTGCTATGGAGTCCTCCCCTTGACCAAGCAGCATCTACTTTGATCTCTCGAGAGGTTTTCTGCTTCACTGTGTTCACAGTGGTAAACAGCATTTAAGTCCGGTAGCCCATTTCTTTTGCGTTGACAGCTCGGTAAGGGGTCAGACAACAAGAAAAAATAATTTCAACACAGTTGGGTGGGTTGACTTGACCGGGCAGAGTGTCAAAAGCTCTGACTCTCCTTCAGTTACTGACACCACTTTGACAGTATGTCTGTCAGCAAGACCAGGAGAAAAAAAAAATGCTTGGTGCATCCAAGCAAGCACATGGTAGCCTTTTTGTATGTAGCTAACCAGCTAGCTTTTTCCTGTGCCTGGCTCGCACAATGGCACCTCTCCGGCTCCACCACTGACCTTCTCATGATACACCGGTTATCCACCCCTTGCCCAGGGCTGTGATAGTAGTAGGTGGCCTGATGTGTGTTAGTCATGCAGGGTGGGGGTTGATGGGCAGTGGTGAACTAAGGCATTTTTCCCCCTCCTGCTCTTGGTTTTCTCCCTCAGCGGTGCTGAAGTGCAGTGATATGCATACGTTCAACTGCCCCACTCCCCTTCTGTGTGCTCTCACTGTGCTGCCAACTGGACTCCACCAGGTGGCAGTCACATAACAGGACATAGCCACCCCCTGCCTCCGAGGGAGCAGTGTTGTCCTTCATGCTTGAACCTTTCTCCCCCAGTAGGCCCCTGATCGACCCCAGTCCATTCCCATACTCGGTTCACTCCTATAGTGAACGGTAGCATTGCTGTCTGTTAAAAGAAAGCTATATGTCGGTGTAAATAAACAAAAACAAGCACACAATGTCCAGAGTCATGTATCCTACCCCTAAAGTACTATAATCCCAGCCATATACCAGCTGCACTGTAGAACAACAATATATAGTAATCTAAAATATGTGTGTGTGTGTGTGTGTGTGTGTGTGTGTGTGTGTGTGTGTGTATATATATATATATATATATATATATAGTATAATGTGTGTATATATATATATATATATGTGTGTGTGTGTGTGTGTGTGTGTGTGTGTGTGTGTGTGTGTGTGTGTGTGTGTGTATATATATATATATATGTGTGTGTGTATATATATATATATATATATATATATATATATATATATATATATGTATATGTGTGTATATATATATATATATATATATATATATATATATGTGTGTGTGTGTGTGTGTGTGTGTGTGTGTGTGTGTGTGTAAAATATTATGGTAGAGGAGCCATTTACATGTTAAACCTAAAATATTGCACCTTAATAACTTTGTAACCGTTCAACAGATTTGCCTGAAATTTGGAATACACGATCAAGACCCATACACCTTGGGATCTGCCAAGCTTCGTACCGGTTGGATATATGGCTGCAGAGTTATTAAGCGTGATCTGCGTGCGCATTTACACTTTTTTGGAATTCTATGGTCGTGCCTACAGGTCGCACGGTTTGTGTGACCGGTCCGAAATCTTCAGGGAACATGCGGCCGGGGTCCCCGATGTGCCTTTTGAAGATTTTGTGAAAAAATATTAAACAGTTCAAAAGTTATTCAAAAAACAAGTTCCCATTATGAGTTAATGGGAAAAGTTAACAAAAAGTTCGACAGCGTCGCAAATGCAGTTTTTACTTTCGCAAATGGCCCTTTTACTGTCGCAAATCCACCATTTTGTTTTCAGTTGATCAGAAAAATACTGGCATTTAAATTTGGGACCCTCTATCAACCTAATTCTTTTTGTATTCACCTAGTTGGACCCTGAGGATGCTAGCCATGTCTCTATTTTGGGGTAAAACAGCCCAGAAATATGTTTTTCAAATTTCTGGAAAAAGTACTTTCGCAAAGTACTTTCGCACTTGTGACACTGTCGAATGAATTTGTGAAAGCTTTCGCATAAATTGGGCAGTATTCTTTTCTAGGCTGTGGGAAAATGACAGCAATTCTTTGGCACCCCGCTGCAAAAGAACGGTTTGGTGTTTTGGGCTGAAATCTGGAGGGAACACAGCCGACATCTCACAGATGTGCCTTTCAGTGTTTTGTTGAAAAAATATTACATGGCGGCAAAGTTATGGCACTCCAAAGTTGATGCTTTTTCCCATAGGATAACATTACGGCATCCGGCACATTGCAGCAATCCTTTGGCGCCCTGCTGCAAAATAACAGTTTAGTCTTTTGGGCTGAAATTTGGAGGGAAGACGGCCAACATCCCACAGATGTGCCTTTCAGTGGTTTGGTGAAAAAATATTACAGGGAAGCAACGTTATGGCACTCCGAACCTCTCTTTTTTTCCCCATAGGATAACATTACGGCATTTGCCACGCCTTTCAGGGCCCGTATCTCGGAAACGGTGCGAGATACGGACTTTTCGTCGGAAAAATGCTTAGCCCCCTAATCTTAATGGGGGCTAAGTACAAAACTAGCCAGGAAAGTGATAATTCATATGACTTTTAAATTTTTTTTTCTATGTCGTGCGGTTCCTGAGATATAAGCAATTTACTATTCCAAGTCCTCATTTTCTGTTCCGAGAGTCATTATTTTGCATACATTCTTTGTACTCACTGTCTTTCCATATGCAGCTTTTGGGGAAAACTATTGTGTGTGTTTCCATAATTCTTACTCTTAATGCTTTTGCTTCTGGTTCTGTACCTGTTTCACTTACTTTTCCTGTCTATGCCATCTTCTGCGTTACCCCTTGCGTTTTCATTTGCGCTTCTGTTTCTGTAATTTTAACCATTTGTGTCTACAGTACTGTTTATCTTTGTGTTTTGCTTTGTCGCACTATGCGCATTACCATTTCTGTTTGTGGGCACTGTGTTACTATGTGTGAAAACATCACGTGACAAGAAGACAATATGCGGCGCGCTCCAGTCGCTGGTCCCGTCGCTGTATTACATTCACTATTTCTCAGTGCTGTTTATCTTTGTGTTTCGCTTTGTGTCACCATGTGCATTACCATTTGCGTTTGTGGGCACTGTGTTACTATGTGTGAAAACATCACGTGGCGGGGGCCCCGCGCTCCCGTCGCCGCATTACATTCACTATTTGTCATTATCATTCTCAAAAAGAAGGGGAAATTAGAGGTAAAAAAACTCCATTTAATGCATCAGTTAGGGTTGTTTCACAGTGACAAAAGTGAGAAGATTCGATGTTAGGGTTGAAAACCCCTTGGACCCCAACCGGCATTGGGGTGCGCATTGGGGGTCTTCAGTCCTAACTCTCACCCCATTCTCCTATACCTCTGCTTCTTTACACATGTGATGGGGTGAGAGTTGGGGCTGGCACTAATCTTTCAATGCTGGTGAAAACTAGGGGTCAGGGGGTTTTCAAGCCTAACGCCTTCCTCACTTTGTCGCTGATATTCAAACTATCTGTCGATAAAAGTTTTGCCTCTAACTATATATATATATGGTGCAGTAGCACCAGTATATGAGTTGATGTAAACTTCTATGTTGAACCAGAATTTTTGAACCTTAATAATAACTTTGGAGCCGTTCAACAGATTTACACAGAATTTGGCATGCATAATCTCTAGGTGCAGGTCACTTGATGTGCCATATTTTGTATGAATCTGTTGCTCAGTTTTTGAGATACAAAGTGTTTTTATATATTATATATATATGTGTGTGTGTGTGTGTGTGTGTGTGTGTGTGTGTGTGTGTGTATATATGTATGTATGTGTGTGTGTGTATATGTGTGTGTGTATGTATGTATATATATATATATATATATGTATGTGTGTGTGTGTGTATATATATGTGTATATATATATATATATATATATATATATATATATATATATTACATTACAAATTTACCAATTTTTGCAATTTGTTTCCGGCATGCATATCTAATGAAGGGCTTTGGTTCTGAAATTTTCAGGGTAGAAAGTCTTTGGGTCCTGGGTGTGCCTTTTGAAGGTTTGGTGAAAAAATATTAAACCGTCCAAAAGTTATTGAAGTTTTATTTTCCTGTTAATTCCTATGGGGAAAAGTTAAGTGTCCCGCACAAAAGCAAGGCTGCTTTCACAGATGGGAATCTTCGTTTCACAGTCAGGGTCACAGCAGGATTTTCTTGACTGCTACAGCTGCTGCTGGAACTCATGCTGCCTTTTCAGCCACCCGTTTTTGGTTTGTCTTTAGTGGCACCCCCCCTTTATGTTGCCCCCCCAGCAGCGTGGAACACTAGGGAGCCCACTCCCAGTGTCCCCAAATGTTTATCCCCCTCCTGGTACTCTGGGACACTGGGGAGCCCACTCCCAGTGTCCCGAAATGTTAGAATATACCCTGTAAAAAGAAAACAAAGTCCCACGATGTCTTTATTATTTTTGCCCTGAAAAAGAAAATGTTTTCTCATCGTCCCCGCCGTACCCATCCCCATCCCCACCCTCCCATTGAGCACCCTCCACCCCACACCCACCGCTTGCCCCATACTTACCAACGGAGGTCATCCGCTGTCATCTTCTGTGGACCAGGAAATGTCTGCAGTCTTCAAAGCCAAACCGCAAACTGAAAAATTAAGGTAAGTGCCATATAATGTCTGTCAATAGTGTTTTTAACTTATATTGATATCTCAGCCATTTTTCCATATTTTGCACCAAATTGTCAACACGGGCTTCTTGGGACCCCACCTTATGAACACTGTCATTTTGCTAATAGGAATACAGGTGATTTTGCGGTCGCTGTGCAAAATTACCACCTTTTGGGATCAATTAACAAAATAACAAGTGCCAGTGTTTCGTGTGAGGTAGGGTCCACAAAGCTCATGTTGAAAATTTGCTGCAAAAATGCCAAAAAACGCCAGAGTTACACATGTCATTAAAAATTTTCTATGCATGCGCGTAACTTTGGTAATTTTCAATATTTTCACTCCAAATTTTCAATATAGCCATTTTATCACACCACCTCATGAACGAACAGTACAGCTGTCATTTTTCACATCCTGCCCAAAACGTGTTTTTGCACCTGATCGGAATGGCGCTTTCCCATGGATTTGAAAATTTTCACCTATGGGGTTCATGAGGTGAGGTGATAAAACTGTTCAAAATTTGGGGTCAAAATATGAAAAAATGACAAAGTTATGCCCATTCATTGCAATTTTGGTATGCACGCTTGTAACTGTGGAAATCTTAAATATTTTGACCCTAGATTTTCAACATAACCTTCTTATTACCCGAGCTTATGTATGTCACAGCTGTCATTTTTCAAATCCCGTGGCGCAAAATGGCCTTCTAGTTGCACAGAATTATGTTGGTGCAGATTTGGAAAATTATGTCTACTGGCTACGTGTGCTAGAGTAATAAGATGACTATGCTGATAACTTGGTCACGCATCTATGGAGGGATGGGTGCATTCGGACCCTGCGCTGCCACACTAAATTAAGGAACATGACGGAGCATGAGAGCGCAGGGCCTGAACAGCCTTGTACTCCTGTTGTGACATAAGGACAGTTATGGAGGGAGGGATAAGGATACAAATAAACTATCTGAAAAAGTAAGGAAATTCATTGCAAAAAAACGTCATTAATGTGCCATGAGCTTGAAGTGTTAAAAGTAGGGAAATACGACTTTAGGGTTCCCAGGCCTAAGACCCCACTCCCACTGTGCATGCAGGAACAGGCATGAGGGGAACTTAAGGTTCCCAACCCCTACACCCCACCCTCACCCTGCATGCAGGAACAAATGTGACTGGTGTGCCTTGGCATTTTGAACTCTAATGCTCACCCGATTCTCTTATTCTTTACCCATCTTAGCTTATTTAGTCTCAGAATTGATTCCCACAAACTCCACTTGCGTGCTGTGTGACTCTGAGCAAGTCACTTAACCAGCCCAAAGCTCCTGGGACATCCCTGAAAACCTTGTGCATAGTGAGCTGTACCCAGTTAACAAAGAAAAAAAAAATAAATAATAAATAAACAGACCTTATATCAGTAATACACAAAAAGAAGAAACAGACATTATGTATTGAAGTGAGCAGTGTGGCGCCACACCTTTACAGATAATGGACCCCCCCCCCCGCATCCGCCATACTTCCGGGTCGTGGACTTTATTAAAATAAAGTATGTTCCGGCCTGAGGAAAAGCGGCTGCAACATACTTAGGAAGCAGCAGAGGGTAAGCCTTTGGTCGTGAGGAGCCCGTATTAATGACTGCTTTTCTTTAAGAGCCACAGTGTGTACAAGGCCTCAGTGTTAACCCTGTTCTGCTCGGTAGTGCTTTCCATGAATATTAACCCTTTACTGGTCGCTACTGGTGTCTGTGTCCCTCAACACTCATTTCTTCATAATTATGGAGCTGGTGTCTCTAAATGACCTCTTACTCTCCATTGTGGTATATTCGCTAAAGTTCCCCTCGCTACCCTTGCTTCTGTTATCCCTAAATAACTCCATCTAACTTTCAGCAGTGCTGTCCCTATCTTTAACCCCTTCTCGCAATGGTGCTATGCCAAAACATTAACCCTTTACCAATCATGGTGATAGTGCTTCAGAATATCCCTGTCTTCTCCGTGATGCTGTCCCTAACTAACCCATTATTGTGTGTGATAGTGCTGCCCCTAAAATGATGACCTGTTATTACCCATGGTGGTTCTGTCCATAAACATTATGGTGATGCTATCCTTAAATAATATTAACCTGCCACTACCTATGGTGGTGTTTTTCCTAATGTTTTACGACCCGTGGCAGTGCTGTCCCTGCGCATTAACCTTTTACTTCCCTTAGCAGTGCTGTTCCTTAACAGTTGCTGTCCATAAACCTCAACTTTTTACTACCCAACAATGTTGTCCTTACAAATTAACTTTTTACTATCCGCGTTGATGCTGTTCCCAGTCTTAAATGAGGACTGGTGTGCTTATTGTTCACATTGTCTCAGGTATGTGTTCCTGTTGCATTTTAATTACACTTACAGTGGTGCTGTCCATACATGTTGTCACCCGAGAACTCACAGTGCTACTGTCAGTGTACATGAACACCTTACTGCTAATGGTGATGTTGATTATATACTTCAGCCCCTTACTGCTCATGGCGGTGCTGGCTGTACGTGTTCTCCTGTTGCTGTACCGCACATGGTGATGTATATGCATGTTAACCCCTTACTGCTCATGGCGGTGCTGGCTGTACGTGTTATCCTGTTGCTGTACCGCACATGGCGATGTATATGCATGTTAACCCCTTACTGCTCATGGTGGTGCTGGCTGTACGTGTTATCCTGTTGCTGTACCGCACATGGCGATGTATATGCATGTTAACCCCTTACTGCTCATGGTGGGGCTGGCCGTACATGTTCTCCTGTTGCCGTACCACACATGGCGATGTATATGCATGTTAACCCCTTACTGCTCGTGGCGGGGCTGGCCGTACATGTTCTCCTGTTGCCGTACTGCACATGGCGATGTATATGCATGTTAACCCCTTACTGCTCATGGCGGGGCTGGCCGTACATGTTCTCCTGTTGCCGTACCGCACATGGCGATGTATATGCATGTTAACCCCTTACTGCTCATGGCGGGGCTGGCCGTACATGTTAACCCCTTGCTGGCTGTTGCTTATGGTGGGACTGTCTGTAAATGTTAAACCCTTACAGTTCATGGTGGTGTTGGCCATGTACATCAGCCCTTGGCTGCTCGTAATAGTGCTGTCTATACTCGTGATCCTCTCACTGCTCATGGTGGTGATGATGTCTGTGCACTTTGACTCCTTCCTTACTGCTCGTGGTGGTGCTTTCTAGCCAGGTTAACCCATTATTGCTCGTGGTGCTGTCCATACATGTTATCCTGTTGCTGTACTGCTCATGGAGATGCTGACTGTACACATTGACCCCTTGCTGCCGATGGTGGTGCTGTCCATAACATATTAACATATTAGTTTAAGGTTGGAATGAACTCTGGGTTCATCAAGTGTATCCCTCACCCTGCATTATAAGGAGGGATCAAGAAGTAGGCCATTAAAACATACATTAATTATAGAGATTTCCGAGCCAGCCTACTACCTAGGGTACCCTGTGATTCTCTTGGTAAACAAAAATGAATCCAGGCTTACCTTGAAGGTCTGTGTCCACCGTGGTGTCCCTGAATTTACCACCTTTGAGCTTTAGAGCATGTCTTCACTTCCTGCTGAAGCGCACCAGGTCAGAAATTTCCATCTGCTCACCTTGTCGCCACTATTCAGTGTTCGAAGGATTAAGATCACCCCCCCCCGCCTCCTTTTCTCTAGGGTGAACGTGTTAAGGTATTTCCAGTCTATCCTTTTAGCTTTTATCCTTAAGCCTCAGTGTTAACCTTTTACTGCTCAGAGTGATGCTGTCCCTAAATGATAACCCCTACTATGCCCCAATTTATCTACCTAGATTCAATTTGCTTCACTAGCGACACAGAGGCAGTCGTTCATTGAGCATGCTCAGTCACAGGAAAAGTCTTCGAGCAAGACTACTCCTACCACGTTGTTCTGTGGCTCTACTTCCCATTGCACTTGGATTTTTTTTTTTCCCCTGTAAGGGACTGGTCTCCTCCTTCACAGCTCTTGCTAGCAAATTACGTTTCCACCTTGTTTTCAGTCTTAATTTTGTGATTTTCTTTGTTTTGTTTTTGTAGTCATTGTGTGCACTTTGTCAGACTCCCTGCTGAGTTGATGTTTGCTATAGAATAACAGAAGAAGGCAGGATTTCAGAGGTGTGTGATATGCTGGTGCAACATGTCCGCCACTGACCGCCATTATGCTTGTGTGTACTTCTGGTCACGGCCCACGATGTGGAGCATTTCTGTTTGGTGCCAGGCCATATAGCCGCAGTTGCTCGATGAGCATTGACTGTGGGTGCTCCAAGGTAAGTTAATCCCACTATTTGGTGAGGGCCGTCAAGAGACTCCAGCATCAGTGGTGCAGTTACAGTTAAAAGAGGTGATCTCAGGCTTCAGAAGTTGTCCTGTTTCTGGACCTTGTGTCAGTGGAAGAGGAGTACACAGTGGTTCTCCATGACTTCATGCTGTCTCCATTACTTCAAATTAGAGTCTCCGCCTAAGCACCACAGACACCAAAAAAAAAAAAAGAGCCAATGCCACTTAAGGAAATGCTGTCTGTCGAGGAACCTTTGGCATCATCCCATTCCGGAAGGCCGTCGAGGTCGGTCACCCTCTCTGCAAGTTGAGCCACACATGTAGACCAGTCTGCCATGTGACTTCCATCAGCTGGAGGCTTCAGTGTTGATTGACCCTCTTGAACTTGTGGATAAGTCTGTGGAGGAGGAAGAGTCCTCTTTCCCAGACCCTGGTGCTGGATGTGGGCCAGCTCTTTTAGAGTGCGTTGGACTGGTCCCCACTGGTTCAGCCTCCGCCTGTCATTTTGGCTCCAGCACAGCTGTCAGTTCGTCCATGTACTGAGCTGAGGCACCTCACTCAATACATCAGTCCACTACAAATGGTGATGCACCCACGCGTTCTGCTTCCTACCTGTAAGCCAAATTGCTATCCATATCCTGTACAGTTTGTGGACTCCATATTGGCTGAATAATGCCACAAAATAGCTATTCATTACTTCTGCTGTATGTTAATACAGCCAATGAGGGCTGGCCTGGTGGCGCTGAGGGTTGAGGCGTTGGACACCACACCTCGCACTACACCAGCGACCCGGGTTCGCGAGCAAGCTCGGGCGCTGGGGTCCGCAGGGGAGGGTAGTGGATCGAGTGCCCTTGTGGTGCTCTCTTCCCCGGGATGGAGGGGGGAAGGATAGCCTGGTGTGCCAGTGGCCACCTGGTGGAGACAAGGGGGCACTGCAGCATGCCAGGCAGCACGTGAGTAGCGTGGCCGATGCAGGCAGGGTTGCCGTGCGCCAGTGCGTGTGCCACGCATGGGGGGGGGAGATCGCAGAACAAAGGAAAAACCCATCCTTGGGGTAGGTGACAGCACCAGCCCCCATGCCCACAGCCGGGTCCATCCTCTGTGGCCTCTAATGTTCCCCCACCCATAGCTGGAGTCTGTGTATGTAAAGTACGCCCAGAGAGGAGGGGCGGCCCCACCCTGGAGGAGTCAAGCCGTGGGTGCCAGCTGTGGGGTGAAGGGAGGGGAGGAGAGAGGAGGCTCAGACAGGTGGACTTCGGGCTGGGCAGGATCCAGCTGGATGCCTGAGAGAGGCTCCTTGGATCATGAACAGGAGGGAAAAAGGAATTGTAAAAAAAAAAATACAGCCACTGAGACCACTTGTGTGGTTGTAGAAGTGGTCTCACGTGCATTCTTTGGATATGAGAACCACAAACCGAATGTAGCAGTTCTGATACCCTGAGGATGTAAGTGACACCACTTACAACTGTAAGAGTGATCTCGGGGATTGTATATTATTGATTGAGATTGAGCAATACTAATATTAAAATAAAAATCCCCAAGCTGCCCATTTCCAGGGCTGCTGCACGTGAGACAGTCTTCACAGAATGTGTCTCACGCACAAAGGAAAAGAGTGGTCCGATTGGTCTGGAGTGCTCCCTCGATCTATAAGATTCTCATTACCTCGCTATCTTCTTTCCTCTCTTCCCCATTAATCAGTGGCCTCACATTTATCCTGGACTCTCCCTTTGTTTCCTGTGTATCCAGGGCTCTTGGGGAAGTGGTAACTACATCCTTTATGCACAGCTGGCAGTAAAGATGTGGGGGTTTCCTGACGTGCACCCCTGGGACACGCACTTTTTCCTACAATTGTTAAAAAAGCCACATTGTGGAAGGTGTTTTTTTTTTTTTTTTTTTCACACAGTAATTTTCACCACAGTTGCTGTTTTAAAAATAAAAAAATTAAAAAAGGTGCTAAATTGTAGTCATTTTTTTTTCCCTCAGTGAGATATTTCTTGGTACAGGTGGCACACACTTTGGGACTCTCAGACATTTTTTTATGGGACCCATGTTTTATTCTGCAGGAGTCCCTGATCCTCAAAAGGAAAATTCTAGAGAGAGCCTGTGTACTGAAAAAATATTTATTACTACCCTTGATCCATGCACAGTCCCTTCCTCCAGATCAACCTTGGTCTGGACAACCTTGTTCTTGTGTTCTTGTAATGCCCCATATTCTGATTCCATCATTCCGTTACCAGAATCCTTTGCGCCTTATTATAACTGCCACCGTGCAATTCTAGAGGCACACTCCTTTCTCATTTTAGGGGGCTTGCTGCTGCTGTTGTATTTGTTTTGAACTTAACACTCCCCAATCACACCTGGGAAGGAGCTGTGGTTCTGTATGCCTCTCCTGGTTACTAGTTTCTAAATAAATAAACTGTATGCTTTCTTTTTATTCCTTAACTGCCCCTGAAATTCTTTAGACAGGTATGAGGCTTCTACCTAGGCCTCTTACCACTGTTGAACTGGCTGTCCGTGTTTATATTTTGCTTCAGGGCCTCCCATGTGACGCTGGTACTTGTCAGGTTATCCCCAAACATCTCCTTCAGCTCCGCAAAGTCCGCTCTCCTGAAGCTCAGTGTCCTAATCCATTTTTCAGTATCCATTTTGATCCAGTAGAAGGTCGCACTATCTAAGTCCAATTCAGTTAAAGAATGAGATCTACTCGACAAAGTGTCCTGAGACTCCTGTACTATTTGTTGTTGTGTTACTGGAAATAAATTCCTCTTCGGTTGACAGTTGTCTTCCTTTAAGAGAACATCTTGTAAAATTTTCAATATCGGAGTCAGTTGGTAGGTTATACGCTGCCCTCTGGGGACGAAAGTTCAAAAGGTCGGGTGGGGTTCTATTCCCACACAAGCATATTGAGTTTATACCAATTGCTGACACTGTAGTGCAGTACTTGGGGGCTTCATTGTTGGGGCACCATCCGTTGGGTAAGATGTTAAATCGAAGTCCTTCTGCCCATTTGTGGTCGGTGTCTAGACAGATGTTAAAAGATCCCATGACACTTATTGTAAGCTACAAGGACTAGCTGCACCTCTGGCAGCCACGTTCACCGAGTTGCTCAACACAGGAGTGGCTTTGGAGGACTGGAAGAGGGCACATGTAGTCCTTCTACACAAAAGTGGTAGTAGGGAGAGGCAGGGAACTATAGGCTGGTCAGCCTCACCTCAGTAGTTGGTAAGATCATGGAGGCACTGCTTAAAGAAAGAATAGTGGCACACTTGGAATCCAGCGGTGCCCAGGATCCGAGACGGCATGGATTCGTGGCAAGAAGGTTGTGCCAAACAAATCTGATAGCTTTTTTTGACTGAGTGATGAAGGAAGTAAATTAGAGGGGGTGGTGGACGTAGCCTACCTTGATTTTAACAAGGCCTTTGACACTGTCCCACACAAAAGGCTGGTTAACAAGCTGGGTAGTCTGGGTAAGGGGCACAGGTTGGTAAACTGGGTTACAAGCTGGCTAACAGATAGGCAGAGGGTGATGGTAAATGGTATTCAATCCGGGAAGAGGGGGGTGACCAGCGAGGTACCACAGGGATTGGTCCTTGGGCCAGTCTTGTCTAATGTCTTCATTAGCGACATTGCAGAAGGGCTGGAGGGAAAGGTCTGCCTGTTTGCAGATGATGCCAAGATCTGCAACAGGGTAGATACACCTGACTGGGTGGAGAAAATGAGGAGGGATCTAGGGAAGCTTTAAAAATGATCTGAGGTGTGGCAACTGAGGTTCAGTTCGAAGAAATGCAAAATAATGCATCTGGGATGAGGGAACCCTGGAGAAAGCTACAAGATGGGAGGGAGTTGCTGATGATCACCAAGGAAGAAAGGGACCCGTGGGTTATCATTTCAGATGACCTAAAGGTATGTAACCAGAGTACAAAGTGGCAGGGAGGGCCAGTGGCATGCTGGGGTGCATAGGCAGAGGTATCACTAGCAGAAGGCAGGAGGTGGTGATGCCATTGTATAAAACACTGGTGAGACCTCACTTGGAGTACTGTGTACAGTTCTGGAGGCTGCACCTTTGTAAGGACGTAGACAGGGTGGAGGCAGATCCGAGAAGGGTGACAAAGATGGTACAGGGCTTGCACCAGAAAACATATGAGGAGAGATTAAAGGACCTCAGTATGTACTCGCTGGAGGAGATTAGGGATCTGAGTGACATGATAGAAACATTCAAGTACCTTAAGGGCATAAACAAGGTAAGGGGGGGGGGGCATCTTCCAATATAGAAGGAGTACAAGAACAAGAGGGCATGATATGAAATTGGAAGGTGGCAGGTTGAGGGGAAATGTGAGGAAGTTTTTCTTCACAGAGAATGCCGGATACGTGGAATAGCCTGCCACAGGAGATGGTGGGAGCAAGGACAGTGGAGGGATGTAAACATGCCTGGGGCAGGCATAAGGGAACCTTAGAGATGGGAAGGAGTGGAGGGGGGGACATTGTCCAGGTAGAGTCAGTGGCCGCATGCAAAGGTAGGTAGGGCTTATGGGCAGACTGGATAGGCCTAGCGGTCCTTATCTGCCAACAATTTCTGTGTTTCTGTGTAAGAGATGTAGATTTTCCCCTATTGTCCTGGGCCACATTCCCCATGTGGGTAAAATTGGTCCCTGTAACCCACACCATCAGGATGTACCTGAAAAGTAGCTGCCACAGTTCAGTGTGTCTTTCCAGTTCAGAAATCACAAATAATTAATTTGTAACTTGATGTTTGTAAATACATTCACTTGCATGCAGTAAAACATTGACAGAATACTTGTGCTTGTGAAGGAGTTGATGAACCTGCAATCTCTCCTGTCCTTTAATTACTATGTAACTACATATAGTGCATTATAAAAAGGGTCTGAGACAGCTTTCTGATTGGCTGCAAACATTCTATCAGCCCTAGGTTAATCTTTGATTAACATACTTGTACAGCCTAATCGTATACTGAACAATGTTTAACACTGCCTCGTGCCACATTATACCCATAGAGAATGATTAACAGACCATTAACATAACCACTGATCATGCCTTATTACTTAATTATTACACTTCTGTCGAGCAGAAACTCATGACATAATCGGCACGGATCCATGCTGTAGAGTTGGTGGGCTGTAGAGTGGATCTGGCTAGGCACCGGTTGTGAGTTGTTTTGGGGGTAGCTCCGTCTCTATAGTCAGGGTGGGTTGATCAAGAATGGGTCTGGCTCTGTGGTTATGTTGGGTGGGTTTAGAGGATGAGTTTGTCAGGCACCAACCTGGCAATGGGTGTGAGTGACATCACCTAATCTATCCATGTTTTCTAGAGCGGAAGTATAATCTGTTGCAAACATTACAAAACAAGAGTGAAACTGCCAACATGTCTCTCCCTTCAGACTCTCTTTCACTGGGTGGGTGGGGGTGAGAGGTGCATGCATCCTAACTGGTTACAAACAGCATTTCTGAGTTAACTCCTAACATTCAGCTGCCCCTTCAGTGCTGTTATTTGAAATATTTCTGCTCCGTTTACAGAAAGCGATGGATCATATAACTTCTAAGGTACCTGCAGAGTCTGAGGCTTCCGTGTTCCACAGTTGCACCATCTCTGCATTTTTGTGACGTGACTTGTGTTGTCTGCAGACGGAGAGGTTTCTTGGTTTGGTAAGGATGATTCGTGATAAAGAGTTTCGGGTAATTCATATCCTGTGGTCTTCAGGATGATTCTTCCTGGGTGTGGTGTTGACTTGTTGCAAAAAGGAGGGGAATGTCATGTTGGAAGGAATTTCAAACACTGAAGGACAAATGTACACTTGCTGCATGTTCTCTGAAGAAGTAGTTGTGATTTCTGTCTTTTTTTTGGCGGCTTCTGTCCCAGGAGGGTTCTACTCTGCCTGTTTTTTTTTTTTTTTTAGGGGCATACAAGTGTTGGCGAGTGGTGTGGCGCCGCACCTTCACTGAAATGATTTGCGCCCAGCATCCACCATGTTGTGGAATCCTGGACTTTTCAACAATAAAATAAAGTAAGTTAAAACACCTGAAAAAAGGCGTTATCATTGCAAAAAGCCTAATCGGGGGGGGGGTTAAGGTTTTGGGGGTGGAGAGAGTCTGATGATGACAGTTTTCCTTTATGCTCCAAAAATAAAATGTTTTTTAACATTATCAAAATCTTATTAGATCCTGGAAAAAGGTTCTGATATGGTTCTTTCACAGAAAATAGCATAGGTTCTGGCCAGTTTTGAACTTATCTGAAAGGGGTCTCCTATCCCTAAGGCCAGTGCAGTTTACCAGCCATTAAGCTGCTGTCCTTTGGTTACAGAACTTCATTTTGGACTTGTGCGAGTGGTCTGAGCACTATAGGATCAGCTCAAGTAGCTAAGAGGGCAGTTCTGAGCCATTGCACATCTGCTGCTTGGCCTCAGGTTTGAGTTTTGTGTTGCAGACACTTGTTCACTAGGCGCTGGACTAAGCCCACCACTGGTCATTTCACTTGGGCCGTCAGATAACATTTGGCCTTGCTGACTTGGGCCAGATTCAAAAGTAGCCAGGTAGTGGAGACGTAAGGATCTGCAACCCACTGACAATCCACTAAGTTCCTGCTCCGGGGAGTGGGGTTATGGGTTCTGTTTATTTGGGTGGGGGGTATGTGTGTATCCTACAGTCTTTAAAGTTCAGGACCTTTATCAAAAGTGTGTATGTTTGTTTAAAAAAAAAAAAAATAAAAATCCCTGTACTTCTGAAAAAAAGAAATTGCCTCAGACCATCAAAATAATATTTTTTTAAATTTTCCTTTTTACCGCAACTTTATGCCGCACTCCTACTGTTCAGATTCTGTTGTCAGCAGCATTGCACCCCAGTGTGAGAAATGTAGTCACGTGTTATCTTTCAAGTTTGACACCCTTCCTGCTCATTACCAGGTAGCCAGGGCCAGGCTGCTGTTAGTCAAGGGCACCATGCCCCTCCCCCCAAATTCACCTGTCCTCTGACTCTTGCTTACCCCCAGATCGTGTCTCCTGTGCAGCTACTATTCAACACCCTGCTGTCAATCACCAGTGCCAGGAGTACCACCGTGTTATTTTAAAGTGACACAACAGTGCAGAGATTATTCTATGTTCCGGAAAAGGTTAGGGACATGAAAATGTTACCTTGGGCCCACAGATGCTTTGCCTTGGAGACCATCTAACCCTGCATAGCTGCTGTAGTCTCACACGGCGATCTTTATAAGCTGCGCTGTTGTTACTTAGACCCTGATCCTCAAAGGCACCCCAGATATATGCGATCTGCGCATATCTGTGGTGCGTTGCCCAGCAGCAGCAGGCGATGGCATGCCTGCTGCATCCACAACCCCTGCCCCCGGAGGAGTGGTGGTGTGGAGCCACAATAATGGGGCAGAGGGGTGTTAAGGTTGGGCAAAGTAGGTCTGGCCCTCAGGCATCCAGCAAGTGGATCCCTGCAGAGTATGGTGGGATATGTTCGTCTTCCAGGACTACTGTATCCCCACTGGCACAGATGCAAATTTACAAGAAAATCACCAGTCAGTGCCAGTAACGCCACACCCACCACAGAGGCTCCTAGAGGCTCCTAGGACTGGTAGCTGGAGGAAAGAGGGCCAATCAGGCCAGAATATGTTGTCTGTGGCTAGGCAGAGGAGGGTGCATAGATGGCTGCTGTGGCCCCTAGGCAGGTGTAGCAGCTGTCCCCTGTGCCCACCCTCTGCAACATGGAGTTTATTATGAGAGGGCACAATTGTAGTGGCCCGAGTTGTTCCTGAAAAGGGGCCTTTGGCTCAGTGTACTTACCTGGTTAACAAAATAAATAAATAAATAAAATAAATAAGAACTGGGCTCCTACCAGCCTGCGCCCCCAGTCCACACCAGTCCTGCTCACTCATGTAGCAAGGCGTGTGGCCGGGATTGGGTGCAGAGGTGGCATGCATCCTCCATTGTGGATGCCATGGGGTGTGCCAATGGTAGGCATTGTGTGCGTGGGGGTACTCTACAGCGTTACCTGCCCCTTTTCCTGTGCGGAGGGCGGGAACCCTGTTTTTGAGGATCGGGTCCTTACCTTGCTTTCAGTTAGTAAGCATCTGTTCAAATAAAAGGAAAATGTATACATTTTAGAGATGCTTTCAGGTTTTACCAGCAAGCATCACGCATGCTTTTATTGCACAGCTGCAGTCATTTCCTGGGTCATTAAAAACTCAGTAGTTTCAGCTGTGAGTAATTATTAACCCATAAGGGGGAATACCACCATTTCTGTGTCTCTGTTCCAAGCACTGTTGTCTCACTCTCGACTTACTTTAGCTTGCCTGCAGAGCTGGAAAAGTAGCCAAGCTCTGGTCCTGTCACATTAATAATTCTGTTCTGAATAACTGGATAGTTCGGAGAAAAAAAATACCTGAGAAAGTGATGCTGTGTAGGATTATTCAAAGCCCTCTCCTTCATTAGGCTTGGAGCTATAATCCATTTCTGAAATGAGAGAATTGTCCTAGGAAAATGATTCCCCAAACAGGACTGGTAGAGGCCTCCTTCATGGGGCTAGTACTACATCAAACAGTCCAGTTCTGAAAGGAGTGCTTGTCCTCAGGAAAATGACCTCCAAAGGGCATTTCCTCCATGGAACCTGATTGGTTTAAATGTGATAGCTCCCAAAAAAATATTTTATTTTATTTTTTGTAGAGGAAAAGAAGAATTTGCATTTAAATAGTGCTTACCCGACCTTCTGGCACAGCGGCAGATGTAATTTTTTTTTTTTCGAATTATTTAACCAGGTGAGATGCACTAAACTGAAAGTTTGTTTACAGGTGCAACTTGTGAGCACAAGAAAGTTAAATGATTTGCTCAGGGTCACACAGTATGCAAGTGGGGGCTGTGGGATTCAAACCCAGGTCTCCAGATTTGCAACTCAGAGCCTTAAACCACTGCGCTATACCGCCCCCCCAAAAGTGTACTACCAGCTGAGCTATGCTGACACCTTTTGCTTACCCAGGATAGAACCACCATGGTGCAACATCTTGTGTTGTGTTTGTGGGTGTAGGGCTCTTGCCTTGACCCAGTTTTATGACTTGGAGGACAGGAAGGTCACATGATCTGCTCAGGGTTGCACTGTGAGCCAGTGTCTGTGTCTGGATTCGAGCCTCTGGTCTGGCTCTCGGGTATGGGCCTAAATTCCTAATGCAGTAGATACTGAGGCAGGCAGAGATTGCCAGTTAATTCGTTGCCCACTGTAGCAGAGCTGGTCGTTGACTGCCTGACAGCGGCAGCACATGCAAGTTCTGGGGCTATCTTGAGCCACCTGTTCTCTGCACTGGTGGTGAGAGACAGGTGGCAGAAAATGGGTGTAATACATTTGTACTGTCGGAAAGAGGTCCCAGCATGGCCTACTAAGCGGCATCTAACGATAAGCTTTGAGTGGGAGTTGGGAAAGGCGGCTTCTTAGCTGCACGTACCTCTCGTCACTGAGAAGCTGTGCTGCAACATGGTGAGAGAGAGCAGGAGGGGAAGGTGGGGAGAACAGAGCGGGTAGCCAATCATTTTCACTCTTGCTGTTCAGGTTATCCCTAGACGGCCGTCAAGTACAGAGGTCCTCTTCGTTGGAACACTCCTCCTTTTCATATCAGGACTAAATCTACCACAGGCCCTTTTTCTAACTTCTGTTTTACCTCGTTACCTGCCGTGTGCTCCTTTACCTTATCCGCAGCCCCTTGATCTTCAGTAGGAGTGCTTTTTTGTGTGAAAATATTGGGGGTGTCTTGCTCGGGTCCCATTCTCTCTGGTTTTGTCGACCAGTGCCTTCTTCATTGTTAATCTTTCTACCTGTTCTTTTTGGCACTAACCGCATCCTTTATGCTCCATTTTTGTTGTGTGCCTTGATCCATCGCCTACTGGAGCGGTCGACATAGATCCACCAGATGGCCAGTTCCAACTTCCTACCCCCTTCGTATGCTGTGCCAGAGATAACCCTCTGCGCAGGGTGCCATCATTTCTGACCTGTTACTCATCGCCCTCCCTACCCCTTGGATGCAGCCTGAAATGGGAGCTCTTTCTGGACAGTGAACAGTCAGAAATGGGCTGGGCCGGGGATCAGATCCATGTACCATACTCCAGCTGATAAGAGCATCGAACTTCACACATGATGTCACCGAATCTTGTTTTTGATTCCTGCATCAAAACAGCAGCAGGGTTTTATGCCTGTCTGGGGCCACATATTCCTGTCCACGTAATCCACCCCCCTCCGCCACCTCTACCTTCCAAGGGACAGCTATGTAAGGATGCCTCTGCCATCTGGTGTGTAGAAGGCACAGGCCGTTAGCATGTTAAGTTTCAGCGCTAATCATAAGTCCGTCAGAATAGTTTGATACCATAGTTTTTACATTTCACAGATACTTGTATGTATTTAGTTTGATTTACAATATTTTTCTTAACTTATTGGTATTTTTTGCCCCAAGTCTGTATACAGTAAACTGCTCCGTGCTGCACCACTGCTGCTACCATCCCAGGACACCTGTGGAAGCAAACTGACGCTTCTGCATCTCACAGGACTTTTCATCCCTGGATAATAATTTTTAAACATAAAAGGAAAAAAAGATTGGCCCGGTGGCGCTGAGGCGCTGGACGCCACACCTCACGCTACGCCGGTGACCCGGGTTCGGGAACGAACTCAGGTGGCCGGGGGTCAGCAGGGGGGAGGGAGGATAGAGCATCCCAACGGATGCTCTCCTCCCTCAGGGGTGGGAACCAAGGAACGCATCTGCATTCTACATCCCCTTTGTAGCCGGTGGAAGCACCGACAATTGAAGGGATGGAGTGACTCCGTTCATCAGAGGCAGGGGAGGGGCGTCGTCGGCGGCGCATGAGAGGTCTGGAAGCGTTAGCATGCCACCACTTGGGACGTACGTCCTAGCGTTCGACGTCCCAGAGGGTAAGAAACCAGAGAGAAAAAGGGAAAAACACCTCTCGGTAAGCCCTAGATGATAGCCTCTCGGAACCATCCAGGACCACCAGAAGAGGGACAGACCCTACTGTGCAGGGGAGAGAAGGAGGCGCTCTAGGAGCAGATCCCCCCCCCCCGAGGTGGCACGGAGGTTGAGAGGAAGGAAGGAAGGAGTGGGCTCCGAGAGTAGGAAGGCGAAGATAAAGAAATAAAGTTAAAAAAAAAAAAAAAAAGTCTTCCACATGCAAGTCTGCTCCCAGCTAACTTTGTTCAAGAACTTGCAGACTACAGGAAAACTTCAGTTTACTGAACTTGCCATCTTCTCTAATTACAGACCTGGGCAGAGCAGAGAGATCCCTTCTGTCCTGCATAGAAAGTGACTTTGTGGCAGAAATGTGGGGTGTTTCTGGCACGTATGTATGCGTGGATGTGACTGCTTGAAAGAAACCTTTTTAAAATGTTGCCTAAGTTGATGGATATAGTTTGATACCTTTTATTGAACCAGCGTATGTTGTACAGAGATGGTATATATCACCTAACGCTGACAGATGCATAGCTTTGTAGGCATTGCTGTTTTTTCAAACTGTTTTTCGATGAGTGTTTGGGGCCGCACTGCTGTGTGATCTCCCCTGAGTGTTTCCTGGTTTGTTTTCTTTGCAATGGGACCTTATCGTTTGTGAATACTCCAGTGATCATGTTGAGCGCACAGTCTTCTGGTGGCCTATTCTGCAATGGCGCTCCTTGTATTAAGGATGGCCGGGGCACAAGTAAGGTACATTGAGCTTCTATCTGAACACGTAGGTGTATTTAAATCTGAACTATGTTGCCAGTGATTAGTGGTGCTTGGATAGTGTTCCGTGGGATCTGAGCACCATCCGATGGATAGCCCCGCTATCCCTCCAGCAGAACTGACATATAGGCTTATTAGTCAGATGGGGTCAGATCTCCAGTCAGATGAGGTTGCTTTCTGTATCTGGGAGTCGGATTTTTAGATCCGATCCTCTGATAATTGTGATCTGACTGATCCCTGATCCGACTGTCTGATCCCTTGGATCCCATGGGATCTGGGCCAATCGGATCCATGGGTAGGTGTCACCACTACTAACTTCCTGTAAAAACAGCAGTATCCGCCCGTATTCGAGCCCAGCTGATGCTGCCCAAGCACTGCCACTGATGGTATATCATTGGTTGGGCACAGCATGGGCATGGCAGATTTTACCCGGACACGTTCTCCATCTGGCCCTAGTCTGGAGCTGCCCATGCTGTTTCAAACTGGCAGAAGCACTCCAGTTCCGTACCCTGCTACTTGAGGGGAAACTGCATGAGTGGTCCACTGTTGCTTGTCCATCTAGATCCAATTTTATTTTTTATTCTGAATTACGCTGCATTACAGAAAGACAGAGGTTTAACTGAATGGAAGGCATTCACCTTTGTAGGAAAATGCATGTTCTCCCTGGCATGCCTGTGACCCAGTTTCATGCCCTGAGCACAGGACATTTGTAGCAGAGGCCAGCAGGGTGTACAGAGTGTAAACAGAAGAGAGAAAGAAATATATGCTTCTGAGAGTCTCAGGTTTGCCAGTGCCTTGGTGGTGCTGCTGACCACTGGTGACCTTGTGACATCTGCTCCCCCCAAAGTTGCAAACCCAAACAGATTACGTAATGGAGTGAGGTGGTAGCTAATAAGGGGAGTTACTTCCTCATGCTGGGTAGCACGGAGGGCTTGAGCCAGCAGACACCCACCCACCTAAGAATGCATGAACACGTATCCTCCCCTGCCACTATGCTATCACTGGAACCATGTTTCTCTTCCTTCCCTACTATGCAGCAGTCAACAGAGAGAGGAAGGAGCCCCCCAACACACACACAAAAACAAGTCAAGGGAGCAAGGTTGTGTTTGTCAGTGGTGTCTGGCTTAAGAGTGGCACGGGTCACAAGTAGAAGGATTTCCTCGGACAGCAGTTGAGGCGCCCGACTGGAGAATGACATGCACCCCCCCACCGGAAAAAAAAAAAAGAAGAGATTTTTTGAAGATAAAAATGTGTTGGGTCTTTTAGTTAATGAGGTTCTAGATTTTTTTTTAACCTCTTCCTTGACTGTTTCATTTAAAAAGTCTGCAGTAAGTTACCATCTATGCTGGTGAAGTGCGAGACTTGGGTGATTACTTGAACCGGCACTGAGGGAGTGCACTGTCTGGTGACCTATTCAGGTTCAGCTCTTTAGTTCCACTTTTCTTGTGTCTCTGTTGTCCTTAGGTTGAGTGCATTTCTACAGTGTTTTTGAAATTTCTTAATTGGTATTCACAGAGAGGTACTCTCATCAAACAGCCCCACTGTGTGCAGGAAATGTTTTAACCAGGAGCATGATCATTCGTAGCAACGCTACTATTTGGAGGTAAAGCAGTCGACCTTGTGGTTTGGATTAGTTACACAAAGCCAGGTTTCATGTGCATCCAAAGCCAACCACTTTCCTCTAGACACTCCTGATAAGCTGGTCTGTGATACAAAGCATGCTTTTGTAGATGCGTTGCTTCAGAGGTCTCAGGATGGTGCTGAGGGAGGCCCTGTGATTTCTCTCGACATGCTGTTTGTAGTGTTGGCGTAACTTTATTATTTCTTGGGGAAACCAACCTATTATTTTTTTTTCTTTCATCCCCTGTCCGTCACTTCTATCACTCTTAGATTGTAACATGGCATTCAGCTTTAGCAAAGAGAAATGCAAATCAAGTTCTCCTCTGTGACGCCACATTCTATCTCTGCCACTGGTGGTGGGGAGAATGGGCTGCTGCCAGCTGATGTACTCCAGGTGAGTGATATCTGCTAATCACCCTGGTCTCCGTGAAAAATAGGCCAAAGGTAAAGGGCATTCTTGGACTTGTCTTCCATGTATCAGTGCATCACGTGGCTGCCAAGCCACAAGACCAGCCGGGATATAAATATTTTCATTTTCTTCCATGTAGGACTTCTCTTGTTAGGGATATTGTTCTGGAAACCATTTCCAGCTCCGATTTACTGTGTTCTGCTGTGGGAGTGAGGGTTGGCATCAGTAAAGCAGAGGTGCAGCTGACTGCGAACGTCAATTTATATTATATTATAGATTGCAGGAGTGTCCCTGACCAATCGTTTCACTTCCTTCAGTTGTGCGTGAGGTACAATTATTACCACAAGAGTACCTCATGTGCTGAGCCACTGTAATGAGCTTCTCACTAACCTCTTCTGCAGTTAGCATTTAAATAAAAATAATTTTTTTTTTTATTCAATAAAGCTAGCAATGCATAATTTTATTGGTCTTGTTGGAGAGCCTCTTGTGGATCTAAGAGTGTCACCTCTTGCGTCCTTAGGACCACAGAACTGCTGACCTTCGGTTTGCAGTCCTTTGGTCCTAAGAACGCACAAAGCGACACTCTTATAGCCATAAGAGGCCCTCCAACCAGACCATTAAACCTGTATGAGAAATACAAACACCACACGTATTCCAACACTGCAGAGCATCATGGAAAGTATATGCAAATCACCATGAAAGACAAGACTAGTTCACCATTTAAGCAGGAGTGTACGATACCAAGCAGCCTCTTGCACAAACTGCAGAGGCTGAAAACAGAAGACCCAGACACGTGTTCCATCCTTCTTGGGACTCGTCAGTGTGCTCGTCTGTATCATAATACAATGGAAGGAGGAGTCAGCCCTATGATGGTGTTACAGGTTTGGGTCACGGTGAGCCAGAAGTAGGAAGACAATCCAAAAGACAAAGGGCATCAGCCCAAAAAGTGAGTTAGAGGTTACCCAGGAATGAAACTGACAATAACACCAAGTTTCAAAGAAATACAGAATCTTCCATACTTCAATAATACAAAGCATCATGGGAAGTGTATGCAAATCACAATGAAATAATTTAGACTGGTTCTGCTTTGCAGGATTGTATGGTGCCCATCAGCCTCTCACACAGACTGCAAAGGCAGAAAACAGAAGATGCGGACATGTGTTCCTTGGGGGATGCCTTTGCCCCACTGCTTTTGTACTGAGGTTCTTTTGTCTTTTAGACCAGTTTATTCACATGGAAACTCTGTTAAAAGCTGACTGCTGGGAAACTGGGGAACATGAGCAAGCCCCGCAGTTCTGCACTGTGGACAGTCAGGGTCCTGTTGCACTGCAGAGGTGAGGCTCTCTGCTTCTGGAGAGAGGGTGTGGATCACATGACATTAGTGCCTCCTTTGCCTGCCAGCCAAGAAGCAGCGCAGGTGTGGACTGTGAAGGCGGGTGCTTGCCTGCTCTCCTGACTGGAGGAAGGTATAATGACCCTGATTGTTGAGCTGGTGTACAGGGAGTGGACGGGACAAAAATGGGTGTGGAAGTGTGTTAATTGAGGGCACCTCAATGGCAAACATAGTAATGTAAGACTGCATGGTTCATCAAGGCGGTACCCCCCCCCGGCTTCATTATCAGGAATTGGCAAGAATGGTTTACAAAGATATATAACTTCATAGGGGTTTCCAACCCACTGTACTGCTCAGGGTACCTTGTTATTTCCTGGATAATTGGATCAGGCTTACTTAGAAGGCCTATTCTGTGTTCACATTTTAAAACACATTTTATTAGAATACAGCAGTTGACCAGAATCTGTTAGGTTTGGTTATCCTTCAGCAATTAGCTAGAACGAAGGCCCCTTCACATTCATATGTCACGTGGCTATATCTTGCTAACCACTATTTTACTTGGGATCAGACTTTGTAAGGAGAGGAAAGGGATTTGATTTTATATAGCACCTTTTGTACAGACTGTATCCCAAAGTACTTTACAGTTCAGGAGAGGGAAGAGAGAGACTGTTGCTGATTTAAACAGTACAGAGATTCTGTAGCATAGAGAGAAATTAAGCATAAGGTTTAGTGATGTGTCAGCGTCACAAAGTGAATACGGGGCGATTTTATGTGATTTACACCTGGATCTTCAACTTCAAATCTCTGTTCTCTTTATCAGTTTAGTTTTTTATTGACCAGGTAAGCACACTAGACAGTTACAATGCCTAATTTCAGGTGTGGCCGGGGAGATTACTGAGTAAGGCAGTGAGACAGCCCTATCACAAAGTAATCTGAAAGAATCCAAGGTTACAGAAAAATGAGGAAGGCAAGCAGTATAAGAACCAATCCCGAAAATGTAAAAACTCCCCCAAAATAAGAGGAAGCTCCCTTACCTCCTTAGGAGCTCCTCTGCACAAAAAAAAAAACAAAACAAAAAAAAAAAACACAGCTTTTGAAATTATGCCTCCAAGGGAAAGGAAGAGATTGTAAATTGCCCCCAAGGGGCTAGCAGTGTGATCCCTTTCCACTTCCGTATTGCTGGCCCCACTCTGTTTTATGATGTGGCGATAGGGAGAGTGCAGCGGGTGTGCTTCATTGAAACATATGGAGTGTGATTTTAAAGTACAGTTTTTGGCCGTTTAAGTGGCCATTTGGTAAGATTGGAGCCATGGTTCAACTAACAAGAGACTTGTTAGTTGAACCCTGGTGCCAGTTTTACCAAATGGCCACTTAAAGAGCCAAAACCTATATTTTAAAATCACGCTCCATACACCTCAATAGAGTGTGCCCCTGTACTCTCCCTATTGCAGCGTCCGTTGACATCAGAGTGCAGGAATGTGGCCAGGAATAGGGAAGTGGAAAGGGCTTGAGCTGCCAGCCCCTCGGGGGCAATTTACAATCTCTTCCCTTCCCTTGGGGGTGTAATTTCAGAAGCTGTTTTTTTGTGCAGAGGAGCTCCCGTGGAGGTAAGGGAGCTTCCTCTTATTTCGGTGCAGCACTGAGAAAGCTGCTCTTTAAATACTACAGCAAATACCAAAGAAGGTACAGTAGAATGCGAGAGACTGAGAACTGGTCACACTATCAATGCAGAATAAAATAATGATCTGTAGGCAAAATACTATCCATAAGCTGTGTGAACAGAGAATAAGGCAGAGAAGACCCCACAAAAAAAGGGGGGGGGGATATACCCACTGATCTAAGTACAAGTGCAGGCAGAGTCGATCTTCGGGCACTCCCAGAGGGACTTCCTGAACAGTGGGAGGGAGCACTGCAGACTTAGTTGGAAAGAGTTCTAAAACCTAGGTGCACTGACGGCGAAGGCCTGGTCTGTCAAAGTGGTATGAGTTTTAGGGACAGCCAGCAAGGGCATACCATTAGACATGAGGGGGTAAGGCATCTTAATAAGCATTAGCGATATTTGCTAAATGTAGCGTTAACCACAGCTATAAAAACAATTACCAGGAAATGGTCACAGTTACAACCCCTAAACAGAGAAAAAAGGATGAGATATAAAACGGAGACACTAAGACACAAAATTCAGAATCAGGTAAAGCCATTTAATGACAGGTGGCGGGGGTAACTAATATAGATGATGGATAAATGTCCACATTTTGTTCCATAAAATGCACGGGCAAACTCCACAAATAAATGCAGAAGCTTAATCCTAGGGATTCCCAGGGAAGTAGCCCATCTCTCAGCTTAGTCTGTAAAATAGAAAAATATAATGTTAACTTTTTTTTCTATAATTTTAAGTAGCAAGATGCTGCACCGTATAGTCCAGTGGTACAGTTGATCTCATTATGTATTCATGTAAGTGCTGTTATATTTACAGGTCATACATTTTTCTGTAATGTGCCTACAGTGCTTGCTCACCAAATAAAAACTATATTATTAAAAATAAAAGATCTGAGGGGGTATGTCATCGAGGCACAGGTCAGAAAGCCCAGGAAAACCAGTAGCTGTTGTAAAGTTCACAATGAGTGTTTTTATTATCAATAACAGTAAAATAAAAATAGTTCAGAATAACTATTTACAAGGCAGTGCAAACAAAGAAAACAAAGTCCTTCTTCTGAGTGTTTCTTCTCAATTTCAAATCTCTGTCTCTGAGCCTCTTGCAAAACATTGCTGCTGTTTTTATAACAAGTCTCTGCAGGGAGCTCGTTAAGAGAAGATTCTGCTTCTCACACAGTGTTCTTGTCAGTTTCAGCAGGTGCAGCAAAACAGTACATTGTGACCCAGAACTGACCTCTTGTTGACAGCTCTGGAAATATTTTTCAAACCAGCATCTCAGGTTAAGTTCCAAATAGCTTTTTTTTTTTTTTTGAAATTGCAATTATTTCTCCCCTCGTCCTGTCAGCCCCGACCCTTTGGGGCCACCAAGGAGACATCCTCCTGCCTCCCACTCTACCCACGTCCACCTCCGTGTTCCCCATGGAGCCTTGGATTACCCCCCCGGGTGGGGACGAGGTGCAGCCCCTAACACCCTGAGCTACTCACAGTTTCGTTGGTCAGGTGGCGGCAGGGCGAGCGGGGGCACATCTGAGGCATGCTCTGGGTAGCCAGTCTTCCCAGTCCTGGCAGGCATTATCCTCCATTTTCTCCCCCCACGCTGTGTAGACCTCGACATCAAGGCGCATGCGCCAATGTTCTGGCGTAATCACGACATAACTTTCCCTATGGGGCTTAGTACCGAGCCTCCGGTCAGGTCAGACAAGTTGCAGGCATTGGTCCCCCCTTCCTCCCTGAGAGGGCGAGCTGTTGTGGGACGCTCAAGCCACTCTCCCCCGGCCGGCCCTCCGAACGACCAGAGTCTGCTCCTGAAGTTCTAAATAGCTTTTTGCAATCATTTCAACAGTATAACTATATACAGTTTTTTAAACAAAGGGATCCCAGTTTCACATACAGTTTTACACAAAAATTCACATATATTTTTTATAACTGGAGACAGGCAAGGGGGAGGAAAAGACAACAGCAAGGGAAGGCAGAGAGATAGCGAGAGGCGGAAAATTGCGAAACTGTCGGCGTGATCAGTTCCTTGGTCTCGCAAGAAAATTTGGTTGTGCAACCTGACAGAGAAGAGACGGAAAAGGAGAGGACAGAACAAACTCTTGCATTTAAACCCTTTCTGTATAACAAATGGGGCAGGGCGTTATCCAACCCTGTGACAGGGTAACTCGAGTTAGTCCCTCTTTAATTAATTAGAAAGAATAGGAGGTGCAGAAGTTCTGATTACCTTATCGATGAAACTGCCCAGTACAGATAGATGACTGTTTTGAGGGGCAGCCAGCCCAGTTTTCCATAGAGCTCACAGCAGTGCGTGAGATGAGCTGCTGAGAGGGCAACCCAGCAGGTATTACTATATAGTGTATAGTGGACCCTGCTGAAATGTTGTTGCACCACAGTTTAGAGGTCATGGAATGTGGTTGCACCCTTCTGTGGTACAACAGCACATCAGCTGATTTGAAATCTGCGGCCACCAGCACTCAGAACTGCCGTGTGCACACTGTGTTTTTTAAAATGAAACTGCTGAGCCAACACACACACACACACACACACACACACACACACACACACACACACACACTATACACTATAAGAAATACTGGTTGGACAACCAAAAAAGCTTGTAACAAAGTAACTTTCGGTCAGTCATGTCAAAGGCTCTTAAAGCAGCAGTGTGATGAAACTGATCAGAAATGTTTGACCCTACCTATTTTCTCTATAAATTATTCTGACCTCTTCCAGTGTTATTCGATGGTGACATTTTCTAGTTCTGTTTAAAATTTGAATATTTTAAAAATGGCAATTTTTTTTTTTCTCAAGGAAAAAAAAAAAGACAGCCACCACGTTTGGCTTAGAAACAGCATTGTAGACTTGGCAAGAGTTAGGGATGAGGAAAAAAAATCATAGTGCGCAGCATAGGAGGTACCTAGAAAAGTAGATCTGACAGGTGCGATAATATTTCTATTGACTGTAGCTGAAACCGGCTTTTTGAAAAAAAAATTTTTGTTGCACAGCTGCTTTAAGCGGTAACCACCTCCTATGTAGAGCAGAACCATGATATATCACTTCAAAACACACAATAGAAACTGCGATTCTTGACCAAAATTACGCACCCCTAAAGTGTCTCATTGCACTTGTGATGTACTTCAAAATGTTTTTATTTTTTGGTTTTTAAGTTTGTCTTAGGATTTTTAATAAGAAAATACTATTTGTTGTATGAAATGGGAGTGCAGGATAAAAATCTAGTTCCGGTTTAGGTGTATTAATGTTGTAGCAGAAACTAGTGCACAGGCTGAACAAGTGCAGGAGTGTAATTATGGCCAGATACAGTAATTACACTCTTGTACATGACTTTTAGCCAGTCACGTGACTGGAATGTTCTTACCCATGTTGTTATAAAGGCTATTTCCTGACAACTTATCCAGTTTAAATAAACTAGGAATAAACACTCAAAGGCAGTTGCAGTCTCGGATAACCTATGATGCATTTGTTGTGGCCTGTGAGTAACTCTCTTATGATTTGTTGCTTCAGTTTTGGTTATTGCTTGGGAACTACTCATTCAGTTGTGATCGAACTTAGTACAGACATTACTTAACACACTTTCTAGAGGATATTACAATCTCTGTGATTGTGACCTAATTATGCATAGGTTCTGGCTTGTGACTCAGTGCTACATATTTGGGCTTCATCTTGAGAACCATTTATCTAATTGGGATTAAACTAGGTACAGTATATAGACATTACCTAACACTACTCCATTAGGATAGTACAACCTCAGTCATGGAGACCTAATCGGTGCGTCAAGCTTGGTGAAGGCTAGTTGTTCTGAAAGCAGAAAACCTGGTGTCTGGGAGTGGTTGAAATTAAAAATCACAAATACTTTTGGAATTCCATTTTCCACATAAGCAAATAAAATTGGAATTTTTTTTTTAAATGTCTTGTCAGTGTTTGCATTTGAAATTGTGGTAGCAAAATTCCACACCTAGTATGAGAAGCAGAACCTTGTACTCGCAAGTAGAATCACTTGCGTAATTTGTTCCGCCAGTTGTGGACTTGGCTTCCCCTCCCCCCTCAAAAAGTCAAGTCCATATCTTGCAAAACGTATGTGACAATCACAGATTTGTCTCGCCTTCCCAGCCCCAGTGGTATCCAGTTCCAAACTCCTCACCCATCTCTCTTACACCTTAGAAACATTCCTTCCGTTATTTACTCACACACTTTTTGGAGGATAAATGCATTACTGTTATTCCTGTGGGTAGGTAACAAATTATTCCCAAGGAAGCATCCCCTTTATCCAGATCATTTCTACTAACAGTCTGCACAGTAAAAAATAAATAAATAAATATATAGGCACTAAAATGCAGGTATTTACCCACAGACACCTCTGTTCCTTTCCACATACAACTTTTGTTCAGTCTATACAGTTCATGGTTTTTATTATAGACTTTCGTGGATGTTGCCAAATGCCTTTTTATTCCAGATAACACCAGCAGGAATCACTGCAAGGTACAGAATGGGTCCTACAGTGACCGAAAATGTCCCCAGTGAGATGTCAGCAGGGATCACTGCAGGGTGCTAGTACATGTTTTAAACAAAAACCAAAAAAATATGGAGCGGTTGCGCAACAGTAAAAGAAACATAGAAAGCAATGGCAGAAGGGGACCATAATATCCATCTAGTCTACCTGTAACCCTACCCTCTCCCTTAACTGCTGTTCAGTGTTATGATGCTTTATAACTATCCCAAGCCTTTTAGAACACCCCAGCCGTTTTTGCCTCTACCACTCCTTGGTGGAGGCTGTTCATGCTCGACCACCCTCTTCATGAAGAAGAATTTACGTGTGTTCCTCCTGAGCTTGTCTCCCCCCCAGTTTCATATCATGTCCTCTAGTGCTTTTATAGCCCTTGACCTGAACTAGGTCCTGAACCTGTACCTTATTTATTCCCTTCATGTATTTGAAGGTCTCAATCATGTCTCCTCTATCATCGCTCCATTGTTCCAAGGAATGCATGTTGAGATCCTTCAGCCTTTCCTCATATGATTTCAGATGTAATCCCTGTACCATCTTTGTAGCTCTCCTTTGCACAGTCTCCAGTCTATCTATCTATGTCCTTTCTAAGATGTGGTCTCCAGAACTGTACATGGTATTCCAGGTGCGGTCTTACAGTGATCTGTAGAGTGCACTAACTCTCTTTTTCTACTGGTAATTCCCCTTCCTATGCATCCCAGCATACCATTTGCCTTTACTGCAGCTTTCTCGCACTGCTTGGTCTTTTTTAGGTCTTCTGTTATAATCACCCCAGATCTAGCTCTTGCTTTGTGGCCTCTAGTTTCATGCCCGCCCATGTGGTATTCTTTTCCAGGTTGCCCTTCCCTAGGTGCATGACCTTGCACTTCTTTGCATTGAAGTTTAGCTGCCATGTGTTAGACCACAATTCCAGCTTTCGAGATCTGCCTTCATCAGATGCCCCCACCCCGAATGTCGACTCTATTACATATATTCATGTCATTAGCGAACAGGCTCACTTTTGCCCTTCAAGCCTTCAGATATGTTTCCAATGAAAATATTAAAGAGGATGGGACCCAACATTGACCCCTGCAGCACACCACAAGTTACCTCTCTTTCTTCTGATAAGGTACCATTTACCAGTACCCTCTAGGTCTTCCCACGCAGCCAGCTCCTTATCCAGTTTACCACTGTCTGGCCAACTCCCATGTTGGTGAATTAATTTAGCAGCCTTCTGTGTGGAACGGAGTTGAAGGCTTTGCTAAAGTCCAGATATACCACGTCCACAGCACCGCCTTGATCCACCAGTTTGGTTACCCAGTTGAAGAAGTCGATTAGATTTGTCTGGCATGATCTTCCTGTGATAAAACCATGTTATTTTGGGTCCAAATTACCGTTCCCTTCTAAAGAAGTTAGAATTCTTTCCTTAAGTAGAGCTCCCGTTGTTTTGCCCACAATCGAGGTGAGGCTAACCGAGCGATAGTTGCCCATACTTTCCCTACTCGCGTTTTTTTATGGAGAGGGATAACATTTGCTTTTCTCCTATCCCTCGGGACCTTACCTAGTTCAAGCGATAGGTTAAATAGTTCAGTCAGGTGTGCCACGAGCTCCTCTCTTAGCTCCCTAAGAATTCTAGAATGACTGTGCTATATAAAGGCAATAGCCCAGTCACAACATAGACTCAGAGGAGGGCTGTGTACTTTGTCCCACACCAACCACCCCAGCCCTGACCTCTGTTAAATGGTCAGTGGGGAGGAGCCTTGGAGGAGGACACGCTATGATTGGGTGAATTGGGCCACTAAGAGTATTGGACTTGATGCTGACTGGGGGGCAAAGTGATTACATGCATCTTGCTTGTTTTGGGTATTGTGGACTGTTGCTGGGAGGGGCAAATTGAATGTACTAATTGATTGGGTAGTGCTGCCAACTGCTGGGGGGTGCAAATTGACTGTGTACGGACCTGTAGGAACTATTATTGCTGGTAGAGGCCAATTGCTCGCATCCAAAATGAGGATGGGTTTGAGAGATGCAACAGCGGGCATCTTCGGTAGGGTGATTGGGTGGGTGTACAGGGTGCCGGTCGGCCATAATATTGGATTGGGCATGGAGGTTCAGTGGATGCCCAGTGTGTTTCCAGTTGGCAGGTCTTAGGGAGGAGGTCGAGGGGATCAGGAGGCAGCTGGGGGTGGGAGGGTTGGAGTGGTAAGGGGGGCAGGAACCACTTGATGTTAGCGAGGTCAAAATGGCATACCCCAGGGAAAGGGGTGGGAGTGGGCGGACTAGGACCACATGGTCGCCGGGGTGGGGTGGGACACGAAACAAGCATCATTCAAAAAAATCACTCCGCAGGGAGGGGGTTGCCCTGAAGGAGCCAAGGAGGAAGGGGGGGGGACAGACAAGAGTAAACCTGGGGCAGGCATCACACTTACAAATTGCTTCACCCTGCTGTATCCGGGTGATGAGGTGGAGGAGGCTGGTGAGCGGGGGGAGCAGTCGGACAGGGTGGAGAGATTGGTCAGAACATAGACGGGGGCAGGGGAAAGGAGAGGAAGCAAGATCCAAAAGAGGGGAGAGCACAGAGGGAGGAGTGAGGGCATGAGCCTGGGTTTAAGGGAGGTACAGTAGATAGGGGCACACAGAGCGATGACAGGGTGGAAGAGACTAGGACTTGGGACAGGCCAGCATTGAGGTTGGGGAAATCGGCTAAGGAGGGGGGGTGCAGTGGGGAGCACTCTGGATAGGCCAGTTTGGGGTGGGAGAAATAGGCGGGGGGATAGTAGGGAACAGGAGGAAGAGGGGGGTGGTGCCAATCGGGCAGAAGGGTTGGAAAGTGCAGAACCTAAGGGAGGAGGCAAGAAGGGCAGCAGTAAAAGGAGGTCTGGGTGGGGGATCTGAGGGCACCAGTTCAAATTGGGAGACCAGGATAGAATTGGGGGGGCAACTTGGGACTCCCAGGTGATGAGGGGTGTGAGGAGTAAGCTGGGGGCCATAGAAGAAAGAGCCTGGAAGGGAGCACACAGACTTGTGACGCCCAGACAGTGGGGGGTGCAAGGAGCAAGTTGGGGCCATAGACAGAAGCAGGAGCCTGATAGGGCACTCACAGCCTTGTGACACCCAGGCTGTGGGGGATGTGAGGAACACACCGGGGGTTGTTGACAGAAGGAGGAGTCTGGAAGGGCACAAACAGGCTAGTAAGTTGGGGGGGGTGAATTGAAGGTGCTTCTACTGGGAGACTCCATGATCAGGGGTATCCGGTGGGAGGGGTTGAGGAGGGAAAAGGCAGCCCAGTAAGGGGCTAAATGTATCACAGGCCTAGCCATACACAAGGCCAAATTCCAGCTATACTCGATGGCAGGGGAATGCAGGGGATCTCCAGACTTTCTAGTACACCTGGGAACAAACTAATTTAGAAGGGAACAGTGAATTAGAGGTTCAGGCGAGATTCTGGGAGCTGGCCAGGGTTTGCCACTCTATAGGAAGCTCAGTCTCCTTCTGTGAGATTCTGTTAGTACCAAGGGCGACCGGAGAGAACAAGCAAAAACTTAGAGGGGTGAACCAGTGGCTCAGGGACTGGTGCAAGACAGGGGGGTATGGGTTGGTGGGGAACGGGGGTGATACATGGGAGGATAAGGGGCTATATGCCAAGGATAGGCTACACCTCAACCTGTAGGGAAGGGAGATCCTTAAACTGAAACTTTATGGATTCATAGGCAAGAAGTAGGGTTTAAACTTATAAAGGGTAGGAGGGATAAAAAAAATGACAGCTCCAGGGGGGCTGCTTGAGGGTTCAGAACTAGGGCATAAATGGAGGCTGCGGGCTGCATTGCAAAGCCATGGAGAACGGAGCAGGAAAGTGTGACAGGGAACTGCGCAGGGCTGCTAAGACTGGGAAGGGGAGAGGGGATGGGGTGGAGGACGGTCCTGATCAATGCCAGGAGCATGGGCAACAAAATGCCCGAGCTCAAGCAATGCTAGCTGAGGGAGCAGCGTATGTGGCAGCAAGTCCTGCGACATGGGCCACCCAGAGAAATGACTGGGACCTAAATTTGGAGGGCTACAAAATGTTCAGGAAGGATGGAGGAGTGGGAAGGGGGGTATAGTACTGATAGTCCAAATTACATAGTAGTTAGTGGAGTGGAGGCTGACTGGGACGTGAAGGTGATTTGGGTAACCCTGCAAATTGGGGGGAAAGATTGAAAATAGGGGTGGTGTACAGACCCCCCGCAATGGAGGCGGACCTAGAGGACAATCTGGTTGAGAACATTAGGGGTCACTGTGACCTTGGAAAGGGTAGGGTGGTGGTAATGGGTGACCTTAATATGCCAGGGGCGGACTGGGACACTGACATCCTCTGTGGCCAGGAAGCAGAGGCTGATGGATGTATATCAGGATGCCTTCCTAGTCCAGCAGGTGGGGAAGCCTACTAGAGCGGGCCGGATATTGGACATTGTCCTGGCAGACAGTGACCAGATAAGGGACCTGGAGGTGAGCAGCCTGCTGGCATGTGGTGACCATGCTATGGTCTGGTTTCTGCTGTACCTGGGGGGGGGGGAAGATAACCGCAGTAATACAGTAGTAATAGACTTCAGGGGAGTGGACTTCGAGGGCATGAGTAGGATTCTTCAGGGGTGCTTGGATGAGATAAGGCCAGACATGGATGCTGGAAGCTTGTGGGAGACCATTAAGAAGGGGGTGCAGGAGGCTACTAGGTCCTGCACAAAGGTAAGGCGAAAGCAATGTAGGGCCAGTGAGCCGTGATGGTGGACCAGGGAGGTGCAGGAGGTGGCAGGGGGGGAAAAGGGCTGCCTACATGTGCTATAAATGCTCGAGGGAGGGAAGGGAGAGGGGAGAGTGCGAGTTGCTGCTAGGAGGGTCACCAGAGTGGTGAGAGGGGCCAAGGCCAGGATGGAGCGAAACCTGGCCAGGGATATCCGGGGGGGAGGGGTTCTGTAGACACATAGGGGAGAAAAGAAAAGCGAGGGCACAAATCAGCAGGATTAGGGAGGGATGGGCTCAGGAAGCAGGGGAGTAAGCAGAGGTACTAAATGAGTACTTTGCCTCGGTCTTTACCGAGTGGGGTGGGGGATCCTTCCATCCCGATGGAAGGGAAGGGGAGCCCACAGAATCGGGAGGTCAGTTGGAAGCTGAAGGACCGGAAGAGGCTAGGCTAGGGTAGGGGATGGACCAAATCTAGAAGGGGAGGGGCGATTGCACGAGGAGGTGGGCGCGGAGGGAGAAATAGCAGTGGATAGGGTGAGGGAGGCCCTCCTGTCACCAAAGACTGAGAAGGTGCCGGGACTGGATGGGATGCATCTGAGGGTGATGAAGGAATTGGCAGATGTGCTGGCAGCTCCACTGGCTGCACTCTAACATTTCCCTACAGACAGGATGGATGCCTCAAGACTGGAGGGTGACCCATATGGTGCCTATCTACAAAGGGGGGGTCTAGAGATGAAATGGGGAATTACAGACCTGTCAGCCGTCTGTGGTAGGCAGAGTAATGGAGGGCATTATCCAGGAGAGGCTTGGGGGACAGCTGGATAGGTTGGGGCACCTGGATGACAAGCAGTATGGTTTTGTTCCAGGGAGATCATGCCAGACCAACCTTGTAGAGTTTTATGATTGGGTGACGGGTGCCCTGGACTGACATAGGCCGGTGGACATCCTCTACCTGGACTTCAGCAAGGCGTTTGATTTGGAACCCCACAATGGCCTGCTAACAAAGTTGGGGGATAGGGTGGGGGGCATTTGCTCAGGTGGGTGGTAAATTGGCTTACGGGGCGAATACAGAGGGTTGTGGTTGGTGGGATAGTCTCCTCCCCCAGGAGGGTCGTCAGTGGGGTTCCCCAGGGTTTGGTCCTGGGGCCACTCCTGTTCAATGCCTATAGTATGTCTCGGACATAGGGAGGGGTGTTAGGAGTAGGCTGAGTCTCTTTGTGGGTGACTCAAAAGTGGGTGCACTGGTGGACGGGGAGGAAGGGAGAGAGGCACTCCGGGGGGGACCTGGTTACCCTGGAGAGGTGGTCACGGAGGTGGAGATTGAAGTTTGATGCAGGGAAGTGTAAGGTGCTGCATCTGGGGGTCAGAAACCCGGGTCATGTATACGCCCGGTGGGTCACACTGCAAGCCACATCGGGCAAGGGGGATTTAGGGGTGGTGGTGGACGTCAAAATGAATAACACTGGGAATTGTCGAGAAACTGCAGCAAAAGCAAACAGGATACTGGGATCCTTCCTCTGTATGGTGCCCTGGTCGGGCCACGTCTCTAGTGCTGTGTGCAGTTCTGGAGACCTCACCTTAAGGAGGACACAGCGGTGCTGGAGAGGGTCCAGAGGAGGGCAACCAGGATTATTCAGGGCATGAGGGGGAGGCTGTATGAGGAGAGACTGGAGGAGCTCAGGCTGTACGAGCTGGAGGAGAGGCGAGATGGGGGACATGATAGAGGTTTTCAAGTATGTAAAGGGATCAAGAAGGGTGGAGCCAAGGAGCTGTTCAGGCTAAAGAAGGGGGACAACCAGGGGCATGTGTGGAAGCTGGAGGGGGAAATTACAAGGGGGAGCATAGGAGACACTACTTAACTGAGAGGGTGGTGGAGACCATGGAATGCACTGCCCAGGAGTCTGGTGGAAGAGGGCACAGTGGAGGGATTCAAGAAAGGGTGGAATAGATACAGGGGGATGCTGAAGTTGGAGAAATCCTCTCTGGGGGTGGGGGGGTGGAGAAGTGAGCACGGCTGGCTACTGAGCAGACATGATAGACCATGAGGCCTATTCTGCTGGCTTTCAGTATGTTAGTATGTAATTTCATCCAGGCTGATGGCCTTGTCTGTCTTATAAAGTTTCCCCAGTTCTTCAAGGACTCTTTCCCTTGTGAATGGTCTTGAATCGACTTCATGACTGACAGTACTTCTCCCACTTGGGGTGGGTTCTCAACTGTCCTCTTCCTTGGTAAAAATGGAGCAGATGTATCTGCTGAGGATCTCTGCTTTGTCCTCTTCCGTGTCCCCACATTTTATCCCTTGTGATTCTAACTATACCCTCCACTTGTCTTCCTCTTTTCCCTGATATATCTAAAGAAGGTCTTGCCCCCCCTTTGACCTCTGTAGTTATCCTCTCCTCTGTTACTGCCTTTGCCGCCCTAACTGTCTTGCCTGCTTCCCTCAGTTTCTCCTTGTATGTGTCTCTATCCTTGTCGCATCCAGTTTCCTCGTATCTCTTGAAAACAGTTCTTTTTTCCCAGACCCTGGTGGCTCCCTCCCTGGAAAACCAGAGCAGTCTTTTTTTTTTTTTTTTTTTGCTTTATTCACCTTTCTTAGACAAGGGACAGTACTGCAAAACAAACTTGATACCCAGAAACATACGGTGCAGTGTACTGTGGGATAAATGATCGAAGAATGATAAGCTGAAAACCAAAAGGTGTTTACTACAAATACAAAAAGGCTACAGAGGGATACATAAGGAAAGCACGGGCAAAACACTGCGATATTTCACAGAGCTCTATACTTGTGCTAGGGGTCAGTCCGCCTCCTGTTTTTGTGGCTTTTTTTTTTTTTCATTTGTAATAAATACCTTTTGGTTTGCAACCTACCTGTCTGCTCCATTTATTTACCCTGGAGTACACTGCGCTGTATTTGTTTTGCAGTACAGGTCCCATGAAGAGTGACGATCTTATTTTCCCCTGTGGGTCAGTGACCGAGAATACCCCAGGGTGCAGAAAATGCCCCACATTGACTAACAGTATTGTTATTCCTAGTAAGAAATCGGCTAGGATTAGTATAGCCTGCAGGAGGCCTTAACTGATGGCCCAGCAGAATCGCAGTGCACTTCTGTGCCGAGAGCCCGTGTTCAGGATTGGACTCTGGAGTTGGAATTGGGTGGATAGGGCTGTCGATATGGCCCAACCTGCAAAGGAAGGGAATTTCTATGAGGTGCAGTATGTGTCCCAAAGTGAGTGACATTCATGTTACCCTCAATGAGACACCTACAGGGACCACAGTTGGGTACAGCGAATGCCCTAGAGTACACAAAACAAATGCTGCCAGCAGCGGAATCACTGTTGGGTGAGCACAGTAGACATTCTGCAGTGATTAATGGCTTCATTATGCCTGCTGAGGCTAGCGGTAATCCCCTTTATGGTGCAGTAATGTCTAGGGTTGCTTAAAACCCAGTTCCTAAACTGAATCCTAAAACCTGTTTTTACTTAGGAATTTAGGATTTCGAAATGGATTCCGATTTTTAAAGGAAAGCTGTTGAAATTTTCAGCTCCTCACCCCCCCAAACACTTGCCCCCAGTTAAGCTTTTCACAAGGAAACCCCTTTGTTTTATGAGCTGTAACTTACTTTCTTTTAATTTTGCAATCTCCGGGCGTTGGGAACATGGCGGACACTGCGCTGTTCCATTTAGTGTAAAAGTATGGCACCACACCACTCGCTTCAATACTTGAAGCGAGTGGTGTGGTACCAATGTTAGGTATGGAACTGAGCCACTTTTATCAACTACAGTAAAAACGGCTAAAAATGGGTATTAGGGCCACAGATGACTTGTTGCAGTTAGTAAATCAGTAGAAGGTTGGAGGTTAGCAGGGCTAGGGGTGGCTTCCTTTAGCTGGTATGTCGCTAACAGGATGGAGATTAGCAGAGCTGAGAATGACTTGTAGTTACATTGATAGAGGGGTTGGGATTAGCATGTCTATAGATGGCTTGTTGCATTTGGTATATAAGTGTAAAAAGAAGTAACCGGGCTGGTGATGGCTTCTTGCACTTGCTGTATCAGGAGAGGGTTAGAGGTTAGCAGTGCTGGGAATAGCGTGTTGTGGTTGGTATATTGGTTGATGGTTGGGGTTAGCAGGGCTGGGAATCCCCTTGTTGTACCTGGAACATAAATTGAAGGTTGGGGTTACCAGTGCTGTAGACGACATGTTGCATTTGTATATCAGTTGAAGTTTGGGGTTACCAGTGCTGGGGATGGCTTGCTGTAATTGACGTAGCAGTAATGAATTATGGTGTAGCAGGAGTGGGGTGTTGCAGCAGAAATGTCAGTAGATCAATTGCTTTAGAGGAGGCAGTCAGTGGCAGAGAGGCGAATTGGGGGAAGACAGCATTTTAATTCACTTATCTGTGACAGCAGGAAGCACACATTAGCAACCAGGAACTCTCTTGGGAGATATAAAAGCGTCATTTTTTCAGACTGAACACTAGGTGCAGGAAGCCAGGTCAGATGTCAAGTTGACCCATGTGACTGGCCCTGGACAAGCAGTGCCTGTAACGCTGCAGCCATAACAGCTCTTTGTTCCTGGCTCATCTTCGATAAAATTGGCACTGATACACTTCCCCTTTAAGTTTTTTATGTTTATTTAAAACTTCTTGTATATCTTGTGAGATACTTCTGCAAGGAGAATGGGGAAGAGTACTGTGCAACTCAATTCTTCACTGCTTTTCCAGATTCATAAAATGACAAATCATTACGCAAAAAGATTTCATGACAAAAACCGGCACTGCACGTGGTAGCGGGTACCCTTACCAAGACACATGCTGCATATGTAGATCGCCCAACCACTGTTCCACCGTAGGGTTTGAAAGTCCCTTTACAGCCTGTGGGGACGGTACCTGGGAGGGGTTTACTCAAACTTGGGGCTGCAAAGGATTTTGTTTTAAAATGAGATGAGTTGTGTTTTTTTTTTTTTTCCTAATTATCTATTTATTCTCCTCATCCCTAACATGCCCTCTTCAGCCCAACCTCCCCAAGCCTCATCACTTGGGTTCTGTGACTTACCTGATTCCCATTCTCCCCCCCCACCCCCATCCCATGGCAGGGGTGGTGATGTTCTCCCCCCCCCGCCCCCATCCCATGGCAGGGGTGGTGATGCGGAGCCTGCAAGAGGCCACGGGTTCATCCTGTCTATTGTGCGTTTTCCCCATTTTTGGTTCCAGCCCTCAGGACAATAGTGTGCATGCCCAAGAATGCACGCCCCATCACCGCAGTGCCTTCCCATTCATGTAGTGACTCTCGGCTGCGCTGCCATCTTTGGTCACTAGGTGGCAGTATTGCGGCAGAGCCATATGCCTGCTTTCCCAGGAGGAGAGTGTCCTTCTGGCAATCCAGACTCATTCCCAAGCCTAGGTCACCGGCTTCGCCAGCAGTAGCCCTACAGTTGTTCTGAAGGACCAAGATAAAAAGGGATTTCATGAATAGATTCTGGTAGTAAAACGAAAAAATTCGGCATTGTATTTGGACCATAAAATCATTTTCCAACTCCACCAACTTGGCTTACTACTTCCTTTTTGAATCATTCTTGAAGAATAACTAATTGTGTGTATTTTCAACATGCATTTAGTATAATCCTTTCATTTGCTTCCAACATGCTGTTAGCCCTTAATGTTCACCCTCCCCCCTTAGGATACGCTGTCAAACCAATGTACTAGATTACAGTACACTTACCAGAGAGGTCAATGTGGATATAGCCATGTGATTGGCAGCTTAAGGTCACATTGGGATGACCAGCCAGTAACCACTGTAACAGTTGCACTAGTGATCTGGGGGAGGGGGTCTGCCAGAGTCCAAACAGGATGTGGGCATATTTGGAGGGTGCATGGTCTTCTTGGTGAAAGTGTGAAACCTGTCCTCTGCGAGGGGCTCACTCTGAGGTGGGCACAGCACCACACTGAGCACGGTCATCACTACGGCACATCGGTGACAGTAAGGGATCGTTGGTTGTCATTTTATTTAAACTGTCTCAGCAAATCTATCTTCCAGTAGATTCTACTGAGAACTATTTGTTTTAGAAATCACCTGCTTGCTTGATCCAAAGGTTTATCCAGAACCCAAGTAATTTAAAACTCCCAGATACTGGATTTTGGACTGGGGGTGTTTGAATTTTTTTTACCCTGCCATTCATTCACGTATAATTTATGTGGATGTTTTTGCACCCTGTCTGCCAGACCCTTAAGAAAAAGAGATAACACAGAGCCAGGAGTTTGCTGTTCAAAAAGTCAGCACATCCAAAAGTTCTAAGAGGAAGGCAGCTAATTTATCAAATGATATATGTATTTAAAGCAGCAGTGCATGATAAGGTAAAGTGTGTTCCCGTATTTGTTCACACTTTTTTTAGGATTGCACTTTTTGTTCCTGTGTTGAGTCTGCATTAGCCTTTTTATTTTTAGATTTGCAGTACCTAAAATAGTGCTCCTTCAAAGCAGCAGTACTAGATAACAGTAATTGAAATAACTTGGTGGGCAGTTAGGACAAACCAGACCCTCAATATATCTGATTTTCTTTGTGCTTTATTTCATTCCTGAGGCAAGATAACGGATTTTGAAGTTCTTAAAAGTTATTGGACTTTTGCTGTTGTTAAGAGTCATGAGTGTAAGCAAATCAGGATGGCGCTGTGCTACTGGCCATCAGAAACATGTGCTGGCAACACCCTAACATATTTGTATTATAAATACAGTGGGTGCAGTTAATGTGTGCCCTCTGGGGAGAAGATTTCTAAAAGTTACTGGGGACTGCCGTCTTTATTGTAGAGCCACGTAATTTACAAAAGTTACAGTTAAACATGGTCTTAAAAGTAGCTGATGGAATTTAAAATACCAGAGTTAAGAATCTAAGATTATCACGAATACATTACTGCTAAAAAAAAAAAAAAAAAAAAAAAAAAAAGACAGGATGACAGTTTTTTGCAGGAATAACTAGTGCTACTGCTTTAAGTATTGCTGTTTGCAGGTTTTAGCCAGGAAGTGACAGTGGCTTTCTACTGGGATGTTTTGGGAGAAAGAAAAATTGGGGAGGAGTCAGTTCTGCAATGGCAAGCAACCGGGACCAACAGAGCATGAACCAAGCAAACTTTCTCACCGGGGTCAATAAACTCCTATGTATTGGGAACAGCTTTTTGGTAATGGTTTTCAGTGTTTTGTATCATTTAAGGAGAGCTGTTCAAATGTATTCTTTTTAAGAATGATGTGTGCTGATATTAAATTGTGCTGATACAAATGGCAAAATCTGGTCAGATTTTCTATTTAAATTGTATATATTATAGATTTTACATTTATTTCTTTATTGTAAATATTTTTAAATACTTATAGTCAAATTACTCTCCCTGTAGAGTTGTCAGATGATACAAAACATTGGAAACCGTTACCAAAAGCTGTCCCCAATAACCAAGAAGTTTATTCACTCTCGTGAGAGAGTCCGCAGGGTTCATGTTTTGTTTGGCCTATTTCCCTGCCATTCCAGACTGGACTTTCCCCATTTTTTTTTCTTTCTTTCACAGGACCCTAGTAGAGAGCCTCTAGACTGACCAGCCTGTAGATGCGAGCCTCTTCCCTGGTGCCGCTCTTATGTAGAGGGACCACGTCGGCTGTTCTTCGGTTCTCTGGGACTGTTTCTTGGGAGCTGTTGAAAGGGCCATCAGTGGGGCAGCTAGCACCTCCCCGAGTTCTTGTAGAACTCTTGGGTGTGTCCTGTATGGTTCCATAGCTTTGTTCACCTTCAGAACTGCAGGTCCCTTCGGATTCTTTCCTCTGAAAATGGACTTTTGTCTGCCTCCTCATCTCCCTGTTCCTGTCACTCTCTGGTGTTCCATCTTCCCTCCCTGTATTGTGAAGACTGATAAGAAGTACTTGTTTAGGATGTCAGTGTGTTATTTTTTTATCCTTTTCTGCACAGTCTTCCCCACCACCACCCCTCTAATCCTCACCATCTCTCCCCTTGCTTTCCTCTTTTTTTCCTCTCTTGAGAACTTTAAGTGCCTGATAACAATCCAGCCTTTTTTGTGTGTGTATGTATATGTAAGGAGGCACACAAGTGTTCTTGCCTGGAATCAAACCTCTGACCTTTTGCTTGTTAAGCCAAGACACATCCATTCTGTCACATGAGGCTCCTGACAGAGTGTTGATCATAGCTAATATGTGATTGTTTTCCACTGAACAATGTTTCTGAAGAAGGTTGAAGGTTTCTTTGCATAAATTTTCAAATATGATCGTCATACTTTCTTGTTTACGTAGCACCTGTTGCAAAATGTTGTCTTGCTTAGTATTGCATGCCATGCATTCAGTTGCACCATATTTGACTGCAGAAATATTTTGACGATAAGTCCTTGTTTTTAAAGTGTTTTAATTGACGATCACTTTGAATGGAAGTTTACTTTGTTTATTTCATCCTAAATCCGTGTGAACTATTCAGATCCAGGTAAAGTATGGCCGGAATCTTTTGAGATTCTTCCAAATCTCTGTGTATGTGTGCGTGTGTGTGTGTGTGTGTGTGTGTGTGGTACATGGTGTCTTAGGGAGACCCACACAGTATGTTGTCAATAAGCTGCTCACACGGTGGTGTCGGTGAGATTTGTGTTCTGAACTATTTGTGTCTGTCTCTCTCGTTCTACCCTAGGGCTGGCTCCAACAGTATGGCTACCTCCCACCTGGTGACCTCCGCACACATACAATGCGATCACCACAGACTGTCTCCACAGCAATCGCTGCTATGCAGAGGTTTTATGGCTTGCAGGTGACAGGAAACTTTGATCGAGAAACAGTAACGTAAGTTAGTTTTTTTTTTTTCCTCCTTTTGTGTTTTAATAATGTAATTTTTTTTTTTCAAAGAATTCTCTCTTCTTGACCTTCATGTGTCTTTCTTAACCTTCCTCTAGCTCTCAGCCCCCTCCCCATGCTTGCCTGATCGCTGATGCAGGGGTTTATGGATTATAAACTGCTTTGGAATATATTGTATTTTAAAGACACTGTATAACTCAAATTCCTTTCTTGAAGGCAGGAGTTAGTAGAGTGTTGTACACATTAAGTATTTTTATTTTTGCTTCCTCATTCATACCTTACATATCAGATGTATTTATTATTTCACATTCCGGGCTCTCAGTAGCTTTGGCCTCTTGTGGGTCATGGATTCCCAAAATAAAAAATTACAGGCCCCAAACAGAATGCTGGCGGCCCAGCAGTGTTCCTTTGGAGCCACTTTCGTGTATCCTGCTACAGTGTGGGTGTACACCAGGCAGCAGCTTGTGCATCCTGAGAGATCTGGAGTGTGTCTCAGGGATGCTGCACACTGATAGACGAGAGTCCTGCTGGGCTGTCGGTGCATCAGGTATGCAGGACCCAGCGGCCCCAAGAGCCCTGATACCGTACCGTTTCCAACGGATGTGTAAATGTTGATGTTAAATGATATTGTTTTGTGATGCTGGAAGGGACTTAGAGTCCATCTTGTCATCTCCATCAGCAGCATAGCAGTGACTGTATCCAAACTGAGTACGGACACGCAGCTTAACAGCAAGAATGTTACCCCACTCATGCTGTGTAACTCTCAGTGCCACCTTTCCTCCAGAGTCTGTCTAGTCCTGCTTTGAAAGCCTGAAGAGCACTACTTTCAACAAGCCCACTGGGTAGGCCAGTCTACATGTTAACCACCCTCTGGTTTAACTACTGTAAAAAAACATTTCCCCTGAGCCCATTTTCTAAGTGCAGTAATACCCTTCGGGGCGGTATTGGGCAATACCGGACCTTCCAAGGGCTATAAGGCCCTCTGCCTGTGCCGTTGGGCCTCATTACGCCCCTGAGCAGTCCAGTATTGCCCAATATCACCCACCCTGTTGAGTATTATTGCTTACCTAACATTTCAGGTTTACACCTAACAAGGCTGCAGGCCCTGACATATTTGGGACCCCCTTGCAAATGAGATTACTAATACACGATGGAACTGACAACATCACTCTGTTGCATTCCATGTCTTTATCCTAAAATGAGTACAGTGTTGACTACAACAATACTACTGACTCTAAGAGCCACTAGGTTCCAGTATGAAATGGATACATTGTTTAATTTCACATCATTATTTGCTACTTATGTAGCCTATTTATGCCAAAATGGATACATTTTCTAATGACTTGACAGACATGGCAAAAAAAACTGTATTAACTTGCTACATTGTAGCACTACAAAATAATAACATTGTATTATTTGAGTTACTGTTCAAAACTCAGAACCCAATAGGCTTTGACATACACTGTCTTTTCCAGTGTATGCCACTGAGACCTACCAATCACTGCATTATATGGCTGAATTTCTTCTGAATCCTCACAGTATTTTGATATGCCATACCCTGATCGGGTTTACATCTGCTTAACTCATCTGACGATACCCAATAATAGCCAGTCTGGCTTGTCTTTCAGCCATAACCCTATAACGAATACTATAATGGGGTATTTACAGATAGAATACAAAATTATCTTTATATGCTGATATACTGCTCTCAGCACCTATCGGTCCTAAGACCACACTATATGTACGGCAGAATGTCATATCTGGCCACCCCACTGCCACATAACTGCTTGGGAATCTCCCAGAAGTAATGACTAACTGCAAGAGGCCATTCCGTGGAAGATAGATCAGTTACGCAAAGACTTTTGCCGTAACAGTAGATCTTCTAGGAATGTCTCTTGCAGTAAGTAGCTTCCCTCCCTCCAGCCCCCTGCCGTTCTGTAACAGGGAAAACTATGTAGGGTCGGGAGGCTTTGGTACCTCAGTTCCCCTCTGTCCCTCGCTTTCATGAGCTGAAACTGGCGGGGAACGGAGACTACCAGGGACCACCCACTTTTATAGGCACAGCCCAGGAAGTGAGGTTGTGTGGGTGGTTTCTGGTGTGGAGACTGCTAGAAGAGACTGCCGTGCTAGAGCGCCACCTATCTGGAACTCCCAGAAGTAATGACTTACTGCAAGAGACATTCCTAGAAGATCTACTGTTACGGCAAAAGTCTTTGCATAACTGATCTTTCTAGGAGTGGTATATGTTGTTCATCCACATGGACCCACCTGACCTCCCCGGCTGCGGATGCACAAACCTGGCTTCCAGTGGGATAAGATCTGGCGTCATGGGGCGGAGACGAGGGTTATACCACCCGGGTGGGTGGGAGGAGCCAGCTTGAAGACTTCTGGCAATCCTTAAAGGGGAAAGGGACATGCCAAGAAGTGTGGATAAACAACATATACCACTCCTAGAACTACTGTTACAGGTGAGCAACTTGGTTTTCTTTTGTCATTTGTGTGACTGTACAGTAAAGATGGCAGCCACCAGTAACTCTTACAGATGTTTTCCACTGAGGTCGCTCTTTAACTGCACCCACTGTATTTATACAGAAATGTCAGGGTGTTGCTGGTGCGTGTTCCTGATGATCAACAGCAAAGCACCACTCTGACCTGCTTGCATCTGGGGTGGCAGGCCTAGCAAAGGAGCAGGAACTTTGAAAAACACATGACATCTCATGGGCCCATCTGCGCAATGATAGCACTATGTCTTGCAATGCCGGCAACCGGAGTTCAGGAAAGGGCTCGAGTCACCAGGTAGCAGTCAGGGGGAGGAAGATGGAGCATCCCACAGGATGTTGTCTTCCTCTAGGTAGGAAGGGTAGCTGCTGCCGGTACAGCACTGCCACTTAGGGGACTGTGGGTGTCAGTGCAGCAGGGAGGGGGAACGTTGGCTGAGCTCTGCTCTTCTTTCTGTCTCAACATTTTATGAGGTGCCTGCTGATTTAATTTAGGTATTTGTATATGCAGACTGCTTATATCTGCAGGGAAGCCCAGTACCTCGTTTAAAAAATGTTTTTCATAGGCTTTCAGAATTTGAAGGAGCAGTCACACGTAACTTTGAGTTAGTCCTTGTTTACTGATTGAGAAGGGACTAATTACTTATTTTTTCCGTCCTAAACAAACAGGGCGATGAAACGACCTCGTTGTGGAGTTCCTGACAAGTTTGGGGCCGAAATTAAAGCAAATGTACGACGGAGACGATATGCTATCCAGGGCCTGAAGTGGAACCACCGGGACATTACATTCTGGTATGCATCTGGGCTCAAAAATAAGCAGTCCACGCCCTCTACAGTCCTCATTCCTCCTCCTCCTCCTCCTCCTCCTCCTCCTCCTCTTAACAACTCCTGTTTAATGAATGGAGGGCTGCTAAACGCAGCACCTCATTCTGAATCAGAGCTGGTCAGTGCTTGTTTTTTCTCCTCATGTTGTTTGATATTTACAGTTGTAGTACAAGACCACCATTTTGTCTCAGCCTAGAAGGTTGATTTCATTGTTTTCAGTTAGGGTTACCATCTTTTGTACCCAATAAACCGGGCAAGACTCTGTGTTTGTTTTGTTTGTTATTTCATGCATTTGTGTTTATTGCTTGATTCATGCATTCATTTCATTCATTTTTGCTAACCTGGAAATATTTTCCTCATCCGGGGGGTGGGGGGATCCCTTTAAAGTAGCAATGAAACATAGAATTTGATGGCAGATAAGGACTGCCTGGCCTACCTAGTCTGCCCATTTCCTTACCTACTGTATAAATTCCAGATCCTACTTGATCTGCAGCTTGAGTCCTCCTTCCTGCCCCTAATGTTGCCTTCTGCCTGTCCCATGCATTCTGCAATTAGCGTACCGTTGTTGCCCTCACAACCTCCTCAGGGAGGCTGTTCCATGCATCCACCACCCTTTCTGTGAAAGAATACTTCCTCATGTTGCCCCTGAGTCTCCCCCCAGTCTCATACTGTGACCCCTTGTTCTTGCACATCTTCTTTTCTGAAAGATGCTGCCCTCTTGAACTCTGTTGATCCCCTTGAGGTATTTGAATGTTTATATCATATCTCCCCCCCCTTTTCCTCGAGTGTATACATATTGAGTTCCCTCAGTCTCTCCTCGTGTGGTTTCTGGTGTAGCTCCTGCACCATTTTCATTGCCCTTCTCTGGACTGCCTCCACTCTCAGTATCCTTTCAGAGATGAGGTCTCTGGAACTGCACGCAGTACTCCAGATGAGACCTCACCAACTGCCTGTACAGAGGCATCACCACCTTCTGTTTTCTACTGGTGATACCTCTCCCTATGCACCCCAGCATCTTCCTGGCTTTTCTCGCTGCGTTCTCACATTGTTTGACTACTTTTACATCATCTGTTATGACTACCCCAGGTCCCTTTCCAGTTTGGTTGTTGTTAGTACCCCCCACCCCCAAAAATAATTTATTCCTCCCCTGGAGGATGATTAGTGCATGATAACGGTAAACATTGTGACCTATACTTTTTAAATTTTGCTTTAGCTTTCCTTTTATCTCCTGATTTGTATGATACTCCCTTTTTTCCCCACATTCTGACTCTTCTTTACCGCTTTGTTTTTTGTTTAACAGTTGAAATAATAAAAGTGCTCATTTTAATATGGCTTGGACCAGGTTTTCATCAGTATTGTCTGTTTCTGAAAACCCATTGTTTGTTTAAGATCACTTTTCACGTGACTGTGATGGACTAGCATGCAACAGACACTGCTCTCTGATCATATAGGACAGCGGGAGTACAAAAACAGTTGAGAATGCTGATTAAAAACCTGGTAAGAGCCACAATGAACGGAACACGACTTTCATTATTTCAAATGTGAAAAAAAGTGCTAAAGCCGACTTGGAGGAAGGGTATCATAAAAGTCAAGAGATAATCTAAACTAGACTTAAAAAAAATATAGGTTAACATTTTCACCTTTTTCATGCACTGCTGCTTTAAAGTGCCTCATATGTTGGCTATCGTGAATCCGCTGAGTTTCAGAGTTGGTGCCTGCATACCCTATATGGACAGCATTTGGTAGATCTTACTTAAAAAGTGTCAGTGAGTCACTTCATACTCCCCTAAATATGAATCATTTCATGCTAAAATATAATGAATCATATTCCTGCTAAAATAGTGAATCACATTCATGCTAACTAGGACCCCCTTCTCCTTTTGGATATGCACAGGGTTGAAATTATCAATACATGTAGGGCAAGGATACAAGGTAGCATGCGCAGTAGCTCGAGTTTAATTCTTTGACTTTAATAGTGCAGTTCAAATAAAAAAGTTCTTGGCATTAAGTATTTTTTCTAAACAAGCCTGAAATTAAACTATGTCAACCCCACGTGCTGTTAATCCTAAACTCTTCCCTGTCTCAGCCAGTAGTGTACAGCAGTGGTTACTGTAGTCGTGAAAACTAGGAAACCCAGGTTCAAATCCTACTAGAGACACTTTTACACACTGTGTTGAGTGCGTCACTTGGCCACCCAGTGCTTCACTCCTTCACCGCTGTAACATTGGGCAAACACAAGACCCACTGAAAACAAGATGTTGCATCTCAGTTGGACTGTCCTGGAGAATAAAATGTAAAAAACTTAAAAACATACAGATAAGTTGTCAATCGTTTTGAAGCCAGCAACTGAGAGATTATTTATTTGCAATTTTTGGCCAGGAAGGGCACACTAAGCTGTGATATCTTGTTTTCAGGTGCACCTCTGTGTGTGTGTGTGTGTGTGTGTGTGGTGTACATGGAGTTGTTTATTGATGAAAAATGTTAAGTGCCATGGATCTTTTACTTCTGCCTGGACAGTGACCAGAGGTGGGCAGAAGGGACCTCGGTTTAACGTCTCATCTGAAGGATGGCACCTCAGCAGTGCAGGTTCCCTCCCCCCAATATTATATTAGTGTCAGTTACGGGTATTAACCAAAGCAACTGGTGTGGTGTTAGAACCCATGACCTTCGATCTTCCCGCCCCAGAGATGAGCATGCTACCTACCTGAGCCACTGATACTGATGCACAAATCGAAACCAAATTCTGGTTACCTGACTGCAGGGTGGAGTAGGGGAGGAGGCATATCTCATTTTTTTTTTTCCTTTTCCTCTTGTTTTCAGCATCCAGAACTACACCCCAAAGGTGGGAGAATATGAAACATTCCAAGCAATTCGCAGAGCCTTCAAAATCTGGGAAGGCGTGACGCCACTGAAATTCCGTGAGATCCCTTACGGCATGATTCGGGATGGCAGTACCAAACCTGCTGACATCATGCTCTTCTTTGCCGAGGGTTTTCATGGAGACAGCACACCATTTGACGGGGAAGGCGGATTCCTGGCTCATGCTTACTTTCCGGGTGCTGGGATTGGAGGGGATACTCATTTTGATGCTGCCGAACCTTGGACTATTGGGAATGCAGATCTGAATGGTGAGAAAAATCCGTGTCCTTCTATTAACCTCCCAGAAATATTTCTGGAACATACAGGGCAACAATGAGCGGCTTTTGAGAAACCTATATCCTTTAGCCTCTGCATCAAAGTCTGCTGGTAAGATCCTGAGATGTGGAACATACCTATTTTGGTAGAGAAGTCTCGGGTCTAAATCATAACTTTCTGTACCTTTTTTATAATGGGGTCCTGCAGGTGTCATAGAGGCAGAGATCAGGAAGCACAGGCAAACCAGGAGAAGTTGTAAAATTTGCAAGTAGCGTTTTATTATTGCCAAAATAAAATTATACAGTATAGCACTTCACAAAGGCAGTACAAACAAAAAAAGTCCTTTTATTTGAGAGTCTCTTTTTCCTTTTTTTTTTTTTTTTTTGTTTTAGCAGTAATTTATCTTCCCTGGCCGGGATCAGGCAGGCTATCAGCCCTGTCACTGGGTGCCGACAACCGGCCACCTCTTAGGCTCCGGCAGGGTGGGTTGCAGTGCTTCGCGCTGCGCTTCTTTGATGCCTGGTCCCTCCCATTCATTTTCCACTTATGTTTTACCCCCCCAGGGCTATGGCAAACTCTGTTGTGCATGTGCGCCAGAACTGCTAGCCCTGTTCCACCCACCCAGCACTGCACCAACCTTGCTACCACCAGATCTCCACTCTGTGGCAGCCAAGAGCCAGGATGCCTTACCTCCCCTATCCAGGAGAGGCGAGCTGCCAGACTGCACTTCAGCTACTCCTGTCCCTTTTCACCAGCTGACCCAAGCTCATTCCCAAATCCAGGTCACCGGCATGGGAAAGGTAAGGTGCTTAACAACACCTCAGCCCTCTGCACCACTGGGCTGGCTTCAAGAATCTCTTTCCAGTTTAAATCTCAATCTATCCCCCCAAAAAAAATCATTGCTCACTTTCTATAAGAAGATGTCTTTGCCTGGCAGTTTAACCTCTGCATCTTGTTCTTGTAAGTTTCATCTCCTTTTTTACAAAATGCAACAAGATTTTTTTCATTGACCTTCCTGTGACCAGCCTGAAGAGTACATTAGTCTCCTTAACGGCTGCAACCAATTAAGGCATCCTGTTCCAGAGCTAGTTTCCTACTAATAATTCTGCAGGCAAGCTTGTGGAGGTCCGAATACAGCTCAAGATTAACCCCTTGTATTACAGATTGTCATTCTTAAAAGAAACACAAATAGCTTTCTGTATTAATTTCAACAGTATAATTATATACATTTGCAAACCAAGAGATCCCAGTTTCACATACAGACCAAGACTGCCTTGGTTGAGTTAATATGGATACCTCATTGGGGCTGCATTTGTGGACTTAACCAAGGCATTTGATTTGGTAGACCATGTTCTCCTAATTAGAAGAAAGTTCAAATAGGGCTGGGAAAACCAGTTTTGAGATGGTTTAGTGACTATTTAAATGATAGATACCATGCTGTCAAATTTGGGGGTTGTATTTCTGATAGGATTAGGGTCTGTTATGGTGTTCTGCAAGGTTCCATTTTGGGACCAACTTTATTTTCTTTGTTCTTTGCTTTGTTAACAACAGTACTTACCAAATCAAAGACAGTACTGAATGCCAGTGATGCAGTGGTATATTGTCACGGGGCATCATCCACTTCATTTCGATCAGGTTTTGACAAAAGAATTAGGTTCCATACAGACCTGGTTGTGTGAAAATAATTTGGTACTTGACATACAAAAGACGAAGACAGTGGTTTTTGGAACTAATCTTAGACTAAGAGAGTATGGTAGTGGACTAAAGGTGGTGGCTTTGGTTGGATCTGTGTTTGAGAATGTTAACAAATTCAAATATTTAGAGGTTATTCTAGACCCTACTTTAAGTTTCAGCCCTCATGTATGTAATTACATCAAAAATTCACTCAAAATTAGCTATTTATATAGGATTCTAAATTAACACCAGCATCTAGACTGGCTATAGCTAATCAGAACCTGTTGCCTTTAGTGAATTATCCCTCAGTAGTTACAGATTCTGCTCCGTTAAATACCTTATCTAGGAAATCTGTTCTAATACATAGAACAGGACAGTTAGTACTTGTGGTTCCAAACAGGACACATCACTGTGAGATACTCAGAAGACTGGGATGGCTTCCTGTCTCTCTGAATTTTAAACTGGTTTTATCTCATTTTGTTTATAAGATCAGGAAGGCAGGAATTCTGTGTAGTTTTTTTTTGTTGTTTTTTTTGGACTCCTTTCCACGTGCCTGGCTGGTCTCTCCTTCAGGCCTTCAGATGAACTGCCCCATTGCGGCTACTCCTGACCCCTGCTGTCCCACATTGCAGCCAGCTCCGAGTAACCCCGGTGTATCCCTTCACCAGGTGGGTCTCTTACCTTTGTAGGAGAAGGGCCCTGGTGGCCAGCCAATGATATTGGGGTGCTGCTGGGACAGCATATGGAGGTCCAGGAGCCCGGTGGTGAGGGTTCAGGAAGGCCATCACCCGATCAGCCAGGTGCCATTTTTTTCCATTTGCTCCCCTGAGGAGTGATGGGCCACTATGTCAAGGCATACGCTGACATCCGACACTCCCCTAGTGTGTTGGGGCCGATGTCCTGCTGTACTCTGTCAAGCGTCAGCAGGCGCCGAGCCTCTTATCCACCCTCCTCCCTTGAGAAGGCGAGCTGTTGTTGGATGCTCATTTCCTTCTGCCCCGGCCAGCCCTCCAGCAACCAGAGTCCGTTCCTGAACCCAGGTCGGTGGCATCACAGGCGGAAATCCAACCACTGTGCCGATGGGCTGGCCTTCTGTCTAGTTTAAACAAACACTTGAAGGAGTACAAGCCTAGCTTTGCTTTATGTTTCTCAGAGAATTCCTTGTTCCTGAGTTTGCATTAGTCCATTCTCAAAGTGGACAACACACTTTTGCTTTCTCTGCAGCTTTAATATGAATCAGAATACCACCTCAGATCAAATGTTTACCCATTTACAGTGCCTTTTCCATTGCAGTGATGTCACATTGTAAAGGACTATTTGTTTTCGAGTGCTTTTAGATGTGTTGTAATTCTTGTATTTATAGATGTAACCTGACGTGAAGCTTTATAATTTCTAAATTTTGTATTGTACTGTATCTTAGACCTTGAGTCATGTCTGAAAAAAGAATGTATTCCAGAGTACTTACCCAATAAACAAATAAATGAAATTAATATATATATATATATATATATATATATATATTAATATATATTATTTTTCCATGTTATATTTATGCTCCTGTCCTCCGTGCCCCCTGCAGACTGACCCTCCCAGCCCTGACATCCCGGAATTACCGGGGCTTACCTTTCTGCCTGACCCAGGCGTGGAGCCTGCGGAGAGTCAGGCTTCATCCTGCGGCCAGAGGATCCATTCTTCTCCATTTTTTTCGCCAATCTCCCATTGCTAGGGTGCACATGCCAGACGTGTGTGCGTGGAGTCGTGTGCACATCCATGGATGTCCCGCAGCACCCACCCTTTCTGTGTGCCCTACAGACCCACACTTCCCCCAGGCCTCCATCTGGGGGCAGTCATTCGGTGGGAGTGCAACCCTTCCCCTCCCAGGAGAGGAGAGCTGTCCTTCGGATGCTTAATCCTCTCCCTCTCCGTCAACCCCCAATGGCCCGGGCTCATTCCCAAACCCAGGTTGTTGGCGTGGTGCGAGGTGTGGCATCCAGCGCCTCAACCCTCAGTGCCACCAGGCCAGCCCAGCCCAATGAATATATATTTTTAACCAAAGAGAAGATCAGAAAAGAATAGAAGCAGCAAGTGAAGGAAGGGAGGAAATGGGGAAATTGTGGGACCATCAGAGTGGCCAATTCCTCTGAAGCATTGTTGTCTGTTTTGGCAGTGATCTATCTTGCCACCCACACCTCACCTCCACAGGGTCGATGCTGGCAGTGATTCCTGGTGAGCCTTCCATGGCCCGTGATGGCTAGTTGCCATCAAACCTTTTAACACCCTTGCCGACGCTGCAACCCCTGCCACTTAGATCCCTGTTCTCTCAGGGGTGCCAGGCAGCGGGTTCTGCCAGACCTGTTTTGGCTAACGATGGCCAGTTGACGGGGCTCCCAACTCCCATGTTAGTGCCTCAGGCTGTTCTGTCGATGACGGGAACCCAGTCTCCACCGACATCAACACCGCAAGGCACGCCAGCAACGTCCGTGCCTGTCTATACCTTTTCCACCTTCATGGAGGTTGTTCGGTGGCTTATTTCTCCTCCGGGCCCGACAGCTACTAGTCCAACTCCTGTGTCAACACCTACCACCACGACACATCCTACCCATTCCAGGGCATCAGTGTCTTCGTTTTCTTCTCTTCATCACTTGGAGCCCATCGATGAGTATCAGGAGTATGTTCCTGACCTCATTCCACAGGAGGAGGAGGAAGATAAGGATAGGAGCCCATCTAGATCTTTTTCTGCTGTTTCCTCAGGGGAGAGGACTCCACAAGATACACCCTGAGGTCCCCTCCTGATGACCTTCTTTCATAGAAAAAACATAGAAACAGAAAGTGACGGCAGATGGGGACCAAAGATCCATCTAGTCTGCCCTGAGTGCTACCTCCCCCCCTTAGAATTTCTTGGAGACTATTCCCTTATGCCTATCCCAAGCAGATTTGAATTGCCCTGCTGTTTTGGAGTCAGTGACTTCTGCAGGCAGGCTATTCCATGGGGCCACCACCCTTTCCGTAAAGAAGAACTTATGCATGTTACCCTGGAAACTCCCTCCCCTTAATTTCATTTCATGACCCCTTGTCCTTGTGGAGCTATTGATCAGAAAGAGTTCCTGGGTAGGGACTCTGTTTATGCCCTTCAGGAACTTGAAAGTCTCTGTAATGTCACCCCTATCTCTGTGCTGCTTCAGTGAGTACATATTGAGTTGCCGTATGGCAATTTGTGGAGCCCTTGTACCATTTTTGTTGCCCTCCTCTGTACCATCTCTAGTCTATCCACGTCCTTCCTGAGATAAGGCCTCCAGAACTGTATGCAGTACTCAAGGTGGGGCCTTACCAGGGACTTGAATAGTGGCATAATCACTTCCCTCTTTCTACTGGTGATGCCCCTTCCCATGCATCCCAGCATTTTGCTGGCTTTTTGTGCCATTTTTCCACATTGTCTGCTCACATCCCACTCCTGTTTGGTGGCTGTTAGCTGCTTCCCTCCCAGATAGCAGACCATCCCTGAGTTGCTCCTGCCCAAATGCATAACTTTGCATTTTTTTTGCATTAAATTTTAACTGCCACATGTTGGACCATTTTTCTAGCTTGGGCAGGTCACTTTTCATTTGTTCCACTTCCTGAACAGTGTCCAATCTGTTGCAGATCTTTGTGTCATCTGCAAACAGACTCACCTTCCCGCTCAGTCCCTCAATCATGATGTCACTTATGAAAATATTGAAGAGTAAAGGACCCAGGACAGACCCCTCTGGCACCCTGCTGGTCACCCCTTATACTCTGATGCTGCCCCGTTGACCATCACTGACTGGTTCCTCTGATTAAGCCAGCTTCTAACCCATGATACCACTTGCTGTACCACTCCTGTATGCTCAAGCTTATTTAGCAGCCTTTTGTGTGGGACCAATTCAAAGGCTTTGCTAATGTCAAGGTAGATAACATCCACGGTTCCTCCCATGTCTACTATTCTAGTAACCGAGTCGAAAAACTCGATCAGATTAGTCTGGCAGGACCTTCCCGCCGTGAAGCCATGTTGCTTGCTGTCTGGTCTCTTCCAGGAAAGTTAAAATTCTTTCCTTTAGCAGGGTTTCCATCAGCTTGCCTACCACCAAGGTGATACTGACAGGGCGGTAGTTACCCGCCACTTCCCTGCTCCCTCTTTGATGTGTGGGAACCACTGTTGCCCTTTTATAGTCTTGTGGAACAATTCCCTCTCTCAGGGATGTGCTAAAAAGATCTGCTAGAGGTGCTGCCAGTTCATCCCTGAGTTCTCTCAGTATGTTTGGGTGGATGCCATTTTGCCCCATGGCTTTATGTATCTTTAGTTTATTGAGTTCAGTCCTTACCCTCTCTGCTGTGAAAGGGCTTATGTCTACTCCCCTTGTGCAATTATCAGCTCCTTTGGTGCACCCATTTCCAGGCTTCTCCTTTGTAAAGGAAGAGCAAAAGAACTCATTTAAGACCTCTGCCTTCTCTCTGTCTTCTTCCCATCACTGCTTATTAGTCTAACAATACCCGCAGCTTTTCCTTTTGTCACTTATGTACCTAAAGAAGGTTTTTTTACCCCCTGTGCAATTTCCACCTCAGTTTGCGCCTTTGCTGCTCTAATCACCCTAGAAGCCTCCCTCAAGCTGCTTTTGTAAGTGTCCCTATCTTTGTTTCTGTTTGAGCCTTTGTATTTTTTGAATGCTAGCCTCTGCGCTTTTACCACAGTAGCCACCTCTCTTGTGAACCAGAGGATTTTTCCTTTTTCTTGTCTTACTGACCAGCCTGGAAAATGTGCCTGTGACCTCTGCTATTGCCTCTCTTATGTTAGTCCAGCATACTTCCACCCCCACTTTGGTTTACTCTTAAGGATATCTGTAAAGCATATTCTCATCTGATCAAAATCCATCTTTCTGAAGTCCAGGACCCGTGTCTTAGAGTGATATGTTTCCTCCTTAGTATTGACCTTGAGCCAGACTGATTCGGGGTCACTTGTCCCCAGGTGGCACCCCACCCCCACCTCCTTGTCCTGGCTACTGTTTGTAAGCACCAGGTCTAGGACTGTGTTTTCCCTAGTGGGGGCTGTGATGAGTTGACTGAGTCCAGCACCTTGCAGGGTGTCCAGGAAATCTCTGCTTTTGGCTGTGGATGCCGTGCTGAAGGACCAGTCTATGTCTAGTCCCCAGTCAGTATGATTTTTTTTCTTTTTCTACCATTTTTACTGTGCTTTCCAACAAAGCTTTGTCTGCCTCTGTTCCTTGTTGGGGGGGCCTATAAATCACTCCCAGTCTGAGGGCCGAGTTTGTGCCAGGTTTGAGAGTGACCTTGAGAGTGACCCATAGAGCCTCAGGTTCTCCCTGAGTTCTTTGGACTTCCATGGCCTTTATGTTTTACTTTACCTACAGTGCAACCCATCCCTCTCTGTCCTTTCTGAATAACATGTTACCCGGGATAGCGGCATCTCACTCATGGCTCTCATTTAGCCATGTCTCAGTTACTGCGACCCAGTCCAGTCCTGCTTCCGCCATTGTGGCTGAGAGTTCTAGAACTTTGTTACCTAGACTCCTGGCATTTGTTACCATTGCCTTCCATATACTGCTATCCTTCTTCCTTTGTCCCGATGAGTTTTGTTTCCCATGAGTGATGTTACCATGTTCTTTTTGCTTTCACCTTTGTGGCCGATAGGAGGTGTCCTTGCCTGTCTCTGGGGGGTGGTGTCAGGGGTTCTACTTTCTTGCTGTCATCTGACCACCACCTCCCTGCTTTCTAGTTTAAACTACTGGTGAATGCATCAAATTTTTGTCCAAGTGCCCTTACACCCTCCTTGGTAAGGTGAAGGCCATCAAATTTAAAGTATGCCCTTTCCCAGACTCCATGATGAAGCAGCTGCAAACAGCTATGGGATTCAGTGCTGAGGAGCAAGATATTACCAGGAGAAACCTAGTCAGATTTCTGGAATTTCCAGATTCCACTCCTTTGATCATCCCTCCTCTGCTGGCTGCATTGGAAGATCACACGATGGCTGCCTGGCACAGGCCAGGTTTGATCCCTGCCATGCCCTGGAAGGCAGACAAACTGTACCAGTCTCCCTCAGGGAATCCCCTTTTCACTAGGCAACCGCAAGTGGATCCAGTAGTGATAAATGCAGCCCATTATAGGTCCAAGAGATTGCAACACTTCAGTTCTCTTCCTCCAGACAAGAAGTCAAGGAAACTGGATCTTATGGGTAAAAGAACATTTGCCTTTGCCACTCTGGGCCTCAGGGTAGCCAATCACCAGGCCCATATGGCAAAATTCCAGAACACTCTCTGGGAAAAGGCCAAAGCAGCAGCTTGGGTCATTCCAGAGGGTCCTCAGAAGCAGGAGGCGCCTCAAGCCCTCCAGAGTGGGGCAGATGTAGGTAAGCATCTCTTGTGGTCTGCCTCTGATGTCTCACCAGGGCAGCCATGGCTGTCATCTGCCTCAGAAGGCACTCTTGACTTAGGGTGTCTGGCTTTGCTAGTGATGTCCAGCAATCAATTTCGAATGCCCCCTTCAGAGGCTGTAAACTCTTTGTGGCAGATGTGCAGGATATCCTATGTGATCTACAGGCCTCAGGAAGGACTCTGCGGTCAGTCCACTCCTTTTACCTCATCCAACCTAAAAGTGGGCAGTGGGTGCCCTTTCATCATGCCACCCACAGGTCAAGCCAGGGGCCCGCCAGCAGGGCAAACGCAGAGCAGGTACAGCCTTGCCCTACCCCTACCTCCACCACGGGAAAACCCCTTAAAGGTGGAGGAGTGGCCCCAGCCACAGGTAATGCCCCAGCATGACTCCTTACTAGACCTCCACTCTCCAGCACTCCAGGAGGTGGCAGTAGGGGATTGCTTCTCTCTCTCTCTGCTGGAAGGGTGGAGGGAAATCACCACAAATGCTTGAGTCATGCAGCTCATAGAGTAAGGCCACACTCTGGAACTTCAGGAGTAGCCACCAGATCTACCACATGTTCATTCAAGTTACCCTTCAGAGCACATACCAGTGTTACTGGAGGAAGTTTTCACACTGCTGCAGAAGAGGGCTATAGAGCCACTTCCCAGAGATCAGAGTAACATGGAGTTCTGTTCCCATTTCTTTCTGATCCCCAAATCCACAGCAGATTTGCAGACCATCCTGACCTGAGAAACCTGAACTTCCATATTCAGTTAAAAAAAAAAAAGTTCAGGATGGTCACTTTGCAGAGCCTGCTGCCCCTATGGCAAAAGAGAGACTGGATATGCTCCCTGGACATGCAGGACACATACCTGCATATCAAGGTGTGCTCTCCAAACAGGAATTCCTCAGGTTCCTGTTTCAGGGGGAGCACTACCAGTTCAGGGTATTGTCCTTTGGCTTGTCATCTGTGCAACGGGTATTTACCAAATGCTTAGTGGCAGTTGCAGCAGCCCTCAGGATGGAGGGACTATATGTCTTTTCCTATCTGGACAATTGGTTGCTCAAGCCGAAGTCTGCAGAGTATCTGTCTTATACCCTAATGCGTACCAGACATCTGTTTAACGTTCTGGCCAAGTCAGTCTTGACCCTTTGCCAGCATCTCCAGTACATAGGAGCTGTACTGGACACTGCTTAGGGATCAGTCTTCCTTCTGCAGGACAGGGCAGAGCGCCTCATAGCGGAAGCCCAGGAGCTTTACGGCAACAGGTACGTCACAGGCAGGACATTCCTTGGGCTACTGGGCATGATGGCGGCAGCCATTGCCATGGTTCTCCTTGCATGACTACACATATGCATCCCCCAGTGGACATTATGGGTCCAAAGGGATCAACGTACTGCCAGTCTAAAATCGAGGGTTCTAGTAACCTTGCCAGTGAAAGGGTGCTTCAGTGGTGGATGGAACCCTAAAACTTGCTCTAAGGGGTTCCCTTCCTCATCCCTTCTCATCGGATCCTCCCTACAGATGCCTCGGGACTCAGCTGGTGGGAACATCTGGGGCCTCACCAGACCCAAGGTACTTGGACTGCAGTGGGGAGTTCCTTCCACGTAAATGTCCTAGAGATGAGGGCCATACTGTATGGCCTGCAAGTCTTCTAGAATTACCTATCCCTGGGGCCTCTGCCGGTGCAGACAGACAATATCAGTGTATTCCACTGCATAAACAAGCGGGGGGGGGACCCATTCATACCCTCTTTGCAGAGAAGAGATGAGGTTTTGGTACTAGGCTCTAGAACACAGTCTGGAACTGTCGGCAGTCCATGTCCCAGGTGATCAAAACATCTTGGCAAACAGGCTAAGCTGGTCACAGTCCAGAATGCATGGGTGGGAACTACTGGCCTTGGTAGTGGAAGACATGTTCGACAGGTGGAGTTGTCTAGAGTTGAACATTTTTGCATCCCCACTCAACACAAAACTGCCACTTTTCTGCTCACTTGCTCCAGGCCTGGAGTTTTTTGGTGAGATGCGTTGTCCCTATTTTGGAAAGGGAGGTTCCTCTATGTCTTGCCTCCCTTCCCCCTAATTCAGAGGGTGCTGATCTAACTTCAGATGGAAGGCGACAACCGATACTTATTGCTCCCTTCTGGCCTTGTCAGATCTGGTTCCCCTTACTGCAGCAGTTGGCAGTGGAACCCCAATACCTCTGCCCCTGTGCAGAGGCTTATGATCACAGGAGCAGGGTACCCTGGTCCATCCTGACCTTCAGTTGCTCCATCTTCATGTCTGGCTCCCGAGAAGATGGCCGTAGCTATGGAGTGTCACAAAAGGTGGCTGATGTCCTGGTTACTGCTAGGAAACCCTCCAACAGTGCCACTTATTCCATGAAGTGGAGGTATTTTGCTCTGTGGGCTGTTTCCCATCATTTTAGATCCTTTCACTTGTCCATTGAATCAGATTATGGAGCCCGAGCCCTGATTACTTGGCAATTACAGTCAGTCCGGGGGGGTGCACCGTCAAGCCAGAGGGGACATCACACAGTCGGCAGCCATTTTTTCCTGTTTTTCTGTGTCCCCTGCCCCTCGTGGCCATGAGCGTGCACATCACATCACCACGCTACTTGTCTCCCGTGGTCTGGCGTTGCTCCCCATCCTCCACCGGGGGGCAGCCAAGGAGTGAGATGACATGCCAATGCACCCCAGGAGAGGAGAGCTGTCATTGGATGCTCAAACCTCTCCCTTCCCTGCTGACCCATGGTGGCCTGAGCTAGCTTCCGAACCTGGGTCGCTGGCGTGGCCCGAGGTGTGGTGTCCAGCACCTCAACCCTCAGCACAACCAGGCCGGCTCCCTATTACATTTTTTAAACATTGATTTACCCTGTTTCTGTTTCACCTCCAGCTGCTTAAAATAACCTTGGAGAGAAACATTGCTAGTTTGCTCAGAAACAAAATCACAATCAGTTATCTGTTTAGTTTCAGTATTTTCATAAATCAACCCTTGTCTACATCAGTCTTTTCTTGCCACTGGTTTTTCAGGTGCCATCTTTCTTGGACTTCCGGATCTTGGAGCTGGGGTCAAACCAGTCTGAATCAAAGGTACCAAAAGGAAAAGAGTCCCCAGCATCTGAGATTTTCTTTGCCTGTGCTCTTGTTATCACAGCTGCTGACACAGCAGGATATATTCCTTCTGTAATTAACTTTGCAGATCCTGAAAAGTCATTTCTAATAATCACAGGTACAAGTAACTTGGGTACTACCCCACTTTCATTTGGTGTAACATCCCATTGATGTTCAGAGTCACTTGGGTGGTGGGATAGTATCGAGTGTACCCCAGTATCTGGTCCTTTTGTAAAGTCTTTTCTCAGAACTTCAGCATGCACCAGTGTCTGTCGGCTTCCTGAATCTAGAAGTCCCTTCACATTCTTATCCCCCACCTTGTCATCTGTTAAATACTTTCCAAAATGTGCTAAGGCCAAATTTGCTTCAGTGTTAACCTCCTTATTTTTGTGTCAGTTTCTTGCAGTGGGGCCTGGCTCATTATAGTTATAGCAAATAAAGTCTTTGGGTGCAGATTTGTTACCCTATCAGAGTTCTTAAGTGACCTGGAGTTAAAGCAGGAAAAAGGGTGTCTTACTGGTCCCTGGCTATTACTTCTCTGCTGCAGTGTCTGTTTGTCCATTTGATAGTCCTCAACCAAAGAAATGGCCTTTTCCCCACTTTCTGGTCGGTGTTATTGTACCCAGAGCTGCACGTGTGTGGTTAGGATGTTGATGAATTGCTCCATTGCAGATATGTCCGTGATATGTGGGACTGTTTTTCCCTGTGGTTGGAGCTATTTAATGAGGAGTTCACTGAGTTGGGTGAAGGCTTCTTGAGGATTATCGACTGAGTTGTACTTCATGGACTGGAATCTGTGCTTGTAGGTCTCTCATGAGATGTCTTACCTTTTAAGGGTTTCTCTTTTCGCAAGGTCATAGTTTTCTGAGTATGCAGTGTCCATATTGCTGTAGGCAAGTTGGGCTTTACCTGTTAGATGAGGTACCAGCCTGATTGCCCACTGCTGTTTTGGTCACTGGAAGGTTCCGGCGACCCTTTCAAAAGTTGTCAGGTATGCTTCAATATCAGCCAAGGGACACAGCTTTGTAAGTTTGTCTTTTAAGCTGTTTTTGTTGGTCTGCTTGACCTGCATCAGATCTTCCAGCTTTGATAGCATGTAAGGCATCCAGCCATCGCTGCTCCTGTTGCTGCATCTCTTCTCTGTTTCTCTGGATTCTGCATCTCTTCTCTGTGCCTCTAGATGCTGCATCTCTTTTGCTCTCTGTTTCTCAGTCTTTGTTTGTTGTATAGGTAGCCCACCATTTGAAGAAGGCAGACATGCTTTTAAGTTCTGTCCCTGCCTGTTCTTCTTCTTCCATCACTTCTGTCCCTGCGTGTTCTTTGTCTTCTTCCATCACGGGTGCTGGCTGTACAGTCTCAGTTTGGACATTTGTTTCTGCTTCTGGTTTGGCTGCCATTTGTCTTGCAGTCTTTCCTGGGCTTGCTGTTGCAGGATCCATACCTTTTTTCTATGCTTCCCTGGTACCAGGTCTAGTACCCATGCACACAGATCTCCTGTCTTAGAGTATGCACAGCTTAAATCCCACATTGTCTAACATCTGTTGTGGAGGCATAGGTCAGGACACATGAATATATCAGGAGAAGTTGTAAAATTCGCAAGTAGCTTTTTATTATTATTATTATTATTATTATTACTAATAATAAAATAAAAAATGGTGTACAGGATAGTACTACACAAAGGCAGTACAAACAAACAAAAAAAGTCCTTCAGCTAAGAGTCTCTTTTCAATATAAATCTCGGTCTCTGTCCTCCAAACAAAACATTGCTCACTTTTTATAAGATGTCTTTGCCTGGCAGTTTAATCTCCACATCCTATTCTTGTAAGTTTCAGCTCTTGTTGTTCACAACATGCAACAAGACTTTTTTTCACTGACCTTCCCGTGACCAGCCTGAAGAGTACATTAGTCTTCTTGACAGGTGCAACCAATTACGACATCCTGTCCCAGAGCTAGTGTTCTGTTAATAATTCTGCAAACAAACTTGTGGCGGTCAAAATACAGCTCAAGGTTAACCCCTTGTATTACAGATTGCCATTTTTAAAAGAAACACAAATAGCTTTCTGCATTCATTTCAGCAGTATAATTATACACATTTGGAAACCCAAGAGATTCCAGTTTCACATACAAATTTCATATATATTTTTTGATTACAGAGACTAATGGGAAGAAAGAATAGAAATAGCAAGTGAAGGAAGAGCAAAAACAGGGAAATGGTGGGACTGTCTGAGTGGCCAGTTCCTAGGTACCACAAGGAAAATTTGATTACACAGACAGGCATGAGGTAGAAAAGTGACAGAATAGATCATTGCTTTTTAACTCTCTCTGCATAACAAATGGCACAGGTTCTTACCCAACCCTGTCACAGCTGGCATTTAGAGCCAAGACTTGTTCTGACTGTAATTTGGAATCCATGGCAACTGTTTGTTCTTGTTTTCTAGGTAATGATGTCTTCTTGGTAGCCGTACATGAGTTAGGCCATGCCCTTGGTCTTGAACATTCCAGTGACCCCTCTGCTATCATGGCTCCTTTCTACCAGTGGATGGACACGGAGAACTTTGTGCTTCCTGAGGATGACAGAAGAGGAATTCAGGAGTTGTATGGTAAGAAGCAGCTACAGTGTGTGTGTGTGTGTGTGTGTGTGTGTGTGTGTGTGTCGTGTGTGTTCATGTTCCTGAGTGTGTTTCCCATAGACTGTCTGTGGGTGATTTGGGTATACAGTAACAATCAGGTGTGTGTTTGAGTGTGTTCACGTTCCTGTGTGCTTGCATGCAGGCCCAAGTGTGTGTTTCCCATAGAATCTCTGTGGGTGACGTGGGTATACAGTAAAAGTCAGTACCCATGAGCACCAGTCAGGCGTACATGTCTGTCAGTCCTGGTCTCTGTGAGTGGGTTTACTATACAAGGAACAACCCAGTGGGTAAACACTTGTGGTCTGGGTGAGTTGTTTTGGGATCTGATTATTTTTATGGTTGAATTTTTTTTTTTTTTTTGCATAAGGGAAACCGTGTGTGTGTGTGTGTGTGTGTGTGTGTGTGTGTGTGTGTGTGTGTGTGTGTGTGTGTGTGTGTGTGTTCATGGTTGTGGTGTTCGCAAGTATGTATGTATTTTCCCAGTAATTGCAGAATTAGTTTTATTGCAGGTACCCTAGTACAGGCTTACCTTAAATAAAGTTAAGTGCAGAGGCATAGTGTAGAAGAAACTGCTCCCCTATAAAGTTAGTTAAAAAAAAAAAAAAAATTTCTTCCAAAATGAAGCCCCAAGATAATACCGAGTGGCCACCCTGTAGGCAGGTATTTCAAGTGCTGCTGCCAACTGTCCCGAGATCATGCATAACACCAGTGGTGCCGGAACAGTTTGAAAAGTGGTAGGGCCAAGGACATAAGGGGTACATTTTCCCATATTAAATATATTACCATAATAGCAAAAAGTGATAGGGCCACTTCTGAAAGTGGTAGGGCCATGGCCCTAGTGGCCCCCCCTGTTCCGGCACCTATGCATAACACTAGTAGTAACCCCGCAAGAGTGTAACAGGGCTGTGCCTATCATAATGCAGGGCTTTATGTACAGAGACTTTCCTCTTATGGAAATAACATACCATGTGCTATTTATGCCATGTTTAATTCAAATTTCCAAGTTTTTGATGAACAGAAATATTAGAAGTTTGACTTAAACTTGGCAAAAATAGCAGAGGGCATGTTTTATACCGTACGAGGAAATTCACCATACATAGAGCACTTCATCATGCTGTGCAGTGCCGCATCGCACTCTCACAGGGTTACCACTCTTTCTGCGCAGTCTCGGGGAGTTGGCAGCAACACTTGAAATGCCCTTCTTTGTGCTGGCGACTCGGTATTATCGTAGGCCTTTGTTTCGAAAATAGCCAATTTTGTGTCTAGGGCACTTACCTGGTCACCAAGATCTAAATCTGTCAGTCAGTAAATAGGTAAAAAAAACATATGTGTCCTTTGTCATTTCATCTGCTACAGCTACTTGTGACATCATGATAATTCCCATAGTTTTTTTTTTTTTTTACTTTCTTTCCTCCAGTCGCGGTCCTGAGAGCCACCTTTCAGGCATCCAACCTGTTCCTGCCCAGCCTGAAGCCCCCCCCCCCAACCGAACCTTCCTCTCCCCTGCCTCGCAGCTGGCACCCCCAGCTTAACCCCTCCGGGGTGGGGCCTCCCCTCCTACCTTGGACGCTCTTGAAATTTAGACTCCAGCTGCGGACATGGGCCCCGAGCCAGAGATCAATGAAGGCCGGCAGAGTCGGACCCGGCTGCGGGCATGGGGATTAGTGTCGTCGCCTACCCCCAGGATCAGGTTTTTCCATTTTCTATGCCACCCTCCCTATGCGTGTGCACGCCTCAACGCAACTGGCGCATGGCAACCCTGCCTGCGTCGGCCATGCTACTACATGCTGGCCCAGCCTGCTGCAGTACCCCTTGGTCTCCACCAGAGGTCACTGGCATGCCGGGCCATCCCATCCCCTTGGTCTGGGGAGGAGAGCACCACATGGGCGCTCAGACCTCAACCCTTCCCCTGCTGACCCCCGGCGCCCGAGTCTGTTCCTGAACCCGGGTCGCCAGTGTGCCGTGAAGTGTAGCAGCCAGCGCCTCAACCCTCAGTGGCACCGGGCCAGCTAATAATTCCCATAGTAACAGGAAGTGATGTCACAAGCAGAGGGTTATTACTTCAAGGGCGGATCTGCAGCAAGAGCTCAAGAGTGACTAATATCCTGTTTTCATCCAAATACACTGGCCAACACGGACTGGGGCAAGAGGACTGTAGACTGTTTAAATATTATTTGACAGGTTTTGTTCCAGAGGCAACAGCTGCTCATTGTACTGTTAATCCCTCCAGTGCCATCTTCCAGCACATACCACACAGTTTGTTAGCAGTACTAGGCAGAAGATAAGTTCTGCTCCCACACACTGAAAGGGTTAACATTCCTGTCTGTTTTAAATGGCAGCTTAAACACTAAGTTAAGCACGGTAGTTAGCAAACAGTAAGTTCCATTATCATGAGATTTCAAATGCAGCAACAACAAAAAAGTCACATTCCAGAACATGGTTAGGAACCCATCCCCCCTCTTACACACACACACACACTAATTTACTTCACATTTGCAGCATCCATTTTCTGAACTTGAGTGTTCAGCCCAGCCAAACATGGCTGGTCCCCAGATCCTGGTTTATAAATCTTACACTGTCTCTCTCTCTCTCTCTTTTTTTTTTTTTTTTTTTTTTTTTTTTTTATATCAACTGTGGATTTTCCTTTTTCCTGAGATCTGTTAAAAAGTTTGTTGTGTTTATAAAAAGGTTGGAATGAATGAATGGTTATGAGTTGAAGCTTAAACAAAGGCTCCTTCATAATTAGGGGAGGAGGAAGGGAGGGGGCATTTCTTTGCAAGCATTCACCCCTCTGTGGTGGCAGAAGCTGCTTCCACTGCTGGTGCTGTAATTTGAATCCATCTTTGTGAATTTATTGCATTACAGAGCTGAAACAGTAATGTATTATCCCCCACCCGCTCACTCACTTCCCTTCCTTCGTCTCTCTCTCAGCATTAACAAACAAAATTGCTTCAAGAAGAACTGCTGGCTTACCTTAATCAAGGCTAAAGTGCAGAGGCATATGGTAGAACAAAACTGCTGCCCTGTAACGTTATTTGAAAAAAAAATTCCTTTTTTTTTTTCCTTTTAAGCACGACCTGGGAGGTTACAGTACGGTAAAAGGAGTGGATCAGTTTCTGTATAAACAAGCAAGTGGAGAAGTGCCACAGTGATTAAAAAGTTACAAAAAACGTGCACACAGATTTAGACAAGTACACATATGGCAACAATTAGATACTGGGTGTACACTGCATACACAGCTTTAGGTCCAGAGAACAAAAAGATCAGGCCACAGGTATGGTTAGGCACAGGAGTGGGAATTTTCCGGTGAGGAATATTTCCTAAGTTCAGTTACCCCTTAATAACAGCGAACAAAGAGCATGGGAAATATAGATCAAAGAGAATTATAAGCTTAAATGTGTTTTAAATATATTATTTTTTTTCAACGTTTCTTGCAGAGATGCCAGCTGCTCTTGAACAGAAACATTGTACAGTACAGGTGTTCCCATTTCCCAACTCATTACCAGTAAACTGAGACCGCGTGTTTCAAACTAGCTTCTTGGAATGTTCACTTTAGAATGTGAATGCACTGGGAAAGCAGTGCCCGTTAGAAAATGGCGCTCAAAATGGAATGTATAATTCACTGGGAGCTTGTGTGAAATACAGGGCTGTTCCTGAGGTCAGTGCGCTCCCTTGCAGCTGAAATCACAGCCCATCATGACCAGCCTAATTCAACATTACCCTTAAATACAGTTTGCACTGTGCTTCTTTTTTTCATTTTATTTGTTTAACCAAGACAATGTCTGGGTCATATGAAATTTTTTTTTTTTTTTTTAATTTTTTTAGCAGTGCCTGGGGGAAAGGAGGGAACATAGGGATTACAAACATGCAAATCTGCCAGCAGATGGCTTTAAAGTCCAAATCTACCTGATGCAGAGCACGTGCAGTTTTCGTTACATGGCTGTCTCCCCTCCCCTCCCCTGACACTTTTTTGCCCTCTACTTGATTTTATCCTACCCTTGTTTTTTTTTTATTTAATTTAGTTGTTTAACCAGGAGTAGCGCACTAAGCTGAAAGCTTTTTTACAGGAGCGACCTGGGAGCACAGGGAAGTTAAGTGACTTGCTCAGGGTCACACAGTATGCAAGTGGAAGCCACGGGATTCAAACCCAGGTTTGGTCTGCTGGATGTCACCAGATTTGCAGCTCAGAGCCTTAAACCACTGCGCTATACTGCCTCCCAAATCCTAATTTTAAGTCCTCCCAGCATTTTCTGGTTCACTACGTCCTCCGCTGGCCCCTTCCACCACGATCACCTTACACTTACACAATATAAAAAAGATAGCAATCATATACACAGTAGATCAGTCAATCCAGTATGCACCATAAATCAGTCCGATGCCAAATATAATCAGAAATTACACCTGCATCGGCCACAAGAAGACCGCTGAGTGACATGTTTTTGCTTAAAACAAACAGTCTGCCATTTTAACAACAGGTGGCAATTAATTTACTGATTTTGGAGCATGTGCTTCAAATGATCTTTGGTCTACTGAACAGGCGAGCTGTCTGAAGCAACCATTGGGTTTATAGCAGTCACATAGTTTAATGTTTTACTGGGTTTCTGACTTTTTTCCCCATTTTTTGGTCTTCTTCCATTTCCAGTTTCCTATAAAACAAACAAAATTCAGCTGGCATTGGTGGGACTCAAATCTCACAACATTTTTCATAAATTTAAATTTCTGTTCTTTGTTACTAACGAAATTTGCAAGAAATCTGGTTCTTTGCCTATAGGCATATAAACAGAGAATCTGTAAGATGAAAAAGGCCCAGTGGCCCTTCCCCGGCTGCCCATTCACACTGAACTGATGTTGAATAAGGGAGCCTTGGAAGTTCTTCAATCCCCCCCCCCCCTTTTCTGGTGTGGTCCTCACCAAGTCTTTGTGTCTGTCCTACCCTCATTTGAGTCCCCCTCACTGATTTCTCCCTGACCATCTCCGGCAGCCTGTTAATAGAGCGGTGGCTTTCATTTCCCTCCCAGATTGCTTAAAGTAAAAAAATAAAAACGACATTGAAAAAAAGTCCCATAGAGTTGTATAGGCTCACCCCCACACTCTCCCTGCTGATACGTCATGAAACCTCAGAGCGCGGGGGCAGAGCAGGCATACTAGGAAGATAGAAGGGATTTGTTGGTGGGGGCTGTGGAGCCAGATACAATCCCTTCTAAACCTATTTAGACTCTTAAAAAAAATTTTACTTTTAGCACAAATCAGCTCACGCTGGCATAAGGTATTGGGCTATGCAGCCCAAAACCTTATCCAGTTAGGTTGTAAATTTAATTTAATGTGGACATGGGCTGACAGTATGCTGCCACAAAAGAAGTATTAAGCTGTTGAACTCTGAAGCATGAAAAATAATAAAAACGCTTTCTGATTCCCAGATTTTATTATTATTTGCTTTTTTTTTGACCAAGTGAGTACACTATACACAGTTGTGCCCATTTCAGATATGACCCAGGAAGTTACAAGACCGTCAATACAATAGTGACAAACACAGATACAATACAGTAAGGACCATGCCTTCAGTAGTTACAATACAGTAAGGACCCATGCAGCAAATTAATAGATACAACAAGGCATGCGGAGGAGCAGAAAGATTAAAACACGAATATAAGGTACAGTAATTAATGAAAAATACAGAAAGCTAGTGAACTACAGGCCAACTCGAATGCACAGGCAATCCCAATAAGAACTGAGAAAGTAAACGACGTGCACAATCTTCTAGCACGTTACCCAGTGATGGAAATGCACATGGACTAGTTTACTTTAGATCTGCTGATGGCAAGGCTAAACAGTCTGAGGGCAGGGGACACCCTACCCTGTAAGATCATGTGTGGGTACAGCTTGAGTTGGTCTTTAGGCGAACCCACAGAGACTTTTTAAACTGATGGTGGGAGGTGGACCCAGTGGCACTGAGGGTTGAGGCACTGGCCACCACACCGGCGACCCGGGTTCAGGAACAGACTCGGGTCGTTTGGGGGGTCGGCCGGGGAAGCTAAGGATTGAGCATCCGGAGGACTGCTCTCCTTCGGGGGAAGGGATTGTGCTGCATGCATCAGCACAGCAAGAAGGGGTTTGGTCTGCATCCAGGGTGCTTGGCTGCCTCCACAGAGGTGGAGACAGCTGCTGCACCCAGTGCACGGATGCGGGGGTGGGGGGAAGAAACTGAGGAAAATACCGGGACCCGGCAGGACCCATGATGGCCCTGATGAGCCGGAGGATGTACTCGGGGGTAGCAGCCCCTGCCAGGTCTGCGGAGGTGGTAAAATAATGTCGTGATTTAAAAAAAAAAAATTGATGGTGGGAGGAGGAGCTACAGACTGCAAGCAGCAGAGAGTTCCAGAGTTTGGGTGCAGTAGCACTGAAGGCCCAGTCCCACATGTGGGTGGATGTTCTGGGAACAATGAGAAGAGATTCTTTGTTGGATCTTAAGGGGTAGGAGGAGTGGGGGGGACTTGGGTAGGGCTGCAGTGGAGGTGGGGGTGCCAGTCCGAATTATTTTCTCTGTGAAACAGCCTGGAACAAAGTGATGACTGTTCAGAGAGGCTAGCCAGCCTAGGTGGCTGTAGCAGTCGCAGTGATGTGTCAGTCTGTTTAGCCAAAGGGCAAATCTGCAAATGCTATTGTAGGTGATCTCCCACTTGGCAAGCAGCAACTTAGGGGCACTCGAGAAGGATACAAGCCCATAGTTGAGGGAGGGGAGTACGACAGCCCTGGCAAGGGCTTGATGGGCATTGGGTGTAAGGCAGTTTGTAACCTGATATGTTAGACCAAGCTTGGTATTTACAGTGCTACAAACATCCTGGATGTCGAGGGAGAAGGCAAGGTGTGGATCAAGTGTAACCCCCAGGTATTTGAAAGAATAATGCCACTTTCATGGGAGTTCCATCAGTGCACGTGATGGGGGGGGGAATTTCTTAGTTTTGGCAGGGGACCCAAAAAGCATAGTTTGAATCTTTTTAGCATTCATAACTTAACTTGTTTTTGATGAACCAGGCTTCCAGTTGTGGAAGTCCTCTGTAAGATGGAGGTTGATGACATTTATGTTCTTAGAACTGTGGAGGAGCACCAAGTCATCAGCATACAATGTGGCAGTACAGTCTGTGATAACGTTAGGGAGGTGGTTTATAAACAGTGGGAAGAGAATAGGCCTAAGAACTGAGCCCTGGAGGACTCCCAAGTTTAACAGGAGCTGACTCACAGGTAGAGCCATTGAACTTGACCGCTTGTCGTCGGTTTGATGGGTAGTGATTGAACCAGGCAACAACATGAGTGGACAGGCCCACACCCTGAAGCTTGGAACACATGATACTGTGGTCGACTCAATCAGAGGCCTTAGACAGATCAGCAAAAGTGTCTCCAGTGATCTGACCCTGATCCATGGCAGGTTTAATGCCGGTGACAGCAGCTGGGTGCTGTGGTCTTTATGGAAGTCATGTTGCTCCGGCGTTAAGATCTCATGGATGTAGAGGTGTTCAGTGAGTTGGTCAGTCATGGTGGATGTAGAGGTGTTCAGTGAGTTGGTCAGTCACGGTAGATGTAGAGGTGTTCAGTGAGTTGGTCAGTCACGGTGGATGTAGAGGTGTTCAGTGAGTTGGTCAGTCACGGTGGATGTAGAGGTGTTCAGTGAGTTGGTCAGTCACGGCATACTCTAGTAGTTTGCTAAGGGCGGAGGGTATTGCACTGGGACGATAATTTTCAAGGCATCTCTTGTCCCAGCCTTAGGATCAGGGACAGCTCTGTCAGGCTTCCAGCTGTTGGGGGATAGTGCCAGACACGAGCGAGAGGTTAAAGATGTGCTTGATGGCCCAGCTTGGTGGCACTGAGGGTTGAGGTGCTGGACGCCACACCTCGCAGCATGCCAGCAACCTGGGTTCAGGAACAGACTCGGGCCACTGGGGGTCGGCAGGGGAGAGGGTGGATTAAGCATCCCAGGATTGCTCTCCTTCTTCTGGGGTGGGCGAGGGGAAGCACGTCATGATCTTGTGGCCCCTGGTGACGACCGGGGGCAGCACAGTTGCAGTGCACAGTAGGGGAGGAGCACGGCAAGACGTCAGCTTGCACGCCGTATGTCACTGCACTGCCAGCTCCTAGGGGAGAAAATGGAGGAAAAATGGCTGGGCACGACCGAGTCAGCTTGATGGCCGTGCTCCTGTCGACCCAGAGGACTGTCATGGAATCGCGCTGGGGGGTCCAGTCCAGCCTGGCATGCAGAGGAATGGGGAGGCCCTCCAGTGGGTTGGGGCAGCTGCACCAGACCCCCATCATGCGTGTGAGTCTGCTGCTCTTCGGGGCGGTGGGGGCTGGCAGCTGGAAGCCCCCAACAGTGGTACTGTAGAGGTGCATAAATAGTGACACAATTAAAAAAAAAAAAAAAAAAAAAAAATGTGCTTCACCACAGGGGTGATGATAGGGAGCACCGATTCTCAGTAGTTTAGGTTCAAGGCCATCACACCCGGCACTCACATATTTAGAGAGGCTAGTTCGGAGCCTGAAGACAGCATTGGTTGTCACCACTTTGAGATAAAATGGAGAATGGTGTGAGGAGGAAAGGGGGGGGGGCATGAGCTGTCAGTGGTGTCCTTTGCTCTGGAGGATGGGAAGTGGGAATTGAAAGCTGCAAGGTCTGTAAATTGCCAGTTGAAAGCATCAGCAATTGTCTTTGTGTCGCTACAGTGTATGCCTGTTACTAGAAAGTCACTGGAATGCTGCTTAGAGAAGCTTCCTACCAAGCCCCTGATGTTTCTCCAGAAAGACCTTGAATCTTTCTCAGAAGCGAGCAAGGTTTTATGCCAAAAAAAAAACATTTTTGGTGATGCAGATTTCACATTTGCAAATGTTCCACAGCCTTCTGTACTTGTGTAGTTCAAATAAGGATTGTGATGCCTTTGTTTGGGTGCTTTTGTATAATAATACACGGGTGCAGATTACACCCTGAGGGAGGTGTGACTGGCTTGGTTACTGCTGATAGTTTAGAGTGCTGGAGTAAAACAGTGTGTTTGGTTTTTTGAAATTTTGTTTAGTACGTGGGCTTGAGCCAGCCCGTCTCCCCATGCATCACCTCCTTTGACTGCTCACCGTCGGCAGCTTTTTGGACTTCGGTGGAAACGTAACCTGCTGCCTTCAGGAGGTATTGGATGTCAGTAAATGTGTGAATAAGCTCACTGCATGAAACTGCTACAACCTTTAACTGCCCTTTCTTTTATGGACCAGGTTCACACGGTAGATATCCCAATCCCACTCTCCCTCCCAGACCCACGAGGAGACCTCACGTTCCACCGTCTAAGAAACCAGATAAGCCAGATGGACCTGATTACCCCAATGTCCCCGACCAACCACGCTACGGACCAAGTATCTGTGATGGAAACTTTGATACTATTGCGGTACTGAGAGGAGAGATGTTTGTATTTAAGGTAAGGCAGCATGTTTCAAATTTTTATCGATGCTGGTTTGGGAGGGGAAGTCTCAAGCTCTGTTCACTGTATGCAGGGGACTGATTTTATTTCTAGTCAGATTCTTAAAAAAAAATGAATACAGAAAGGGTGGTATAGAGGAGGAAGCAAATAAAGCCTCCAGTCTACTTGTAATCACCTTCTCTTATTTAATTGCCATATTATTCATTTTAAATTTTGGACGTATGTTTACTTAAGAGTGCCTGTAAGATGACCTGAGCCTCAGGGACAGGGCGCAGGAAAGATAAAATAGCCTTGTCTTGCCTTATTGGGGTATAAAATAGATATTTGTTTTCAGTTCACTGCTGTCACAAGCAGTAAGGCAATTCCGGCCAGGTGTAGTTGCTGAGAGAATGCTGCCCACCACTAGTGGAAATAATCTGTGGGATGTTGTGGTCTCTCCCCTTCGCCACCCCACCATGAGATTTATAGTCCCAGACATGGAACCAGGATTGACAGTATGGCAAGATCCTCCCTCAAGCACTGCTCAACAGGGCCAGAGCACAGAAATCCCTACTGTAACCTCATCACATAGTGTCTCTCCTCTTGTTTATCCCGCATCCATTCACACTTCCTCTTCCCCTCTACAGACCTGTACCGGGCCCTCTAGTTAACCTGTGCTGTACTGCAAACTGATACTGTCCAGAATTCCCAAACGGTCTAATTCTGTCAGCCGTCTAAGGGTTTATTTATTTGAAATGTGTTTAAAATAGGTCAGGGCGGTCCTGTGAGGCATCGTTTCATTTTGATACAGCAGGGCTCAAGAAGTGTATAGTTCATAGTTAAAGGTGATGGGGAAACGGTTTTTACACCCCTAGGTGCCCCCAGTTGTTGTTTTTTTTGTTGTCTACCCAGTCTTCTGATATGTTTGTGACCTTTTTCTATGAAATTAATAGTCTAGGTCAGCCTGCCAGCGTAGCAGTACCGCTACCGCTTATGACACCGATGAGCCTGAGGGTCGGCTGGGAGAAGGACGGTTGAGTGTCCTAGAGACTGCTGTTCTCCTCCAGAGGGGAAGGTGGGTTAGCTGCCAGCGTTTGATGGACCCCTAATGGAGGCTGGCGGAACTGGTGGTTGGAGTTTGCAGGAGGGGGGAGGTGAGCCGTCCCACTGGTGCAGCGGGTGGATTTTAGCTTGCGATACCAGTGACCCGGGATCGGGAACAGACTCTGGTGTTGGAGGGCTGGCTGGGCGGGACAAGGATTGGGCATCCTGGGAATGACTCTCCTGCTCGGGGGTGGGGTGGGGGGGATGTGTCTGGCGCAAGACTGACCTCGGGCAGAGGCTGGGAGCCAGCAGCGACCGCTGCTGGAGATGCTGTGGGGGATGTGCCGGATGTCCGTGCATGACAAGCACCCTGCATCATTGCACGTCACACACCCCAAGGGTCTCTCACTAGAAAAAAATCCTTGCAGTCACCGTTCATGATGCTCGGCTCTGTCCACCCCACTCGTCTCCGCCGTATGTCCTGGTGACCTAGTACCGGTGTCTGTGATGGGGAGCCCGGCCCCAATGCCCAGTCCTGGAGGGTAAGTCTGGGAGGCAGTGTCGGTGGGCACTCCCTACCAGCACCCTTATACCAGCATCATGGGGGGTCCTGTATTTGCCCAAGCAGCCCGGCCCTGGGGGGTAAGCCAGGGGATATCACTGGTGGATCCTGGTGGTGAAGAGGGGTCAGGCGAGAAGAGGGCTGAGCCTCGGGTGACCATGACAAAAGCATACTAAAAAAAAAAAAAAAAAAGGAGGGAGAGGTGGGGCAGACGCGTGATGCCATTGATGTCATTGCACGCCCACGCCCTCGAATGATAGGAAACCACCAACTACGCAGTGTGCCACCTGCCCGGCCCTGCAGGTCCTGAATCCATTGCCCTGTGGCGCCCCCTGACACCCAAGCTAGAGGTCCGACGGGAACGGGCTACCCTGAAGGGGCGAACTGGGGGGTAAGCCAGGGAGGAACACCGGGGAGGTAAGTCCCAGGGGACGGGTAGCAGGGCTGAGGGCCGAGGTAGGGCCTATGAGGGCTGGCCGGGTGAGGCCGGAAAGAGCATACTAATAATCTTAATTTTGTTGCCTTTTTAACTACCCTGAATCCCTCTCTCCTCAGCAGTTGCTGCTGTCTCTTTTCATACTGCCTAAATATTCTGTGACATCAGTAACACAATTCCAGGCCATTCAGATGAATAGCATGGAATGGGAGTTATTTATGTCCTGGAATGTCTTAGAAATAGAAATATAAAAAGAAAGAGCAGTAGCTGGTGAGGAGAGTCTGGAACTCTATGTAGATCTGAGGGTACCCCAGAGTTAGATTGTTTATTTATCAAAAGATCATCAAAGCATTTTAGAATACATAACTGGCTTGGAAAGGAAGCTGGAAGGGCAGTTAATTATGTTCAAATCATTTCCTGTCTCCTTTAAGCAATAGAGTACAGAAAGATAGATTTTGTTGTCAGGAAAAGACATGCTGGCCCATCGTGTCTTCCCATTCCTACCTAACTACTGCCGAAAGAAAGAGCCCTGGAGGCTCCTTGCTTCCCCCTCCCCATCCCTTTCTAATGTGGTCTTTACCAAGCCCTTGTATCTGCTCCACTGTCTTTTGAATCTCTCCCCCCCCACTGATTTCGCACAGACCACCTCCTCTTCCAGTAGTCTGTTCCACCTTCCCCACCCTCTCCATGAAAGAGGTGTGTTAATATGGTAACGGAACATCTTGGCAGGTGAAGCATGCGGCAACACCAAGTGTCTTACCCATCCAAGAAGTGCCCTTGTCCCATAATTACACCCACCCTGGAGTGCCTTAATGTAATTATGAAATGTCTTCCACTGATTTTTTATTTAAAAACTAAATGAGCAATAAGGTTTAGAGCATTGAATATTTCTGACCTGCACTGTTGTGCTAAAATAAGTCATGTGACCACATTTAACCAATCAGAGGCCTTGGTTTCTGTTGCGCGTTTGATAATGTACTATGACAGGATACACAAGGACGGCAGGTAGTTCCAAGAGGATACACTAGTGCAAGTTATTAATACGACATTAAAGCTCATGGCAAGAGTGGAGAGCAGTTATTTTCGGAGCAGCCAGAGCATGACAGGCACTGCCTTTGAGGGTTGCCCACAAAAAGTTCTTAAACTTTGTCATAGTGAGTCACCCCCAAGCCATGGAAAAGATCTTGAGCCTCCCCAAAATACTGAAATATTTTTGGGCCTCCCCATAGAAAAATAGCCTACTTTTACATCAGGAATAAATTGAAACCTCTTTGCATAGCTGACTCTAATGTTATTAAGCTTACTGTACCCCCCCAACAGGACAACCTACTTGCTCCAATATTTTGACTCTCTAATCATTGTTACCCCTTACAGCCATACTATCATGTGTCGTACTGCTTTTTCTGTTTCCCCTCTAACTGGAATAACCTTCCTGCCGACCTCTGCCTCTCACTCTGCTCTTAAGCAACTTCTCCAGGATCATTTTGCTCCGTCCTGCTCTTATTCCTAGTACCTGTATGGTTAACTCTTGTATTTGGACAGTTCTGCTGCCAGTCTGATTGATCAATTGTTCCTCGCATTGTTAGTTTATTGTTCATAATTTGTTTGCACTTCTAGTTGTTTTGTATTGCTCGAGTGTTTTGCAGTTACATTTTGAATTGTATTCTCTCACTACCCTTCCCTGGGTACACCAGAAATAAGCCATGGCTCAGTGTACAGTACCTTCCCTGGTCACCGACTTGTGAATAAATACATAAATTCACCTGCTATTATCCTCTTTCAGTTTGCCTTATCCCTTCACACAAAATCTATAAAGTTCAAAATTGAAATATAATACTTTGTCAAGACTTGCTTGAGCCTCCCTTGGAACAGGTTGGGGCCTCCCCAGGGAGGCTGGCCTCACCATTTGAGAACCTGAACCACTGAGCATTGAAAGGGAGGTGGTCACTGATACTTGATCCAGATTAGGACCTATTAAGGGGCAGCTGAAGCCTCTCAGGAAACGCTTGCAAACAACGTTTTATTTCTCATAGTTCCAGTATTTCCCTGCCCTGACTTCTTTCAGGCTAGAAATATTTACATTTAATATGCTTTCAGGAATGGTATCATCAACTCGGGTATCTGCTAGTACCAATTATACATCTCAAGTATTTGTGCCTGGATTATACTATGTTTCTTTCAGTATGTTTTTATCCTTCACTATGTGTCGTATGTAATTTGCTTATGGAATGATATATAATATACATATAGGTGTGTGTGTATATGTATGTATGTATATGTGTGTATATATATATATATATATATATATATATATATATATATATATATATATATATATATATATATATATATATATATATATATATATATATATATATGATACATGATGGCATGTGTGATATGGCAAATATTTTCACTCCTGCAGGTGAGCTCTGGATATCTCACGAGTGCTGAAGCGCGGTGGGATATCCAAGCTCATGATGCAGGAGTGACAATATTTGCCATAGCATTATGATCTGCCCATCATGTATTCAATATATACAATAGGGCCAAGAGTTTCAGAAGTTTTGTTATGCTGTCTTGTGTTCTGTTCCTGTTAGTGTGTTTGCACATTCTGTGTGTGAGCTTTTCTGAATGGGCTGGCAGTGTTATAAACTCTGAGAGACACATGAGTGTGTTTTGCAATGCTAAATGAGTTAGTTTTAGGTAGGAGTGAGAAACATACTTTTGTGAAGCTGTATTGTGTAGCAGTCTGGCTGCAGTGAAGCTAAGAGCATCACAGTAATTGTAATGAACTGAGAGGCAGAGTGTCAGAACAGCTGATACTGTTTTCAGTGGTAATTAAGTTAGCTGCAGGCAGAGTGCAGAGTGTTCTGTGAAATTGTGCTCTTTAGGTTTCTGGCTGCAGTGAAGTTGAGATTGTCACAGTAATTGTAATGGGTGAGAATCAGAGTTTGAGGAACAAGTGAGAGTGTGTTTCAGTGGTTGTTGAGTTAGCTGTAGGCAGTAGTTTAGACTGTTCTGTGAAGCTGTGCTGTTTGGAATTCTGGCTGCATCAAGTTGAGAGTATCACAGTAATGAGCTGGAAGTTGGCGGGGGGGGGATAGGTGTGTTTTGTAATGCTCACTGAGTTAGCTGTAGGCAGCAGTGAGACCTCTCGGGTAGTTCTGCATTTGTGTCTATGGTAACAGCACAGGTGTTTCTTGCATGCTGAGGGGAAAGCTGCCTAGGGTGATGATATCAGTGACCTTTTGTGACCTGTGTGTGTAAATGTCTCATATCATCACAGTAGAGCAGAGGGTAAAGATATCACACTGCAGTGGATGATACGCTGTTTTATCTCACTCATTTACCACTCACCCCTATTGTGTGTGTGTGTGTGTGTGTGTGTGTGTGTGTGTGTGTGTGTGTGTGTGTATGTATGTGTATATATATATATATATATATATGTGTGTGTGTGTGTGTGTGTGTGTGTGTGTGTGTGTGTGTGTGTGTGTATATATATATATATATATATATATATATATATATATACACACATACACACATACATTAGATATATATAGTTATAGACATAGATATGTATATACATATAGATATGTATACAAGACATGACATAAAATATGGGGCACTAAGGTATGTATTGGACTAACTATGAGGAAGCTTGGGAGTTCTCAAGTGAAACGTCGTTGTTTGGTGCTGCCGTGACATCGGACAGTTGCCTCTGGCGGGTGTTGTCCACATGCAGCTGGGTACGTTCAGGATGTTTGTTCTCCACATTTTGCAATAAAAAAATGGTAAGAGATTTGTTTTACTTAATACCGTTTTTGGAGTGTTTTTTTCTTGCTGCGGTTGCCCACTTGTTGCTACTCATTTTCATGTGATAGAAACATAGAAAATGATGACAGACACAGGGCTAGTGGCCCTTCCAGTCTGCCAGAGCCTGTCTGATATTGGGACTGTACCCTTGCTTGTCTTCCTTCCCCCCTCAAACTGCCCCCTTGTGCACTATTCCCATGTGCCTGTCCAGTCTTCTTTTGAACCTCTCCAGGTGACTGCACTGCCACCCCATTACTGGACAGTCCCCATTTTTTTTTTTTCTTGCTGGCTGCAATTTTATTAACTTGTAATGTTTGGCCAAGAAAATCACATTAAGCTGTGATAGTTTGTTTCCAGGTGCATTTGTGTGTGTGTGTGTGGGGGGTCATTACATGGAGCTGTCTTATTGACAGGGGAATGGTGGCCAGTACACCGGGGAAACTCCCCACTCTTCTTCCAAATGTACCATGGGATCTTTAACGTCCACCTGGACAGGGACCGGAGATGGGCAGATGGGACCTTGGTTTAACATCTCATCTGAAGGATGGCACCCCAGCAGTGCAGTGTCCCTTCGAACTGCACCCCAAGTACCATTTGTGGGGCTAGAACCTGTGACCTGCTGATCTTCCAGCTCCAGAGGCAAGTGTGCTACCTACTGAGCCAGTGACACTGACCTCGGTAACGGTTACACAGATTCCACACACACCCCGCCCCATCTTTTGAAAGCTGGTTAGATTAATGATGAGGTAGTTGCGTAGGTAACTGTGACCTAGAGACTTCAGCAAAGACTGCCCATCTTTCAGACAGCACTCATAGATACTACTGGCTGCATGTGAAGACATCTGGGCTGACGGCAACTAGAAAAGACAAACTTTGGAATGAGTGTTAAAGTCTAATTAGAGGTTCTTTCCACAGGAACGCTGGTTCTGGCGTGTTCGTAATAACCGTGTAATGGATGGCTACCCCATGCCAATTGGCCACTTCTGGAGAGGACTGCCCGCCAGCATCAACGCAGCGTATGAGAGAAAGGATGGGAAATTTGTCTTTTTTAAAGGTATGAGCCACTCCATAAATCCATTTCCACTACATTCCACTAGAAACAAAAACGGCACAGGATCCATAGATGTGTACTGTCGGTAACTTAGTCCGCCAACCTTCAGTGTTCTAATGTGGTGTCAGTCAGCTAGCTATGGCTGACGCCAATCCAGTCCTGCAAGGTGAGGAGCAACAAGTGATATCAGAGATATCAGACAGTGGAGGGGTAAGTGCCAGTTTTGTTCCTGACTGTGTATACTTAACTAATTGGGAATTTGGGCACCCCCATTCTAGTGTGACCGTTTGCTGGGTTTTATTTTGAGAGTACCAGAATAGGCCCATCACCTACAGCTTCCATAGTCACGCTGTATCTCTAGATTGAGAGGGGTTGGTCTTCTCCAGTGTGTGTGTGAACGAAGAGCTGAATTTGGTTAGACGGGAGTGAGTGCATGCAAAACCAACTTAAAGCTGCAGTGCAGTGAAATTTTTTTTTTTCCAAAAGCAGTTTCAGCTGCAGTTTATTTTTATGAAACTATTAACATGCCTGCAAAATCTGCTTTTACTAGGTACCTCCATTGCTGTCAGCACCAGAAGGGTGTTTTTTTTTTTTTTTAATTTCATTTTCTTGATCCTAACCCTTGCTGGGTCTGCAATGCTTTTTTAAGTCAAATATGGCAGTTATCTTCTTTTACGGAGGAGGACAAATTAAAAATCTTAAAAATACTCAGATTTTGGGGAACTAGAACATTTTACTATGTAATAAAAGTGGAAGATGCCTGGAATCTTGTATAATGAAAAAAAGGTAGGGTCAAAGGTTTGCACAGTTTTGTTGCACTGTTGCTTTAAGCAGAAATGGACAGAAAAGCAAGCAACCCAGCAGTTTAAGCAGAGGGCCTGCACCGTAACTCAGAGACACAAACCAGTGAGGTGCCTTTACCTTGGCACTACTGAGATTACTCAAAGCACTTTTATAACACACATAAAATGGACAGAATTATTTATTTTTTTTTTTTTGGCTACTACTTTTTATCCTTTTTCCTGGCAGCCTTCAGTCTGCTCCCCTTGTCCCCGCATCCGATCAGGGATTCTGGCCCCATCTACCTCTACCTGGTTGGTCCCAGGCACCCATATGCCCCTGTGGTTGTACCCTCCGCAGCAGGGCCGCAGGGAGCCCCCCAGACTCCCCACGGAACATGGATCCAGCCTGGGTGCCCGGTCACTGGGCTAAGCTGGCAGACTGACCATCAAGCCGCTCAACTGGGCACCTGCTTTCACCCCTGGAACCGAGGACATGCAATCACATCACTGGGGCGACACGCATCCACACGCCGCCCCTTCCAGACGCCTGCCCTCAGCTCCACCCCTGAGTGCACCCAGCGCAGTCTCCCAGTCTCCCCAGGAGGCAATCATGCACTGACTGCCATGAACCGCTTCCCGGAGAAGGAGAGCAGTCCTTCAGACGCGATCCTTCTCCTCCCCTCCCACAACCCAGTGACCTGTGCCATTTCAACAGCAGTGGCGGTGTGGAGCAATGAGTGGCGGCGCCTCAGCCCTCAGCGCCACCGGCCAGCCCAAAAATGGACAGAATTATTGAAAGGAAAGTGTATCGTTTGGGGGGCATCCAGCATGCCCCCCCCCACACTTAGCAAATATGGGTATAATGCAGAATGTCCTGATGCATTGTGCAGTATTGCATGTTAATTTAGGAAGCATTCCGATTCAAGCGTCTGCCACGCCATGAGTACCCAATCTACCTGCTGCTACTCTTAGTCTTTTTCTGCCGCTAGTGTTACAGTACAATCTTAGTGCATTGATTGGGACTACATTGGGCAGCAGAAACTGCCATTAGACACAGTGGGCTCAACACAAGGTGATGAAAGACTCACGCCTGCATCCAGCAGGTGTCCCCCCATTAGCAGATTGGGGTACTTTAAAAGGTATGCTGTTCCCGTTACAGCTGTCTGTATGCCGAAGGGATGATGTAGCTGTGATAGCCCCCAACAGGGAGGTGGGGAAACAGAAAAATGTGTGGGGAAAAAAATGCCCAGCAGTGCCACGGCATGTGGTGTTCTTTCTGCTAGGTATAGCAAATGTTGCTATGCATTTACAGAAGTTCTCCCTCTTTATCGTGAAACAAACAGACACACACGCACACACAGAGTTTTTATTCTCTGCTTCATACGAACTCTGTTTCAGTGGGCGGCAGCCCACATCACGCACTTTGACACAGCTTGGGGATCTTTTAGTTTGTGCTTGACCTCTGTGCTTCGTTTGGTTTATGCTGGAATGAGGCACTGGATTGTGTAAGCACAGAGATAAAATTCCACCCCCACCCAGGGCGTTTGAGGACACGGGTTCCAGTGTCCTGTACACTTCAGCAGCTGCTCAGGATCAGCTGCTTTATCAAGGCATTGCATCCTTGGGGGCACAGCTGCTGCTGCTGGCCACTGCCCTAGTCTTTGCATTTTATTTTTTGTGTTCGATTTCTGGGACCCAGCCTGACGGCAAATCAATGCAAGGTGCTGCAATTTAGTTTTTTTCATGGAGTTCCTTCTTCCTCGTGTCCTGGGTGCCCCTATCCTTGGATCGTTATGATGGCCTCCCAGCTCCTCTGTGCCTTCCATGTGGGGGGGGGGGGGCTGAAAATCCCAGCAGCTGTGAATCCAAGAGGCCAGGTGGGTTTTAACCCATAGATTTTTCTCTCCTCCCTGCCCGCCTTTCTGATGTGCTGGCGCCATTTCTGGCGTCGCCCTTGCAGAGGAGTGTGAACTTGGGTCCCTGTGGCTGCAGAGTGCAGTACCACCCTTCCCACTCAAAGAAGATCTGCCAGTGGCAACCCCCCCTGTCCATGGCCACCTGGTTGCGAATGACTGAGTCGCTCCTCAACCTGGTTTGCCAGTGTGGTAGCGACACGTGCCACCACTGTGCCTTTAAGCAGAAAAATGCTGCAATTATGTGTTTTTTTCTTGTTCTTTTAATCTAGGATTTCCAACACCTATACACCCCACACATATACATACACATGTTCAATCTAGACACAAATGAGATCCTTAGAAAGAGATATTGCAAACAGTTTGCACATTCAGGCTGGCTGCTTCTGCAGACTTTAAAAACACCTAATTCTGACAGAAAACATTTGTTCAGAATCTCCAAGTACAGTTGTAGAATTTTAACATTCAAAGTTTCTTGCCATATACCGCCCACACACACACACCCACCCACACACACACACACACTTACTTCAGAATTCTTTCTAAACACCCAAACTGTGCATGGGGTGTAGAGATGCCATAATATTAACTTTTTAATATCATGATAAACTGAGTACCACGATAATCTGCAGATATCTTAGTCCAACCTGGAGAGGAACAGGCTGACGGACTAGCAGATATGATAACTTCAGGATGGTTAATCATAGTATACGGTACTGCTTGGTAACCATGATATTTTGTGGTTGTTTTTTGGTTTTTGTTTACAATAATCAATTGTGGTCATTGAGCATTATTGTGACATTATATTGTATTATTGTGACATCCTTTATGCTATGAACATCTGGTTCTTGATCCCTCTGGGTTAGGGTAAAGGTGTGTGAGTGGAGCGAGGTGGAAGAAACCTACATTTTGCCGGCACACACTGTACTTGACAAATCTTTGTTTTCCTAAGTCGGTCACCTTTCATATAGTACACTAACGCATCATTTGTTGGGGGGGGACTGTAAATAAGAGAGCACCCCTGCCTACAGTAGCACTGTTTTCTGATTTTCAGGTGACAAACACTGGGTGTTCACAGAAGCATCACTGGAGCAAGGTTACCCCAAAAGCCTTCGGGAGCTCGGCACTGGCCTCCCCAAGGACAAGATTGACGCAGCTCTCTATTGGCTCCCCAATGGCAAGACCTACTTCTTTAGAGGCAACAAGTAAGAACCATCTTTGTCCTCAGAAACCAAGCCAGCAGCTTGTGGCAGTTGCTTCCATTTAAGATCAAATGCCGTGTGTGTGTTTTAACTACTTTTATTCCCCCCCCATGATCTTATTTGTCTTTCCCCTACCCTGAAGGTTGGTTGTTCGGAAGGGGTGGGGGTCTATACCAGATCTAGAGTGGAGGGGTGCAGAGAAGGGTATTACAGAGCAAGAGTTATGAGGACAGAATTAGGGACCTCCGTTTGTTCTCACTGGAGAGTTGGAGACTGAGGGGAGACATGAACATGGTATACAAAGCTAACTATAATACTGGCCTGATGAAATGTTTGAATCTAAAACTGAGGGCATCAACTCACAACACTAGAAGTCATATACGTCAGTTGTTGGGACTCGATAAAAAAACAAACAATGGAAAGCATTCCTTAGCCACAGAGTAGTCTGTATGTGGAATGGCTTGCTGGAAATGGTGGTTGAAAGCCTGACAGTGGACACTTGTAAAAACTAGACTAGATAGATGATTGAATACTATGGGGATTCAGGGGGTGTAACCACTGATGGCGGTGGATGGACTTTTAGGGCTTTATCTGGTCTGTTTCGATCTGTAATTCCTGTGTTCCTAAATGATCTCCACTTAGATATTCTAGAGTTGTTTTTTTGTTTGGTTGTAAAGTCTTTCACTTTTTACCGCATCAAGTTCTGGGGGTCGGCACAGCCCTTCCCCCTCCCCCCACCTCCGCTCTTTCCTTGCTTGCTCTCTCCTGTCTCCCCCCCCCACTTACTCATAACGCCGAACCTATTTTTTTCTCCCGCTGCAGCCCTAAAACATCTCCTACCTGCTCTCCTGCCTGTGATCTAGCTGTACCTCCTTTCTCTTCCTCCTCACCAAAAGCTGTACTCCATGATTTCATTTCCCATGCTTTCACCTGTAACTGAGTGTGCCTCTAGCTTTCCTCCCCCTCATCTGCCAAATTTCACCCCTGTCCCCGCCACCGCTCCCCCTCCATTCCCCACCCCTCTCTCTGTGTGCCTTCCCTCACTGCCCTCGATTCACCCTCCCTCCACCTTCAACCGGTTACATTTAGTACCCCCAAATTGCTGTCTTCCCTTCTGAGTTGTAAACTTGTCAGCTTGTACTCTCAATTTATATTCTGCTGGATTAGCTCCTTAGTCTGGAGTTTTATTGTTTGTTTATTTATGTCTTTGGTAACCAGGTAGGTGCACTGATCCAGAGGACCGTTTTCAGTCATGACTCAGGCCACACAGTGACAAAAACAGCACATCTACAAACAGTACTTACAATATACAGTACAAAAATGCACACCCCGCTTTTGGTGGCAGGAAAGATATACAAGAGGTTAACTTGATATACAAGCACAGTGTAAACACAAGCAGTGAGTACACAATAAAAGCAGATGGTACAGGTTACATATAATAACAGTATACAATTGCAGTGGTTCAGGTTCCTTAAAGTTAGCGCAGCTATACAAGTAACGCACAATAATGGTATCTAATTACAAAGGTTCGTGATTCGATGTAGTAGCGGGCAGCAGCAACAATCCGTTGTGCAATATCGGACAGTATAACACCTGCAATGGAGACGTTTGGTGTAGAAGAGGAGGTTGAAGGGGGGGTAGGGCTAGGCAAGAGTTCTTGTACTGCCTCAATCCATTTTTATGCTCGTTTGCACACGCAGTGCAAAGTGGACATCTAGTTATTGTAAGGCCATTTCAGAGGTGTATCACTGTCGGGTTCAGTGCAGCTCAAGATACAGTCGGCTCATCAGTGACAGGCCACTGATCAATCAGGCTGGTGGTGACAGTGTTCTCTGCTTGTTGGGTGGAAAACTTCTCATAGTTCAAAAGAGCGAGCTGCTCCTATCATCATCCAGCAAGCAGAGAACCCCCAACCCCCGTGCCGCTGATGGCTGAACCCGGTACCACTGCTGCTTGCTGCTCCTTTGAGCAGTGATTGCCATTGCTCCCCCACTCTTCCTAATCCCACCCCAGCAGCTGCTTGCGGTCCAGCCGAGTACCGCCACTGCTTGTTTTGTTCAGAAACAACACTACCTGCTAAAGACCCCCCCCCCACCCCCAACCACTGCTTATGGCCAAACCCAGCATCACTGCTACGTGCTACTCCTTTGAGCACCGACCTGTGCTGCTTATTCACTCCTTCCGATCCCACCCCAGCTGCTGCTTACGGTCAAGCCAAGTACCACCGCTGCTTGTTTTGTTCGGAGGCAATGCTGCCTGCTAAAGACTGTCCCACTCAGTACCATAAGCAAACATTCCAACTGGCAATCTGTTAGTGCTGACCTGTGCAGCCTGATACAAGTGCTAATAATCAAAAAAGCATTTGGTGCACCTTTTACACCCTGCCGGATTATTTCATGGTGTGCTGTGTGTTTTTTACACTGTTTATACAATGGACCTCTGTCATTTCAGTCTTCCTCCTACTACCCTGACTGTTGCTATGCAACTCAGCTGAGATAGTTATCTCTCACAGGCTGTCACAAGTGAAGGCTTGTCACAGGCGAACTCCACTGACTCCTACTTCTTAAAAACGGACTGTCATCTGTCCTGCCATTTCTGATGGAAGCCAGAAAATACTTTTTGACTAATAAACTCAGCTGTCATTAGTGGCAATTAAAAGGGCACTGTCGACTTTACCCCTTCGTTTTGTATCAAAGCTGAGCAGTGTATCTTTCGGCACATATCTATCGAATATGTTCTGTAAAATGCCCCCATAGATATAAAAAGTATGTTTTTCTACCTGGTTTGCACATGTTTAGCAGTATTCAACATTCGTTCTGTCTGAGCTGAAAACACCCACCACCAGAAGCATCTCCATGTTCAGAATGCGCATCAGGCATGAGCACAGTCCTGAGATGCAATTTCTATTTTTTATTTATTTATTTTTTTACCATGGTAAAGGTAAAAAGATGTTGCCCCAGTAAATTCCGTAATTCTGAACCGTTTATGGTGCCTGAGGATAAAAACCGAGCACTGAGGGTATCACATTTTACATTTTTTTAATCTGGAGCCAAAATCCTGCACCTCCACAAGAGAGGCATATACAAGATCCCACGCATGCACAAGAGCACGCCACTCTTGTGCATGCACGGGATCTTGTACATGCCTCTGTTGTGCAGGCGCAAGATTAAAAATGTAAAATGTGATCCCCTCCGTGCTCATTTTTTGTTCTCAGGCACCACGGGTGGTTCAAAATTAGAGTTTACTGGGGCAACATCTTTTTACCTTTGTCATGGTAAAAAAAAATCACACTTCGGGACTGCGCTCGTGCCTGACGCGCATTCTCAACATGGAGATGCTTCGGGTGGTGGGTGTTTTCAGCTCGGACCGAGTGAATGTTGAATATTGCTAAAATGAGCAAAACAGGTAGACTTATTTTTTATATCTATTGGGGCATTTTACAGAACATATTCAATAGGTGTGTGTCAAAAGGCACACTGCTCCTGAGAAAATGGGGGACTTGTCAGATTTCTTTTGGGGAGTTTCATATTTGACTGGGCCGCAGGAGGTGGTGTTACCTTGGTAACATGAGCACGCTTCAGCGTGCTCACCTTTGCAACCTGGCCCTTTTTCTTTAATACCAGGCAAGGTAATCAGGAAGAAGTAGTGGGTTTCAGCGTGTGTGCTAACGGCAGCGGGCGAGTGAGATATCCATAGAGAAACGCTTGCAAACGGGAGCTTCTGTAAAAAGAATGGAACATTTTCCTATGTTTTTTGGGGACTCTGAGGTAGGAATTATCCCCTCTTCTTTATGCAGCATGATGAACTGATATTTGTAAGTTTATATTTTCTTTTATTTGTAACTAAAGGATGACTTTTGTTTTGGTCCACAGGTAACAGTAAAAAAGCTAATATCCTGTGAATTGTAAAGTTCCTCTGACACCTCATAAAGTAATATTAACGCTAGTTAATAGCTTTTTTAAATATAAGACGCTCCATACTTAATTTAAAATGCTAAATACAGATTCTTCCTTTTACAACTATAGAGAAATTTGCTTGAAGCATATGAGGGAATACCCCCACCCCATAGCAAACACATTTTGGGTCTAAAAACTCTTATTTTGAAGGATGCTCTATATATATATATTTATATGTATAGTTCACGGGTCAGTTCCACCCGTGCAGATTTGTTTTTGAATTGAATTACCTGGTGTCGCTTTTTTGAGCACCATTTGCCTGAACAGAGGATGCATATTAAATATGTATATTTTTTTATGTTTATACAGAAAAGCTTCAGGGTTTGATGAAGGAACAAATGTTCTAAAACATAACAGAAAGTATTCATTTATGGAGCAAAAGTAAAGAGAAGTTATCAAGGAAAATAAAAACAAGATTATTTACATTGGACCTGTGGTTGAGAAGGTGTCTTCTTTTGACTTTGCTACTTTATCCGTTTTTTCACCTTCTCCCCAACAATCCTTCAGGCACCTCAAAAACTGAATTTAAAAGGAACCTAGGGAGACTATTTTGGTGACATGGGTTGTGTAACGGCACAGGTTTAAAAGGCAGCTCTAACAGTGGGTTTCTGGTAGGTTGTGTAAGAGTACAGGTATAAAAAGCAGGTTGTGATTGTGAACCTGAGGGTGTGAGAGTGACATTACATCTGCTACAATTATAACAGATGGCCTGAAAATGTCCAAGCAGTGTGAAAAAGCACCATTAAAGGCAAACAGTATGTTGGGCTGCATAGTAAGAGGAATTACAAGTAGAAAGAGGTAGGTAGATATGTCACTGTACAGATCACTGGTAAGGCCTCGGCTGGAATACAGTGTGCTGTTCTGGAGACCACACCTTAGAAAGGACATAGACAGACTGGAGACAGTACAAAGGAAAGCTACAAAAATGATACTCTGACTCCACAACAAGTCATACGAAGAACAATGGCACAACCTAAACATGTATTCCCTGGAACAGCGTAGAGAAAGGAGGGGACATGATCAAAACCTTTAAGTACCTTAAGGGTATAAGCAAGGTCCAGGTTCAGGACCTGTTTCAGGTGGTCAAGAATCGCACAGGAACGAGGGGCCATGGCATGAAGCTGGAAGGAGGCAAATTCAGGCGTAACACAAGAAAGTTCTTCTTTACCGAGAGGGTGGTGGGCGTTTGGAATGACCTTCCACCAGAGGTTGTGGAGGCTAGGTCAGTTGGATCATTCAGAAGGGCATGGGATAGGCACAAAGGTATTATAACACTGAATAACAGTTGAGCGAGGGGGCAAGGCTTATGGGCAGACTAGATGGCCCGTGCGGCCCCCTTCTTCCGTCACTTTCTCTGTTTCTGTGTTTCTAACTTTGCACCCTTGGAAGATGCAACTCCTGTAAATGACTGTTTTCTCCCTTTGCTCGTTTGAACTTTTGAATATTTGTGTTCAGGCATCATTTATTGTAAGTGCATAATTGTCACAGTAGTTTAATCTGTTTGTGTACATTTGTGTAACAGATTTGAATTAATTTGCTATAAGAAATCAAAGCAGATGTAATGCACTAATCACATGCACAGGGACTGGCACAGAAGTCTGCTGCCCCTATAGCTAGGTAAACAGTGTAGGCATTTTTCCCTCTTATGTTTTTTTTTTTTCTTCTGAACTGATGTGGGTCCTGGATGAGGAGTCTTTTCCCATTTTTGGTTACCAGAGTAGAGGGACATCAGTAACACACTGGGATTTAATAAGAAGACCCCATGACAGAATCATAGCGAGAGAGAGAGAGAGAGAGGATGTTTAGAATAGCAAACTTCTAGGGCTGAGGATCAGTCCTCTACTGGGACGGAACAGGCTAAAAATATAGATTTTTGGAGTCTGAGAAAGTATGGAACATTCCGAGCAGGATTCAGTTTGGAAACCTAAGATTTAAACCCTGCATTGCTGACATTGCTGTGCTCCTTCTCTTTCCCAACCATGATAAGCGGAGACGTTTTCAGGGATGAAATTCATTGCACATCTTGCCTTCTGGTACACTTTGCTTGGTCAAGTAGCACAGAAACAGTGATGTGCTTTCACTGACATTCACTAGAAAGTAAAAAGCCCAGCTCTTGAGGTTTCTGATTCTTTCTGTGTATATTTGCATTTGTTTTTCTGATGCCTGAAAGCAATTTTAGCTGGAAGTCAATGGTAGGTATTAGAGGAGTGAACACAATGCATTTCTCCTAAAGTGTTGCTTACCTATATCTTCCTTACTACTAACCAAGCTGGAATGTTTGGTCAGATTCACTTAAGATACATAGTAATTTAAGGTCAGAAGGGACTCTAGGTCCATCACGTCAGGGTGCAGCTGACATGTGATACAGTGTGCATGCTATAGAAACACTGAGCGATTCATATGGATTTTCTACCCACACAATTACCCAATGTACCCACTGATTCAGCAGCAGAAACTTAGCACCCAGCCAGCCCCCAAAAAATAGTCCCTTACGAGCTGTATATCTGAAGAGCGATAGATTTATTTAATGTGCAGCAGAGTTCAACAATCAATCAATCAATCAATCACTTTATTTAACCAGGCAACAAAGGACAAACAGCAGCAGCAAACTTCCTTGGTAAGCAGAAATTAGTCTAGGCTTACCTTAAAGGCCTCCACTGTCTTCATGTCCACTGTCTCCACTAAGAAAGCTGTATAACAGCTTCACCTCCCTCTGGGAGGCAAAGTGTCTGTTAACGTTCCCCCTCCCCCTGAATTTACCACCTGTGAGTGTCAGGGCATCTCATCATGTCATGCTGCAGGACACCAGATCAAAACTAACTGAGTGTTTGAGTTTGTTGATGTCCTTGAACATGCATTAAACTGAGATCATGTCTTCTTTCCGTCTCCTTTTCTCCAGCGTGAACATGTTAAGAGCCTCCCTCCAGTCACCCTGCATGGCTTTTATCATGCATACACCCTGATTATTTTGGTGGCCCTGGGTTGCACCCTGTTAACTGCCTCAGTGTCATTTTTGCATCGGGGAGCCAAGAACTGCACAAAGTACTCCAGATGGGGTTAGATTACTTCCCCTACTCTGCTGGGCACCTGCTAATCGATGCACCATGGCATTTTGCTGCTGTATTACTAATGGAACAGTTTGTATTGTGGCAAGGGCTGAAAGGGGGAGGTTGTTACTGTCCGTGTAAGCTGCATTGCATGGGGCAATATAAATGTTGGTATTACTGTAAAGTGCAGGACTTGCGTTCCCAGTGGCTGTGTCCTTAGTAGAAATGTGAGAAGCTGGCAGACTTTGCAAGTGCCGACTGCATAACATCTTGGCAGACAGAGTGGCACTTTGTCAAGGGAAATCATGCAGATTCGTCGTGACTTCACCGGAAAAAAGTGCCACTTTTTCAGGAAAACGCATTGCGCAGTGGTGGTGTGGTGAAGTGGGAACTTCACAAACTATTTCATGAAGGCGGATTTCACAACTTTACCAGAACTTGGCTGGTGAAGTAAAACTTCACAACATTTCTAGCTCTGGGAACACTCACTCATAACTTTAGTTATTTTCAATATTTTAACTCCAGATTTTCAGCATAGCCATTTGTTTACACCACCTCATGAACGGGACAGGTGCCATTTTTAAAAATCCTGGCTAAAACTTCTTTTCACACTTGTGGTATAGAATGATGTTTCGGGCAGTATCTTTATAAATGACACCGGTCATATTCGAAAGGGGGACATAAAAAGATGTTGTTGAAAATTTGGGGTCAAAAGTTATGAAGAAATGTTGTGTGCAGGGCCAGCCATTCACCCAGTGGGTAGTTAAGCAATAAGGCACAACAAGGTGTGGGTTATTGGGGGATTTACCCACGCCTTGTGTGGTGTGACACGAGGCGCAGACGAGTGACTTAACCACACAAGAAGCGGGTAAATCACCCAATAACTCACACCTTGTAGTGCCGCCTTATTGCGATTATACAATGGACCCATGTGTAAAATAAATGTAAAATGTGTTTAATTATGATTTTTAAAATGCCATTTCTCGGCTGTGGGTTATGCAGGATTTACTCACGGTCATGTGACATGTTTTGACCAAAGAGGCTACAGGATTTTCATACACCATTGTATAATATTCATGTGCTGGTGACTCAAGTTTGGGGATGAGCTTGGGGAGCCTTCTGGGCAGCACGAGGATAGAGGCTGCCACTGTCGAGTGCCAATGCTCCGAGCCTGGCAAGGTATTGCAGTGAAGTGTTGTGTCACAAAGGCAGCACCTTGTGACGGGCTAGGGCGCATTCCCTCAGAAGGGGTTGACGTGCGTGTCATGCCCTGATGGGGCCACATACTGCGTCAGAAGAAGTGGGTTGGCATGAAAAATGGGGCTTCAAATATCTTCACTATCATAGAATCATAGAAATCCGATGGCAGGAAAGGACCCCAATGTCCTATCGAGTCTGCCCCTTCCTCCCTACTCATCTCCTTTTCCACGGGCCCTCCCCTCCCCCACTTACTAACCCCATATGTCTGTCCCATGCCCTCTTGAATCCCTCCACTATTTCAGCCCCCATCACCTCCTTTGATAGTTTGTTCTAGTCCTCCACCACCCTCTCCATGGAGAATCACCCCCTCACATTGCCTCTATATCTTCCTCCCTCCAGTCTTAGGCTGTGCCCTCTAGTTTTAGCCCCCTCCTTCCTTTTAACTACTCAGTTTAATTCAGTTTCTAAAGGGACCCACATGACTGAGGATACAGTTTCATGATTGCAAAAAGGGAAATTAATTTTAAAAAAAAAAAGCTATGGTAATGATGCCAGTCTCACTATTGTAACTCTTATTATTAACTTGTTAATTTCTGCCTCTGTGCTATCTATACCCAACAAATACATGGCAAATAAAGGCAAGCAAACATTTGGCATCGATAAATGCTTGTTTATGATGAGGCAGTATATCCTAGAAGTTAGAGCACTGGGCTGTGATCCTGGAGATCTAGCATACTTTGGTTTGAATCCCACAACTGCCACTTGCAAAAACTGTGTGACCCTGAGCAAACCTCCCTGTAAACGAGCTTACATCCAGTGTGCCTTTCTTGGCCAAAAATTCTAAAATGTATGACATTACGAACACTGTTTCTGTATCCTACTCTTAGTACATATCCCATGTGCCTTCCCCAGGACACACCTGACAGTGACCTAATTTTCTACTCTGTATGCCTTTGCAGAAAAATGTTTAAAATAAATGAATAAAAATCTGCCAAGTTATACACTTGCATTTCTGTAATTTTCTGTATGCACCATGCTGGGACCAGTAGACACTTCTGCAGCTCTGTCCTGTGGATTTGTCTCCTGCACTAGTATCAGTGCTCCTCAGACCCAGCCTGGAGAGAGCCTTTACCTACTGGTACCACTAAGAGATTTCCAGTCTTCACACTCTTGCCATTGTAGGTCCTCTCCCACTGTTCTGGAGAGAGCACCAGTAAAATACTTCCTGTCCCTATACTTAGAATCCAGGGCATGCCTCTCCTGCTGTACCTCGCCCTCTGCAGGGATCGGCAAGATATTTCTAAGCTTCACACTCACAGTCCTGAGGGCCTCCTCTCCCTCTGCTCTGCCAAATCAAATCTGTGCCAGCCCAGCAAGAGTACCCCCTGCTGGACCAAGTAAGAGATTACCAAACTTTGCACTCGCATCTCTGCACTGTCCGTGCACCTCAACACCAATGCAGTGAAGGCACCCCCTACTGGTGCAAGTGAGAAATGATAAATTCCTGGGGACTCCTCTCTGTACTGCCGGTGCACTGCAACACCAGCAAGGTGAGGCCTTTCTTGTGTTGGCCCTCTTAGCCTTACAGCTAACTCTGCCGCAGTACAGCCACTTAGATGCCCTGCAGTCTCCAGATAATAGTCGCTGATTTCTTGCGTCATCTTCTGTCTTCTAATGAACAGCATTTCTGGTGGCCAGGGGTTGAGCGGGGTGCAGACCATAATCCCGTCCTTTAAAAGACAGCTGTGTAAAGGTGTTCCTGTTTTTCTTTTGTGAGAAAGAAAAAAAAAATTAATTTCCGAGTAAGCTGGAGATGCCAACACAAAGAAACTTTTGCCCTTTAAGGTTTCAGAGCTATAATTTTTGTCTATTTCTCTCGTTACCAAGTGCTCCACACATTTGGCTTTCTGATTCAGCCAATCAGAATGGTCTCCAGCCCCTGTGATGAAATCATGTTGCCACAGAGTCTGTCTGAAAACAATAGTCTGGTAATTAGACTGTTAGCTCAGGAAGGTAATTACAGTCATTTTTGAGATGGCTGGGTGCCCTAACTGCAAAGAGTCCATCTTCAACCACTCTGCTGTTTTTGTTGTGGCTGTAGAATTTCCGTTCCACCCTTCCCCCACCCAACCATCCCCCTTCTCCTCTTCTGTCTTTCTTTTCTTCTCAAGACCTGAAGGCTCTGAAGACAGAACATAGAAACATAGAATCTGATGGCAGATAAGGACCACTTGGCCCATCCAGTCTGTCCATTTCCCTACCTAACGGATAAGCTGCAGATCTTAGTTAACCAACAGCCTACTTCCTCCTACCCCCAACCCCTAAAATTGCCTTATGTCTGTTCCATGCATTCTTGAATTCCCCCACTGTTTTTGACTCTGCAACCTCCTCAGGAAGGCTGTTCCATGCATCCACAACCCTCTCCATGAAAAAATACTTCCTCATATTACCTCTGAGCCGTCCCCCTTCTGTCTTCAAATTGTGCCCCCTTGTTCTTGCACACCTCTTTTTCTGAAAGATGCTACCCTCTTGGACTTAGTTGATTCCCCTTGAGGTACTTGAAAGTTTATATCATGTCCCCCTGTCCCTCCTTTACTCAAGGGTATATATATTAAGCTCCTTAAGTCTCTCTTCATATGTCTTCTGGTGCAGACCCTGCACCATTTTAGTTGCCCTCCATTGGACTGCCTCCATCCTGTCTTATGTCCTTGTGGAGATGGGGTCTCCAGAACTGCACACAGTACTCCAGATGGGGTCTCACCAACTGTCTGTACAGAGGGATAACAATTTCCTGTTTTCTACTGGTGATGCCTTTCCCTATACATCCCAGTATTCCCCCCAGCCCTCCTTACTGCCTTCTCACATTGCTTGCCCACCTTTAGGTCATCCGATACAGAAAGAAGCTGAGGTGCAGTTACTGCCTCACCTCACTATGAGAACCATCCTGTTATCCAGAGGAAGACTACACAGCAAGAAAGCGCTCTTTTCACTTGTTTTTGTCGTTGTTGTTCATTGATTATCCCACATTCTTAAAGTGAAATCCTTGCAATGGGCCCTTTCTCCCTGGATCAGTGATAGTGCACGTTTAGTTGTGCTAGTGGGTGACAACCTCCGGGGGGAGCGGGGGCAGTTGGCATCCAGTTCATAGTTTTTACCCCACCCCATACCTTGCTCTTGTGGGGCGCTTGTGATAACTACCATTGCTACATTGGCTGCCTGTTGGGGGGGCGAGGGGGAAGGGGGTAGGTTTCATTACAGTGACTTTGCAGTTGGTGCTGTATCAGTGGCAGGTACTCCATGACAGAATCACGAAAGTTTGTGGAGCATGCATAACACTGGTAATCCATGGGCTGCCATGCGAGAGATGGTGGCAGTTTGAAGCAAATAATGAGATTCTGAATAGTGTAATAATTAGATCCTCTGAGGGAGATCCCAGTTACACATATTGGATCTTATTGGAAGAAAAGTTCCCAAGAATGAGGGTCGACTTCCCTTAAACGTGTAGATGAGAACAACCTAGGGTGTGTGAGTACCTTTTCTTGAATACTCAGAGAATATTCATTCTTGACTCCAAAGAAAAAGAAAAACTCTCCCCCTTCCCAGGTGGCCTAGACTAGTTCCATGATCACGCTAAAAAATGAAGGTGGCAGGAGCCAACACTGTATAGGAAAATCTGACAATCACAGCACACTGCAACAAGGCTATGAGGATACAGATCAGATGCTGGGGGGTATAAGGAGGGGAGTTGGCAGCAGAAGCCAGCAGGTGATCCTTCCAATATACAGGTCACTGGTGCATCCGCACCTGGTGTACTGCGCTGGGTTCTGGAATCCATAGCTGCTTAAGGACTGCAAGAGGGCAGAAGCAGTGCAACAAAGGGCAGTGAAAATGATCCAGGCTTTTGGCGAAAGGACATAGAAACATAGAATTTGACGGCAGATAAGGACCGCTTGGCCCACCCAGTCTGCCCATTTCCCTACCTGATGGATAAGCTGCAGATGCTAGTTAATCAACAGCTTACTACCCTCTTAAGATACTAAGATACTTGTACCTTGTTAATTCCCTTGAGATACTTGAAAGTTTCTATCATGCCCCCCCCCCTTTCCTCAAGGGTATACATATTAAGCTGCTTTAGTCTCTCCTCGTATGTCTTCTGGTGCAGACCTTGCACCATTTTGGTTGCCCTCCTCTGAACAGCCTCCACTCTGTCTATGTCTTTGCGGAGATGGGGTCTCCAGAATTGCACGCAGTACTCCAGATGGGTTCTCACTAACTGTCTGTAGAGAGGGATAACAACTTCTTGTTTTCTACTGTTGATGCGTCTCCCTATGCATCCCAGTATCCCCCCAGCCCTCCTTACTGCCTTTTCACATTGCTTGCCCACCTTTAGGTCATCTGATATAATTACTCCTAGGTCTCTTTCGATTTTTGTTGTTGTTATTAACTCACCCCCCATTGTGTACTCTTCCCCTGGGTTTTTGTTTCCCAGATGCATTACCTTGCACTTCTTTGCATTGAATCTGAGCTGCCATGTATTTGACCATTCCTCCAACCTTGCCAGGCCTTTTCATTCTTTGCACCCCCTTGTGTATCAACCCTGTTGCAGACCTTGTCATCTGCAAAGAGGCATACCTTTCCTTCCAGGTGCTCTCCAATGTCACTTATAAAGATATTAAAGAGGACCGATCCTGTACCGAACCCTGCACTCCCACTAGCTACCCTCCTTTCTTCACTGTGGACTCCGCTTACTATTACCCTTTGCGTCCTGTTGTCCAGCCAGTTTTTATCAGGCTACTACCTTGGGACCCACTCCAAGGCTGGCTAACTTGTATATTAATCTTTTGTGTGAGACTGTGTCGAATGCCTGCTAAAATCTAGGTAGGCCATATCCACAGCCCCTCCCTGGTCTACTACTTTGGTCACCCAGTCAAATAAATCTATTAGGTTCATCTGACATGAACTTCCTGCTGTGAAACCATGCTGCCTTGGGTCCTGTGCCCACTGGCCTCTAGGTACTCGGAGTTCTTCCTTCAGAAGTGATTCCATCATTTTCCCTACCACTGAAGTCAAACTAACTGGTCTGTAGTTTCCTACCTCTGCCCTGCTCCCACTTTTGTGAAGTAGAATCACATTTGCCCTTCTCCAGTCCTCAGGTACCACTCCATCTTCCCATGATTTGTTAAAGAGAGTAGTCAGTGGCGTTACTAGTTCTACCCTTAGTTCTTTTAGTATTCTTGGGTGAATCCCATCAGGCCCCATTGCTTTGTCCACCCTCAGGTCCACATATGAGGAGAGGCTGCAAGATCTAATGCATCTACGATAGAAACCTAAAAGTATGTGCAAGGGATACATAGGGTGGATTATAAAGAGATACTCATCTTGAGTATGAATGCAGGTGCATTGGGAGAATTCACGGAAACTAGCAAGGGGAAGATTCAGGAGGCATGAGTAGAGGTAGTGGGTACAGGGACCAGGTTGATTTGACTTCAGATATGCTGATTTTGGCATGATGAAGGAAATAGTAGAGGGTCACCTGAAAGGAATTCATTCTCAATGGGATGCAAACCAGAAATGGGGAAAAAATTAAATTGGGGCTGGTGGAGTCCACTGAGACATGTGCCAAGTTAAAGAGCAAAAAGGGAAGGGCTAAGAGACCAAGTTGGTTGAGCAAGGATGTTTTAGAAATGGTGAGGGCTAAAAAAGCAGCATTCAGGAGATACAGGAAATAAGGAGGATTGTGATGAGTATGTGAAGAAGTCCAGGGTAGTCCCAAGGGGAGTAAGGATTGCTAAAGCTTCCAGGGAGTTGAGGCTGGCGCGTGGTATCAAAGAAGGAGAAAAATACTTCAGATACGTATGAGAGAAAAGGAGCTGTAAGGACCAGATTGTGAGGATCAGGAGGGAAGGGGCTGAAAGTGGGGTGGAACAAGCAGAGGCTCCAAATGAGTACTTCTGTTATGTGTTCATGAAGAAAAAGGGTGGGCTACTTCCAAAGGGGGTGGGGATGGTGGGCAAGGGGGGTCAGGAGTTAACAGATGGTGTGATTATTGAGGGCAGAGTATTGGACGGTCTGAGGGTGGATAAAACACCAGGTCCGAACGGCATACATCCGTGAGTGCTTAATGAAATGGCGGAGGTATTGGCTGGACCACTGATGGATCTGCTCAATACTTCCATGAAAACAGGGTGTGTGTCACAAGACTGGAGGACAGCCCTCATGGTGCCTCTCCATAAAAGTGGCCCAAAGGATGAGCTGGGTAATTACAGACCAGTAAGCCTAACATCTATTATGGGAAAGCTGATGGGGACAGTACTTAAGGAGAGGCTGGTCTCCTTCTTGGATGTCAGTGGGCTCCAAGATGCTCACCAGCACGGGTTTATCTCTGGAAGATCCTGTCTGACTAGCCTTGTTGAGTATTATGGCTGGGTTACGAGGGAGCTGGACAAGGGCCATGCTGTGGATGTAATTTATTTGAACTTCAGCAAGGCCTTTGATTCAGTTCCCCATGGGAGATTGGGCAGTAAGCTAAGTAATTTGGGGGTGGGCGCTAAATTGGTTAGTTGTGTTGTGAACTGTCTGCAAGACAGACAGCAGAGAGTAGTAGTGAAGGGGGGACTCTCATCTCTGAGAGCTATGATGAGTGGGGTGCCACAGGGATCGGTGTTGGGGCCAGCGTTTGGGATTTTCATTGCGGACATCTCGCATGGTGTCAAGAATAAGATTAGTCTGTTTGCTGATGACACCAAGTTGGGGGCGGTGGTGGATGATACAGAAGGTTGGCAGGGGTTGCAGTGTGATCTAACTAAGCTGGTGGAGTGGTCAGAGGTATAGCATTTGGACTTTAATGTAAAAAAGTGCAAAGTATTACACTTTGGTGCAAAGAATCCTAGAAATGGTTACCAACTGAGGGGGATGCAGCTATGCACCACTGAAGAGGAAAAGGGTCTAGTGTTGGTGATAACGGAGAATATGAACAATTCAGTGCAGTGCAGGAGGGTGCAGCGAAGGTCAGCAGGATGCTGGGTTGTCTAGTAAGGGGCATCTCTTCCAGAAGTAGGGATGTCATTCTGCCACTCTACAAGTCACTAGTCAGACCGCACGTGGCATACTGTGTACAATTCTGGCACCCTTTTCTGAAGAGAGATGCAAGATTGTTGGAGGGGGTACAACGAAGGGCGACAAAGTTGATTCAGGGATTACAGGATATGGCCTACGAGGAGAGATTAAGGGAATTGAACGCATATTCCCTGGAGGAGAAAAGGGATTGGGAGGATATGATTGAGACCTTTTAAGTACTTAAAGAGAATAAATAAGTTTGGTACTGAAGAGATACTAACATACGAAGAAGCCAGCAGAGGAAGGCCATTTGGTCTATCAAGTCTGCTCATATTGCAGGGTCCACAGCTTGAGCTACTGTCCCTGCCCCCCCCCCCCACTCCTCCCATCCTCCCTACCCATGATCCTTACCTTCCCCCTATGCCTATCCCAGCCTCTCTTAAAGCTGCCCACTGTCTTCAATGAGATTACCTCCACGGGCAGCGCATTCCAAGTGTCCACCACCCTCTCTGTGAAGAAATGCTTCCTGACCTCCCTCCTAAACCTCCCACCCTCCAGCTTAAGACTGTGCACCCTCGTGTTATGGTTGCTACTCAGTTTAAAGAGACTCTCCTTATCCGCATTATTTATCCCTTTCAAGTACTTGACGGTCACAATCATGTCCCCTCTCCCTCCTGTCTTCCAGGGAGTACATGTGCAGTGCCCTCAACCTCTCCGCATATGCCATACCTTGCTGACCTGCTATCATCTTTGTAGCCCTCCTCTGGACCTTCTCCAGCAGGTTAATGTCCTTTTTTGAGGTGTGGGCACCAGTACTGAACCCCATACTCTAGAGGAGGCCTTACTAGAGACCTGTACAAGGGCAGTATAACCTCCTCTCTCCTACTACTGATCCCCTAGATATGCATCCCAGCATCTTGTTTGCCTTTGCTGCTGCTTTCTTGCACTGCGTGGAGTAATTCAGGTCCCTAGTGATCATCGCTCCCAGGTCCTTCTCCTCCTCTGATGCAGATATTCAGACTCCACCCAGGTAGTACTCTGTGCTGGGATTGTTGGCTCCAATATGCATAACTTTGCATTTTGTGGCATTGAAACCAAGCTGCCAGATCCTGGATCACCTCCCCAGCTTTTCCAGATCATCCTGTAGGTCCTGTATCTCTTCAGCTGTGTCCACTCTGCCACACAGCTTGTTGTCATCTGCGAATAGGCACAATTTGCCCTTAATGCTATCCCCAATGTCACTGATGAAGACACTAAACAACACTGGCCCCAGCACTGAGCCCTGATGGACCCCACTGGTTACCTCTCTGGTGCCAGATAACTCTCCCCCCACAACCGCCCTCTGGGTTCTGTCCCTCAGCCAGTTTTTCACCCATATGGCCATCTTTTCCCCAACCCCGACATCCACCAACTTCCTGATCAACCTTTTATGGGGCACAGAGTCAAAGGTTTTGCTGAAATCAAGATAGGGGATGTCTACTGCTTGGCCCCTGTCTACTATCTTAGTGACAGAGTCAAAGAAGTCAGTCAGATTTGTTTGACACGATCTCCCCCCCCCCCTCCATGAACCCATGCTGCCTTGCATCCTGGAGACCATGCTCCTCTAGATATTCCACCAACCTTTCCTTTAGTATGGTCTCTATGAGCTTGTCCACAATGGAGGTCAGACTGACTGGTCTGTAATTCCCTGGGTCATCCTTAGGACCTCTTTTGTGGAGGGGTACTACATGTGCTGTTCTCCAGTCCTGCGGTACCACACCTGACTCTAGTGAACTAATAGGTCTGCCAGTGGCCTTGCCAGCTTCTCAAGTTATCAAACTCTGGAAGGGGAGGGACATGAGAGGGCATAGGCTTAGACTGGAAGGAGACAGGTATAAGAGGGAAATGAGGAGGCACTTTTCCACAGAGAGAGTAGTGGCAGTTTGGAATGCTTTGCCGGAGGAGGTGGTATCTTGTAGGATGCTGGGTAGTTTCAAGAGGGGATGGGGTGGGGGTGGTATTTGGGATGGTGGGGGGGGGGCTGCAAAGTAGGGTGTTAGCTGCACACTTGAGCAAACTAGATAGACCTAGAGACCTAATTTCTGCTGGCAATTTTCGTATGTTCGTATGTTCATATGCAGTAGCTGGGATTCAAACCTTGGTCCGCTTGGACTGCCATTCTGCTGCACTACCAGCCATACTAACAGGGCAGCTGGAAATCTGGGGATCCCAAAGGCACTTATCCTTTCTTAGTGCACACTCTGGAGTAACACAAAATAAAATTATATTTCTATTTACAAGAGTGCGATATGAGAAAGAAATAAGTGCCCCCTTCTGGGATTTGAATGCAGGCTGCTCAAAGTCGTAGTCTGAGTAAGCCTGGGTTCAAATCCCAGCTAGGGCACTTGTTTCTGTTTCATTTTTAAACTGTATTTCAGATGTATGCACACGTATTCCTTATAAATAAAAAAACATAATTTTAATCACCCCTTTTTCGTTTTTTCGATAGAAAAGGAGCAGCACCTCTGATTGGTGAAAATGCCATTGCCAGGCATGGATGGGTGGAGAAAAACATGGGGTGTGTGTGTGTGTGTGTGTGTGTGTGTCCTAGAATTTTCTCTGTTCCTCTGTACAACCATGTCTTGGATGCCTATAGCCATCCAGAGTGAGAAAATAGTAAAATTCTGGTTCATTGGTGAGTGGAGAAATTGGGAGTAGGCTTACCAGCCTCTCTGAAATCCAGATGATGTATGTGTTTCATTTAAAGTTCACTAACAAACAAAAGTGCACGGTCATTAACATTCCAGTCAGCATGCCTGCCTGCCTGTAACCGCTCCATCATTAAGATCTGTGCGTAACAGGCAGGTGTGGGATTTCCAAATTAGAGGCTTCAGGCCTCTCTCTGCACTCTGTGGGGGTTGAAGTGTAAAGGCTTGGTGGTTTAGGGAAAAGTGCTTTTCTCTTTTCAGACATTAGCTATCCGGGCAAGGCCAGGTGATGCAATATGTGGGATATAGAAATCTACACACACATACACGCACAAGCAGGGCTTTAAAATGTCAAATCTGTCTGAACTGTTAGACCACTGTTGAACTGAATTTTGTGGCAAAAAAAAAAAAAGACGCAGTTCTGGCAAAGAATAATGCAAACTGCATTTGAGTAAGTATCTTTATACCACAGATCGTGATTATTTGTCGCAAATGGGTGCATCTTTTACAAATGGCAGCTTGACTGCTTGAACACATATGAGCAAACACAGATTCAGGAGCAACACACAGTTGTGTCCGCTGTTGACATTCTTGGGTTTCAGTCTCTCAGCTGTAAAACTGGGCAGGACCCCAGTGAAAACAAGATGTTGCATCTCTGTAAGGCTGTTCTGAGTAAATAAATTGTTGATTCTATGTTCCAGGTATTACCGCTTTAATGAAGATATGAGAGAAGTGGACAGCGATTACCCCAAACTCATCAGCGTGTGGGAGGGCGTCCCAGATTCCCCCAGGGCAGCCTTTATGGGACCTGATGGAGGTAAGAGAGATGGGCAGGGTTTACCAGAGTATGGCCGACTCTGCCACAGGGAAATTATTGTCCACGTTGACCCCTTTGCATCAGCCTGTTACCAGTTGCTCGAGACGCACATAGTAATCTCTGACAGCAGTCTGTGTGCTTTTCATTTTGTGTCCGATCTCAATGCGGTTGGGCAATGTGTATGCTCACGACCTTTGGTCTTCTGGTTTATGCTCTGGGGACTCTGTTCAGCAGTAGTTTCCACACCCTTTTCCTTAAGGAAGTGTCGGGGAAACACATATGTAAAGTGTTGCTGAATCGATCCCACTGTGTCTGCAGGTGACATCACACAGTGAGCTTTCCAGGCAGACTGTGGTTCATTCTGAAGTACCAGGGTAGTGGTGATGGAGGGGCGGTGCAGGAGAAAGTTTAAAGCCTCTTTGAAAATGTATTTATTTAATCTGGCTTTTAGAGACAAAGGTTAGTTTTATTTCTGCTGCCTTTTTATATCTTTTTATGTGTTTTTATTAATTGAATGTTTGTCGTTCTGTCTATAATGTATTCGTGCTTTAGTTCCTGAAAAGTGCATTATAAATAAAAACTGATTGCCGGCCCGGTGGTGCTGAGGGTTGAGGCGCTGGACGCCACACCTCACGCCACGCCGGCGACCCGGGTTCAGGAACGAGCCGGAGTCATTGGGGGTCGGTGGGGGAGAGAGAGAGAGAGAGAGGATTGAGCATCTGTGGGCTGCGCTCCTCTCTCTGAGGAGGGATCCAGGGACTGCCTGGTGCAACAGCATCACCTGGTGGAGACTGAAGGATGTGCACACGTCTGGGCACTGCAGTAGAGGGATCGGAGTTGCGGCAAATGTTGTGACATCATTGCACGTCCGAACTCTGGGGAAGGGAGGGACAGGGGAAGCAACTGAAATAGAAAATCCCCGGCTTGTGGATAGGCGACGGCACCTACATCCACCCGACCACACTCCACCACCGATTGCACTCTTTCCCTGGGCTGAGTCCAGCCTGGCCCTAATTTCAGATAGAGCACCCTGGGTGGATAGGGCGGCCCTGCCTCAGGGGGCTTAGAGCTGGGGGGATAGCCAGGCTGGTGCCAGGAAGTAGGAGGCCTCTCAGGCACGGAAGTAGAGTTGGGGGCACTGTAGGATGCCCGAGAGAGTTTCACAAGAGCCAGTGCATAAATAGAGTAAAAAAAAAACTGATTAATTGATTGATGTGTTCCCAATGTATATTTCCAGGGTGTGGCATTTCATGATATGAAGGGGAAGGCAGTAAGGTTCAGGGATTGGGGCAGAGAACTCTAAATAAGGTTTTCCCAGGCAAAGACCCAGCCACTGTCACAGATTCACTGTGGGACTTTGAGCAACTCATTTGACTCTCCCCTTCCCCCCCGACTTCCATCCTGCCCAACTGTAATATTGTGTAGGTGCAGGACACTTACTGTACTCGAGATGTTGCATCTTACTGGGACTATCTAAAATTAATGGAACAGCTCGGCATCACATTAAATACTTTGCTGTTTAAATGACTGCTTCTTGTAAAAGGGTGTCAGAAATCAAGGGTAATGCAGTAATTGAAACAAATTGTTTGATGGTAGTGAGGAAAGTGGTGTTTCCAGCGATGTGGGATGAGTTACCGCAATTCCTAAGAGTGCCCTAGGCTCCAGATGAATTGGACCCACAACAGCAGCTCCATGTTCAGTTTCCAAGTCAAAATGATCCAGGGTGAGTTTCCCAACCAAACTGATCCGGGATTATTTTTCTAGCCGAACTGACCCACAATCTGTTTCCCTGCTGAACGGCTGCAGGGTGAGAGTACCAGCTAAGCTGATCCAGAATTACGTTCCCAGCCCAGACTGCTGCAGAATCAGTTTCTCAGCTAAACTGCTCCAGGATCAGTGTACCAGTCGAACCAATCCAGTAAGAGTTTCCCAGCTGAACTGCTCCAGGATTAGTTTCCCAGCCAAACTGATAGATAAGTGCGGCAAAGTTTCTTTTGGTTTTTTTAATTTCTATTAATTAAAATAAAACACCCTGAAATCCTCTGCAGCAAAAAAACACCCTGTCCCACACCACAGGTTCAAAAACATGTGCTAACCTCACCCTCATAGCACCTGCCTCCCCCCACGTTTCCCAGTGAAGGTGTTTTTTTTTTTTCTCCTTAAAAATAAAAATCCTATCCCCCACCCCAGTGACGAACCATTCCACTTTCCCACCCCACCCACTCCAGTCCCATTCATATACTCGGTGACAGCACACCCATCCCACCACACACTGGCACTAATCACCTCCCTGTCACCCAGAGTGTGGTCAGCCAATCAGTTATTGCTACTGGCACGTCCTAACCAATTAATTAACATACTAATTGCCAGCAGATTAGGCCCTACAGTCTATCGAGTCTGCTCGAACCTCAGCTCCCTAGTTGGGTGCCGAGGCCCACCCCCCCTCTTGTGTTCCCGAAACCCCTATCTTCCATCCCCACCCCCCTGGGCCAGGCCATCATCTGATACATCCACTTTCTGTGTCTGTCCCACTCTCTCTTGAAGACCTCCACTTGGATCTCTGAACCAGCTCGCCATTGTGAATTAGTGATGACTGCTGGTTGCTGCTGCAAGGGACACTTTTCCTTTTGACAGGTGTACCATGTCTTACTGCCATCCACCCCATATCCTTTCTTTGAATGACAAGGGGAAAGGCAGGAGCTGGGCGCTAGTGGTTTGCACTGTTATACTATTTGAATGGGACCGCATGGGTGGGGGGAATGGAATGGCTCGACACTAGGGTGAGGGGGACATTTTTTTTTGTTAGAAGAAGAAAACTCACTGTAAACTGCAGGGAGGCTGGAGGTGGGTGTTATGAGGATGGGGTAACCTGTTTTGAACTAGCAGTCAGAGCGTAGTTTTATACTGCACAAGGGTAAAGAATTTTTTTGGTTAAACTAAAGGAATTAAAAAAACAAAACCTGTCTGTTTTCCATTAAGGATCTCTACTCCCCCATTGACGTGAACCTTTGTAATTGAGCTGCTTGGCTCAGAGGTACTTGTAATCCTAGATTAAATGAATGAATGAACTGTATAACAGCACTTCTCCAGCGGTGGTGCCACTACACATAGTTTTTGACTGGCAGCACTACGTGAAGTGGACCCTCTGCTGGCAAAGTGGTACTACAGAGTCTCTGCCTGGCAAAGTGACCACTACCAGTCAGAGAACTACGCAAAGTTAGCAACTTCACATGGTGGCTATGTGTAGCGATGTTAAAAAAACCTTTGTTACGCACACAAGCTGAACTGATCTGGTTTCAGTTCACCGAGAGAATACTTGTTCTTCCTTGCACTGCACTCCCTTTAGTGCAGCTTCACTATTCCAACATCGCACCACCGCTGTGGGGACATTTGAGGGAAAAGGAAACTTTACAAAAAAAAGTGCTCTAACCACTGTACTATTCTCACTGCTGTTGTGAAAGTTTGCAGTGAGACATTTCTCTGATACAAACTGATCCCATACCAGATTGGCCCGTACACTAATGCAGGATCCGTTTCACTCTGCTGTTAAAAGATCTGGATCAGACTGAATGGTAAACTGATGCAGGAGCGTTGGTATGTGCATAATTTACCTGCATAACCCACAGAGTCTGGGGAGGGTGGGGGGGTTATCACAGTAGATGCAAAGTTTGGGATGCTGTAATGTAAAGAGCCACATTAATAGGGATCTGTGCATTAAGAGGCTAGAATTTGCTCGACGGGTGAGGGGGCAGTAAATGTGTGTTATAAAACTGTGGGTGAAAGTGGAGTCTTCTAATTTGCATGACTGCATTAAAAGGGAGTTATGTTAATGACTGGAAACCATCCCATACAGTAAAGCAATTAAATACTAAAGCTGTTTTTAAAATAAAAAAATACTTTCAAGGTCACCAGGAGAACTAAAGGTATTTAGTGGAGATTCAATACTTTCATCTGCTCCAGCACTTAATCCCCCTCTTTACCTCCTACTCCCTCCGCTTTCATCCAGTCATCTTCCATCGCATCTCCAACTCTACTTTTCTCTACTTTCTTCCTTTCTATCTCCAGTTTCTGGTTGGTTTCCCACCCCCCAAACCCCAGTGTGTAGCATACTTTTCATTCCTTGTGCAGCGTCTAACATGGTACTGGTATTAATCACGGTGAATTGTGTTTCTTTCCTGTGAACTGCACCTCATTCCCCCAGGGCATATCTGGAAACGAGCTCTAGCGGATCTCTATGCTCTCCCTGGAGAATGTCACAGACTAATAAATAAGGCCCTCCAGGGGTTAGGAGACCTTTTATTACTCACACAGGCCAGTATTCTCGGCTGTATTATTTTTAAAATTCTGCTCACCGTATTCTACCATTCTGTGCACTGTATTCTAAAATTCGACATTATTTTCAGTATGTCATAGCTCAGTTTTTCAATTTTCACACCAGCTATTTTGTTTTTATATCGGATATTGACAAAAATAAAATGGATGATATGAAATTGTAGTGGATTGTGTCTTCAGCCTCGCAACACATCCTGAATTCCAGTACGCTCGCAATCTACCACGAGAGCTTACCGATATCTTCAACATATGGCATATGCAATGGTCTAACTCAAACTATGCCATTTCTAGGGGCATGGATTTGGTCCACTAGCCGCACTCTGGCAGTTCCACTGGAACAGTTGGATTGGCCGGTCATCTTTAAGCTAAGTGCCTCCCAACACCTGGTGGTATATCCCCTGACTCCGCTCCATGACTGACATCAGATCTTTCTTTCTGCTGGAAGTACAGGTCACCTCCTTCAAGGCTCCCACTTAGGATGTAGTGCACCATCAGCGATCTTTGTCTTCTGGTTTTCCAACGTATTTATTTATTTTGTTAACCGGGTTGGTGCACTGATCCGAAAACCTTTTTCAGGCATGGCACGGGCCAGAGACTGGCACATACAATAGTAAAATACAGTGAGAACAACAGCAGGAATTATACAAGGATCATAACAGGAAATCCAATGCAAGTCGGGCAAACATACAGTGGTGGCGTAAATAAATACAGAACAGCGCCAAATACATCTAACAAGATGAGCATAAGATTTATATAACATACATGTAAACAGGGTAATGTAGCTACGCCATCTAATAAAAGGATAGATAAACATCAGTGGAGCCAGCAACATAAGGTGATACACATAGTCAAACAGGAAAATATGTTATAGGTATTAACTCAGCCGACATACAGGATAGAAAAGATGATGAGTGAGCCAATATTCAGGGCGAGAGAGGAGCAACTAGTGGGGGGAGAAGGTAACTTGTTTTCCTTCGACTCCTCTCGTCGCTCTTCAGTGGAGCAACAGAAGCCGGGGCTCAAGTTTTGCACTTGGTTCCCAGCAGAAGATGTCAGCCACTGATCCACACGACGTGTGTACTGCCTGAACGGGCAAAATGACGTGGCTGGATGGGGCCTTTGTCTCAGCATGCTTCCTGAGTCTCTCGAGGACAGGAGGCTCTGACTCTTGCTGGGTTGGTCTTCAGAAGTGGATCCAAAGGACTATTCTAAGGGCTGCAGGAAGCCCTCAGCTGTGGCCAACTCTGCCCAACAGCTTGTGTCCCTTGAGGTGGAACTGGTGGCTGCGGTGGCACCTCTTTGGTCTCAACAGTACTCCTGGCATCAGAGGGTCATTCACTGGAGGCTTCTGGGACATGTGTGTGACCCTCCAGACCCTGGGAGAGAGCCCTGCTCACCGTGGCACTAAGCACAAGTCAAGGGACCAGGAGAGATCACGGTCTTCGTGGTGTCTCATCTTGCCTAACCACTACATGGCAATCGAGCGCCGCACAGTTGAGCACTTTGGGCAGGTCGAAGGCACTTTGATTCTACCGTCGAACCTGTCGACCAGTTTTCAGGCAGGGTTGAGGATTCAATCTTGCAGACCCCGGTTCTCCCGTCCTCACTCAGGAGGATGTGGTCCAGTCAATGTCTCCATTCGGTCCTCGGGGGGGGGGGGTAGCCACCTTCAACAGAGGTTGAGCCTTCCACACCCATACTGCTTAATGTGGGCAGGCAGGTGGTATACCATAATCAACCAGAAGGCTCCCCTTGCTGTTGATAGTCTGGTTGATGGTTGAGATTTTGTTCAACCAGGAGCCATCGACGCTTCTCATCCTCCATGTCCTCTGGTGAGGAGAGACACCATCGCAAACTGTGCTGGTGCTATGAGGAGCTCCTCTGGCAACAGTGGCCCATCGCGGGGCAAGGTAGGGTTCAGCCGTCTGGACCTCCGGTCCCCTGGCAGCCATTAGTAGTGCGCATGTCAGTCCATGCTTCATAGATGCTTCCCACAGCTGCTTCTTCACCTCTTCAGGTGGAACCACCACCACTGCAGCCGAAGGTGGGTGCTCCGACCAAGGATGTCCATTCAGCCACTGGCTTGCCAGGTTAGCTGTCAGTGCAGATCACCCCAGTAGAGAAGGTCTGTAGTGATCAACAGTTGAGGGCCATTTTTCGAGGAGTCCTCTGATGACTCTGACCATGAGTCCATGGCCTCCTCTGGGACTCCTCTCCTTGACTGGGGTTCGGTCGAAGCAGTGTCCACCAAGCATGGCCTGGTGTCCTTCAGGGCACTTCTCCACCTAATCTTGGAGTCCATGTCAGTTCTGCTATAGTCTATCCAAAAAAGGACTACAGCCGGTCCAAAAAAAGAGCTAAGTGCCCTTTCACGGACATTTTGGACTGGAACAGTTCCCAGGCATTGCCTTTCCTGTGGCTGAAGCCATTTTAGGACCAGCCCTGGAGCTTTGGCAGCATCCAGCATCCTTCCCAGCACCCTCTGCCCATATGATCTGCAAGTATGCAGTTCCTACTGGATCAATTTCTGGGTTCTTGGACCACCCCTCTGTGGATGGGCTGGTCACAAACTTGGTGCTGTGGAAATCTGGACACCAGGGGGACATGAACAAGCCTCCAATCAAAAGTCTTGTAAGACTGATCATGCCACTTAAAAGGGTGTATGCTGTGGCGTCCTTGGGTCTCTGTCAGGCTAGTTATGCCGTGATGATGGCCAACTTCAGTTACTCCCTTACTGGTGATTTTGATACAATCCTCCCTCACCTACCTGCTGATCAGCAATTGGCAGTGATGGTCATCAGAGACCATGGTCAGTTGCTAACTAAACATCAGCTGCAGAATGCCTTGGACATGAGCGATTCATGTGACACTGCCATGGCAGCAGTCCTGTCTCCATGCGTCACAGGGCCTGGCTACATGTGGACACACAGCACAAGCTGGCCGATGTCTCTTTCTTGGGCACCGACCTCTGTGGCCCTGGGATGGAAGGACATCTCACCCCTATCGAGAAGTCCATTGCCACCCTGGATTCTATGACATTGTCCCAGAAGAATGAAAAAAAAGCCTAAGAAACAGACTTTCCAAAATTGGTCCTTTCAACCATAGTCTGCAGGACAACAGCCCCAGCAGGGGCAGTACCAGGCCTGGCACCCCAAGTCCAGGGGCGGGGTCCTTAGAAAGGGCTGGCAGGGGTAGTGGTGCCCCTTTGGCTGCAGCTGCTGGTGTCCCTGCCATAGCTGCCAAGTGACAGATCAGGGGGTGTCATCCCTCCACCTGTCCTGTCCCTGTCTGCACTCCCTGTTGGAGATCGGCTACGTCACTTATTGACACATTGGCCCGCTATCACAATGGACAAATGGGTGTTGGACGTAGTGGACAAAAGGTTGCCTCTGGACCTTGAGGCTCTTCTGCCTTACCACCTCCACATGCTTTGGGAGTCCAGGGTGTTGCAGAACATGCTGTTCGCCCTTTGGGAGGACATTGCTCAGCTCTTGCAGAAGAGCAGTAGTCCATGTCCTGGGCATTCATGGTTACATGTCCAGGTACCTCCTAGTTCCAAAACAGATGGGATTTGAATCAGTTCATATGGAAACACAAGATTTTCTATGGGGCGATCTCTTGATACAGGTAATACACTTGGGTCGTCCCCAGAGGGCATTGTGGTGCACAGCAGCTCTTCTAGCAGTCTTTTTCCAGGGGCTGCCCACACATGACATCATCATCTTGTTTCCTACATAACAGTGGGTGGTTCCTGGTATCCTCAGTTCATTTTACCACCGTCTTCAGCTCACACGCAGCAGCTAGTGCAGAGAGCAGCAGTCATTGACGAGAACTTGAGCTAGAAGCGGAATTCTTCCATTTCACCAACTACATCGATGAATGTCCAAAGATTCTACAAGCAAGTCGGCGCTATTTCACTCCTGTCATTGTGGTAGAAAGATCTACCGCTTTGACAGCTACATTGTTTGTGTTCGGTGTCTGGGACCCACACATGACACCATCTGCTGCATTCATTGACAGGAATTCAACCAGGCAACCCGTCGACGATGGCTGCAGGAGATAGAATCCTACCTTATGGAGCAGAAATTGTCTCTACTAGAGAACCAGGGGGCCCATCTCAAGGACCCCCCCTTCCACTGCTTCACACAAGAAGCATAAACGTGAGAAGGAGAAGCCCTTGTCCTCTGCCTTGGGCAAACATTCATCGAAGGCCACCATCACAGGTGCTTCACCGTCAGCGGTGACCTCCAAAACTGCCTCTTCGTCGATGGAGGTTTTCACCCTCTCATTGATGGCCCTATCCGGTGCTCTTTCAGCAGTTCCTGATGATGCCTATGAGGGTTCCATCTATGCTCCGTCGACGGGGGATCATTTCCCATTGACAACGTCTTCATTTAGGCATTCTAATGCTGCTTCCCTTTCTGCCCTGTTGACGATATATCACACTTCCACAGGGAAGCCTTCTGCCTTTGCAGTACATACTGCCCCACCTCCTTCACAATCATTCTCTCACAGGGGCCAGGCAGATAGAGATTAGGACCCTGGGCTTTACCACCCGGGTGCTAGACCTGCATATACCTCATGGCCTATCTCCTCTGTGATTCCCTTGGTTTCTCAGAAACCTCCTCTCCCTACCCCCCCACCCCAGTGGACATGGCCACAGTGGTACAGCAGGTTCTACAAGCCATTAGGCAGTCTCAGTCCCCCGCTCCAGGGGAACCCAAGTCATTTTTCCCGTTCTCCTACCCCTCCGCGTAAACGCTTCAAGGAGGATAGGGACCCTTCCCCTACCTGGTCGCCCCATCCTACAAAGATGATTACCTATCAGATGAGGCTGAATTTCAGGCAGATTTCCCTGAGATTTTGAGGATACAGACTTGCTGGACGTGGATTCCCATCCTCAGTCCCCTCTTTCCACTATTTCCTCATTAAACGAGGACCTCTCCCATCTGGCGGCTGCCTCTCCTCCAGATGACCCGTCTTTCACGAGATGATGATCCAATTCCAAAAGGTCATGGGGTTTTCAACAACCAAACATGATAAACAAAGAAAGGACATGGCGGACTATCTAGAACTGCCAGAAGAGCCCGTAATAGTGGTATCCCCATTTATACAAACCTACCAATACGTTATGCTAGCAGCCTGGAATCAGCCTTCAGCGATCCTGGCCATTCCTAGGAAAGTGGATCGCTTTCTCAGGCTCCTCTTGATAATCCTTTTTTTTTCTACTACCCCTGAAGCAGATTTGATAGTGATCACTGCGGCTCATGATTGTACTAAATGACCAAAGCACATGAGCTCCTTGCCTCCTGATAATGACTCCCATAGGATTGATTACCTAGGGAAAAAGGTGTTCCAAGGAGGTACCATGAATCTTTAGGATTCTAAACTATATGGGGCACATGGTCAAGTACCAGTGTACGCTCTGGTTCTCTGCTGTAGAGCTAGTCAATAGACTTCCTCCTTCTCAGGAGAAGGATTAGTTGTTGACTACTATATCTAGTGGCAATTCCACATCCTGACACCTACTTCATTCGGGTTATGAGGCCGTCAATACTTCGGCCCGTATGTCAGCTACAGGGATTACCCTCTGACACCATGCTTGGCTTCGCGTCTCGGGGTTCACTACAGATGTACAATGTAAAGTTGTTAATGCCCCCTTCAATGGGTCCAAGCTTCTTGGTCCAGGTATCCAAACTCTGTTAGATGATCTCCAGTCTCCAGGATGGACACTACGTACAGTACATGGAATGTACCATACCTCACAACCATCATACCATCCCCAATCCTCCTTTCATACAAAGAGTGGTGATAAATACAGAGGCTCATACAGAGGCAGCCCCCCCCTGGTCATTTCCAGCCCTCTTCCTGGACCACCACTTCTGCCACCAAGGGCTTTCGCTCTCACCCTCCGGGTGCAGCTGGCCAGCCCACTTCCCAGTGACCAACTGGGGCATTGCCCAGGCTTCCTCGATGAGGCCTCTGAAGCCGTGGGTGGCCATTTTTGCCCTTCATTTAGAGGCCTGGTGAACTATCACCTTGGACGAGTAGGTACTTCAGATCATTCAGAGGGGTCATACACTGGAACTCAACTCCATGCTTTCTCCTCACCTCCCCTCCCCCCGCTCTGTCCATTACCTACCCAACTGCATTCCTATTCTCCAGGAGGAACTCCAGGCTCTTCTGCTCAAAAAAGCTATCTATCCAGTCCCTCCCATCAGAGCACCAACAGGGATTTTATTCCCACTTCTTCCTGGTACCCAAACAAACTGGAGATCTCAGACTTATACTAGACCTCAGACAACTGAATCTACACATTCAGTGCAAAAGGTTCCGGATGGTCACCTTAACATCTGTAATGCCAATGTTAAAACAAGGGGATTGGCTATGTGAATTAGACATGAAAGATGCCTACTTACATATCTACCCCACCCACCACCGGTTCCTTCGCTTTTACCTGCTAGGACAACATTATCAATTCTGAGCACTCCCGTTCGGTCTTTCTTCCACCGTGAGAGTGTTTACCAAGTGCCTAGTGGTAGTGGTGGCAGCCCTATGACATGAAGGACACTGCGTCTTCCCATATCTGGACAACTGGCTCATGAAAGCAGAGTCCAGAACTTCTCTGCTTTCCTCCCTTCAAGCAACCCTTATTCTGTTTCATTCCCTAGGGATTATGGTCAACTGGCCAAAGTCTAACCCGACGCCTACCCAGTTGCTTCAGCATATAGGAGCGATCCTAGATACTGCCTCCACCAGGGCTTACTTTCCTGCCACTCGGCAAGACAAACTTCTATCTCTGGTGTCCCAGTTACAAACTCAAAATGTTATCACAGCCCGACGTCTTTTATGCCTTCTAGGGCACATGGCTGCTGCCATCCCTACAGTAGCATTTGCCCATCTACATATGAGACCAGTCCAATGGACTCTCCAAAACCAGTGGTGTCAAAGAACTGGAGACTTTGAAGACAAAGTCAGTCACTCCCGCTCTGCGGTTGGCCCTGTTCTGGTGGACACATCGTGCCAACCTCTCTCAAGGCATGCCATTCCAATCTCCCCTCACCCCAGCAGATGTTGACCATGGATGCTTCTCTCGAAGGGTGGGGTGTGCACCTAGTCCCTGTGGGATACAGGACAGGTGGTCCCGATCCTCCACTCTCCCTCATATAAATCTCCCGGAAATGAGGGTGGTCCACCTTGCCCTTCAGACTTTTCAGCCCCACCTTTCCCCGGGACCTCTGCTGATCCAATCAGACAACACCTCAGTGGTATATTACCTCAACAAACAAGGAGGTATGAAATCCCGCACTCTCTGCAGAGAGGCAATGACTGTTTGGCAGGAAGCACTACAGCAACACCTATCGTTAACAGCCATCCATCTACCGGGGCGCACAATACCCTGGCTGATGTTCTCAGTCACCAGTCATCCACGCACGAATGGACACTTCATCAAGAAGCTCTTCAGATAATCTTTCACTTGTGGGAGACCCTGAACCTGGAGCTGTTTGCCTCCCCCATCAATCACCATCTCCCCAGATACTATTCCATTATCCTGAGCAAAAAGGGATGGTTTACAGATGCCCTGTCCCAACCATGGACAGAACTCTTCTTATATCCCCCCCCATCCCACTCCTACAACAGACTCTGCTGAAACTACAACTCAAACCTGCCACCATGATCCTCATAACCCCTCTGTGGCCTTGGCAAGGTGTGGTTTCCCTTACTTCAACAACTCTCAGTGGTGGATCCCATTCCATTATCAATTGGGTGGACCTGTTGACTCAGAATTAGGGAACCCTCCTTCATCCAACCTGAGATCACTATACCTTCATGCTTGGCTCCCGAGGACACTTTCATAGCCTGTCTCCAGGTCTCCATACCTGTGATCAACATTCTGTTAGCCTCATGTAAACCAGCACTCAGGGAAACTTATAATGCTAAATGGAAACGCTTTTCCATTTGGGCCACTTCCTGGTTGTTGGACCCCCTACTCATGTCCACTGACTACTGTCCTGGATTACCTGGCTTCACTTGCTGAGACAGGATTGAGATATTCCTCTATTAAGGCCCATTTGGCCTCTATTTTGGCCTTTCATGAACCTCTGGATGGAAGATTACTGTATCAACATCATTTAGCCAAAATGTTTCTAAGAGGAATGTTACATATCAAACCTCCGATTAGATGACCCACACATCCGTGGGATCTAAATTTTCTTTTAGAGAAACTGACTCTTGAACCTTTTGAACCAGCAGCCACTTGTGACCTCCATTTTCTTTCTTGGAAGACACTATTTCTGGTGGCCGTCACTTCGGCTCGGCATATGTCCGAGCTTCATGCTGTCATGTGTAAAGAGCCTTACTTAATCTTTCACAAAGACAGAGTGGCACTTCGAAAAAATCCTTCCTTTTTACCTAAAGTGATCTCAGAACACACCTTAAATCGGTCCATAGAGATGCCAGTATATTACCCTGAACACTCCAGTCGGGGAGAATACCTCCTACATACCCTAGATGTCCATCGTATATTATGATATTATACTAATCGTACCCAATCGATTAGAAAGACCTCACAACTTTTTGTTACCTTCGCCTTAACCAGAGAAGGTCTCCCGGTCACTAGACGGACCCTCTCCAATTGGCTAGCACACTGTATCATCTTTTGCTATAAGAAATATAACAAACCATTACCAGGACCTGTCCAAGCCCATTCTACCAGAGCTATGGCCACCACGGCAGCCTGCTTCAAGGGAGCTTCTATCACAGATATCTGCAACACAACCACATGGGCCACAATACATACCTTCACGATGCACTACAACTTAGACGTTGCTTCATGCCATAGGGCGGCCTTTGGCCAAGCTGCCCTACAAGGCCTTCTGCAATAATTCCACTCTTCTTGGGTTCACTGCTTGGGAATCATCCCAAGTGTATTACCTGCTGCAAGAGATCACCCCATGGAAGATAGTACAGTTACATAAGAACTTACCATAACAGTAGATCTTTGAGGGGTATCTCTTGCAGCAGGTATGATCCCTCTCTCCATCCCCCTCCTTCTCCAGGAGAACAACTTCTGATCCAGTTATTTATGGGATGGGATACCTGTGGTACCTCGGGTCGCCCTCAGTCCTCACTTAGCGAGCTGAATCTGGCGGGGGAATGGAGGATACCAGGGAATGCCCACTCTTGTATAGGAAACAGGAAGATGATGCCATGTGGGCAGCCCCTGGAAAACGACTGCTAGAGGAGCTGCTGTGCATCACAGCGGGCACGGGGTCTAATTTTTGCAAGACAATATGCCGCATGCATAGCGCTGGGCCAGTTAATACAGTACATTTTTTTCTTGCATGCGCATAGGTCTTTTTTTTTTTTTTTGTGGAGGTTTTGCCCACTGCACCCCTCAATGTTACAGGGGCCCCCCAGCCCCCTCCCCAACTAAAATAACTAACTCCCGGGGGTTAAAGTAAATATCGCATAAAGTGCAAAAAAATAATTTCCGTGTGTCTGGGATTGGGAATTGAACCTGGTCCCAACTGCTCTGCCTGCATCCTTTGCTGCAAGTGGCTCATCTTGTTGAGCCACGGCAGCTGCTCAGTGGAAGCACGTCCCAACAGAGGTCTTATTCTCTGCCTGGGACAGTGAGAGGGTGCAGTACCGTGCATAGAACCATTTGCGGTATTGCACCCTCTCGCTGTCATATACCGCACTGTTTCTGTTTAGCGCATAGCGTACAACATATTGACCCAGTAGGACCACAGTGCCCTCTGGCGATGACCCAAGTGTATCACCTGCTGCAAGAGATACCCCTCAAAGATGTACTGTTATGGTTAAGTTCTTACATAACTGTACTTTCTGGATGGTACTTTGAACCAGATTATACCACCCCTGGAGCAGGGCATATGGGTCTGCTCCCTCAACCCCAGAACATGTTCTTTCACATCTGTCTTCCCACTGGTTACATGCAAAAGGGGTTCTCTGTCAGTTCTAGGTCATGCCCTTCAGCCTCTCATCATCCCTCCACCCATCCTGTCCCTGTCTGCACTCCCCATCGGAGATCGGCTGTGTTACTTCTTGCCGTGTTGGGCAATGTGTCCAGGTACTTCCTGGTTCCAAAACAGACAAGAGGGCTGGTGCCCCATACTGGATTTGCATGCACTGAACCAGTTCATGCAGAAATACAAGTTCCAGATGGTCACTCTGAATCAGAACATTTCTTCGCTGGAGCAGAACATGTGGTTCTGCACCCTAGACCTCCAGGATGCATTTTTCTGCATCCCAGTCTGTCATTCCCACCGCCGGTACCTCCAGTTCTGAGCGGAAGAGGTCCTGTACCAGTTCCAGGTCATGCCCTTCGGCCTCTCCTCATCACCGAGGATCTTCATCAGGTGCATGGCAGTGGTGGCAGCCTACCTGTGGTGCCTTGGGATCAGGGTGTACCTTTACCTGGACATCTAGCTCCCCAGATTTGCTGAGACTTGGGCCTCTTGGTCAACCTGGACAAGTCTGAACTGGTACCCACACAGATGAACAAGTTCATCAGGGCAGAACTAGACTTCCTGCGGGTCAGGGCCTGCTTCCCTGCAGACCGGCAGTGGGTTTTACCTCCTTTGCCCGATCATTTCATGTTGGGCTCCCGTGCTCTGCCCAGGATTTCCTGAGGCTGCTGGGGTACATGGTGTCCTGCAACAGCATGGTCTTTTGGGCCTGCTGGCAGATGCACCACCTCCAGAGGCAGTTGGTCCATCTGTGGTCCCAGCGTCTAGGCCACTTGGACTAGCCGGCCATGGTGACCTGTCTGATGTGGGATGCCATCCAGTGGTGGCTGATCCCAGAACATCTGGATGAAGGGGTCCCATTTGTCCACCCAGAACTGACCATCACGCTCATGACAGATGCATTGCTGTTGGATTGGAGATCGCACCTGGGAGACCACAGGGCCCATGGGTTCTGGTCACCCATTGAGTTCCATCACCACATCAGCTTGCTGGAGCTTCATGCAGCACAGCTTGTCTCCTCTAGTCAGGTGTCAGGTTGTGGAAGTCCAGATGGACAACACCATGACCATACTTTACCTGAACAGGCAGGGTGGCATGCATTCCCTTCCCTTGTGTTAGGAGGCCTTCCACATGTGGATCCTTGTGAGCAGCCTGGCTGCAGATCTCCTGGTGATCCATTGCACCAGAATGGACAGTCAGCTGGCAGATCCCCTCAACCAGGTGAGCAAGATGTCACACTAGTGGTCCCTGCATCAGGAAGTGGTGAACCACCTGTTCTCTCCATGGGGCATGCCTCTGGTGGACCTGTTTGCCTCCTGGGAGAACACAAAACTGAGGCTGTTCTGTGCCTGTCCCCCACAGTCCAGAACACTGGTGGAGGATGACTTTGTGAGACCCTGGACCCCAGGTCTCATGTACGCCTTTTTTCCTTGTCCACAAGGTGGTGGTCAAGGTCTGGAAGGACACGATGTGGATGAGCCTGATAGTTCCAAACTGGCCATGGCAGTTCTGGTTCTCGGATCTCCTCTGCCTCAGCAGCAGTCCTCCACAGCGGTTGTCTCTTTGTTTGGATCTGCTGACCAGACAACAGGGGAAGGTCCTGCACCCAAATCTTTACTCCCTGCACCTTACAGCCAGGTTCTTGATCAGCTACAGCTCCAGTCTTTGGGTTGTTTGCTCCACTTTGTGGAAGCTTCCTGAAAACAGTCAACTCACCAGTGCTGCATCTTTAAATGGAAAAGGTTTACCATTTGGTGTCAGGATAAGGAGCTTGATCTCCTTGCCTGCCTTGTGGCTAGTATGCTTGAGTACCTCTGGTTCCTCTTCCAGCTGGGGCTCTGAGCAACGACCCTCATGGTGCACCTGGCAGCCATCTCTGCATACCAGGTGCAGGCTGGTATGTCAGCGGTGGCCCAGGAGAAAGTGATTGGGTGTTTTTTCAAGGGCCTGGACCACCTGACTCCTTCAGTGCATGAACCAGCACCACCATGGGACTTACTGCTTTTGCTGGCTGTGCTGATGGCCAAGTTTTTTGAGCCCATGCACAGGTGTGAGATGTCACACTTGTCATGGAAGATGGCCTTCTTGGTGGCCATCATGTCAGCCAGAAGGATTAATGAACTTCAGGCGCTCTGTGGAGTCTCCATACTGGTCTTCCACAGGGACAAGGTTGTCCTTTTGCTTTCACCCAAAGTTCCTGCCAAAGGTAGAATCGGAGTCCCACCTTAACCAGGTGATGAACCTTTCAATATATTTTACCAGCACATCTTTGGAAGTCAACCACAGGCTTCATACTCTGGACCTGCAGCATGTGCTCTCCTACTATGCAGAGCACATGGCTGGAGTTTGGGGTAAGGCTCACCAGCTGTTTATAACATACACTGAAGCTGTGCCTGGCAGACCAGCAGCTAAGTGGACAGTTGGCAGGTGGATCACATCCTGCATCGACCTCTGCTACAGGTTGGCTGGTAGGGAGCCTCCCATAGGGCTTTGGAGTTCATTTTACCAGACCTAGCACTGTCTCGGTGGCTACTTCTAGGGACATCCCTATCCAGGGAATCTGCAGGGCTGCTACCTGGAAGTCAGCACACACCTTCATCTCCTGTTACAACATTGACCCAGAGTCTTATCGGGATGCTGCATTTGGGACCTCTGTTTTCAAATCTCTATTTAACAAGTAGGGGTGCGCACCTTGCCTCCTCCTCCTCCTCCTCCCGGAGAATTGCTGGAAGTCTGCCAGTGTATCCACATCCTTGAGAAATAAGTTACGCACCTGTAAGTGTAGTTCTAGGAGCGGTATATAGTTCACATCCACACCATGCACTCGACCTCTCCTGGCAAGTAGCACATAGATCTCTGCTTCCAGTGTGCACAATTTGACATCATGGGGTGGAGCCGGAGGATATACCGCCCAGGTGGTGGGAGGAGCTCAGCTTAAAGCTGTTCTGATGAACCAGCACTTCTATTGGAACTGCCAGTGTGTGTGGATGTGAACTATACACAATTCCTAGAACTAAAGTTAGAGGTGAGTAACTTATTTTTTTATTCACCTGTAACCGTAGTTCTAGGAGTGCTATATGGTTCACATCCGCACCACGCACCTGGCTTCCCCTGACAAGTGGCACACAGATCCTTGCTTCCAGTGTTGCATGATCTGATGTCATGGGGTGGAGTCGGGGGATGTACCGCCCGGGTGGTGAGAGCAGCTTGGCTTAAAGACGTCTGGCCAATCAGACTGTTCCAGTGGAACTGCCAGAGTGTGGATGTGAACCATATACCACTCCTAGAACTACAGTTACAGGTGACTAACCTGTTTTTATCTTCCTTGGGTGCGGGAGCAGGACAATAATGCACAAGTGGCAAAGCCATGAGTGAGTTCATGTAAGTCCTGCTTCCTCAGAAGAGAAGTGATGTTAAATGGCATTTTCTAAGCCAAGCCACTGTGTATCCAATTTTAACGATGCATTTTAAATCGGCTCTTTTTATGAAGGTTTTTTTTTTTTGTTATTCACATTTCATCTCCTTCCTTCCCCGCTACCCCCTTCTGACTGCCCTCCCAACCCCCCAGCCCCATCACCCCGGCTCCCTCGGGACTTACCATCACCTGTATCCTGTTGCCATAGGGCTGCGGTTGTGCCCAGCAACCGGTGCAGAGCCTACTGGGGTCGGTGGTCATCTAGCCGCTGGGGTGTTTTTTCTGCCATTTCTCCTCCCGCTGCATTGCTGGATTACACACATCAGAGTGCGGTGTGAGAGTGCCAAGACGCCGCTGCAGAAGTCCCACAGCATTCTCCCCTTCTTTGGCGTCCCCGACCCATCCTATCCTCAGGCCTCCACCTGGGGGCAGTCATGTGGCTGTACTGCCAGCCCACCCTCCCCGGGAAGGGAGAGCAGTCCTCTGGATGCTCAGTCCTCTCCTCCCAACCGACCTGATCACACCGCGAACATGGGCTGCCGGCATGACAGGAAATGAGGCACTGATGCCACAGCCCTCCACGCCACTGGGCTGGCCCCTTTATGAAGGCTTTTAACTGCCGTACTCCAAACATAGCATTGAAATCAAACAGAGACAGAGTCCACTGTGATGTCATTGGAGACAACGAACACTGCTCTCCCACTGGTTTAAGGGTCCCTTTGTGACCTGTCCAAAGTACTGATAAGTGGCTAAAATGAAGATAAATGGTTTGACACTCTCCCGCATTCTAGAAATTATATTTTTATTTTCCTTATTTATCTGATTTTCCTGGCACTATTTACTGTTTTAGTACCATTAAAGCTTTTTGTTGAATTCTGCAGTACTCTGAACCTATTATCCATCTATCCATCTATCATTTTCTGCACCTTTTCTGCATTTGGGTGATGTTTGGTTGAGAGGTATGGTGACGGGATGGACAGGATGGACCCTTGCTTAGCCTATGTTGCAGCGTCTGTTTGGTGGGAATTGTGTTCAGTCTGGATGATGGTTAATTAAAGAGGAAGGAAACTGTGCCATTGTCACTGAAATTCTGAAAGCCCTTGAAGAGATCTTTTAAGTGAGGTATTGTGCTAATTGAATCAGTAAAATGAATCAAGGCAGTGGCCATTTCATGGAATCTTGAAACCAGGGCCAGCTGTATGTGTTAATTACAGCTTGCGCATTGGTGACCTCAATTTATATCTCAAGATTCTATGACACGGTTGCTCCTGTGATTTAATTTACAGATGATTTACATATTTATATCTCAGGACTCCTAACACCTACAGGTTAAGCCTGATAACTTCTTTAAATTGAGTGACCACAGCAATGTTTACTTACCCTTTAATTTAGTTTTATTCGGGGGGGGGGGGATGCAAACTGAAAGTGAAATTCCCTTTCACAGTTACATCCAAGAGGTTGTAACACATACGATAACAATAATTAAAACAGTAAGATGATAAAGGTTCTTTTTTTCTTTTTCTTCTCCCATCAGAGTATACCTATTTTTACAAGGGGAACAAGTACTGGCAGTTTAACAATCAGAAGCTGAAGGTGGAGCCTGGTTATCCGAAGTCTATTCTGCGAGATATGATGGGCTGTGACTCCGACCCAGACCGGGACGAGACCCCAGGGGAGGGCACGGACACCGAGGTCATCATCATCGAGGTAGATGAGTCCAACAGCTCCATTAATCCCGCTGCCATCGTCATCCCCATCATCCTTTTGTTGTGTGTTCTGACCGTGGGTCTGGCTGTCCTCTTCTTCAGACGATTCGGAACGCCCAAGAAGCTGTTATACTGCCAACGATCTATGCTGGACAAGGTCTGATTTCTGGCAGCTGCTTTCCTGCATGGTGGAAAGAGACACTCCGCTCAGGCGTTGAGGGGTTTAGCCTTTGCACATTAAATACGAACTGTATCCATTCCTTCGTTCTCTTTCTTTTCTTTCTTTTTGGCTGCCTTGTTTTTCAGGTAGAGCCCCACTCCATGGTTAAGAGAAGGTACTAAGCACGTACACTGCTGATGTCGCCACTGTAAAATGCGTCATTGTAAGGAAATTCAGCGTAATTGGGGAGATTAAATAACAGACAGTGGCACCGTTTTGCATTTTAAATCAGTGTCTTATTCCTGTTCAAATTTATTTCTTTAACCAGGATAAGTAACCCTTCAAGATAAACATCTAATTTGCAAGGTAGTCCTGACAAGACGTTAGCAGGTAGTTACAAATATTCATCAGCCATACAACCAAACAGCGCAAAAACAAATTACTTGATAAATGCATAACATTTGAGCCACACAGTCTTGTAGGTACAAACATCATATGCAATGATTACATCTTTCATTTAAGCAGTAACACGTTGTTAAAAGTCTGGTAATTTAGTGGCTGTCTTGATAGTTGAATGAATTTGTTATAGCTGCTCAAGCTGCCTCGATTTCTGGTCTGCTGGTCAATGCTTTATGTTTAAAGGATACGCTTTTCAGTCTGCTCTATGATCGCTGTAGGTGAAGGCCACTGCGCTCACGGATATTGGTCATGTGACATGCCACAAAGCTGAGAATTCCTGTTCGCATCCTTCTTTCTGGTTGGAGGCTTTTTTACAGGAAGTGAAGCTTAGCTCCGCCCATTGGGAAACTGCTCAGTGTTTTCAGGGAGTTCTTTTTCTGAGAAGGCCAGTGTGGAATGAGGATTTAAAAGGAACGTGCTGCTCAGGGTTCATTCCCCTTTCGCTCAAGTCGGTGGCAGGGACCGAAAGCAGCCAGCCAAAGGTGCCAACGGACATACCTCTGAAGTGCTATACATTACACATAAAGCGCTACACATTTTGCACCCAAATTGACTTTCATGCAACAAAAACGTACTGTTATTCCACATGATGCTGGTGCTATTTCTGGACAAACAAATGATTACAAATGTCCAACTGTATAGTAAGATTTTTTTTTTTAACAGTAAACCATAAATCCGCTACACATTTTGGGTGTTTGCTATACATTTTAAAGACCAGTGCTACACTTTTTTTTTCTTTTTTTGCTGAGAGGTTGAGCGGTACGAGTATGAACAAAACCACAGCCATCACAGCACAAGTCCGGAATCTCTACTGCAAGTGAAAGGCCAAGGGTGGAACTGCAGCCTGCTTAAGTGTCTTGCATCAAGGAGCGGAAGGGGCAGAGGCCAGCTTACATGTTTCACTACTCTGAACCAGGACAGTGCTGATGGGTTATCTGTAGCCAGTTTACACATTTATTAGCCAGGGTTAGTGAAATCCCAATGCTAGCTTAGCCAATATTTTGATAAATATATATTGCTACTTCTAATGTGAAATTAGGCATTTGACAGTTGGTATACTTAGAAGTAGTATACAAGAGATGCGACATGCAAAAAGAGCAGCAGGTGGTAGGGCACCTGGGAATTGGCCAGTTTTTAGCCGATTGGACTATTTAAGAGTTTAGGAATTTTTAATTCCGAACCATTTCCTGTCTAATTCCGAAAAGGACATTAAAATCAGAATCTGATTTGGCATCCTAATTTCTAAATCCTAACTTTCTATGTAGAAAAACATGTTTTATCTTTAGATTTATGACTGTGGATTTTTGAACTGCAGTTCTGAAAACCCTAATTCCAAGGATCGGGTTGGAGTCTGGTGACTCCGGTTCCATGACTTAGAACCTGCACAACCCTAGTAGGTAGGAACTCTAAAGGATACAGGGAGAGAACGTTCTGCCTGCCCTGCACTGGGATTTGCATACTGCTACCCAGGATGCTTTGCACTGGGGTTGAGGATTTTAATGGTCTGCAGCATGTGTATGTGGTTAGGAGATAGGATAGTATGAAATGACAGATGGTGTACACTAATATCACTAACAAGCCAGAGTTGTGGGAGGAGACTGTATGAGTGGCACCTGCCTACTGGTGAGCCCTCAGAACTGGCGCATTGGCATGTGACGGCTTTTTATGCAGTAGAAGGCTCAGTAGAACTTGCATTGTTAGTCCTAGCCACCTGCCCAATGTCCTGCAGGATGCAGAAAATGATTGCCTGCAGCTCTTGTTATTTTCGTTTGTTTTTTTCTTTATTTAGAATAGAGACTGTTGGTTGAGTTTGGCAGAATTGACGGACTGTAGCACTAGGGACGGTAAGACCTTAAGAATGTAAATGTATACGCTTAAGCAGCCAAGCCTTGCACCAAACTCTGACGATGGCACCAACGTGATAAAGCCACTCACTTTTTGTTTTCAATTGAACCGAGAGGAAACTTGGTGAACAAAATATTTTTGTAAATCGTGAGCCAACAAAACAAACCGAAGAAGCAACATCACACACTGCTGATCTTGGGGAAGAGTCAGCACTCCTATCTGCCTTTATTTTATTTTTATTTGGTTGAAGTATTATTATTATTATTATTGTTTTGTAATTTATTTGCCTTAACTAAATTGGTTATTGAATTGGGTCTCAACATCAGCAGGGGCACTTTTGATTTCCCCAGTCACTCTAGCACTTGAGATAGGGACACAGAGCTGTAGAGCATTCCATGACTGCCTTCTGGGATTCTGATGGAACTTGGGTGTATATCTCATGGTCTGTTAAAATTCCACCTAATCAAAGACTGGGGGGGTATTTTTATATTGGGGTGGGAGATGCTAGATTCAGTGAATCCTTTCCTTTCTATCATGGAGTTGGGCTTTCCGAGCTTAGCAGACCGTAGACAGACCCTTAGTATAAATGTTCTGTGTGCCTCTATGTAATCAATAAAAATCTCAGCCAACCAGAATCGTCATATGTTCTCAAGAGGTGATTATGAAATGTAATTGAATGTAACATGGTTTTTTTTATATGTAACACCAAGGTTGCATTGCATACCTTGTGACTTGTTAAATGTCTTTCTTGTCAAGGCAGTGGCTCTCTTGAAGGCCTGTAGGGGTTTTGGTGCTTGGGCTGGGCATCTTTTGGATGAGACTCTAAACCGAGGTTCTTTCTGCCTGTTGTGGTGGCTGTTCATATGGACATGTAAAGGTCCCACGAAATTTTTCAAAGAGAGTAGGGGAATTTCCTCTGTGTCCTGGCCAAATTTCCCCCACTCACTAAAATAAAAAAGAAAAGCTTAATCTGGTTCAGTGTTAGCTGGTTTCCATTTGTATCTCCCCCCCCCCACCCCGCCGCCAGAACGAGGCTGAAAATAGGTAGAATTGCCTAGTCCTTCTTTCCTGGTCACAGATCAATCAGTCAGTCAATAACTAAACAAAGATCATTACCCAAAGCAGCGGAGAGAGGGCTGTCAACAGGCTACTGAGCCTGGGTAATGGGGAAAAAGCTTAGGGCAAAATGGCTTCCATATATTGCATTCAGAACTTGTATACATTGTGGCTTAAAATAATGCATTGATCCAGGAGGGGGAGTGTTGACTTGCCTGCCTCTGTTCCAGGGCTACATGGCATGCATCTTGAACGAACAAGCCATTTCTGGTGCCACTAACTCCCTGATTCGCCTGTAGCTGTAGTTCTTCATTATGGCTTCTGCCAAAGCAGTTTTAATGGGCAGACCTACTAGAGTGCTAGAATGTTCCATTGCTGAAAGGAGACAGAAGCTGGGTACACATAGGCTGCAGCGCTACACATGTTCATCAGTTCGGTGGACCAATTGGATATCCATTTGTGCACTGTCTGTCTGACCCTTTGACTGCTGGTTATTTTGCCATATGTAGTCATTTGCTGGATGCCAAAAGGTGTTTGCAGTGGTCTAAACATATTCTTGAGGTGTTTCTTTAACCAACCTTTGGATATCTCTAATGAAGGCTGATAACTGCTTTATGTGTAGTCTGTCCTGGTCGACAAGTTTTCTATGTAACAAAAAAAAAAACTATTATTAAGATATGTGTACAGGTCCATCAGCCATTATTCCACTGCAGGTCTCTGGCAAATGTCCAGTGGTTGGTAACGAAAGGCCTGGAGAAAGTACTTTTGCCTTTTCCCATTACCTGTGGTGATTTTAGGTTTCATAGGAGTTCCTGGAAGGGTGACTGGCAGAGGGTACATCCAATTACAGTAGATCGATTCCTTTACAAATGATGAAAAATGCAAGATAAACTATACTTCTTTCTCCTCCTCTTGCTGGAGTATTGCTTGTTTTTCTTGTAAATGCATAATGACTGGAAAGCACATTTTGTAAAACAGTTCACCTGGATGACACTACAGCTGTTGCCAAAAGTGGTCCCATTGTATCTCTATAAGAAGAAATGGAAGGACACGATTGATCAAACCACAGTGCCGTGCGGTAAAATTTCTATCACTGCACAGCTAGTTGTGGAATCTGTTTAACTGTTATTTTTTTTATCTTGCTCAGTCATTTTTTTGTCTGCCTAAATAATCAATTTTATAAGCGTTAAAACCCACTCCCAAGTTATTCGGCAAGACTGATTGTACCACATGTCCTAGGTAATTGAAGGTACTTGGTCTCCTGCCTTGCCTATGTTATTGGAGGTGGATGGGAACATGTCCTAAATGTAACAGTGCAGTTTTAGCTGCATAAAATGGCACCTGTAATTTTGTACGGGATTTCAGCTTCACATGGACATCACCAAAACCTTACTTTTTAAGTTGAAGAATATACTATAGTTAGTATTTTTGTTTAATATTGAAATAAAGGGGGAGTATAGGTGTGACCCCCGATTATATATAATTGTTACTTGGAAATTTCATCCTCTGTTTCTAAAATCACGCACAAAATGTCAGGCACAGTTTTTGGGCAGAAAAAAACTGCAAATGCTCCCATTGGATAATCATGATCTGCCAACCCCATCTTCAACAGCCCAACAGGTTCCACCACCACCCCCATAAAGTTCAACAATTTGTCCTAAATAGTATCTCCTTAATGCACACAGACAAGGTACTGGGTGACAATTTTTTAATTTTTTTGTTGTTTTGTTTTGTTTTTGCTAACTTTTTTTTTACATAACTATATATTATATATAAAACAGTCCTGTTGTTTGTTATGAATTGCGCCAAAAAACCTGCAGGCCAGGCTGGTAATTGGCATAGATTTTAACACTTGTTTTGAACCCTGTATAAAACTTGTTTTATTTAAAAATAATAAAATAAAATAAAAATAAAAAAATAAGAATAAGAAAAAAGCTGAAAATGGAAAATAAACCACATCTGATCCATCTGTAACTTTAAAGTGAAATAAAGATTCCAGTGGCTTTTGGAAAATGCAGTAAAGGTTTCTGACTTATTTTCTGTTGTGTGATAACTTTTTTTGTGCAAAATGCAGTCAGTCACTAGGTCTCCAGTTTAAAAAAAAAAAAAAGGCAGATGGGCAACTTAACAAGTGTCTTGCAGATAGGGCAGTATTGTATCTTGGTATTCTATCTTTGAAACCGTTTCAGGTTACAGTGCTGCAAGAGGTAAGTACATTGTCTTGTTAAAATATGTTGATTATGCTGTCGAGCACAGTACTATATCGCCTTCTGACGGGGTAGGCAGAACCAGGTACTAAAACAAAAACCCAAGAAATTAACTGGTTCTTAAGTATTATGCCACAACCAGACACTGGGTCAGCATGAGGGTTACCATGAGTGAATGTGACCCTATGGTGGCTGCGAGGCACGGGGGAAGTTGATTACCTTATGTCCCTAGGGTTGGATTAATAAAGGTAACCAAACTTAGGGTTTGAATTTATGGTTTTATTCAATGGAATTTTTTTCTTTAATTGATTTCTAATTGTTTTATTGTGCAAGTTGCATTTTAGACATTACTGTAGCCCTTTATTTACAACATAGACAAATTAACATGCTCCATTTTCGTCCAGTCATTGTTTTCAAAATTTAACTGAGAATGTAAAAGAAAGTGAGTGGTCGGTAACAAATTAGAAATTGGTATGGCATTTGCATATAATTGATAGGCATGTAATAGTGCACCTTTTAATCACTAATGAATTTGTAACTACTCTGCGGCTGTAATATCCCATAGGACCCTCTTGAAGAATACGTGATGAACCTAAATGAGGTTATCTTGGTTGCAAATATTCTAACTAAAAATAAAACTGCACGCAAATTTATAGGTTGGGAGATCGGTTCAACAGCACGAGTCTAGTAGAACCAGTTAGGGCTGTAATAGAAACTGGTTTGCTTATCCCTAGTTTTGAGTAATGTGATCTTAAAGAGCAACTTTACAGGTGCTCACCCCAAGAAGCATAAAGAACATTTACCTGCCCCCAGTGTATATGCTGCTAATAATTACATTTGAAATTGTCCGTATTTTGGAAGGGAAGGGTTCATATTGTGCCTCCATGGAGCCGAGCCTCACCAGTCCCTTCAGCTTCCTGGTACCTTCTGCTACAGCGATCTGCCCCTGATCCACCCCCGCGCTAGCACATTTCGTGAAGTCACTATATAGAGACTGCAGGGGAGCGCACTCCATAGACATAAATGTGGCCGTTTTTGAAAGTTAATTTTTCATAGTTTAGATGTCCGTTCGGAACAAATCATGGCCACCACTTAACTAACAAGGTGCTTGTTCGTTAACCTTGTTAGTTAAGCAGTGGCCAAGATTTGTTCCGAATGGCCATCTAAACTACGAAAAATTAACTTAAGAAAACCCAAAAACAGCCGCATCCATGTCTGTGGAGCACACGCCCCCTTTGCTCTCCATATAGTGACTTCACAAAAGGTGCTAGCGCGGGGGCGGATCCCTGTAGCAGAAGGTACCAGAAAGTGGAAGGAATCGGCGCGGCTTCACAGAGCCAAGATATGATCCCTTACCTTCCAAAATAGAGGCAATTTCAAATGGAATTATTACCAGCATATGCATTGGGGGCTGGTATGGGTTCTTTATGCTTTTGGCGGGGGGATTTGACAAATACCGGGATAGTTGCTGTGTAAAAAACGTATCAAGAAGGCGTAAAAAGCGGAGAGGATACAGAGAACAGGATATAAGTTGCAAAGAGAAGGGGCAATAGGCAACTGAAGAGGGAAGCATAGTAGGATGGATCAGCAGAAAAGAGAAAAAGCTTTTGCGGGGCAACACAGCTGGAGCTGTTTAATATTTTCACAGTTTTATGTCAGGGTAAATAGCAATTGAGTGACGTGGACTGGATAGCGTTAATTACCCTGATGCTTTTAAACACCTGTAAAATTGATTCCTACTTTATTTATATATATATATATATTTATTTAATTCTTTATTTCTCACCCAGCTACAGCTGCCATCTGCCTCATACAGCAACCGCTCAGCCCTGTTGCCTGCCTCAGTCCCTCAGAGGGTCCCCCTTATCTGCCCCAGGTTTACCCACCCCACTGTAGGGCATTTCAGGAATCTGACTTCGGTGGTAGGAGGACCCTTTTGTGCTGAGTGGAGAGGCGGCACGAGGCCGAGCATACAGAGGCACTATCTTGCTGGGCTGGGATGGGAGGCATTTTTTCCTTTTTTCTTCTTCTTCTTCCATACCGCAGAAATGCCGGCTGTGAATGTTCACACTTTATGCATGCAACAAGTGTGCATGCCATGCTTAAAGCCGCTGTGTCTCCCTGCCCCCATGCTGTCTGTCTGCATGTCTCCACCTGTGGGTCCCCAGGTGGCAGTCCTGCAGCGGGGATTGGCAGGCTTCCCACCCTGTGGAGGCGAGTGTCTGAGGGATGCTCACACTTTCTTCCCCCACAAACCTAAATCATTTAAGTCGCGAGCGACAACCCTGATGCTGTGCCGATGGGCTGGCCCAGTTTATTTATTTTTAACGAAGCTACGTGCAGAGCACAACCTGAGCTGCTAGACTGTAAGATTTTATTTATAATTCATTATTTACACCTTTCGGTACAGCTTTCCATACTGCTGGTCATGCCAAGCCCCTCCCTCCACATCTCCAGCACTTACCCCCACCAACACTTACCAATTGTGATGGGGCCTGGCTTGCTCTGAGGATTTTTCCTGGTAACACACCTACCTCACCGGCAACTGTCTATTAGCATGGACACCCTAGCCTGTAGGTGGGGAGATGCCAGCGCTGCACGTTTACTCATGTCAAGGCACTCTATTTCCACCAGCAGGATGTGTTCAAAGAGTGAGATGCTCTGTACCCTCACTCAGAGATCAGTGTATGGTGTCTGCATATCGTACTTCAGACCCCATAGGCCAATGGTGGGGAACTGGTCTGAGGAACGATCCCAGGTGTTCCACATAGTGGAGCAGTGCTCCATCAGTTGATGCCACTGTAAGATTTTAGGACTAGAAGGCTGCAGGATAAAAATGCTGTTAAAACATTTAGGCTTAAAAATCCTGTTAATGTTTCAAATAAATAAACCAGAGAAAACCATCTCTGACCTTAACCATTTTTGGTGTTAAGCAAATTCAGAAACCGTCCCTCCCCAATTGCTGTCCATTAAAGGGGAACTAGAGTCAAAATTTACAAAACAAAATGGTTGTGCAGAATGTTTGGGTTTGTAAGTGTAGTCCTAGTGTGTCCTTCCCCTTGTTTTCTGTAAGGAGTTTTTTAATTTTTAATTAGCCCACTAGTTTGGTGGCCCTTGGGGATCTTCATGTTTGCATTTTTTAATGGCTCTTTTCTTACCGTGCCTCCTGTCCCATGTGACAGTGATGCATTCTGGGCCATTCAGTTTAACAAGTGCTGTATTTTTGTCAATGTTTACAGCAGTAGATCTGTGATATTAAATAACTGTCCAAGGAGCTCTAATGAAGGCTACATTCACAGATGACAAACACCTGAGGGGTAATTGAGTGGACTTTTCTGTAAGGGAACAGTGGGGGCTAGATTCATATAACTGTTTGGGACCAAGTCCTATGCCCTAACTCCATTTACAGACCGAAATCTCTGCAGCTGTGGAGATTGATAATCACATCCCCACAGTTACGAATGATTTTATGGCTGGCCTTACCGGCTGTAACAGATTTCCGCAGCTGCGTGGATATCCCTGGCAACACCACCCTCAGGCTGTCCTACAGTGTGGAGACGGTCATAATCTGGCTCCAACTTTGTGAATACCCGCAGCTGTGGGAAAACTGCAGACCGCTTCGGATCCACAAGTATCAACCCACCTGTGCTGACTTTTTCCCTCAGTTGGGGGTGTTCTGAGTGGTTTGTGAATCTAGCCCCTAGAGTCTTCACAAATTGTAGCATAGGTTACCTGGGGTAATTTGTGTGCTTTTCTATGGTTGTATGTAGTTTAAAACAATTAAAAGCTTTAAAAACAAAACATGCACTCTTGGTGGCTAGACCTAGACACATACATAGAAAACAAAAAGTTTGGATTAGAAAGAGTTATTTACTGTATAGCAGTTAATATTAGCACCTGATATATTTAGCGTGATGAATCTGGTTGTACATATTAGCACCTGATATAATTAGCGCTCGGTGCTTACTGCTGGAGTACAGTTAGCATGGCAGATTATATTAGTGGTCTGTTTATATTTGCGGTTCTTTGCTTGCAGCTAGTATAGCTATTATAAACAGAAAGCTAATATAATCTGCTATATGGTAGTTGAAGCCAGCAAGTCAGGCTCCTAAAAACAGACTGCGGCTGCAGCAGTTAGTACTCTTTGAATTAATGGTCCTGGATGCATCACTGTCACATGGGACAGAAGGCACTGTAGGAAGAGCAGCCATAGAAAATGCAAACATGGCGATCCCCTGGGACCATACACAAAGCAGGAAAAAATAAAAATAAAAAAACTCTTTACAGCTAACAAAGGGAAGGACACATTAGGACTTGTACCTACAAATCAAAACCCACTGCACAACATTTTTTTTTTGTCAATTTTAACTTCAGTTTCCCTTTAAATAAAGGAACTTTCACTCTTCACTGTGAAAGCAGTCATGACCGGCTGTCCTTTGGTGACAGTTTTGTTTATTGATCAGCCTCCAACCAACCCCTTTCATTCTAAATGAACCATAAAAAGAAATCCATACAGGAAATCCAGTTTCAAAAAGAGCATTGCTGGGTTCCACTTGTGGCTCCTATAATCTGGGCATAAAGGAAAATTTAGGGCAGGGATTCATGTGGGCTGCCAGGCCCCCATGATCCAGTTTGCTCTGTAGATGGGTAGCACAATCCATTTACCTCCAGGAGTTTGCCTCACTCACATATCATCAACTTACCCCTCTCAATACTGCAGCCATAGGTCTTAAGGAATTTCAGATGAGGTGTATACAATCTTTGCAGTTAGTGGATCGAGTGATCAGATTTACCACAGAGTCATGAGAAATCCATTGGCGGATTGACCTTATAAACACTGTGGCCTTGTGACCACTAAATGTTTTTTTGTTATGGCCACTGGAATATTATTAATTTTTACAACTTTAAAAAAGTGTTCTAGTAATGGTTCAGCCAGACAAAAACGAATATGTTGACCCTTACATTTTTCTGCGCATTTTCCTAGAGTACTAAGCAAACTTTTTTTTCCCCCCACAGTCTTAAATTTATTTGTTATAATAACAAAAAACACATAGATTTTGTCCAGGGGGAATACTGACTTCAGCGACTCTCATGTTGACCTCTGTGACAGGATAAGCCATTAATTTTCCTGTCAAATACAGTCAAAGCAAAAAACAAACAAAACCGTTTTGAAAATAAGGGTCAGATCCTGACAATCAACTTATCTTTTTTGTCCTGGCCTTAGGAGCTTTTTTTTTTTAATTTGAACATTTCTGAGTTCTGAAGTACGCGTCTGTGACCAAATTTTCATATTGATTGTAAATGTTTTTTGTTCAAAATTTGTGCTTGTTTGTAACTGAAGTATAACCAACTGCATTGATTATTTTCTGTATTAGTTACTGAATTGTTTTTTCAAACCGTGAAAAATAAAAATTGCAACTTTATTCATCTTATGTTTTGTTTTTGTGTGTATTCGGGTGGGTGTGTGTGTGTGTCTTGGTGCTTTGCCCAGTTATGTAAGGAAAAATCCACGTCTAACTGTGTGGAAATATTGTAATAACCAAATGACCTGGGTGGGTTGTGAGGACCAAGGCACAGCAAAGGGCCTTCAGCCACCCAAGAAGTGAGATTATTACAGCACGGATGCACACTCTGAGTGAATTATTACACTTATGGTACAATTAAGGTTAAAGCCCCCCCCCCAATCCTAATCAGACCCTGTGCTGTTGCCAATAAACCTAGCTGGCAGAAAACTACTTGTTTCCACATGTCTGTATTTCTTTAATCATATTTTAAACACCAGTACCCTGGGTGGCCACTTCTCTGTTTCTGGACCAGATCACTTGCTTGTTTTGTTTTTTGTCCTTATGTGGTCTTCCAGTTTTCCTCAAAGGTATTTTGGTTTGAAGTGCTTGGAGGGTTTAACATAGAAACATAGAATTTGTCGGCAGATAAGGACCGCTTGGCCCACCCAGTCTGCCCATTTCCCTACCTGATGGATAAGCTGCAGATCCTAGTTAACCAGCAGCCTACTTCTTCCTACCCCCACCCCCTAGAATTGCCTTATGACTGTCCCATGCATGCTTGAATTCCACCACTGTTTTTGACTCCACAACCTCTTCTGGAAGGCTGTTCCATACATCCACAACCCTCTCTGTGAAAAAATACTTCCTTAAATTACCTCTGAGCTGCCTTCTATCTTCAAATTGTGCCCCCTTGTTCTTGCACACCTCTTTTTTTGAAAGATGCTACCCTCTTGGACTTTGTTGATTCCTTGAGGTACTTGAAAGTTTCTATGTCCCCTCTCCCTCCTTTCCTCGAGGCTATACATATTAAGCTCCTTAAGTCTCTCTTCATATGTCTTCCGGTGCAGACCCGGTGTGACCTGGGAGCATAGGGAAGTTAAGTGACTTGCTCAGGGTCACACAGTATGCAAGTGGAAGCTGTGGGGTTCAAACCCAGGTCTGGTCTTCTGGATGTCACCAGATGTGCAGCTCAGAGCCCTAAACACTCTTAAAACATCAAATTATTCCATATTTAACAGCACCTTTTCCACCCAGCATTTTAAAGGGGGCACTGTCAACCCCTAAAGGCCTCATATTTTTTCTAGTTAAAAAAATGAACACATTTAATGATTGCACACCTGCTGTAGAATTTCAGGTAGCTGGCCATTGGTGTAATCGCCAAATCTTTGTTCCAAATCCCTCAGGAAATTTAGGAAATCCACACATCGTCCCGCCACTCATTACGTAGTAACCTCCTTCCACTGCATTATGTGGCTAAAATGTGTGTGTACGCACGCATGCACATGGGGGGGGGGGTCCCACATTTCCAAAAATGATGTTGCGGGAGTAGATCATACTAAGATTCATACTACAGATTTTAAAGTAGCAGCGCATGTTAACCCTTAGGCTGCCAACAGAATTAGAACATATAGGGATTCTGGACTGATATATCAGTCCGCGGCACAGCAAGGGTTAACAGCGAAAAGTTTGACCTATACTTTTTAATTCCATTTTAGATTGCTCCTTAGCTTCCATCTTGTGTAATACCTTTCTTTTTCCATTTCAAGTCTGTTTACCATTTTTTCCCACATTTAAATAATAAAAAGAGCGCTCCTTATAACATGGCTCTGACCAGGTTCTCATCAGTATTCTCAGCTGTTTTTGCACATGTATTGTCTCATCAAGTCAGGTAACACTGTCTTCTGCAAGCTAGATGACAATCATGTTGTTTTTTTTTTTTGTTATTTAACCAGGACTAGCACACCAAGCTGAAAGCTTTTTTTACAGGTGTGACCTGGGAGCACAGGGAAGTTAAGTGACTTGCTCAGGGTCACACATTATGCAAGTGGAAGCTGTAGGGTTCAAACCCAGGTCTGGTCTTCTGGATGTCACCAGATGTGCAGCTCAGAGCCCTGAACCACTGCGCTATACTGCCTCCTTTTGGTCACATAGCTACTGCTAAGCAATTTAGATCACAAACTATAGTGAGAAAGAAATCATGTGATCTACTGGGGATTGAACCCAGGCTCCTGGAATACCATCCCAGTGCGCTAATCACTGAGCTATAAGCTGACATGGTTGGACATGCCTTTTACTGGACACACTTCCTTTCATTGGTATTGCAAATTCTGGATAACTAGGAATAATCAGATGTCATCTGGATTGTTCCTAGTTGCAGGATTTGTAATACCAGAGAAAGCAAGTGTGCCTGGGAAGAGTCGCGTCCAATCATGTGAGCTGTAGCTCAGTGGTTGGAGCACTGGGATGGTATTCTAGGAGCCTGGGTTCAATTCCCAGTAGGTCACATTATTTCTCACTACAGTTTATGATTCTGCAAACGACGTCATTTTAATCACAAGAAAAGTAACGCTAAACAATGGGTGTTCGAAAACAAGAGACAAGACTTATGAAAACCTTAGCCGAGCCATATTAAAAGGAGAGCTCCTTTTATTGTTTCAAATGTTTTAAAAAAGGGTTAAAGCAGCCTCAAAACTGGAAAACTAGGTATCTTATACAAAGACAGGAAATAAAGGACAATGGGATGTATCCCCTTCCCCCGGGTCGTGCCTGAAAATAGACAGGATTTGTCTAGTGCACTTACCCGGTCAACAAAAACTAAATAAAATAAATAAAAAGGTGCAGGATAATGTTTGCACTGCTGATGTAAGACTGTAATAGGCATTTGTTACCCATTGTGACTGTCTCCCCATTTCTCAGTGGTGTAATTTTGCAGATGGCACAACAATCTGGAATAAGGTAGACACTAAGGAGGGGGTGGAGAGAATGCATAGGGACTTGGGGAAACTTGAGGGGCAGTCAAGAGCATGGCAGCTGGGGTTCAGTGCCAAACATGCAAAATCATATTCCCAGGGTATAGGAACCCAGGAGCTGAGTACTGGATGGGGAAGGTGCTGACAATCACTAAGCAGGAAAGGGACCTTGGGATTATCCTGTCTGATGACCTCAAAGTGGCAGAACAGTGTGACAAAGCATTGGGTAGGGCCCGTGGGATGCATAGGGAGAGATATGTCTCCAGCAGGAGAAGGGAAGTGATATTGCCATTGTATCGCTCAATCACCTGGAGTAATGTGTCCAGTTCTGGAGACTGCAGCTCAGAGAGGACATAGACAAGGTGGAGGCAGTCCAGAAGAGGGCAACTAAAAATGGTGCAGGGGCTGCATCAAAAGCCTTAATTGGAGAGACTGAGGGGTCTCAACATGTGCACCCTGGAAGAGAGGGGACATGGTAGAAACTTACAAGTACCTTATGCAGGTAAATGGTGCAGGAGAGAAGTCTCTTTCATATGACAAAAGAGCACAAGCACCAGAGGGCATGCAATGAAGCTGGAGAATTGTCAGGGTGTAAGAGAGATGTAAGGAAGTACTGCTTCATTGAAAGAGTGATGGATACCTGGAACAGACTGCCAGCAGAAGAAGTGGGAGGCCAAAACAGTAGGGGACATCAAGCATGTGTGGGGTAGACACAGGAGAATATCAGAAAATAGCATGGATGAAGGAAGGTCGTCAGTGACCAGTTAGGGTCTGCAGAGAACGACTAGGCAAGGCTATTTATTTCTTTATTTATGACTTTGATTACCAGGGAAGTGTGCTAATCCAAGGGACCATTTTCAGGCATGACCCGGGCCAAAGAATGGCACAGGCAAATTAAAATACACTCTTGTTGACAGTTAACACTCATGAATAAATGAAAGATGACAGCTGAAAAAGCACAGGCATACAGTGTTTTGTCGAGGCACATGTCAGGAAGCATAGAGAAAACCCAGGAGCAGTTGTAAAATTCCACAAAACTGTTTATTTGTAGTTGCAGTAACATACAATAAACCTGTTCAGAATACTATACAGAAGCAAAATAAAATCTCTTGTAAAAAAAAAAAAAAATCTCCCTTGCAGCTCAGCTTAGCTGTTTTTAGAACTCTTTTCAACCTCCATCCTTTGCAAGCATCCTGTCTTTTGTAAATTTCAGGAGCTACTAGAACATTGAAAACTTCCTGAGATCCCCACAGCAACTGCAAAAGGCTCAGATATTTGCATCCAAGTAACCTCTAGCTTTTTACAGTTATCTCAATTTATTTTAGTTTTTGTTGACTGGGTAAGTACACTAGATAAATCCTGCCTATTTTCAGGCATGGCCCATGGGAGGGGGGAATACAGATGAATGTCAACTGAGCTTGAACCAGATTAAACTGTTGGTGGTATTTTTAGTGAATGAGGGAAATTTGGCCAGGACACCGGGGAAATTCCCCTACTCTGACTGCAGGGGTGCTGTCACTTCCTGTGGACAGGATGGAGGGGCACAGTTTGCAGCCGGACACAGGAGGAGGAGGATTAAGTGTTGATGTGGCAGAGGAGCAGGATGTGCTGAAAGGAGGAGGCCTGGTTTCAAGGCCTACAAACTTTCTCACTGTTGCTGATTCTGAGGATTTTTTATCATTGTCGGTGAATTTGGATTTGAAAAAAGATGTTCCTGAGCTTTTTTCCTCTACTGAGGGTCTAACTTTGCCTAAAACAGCAGAAATTGAAACACTGACTGATTCTACAATTTCGACTCCTTCCTTGAGTAAACCAGTACCTTTATTAATGGATTCCTTGAAGCACCACGACATGGAAACAACTTCAGAAACACCCCTTGTCAAACACCTTGATTCGGATGTCAAATTGCAGAATGACATACTAGCATCAAAGGGCCAGCCAGAGCTCGGTGAGTTATTGTCAATTTCATTTGCAAACACAACTACTTCTAATACAAATAGTGTGCTTGAAAAGGCTGGCAGTATGGTCGCTACAATGAGTGAGTGCTAAAAGCCTGCTATTATTTTGGAGGGTCATGGAAAAGTTATAAATGGGGAAGTCTCACATTTACCTAATAATCCCTCAGAAAACAAACCGGTAGCTGTTTCTATCCTTAACAAAGTCCGACTTAGTCGCAACCCCAGCTCTCGAAAACATCGGGATTTGTTTTTAAAGCTCCCGACTCTATTGCTGTAGCAGATTCAGCACTTGAGGCTACAATATATCAAAAATCTCCCTTGTCACAAGCAGGAGCAACAACTTTTTCATTTAATAACAAACGGCAAACCGAGGCATTGAAACAACCGGCAGAGCCAGCCTCTCTTAAAGCAACAGTACCATGTCATTCAGCTCAGATTTCAACAGAGACTGCAGCTCCAAAATTGTTAGAAGAAGCTACCCTAAAAGAGATATGGACACCAAAAAATGCTCTTTTGGGATCAGGATGGATGCAATCACCCAGGGGCATTTGGTTACCTGATCCCTCCTGGGATTCTTCGTTCTCACATTCTCAGTCAAACCCGACTTGGAAACCAGAAGAAAAACAGGGGGTGGTTATTGAAAAGGACTTAAAATCAACTGATAGGGATTTAAAAAATGCTGGGGCGCCAGTTTTACAGGATGTAGCAATCTCTATTACGGACTCTAAACAGGTTCCATTTCAACCCCGGAACCTGAACTACCAAACATTTCACTCCTTTCACTGGAGCATTCTTCAGGAACTGAACAAAAACCCCTAATGTCTGAACTGTTTTCCAAAGCTAAGAAAGAACCTGCTCTCAGAAGAAACGCTGTGTGTATTTGGTATATTGGGGGCCTAGCAGACAGACCGGATAGATATAATGTGGGGAAGATATTACTAAAAGACTAGCTACATTTTTCACCCAAAGAAGTCTTCACATTTATTAACATCTCCGGAGAAGACAATTTTGATGTTAGCTTCCACTCTACATATTTACTGGATCTTTTCTGGGAGAGATACAGACAAGTAAAGTTTTCCCCTACATGGACCCCCTTTTTGGTGATTCCTCTTACCAAACCTCTGATTAAGAATGTCACAGTTATGTTTAGGAATGAGGGGTCCATGTAGAGGATATAACTTACTGATTATCACAAAAATGTGATGCTTTAAGCTCTCCTGAACCCATTCTGGACACTGAACTATTTTGGACTGAGGGATGGAAATACAAAGTGAAGTTAAGACAAACAGATTCTGGTATAGAGCATATCCCAAATTCCTTTTTGTTAGGTTGTGACAGGGGGGTTGTTTTTACGGGGGTCAACCAAGAGCCTGTTATAAATGTGGTTCAAGAAATCATCTATCTAGCATTTGTGACAGATCTCACTGTGACAATTGTGGAGAAATTGGACATGTTACAATGCAATGCGCTAATCACACACATTGTGATTTATGTGAAGAATTTGGGCACATTTTTCAGGAATATCCTTGGGCAGCAAAAAATAAGGCCTCCTGTATTAGCCCTGACTTACTAATTCAACAAGCACAGGAAGCTGTTGTCCCCCCTCCCCCTCCAAAATCAGAGGATAAACCTCCAGAGCCCTCCCAGACCCCTAAAGGTAATGTCCCTTCCTCTTCTCCTTTGAAGGAAGAAATTTTAGTGGTGAAACCAAAACCGGAAAGGGACACAAGTGTGGGACCCATTCCTTCCTTGCTGATTCCTGTCTGTTACAAAGAATCAGAAATAAAGGATAAAGAAGTGACAGTTCCCCCTCCTTCCTCTCCTCAGACTCGCAGACGATCTACAAGAATTTCTAAAGTGAACCCTCCCCCACAATCCACTGTTTCTGTTTCCTCACAAGAAGTTAACTTTGAGTCTCATAATTTCTATGCAGCACTTTTTTTGGGAGACTCAGAAATGGAGGTAGGAGATACAGATTCACAAAAATCCTCACAAGACCCTTCAATGGTGATTGTGGAGGAATATAAAGAAAAAAAGAAAAGAAGGAAAAAATAAAGGCATGTTTATATGGATTCTCCTACATTGACCTGGGGTTCTTTAAATACTCATAGTCTATTAAAAACTGATAAAAGGCAAGCAATTTTTCAATATATTCATAATGAAAAAATCCAAGTATGTTTTTTGCAGGAAACCTGGATGTATACATTTGATCAGATAGCTTCTTTCAAAAGGGATTGGCCTTGGGGTCCATCCTTTTGGTCTTTCGGACCCGACAGTGCACGTGGGATAGGAATTATATTTAATTCTTATGCTTTTACTTTTTACAATCTGATATACCTCATTCCAGGAAGATTATTAATTCTGGATGGTAACTGGGGAACTGAGGCCTGTAGATTTATCAATATTTATAATTTTCAATCTAAAGCTGAAAGGGTAACATGCATGCAGGCGGTACAACCTTATTTAGTTTCCTCAAAAAAAATCTTTTGGACTAGGGACTTCAGTTGTAGTCTCCCAAAGCATCAAACTAGTGATTCAAAAAAGATTTACTGCAATTCTAATTCTCTTCAGAAAATTGTTAAAGTGCAAGGTTTACTTAATTGTTCCAAATTTCAAAAACAGGGACTTAATTTTACATATAAAAGGGGTAAATATCAATGTACAATAGATTATTTATTTATATCCTCAAATGTTCCTGCTGGAAAATTCACTGCACATCCCTCAGAATTTTCTGATCATTTGTTTTTAACTTTTCCTCTAGTATCCACCTTGGCAATACCTAGACAAGCTCACAGATGGAAGCTAAATACTTCCATCCTGTCTCAACAAAAGGTAGTTAATACAATACAGTCAATACTTATGGCAAGGATTTCTGTAGCTTTTTTATATACTGATTTAGGGGGTTGGTGGTTGGACACCAAAATGGATAGTAGTACCTGGTTTAAAAAATTTGGGAAAAATAACAGGAGAAATAATTTTCATAAGTATATTATGCTTAGAAACCAATTAAGGAAACTTTATACATTATCAAATACATCTCGGATAGATTATACATCTCAGATTAATAACATTAAAAAAGAGATGCAGAGATACCAATATAACAGAGCAAATACCATACAGGCAATGTTAGCCAATCGTACAAAAAAATCACCCTTGGGAGATCCTTTTGAAGCATGTAAACATATTAAAGAGTCCATGCAAATAGACTCTTTAAAGGATGAAGCAGGTAATATTCTAACTACCGAAGTTGATATTGAAGCCTTGATGAAACAACATTTTTGTTCTTTATCTCCACAGGCCTTTATTTCTCCTTCTCGCATAAAAACGTATCTAGCCTCAGTGACTGTACCATCCTTTCCTTTGGATGCCCTGTCTTTACAATACCCCATTACAGAACTAGAAATAAAATCTGCAATACAAAAGCTTAAACTTAACACATCATCTGGCCCAGATGGGCTTCCTAATAAGTTTTACAAAACTTATTCTACATTGTTAATAACTTGTCTTCAATTGATTTTTCAATTTTTCATGGAATCTCAGATAATGTCCCCAGCTTTTACTGAAGGACTTATGATATATTTACTTAAATCAGGTGATAGACAAGATATAAAAAATTGGAGGCCTATTACACTTTTGAATTTAGATTACAAGGTCCTTACGATCTTGATAAATAATAGGCTTAAAGCTTATGCTTTAAGAGTCATTTCTCCCTACCAATTCTGAGGTTTAACAGATAAGAAAATCCAGACAGCACTAATGATTATTAGAGATGTGATAGAATAACACTTCAAGGATCAACAGGTTATATAATTACAGCAGATTTCGATAAAGCATTTGACAGGGTCCATCTGCCATATTTATTTCTGGTGTTACTTAAATATGGGGTTGCAGCCCTCTTATTGAACTTAATTCAACTTCTATATAAATCTGCTAAAGTTTATCCTATAATAAAAGGTATGATAGTAAAGGTTTTCTTTTTTTTTACAAACAGGAGTCAGACAAGGATGCCCCTGAAGCCCTTTATTATATATTTTTTCATTAGATCCCTTCCTGCGTTCTATTACAGAAGTACCAAAATGGCCATGACTTCTTAATACAGTCACAGGGAAACAATTACTTTTACAGGCCTATGCTGATGATGTCTGTATGATTTTAACAGCACCAGAACAATTAACATCGTTTTTGGCAGAATTTGAAAGATACGCATTCATCTCTAATGTAAAATTGAACATTTTCAAAACAAAAGGTTTAATGGTTGGGTCTGGTATACAGAAAGATTTTTATTTTAGGCATATGTTTATTTCATCTACTCCACTTTTAATATTAGGGGTTCTTTCTGGGCCACAGAATTTACCAAATGAAAACTGGGAGCTGCCATTGAAAAAAATTGAAGGTAAAATTTCTAGATGGAAACAATGGAAACTATCTAAACAAAAAAGGATATTGATTTTAAAACAATACATTGGTCCTTGCTTGCAATATATAGCAATGATTTTTCCTTTGCCTCAACAGTTTGAAACCAGGATCTAAAGTTCCTTTTTCCAGATGTTATGGGGGAATAGATTGAACCCTGTTAAGTGTTGTTGTACATATCTGACTAAAAAGAAAGGAGGACTGGGTATGATTGACCCTGTTGTGTTTTTTCACGCTTTATTTTTTTCTCAAACTATTAAATTTGGCCTAAGATCTAAACAAGGAGAAGGTCAAGCATGGGTTTACAAAGCTTTAAACAGATATTTTCATATTTGGCATAATATGGCCCCGAAATTATCCAGTCATGTTCATGTTCCATCCTATTTTCGAGTTGCTGTTTCAAAATTATATAAATGGCAAATTACAAAGACACTGGTGCAAACCACTACGGTACGCACTTTATATGAAACTATTATTTCCACAATTTACCCTACCGAACCTAGCTTTAAAAACTGCCCTACAAAACAAAATTATTTTATATTAACACAATTGAAGAATAAAAGTCTCCCCCCACCCCCATGTGTGAAACGCAGTGGTTAGTTATGTATGGGAGGTTAAATATAAGGGGCAACGCAAAATATAAAGCACAGTTAGAAAGGAACTGTCTGTATCCTGGCTGTATCAACCTGGAAGAAACAATGGAACATGTTTTGCTTAATTGTTCTTATTCAAAATCATTGTGGGGTTTTTTTAGGTACAAAATGGAACTTACCCTGGTTACATTACCTCACTTATGATATTTTAGTCTTAGGAATTTATCCTTTGGGATTAGCCCACTTTCACCAAGACACATTATCTCTCTCTTTCAGTTGCCTTAGATTTTACTTATGGCAGACATGTTGTCAATGGGTAATTTACCAGAAAAGAATATCCCTTGAAGGTTATAGTCCGATTGTTTCTCAAGAATTAACAAAAATATATTTAGAATATGTTCAAATGTCCTCTACAACAGCAGTAACATGGTGGTGGAAAGATTTTCACAGAGTGATAAAGTTTAAGTAGCTGTTTTTCTAATATTTTGGCTGTATCTTGTTTAAAATGTATAAATCTATGTAGTGTTATTGACTATGTTTCATTTAATAAAAATCTCCCCTACTCTTTTCGATAAGTGCCATGGGATCTTTAACATCCACTTGAACTACCACCAATCCAGGCAGATGGGACCTTGGTTTAACGTCTCATCTGAAAGACAACACCTCAGAAGTGCAGCACCCCTCTTATGCTGCAGTACAGTGTCAGTACTGGAATATTAACCCAAGTGCCAGATGTGGGAACTGAACCCACAGCCCTCTGATCTCCCAGCCTCAGAGGTGAGTGTGCTACCTACTGAGCCACTGACACTGCTATATATTATAAATATATACATTTCAACAGTAACACAATTTTCTAAACAAAAGTGATCCCGATATCGGCTACATTTCCATACATTGATTCTCATATATTTTATATTAGCAGATATAGATATGCAAGGGAGAAAAAACAGCAAGAGAAAACCGAGAGACAGTAAGCCAAAGGATTGCAAGACTGTTTGGGTTGATCAAGTCCAAGGTCTCACAGGAAAATTTGGTTGCGCAACCAGACAGAAGAGACAGAAAAGGAAAGACTACAGATCCTTGCATTTAAGCACTTTCTCCAAAACAAATGAGACAGGGTCCTATTCTACCCTGCCACACAGTGGAACAGAAAATCTAAGTGGAGAGATATAACAACATGGCATAATCAACCCCCCTCCTCCACCATCCCTCAGCACAACCAAGGCAAAATATAATAGCTGTACTTTCAATACAGACAAGCAGACAAGATAGACAGTAGAAGAGACAACAATCAAAAGTTTACAGGGTATGGTTACACAAGAAATAATCATGGCAATTACAGACACCCCCCACAGTACTCAAGTTGACATGCCCTTAGAGGACAGACAAGGTAGCAGTGGATAAGAGGTGGATTGGACTAGTAGACCTGGAAAGGTGAAATCTTCCAGAGAGGAAAGGCACACAAGTGGGAGGCTACCTGGGTATGCAGCTGCAAGTAGCATTTGCCAGAAGCCAGGATTTGAAATGGGTTTTGAAAGTGAGATGTGAAGTGGATGGAGAGAAGTGCAGGTAGCCATTTCCACAGAGAGGGAGCCATGACAGATATGGTTTTTGCTCCCGTATTGGTAGAGACTGTAGGAACCTCGAGGGAAGGGACAGCAGAAGAATGGAGAGTCCTAGGTGAAGTTCTAATCTTGAGAAGGGATGAGAAAGGGGACACCGGCCTACTCCTGATAGAGTTGTCAACAATAAAGCTGAGGGCAAAATCAAAGTGACCTTGGAGAGAAGGCCAACCAAGTGACCGATAGAGGTCACAGTGGTGCGTTGAAAAGGGGGCCAAGTGGCATACGCTGTTGTATGCTGCTGTGAGTCTAGCCCGAAGGGCAGTAGGGACGCATGCATAGATAGGGTAGCAGTAATGGATAATGGGGAGATGATTGCCATGTACTATGGCCAGACAGGCCTCAGAGGACAGATAGTGTTTCAGACAATAGGCAGCACCTAGCCTCTGATTAATCCTTTGAACAACAAGGTTGATATGTTTGGAGAAGGAGAGAGGGGTCCAATGTAACCCCCAGGTATTTCCAATTAGCAACATTCTCAAGGGTCAAGCCACTGGGAGAGTAAACAAGGAGGGAAGAGTTAGATTTGAGGGTTCTGACCAGGTAAGGTTTAGACCTGAATAGCATGGCCTTTTTTTTTTCATTAACCAAGAGCAGGTTGGATATGAACCACTTGTGGGCAGAGCTGACATTTTGTGTGAGTACTGAGAATATGCACAAGAGGGACTTGTCACTATAGAAGAGGACAAGGTCATCCACATAGAGGAGGGTGTTGCAGCTCAGGCTATCGTAGGGGAGGGAACTGACAAAGACAGAAAAAAGTAAGGGGTCCAGAATAGAGTAGAGCCCTGGGGATGCCAGTGGTGACTGTCAGGGCAGGGGAGGTGGCTGAGCTGATACACGCTGATTGAGAGCGTCCCGAGAGATGGCTCCTAAACCAGTTTGTAATCCCTGAGGAACAACCAAGAGGTGGAATCTTAGAGAGGAGGAGGGCATGACTGAACATGTCAAAGGCCTTGGACAGGTCAACGAAGATGACTCCGGTAGCGCTCCCTTGATCCATGTTAGTAAGGACGTGATTGGTAAGGTGTGCAAGGGCCATGGTGGTACAGTGATATTTGTGAAAGCCATGCTGCTGGCTGCACATGAGGTTGTGCTTCATGAGGTGTTCGGACAGTTGGTGATAGACAACCTTCTTGAGCAGCTTTCATAGGTGGGCAAGGATGGATATCGGCTGGTAGTTATTGAAAAAGAGAGTCACCACCTTTGAAAATTGGTACTACCATAGCAGATTTCTAGGTGTCTGGCATGGAGGAGGTGGACATGGCCTTGGAGATGGCTGAGGAGATGAGCTTGAGCAGGACAGGGGAGAAACTGTCTAAACCAGGGCTACCACAGTTAGGAAGACTGCTTAGAAGCTTGTAGGTGTCAACTAAGGAGATGGGCCTAAAATGGAAAGGGGGTGGAGGGAGGGTGACGAGGGGTGGAGGATAGGGGAGGCAAGGAAGGGCAGGTACCTGGGTAGGTGGGTGGGCTGGCCAGAAGCTTGCTAAGGAGAGCTGAGAGGTCAGTAAATTTCCTATTGAAGGCCTGGGCAACTGCAGAGGGCTCGGTCAGGGGGCCAGTAGGAGACTTTAGTTGTGTATTCAGACTGTCAGTGTGGGGATTGAGAAGAGAGCTAATGGAGCCCCAGAATTTTCTGGGATTTCCAAGGTTCTCCCTCTGGAGGTTGTGGAAGTAATTGTCTTTCAAAGTTGGGGTCATGCATTCACATTGATGGCGTAGGTTCCTGTAGTCATTCCACAGGGCAGGAGAAGGGGATGATTTGTGGGCAGTCCACATTCGGTCCCTGGTTTTCATGAGGGTTAGGAGTTCTTGGGTGATCCAGGAGGTAGACCCATCTTATTCTCCGAGTCGTTATAGGGAAATGGCATCTGTGCAGACTGTGTGGGTCAAGCAGTCCTTTTCTACTGACATCTATGTTTCTATGTCTGGCTTTACTCTCTCCCTCTACATATATATATAGCCACAGCATTTCTGAAGATGTTGTTAAACTATCTCAACTATGTTAATCAGTAAGTTGTTCCACATACCCACCACTTGCTGCATATAGAAATGCATTGCGCTGCTCATTTTAAACTGTCTGCCCTGCAGCTGCAGTGCATGTCCCCTAGATCTTCTTTGGTGGTATCTAGTCAGCAGGTTACACCATAGAGACTTTCGCTGTCAGTAAAGGGGAATCCACACAGAACATTTTCAGCAGTACAACTGGGGCCGTCCATGCCATCAATGTCAGCTGATCTCAGCAACCCTATATAGGTGTGAGCGGCCTCGCCCCCTCTTCGGTTCTTTCCCACCGTCGACTTGCATGAGTCTCTGTGGAAGCTTAGTCACAGTGTTTGCGCCTTTCTTCAGCCTACTGCTTTTTTCCTCTACTCCTTGCCTAAATCTCTTTTTAAGAGATTTTAATTTTTGTTTATGTCGAGAGTTGATCCTTCCTCTTCTGTTTTCCATCACTGCGGCTGTGGAAAGAAGATTGCCTCTACAGATGAACACTCTGTTTGTGTCTGCTGTCTTGGGCCTGACCATGACGTCTCCAACTGTGAGCTCTGCCTGAAGTTTAATGAAACAACTCTCAGGTGATGCAAGAAGGCTCTCAAAAAATGTCTGATGGAACAGCGGGTAGCCAGCTCTGGGCAGGGGTCCTCCAGGGCCCTGGCCTCTCAGTCGCCAACTGGCTGTTCGAGTTCTCAGACCTCCAAGGCCCGAGACAAGCCCTCGGGGAAAAGTCACAAAAAAAACATGGATCATGACCACTCCCCGGCAGCAATTCTGCTCCCCATTGGCCTCTCCTTTGAGGGGATCTTCATTGGCTGCGGCTGCTCTGGCGAAGAGGCCAGCTGTTCATGTCTGTGTGACTACAAGACCCATACCGACCTTTGCCGCCCAACACCGCGGGGCCTGGCCCCGTCAACCTCCAGGTTGTCGGACCCTCCGTCGTACGACAGGCTCATCATCAATGGCCGTCCCATGGAGGCCTGCCCTTTCTCCCTCCAGAGCTACAGGCATCAGGTTCCTGGGACACAACCGGGGTCGTCACCTCTGCCATCGAACCCCCCTCCATTGATGACCATTATAGACCTGAACAAAGTACTGATTAAATTCACTAATGTACTAGTTCAGCAACTGGGTGCCTTGATTAGGCCCCCTTCTCTGATGCCGTCGACGGCAGCTTCATCGTCTATGCCTGCTTGTTGACCCCAGGAGACCCCCTTGAGGGCTGCCACCGGCAAATCTGATGCCAGACCCAGAGGTTGAGGAAGTCGACGCTGAAAAGGAGCATCACCCAGATCTCATTCTCCTTGATGATGTGGAGGATGAAGAGGAAGATATTCTGATCTCAGACAAATCCACAGCCTCCTCGGTTAGTGAAGACTCTGTGAAACATACTCCAAGGTCCCCGCTTGAGGACGCCACATTCTTTAATGTGATGAAGCAGTTATCTTCCACCATGGGCTTCCAGACTGAGGAAGAGGATGTCACTAGGAAAGACCTGGTGGATTTCCTGGAGATCTCCAAGTCTCCCCCTAAGATCATTCCTCCATTGCTTCCAGCATTGATGAATGTCACCACGGCTGCTTGGCACAGGCCAGACATGGTGCCAGCCATGCCAGACAGGGCAGACAAACTTTATAATGCCCCTCAGGGTCTCCCTTATTTTTGCTGCCCATGTGGAAACTAATTCCATTGTCATCAAGGCAGCTCATGACAGATCTAAGGTGCCCAAACATCTTAGTTCCTTCCCCCCAGATAAGAAATCTCGTAGGATTGACCTCTGGAAGGGAAAAGGGTTTATGTCTCCTCCACCTTAGGTCTGAGGATTGCAAATTATCTGTCACACATGGTTAAATACCAAAATGCCAACTGGAGAAAGGGCGAAGCTGCGGCTCAGGGCCCCCTGATGGGTCTCAGAATCAGGAATTCCTTCAGTGTTTACAGGCTGTTGAGGATGTTGGTAAACATCTCCTCAGAGCACTGTATGATATGGCTGATACAGTTGCCAGAGCAGCTCCACTGGCATATGCCTTTGTAGGCACTCCTGGCTTAAGAGTTTCTAGATTTGCAGCTGATGTGCAGAACAGGGTGCTTAATGCCCCTTTCAATGGAACTAAGCTCTTCGGTCCTGATGTTCAGGACCTCATCATTGATCTGCAGACCTTGGGCACATTTATGACATCGGTCCATTCCCTCTACCACACTCAGACAAGGGGCAGAGGGCAACCTACTTTTCATAAACAGACCAGTAGGCCCAGATTGGCTCCCCATACCCAGGGAAAATGTAGTGCCCAGGCTCCCTTGCCAACCCCCTCCAATGCTGCAGCGACAGCCAAGCGACCCAGAAATGTATTTTTATTTTAGCCTTTGGTAACTGAGTAAGGCCTACTAGGCACAAGTGCCTGTTTTCAGGGGCAACCTGGGAGAAATGATGGACCAGCCTCTGCGGCCGGCTCCACCTCAGCTTCACTCCTTGCCAGACTCCCTTCCTCTGGTTCAGACCCAGGAGGCGGTGGTCGGAGGTCAGTTCTTCTTCCATTTGAATCAGTGGAGGACCATAACTTCAGATGAATATTCTGCAGATCATAGAAAAAGGTCACACCCTGGAGCTTTTACAGCAGCTACCAGATACTCCTCCACCTTCCAACTATCCCCTGGCTCACTTTTCTGTTCTCCAGGAGGAAGTACAGTCTCTTCTGCGCAAGTAGGCTATCAAGCCAGTGCCCAGGTGCCAGAGAAACCAGGGGTTTTATTCCAGGTATTTCCTGGTCCCCAGAAAGATCAGAGATCTGAGGCCCATCCTAGATCTAAAGGATCTCAAATCTCTTTGTTCAGTACAAAAAGTTACATATGGTAACTTTGCCAGGCCTGATGCCCCTCCTCAAGATTGTGGACTGGCTCTGTTCACTGGACATGCAGGATGCTTACCTGCACATCTCGGTCTTTACTTCTCACAGGAGATTTCTTCATTTTGCCTTTCAGGGCAAGCATTATCAGTTCGAAGTGCTGCCCTTTGGCTTATCCTCTGTGCCACAAGTCTTTACCAAGTGCTTGGCAGTGGTCGCAGCAGCTCTCAGAACAGATGAACTGTATGTTTTCCCTTATCTTGATGATTGGCTTCTCAAGGCCCCATCCATGGAGCAACTTTTGCTGACTGTGGAGGGTACTCTCCCGCTCTTCCACTCCCTGGACATTATTGTCAGTCTGCCCAAGTCGGTTCTAGTCCCATCCCAAAGGCTGCTATATGAAGGGGCGGTTCTGGATTCTGCAAAAGGGAAGGCCTTCTTGCCCTAAAACAGGATGGAGTACCTCATAGCACAAGCTCAGGAAGTCACTCAGTCGGTACATTCTGGTCAGGGTGTACCTCAGGTTGTTGGGCCTAATGGCAGCGGCCATTCCTACTGTTCCGCTGGCCAGGCTTCATATGTATACCCTCCAGTGGACCCTCAGGGTACAAAGGGACCAGCGCATGGACAAGTTGGACCAACCTGTCCTGGTCTCTTCTCCAGTACGCAAGGTACTGCAGTGGTGGATGGATCCCTTGAATCTGCTTCAAGGGGTTCCTTTCTAGGTTTCTTCTCTGCATCAGATCCTGACCCTGGATGCTTTGGGTCTGGGTTATGGAGCACACCTGGGTCCCTTCCAAACCCAGGGCTCCTGATCCCAGGTGGAAGCCATTCTGCATATCAATATCCTGGAGATGAGAGCAGTACTTTGTGCCGTGTAGACTTTTTAGGAGCATCTTGCTCCGGGCCTACTGCTGGTGCAGTTGGATGATTTGAGTGTAGCCTACTACATCACCAAGCAAGGCGGAACCCTCTCATACCCTCTTTGCAGGGAAGCCATGAGAGTGTGGTACTGGGCACTAGAGCACAGTCTAACACTCTCTGCAGTCCACATGCCAGGCATCCTAAACACCCTGGTGGACAGTCTCAGCAGGACCAGTCCAGCATGATTGAATTGGAGCTTCTGTCATCCGTCACTGAAGACTTGCTCGACAGATGGGGTAATTCTAGTTGGACCTTTTTGCATCCCTACTCAACGCAAAACTGCCCAATTTCTGCTTGCTAGATCCAGGGCTTGGAATTTTCTGGTGAGATGCACTGTCTCTCTCTTGGAGTAGAAGATTTCTGTACGCATTCCCTCTGTTTCCTCTGATCCAGAGGGTGTTAATCAATTTGCAGATGGAGGAGGCCAGCATGATTCTGGTGGCTCCATTCTGGCCTCACCAGATAAGGTTCCTTCTGCTTCAGCAGCTGGCAAAGGAACCTCCGGTCCCACTTCCTCTTTGTAGGAATCTGCTGACCCAGGATCAAGGCACCCTGGTCCATCCCAACCTCAGGTCCCTCCTTCTGCATGTGTGGCTCCTGAGAACATAGCCATTGCCAGGTTTGGGGTCTCTAACAGGGTAGTGGATGTCCTGGTGGCCACCTGGAAGCCTTTCACTCACACCTCATATGCCATGAAGTGGAAGCGGTTTGCTATCTGGGCTGCCAGACATGCTCTGGACCCTTTTCACCAATTTGGTGAATCATATCCTGGACTACTGATCTTTGTCCAACTCAGGCCTCCAGTATTCCTCACTCAAGGTTCATCTTTGGCTATTTCTGCCTTTCATGAGCTCATGGGTGACCGCAAGATTGCTCAGCTGGATGTCTCTCGCACTTTTCGCAGAGGCATCCTGCACCTGAAACCCCCCAATCTGTTCCCATGTCCCAGTTTTGGAGAAGTTGACCCTGTCTCCTTTTGAGCAAAGCGTGACCTGCGATTTGCGCTTTCTCTCTTGGAAAGCACTATTTTTAGTTGCCAATACTTCTGCTCGAAGAATTTCAGAGCTTCATGCCCTCTGGTGCAAGGAGCCTTATTTGATTTTTCACAATGACATGGTATCTTTGTGCACAAATCCCAAGTTTTTACCCAAGGTGGTTTCTGAGTTCACACTAAACCAGTCTATCCATCTTTCTGTTTATTTTCCTGAGCGTTCCAATACAGGAGAAGCACTGTTCCATACATTAGATGTGCGCAGAACTTTGAAGTACTATCTGCTTCGGACTAAAGAGTTCAGAAAGTCAAAACAGTTGTTTGTTTTTTTCGCCCCTGGTAGAGAGGGCGCTTCAGTTTGTAAGCAATGTTTATTCAAATGGTTGGCTAATTGCACTGTGTTCTGCTACAAGTATGGCAAAGAACTGCCTGGTACTGTCAAAGCTCATTCCGCCAGAGGCAAGGCTACCTCGGTGACTTGTTTCAAAGGGGTCTCCTCCACTGGTATCTGTGCAGCTGCCACCTGAAGTACTGTCCACACTTTCACCAAGCATTACAGTCTGGACATTGCTTCTAGATCCCATGCAGAATTTGGCAGGGCTGTATTGCAAAGACTCCTGTCTTAAGTTTAAGGAGATCCAGCCTCCCAGACTGTACATTTACACTTGTCACTGCTTGGTATTCATTCCTACTGTGTAACCTGATGACTGAGATACCCCCAAAGAAGATAGAGCAGTTACATAAGAACTTACTATAACAGTAGATCTTCAAGGGGATCTCATTCATCAGGTATATCCCCCCCCCCAACCACCATCACCCTTCTTGGGGCTCCTGTCTAGGAACTGGCTATCTACTGGAGCCAGTTTTTATCAGATCTGGGTACCTCTTTCTCTCATTGGTTCCCCTGGGTGGGAGGCCTAATTCCTTTTGTCTCTAGGGAAAAGAACTGAGGAGAAAGTGGAGCCACTCACACCTATGTAGGGTTGCTGACGTTGATGGTGTGGGCAGCCCCAGTTGTACTGCTGAAAATCTTCCATATGGATTCCCATTCACTGATGGTGAAGGTTCCTATGGTGTAACCTGATGACTGAGAAGAGATCCCCTCGAAGATCTTTTGTTACGGTAAGTTCTTACATAACTCTTCTTTCACTGCCTATAGGATTTAAACTATAGATGGATTAATTCCATCAGTTGTTCATCCCCAATCGTGCATCATGAGATCCCCCTCACTCTCTTCTGTTCCAGATTGTGGAGTTCCAGCCTTTCCTGTCTATCCACGTATGAGAGCTCCTCCAGCCACTTCACCATCTTTGTCATTCTCCTCTGCACCCTGGACCATCAACATCCCAGTTTTTGTTTGGTAACACTAGTCAACCGACAGTTTCATTTATTAAGGCAAAGATACAAAACAAATGGCTGCATCAGTAAATTCTATAGAAGGCAAGCAGTAATCAAATGTTTGCAACAGGCAGTTTGAGGCCTGAGATAGTGGCAGTAATTAACAGGAACAGGCAATTGTTTTGTTAGCGAGTTGTTTATACTATTATTTATTTTAGAACTGTTGACCAGGAAAAGCACATTGTCTGCAAGCTCGTTTCCATGTGCAACCCATTGCAGTGGGCTTCACAAGAAAGTACAATTCAGCAAAATAAAATAGTTCAGCAGACAGGAAAATAAAGAAACCAGTCTTGTAGAATAAAAATGATGAGGAACAAACTGCCATACTGTATATAATATGATCGAGTCACAACGTAATACAGTTGTAGTGTAGGAGGCACAGCATCGGCATGGGAGAAGGGCAGGGGTAGATGAGCAGGGAGAAGGAGCAAAGACCAATAAAGGGAATGAGGGAGCAGTGGGGGGCTAGTTGCAAAACCAAATATCTGGAAAGATCATGGAGGAGAACTTTGGTGGAAAATGGAAAAGAGGAAGAGTAGAGAGTAAGTTGGAGGTGATTCTGCCACTGGATGGCCCAATAGGCAGTACATCACATTCCCATGCCAGTGACTCTGGTCCAGGAGCAGACTAGGAAACTGGCTTGGGAGACCAGGTGGGGTTGGGGTAGTGCTGTGTTCCCAGGTAGGGTGGGATTGGAGCCGGGTTCCATTGCCACAGTGACCCCTGCTGTGGGTCAGAGAATCATACTGCTCCACAGGAAACACGTTGGGTGACCAGAAGGGGGGGGCTACTGTGTTACACTGTGTGTTTACACCCACTGTTTCTTACCTGAATTTGCACTGTCAACGCTTCCTGTGTGCACAAAGAACAGTGAGTATAACTCCTTTCTTCAGAAGGTGCTTGTGCCTGGTTCCCAAGTGCTGCTCGTTTTGCCTTTGTTCTCTTCCGCAGCACCATTTCTGTAAGAATGTATGGCCTGTTGAGACATGGCACCAAGAGAGGGAGTTGGGAAAGAAAAAATAGAAATACCTCAGCCAGGGGCTATTGGAATGACTGACACTGCACTCTTGGGCACCACACCATGTGGCTCCCCACCTGTTCCCCTGCAGGGGAGCGGTTGATGCTGCTGGAAAATTAGTGGCAGGAACCTGTCAGAGGGGTAAGGAGGATGTGCCTGGAGGGACAAAATGATTGATGGAAAAAAAGAGAGAGGCGAGTCCAGATAAAGAGGAAGTGAGTGCAGATTGCTCAGCAAAAGTTTTACAGTGAGGGATTGAGGAGTGTGAATCAGAGGGTAGGGGGAGTAGGAGTTGAGCGAGGGGTAGAATAAGGAGGAAAGATAATGCGAGGGAGCAGAACTAGAATTTTGAAAGGAAGGAGGTGCAGTGGGAGAGGTGCCTGCCTTCAACAGAGGGCAGGGACAGACTGGTGTACAGGGAGCAGAGATAAGTGTGGGGAAGGCAGTTAAGGGTAAACCAGCAGAAGTGAAAATTTGTTCAGTCTGGTCAGGGTAGTTTTAGGAGCACCACTGTATACTACATTTGTGTAGTCAAACACATACAGGATCATCTCAATGATCTTGTGGCAGACTGGGATGGAAGGCAGACCTTGTTGGGGTACAGTGTGCCAAGTTTGGGGAGATTTTTATGGGTGGCATCAATGTTGGAAAACAAATCCAGGTTTTGAGCCAGCTATTAAGGTCCATGAAATTGGGAGCCATAAACAAAGATTATTAGTAGTAATGTTTATTGTTCAACACAAGGTTATTACAAAATAGCATGTTATACATAAAAATTATCATAAATAGATCAATTAATATGTAAATATAGCTTTACAAGGATATAACACATATTTTTGATACACATCACTTTATACTTCAAACATTTCATTATCCTAACAGCTTCTCAGTGTTGATGGACACTTCAACCTTTTTATCTGTAAATTCCCTTCATTGGTATAATCCATAGTTTACAGTTAATCTTTCTAACTATTGCACATTTTCTTCTTTCTTTCTTACTTTTCCAATACCTAAAAAATAGTTTGCCAAACATTTAATTTTATAGGCATCCTCTGCAGTAAGTACTGTAACATTCTGATCAGTAACATTTTATCCATTCACAGAGAGCCCATATCAGTGTTTAGAGATAAAGTTTCCATAGATATCTGTAACCCCCTTGTTCCCATGGGTTACTAGAATCCCATTAGAATCAGTGGCAGGCAGGGACAGGCAGCTTATGAAATCCCAGTTAAATGGATTTCACACTGTCATTCTCTGGTTTCAGTCTCAGCTGAGCTGGAGGATGATGTAATCATAGAACTGTTGCAGCAGCATAAGCCACACTGGAAGCTGGCTGCAGGGAGATAGCTTTAGAATGTTGAGTTAGAGTGAGTCAGTCTGCAGCTGGAGTCAGTGGAGGAGGTTGCAGGTAGTGCAGCCTCTCTCTAGCTCTGTCAGAGAGCCACCAGTAGGGTTTTTGTTTGTTTCTCACCCTAGTGTGAGCCAGAACAGCCTAGTGGTGGAAACCAATCCAAGTGGTTTTCCCAGTGCCCCATACCAAGAGGGATGGTATGGATTCCAGGATTCAGGGGCAATCCCCTGATCCAGTCTGGACTGTGTAGAAGCTGCCTGAGATTCAACTGCTCTGTGAGTACCTGTGACTTTTGTTTGGAAATGCCCTGGGGCACCTGCATTCCTTGTGATTTTTTTCTGACAAAGAGACCCTGTCACCTAGACTGTTTTCTGGTTTAAAAGTGGCTGCTAAAACTGGGGACTAGTGAAGAGACATTGCCAGTTACAGAACTTTTAACTTTCTGACACCTCAGATGTGTGTAATGTAGTATGTTAATTGTGAAAGACATTTCAAGATAGCATCTACAAGTTTTCTGTGAGGGTGTTATTAACCAGATGAATGGCTGAATATAAATTTGGAAACAAAAGGCGGGAGACCCCACCTCCCCATCTGGAGAAACCACGTTTACCTCTCTGGGTTCAGTTTGGGCACCTGTGTTTTCTCTCAGTGCATTTGGCCAGTGCATGAAGAAAATAGTTTACCCAGATGTGGGTTGGATTCTCTGTGAGCCTGTATGTGCTCTTTGTTGGTCAAGGGTGCCACCATCAATTCCTCATGAAATATGGGAAAGTCTCCTAGTACCGGCCATGTGAGCCTAGTCAAGAGAAGTGTACCAGTAATGGCCATGTGTGCCAATCTCCTCATTCAGAACCAGAGTGTTCACTGTTTGAGTCAGAACCTGAGGGTTCGCTGTGTGTGTTCTCTGTACCTCAGTAATCTGCATTACCAGTAGGAGTAGCCCTGTTTGGGGGGGGGTCCATCTTCGCTTTGTGATTATTCTCTGTGTATGTGAATGAAAGCCTCACTCTAGAATCCCAGCCTAGTTTGGACAGTACTGTTATTGCTTCCACTGTGTCTAGATTTACTTGGGTGCCCCCTGACCAGAAGTACAAACCTAGCATAATTGTGAGCAAACATTATCTCCCAGGGACCCAGTACTAGTATGCTGAACTGTAGTGACAACCCCTGTCCCTCTCTTTGGTGCCAGGTGGTGAGAGGAGCAGCCCTGCTAGTTAGACACGGGGGGCTGGTGGGGGTGGGTTACATATCTATGATTTGTCTGATACCACTTACATGTCCAAAGAACATGAAGCAAATCAATTTGAGGAATTAATATGTGATGGCGTCATATATGGCACGTAATATATTACTATCAAAAAGCTCAAATTTACACCTAGTGAACACACATCTCAATTTCTTTGTAACTCAATACTTCCAGGTAATATTGGAACTTGAAACTTTCATTATTATCTGTGTACCATTTTGAAAATCTCGAATCCCTTATTGCCTATTTATTTCCATCCAATAGTCTTTAATTTTCCTATTAATATGTTGAGTATATTTTTGACTTATCTGAATATTGTTATGAAGTCTTAAATAAGACATTTCATGTTTTTCCTTTAAATCTTGTATTGTTTTATGCCAATGGGATATAATACATTTCCTCCTTATCCAATCATCTTTCTCCATTTAACATTTCCTTGCTAACCTTTCAAAAGGAAGCCTGGCTAGCCTTATCCAGAAGCTTAATTTTTTGGTATCAAAAAATACATTTATATTATCCAAACCAAGCTGAGCTCTCAAATGGATGGAAAAGCATGGCCAACCACCAGATTATTTCTAAGCACCTTATATATTGGGGTCATTAGTCGTTCTTTTTGGTTATTGTCCCAAATCTCAGCACAATACTGCATATCAGTCGTACTAGATACTTCCTTTTTATTGCTTCTGTCAGAGATTTTATTGAAAGACCTCCATAAGCATAATTAAACTTTTCCAATACAAAAGCTGTCTTTTTGAGTTTTTCCAGGTTTTTACTAACATGCATATTCCATTTTCCTTTGGATGAAAATAAGATGCCTGTCATCGAGGCACAGGTCAGGAAACATAGGGAAAACCAGGAGCAGTTGTAGAATTCACCAAAAATATTTATTTACAGTAGCAGTAACATAAAAAAATAAACTTGTTCATAATAACTATGTACAGAGGAGAAATGAAATAGTTTTTTTCTTTCAGTCTCTGTGTCCCTTTTTCTTTTACAGCAGTTGCAGATTAACTCCTTTATAAGTCATTTCAACCCCCATCCTTAGCAAGTGGCCTGTTTTTGTAAATATCAGGCAGGAGCTGCTAGAATATAGCGTGCTTCTTGAGTTGAGGCCCCCTTTTGCACAGCTTTTGTAAAAGGCTTAAAAATTGAACTCTGGTAACCTCTAGCTTCCAACAGCTTTTTGCAGTCATCTCAAATTATAATTATATACATTTCAACAGTAATATTATATATTTTCTAAACAAGAGATCCCAACATTAGATTTATTTCCATACAATGATTTGCACATATTTTTATATCAGCAGATCTAGATATGCAAGGGAGAAAAACAGACAGCAAGAGAAAACTGAGAGACAGTGAGAGGCAAAGAACTGCAAGCCAGTCGGGTTGATCAAGTCCAAAGTCTCACAGGAAAATTTAGTTAAGCAATCAGACAGAGAAGAGACAGTACAGCGCAGTGATCTAAGGCTCTGAGCTGCAAATCTCGTGACATCCAGCAGGCCAGACCTGGGTTTGAATCCCACAGTTTCCACTTGCATACTGTGTGACCCTGAGCAAGTCACTTAACTTCCTTGTGCTCCTAGGTCGCTCCTGTAAAAAAGCTTTCAGCTTAGTGTGCTATTCCTGTTTAAACAACTGAAAAAAAAAGACAGAAAAGGGAAGATCCTATCATTTAAACACCCTCTCTGTAACAACTGGGGCAGGGTCCTATTCTACCCTGTCATCTTAAGTAAACATATTCATTAACTACCGTAAGTTTTTTTTTAATCCCCAAGATACCAGCTTCCTGTATTTATTCCACTGCCAAATACAGTTATTTGTGTTTTTAAGACATTTACCTATAATTTTAGGGTCCTGGACACTTCCTCAAGCAAATTAATCTTGTTTTGTAGGCCCTTTTTCGTAAGGGGAAAAAAGAATAATGTCATCAGCGTAGGCAAGAGCCCTACAGCTTGTATTCATAACTTTTGGGAAATCAGATTCCAGAGTTCCAGTTTTATCTAAAAGCCCATCTATATATAAAGAAAATAGTGTAGGTGCCATCACACAGCCCTGCCTTACACCTCTGAATGTGGATATAGTTTTGGATAATTTCCCTTTTGGGTCTACACAAACATTTGCCCATGTTTTGTCATATAAATTACTAATAATGTTAATTAACTGACAGTTGATTCCCCCAGAGGATATTTCTATTGACTATATCGAAAGCAGCCTTGTAAGCAACATACAAAACATATCATTTTTGTTTTCTTAACGGCATGTATTTCTCTCTAAGGTGGTACAGAATATGACAGTTATCTGATGTAGTGAACCCTGTTCTAAATACTGCCTGTGGGATATTTAGGCCTCCTGTGAGCTCAATTTCTATTCTTAATATCTCCAGAATTATTTTTGAAAATATCCTTAGACTAATGTCAAGCAAACGTCTAGGTCTGTACAGCAATGGATCCATGGCATTTCTTTTCTTATGAATTGGGACTATAATTGCCTCTTTCCATGATGATGGATATATATATTCCTTGATACATTTATCAAACAGAATAGTAAATATATCTGACCACAGCACTGTATTAGCCAGGAAAACGTCTGCTAGGATTTGAGCAAGTCCAGAAGCCTTATTTAGTTTTAATGATTTGATAAACATATATACCTCCTGTTTGGAAATACTGGGCTGGATATTCAAAAGGGTTGCGCAATGCGCAATAGGGTTGCGCCAGCGCAAGTCCGAAAATGTGCCATTCTGCGATATTCAGCAGGAGGCAGTTGGCCACTGAAAACTGGCTGAGCAACAGTGCAATGATAATGAAGGCATGCACAACCGAAGGGAGTGGAACCATGCATAAAGTGCACAGTGTGATGTTCAAAGACTTGCGCAATGTGCAACAGTGGAGCAGGTGGAAGTTGCGCCATAGCGGAAATGAGCCAAAATAAAAAGGAGCAAGGAAGAGGTGCAAGAACGCTACAGGGAAGCCACATGAGGCAGTGAGAGAGACAGAGAAAGAGGGAGAAAGAGGGCAGGCCAGGGAAACAAAAACACGGAATAGGGGCAAGGGAAGGTGTGTCACAGAGTACAGAGGCCAGTAGGTGTACCCCGTGCAGTGGAGGTAGCAGTCAGGACAGCGGGGAGAACAAAGCAACAACAGCTGGGGGGGGGAACACAAGTCAGGGACATGGACAGTGCCACCTTCCACATGGAAGATGTAATGAGGGGGGTGAGAAGGCATGCTGCAGGGGGACGTGGCCATGGAAGGGCCCGTCGGGAGTATGCCCCCAACAGGCAGTACCGAGCCTGCACCAGCTTTGAGCTGTACACAGATGTCGAGATTGTGGGCCGGTACCACCTGAACAGGGCAATACTGAGGTGGCTCTGTGAGCTGCGCAGTGATGTGATGCAGGCACCCACACTATGGAGTCATGCTCTGTCAGTGGAGCCAAAGGTAACAGCCTTCATGTGCTTGCTCACCACGGGTACCTTCCAGAGACCAACAGGGGACACTACAGGCATAACACAGTCGGCCACATCACGCATCCTCACCCAATTCCTCAGCGCACTGCTGCCACATGCTGCGGAGTACATCCATTTCCCCAGCACCACAGCAGAGCGCACAGCAAACATACAGGAGTTCCACAGGATAGCATGTATGCCTGGCATGCTAGGGGTGATAGACTGCACCCATGTGGCCATTCGCAAGCCACCTGGCCCCAATGGGGCTGCCTACATGAATCGGAAGGGATATGCCAGTGTCAACTGCCAGGTGGTGCGTGATGCCAGTGGGTGCATCATCAATGTTTGTGCCATGCACCCTGGGGAAGCACATGATTCCTTCATCTGGTACCAGTCAGCACTATGCCATCAATTCAAGAGTGGGGACATCCCCACAGGTCATCTAGTGGGTAAGTATGCATGTAGAACTGAAAAATCATGGGCAAGGGGGGGTAAGCCAGAGGTGCCATGGGTGTGGCACACAGGGTTTGGGGCAGTCTGAGCCTGAACAAGACACTAACCTCCACTATCTCCACACAGGTGACAGTGGATACCCACTCCATCCCTGGCTGCTCACACCCTACCGGCGGCCCACAACCCCATCGCAGCAACACTTCAATGAGGCACATGCCACCACATGCAACATCATTGAGTGGGTGTTTGGGGTGCTGAAGGCGCATTTCCATTGCCTGGACACCTCTGGCGGTGCCCTACAGTATAGCCCCTCAAAGGCCTGTGGGATATTCCTGGCCTGTTGTATCCTGCACAACTTGGCCAAAGACTGTGGGATAGCCGTACCAGTCGAAGAGGGGGACAGCGATGGGGACGATGGGGATGGGCAGCACCCGCTAGGCCGACGGAACCCCCAACTGATCCAGCTGGCCCAGCTGCACCGGGACACCATCACAGAGGAGCACTTCAGCCAACATAGGTAAGTCATGGGGCCAAGTGCAACCACCAGTGGCTAGGGCACAACCCACATACACACATGGAAACACACCAGGGGTGCATGCTGGCAAGGGATGTGGCAGGGCACAGAAGCACACACATACAACCAGGGAGGGGTGAACAGTAACACACCACATGGATGGACACACACACATGCACACACAATAGGCACAAAGTGCACAGGAGTCAGGTGCAAAACAGAGCCAGAACACAAACACTAGCAACACACATGTCCACAGGCCACCACGTCCACTGACTGTCTATGTGCGTGTGTCAGATGCTGGGCACCATCGCACTTTGGTGTACAGCTCAATGCAGGCATCATCATGCACACGTACCTGTGGAAAGCAGTCGGGAGGGTGTGCAGGTGGACCGTGTGTCTGCGTGTAGGGCTGGACATCCACTGGTGCACTGCCCACCAAAACACACAATGCACACAGGGCAGCACCAGACAGTGCCCGCACTGGGAGACAGGTCAGTCTTGCGGCACAGTGCCATGTCCACCTCGGATGCATGGGTGGCCCTGCCGAGACCCAGCAGCACTGGCAGGCTGACCACAAGCCTCATGGGGTGGCACCGATGGTACACCAGGGGTTCCACTGCATGAACGCGACTGTGCCCGCACAGGGGTCTACAGCACACCGAACATACCTGCAGCAGGAGTGCTCGGGATGCCCACAGCTGAACCCAGCGTCGACAGGGTGGGTGTCGCACGACACCAGGAATGGGGAGTGGATAGCAAACTGTGCAGTGTGAGTGACACATGGGCACCTGACTGTGTGCCCGTTGTGGCCATGACAGTGACCAATGCCTGTGTTTGCCTGTCAATGGCAGCGGTCACATCCTCCTGCAAATGGTCAATCCGTGACAGGATCCTATCAGTGTCCCTGCTGTGTCGCTCCTTGACCCGCTCCAGAGCCACAGACAGTGCCTCCACGGACATTGCAAGCCGCATCTGCTGCTGTACTGATGCCTGCAGTAGGCAGGTGTGCTCATCAAAGAGGTCGTCTGCCACCTCAGCAACCTGTTCCTCAGGGTATGGAAGGGCCTGATGTTCAGCACCCCTTGAGGGTGGGCGCTGCTCACCAGGACCAGGTATGGGCAAGTCCACAGGCGGTGCACAGACGCCACCGCTGAACCCTGAACCCCCAGTCCCGATGGGTGACTGCTGCCCCTCCACCTGCTGTGCCCAAGGGATTGGTTGTTCCGCTGCTGTGGCCGCAACAGTGCCACTGACCTGACCAGCCACCGGTGCTGCCAGGCACAGCCTGGGACTGTGCTGACATGCTGGCACACACGTCGAAACCAGCCAGGTCCATGGGCGTGAACTGGCCTGCTGTGTGTCCATTCCATGACACACACATGTCCCTGCCCATAATGGTCATTGCATCATTAATGGTGCAGGTCTGTGCCACAACTACAGCCACAGCGTGCTGGCATCCTTGGACGCCAGACCACTGAGACACAGAAAGGGCCTCCCCCACACCTGTCTCAATGACATGTGTTGGCAGCCAGGCGGACCCACTGTTGCAATGCTCACCGGCTACCTGCAGAGGTGGATGGTCCCTCCCACAACTCCAGATGACTGTTCGCAGTGGACAGGCCCTCCACCGCTGACCCCTGCAGATGTGCAGGATCTGTAACAGAAAGTAAGGACACATTAGTGCATGTGATATACCCTCCCTCCCCCCCAACAGACCATGACGTACCATGCAGTGATGGGCTACCACCTGTCTGGAAGCCACCTCCTGGAATGCCCTCAATGGCACTGTGCTGCATGCTTGCAGCGAGCCTGTCCTCTGCCGGAGTCAGCTGCACCACCTCTGGCTGGCCCCTGCCTGTTGCAGCACATGCTGCTGCCCTGATGGCAGCCACCTTCTCCTTCACCCTCCTCCTGTTGGTACCCATCTTCTTCTTACACTCCTGCACAGAGCGCTGGTGGCTGCCATGCAGATTGACGGCACATGCCACCCCCTCCCATGCAGCAGCACAGGCCTGAGGGGTACCCCACCGTCCACTGAGCAGTGGCTCCTGATCGATGTAGGCCTCGAAGAGTGCCTCCGTCTCGGCCTTGGTGAAATTGGGCCTCCTCTTCCACCCACCATCGTTGTCCTCCTCACCCAGTCCTCGCTTGGTCATTATTCAGCCTGTATGGGTGACAGTGGTTACCTGTGACTGTGCAGTACAAAGCAAGACCCTGATACCACAGTCCAGAACACCACACAGCATGCAACTCACCAATAAACTGCAGTAACCGAATAAGGCCACTGCAGAACAGTGTCGCAATTTTATAGCGCAACCCATGCAAATTAGGTGTGGAGCAACTTTAATGAGATGCAAATCGCGCTGCTGCACCATTGCATGGCTGAGCGGATGATTTGCATATGACAGCTGAATATCCCGCTTTTGCGCTTTGCGCAATTGTGTTGAACGTGCTGAGCCAATGGCTCAGTTCTGTGGCCTGCATAGTACACCACACTGCACATGCCCAGGTAGCCTACGCAGGCATCTGCCACACTGATGAACTGCTGTGCGCGGTAGGCACTTCAGGGCACGGCCACCATTGTGCCAGTGGCGCTATGGCGAGGGTCACTACATGGCGCTGTGGCACAACTGCGCAATAGTTTACAGTGGCGACGGCACACAGGCAACCAATCATGCTAGATGCATTGACGTCCAATGGCACTGTGCGTGGCCTTGTGCCAGAGACCCATGACCCTGTGCCCGACCTTTGCCCCCTTGGTGCTATACGTCTGGCATGGCTGCACCTCTATCACACTGTTTGGTGACAGCGTAATAGGGAATGGCGGCGCTGTACTGACAGTGCAATAGGGAATGGCGGCGATGTACTGCGCAGCACTTCCATGTGGGGTTGCTGAGCTGCAGAGCGCCATATTGCCTATTATAGCATTAGAGATGGCACACAGGAGAGCCCCTCAGTGGAGTGCCCTTGAGCTGGCCAACCTTGTGGCCATTGTGGAGCCACACTGTGGCCCACTGTTTGGTGAGGTGCCACTGGACAGGGCCAGGACCCATGTCTGGTAAGAGGTGGCCACTAACCTGGAGGCGGCCACTGGCCACAGGAGAACGGCTGAACAGTGCAGGCACCCGTATGGGGACCTTAGATGGAGGGAGCCAGAGCTACTTGCACATCTGCGGTCGCATGCCAGGAGGTGCATGGTGCCTCGTCCAGGTGGGTGATACGTCTACACACTTGTATGGTCCATATGGGTAACACTGTCTTATGTGTCCAGCACATAGGGAAGGGATAGTCTAGGGTTGGCTGTGGCGGTGTTTACAGGGTATGGGATGGGTGGGTCTGGCTGGGTGGATGGGCACACACATTGGGGCAGGGAGAATATGCTTTGGGTTTGTACTGATGTGTTTCTCCCCTTTTGTCTCCCACAGGCGTGGCCGAGCGGAGGAGGATTTTGGAGTGGCAGCAGAGGGCAGAGGGCAGAGGACGCTGCACGGGGGCATGTCAGGGACCAACCCCAACGCCATCAACATCCTGATGAGGGTGAGTGCCATGACACCATGATTGCTATTGCATGCTGTGTGACAGGGTGGGAAGCAGGGCATGGCCACCATCCATGGACACCACTGCCCTGCACGTGACATGTGACAGTCAGCACTGTCCAGTGGCACTGCATGTCTGGGAGTGCGTCAATGGTGGTCCATGCATGCACTGGGCACATGGCTGTGGCACTGCCTGCCCACCACATAGCCACATTACTGTACGGCCTTGGTTGTGCTGTGCTGGACATGGGCGGCGGGTGTGTGCAGTGGTACACATGGCTGTTGCTGCCTGGTTGGGCATGTCTTGTGGACACAGTCACTGTGGGTGGGTGCACATCATCACAGGAGTGTGGCACATGGCTGTATGCCATGCATAATGGGTGGGCTGCAGGGGGTTGGACAGTCACACCCATTGACTCTGATTCCTTGTCCTAGGTGTGCGGATACTCCTGCGAATTCATCAGTCCATCCAGGATCTTCTTCGGGTGGTGCAAGAGTCCCTCACCATCCTCAGGGATCTTCAGCAGCATGGGTTGAGGAAGAGAAGGCAACCCAGGCAACAGCCCCAGGCAGCAGAGGACCAGGCTGGCTGCTAGTGACTGCAGACAACCTCCCCCCTTTGACCAACCCTCACACCCCGCCTTCCCTCTCCCATATGTTCACCCCTGCCCCTTACCCACCCCCCACCTTGTTCCTGTCCCTCCACCCCATGTTTGTACATAGTTGTAAATAGTTGTTGTTGTTGTTATATTTTTGAATACAGATATTTTGATACGAATACTGTGGTGGTCTCTGATTTGCAGCTGGCTAAAGGTGCTCAGTTGCAGTGGTGTCCGTGGCATCTGGGGTGGTTCAGTCATGGGTATGTGTGTGTGTGTGTGTGTGTGGGGAAGTGTCTCTGGTGTGGGAGTGGCTATCAGTCGGTATCTGTGGTGTGTGTGTTGTTCTCTGTGCATTGCATTACTGTGTGCAGTGGTCCATGGTGCCTGCTCTGTGTCCATTGTGCCCCTGGCAACCCATCCTTGGCCTGTGCAGCTGACACCCTTGCATGTCTGTGGCCTGTGAGGTCTGCTGCCTTGTCAGTGGTGGCTGTCCCTGCAGGTCGTCCACTGTGACCGTCACAATGCTGGGTTGCCTCCTGTCAATGGTGTGGTGCATGTTTACCTCGGGTGACACTGTGGCCTCCGTAGTTGCTATCCCGCCTCCATTCTGTGGCTTGTGTGTGTTGCAGGGGCTGTGCACCACTGTCTGTGACTTGTGCTCCAGGCATATACTAGTGGCATACAGGGCCACAGTTCATGCACAGGGTGGGTGTCACCCCTGTGCCATGGAGGACTGCAGGCTGTGTGTGCTCAGTTTACATGGGCCCACACTGGGGGCTTGGTTGCCACACTACTGCGTCCCTGTGTTAGTGTCCCCGTGGGTATGGGTGTGTGTTTGCCCCTGCACTGTGTTGCATCCGGTGTACTGCATGCTTTCACGCACCACTGTGGGTGTCTGTGCTGGCTGCTGTGGCTTGTGGTGGGTCGGGCTGTGACACTTGTCTACTGTGCAGGGTGCTGCATCAGTGGTGGTGGTGTCAGGGGCACACCCTTTCCCGTGTGGGGTACCTCTTGTGTCGACACATGTTTGGTCTCTCAGATGTGCCTCAGGGGAATTGTGCGTGTTGGCACTGTGTCTGCCATTGTTGCATTGCTGTGTGCTGCCACCCACTGCTGGGTGCTCGTGGTGGGTCTGGCTTGTATGGTTCTGTGGTACACGAGGTTGCAGTGTGGCAGTGGGGGTGGTGGTGTGCATGGGGATTCCCACAGTGGTGGTCACTGCTCATGGGGGGGTGTCTTGGGGTCATGGTGCAGGGTGTGCTGTGCACAGGGGGGGCTGCTGTGCCATGGGGTGGTCCGCCCTCCTTGTGTGGCAGTCTCAGCTTGCCGGTGGGTGTGATGGGGCACCATGGCCCAGCTGTGCTTTGTTTGCTTGTCCCCATGGGCCGGTGGATATTCCAGCCCTCCACCAGTTGTGCTGTGCTTGGGGTGTGGTGGTGCATTGTCATTTCTGCATTGTGTTCCTGTGCCCATCTGTGGCATGGGTGGTGGGCCCCTACCTACCTCCCTGGTTGTGCAGTTACATTGCTCTGCTGCTGGGGAGCTCCCTACTTGCACTATGGTGCCTCTGGGCTGCTCAGCTGGGCAGTCCTTGTTGCGCCGTAGCGCATCGTATCTGCTCAGCTTCCCCTTCCTAGTTGCGCTATGGCACAAATTGTGTGATATTCAGACGTTGGCTGTTGGCGCAGTTTGGCTTGCTCCTTTTTTGAATATTGCGTCTATTGCGCATGGGCGCATGGACTTGTGCTTGCTCCTGCTATTGCGCAGTTTTTGGGCACAGTTTGAATATCCAGCCCACTGTACCTACAGGAATTCCCCTCATTTTAATATAAGGTACACTTTCAATCGCCAAGTCCTCTGTAAACATCTGTGTGAAAAACCTTATCCAGTCATCTTCCAAAATATGTGTATCTGTAGTCATCTTATAATTGTTCGTGTCTTTCACCACGAGGGCCCAACATTCTTTTGAGTCCCTGAGCCTAATTACTTTCATCATTTTTATCCATTTTGTATGATGGTATTGCAATTTTTTAGTTTTTAAGAGGGCTCTGTACTTCATTCTCTCGTGCTTTAAAGTGAGAAAATCCTGCATATACTTAGATCTTCTCGTCTTTCTAATTGGTACCATTAGTAGAGCTTTTCGTTCTTTTCAGTCTTTATCAAACCATGTATCTCTCTCTTTGACTACGTAATTAGTAATCTGCAGTTTATACAAACTATTCTTTATTTGCTCAAAGATAGTAAGTAGATAGATATTCATTAATCTGCTCACTTGACTTTAATATAAGATTACCTAGAACATCAGTACTGAAATTCTTTCCAATAACTTGTCGCTTTATTCTGTATTTGAGCATTCCATTTTAGCCTCTTGTTACACCTTATCTCAGTAATATTTATTTCACCAAAATTCTCATTATCCTGAGTATCTCTGAGAGTTACTAGTCCCTGTAACAAAATAGGAAGATGATCACTCTCAGGTCTTGAGGAAATTTCTAACATTTCCCACTGTTGCAGGTCCCCTGATCATAAAGTTAAGTCAGGGAGTGTAGCACCATTAGCGTTAATATATGTGCATTTTCCCTGAAGATCTACCGGAAGTCTTCCAAAGGATATAAATGATAAACTTTTAATAATTTAATAAGTTTTGAACCTGATTTATTTATCTTCAAGTCCATTGTATTCCTACCATAATCACATTTTAGATGTATATGTCCAAAGAAGGAATTCTCAAGTAATCTGTTGTAGCCACCTATCCTGGCATTTAAATCTCCTATTACTAATATATCCAATGTGGTGAACTTATGGTGAAGGCCTGAGAGAGTTCTCTCAAATCCCTCCCAAATATCATCATGACAATACTTAGAACTTGCTGGAGGGATATAAACATTTACCAAGACAAAACTTTTTCTTGGAACTTAATTAAGGAGACAATATAATTCTTGCCTGCAACAATTTTCTGATGTCCCTCAAAGATCCCTACTCGGGTATATGTCATTATACCTCCAGACGGTCTACCATATTAATTGTCCCTTGTTGCTGTGGTGTATAAGACACCAAAATCATTGAATGTGATACTCTCTTCATCTTCATGCCAGGTTTCTTGGCAGCAAATAATGTCTCCCTTCCTTATAAACTCCTGCCATCCACTATCTGGAAATTCATTTTTAATACCTGCAATGTTCCATGAAATTACTTGAATATATTGTTTTTTTTATCTTTTGGTTTTACTCACTTCCAGATTTTCTGTTGTAAACTTAGTCTCATTAAATCAGAAATGATTTACTTTCCCTGAACTCATAGTCCTGTAACAGCCACTCAACTGATTAGGAGTTTCAGTTTCCCCGTTGTTCTTAGGCTGGATAAAGATCTCATTTGGATCAATCAAGGTAAAGCCCATGAAGCTCAACATCTCGCTTTTCTGAAGTAATTTTTGTGCTATAATCTCATTTTTTACTAATATATCTATCTGGGATGTGTGGCCAGTTCTGCTGACATACTTGACACCTTGATATCCCAGTTTTACCTCTACAACATTGCTGAACAAGTTACAAATTGATCCCCTTAACTTATAATTATTTTCAATAGTCATCTTCGGCATACCATACAATGACAATGTCACTGGAGCTTCAATAGTTTCACAGTTCTCGTACTCCACATTAGACTCGTCTCCATTGGGAAAAGTCACATTTACTCCTTTTGCTCTCAGTATCCTTCCGTTATAACACACATAATTGGCTACTTTGTGGGAATTAAAAAAAAAAAAAGATTTCAAAAGTATTAATTCACTCATCTTGACTTTTTTTGACCTCAATGATGTCATAATCATAAATATCCAAAGCAACGGTAAAAAAATTCCTTAATAACATGTTGTTTAAGGTCTGCTTCAGGAATTTGAGGTCAGTCCATACCAGCAGTCATTCTTATAAGGGGGTACTGGCAATGCTTATTGTTTATTTGCTTGTAATTGTGATTATTACTACCATCTTCTCCAGTGTTAACAGCACTTACTAAATCATCAGTAGATATTTCTACTACAGGTGTCTCCCTGGGATCCGATTTATTTGGGATTACCACCTCCACAGTTTCCTGAGTCTCTCCAATGCACTCTTTATTAAATAGTGCAATTTGTTGTTCAAGTTTCCATAAATTATCTCCTAGTTAGGAGTTTCTGGGGAGAAAAGCTCTTAAATCACAACAGTCAGTACTTTTTTGTAAATGTGGGCAAATGTTCACCTTCATGTGCTTAGCCTTCCTATTTACCTGAGTTACTTGTTCTTGTGGGAACTGGTTAATTTTTTGCTCTTTTTTTCCCTTTTTTCCTTTTCACTTGCTTAATCTCTACTTTATTAACATTCGTGTTCTTTTTCGTCTTTCTATGCTTCTTTTCCCCTTCTATAATGTCTGGGGACTTTGGAATTCTAACCTCTGAAAAATCAGGTCTCTGAGGACCTAGATCAGTAAAAGAGTTTTTCTAAAGGACTTGAGTCAGTTGCTTACTTGGGAACACCTCATCCAATTTCCCCAGAACTGCCACCAGTTTAGCATCAGTGACTGCTATTTCATATTGAGTGTTTTCAATCTCATTCTTCAATACTATTAGTTGTTCCAAAAGCAACAAATTTGCTGTATATTGATGGCTGAACAGAACGACTAAATCTTCACTCAGACAATACGGCACATATTGTGGTTTTTGACTTTTACAATTCTGATTGGTTCCATAATCTGCTACAGATTCCTTTGGCAGTATACTTGATGTTTTCTCCTCATTTACTCTGCTAGTCTCAATCTTTTTTTTACAGTTTCTTTCATGACTGTAATTGTTCTTTGTAAATCCGCTGTCACATTTCTAAATTCTGTTTCTGGGATTAGCAGATATTATCTTTGGTTATCTAGAGTTCCTAAGGTATCTATTTTTTCATACTCTCCCTTAAAAGTTATTTGTTGGTAATTGCTTTCAGACAAGATCAAACCCTTAGAGGCTGTAAGTTGTACCTCTTCCTGCTCCATGTGACCCAAGTAACCCATAGAGGTCTCTTTATACTCAACTGAGTTATATGATGTATTAAGTGATATATTGGAAATCTCATCACTGCTACTATAGACTAACCTGGGTTAATATAATTCCAAAAAGGGATTTAAAATTGTATTTAAACATGGCAATAAATGCAAGACAAAATAACTGTAATTCATTGGTCTAGACAGAACATGTGATACTGAAACAGTAGGGATTAATTCCCTAGTAATGCCTGCTGTTGCAGTGCCTTTGGAATCCACCTTCAAATCACCACGAGGCATGGTGAAATCAAGTCTTGGGAGCATGCTTAGTGAAGAGTTGGACTTGGGGCGGAGAGAGACAGAGAGATATACACACTGGGACACTCAGTCCCTGTCTCGCTCATGGCGGCAAGTGAAACTCTGTCAAAGTGCTCTCTGTGCTGTTTCCCTATCCTCTGTCTCTTGTTTGCCATCTCTGCATTGTTCCCAGGTTAGTTCCCACCCACTGATTCAATGCAACTCGGAGAAAGGAGCAACACCAGTATCGTGTGTCTCTCAGGTAGCCGCATTGCCTTCCTCCATTCCCCGGCTTAGTTCCATCCCACCCACCCACCTGACAGACGTCGCAGAATTGGGCAGTCAGCGTCCCTACCAGCAGTGTCCCCATTGCCTGCTGTTAAGCCTAAAGATAGATCTACACCTGAAATGCAGGGTTCTGGCTTTTGCTGCATAAATCTGTAACCAATTACAGTGCAAAGTAGCCTTTCATGTAGTATACTGAAACTGGCGTTATTGGAGTCTTTCTCATATGCATATCTACCCAGAATGCAGCATCATGAATCACTGAATGCACTGTCAACGAACTGTATGCCAGTAGAAATATTGATTTGAAGAACTAGTCACACACTTATTTTCCCTCACAATGTTAAAATATGCGGTACAAAACAAAACCTGCTCACTGTTAGAAGTCATGATATAAATAAATGTACACTGTGCTTCATGCACGTGCACAGCTACTGAAGTAGCGCTTCTGAAATGGCAGTTTAAAACAAGAATGTAATTTTCTCTTCATTTTAATATGTACCACAGTTCGAGGCAAACATTCAGAAGCATTACTTACCTTGCACCTTAGCCATGTTACAAGTGCATTAAGCCAATCAAAAGGAGGCTTCTACAAGGGAATTAATGCATGGTTGTGTGGTTGGGGCACTGGGCCTTTGGCCTCCTGCTCCATCCCCCAACCATGCATTAATTCCCTAGTGGAAGCCTCCTTTCTCGTGGCTTAATGCTTACTTAATCACTATTGCAGGACATGAATTACCAACACTCAATTTGGGTGTTGATGTCTTTTCCCCATCAGATAAATTATATAGTATTGCTACAAGCTCAGAGGCTGAGGGCTCCATAGGTAAAAAGTACCATGTCTTCCACACACACAAGTGTGTACAAGGAGGCAGAGGAGGGGTCATTAAGGAAAGTGGAAAAAAAGATAGGGCCCAGTTTGAAACCCTGGGCTACTCCAAAATGGAATGTTGAAGCCTTGCTAAGATCAACAAAGAGCACAGGGGTGAACAGCCCCTCACCCATCCTATTCAGAATGGAGCCAGCGTACCACAGTAGTAAGAAAGAGGAATGTCTCAGTACTCATGGAGTCAATAATCCAGGCAGAAAGGAGTTTAAAATATTTATTCCATCACCACGGAGGTCTGGACTAGCACCCAGATGCCCCAGCACTTCAACCCAACAGGATCTTCCTCAGGGTGCGGGTCTAGTGAGTAACAGACAGTGCATCACATTTAAAGTCTTCATTTAAAGTGATACACACTTAAAACAGTGAAATCACAACCCAAACATGAAACCTTTTCAAACAACCAATGAATAAAAAACAGTAAATAAATTTGATGAAAAAAAAACAAAAAAACACGAAGAATAAAATACATAGGCAGGGACAAATTAATACATAAATGGAACAACACAAGTGTATTAACCTATCCTTAATAATTTTTCCCTGCACATGAATAACCTATATGGGATACAGCAATTGGAAGTAAGGATGGGGAAAAGTTAAAGGGGTTTAATATAAAAGGAGATTAACGAAAAGAGAGAGGGAATGGAGGGGAAGAAAAGGAGCTTGGTGCAGAGTGTGACCTTAATGATTAAAAATAAGAGAGTATAAAGCACCAGGAGAAAAATAAAATAAATCTTTTATTGTACAAAAGCAGACAGGTGGACAGCAGGGAAGGGAGGGTTGGTGGGGTGGGGAGGCTGTTGTAGGGAGGAGGGGTGAAGAGGTGGGAAGGGGGTTGTTCGGGAATTTTTTTTAAAACCAGACTGAAATGGGAAGAAAAAGGACATTTTAATAAAGAAAGTAGGGCGTGCATGAGTTTTTCCTGCTTTCTGGTCAGTGCGGGGAGAAGTGGGATTGATCAGCTGTTTTCCAGGGAAAGAGTGTCCACCACCTTTGTGGAGAGGGAGAACTATTACATGCTTCCAAGCCCAGAAACTTTACCAAAATGAAAGTTGAGATTGTAGAAAGAGGAGCTGGTGGAGGATTCGGGCTTCCAGATCATCAACTGCTACCCTTGCAGAGGTTGAGTGACTGCAGTGCTGTTACAGTAGCAACAGGAGAGATGGAGGTGAACGAAAATGGGGGAAAAGGAGAGGAGAACGTCCAGGGGGGGAGGAAGGAGGTCTGTTGGAGGAGTGGAAGAAGAGCTGAAGGAAGTTGGGGAGAGGGAGCAGTAGGAGGGAACAAAAGGCAATGATTGAAAGAGGCAATGACCAGAGTGGTGTCAAAAATTGGAGAGTTCACTAGTTTGAGGACCAGGGGGGTTAACAGAGGGGGGTGGGGACAGAGGGACAACATTTAGTGAAACACCTTACAATATTTCTCCTTTCAGTATTTTTAGGAATAAAATTTAAAGCTTCATATGCCAAATAAATGAGCTTGACAATTAACTCCTTTATGATCTGTTAGTTCCTCGCTAGATCTGACAGAGACGTAACTCTGGTTCAGAGTCGATAGGTCAGTGGTGCCCAAAGGAAAACAAGCACTGGTCACTGCCATCAGTGTTTGCTTTACGTTTTTACAGTGCAAACATGATGTGAACAAAGGTGAGAGAGATTCAATGACAAGTGCTTAGGTGGCCCTGAATTAGTGAGTCACACCCAGTGGCAGATAGAATCAGGGATAGAGCTGCACTTGACAGCAGAAGCTCCTAGGGAGCCCCCATGTTGTCATGCATGGTGGCAGATGTTGGAGTTAGGAAAAGAGTCTCACCCAGTGGCAGAGGCTCAGACTGGGGCTCTTGTTCCTTGGGAGCTCCACAGAACTACGTCCTATGGCAGACGTTGGGGTTGGGAGTTTTATTAGCAATCTGAAATGGTTGGTGATACATTGTCTACAAAGTGCTTTATAAAACCTGTGCTGTACTGCATGAAGTAGGATCCCTGTTTTATAACTAATACTTGCCCACTCTGTACCTGTAACCCAGAACCAGCATTGGCATCAGCCATTAAGGGAAACACTTGCCCAGCCTCTCAGCTGGAGGAAGGGTATAGCCATGGAGATCCCAGTCATTGAGAAGGAGGAGGGACCGGAATACATACCTTTCTGTGCAAGGTTACCAGCCTTTTTTTAGAGCTGAGCCCCCTGCCCTCCTTTAACCTTTTGATGCCAGTATTAAAACAAGCAATCATCGAAGTAACTTATTTGTTATATAGTCCCAGAGTAATGGAGTATTGATCAACCATAGTGAAATGCTGCACTTTCCTGTCTTGTGGAGTTGCTATTTTTATTCCTTATTATTAGAATCATTCTACATTTCATGGACCCTTTATTGTGCAAAAACATGTGTTTTCTGTACTTCTAAAAGACGCATATTTTAACCACTATTAAAACATGGAATTTGTTGGGTTTATTCTTTAGTATCAATTTTCCTGCCAACAAACAGCAGCTCTTACAGTATGTTACTGCATGAGTTGGAAGAGAACCCTCATCAGACCCTGCTAGGAGAAAAAAAAAGTTTATCTAGCGTTACCTGAAACTGGCATGAAAGTTGCGCTTTGCTTCGCTATGAACACAACTGTTTACCCAACCCAGACTTGCATATTGCTTCCTTGTGAAAAGGTATGTTTCACTGTGCCTTCTAAGAGCAAACAAAAAATGGCTTTCTTTTTAGTTTCTATGACAATAACAATCCAGCAGCAACCACACTGCACTCACGCTCAACCCAAGGCTGGTTTAATAGTTAAGCTGTAAGGGCTGGGATGCATGTCTGAGTAGTCATGTGCTCCACAAAAGCCAAGCACTTGATGACTGTGAAAAGCTAGGTAGTGTCTTGGAAGGTAACAGCATTGTAAGGTGGTGGTTCCAGGAATTAATGAGCCCTTCGAGGGCCAGAAACATAATGCAGCTGGCATGTTCAAAACCAAAAAAAAAACAAAAATGGGTCACTCCTGAGCTGCTGTGCTATAGTAAACAATAGAAACAAAAAATACGCAAAGGTAAGAAACCTGCAAAGTAAAATACAATCTCAAAAAGGGATTGCACTTTACTCTTGTGTGTTTCCTGTCTCTGCACGCTAGTGCTGGTGTGTTTTGTTTGCTGCTCCCCGTTTACAAGAAGAAACCTTTCAGAGGCTGGAAACCTGTCATGGCAGGTATTTATGAGAAGAAGCCCTTAGGGGCTGAAGACCCACCACATTGGGTATTTGTACAAAGAAGATTTCTGGGGAGACTGGAGTTCTGCTGCAGTAGGCACTAAAGAAAGAAAGCTCTTCCGGGGGGTGATGACCTATTGAAGTGGGCATTTGCACAAACAAGCCCTTCAGGGGATGGAGACCTGCTACAGCAGGCACTAAAGAAAAGCCCTTCAGGGGCTGGAGACATGCCCTGGTAGGCAGTAAAAAAAAAAAACAAACAAGCCCACTGCGGGTGGGAGACCCACTGTGGCAGGCACAAAAGGAAACAAGCCCTTCAGGGTCTGGAGATGCGCCGTGATGGGCAATAAAGAAAACAAGCCCATCAGGGGCTGACGATCCACCATGGCATGCAGTAAAACAAAAGTCCTTTGGGGGATGGATGCCCAGCCCAGTGGAAGCTAAAGAAATGAAGTCCATCGGGGTCTGGAGACCTACTGTGATGGGCAGTTGCAAAAACAAGCCATTTGGTGGCTGGAAAATCTGCTGGAGCATGTATTTGCAAAACAAGTCTTTTGGCACTGGAGACCCATTGTGCCAGGCATTCCTTGGCCTGCATTTGATGCAGTTCTGGGGGGGGGCATATAGAGAGCTGAACAGTGACACCATTGGCGCATAGAAAACAAATCAGTGAAATGACTAGATTCAGGTGTGGAGTACCCCTTTGAGAAGTGTGCATGCAAATGTAAACCTGCATCATCCAACTAGTCCAGTACCATTGGCTGTTGGCATCGTTGGATCACAGCCTGACATATCCCAAGAATACCCTTTTTGACACAAACAAGCTACCAATATGTTTGATTGCATTCTGCAGGCAAACATAAAAAAAGATGAAAATGTAAGACATGGCCAAACCTACAGATCTTCATTGGGGCTATCTCTTTCAGCAGGTCACACCTATGAAACTTAGCCATCAGTTGCTAGGATCCCACAGAAGACTTTTTCTGTAGCAGTCTACTAGGGGCCACTCATAGTGACATCAGCGTGCCGACGTCACATACTATATAAAAGCACTGGTGGCCCTGCTCCCTCTTCAGTTCTTTCCCACCATCGCCTGACTCACACGGTCTCCTGCAGAAGTCTCATCATTCAGTTGACCGCCATTTTGCACTCTATTTTCTATTTTATTTTATGTCTAGAACAATTGAGGCATACCCAATTAACGTGCACTTGATCTCTTTAATGATTAGGTGCAGACAATAAACTGAGACAGATGAACAACAGCTTTATTTTAGGGGCTAGGACACAAAATTGGGGAAAAAAGTGAGGGTTAGCAGATGAGGACGTCTTTGTTTAAATGGCTCGTCTTCCAGTGCCCAATGTAGACACAGCCTGGTAAAACACAGCCTCTCTTCAATGCCCTGCTAGTTAGGAGAACAAGGATAGCTAGCACACTGGTGGTGCAGGGTCCATGGTGCTGCTGTGGTTTGGCCAGCCCAGTCTAAAATCTCCACTGGCAAACATCTGCCCCTCATGTACAGAACAAAGCCACCATGAATCTTGATGGATTTGAAAATGTATTGGTATGAATAGCAGATTCACATAGATGGATTGGATAGATGGCAAGGATTAAAGCAGCTTAAGGCTAGTACGCCAAATGCCCCTGGCTCTTCGCTCATGTGAGCTTCAGCAGGATTGGTGTTGCAGCCAAATTCACACGCTACCCTGGGCTGTAACTGAAAATGCCCATCCAAGCAGAACTTGCATAGGCAGCTGGCTCCCACACTACAGTACGCAATACAGGGTAACACTTTCCCCTCTTCTGCACTGAAGGCATTACCATCACCCCACTAGCACCAGTGCTTTACCAATTAAACCCTTTAAGGAAGCTTCCAAAATATTTCTGGGGTCCCAGCCATGGAATTGGGGTAGGCCCATTGTCAATGCACAGGGTCAGCCAGTGATGGTTCTTTTTTTAATAATTAACAATGCCCAAAGAACAACAAATCCCCACACCCAAAGGCCCTGCAGTTACGAATGACTGACACCCAAACCTCAGAGTAAGGTACAGTATTTATAAACCCTTGGCTGGCTGTCCAGATCTAGCCAATGAGTTCCCAACTATTAGTGCACTTCCCCAGCTGCAGGGGCAAGCCCTGATCTTACTGGAAGTTCTATTGCTTTAGGATTTCCCTTGCTATGCAGGGTTCTGCTGTCACAGCTAGTGGCTTTCTTTTTTAGGCGGTGAGTCAGTCAGTCTCTCCTCAATCACTCCCTTTCACCCTCTCTCTCTCTTTCTCTCGTTTTCTCACTGTGCTTCTGTAATGGTGATGCAGCTTGGCGGTTCAGCTACCCTCCAGATCAATTGGGCCATTAAGATCCCTTCCCCACCACCCTCCACATCTAGGGATGCAGTCTCGCAGGGTGGAGACAGCCCGATACTGGGCTATGGTACCCACTAAGCAGATCCTACAGTAGCTTGGGCAGTTGTTTGGATCCCTCTCAGCAGCGTCTGATGTTCAGTGTCATGGGTATGCTTGGCCAGCACGAGAATGCTCCCTTTTGTATAAAGAGGGAATCTATTTGCAGTCACTTGATTCGTCACTGGCAGACACGCAGTCTGTCACAGCATAGGTCTTGGCAGCAGTCAGCAGGTCTGCTCTCCTCAGGAGTTCAGACAGAACTAGCTGGGGCTTTAATCATCTGCTGTTTATGGAGGAAACAACAAAGAGGTCTGTCATATGGCAAGTGATTGACAGCCGGAAAGGTGCTGATTAGTTAAGTCTCTCTGCAGTCCATGATCCTCTGTGGCTCCCTGAGTTGGTAAAAGTTCCTGACTGGGTGGTATGTCACCCTCCGACCCCATCATCAGGCAAGATGAATCAAAGGATGGTAAATATGGCTGCCAAGCTACAGTCCAAAAGGCAGTTTCCACAAAAGTCCTGATTCACACAAAGCACAAACTCCAAACAGAATTCTGTAACATGAACCAGTCCTGAAAAGGTGCAGCCTCATGTCCAGTTTAGTCAGCATACAGATCGGGCGATTCCCAGTCCAGTCACTGACACAGCAGTAATGGCTCCTTTGGCGGTGGCAAACCCTTTGATGCATGAGTAGCAAGGAAGTCTTAAAGGCATAGTAACTCATAGAGGATTACACAAGTATCGGCCAAGCCAAGTCCTTTGTATAGATAGCCTTGGACTCACAATTGTAAAACTTTGATCTTCTTTGAGGATATCTCCCTCCATTAAGCCACATCATTGAACTGTAAGGTGTCTGCATTAGGACCACTTGGAAACTTTTTCAGGTTGAGGCTGTCCACGCTGACACACCTTGTCAGCACCTATGTAACATGGACATCCCCAGCATGCCTCAGTTCTTTCTTCTGCCGTCAACCGCTCATTGGTCCACCACTGCTGAAGAACACCATTGAACGTTTGCAAGTATTTACTGATGCTTCCACTTTCTGTTGTTTTTTGTTTGCTCCCCTGTCCCGGTCAGCCCTTTTTCATGTCAGTCCTCTCAGCCCCATCACCCCCGCTTTCCCAAGGACCTACCTCTCCGGTAGTCCCCCATGACCTGCCTTCTGTGGCAGGGTGGTAGGAAGTCCCTCAGCCCACCAGGACCAGATCCAGACTTCTGGGAAGAGCCTGAGTCACCAGATGCAGGGCCTGCGGAGGCTGGCAGTCATCTCGCATGACTGGGGGTTTTCCTGTTCATCTCATGTGGGTGACGTGACATGCAATGATGTCATGGCACATGCATGTCAATGTCTGCTGCATCTCCCAAACCTTGCCAGCTCAAGCTGCCTCTTCCCTTGCTTCTTCTAGGGGACAGTTGAGCACCGGGCTCTTTCCCACCATTCCCACAGGGAGGAGGAAAGCAGTCCAGCAGCAGCTCGATTTCCCCCCCCCCCCGGGCTGGCCCTCCGATTCCTTGGGCTCACTTCTGAACCTGGGCCATCTGTGTCACAAGTGGTAGCATTACTGCTGTGCCAGCAGGCTGGCTTCTAGGTTTATTTTAATATTATCTTTTATGACATCCCTGAAAGACAAGGAACCATTGTTCCAAAATTGCCACTGTGGTGACATGAAGATATATAAAGATAACCACTCTGTTTGTATTTGTTTTCTCAAAACAGACCACGACATTAGAGCCTGAACAGTTTTCCAGGGATTTAACCAGGCAAACAGGAGGCGTCACAAGAAGGAGGCATTATAAAATTATTTGTTGCTACAAGAAATGGGGAAACAGGCAAAGGCAGCTGCACCATCGTCAACTGTTTCTGTTCCTGGTTTGCCATTGGCCTGTTGATCTCTGTGGTAGATGGCGGCCATTGCTGAATCATCGAAAAAAAACGTTAAATCCTTGAAACTGGCAGATAAACACCGCCATTCTGACAGACAAGTGCAGAAAAGAAAAAGGCACTTCTACAGACCGCTCCCATTCACTAGCTATGATAGGGTAAGTCTACGAATAAAGAGAGGTCCCAGGCTCTTATTTTGAGTCCTGCTGCCCCTCCCCCCGTATCTCAGACACCAAGGGCGGGAACCAGAATTGGCCCATCTTCCCCAGCTGGGGATTTGCAGAATTTTCTGCCATTGGGCACTGTCATGTTGACAGTTCCACCATCAATGAACCCTTCAGGCTCCATCGATATGCAGACATAGTACCAATGTCGGAACTGAGTCAGCACTTGCTGCCGCCATTGATGCCTGTTCTGTTGGTGCGGCCAGCTGTCTCATCATCAACATTTCTGTTGGCATTCCAGTTTTTGGTCCCTGCACTGTGCCGGGTCCCGAACAGCCACCATTGATGGGACACCCGTCGGCACCTCCTCATTTGTCTCCCCATCCTGACAACCCTCAGCCAATGATGGGCGATGTCGAGGACAAATTGAAATACAATCAAGAATACATGGAGGTGGAGGAGGCCATTGGTGAGGCAGAAGATGTTATAGGCGTGGTTTGCTCAAGTTCCACTCTTTCCTGTTGCTTTGAGGAGAGTGTGACAAATGCATCTAGATCTCCCCTGAGGATGCTTCTTTTCAAGCATTTCTTAAACATGGTCAGGCTAAACTGGAGTTGCAAGCTGAAGAGGAAGATCCTTCCAAGAAAAATCTTTGAGTTCTTGGAAGTGTTGGCCTCTCCTACAGTCATTGATTCCTCCTGTGCATTTGGCCCTAGAGGATGCTACTTTGGCAGTCTGGCATGGGCCTGCTAAATGGCCTGCATTTCCAAACAAGATGGCTAAACAATATCCAGCTGCGTCTGCCAAGCTATTTTACTCTTGGCAGCCTGAAACAGACTGTAGTAATTATGGATGCACATGATATGTCTACGGCCCGAAGCATTTGCTTTCCTCCTGATAAGGAGTCGAGACGATGACGCCCGGCTGGTGGCGCTTGAGGCTGAGGTGCTGGATTACACCTGGTGCCACACCGAGACCCGGGTTTGGGAAACGAGCTGGGGTCGACAGGGGAGAGATCGAGTGTCCGAAGGACTGCCTCTCCCAGGAGGGATGGTTATGCTCGCCATGGAGCCGACTCTCTGCGGTGGCTGGGTTTGCCGACGAGCAGCATGGCACATGCCAGGGGGAGGGTGGAGCTACGGCACTACATTGCCGTGCTAGCTGAGCTCTGAGGGGTTGGGAACAAAAGCAAGAGAAATGCCTCCTATGTGCCGGTGAGATGACGGTGGCCCCGGTGGACCCTCCCACATCCCAGATACCGGCCCAGACGTGCCCATGTACTCCCTCCGGAGGACCCAACGACGTACAGGTAGGCCCCTCACACTTAGGAGTAGCTGCTGAGGGAGGAGCGGAATCAGTCCCGGAGATGGTACTGGGGGTTGGGTCTGCCTGTGGTCAATTGAGGGAGGGAGTCCGGGAGATGCGGAGGGTTCAGGTTGGGGGTAGGGTTGAGATCCATGTGGGCACTCCTGAAGGATGCCCGGGGTGTAGGAAGAATAAATAAAGTTAAAAAAAAAAGACGTATTGATGTTATGGGGAAGAGGACTTTTACTTGTGCTTCCCTGAGCTTAAGAATTGCAAATTATCAGGCATTTATGATTAAGTCTCAGAACTGCCTATGAAAGACAATGCATACCCTGGCACAAAAGCTGCCAGCTGAAGAAAAACATACGAAATGTTGATACAAGTCCAGACAGGTATCATAGCAATGGACCTGAATACGGTAAATACTAAATTAAATGTACAGAACCCTATTGTTCCATTGTTATTTGGATGTAATGTATGCTTTTGATGCGAACCCTGTTATAACTTGTTTTTTCCTGAAATAAAGCCGAGTTACAAAAACCAAAAGCCAGGATAAAATACTGGCTCAGCCAACTATAGCTAATGGCCAAGAAGCAGGTAAGCACCTGCTCAGATCGGCCTATGGTGCCACAGATGCTGCAGCCAGGGCTGCTGCCTGTGGGATTTTCCTCCCCCGCCTCTTTTGGCCAAGGGTGGCTGGATTTTCTTCTGATGTTCAGCAGTCTGTGATGAATAATTCGCTCCTTTCAGTGGGAAACAATTGTTTGGCACTGATGTCAAAAATACTTTAGGGAATTACAGACTTCTCAAATGACTCTTAGACCCCTTCATAATTTGAACCTGAAACTCTGGGGAAGGGGTTGCGGTTCTTTTTGGTGGTCCAGTGCCCATCTGGGCCATGGTTACTCCAGAGGACCCCGTTGCAGTGCCCAGATACCTCAGCCTTCTGCTTACCAAGTCACAAACTTGCCCCCAGGTACCCATGCTAGACTTAAAAAGGGCAGATCATTTTTTGCACCCCCGCTGCCCCCAAAGCCTTCTGATTTCCCTTCCTCTGGTTTCCTATGTTCTGATGGGAGACCATATCTCCCTCTTTCTACCAAAGTGGAGGGAGATCACTACAGATGCTTGCGTACTAGAAGTGGTTCAGCATGGACATGCCCTACAGCTTCTTGCTGTTGCCCCAGTTATCTCCCCCATTGCCAAACCATTATCCTCCAGGACATCTGTCGCTACTGTCTCTACTGATCAACGTTTGTTGAATATTTTACTGCTCTAACTTTCCAGTTGCTGCTGGCCTGTCTGATCCCCATTTTGCACCTCCATGATGTGCCTGCTACCCTTATCCCCAAGGTGCTGTTGTCCAACTTTGCTGTTTACCGCCTGCCTCGTTTGTGCTGTGCTGTTGTCTTCCTCCCACTTGCTTTGTTTAGCCCTTGTTGTTAATGCATTGACCTTGCTCTGGATTTTGCTGTTATTGTACCTACTCTTGTTGTTGCCTGTTATGCCTGAATGTATCTCTGTAATCTCCTGGGTTGCACCTGAAAATAGGCACTTGGTTGTCTAGTGTGCTTACCTGGTAAACAAAAGCAAATAAATAAATAATCTTACCCTTCTGCTGGAGGAGGTTCAAACCCTCCTCTACAAAAGGGCTGTGGAACCTGTCCCAGTTTCAGAGATAAATCAAGGCTCTTACTCCCAGTATTTTCTGGTTCTGAAATAGACCAGGACTTAAGGCCTGTACCAGACCTTTGGGGCCTAAATCTTTTCACAAAATACAAGAAGTTCAGAATGATCTCCCTGCAATCCCTGCTTCCTCTTCTATTAAAAGAGGATCGAATGGTTGCCCTGGATATGAGGGATGCATACCTTCATGTAAAGATCCGAAAGTCTCATGGACAAAATCTGCATTTCATGCTTCAGGATTTTTCACTACCAGTTTTGTAGCCTGCCCTTTGGTTTGTGTTCTGCACCATAAGTAGCAAACCAAAGTATTTGCCGTGGTGGCCACAGTGGCTGCAGCCCTCAGCAGGGAGAGTCTGTACGTCTTCCCTAACATAAACGATTCGCTCTTAAAGGCTCCATCACGGGAAGGCAGCATATACACACTGTTTTTGACCAGGCAATTGTTTGACCAACTATAAATACTGGTCAATGAGTCAAAGTCAATGTTTACCCCTTGCTGGAGGCTCCTGTACATAGGAGATGTTCTGGACATGAGTCTTGGTCAGGCCTTTCTGCCCTCTGACCGTGCCATAGCACTAGTAGCTGAGGCACAGCTGGTTTCCTTCAGCTAGAATGTGTCGGCCAGATGTCTGCTATGACTGATCAGCGTGATGGTGGCTGCCATCTTGATTCTCCCGCTGGCTTGCCTCCACGTGAGAATCCCTCAGTGGTTCTGCAGAATGCAATGTGGTCAGCACTCGGACAAGCTGCAGTATCTAATATCAGCCATTCCTCATCTCCACCATTCTCTGCTCTGATGGTTGGACCACTCCAACCTAGAAATTGGGTCCCCATTCTCGAGGCCCTTCCACCTGCTGGTCATGACCACAGATGCCTCAGGGTCAGGCTGGGGTGCTCATCTGGGACCCTTCAGAAACAAGGGCTCATGTGGCCCTCTGGATACAGTGCTTCACAAAAATACTCTGGAGATGAGGTCTATTCTCCGTGGCCTACAGGCCTTCGCTACCCTCCTGTGAGGGAATCAGCTGTTGATTCGCACAGACAATATGTCGGTGATGTACTACATCAATCGACAGGCAGGGGCCATTCATATACTCTGTGCAGAGAGGCCCTGAGAGTTTGGCACTGGCCGGTAGTACGCAACATAGTTCTGTCAGCAGTATTCCTCCCAGGTATCCTGAAAGCACTCAATGGCGGATCACCTCATTTGATCCTGGGCACTCTGCCATGATTGGGAACTCTCAGACTCTGTCAAGGCTAACCTCTTGGAAAAACAGAATCTTTTGGACATAAATCTTTTTATGTCTCCATATAACGCAAAACTGCTGCATTTCTGCTCACTCGCTCCAGAGCCTGAGTTCTTTGGTGAGTTGCATTGTCCCTCTCTTGGAAAGGGACATTTCTGTATGCTTTTCTGCCATTCACGCTCATGTAGAAGATTCTGGTCAAGTTTCAGGCTGACCATGCCACCCTGATTCTGGTGGTTCCTCAGTGGGCCAGACAAATTTGGTTTCCACTTCAACAACTGGCAGCGGAGCCTCCTGTCCTGCTCCCCAAGGAGCAGGACTTTAGATGCAGGAGCAGGATGCTCTGATGCACCCAGATCTTCAATCCCTGCACCTACCTGCATGACTTCTGAGAACATAGAATTTCTCCTGCAGTGGATGATGTTAGCCTGGTGGCTAGAAAGCTATTTACCAGGTACACTTATTCCCAAAAATGGAAATATTTTACTGTGTGGTATACTCAGCATGCCCTAGATTCCTTTACGTGTCAAGTTCCTAAAGTGCTGCACTACCTATGGTCCCCTAAGGACTCAGGACTTGGGTATTCCTCTATAAAGGTCTGCATTGCCACTGTGTCAGCCTTTCATGCCCTGACAGGGGGCAAGACTGTGGCCTAGCAGGAGGCTTCCCATAGATTTCTAAGGGGTATCCTCCTTCTTCACCCCCCACCTTCTGGTCTGAGATCTGGTTCCAATGTGGGACTTCATTTTGGTCCCAGAGACCCTCGGTGCACCTTCAGTGTGCTGCTACTTAAAACTATGCTTCTTCCCTTGGAAGACACTGTTTCTAGTGGTGATGACGTCTGCTAGATGCATCTTTGAGTTGCAGGCTCTTTTTGCAGAGCCTCCATTTATTATTATTTTTTGTAAGGATAGGGTTCCCTTACGTACCAGTCCTCATTTTCTTCTGATGGTTTTGTCTGAAATAACACTAAATCATACTACAGACCTTCCAGTTTACGTTTCATTTCCCACTGATAGTGGAGAACATCATTTACATATGCTGGACATCCGCAGGATGCTACGTTGGAACCTGGACCATACAAAGGATTTTAGAAAATCCTCTCAGCTGTTTGTTGCTTTTGCCCTCTGACTGGTTGGCACACTGATTACTAAACAGAGCTTGTACAAATCGGCTTGCCAATTGTATTACGTTTTGTTATCAGAAGGCCTCCAGGTTGCACCATGAGATGAGCAGCTTGTTCAGTGTGCCTTCCTGGTGAAACATTTCAATAAATAAATAAATTAAGCAGCTTCCTGGTCCTGTCTATGCTCATTCCACCTGTGGCGTGGCGATCTCAGTGGCTTGTTTTCAAAATGTGTCCGCTGCTGACATCTGTGCTACTGCCACTTGGAGTACTGTTCATACATTCACTAGACACCGCAGTCTGGACATCATCTGTCATAGACATGCTGGCTTCGACCTCAGTGTTCTGCGAGGCCTTCTTACTTAGGATCATTAGATCCTGCTGTCCTCCCTCTGTCCTCGGTACTGCTTGGGAATCATTCCATGATGTGGCTCAATGGAGGGAGATATCCTCGAAGAAGATCGAATAGTTACCTACCATACCAGTAGATCTGTGAGAAAACCCCCTCCACTGAGCCACAGCTCTCCCTCCAACCTGCTCTTCTTGTCAGGTGATGATTGACTGTGCTGCCTGCTCTCACACACTCTTTTTCCTTTGATGCCTCCTATGGCATCTGTACTAAGGTTTCCATATCCTCACCCGTGTGCCTGGTGTGATCCTGGTAGCTTCGGTCCCTGTCGGTCCGATAATCCTTCGAGCTGGTCTCCAGCGGGGAACTGAGGCATGCTGGGGATGACCACTTTATATAGATGCTGAAGAGACATGTCAGCTTAGGCAGCCCCAACCTGCTAAAACTTTCTGAGTGGTCCTGACACCATCTGCTTACAGTTCTGTGATGTGGCTCAATGGAAGAGAACATCTACTCTTACAGTAGGTAACTATGCTTCTCCAATGTACCTCCTCCTGAGGTTACACCTTTCCAGCCCTACCTAGAAGTGCTGCCTCTTGGAAACTGCACTGTTAGTACCGTGGCACTTAGCTTTTGCATCCCCTGGGAGGGAGGGTCTGGGATAAGCTCTGCAGCAGGTTCTATAGCTGGACACTCACTCATACAATGACTGGTGCCAAATGTCATGTACCAGTAGTTTCCCAGTTTACCTTGTATTGTTGTGGCATCCCTGAGCACCTCCAAGTCTGTTTGCTGCATTGCACAGTTACAAATCAGTACACAGACCTTTAGATGTAATCACTCATTAGATGTTAATGCTGTCAGCATTGATGTTGTTCAGAGTACCTTCTCTCCATTTCTGAAGCAAAATTATGAATGTTGGACTTTGGGAAATCATAGCTGTACTACTTTACCATTCGGCTGTTATGGGCTACAACTTACAGCTTCAATGACAAATGTCAGAAGTCTGTTGCAGGACTAGGGGAAGACACTCAATGAATGCCTTTCTACCTCCGATGTCAAAAAGGGGACTGCAACATTTTCACATGAGAGATTAGAAAATGGTTAAGGCAGATCTCATAGCAACATAGAACTTGACAGCAGATAAGGACCGCCTGGTCCACCTAGTCTGCCAATTTCCCTACCTATTATATCTCTTTTCAGGGTTCTGGGTACTCTCCAATTACCACATGCACCACACAGTTCCTGTAAATCTGCACACATGCATCCCATAGGCAGGCTTGAAATAGGAACCATTCTCCAACTTGGAGTACAGTTTCATGGCACTAATAGAATCCAGTACCACTCTTCCTGTGTCACACTTCCTCTGCCCCCCAACAAGGAAGTTACTATTTTCTTTCACTCTCATCCTGGCAGCTTACCAGGCAGCCATGCCTTGAAAATGATCCATCGACTGTCTAGTCCTTGGCAGGGGAGCAGGTCTCATTCTCAACCCTCTTGGACCCCATGTCCATGTCTCATGACACTCTACTGGAAGGGAGATGTACTGGCAGATGGATATCTTTGAGTGGGATTCCTTACTGGGGATGGCCTCCCACATTGCCTTGGAAGTGCTTTGCCCCATACTTCATGTCTGGCAGCACACAACCTTGTGCCAGCCCACTCAGAGTGATATGGACTGCAAGTATGAGGTACTCCTGGGTGGACTCTCCAGCTTCTCAGAGCATCTGTCTCCAGAGGGGTTAGTGCAGATGTGTTTTGCAAGGCCAAGGTGCAGTGCAAGTCAGATAAGCTCCAGGACAAGGATTCCAAGAAGGACCTCCTTGGTTGAAACGTTTATGTGTTTGTGTCCCTGGGTATTTGCCAGATCAGTTATGCGACTTTCATGGCCAGGTTTGGTCATGAATTCTTCTAGAGGCTCTCTGACTGGTTGAAACTAAATGCTAGCTACAGTTGACCCAGGACTTGGCCGATGAGTTGGTGCAAGTGGTGGTAGCAGTGGCATCTCTCTGTCAGAGTGCCTGGCTCTTGATTTTGTGCAGGAAATCCAGCACTGGATAGTGGAACTTCTCTTTACTGGGATGGACCTCATTGGTCCAGGGATTATATCACATACTGTTGTAACCCCCAGGTGGTACTATCCCAAGGGCTACTACCCCTGCCTGCTTGGCTACTGACAGGTTGAGGGGCCTAGGTTCTATGGCGGGTGCCTCCACCTAGAGGTCAGGGTTTGTAGTGGTTAGACTAGCTTGGTCACAGCCCTCTGGGACACTGAGACCCCCCCTTTATTCCCTCTAGTGGCTCACACAGTACACAGGAGTTATAGCCCCAATACCCCATGTATACACACTGTTCACTCATAAGGTACCACTTACCCTCGAGACTGATTCTGCAGCACGTCTCTGAATACCCCCTGTAAAATAAGGTTAAACAACATACACAGTGAAATACAATACTGTTTCCATAAGTACCAACACCACAGACAGTATATAGTATAACAACAACAAATCTGATTTATTTAGGGGACAGTAACACGGGAGGGGGAAATCAGGTTAATTGGTGGCATTAAATCACAGTACTGTGCACACATACAGGGTCTGAAAAGTCACACTCTGGGTACCTAGGTTGGGGGGGACTAGCCAGGTCCATTGCCCGGGGTTGGCCGGCAGGTGCAGATGGATAGGGCCCTGTAGAAGAAAATATATGCACTACACCCAATTGTAATCCGGAGCCGGATGGCTCGGTCCATGAAACAGTGAAACAAGAATTAGATGACACACTTGTGATTGAAAACAGACTGCAGGGGAATACCCTGATTTGTGCTCACAATACCCAAGCTGAGGACTGGATAGTGGATGTTCTTCTGGATTGCCAGACCAACAGGGCATGGAGACAGGGTCCTTGTGACTGGACCCCAATGCAGTTGATAGCAAACGGTTTTAGTCCGAGACAAGCTGTGGTTTGCTTCCAGCTTTAACACACAGCACACAACATGGGGGATTGGAAATAGCGATTCCCCACAAGCACTACGCACATTCATATGTAAAAGGAAAGTACTATACCAGTCAGGCTGCTCCTCGATCCCGATCGCAATTACTGCAAAATACCTGGGAGTACACACAGCAGCTTCAGTTCCTGACAGACCAAATGCGATTCAACAATTTCTCCAGTCTTCTACAGGGTGAACCTGGTTTCCATGCTTCAGACTTCCTTCTGTCTCCTTACAACTCGGATTCAGTCCGAATTGGCCCTTGCAACGGCTGCAAGCTGAACCTCAGGGCCTCACACGTGCTTCCCGCACAAAACTATACACCGCAGAAGCACAGAGCTCCTTCTCTCTTCACTGTCACAACTGATCTGACTTTCCAGTAACAGAGCAGGGCATTTCCTTTGAGTTCCTCACCATTCTGTTGGCTGGTTCGGCTGTCACTCACAATAAGACTCCCTCTGTTGGTAAAAAAGGCACCAAGGTCAAAACTACATTTCCCAGAGTCACTGCCCATACAATCCCTTGTGGCTGGCTCAAAATTGAGAGTCCAAGTTCCGATTCGTCCACAGGCTCCATTTTAGGGTCTCTCTATCATCCTGATTGGTCCAAGTCAGCTATTCAGGACCAAAATGAAAGAGCGACACTGAAACAGTTCACGCTGAAATGAAGACAGTTAGATAAACTACATTTTCTCAGTCACTCTAAATGATTTCTGACAAACGGTTATATCTTTCAACAAGGCTCCCTCTGCACATGTAGCGATGGCAGAGACGGAGTGAATTGACAGCAGCTCAAGTGAGATTCGAGCATTAAATACACAGTCCCCCCCATACAAACTAATTAAGCCTGCAAGCAGACAGCTCTTAAAGAGACAGTACGTGGAGGCTCAAATAGCACTCACTTGGAACCACATTTAAACAGCTCAGACGCCGAACACCGCCCAGACTTGGAGCATTCAGGCAAGCTCCTGGAAGACTTTTGGCAACCCCCATTTGCAGGGGGGTTACACTGTATACTGACAACATTGCACTGAACTCGACGATGTTAGCCACCCAGTCCAAACAGCAGCCCAAGCAAGACCACAAGATTCTTCTCATGGCCAGCTGTAGCAGCCCCCTCGACAGCAACAGATGCAGCAGTTCCAGCAATATTGCCAAGACAAGCTTTCCACCAAGGTGGTGGGGGTGGGCAAGTCCAGCGTAATAGTGATGGTGGTGCCACCAGAGGTTAGTCCTCCGGAGTCACTTCCAAGGGTAAGAAGTGATGGATTGGGGGGGGGGCTCCATTCCTCTGCCATCCCAAACCCTGCTGCAGTTTAAAGTTGTGGTCCAACTGGCCCATTTCCTGCCACAGTGGTCTGCTGTTACCTCAAACAAGTTGGTTCTGGAAATAGTGGGCTCAAGATGTCTCTAGAATTCAAGACTTTCTCCCCGGGTCAGCTGCTTACAATATGATGAATACAAACTTGTGGCATTGCATAAAGAATCCTTAATTTCAGCTGGAGCTCTGGGAAGGTGGGCCCTTATATTTAGTCAGTAGGACACCAAGTGTGCCTCTAGGTTCAATCATTTTAACTTACACAATGCATGGAAGGACCTGGAAGATTCAAACAGTGGTGTTGAGGTCACAGCAGATAACTAATGTCCTTATTCTTGGTCTTCATTGTTTTAGCTACAAACGGTATGCAACTGGATATTCAGTGTCAAACTTGGCAGCAATGGCTAGGATCAGTATATCATATTTTGCCTTTTCAATCAGAAGTCTTTCTGAATGTGTCATGGACTTGTAGTAAAGGAGAAGATGGTACACTTCCATTGTAAGTGGTAGACCCTCCAGTCACACCTCCTTCCACTTATACTTCCGTGAGTTTTTACTGTTGAGAAAATTTAAAAACATTATGATAGATGTCATTTTGGCCAATATCTATATATTACGTGCAGCTTTCTTCCCTTTTGTTCTTCACTATCTGGTTAATCTGCATGGAAACTGGTTCCCTTTCCCCTAGAGTTCATCTACTTCTGCTGCTTAATCTTTTGCTTGATCTTCTGTGACAACACAGTTTACTGCTTGCCGGAGAAATGATTGATATCACAAACGATGGCTTGTGACTTCAGCAACAGATTATACAGCGGAAGTGGAAGAACTGTAGGGGACAAGACTCCAGTTTCCATATAAATGAGCCTGGAGAGGAAGAATAAAATAAGTAGAATACAGAAAATCTTTCAAATATTTATTTTTTATGTGGCACCCAGGTTAGCCCAGTAACAGAAACAGGCCATTTTCAAGCATAGGTGCCAGAACGGGATGGGGGCACTATGGCCATAGCCCTACCACTTTCATAGGTGGCCCTATCAGTTTTTGCAATGATGTTAATTTATTACTAGGGGAGAATTTACCTCCTATATCCTTAGCCCTACCTCTTTTCAGACCGTTCTGGAATGAGTGTTTTCAAGAGCAACAGAAATAATATGTTTTTCCAAAACTTTTCTAAAATTGATACATTCATTTTACCCCATCCTGGTTTATTTTTAGAAGTAGGGCTACAGGGGATTGAACCAGGGGAGTAAAGAGAAACCATATCCACCTGCATGCAAAGCCAATTCTGGTAAAACTGAGACACAGCGCTGGTGCTGGCCTAACTTTGGCACCACATCCCCACCTTAAAGAGCACCTTTCTCACAATTTTCAGTAAGCGATTTGAACAAACAGGAGGCTCCCTTACCTGAATGGAAGTTCCTCCATTGCATTTTTGAAACATATGTTTAGTCCCCTAAGGAAGGGAAGGGATTGTATTTTGCCCCCGAGGGGCTAGCCACTTGATCCGTTCCACTTCCTCATCTCTGACACTGCCCCCATGCTCCAACATTTTGTGATGTAATTATGACCAGCGTGGGGCAATGCCCACGCAAGTCTACGAAGCGTCATTTTAAAAGCTATTTTCCTGAGTCTATTCTGACTTTTGGTACAAATCAAAGCCAGTATTCAAGTAACAAGGGCCTTGTTATTTGAATACTGGCTTTGATTTGTACCAAAAGTTGGAATAGAATCGGGAAAATAGCTTTTAAAATGATGCTCCATTCCATGCTAATAAAAAATCCCAGACCCACAAATTGCAATCACAATAGGCGAAAAGTCTTTCAATAGGCTGGCCTAGGATTTTCTGTTTGCTACCCTTTCTAAATTTGGCTTTTAGGCATACATTTCTTACTAGGCTGCATGGTCTTTACAGTTTCCCGACCGCTCGAATCAAAGTCTACGGTACGGTATCTGATCCTGTTATTATTAGCAGAGGAACCAGACAGGTTTGCCCCCTTTCACCCATTTTGTTTGCCCTGAGTATTGAACCCTTACTAGCAGTGGTCAGGGGGCACCAGCACATGGACGGGGATAATGGTAGGAGGGGGAAGAGAACCAAATTTCCCTTTACGCTGATGATACCATGCTGTATTTGCAATCCAGTTCACACCTTCCCCTTGTTGCAATAAGTTCCAGTGGCAGAGCTAGAGGGGAGCTGGGGGGGTGGTCACCCCTCCTGGCTGCCCCAGTGTGAGTAGTGGTGCCCCACCATGATCTTTAGTCACTGTTTAGTGCCCATTGTGGAGCCCACAATTGACTAAATGCCCCCCCAGCTCCCAAACCTGCCTCCTTACAGATAAGTTCTGTAAGACTATAACTCAGTCTCAGATTTCAGAATCAATGAAAGTAAAACTGAAGTAGTTCTCCTTACTGGGATGCAGACCCTGGAGCTACATAACCCGATTCCATACAAAGGGGTCAGCATACAGATTCGTTATCTCTGCATTTACATTCTGGTCCGTCTACATGTGCTATACCAAACTAATTGCAGCAAATTAATTACTGAAGTCAACACTGACCAGAATCACTGGGAACTGCTGCACTTGTCTTTATTTTGGGGAAATGGAAACCATTTGAATGAACGTGTTACCATGATTCCTACTCCTTTTCCAATCCTTGCGGCTGAAGGTTCTTGGTGCTGACTGGAAAGAAATGAACAAAGCCTTACATCATTTCCTCTGGGGTAACAAGAAAGCTCATATTAAATGGCATGACATGCAGAGACCAAAACTGGAAGGCAGGGCAGGCCTCCCAAACTTAACACTATATTATCAGATGGTGCAACTCCTACCTTGGATAGAGCATGAAAAGGACATAAATTATGGAGTATGGACGGGTATGGAATTAGGTAGTAATACTGGATCTCCCTCCTAGATATTTTTGATACTCCTTTACAAAAAAATCACACCACATGCAGCCTTCAATCCTTGGCTCAAACAACTCTATACCAGTTGGGGAATGATCTGCATGGAACTCGGTCTCACCCACTCACTTACTCGTTACACTCTGATAGCCCATTGCTTAGAGTTTCTCCCTCCTAGAACAGATGCAACTTTTAGGCACTGGAAGAGGCTGGGTTTAAGCCAATTTTCTAATTTTCTGTGGAACGAAACTTATACAGCTTTTGCTCAACTGCAAAGGGAATTCCATTTAAGAGATTCAGATTCTTTTCACTACTTGCAAGTCACTTCCTTTCTCCAAGAAGGGAACAGACTACAAGACCTTCAACTGGACTTTCATTCATAAATAGAGATAACCAAAAAGGGCAGGGGATGATACTTTCCAGAATAAATACATCTCTAACATGATACAAGGCTATTTCTTTGGGGGGGGGGCTTCCCCACCCTTTGTTCATGCTGCTGAGAAACAGAAATGGGTTGCACTCTCATCCCCCCCCAAGAGTGTAACACAATCTGGTATGGAGTATTCCATACCTCAACCTCTAATAACTGGCGAGAATTTCATTGGAAAGTGGTATCTTGATATTTCATTACCCCATCCCACACAAAATATTATACTAGAGACCATAATGACAAATGCTGGAGAGGGTGTGGGGGAGGTGAGCACCCCGTTTCACATTTTCTGGGATTGCCCTACCCTCCAACCTTTCTGGCAGGAGCTGAGTCCCAAACTGGGAAAAATCACAAGCACTACTGCCCCTCTGGATTTCAAAGCACTGCTTTTGGGTCTATGGCCCCTGAACGCCACTTAGATTGTCAGAAGGCCTTTTTGGGTATCTTATTAGTGGCAGCTTGTAAAGCCATTACAAAGTGGTTGCTAACCCAGATATGCTCTACCTTGTAGGAGTGGGTGGGGTTGATCAAAAACATTTTCAGAATGGAGAAGTTAACAGCCAGTTTGTGGCTTCAATCGGAAAAGTGTCTGGGAATCTGGCTGCCCTTCATGCACCTGATTGAAGAGATGAAGGGCAGGTCAGTACTGTCCCAAAAAGAAAGTCAGTGTGTGTTCTGTGCTGTGAAGGGTACTGCATCAACCTACTTTGCTAAATCAGTAGGAGAGGAGAGAGAGAGAGAGCTTAATTGGGGGTGTGGCTTAGACCATATAAAAGCAGGTGACTCCAATTACAACTTCCTGTTGCTAGCCTGTAAAGCAGAAAGCAGCTAACTGAAAGAAGGTACAATTTTCTTACTAATTTAACACTTATATCTCAGCAGGAATCAGTTTCTGTTGAGATTAAGCAGACAGATACTTTATTAGAAGTAGAAGGGGTCTTATTTAGGGTTAAAAAAAGAAAGAAAGTCAGTGAGTGTTCTGTGCTGTGAAGGGTACTGTATCAACTCATTTTGCTAAATCAGTAGGGGGAGAGAGAGAGAGAGAGAGAGAAAGAGAGAGAGACAGACCTTAATTGGGGGTGTGGCTTATGCCATATAAAAGCAGGTGACTCCAATTACAACTTCCTGTTGTTAGCCTTTTTTCTTACTAATTGCCCTCCATCCTACCCACCCTAAGCCAGTTCTACCTTTATAGCCACTGAATCTGACTGACAACAGGAACTTCCTGTTTGGCAGTAGGAAGGGAAGGATCGTAGAGAAACATTAGTTTTGTCAACCCTAAAGGAAAAAAGTAGCTCGCTCCCCCCCCTCCAGTTGCTGGTGGTCTGACACTGAGCAAGGAAGAAGGAGGCTACTGAAGAATATAGGAAGTTGCTGTCCCAGAACAGGAAGGGTGAGAGTTGTAAGGAGAGGAGAGAGTAAGCATACAGAGAAACAGGAGAGGGGACACAAAATAAGACATGATAGAAGTGGTGCAGTGCAATGGCTGTGGGGTGGCAGTGTTCCAGGAGACATTCTGAAGGCTGCGATGCTGCCATTTGCAGGCACCTCTCTGGTCTGAGGGAGGAGGTTGCCCATCTCCAGGCTGACCTGGCTAGGATTCAGGAACCTCCTCCCCACCAGGGACCACCAGGCCAATGCCACTACCTCAGAGGTTGCCAAGAAAGAGGAGAGGCTGGACCAGGGTGGGCTCAGGGAGGGAGAGGGTGGTGGAACAGAGTTGCATCCCTTCAGCTGTACCTCTCCACAATTCATACACTCTTCTAGTGGATAGTGGTTTCTCTATGGAGGCACCTGCAGTGGAGATCAAGGAGGATGCTGGGAACCTTCACAAAGGAGACTCACAGGAGTGTGGCATGGGACTACACAGGGGAAGGAAACAACTCCTGGTGGGGGACTCAATCATTAGGGGGGCAGAAGTGGGGGAGGAAGGGGGAGAGGGAGGTAAGGTGTCTGCCTGGCGCCACGGCTTGGAGGGACAGGAAGCGAATCCTCAGGATCATGGGAGCAGCTGCACAAGGGAGGGAGCTGGATGTCATTGTCCACCTAAGGACAAATGACCTGGCTAGGAATGAGATTAGAGCAGTGCAAGAGGAGTTTGTAGAGTTGGGGAGGGGCCTTAGACAAGTAGTGCATACGGTAACCTTCTCGGATGTGCTGCCTGTCTATGGCAAGGGTAATGCTAGGGTACTCCTCACCAGGGAATTCAATGAATGGTTGAAAAAGCTGGTGTGGAGCTCAGGGTTTTGGCTTCATTGGGGACTGTGGAGCTCTGGAGGGATGCAGACCATACTGGCACGATGGTCTGCATCTGTCCGGGGAGGGAACCAGGATCCTAGGCGAGGTTTAAATGCTTCATTGGCAAGCATTTAAACTAGCCACAGGGGAGGCACTGAAAAGGACCAGGAAATCCCAGCCTTCCTGACAAAACATGGTAATTAGTGAGGTAAACACCAAGGTAGAGAAGTCATTAGGAGCAGGACAGAGGTAAATGTAAAAAGGCAATAAGGGCAGGGATAGGGCTAAAAGGGGTAAGGCCATGAAAAAGTGGAGGGTGATGAGTATCAATGCCCATAGTCTGTGTAACAAGCTCCCTGAACTAGTGGCCTTGATGGAAGAGGGTTGCCTGGATATTGTGGCAATCACAGAAACATGGTACACAGAGAACCATGACTGGGATGTCAACATACCAGGATACACAATCTACAGGAGGAACAAGGAGCATAAAAGAAGAGGAGGAGTAGCTCTCTATGTAAAGGAAGGGATCAAAGCAACAGAACCAAAGAGTAAACAAGGAGCAGATGAGGCACTCTGGGTCACCCTGGAGACAGGAAATGGCACCACAATCTGCATGAGGGTTGTATACAGACCCCCATCTCAGGGGGAGGGAATGGTCAAGGAAATGATAGAAGGCATCCTTAGAATGACAGAAAAAGGGGAGATATTGTTGATGGGGGATCTGAATATGCCAGATGTTAACTGGAGCACCTTTGCTGCAGGCACACCCAAAAGCAGGGTCATTCTTGATGCCCAACAAGGGCATGCCTCAGACAGCTAGTATTGGAACCCACTCAGGAGGGAGCAGTCTTAGACCTGATGCTATCAAATGGGGACAGAGAAAGAATCTCAGATTTAGAAGTGGGTAGCCATCTGGGAACAAGCGACCACCAAACAGTGTGGTTCATGATAAACACAGCCATACAATCAAGCCATACAAAAGCAAGAGTATTGGACTTTAGGAGGGCTGACTTTGGGAAAATGAGAGCGTGCCTCAGAAAAGCACTAGCAAACAGGCAAGAAGGAGGGGTGGAGGAACAATGGGGAGTAATCAAAACAGCCATCACAGAGGTAACAAGCCTTTGTGTAAAGCAAATCAACAAAACACAACGAAGAAAAAACACTATGGTTCTCAAAAGAGGTGGCAGGGAAGGTTAAGGAGAAAAGGATAGCATTCAGGAAATATAAGGAAACACAGAAGGAGCAGGACAGAGAACTTTATCAGTTAAAACAGAAAGAGGCAGGGAAGGCAATCAGAATAGCAAAGGCCCAAACTGAGGAAAGGATAGCCAACTCTGTTAAGAAGGGGGATAAGACCTTTTATAGGTACATTAGGGAGTGAAGAAAGACCAAAGGAGGGATACTGAGGCTTAATAAAGGGGAGGGAATGTGGGCAGAGGGTGACAGTGAAAAAGCAGGGATACTGAATGAATATTTCTGCTCAGTATTCACAAAGAAAGAGGAGGGGGAGGTACCTAAACCAAACAAGAGAAACACTCTGAAGACGGGGGTCGATACCAGTCCATTTAAAGAAGAAAGGGTTCAGAAAGAACTAATAAAATTGAAGGTGAACAAAGCAATGGGGCCTGATGGGATTCACCCAAGAATTCTAAAAGAACTAAGGGTAGAACTAGTGACACCGCTGACTATTCTCTTTAACAAATCATAGGAGGATGGGGTGGTACCTGAGGACTGGAGGAGGGCGGTTGTGATTCATCTTCACAAAAGTGGGAGCAGGACAGAGGCTGGAAACTACAGACCAGTTAGTTTGACCTCAGTGGTAGGGAAAATGATGGAATCACTTCTGAAGGAAAGAATTGTTGAGTACCTAGAGGCCAGTGGGGTACAGGACCCAAGGCAGCATGGATTCACAATGGGAAGGTCATGTCAGACGAATCTAATAGATTTCTTTGACTGGGTGACCAAAGTAGTAGACCAGGGAGGGGCTGTGACATGGTCTATCTAGATTTTAGCAAGGCATTTGATATAGTCCCACACAAAAGATTAATACACAAGTTAGCCAGCCTTGGAGTGGGTCCCAAGGTGGTAGCCTGGATAAAAAATTGGCTAGACAACAGGACACAAAAGGTAGTAGTAAATGGAGTCCACAGTGAAGAAAGGAGGGTTACTAGCGGGGTACCGCAGGGTTCAGTACTGGGACCGGTCCTTTTTAATGTCTTTATAAGTGACATTGCAGAGGAACTGGAAGGAAAAGTATGTCTCTTTGCAGATGACACAAAGATCTGCAACAGGGTTGATACACAAGATGGAGTGGAAAGGATGAGAAGGGACTTGGCAAGGTTCCCAACTATGCACATGCATCCCCTGCTCACCAGTCTATCTCTTCTCCTCCTCCTCCCTTTGCCTTCCACTTACCCTACTGTCCCTATGAACCCTCAACCTCACTACTCCACTGTTCCTACCTACCCTCCTGTCCTCCCCTCCTCCTTTACCACTGCTCCTACCCTCCCTCCTCCTCCACACATCCCATTTGCTCCTCTCCACCTCACCCCTTCCAGACATCACCTGTCCTCCCCACAGCCCCTTGCACTTCTGATCACCAGGCCTTCTCTGCCTGTGCCACCCTACCCACCCCTTGTGCAACCAAACCCCATTCCTTATTATATCGCCTCCCGTAAACTCTCCATCAGCCTCCCTCTGACCAGAGCACTTCTCCTCCTTCTACTCCTAACGGGAACATACACCCCAACCCAGGCCCTGCCCTCCCATCCACCCACTCAGCCCACTGGTCTTCGAGTAGCCTCCATGAACATATGCAGCCTGTTGAAGAAATTTGACGCCTCACAGTGCTGGGCCTTGGCTCACCAACCAGACATCATAGCCCTGGTTGAAACCTGGCTGTCCAAATCAACTCCAGACTCATTTGTCTCCTCCCAGGCTATACCTTATACTGGGAGGACCGAGTAGGAAACTAGGGGTGGCTGTGCAAATTCACACCAGGGACACAATACCTGGACACGACTCCACCCCTGCCCTCACAAATGGGGCCCAGGCCCTTACCCTCAGACTCACCCCAGACCCCTCTAGGAGCCTCTCTATCTCACCACAGCCTATGTTCCCCAAAGAACCAGCACCCAGCCCTAATATCTTAATGGACTACCTGGCCACCCTCCACCATAAGGCAGAACAAATCCTAGTGGGGACCTTAACGTAAATTGGCTCAGCACCTCCATCCACCACCAGAGACTCATTTGCCCACCAAGATCTGACACAACTCGGTCACCCAGCCCACGAGACTTAACTCAAGAGTGGTACCAGCACCCTGCTGGATGTTATTATAACTAACCGACCCCATAAATCCAAAACATCCAGGTGGTCCTCCCAGACTCCCTGAGTGACCACTCCCTATCCTATTCCACTGGGTAACCCCCAATCCCAAACCCAAAGCCCAGACCACCCTCCGTGAGGCGCCTCCTCTGGTGGGCTGAAGAAACTTAAGGCACCTCACCCAGATAGACTGGTCTCATTCAGCGGGCAACCAACATTGATACTGCCCTCGCCTTTTTCACTCACAACTTCAATATGGCCTGTGATCTCTTTGCACCCTTAACCAAAACCCGTCCAAAAAACAGAACGCACTCTGGTTAGCCCGCCCTCCTACAATTGCTTAGAAACCGGATAACCTCTGGCACCTTGCCACTGAAACAGGTCGCCTGTCTGATAGGCAAGCATACAATGCAGCCCGAAATAAATGCTCATGGGCCATCAGGAAAGCCAAGGCAGACCATTACCAGGCCTCCCTTATCTCCTCCTGGGGCTCTTCCCGAACCTTCTGGGATAACATTAAGCAACTCAATGGTAAAGCTTGCTCCCCGCCCCATCCCAGCTCACTAGAAATGGCACAACCTCCACCGAGCCTGCCACCATAGCTAACTGGTTCAACACCACTTTCACTGACCTTAGCTCAGTCCTCCTAGTAATTTCTTTGACCCTCCCCAGCCAAACTCCCCTGTCCTCCAGCACCCCAGCTTCCTCCTGCGAAAGATTTCCACCCGGAAGCCAGACCCATCCTAACCAAAGCCTCATGGCAACAATCCCGCAGTGACTCACTGGACCCCAGCATCTCAGGCTGGTGCAAGATGAAGTCCTTGCACCTCTCACAAGCCTAATTAACCAGTCACTCTGCCTGGGACAATTACCCACAGCTTGGAAAACAGCCATTATCACACCTATTCATAAAGGAGGCGACAGGTCGCCGGCCAACAACTACCGCCAATCTCCATCCTCCTCCTCTCTAAAGCCCTGGAGAAAGTGGTGGCCATTCAAATCACTGATTATCTGGCTAAGCATAACATCTTATGCCCAGAGCAACATGGCTTCCGTAAGGGTCACAGTACCAGCACTGCCCTTATTGAATTCTCCAACTTCCTACACTCCTCCTTGGATACCAGCTCCCTAGCTGGTGCAGTGTTCATTGACCCTCACAAGGCTTTCGACACTGTCTCCCATCCACTGCTGCTGAGCGCCTCTGCCTCACTGGTCTCTCGGCTGGCCCCTGGCATGGTGTGCTAGCTATCTTGACACTCGATCCCAGTGTGTCAAGATTAATAGCACACTCTCCGATACCCGTCCCCATTCTCTCTGGGTCCCCAAGGCTCCATCCTGGGCCCCTTCTTTCTCACTGTATCTGAACACCCTGCCCAGTGCATGCTCTGGCAAAATCCTGCTGTATGCAGACGACGCTGTCCTGTTTGCCACCCACCATAATCCCATCTCCTACAGGACTCCCTTACAGCAGTCTTTCAACTGTGCCGAGGCTTGGTTTAAGGAGCGTAGACTCATCATCAATCTCAAGAAAACCAAAACTATGCTCTTTTCACACCCCAAAACAAAGCTAGCAACCACCGCTCTATATCCTTCCAAGCACCAACCAACCACTGGAACAAGTCTGCTCCTACAAATACCTTGGGGTTACCTTGATTCAGCCTCACATTTCACACCCACATCGACACCTAACATCCGCCACCAACACACGGCTTGGCATCCTATTCATCATAAAAGCTGCCTTCCCCAAATGCTCTCCTCGCTAGCGGTTACATCGTCTGCTCTGTCCCTTGTAGACTATGGTCTACCAGTACACGGTGCTGCCGACACCACTGCACTAAACAAAATTCACCTAACCCTGAATAAAGCGTGCAGATTAATTACTGGTGCCCCAGACTCACACACACCTGTCAGCTATATGTCGATGCTAACCTGCTTACCTGGATGAACGGCTCCATACCAGACCTGTCTCCTCACCAAAAACCCTACTTGGGCCTCCCCTGGGGTAACAGCATCCATCCACCAGAGCCCTCCCACCATTGCAACACGGTCTTCCTACAAGACCACCCTTAAAGGTCCCCAGAACAAGAACCAGCCGTGGCCAGAGGTCCTTCAGCTATAGAGCCCCAACCTGGTTTAACTCTCTCCCTGCCACCATCACCAATGCCATCACCATCTCCACATTCAAAACCGCACTTCGGAACCACATCTTCAGCACTCGTAACTGCTCCTGTCTCTGAACATAGCCTCCACCTCTTTATTTTCTCTCCTGACAATGCCCCCCGGGCAGCTCTCCACCCAACCATCCCCTACACCACTTCCATGTCCACCTTGCCTAGGTTTAACCTGGCCAGTGCCAGCTGTTTCAATGTTTATCTACCAGAATTGCTCACTTGATACCAACTTGTTTAATACCTGCTATCGATTACATGTACCCTGTACCCAATTGTATCTGTCTGACCACAATGTGACGTGGCACCTCTGGTGAATGCCTACTGATTTTTGGCAAATCTGTGCTATGTAACTGAAACGCAATGTATGTCTTTATGTGACGAAGTACCTTTGTAAACGAGCCTCTGGCTCAAAGGTTGTAAACTGATTCTTAAATAAATAAATAAATAAATAAGGTTGGAGGAATGGTCAAATGTATGGCAGCTCAGATTCAATGCAAAGAAGTGCAAGGTAATGCACCTGGGAAACAAAAACCCAGGGGAAGAGTACACAATGGGGGGTGAGATACTGACAACAGTAAAATTGGAAAGGGACCTGGGGGTAATTATATCAGATGACCTAAAGGTGGGCAAGCAATGTGAGAAGGCAGTAAGGAAGGCTGGGGGGATACTGGGATGCATAGGGAGAGGCATCGATAGTAGAAAACAGGAAGTTGTTATCCCTCTGTACAGACAGTTGGTGAGACCCCATCTGGAGTACTGTGTGCAGTTCTGGAGACCCCATCTCTGCAAAGACATAGACAGAGTGGAGGCTGTCCAGAGGAGGGCAATTGAAATGGTGCAGAGTCTGCACCAGAAGACATACAAAGAAAGACTAAAGGAGCTTAATATGAGGAAAGAAGGGAGGAAGGGGACATGATAGAAACTTTCAGGTACCTCAAGGGAATCAACAAAGTCCAAGAGGATAGCATATTTCAGAAAAAGAGATGTGGAAGAACAAGGGGGCACAATTTGAAGATAGAGGGGGGACAGCTCAGATGTAATGTGAGGAAGTATTTTTTCACGGAGAGGGTTGTGGATGCATGGAACAGCCTCCCTGAGGAGGTCATGGAGGCAAGTACAGTGGGGGAATTCAAGAATGCATGGGACAGACATAAGGCAGTCCTAGTGGGGGGTAGGAAGAAGTAAGCTGTTGGTTAACTAGGATCTGCAGCTTATCTGTTAGGTAGGAAAATGAGCAGACTAGGTGGGCCAAGCGGTCCTTATCTGCCGTCAAAATCTATGTTTCTATGATATGCCATCTCTTTATTTCATGTAGGCATGCCTCTACCCCTAGGCGACTAGACTTTTTAGAAGGCCTCTCACAGCATTTATCCCTTCTAAATGGATGAAGTTTGGACATAAATGCTCTAACGAAAGGCCTAGCCTCTCATGAATGTTTGATAAGGAATAGATCTTTAAAACATTGTTTCATTTACAAATGTTTTGTCTCCCAAGAACAGGGATGATACACTGGGACCAGGGGCTCTGTATACATTTTATTTTCTCAAACACACTAAACCTGAGATGGACTCATTTTCATCTGGACTCTCGTTGCCCAACAGTGATCAATGTTCATTGATCTGACTAAAACCTTAAGCCTTCGACCTTGTTGACCATAAACTTCTCATCTCAAAACGCCTGACACTTGGCCTCGGGACCCCTGCCATAGTATGGTTCAAAGATTACCTGCACCATCACCAGCAAGCTGTCAGAATTTGAAACATCTTTTCTGGCATGCTCTCATCTCCAGCGGTGTCCCCCAAAGCTCCATTCTTGGGCCCATCTTGTTCTCAATTTTCATTAATAATCTCCCTGCCATTTGCGGACCAGTGCAAACACTTTTCTATGCTGACGATGCAGTCCTCTATACTCATAGTAACAATATTGCCTCCATTAACAACTCTCTCGGCAACTCATTTGCCAGACTGCAAGCCTGGCTCTATCAAGGGAAAAATGGTCCTAAATCTACCAAAAACACAGTCCATGCTGTTTGGCTCCAAGCAAAACCTTTCCAAACTATCCCCTCTGTTCAGTGTCACCACTAAAAATGACTCCCCCTTGAAAAGATACTCTCTTTTAAGTACTGTACCTTGGAATCCTCCTCAACCCCTCCCTCTCTTTTGAAACTCATCTCTAGCACACCTTTTCCTCAGTTCACAAAATACTGGGTTCACTCTACAGAGTCCGCCTATTCTTTATCCCTGAAACCAAGATCAAAATCACTCCAGCTAATCTTCTTCCTATGCTTGACTACGGATTGGCAGTCATTAATGCAGCCGGTAAATCTTTTCTACAAAAAAAGCATACTCTATTATAACATAGCTAAAGTTGCCTCTGGCTGCAGCCACAATACCCACCATTGCACAGTGCTCAACAACCTCAAATTTATTTGTTTATTTATTGAAATGTTTCACCAGGAGGGCACGCTGAACAACAAGTCGCTCATCTCATGGTGCGACCTGGATGGAGGGGTTACATAGGGTTGTGAAGGATGATCAATTACAATAGTATGTGGGTAGTACAAATAATACAACATTGTAAGATTGTGCAACAGTTGGAACACAAGGTATTGTACAATAAACAGTAGTGGAACATTGGGTAAATTACAATACATGTCCAAAATCATACAAAAGAACATATAAACGTACAAAACAGTAATAATGGAATGGAACCATTTATAGTGCATGAGTGTACCAGGAGCAGGCTCGCGGTAGTACGCACGTGCTGTTGGCATAAAAAGGACGGGGTAGGTTGTGCACACTGGTGACCCAGAAAGGCAGGTGGAGAAGAGAAAGGGGAGAGGCAAGAATTGAATATGAGGAGAAGGGGTAGCCATTTCCTGATTTCCCCCTTCAGGATGTTGAGAACCCTGCCGGGGGGGGGGTCATGGTAGGAATGCAGAAACTGGGGGTAGGTATTAAGGTGGGTTAAAGCAGGAATAGCTGAGGGAAAGGTAATTATGTAGGGCAAAGGTAAGGGAGTCGTTGGAGGAGGAGTGTCGTATTTCAGGGGGGAGGGAATTCCAGACTTTAGGGAAACGATGGGCGAAACCAGTCTGACCAATGAGGGTGGAGTGGCGAGGAACCATCAAAGTGCGGGCGTCATTTGATCTGAGAGAGTGGGTGGGGGAGGTGGAGTGAAGAGAGAGAGAGAGAGGATGAGAGATAGAAGGGGAGCCTCCCAAACCTGAATTTGGAGGTTAGTTTGGCACAGTGAGAGATGCGTCTGTGAGATAGTGGAAGGAAGGTTAGAGAGCGATAGAGTTCACAGTGGTGGGAGCGGGAAGGGGAGTCAATAGCAAAGTGGTAGAAGGAGTTAAAGAGAGTGTCCAACTTGGTCAGGGAAGATTTGGGAGCAGCACCATAGACTATGTCACAGTAGTCAAAGATGGGGAGTATCATCTTCTGGACAATTTCGTGCCTCGCAGTCAGTGGGATACAACTATGATTCCTGTACAGAGCACCAAGCTTGGGGTGCAGTTTCTTCAGGATAGCATCGATATGCACAGAGAAGTTGAGGTGCTGGTCCAGCCAAACTCCTAGATATCTAATGAGAAGGTGTCCTCCAAGATGGTCCCATCAAGGGTGTGGAAGGTGGGTAGGGTCTTGAGCCTAGAGAGTCTCTACCTGGTGCCAAAGGTTATTGAGACTGTCTTCTTGGTGTTTAGAAAAAGCTGGTGAGAAGCAAACTAGAGCTGAACTTGGTTGAAGTGATGCTGTAAGCTGGTTTGCAGAGCAGCAGGGTTTTTGCTGGAGCTGTACAAAACAGTATCATCAGTGTACATGTGGATAGAAAAGGATGAGCAGGCTGTGGGAAGATCATTAAGGAAAACAGAGAAGAGTAGGGGACCAAGCACGGAGCCCTGAGGGACACCAGTGTTGATGGGGAGTAGAGGGGAGATGGAATCAAGGATTCTCACTGACTGGGTCCTGCCAATGAGGTAGGATTGAAGCCAGCTGGTGACTGATGGAGCAAGGCCAGCTGAGGAGAGTGAATCAAGAAGCAGGGGATGGGTAACAGTGTTGAAAGCTTTGGCTAGGTCAACAAAGATGGCCGTGGTGATCAGGCCATCATCCTTCCTTGAAAGGATGGAGTCAGTAAGCCTGAGGAGGGAGGGATGTGGTTGTCGTGTGGTTCTTCCGAAAACCAGATTGGAAGGGGTGAAGAAGGAGGAATCAGAGAGGAAGGGTGATAGTTAAGAGAGAACTAAATGTTCTTGAAGTTTGGCAAGGGTAGGAAGGAGGGAAATGGGGCGATAGTTGCCAGGAGTGGATGTGTCACCACCCTTGGGGAGAGGAAGGACTACATTGTCTTTCCAGGATGAGGGTACTTGGGCAGAAATAAAGGACAGGTTAAGGATTAGGGAGATAGGATAAGCAATTGCAGGAGCAGAAAGGTAGAGAAGTTGAGGATCAAGCTCATCTGGTGCGGAGCCTTTAGAGGGGTTGAGGGATAGAAGAGCATTAAGAGCTTCGTCAGAGGAGATAGTAGAAAAGGAAAATGGGGGAGGGGTAGGCACTGGCTGAGGTGAAGGGCTGAAGTTAGTAGGCGGCAATGGGGAGAGGGGATTTAGAAGAGATGTGGTGCACGAGGTGTATGTCACATGGCTACCTCCTAAGCCCAGAGCAAATCTCCGCTTGCCTCCCTCATCAATAAAACTTTGCATACTGGCAATCTGCCTTACCTAGCCAGGCAGATCCCTCCTGTTAATCTTCTTTCCTCCTGATCTTCCTCACACAACAACATTGTCTTCCTGCTGTTTTGCACCAGCGTGGACCAGCGGTCCTTTTCTTACCATGCTGCTTCCTTACGGAATTCAATTACTTCTCCCATTAGAAAACATACCTCATCCCCTGCCTTTACAAATCTTCTGAAATCCCACTCCTCATCTAGTGCTTGTCAGTGCTTCCGTTAATCTTCCCCCATTTCTACTCCACCCTGTTACCTTACACCACCTGTACTCTTTTTACTTGCATTTCCTATTTATTTTTCTTCCCAAAATGTAACTGCACTCCAATATATTGTCACATTTTTCACTTTCTGTAATGGTTTTCGTGTGAATATTGTCCTGTATATACTGTAATTTCTTCTCGTGCTCTGTAAGATGACTTGCTACTGTATCATGTAAATATTGTTCTGTACATATTGTTATCATCTGCGGTTTATGTATTATGATTATTGTATATTTTAGCTGTGCATCTTCACCTGGGTCATGCCTGAAATAGGCGTCTACTACCAGTTTACTTACCCGGTCAACAAAGTTAAATAAATAAATGGACATTGTTTTTAATGTTATGTTAATAATCTGTCCTGGGATTTCCTGGTGTATGCTACTCTGTAGTCATGTCATATTTTCATGTCCATGTAATGTATTATGTATGACTATGCCAATAAAGAAGTTTTAAAAAAAAAATGATGCTGCATAGACTTGCATGGAGCACAGCCCCCTGCTGGTCATATAATTACATCACAAAATGTAGGAACGCGGGGGTAGTGTCAGAGATGAGGGCGTGGAAGGAACTGAGCGCCAACCCTCGGGGCAAAATACTAATTCTCCTTCCCTTCCTTTAGGGGGCTAAACATAACATTTTCAAAATGCAATGGAGGAACTCCCATTCAGGTATGTGAGCCTCCTCTTTGTTTTGTAGTGCACTGAGAAATGTGCTCTTTAACAACTCATTACTTCCCATAGCTTTGTAAGAAGTTCATACTATCCATTGCTCGCCTGACACAAAATGGCCACCAGGAGATAATGAGTTAAGCATTGCTGTGTGACTTGTTTCTCTGCCTGGAGAGACAATACCAAAGTCAGGGCACGACAACGCTGTGTCACATGATCATTCAAACACAAAGTAACGTCTCACACCACAGATTCAGCAAGGCTCAGTGGACGTTTTACCTGTAGATTACATTCCCCTATGTTTGACATGTTGTGCTGCACCCCTAGCTGATACGTCAGTGTAGGTTTTTTTGCAAAGAACATCTACGGTACTGAGATGAATATGATTGCTTAGAATGTATGTCTTTTATTTTCTGTCTTTAAATATTCTTAGAAGAGGCTGGCCCAGATGTGTGGCAGACTGAGGCACTGGTTACCTCACTGCCTGCCACACTGGTGACCAGTTTCTCAGAAATTAACCAGGATTGCTCCGGGGCTAGCCAGGGGAAGGATGATTAAGTGTCCCAGGGACTGCTCTCCTCCTTTGGGGAGGGGGTTGAGTGTATCTCATCACACTACCACCACTTAGTGGAGGCTAGATGGTATAACAGGTGAGCACAGCAGGAAGGGGACCCTACGCAGACCATGTGCACACACGTCACTGCATGTGACCCGGCCCTGAGGGAAACTGGAGGGAGAAAAATCGGGAGGATAACCCTGACCAGCAGGATGATGGCCAGACCTTGCAGGCCCCACGCTACCGACCGAGGCACCCACTCACCTCATAGGGGTTCTGGAAAGGAGTGGGGTAACTCCTGAATAAAGTAGGTGACAGGGCTGGGGTTCATGACCTGTAGGGGGCTGGTGGGACATCTCAGGTGCAGAAAGAAATGATGAAAACAAAGAAACTATTGACGTAGCCCTCTGGTGAACTCCCCCACCCCACTCCCTCTTAAGACACTATTGGCAGCCCTCTGGGCTGAACTCCCCTCACCCCCCAATCCCTCTCAAGACACTAATTGAAGTAGCCCTCTGGGCTGAACTCCCTCTCACCACCCCTTACCCCCACTCCTCTCAAGACACTATTGACATAGCTCTGGGCTGAACTCCCTCAGCCCCCCACCCCTCTCAAGACACTATTGACGTAGCCTTCTGGGCTAAACTCCCCACCTCACCCACTCCCTCATGGCCTGCCTTCCCACTGCCGGTACCTGCTGGTACTAAATCTGTCACTCTGAAATGTATCAAATTATTCATTGTGTTCTAGCAACTATCTAAAACTATGTTATTCTGTATGATTGTATTCTGTAAGTATACGACTCTGTATGTCCTCTATGTGACGAGGTACCTTTGTAAATGAGCCCATGGCTCAAAGGTTGTAAATCCGATAGTACAATAAATAAATTAAAAAAAAAATTCCCTATAAAACCTTATAAAGCAAACAAAGTGATGGGAGTGAAATTTAACCTTAACTCGGAGGGAATGAGTGGCTCACCCTGTAACTTAACAAAGCATGTATAAATAGCCTGCCTTTTCTTGGCACTCGCCTACATTTCCAGAAGCTGGAAAGTGCCTAATCCAAATTTCAACTGCCCTGTTTATGACTGATTTGCAACCATGTGCCCAGCCCTCACGTTTCAACAGCACATATAATTCTAATGGATTGCCATTTATTAAAACCCGTGACATGAGAAAGGATTGCCTTTATGTTGAACAGGAAAAAAAGGGTTGCCTGGCAGTCAGCAATGAGCTCACGTCTCTGCATGCTTGCAAAATGCTCACACAAATTCACCCAGCTCTAGAGTCAAGTCAGGAGGGGGAGGGAGGACCGACTTTGAAAACATTTCTGTGGTTTGGAGCGGCGTGGTAGTTAAAAAATGTCCCCCTGTACTTGTAATAGCAAAACCATATTAGGAACTTTCATGCAAACAGCTATTTAACAGGGTCTAATCCACAATTGACAACATGGTTTTGAAAAGAATTTGAGACCTCCCTGTTAGTTGCTTTATCAGAGAACAGGCACCCCACCGAATCACTTTGTATGAAGATTGGGGCAGGAGAGGACCCATGCAGTCAGGTCTGTATGAAGCGGCCATGATCACAGTGGTGTTACAGAAGGGGCGCTAATTAGCTACAGTAAATAACATTGACTATACTTAGTACTGTAAACACATCTTAGAGTTTTACTATCATTTCCATTCACTGGCAGTTTTTGAGTGGACATTAAAGGGGAACAGTCAGCACCAAGGGTCCCACACCTAAGCGTAGGGTTGGTCCTGATGTACATTTTGTGTGCAAAAACATTTTGGTTTACTTACTGTTTACTATAATATAATAAATTGTATCAGACTCATTTTGCTTACTTCTAGGCTGACGTCTTTTGTAACTATGAATCCCAGAGTCCCCTACAGTTGACATCAGAGCAGTACTGCAGCAGTGGGAGATTGAATAGCCTGTAGTGCATGTTTGAGTTTATATAAGCTCTGGTGCTAGATTTACAAAAAATTGCAAAGCCTGTGCAAAAGTTTGCGTTGCGCTTTGCAGTTGCCCAGGTGCCAAAGGTTGCTACTCATAGTCAAATAGCCCACCTGTGCGATCTGACTGTGAATAGGGCCAGGGTAAAGCAGCGCTAACCCCTTACTGCCACTTCTAACCACACTAGCACTGCCCCCACATGCATCCTGGAGAATGGTCCTGCAATGAGTAGCACAGGTGCGCTATTTGGAATTCACAAAAGCAGCCATGCAAATGATCCCACTGGGCATGCAAGGTTCTACGCGGGCTATTTGCATGCCTCCATTATGGGCCCATTTACATGGCTGCTAGGCACCCCTCCCATGATTTCCCATCGCTGGCCTGAGAAAACAGAAATAGTCCTGGTGTCATAATCTCCCCCACCCCCATGATCACCCGCCTGAGAAAAATTGAATATTTCCTGGTGTCAGTGGTGCCCCCACCCCATGATCGCCAATCATCAGCCTGGAGGAAAAAAGGAATAGTTCCTGGTGGCTAGTGGTCCCTCCCCCCACCTGATCCCTAGCCCGACTAGTGTAACAGTGTTCCTGGTGGCTAGTGGTCCCTCCCCCCACCTGATCACTCATCCGATATAAAAGAAAGGTTTCACTTGTGTCCAGTGGTCCCTCCCCATACCCGATATAAAAGAAAGGTGTCTCTGGTGTTCAGTGGTCCTCCCCATACGATTCCCATCTGTGTGTATATAAACATCTTTCCTCGGTGTCCAGTGTATTCCACTCCCCACACTCGATCCCCTGAATATTAACATGAAATCATTCCCCTGTGGCTATGGACCCCCCCATCCCAAATCCCCTGAAAAATAGTGATCATCATTCCCCGGCATCTAGTGGACCCCCACCCCCATCCCGGCAGGTAGTGCCCCACCACCCACTCCCCCCCATTCAGACCCCGAGATGACCAGCACAGCCCTCCTCTCTCCACCACGGCCACTGACTGAGCTGTCAATGAACTCGTAATGTATATGGTACGCGCATTGATTGACAGCCAATCACACTGGTGCCTCCATCTCAATGGTAAGGCAGGATCTAATCCAGGCGGAGTAGATTCTGACTGGGCAATTTTCCAAGATGCAGGGAGTCATGGGTCCAGTGGTCCAAGTATTAGTGGCTTGGGTCTTCCTGAGCTGGGAGGTTGGCCATGGAGTACAGGAGATGGGAGTCATATTTGATCTTCCTGTGGATATGACATTGGTGAATGATTTTGACCACAGGGAAACCTTGGCATGTGTTATGACCTGCAGTCAGGCAACAGAGCAAGCTTCTGAAGGCAAGGGAGGGCAACATAGCCTATGCTAACCCCTTCCTCTGCAGCTGAGGAAGCAGCTAATGTGGTTGAGGAGATAGCTAGGAGTAGCAGCCCTGAGCCTCAGCAGCAAATTGAGGAGATCTCAGCCATGGGAAATTTTCGTTTGGAATGGGGGTTGGGGAGAGCCAGACAGTAGGAGCTGGGCAGAGCTCGGCTGGCTGATCCTTCCCTACAGAAACTGAGAGAGATAGCCATCAGTGCTGATGATTCTCAAGGGAGTAAAAAACTAGTTTACTGGGAAAACGGGCTGGTGTACAGGGAGTGTATACCACAGAGGGAGCTAGAGGGAGAGGTATTGTGGCAGCTGGTAGTCCCTTGGGCTTACTGCAAGCAGCTTTTGGCCCTGGCCCATGACATTCCTTTTTCAGGCCACCTGGGTCGTAACCACACAAAAAGGCAGCTTGCCACAATTTCTTTTGGCCTAGTATGTACACTACATAGATGTGACAAATTACTGCTGCACTTGACCAGTGTCAGAGGATAGGAAAGGTGGGAGACAAGACTATCCGCTTTGACGCCTCTGACTATTATTGAGGAACCCTTTAAGAGGGTGGCCATGGACATAGTGGGCCCCCTGAGCACCCTGAGTCACATGGGCAAAAGGTACATACTGGTTGTTGTGAACTATGCAAGCAGGTACCCCGAGACATTGGCTATGTCTTCCACTGAGGCAGAGAAAGTGGCTGATGAACTCTTGGGAATCTTTAGCCACGTGAGATTTCCCCAGGTGATTTTTTCAGACCGGGGGACAAATTTCATGTTGTCACTCATGGCTAGTCTATGGGAGAAGTGCTTTATGAAACAGCTCTGTGTCTCACAATATCACCCCGAGGCTAATGGCTTGGTTGAGCGGTTCAATGGGTCCCTGAAAACTGTGCTCAGGATGTTCGCTGACCCACACAAGAGGGAGTGGGACACATATCTGCCCCATCTCCAGTTTGCTTACAGGGAAGTGCCACAGGAGTCCATAGTATTCTTACCCTTCAAGCTCCTGTTTGGTCTCAGGGTGAGGGCCCCCCTAGATTTAGTTAGGGATGAATAGGAGGGTCACCTTGCCTCCCAAGGGGAATCTGTTATGGAGTATGTCCTGAACTTCAGAACCCAGCTTAAGGAGCTCATGGGGCTTGCCAAGGAGCACTTAGCCACTTTACAACAGTGGCAGAAAGCCTGGTATGACCGTAGACCCAGAACCCTGGAGTATGAAGCCAGACAGTGAGTGATGGTACCCATTCTAATCCAACAAAATAAATTGCAGGCAGCATGGGAGGGCACATTCTTCACAGTCAGGAAGGTGAGTGAGGTCAATTATGTGGAAGAACTACCTGACAGATGGTGCAGACAGAGAGTGTATCATGTTAACATGATGAAGCCCTACTATGCTAAGGAAGAAATGGTCCCTCGCTGTGTGCAGCACACCAGAAGAGGAATATGAGGCTGATGCACTGGTGGATCTCCTCAGGGAGGCACTGGGGGAATCCTCAGTGGATATCCTCACCCTCTCAGAGCAGCTGACACCAGCCCAGACAGAGGAGTTGAGGGGGTGCTGCAAGCATTTTGGGAGAGATTCACAGGGGAACTGAGGTACACCATGATGGTGGAACACAACATGGGCACTGGGACCCAAGTGCCGCTGAGGCAGTTCCCCTACAGGGCACCATATGGGGTTAAGCAGGACCTGACCAACTCCATAGGACTCATGGGCAAAATACAAAATGACTGTGCTGGAGTTTGGTATTGGAGCCATATAACATAACCATCCAGCAACACGGTGGGTCACAAAATGCCAATGAGGATGGGTTGTCTAAATCATGCTAAGAGCTTGGTATGATCACTTTGGCACTTCCCAGTCACTACATGAATGGCAGTGTCTCTTGGGGGTTGCCCAAATAAGACACACCTTCATTTTCTTCGGAGGGGAGATGTGACAGGAATGTGACCATGCTAATGTAATCTGTTTCTGTTATTGCAATTCTTTTCTTTTCTGCTTATTCTCATATAAATTCGTTCTATGATGGAATGGCATAGAGCAAACAAATTGAGTTCGGGTCACATGTCCTAGCAGTTATCCTGAAAACCTACAGGGCAAGTCAGTTCCCAGGTGTGAGAGTGCGACTTTTGCCACAGAGGCATCCTGAGCAGCCAAGAAGTAAACAAAGTAATTAACCCTGAGATAAGAGGATGTCATAAAACTTTAGGGATAGTTTTCAAAGGTGCGATCGTGCAGTAAGGATGTTGCTAGGTTGGAAAGGGCAATTTGGCCTGGCGGATATAATCACACACACACACACCCCTCTGTAGAGAGAGATCCCATCCTACTACCCTGAGTACATAAATAGGAGTGTTTTAACACAGCTCTCTCTCTCTCTTTCTGTCTCTCTGACTTCCTGCACCTTTTGAAGAGGACCTAGGGTCTGTCTTCTGGAGAGTGACCCCAGTAGGAAGGAGAGCCTTGCTCCCATAGCTAGCTAATCTGGTTTGAGGAAAGAACAGCCTTAGTGAATGTCTCCTTCAAGTTAGCAACAGATAGATTTAGAGCCTGGTGTGAGACCAGATGGTGAGTTTATTCTAAAAATGTATTCAAACTGTTTTATTTTCCTGTCCTGTAAATTAATATATCTTTTTGTTTGCTGTACATATCCTGTCTGTAGTACTGTAACATTATAATAGTAAAGATGCAGTTTGATGATAACTCACCTTGTAATTTCTGTTGCTTGTATACGACCGGGCTTCCCTGGAGCTGATGAATGTTTCTTGTATTCCACTTTGTTCTTGTCACATTGCACTGAAACTTGGAGCTTCTTTGTCACTTATGGGTGGGGCTTGCCAGCTAGTTGGAGTGGCAACAGCAAAAGACTCTGAACCAATAGAGTGTGAATTCTTGGCACTTGCAGAAGGCTCTTATTTTAAGATCTCAACATATGCAATCGGCTGGATGTTTTAGGAATTACTGAGGTAGCTGAGATATATATCAGATAGTGCACTTTATAAATCAGCATAGCCCATCTTAACTGTTGCCGTTTATCCACCCTAGGAGGCCAAAGTTATTCTAAACAAGACAGTAATGCATAGTTCTGCTACACAGCAGTGTGACTTTAATTGTTAAATGTTGTGGTGACTTTGAGCAAAGAAGATACTGAAGCGGTCTGGTAGATTTCATTGCTGTATTCCAAGGACGGGAGTAATGATTGCCTATAAAGAGACAAGAACGAGTGGGAAGTGCCGCCACTTTTTGGAGCATGTGTCTGTTTGGCTTAGTGATGTGGCCTGAGAAGCTAAGTTTGTGGTCTAGTCATGGTCCAAGGTATTTGAAAGATTGTACTGTTTCCAGAGGTGAACGTGTAGGAGCATGGATTTGCAGATGTTGCGATGGCTGGGTTTTCCTATCAAAAGCCTCATTATTTGTTTTCTGACAGTTCAGAAACAATTTATTTGGGCCCATCCATGTATGAGGTTTGTCAAAGGCTACTTGGAGTGATTTGTTGAGGTCGACAATTTACTCAAAACTGGAGTAAATGATGGTGTCGTTCGCACAGAGGTAAATATGTACGTCAAGGCTGAAGCAGGTAAAGGTAAGATCATTTACAAAGAGGCTAAAAAAGCAGAGGGCCAAGGATGGAGCTACGTGAGATCCTAAGACTGTGAGAGCATGGAGAAGAGACTACATAATTGACCTTATCGATCTGTGACCTGCTGGTCAAATATGACTTGAACTACAAAACTGTTGGTGGCACTGGGCCTAGTGGTAGAAGCTTGCCATGGAGGATGTTATGGTTCACAGTAACTAAGGCCTTTGTCAAATCTATGAGTATTGCATCTGCATGGAGGCCAGAGCTGAGGCAGATGACAAGTCATTAGTGACGTTTAACTGCTCAGTACAGGTGGAGTTATTTTGTTGGAAGCCTGATTTTGCTTCTGAGAGCAAGTTGTTATGGAGTTTGTGGTCAATCAACTGCTTTTATACAAGTCTTGCCAGGAGCCTACTGAGGACTAATAGGATGGATGTGGCTACTTTCACACCTGGGTATACCTGTCTGACTGAGCATGATGCAAATACTGTATCAGGAAAACCTGCCAGCCAGAGAGCCTCTCAGGTGCACTTCAGTGTTGAAGAACTAATGCATCAAGTGCCAAATGAAATGCAGGCATTGGGAGTCCTCCAGAAGTCTAGCAGCTCACTGGCATCCACAAAGGTTCTGATTCCTGAAAAGGATGGCTGCACTTGGTTTTGTGTGAAAGTGAATAAAGTACCAGACATGGTCAGGGGAACGACCAATGTGACATAGGATTCAGCTGGCTGAAAACTCAGCTGCGCCATTCACCCCTATTTGCTCGTTCAGACTATTTCCAGAAAGATATTGTGCATGCAGATGTCTTGGACAGGGATAAATGGACTGTGCTAAGCCAGTGTACCCAAGGGAGGGGGGCTCAGTTTACACCAAAGTTGCATGGCAGGGAGATGTGGAAGTAGCATGCTAATGCAGACATGCTTCCTTGCAAGGCAGCATATAACCTACCTGGATCAATGAGATGGCTAACAATAAAGGCTAGGACATGCATATATATTAGTTTGTATTTAGGTTAGTCAAGTCAAGTCAAATTTATTTAAAAAGATGTCCAATCCCGAAGGTTCTGGGCGCCGCACAAAAACTTTACAGCATTTCATACCATGTAAATTATAAGTTAAAATTACTACATACATATAATCAAAATTACTCCCCAAAAGCTTGCAAAAATAGGAAGGTCTTCAGGTGAACCTTAAAGGCAGTTATAGTGGGAGCCTCCCTAACTACAGATGGCAAAGAGTTCCAAAGAACGCGGGAGCGGCGACACTAAAAACTCGGTCCCCCGCAGACTTTATCTCGCTCTTGGAACAGTTAGGAGGCCACCACTAGAGGAGCGGAGATTATGGACAGAGGGGGAAAGCACCAGGAGATCAGACAGGTAACCAGGGCCCTGCCCGTGTAGGGCCTTATAGGTGAGAAAGCCCACCTTGAAGAGCACTCTCCAGCTGACAGGCAGCCAGTGCAATTCGCGCAGTATAGGAGTAATGTGGCAAAATTTGCCTGGCCCGGACAAAAGTCGGTTAGATTAGCTGCTATTGGTCCAGGGTCTCCACAAAGACAGGCTGTGATACACCAGAAGCCCACCGCTGACAAAGATCCATTTGAGTGAAGCGCAGGGGCACTCTGATTGCGGTTTTATTTGTTACAGCCCCCTTAATACTAGGCTGTCAGGCTCTAGGAGTTTGTTTTTGTCAGGCCTTCTATAATGTAATCATGGCTTGTTTTGCACAAGAAATCATCAGCATCATATTCTGTTGTGCCAATGTGCTTTTATTTGGGGCCTGGAAGTATATGCAGTACAGTGCTGCAGTCTTGTGTGAGAGCATAAAACCTGTGAGCTGAAGAAAAAAAATATATGTGCTGTGATGTATGCACTCTTTTTTAATGGGGGGGGGCTGGGAAGAATGTAATGAAATATATATATATTTGATATCAAAGGTACATATGTTGTCACTTTGAACATTAAACATAGTAACATCATTTTGTTTGGTCAGTCCAGTCACAGGAGGAAAGGTTACAAAACTCAAGAAACTGTTATCGTCACAGAGACAAAATGTCGCAATGGTCTCTTAGGTTTGTAAGAAGCTCTGAAATTGCAGTCTCACCTGGTTACTTTGGAGATAAAAAGATCTCTAAGCAGGACACTCCCCCCACCACCACCACCAATAGGACAATGTTTCTTTTATGTTTATTCTCACGCTGGTTTGTTTCCAGACCTTGCTGTACTCCTTCATAATTTGAGATGCTCTCTCCAGGTTTGCCAAAGTTCATGCATTTTTTTTTTTAACTCTTTATTTATCCCGCCTTCCTACCTCGGTGTCCACTCCTTCGGACTGCTCATACCCTCCGGACCACTGCTCCAGGATCTGCCCCAGAGTGCTTCTTCCTCCCTCCTATCCTGCACAGGGGGGTCTGTCCCGGAATTGGTGATCTTGGGTGGAGCAGTCGTCATCTAGGACCACCGAGGGGATTATCCATTTTTCTGTGCTCCCCCTTTAACCCAGCCCCCTGAGACACCGGCACGAGGAAGAATGTCCAGAGAGGCGATGTGCTGATGCCGTCCTCTCTCAAGCGTAACAGCATCCCCTCCCGACTCCATGAGCGGGCCACGGTGAGAGCCGTGTTCCCACCAACTCTCTCAGGATGTCGGTGCATATTGCCCCGGTATCCCACCCCTGAGGGAGAGAGCATCCGCTGGGACGCCAATCCTCCCTCTCTGCCGACTCTTCGCCAACCCGGTCCGCCTCGAACCCGAAACATCGGGCGTGGCGCGAGGTGTGGCGTCCAGCGCCTCAACCCTCAGCGCCACCGGGCCAAGAGTTCATGCATTTTTTATGAGTTTTCAGTTTCAATTTATTTATTGGAAAGCAGATTGAACACACATCTGATTTACAATTGCATCCAGTACAAATGAGAACAATTACAGCAGGTAATTACAAAGTAAAGGCGGCAACAAAAATGTTTGTTTTTTTTTTGACCGGGAAAGGAGGACTAGGCAATTCTGTCTATTTTGAGCTTTGTTCCAGGGGAGGGAGGATACAGATGGAAACCAACTGACACTAAACCAGATTAAGCTGTTGGTGGTACTTTTAGTGAATGGGGGAAATTTGGCCAGGACACTGGGGAAATTCCCCTATTCTTTCTGACATACAGAATTAGTTTAGTTGCCGTATTGGTCCTTGTAAGAACAGATCCAGAAACAAATGATTTGATAATTTTTACATGAATTTTAACATGAATGGGCTATGGAAAACTTGAATGAGGAGCAGCCAGCGTTAGAGAAGAATTTAGGTTCACCGAGCAACTCCAAGTTGGCAGAACAAAGACAGTGTTGAGTGGGTTTAAATGCAATGAGCTGAGAAAGGAAGGAGGGAGCTTTGCCTACAACGACCTTGTAGATAAAGATATACCAGTGGTGGAGTCTCCTGTTTGCTGTGACCAGCCCACAAGGCTGTAATGATTGAAATGATGAGTGCAAAAGGAGTCGTCAGTGATGACTCGAAGGGCACTGTGACATAGAGGGTCAAGTAGAGAAAGTTTTAGAGGTGATGCACTATATGATCACTAGAGTCAAGTTTGGAAAGAAAGAGAACTAACACAATTTTTTTTAAATTTAAAGGCTAAACAAGGCCTTGTGCCCGTAAAGTTTTGTATATATTTTGCCTATTTGTTTGTGTTGTTTTGCACTCCTGACTAGCCCCATTTAGGCGTCATGCCTATTTTGCGAAATGGGTTCTGGAGGTGGTGATGGGGGGAGGGAGTAGGGAATCTAAGAGCACAATGCGGTGGGGAGATCTTTGCAGTTTGCACAGAAGACATGTATAGTTATAACTTTTGTAATATTTAGGCTGGGGTCGTCTCTCTGCAGGGAGCTGAGCCCCACATTAGCCGCATGTCTGTATATACTTCTGTAGCTGTATTTATGATATATACATAGAAAATGAAATCCACAAAATTTTTAAGGGGGGCAGGCAGTGTAGTCCGCCAGTGGTCAGATCACTAGCATTTATTGCATGAAACAACAGATTCCAGGTTCAAGCCCCCCCCCCCAAGAGCAGCTAACTCTGCCTGGCCTCGAACATGCTGCTTGACCTCTCTGTGCACAAGTACTGGCAGCTTGTAAATTAGTTAGAACTAGGAACCCACTGAAAATGAGATGTTTCAGCTCAGCTGGACCATCTTAGGTACAGTAAACAGGTTACAAAAAAACCTAGAACTATAAATTTGTTAGTGAAATAATTTTGAAGTCTTCGGTTCACAATGTTTTAATTAAGGAACCTGAACTCCAATCCATTGTGTTGCTGCAAATTTACAGCATCCCTGTGAATGGCTGACTTTCCTAGCCAGTATGCTTTCCTTTTAGGCATGGTTTTGGAACACAAAGAACAGGAACTGTGTGTCTCAAATCCGCCTGTAATAGAAGGAAAGAGACTGTCTGGTATAATAGGAGAATGAATACTGGGCTCTTGAGGACCCAAATTTAGAAACTAGAGCCAGACATATACTTGCTGGGAAAAAGTTAAACATTTTTTTTATTCTGTGTAGGTGCTGATTCTTGTCAGACTCAGCATTCTATCACCTGGGAACAGCATGTGTTCCCACAGCCCCTCATGGCCTGCCTTCCATGGCAGTCATCCTCTTGTCCGCAACCTCTTGATTTTCCCTGTTTTGACCCAGGAGCAGTCAGCACCGTGCAGTCACATATAGCACTGTAAAGCAAAATAATTTAAACGTTCAAATACTTTTCCGCCTTAATGCAAATAAAAAAAAAATGTATTCACAATTTTTCTGGACTTAAATTTCATGTCATCCCCAAACAGTATAAATAGCAGGATATCCCATTCTTTACTACTAAAGATATTCACATGAAAACAGAGTCGTTGCCCCCTCAGACTTCATCTATTCTTGCTGCTTTTCCTATCCTGAACTCATTCCCCTCTGCTTGTGACATCAGAATGATTTCTTTGGCACTGGGTTGTGATGTCACAAGCAGGGGAATATGGGACCATGGCAGGTGTGAGAAACATGAACAGATAAACTCTGTGGGAAAATGATCCTGTTTGAATAAAAATGTCTTCAGTATGGAAGGTCCTGACATTCAAATTTGGGGAATTTTGTGTCACTGAAGTTTGTTGAGGTCACCCACAGAATTTTTTTCTTGGATCCTAGCAGCAGTAGCCCTGAGTTTTGGAATCAAAACTCTCACTAAAGGCTGGTAGGTGCTCAAACTGTTACAAAAGGAGGGGGGTTTACAGTCTCTGGGAGGGTGGGGGTAGTGGGGGAGGGTGCAGTGTTCAAGCTTGTAAATCAGATCCCCGATTGTATTTTGAGGGATGGAGTCGGATGTCTGGATCCAGGGGTCAGACCTCTGTCTCTGACCCCTGGATAGTTGTAATCTGACTGTTGGATCCCAGATCTGACTGTCAGATTCCTCAGATCTGATTGGATCCAATGACTCTGAGTGGATCCAGTCCTGGGATCCGAGTAGATGGGATCTGTGATCAGACACCACCCATATCTGATGGCATCTGACATCCAGTATAGATGTAGATATCAGCCAGTACCCCACCCCGTGGATACTATCCAAGCATCAATATTGCGGAATGCACTACTCTTACCCACACCCTATGGGCTAGCTGCAAATGGCACTGCAGCTTCGTACAGCTGCCATCCTCTCAGTCATTGGGTTGGTACCGTGGTATAGCAGCAGTTTCTCAGGGGAAGAAGAAGACAGGGACTAGAAACTAACCTTCGCAAGGGCACTTCAATTCTGGTCTCTCCCACCTCAGCACATGATCTGTGCTCTAGCTCTGCCACCACAATTCGGAAGGGTTAAGCCACAGGTGTAACCAGGTAGTAGTTATCCAGGAATATAAAGGTCCAGTGCCATATTATGGGATGGGGGTCACAATTAGAAAGAAGTTACATCACTAAAACACAGAGAGAGGTTCCCCCCATCTACCCACCCCAAAAAAATAAAGTAACATGTTTTTACACATAATGGCTACAATGGGTCTTACCTGCAGCAAGTGTGTTATGATGTTATGTGGCGCACATTTTCTCTGAAATTGTTGTACAGAAAACTGTGTTATGTCACATGGTGCTCTGATGGGCAACTCCCACTCTTAATGCCAGCCCATTGTATTGTGTAAGATGGAAGAGTTGCCTGACCATTGTCAAGAACACAACTACTGTATTTTATTCTTCACACCAAAAATGGAGACCAACTGACCTGATCACCAGTTAAATTGATAAAGTTAATAAACATGTCACTGCTTTTTACACAGGAGACTCGGAAAAGCCGGGTGGCAGACTGGAAGGGCCAGGTAGAAGCTGGAAGCTTCATCAAGAGAAATACAGAATACGCACTATAAAAAGCAATGAAATGTTTATTAAGTTTTAAGCTGTGGCTATCAGAGGGACAGCACAGAATTTAAATCTAAAAGGATACATTAGATATATAAGGAATCCCTTTAGTTCCTGAAGAAGTGGGGGATACACAATGAAACATTGATCTAGAATGTACGTGAGTGTGCTGAAGTGTTGTGAAGAATAAAGACTTAATAATACAACCAGTGGGTGGGTCATTTGGTTTCCATTTATGGTGAGTAGTACTTCTTGAGGTATATATGGAGCCAGATTCCTTCTGGTGGTCTGTTTTATATTGCAGGTGCTGGGTGGGCCACACTGCAGCTGTGCGTAGCAAGGAAGAGGCAAGCAATTATAGGCCAGTCAGCCTGACCTTGGTGGTGGATAAGTTCAGGGACACACTCCTAAAGGAAAGGATTGTGGAATATCTGGAATCCAGTCGGTTATAAGATCTGAGGCAGCATGGATTCAAGATGGAAAGTCATTCCAAACAAATCTGATAGATTTCTTTGACTGGGTGACCACAGGGAGGGGCGGTGGACATGGCCTACCCGGATTTTAGCAAGGCCTTTGACACCGTTCCACAAAGGAGACTAGTAAGCAAGTTGGGTAGCTTGGAGGGGGGTAATAAGGTGGAAACCTGGGTAAGGAATTGGCTAGAGGATAGGCGACAGAAGGTGATGGTAAACGGAGTTCGCTCTGAGGAAGGGAGGGTGATCAGTGAGGTACCTCAGGGGCCAGTGCTAGGACCGTTCCTCTTTAATGTCTAAGTTATAAGTGACATAGTGGAGGAGCTGGAAGGGAAAGTCTGCCTCCTTGCGGATGAAATCAAGATCTACAAAAGAGTGGACACTCCATGGGGAGGAGGGGTGGAGAGGATGAGCAGGGATCTGAAAAAACTGGAAGAGTGGTCAAGGGTATGGCAGCTGGGTTTTAATGCAACAAAGGTGCACTTGGGCCATAGAAACCCAGAGGCAGAGTACAAAATAGGGGGAGTGATACTGACAATGACCAAGCAGGAAAGAGACCTGGGTAATCATATCGGATGACCTAAAGGTGGCCAGACAGTTTGACAAGACAGTTGGGAGGGCTGATGGGATGCTAGGATGCATAGGTAAGGGCATCACCAGCAGGAAGAGGGAAGTGGTGTTGCCTCTATATAGAACATTAGTACGACCTCACCTTGAGTGCTGTGTCCAGTTCTGGAGACCACATCTCAGGAAAGACATAGACAGAGTGGAAGCAGTCCAGAAGAGGGCTACCAAAATTGTGCAGGGTCTGTATCAAAAGCCCTAAGAGGAGAGGCTAAAGGACCTCAATATGTACACCCAGGAGGAAGGTGGGGGGGCATGATAGAGACCTCTGAATACCTCACAGGGTATAGGGATCGGGTGTTGCCTAACAATGTCTGATAGTGTAACATTTTGCTAATTTAGATACTTCACAGCTAACATTACTGTTTTCATATCTTCATCAAGAATAATATGCATGCTGTCTTTAGCATTCAATGTGTCAAATGTTGTATCTTTCTGGGAGAAATACTGAAAAACAGTGGTACCTGGTGTTTGTGTATTTGGCACGGTTTTAAAGAAAATGCTTTTAATTTTCTGTTTGACCCACGTGGCACTCACAAAATAGCCTGTGTTTTATTGTTTCCATTTCTGTGTCTATTTATTTCAAACTTATGGCTACTGCCTCTATATATTGTCATTATTTGCCTGCGTTTTACATTTTTAATAGTCATTAGGTATCTAGCCATAGTAAAGTTCCTGTTTAGTGACCTATAGCATTTCAATTTATGGTGCATTTTTATCTGGGTTTTCCAATGTATAATTAAGCAAAAGGGCTTGACAGGGCATGGGTTATTGGGGGGTTTTATCAACGTCTCATGTAGTGTGTCATGAGTTGCAGCTGAGTGACTTGACAACACAAGAAGCGTGCAATCCCCCAATTGCCAATGTCCTGGGATGCATTATTGTGATCATACAATAGACACATGGATAAAATAAATGTGTTTAATTATAATTTATTGTAAATGCCCCATCTCAGCTGTGGGTTATTGCAGGATTTCTTTATATCCGTTATGTAATACTGTAATAATGTATATCTTCTTGGTGCATTCCCTTGAAATACAATTCACACATTCGTTTTAGGAAAGACTCCATATTATCTGTGTAGAGGAGTGAAAAGGTACCGCTGCACCAAGAAGTAGGCGTGCTAGGTCAGAATCATACAATTACACCGGACTTTACTCAGTACAAGACAGAAGAACCAGAGGGGATTTACTTTTAACCTATAAAATACTACAATCTCCAGATCTTATGAATCAATGTGGAATTTTATATTCCACCAGATGGTTTGTAACCAAGGCTACATAACAAGCAACTTGAGGTCAAAGCATTTAACACTAATAAAAGGGGACATTTTTTTTCAATCAGAGCCCCGAAACTTTGGAACACCTTACCACTGGAACTCTGTTAGTTTTATCACATTTAAAAATAAGCTTGATGTCTGGTTTAGGGCAAATCAACAATACTGTTAAAAGTCCCACAATGTGTGGGGGACACTCTCGATGGGCTTTGGCCTTCTTTTGTCCCATTATACCAAGTAATACAGCAACTTGCGACCAATAGGTCTCGGGAACCAGCACCACACAGAAGGCCAGCGCTAGCATATGCTAAACTATTTTCTCATTCATTTAAACACAGTCCAAAACTGTGGAAAGCACTGCTATTCTGCTCCTCCAGGCAGTGATTTTATTGTGGACTTCTGGATTTTATGAAATCGTTTGTTGAAATCCTGGTGAAGTTTTATTTTTATCGACACATGAATAAAGTATTTTTTTGCATCCTACAAAGGACTGGTTAGTGCTTTCCACAATTTTGGATTGTGTTTAAATGAATAAGAAAATAGTTTAGCATATGCTAGCAGTGGCCTTCTGTGTGGTGCTGGTCCCCGAGACCTGTTGGTCACAAGTTTATTTATTTATTTGCTTTTGTCAACTGGGTAGGGCACACTAGACACCAAGTGCCTATTTTCAGGTGCAACCCGGGAGGGTTACAGTGGTGGAGGCATACAGGAAACAGTTACATACAGTTGGTGGTAAACCTGAGTCAGTTTCATACAATAGAGGCAAATAACAGGATTGACAGAATAAGCTAGCAGTAAAGTACAAGTATCGTAATCAAGAAAAAACAACGAACATTACCTGAAAAGAAAAAGGAAGCAATGCAACATTAGAACTAGAGGTAGGGAGACGCAGGTACACACAATTGGAGAGTAAGGCTAAGAGAATTTAAAGGTAAAAACAAGATGTATTCAGTACACTTTGTGAGGTTAATGGGTGCAAGCAAGAGTAAGTGCATAAGTTGCTGTAATTATCTGTGTAACCAGGTTGCCATGGATGTTGCACTTACTACCCCTGCCTTGCGGGCTCAAACAAGGTTGAGGGGCCTGGGTTCTGATTTTTCTGAATGGGGGGGTTGTATCCAGGTAGTTTTAATTTGCATGGTGCCTCCTCCCCAGAGATTAAGTTTAGGTGGGCCTGGTGTTGGAACGGTACAACCCCCTGGGGTGCAGTACCTCTCCCCTTCCCACAGTGTGCCCCTACACTTGAAAAATCACAGTGCAACCTTAAATTCAACAAAAGACTGATTTCTAATAATATGCTCTTGAGAAAAAATGTAAACTAACAATAAAATATTTATTAGGGAATATTCACAAGGGATAGGGGAATATGAATCAAGACTCTTTTTCAGCTCCCATGAACTGTAGAGAACCAGGGCTGAAGTTAGGTGCCTGACTAGGCTTGACCTACTAAACAGTGTGAAACAGCAGTAGCAACACAGTAGCACCCTCCCTCCACCACCAGGAAGTGCAATACAGTGAGTGTAGGCCTTTGATATAATCAGCCCACCTGTACTGGAGGCGCTACCTACTTTCCACTGCTACCAGTTTAAAACCCCTTAAAATCTTCTTATGGGAGCACTGGTACCCCACCAGAGAAATAGGGCAAATGGAGTTGCAGCTGGCCGGCCAGCAATGGTGCAGTTTAAAACAGAATAAACACTTTTGTTAACTCAAACCCCACAGACCATTGAACTGCGAAAATATATTTGTAGATCTTGGACCGATGACCAAAGCTGTAGTTTTGGTGGCAAACTTTATACACAATCCCATTTTCAGGGCAAGCCCTGGACCTCTCTGGCTTCTCTCTCCTGCTATGTAAGTAGACCATCTAGGCGTGAGGGGGCACATGCCACACACACACACACACACACACACACACACACACACACACACACACACACACGTGTCTATAGTGTGGTACTTAGCCAGTGCCTAGCAGCAGCACTGACCAGCCAGTTCCCTGTCTGCAGTCTCAGTGCAGGCTCTACGTAGCAGTACTCACACACTGTCTTGGTCTACACTACAGGTTGACACCTGTGGCACAATTACTGGATCAGCACACCATTGCCTCCTTTCTCAGAAAAGACAGAAACAGTCTCTTTGGTTACACAAGTGTTCTTCTGACACAGGTCAGCATCACCTGGCGAGGGTGACCTCTACGTGGTTGGGTCCCCCCCCAGCTGCCGATGCTGAATCCGCTGAAATCGCCTGAGGGTCGAGGTGCCGACTTGGAAACAGGAGTCGGGCTGCACTCCTCTGCCTGCTGATGCCGACTCACTGCAGCTAAAGGTGGGCGCCCCTGCTGTGTAGTGGGAGATCGTGTGTGGGACAAAGAGAGAAAGCTGCTCGTATGACTAAGGAGCGGTGGTTGAGGATTCTCGGTCTGTCCTGTGGGGGGTTAAAATTTACCGCTCACCCACCCCGTTCCCTCCTCCCATCCTGTTCCCTCCTCCCATTAAAAGGACTTAAGCCACTCCCCCTTTTGTATCTTCCCATATTTAGAGTGTGGGATTGGCTGGGCCTTATGCAGTGGTTGGGGCCATGATTTAATATTGAGGGGGGGGTAGACATGCCTATGTATCCCTTGGTGACTGTCTATTGCATTGCCATTTTATTCCTGCAGAGGAGTAGGTTCTTGTGTGTGTGTGGGGGAGCAGAACTTTACTGGTACCTTCCCTGGCTGTCAACGATGGACTGGAAGTTGTGTGTTTAAGTTGTGGGCACAAGGCACTTTGTATCTTGAAAATCTTAATGTCTACTCATGTATTTACTGTTTTGCTATCTCTCTAGGGGCTACTGCTAGTCTGCACCTCTGGATTTGTTTTGCTGTACTTAGCTAAGGTCTGTTTTGCTGTATGTTGGCTGAAAACTGGCATGTTGGGGGGCCTCTATTCGCGGTGATAGGCAACCCCGTGGTACTCGGTGGGTCTGGATGGTCTTTTACCTGCTATTCAGTTGGATCCTTGTAAGATAGTGATATGACCCAGGGATACGACTCGGAGAGGGCATGCATAACATGTGGGCAGCTAAGCATCGCAAGAACGGAGCTGAGTCCCTCCCTCTCTTTACTGCCCACCTCACTTGGCTGCTCACTGCATTATTCCTCCCTCTCTTCATTATGGACTGTGCTCCCCCTATGGGGCAACATGGGATCTCACCTGGACTACCTGATGAGAAGGACTTTACCTTCTCGAACATAATAGCCTGCGACAGACAGTCTACATGGCCCACCTGCTGCCTTAACCTGCGGAGCTTCCGGTATTTTGCCATAATGATCAGGCAGGCTGGTCGCAGGCCACCCACTCGGGTCAGCTCTCCACCACTGAGACATCTTCTCTGACTTCTCTTGGTGATTACAGCTCTAGATGGGGACGTGGAGCTGAACCCTGGTACTCCAGGCCAAGCAATCTCCTCTCCTATGGGCTGGCTGGCTGGCAATGGGCTAAAAATTGCCCATCTCAGTGTCCGCAGCCTTCTGCCCAACCTGACTGAACTTCTTGCCTGAGTCACCCCATAATAAGCCTGACATCCTTGGGATAACTGAAATCTGGCTCAAATCCTCTACCCCAGATTCAGCCTGTGCACTCCCTGGCTTCGACCTTGTCAGGCATGACCATCAAGGTAAAAAGAGGGGTGGTGGCATACTGGTCTACTACAGGAGTCACCTTAACCTGACAGTGCTGGCCTGCCCACAGCCTGAGCAGTCTTCATGTGAACTGCTGCACACTATGCTCTTACTTGGGAATGCGAAGAAGCTACACATCGTGTGTACCTACAATCCCCACACGGGTGGGGTACAGGGTTTATCCTCTCTTCTTGACTCTGTTGGCACCAGGATCAGGAACAACGAGCTTTTGATTCTAGGGGACCTCAACCTAAACTGGCTTGGAAACAATACCAAGCAGTATGAGACTTTACTTGCAGGCCATGCACTGGCTCAACTCATTAAGGATCCCACCAGGTGGTCGACCAGGGGTGGTACTGACACGCTTCTGGACTGGGTCCTGTCCAATAGGCCTGAGAGGATCAGATTCTCTGGTACCCTCCCTGACTCTATTTCAGATCATGCCCCTGTGTACTGCATATGGAAGGTCTCGGCCCCTAAGATACCCCCTAAGATCATTCAGGTCAGGGATTTCTCCAGGTTTGACCTTGGTGCTTTCCAGGAAGATCTTATGCTCATGGACTGGTCTGCAGTGATGGATGACCAGAATGCTTCCTCAGCAGCCTGTCACTTCCGTAGCATCTTTGGGATGCTACAGGACAAGCATGCCCCTCTTGTTAGATGGAGGGTAAGGGGGACTGCTACGAAATGGCTGCATGGGGGCCTCCTTGCTCTCATGAGGACTAGAGACAAATGCTGGGCCAAGTTCAAGGTCTCAATGGACCAGGCCATATTCCAGCATTATAGAAGGCTCAGGAATGAATGTAAAAAGGCTATCAGGGCTGCCAAAAGCGAATTTTGCAAAGCCACCTTACGGACCTCAGCCAAGGAACCTAGGAGCTTCTGGAGGAATAGTAAAAACACTGTGAGTGATTCCTCCACCTGTGAGGTTCCTGACATGCTCATTGGTGGTGCTAACTGTACTAACCTGCTGACCATTGCCAATGCATTCAACTCACATTTCTCAGACCTATCTGCCCTCACCTCCCTATTCTCACCCAGTGGTAGTGACAGCCCTGTCCTGGCCCCCCCCCCATCTCAATTAGCACCTTCCCCTCATCGTCTGTTCTTCCTCAAGGCAATGACAGCACAAGAGATGCAAAGATTGTTCTCTGGACTCTCCACCTTTTCTAGTGCTGGTCATGATGGTATGGAACCAAAGCTTCTCCACCTTGCGGCTACCTTCATTGCCTCCCCTGTGGCCCATATCGTCAACCTATCCTTAGCTTCGGGGGTTATCCCTGACCTGTGGAAGGTGGTGAGGGTTGTCCCCATACTCAAATAGGGCAACCCTAGGATCCTTGATAACTATAGGCCAATTGCCATCCTGTCTGCTATTGGGAAGCTTCTTGAGAAAGTTGTGGCAGGGCAACTCACAGATTAATATCCAGTCTCATGAGCTACTGTCTCCCTTGCAGCATGGCTTTCGTAAAGGGCATAGTACAACCTCTGCCCTAGTCACTGTCACTTCAGGGATAAGGGCTGCTATGGCTCAGGGCAAACTCTCTGGGGCCATCTTAATTGATCTCTCGAATGCCTTTGACCTAGTTGATCATACCTTGCTATGCACTCAGCTTAGGACATTGGGCCTGTCCCTGCCTGCACTCAGTTGGTTCCATAATTATCTTCAGGGTAGGCAGCAACTTATCAAGTATAGTATGGTGCTCTTGAATGCCACTGCGATGTCCTCAGGGGTTCCCAAGGGGTCAGTCCTCAGTCCCCTCCTCTTCTCCATATTCATCAATGACCTTCCCTCCTCAGCTGCCTCGTGCAGGGCCATCCTGTATGCTGATGACCTTGTTATACTCGCTTATGCCACCAATTGAGTGAAGGCTTCATGAGCATCCAATCCATGATAGCGTCCCACAAGCTGGTCCTTAATCTTAGAAAGACTCAGGCCATGCTGTTTGGATCCCAGCCTAAGCTAAAGGCCTCCCCAGTCCCTCTGTCCATCGTGGGTATTGATGGTGTTCCCATTCTCAGCACCGACTCTGTCAAATACCTTGGGGTGACACTTGACCCCCAACTCAACCATGGGCACCACATCCACAATGTGTGTTGAGCTGTTAACTGGAATTGGGTCTGGCGTACAGGGCAAAGAATAATCTCACCTCAGCTGCTCGCCTGGTATTGGCCGGGGGGGGTGTTTCTTCCATCGCTATGTTATGGGCTCCTTCTGTTTACCTGTACTACCAAGGTCCACCTCACTAGGTGGACTGTAGCTTATAACAACATCTGGCATTTTGCTCTTGCAGCCCCTTGTCTCACTCACCATTGTGATCTGTATGGCAAGCTAAACTGGCTTTCCTCATCCAGCCACATGAACTTTGTCCTGGGCTGCTTCACGGGCAAGGTCCTGGGCACTGGCACCCCCCCCGGATTGGCGGAGCTGCTTGTGCTTGCTCCCCCCACTGTCTACTCCCTAAGGTCAATGGGCCCTGCCACCCTTAAGGTTCCTGTTTCACGTACCCAAATGGGGGACAGAGATTTCGCATTCTGTGTCCTGAGATTATGGAACTCTTTTCCTGACCAGGTCAGGTCCTCCCCCTCCCAGGCATGTCTATGATCCTCCCTATGGATGCACTTGAAGCTCTCATCAGTATGTGACTGTCACAGACCTCCCTGAGTACCCTGGTCCCTGTGCTGTACTTAAGCGCATCATATCATGTACTTGGCTCCGGCCCTGCTGTTGTTTCCTGCCCACCTGGGTGCGGCCCTGTGTAAAGTGTGTCAATCCTGTATATATTGCTAGGAATATTGCTTTAGAAATGTTGTACTGTTTCACGTTTGTCGATGTCCACTGTTATATCCTCAGTTAATCCTACAATGTGTGCTATGCTTCGCCTGACTTCAGTGTATATGCCTTACTTGCTTCAATTTGTACTCTGTATGTTCTTAATCTCCTGTACTCTCCCGGGTTGTACCTGAAAATAGGCATATGTTTTGTCTAGTGTACTTACCTGGTTAACAAACGCTAAATAAATAAATAAATAAATGTACTTTGCAGGCTGTAGAAACCTCATAATCAGCTCCTGATGAATGGTTGTAGAAGTCGCAGGCAACCTTTCTTCAGTGGCTTTGGCCAGCTGCACAAGCCTTCCTCAGACTGTGAGAGATCCCTTCTGGTTGACTAGTTCTGGAACTGCCCTCAGACTTTCTCTGGGCAAAGGCAGCTTCTGATTGGACCAAAAGGCTATAAGTCACTTGAATTAGTATGCAGAATGTTCACTTGATGCCCTATAGCCAAGCAAGCAGCACAGTTATTGTCCCAGCATCTTCTTGGTGTCAGATTCTGAGACCCCTGATTTCTAATTGGTTGATGCTGAGGTCAGGAGTTGGCAAGAGGGTGACTTCTATAACAGAGGGGTCATAGTCTTCCCAAAAAATCTTTTATTTAAGATCCTACTTCTGTTTCCACAAAGTTTCGAGTGTGATCAGAGACCCCCCCCCCGTTGGGAGCTTTGGTATGCTTGCTCCCTCCAGGTAGGGCAGTTCCCCCATAGAAGGTGCAGCTGGCAGCCACCCTGCTAGCAGTTGCCATGAGTGCCAAACACATGGTGCTTCTGTTCCTCCTCCAAGTGTGTCTCTGGCCCCTTCTGACAGTGTTGCTGGTGTCCCTGGGGCCTGAGCACATTGGAGGAGGTTGTAATGTTGGCCGCAGTTGTGGCAGTAAGAGTTTGGGTACCTGAGGATGCAGCGATGACAAGACCATGCAGGCGTGCTGAGCGGCAACACAAACAGCCCCTGCAGCTACAATGATTTCAGCTCCTCTGCTCCCCACACAGGCTGCAGTCCCAGGTGTCAGAGGTTAACAGAACAGAGGTGGTGGCAGCGGTTTGTGGTGGATAAAAGAAAAAAGGGAAGCCTCACCATTTGGGGGGGTACATCTGGAATTATTGATAGTAATATTGCTTAGATGTCAATATTTTTTGTCATAAGTGGTTTACTGATTTGCATTTGACATTTTGTTGTTGACGATGCATGGCCTTACATGAGCAGGATTTTCTGTTACTCTGGAATGAATATAACCAACATTTCACAGCTCTTTTATTTATGGCTAGAAGTAATGGGTGTTACCCTAGTTTGGCTCTGCAAGCATTCTTTGATGTACTTTAGCAAACTTTCAGGGCTTGCTTACAACATAACATATGCATCATTTCTGTTGGCATAGTGTCTTATTTGCTGTAATCTTGGTTGAAAGTTGGACCCCAGATTTCATTTCCTTATGGAAGAATTAGTTGAATAAAACAGACAAATAATTTCATCCAACGATTAACAGGTACATTCATGTTACAGAATGTAGGTCTTATGGCATTAAATGCATGTGTCTTTTCTTGCAGGGATTTATTGCCCAGTTAAAACTTCCTGAGGCACTAATTGCTACGCCCAGGCAATTATAACTTGCTGTATGTTCCAGGAACCTAACCACTGAAGCTGAAGTTATTATTTCTAACGTTTTTTAATTGGAAGGTCATACATTTTAGTCTTGTTCAGGCTTAATTTCAGTAAATGTGCATTGCCATCATTTTCTAGTACACTTGGGCTCTCTTGTTTGTAGGCCCTGTTCTTTTGGTAACAGAAAACCCATGTCATTAGCATAAATGAGGCAAGTCTGTAGAATCTCCTAACATCAACTCAGAACCCAAAGAGTCTGCTAGTGTTGCTGTTGCTAGACCACTGATGTACATATTAAAGAGTACTGGGCTAAGGCAACACCCTTGCCTCACTCCCTGCTTCTGTTAGAAGAATTTTGTTCTCAGGTTATTCAGTTTTACACAATACTTATACACCAACCACCAATATCATGCCTCCTACAAATGTCAGTCCATTAACATCTGCACAGTGTCAGAGTACATACCCTTCTACTAAGGGATCCATCTATGTAGCAAAGTAACACCCTCTACCCCCTTAGGCCTGACAACAGCATCAATTTTAGCCTAATCTGAGGTTTCAAAGGGAGCATTTTACATTTTTGGGTGAAACAATACCCCTTGACAAAACTGCTACCGCCTAGAAAAATGTCTAGAGAGCCACCCTATACCCTTCCACCCATTCCATTTTGTAGGAGTTTTAGAAAAACACTGGGGTGCCAAATATAATCAAATGCCATTTGGAAGTTTACAAAGCAGGCAAATAGTTTCCTTTTCTTAGTATTTACTTCAGTACATAGACGTTTATTAAAGTCTGTAGGGTATGCATATTGCTTGTGGTTGGAACAAATCATTCTGGACTTCTAATGCAGAACGTCTTGATCTCTAAGGACATTTATGGTTCTCTGATTTATAATGCCACAAAGATGTTTACACAAGGTACCACTTACACAAATACTGCTGTAGTTATTTGGGTTGTATCAGTTGCCATTTTTATAATGGGTGTAATGCGACCTCCAGACCACATTTCTGGAAAATGTCCAGATTGAAAGACTAAAATAATGTTCCTACAGCTTCCTGTAACTTCGTATTGATACATTTTCCGTTGAGCATCATGTCTGACCCACATGCTTATTCAGATTTAAGTTCTTCTCTAATTTCTTTCAGCGTAATAGCAGAGTTGAGGAGAGTCTGAGCATCTTAATCAATTGTTTCAAGTTTTTATTTATTTATTTATTTATTCAGAATTCGGAAAATACCTTTGAGTCAGAGACTCATTTACAAAGGTTCCACGTCACATAGAAGGGACACAACAGTAATAACGTAAATACAGTGCAGGAGACAGGACAAGCTAGATACAAGGTAATGATACATTAAAATACATTTAAAGGCTCACAAGCAGTACCCGAAAACTTAGATCAGATGAGCATGTAGGCATTTATACAGAGATGCTCAACAGTTATAGGTAAGGGGATAAAAAGGGGGAGGGGTGGGTAGGGTAAGACAGCCAGAGGCCATTGTCATGCTAGGGGGAGGCACGAGTGACAGCAGGAGCAATGGCAGTCACAGCAGTTTAGGAACTGGAGATGCCCCTTAAGATGGGTTTTGAAGAGACCTATGCATTTTCGTTTGTGATGGAGCTAGGTAGGCCATTCATCCATGAAGGGGCCTTGTAGCTTAAGGATCTTTGAAATTGGGAGGATTGACAGTTGGGAACTGCAAGGAGTTTCTTGCTAGAACAGTGGGTTACTTTTTGGGCTGTAGACGGATAGATTAAGGAGTTAAGATGTGGGGGGGGACCAAGGGTGATTTTTTTTTTTTTTTGGCCATATGGCAGGTGTGGAACATGATCTTGTTGTCTAAGTTAAGCCAGTGTGTGGAGTTATATAGCAAGCAGGTATGGCTGAGACAGTCACAGTTCAGTACAAGGCGACAGGTTTTGTGGAGGGAGAGGCAGAGCCTACTAAGGGCCGAGGTGGTGCATGCAGCTTGTTAATAATTGTTGTTTGTTCTGATGATAGCATTTCATTTAGAATTGTTCTAAACAGCTTCTTTACTTATTTATTTAGTGTTTCACCAGGTAGACATACAGAGATGTACAAATACAAAAATCTCGTTTACAGATGTGACCTTCAGGGAGTGGGAGCAGTTGGAAGTGAAGCCATTGTCTGCATTTAGATTTCTCTTTTAGTTAGTTCTTGCTATCAGAGCAAGAAGGCAACTGACTTAGGAAGCTAGAGCATATCTGCTAGGAAGTCTAAGGGTCATCGTAAGGATCAGTCTAGGGATGAGGTTTAGTGGGGAGCAAGTCAGTTGCATGACCTGTGGGGTGCTCTTCTCCAGGGTTATGCTCTGGAGGGGTGTCACTGCCCTTTCTGCAGGAACTTTGCAGAGTTCCATGCTCAACTGGTAGCAGCAAGGGAAGAGATATCTCTCCAGTGGTACTGACTCATCTGGAACCCACAGCCCACACACCCACTCCTCCAGAGGTCTACTGGGCTGGGGGGTGGAGAGTGGTGGGTAAGGAGAGGGGTGAAGTGTGGCAGGAGCAGCCACATGGAGGTCAACCAGCCCCACACTATACCTATGTTGAATCACTTTAGTCCCCTGGAGGAGACTATACCTGACTCCAGCGGGGGGGGGGGACATTTATCAGTTGTTGAGAAAGGGGTGATGATCTGGTGGAATCCAGGAGTGGACGGTAAGAAGAAGGCAGCTAGCAGAGTCTTAGTGGTCAGGGATTCTATAATCAGGGAGTAGAAAGGGTGGTGGCTGTGGGGAGGAGGGGTGGGGTTGGTCAGATACCTTCCTGGTGCATCAGTCATGTGTGGCATAGAATGGAGAGGATAGTGGAGAGGGAGGGGGGAGCTGGGGGTACTGGTACACTTGGGTACCAACGATCTGGGGAACCAGCCTGTGGAGCAAGTGAGAAGAATTTTGCCCTACAAGACACAGGACTAGATCAGCTTGTTCAAGTCCCAACAAGAGGAGATGCCATCCTCAGCCTCATTCTCACAAACAGTGAGAGGGTAAAAGAACTCACGGTTGGGTTCAACTTGGGAAACAGCGACCACCGTATGGTCAACTTCAAAGTAAGCATAACAGGGGACACCTGTCACTCAAAAACCAAAGTGCTAGATTTTAAGAAAGCTGACTTCCAGAACATGAGAACCACCCTACAAAATAACTTAATTGAATCAGAGGAGGAAGAGGTTTAAACTATGTGGAGCAGACTTAAGAGAGCAATCAAGACAGCCACAGACCAATGCTCCAGAAGAATCAGCAAGCCCAAAAGACGAAGAAATCTTCAATGATTCTCCAGTTCTCCAAAGAAGTGGCAACCATAGTAAAGGGGAAAAAAAAGAAGGCATACAAGGTATACCAACAAATTAAGAATGAAGAAGACTGGGAGTCATACTAAGAACAAAATTAGAGAAGCAAGCAAAAGGATAAGACAGGCGAAAGTCCAGACAGGAGCAAATACTGCAGAGGGGACAAAGAGAGGTGACAAATTCTTCTTTAGGTACATCATGGAAAAAAGAAAGGCAAAGGGGGGGATCGTGAGGATTCCTACAAGTGAAAGCAGAATAGCAGAAGATGTCCCAGAAAAGGCAGAAATCCTAAACAAGTAACTCTGCTCAGTATTTACCAAGGAGGATCTAGGAAACGGCCCAGCACTAACAAATCACAGCAACTCAGAACCAGGGGTAGACACTAGCCCCTTCATGGAGGACCAAGTACTAGAGGCCCTAAACAAACTGAAGGTGGACAAGGCAAAGGAACCGGATGAGATGCATCTCAGAATCTTAAAGGAACTGGGAATGAACTTGCACCCCCACTGGCAAAACTATTCACCAAATCCCTGGAGAGCAGAGTGGTACCCGAAGATTGGAAGTGGGCAACAGTAGTCCCACTCCACAAATCAGGCAGCTTGGAGGAGTCAGGTAATTACTGTCCAGTAAGTCATCATGTCTATAGTGCGAAAACTGATGGAGTCATTACTCAAGCGGAGGATTATAGCATTCCTCAAAACAACTGGGCAACTGGAACCCAAACAGCATGGATTCACTGTGGGGAAGTTGTGACAAACAAATCTGGCTGAGTTTTTTGACTTGATTATGAAGACTGTGGACAAAGGTGGGGCAGTGTATGTGGTATACCTGGATTTTAGTAAGGCCTTCAACTCAGTTCCACACAGAAGGCTAGTAAAGAAGTTAGACCACACAGGGATGGGACTAAAAGTGGTAATGCAGGTACAGAATTGACTACAGGACAGAACCCAGAGGGTACAGGTAAATGGAGCATATCGTCAGAGGGCAGAGTGACCAGTGGAGTGCCACAGGGCTTGGTGCTGGGGCCCCTGCTTTTCAATGTTTTCATAGTTGACATAGCTAAAGGGCTAGAGGGAAAGGTGAGTCTGTTCGCAGATGACACCAAGATAAATACCACCAACAGCTTAATCTGGTTCAAGGTCAGTTGGCATTCATCTGTATCCCCCTCCCCCCGGGTCATGCCTGAAAATAGGCAGGATTTGTCTAGTGCACTTACCCGGTCAACAAAAAATAAATAAATGTAACAGGGTGGACACCATTGAGGGGGTAGACAAGATGGAATCAGACTTAAAGAAACTTGAGGAGTGGTCTGGAGCATGGCAGTTGAGATTCAATGCCAAAAAGTACAAAGTCATGCATATAGGAAAGAGAAATCCAAAGACAGTATATTACCTGGAAGGGGAACAACTAACTTCCTCCAGCCAAGAGCGTGACCTTGGAATCATGATCTCGGAAGACTTGAAAGTGGGAAAACAGTGCAAGAAAGCAGCACTTAAGGCCAGTGGAGTGCTGGGATGCACTGGTAGGGGAATCACGAGCAGGAGCAGGGAGGTGGTCCTGCTGTTGCATAGGGCACTGGGCAGGCCACACCTGGAATATGGTGTCCAGTTTTGGAGACCTCACCTTAAAAAGGACATCAACCACAATGAGGCAGTCCAAAGAAGGGCAACAAAAATGATACAGGGATTGCACCAGATATCATACGAGGATAGATTGAGTGATCTGAACATGTATTCCCTGGAACAGAGAAGGGAGAGGGGAGACATGATCGAAACATTCAAATACGTAACAGGCATTAAGGTGCAGGAACTTTTTCACTTCAAGGAGGGCATTAGAACTGAGGGACATGATTTAAGGCTAAAAGGAGGGAGGTTCCCTACCAGTGTAAGGAAGTTCTTCACAGAGAGGGTGGTGGGCGCATGGAATAATCTTCCCCCAGAGGTTGTGGGGGCAAACATGGTGGGGAGATTCAAGAATGTTTGGGATAGATACAAGGGAGCCCTCACACTGAAGGGCAGCTGGGGGGGTAGAAATAGATAAAAACACTGGGCAGACTAGATGGACCAGGCAGTCTCCTTCTGCTGTCAACTTCTATGTTTCTATGTTTCAGAGGCTGGGGGAGAGATTGCAGCACATTCGGCCTCCCTGGCCTTTTCTGAGGTCCTCCCTGAATCGAGTAGGGGGAGAGAATGATGGAGTAAGGCAGTAAAGAGGGAAGAGATAGTGGAATTAAATGGGTGGTTAAAGGGATAGTGTCAGGACAAAGAGTACTACTCTGTGGGGGATTTCTAGGACAGGAGGCGACAGCCTTCAGCTGACAAGAGAGGAGACCAGCATGTTTGGGGCAGACATTTGACATCTACATTAGACAGTTAAACTGACTGCAGGGGATACTGACGCTAGGGGAACCACAATAAAAGGAGTGAGGAAGGGGGACTTAGATACTGCTCTCCCTATAGTGGGGACTGGTAGCAGTGGGGGAAAAATAAGGTTGAGGTTCAAAAAAAAGTAGTGGAAGAGGCAAAAAGCAGAAGGCTCTCAGGGACTGCAAGCAATAGGAAAAATAAGAAGGTAAGGCGAATGGGAAGACGTGCAGGTGTAGGATCACAAGACAGCAAAAGAAGATCTGGAGCTAGCTGGAAGGGATCTGCCTTAATGCCAGGAATCTGGGTAATGAAATCAGTGAGCTCCAGACACTGGTGGCAGACACAGAGTTGGACCTTGTAGCCATTACAGAAACTTGGGTTACAGAGAATAATGTTTGGGACTTGTCAGTCCCAGGTTGCACAATGTTTACACAGACAGGATAGAGGAAAAGGCAAAGGGGTAGGGGCGTAGCCCTATATGTCAGGGATGGCATGGGGCTGTGGAGGATAGACACTTCAGGAAAGCAAAGGGGAAACAGAGTTGCTGTTGATTCACCTCACGGTGCCCTCAGGCAAGAACATACGGTTGGTGGTGATCTATAGACCACTAGGACAAGGGGAAAGGAAAGAGAGATAGGGAGCTCAGGGAAGAGCTGGCAAGGGGTGTGAAGAAGGGGGACGTGTTGGTAGTGTGTGATCTGAATCTGCCGGATATCGCTGCATACTGCAGAGAGGTAAAGGGTGGGAAAAAAATTCTTCAGATATATTAATGAAAAAAGGACCCTGGGAGGAGGCATTGTTAGACTACAAGGTGGGAGGGTAATAGGGGAAGATGAACAAAAAGCAGTCTTTCTTAATGAATACTTCTGCTCTGTCTTCGCAAGGAAAGACAGTGGGTCTCTGCCTGACAGTAGCATCAAGGTGGCTGACAGGAGCATTCCTGAAATGAGTCAGCCAGTATTTGCCAAAGAAAGTGTTCAGAAGAGGCTTGAATCCCTAAAGGTTGATAAAGCCCCAGGGCCAGATAGGATGCACTGAAGGATACTCAAGGGATTGGCTGCAGAACTGGCTAAACCACAAGTAAGGCTATTCAATAGCTCAATTCAGACAGGAGTAGTTCCAAAGGACTGGAGGGTAGTGGACGTAGTCCTGAAACACAAGGAGGGGATGATAAGCAACCGGAGAATTGCAGACCTGTCAGCCTTAACTCTGTAGTGGGTAAACTGATGGAGTCACTGATCAAAGAGGACCTTGTGGACAACCTAGAAAGGAACAGTCTACAGAATAGTGAACAGCATGGGTTTGTGGCAGGGAGGTCTTGTCAGACAAATCTCATAGTTATCTTTGGGAAACAAAGGCAGTAGATAAGGACCACGTTGTGGATTCATTCTACTTTGATTTCAGCAAGTCTTTTGACTTGGTGCCACACAGAAAGCTGCTGAAGAAGCTGGAGGATGTGGGCATTGCTAGGGACACAGATGGGTAAAACTGGTTGGAGAGACAGCAGAGGGTGGTGGTAAATGAGGTCAGACTGGTAGAGAGGGGAGGTGACGAGTGGGGTGCCATGTGGATCTGTCTTGGGTCGTGTCCTCTTTAGTATGTTCATTGGCAATTAGAGAGGGCATCCAGGGCAAATTATGTCTCTTTCCAGATGACACAAAGCTCTGCAGTAGGGTAGCTCATGATGAAGGGATCAAGGAAATGCAGAGGGATCTACAAAGACTAGAGAGGTGGTTTAAGGTTTGACACTTGAAATTCAATGCCAAAACATGCAAGGTTATGTACCTGGGGAAAATAAACTCAAGGTAAATTCATCATTAGAGACTCCCTTAAACAATCAAGTGAGTGTAACAAGGCCTATATTAAAGAACTGGTGACATGTTCAGGACAACTTTAACAACACCTAATATTTAGACACAGTCCAGCTTGTATTTCCCATTAGTGCTGTATTCCGCCTCCTCATTATTTATTACTGAGGTCATCTGTATGAAAACAGGATCTTTGCTCCTGTAGAGGTCGTCTATTCCTGCTGCTTTCTCACTACCTGAAATCACAGAGCACTGCTTGTGACATCACAGGTATTCCCATGGCAACAGATTGTGAAGTCATAACAGAGGATTATGACTTGAGGTAGGGCATAAGCTATACAGGCAGATGGACTCTAAAGAAACTTTAAGGGATAACGATCATATGATCATGAAAACTTCCTTAGCAATAAATAACGCAGAGGAGAAATATATAAAATATAAATGGAATGCAGGCACAATTGTACCAAATTATTATGCTTTTTGAAGTTTTATTTGAGATGTCAGTAGCTCTTTAAGGCTAATGCAGTATGATGCTGAGGTGTATCAAAAGGGGTATTCAGAGCAGGAAAAAGGAGGTACTACTACCTCCAAATAGGTCACTGGAAAGGCTGCACCTGGAATACTCTGCTCAGTTCTGGAGTCTTCACCTAAGGAAGGACAGGGGCAGGCTGGAGGCAGTATGACACAGGGTGACCAAGATGATTCATGCTCAACATGGTAGATCCTACGATTCGAAGATCCTCTCAAGACACTGAATATGTACTCACTGCAGGGCCAGGCAAGAGAGGGGGGGATATAACAGAGACCTTTAAATTCCAGAAAGGGAATATAAAGCAATTATCCTTTATAATAATTAACCTATGTCTGCTATGAACGGTGTATCACTGTCTTCATTCAAATCTAGTTTGTATAACATGCTGTGGTTGAATTCCAGTTGTGTCTGTTTTATATAATACTTTTGTACTGGTCGCTGTGAAAAATGTCATTTTTACTAATCTGCTTACCAGTTTACATAGTAATGAAATGAATAAGCAATGTGAACTGTGGGGAACGGTTTAGCAGGAGCCCAGAGTCAAGAACCTGAGGTCACAAGTGGAAACTGGTAGGAGGAAAGTTTAAGAGGGATGTGAGGAGGTTGCTTTACAGAAAGGGCGGTAGAGCCATGGAAGAGTGTGCCAGTTGAGGTGGTGGGCACCAAGACCATAAATGGTTTCAGACATGGCTGGGACAGAGTGAGGGGTTTAGTGGTTGCTCAGATTGGTAGCAGTAGGGAGGGGAGTGGGGGGTGGATTGGGAAGGATAAAACCCCATATGGACAATAGATCCTTGGGCAGATAGGGAATTCCAAGCAGACTAGCTGGATCTTTGGTCATTTTCTGCCATCATTGTCTATGTTTATAATATGAGCAGCAAAAACAAAACAAAATTACACAAAGAATATATGAAATATACAATATTATACTACGTAAATCATGTGCAGGTTACAACAACTGCAGGAAAGGTCTGCAATCAAGGACAGATACAGATAACATTAGCTAGCAATCTAGTGCAGTCGCAGGATGACACAATTCAATTTTTGCAAAGCATTTTAGCAGATGCAAAACTGGTGGGTTAGTTGTTACCCAAGGTTAAGTTGTTCCAGACCTGGGGGAGCCTACAGCTAAAAGCAAGTTGGCCAGAATTCAGTTTGTGCCTTGGTACAAGGAATCTGTGACCAGAGTAGGAGTGAAGCAGGTGTGCAGATAGAGCAGCAGGGGTGAGGAAGGGACACAAGTAATCTGGGAGCTTGTTAAGCCAGTATTTAAATCTCTAAAGCAGGAAAATATAGTTTTCAATATAGAGGTTAATATGTCCATCCATACACAACAAGCCTGTAGTAGACATCAAGAGGTTGTCCTGGCAACCAGTGAACCTCAAGAATGACATTGAGATGTCTACTCAGGCTTGTAGCATTTAGACAGCCATACATTGTCTTTATAGTCTATGGTTAGTCTAACACAAGAAGCCTGAGTCAGTTACATTTAAGAAATGTGTATTTTTATTTTAACTAGGCAGCATTGAGCGAATGGGGGCTACAGTGGGTGGCAGCACTGAGACATATATCCTCCTCACTGTAATTGCACTCTGCTCCAGTCCCGCCCCCAAATATAACGGTTCTTCTCGCTGTGGTCTCACTCTGCTTTTTCCCATAACTGTACCAGAGATTTTGAGAAAATGAAGAAAACCTGCAAATTGATAGTTTGGACTCACGGAGCCGACTATGGCAGCCCATATCCAAACTGTCTGCTTGCCCGACCACTCACTAAGTGAGTCCGCCATTTTAGTGTGTATTTTTTGAATCACCGCTGTTTCCACCAATCAGGTAGGAACTCAATGGGGAAAAGTTGTTGTACCATCGATGTGATATAAGATCGATAGTGCAACAACTTTTTTGACCTTTGAACTGTCTTACAACATGATTTTGAAAGCCATCATTTTTCAGCCACAAAAAAACCCTAACAATATATTATAAATTAATGGTTATCGATTCTTGGGCCTTCAATTGTAGCCATATTCACCAGAGCATTTGTACCAAAAGAGATTGTAATCCTCAGGCCTGGTGGCCTACAAATACAGTCAAAACATAACAAGAACTTTAGAAGCAAATCAGATGATGACAGATACTTTAATTCTGGTTGTCGGGTTAAGACCCTGAAGTTACTCACAGTACCAGGACTAACAGGAAAGATGGCTGTAGTCAGGCTGGATTCTTGCTTGCCGGGAATGATCATGGGGACCAGGGCTGACATGACTCACTTCCACTTCACAGCTTTTCCTTTCAAGGTGGCCACAACCTGCGATTCTGCTCTCCATAGGGTCTGACTCACCAAGCTGGTCTTTAGCTAGGCTGGATGACAACTCACAGCAATGGTCTCTGGGGCCTTCCCTGTCACAGGCCTAGCACAGACAATTCAGTCTCTGACGTAGTTCCCACTGCACATTCGGTTGATCAACTCTGGTACCTGAAGTCCTTGATACAGAAGGCGGAAAATAACTGGAACAGGTCTCCCCCTTTTGGAACATGACGGGAGATGATTTTAGCATAAGCAGGCTGCCAATTTTCACACAGGAGTCTCTGCAGCAATCTTCTCCCAGCAATTGCTCAACGCCAGAGACAGTTCAGCAACAGACACTTCTTTTAGCAAAGTGTTCCACTTATCAGTCTTGGTAGCCGAAAAGACATTCTCTTTCTTCGATGAGGCAGTTCCAAACAATTCACACAAAAAGGCAAAGCAGGCCTTTTCCCCATGTTTCTTAGCTAAGTCACACAGGCGCCCTCTGTCTTGAGAGCTTGAGCTGAACTCTAAACCTCCTCACTACTTGGAAGCTTGAGCTGGAATCCCTTTTTTCAAACAGTCCTCCACAACTGAAGACCAGGATCTCTGTATTCCGGTTGGCTGCCCAAACTGCCAGTCACAGTCCCAGATCTCCAAATGGTTAAATTGGGTGCCAAGAGAAAAGTTCATTGTTTCTTCCTTCCAGAAGGCACTGTAATAAGGACCCTTAAGGACCTCTGAAGTCCCGATTGATCCAAAAGCAAAGTCCAGGACCTAATATGGCAGCATCCTTGCTGAAAAAGCAAACAGTCTAGATTTACAGTTCATTCTGAACATGAAAGTTTGGGTTTAGCAACAAACAATCACAGCATTCAATACAGCTTCATATATCCTGTTAAGCGACTGTACAATGACTCTTATTGAAGTACCTCCTGGTGGGTCACAGGCTTTGAACTTCCTGGACCCAGCACAGGCTATTCACTGTAATGGCAGGACTAAATGCTTGAAAGTGACAACACGGTGGCATTCATTCGCACACTCACACAGGAACCAGGACTACTGTACATCGACACTTTACATGAGATTATAATTATAACACAGGCATGTTAGGCACTTAGCAGCAGAGCACCAAACTGGGATCCCTCATTAGGCAGAAGAACCTTGCAGGTCCAGAGAGAAAGCTTTAGGTAAGTCCACCATTGGGGGGGGGTAGGTTACATACATTTGCACAACAGTCAGTTTCACACTAAAACAATAAGGTGTTTTTCCTGTACTGCAGTGTGAGTCACTCCTTTGTCATATAGTGATGTCAGCAGTACAGCCCTGGGTCTATAGCAATACCAGGCTTGCCGTAGAAGCTCTGGTACAACCTGCAGTTTTAAGCAGCTTGGAATGCAAAAACTAATTGCAGAGGACAGTAATGAAATGCAATTCCAGAATCAATGCAAGAAGGGATAAATTTATGCATGAAAGCCAAAAGGACTGGTAAAGGTGCTCTTTAAAATTGTGCAGGATAACCCTTACACAGGCAACTCAAACAAAACCAAACTCCTTCATCAGAGGGTATCTCTGAATCTAAATGTCTCTCTATACCCCCCCCCCCAAACAAAAGAGTGCTTTTTTATATATAATGTCTTTTCCTGGAAATTAACTTCTGCATCCTGAGCTTGTTAAGATACATCTTCCGCTCCTCACAAAATGCATAACTTTGTCAGTTTCTTTCCTGCAGGTGCAACAAAAAATAACATTTTATCCCAGAACTGATCTCCTGTTTAGAACTCTGCAAAGGAGCTTGTGGAGGTCAAACTGCATCTCAAGGTTAATCCCTTGAATTCCAAATAGCTTTTTGCAAACATTTCAACAATGTAACTATATACATTTTCAAACCACAGGATCCCAGTTTCATACAGTTTCACACAAAGATTTACATATACTTTTTAACCACACAGAAGTAAGGAGGGAGAGAAAAGATAGAAACAGCAAGAAACAGCAGGGGGATAGTGGGGGTGGTGTGGGACCTTCACAGTGGCTAGTTCCTTAGGTGCCACAGGAAAATTTGACTGCACAGACAGGCAAAAGAGAGAAGTGGCAGAACAGGAGAGAACAGAACAGATCCTTGCTTGTAACTCTCTCTGCATAATAAATTGGACATGGTCTTATTTCACCCTGTCACATACCCCACTCTTTAGGAGGGAACCTGTTTTTTGCTGTTATTTAAAAAAAAAACAGGTTTCCAATATCTTCTTTTATTTATCTTTTAGCATTGCCTTATAACATTTACAGTTCTCTACATATGCAGTATCCCGTTTCCATACCACATTTTACAGAAAACAGTTCAGTTTAAGCACACAAACATTTTTTTAACCTTCAGAATTCTCAATTGCTGAAACATATTGTGATAGAAAATCAGCACTGATGTTCTCCTTTCTGGATTTGTGCATCACATTGAATTTAAATGGCTATAGTGCCAAGTGCCACCTTGTGATTCTGGGATTTTTATCCTTCATTTGATTAAGCCAACAGAGAGGATTGTGATCTGTTGTCAGTACAGAGACAGTTCCAAGTAAGCAAAACTTACAGGACTCCATGGCCCATTTTGCAGCCAAGTATTCTTTTTCAATAGTTGAGTACTTCTTCTCTGTTGTGCAGTTTTCTACTGATGTATAGTATGGGGTGTTCCTTCCCATCTACATTCTGACTCAGGATTCACCTGGGCCTTCCTATGATGCATCTGTCTGTAACAGAAATTGTTCCTCAGAGTCTGGACTTCTTAAAATAGGGACTGAACATAATGTAGCCTTGATGGCCCAAAAAGCTTTATAGTGTATGGTGATGGCTTGTTCAGGATGGAAATCTATCCTAGCTAAAATGTTGTTGTACCACAATTCAAAGGTCATGGAACACAGTTATACCACACTGTGGTACAACAATATTTCACTTCTTTTTGAAAGGGCACGAGCCCTAAAAATAATCTGACATGTTTCTTTGTTTTAGGGACAGGACTGTTAGCTACGGCTTCTATCTTGAATATCTCTGGCTTTACTTCTCCATTTCCCAAAATATAACCCAAATATCTGGTTTCCTGCATGTCCAATGCATACTTCATAGGATTAATGGTGAGACCTGCATTTCTGATACATTGGATAACCGCTCATAGGTGTTCCAGGTGGCTCTTCCAGTCTGGACTATACACCACAGTATCATCCAGGTTAGCAGCACAATAACCAGTGTGAGGGGCTAGAATTACATCCTTGTACTGCTGGAAGGGAGCAGGTGCACCATGTAAATCAAATGACATGGTGGTGAACTGATAGAATCCAACTGGAGTGGAAAATTAAGTTTTGTCTCTGGATTCTTTAGCTAGGGAAATTTGCCAGTAACCCTTGGTGAGAATGAGGGTACTAATGTACTTGACACTTCCCAATCTGTCCACCAAATCAATTATTTTGGGTATAGGATGGCTGTCTACTACAGACACCTAGTTAAGTTTCCAAAAATCAAGCCAGATTCTTACATGCTCTTCTTTTTTGTTTATATTCACCACTGGTGATGACCAAGTACTTCTCAATTCTTCAATAATACCAAACTCTTTCACTTTTTGTATTTCCTTAACCATGTTTGCTCTTAACTCCTGTGGTAATCTGTAAGTCTTTTGTCTGATAGGATGGGCATTCTCTGTCACTATTACAGTATGGACTTAACCCCTTTTGCTCAGCCTGGCACTGTGGTAAAAGTACTTCTAAATGTCTTTACCAAGTTACAAATTTCAGTGGTTTGTTCTGTGGATAAGGGAATATCCATGTGTAAAGCATCAGAAGTTACAGTTTGTTCCTGTCTGTCATAAGCTACATCAGTATCATCTTTAGCAGTTTCTGGTATTACTAACAAAGCAATCATTGGTGTTTTTTCAACCCATTTCTTTAGGAGGCTAGCATGGTATATCTTGGGAGGATTTTTCCTATCGGGGTCTCAGTCTCATAATTAACTGTACCAGTACATCAGACCACTTTATAAGGCCCTTGCCATTTCATTAACACTTTTTTTCTGTAGTTGGTAACAGTAACAAGATTTTTTCACCTGTCTCAAATACTTTTTCATTTACTCTATGGTCATAATTCACCTTCTGCTGTTTTGGGGCCTCTTCCTGGCTACTTTGGGCAAGTTTAGCATATTTTGCCAGTTTCTTTCTCAGAGCACACATATAGGATGTAATAGATTCTTTCTGGGTGATGTTCTTTTCTGATGTTTCTTTTATTACATCTAGTGGCCCTCTACATTGTCTACCATACATTTCAAAGGGTGAAAAACCTGTTGATGCTCGTGGCACTTCTCTGTAAGTGAAAGCAGGTTATGTAAATATTGGTCCCATTCTTTTATTTATTTATTTTTGGTAACTGGGTAAGTGCACTAGATTCAGGCACGACCCGGGACAGTACAAGTCACAATACAAAGTACCGTCAATTGAACAGAGAGCAATGACACAGGACATAAGTAACAAGGTGCAAGATCAGTAACCAGTAAGCAGCAGGCAGTAATACAGAGGCACAACAATAACATGGTACAGCAGCAAGACAACAGCATGGTACAGCACTAAATGAACAATTATACAAACATACAGTGGTTAGCAATTAACAATAGGCTAACAATACAATCAAGCCATAAGGGAGCACCTTGATACATAAGTGCACACAGTAGTGAACAATATGACTGGATAACATAGACAACTTTAAAGTAGGGAGTAAGGATTAGCGGAAATTAGGAGAAGTAGTGCTGAGTAAGTCAGCAATGAGTGCAAATAAGGAAAACAAAAAGCTGAGAGTAGCACCAGCAAGGTGAGAGGTATTCAATCGGAGAGGTTTGGGGGGCCAAAAACAGGTACAGGTATAAGTTAACTGGAGGTGTCTCCTTAGCTGGTGCTTAAAGCTGGAGTGTGTAGGGGAGCGGTGAATGGGAGCTGGTAGTGAGTTCCAGTACTGAGGGGCCAGGGATGAGAAGGCCTGAGCCATTTTGCATTTTGGTATATGGAAAATGGGCTGGTCACCAGAGCAAAGTGAGTAGTGAAGGCTAGGAGTAAGCGGCAACTGAGCAAGGGTAGGAGGCATTCCAGAGCAAGAAATGCTGTCAGTAATAGTGCCAAGGGAGTAAAGACAGTTAGCTGTGGGGGAGAGCCAGTGGAGGTTCTCATAAAGATGGCAATGATTGGTCAGGCGGTGAGAGGTCAGGGCATTTTTCACAAAACTTTTTTTTAACATGCATTTTAGGGTTTGATTAAAATGCTCAACAAGTCAATCTGTCTGAGGGTGATAAGGGGAGGTTCTTCTGGCAGTGATACTTAGTAGTCGGTACAGCTCCTTCAGTAATGCCGCACCTAAATTACTACCCTGATCGCAATAATCTCTTTGGGTATGCCCACCTTGCTGAACATTTTGGCAAACTCTGCTGCCACTTTTGAGGCTGTGACAGTACGGACTGGAATTGCCACTCTAATAGCACAGTCACGTTACCGAAACAAACAGATTACCTTTCTTACATTTATCCAAGGGGTCAAACACATCCCTTGCAATTCTCTCAAAAGGCACGTCTATCAAGGGTAGGGGCACCATGGGCACCTTAACATTTTTAGTTACTGGGTTTACTTCGTGACATTCAGCACAAGAAGCTATAGGTAGCAACATCCTTATGAATCCCAGGCAAACCAGACCTGGGTTTGACTCTCACAGCTTCCACTTGCATACTGTGTGACCCTGAGCAAGTCACTTAACTTCCCTGTGCTCCCAGGTCGCACCTGTAAAAAAGCTTTCAGCTTAGTGTGCTACTCCTGGTTAAAACAACTAAAAAAAAAAAATTGATACAGCAATCTGGCAAGAGTGCAGTCCCTCCCCAAGTGACCGGCCATTGGGCTATCATGTGCTGTCTGTAACAATTCAGTTCTATACTTCTGTGGTATGACCAATTGTTCTGTCTGTTCTTGTGTCTGAGGACTAACCCAAACTCTGTACAGTAGTCCATTACATTTTTTTTTAAATTGGTACATGCTGTTTTTTGTTTCACCCCCACCAGCTTAAAATAATCTTGGAGAGAAACATTTAGTTTTCTCAGAAACAAAATCACAATTAGTTATTAGTTGAGCTTCAGCATTTTCATATATCAGTCCCTTAGGTCCATCAGTCTTTTATTGCCACTGTTTTTTCAGGTGACTTCTTTCTTTCTTTCCTGGACTTCTGGATCTTGAAGCTGGGCTCAAACAAGTCTGCATCAAAGTTACCAAAAGGAAGAGTCCCCAACATCTGAGATTTTCTTTGCCTGTGCTTTCATTATCACAGCCGCTGACACAGCAGGATTTAGTGCCTCTGTGATTAACTTCGCAAATCCTGGAAAATAATTTCCAATAATCACAGGTACAGGTAACTTAGGTACTGCCACCATTTTCATTTGGTACGACACCTCTTTAATGTTCAGAGTCACTTGGGTGGTGGATACTATTGAGTGTCCCCATTAATGCATATGGCCCCAGTACCTGGTCCTTTTGCGCAGTCTTTTCTCAGAACTTCAGCATGCACCAGGGTCTGTTGGCTTGCCGAATATATGTCCCTTCACAGCTTTCTCTCCCACCTTGACATCTGTTAAATATTTTCCCCAATTTCCTAAGACCAAATTTGCTCCTGTGTTAACCTCCTTATTTTTATGGCAGCTTCTTGCAGTATGGCCTGGTTTACTACAGTTATAGCAAATAAAGTCTTTGGGTGCAGATTTGTTACCCCCATCAGAACTGAGTGACTCCCTCTTCTCTCCACATTCTTATGCCCAAATTCCCCATTTATAGCTTCTGACCATCCCAGTACCCCACTGGCCAGCATGGGTCCTCAGAGGCCAGGCAGCTCACTCCAGGACACACTGATGGTAAGCTCCTATAGGGAGCTTACCTTTCCCCCATACAAAATGTTCACCCCCCCCCAGTGAACACTTTGAAAGTTACCCAGAGACCCACCAGAGGGAGAGATGTGCATCCCCAGCGATCCCTAGGCAAACTGACACATTGCACGAGAAATGGTGAAAACCCCAAACTACCTATGGGGACTACGAATTTACATACCTAGTCTGTCTACAGGGGCCTAAGGCAACCCACCCGCTGCTTCCCTTGGACAGATTGCCAGCTACTAGGGCAGTGGCATCCCCCCCCCCTTTATCTACCCTGACTAAGCTGCACACTTGCTGCCACCAGGGGGAGGCCGATTATATGCTACCCAAATATTAGTACCAAGCACCAACCTACGACAACAAACATGTAAACATTTAAAACATTTAATAGTTCGGTACTCCAAAGAGGGTGCCAACAGTAATAAAACAATAATGTACACTACAAACAACTCAAGCAGGCTGCAGTACATTTCTTCCCCCGCCATTGCCTAACACTGCTAGCAACACCACACACACACACACACACACACACACACACACACACCCATACTCCCTCACTCATTCAATAAGTTAAATAACCAGCAACCCAATGCAATTGTGTTTTCCTTTTTTTTTCAAAAGTCTCTCACAAGTCCAAAAATGAGGAAATCCACAAGATGAACAGGACAACCCCCAGCAATGCAACTCATTAACAAGATATTAAACACATTAAACAGGAAAACATCTACTTTAACACACTGCAACAATTATTTTTCTAAAATAAACCAAAAAAGAGTCTATCTCACCAAACTGGTGGGCATTGCAGTCAACTTGAAGAAGTCTCTGGAAACTGGGTTGGGGGGTGGTCCCACAGCTACTTACAGTCCTGCAGGGCATTTTGATGGGAGGTTACATCACGCCTCATGGAGATTGTCCACGAGGGTAGTAATACTTCATATCCAGCCTTGTGACCTCCTCACAAAAAGCATTTTCATTAATGTCATAATACTTTGAGTGCAGGCCTTCCATATCTTGAATCAGAACAAAAGTCTTGAATAGTGTGATGCCTGCCCACACTGTGGGGGCACACATGGATATGGTTTGTTTGATGGCCCTCTGCTGACATGCAGTCAGGTCTTTTGGGCTGATCTTCCAGCAGGTCCTCACCTTGTCCAAGGCAGCTTGGTAGACCCACTCCTCTCGCCGCTCCTCAATGACATCCCACAGCCTGTTGCTAAGGTACAGGTATTCTTCTCCAGTATACTCCTTAGGGATCCTTCTGTGGACCTACTGCTCCACCTGAGACCACTCCGGGATGTTGCACCACTAGTTCTGGAAGCTTTCCCTTCAGGCAGCCAACTTCCCGAGGTATACGTCATGTACCTGGGGTCAGAAAATCTCAGGGCATCCAGATCTTTTTGGTGGTTCTTACAGGCTACTGTCAGCAGGGGGATGCTATTTGGGTAACTGAACGAGGGGAAATAGTACAGCCTGGGAATGTCTCTCTCTCTCTCTCTCTCTCTCCCTCCTACACAGGATCATCAAAGACAAACAAGGCTAGGGGGATGCCTGGTGTGGGTGTGGCGGCCTCAGTGATGTCACAGATTCATGGATGGAGTCTCTGTCAGACCAAACTATCTCCACTTCCACTTCAGGCTTGTCTCCCACTGGGACAGTTGGGGCCTCCACTGCCTTATCAGAGTTACCTACTACGGGGTCTATAACAGGGGCCTTGTCCTTGAACATGAACCCACCCACTGCTTCCCCCTCTGCCACAGGGGGAAACAGGATCCATGGGGGGCAGAGTGGGAGTAGAAGAGCTGGGCAGATGTCTGTCGCCCTCTTCTCCTTAGCCATCTCTGAGACTGCTCAGTTGACCTCCTCCCAAGTCTACATGCTAGTAGATGCAGGGGTAGCCGAGAAGTAAGGATGCAGTCTCCCCCTAAAGGGCATATAAGTCTGGACTGGAGGGTGCAACAGTGCAACAGCTCCACAGGAGCACTACAGCAAATGAGGAGGCATCGCACATTATCTCCAGCCATACCACAGACAGCACACTGGTCCATGGAGCTAGTCTTCTGTACCGCGCTCCACAGCCATGACAACAATGATGACAGCACTGTCACGTTCCCTGCAGACGGCATGGGCACTTCAGCCATTTCTTCCAATGGCAGATGTTAGTAGTCCAATCTGGGGAAAAAAAGTTTTAACAGGTTCCTGCTCCCATAGTCTATTTCACTTGCGGTGCAGTACACTACTGTCCCAGTTCTCAGCAAAATGCCACCCATGCCTGCAGCTCTTCACACTCTCTCCTTGAGGCCACAGTCACCAACTGACCTTCATTGAGATTTACATACGTCCCACGGCACACATCAGAAGTCTCATGGCTCATCACATGGTGCTGCTTCCCAATAAGGCATGCATGGTCATAGTTCAAGATGGCGGAGCTCACAAACCAGAACTCCTGCTTTCACCTCCTCAACAGTCTCCCAGTGCTGGCACTCCCACATTTTTAGTCCAGGTAAACCCTTTGCACCCAAGCACAGGATCCTGGAAGAATTCCACGTTGTAAGCACCCCCTTGGTCTGGGGATATTGCAGGTGGTAAAGGGGGAGGGGGCACCATACAGCCATGAACACAGTCCAGAAAAATGTAGCTCATTTACCTGAGTTTACACTGGATAGTCCTAGGTTACAGGCAGTCTCTTCACCAGGAGTGCAGCAGCTGGGGGTACAAGCTTTGGTTAGGCAACACAGCAGCAACACTTTTGAAGGAATCCATTGTCCACACTAGCTTTAGAAAAGTCAAAACTGATTTACTGGAAGATAAATTAATGAATAACCACTACAAGGAGCAGGGAGGACAATCATTTGATGGGCTGTCCTTTTTACATGGCCGAAACCAGATTCCAGTAACTTAATCCACAGATCAGACAGCACTCTGAGAAGCTGAATAAGGCTTCCAATCCTACTTGCAGCAGCAAGCTCTTCCCATGGCCACCGAGGCTGAAACAACAGCTCCCAAAGTCCCCCACAGTACCGGCCTCCTTCAGATGCTACTATGGGCTGCAGCTCCTTCCCAGCTTGCACCCTTGCTTCCCATATACCAGCCTCCTGCCAGCGAGCACCTCATGGCCGAAACTCACTGGGGGGGTCTTGCGCTGCTTTGAGGCTGGGACACCTCAGGGCCAGCAATGCACACCAATACAGGCAAGCTCTCCGGGACCAGGAAACAGGCTGCCACCACTGACCTGTGCCCAAGACCTTGACCCATCCTGTCTACCCTGGAGACCCCTCCCTGCCATCCTACCCTGGTGCCAGGGAGTCACATGGCAGGCCTCTAAACTCCCTGGGCCCTGGCTCCCCTAAAGTGGCAGGGAGGTCCCTGACAGTCCGGCTGGCTCCTGCAGGCTTCCACTGGCCCTGACCATGAGCATGTTGCATCCAGGTAACATTTAAGGGCAGTGGCCCCGGATGGCAATCACCCCACCCCGGCCCCAAACCTCAGCCCTCCAGCCAAAAACAGGCTGCGCCTCCTCCCTCCGTCCCTCTTATTCCCTCTTATTTCTACATTCTGGTGCCAAAATCCCCCATTTATAGCTTCTGGTAATCCCAGTACCCCACCAGCCAGCATGGGGCCTCGGAGACCAGGCAGCTCACCCCGGGATACAACGATGGTAAGTTCCCACAGGGGGCTTACATGTGTATTTGGACTGGCCATTTTTACCTATTACCAACTGGGGCCAGTTTGTTGTGGGGCTTGGGGGGGATGAAAGAGCAACAGCAGTTTGGTGATCTAGGTATGAGGGGCTTATGTTCCACTGCTACAGTACTGGCCTAGGGGGTCCCCAGTTTCTACTCCACTCAGGGTTTCAAAGTTTTAATCTGTAATGGCAACACTTCTGGTGAAAATGTTGCCTTATAATATAAACAGGCTTAGCAATCCTGTAAAGAGGCACAAGATTCTGAGCCACATTTGTACAGACAAACCTGCAATGGTTTTTCTGTAAGAGACCCATCTGGTCCAATCAGAGCATGCAAATGTTAACTCATTTTAAATATTCCCAGATTTTGTCCTCTTCATGCCCTAAGGGTAAACGTAGAAGAGTAACTGTTCTGATTCCAGTAAGTACTCCATTTCAATATCACTTTGAATAGTGTGACCCAGCCAGTGGACTCCTATATGAAAAACAGGTAACACTGGCAACTGTTTATGTTCCCTCAGGTTCATATGTTGGGGCAATACATTTATTTCTTATTATACAATGGCATATGAAAATCCTGTAACCTCATTAGTCAAAACACATCACATGGCCGTGGAATATCATACTAACATACTAAAATGCCAGCTGAATAGGCCTAACGGTCTTTCGTGTCTGCTCATTTGGTCAGCCCCCACCCTGGGAGCTGACCTTGCTGCCCCCCTTCTCCCTCTCTGGCTTCTGCCTTCCCAGTCCCGGATATTCTCGCTGCACTGGTTTTTGCTTCCAGAACACTTCCCCTGTACCTGTCCCACCCCCTCTTGAACCCCTCCACCGTTTTCTGCCTCCACCAGCCCCCTGGGCAGCGCATTCCATGTCTCCACCACCCTCTCAGTGAAGTAGCACCTCCTCCTTTCTCCCCTGGATCTCCCCCCCTCCAGCTTCCACCCATGCCCTCTAGTGGCCCCCTCCTCCTTCCTTCAAGCACCTTGACTGTTCCTCCCCTATTTACCCCTTCATGCACCTGAAGACCTCTATCATGTCCCCCGTCCCTTCTCTCTTCCAATGTGTACATATTTAGCTCTTCCAGCCTCTCCCCATAGGTCCTATCCTCCAAGCACCAAATCATTTTGGTTGCCCTCCTCTGGACCCTCTCCAGGAGTTCAATGTTCCTCTTTAAATGTGGCCTCCAAAACTGCTCGCAGTACTCAAGGTGCGGCCTCACCAAGCAGTTATACAGTGGGAGTATCACTTCCCTCCTTCTGGAGGGGAGCCCCCTAGTGATGCATCCTAGCATTCTGTTGGCCTTTGCCACTTCCCTCCTACAAGTCTCCGAGTTGTTCATCTTGACATCCAGCACCACCCCCAGGTCCCTCTCAGCCATCGAGACTTGTAGCATTCCCCCCTCAGTGGGGCAATGAACCACGGCTGAGAAATGGCATTTATAAAAAACATACTTAAACACATTTTAAATTTATTTTACACATGGGTCCATTGTATAATCACAATAAGACACTCCAGGGTATGGGTTATTGGGGGATTTACCCACTTCTTGTGTGGTTAAGTCACTTGGCTGCACCTCGTGACACACCACACAAGGCGTGGGTAAATCCCCCAATAACCCACATCCTGTCATGCCTTATTGCTTAAATAAATTGCAAGATTTCCAACAGGGGATTTTCATAGCGGAAGGGGACCTCAACATGACCTTGGTGCTCGAGAGGGATAGTTTTCGCCCTTCTGTCTTTCATATTATTCGGGCTCAAATGTTCCAAAATGCCTCCTTTGACCATCCTGGTCTACTGGACGTGGGTAGGAAATTGTCCCTCGTTGGTAAGCTTTTCATTAATATTCTTTGAGTCATAACAGTCTGTCTAGGCTGGACAGTTTGTTTGTTTCAGCTGAAGGTTTCTCCAGGGTGTTGGAGCCCTCCCAGGTGCCCCATTTATTACCTGAGCACTCACCCCTCTCTCTCCAAATGGATCTGAATCAATGGCATTGACTTGCACATCGGCAACTAAATGTATCCGTGTTAAGTGATCCCCAGCTTGTGCCACTGGTATAGTACGAAATTGCCCAGATCCTGGCGGACAATGATACCTAGTTTAGAAAATAGCAACAATCAATTCTTAAACCTGATTGGCTGAGACAGGCTCCAAGCTGGGTATTTCTTTTTCAATAGATTCCCAGCTAAAAATAAGAGCCAGTCCAAGTGCCTCTTCACAGAGTAACATTCTCCAATGGGCCATTTTCTAAGCTCAATAATACCCTCTAGGGTGGGCATTATTGGGAAATACCGGACCTTCCAGGGGCTATAAGGCCCTCCGCCTGTGGCGTAGGGCCTCATTACGCCCCTGGGCGGTCCGGTATTTCCCTATAATGCCCTTCCTGTCAGGCATTATTGCTTACATGTAGCCTGTCCCATCCTGTGGGATACTATGAAAACGGCATTAACAGGGGACTTAATTGCAAACCCTTCTCATGAGATGTAGCAGAGGGAAGAGTGTCTGGCTTTTCTCTTGGATAAGTTACATACCCTACAGCAATTAATTAGGGGAAAATGTCATAGACGCTCACATCTGATGCAGTAAGCAAGACATTCAAGAAATCATTGATCCTAAAACTGAACCAGCCCTACAATATCAGCATCAGTTTATCTATGAGAGTGGAGCTTGGGGCTCTCGTAACCAGGCACACCACATCCAGGTGCGTCAAACAACCTGTATCCTCCAGATTCTACCCTAGTACAGGGAAAGTAGAGAGGGGCTCTCATAACTAGGTGCACCACATCCAGGTGCGTCAAACAACCTGTATCCTCCAGATTCTGCCCTAGTACAATGAAAGTAGAGAGGGGCTCTGGTAACCAGGCGCACCACATCCAGGTGCGTCAAACAACCTATATCCTCCAGATTCTGCCCTAGTAAAGGGAAAGTAGAGAGGGGCTCTCGTAACCAGGCGCACCACATCCAGGTGCATCAAACAACCTGTATCCTCCAGATTCTGCCCTAGTACAGGGAAAGTAGAGAGGGGCGATACTGAAGTCCTGGGACTCCTCAGTAGAGAGGGGCAATGCTCAAGTCCTTGCATTCCTCAGGAGCTGTATGCAGCCCCAGTAGATGCTTCTACCTCTCAAACCTCAGATTACCTACATCAGAGTACACTACCCCATCTTAATGAAGCCCAACAGGCTGCCCACTTGTCACTGGTGACCCAAGAGAAGTTTAAGACAATTTTAATGCAGACTAAAAATGGGAAATGCCCCGGACCTGGTAATTACCTATCAGAATTTTATAAACCTTTTCAAGATATCATCTCACTCCTGTCCTCAGTATTCCGTGAACTCATGGAGGGAAGTATCCCCCCCCACATGGGGATTTGCCACTATTTCAGCCCTTCTCAAGTCTGACCATGATCTGTGTGTTCCATCCTCTTACTGCCCCATGTCAGTCCTGAATAAGTATTATACACTGTGCACCTCAGTTTAGGCACATCATATTGACAGACTTCTGCCATCACTACTGCACGAAGACCAGGCCGGTTTTTTGATGCAGTGCCAAATTCATGATAGTGTCAGAAGAACTCTCCACTTGGTGGATTAAATTATCACCCATCGGCTCCCCTCCCTTTTCCTTAGCCTGTACACTGAAAAGGTATTTAACACGGTATCCTGGAGTTTTCTGTGGAACACCCTGTTCACCTTTGGTTTTCCTAATCCAATGCCTTTAGGGTCTTTACAACTCCATTCAGGACTATAAGTGAGCAAATGGTTCATTTTCTGACCTGAGCCACCTGGGGAGAGGCACTCATCTGTAGTAGTAAGTGGTAAAAACATTTTTATTTATACAGGCAAAAACAATTTGACAATGCAAAAAGTTTACACCATAGGTCTTATATAAGGCCTGTTTTCACGGTGATCCTGTTAGTGATGTTTCTGTACAAACTACAAAAGGTTCCAAACATTTTCAATATTGCACATATTACAAAAGATTCAAATATTATATCATTATTCTCTGTATTATATCTGGGTTGTTCCCTTTCTCCGCTCCTTTCTACTCTGTGCATAGAGCCCTTGGCTGTAGCTATCCAGCTAAATGATCATACAGAGGGGATACCTGGGGGTGGGGGCGTAATTTTATTTATTTATTGAAGTCTTGGATTACAACCTTTGAGCTACCAGCTTATTTACAAAGGTTCCACGTCAGGAATAAAAATACAAGCGTACAATCGTAAAACACAGTGTAACAATGAACAGAAACAATGTCAATAGTACTAAGACTTAACAGTGTACCTGGGATAGTAAGTGTACCTTGACACACAGACAGTCAGAGCTGTAGCAGAAGTAAGAACGGGTGGGGAGGGAGGAGGAGGAGGTTATAGAGTGGAAGGGGTGGAATAGAATGGGTGTTCAGCATACAGGAACCTCTGGCTTGGGCTCATCTTGTCAGGTAGGTGTTGGGGGTGGAGGACAGGGGTAAGAAAATGGGTAGTGGCATAGGCCCTGGGGAAAAGGGGGGGAGAGTGGGACTAGGACAGGGGGCAGGGGGGAAGGGTATGTAGAGGATGGTGGGAGGATGGGAGTAGCAGGGGGAAGTAGCTGATTGGGTGAAAGCATAAGTGCACAATTGGTGGGGTAGTCAAACATTTTGTACCAGGTGAGTTGGTCAGGTAGGGCAGGTGCATTGCCCTTGGCTGGACAGGTGGGATCTAAGTGCAGATTTGAACAAGCTGATGTTGCTAATAGCGGCAGGTTCCGGTGGGAGTGAGGTAAGCCATAGCGGGGCCCCGTATTGGAAGGATCGTTGATATTGGGTAGTGAGACGGTAGGGGATTTTGATGGAGATCTTGTTGGATGTCCTCGTGGTCCTTGTTGGTGCGACCTGGTGTATGAGGGAGCTGGGCCCCGGTGGCAGAAGGCCCAAGGTGGCTTTTTTGGCAAGGAGACAGGTTTGATATCAGGCCCTGTCATTCAGGTTTAGCCATCCGGTTTGCTGGTAGAGGTGGCAGTTATGGGTCAGTCATGGGTCTCCAAGCGCAAGTCTGCAAGCTTTGTTAAGCATGGTGGCGAGTCTCCTGAGGGTGCTGTCAGGGGCTGCACTGTAGATAGCAAGGCCATAATCAATGGTTGAGAAGACTGAGCTGGTTATAGCAAGCTGGAGGGCTTTATCAGAGAGGCAGCTGCAGTGCTTATATCGCAAGCCAAGCTTTCTGTTAGCTGTAGAGGCCACATGATCGATATGTGTGGTGTGTGAGAGGGAGCTATCAAGGGTGAGGCCCAGGTACTTGAATTTTGGGACCATTTCAATGGGGATCTTTTATAAGTTCTGGATGTTCAGGGTTGCAGCCCTGTGGTGGCTGTGCTCTGGGGCAAAGAGCATGGACTTTGTCTTTTTGTGGTTGGCTAGGAGTATAGCTTTGTTAAACCAGTTTTCGACATTGTAAAAGTCCTGTTGAAGACACTGCTTCAGTGCGATGGGGTCAGAATGGCTGGTGTAGATCACAGCATCATCAGTGTAGAGAAGAATTTTTTGGTGGCAGGCTAGTGGGAGGTTGTTTAGAAAGAGGCTAAAGAGGAGGGGGCCCAGGATGGATATTTAGGTACTCTGGTGGACATTTGGAGGGGGACAGAGAGGAAATTGCAAATTTTTACCTGCTGAACAAGTCCAGAGAGGTAGTTCCAGAACCAGCACAGTTAGTCAGAGGAGAGCCCAGTTACCTCTAATTGGGCCAGCAGAAGGTCATGGTTAACCGTGTTAAAGGATTTGGTGAGGTCTATAAAGGTTGCCCTAACCAATCGCCCTGGTCGGAGGCACTGTGAATGTAGCCCGTGAACTCGAGAAGCGTGGTGGTAGTGCTGTGGTGTTGATGGAAGCCATGCTGCTGCTGCTACTGGCATTGTAGCTGGTATATTTTAGGTGTCCCACCAGCTGATCATGGACTATCCGCTTGAGGGCTTTTGAGATAGGCGGGGAGGATTGAAATTGGACAGTAGTTGACATGGTCAGTCTTACTACCGGCTTTGTGAATTGGGGTTACAATTGCTGCTTTCTGGAGTTCTGGGAAGGTACCTGTGGTGAGGGACAGATTTATGATACAGGTCAGTGGGGTTAGTAGTTCATCGAGGGTAAAAGAGATTAGTTTTAGATCAAGGCCATCGGAGCTGTGCCTTGACTTCCCTAGGACTTGGGAGAGATATTTTTTACCTCACCTTTAGGTAGCTCTTTGAGGTAGAATGAGGGGGCTTGGAACGTTGGGGGCAAATTTTGGGGGGTGGGCTGGTTGGTACCGGCTTGGACTTGGAAGCTAGGGGGGAGCACTGAGCTGAGGTCTGTAAAGGCTGTATTGAAGATGTCTGCGATGGATTTGGGGTCATGTGTTAGGGATCCATTGTGGCTCAGCATTGTGGGTGCTGAGGTATCTCGTTTCCCTATGATAGCATTAATGTTATCCCAGAAGCGGCGGCTGTCCCCCCAGGTGGAGTTAAACTCGAGTCAGTGGAAATTAGCTTTTGCCTGCCCGGATTGCGACAGTGCATTTATTCCGTGCAGCCTTGTAGTTTTGCATATCCTGGACAGAGCGAGTATTTATGTACTTATACCATAGGCGGTCCCTGGAGCTTAACATGGCAAGGAGGTGAGGGGTTATTCACGTTTTATGTGAGCCACTGATTTTCCTTTTAGCTAAGGGGGCAAATATGTCGCAGGCTGCATTGAAGATAGCTATAAATTTACTCAGTGCAGTGTTAACGTCGTTGGCATTTAGGATAGATGCCCAGCTCAGTTGCAGGAGGTCTTGCTTAAAGATCCCTAACATGCCCTTTTTTAGTATGCAGGATGTAATCGCCTTGGGGGGTGGTTTAGGGGCCTTGTTGGACCAGGTGAAGATGACGGGTGAGTGGTCACCTAGGGAGTCATGGAGAACTTTTAGGCTAGAGATACATTCTGGGTGGTTAGTTAGTACCTAGTCTAGCAAGGTACTGTTTCCTGATCTGTAGTTTGAGCGGGTAGGTTGGTCCACTAACTGAAGGAAGTTAATTGAGGAGACCGCATCCTTAATTAAGCGGTAGAGTCATGTGACAACCAATTGATGTTGAAATCACCCAGCATAATGACTTTGCTGCTAGAGCGGATGTCAGCTAGGTGCTCATACAGTACTCTAAATCCCTCAGCTACTTCCCTGGGGTGTAAGTAGGCTGAGACGAGAGTAAGACCTTTGCCCTGGGAGCCCAGGGTTAAGCGCCCAGAGAGTATCTGAATGTTTTTCCTGTGCTTAAATGTGGGAGAGCTGTCCCCTGTAGGTGGTCTTTTATGTAGATTATGCAGCCATCTCTTCTCTTACCTAGCCGATCTATGCGGAAGGGGGCATACCCATGGAGCTGGACCTGACTGTCCTGGGTCCTAGGGGGAGCCATGTTTCAGTTAAGGCCAAGATGTCTAGGTTGTGTTGCACTACCCAGGCTTGCAGCAGGTCTAGTTTTGGCAGCAGACTGCAGATATTAAGGGATGCTATATGTAATTAGGAGCCATGTTTCAGTTAAGGCCATGATGTCTGGGCTGTGTTGCCCTACCCAGGCTTGCATCAGGTCTAGTTTTGGCAGCAGACTGCAGATATTAAGGGATGCTATATGTAATTATAAGGCCACTTTGATATTCTTATATCTTTGTTATCTCTTGACACTTGCCTTCCAGCTGTTTGTGGAGAATTAGGTTATTTTGAACATCTGGCAGGTTTTAAACCGCATGAACAGAAAACTGAGGTCCTCTGCTATCACTATCAGCCCTTTCAGGAACTTAAAAATCCTTTTCCCTTTCAGTGGCACAAAGGGGCCATGAAATACTTAGGGGTAGTAATCCCACAAAACTTGAAGGTTTTAGAACTTCTTAATTTTGAGTTGCTCACCCAAAGGATTATGTTATATTTGATGTCCTGTGCCAACTTAACTTTTTTTTTTAAAGGATTGAAATTATACATGTGAATGTTTGAACTCGGTTGTTGTATTTCTTACACACCCTCCCTGTAGAACCAGATAAATGTTATGTTACATCCTGGGACAGGACAGTTTCTCAATTTCTTTGGCAAGGCAGTAGGCCACGTCTTATGTTTTCAGTACTGCAGTTGCCAAAAGTTAAAGGAGGACTGAATTTACTTAATTTTAGACAACACTGGAAGGCAGCCCAATTACAAATTATTTATTTATTGATGGACTTTAAGGTCTTACAGTGCTCTGTGGAAAGACATTGAGTTCTGTCTTAGTGATTTATATAATGTAGACAGTTTTCTTTTCACCTGTTCCCCAGGTAATCTTTCCATGAGCCAGTTTGCAAGGTACGCACCTGTCATAGAAATGTAGAATTTGTTGGCAAAAAAAGGTGCAGTAGGCCCATCTAGTCTGCCCTAATTCCCTGCCTATTGCTACTCCTGGATCCTATTCGGTCTCAGGTGTCCCTCACTCTTCCCTTGTGCCCATCCCATGCATGCTTGAAGCCCCCCATGGTCTTCGCCCCCACCACCTCCTCTGGCAGGCTGTTCCAGACATCTGCCACCCTTTCTGTGAAGAAGCATTTTCTCACATCCCTCTTATAATTCTCCCTTCAAGCTTCATTGCATGGCCCCGTATTCTGGTGCTCCTCCTCCTCTGAAAGAGACTCCCCTCCTGCACATTGTTCACCCCCATGAGGTACATATAGGTCTCAATCACGTTCCCGCTTGACTCCTCTCCTTGAGGGAGCGCATGTTGAGTAACCACAGCCTCTCCTCATATGGTTTCCCGTGCGGCGCCCACACCATTTTGGTAGCCCTCATCTGGAACAATTCCACCCTGTCAATGTCCTTGCAGAGGTGTGGCCTCCAGAATTGTATACATTTCCCTAGGTGGGCTCTCACTAGTGAGCGATGCAATGGAAACACCACCTCCCTTCTCCTGATAAGAATCCCCCTCCCTATGCACCCCAGCATCCCACTAGCTTTGCAGACTTCCCTGTGGCCCTGCCATCTTGAGATAATCAGATATGATTACCCCAAGGTTCCCCTCTTGCTTGGTGACTGTAAGTGCCTCCCACCCTATCTTATACACAGTCCCCAGATTTGTTTTCCCCAAATGTATGACTGCACATTCCCTAGACCACTCCGCTAGTTTCCCCAGATTACTTTGCATTCTCTCCACCCCTTCCTGGGTGTTCACCCTGTTGCAGATTTTGTGCCATCCTCAAAGAGACACACCTTACTCTCCAGTTCCTCAGCAATGTCCCTTATAAAGACATTGAAGAGGACAGGACTCAGTACCAATCTCTACGGCACTGCACTGCTCACTCTCCTATCCCCTGAGGGGACTTCATATACCACCACCTTCTGTCTCCTATCCTTTAATCAGTTTGTTATCCAACTTACCACCTTCTTCCCAACCCTCAGGTTGCTAAATTTCTTTATTAGCCCCCTGTGTGGCACAGTGTCAGAGGCCTTGCTGAAGTCCAAGTCCTATTAATTCAATGCAACAAACTGTCTTGGAACAGATCTATTCATTCATTATTGTTGTATTGTAGGGCTTTACCCTATGACACAGATTTTCTTCCCTTACAATTGGACTTTGGCTTCCACAGTTAGAGCAAACAGGGTCTCTACTTATATTTTTCAGTTTTCATCCCCACAAGGGATATTCCCCTTCAGTGACCCATGCACCACATTTGGCCTCCATTCCAGAGATCATTACTGTTACCTTCAGATCTGGTCCTACTTTTAGATGGAAAGGTGATGCCCATCTCCCATCTCCATTGCCCAGGTTAATTCAATTAATAATGGCTGCACAAAGAGAGGATCATTACGGGCAGCCAATAGAACATTTTTCTAGGGGTTTTGAGGAATTGGGTACCTCCAGTTTACAGCTGCTATTTTGGAGAGAATGAACAAGGAATTGACTTTCTCAGTTTCACGGTCTATATGGGAAAAATATGCTTCCCTGACAATTAAAGTTTCTTATTGTTGTCAGTGGTGGGAATTTGCATGGAAATGTCATTCATGCTATTTCAGAACTCCTAAAATACACGCCAATATTATGGAGCCTATGTATGAGAAATGTTGGAGGCAGGGTGGTGCCAGAGCCGTAGTCCAAGCACATATATTTTGGGACAGCCTGGTCCTGAGTTCTGGGCATCCATGCAGATTGAGTTTAACTCCATGTTTGATAGAGCGGACCTCCTCTCTCTTACATTAATTCTGTTAACAATGCAACCAGAAGGGTTAGTATTTCTAAACACACAATCCTTTCCTGCATTCAAGCTGCAAAAAATGGCACAGAAACATAGAATTTGACTGCAGATAAGGACCGCTTGGCCCACCTAGTCTGCCCATAGGTAGAGAGGATGGGAGAAGTGGGGAGGGAGGCAGGGACATTAGCTCAAGCTGTGTACCCTGCAATACGAGCAGACTTAATAGACCAAATGGCCTTCTTCTGCTGGCAGAGTGCGGGGGCGGAGCGTGGGCGGCACCGGAAACCAGGAAGTCCTTGGGACCCGGTTTTCTGGATTTTACAAGCGATGCAACTTTTTATTAGTGGATTATTAGGGGCAGCATTCCATGAGGAGGTTTCCTATTAGATAATGCACCCACATACTGGGTACAGGGGCCGAGGCTGGTAAGTCTCTTCAAGAATAGTTTCAAACAGAGGGGAATAATTAAAGGACTATAGACTACTAAGGTCTGACCCTGCCTTTTTGCCGACATAAGTAAAATGCTTCTCTACCATCTTAAACCCCGATGTCCCTAACAACCCCCACCCCTGCCCAAGTACAAAAGCTCAGACTTATTCCAGTTCAGCTTTATAGCCCAAAAAGACCGCAGGTTGATTAATGACCTGGAGAAGGGCTGGAACAGACTCCTCTGGATGGGTAAGGAACAGCCAAACATCATCAGCATAGAGGGTGATGACATGCTGTCTCCCCCCCCTACCTGGAACACCACGAATCCCCTGATAGCTCCGAATCTTGATGGCTAAAGGCTCAATAGCTATGGTAAATAAAAGGGGGAAGAGGAGACAACCCTGCCATGTGCCTCTGCTCAACCAAAATTCTTCCAACGGGAGACCATTCACCATCACTCGTGCTGTAGGGGCCCGATAAAAAGCACTCATCAGCTGTATAAACCCATTTCCCAATCCAAACCTACATAAGGCACTTAAATAGGGCCATTCTATTCTATTAAAGGCCTTCTCGGCATCCATGGACAGCATACAGGCTCACCCAGGATGCCAAGAGCCCCGCCATATCACATTTAACAGCCTTCATACATTGTGATATGACAACCTCCCCGACCAAATCCTGTTTGACCAAGGTGGACAATCTGTGTAAGAACTTTTTCCAACCTCAGTACTAGAACCTTAGTCATGATCTTACAATCATAATTTAGAAGGGAGATGGGTCTACATGACGCACACACAGTTTGGTCCTTACCTGGTTTCGGAATCACACAAATGTTGGCCTTGCAACACGTTTTTGGGAGTCCCCTCTTCCCTCTAGCCTCCTCCATAACATTTCCAAGTGGGCCTGCCAGTTCCTCCTTCAATTCCTTATAAAATCCCACCCCGAACCCATCAGGGCCTCCTGCCTTCCCTCATTGCTGACTGCCTATAGCAGTCATCCCCTCTTCTTTTGTTACCTTCACCCCTAAAATAGTTCTCTGAGCCTCGGGTAAAGAGGGAATATCTAAGCCCTTGCGAAACTTCTCAGCCAAATGCTCATCTCTTTGACATTCAGCCTGGTAGAGCCTTTCATAAAAAAGCCTGAAGCATTTTTGAAATTGAATGTCCTCTCGGACTATAATCCCATTTCTGTCCTTGATATTAATAATCCTTTTTGTGGTTCTACCACCTAGCATAAGATGCACCAGTAGCAGTCCCGATTTATTTTCCCACTTGTATATTCTCTGGCATGCAAACAAGAATCTCACTTTTGCTTCTTCCATGAGACTCATGTTCAAGGCCTCTCTAGCTACCATTAACTCCCTCAATACCTCCTCTCCACCCACCCTAGTCGCTCTGTACTCCAAGTCCCGGACCCTTTGCTCCAGCTCAGCCAGCTTCTGTTTCTTTTCCTTCTTCATCTTAGCAGTAAAATCTATAATTACCCCCGCTCATGAAAGCTTTTCCAGCCTCCCAAAAACTTCCCACTGAATTGACCGAACCCTGGCTATGCTCAACATACAGTTCCCTTTGTGCTTTTAAAAAGTCCCTAAATTCCTTTTTTCACCAACAAATAAGTAGGGAATCTTCCCGTCCCCCACCTCCCCTCCTGCTTTGTCAGACACAGGTCCAACTGGACCAGCGCATGGTCAGAAAGAAATATTGGACTGTGTTTTACATCCACAACATACCCATAGAGGCCACACCATGAGTAAATATAGTCCAATCCAGACCAAATTGCGAGGGGATGCAAATAAAAAGTGTACTTCCTAGCCCCAGGGTTACAAGCCCTCCAAGCATTGATGAGCTCCAAATCTAATAAGTCCAATGTCCGCTGTTGGACTGCCTTATTTGCCCAGGGTCGGACCCCTGAATAATCCAATTTTGGGTCAATTATACAATTAAAATCACCACTCATTACTAAGTGTGGAAATTGTTCTCCAGTGAGAATATCTGTTATTCTCTGATAGAACAGCGGGTCAAACACTGAGGGGGCATAAACACTGCCAAAAGTAATTTGTCTACCATAGACCTCCCCCACCGCAAAGACGAATTGACCCTCCACTGGATCCTTAACTAGTCTTTGCAAAGCAAATGGGAAATTCTTATGCACCAAAATTGCGGCCCCTCTCTCATGGGAATTATATGATGAGGCATAACGTTCTCCCACTCACCCCCCACCAGCTTGCTACGCTCTTTGGGAGTTAGGTGGGTCTCCTGGAGCAAAGCGACTTGTGTCCCTTTCCTCTTCAGGGCCAACAGGACTTCAGTACACTTAGCAGTGGAGGCAAACCCTTTAACATTCCATGAGATTATATTTTACCTGCTTTTCTCCTGTCTGACCCCCCTTCCCCCTGGATTAATTCCTCCCCCCCAGCTTATCCCATCCCCCGCCTGTCTTACACTTAAGCACCTACTCAGACCATCCCCAGTTACAGCCTGCTGCTGTCCTCAGTACAACCTCATGACAAACCTTCATCTTCCCCTGCCTTCTATCATAATTTCAGTTGCAACCTTTTTGCTCTGATTAGTGATACTATTCTCTGTTTGCCTCTTGTACTTTGTAACCTAACTATATATTGTATTATTTTTGTATGCCTGTGCAATAAGTGTATTTTTGTATTTTTTGGCTTCCTGTTTTTCTGTACCCCCTGTCCGACGGTCGCACCTGGAAACGAGCCCGGGCTCAATATGCTTTTCCCGGTTACCAAATTTTAAATAAATAAAAAATAAAATAATGGAACATGACACTTCTTTTGTGCCTAGTTCTGATAATAAGTCATTTAGAAGGGTTCCACCATGCCACAGGGATGAGTTCTGTCGACGACCGTTACAGTGATGGCACAATACCAACAGCCAGCATTGTGCTGTCTGGGACACACGTGTTTTTCTGAGGGATGCTTTGCCCCCCTCACCCCCTGCACTATAGATTTCCAACTCTGAGTTAGAGTTGTTTCAGGGAGGGGGGTGAACACCCCAGAGACAGTGGGGTTGGCAACAGAGCGGACCAGTACAGCGAACAGCTGATTCTGTCGCTGTACTGGTCTTCGCTGTGCTACCATCGCTGCGGCAATGATATATGATTTAGAAGGAAGGTGTACAGCCCTGTACTCAGTTAAGGTATTATTAGTCCTTGCTACATCTCATTTGTTTTGTGTTATTTATGTTTTCAATCTGTTAAATTATGTATAGCACCCTGAACCTTCGGGAAAGGGGACTTTACAAATAAAGTTTGCCTTGCCGTGCCATTGTTATGTTTGCTGGCACGCATGTGCAAGAAACATACTGCCGCCATACGAGAATTGGTAGGTGTGCCTCCCTACTTCCAATGCCCTGCTGCCTTTTGCAGGAGCGGCCCCACTGCACCAATGAATGTAAAAGCTGTATATGACAGCATTTGCAAATGCAGCGGTGTACAGTTGAAAGAAAGAACCGTAGCGTGTAGGCAATTTGCATACTGCCGTCGGCAGTATGCAAAGTGCCTACACGTTGGCATTGCAGTGAAAGAGCTGTCATAGACAGCTCCCCCCCCCAACAAGTAGCACACTGGGAGCCCACCCCAGTGGGCTCACGTGCTCCCCACACAGTTGGCTGATGAGGTGCCCAATCCCCCTTGGCTGTGCTGCGCCCCCAATAGAGTTTAGGTGCCACGCTGGGAGCCCACCCCAGCGTGGCAACAATCTGTAAGGCTGACAGGGGTGCCCAATCCCCCGATGGCTCCACTGCCCCTCCAAACAGCCTTCCAGGTGCCACGCTGGGAGCCCACCCCAGCGTGGCAAATGTCCGTCTGCTGGCCCCCCAAACACACTTCCAGGTGCCACGCTGGGAGCCCACCCCAGCGTGGCAAACCTCTCTATGGCCAACAGGGCTGCCCAATCCCCCGTTGGCTCCACTGGCCCCCCCTCAAAAAAACTTCTAGCTGCCACACTGGGAGCCCACCTCAGCATGGCAAATGTTACGTGTCGTCTTCCTAAAAGGAAAAAAACCTAGAAAGAAAAAGTTCCCTGCGACTGCCTTAACCCCTGCACTCCACCGCTCATGCATCCCTGCCTCCTCACACCCCTCACCCCATACTACCTCCGGAGTCCAGGCAATGATCTTCAGTGGACCAGGAACACGCCTGCACTCTTCAAAGCCGACTCGCGAACTGAGAAAATGCCAGTAAACTGCATAATGGAATAAATCATTTTTTTTCAACTTTGATGCATATCTTAGGCATTTTTTGGAATTTTTGCACCACATTTTCAACATGGGGTTTTTGGGACCCCACCTCATGAATTCTGGCACTGTCATTTTGTTATTCAGTCCCAAAAGGTGATTTCACGGTCACTGCGCAAAACCACCCTTCGGGACCGATGTACAAAATGACAGTGTCACAGTTCATGATGTAGGCCCCCAAAAACCCTATGTTGAAAATTTGGGGAAAAAATTTCCAAAAATGACTGTTTTACGAGCATGGGTTGCACAGTTCCTATGCACGCTCGTAAGTTCGCAAATGTTTAATATTTGCACTCCAGATTTTCAACATTGCCATTTTACCACACCTCCTTATGAGCAGTACAGTTGTCATTTTTCACATCTCCCCAAAATGTTTTTCCGTGCATGTAGCGCACAATAGCGCAGTCGGTGTGCGAAATCAATGTTTGGGACAGATTGAGAAAATTACAGTGACACTGTTCATGAGCAGAGGTCTTAAAATGGCTAGGTTGAAAATTTGGTGAAAAAATTCCCCAAAATGAGTTTTACGAGCGTGTGTTGCGCAGTTCCTATGCACGCTTGTAAGTTTGTGAATTTTTAATATTTACACTCCAGATTTTCAACATTGCCATTTTACCACACCTCCTTATGAGCAGTACAGTTGTCATTTTTCACATCTCCCCCAAAATGAGTTTCCGCACATGTAGCGCACAATGGCGCAGTCGGTGTGTGAAATCAATGTTTGGAACAGATTAAGAAAATCACAGTGACACTGTTCATGAGCAGAGGTCTTAAATTGGCTATGTTGAAAATTTGGTGACAAAAGTCCATAAAATGACTGTGTTACGAGCGAGCATTGCGCTGTTTCCACGCACCCTCGTAAGTTCATGAATTTGTAATATTTTCAGTCCAGATTTTCATCACTGGCATTTTTCCACACTTCCTTATGAACAGTACAGCTGTAATTGTTCACAACATGGCAGAATGTGTTTTCACACTTTCTGTGCAGAAATGCGTGGTTGCTGTGGGAAATCACTGTTTGGGACAGATTAAGAAAATGACAGTGACACTGTTCATGAGCGGAGGTCCCAAAATGCCTGTGTTGACAATCTGCTGTAAAAAATCCCCAGACTAATTACATTAAGGGTGTGCGTTACGCAGTTTCTATGCACGCTTGTGACTTCACCAGTTTTTTTACTATTTTCACTGCAGATTTTCAACATTGCCATTTTTTACACCTCCCCATGAACAGTACAGCTGTCATTTTTCACATCCTGTTCAAAATGTGTCTTCACATCTGTGGTGCCAAATGCCATAGTCACTGTGCAAAATCAGCTTTCGGCTAACGAACTGATATTGCCACTGTTCATAAGGTGGGGGTCACAAAAAAAATATGTTGAAAATTTGGAGTGAAAATATAAACGAACGCCTGAGGCGTTAGGGTTTCCGACCATAATGCCCCACCCTGTAGAGACTGACAGGCATCAGGGGTGTGACTTGGGATTGTCGCCTGTAATGCTCATACCATTCCACCCCACCCACACCCTGCAGCCAGTGAGAGGCATCGAGGTGCGCCTTGGACTCTTCGGCCTTGAAGTTCACCCCATTCTCCTATACAGCACCCATCTCACCATATTTCCTGATGGAATGGGGTGAACATAAGGGCCAAAGACCCCAGGGCACACCATGACACTTGTCGGTGTCTGCAGGGTAGGGTGTGGTGAAATGGCATGGCCGTTATGCCTGACGACCCAAAGGCACACCCCACCAATGCCAATGCCAGCAAGCAAACATTCGGAATTGACAAATGCTTGTTATATATTGTACTGTAATGTCTATATTTTTACATTAATTAGTCAAGTGAGTTATGTGTGTACTGTAAGTTTCTCTTTCTCTATACTGTGTCCATTTAGTATTATCTGTATCTTCCCAGCACTGCCCTACTTCTTTGTTTGACACTTTTTTCATGATTCCTGTTTGGACTGTAATATCTGTTACTATTTTGTTTAATATATCAAATAAAAATCTTAAACATAAAAAAAACTATTTTTTTAAGGGGGGCATGGAAAAGAAACTGTTTAATTTTGAAGTGTTCAAACAAGTGTAAAATAAAGAGTTCAGGGGCCCAATATTCAAATTCAGGCAAAGCGGAGTGCCAAAATTTGCGCTGCGCCTTGTGATTGCCCGGGTGCCCAAAGGTGCTATATTCAGTTGAATAGTGCACCAGTGCTAGTTGACAGAATATAAGGCCATGTCAGTCCAGCGCTATGTCACTTAGTGCTGCCCCAACAAACCTCCTGAAGTATGCTGCCAGAATGAATAGTGCCAGAGTGCTATTTGCAATATTCAAAGGGAGTCATGTAAATTAGTCCATTGAGCATGCAAGGCACTAAGGAAGATACAGATAATACTAAACAGACACAGTATTATTATCCCTGGTGGTAGCGGTCCTCCCCCCCCCTCAGAGAGTACAAAAAAACACATCCCTGGATGTAAGTTGTGGAACAACATCAAGGAAATATGCGGAAAGGTCCCCAACCCGGTCCCCTCCCAGGTCATGTCAAATGGGTCCCTGACCTCCGACCCTACAACTATTGCTGCAGTTTTCAGTGATACCTTCTCCAACCTTAGCCATGTCCTCCCCCCTAGCTTCTATGACCCACCAGCTCCTAGCACACCTTCCCCGCACCCCTGCCCCCCCTTCTACTTTCACAGCATCTCTCCCAAGTCCACGGAACCATACCTTACCGCTGCCCTTAGCCACGCTTCCTCCAACGCCGACTCCCTTGATCTCAGAATTCTTAGACTCTCTCTTAAGGAAGTCCTAACTCCCCTCACCTACATTCTAAACCTCTCCCTCTCACTAGGTAAATTCCCTGCCATTTGGAAATCCGCCTCCATCACACCCATATTCAAAGGGGGTGATCGCACCTCTACTGACAATTACCGCCCAATCTCCATCCCTCCCCCACCCCCAAGGCATTAGAGAAAATTGTTTTGGATCAGCTCACTGACCACCTCAACAAATATGACCTTCTCTGCACTCAACAACATGGTTTCCGCAAAGGTCAGCACGGCCACTGCCTTGCTTGAACTGACGTCACACATCCATACTGCATTGGATAAAGGCCATATCACAGGTGCGATCTTCATTGACCTCACTAAGGTGTTTGATACCATCCACCACTCACTACTTCAAACAACCTTACTTAACCTAGGTCTCTCACAGGAACTAGTGGGTTGGTTTGCAGACTATCTTACCAATAGGTCTCTTCAAGTTAAAATTGGCAATACCCTATCCTCCAAATCGCCTGTCCTCTCAGGAGTCCCTCAAGAGTCCATTTTGGGTCCTCTCCTCTTCAGCCTCTTCCTTAACTCCCTCCCCTCATCCTGCCCCTCCAACCTATTGCTATATGCTGATGATGCTGTCATCTTCTCCTCCAACCCAGACCCCTCTCAACTCCACCATTCCCTCCAGTCCTCCTTCAAGGCTGTCAAAAGCTGGTTTGTCTCTCAACGCCTTACTATTAACTATAAAAAAAAAACAAAGGTATGCTTTTCGAGCATCAGCAGAACCCCAGGCTAGGACGTTTTCCTCAAATATTATCTGCATCTCAGACCCCCCCAGGAATTTGTGCATTCCTTTAAGTACCTAGGCATCACTTTGGACACTGGCCTTACCTATCATGAGCATATTCAGCAATTATATAAGGCCCTAAATATTAGACTAGGGCTTTTGCACCTCTTTAAACATTGCCTAACCCCAGAAGCCCTTAAGCTTGCTATCTCCTCCTCAATACTTTCCCTGCTCGACTATGGCCGCCTGACTTTCAGTGGGGCAAGCTCCTCAGCCCTTGATAGTCTTAGACTTGTCCTAAACAAGGCCTGCTGCCTGATATTAGGGTGTGACAGGCTTACACACACCTGCGTGCTATATCAGACACCAATTGGCTTAACCTGGACAACAGAATAAAATTTCACACCTGTGTCTTTGCTAAAAAAATCTCCCTTGGCCTTGCCCCGGCTGCACTCACCCCTTTAATCACCATGGACTCAAAAACTCAGCACACCCATAGCTCAGACTCCCTTCATCTCTCCATCCCAATTCCAAAGATCCTTTTGCTACAGGGCACCTTTGTGGATTAATAACCTACCCTCCTCCTTGCATCTTGATCAAAGAATTGGTCACTTCAAAATGCACCTTAGGGCCCACCTTCACTCCACAACTATCTGCGACTGTACATGAACCAGTACCCCCCCGTCCCTCTATTTCTTGACAATGGCCTCTGGTTGGCCTCCTCGTACATCTCATAATTCCATAATTCCACCTCCTCAGGGATGTTAAGTTCCCATTACTTTCTAACTGTCTCAAACTGTTCTATTCTGAAGTTTTAGCTAATTTATTTCTTGTTATAAAAATGTCTTTGCTCTGTAACACTTATTGTCTTGTTTATCTGCATTCTGTATTGTGTATCTGTATCTATTACATGTGACGTGGAACCTTTGTAAAGGAGTCGATGACTCAAAGGTATATCTGATCTTTGAAATAAACAAATAAACTAAGGGAACATTTGCATGCCCATTATGTGTTCATTTGCATGTTTATCGAGGCAAGTTAGCATGGTGCTGCCTCCTCGATTGCCAAGTCCCAGAAGTGTAGATATCCCTGGTGGTAGTGGTCCCCCCTGCTGATCACTGGCCCATTCTGCATAAAATAATATCCCTGGTGCTAGCGGTCCCCACCTCCAGTCGCAGGCCTGTTCTGTATAAAGTAATGAGTAATGTCCCTGGTACTAGTGGTGCCCCCCACCCATCTCCAACCCCAACATATATATTATTATCCCTGGTGGTAGCAGTCCTCCCCCCCCTCAGAGAGTACAAAAAAGCACATCCCTGGCATCCAGTGGTCCCCCTGCAGCACCGGGCATGCCCCCCCCCACTCACCATAGCATTATCCATGGTGCCGTGGGAGCATACAGTGACTGGTACAACCTTCCTCACACCTCCTCTGTCGGCCGCCATATGTACAGGCAGGGAGCGTGCCTCATCCTGACACACCCTGTCCTATAACTAAGAGGTGCGCTCCCTGTCTGTGCATATGGCAGCTGGCTGAGGAGGTGTAGGAAGCCAGCCGGTCGCCAGGATGTTCCCCACTGCACCGCGGATAATGCTAAGTGTAGTGGAGCACATGCCTGGTGCTGGGAGGGGGACTACTAGATGCCAGGGAGGGTTTTTATTGTACTTCCAGGGTGGTGATTCAAGGGGGACCACTAGTACCAGGATAATAATATTTACATCAGGGCTGGTGATCGGAGGTGGTGGGACCACTAGCACTTAGGACATTATTTTATACGGAACAAGCTGGTGATTGGTGGGGGAGGGACCACAAGGGGTGGTTGTGCTCCCGCAGCGCCAACTGGCTAGGTGGCTACAATACCTCCGGCAGCCGTTGGGGTTCCCTGGAGTTAAGTCGGGGTTTTGTTTGGCAATATTTGCACTGCACAAAAGGCCCATGCTAAACCCTTTAGCGCAGTGAAAAGACACTGAATATGGGGTAGCACAGCTATTCATGGTTACGCCCCTCCCATTGCCTGCACATATACATTATGTGTTGCATGGATGCTAACCCTCTTTGCCCATGCAGCAGCCCCTTTTGAATATGGGGATCCAGCACAAACCCCGGTTTGTGTGGGCAAATACCCGTTAGCACCCACGCAAACGTTTGAATAACGGGTCCCAGGTGTCTGGACTTTGAAATCTGTCTAACCTATCATTTGAAATGTTCATAAATAGCCTAGGACATAGGGTTACATGCTACTTGTCATAGTCCCGAAGGGGACTCGAACCAAAGTGTTAAAGCGATAATTAAAACATGGGAAGAAGAGCAAATTTCATTATAGGATAAATAAAGATAACTCGTATATATTACAATGTTCCAAAACAGCAGCAAAGTTCATTCTGCTTAGATAACTGTACATTCAAATGACTGCTGTAAGCCACAATACATTACTGCTTCAAATATGGTAATTGTCCTCTTAGGTAAACAACACATTCTGGAAATTTCTCAGCATTTTTTTTTTCAATTTCCGATTGCAGAGTCTTGTGTCATGAACAAAATCTTCCATAACTTGAGGGGTGAAGAGGAGGAAAAAGAAAGAAAAGACCTAGTTAAAAACATCAGAAGAACATTTATGAAACAATCTGAAACCACCCAGTTCCCTGGGGTTAATCGAATCCCATGAGTACTAGTGTTAGGCAGGTAGAAAAGGCAGCTGGTAAGGAGCTCAATGAAGGGGCTTTTTACATAATGACGTCATTGTTTACTCAGCTAGCCTGTGTGAGAATGATTATGTCATTTAGAACTTTTGCAGCAGCATAACCATTTTTGAGTCAATTGCTCAGCGGAAGTTTAAAATGTTTTGTTAGTCTGAGTTTGGAAGTCAGAGTGGCAGGAGGTCTGCCAATTGGGGCTCTGCCTCTGAGAGCCCTGTGTTTCTCACCCTAGTTTGGATTATATCTCCAACTCCCAGTGAAGTGGTGGAGACCTTTCTTCAACAAGATTCCTTGATTTTCACTCCAGAAGTGAGAGGGACTGCTAGTTCAGTGGATCCAAGGGGCAATCCTCTGAAGGTCCTAGTGTGTGTACAGCTGCCTTTGAAAAGGACATTTGTGTGAGAATTTCTGACAAGCTACCATTCAATGGCCTATGCAGTCAGTATAGTGTTATGCTTGTGCAGCTGTGTTAGTTTGGTTTTGGCTGTTCGAACTCTCTGTTTCAGAGGAATTACCACCCTGTAGGGGTACCAAAAGCAAGGAACCATCGAAGAGGTTTCCAATGCTAGAGGTGCCACAGGATGATTCCTGTGGCTAAAGGTACCTTTGGAAGGATCCCCAAAAAGAAATGTAGTACAAAACATATAAGCAAACAGGAGCTGTGATGTAGTCATAGAATAAAGTATCAGGCAGCTTGATAATGTAATGAGATGCTCAGGTTTGCATGGCATGATTCAATGTTTGCGGTGAGAATGAGGGGACCCTCTAAGGAGAGAGGGAATGGCAGGGATACCATCCATCTCCATCCAACAGCAGAACCTACCTAAAGAAACTAGGGAACACTACTATGCTAGCTAACAGTTGTGACCTGAGGCATGGAGGAGAGGAAAAAATCCAATGAAGAGGAAATCTCTGGGGATCCAAGGCCTAGGTCATCTTCCCTCCAGGCTTGGGATATTTATTTAGTGATGGCTCTGCTGCTGCAATTTGGAAACAATTAAAGGGAGGTAGAAAATATTCCAATTTGGAGGAAAGCACTCACTCAATCCCTCTAGCGGGTATGCCATGGAAGGTTGCAAGAGTGCCCTGCAACATTGGGGGCAACCAAGGTGGAAGGAGGAGAGCAATAACTGCTGAGGCACTCACCAGGCCTACTCACCCTAAACACAAACCAGGTGAACCAGAAGCAGTCGTAGCGAGAATGCAGTGGAGGTGCCTTACTAGGGAAACCACTAAAGCCAATGGATAACCGTTATAGTGGAACCACTAGAGCCAAAGGAGGTCAGAGTAACCACCCTTCACAGCTAGTTTTAAATTCTACACGAAGAGCTGCTGTTGCATCAGTGAACAGCTAAAGACAAGCCTGGAGCAAGGATATTCCCAGCTATGGGCCAGGTGAGAAGGACTCCACCCCAAGTCAGGCATGCTCAAATTGTGGACTTAGAATGCAGAGAGAGACCGTCGGCTGCAGGGAACCCTGCACCAGAATGGTATGGCTGGCATGCCCCAAAAACTGATAAGGAGCTGAAAAACTGGTGAGCAGCTGAATGAGCACTGGTGTGCTGAGACCTTATGAGCGTTAAGTATTGAGACCTTGCAAAGGTCGGATGCAGTAGTGAGCACAGCAAACATCCCAGAGGCTGAAGCCAAGGGGATGGCAGTAGGTTTGAAGCAATGATTGCATAAGCAAGAGTGGACCTGCATGTAAGTCAGTAAGTAGTAGTCATAATCAGACCTGCACGGAGGTCTGCAAAACATAGTAGCAAGGGAGCAGCACTATGAATAGTGGGGTAAGCCAGCTAGGCATTCAAAAAGCTAATAAAGGTGACAAACGCTCTGAGAATTTTTCAGCGGTGGAGGCAGGATTTAGAACAGAAATATTTAGCCACATGAAGCCACGACTCCCCAAACACCTCCAAGTCCCCATCGTAGGAAAAACAAGAAAGTAATAGAAGGGCCCAGACCCACAAGCAGGTACTGAAACTAATTTACAGCATCAGCAGTAGCTTTAGCTGACCTCAGAGTATAACAGGGTGTACAAAACATAGAAGCAGCATCTGTATTGAGTCCACTGAGTTGTAAATTGCAATAAACATTAAATAAAAGGAGGTAGAATGCTCTAAAAGCAACAGTCACCAGCCAGTGCAATGAAACTGCAGCAATGAGGAAAGTAGAATGAGTTGAGAGAGCATGATTGAGCTGCATAGCTAGGGTTCAGAGTGAGCCTGAATCAGGTGAAAACAATTAAGTGCAACATGGAGAGCAGCTGTGGTTGAGCTCAAACACACAGATAATGTTATTTTTTTATTTAGTTGTTTAACCAGGTATAGCACACTAAGCTGAAAGCTTTTTTACAGGAGCGACCTGGGAGCACAAGGAGGTTAAGTGATTTGCTCAGGGTCACACAGTATGCAAGTGGAAGCTGTGGGATTCAAACCCAGGTCTGGTCTGCTAGATGTCACCAAATTTGCAGCTCAGAGCCTTAGACCACTGCGCTATACTGCCTCCTTCAGCAGGAGCAGTTGCATTGTAAGTAAGTTGAGAGTTGTGATTAACTGAAAGCAAGTAGTATGAGCTTTGGAGTAGCAGTATGCTAGGAGCTTAGAAACAAAGCCCCAAAGAGACAAAACCAAAACACACAAGCACAGAAAACTGGGAAAAAAGGCCCAAAACAAAAAACAAAAGCACACAAAAAACACAGAAAGCAAGGAGCAAGGACAGAAGCAGCACACAGCCGGAGGCAAAATACAAACCAAAGCAAGAAAACAAACACTGAAGTCCACCAGATCGAACCCATTGCTCCGATCTGTACAAACAGCCATTTTCTTTATCTTTTGAATATCAAGTACTTTATAAAATGGCCATTTTCTTATTTAAAGTTAAATGCAATCTTTTTCCTTTTTCTACTTCTATAATGTTTCCCAGATTAACTAATGCATTATTTACTAGGTCTCAGTATAATTATAAATTTAAAATACCATTTTTTAAGACTACCTTCAGACAAAGATCTTTATTATTTAGAGCACCTACTTTTTTAACAGAATTCCATTAAAAATTGTCCAAAATAATTCTTCTCAGGGTCATATAAAATTTTTAGAAGTTGTTGACAATAATTCCTGTCAGGGCTTTAAGACAAGGTTAAAACAGTGGCAATTTTTGAAAACATGATGTATTTTTAATGCATTGTATTTTATTGATTGAATGTATTGTTTGTATATATGTTTGTTGGTATTTTGTGTGTTTTTTTTTTAGCTTTAAACTTGTCTTCAATGAAAACGGGCAGTTTGCTCATTTGGATTTACAAGTATAAAAAATAAAAATGAAATGAAAAAAATTAAACAGAAACAGCAAGGTGGGGAAGGGGGGCAGTCAGCCCAAAGAACAGAGCCTCCGGCTAGCAAAGAAAAAGTGCTTCAGAAAGAGGCTGGAGGAACTGCTTATATAGCTCAGGAAGTGGAAGTGGCTGTCTGCTTGTCCATTGAACTACAGGCACAGCCTTCCAATTGTTAAAAAGGTGCTTTCTGGGTTGTTTCCATGCCTAAAAGAAGGAATAATTAATATGTGAGTACAGAATGGGAGACAAGTTCTCAATTTAGGAGGTTGTCTGGTGTGTGTGTGTGCCCAAGATAAAGGTAGATCACACCGGCCAGGACCCCTGTTCACCAAAGTGTGTTAATTTGAAGTAAAGTTTAGAGTCTTTAGTAATTCAGTGGGGACTGAACACTTCTGTGGTGTAACCCTGAAGGAATGACAGAGACTGTTGGTTGGGGCAAAGGGTGGGAGGAAGTTGGGACGCCATCTGGAGTCTACAAGGCAGAGCTAACTGGTTCGTTGAAGGGCGCCATGTTTCCCTGGGCAAAAGCCATTGCCACAGGAGGATGTTTTGAGTGTATAGTTCAATCCACAAAAGTACACTCATTGGGAGATAGAAGATGTTCTGAGTGTGTGGCAGCAGTCCACGAGCATACAGTCTTGGGAAATGGAAATGTTTGGGTAAGTGGTTCAATCCACGTGCATACACCATGGGAAAAAGAAACAAACTGTTTCTGTGGAAATTTGTACTGCCTAGCAAAGAGTGTCTGGAAAAGGAATGCATTTGTTTGCCTTGATCAACCATTGGGGGACCACTTGTGCTTTAGTAACATCTGTGAATAAAGCCATACTGCACTATCTCAGCTGCTGCATTGGACAATCTGATCATTGCTTCTGTGTGGACTTAATGGGGGCCCATCAGCAGTTAGGTCTAGCACGCACCTAGCATCCTCTCCCCTGGACCTGGTTGTTTTTACAAAGGTCCATTTTGGTAATTATACCCCCACCCCCTTCCTTTAGAAAATGAGCCTGGTATACACTCTACAGCTTGGGGTGGTACCAATCTGAATATTTCTGCCAAAAGTAAATGGTATGCCATATGTGGGTACTAGTTCTTTTAATGGGGGGTGCCAACTTGCCAAAGTGGTGTGGGGGTTACAAATCTATGAGTTAAAGCTGCACATTATCTAAGAGCCAGCACGGAGGGTCAAAAAAGCCATAAAAAGAGGCTAGTTCACATTTGTTATTGAACCCTGGCCAGGAGAGAACTCCCAAATGGTAGATCCAAAATGCTTCCCTCCTAGCCGGAGCCATCTGTAGATTGTCACTTCTAGGGCCCAATGA